>OX376340.1:16087504-18778950 GCA_947369235.1 Udea olivalis | reverse complement strand
GGATGGCAATGGTCTCCTTCTGCGAGGAGGTGATGACGCAGAAGGAGACTGCGGAGAGGGCCCGAGAGGATGATCCTTTGGCGGCCCCTCTCCGACGCAGACGGCGGGGAGCAAGAAGACGGCGGTTCGCCCGTCTTCCTCCTGCTCCCTAAAAGTAGCACCGGGGTGTAAGCCGGGGGGCTTACACCCTATTCCAAGGTGCACCCGTCTGGGGGTGTCCCAGTATACCGGGATGCCCCCGTAGCGTGAGGAGGCCCGGCGCATAGGCTGGGCCGACCGCTGGGGCGATGTGGTAATCCTTTAGGCTCCATGTCTCCCTATTTCATAGCGGCGAGGTATACCCGGGTGTTTTTTAGTAGGTATGCCGCCGGCTTCACCGGTGGAGAGTCCTACACTCCCCCACTGCCCGACCCAGGCAGTTGGATAGTCCGTAAAGCATTTCTCACCCGGATAACAAAAAAAAAAAAAAAGGTTATTTTCTAATGGTTTCAGTTGTGTACCTTAACTTGACTTACACAGACTGACTGTCGAAGCAATGATTATTATTAGGTCCATCAAGTTATTTTACCTGCGAATAACTATTTCGATCTATGTCTGCAATTCGGATTTGTTGCCATCTAGATGCATGTGAATTTAAATGCGGTTTCGCAATAATATGTGGCAGCCAATTATTTGCAATTAGAATATAATGACTGATCTAATGAACATACCTTAACTTGACTTAGACAGATTGACTGTCGAAGCAATGATTATTATTATTAGGTCCATCAAGTTATTTTACCTGCGAATAACTATTCCGATCTATGTCTGTAGTTTGGATTTATTGCCATCTAGATGCATGTGAATTTAAATGCGGTTTCGCAATAATATGTGGTAATCAAAAATTTGCAATTAGAATTTAATGACTGATCTCATGAATGGACCATAACTTGACTTACACAGATTGACTGTCGAAGCAATGATTATTATTAGGTCCATCAAGTTATTTTACCTGCGAATAACTATTTCGATCCATGATGACTGTGTATGTCTGCAATTCGGATTTATTGCCATCTAGGTGCATGTGAATTTAAATGCGGTTCCGCAATTATATGTGGCAGTAAATATTTTTCCAATTAAAATATATTGACCGATATAATGAATGGACCTAAACTTGACTTATACAGACTGACTCTTTCGTATCCCAAAATTATGTTCCAATTTACTCACGAGCTTCAGAAGAGACATGGTGTCAAATGCTTTTCTAGGTCTAAGAATACTGTTAAGCATTTTGGTCTACTATTACTAGTACTAGTTTCTGAGCTACAAAATCCATGAAATCATGAATGGTCTCATGAGTAGATTTACCAGGTCTAAAGCCATATTGTCGCTCCGACAACAAGTTCTGTTTTTCGAGGTATTCTATAAGCCTTTTAATAATAATCTTCTCCAATATTTTTGAAAGAGTAGGTTGGAGTGAAATTAGATGATAATTATCAGAACAATCACGTTTCCAAATAGTTTACTATTGTACCTGCCCCAGTCTGCTCCTAATAATTTTAATAAACTCTATCTTCTTGTATTCTGTTTATTGAGCGAACTGAAGCTGCGGGAATCTGTAAAAAATATATAATTCCAATTACCAAAGTAGATATTCAAATTCGAAACATTCAAGACCAAAAGGTTATTGATTGCAGAATCCAATCTCACTACTGAGCTAGCGAGGTATGAACTTACTTGTAGATGACTTTTGTGGAGATGTGCCTCTGTTCTTTGATCTCTTCCTGTAATCAGTAGTAAAGGCATTTTATCTATGAAACTATTCACAGATGAATTACTAGTAGAACTCACTGGTGAAGTTAAGTGGCCTACTTAAGCACTGGTGCACTAGTAGAACGACTGGCTTTCAGCGCACTGCGTATTTATTGTAGGTCGATCAACCATTGCTTCTAGCTCTGCTAATGTATGGAGCGGTTGAAGAGGTGAAATCCATGAAACATTGTGAAGGGTGGCATAGTTCCTCGTGGTTTGGAGTGGAAGTCCTCTCTCCTGTTTGTTATTTCTTTGCATTGTATTTTCTGTTCGCTACCTTTGGATTTTTTTCGGGTAGTGCTGGCTTGACAACTTCGCCAGTATTTTTAGTATCACTCCCAATTTCGCTCGTCGCTTCATTGCAGCCTTATAGATCGCGTACCGAGCGACGCCAGCTTGAAGCGGAGTTCTACCACCTCTTTGCCGGGTCTTGGTACATTTTATTATTAAAAATATTGTTCTCCTTTGATATAACTACCAGAGAGTGTAACTGGTTAATTACTTCTTTGTTTTTGTGACTTTGTTTAATGAAAGTTGACACCTGTTGCATGTGGCAACCGCTCTCTTCGAGTTCATCGTCACTGTTTCCTATTTCTTTGGTCTCGACAGTGTAGCGGGCTTTGCTATAGTTCAGCCAAACTCTAAGTGTGCTCCGCGATACCCCTAAAGGGGTTCCGCAAGAATTTATAAAAAAATCAATACACCTCCCTCGAGGGGTAACGCCTTGAGGCACGCCACATGTGATTGGCTTTTCGAAACTGATCATTTTGCTCATTTTCCCACTCTGAGTACTATTTTGTAGGTAATTTTCTAATGGGACCTCTCACTCCCGGCCGTAGTTCAGGCCATGTTGGGGAGTGAGGAGGCCTGGATGGCAATGGTCTCCTTCTGCGAGGAGGTGATGACGCAGAAGGAGACTGCGGAGAGGGCCCGAGAGGATGATCCTTTGGCGGCCCCTCTCCGACGCAGACGGCGGGGAGCAAGAAGACGGCGGTTCGCCCGTCTTCCTCCTGCTCCCTAAAAGTAGCACCGGGGTGTAAGCCGGGGGGCTTACACCCTATTCCAAGGTGCACCCGTCTGGGGGTGTCCCAGTATACCGGGATGCCCCCGTAGCGTGAGGAGGCCCGGCGCATAGGCTGGGCCGACCGCTGGGGCGATGTGGTAATCCTTTAGGCTCCATGTCTCCCTATTTCATAGCGGCGAGGTATACCCGGGTGTTTTTTAGTAGGTATGCCGCCGGCTTCACCGGTGGAGAGTCCTACACTCCCCCACTGCCCGACCCAGGCAGTTGGATAGTGCGTAAAGCATTTCTCACCCGGATAACAAAAAAAAAAAAAAAGTTATTTTCTAATGGTTTCAGTTGTGTACCTTAACTTGACTTACACAGACTGACTGTCGAAGCAATGATTATTATTAGGTCCATCAAGTTATTTTACCTGCGAATAACTATTTCTATCTATGTCTGCAATTCGGATTTGTTGCCATCTAGATGCATGTGAATTTAAATGCGGTTTCGCAATAATATGTGGCAGCCAATTATTTGCAATTAGAATATAATGACTGATCTAATGAACATACCTTAACTTGACTTAGACAGATTGACTGTCGAAGCAATGATTATTATTATTAGGTCCATCAAGTTATTTTACCTGCGAATAACTATTCCGATCTATGTCTGTAGTTTGGATTTATTGCCATCTAGATGCATGTGAATTTAAATGCGGTTTCGCAATAATATGTGGTAATCAAAAATTTGCAATTAGAATTTAATGACTGATCTCATGAATGGACCATAACTTGACTTACACAGATTGACTGTCGAAGCAATGATTATTATTAGGTCCATCAAGTTATTTTACCTGCGAATAACTATTTCGATCCATGATGACTGTGTATGTCTGCAATTCGGATTTATTGCCATCTAGGTGCATGTGAATTTAAATGCGGTTCCGCAATTATATGTGGCAGTAAATATTTTTCCAATTAAAATATATTGACCGATATAATGAATGGACCTAAACTTGACTTATACAGACTGACTCTTTCGTATCCCAAAATTATGTTCCAATTTACTCACGAGCTTCAGAAGAGACATGGTGTCAAATGCTTTTCTAGGTCTAAGAATACTGTTAAGCATTTTGGTCTACTGTTACTAGTACTAGTTTCTGAGCTACAAAATCCATGAAATCATGAATGGTCTCATGAGTAGATTTACCAGGTCTAAAGCCATATTGTCGCTCCGACAACAAGTTTGGTTTTTCGAGGTATTCTATAAGCCTTTTAATAATAATCTTCTCCAATATTTTTGAAAGAGTAGGTTGGAGTGAAATTAGATGATAATTATCAGAACAATCACGTTTCCAAATAGTTTACTATTGTACCTGCCCCAGTCTGCTCCTAATAATTTTAATAAACTCTATCTTCTTGTATTCTGTTTATTGAGCGAACTGAAGCTGCGGGAATCTGTAAAAAATATATAATTCCAATTACCAAAGTAGATATTCAAATTCAAAACATTCAAGACCAAAAGGTTATTGATTGCAGAATCCAATCTCACTACTGAGCTAGCGAGGTATGAACTTACTTGTAGATGACTTTTGTGGAGATGTGCCTCTGTTCTTTGATCTCTTCCTGTAATCAGTAGTAAAGGCATTTTATCTATGAAACTATTCACAGATGAATTACTAGTAGAACTCACTGGTGAAGTTAAGTGGCCTACTTAAGCACTGGTGCACTAGTAGAACGACTGGCTTTCAGCGCACTGTGTATTTATTGTAGGTCGATCAACCATTGCTTCTAGCTCTGCTAATGTATGGAGCGGTTGAAGAGGTGAAATCCATGAAACATTGTGAAGGGTGGCATAGTTCCTCGTGGTTTGGAGTGGAAGTCCTCTCTCCTGTTTGTTATTTCTTTGCATTGTATTTTCTGTTCGCTACCTTTGGATTTTTTTCGGGTAGTGCTGGCTTGACAACTTCGCCAGTATTTTTAGTATTACTCCCAATTTCGCTCGTCGCTTCATTGCAGCCTTATAGATCGCGTACCGAGCGACGCCAGCTTGAAGCGGAGTTCTGCCACCTCTTTGCCGGGTCTTGGTACATTTTATTATTAAAAATATTGTTCTCCTTTGATATAACTACCAGAGAGTGTAATTGGTTAATTACTTATTTGTTTTTGTGACTTTGTTCAATGAAAGTTGACACCTGTTGCATGTCGCAACCGCTCTTTTCGAGTTCATCGTCACTGTTTCCTATTTCTTTGGTCGCGACAGTGTAGCGGGCTTTGCTATAGTTCAGCCAAACTCTAAGTGTGCTCCGCGATACCCCTGAAGGGGTTCCGCAAGAATTTATAAAAAAATCAATACACCTCCCTCGAGGGGTAACGCCTTGAGGAACGCCACATGTAATTGGCTTTTCGGAACTGATCATTTTGCCCATTTTCCCACTCTGAGTACTATTTTGTAGGTAATTTTCTAATGGTTTCAGTTGTGTACCTTAACTTGACTTACACAGACTGACTGTCGAAGCAATGATTATTATTAGGTCCATCAAGTTATTTTACCTGCGAATAACTATTTCGATCTATGTCTGCAATTCGGATATATTGCCATCTAGATGCATGTGAATTTAAATGCGGTTTCGCAATAATATGTGGCAGCCAATTATTTGCAATTAGAATATAATGACTGATCTAATGAACATACCTTAACTTGACTTACACAGATTGACTGTCGAAGCAATGATTATTATTATTAGTTCCATCAAGTTATTTTACCTGCGAATAACTATTCCGATCTATGATGACTGTGTATGTCTGCAATTCGGATTTATTGCCATCTAGGTGCATGTGAATTTAAATGCGGTTCCGCAATTATATGTGGCAGTAAATATTTTTCCAATTAAAATATATTGACCGATATAATGAATGGACCTAAACTTGACTTATACAGACTGACTCTTTCGTATCCCAAAATTATGTTCCAATTTACTCACGAGCTTCAGAAGAGACATGGTGTCAAATGCTTTTCTAGGTCTAAGAATACTGTTAAGCATTTTGGTCTACTATTACTAGTACTAGTTTCTGAGCTACAAAATCCATGAAATCATGAATGGTCTCATGAGTAGATTTACCAGGTCTAAAGCCATATTGTCGCTCCGACAACAAGTTCTGTTTTTCGAGGTATTCTATAAGCCTTTTAATAATAATCTTCTCCAATATTTTTGAAAGAGTAGGTTGGAGTGAAATTAGATGATAATTATCAGAACAATCACGTTTCCAAATAGTTTACTATTGTACCTGCCCCAGTCTGCTCCTAATAATTTTAATAAACTCTATCTTCTTGTATTCTGTTTATTGAGCGAACTGAAGCTGCGGGAATCTGTAAAAAATATATAATTCCAATTACCAAAGTAGATATTCAAATTCGAAACATTCAAGACCAAAAGGTTATTGATTGCAGAATCCAATCTCACTACTGAGCTAGCGAGGTATGAACTTACTTGTAGATGACTTTTGTGGAGATGTGCCTCTGTTCTTTGATCTCTTCCTGTAATCAGTAGTAAAGGCATTTTATCTATGAAACTATTCACAGATGAATTACTAGTAGAACTCACTGGTGAAGTTAAGTGGCCTACTTAAGCACTGGTGCACTAGTAGAACGACTGGCTTTCAGCGCACTGCGTATTTATTGTAGGTCGATCAACCATTGCTTCTAGCTCTGCTAATGTATGGAGCGGTTGAAGAGGTGAAATCCATGAAACATTGTGAAGGGTGGCATAGTTCCTCGTGGTTTGGAGTGGAAGTCCTCTCTCCTGTTTGTTATTTCTTTGCATTGTATTTTCTGTTCGCTACCTTTGGATTTTTTTCGGGTAGTGCTGGCTTGACAACTTCGCCAGTATTTTGAGTATTACTCCCAATTTCGCTCGTCGCTTCATTGCAGCCTTATAGATCGAAGCTTGAAGCGGAGTTCTACCACCTCTTTGCCGGGTCTTGGTACATTTTATTATTAAAAATATTGTTCTCCTTTGATATAACTACCAGAGATTGTAATTGGTTAATTACTTCTTTGTTTTTGTGACTTTGTTCAATGAAAGTTGACACCTGTTGCATGTCGCAACCGCTCTCTTCGAGTTCATCGTCACTGTTTCCTATTTCTTTGGTCGTGACAGTGTAGCGGGCTTTGCTATAGTTCAGCCAAACTCTAAGTGTGCTCCGCGATACCCCTGAAGGGGTTCCGCAAGAATTTATAAAAAAATCAATACACCTCCCTCGAGGGGTAACGCCTTGAGGAACGCCACATGTGATTGGCTTTTCGGAACTGATCATTTTGCCCATTTTCCCACTCTGAGTACTATTTTGTAGGTAATTTTCTAATGGTTTCAGTTGTGTACCTTAACTTGACTTACACAGACTGACTGTCGAAGCAATGATTATTATTAGGTCCATCAAGTTATTTTACCTGCGAATAACTATTTCGATCTATGTCTGCAATTCGGATTTATTGCCATCTAGATGCATGTGAATTTAAATGCGGTTTCGCAATAATATGTGGCAGCCAATTATTTGCAATTAGAATATAATGACTGATCTAATGAACATACCTTAACTTGACTTACACAGATTGACTGTCGAAGCAATGATTATTATTATTAGGTCCATCAAGTTATTTTACCTGCGAATAACTATTCCGATCTATGATGACTGTGTATGTCTGCAATTCGGATTTATTGCCATCTAGGTGCATGTGAATTTAAATGCGGTTCCGCAATTATATGTGGCAGTAAATATTTTTCCAATTAAAATATATTGACCGATATAATGAATGGACCTAAACTTGACTTATACAGACTGACTCTTTCGTATCCCAAAATTATGTTCCAATTTACTCACGAGCTTCAGAAGAGACATGGTGTCAAATGCTTTTCTAGGTCTAAGAATACTGTTAAGCATTTTGGTCTACTATTACTAGTACTAGTTTCTGAGCTACAAAATCCATGAAATCATGAATGGTCTCATGAGTAGATTTACCAGGTCTAAAGCCATATTGTCGCTCCGGCAACAAGTTCTGTTTTTCGAGGTATTCTATAAGCCTTTTAATAATAATCTTCTCCAATATTTTTGAAAGAGTAGGTTGGAGTGAAATTAGATGATAATTATCAGAACAATCACGTTTCCAAATAGTTTACTATTGTACCTGCCCCAGTCTGCTCCTAATAATTTTAATAAACTCTATCTTCTTGTATTCTGTTTATTGAGCGAACTGAAGCTGCGGGAATCTGTAAAAAATATATAATTCCAATTACCAAAGTAGATATTCAAATTCGAAACATTCAAGACCAAAAGGTTATTGATTGCAGAATCCAATCTCACTACTGAGCTAGCGAGGTATGAACTTACTTGTAGATGACTTTTGTGGAGATGTGCCTCTGTTCTTTGATCTCTTCCTGTAATCAGTAGTAAAGGCATTTTATCTATGAAACTATTCACAGATGAATTACTAGTAGAACTCACTGGTGAAGTTAAGTGGCCTACTTAAGCACTGGTGCACTAGTAGAACGACTGGCTTTCAGCGCACTGCGTATTTATTGTAGGTCGATCAACCATTGCTTCTAGCTCTGCTAATGTATGGAGCGGTTGAAGAGGTGAAATCCATGAAACATTGTGAAGGGTGGCATAGTTCCTCGTGGTTTGGAGTGGAAGTCCTCTCTCCTGTTTGTTATTTCTTTGCATTGTATTTTCTGTTCGCTACCTTTGGATTTTTTTCGGGTAGTGCTGGCTTGACAACTTCGCCAGTATTTTTAGTATCACTCCCAATTTCGCTCGTCGCTTCATTGCAGCCTTATAGATCGCGTACCGAGCGACGCCAGCTTGAAGCGGAGTTCTACCACCTCTTTGCCGGGTCTTGGTACATTTTATTATTAAAAATATTGTTCTCCTTTGATATAACTACCAGAGAGTGTAACTGGTTAATTACTTCTTTGTTTTTGTGGCTTTGTTTAATGAAAGTTGACACCTGTTGCATGTGGCAACCGCTCTCTTCGAGTTCATCGTCACTGTTTCCTATTTCTTTGGTCTCGACAGTGTAGCGGGCTTTGCTATAGTTCAGCCAAACTCTAAGTGTGCTCCGCGATACCCCTAAAGGGGTTCCGCAAGAATTTATAAAAAAATCAATACACCTCCCTCGAGGGGTAACGCCTTGAGGCACGCCACATGTGATTGGCTTTTCGAAACTGATCATTTTGCTCATTTTCCCACTCTGAGTACTATTTTGTAGGTAATTTTCTAATGGGACCTCTCACTCCCGGCCGTAGTTCAGGCCATGTTGGGGAGTGAGGAGGCCTGGATGGCAATGGTCTCCTTCTGCGAGGAGGTGATGACGCAGAAGGAGACTGCGGAGAGGGCCCGAGAGGATGATCCTTTGGCGGCCCCTCTCCGACGCAGACGGCGGTTCGCCCGTCTTCCTCCTGCTCCCTAAAAGTAGCACCGGGGTGTAAGCCGGGGGGCTTACACCCTATTCCAAGGTGCACCCGTCTGGGGGTGTCCCAGTATACCGGGATGCCCCCGTAGCGTGAGGAGGCCCGGCGCATAGGCTGGGCCGACCGCTGGGGCGATGTGGTAATCCTTTAGGCTCCATGTCTCCCTATTTCATAGCGGCGAGGTATACCCGGGTGTTTTTTAGTAGGTATGCCGCCGGCTTCACCGGTGGAGAGTCCTACACTCCCCCACTGCCCGACCCAGGCAGTTGGATAGTGCGTAAAGCATTTCTCACCCGGATAACAAAAAAAAAAAAAAGGTTATTTTCTAATGGTTTCAGTTGTGTACCTTAACTTGACTTACACAGACTGACTGTCGAAGCAATGATTATTATTAGGTCCATCAAGTTATTTTACCTGCGAATAACTATTTCGATCTATGTCTGCAATTCGGATTTGTTGCCATCTAGATGCATGTGAATTTAAATGCGGTTTCGCAATAATATGTGGCAGCCAATTATTTGCAATTAGAATATAATGACTGATCTAATGAACATACCTTAACTTGACTTAGACAGATTGACTGTCGAAGCAATGATTATTATTATTAGGTCCATCAAGTTATTTTACCTGCGAATAACTATTCCGATCTATGTCTGTAGTTTGGATTTATTGCCATCTAGATGCATGTGAATTTAAATGCGGTTTCGCAATAATATGTGGTAATCAAAAATTTGCAATTAGAATTTAATGACTGATCTCATGAATGGACCATAACTTGACTTACACAGATTGACTGTCGAAGCAATGATTATTATTAGGTCCATCAAGTTATTTTACCTGCGAATAACTATTTCGATCCATGATGACTGTGTATGTCTGCAATTCGGATTTATTGCCATCTAGGTGCATGTGAATTTAAATGCGGTTCCGCAATTATATGTGGCAGTAAATATTTTTCCAATTAAAATATATTGACCGATATAATGAATGGACCTAAACTTGACTTATACAGACTGACTCTTTCGTATCCCAAAATTATGTTCCAATTTACTCACGAGCTTCAGAAGAGACATGGTGTCAAATGCTTTTCTAGGTCTAAGAATACTGTTAAGCATTTTGGTCTACTGTTACTAGTACTAGTTTCTGAGCTACAAAATCCATGAAATCATGAATGGTCTCATGAGTAGATTTACCAGGTCTAAAGCCATATTGTCGCTCCGACAACAAGTTTGGTTTTTCGAGGTATTCTATAAGCCTTTTAATAATAATCTTCTCCAATATTTTTGAAAGAGTAGGTTGGAGTGAAATTAGATGATAATTATCAGAACAATCACGTTTCCAAATAGTTTACTATTGTACCTGCCCCAGTCTGCTCCTAATAATTTTAATAAACTCTATCTTCTTGTATTCTGTTTATTGAGCGAACTGAAGCTGCGGGAATCTGTAAAAAATATATAATTCCAATTACCAAAGTAGATATTCAAATTCAAAACATTCAAGACCAAAAGGTTATTGATTGCAGAATCCAATCTCACTACTGAGCTAGCGAGGTATGAACTTACTTGTAGATGACTTTTGTGGAGATGTGCCTCTGTTCTTTGATCTCTTCCTGTAATCAGTAGTAAAGGCATTTTATCTATGAAACTATTCACAGATGAATTACTAGTAGAACTCACTGGTGAAGTTAAGTGGCCTACTTAAGCACTGGTGCACTAGTAGAACGACTGGCTTTCAGCGCACTGTGTATTTATTGTAGGTCGATCAACCATTGCTTCTAGCTCTGCTAATGTATGGAGCGGTTGAAGAGGTGAAATCCATGAAACATTGTGAAGGGTGGCATAGTTCCTCGTGGTTTGGAGTGGAAGTCCTCTCTCCTGTTTGTTATTTCTTTGCATTGTATTTTCTGTTCGCTACCTTTGGATTTTTTTCGGGTAGTGCTGGCTTGACAACTTCGCCAGTATTTTTAGTATTACTCCCAATTTCGCTCGTCGCTTCATTGCAGCCTTATAGATCGCGTACCGAGCAACGCCAGCTTGAAGCGGAGTTCTGCCACCTCTTTGCCGGGTCTTGGTACATTTTATTATTAAAAATATTGTTCTCCTTTGATATAACTACCAGAGAGTGTAATTGGTTAATTACTTATTTGTTTTTGTGACTTTGTTCAATGAAAGTTGACACCTGTTGCATGTCGCAACCGCTCTTTTCGAGTTCATCGTCACTGTTTCCTATTTCTTTGGTCGCGACAGTGTAGCGGGCTTTGCTATAGTTCAGCCAAACTCTAAGTGTGCTCCGCGATACCCCTGAAGGGGTTCCGCAAGAATTTATAAAAAAATCAATACACCTCCCTCGAGGGGTAACGCCTTGAGGAACGCCACATGTAATTGGCTTTTCGGAACTGATCATTTTGCCCATTTTCCCACTCTGAGTACTATTTTGTAGGTAATTTTCTAATGGTTTCAGTTGTGTACCTTAACTTGACTTACACAGACTGACTGTCGAAGCAATGATTATTATTAGGTCCATCAAGTTATTTTACCTGCGAATAACTATTTCGATCTATGTCTGCAATTCGGATTTGTTGCCATCTAGATGCATGTGAATTTAAATGCGGTTTCGCAATAATATGTGGCAGCCAATCATTTGCAATTAGAATATAATGACTGATCTAATGAACATACCTTAACTTGACTTAGACAGATTGACTGTCGAAGCAATGATTATTATTATTAGGTCCATCAAGTTATTTTACCTGCGAATAACTATTCCGATCTATGTCTGTAGTTTGGATTTATTGCCATCTAGATGCATGTGAATTTAAATGCGGTTTCGCAATAATATGTGGTAATCAAAAATTTGCAATTAGAATTTAATGACTGATCTCATGAATGGACCTTAACTTGACTTACACAGATTGACTGTCGAAGCAATGATTATTATTAGGTCCATCAAGTTATTTTACCTGCGAATAACTATTTCGATCCATGATGACTGTGTATGTCTGCAATTCGGATTTATTGCCATCTAGGTGCATGTGAATTTAAATGCGGTTCCGCAATTATATGTGGCAGTAAATATTTTTCCAATTAAAATATATTGACCGATATAATGAATGGACCTAAACTTGACTTATACAGACTGACTCTTTCGTATCCCAAAATTATGTTCCAATTTACTCACGAGCTTCAGAAGAGACATGGTGTCAAATGCTTTTCTAGGTCTAAGAATACTGTTAAGCATTTTGGTCTACTGTTACTAGTACTAGTTTCTGAGCTACAAAATCCATGAAATCATGAATGGTCTCATGAGTAGATTTACCAGGTCTAAAGCCATATTGTCGCTCCGACAACAAGTTTGGTTTTTCGAGGTATTCTATAAGCCTTTTAATAATAATCTTCTCCAATATTTTTGAAAGAGTAGGTTGGAGTGAAATTAGATGATAATTATCAGAACAATCACGTTTCCAAATAGTTTACTATTGTACCTGCCCCAGTCTGCTCCTAATAATTTTAATAAACTCTATCTTCTTGTATTCTGTTTATTGAGCGAACTGAAGCTGCGGGAATCTGTAAAAAATATATAATTCCAATTACCAAAGTAGATATTCAAATTCAAAACATTCAAGACCAAAAGGTTATTGATTGCAGAATCCAATCTCACTACTGAGCTAGCGAGGTATGAACTTACTTGTAGATGACTTTTGTGGAGATGTGCCTCTGTTCTTTGATCTCTTCCTGTAATCAGTAGTAAAGGCATTTTATCTATGAAACTATTCACAGATGAATTACTAGTAGAACTCACTGGTGAAGTTAAGTGGCCTACTTAAGCACTGGTGCACTAGTAGAACGACTGGCTTTCAGCGCACTGTGTATTTATTGTAGGTCGATCAACCATTGCTTCTAGCTCTGCTAATGTATGGAGCGGTTGAAGAGGTGAAATCCATGAAACATTGTGAAGGGTGGCATAGTTCCTCGTGGTTTGGAGTGGAAGTCCTCTCTCCTGTTTGTTATTTCTTTGCATTGTATTTTCTGTTCGCTACCTTTGGATTTTTTTCGGGTAGTGCTGGCTTGACAACTTCGCCAGTATTTTTAGTATTACTCCCAATTTCGCTCGTCGCTTCATTGCAGCCTTATAGATCGCGTACCGAGCAACGCCAGCTTGAAGCGGAGTTCTGCCACCTCTTTGCCGGGTCTTGGTACATTTTATTATTAAAAATATTGTTCTCCTTTGATATAACTACCAGAGAGTGTAATTGGTTAATTACTTATTTGTTTTTGTGACTTTGTTCAATGAAAGTTGACACCTGTTGCATGTCGCAACCGCTCTTTTCGAGTTCATCGTCACTGTTTCCTATTTCTTTGGTCGCGACAGTGTAGCGGGCTTTGCTATAGTTCAGCCAAACTCTAAGTGTGCTCCGCGATACCCCTGAAGGGGTTCCGCAAGAATTTATAAAAAAATCAATACACCTCCCTCGAGGGGTAACGCCTTGAGGAACGCCACATGTAATTGGCTTTTCGGAACTGATCATTTTGCCCATTTTCCCACTCTGAGTACTATTTTGTAGGTAATTTTCTAATGGTTTCAGTTGTGTACCTTAACTTGACTTACACAGACTGACTGTCGAAGCAATGATTATTATTAGGTCCATCAAGTTATTTTACCTGCGAATAACTATTTCGATCTATGTCTGCAATTCGGATTTATTGCCATCTAGATGCATGTGAATTTAAATGCGGTTTCGCAATAATATGTGGCAGCCAATTATTTGCAATTAGAATATAATGACTGATCTAATGAACATACCTTAACTTGACTTACACAGATTGACTGTCGAAGCAATGATTATTATTATTAGGTCCATCAAGTTATTTTACCTGCGAATAACTATTCCGATCTATGATGACTGTGTATGTCTGCAATTCGGATTTATTGCCATCTAGGTGCATGTGAATTTAAATGCGGTTCCGCAATTATATGTGGCAGTAAATATTTTTCCAATTAAAATATATTGACCGATATAATGAATGGACCTAAACTTGACTTATACAGACTGACTCTTTCGTATCCCAAAATTATGTTCCAATTTACTCACGAGCTTCAGAAGAGACATGGTGTCAAATGCTTTTCTAGGTCTAAGAATACTGTTAAGCATTTTGGTCTACTATTACTAGTACTAGTTTCTGAGCTACAAAATCCATGAAATCATGAATGGTCTCATGAGTAGATTTACCAGGTCTAAAGCCATATTGTCGCTCCGACAACAAGTTCTGTTTTTCGAGGTATTCTATAAGCCTTTTAATAATAATCTTCTCCAATATTTTTGAAAGAGTAGGTTGGAGTGAAATTAGATGATAATTATCAGAACAATCACGTTTCCAAATAGTTTACTATTGTACCTGCCCCAGTCTGCTCCTAATAATTTTAATAAACTCTATCTTCTTGTATTCTGTTTATTGAGCGAACTGAAGCTGCGGGAATCTGTAAAAAATATATAATTCCAATTACCAAAGTAGATATTCAAATTCGAAACATTCAAGACCAAAAGGTTATTGATTGCAGAATCCAATCTCACTACTGAGCTAGCGAGGTATGAACTTACTTGTAGATGACTTTTGTGGAGATGTGCCTCTGTTCTTTGATCTCTTCCTGTAATCAGTAGTAAAGGCATTTTATCTATGAAACTATTCACAGATGAATTACTAGTAGAACTCACTGGTGAAGTTAAGTGGCCTACTTAAGCACTGGTGCACTAGTAGAACGACTGGCTTTCAGCGCACTGCGTATTTATTGTAGGTCGATCAACCATTGCTTCTAGCTCTGCTAATGTATGGAGCGGTTGAAGAGGTGAAATCCATGAAACATTGTGAAGGGTGGCATAGTTCCTCGTGGTTTGGAGTGGAAGTCCTCTCTCCTGTTTGTTATTTCTTTGCATTGTATTTTCTGTTCGCTACCTTTGGATTTTTTTCGGGTAGTGCTGGCTTGACAACTTCGCCAGTATTTTTAGTATCACTCCCAATTTCGCTCGTCGCTTCATTGCAGCCTTATAGATCGCGTACCGAGCGACGCCAGCTTGAAGCGGAGTTCTACCACCTCTTTGCCGGGTCTTGGTACATTTTATTATTAAAAATATTGTTCTCCTTTGATATAACTACCAGAGAGTGTAACTGGTTAATTACTTCTTTGTTTTAGTGGCTTTGTTTAATGAAAGTTGACACCTGTTGCATGTGGCAACCGCTCTCTTCGAGTTCATCGTCACTGTTTCCTATTTCTTTGGTCTCGACAGTGTAGCGGGCTTTGCTATAGTTCAGCCAAACTCTAAGTGTGCTCCGCGATACCCCTAAAGGGGTTCCGCAAGAATTTATAAAAAAATCAATACACCTCCCTCGAGGGGTAACGCCTTGAGGCACGCCACATGTGATTGGCTTTTCGAAACTGATCATTTTGCTCATTTTCCCACTCTGAGTACTATTTTGTAGGTAATTTTCTAATGGGACCTCTCACTCCCGGCCGTAGTTCAGGCCATGTTGGGGAGTGAGGAAGCCTGGATGGCAATGGTCTCCTTCTGCGAGGAGGTGATGACGCAGAAGGAGACTGCGGAGAGGGCCCGAGAGGATGATCCTTTGGCGGCCCCTCTCCGACGCAGACGGCGGTTCGCCCGTCTTCCTCCTGCTCCCTAAAAGTAGCACCGGGGTGTAAGCCGGGGGGCTTACACCCTATTCCAAGGTGCACCCGTCTGGGGGTGTCCCAGTATACCGGGATGCCCCCGTAGCGTGAGGAGGCCCGGCGCATAGGCTGGGCCGACCGCTGGGGCGATGTGGTAATCCTTTAGGCTCCATGTCTCCCTATTTCATAGCGGCGAGGTATACCCGGGTGTTTTTTAGTAGGTATGCCGCCGGCTTCACCGGTGGAGAGTCCTACACTCCCCCACTGCCCGACCCAGGCAGTTGGATAGTGCGTAAAGCATTTCTCACCCGGATAACAAAAAAAAAAAAAAAGGTTATTTTCTAATGGTTTCAGTTGTGTACCTTAACTTGACTTACACAGACTGACTGTCGAAGCAATGATTATTATTAGGTCCATCAAGTTATTTTACCTGCGAATAACTATTTCGATCTATGTCTGCAATTCGGATTTGTTGCCATCTAGATGCATGTGAATTTAAATGCGGTTTCGCAATAATATGTGGCAGCCAATCATTTGCAATTAGAATATAATGACTGATCTAATGAACATACCTTAACTTGACTTAGACAGATTGACTGTCGAAGCAATGATTATTATTATTAGGTCCATCAAGTTATTTTACCTGCGAATAACTATTCCGATCTATGTCTGTAGTTTGGATTTATTGCCATCTAGATGCATGTGAATTTAAATGCGGTTTCGCAATAATATGTGGTAATCAAAAATTTGCAATTAGAATTTAATGACTGATCTCATGAATGGACCTTAACTTGACTTACACAGATTGACTGTCGAAGCAATGATTATTATTAGGTCCATCAAGTTATTTTACCTGCGAATAACTATTTCGATCCATGATGACTGTGTATGTCTGCAATTCGGATTTATTGCCATCTAGGTGCATGTGAATTTAAATGCGGTTCCGCAATTATATGTGGCAGTAAATATTTTTCCAATTAAAATATATTGACCGATATAATGAATGGACCTAAACTTGACTTATACAGACTGACTCTTTCGTATCCCAAAATTATGTTCCAATTTACTCACGAGCTTCAGAAGAGACATGGTGTCAAATGCTTTTCTAGGTCTAAGAATACTGTTAAGCATTTTGGTCTACTGTTACTAGTACTAGTTTCTGAGCTACAAAATCCATGAAATCATGAATGGTCTCATGAGTAGATTTACCAGGTCTAAAGCCATATTGTCGCTCCGACAACAAGTTTGGTTTTTCGAGGTATTCTATAAGCCTTTTAATAATAATCTTCTCCAATATTTTTGAAAGAGTAGGTTGGAGTGAAATTAGATGATAATTATCAGAACAATCACGTTTCCAAATAGTTTACTATTGTACCTGCCCCAGTCTGCTCCTAATAATTTTAATAAACTCTATCTTCTTGTATTCTGTTTATTGAGCGAACTGAAGCTGCGGGAATCTGTAAAAAATATATAATTCCAATTACCAAAGTAGATATTCAAATTCAAAACATTCAAGACCAAAAGGTTATTGATTGCAGAATCCAATCTCACTACTGAGCTAGCGAGGTATGAACTTACTTGTAGATGACTTTTGTGGAGATGTGCCTCTGTTCTTTGATCTCTTCCTGTAATCAGTAGTAAAGGCATTTTATCTATGAAACTATTCACAGATGAATTACTAGTAGAACTCACTGGTGAAGTTAAGTGGCCTACTTAAGCACTGGTGCACTAGTAGAACGACTGGCTTTCAGCGCACTGTGTATTTATTGTAGGTCGATCAACCATTGCTTCTAGCTCTGCTAATGTATGGAGCGGTTGAAGAGGTGAAATCCATGAAACATTGTGAAGGGTGGCATAGTTCCTCGTGGTTTGGAGTGGAAGTCCTCTCTCCTGTTTGTTATTTCTTTGCATTGTATTTTCTGTTCGCTACCTTTGGATTTTTTTCGGGTAGTGCTGGCTTGACAACTTCGCCAGTATTTTTAGTATTACTCCCAATTTCGCTCGTCGCTTCATTGCAGCCTTATAGATCGCGTACCGAGCAACGCCAGCTTGAAGCGGAGTTCTGCCACCTCTTTGCCGGGTCTTGGTACATTTTATTATTAAAAATATTGTTCTCCTTTGATATAACTACCAGAGAGTGTAATTGGTTAATTACTTATTTGTTTTTGTGACTTTGTTCAATGAAAGTTGACACCTGTTGCATGTCGCAACCGCTCTTTTCGAGTTCATCGTCACTGTTTCCTATTTCTTTGGTCGCGACAGTGTAGCGGGCTTTGCTATAGTTCAGCCAAACTCTAAGTGTGCTCCGCGATACCCCTGAAGGGGTTCCGCAAGAATTTATAAAAAAATCAATACACCTCCCTCGAGGGGTAACGCCTTGAGGAACGCCACATGTAATTGGCTTTTCGGAACTGATCATTTTGCCCATTTTCCCACTCTGAGTACTATTTTGTAGGTAATTTTCTAATGGTTTCAGTTGTGTACCTTAACTTGACTTACACAGACTGACTGTCGAAGCAATGATTATTATTAGGTCCATCAAGTTATTTTACCTGCGAATAACTATTTCGATCTATGTCTGCAATTCGGATATATTGCCATCTAGATGCATGTGAATTTAAATGCGGTTTCGCAATAATATGTGGCAGCCAATTATTTGCAATTAGAATATAATGACTGATCTAATGAACATACCTTAACTTGACTTACACAGATTGACTGTCGAAGCAATGATTATTATTATTAGTTCCATCAAGTTATTTTACCTGCGAATAACTATTCCGATCTATGATGACTGTGTATGTCTGCAATTCGGATTTATTGCCATCTAGGTGCATGTGAATTTAAATGCGGTTCCGCAATTATATGTGGCAGTAAATATTTTTCCAATTAAAATATATTGACCGATATAATGAATGGACCTAAACTTGACTTATACAGACTGACTCTTTCGTATCCCAAAATTATGTTCCAATTTACTCACGAGCTTCAGAAGAGACATGGTGTCAAATGCTTTTCTAGGTCTAAGAATACTGTTAAGCATTTTGGTCTACTATTACTAGTACTAGTTTCTGAGCTACAAAATCCATGAAATCATGAATGGTCTCATGAGTAGATTTACCAGGTCTAAAGCCATATTGTCGCTCCGACAACAAGTTTGGTTTTTCGAGGTATTCTATAAGCCTTTTAATAATAATCTTCTCCAATATTTTTGAAAGAGTAGGTTGGAGTGAAATTAGATGATAATTATCAGAACAATCACGTTTCCAAATAGTTTACTATTGTACCTGCCCCAGTCTGCTCCTAATAATTTTAATAAACTCTATCTTCTTGTATTCTGTTTATTGAGCGAACTGAAGCTGCGGGAATCTGTAAAAAATATATAATTCCAATTACCAAAGTAGATATTCAAATTCAAAACATTCAAGACCAAAAGGTTATTGATTGCAGAATCCAATCTCACTACTGAGCTAGCGAGGTATGAACTTACTTGTAGATGACTTTTGTGGAGATGTGCCTCTGTTCTTTGATCTCTTCCTGTAATCAGTAGTAAAGGCATTTTATCTATGAAACTATTCACAGATGAATTACTAGTAGAACTCACTGGTGAAGTTAAGTGGCCTACTTAAGCACTGGTGCACTAGTAGAACGACTGGCTTTCAGCGCACTGTGTATTTATTGTAGGTCGATCAACCATTGCTTCTAGCTCTGCTAATGTATGGAGCGGTTGAAGAGGTGAAATCCATGAAACATTGTGAAGGGTGGCATAGTTCCTCGTGGTTTGGAGTGGAAGTCCTCTCTCCTGTTTGTTATTTCTTTGCATTGTATTTTCTGTTCGCTACCTTTGGATTTTTTTCGGGTAGTGCTGGCTTGACAACTTCGCCAGTATTTTTAGTATTACTCCCAATTTCGCTCGTCGCTTCATTGCAGCCTTATAGATCGCGTACCGAGCAACGCCAGCTTGAAGCGGAGTTCTGCCACCTCTTTGCCGGGTCTTGGTACATTTTATTATTAAAAATATTGTTCTCCTTTGATATAACTACCAGAGAGTGTAATTGGTTAATTACTTCTTTGTTTTTGTGACTTTGTTCAATGAAAGTTGACACCTGTTGCATGTCGCAACCGCTCTCTTCGAGTTCATCGTCACTGTTTCCTATTTCTTTGGTCGCGACAGTGTAGCGGGCTTTGCTATAGTTCAGCCAAACTCTAAGTGTGCTCCGCGATACCCCTGAAGGGGTTCCGCAAGAATTTATAAAAAAATCAATACACCTCCCTCGAGGGGTAACGCCTTGAGGAACGCCACATGTAATTGGCTTTTCGGAACTGATCATTTTGCCCATTTTCCCACTCTGAGTACTATTTTGTAGGTAATTTTCTAATGGTTTCAGTTGTGTACCTTAACTTGACTTACACAGACTGACTGTCGAAGCAATGATTATTATTAGGTCCATCAAGTTATTTTACCTGCGAATAACTATTTCGATCTATGTCTGCAATTCGGATATATTGCCATCTAGATGCATGTGAATTTAAATGCGGTTTCGCAATAATATGTGGCAGCCAATTATTTGCAATTAGAATATAATGACTGATCTAATGAACATACCTTAACTTGACTTACACAGATTGACTGTCGAAGCAATGATTATTATTATTAGGTCCATCAAGTTATTTTACCTGCGAATAACTATTCCGATCTATGATGACTGTGTATGTCTGCAATTCGGATTTATTGCCATCTAGGTGCATGTGAATTTAAATGCGGTTCCGCAATTATATGTGGCAGTAAATATTTTTCCAATTAAAATATATTGACCGATATAATGAATGGACCTAAACTTGACTTATACAGACTGACTCTTTCGTATCCCAAAATTATGTTCCAATTTACTCACGAGCTTCAGAAGAGACATGGTGTCAAATGCTTTTCTAGGTCTAAGAATACTGTTAAGCATTTTGGTCTACTATTACTAGTACTAGTTTCTGAGCTACAAAATCCATGAAATCATGAATGGTCTCATGAGTAGATTTACCAGGTCTAAAGCCATATTGTCGCTCCGACAACAAGTTCTGTTTTTCGAGGTATTCTATAAGCCTTTTAATAATAATCTTCTCCAATATTTTTGAAAGAGTAGGTTGGAGTGAAATTAGATGATAATTATCAGAACAATCACGTTTCCAAATAGTTTACTATTGTACCTGCCCCAGTCTGCTCCTAATAATTTTAATAAACTCTATCTTCTTGTATTCTGTTTATTGAGCGAACTGAAGCTGCGGGAATCTGTAAAAAATATATAATTCCAATTACCAAAGTAGATATTCAAATTCGAAACATTCAAGACCAAAAGGTTATTGATTGCAGAATCCAATCTCACTACTGAGCTAGCGAGGTATGAACTTACTTGTAGATGACTTTTGTGGAGATGTGCCTCTGTTCTTTGATCTCTTCCTGTAATCAGTAGTAAAGGCATTTTATCTATGAAACTATTCACAGATGAATTACTAGTAGAACTCACTGGTGAAGTTAAGTGGCCTACTTAAGCACTGGTGCACTAGTAGAACGACTGGCTTTCAGCGCACTGCGTATTTATTGTAGGTCGATCAACCATTGCTTCTAGCTCTGCTAATGTATGGAGCGGTTGAAGAGGTGAAATCCATGAAACATTGTGAAGGGTGGCATAGTTCCTCGTGGTTTGGAGTGGAAGTCCTCTCTCCTGTTTGTTATTTCTTTGCATTGTATTTTCTGTTCGCTACCTTTGGATTTTTTTCGGGTAGTGCTGGCTTGACAACTTCGCCAGTATTTTGAGTATTACTCCCAATTTCGCTCGTCGCTTCATTGCAGCCTTATAGATCGAAGCTTGAAGCGGAGTTCTACCACCTCTTTGCCGGGTCTTGGTACATTTTATTATTAAAAATATTGTTCTCCTTTGATATAACTACCAGAGAGTGTAATTGGTTAATTACTTCTTTGTTTTTGTGACTTTGTTCAATGAAAGTTGACACCTGTTGCATGTCGCAACCGCTCTCTTCGAGTTCATCGTCACTGTTTCCTATTTCTTTGGTCGTGACAGTGTAGCGGGCTTTGCTATAGTTCAGCCAAACTCTAAGTGTGCTCCGCGATACCCCTGAAGGGGTTCCGCAAGAATTTATAAAAAAATCAATACACCTCCCTCGAGGGGTAACGCCTTGAGGAACGCCACATGTGATTGGCTTTTCGGAACTGATCATTTTGCCCATTTTCCCACTCTGAGTACTATTTTGTAGGTAATTTTCTAATGGTTTCAGTTGTGTACCTTAACTTGACTTACACAGACTGACTGTCGAAGCAATGATTATTATTAGGTCCATCAAGTTATTTTACCTGCGAATAACTATTTCGATCTATGTCTGCAATTCGGATTTATTGCCATCTAGATGCATGTGAATTTAAATGCGGTTTCGCAATAATATGTGGCAGCCAATTATTTGCAATTAGAATATAATGACTGATCTAATGAACATACCTTAACTTGACTTACACAGATTGACTGTCGAAGCAATGATTATTATTATTAGGTCCATCAAGTTATTTTACCTGCGAATAACTATTCCGATCTATGATGACTGTGTATGTCTGCAATTCGGATTTATTGCCATCTAGGTGCATGTGAATTTAAATGCGGTTCCGCAATTATATGTGGCAGTAAATATTTTTCCAATTAAAATATATTGACCGATATAATGAATGGACCTAAACTTGACTTATACAGACTGACTCTTTCGTATCCCAAAATTATGTTCCAATTTACTCACGAGCTTCAGAAGAGACATGGTGTCAAATGCTTTTCTAGGTCTAAGAATACTGTTAAGCATTTTGGTCTACTATTACTAGTACTAGTTTCTGAGCTACAAAATCCATGAAATCATGAATGGTCTCATGAGTAGATTTACCAGGTCTAAAGCCATATTGTCGCTCCGACAACAAGTTCTGTTTTTCGAGGTATTCTATAAGCCTTTTAATAATAATCTTCTCCAATATTTTTGAAAGAGTAGGTTGGAGTGAAATTAGATGATAATTATCAGAACAATCACGTTTCCAAATAGTTTACTATTGTACCTGCCCCAGTCTGCTCCTAATAATTTTAATAAACTCTATCTTCTTGTATTCTGTTTATTGAGCGAACTGAAGCTGCGGGAATCTGTAAAAAATATATAATTCCAATTACCAAAGTAGATATTCAAATTCGAAACATTCAAGACCAAAAGGTTATTGATTGCAGAATCCAATCTCACTACTGAGCTAGCGAGGTATGAACTTACTTGTAGATGACTTTTGTGGAGATGTGCCTCTGTTCTTTGATCTCTTCCTGTAATCAGTAGTAAAGGCATTTTATCTATGAAACTATTCACAGATGAATTACTAGTAGAACTCACTGGTGAAGTTAAGTGGCCTACTTAAGCACTGGTGCACTAGTAGAACGACTGGCTTTCAGCGCACTGCGTATTTATTGTAGGTCGATCAACCATTGCTTCTAGCTCTGCTAATGTATGGAGCGGTTGAAGAGGTGAAATCCATGAAACATTGTGAAGGGTGGCATAGTTCCTCGTGGTTTGGAGTGGAAGTCCTCTCTCCTGTTTGTTATTTCTTTGCATTGTATTTTCTGTTCGCTACCTTTGGATTTTTTTCGGGTAGTGCTGGCTTGACAACTTCGCCAGTATTTTTAGTATCACTCCCAATTTCGCTCGTCGCTTCATTGCAGCCTTATAGATCGCGTACCGAGCGACACCAGCTTGAAGCGGAGTTCTACCACCTCTTTGCCGGGTCTTGGTACATTTTATTATTAAAAATATTGTTCTCCTTTGATATAACTACCAGAGAGTGTAACTGGTTAATTACTTCTTTGTTTTTGTGGCTTTGTTTAATGAAAGTTGACACCTGTTGCATGTGGCAACCGCTCTCTTCGAGTTCATCGTCACTGTTTCCTATTTCTTTGGTCTCGACAGTGTAGCGGGCTTTGCTATAGTTCAGCCAAACTCTAAGTGTGCTCCGCGATACCCCTAAAGGGGTTCCGCAAGAATTTATAAAAAAATCAATACACCTCCCTCGAGGGGTAACGCCTTGAGGCACGCCACATGTGATTGGCTTTTCGAAACTGATCATTTTGCTCATTTTCCCACTCTGAGTACTATTTTGTAGGTAATTTTCTAATGGGACCTCTCACTCCCGGCCGTAGTTCAGGCCATGTTGGGGAGTGAGGAGGCCTGGATGGCAATGGTCTCCTTCTGCGAGGAGGTGATGACGCAGAAGGAGACTGCGGAGAGGGCCCGAGAGGAGTATCCTTTGGCGGCCCCTCTCCGACGCAGACGGCGGGGAGCAAGAAGACGGCGGTTCGCCCGTCTTCCTCCTGCTCCCTAAAAGTAGCACCGGGGTGTAAGCCGGGGGGCTTACACCCTATTCCAAGGTGCACCCGTCTGGGGGTGTCCCAGTATACCGGGATGCCCCCGTAGCGTGAGGAGGCCCGGCGCATAGGCTGGGCCGACCGCTGGGGCGATGTGGTAATCCTTTAGGCTCCATGTCTCCCTATTTCATAGCGGCGAGGTATACCCGGGTGTTTTTTAGTAGGTATGCCGCCGGCTTCACCGGTGGAGAGTCCTACACTCCCCCACTGCCCGACCCAGGCAGTTGCATAGTGCGTAAAGCATTTCTCACCCGGATAACAAAAAAAAAAAAAGGTTATTTTCTAATGGTTTCAGTTGTGTACCTTAACTTGACTTACACAGACTGACTGTCGAAGCAATGATTATTATTAGGTCCATCAAGTTATTTTACCTGCGAATAACTATTTCAATATATGTCTGCAATTCGGATTTGTTGCCATCCAGATGCATGTGAATTTAAATGCGGTTTCGCAATAATATGTGGCAGCCAATTATTTGCAATTAGAATATAATGACTGATCTAATGAACATACCTTAACTTGACTTAGACAGATTGACTGTCGAAGCAATGATTATTATTATTAGGTCCATCAAGTTATTTTACCTGCGAATAACTATTCCGATCTATGTCTGTAGTTTGGATTTATTGCCATCTAGATGCATGTGAATTTAAATGCGGTTTCGCAATAATATGTGGTAATCAAAAATTTGCAATTAGAATTTAATGACTGATCTCATGAATGGACCATAACTTGACTTACACAGATTGACTGTCGAAGCAATGATTATTATTAGGTCCATCAAGTTATTTTACCTGCGAATAACTATTTCGATCCATGATGACTGTGTATGTCTGCAATTCGGATTTATTGCCATCTAGGTGCATGTGAATTTAAATGCGGTTCCGCAATTATATGTGGCAGTAAATATTTTTCCAATTAAAATATATTGACCGATATAATGAATGGACCTAAACTTGACTTATACAGACTGACTCTTTCGTATCCCAAAATTATGTTCCAATTTACTCACGAGCTTCAGAAGAGACATGGTGTCAAATGCTTTTCTAGGTCTAAGAATACTGTTAAGCATTTTGGTCTACTATTACTAGTACTAGTTTCTGAGCTACAAAATCCATGAAATCATGAATGGTCTCATGAGTAGATTTACCAGGTCTAAAGCCATATTGTCGCTCCGACAACAAGTTTGGTTTTTCGAGGTATTCTATAAGCCTTTTAATAATAATCTTCTCCAATATTTTTGAAAGAGTAGGTTGGAGTGAAATTAGATGATAATTATCAGAACAATCACGTTTCCAAATAGTTTACTATTGTACCTGCCCCAGTCTGCTCCTAATAATTTTAATAAACTCTATCTTCTTGTATTCTGTTTATTGAGCGACCTGAAGCTGCGGGAATCTGTAAAAAATATATAATTCCAATTACCAAAGTAGATATTCAAATTCAAAACATTCAAGACCAAAAGGTTATTGATTGCAGAATCCAATCTCACTACTGAGCTAGCGAGGTATGAACTTACTTGTAGATGACTTTTGTGGAGATGTGCCTCTGTTCTTTGATCTCTTCCTGTAATCAGTAGTAAAGGCATTTTATCTATGAAACTATTCACAGATGAATTACTAGTAGAACTCACTGGTGAAGTTAAGTGGCCTACTTAAGCACTGGTGCACTAGTAGAACGACTGGCTTTCAGCGCACTGTGTATTTATTGTAGGTCGATCAACCATTGCTTCTAGCTCTGCTAATGTATGGAGCGGTTGAAGAGGTGAAATCCATGAAACATTGTGAAGGGTGGCATAGTTCCTCGTGGTTTGGAGTGGAAGTCCTCTCTCCTGTTTGTTATTTCTTTGCATTGTATTTTCTGTTCGCTACCTTTGGATTTTTTTCGGGTAGTGCTGGCTTGACAACTTCGCCAGTATTTTTAGTATTACTCCCAATTTCGCTCGTCGCTTCATTGCAGCCTTATAGATCGCGTACCGAGCGACGCCAGCTTGAAGCGGAGTTCTGCCACCTCTTTGCCGGGTCTTGGTACATTTTATTATTAAAAATATTGTTCTCCTTTGATATAACTACCAGAGAGTGTAATTGGTTAATTACTTATTTGTTTTTGTGACTTTGTTCAATGAAAGTTGACACCTGTTGCATGTCGCAACCGCTCTTTTCGAGTTCATCGTCACTGTTTCCTATTTCTTTGGTCGCGACAGTGTAGCGGGCTTTGCTATAGTTCAGCCAAACTCTAAGTGTGCTCCGCGATACCCCTGAAGGGGTTCCGCAAGAATTTATAAAAAAATCAATACACCTCCCTCGAGGGGTAACGCCTTGAGGAACGCCACATGTAATTGGCTTTTCGGAACTGATCATTTTGCCCATTTTCCCACTCTGAGTACTATTTTGTAGGTAATTTTCTAATGGTTTCAGTTGTGTACCTTAACTTGACTTACACAGACTGACTGTCGAAGCAATGATTATTATTAGGTCCATCAAGTTATTTTACCTGCGAATAACTATTTCGATCTATGTCTGCAATTCGGATATATTGCCATCTAGATGCATGTGAATTTAAATGCGGTTTCGCAATAATATGTGGCAGCCAATTATTTGCAATTAGAATATAATGACTGATCTAATGAACATACCTTAACTTGACTTACACAGATTGACTGTCGAAGCAATGATTATTATTATTAGTTCCATCAAGTTATTTTACCTGCGAATAACTATTCCGATCTATGATGACTGTGTATGTCTGCAATTCGGATTTATTGCCATCTAGGTGCATGTGAATTTAAATGCGGTTCCGCAATTATATGTGGCAGTAAATATTTTTCCAATTAAAATATATTGACCGATATAATGAATGGACCTAAACTTGACTTATACAGACTGACTCTTTCGTATCCCAAAATTATGTTCCAATTTACTCACGAGCTTCAGAAGAGACATGGTGTCAAATGCTTTTCTAGGTCTAAGAATACTGTTAAGCATTTTGGTCTACTATTACTAGTACTAGTTTCTGAGCTACAAAATCCATGAAATCATGAATGGTCTCATGAGTAGATTTACCAGGTCTAAAGCCATATTGTCGCTCCGACAACAAGTTCTGTTTTTCGAGGTATTCTATAAGCCTTTTAATAATAATCTTCTCCAATATTTTTGAAAGAGTAGGTTGGAGTGAAATTAGATGATAATTATCAGAACAATCACGTTTCCAAATAGTTTACTATTGTACCTGCCCCAGTCTGCTCCTAATAATTTTAATAAACTCTATCTTCTTGTATTCTGTTTATTGAGCGAACTGAAGCTGCGGGAATCTGTAAAAAATATATAATTCCAATTACCAAAGTAGATATTCAAATTCGAAACATTCAAGACCAAAAGGTTATTGATTGCAGAATCCAATCTCACTACTGAGCTAGCGAGGTATGAACTTACTTGTAGATGACTTTTGTGGAGATGTGCCTCTGTTCTTTGATCTCTTCCTGTAATCAGTAGTAAAGGCATTTTATCTATGAAACTATTCACAGATGAATTACTAGTAGAACTCACTGGTGAAGTTAAGTGGCCTACTTAAGCACTGGTGCACTAGTAGAACGACTGGCTTTCAGCGCACTGCGTATTTATTGTAGGTCGATCAACCATTGCTTCTAGCTCTGCTAATGTATGGAGCGGTTGAAGAGGTGAAATCCATGAAACATTGTGAAGGGTGGCATAGTTCCTCGTGGTTTGGAGTGGAAGTCCTCTCTCCTGTTTGTTATTTCTTTGCATTGTATTTTCTGTTCGCTACCTTTGGATTTTTTTCGGGTAGTGCTGGCTTGACAACTTCGCCAGTATTTTGAGTATTACTCCCAATTTCGCTCGTCGCTTCATTGCAGCCTTATAGATCGAAGCTTGAAGCGGAGTTCTACCACCTCTTTGCCGGGTCTTGGTACATTTTATTATTAAAAATATTGTTCTCCTTTGATATAACTACCAGAGAGTGTAATTGGTTAATTACTTCTTTGTTTTTGTGACTTTGTTCAATGAAAGTTGACACCTGTTGCATGTCGCAACCGCTCTCTTCGAGTTCATCGTCACTGTTTCCTATTTCTTTGGTCGTGACAGTGTAGCGGGCTTTGCTATAGTTCAGCCAAACTCTAAGTGTGCTCCGCGATACCCCTGAAGGGGTTCCGCAAGAATTTATAAAAAAATCAATACACCTCCCTCGAGGGGTAACGCCTTGAGGAACGCCACATGTGATTGGCTTTTCGGAACTGATCATTTTGCCCATTTTCCCACTCTGAGTACTATTTTGTAGGTAATTTTCTAATGGTTTCAGTTGTGTACCTTAACTTGACTTACACAGACTGACTGTCGAAGCAATGATTATTATTAGGTCCATCAAGTTATTTTACCTGCGAATAACTATTTCGATCTATGTCTGCAATTCGGATTTATTGCCATCTAGATGCATGTGAATTTAAATGCGGTTTCGCAATAATATGTGGCAGCCAATTATTTGCAATTAGAATATAATGACTGATCTAATGAACATACCTTAACTTGACTTACACAGATTGACTGTCGAAGCAATGATTATTATTATTAGGTCCATCAAGTTATTTTACCTGCGAATAACTATTCCGATCTATGATGACTGTGTATGTCTGCAATTCGGATTTATTGCCATCTAGGTGCATGTGAATTTAAATGCGGTTCCGCAATTATATGTGGCAGTAAATATTTTTCCAATTAAAATATATTGACCGATATAATGAATGGACCTAAACTTGACTTATACAGACTGACTCTTTCGTATCCCAAAATTATGTTCCAATTTACTCACGAGCTTCAGAAGAGACATGGTGTCAAATGCTTTTCTAGGTCTAAGAATACTGTTAAGCATTTTGGTCTACTATTACTAGTACTAGTTTCTGAGCTACAAAATCCATGAAATCATGAATGGTCTCATGAGTAGATTTACCAGGTCTAAAGCCATATTGTCGCTCCGACAACAAGTTTGGTTTTTCGAGGTATTCTATAAGCCTTTTAATAATAATCTTCTCCAATATTTTTGAAAGAGTAGGTTGGAGTGAAATTAGATGATAATTATCAGAACAATCACGTTTCCAAATAGTTTACTATTGTACCTGCCCCAGTCTGCTCCTAATAATTTTAATAAACTCTATCTTCTTGTATTCTGTTTATTGAGCGACCTGAAGCTGCAGGAATCTGTAAAAAATATATAATTCCAATTACCAAAGTAGATATTCAAATTCAAAACATTCAAGACCAAAAGGTTATTGATTGCAAAATCCAATCTCACTACTGAGCTAGCGAGGTATGAACTTACTTGTAGATGACTTTTGTGGAGATGTGCCTCTGTTCTTTGATCTCTTCCTGTAATCAGTAGTAAAGGCATTTTATCTATGAAACTATTCACAGATGAATTACTAGTAGAACTCACTGGTGAAGTTAAGTGGCCTACTTAAGCACTGGTGCACTAGTAGAACGACTGGCTTTCAGCGCACTGCGTATTTATTGTAGGTCGATCAACCATTGCTTCTAGCTCTGCTAATGTATGGAGCGGTTGAAGAGGTGAAATCCATGAAACATTGTGAAGGGTGGCATAGTTCCTCGTGGTTTGGAGTGGAAGTCCTCTCTCCTGTTTGTTATTTCTTTGCATTGTATTTTCTGTTCGCTACCTTTGGATTTTTTTCGGGTAGTGCTGGCTTGACAACTTCGCCAGTATTTTTAGTATCACTCCCAATTTCGCTCGTCGCTTCATTGCAGCCTTATAGATCGCGTACCGAGCGACACCAGCTTGAAGCGGAGTTCTACCACCTCTTTGCCGGGTCTTGGTACATTTTATTATTAAAAATATTGTTCTCCTTTGATATAACTACCAGAGAGTGTAACTGGTTAATTACTTCTTTGTTTTTGTGGCTTTGTTTAATGAAAGTTGACACCTGTTGCATGTGGCAACCGCTCTCTTCGAGTTCATCGTCACTGTTTCCTATTTCTTTGGTCTCGACAGTGTAGCGGGCTTTGCTATAGTTCAGCCAAACTCTAAGTGTGCTCCGCGATACCCCTAAAGGGGTTCCGCAAGAATTTATAAAAAAATCAATACACCTCCCTCGAGGGGTAACGCCTTGAGGCACGCCACATGTGATTGGCTTTTCGAAACTGATCATTTTGCTCATTTTCCCACTCTGAGTACTATTTTGTAGGTAATTTTCTAATGGGACCTCTCACTCCCGGCCGTAGTTCAGGCCATGTTGGGGAGTGAGGAGGCCTGGATGGCAATGGTCTCCTTCTGCGAGGAGGTGATGACGCAGAAGGAGACTGCGGAGAGGGCCCGAGAGGAGTATCCTTTGGCGGCCCCTCTCCGACGCAGACGGCGGGGAGCAAGAAGACGGCGGTTCGCCCGTCTTCCTCCTGCTCCCTAAAAGTAGCACCGGGGTGTAAGCCGGGGGGCTTACACCCTATTCCAAGGTGCACCCGTCTGGGGGTGTCCCAGTATACCGGGATGCCCCCGTAGCGTGAGGAGGCCCGGCGCATAGGCTGGGCCGACCGCTGGGGCGATGTGGTAATCCTTTAGGCTCCATGTCTCCCTATTTCATAGCGGCGAGGTATACCCGGGTGTTTTTTAGTAGGTATGCCGCCGGCTTCACCGGTGGAGAGTCCTACACTCCCCCACTGCCCGACCCAGGCAGTTGCATAGTGCGTAAAGCATTTCTCACCCGGATAACAAGAAAAAAAAAAGGTTATTTTCTAATGGTTTCAGTTGTGTACCTTAACTTGACTTACACAGACTGACTGTCGAAGCAATGATTATTATTAGGTCCATCAAGTTATTTTACCTGCGAATAACTATTTCAATCTATGTCTGCAATTCGGATTTGTTGCCATCCAGATGCATGTGAATTTAAATGCGGTTTCGCAATAATATGTGGCAGCCAATTATTTGCAATTAGAATATAATGACTGATCTAATGAACATACCTTAACTTGACTTAGACAGATTGACTGTCGAAGCAATGATTATTATTATTAGGTCCATCAAGTTATTTTACCTGCGAATAACTATTCCGATCTATGTCTGTAGTTTGGATTTATTGCCATCTAGATGCATGTGAATTTAAATGCGGTTTCGCAATAATATGTGGTAATCAAAAATTTGCAATTAGAATTTAATGACTGATCTCATGAATGGACCATAACTTGACTTACACAGATTGACTGTCGAAGCAATGATTATTATTAGGTCCATCAAGTTATTTTACCTGCGAATAACTATTTCGATCCATGATGACTGTGTATGTCTGCAATTCGGATTTATTGCCATCTAGGTGCATGTGAATTTAAATGCGGTTCCGCAATTATATGTGGCAGTAAATATTTTTCCAATTAAAATATATTGACCGATATAATGAATGGACCTAAACTTGACTTATACAGACTGACTCTTTCGTATCCCAAAATTATGTTCCAATTTACTCACGAGCTTCAGAAGAGACATGGTGTCAAATGCTTTTCTAGGTCTAAGAATACTGTTAAGCATTTTGGTCTACTATTACTAGTACTAGTTTCTGAGCTACAAAATCCATGAAATCATGAATGGTCTCATGAGTAGATTTACCAGGTCTAAAGCCATATTGTCGCTCCGACAACAAGTTTGGTTTTTCGAGGTATTCTATAAGCCTTTTAATAATAATCTTCTCCAATATTTTTGAAAGAGTAGGTTGGAGTGAAATTAGATGATAATTATCAGAACAATCACGTTTCCAAATAGTTTACTATTGTACCTGCCCCAGTCTGCTCCTAATAATTTTAATAAACTCTATCTTCTTGTATTCTGTTTATTGAGCGACCTGAAGCTGCGGGAATCTGTAAAAAATATATAATTCCAATTACCAAAGTAGATATTCAAATTCAAAACATTCAAGACCAAAAGGTTATTGATTGCAGAATCCAATCTCACTACTGAGCTAGCGAGGTATGAACTTACTTGTAGATGACTTTTGTGGAGATGTGCCTCTGTTCTTTGATCTCTTCCTGTAATCAGTAGTAAAGGCATTTTATCTATGAAACTATTCACAGATGAATTACTAGTAGAACTCACTGGTGAAGTTAAGTGGCCTACTTAAGCACTGGTGCACTAGTAGAACGACTGGCTTTCAGCGCACTGTGTATTTATTGTAGGTCGATCAACCATTGCTTCTAGCTCTGCTAATGTATGGAGCGGTTGAAGAGGTGAAATCCATGAAACATTGTGAAGGGTGGCATAGTTCCTCGTGGTTTGGAGTGGAAGTCCTCTCTCCTGTTTGTTATTTCTTTGCATTGTATTTTCTGTTCGCTACCTTTGGATTTTTTTCGGGTAGTGCTGGCTTGACAACTTCGCCAGTATTTTTAGTATTACTCCCAATTTCGCTCGTCGCTTCATTGCAGCCTTATAGATCGCGTACCGAGCGACGCCAGCTTGAAGCGGAGTTCTGCCACCTCTTTGCCGGGTCTTGGTACATTTTATTATTAAAAATATTGTTCTCCTTTGATATAACTACCAGAGAGTGTAATTGGTTAATTACTTATTTGTTTTTGTGACTTTGTTCAATGAAAGTTGACACCTGTTGCATGTCGCAACCGCTCTTTTCGAGTTCATCGTCACTGTTTCCTATTTCTTTGGTCGCGACAGTGTAGCGGGCTTTGCTATAGTTCAGCCAAACTCTAAGTGTGCTCCGCGATACCCCTGAAGGGGTTCCGCAAGAATTTATAAAAAAATCAATACACCTCCCTCGAGGGGTAACGCCTTGAGGAACGCCACATGTAATTGGCTTTTCGGAACTGATCATTTTGCCCATTTTCCCACTCTGAGTACTATTTTGTAGGTAATTTTCTAATGGTTTCAGTTGTGTACCTTAACTTGACTTACACAGACTGACTGTCGAAGCAATGATTATTATTAGGTCCATCAAGTTATTTTACCTGCGAATAACTATTTCGATCTATGTCTGCAATTCGGATATATTGCCATCTAGATGCATGTGAATTTAAATGCGGTTTCGCAATAATATGTGGCAGCCAATTATTTGCAATTAGAATATAATGACTGATCTAATGAACATACCTTAACTTGACTTACACAGATTGACTGTCGAAGCAATGATTATTATTATTAGTTCCATCAAGTTATTTTACCTGCGAATAACTATTCCGATCTATGATGACTGTGTATGTCTGCAATTCGGATTTATTGCCATCTAGGTGCATGTGAATTTAAATGCGGTTCCGCAATTATATGTGGCAGTAAATATTTTTCCAATTAAAATATATTGACCGATATAATGAATGGACCTAAACTTGACTTATACAGACTGACTCTTTCGTATCCCAAAATTATGTTCCAATTTACTCACGAGCTTCAGAAGAGACATGGTGTCAAATGCTTTTCTAGGTCTAAGAATACTGTTAAGCATTTTGGTCTACTATTACTAGTACTAGTTTCTGAGCTACAAAATCCATGAAATCATGAATGGTCTCATGAGTAGATTTACCAGGTCTAAAGCCATATTGTCGCTCCGACAACAAGTTCTGTTTTTCGAGGTATTCTATAAGCCTTTTAATAATAATCTTCTCCAATATTTTTGAAAGAGTAGGTTGGAGTGAAATTAGATGATAATTATCAGAACAATCACGTTTCCAAATAGTTTACTATTGTACCTGCCCCAGTCTGCTCCTAATAATTTTAATAAACTCTATCTTCTTGTATTCTGTTTATTGAGCGAACTGAAGCTGCGGGAATCTGTAAAAAATATATAATTCCAATTACCAAAGTAGATATTCAAATTCGAAACATTCAAGACCAAAAGGTTATTGATTGCAGAATCCAATCTCACTACTGAGCTAGCGAGGTATGAACTTACTTGTAGATGACTTTTGTGGAGATGTGCCTCTGTTCTTTGATCTCTTCCTGTAATCAGTAGTAAAGGCATTTTATCTATGAAACTATTCACAGATGAATTACTAGTAGAACTCACTGGTGAAGTTAAGTGGCCTACTTAAGCACTGGTGCACTAGTAGAACGACTGGCTTTCAGCGCACTGCGTATTTATTGTAGGTCGATCAACCATTGCTTCTAGCTCTGCTAATGTATGGAGCGGTTGAAGAGGTGAAATCCATGAAACATTGTGAAGGGTGGCATAGTTCCTCGTGGTTTGGAGTGGAAGTCCTCTCTCCTGTTTGTTATTTCTTTGCATTGTATTTTCTGTTCGCTACCTTTGGATTTTTTTCGGGTAGTGCTGGCTTGACAACTTCGCCAGTATTTTTAGTATTACTCCCAATTTCGCTCGTCGCTTCATTGCAGCCTTATAGATCGCGTACCGAGCGACGCCAGCTTGAAGCGGAGTTCTGCCACCTCTTTGCCGGGTCTTGGTACATTTTATTATTAAAAATATTGTTCTCCTTTGATATAACTACCAGAGAGTGTAATTGGTTAATTACTTCTTTGTTTTTGTGACTTTGTTCAATGAAAGTTGACACCTGTTGCATGTCGCAACCGCTCTCTTCGAGTTCATCGTCACTGTTTCCTATTTCTTTGGTCTCGACAGTGTAGCGGGCTTTGCTATAGTTCAGCCAAACTCTAAGTGTGCTCCGCGATACCCCTAAAGGGGTTCCGCAAGAATTTATAAAAAAATCAATACACCTCCCTCGAGGGGTAACGCCTTGAGGCACGCCACATGTGATTGGCTTTTCGAAACTGATCATTTTGCTCATTTTCCCACTCTGAGTACTATTTTGTAGGTAATTTTCTAATGGGACCTCTCACTCCCGGCCGTAGTTCAGGCCATGTTGGGGAGTGAGGAGGCCTGGATGGCAATGGTCTCCTTCTGCGAGGAGGTGATGACGCAGAAGGAGACTGCGGAGAGGGCCCGAGAGGATGATCCTTTGGCGGCCCCTCTCCGACGCAGACGGCGGGGAGCAAGAAGACGGCGGTTCGCCCGTCTTCCTCCTGCTCCCTAAAAGTAGCACCGGGGTGTAAGCCGGGGGGCTTACACCCTATTCCAAGGTGCACCCGTCTGGGGGTGTCCCAGTATACCGGGATGCCCCCGTAGCGTGAGGAGGCCCGGCGCATAGGCTGGGCCGACCGCTGGGGCGATGTGGTAATCCTTTAGGCTCCATGTCTCCCTATTTCATAGCGGCGAGGTATACCCGGGTGTTTTTTAGTAGGTATGCCGCCGGCTTCACCGGTGGAGAGTCCTACACTCCCCCACTGCCCGACCCAGGCAGTTGGATAGTGCGTAAAGCATTTCTCACCCGGATAACAAAAAAAAAAAAAAAGGTTATTTTCTAATGGTTTCAGTTGTGTACCTTAACTTGACTTACACAGACTGACTGTCGAAGCAATGATTATTATTAGGTCCATCAAGTTATTTTACCTGCGAATAACTATTTCGATCTATGTCTGCAATTCGGATTTGTTGCCATCTAGATGCATGTGAATTTAAATGCGGTTTCGCAATAATATGTGGCAGCCAATTATTTGCAATTAGAATATAATGACTGATCTAATGAACATACCTTAACTTGACTTAGACAGATTGACTGTCGAAGCAATGATTATTATTATTAGGTCCATCAAGTTATTTTACCTGCGAATAACTATTCCGATCTATGTCTGTAGTTTGGATTTATTGCCATCTAGATGCATGTGAATTTAAATGCGGTTTCGCAATAATATGTGGTAATCAAAAATTTGCAATTAGAATTTAATGACTGATCTCATGAATGGACCTTAACTTGACTTACACAGATTGACTGTCGAAGCAATGATTATTATTAGGTCCATCAAGTTATTTTACCTGCGAATAACTATTTCGATCCATGATGACTGTGTATGTCTGCAATTCGGATTTATTGCCATCTAGGTGCATGTGAATTTAAATGCGGTTCCGCAATTATATGTGGCAGTAAATATTTTTCCAATTAAAATATATTGACCGATATAATGAATGGACCTAAACTTGACTTATACAGACTGACTCTTTCGTATCCCAAAATTATGTTCCAATTTACTCACGAGCTTCAGAAGAGACATGGTGTCAAATGCTTTTCTAGGTCTAAGAATACTGTTAAGCATTTTGGTCTACTATTACTAGTACTAGTTTCTGAGCTACAAAATCCATGAAATCATGAATGGTCTCATGAGTAGATTTACCAGGTCTAAAGCCATATTGTCGCTCCGACAACAAGTTTGGTTTTTCGAGGTATTCTATAAGCTTTTTAATAATAATCTTCTCCAATATTTTTGAAAGAGTAGGTTGGAGTGAAATTAGATGATAATTATCAGAACAATCACGTTTCCAAATAGTTTACTATTGTACCTGCCCCAGTCTGCTCCTAATAATTTTAATAAACTCTATCTTCTTGTATTCTGTTTATTGAGCGAACTGAAGCTGCGGGAATCTGTAAAAAATATATAATTCCAATTACCAAAGTAGATATTCAAATTCAAAACATTCAAGACCAAAAGGTTATTGATTGCAGAATCCAATCTCACTACTGAGCTAGCGAGGTATGAACTTACTTGTAGATGACTTTTGTGGAGATGTGCCTCTGTTCTTTGATCTCTTCCTGTAATCAGTAGTAAAGGCATTTTATCTATGAAACTATTCACAGATGAATTACTAGTAGAACTCACTGGTGAAGTTAAGTGGCCTACTTAAGCACTGGTGCACTAGTAGAACGACTGGCTTTCAGCGCACTGTGTATTTATTGTAGGTCGATCAACCATTGCTTCTAGCTCTGCTAATGTATGGAGCGGTTGAAGAGGTGAAATCCATGAAACATTGTGAAGGGTGGCATAGTTCCTCGTGGTTTGGAGTGGAAGTCCTCTCTCCTGTTTGTTATTTCTTTGCATTGTATTTTCTGTTCGCTACCTTTGGATTTTTTTCGGGTAGTGCTGGCTTGACAACTTCGCCAGTATTTTTAGTATTACTCCCAATTTCGCTCGTCGCTTCATTGCAGCCTTATAGATCGCGTACCGAGCGACGCCAGCTTGAAGCGGAGTTCTGCCACCTCTTTGCCGGGTCTTGGTACATTTTATTATTAAAAATATTGTTCTCCTTTGATATAACTACCAGAGAGTGTAATTGGTTAATTACTTCTTTGTTTTTGTGACTTTGTTCAATGAAAGTTGACACCTGTTGCATGTCGCAACCGCTCTCTTCGAGTTCATCGTCACTGTTTCCTATTTCTTTGGTCGCGACAGTGTAGCGGGCTTTGCTATAGTTCAGCTAAACTCTAAGTGTGCTCCGCGATACCCCTGAAGGGGTTCCGCAAGAATTTATAAAAAAATCAATACACCTCCCTCGAGGGGTAACGCCTTGAGGAACGCCACATGTGATTGGCTTTTCGGAACTGATCATTTTGCCCATTTTCCCACTCTGAGTACTATTTTGTAGGTAATTTTCTAATGGTTTCAGTTGTGTACCTTAACTTGACTTACACAGACTGACTGTCGAAGCAATGATTATTATTAGGTCCATCAAGTTATTTTACCTGCGAATAACTATTTCGATCTATGTCTGCAATTCGGATTTATTGCCATCTAGATGCATGTGAATTTAAATGCGGTTTCGCAATAATATGTGGCAGCCAATTAATTGCAATTAGAATATAATGACTGATCTAATGAACATACCTTAACTTGACTTACACAGATTGACTGTCGAAGCAATGATTATTATTATTAGGTCCATCAAGTTATTTTACCTGCGAATAACTATTCCGATCTATGATGACTGTGTATGTCTGCAATTCGGATTTATTGCCATCTAGGTGCATGTGAATTTAAATGCGGTTCCGCAATTATATGTGGCAGTAAATATTTTTCCAATTAAAATATATTGACCGATATAATGAATGGACCTAAACTTGACTTATACAGACTGACTCTTTCGTATCCCAAAATTATGTTCCAATTTACTCACGAGCTTCAGAAGAGACATGGTGTCAAATGCTTTTCTAGGTCTAAGAATACTGTTAAGCATTTTGGTCTACTATTACTAGTACTAGTTTCTGAGCTACAAAATCCATGAAATCATGAATGGTCTCATGAGTAGATTTACCAGGTCTAAAGCCATATTGTCGCTCCGACAACAAGTTTGGTTTTTCGAGGTATTCTATAAGCCTTTTAATAATAATCTTCTCCAATATTTTTGAAAGAGTAGGTTGGAGTGAAATTAGATGATAATTATCAGAACAATCACGTTTCCAAATAGTTTACTATTGTACCTGCCCCAGTCTGCTCCTAATAATTTTAATAAACTCTATCTTCTTGTATTCTGTTTATTGAGCGAACTGAAGCTGCGGGAATCTGTAAAAAATATATAATTCCAATTACCAAAGTAGATATTCAAATTCAAAACATTCAAGACCAAAAGGTTATTGATTGCAGAATCCAATCTCACTACTGAGCTAGCGATATATGAACTTACTTGTAGATGACTTTTGTGGAGATGTGCCTCTGTTCTTTGATCTCTTCCTGTAATCAGTAGTAAAGGCATTTTATCTATGAAACTATTCACAGATGAATTACTAGTAGAACTCACTGGTGAAGTTAAGTGGCCTACTTAAGCACTGGTGCACTAGTAGAACGACTGGCTTTCAGCGCACTGTGTATTTATTGTAGGTCGATCAACCATTGCTTCTAGCTCTGCTAATGTATGGAGCGGTTGAAGAGGTGAAATCCATGAAACATTGTGAAGGGTGGCATAGTTCCTCGTGGTTTGGAGTGGAAGTCCTCTCTCCTGTTTGTTATTTCTTTGCATTGTATTTTCTGTTCGCTACCTTTGGATTTTTTTCGGGTAGTGCTGGCTTGACAACTTCGCCAGTATTTTTAGTATTACTCCCAATTTCGCTCGTCGCTTCATTGCAGCCTTATAGATCGCGTACCGAGCGACGCCAGCTTGAAGCGGAGTTCTGCCACCTCTTTGCCGGGTCTTGGTACATTTTATTATTAAAAATATTGTTCTCCTTTGATATAACTACCAGAGAGTGTAATTGGTTAATTACTTCTTTGTTTTTGTGACTTTGTTCAATGAAAGTTGACACCTGTTGCATGTCGCAACCGCTCTCTTCGAGTTCATCGTCACTGTTTCCTATTTCTTTGGTCGTGACAGTGTAGCGGGCTTTGCTATAGTTCAGCCAAACTCTAAGTGTGCTCCGCGATACCCCTGAAGGGGTTCCGCAAGAATTTATAAAAAAATCAATACACCTCCCTCGAGGGGTAACGCCTTGAGGAACGCCACATGTGATTGGCTTTTCGGAACTGATCATTTTGCCCATTTTCCCACTCTGAGTACTATTTTGTAGGTAATTTTCTAATGGTTTCAGTTGTGTACCTTAACTTGACTTACACAGACTGACTGTCGAAGCAATGATTATTATTAGGTCCATCAAGTTATTTTACCTGCGAATAACTATTTCGATCTATGTCTGCAATTCGGATTTATTGCCATCTAGATGCATGTGAATTTAAATGCGGTTTCGCAATAATATGTGGCAGCCAATTATTTGCAATTAGAATATAATGACTGATCTAATGAACATACCTTAACTTGACTTACACAGATTGACTGTCGAAGCAATGATTATTATTATTAGGTCCATCAAGTTATTTTACCTGCGAATAACTATTCCGATCTATGATGACTGTGTATGTCTGCAATTCGGATTTATTGCCATCTAGGTGCATGTGAATTTAAATGCGGTTCCGCAATTATATGTGGCAGTAAATATTTTTCCAATTAAAATATATTGACCGATATAATGAATGGACCTAAACTTGACTTATACAGACTGACTCTTTCGTATCCCAAAATTATGTTCCAATTTACTCACGAGCTTCAGAAGAGACATGGTGTCAAATGCTTTTCTAGGTCTAAGAATACTGTTAAGCATTTTGGTCTACTATTACTAGTACTAGTTTCTGAGCTACAAAATCCATGAAATCATGAATGGTCTCATGAGTAGATTTACCAGGTCTAAAGCCATATTGTCGCTCCGACAACAAGTTTGGTTTTTCGAGGTATTCTATAAGCCTTTTAATAATAATCTTCTCCAATATTTTTGAAAGAGTAGGTTGGAGTGAAATTAGATGATAATTATCAGAACAATCACGTTTCCAAATAGTTTACTATTGTACCTGCCCCAGTCTGCTCCTAATAATTTTAATAAACTCTATCTTCTTGTATTCTGTTTATTGAGCGAACTGAAGCTGCGGGAATCTGTAAAAAATATATAATTCCAATTACCAAAGTAGATATTCAAATTCAAAACATTCAAGACCAAAAGGTTATTGATTGCAGAATCCAATCTCACTACTGAGCTAGCGAGGTATGAACTTACTTGTAGATGACTTTTGTGGAGATGTGCCTCTGTTCTTTGATCTCTTCCTGTAATCAGTAGTAAAGGCATTTTATCTATGAAACTATTCACAGATGAATTACTAGTAGAACTCACTGGTGAAGTTAAGTGGCCTACTTAAGCACTGGTGCACTAGTAGAACGACTGGCTTTCAGCGCACTGTGTATTTATTGTAGGTCGATCAACCATTGCTTCTAGCTCTGCTAATGTATGGAGCGGTTGAAGAGGTGAAATCCATGAAACATTGTGAAGGGTGGCATAGTTCCTCGTGGTTTGGAGTGGAAGTCCTCTCTCCTGTTTGTTATTTCTTTGCATTGTATTTTCTGTTCGCTACCTTTGGATTTTTTTCGGGTAGTGCTGGCTTGACAACTTCGCCAGTATTTTTAGTATTACTCCCAATTTCGCTCGTCGCTTCATTGCAGCCTTATAGATCGCGTACCGAGCGACGCCAGCTTGAAGCGGAGTTCTGCCACCTCTTTGCCGGGTCTTGGTACATTTTATTATTAAAAATATTGTTCTCCTTTGATATAACTACCAGAGAGTGTAACTGGTTAATTACTTCTTTGTTTTTGTGACTTTGTTTAATGAAAGTTGACACCTGTTGCATGTGGCAACCGCTCTCTTCGAGTTCATCGTCACTGTTTCCTATTTCTTTGGTCTCGACAGTGTAGCGGGCTTTGCTATAGTTCAGCCAAACTCTAAGTGTGCTCCGCGATACCCCTAAAGGGGTTCCGCAAGAATTTATAAAAAAATCAATACACCTCCCTCGAGGGGTAACGCCTTGAGGCACGCCACATGTGATTGGCTTTTCGAAACTGATCATTTTGCTCATTTTCCCACTCTGAGTACTATTTTGTAGGTAATTTTCTAATGGGACCTCTCACTCCCGGCCGTAGTTCAGGCCATGTTGGGGAGTGAGGAGGCCTGGATGGCAATGGTCTCCTTCTGCGAGGAGGTGATGACGCAGAAGGAGACTGCGGAGAGGGCCCGAGAGGAGTATCCTTTGGCGGCCCCTCTCCGACGCAGACGGCGGGGAGCAAGAAGACGGCGGTTCGCCCGTCTTCCTCCTGCTCCCTAAAAGTAGCACCGGGGTGTAAGCCGGGGGGCTTACACCCTATTCCAAGGTGCACCCGTCTGGGGGTGTCCCAGTATACCGGGATGCCCCCGTAGCGTGAGGAGGCCCGGCGCATAGGCTGGGCCGACCGCTGGGGCGATGTGGTAATCCTTTAGGCTCCATGTCTCCCTATTTCATAGCGGCGAGGTATACCCGGGTGTTTTTTAGTAGGTATGCCGCCGGCTTCACCGGTGGAGAGTCCTACACTCCCCCACTGCCCGACCCAGGCAGTTGGATAGTGCGTAAAGCATTTCTCACCCGGATAACAAAAAAAAAAAAAAGGTTATTTTCTAATGGTTTCAGTTGTGTACCTTAACTTGACTTACACAGACTGACTGTCGAAGCAATGATTATTATTAGGTCCATCAAGTTATTTTACCTGCGAATAACTATTTCAATCTATGTCTGCAATTCGGATTTGTTGCCATCTAGATGCATGTGAATTTAAATGCGGTTTCGCAATAATATGTGGCAGCCAATTATTTGCAATTAGAATATAATGACTGATCTAATGAACATACCTTAACTTGACTTAGACAGATTGACTGTCGAAGCAATGATTATTATTATTAGGTCCATCAAGTTATTTTACCTGCGAATAACTATTCCGATCTATGTCTGTAGTTTGGATTTATTGCCATCTAGATGCATGTGAATTTAAATGCGGTTTCGCAATAATATGTGGTAATCAAAAATTTGCAATTAGAATTTAATGACTGATCTCATGAATGGACCATAACTTGACTTACACAGATTGACTGTCGAAGCAATGATTATTATTAGGTCCATCAAGTTATTTTACCTGCGAATAACTATTTCGATCCATGATGACTGTGTATGTCTGCAATTCGGATTTATTGCCATCTAGGTGCATGTGAATTTAAATGCGGTTCCGCAATTATATGTGGCAGTAAATATTTTTCCAATTAAAATATATTGACCGATATAATGAATGGACCTAAACTTGACTTATACAGACTGACTCTTTCGTATCCCAAAATTATGTTCCAATTTACTCACGAGCTTCAGAAGAGACATGGTGTCAAATGCTTTTCTAGGTCTAAGAATACTGTTAAGCATTTTGGTCTACTATTACTAGTACTAGTTTCTGAGCTACAAAATCCTTGAAATCATGAATGGTCTCATGAGTAGATTTACCAGGTCTAAAGCCATATTGTCGCTCCGACAACAAGTTTGGTTTTTCGAGGTATTCTATAAGCCTTTTAATAATAATCTTCTCCAATATTTTTGAAAGAGTAGGTTGGAGTGAAATTAGATGATAATTATCAGAACAATCACGTTTCCAAATAGTTTACTATTGTACCTGCCCCAGTCTGCTCCTAATAATTTTAATAAACTCTATCTTCTTGTATTCTGTTTATTGAGCGACCTGAAGCTGCGGGAATCTGTAAAAAATATATAATTCCAATTACCAAAGTAGATATTCAAATTCAAAACATTCAAGACCAAAAGGTTATTGATTGCAGAATCCAATCTCACTACTGAGCTAGCGAGGTATGAACTTACTTGTAGATGACTTTTGTGGAGATGTGCCTCTGTTCTTTGATCTCTTCCTGTAATCAGTAGTAAAGGCATTTTATCTATGAAACTATTCACAGATGAATTACTAGTAGAACTCACTGGTGAAGTTAAGTGGCCTACTTAAGCACTGGTGCACTAGTAGAACGACTGGCTTTCAGCGCACTGCGTATTTATTGTAGGTCGATCAACCATTGCTTCTAGCTCTGCTAATGTATGGAGCGGTTGAAGAGGTGAAATCCATGAAACATTGTGAAGGGTGGCATAGTTCCTTGTGGTTTGGAGTGAAAGTCCTCTCTCCTGTTTGTTATTTCTTTGCATTGTATTTTCTGTTCGCTACCTTTGGATTTTTTTCGCGTAGTGCTGGCTTGACAACTTCGCCAGTATTTTTAGTATTACTCCCAATTTCGCTCGTCGCTTCATTGCAGCCTTATAGATCGCGTACCGAGCGACGCCAGCTTGAAGCGGAGTTCTACCACCTCTTTGCCGGGTCTTGGTACATTTTATTATTAAAAATATTGTTCTCCTTTGATATAACTACCAGAGAGTGTAACTGGTTAATTACTTCTTTGTTTTTGTGACTTTGTTCAATGAAAGTTGACACCTGTTGCATGTCGCAACCGCTCTCTTCGAGTTCATCGTCACTGTTTCCTATTTCTTTGGTCGCGACAGTGTAGCGGGCTTTGCTATAGTTCAGCCAAACTCTAAGTGTGCTCCGCGATACCCCTGAAGGGGTTCCGCAAGAATTTATAAAAAAATCAATACACCTCCCTCGAGGGGTAACGCCTTGAGGAACGCCACATGTGATTGGCTTTTCGGAACTGATCATTTTGCCCATTTTCCCACTCTGAGTACTATTTTGTAGGTAATTTTCTAATGGTTTCAGTTGTGTACCTTAACTTGACTTACACAGACTGACTGTCGAAGCAATGATTATTATTAGGTCCATCAAGTTATTTTACCTGCGAATAACTATTTCGATCTATGTCTGCAATTCGGATTTATTGCCATCTAGATGCATGTGAATTTAAATGCGGTTTCGCAATAATATGTGGCAGCCAATTATTTGCAATTAGAATATAATGACTGATCTAATGAACATACCTTAACTTGACTTACACAGATTGACTGTCGAAGCAATGATTATTATTATTAGGTCCATCAAGTTATTTTACCTGCGAATAACTATTCCGATCTATGATGACTGTGTATGTCTGCAATTCGGATTTATTGCCATCTAGGTGCATGTGAATTTAAATGCGGTTCCGCAATTATATGTGGCAGTAAATATTTTTCCAATTAAAATATATTGACCGATATAATGAATGGACCTAAACTTGACTTATACAGACTGACTCTTTCGTATCCCAAAATTATGTTCCAATTTACTCACGAGCTTCAGAAGAGACATGGTGTCAAATGCTTTTCTAGGTCTAAGAATACTGTTAAGCATTTTGGTCTACTATTACTAGTACTAGTTTCTGAGCTACAAAATCCATGAAATCATGAATGGTCTCATGAGTAGATTTACCAGGTCTAAAGCCATATTGTCGCTCCGACAACAAGTTTGGTTTTTCGAGGTATTCTATAAGCCTTTTAATAATAATCTTCTCCAATATTTTTGAAAGAGTAGGTTGGAGTGAAATTAGATGATAATTATCAGAACAATCACGTTTCCAAATAGTTTACTATTGTACCTGCCCCAGTCTGCTCCTAATAATTTTAATAAACTCTATCTTCTTGTATTCTGTTTATTGAGCGAACTGAAGCTGCGGGAATCTGTAAAAAATATATAATTCCAATTACCAAAGTAGATATTCAAATTCAAAACATTCAAGACCAAAAGGTTATTGATTGCAGAATCCAATCTCACTACTGAGCTAGCGAGGTATGAACTTACTTGTAGATGACTTTTGTGGAGATGTGCCTCTGTTCTTTGATCTCTTCCTGTAATCAGTAGTAAAGGCATTTTATCTATGAAACTATTCACAGATGAATTACTAGTAGAACTCACTGGTGAAGTTAAGTGGCCTACTTAAGCACTGGTGCACTAGTAGAACGACTGGCTTTCAGCGCACTGTGTATTTATTGTAGGTCGATCAACCATTGCTTCTAGCTCTGCTAATGTATGGAGCGGTTGAAGAGGTGAAATCCATGAAACATTGTGAAGGGTGGCATAGTTCCTCGTGGTTTGGAGTGGAAGTCCTCTCTCCTGTTTGTTATTTCTTTGCATTGTATTTTCTGTTCGCTACCTTTGGATTTTTTTCGGGTAGTGCTGGCTTGACAACTTCGCCAGTATTTTTAGTATTACTCCCAATTTCGCTCGTCGCTTCATTGCAGCCTTATAGATCGCGTACCGAGCGACGCCAGCTTGAAGCGGAGTTCTGCCACCTCTTTGCCGGGTCTTGGTACATTTTATTATTAAAAATATTGTTCTCCTTTGATATAACTACCAGAGAGTGTAATTGGTTAATTACTTCTTTGTTTTTGTGACTTTGTTCAATGAAAGTTGACACCTGTTGCATGTCGCAACCGCTCTCTTCGAGTTCATCGTCACTGTTTCCTATTTCTTTGGTCGTGACAGTGTAGCGGGCTTTGCTATAGTTCAGCCAAACTCTAAGTGTGCTCCGCGATACCCCTGAAGGGGTTCCGCAAGAATTTATAAAAAAATCAATACACCTCCCTCGAGGGGTAACGCCTTGAGGAACGCCACATGTGATTGGCTTTTCGGAACTGATCATTTTGCCCATTTTCCCACTCTGAGTACTATTTTGTAGGTAATTTTCTAATGGTTTCAGTTGTGTACCTTAACTTGACTTACACAGACTGACTGTCGAAGCAATGATTATTATTAGGTCCATCAAGTTATTTTACCTGCGAATAACTATTTCGATCTATGTCTGCAATTCGGATTTATTGCCATCTAGATGCATGTGAATTTAAATGCGGTTTCGCAATAATATGTGGCAGCCAATTATTTGCAATTAGAATATAATGACTGATCTAATGAACATACCTTAACTTGACTTACACAGATTGACTGTCGAAGCAATGATTATTATTATTAGGTCCATCAAGTTATTTTACCTGCGAATAACTATTCCGATCTATGATGACTGTGTATGTCTGCAATTCGGATTTATTGCCATCTAGGTGCATGTGAATTTAAATGCGGTTCCGCAATTATATGTGGCAGTAAATATTTTTCCAATTAAAATATATTGACCGATATAATGAATGGACCTAAACTTGACTTATACAGACTGACTCTTTCGTATCCCAAAATTATGTTCCAATTTACTCACGAGCTTCAGAAGAGACATGGTGTCAAATGCTTTTCTAGGTCTAAGAATACTGTTAAGCATTTTGGTCTACTATTACTAGTACTAGTTTCTGAGCTACAAAATCCATGAAATCATGAATGGTCTCATGAGTAGATTTACCAGGTCTAAAGCCATATTGTCGCTCCGACAACAAGTTTGGTTTTTCGAGGTATTCTATAAGCCTTTTAATAATAATCTTCTCCAATATTTTTGAAAGAGTAGGTTGGAGTGAAATTAGATGATAATTATCAGAACAATCACGTTTCCAAATAGTTTACTATTGTACCTGCCCCAGTCTGCTCCTAATAATTTTAATAAACTCTATCTTCTTGTATTCTGTTTATTGAGCGACCTGAAGCTGCGGGAATCTGTAAAAAATATATAATTCCAATTACCAAAGTAGATATTCAAATTCAAAACATTCAAGACCAAAAGGTTATTGATTGCAGAATCCAATCTCACTACTGAGCTAGCGAGGTATGAACTTACTTGTAGATGACTTTTGTGGAGATGTGCCTCTGTTCTTTGATCTCTTCCTGTAATCAGTAGTAAAGGCATTTTATCTATGAAACTATTCACAGATGAATTACTAGTAGAACTCACTGGTGAAGTTAAGTGGCCTACTTAAGCACTGGTGCACTAGTAGAACGACTGGCTTTCAGCGCACTGTGTATTTATTGTAGGTCGATCAACCATTGCTTCTAGCTCTGCTAATGTATGGAGCGGTTGAAGAGGTGAAATCCATGAAACATTGTGAAGGGTGGCATAGTTCCTCGTGGTTTGGAGTGGAAGTCCTCTCTCCTGTTTGTTATTTCTTTGCATTGTATTTTCTGTTCGCTACCTTTGGATTTTTTTCGGGTAGTGCTGGCTTGACAACTTCGCCAGTATTTTTAGTATTACTCCCAATTTCGCTCGTCGCTTCATTGCAGCCTTATAGATCGCGTACCGAGCGACGCCAGCTTGAAGCGGAGTTCTGCCACCTCTTTGCCGGGTCTTGGTACATTTTATTATTAAAAATATTGTTCTCCTTTGATATAACTACCAGAGAGTGTAACTGGTTAATTACTTCTTTGTTTTTGTGGCTTTGTTTAATGAAAGTTGACACCTGTTGCATGTGGCAACCGCTCTCTTCGAGTTCATCGTCACTGTTTCCTATTTCTTTGGTCTCGACAGTGTAGCGGGCTTTGCTATAGTTCAGCCAAACTCTAAGTGTGCTCCGCGATACCCCTAAAGGGGTTCCGCAAGAATTTATAAAAAAATCAATACACCTCCCTCGAGGGGTAACGCCTTGAGGCACGCCACATGTGATTGGCTTTTCGAAACTGATCATTTTGCTCATTTTCCCACTCTGAGTACTATTTTGTAGGTAATTTTCTAATGGGACCTCTCACTCCCGGCCGTAGTTCAGGCCATGTTGGGGAGTGAGGAGGCCTGGATGGCAATGGTCTCCTTCTGCGAGGAGGTGATGACGCAGAAGGAGACTGCGGAGAGGGCCCGAGAGGAGTATCCTTTGGCGGCCCCTCTCCGACGCAGACGGCGGGGAGCAAGAAGACGGCGGTTCGCCCGTCTTCCTCCTGCTCCCTAAAAGTAGCACCGGGGTGTAAGCCGGGGGGCTTACACCCTATTCCAAGGTGCACCCGTCTGGGGGTGTCCCAGTATACCGGGATGCCCCCGTAGCGTGAGGAGGCCCGGCGCATAGGCTGGGCCGACCGCTGGGGCGATGTGGTAATCCTTTAGGCTCCATGTCTCCCTATTTCATAGCGGCGAGGTATACCCGGGTGTTTTTTAGTAGGTATGCCGCCGGCTTCACCGGTGGAGAGTCCTACACTCCCCCACTGCCCGACCCAGGCAGTTGGATAGTGCGTAAAGCATTTCTCACCCGGATAACAAAAAAAAAAAAAAGGTTATTTTCTAATGGTTTCAGTTGTGTACCTTAACTTGACTTACACAGACTGACTGTCGAAGCAATGATTATTATTAGGTCCATCAAGTTATTTTACCTGCGAATAACTATTTCAATCTATGTCTGCAATTCGGATTTGTTGCCATCTCGATGCATGTGAATTTAAATGCGGTTTCGCAATAATATGTGGCAGCCAATTATTTGCAATTAGAATATAATGACTGATCTAATGAACATACCTTAACTTGACTTAGACAGATTGACTGTCGAAGCAATGATTATTATTATTAGGTCCATCAAGTTATTTTACCTGCGAATAACTATTCCGATCTATGTCTGTAGTTTGGATTTATTGCCATCTAGATGCATGTGAATTTAAATGCGGTTTCGCAATAATATGTGGTAATCAAAAATTTGCAATTAGAATTTAATGACTGATCTCATGAATGGACTATAACTTGACTTACACAGATTGACTGTCGAAGCAATGATTATTATTAGGTCCATCAAGTTATTTTACCTGCGAATAACTATTTCGATCCATGATGACTGTGTATGTCTGCAATTCGGATTTATTGCCATCTAGGTGCATGTGAATTTAAATGCGGTTCCGCAATTATATGTGGCAGTAAATATTTTTCCAATTAAAATATATTGACCGATATAATGAATGGACCTAAACTTGACTTATACAGACTGACTCTTTCGTATCCCAAAATTATGTTCCAATTTACTCACGAGCTTCAGAAGAGACATGGTGTCAAATGCTTTTCTAGGTCTAAGAATACTGTTAAGCATTTTGGTCTACTATTACTAGTACTAGTTTCTGAGCTACAAAATCCTTGAAATCATGAATGGTCTCATGAGTAGATTTACCAGGTCTAAAGCCATATTGTCGCTCCGACAACAAGTTTGGTTTTTCGAGGTATTCTATAAGCCTTTTAATAATAATCTTCTCCAATATTTTTGAAAGAGTAGGTTGGAGTGAAATTAGATGATAATTATCAGAACAATCACGTTTCCAAATAGTTTACTATTGTACCTGCCCCAGTCTGCTCCTAATAATTTTAATAAACTCTATCTTCTTGTATTCTGTTTATTGAGCGACCTGAAGCTGCGGGAATCTGTAAAAAATATATAATTCCAATTACCAAAGTAGATATTCAAATTCAAAACATTCAAGACCAAAAGGTTATTGATTGCAGAATCCAATCTCACTACTGAGCTAGCGAGGTATGAACTTACTTGTAGATGACTTTTGTGGAGATGTGCCTCTGTTCTTTGATCTCTTCCTGTAATCAGTAGTAAAGGCATTTTATCTATGAAACTATTCACAGATGAATTACTAGTAGAACTCACTGGTGAAGTCAAGTGGCCTACTTAAGCACTGGTGCACTAGTAGAACGACTGGCTTTCAGCGCACTGCGTATTTATTGTAGGTCGATCAACCATTGCTTCTAGCTCTGCTAATGTATGGAGCGGTTGAAGAGGTGAAATCCATGAAACATTGTGAAGGGTGGCATAGTTCCTTGTGGTTTGGAGTGAAAGTCCTCTCTCCTGTTTGTTATTTCTTTGCATTGTATTTTCTGTTCGCTACCTTTGGATTTTTTTCGCGTAGTGCTGGCTTGACAACTTCGCCAGTATTTTTAGTATTACTCCCAATTTCGCTCGTCGCTTCATTGCAGCCTTATAGATCGCGTACCGAGCGACGCCAGCTTGAAGCGGAGTTCTACCACCTCTTTGCCGGGTCTTGGTACATTTTATTATTAAAAATATTGTTCTCCTTTGATATAACTACCAGAGAGTGTAACTGGTTAATTACTTCTTTGTTTTTGTGACTTTGTTTAATGAAAGTTGACACCTGTTGCATGTGGCAACCGCTCTCTTCGAGTTCATCGTCACTGTTTCCTATTTCTTTGGTCTCGACAGTGTAGCGGGCTTTGCTATAGTTCAGCCAAACTCTAAGTGTGCTCCGCGATACCCCTAAAGGGGTTCCGCAAGAATTTATAAAAAAATCAATACACCTCCCTCGAGGGGTAACGCCTTGAGGCACGCCACATGTGATTGGCTTTTCGAAACTGATCATTTTGCTCATTTTCCCACTCTGAGTACTATTTTGTAGGTAATTTTCTAATGGGACCTCTCACTCCCGGCCGTAGTTCAGGCCATGTTGGGGAGTGAGGAGGCCTGGATGGCAATGGTCTCCTTCTGCGAGGAGGTGATGACGCAGAAGGAGACTGCGGAGAGGGCCCGAGAGGAGTATCCTTTGGCGGCCCCTCTCCGACGCAGACGGCGGGGAGCAAGAAGACGGCGGTTCGCCCGTCTTCCTCCTGCTCCCTAAAAGTAGCACCGGGGTGTAAGCCGGGGGGCTTACACCCTATTCCAAGGTGCACCCGTCTGGGGGTGTCCCAGTATACCGGGATGCCCCCGTAGCGTGAGGAGGCCCGGCGCATAGGCTGGGCCGACCGCTGGGGCGATGTGGTAATCCTTTAGGCTCCATGTCTCCCTATTTCATAGCGGCGAGGTATACCCGGGTGTTTTTTAGTAGGTATGCCGCCGGCTTCACCGGTGGAGAGTCCTACACTCCCCCACTGCCCGACCCAGGCAGTTGCATAGTGCGTAAAGCATTTCTCACCCGGATAACAAAAAAAAAAAAGGTTATTTTCTAATGGTTTCAGTTGTGTACCTTAACTTGACTTACACAGACTGACTGTCGAAGCAATGATTATTATTAGGTCCATCAAGTTATTTTACCTACGAATAACTATTTCAATCTATGTCTGCAATTCGGATTTGTTGCCATCCAGATGCATGTGAATTTAAATGCGGTTTCGCAATAATATGTGGCAGCCAATTATTTGCAATTAGAATATAATGACTGATCTAATGAACATACCTTAACTTGACTTAGACAGATTGACTGTCGAAGCAATGATTATTATTATTAGGTCCATCAAGTTATTTTACCTGCGAATAACTATTCCGATCTATGTCTGTAGTTTGGATTTATTGCCATCTAGATGCATGTGAATTTAAATGCGGTTTCGCAATAATATGTGGTAATCAAAAATTTGCAATTAGAATTTAATGACTGATCTCATGAATGGACCATAACTTGACTTACACAGATTGACTGTCGAAGCAATGATTATTATTAGGTCCATCAAGTTATTTTACCTGCGAATAACTATTTCGATCCATGATGACTGTGTATGTCTGCAATTCGGATTTATTGCCATCTAGGTGCATGTGAATTTAAATGCGGTTCCGCAATTATATGTGGCAGTAAATATTTTTCCAATTAAAATATATTGACCGATATAATGAATGGACCTAAACTTGACTTATACAGACTGACTCTTTCGTATCCCAAAATTATGTTCCAATTTACTCACGAGCTTCAGAAGAGACATGGTGTCAAATGCTTTTCTAGGTCTAAGAATACTGTTAAGCATTTTGGTCTACTATTACTAGTACTAGTTTCTGAGCTACAAAATCCATGAAATCATGAATGGTCTCATGAGTAGATTTACCAGGTCTAAAGCCATATTGTCGCTCCGACAACAAGTTTGGTTTTTCGAGGTATTCTATAAGCCTTTTAATAATAATCTTCTCCAATATTTTTGAAAGAGTAGGTTGGAGTGAAATTAGATGATAATTATCAGAACAATCACGTTTCCAAATAGTTTACTATTGTACCTGCCCCAGTCTGCTCCTAATAATTTTAATAAACTCTATCTTCTTGTATTCTGTTTATTGAGCGAACTGAAGCTGCGGGAATCTGTAAAAAATATATAATTCCAATTACCAAAGTAGATATTCAAATTCGAAACATTCAAGACCAAAAGGTTATTGATTGCAGAATCCAATCTCACTACTGAGCTAGCGAGGTATGAACTTACTTGTAGATGACTTTTGTGGAGATGTGCCTCTGTTCTTTGATCTCTTCCTGTAATCAGTAGTAAAGGCATTTTATCTATGAAACTATTCACAGATGAATTACTAGTAGAACTCACTGGTGAAGTTAAGTGGCCTACTTAAGCACCGGTGCACTAGTAGAACGACTGGCTTTCAGCGCACTGCGTATTTATTGTAGGTCGATTAACCATTGCTTCTAGCTCTGCTAATGTATGGAGCGGTTGAAGAGGTGAAATCCATGAAACATTGTGAAGGGTGGCATAGTTCCTCGTGGTTTGGAGTGGAAGTCCTCTCTCCTGTTTGTTATTTCTTTGCATTGTATTTTCTGTTCGCTACCTTTGGATTTTTTTCGGGTAGTGCTGGCTTGACAACTTCGCCAGTATTTTTAGTATTACTCCCAATTTCGCTCGTCGCTTCATTGCAGCCTTATAGATCGCGTACCGAGCGACGCCAGCTTGAAGCGGAGTTCTGCCACCTCTTTGCCGGGTCTTGGTACATTTTATTATTAAAAATATTGTTCTCCTTTGATATAACTACCAGAGAGTGTAATTGGTTAATTACTTCTTTGTTTTTGTGACTTTGTTCAATGAAAGTTGACACCTGTTGCATGTCGCAACCGCTCTCTTCGAGTTCATCGTCACTGTTTCCTATTTCTTTGGTCGCGACAGTGTAGCGGGCTTTGCTATAGTTCAGCCAAACTCTAAGTGTGCTCCGCGATACCCCTGAAGGGGTTCCGCAAGAATTTATAAAAAAATCAATACACCTCCCTCGAGGGGTAACGCCTTGAGGAACGCCACATGTGATTGGCTTTTCGGAACTGATCATTTTGCCCATTTTCCCACTCTGAGTACTATTTTGTAGGTAATTTTCTAATGGTTTCAGTTGTGTACCTTAACTTGACTTACACAGACTGACTGTCGAAGCAATGATTATTATTAGGTCCATCAAGTTATTTTACCTGCGAATAACTATTTCGATCTATGTCTGCAATTCGGATTTGTTGCCATCTAGATGCATGTGAATTTAAATGCGGTTTCGCAATAATATGTGGCAGCCAATTATTTGCAATTAGAATATAATGACTGATCTAATGAACATACCTTAACTTGACTTAGACAGATTGACTGTCGAAGCAATGATTATTATTATTAGGTCCATCAAGTTATTTTACCTGCGAATAACTATTCCGATCTATGTCTGTAGTTTGGATTTATTGCCATCTAGATGCATGTGAATTTAAATGCGGTTTCGCAATAATATGTGGTAATCAAAAATTTGCAATTAGAATTTAATGACTGATCTCATGAATGGACCATAACTTGACTTACACAGATTGACTGTCGAAGCAATGATTATTATTAGGTCCATCAAGTTATTTTACCTGCGAATAACTATTTCGATCCATGATGACTGTGTATGTCTGCAATTCGGATTTATTGCCATCTAGGTGCATGTGAATTTAAATGCGGTTCCGCAATTATATGTGGCAGTAAATATTTTTCCAATTAAAATATATTGACCGATATAATGAATGGACCTAAACTTGACTTATACAGACTGACTCTTTCGTATCCCAAAATTATGTTCCAATTTACTCACGAGCTTCAGAAGAGACATGGTGTCAAATGCTTTTCTAGGTCTAAGAATACTGTTAAGCATTTTGGTCTACTGTTACTAGTACTAGTTTCTGAGCTACAAAATCCATGAAATCATGAATGGTCTCATGAGTAGATTTACCAGGTCTAAAGCCATATTGTCGCTCCGACAACAAGTTTGGTTTTTCGAGGTATTCTATAAGCCTTTTAATAATAATCTTCTCCAATATTTTTGAAAGAGTAGGTTGGAGTGAAATTAGATGATAATTATCAGAACAATCACGTTTCCAAATAGTTTACTATTGTACCTGCCCCAGTCTGCTCCTAATAATTTTAATAAACTCTATCTTCTTGTATTCTGTTTATTGAGCGAACTGAAGCTGCGGGAATCTGTAAAAAATATATAATTCCAATTACCAAAGTAGATATTCAAATTCAAAACATTCAAGACCAAAAGGTTATTGATTGCAGAATCCAATCTCACTACTGAGCTAGCGAGGTATGAACTTACTTGTAGATGACTTTTGTGGAGTTGTGCCTCTGTTCTTTGATCTCTTCCTGTAATCAGTAGTAAAGGCATTTTATCTATGAAACTATTCACAGATGAATTACTAGTAGAACTCACTGGTGAAGTTAAGTGGCCTACTTAAGCACTGGTGCACTAGTAGAACGACTGGCTTTCAGCGCACTGTGTATTTATTGTAGGTCGATCAACCATTGCTTCTAGCTCTGCTAATGTATGGAGCGGTTGAAGAGGTGAAATCCATGAAACATTGTGAAGGGTGGCATAGTTCCTCGTGGTTTGGAGTGGAAGTCCTCTCTCCTGTTTGTTATTTCTTTGCATTGTATTTTCTGTTCGCTACCTTTGGATTTTTTTCGGGTAGTGCTGGCTTGACAACTTCGCCAGTATTTTTAGTATTACTCCCAATTTCGCTCGTCGCTTCATTGCAGCCTTATAGATCGCGTACCGAGCGACGCCAGCTTGAAGCGGAGTTCTGCCACCTCTTTGCCGGGTCTTGGTACATTTTATTATTAAAAATATTGTTCTCCTTTGATATAACTACCAGAGAGTGTAATTGGTTAATTACTTATTTGTTTTTGTGACTTTGTTCAATGAAAGTTGACACCTGTTGCATGTCGCAACCGCTCTTTTCGAGTTCATCGTCACTGTTTCCTATTTCTTTGGTCGCGACAGTGTAGCGGGCTTTGCTATAGTTCAGCCAAACTCTAAGTGTGCTCCGCGATACCCCTGAAGGGGTTCCGCAAGAATTTATAAAAAAATCAATACACCTCCCTCGAGGGGTAACGCCTTGAGGAACGCCACATGTAATTGGCTTTTCGGAACTGATCATTTTGCCCATTTTCCCACTCTGAGTACTATTTTGTAGGTAATTTTCTAATGGTTTCAGTTGTGTACCTTAACTTGACTTACACAGACTGACTGTCGAAGCAATGATTATTATTAGGTCCATCAAGTTATTTTACCTGCGAATAACTATTTCGATCTATGTCTGCAATTCGGATATATTGCCATCTAGATGCATGTGAATTTAAATGCGGTTTCGCAATAATATGTGGCAGCCAATTATTTGCAATTAGAATATAATGACTGATCTAATGAACATACCTTAACTTGACTTACACAGATTGACTGTCGAAGCAATGATTATTATTATTAGTTCCATCAAGTTATTTTACCTGCGAATAACTATTCCGATCTATGATGACTGTGTATGTCTGCAATTCGGATTTATTGCCATCTAGGTGCATGTGAATTTAAATGCGGTTCCGCAATTATATGTGGCAGTAAATATTTTTCCAATTAAAATATATTGACCGATATAATGAATGGACCTAAACTTGACTTATACAGACTGACTCTTTCGTATCCCAAAATTATGTTCCAATTTACTCACGAGCTTCAGAAGAGACATGGTGTCAAATGCTTTTCTAGGTCTAAGAATACTGTTAAGCATTTTGGTCTACTATTACTAGTACTAGTTTCTGAGCTACAAAATCCATGAAATCATGAATGGTCTCATGAGTAGATTTACCAGGTCTAAAGCCATATTGTCGCTCCGACAACAAGTTCTGTTTTTCGAGGTATTCTATAAGCCTTTTAATAATAATCTTCTCCAATATTTTTGAAAGAGTAGGTTGGAGTGAAATTAGATGATAATTATCAGAACAATCACGTTTCCAAATAGTTTACTATTGTACCTGCCCCAGTCTGCTCCTAATAATTTTAATAAACTCTATCTTCTTGTATTCTGTTTATTGAGCGACCTGAAGCTGCGGGAATCTGTAAAAAATATATAATTCCAATTACCAAAGTAGATATTCAAATTCGAAACATTCAAGACCAAAAGGTTATTGATTGCAAAATCCAATCTCACTACTGAGCTAGTGAGGTATGAACTTACTTGTAGATGACTTTTGTGGAGATGTGCCTCTGTTCTTTGATCTCTTCCTGTAATCAGTAGTAAAGGCATTTTATCTATGAAACTATTCACAGATGAATTACTAGTAGAACTCACTGGTGAAGTTAAGTGGCCTACTTAAGCACTGGTGCACTAGTAGAACGACTGGCTTTCAGCGCACTGCGTATTTATTGTAGGTCGATCAACCATTGCTTCTAGCTCTGCTAATGTATGGAGCGGTTGAAGAGGTGAAATCCATGAAACATTGTGAAGGGTGGCATAGTTCCTCGTGGTTTGGAGTGGAAGTCCTCTCTCCTGTTTGTTATTTCTTTGCATTGTATTTTCTGTTCGCTACCTTTGGATTTTTTTCGGGTAGTGCTGGCTTGACAACTTCGCCAGTATTTTTAGTATTACTCCCAATTTCGCTCGTCGCTTCATTGCAGCCTTATAGATCGCGTACCGAGCGACGCCAGCTTGAAGCGGAGTTACCACCTCTTTGCCGGGTCTTGGTACATTTTATTATTAAAAATATTGTTCTCCTTTGATATAACTACCAGAGAGTGTAACTGGTTAATTACTTCTTTGTTTTTGTGACTTTGTTCAATGAAAGTTGACACCTGTTGCATGTCGCAACCGCTCTCTTCGAGTTCATCGTCACTGTTTCCTATTTCTTTGGTCTCGACAGTGTAGCGGGCTTTGCTATAGTTCAGCCAAACTCTAAGTGTGCTCCGCGATACCCCTAAAGGGGTTCCGCAAGAATTTATAAAAAAATCAATACACCTCCCTCGAGGGGTAACGCCTTAAGGCACGCCACATGTGATTGGCTTTTCGAAACTGATCATTTTGCTCATTTTCCCACTCTGAGTACTATTTTGTAGGTAATTTTCTAATGGGACCTCTCACTCCCGGCCGTAGTTCAGGCCATGTTGGGGAGTGAGGAGGCCTGGATGGCAATGGTCTCCTTCTGCGAGGAGGTGATGACGCAGAAGGAGACTGCGGAGAGGGCCCGAGAGGATGATCCTTTGGCGGCCCCTCTCCGACGCAGACGGCGGGGAGCAAGAAGACGGCGGTTCGCCCGTCTTCCTCCTGCTCCCTAAAAGTAGCACCGGGGTGTAAGCCGGGGGGCTTACACCCTATTCCAAGGTGCACCCGTCTGGGGGTGTCCCAGTATACCGGGATGCCCCCGTAGCGTGAGGAGGCCCGGCGCATAGGCTGGGCCGACCGCTGGGGCGATGTGGTAATCCTTTAGGCTCCATGTCTCCCTATTTCATAGCGGCGAGGTATACCCGGGTGTTTTTTAGTAGGTATGCCGCCGGCTTCACCGGTGGAGAGTCCTACACTCCCCCACTGCCCGACCCAGGCAGTTGGATAGTGCGTAAAGCATTTCTCACCCGGATAACAAAAAAAAAAAAAAAGGTTATTTTCTAATGGTTTCAGTTGTGTACCTTAACTTGACTTACACAGACTGACTGTCGAAGCAATGATTATTATTAGGTCCATCAAGTTATTTTACCTGCGAATAACTATTTCGATCTATGTCTGCAATTCGGATTTGTTGCCATCTAGATGCATGTGAATTTAAATGCGGTTTCGCAATAATATGTGGCAGCCAATTATTTGCAATTAGAATATAATGACTGATCTAATGAACATACCTTAACTTGACTTAGACAGATTGACTGTCGAAGCAATGATTATTATTATTAGGTCCATCAAGTTATTTTACCTGCGAATAACTATTCCGATCTATGTCTGTAGTTTGGATTTATTGCCATCTAGATGCATGTGAATTTAAATGCGGTTTCGCAATAATATGTGGTAATCAAAAATTTGCAATTAGAATTTAATGACTGATCTCATGAATGGACCTTAACTTGACTTACACAGATTGACTGTCGAAGCAATGATTATTATTAGGTCCATCAAGTTATTTTACCTGCGAATAACTATTTCGATCCATGATGACTGTGTATGTCTGCAATTCGGATTTATTGCCATCTAGGTGCATGTGAATTTAAATGCGGTTCCGCAATTATATGTGGCAGTAAATATTTTTCCAATTAAAATATATTGACCGATATAATGAATGGACCTAAACTTGACTTATACAGACTGACTCTTTCGTATCCCAAAATTATGTTCCAATTTACTCACGAGCTTCAGAAGAGACATGGTGTCAAATGCTTTTCTAGGTCTAAGAATACTGTTAAGCATTTTGGTCTACTATTACTAGTACTAGTTTCTGAGCTACAAAATCCATGAAATCATGAATGGTCTCATGAGTAGATTTACCAGGTCTAAAGCCATATTGTCGCTCCGACAACAAGTTTGGTTTTTCGAGGTATTCTATAAGCCTTTTAATAATAATCTTCTCCAATATTTTTGAAAGAGTAGGTTGGAGTGAAATTAGATGATAATTATCAGAACAATCACGTTTCCAAATAGTTTACTATTGTACCTGCCCCAGTCTGCTCCTAATAATTTTAATAAACTCTATCTTCTTGTATTCTGTTTATTGAGCGACCTGAAGCTGCGGGAATCTGTAAAAAATATATAATTCCAATTACCAAAGTAGATATTCAAATTCAAAACATTCAAGACCAAAAGGTTATTGATTGCAGAATCCAATCTCACTACTGAGCTAGCGAGGTATGAACTTACTTGTAGATGACTTTTGTGGAGATGTGCCTCTGTTCTTTGATCTCTTCCTGTAATCAGTAGTAAAGGCATTTTATCTATGAAACTATTCACAGATGAATTACTAGTAGAACTCACTGGTGAAGTTAAGTGGCCTACTTAAGCACTGGTGCACTAGTAGAACGACTGGCTTTCAGCGCACTGTGTATTTATTGTAGGTCGATCAACCATTGCTTCTAGCTCTGCTAATGTATGGAGCGGTTGAAGAGGTGAAATCCATGAAACATTGTGAAGGGTGGCATAGTTCCTCGTGGTTTGGAGTGGAAGTCCTCTCTCCTGTTTGTTATTTCTTTGCATTGTATTTTCTGTTCGCTACCTTTGGATTTTTTTCGGGTAGTGCTGGCTTGACAACTTCGCCAGTATTTTTAGTATCACTCCCAATTTCGCTCGTCGCTTCATTGCAGCCTTATAGATCGCGTACCGAGCGACGCCAGCTTGAAGCGGAGTTCTGCCACCTCTTTGCCGGGTCTTGGTACATTTTATTATTAAAAATATTGTTCTCCTTTGATATAACTACCAGAGAGTGTAACTGGTTAATTACTTCTTTGTTTTTGTGACTTTGTTTAATGAAAGTTGACACCTGTTGCATGTGGCAACCGCTCTCTTCGAGTTCATCGTCACTGTTTCCTATTTCTTTGGTCTCGACAGTGTAGCGGGCTTTGCTATAGTTCAACCAAACTCTAAGTGTGCTCCGCGATACCCCTAAAGGGGTTCCGCAAGAATTTATAAAAAAAACAATACACCTCCCTCGAGGGGTAACGCCTTGAGGCACGCCACATGTGATTGGCTTTTCGAAACTGATCATTTTGCTCATTTTCCCACTCTGAGTACTATTTTGTAGGTAATTTTCTAATGGGACCTCTCACTCCCGGCCGTAGTTCAGGCCATGTTGGGGAGTGAGGCGGCCTGGATGGCAATGGTCTCCTTCTGCGAGGAGGTGATGACGCAGAAGGAGACTGCGGAGAGGGCCCGAGAGGATGATCCTTTGGCGGCCCCTCTCCGACGCAGACGGCGGGGAGCAAGAAGACGGCGGTTCGCCCGTCTTCCTCCTGCTCCCTAAAAGTAGCACCGGGGTGTAAGCCGGGGGGCTTACACCCTATTCCAAGGTGCACCCGTCTGGGGGTGTCCCAGTATACCGGGATGCCCCCGTAGCGTGAGGAGGCCCGGCGCATAGGCTGGGCCGACCGCTGGGGCGATGTGGTAATCCTTTAGGCTCCATGTCTCCCTATTTCATAGCGGCGAGGTATACCCGGGTGTTTTTTAGTAGGTATGCCGCCGGCTTCACCGGTGGAGAGTCCTACACTCCCCCACTGCCCGACCCAGGCAGTTGGATAGTGCGTAAAGCATTTCTCACCCGGATAACAAAAAAAAAAAAAAGGTTATTTTCTAATGGTTTCAGTTGTGTACCTTTACTTGACTTACACAGACTGACTGTCGAAGCAATGATTATTATTAGGTCCATCAAGTTATTTTACCTGCGAATAACTATTTCGATCTATGTCTGCAATTCGGATTTGTTGCCATCTAGATGCATGTGAATTTAAATGCGGTTTCGCAATAATATGTGGCAGCCAATTATTTGCAATTAGAATATAATGACCGATCTAATGAACATACCTTAACTTGACTTAGACAGATTGACTGTCGAAGCAATGATTATTATTATTAGGTCCATCAAGTTATTTTACCTGCGAATAACTATTCCGATCTATGTCTGTAGTTTGGATTTATTGCCATCTAGATGCATGTGAATTTAAATGCGGTTTCGCAATAATATGTGGTAATCAAAAATTTGCAATTAGAATTTAATGACTGATCTCATGAATGGACCATAACTTGACTTACACAGATTGACTGTCGAAGCAATGATTATTATTAGGTCCATCAAGTTATTTTACCTGCGAATAACTATTTCGATCCATGATGACTGTGTATGTCTGCAATTCGGATTTATTGCCATCTAGGTGCATGTGAATTTAAATGCGGTTCCGCAATTATATGTGGCAGTAAATATTTTTCCAATTAAAATATATTGACCGATATAATGAATGGACCTAAACTTGACTTATACAGACTGACTCTTTCGTATCCCAAAATTATGTTCCAATTTACTCACGAGCTTCAGAAGAGACATGGTGTCAAATGCTTTTCTAGGTCTAAGAATACTGTTAAGCATTTTGGTCTACTATTACTAGTACTAGTTTCTGAGCTACAAAATCCATGAAATCATGAATGGTCTCATGAGTAGATTTACCAGGTCTAAAGCCATATTGTCGCTCCGACAACAAGTTCTGTTTTTCGAGGTATTCTATAAGCCTTTTAATAATAATCTTCTCCAATATTTTTGAAAGAGTAGGTTGGAGTGAAATTAGATGATAATTATCAGAACAATCACGTTTCCAAATAGTTTACTATTGTACCTGCCCCAGTCTGCTCCTAATAATTTTAATAAACTCTATCTTCTTGTATTCTGTTTATTGAGCGAACTGAAGCTGCGGGAATCTGTAAAAAATATATAATTCCAATTACCAAAGTAGATATTCAAATTCAAAACATTCAAGACCAAAAGGTTATTGATTGCAGAATCCAATCTCACTACTGAGCTAGCGAGGTATGAACTTACTTGTAGATGACTTTTGTGGAGATGTGCCTCTGTTCTTTGATCTCTTCCTGTAATCAGTAGTAAAGGCATTTTATCTATGAAACTATTCACAGATGAATTACTAGTAGAACTCACTGGTGAAGTTAAGTGGCCTACTTAAGCACTGGTGCACTAGTAGAACGACTGGCTTTCAGCGCACTGTGTATTTATTGTAGGTCGATCAACCATTGCTTCTAGCTCTGCTAATGTATGGAGCGGTTGAAGAGGTGAAATCCATGAAACATTGTGAAGGGTGGCATAGTTCCTCGTGGTTTGGAGTGGAAGTCCTCTCTCCTGTTTGTTATTTCTTTGCATTGTATTTTCTGTTCGCTACCTTTGGATTTTTTTCGGGTAGTGCTGGCTTGACAACTTCGCCAGTATTTTTAGTATTACTCCCAATTTCGCTCGTCGCTTCATTGCAGCCTTATAGATCGCGTACCGAGCGACGCCAGCTTGAAGCGGAGTTCTGCCACCTCTTTGCCGGGTCTTGGTACATTTTATTATTAAAAATATTGTTCTCCTTTGATATAACTACCAGAGAGTGTAATTGGTTAATTACTTCTTTGTTTTTGTGACTTTGTTCAATGAAAGTTGACACCTGTTGCATGTCGCAACCGCTCTCTTCGAGTTCATCGTCACTGTTTCCTATTTCTTTGGTCGCGACAGTGTAGCGGGCTTTGCTATAGTTCAGCCAAACTCTAAGTGTGCTCCGCGATACCCCTGAAGGGGTTCCGCAAGAATTTATAAAAAAATCAATACACCTCCCTCGAGGGGTAACGCCTTGAGGAACGCCACATGTGATTGGCTTTTCGGAACTGATCATTTTGCCCATTTTCCCACTCTGAGTACTATTTTGTAGGTAATTTTCTAATGGTTTCAGTTGTGTACCTTAACTTGACTTACACAGACTGACTGTCGAAGCAATGATTATTATTAGGTCCATCAAGTTATTTTACCTGCGAATAACTATTTCGATCTATGTCTGTAATTCGGATTTATTGCTATCTAGGTACATGTAAATTAAATGCGGTTTCGCAATAATATGTGGCAGTCAATTATCAGCAATTAGAATATAATGACTGATCTAATGAACATACCTTAACTTGACTTACACAGACTGACTGTCGAAGCAATGATTATTATTATTAGGTCCATCAAGTTATTTTACCTGCGAATAACTATTTCGATCTATGATGACTGTGTATGTCTGCAATTCGGATTTATTGCCATCTAGGTGCATGTGAATTTAAATGCGGTGGCGCAATTATATGTGGCAGTAAATTTTTTGCAATTAAAATATAATGACCGATATAATGAATGGACCTAAACTTGACTTATACAGACTGACTCTTTCGTATCCCAAAATTATGTTCCAATTTACTCACGAGCTTCAGAAGAGACATGGTGTCAAATGCTTTTCTAGGTCTAAGAATACTGTTAAGCATTTTGGTCTACTATCTAGTTTCTGAGCTACAAAATCCATGAAATCATGAATGGTCTCATGAGTAGATTTACCAGGTCTAAAGCCATATTGTCGCTCCGACAACAAGTTTGGTTTTTCGAGGTATTCTATAAGCCTTTTAATAATAATCTTCTCCAATATTTTTGAAAGAGTAGGTTGGAGTGAAATTAGATGATTATTATCAGAACAATCACGTTTCCAAATAGTTTACTATTGTACCTGCCCCAGTCTGATCCTAATAATTTTAATAAACTCTATCTTCTTGTATTCTGTTTATTGAGCGAACTGAAGCTGCGGGAATCTGTAAAAAATATATAATTCCAATTACCAAAGTAGATATTCAAATTCAAAACATTCAAGACCAAAAGGTTATTGATTGCAGAATCCAATCTCACTACTGAGCTAGCGATATATGAACTTACTTGTAGATGACTTTTGTGGAGATGTGCCTCTGTTCTTTGATCTCTTCCTGTAATCAGTAGTAAAGGCATTTTATCTATGAAACTATTCACAGATGAATTACTAGTAGAACTCACTGGTGAAGTTAAGTGGCCTACTTAAGCACTGGTGCACTAGTAGAACGACTGGCTTTCAGCGCACTGTGTATTTATTGTAGGTCGATCAACCATTGCTTCTAGCTCTGCTAATGTATGGAGCGGTTGAAGAGGTGAAATCCATGAAACATTGTGAAGGGTGGCATAGTTCCTCGTGGTTTGGAGTGGAAGTCCTCTCTCCTGTTTGTTATTTCTTTGCATTGTATTTTCTGTTCGCTACCTTTGGATTTTTTTCGGGTAGTGCTGGCTTGACAACTTCGCCAGTATTTTTAGTATTACTCCCAATTTCGCTCGTCGCTTCATTGCAGCCTTATAGATCGCGTACCGAGCGACGCCAGCTTGAAGCGGAGTTCTGCCACCTCTTTGCCGGGTCTTGGTACATTTTATTATTAAAAATATTGTTCTCCTTTGATATAACTACCAGAGAGTGTAATTGGTTAATTACTTCTTTGTTTTTGTGACTTTGTTCAATGAAAGTTGACACCTGTTGCATGTCGCAACCGCTCTCTTCGAGTTCATCGTCACTGTTTCCTATTTCTTTGGTCGCGACAGTGTAGCGGGCTTTGCTATAGTTCAGCCAAACTCTAAGTGTGCTCCGCGATACCCCTGAAGGGGTTCCGCAAGAATTTATAAAAAAATCAATACACCTCCCTCGAGGGGTAACGCCTTGAGGAACGCCACATGTGATTGGCTTTTCGGAACTGATCATTTTGCCCATTTTCCCACTCTGAGTACTATTTTGTAGGTAATTTTCTAATGGTTTCAGTTGTGTACCTTAACTTGACTTACACAGACTGACTGTCGAAGCAATGATTATTATTAGGTCCATCAAGTTATTTTACCTGCGAATAACTATTTCGATCTATGTCTGCAATTCGGATTTATTGCCATCTAGATGCATGTGAATTTAAATGCGGTTTCGCAATAATATGTGGCAGCCAATTATTTGCAATTAGAATATAATGACTGATCTAATGAACATACCTTAACTTGACTTACACAGATTGACTGTCGAAGCAATGATTATTATTATTAGGTCCATCAAGTTATTTTACCTGCGAATAACTATTCCGATCTATGATGACTGTGTATGTCTGCAATTCGGACTTATTGCCATCTAGGTGCATGTGAATTTAAATGCGGTTCCGCAATTATATGTGGCAGTAAATATTTTTCCATTTAAAATATATTGACCGATATAATGAATGGACCTAAACTTGACTTATACAGACTGACTCTTTCGTATCCCAAAATTATGTTCCAATTTACTCACGAGCTTCAGAAGAGACATGGTGTCAAATGCTTTTCTAGGTCTAAGAATACTGTTAAGCATTTTGGTCTACTATTACTAGTACTAGTTTCTGAGCTACAAAATCCATGAAATCATGAATGGTCTCATGAGTAGATTTACCAGGTCTAAAGCCATATTGTCGCTCCGACAACAAGTTTGGTTTTTCGAGGTATTCTATAAGCCTTTTAATAATAATCTTCTCCAATATTTTTGAAAGAGTAGGTTGGAGTGAAATTAGATGATAATTATCAGAACAATCACGTTTCCAAATAGTTTACTATTGTACCTGCCCCAGTCTGCTCCTAATAATTTTAATAAACTCTATCTTCTTGTATTCTGTTTATTGAGCGACCTGAAGCTGCGGGAATCTGTAAAAAATATATAATTCCAATTACCAAAGTAGATATTCAAATTCAAAACATTCAAGACCAAAAGGTTATTGATTGCAGAATCCAATCTCACTACTGAGCTAGCGAGGTATGAACTTACTTGTAGATGACTTTTGTGGAGATGTGCCTCTGTTCTTTGATCTCTTCCTGTAATCAGTAGTAAAGGCATTTTATCTATGAAACTATTCACAGATGAATTACTAGTAGAACTCACTGGTGAAGTTAAGTGGCCTACTTAAGCACTGGTGCACTAGTAGAACGACTGGCTTTCAGCGCACTGTGTATTTATTGTAGGTCGATCAACCATTGCTTCTAGCTCTGCTAATGTATGGAGCGGTTGAAGAGGTGAAATCCATGAAACATTGTGAAGGGTGGCATAGTTCCTCGTGGTTTGGAGTGGAAGTCCTCTCTCCTGTTTGTTATTTCTTTGCATTGTATTTTCTGTTCGCTACCTTTGGATTTTTTTCGGGTAGTGCTGGCTTGACAACTTCGCCAGTATTTTTAGTATTACTCCCAATTTCGCTCGTCGCTTCATTGCAGCCTTATAGATCGCGTACCGAGCGACGCCAGCTTGAAGCGGAGTTCTGCCACCTCTTTGCCGGGTCTTGGTACATTTTATTATTAAAAATATTGTTCTCCTTTGATATAACTACCAGAGAGTGTAATTGGTTAATTACTTCTTTGTTTTTGTGACTTTGTTCAATGAAAGTTGACACCTGTTGCATGTCGCAACCGCTCTCTTCGAGTTCATCGTCACTGTTTCCTATTTCTTTGGTCGCGACAGTGTAGCGGGCTTTGCTATAGTTCAGCCAAACTCTAAGTGTGCTCCGCGATACCCCTGAAGGGGTTCCGCAAGAATTTATAAAAACATCAATACACCTCCCTCGAGGGGTAACGCCTTGAGGAACGCCACATGTGATTGGCTTTTCGGAACTGATCATTTTGCCCATTTTCCCACTCTGAGTACTATTTTGTAGGTAATTTTCTAATGGTTTCAGTTGTGTACCTTAACTTGACTTACACAGACTGACTGTCGAAGCAATGATTATTATTAGGTCCATCAAGTTATTTTACCTGCGAATAACTATTTCGATCTATGTCTGCAATTCGGATTTATTGCCATCTAGATGCATGTGAATTTAAATGCGGTTTCGCAATAATATGTGGCAGCCAATTATTTGCAATTAGAATATAATGACTGATCTAATGAACATACCTTAACTTGACTTACACAGATTGACTGTCGAAGCAATGATTATTATTATTAGGTCCATCAAGTTATTTTACCTGCGAATAACTATTCCGATCTATGATGACTGTGTATGTCTGCAATTCGGATTTATTGCCATCTAGGTGCATGTGAATTTAAATGCGGTTCCGCAATTATATGTGGCAGTAAATATTTTTCCAATTAAAATATATTGACCGATATAATGAATGGACCTAAACTTGACTTATACAGACTGACTCTTTCGTATCCCAAAATTATGTTCCAATTTACTCACGAGCTTCAGAAGAGACATGGTGTCAAATGCTTTTCTAGGTCTAAGAATACTGTTAAGCATTTTGGTCTACTATTACTAGTACTAGTTTCTGAGCTACAAAATCCATGAAATCATGAATGGTCTCATGAGTAGATTTACCAGGTCTAAAGCCATATTGTCGCTCCGACAACAAGTTTGGTTTTTCGAGGTATTCTATAAGCCTTTTAATAATAATCTTCTCCAATATTTTTGAAAGAGTAGGTTGGAGTGAAATTAGATGATAATTATCAGAACAATCACGTTTCCAAATAGTTTACTATTGTACCTGCCCCAGTCTGCTCCTAATAATTTTAATAAACTCTATCTTCTTGTATTCTGTTTATTGAGCGACCTGAAGCTGCGGGAATCTGTAAAAAATATATAATTCCAATTACCAAAGTAGATATTCAAATTCAAAACATTCAAGACCAAAAGGTTATTGATTGCAGAATCCAATCTCACTACTGAGCTAGCGAGGTATGAACTTACTTGTAGATGACTTTTGTGGAGATGTGCCTCTGTTCTTTGATCTCTTCCTGTAATCAGTAGTAAAGGCATTTTATCTATGAAACTATTCACAGATGAATTACTAGTAGAACTCACTGGTGAAGTTAAGTGGCCTACTTAAGCACTGGTGCACTAGTAGAACGACTGGCTTTCAGCGCACTGTGTATTTATTGTAGGTCGATCAACCATTGCTTCTAGCTCTGCTAATGTATGGAGCGGTTGAAGAGGTGAAATCCATGAAACATTGTGAAGGGTGGCATAGTTCCTCGTGGTTTGGAGTGGAAGTCCTCTCTCCTGTTTGTTATTTCTTTGCATTGTATTTTCTGTTCGCTACCTTTGGATTTTTTTCGGGTAGTGCTGGCTTGACAACTTCGCCAGTATTTTTAGTATTACTCCCAATTTCGCTCGTCGCTTCATTGCAGCCTTATAGATCGCGTACCGAGCGACGCCAGCTTGAAGCGGAGTTCTGCCACCTCTTTGCCGGGTCTTGGTACATTTTATTATTAAAAATATTGTTCTCCTTTGATATAACTACCAGAGAGTGTAACTGGTTAATTACTTCTTTGTTTTTGTGACTTTGTTTAATGAAAGTTGACACCTGTTGCATGTGGCAACCGCTCTCTTCGAGTTCATCGTCACTGTTTCCTATTTCTTTGGTCTCGACAGTGTAGCGGGCTTTGCTATAGTTCAACCAAACTCTAAGTGTGCTCCGCGATACCCCTAAAGGGGTTCCGCAAGAATTTATAAAAAAAACAATACACCTCCCTCGAGGGGTAACGCCTTGAGGCACGCCACATGTGATTGGCTTTTCGAAACTGATCATTTTGCTCATTTTCCCACTCTGAGTACTATTTTGTAGGTAATTTTCTAATGGGACCTCTCACTCCCGGCCGTAGTTCAGGCCATGTTGGGGAGTGAGGCGGCCTGGATGGCAATGGTCTCCTTCTGCGAGGAGGTGATGACGCAGAAGGAGACTGCGGAGAGGGCCCGAGAGGATGATCCTTTGGCGGCCCCTCTCCGACGCAGACGGCGGGGAGCAAGAAGACGGCGGTTCGCCCGTCTTCCTCCTGCTCCCTAAAAGTAGCACCGGGGTGTAAGCCGGGGGGCTTACACCCTATTCCAAGGTGCACCCGTCTGGGGGTGTCCCAGTATACCGGGATGCCCCCGTAGCGTGAGGAGGCCCGGCGCATAGGCTGGGCCGACCGCTGGGGCGATGTGGTAATCCTTTAGGCTCCATGTCTCCCTATTTCATAGCGGCGAGGTATACCCGGGTGTTTTTTAGTAGGTATGCCGCCGGCTTCACCGGTGGAGAGTCCTACACTCCCCCACTGCCCGACCCAGGCAGTTGGATAGTGCGTAAAGCATTTCTCACCCGGATAACAAAAAAAAAAAAAAAGGTTATTTTCTAATGGTTTCAGTTGTGTACCTTTACTTGACTTACACAGACTGACTGTCGAAGCAATGATTATTATTAGGTCCATCAAGTTATTTTACCTGCGAATAACTATTTCGATCTATGTCTGCAATTCGGATTTGTTGCCATCTAGATGCATGTGAATTTAAATGCGGTTTCGCAATAATATGTGGCAGCCAATTATTTGCAATTAGAATATAATGACCGATCTAATGAACATACCTTAACTTGACTTAGACAGATTGACTGTCGAAGCAATGATTATTATTATTAGGTCCATCAAGTTATTTTACCTGCGAATAACTATTCCGATCTATGTCTGTAGTTTGGATTTATTGCCATCTAGATGCATGTGAATTTAAATGCGGTTTCGCAATAATATGTGGTAATCAAAAATTTGCAATTAGAATTTAATGACTGATCTCATGAATGGATCATAACTTGACTTACACAGATTGACTGTCGAAGCAATGATTATTATTAGGTCCATCAAGTTATTTTACCTGCGAATAACTATTTCGATCCATGATGACTGTGTATGTCTGCAATTCGGATTTATTGCCATCTAGGTGCATGTGAATTTAAATGCGGTTCCGCAATTATATGTGGCAGTAAATATTTTTCCAATTAAAATATATTGACCGATATAATGAATGGACCTAAACTTGACTTATACAGACTGACTCTTTCGTATTCCAAAATTATGTTCCAATTTACTCACGAGCTTCAGAAGAGACATGGTGTCAAATGCTTTTCTAGGTCTAAGAATACTGTTAAGCATTTTGGTCTACTATTACTAGTACTAGTTTCTGAGCTACAAAATCCATGAAATCATGAATGGTCTCATGAGTAGATTTACCAGGTCTAAAGCCATATTGTCGCTCCGACAACAAGTTTGGTTTTTCGAGGTATTCTATAAGCTTTTTAATAATAATCTTCTCCAATATTTTTGAAAGAGTAGGTTGGAGTGAAATTAGATGATAATTATCAGAACAATCACGTTTCCAAATAGTTTACTATTGTACCTGCCCCAGTCTGCTCCTAATAATTTTAATAAACTCTATCTTCTTGTATTCTGTTTATTGAGCGAACTGAAGCTGCGGGAATCTGTAAAAAATATATAATTCCAATTACCAAAGTAGATATTCAAATTCAAAACATTCAAGACCAAAAGGTTATTGATTGCAGAATCCAATCTCACTACTGAGCTAGCGAGGTATGAACTTACTTGTAGATGACTTTTGTGGAGATGTGCCTCTGTTCTTTGATCTCTTCCTGTAATCAGTAGTAAAGGCATTTTATCTATGAAACTATTCACAGATGAATTACTAGTAGAACTCACTGGTGAAGTTAAGTGGCCTACTTAAGCACTGGTGCACTAGTAGAACGACTGGCTTTCAGCGCACTGTGTATTTATTGTAGGTCGATCAACCATTGCTTCTAGCTCTGCTAATGTATGGAGCGGTTGAAGAGGTGAAATCCATGAAACATTGTGAAGGGTGGCATAGTTCTTCGTGGTTTGGAGTGGAAGTCCTCTCTCCTGTTTGTTATTTCTTTGCATTGTATTTTCTGTTCGCTACCTTTGGATTTTTTTCGGGTAGTGCTGGCTTGACAACTTCGCCAGTATTTTTAGTATTACTCCCAATTTCGCTCGTCGCTTCATTGCAGCCTTATAGATCGCGTACCGAGCGACGCCAGCTTGAAGCGGAGTTCTGCCACCTCTTTGCCGGGTCTTGGTACATTTTATTATTAAAAATATTGTTCTCCTTTGATATAACTACCAGAGAGTGTAATTGGTTAATTACTTCTTTGTTTTTGTGACTTTGTTCAATGAAAGTTGACACCTGTTGCATGTCGCAACCGCTCTCTTCGAGTTCATCGTCACTGTTTCCTATTTCTTTGGTCGCGACAGTGTAGCGGGCTTTGCTATAGTTCAGCCAAACTCTAAGTGTGCTCCGCGATACCCCTGAAGGGGTTCCGCAAGAATTTATAAAAAAATCAATACACCTCCCTCGAGGGGTAACGCCTTGAGGAACGCCACATGTGATTGGCTTTTCGGAACTGATCATTTTGCCCATTTTCCCACTCTGAGTACTATTTTGTAGGTAATTTTCTAATGGTTTCAGTTGTGTACCTTAACTTGACTTACACAGACTGACTGTCGAAGCAATGATTATTATTAGGTCCATCAAGTTATTTTACCTGCGAATAACTATTTCGATCTATGTCTGTAATTCGGATTTATTGCTATCTAGGTACATGTAAATTAAATGCGGTTTCGCAATAATATGTGGCAGTCAATTATCAGCAATTAGAATATAATGACTGATCTAATGAACATACCTTAACTTGACTTACACAGACTGACTGTCGAAGCAATGATTATTATTATTAGGTCCATCAAGTTATTTTACCTGCGAATAACTATTTCGATCTATGATGACTGTGTATGTCTGCAATTCGGATTTATTGCCATCTAGGTGCATGTGAATTTAAATGCGGTGGCGCAATTATATGTGGCAGTAAATTTTTTGCAATTAAAATATAATGACCGATATAATGAATGGACCTAAACTTGACTTATACAGACTGACTCTTTCGTATCCCAAAATTATGTTCCAATTTACTCACGAGCTTCAGAAGAGACATGGTGTCAAATGCTTTTCTAGGTCTAAGAATACTGTTAAGCATTTTGGTCTACTATCTAGTTTCTGAGCTACAAAATCCATGAAATCATGAATGGTCTCATGAGTAGATTTACCAGGTCTAAAGCCATATTGTCGCTCCGACAACAAGTTTGGTTTTTCGAGGTATTCTATAAGCCTTTTAATAATAATCTTCTCCAATATTTTTGAAAGAGTAGGTTGGAGTGAAATTAGATGATTATTATCAGAACAATCACGTTTCCAAATAGTTTACTATTGTACCTGCCCCAGTCTGATCCTAATAATTTTAATAAACTCTATCTTCTTGTATTCTGTTTATTGAGCGAACTGAAGCTGCGGGAATCTGTAAAAAATATATAATTCCAATTACCAAAGTAGATATTCAAATTCAAAACATTCAAGACCAAAAGGTTATTGATTGCAGAATCCAATCTCACTACTGAGCTAGCGATATATGAACTTACTTGTAGATGACTTTTGTGGAGATGTGCCTCTGTTCTTTGATCTCTTCCTGTAATCAGTAGTAAAGGCATTTTATCTATGAAACTATTCACAGATGAATTACTAGTAGAACTCACTGGTGAAGTTAAGTGGCCTACTTAAGCACTGGTGCACTAGTAGAACGACTGGCTTTCAGCGCACTGTGTATTTATTGTAGGTCGATCAACCATTGCTTCTAGCTCTGCTAATGTATGGAGCGGTTGAAGAGGTGAAATCCATGAAACATTGTGAAGGGTGGCATAGTTCCTCGTGGTTTGGAGTGGAAGTCCTCTCTCCTGTTTGTTATTTCTTTGCATTGTATTTTCTGTTCGCTACCTTTGGATTTTTTTCGGGTAGTGCTGGCTTGACAACTTCGCCAGTATTTTTAGTATTACTCCCAATTTCGCTCGTCGCTTCATTGCAGCCTTATAGATCGCGTACCGAGCGACGCCAGCTTGAAGCGGAGTTCTGCCACCTCTTTGCCGGGTCTTGGTACATTTTATTATTAAAAATATTGTTCTCCTTTGATATAACTACCAGAGAGTGTAATTGGTTAATTACTTCTTTGTTTTTGTGACTTTGTTCAATGAAAGTTGACACCTGTTGCATGTCGCAACCGCTCTCTTCGAGTTCATCGTCACTGTTTCCTATTTCTTTGGTCGCGACAGTGTAGCGGGCTTTGCTATAGTTCAGCCAAACTCTAAGTGTGCTCCGCGATACCCCTGAAGGGGTTCCGCAAGAATTTATAAAAAAATCAATACACCTCCCTCGAGGGGTAACGCCTTGAGGAACGCCACATGTGATTGGCTTTTCGGAACTGATCATTTTGCCCATTTTCCCACTCTGAGTACTATTTTGTAGGTAATTTTCTAATGGTTTCAGTTGTGTACCTTAACTTGACTTACACAGACTGACTGTCGAAGCAATGATTATTATTAGGTCCATCAAGTTATTTTACCTGCGAATAACTATTTCGATCTATGTCTGCAATTCGGATTTATTGCCATCTAGATGCATGTGAATTTAAATGCGGTTTCGCAATAATATGTGGCAGCCAATTATTTGCAATTAGAATATAATGACTGATCTAATGAACATACCTTAACTTGACTTACACAGATTGACTGTCGAAGCAATGATTATTATTATTAGGTCCATCAAGTTATTTTACCTGCGAATAACTATTCCGATCTATGATGACTGTGTATGTCTGCAATTCGGACTTATTGCCATCTAGGTGCATGTGAATTTAAATGCGGTTCCGCAATTATATGTGGCAGTAAATATTTTTCCAATTAAAATATATTGACCGATATAATGAATGGACCTAAACTTGACTTATACAGACTGACTCTTTCGTATCCCAAAATTATGTTCCAATTTACTCACGAGCTTCAGAAGAGACATGGTGTCAAATGCTTTTCTAGGTCTAAGAATACTGTTAAGCATTTTGGTCTACTATTACTAGTACTAGTTTCTGAGCTACAAAATCCATGAAATCATGAATGGTCTCATGAGTAGATTTACCAGGTCTAAAGCCATATTGTCGCTCCGACAACAAGTTTGGTTTTTCGAGGTATTCTATAAGCCTTTTAATAATAATCTTCTCCAATATTTTTGAAAGAGTAGGTTGGAGTGAAATTAGATGATAATTATCAGAACAATCACGTTTCCAAATAGTTTACTATTGTACCTGCCCCAGTCTGCTCCTAATAATTTTAATAAACTCTATCTTCTTGTATTCTGTTTATTGAGCGACCTGAAGCTGCAGGAATCTGTAAAAAATATATAATTCCAATTACCAAAGTAGATATTCAAATTCAAAACATTCAAGACCAAAAGGTTATTGATTGCAAAATCCAATCTCACTACTGAGCTAGCGAGGTATGAACTTACTTGTAGATGACTTTTGTGGAGATGTGCCTCTGTTCTTTGATCTCTTCCTGTAATCAGTAGTAAAGGCATTTTATCTATGAAACTATTCACAGATGAATTACTAGTAGAACTCACTGGTGAAGTTAAGTGGCCTACTTAAGCACTGGTGCACTAGTAGAACGACTGGCTTTCAGCGCACTGTGTATTTATTGTAGGTCGATCAACCATTGCTTCTAGCTCTGCTAATGTATGGAGCGGTTGAAGAGGTGAAATCCATGAAACATTGTGAAGGGTGGCATAGTTCCTCGTGGTTTGGAGTGGAAGTCCTCTCTCCTGTTTGTTATTTCTTTGCATTGTATCTTCTGTTCGCTACCTTTGGATTTTTTTCGGGTAGTGCTGGCTTGACAACTTCGCCAGTATTTTTAGTATTACTCCCAATTTCGCTCGTCGCTTCATTGCAGCCTTATAGATCGCGTACCGAGCGACGCCAGCTTGAAGCGGAGTTCTGCCACCTCTTTGCCGGGTCTTGGTACATTTTATTATTAAAAATATTGTTCTCCTTTGATATAACTACCAGAGAGTGTAATTGGTTAATTACTTCTTTGTTTTTGTGACTTTGTTCAATGAAAGTTGACACCTGTTGCATGTCGCAACCGCTCTCTTCGAGTTCATCGTCACTGTTTCCTATTTCTTTGGTCGCGACAGTGTAGCGGGCTTTGCTATAGTTCAGCCAAACTCTAAGTGTGCTCCGCGATACCCCTGAAGGGGTTCCGCAAGAATTTATAAAAACATCAATACACCTCCCTCGAGGGGTAACGCCTTGAGGAACGCCACATGTGATTGGCTTTTCGGAACTGATCATTTTGCCCATTTTCCCACTCTGAGTACTATTTTGTAGGTAATTTTCTAATGGTTTCAGTTGTGTACCTTAACTTGACTTACACAGACTGACTGTCGAAGCAATGATTATTATTAGGTCCATCAAGTTATTTTACCTGCGAATAACTATTTCGATCTATGTCTGCAATTCGGATTTATTGCCATCTAGATGCATGTGAATTTAAATGCGGTTCCGCAATTATATGTGGCAGTAAATATTTTTCCAATTAAAATATATTGACCGATATAATGAATGGACCTAAACTTGACTTATACAGACTGACTCTTTCGTATCCCAAAATTATGTTCCAATTTACTCACGAGCTTCAGAAGAGACATGGTGTCAAATGCTTTTCTAGGTCTAAGAATACTGTTAAGCATTTTGGTCTACTATTACTAGTACTAGTTTCTGAGCTACAAAATCCATGAAATCATGAATGGTCTCATGAGTAGATTTACCAGGTCTAAAGCCATATTGTCGCTCCGACAACAAGTTTGGTTTTTCGAGGTATTCTATAAGCCTTTTAATAATAATCTTCTCCAATATTTTTGAAAGAGTAGGTTGGAGTGAAATTAGATGATAATTATCAGAACAATCACGTTTCCAAATAGTTTACTATTGTACCTGCCCCAGTCTGCTCCTAATAATTTTAATAAACTCTATCTTCTTGTATTCTGTTTATTGAGCGACCTGAAGCTGCGGGAATCTGTAAAAAATATATAATTCCAATTACCAAAGTAGATATTCAAATTCAAAACATTCAAGACCAAAAGGTTATTGATTGCAGAATCCAATCTCACTACTGAGCTAGCGAGGTATGAACTTACTTGTAGATGACTTTTGTGGAGATGTGCCTCTGTTCTTTGATCTCTTCCTGTAATCAGTAGTAAAGGCATTTTATCTATGAAACTATTCACAGATGAATTACTAGTAGAACTCACTGGTGAAGTTAAGTGGCCTACTTAAGCACTGGTGCACTAGTAGAACGACTGGCTTTCAGCGCACTGTGTATTTATTGTAGGTCGATCAACCATTGCTTCTAGCTCTGCTAATGTATGGAGCGGTTGAAGAGGTGAAATCCATGAAACATTGTGAAGGGTGGCATAGTTCCTCGTGGTTTGGAGTGGAAGTCCTCTCTCCTGTTTGTTATTTCTTTGCATTGTATTTTCTGTTCGCTACCTTTGGATTTTTTTCGGGTAGTGCTGGCTTGACAACTTCGCCAGTATTTTTAGTATTACTCCCAATTTCGCTCGTCGCTTCATTGCAGCCTTATAGATCGCGTACCGAGCGACGCCAGCTTGAAGCGGAGTTCTGCCACCTCTTTGCCGGGTCTTGGTACATTTTATTATTAAAAATATTGTTCTCCTTTGATATAACTACCAGAGAGTGTAATTGGTTAATTACTTCTTTGTTTTTGTGACTTTGTTCAATGAAAGTTGACACCTGTTGCATGTCGCAACCGCTCTCTTCGAGTTCATCGTCACTGTTTCCTATTTCTTTGGTCGCGACAGTGTAGCGGGCTTTGCTATAGTTCAGCCAAACTCTAAGTGTGCTCCGCGATACCCCTGAAGGGGTTCCGCAAGAATTTATAAAAACATCAATACACCTCCCTCGAGGGGTAACGCCTTGAGGAACGCCACATGTGATTGGCTTTTCGGAACTGATCATTTTGCCCATTTTCCCACTCTGAGTACTATTTTGTAGGTAATTTTCTAATGGTTTCAGTTGTGTACCTTAACTTGACTTACACAGACTGACTGTCGAAGCAATGATTATTATTAGGTCCATCAAGTTATTTTACCTGCGAATAACTATTTCGATCTATGTCTGCAATTCGGATTTATTGCCATCTAGATGCATGTGAATTTAAATGCGGTTTCGCAATAATATGTGGCAGCCAATTATTTGCAATTAGAATATAATGACTGATCTAATGAACATACCTTAACTTGACTTAGACAGATTGACTGTCGAAGCAATGATTATTATTATTAGGTCCATCAAGTTATTTTACCTGCGAATAACTATTCCGATCTATGATGACTGTGTATGTCTGCAATTCGGATTTATTGCCATCTAGGTGCATGTGAATTTAAATGCGGTTCCGCAATTATATGTGGCAGTAAATATTTTTCCAATTAAAATATATTGACCGATATAATGAATGGACCTAAACTTGACTTATACAGACTGACTCTTTCGTATCCCAAAATTATGTTCCAATTTACTCACGAGCTTCAGAAGAGACATGGTGTCAAATGCTTTTCTAGGTCTAAGAATACTGTTAAGCATTTTGGTCTACTATTACTAGTACTAGTTTCTGAGCTACAAAATCCATGAAATCATGAATGGTCTCATGAGTAGATTTACCAGGTCTAAAGCCATATTGTCGCTCCGACAACAAGTTTGGTTTTTCGAGGTATTCTATAAGCCTTTTAATAATAATCTTCTCCAATATTTTTGAAAGAGTAGGTTGGAGTGAAATTAGATGATAATTATCAGAACAATCACGTTTCCAAATAGTTTACTATTGTACCTGCCCCAGTCTGCTCCTAATAATTTTAATAAACTCTATCTTCTTGTATTCTGTTTATTGAGCGAACTGAAGCTGCGGGAATCTGTAAAAAATATATAATTCCAATTACCAAAGTAGATATTCAAATTCAAAACATTCAAGACCAAAAGGTTATTGATTGCAGAATCCAATCTCACTACTGAGCTAGCGAGGTATGAACTTACTTGTAGATGACTTTTGTGGAGATGTGCCTCTGTTCTTTGATCTCTTCCTGTAATCAGTAGTAAAGGCATTTTATCTATGAAACTATTCACAGATGAATTACTAGTAGAACTCACTGGTGAAGTTAAGTGGCCTACTTAAGCACTGGTGCACTAGTAGAACGACTGGCTTTCAGCGCACTGTGTATTTATTGTAGGTCGATCAACCATTGCTTCTAGCTCTGCTAATGTATGGAGCGGTTGAAGAGGTGAAATCCATGAAACATTGTGAAGGGTGGCATAGTTCCTCGTGGTTTGGAGTGGAAGTCCTCTCTCCTGTTTGTTATTTCTTTGCATTGTATTTTCTGTTCGCTACCTTTGGATTTTTTTCGGGTAGTGCTGGCTTGACAACTTCGCCAGTATTTTTAGTATTACTCCCAATTTCGCTCGTCGCTTCATTGCAGCCTTATAGATCGCGTACCGAGCGACGCCAGCTTGAAGCGGAGTTCTGCCACCTCTTTGCCGGGTCTTGGTACATTTTATTATTAAAAATATTGTTCTCCTTTGATATAACTACCAGAGAGTGTAATTGGTTAATTACTTCTTTGTTTTTGTGACTTTGTTCAATGAAAGTTGACACCTGTTGCATGTCGCAACCGCTCTCTTCGAGTTCATCGTCACTGTTTCCTATTTCTTTGGTCGCGACAGTGTAGCGGGCTTTGCTATAGTTCAGCCAAACTCTAAGTGTGCTCCGCGATACCCCTGAAGGGGTTCCGCAAGAATTTATAAAAACATCAATACACCTCCCTCGAGGGGTAACGCCTTGAGGAACGCCACATGTGATTGGCTTTTCGGAACTGATCATTTTGCCCATTTTCCCACTCTGAGTACTATTTTGTAGGTAATTTTCTAATGGTTTCAGTTGTGTACCTTAACTTGACTTACACAGACTGACTGTCGAAGCAATGATTATTATTAGGTCCATCAAGTTATTTTACCTGCGAATAACTATTTCGATCTATGTCTGCAATTCGGATTTATTGCCATCTAGATGCATGTGAATTTAAATGCGGTTTCGCAATAATATGTGGCAGCCAATTATTTGCAATTAGAATATAATGACTGATCTAATGAACATACCTTAACTTGACTTACACAGATTGACTGTCGAAGCAATGATTATTATTATTAGGTCCATCAAGTTATTTTACCTGCGAATAACTATTCCGATCTATGATGACTGTGTATGTCTGCAATTCGGATTTATTGCCATCTAGGTGCATGTGAATTTAAATGCGGTTCCGCAATTATATGTGGCAGTAAATATTTTTCCAATTAAAATATATTGACCGATATAATGAATGGACCTAAACTTGACTTATACAGACTGACTCTTTCGTATCCCAAAATTATGTTCCAATTTACTCACGAGCTTCAGAAGAGACATGGTGTCAAATGCTTTTCTAGGTCTAAGAATACTGTTAAGCATTTTGGTCTACTATTACTAGTACTAGTTTCTGAGCTACAAAATCCATGAAATCATGAATGGTCTCATGAGTAGATTTACCAGGTCTAAAGCCATATTGTCGCTCCGACAACAAGTTTGGTTTTTCGAGGTATTCTATAAGCCTTTTAATAATAATCTTCTCCAATATTTTTGAAAGAGTAGGTTGGAGTGAAATTAGATGATAATTATCAGAACAATCACGTTTCCAAATAGTTTACTATTGTACCTGCCCCAGTCTGCTCCTAATAATTTTAATAAACTCTATCTTCTTGTATTCTGTTTATTGAGCGAACTGAAGCTGCGGGAATCTGTAAAAAATATATAATTCCAATTACCAAAGTAGATATTCAAATTCAAAACATTCAAGACCAAAAGGTTATTGATTGCAGAATCCAATCTCACTACTGAGCTAGCGAGGTATGAACTTACTTGTAGATGACTTTTGTGGAGATGTGCCTCTGTTCTTTGATCTCTTCCTGTAATCAGTAGTAAAGGCATTTTATCTATGAAACTATTCACAGATGAATTACTAGTAGAACTCACTGGTGAAGTTAAGTGGCCTACTTAAGCACTGGTGCACTAGTAGAACGACTGGCTTTCAGCGCACTGTGTATTTATTGTAGGTCGATCAACCATTGCTTCTAGCTCTGCTAATGTATGGAGCGGTTGAAGAGGTGAAATCCATGAAACATTGTGAAGGGTGGCATAGTTCCTCGTGGTTTGGAGTGGAAGTCCTCTCTCCTGTTTGTTATTTCTTTGCATTGTATTTTCTGTTCGCTACCTTTGGATTTTTTTCGGGTAGTGCTGGCTTGACAACTTCGCCAGTATTTTTAGTATTACTCCCAATTTCGCTCGTCGCTTCATTGCAGCCTTATAGATCGCGTACCGAGCGACGCCAGCTTGAAGCGGAGTTCTGCCACCTCTTTGCCGGGTCTTGGTACATTTTATTATTAAAAATATTGTTCTCCTTTGATATAACTACCAGAGAGTGTAATTGGTTAATTACTTCTTTGTTTTTGTGACTTTGTTCAATGAAAGTTGACACCTGTTGCATGTCGCAACCGCTCTCTTCGAGTTCATCGTCACTGTTTCCTATTTCTTTGGTCGTGACAGTGTAGCGGGCTTTGCTATAGTTCAGCCAAACTCTAAGTGTGCTCCGCGATACCCCTGAAGGGGTTCCGCAAGAATTTATAAAAAAATCAATACACCTCCCTCGAGGGGTAACGCCTTGAGGAACGCCACATGTGATTGGCTTTTCGGAACTGATCATTTTGCCCATTTTCCCACTCTGAGTACTATTTTGTAGGTAATTTTCTAATGGTTTCAGTTGTGTACCTTAACTTGACTTACACAGACTGACTGTCGAAGCAATGATTATTATTAGGTCCATCAAGTTATTTTACCTGCGAATAACTATTTCGATCTATGTCTGCAATTCGGATTTATTGCCATCTAGATGCATGTGAATTTAAATGCGGTTTCGCAATAATATGTGGCAGCCAATTATTTGCAATTAGAATATAATGACTGATCTAATGAACATACCTTAACTTGACTTACACAGATTGACTGTCGAAGCAATGATTATTATTATTAGGTCCATCAAGTTATTTTACCTGCGAATAACTATTCCGATCTATGATGACTGTGTATGTCTGCAATTCGGATTTATTGCCATCTAGGTGCATGTGAATTTAAATGCGGTTCCGCAATTATATGTGGCAGTAAATATTTTTCCAATTAAAATATATTGACCGATATAATGAATGGACCTAAACTTGACTTATACAGACTGACTCTTTCGTATCCCAAAATTATGTTCCAATTTACTCACGAGCTTCAGAAGAGACATGGTGTCAAATGCTTTTCTAGGTCTAAGAATACTGTTAAGCATTTTGGTCTACTATTACTAGTACTAGTTTCTGAGCTACAAAATCCATGAAATCATGAATGGTCTCATGAGTAGATTTACCAGGTCTAAAGCCATATTGTCGCTCCGACAACAAGTTTGGTTTTTCGAGGTATTCTATAAGCCTTTTAATAATAATCTTCTCCAATATTTTTGAAAGAGTAGGTTGGAGTGAAATTAGATGATAATTATCAGAACAATCACGTTTCCAAATAGTTTACTATTGTACCTGCCCCAGTCTGCTCCTAATAATTTTAATAAACTCTATCTTCTTGTATTCTGTTTATTGAGCGACCTGAAGCTGCGGGAATCTGTAAAAAATATATAATTCCAATTACCAAAGTAGATATTCAAATTCAAAACATTCAAGACCAAAAGGTTATTGATTGCAGAATCCAATCTCACTACTGAGCTAGCGAGGTATGAACTTACTTGTAGATGACTTTTGTGGAGATGTGCCTCTGTTCTTTGATCTCTTCCTGTAATCAGTAGTAAAGGCATTTTATCTATGAAACTATTCACAGATGAATTACTAGTAGAACTCACTGGTGAAGTTAAGTGGCCTACTTAAGCACTGGTGCACTAGTAGAACGACTGGCTTTCAGCGCACTGTGTATTTATTGTAGGTCGATCAACCATTGCTTCTAGCTCTGCTAATGTATGGAGCGGTTGAAGAGGTGAAATCCATGAAACATTGTGAAGGGTGGCATAGTTCCTCGTGGTTTGGAGTGGAAGTCCTCTCTACTGTTTGTTATTTCTTTGCATTGTATTTTCTGTTCGCTACCTTTGGATTTTTTTCGGGTAGTGCTGGCTTGACAACTTCGCCAGTATTTTTAGTATTACTCCCAATTTCGCTCGTCGCTTCATTGCAGCCTTATAGATCGCGTACCGAGCGACGCCAGCTTGAAGCGGAGTTCTGCCACCTCTTTGCCGGGTCTTGGTACATTTTATTATTAAAAATATTGTTCTCCTTTGATATAACTACCAGAGAGTGTAACTGGTTAATTACTTCTTTGTTTTTGTGACTTTGTTTAATGAAAGTTGACACCTGTTGCATGTGGCAACCGCTCTCTTCGAGTTCATCGTCACTGTTTCCTATTTCTTTGGTCTCGACAGTGTAGCGGGCTTTGCTATAGTTCAGCCAAACTCTAAGTGTGCTCCGCGATACCCCTAAAGGGGTTCCGCAAGAATTTATAAAAAAATCAATACACCTCCCTCGAGGGGTAACGCCTTGAGGCACGCCACATGTGATTGGCTTTTCGAAACTGATCATTTTGCTCATTTTCCCACTCTGAGTACTATTTTGTAGGTAATTTTCTAATGGGACCTCTCACTCCCGGCCGTAGTTCAGGCCATGTTGGGGAGTGAGGAGGCCTGGATGGCAATGGTCTCCTTCTGCGAGGAGGTGATGACGCAGAAGGAGACTGCGGAGAGGGCCCGAGAGGAGTATCCTTTGGCGGCCCCTCTCCGACGCAGACGGCGGGGAGCAAGAAGACGGCGGTTCGCCCGTCTTCCTCCTGCTCCCTAAAAGTAGCACCGGGGTGTAAGCCGGGGGGCTTACACCCTATTCCAAGGTGCACCCGTCTGGGGGTGTCCCAGTATACCGGGATGCCCCCGTAGCGTGAGGAGGCCCGGCGCATAGGCTGGGCCGACCGCTGGGGCGATGTGGTAATCCTTTAGGCTCCATGTCTCCCTATTTCATAGCGGCGAGGTATACCCGGGTGTTTTTTAGTAGGTATGCCGCCGGCTTCACCGGTGGAGAGTCCTACACTCCCCAACTGCCCGACCCAGGCAGTTGCATAGTGCGTAAAGCATTTCTCACCCGGATAACAAAAAAAAAAAAAAGGTTATTTTCTAATGGTTTCAGTTGTGTACCTTAACTTGACTTACACAGACTGACTGTCGAAGCAATGATTATTATTAGGTCCATCAAGTTATTTTACCTGCGAATAACTATTTCAATCTATGTCTGCAATTCGGATTTGTTGCCATCTAGATGCATGTGAATTTAAATGCGGTTTCGCAATAATATGTGGCAGCCAATTATTTGCAATTAGAATATAATGACTGATCTAATGAACATACCTTAACTTGACTTAGACAGATTGACTGTCGAAGCAATGATTATTATTATTAGGTCCATCAAGTTATTTTACCTGCGAATAACTATTCCGATCTATGTCTGTAGTTTGGATTTATTGCCATCTAGATGCATGTGAATTTAAATGCGGTTTCGCTATAATATGTGGTCATCAAAAATTTGCAATTAGAATTTAATGACTGATCTCATGAATGGACCATAACTTGACTTACACAGATTGACTGTCGAAGCAATGATTATTATTAGGTCCATCAAGTTATTTTACCTGCGAATAACTATTTCGATCCATGATGACTGTGTATGTCTGCAATTCGGATTTATTGCCATCTAGGTGCATGTGAATTTAAATGCGGTTCCGCAATTATATGTGGCAGTAAATATTTTTCCAATTAAAATATATTGACCGATATAATGAATGGACCTAAACTTGACTTATACAGACTGACTCTTTCGTATCCCAAAATTATGTTCCAATTTACTCACGAGCTTCAGAAGAGACATGGTGTCAAATGCTTTTCTAGGTCTAAGAATACTGTTAAGCATTTTGGTCTACTATTACTAGTACTAGTTTCTGAGCTACAAAATCCTTGAAATCATGAATGGTCTCATGAGTAGATTTACCAGGTCTAAAGCCATATTGTCGCTCCGACAACAAGTTTGGTTTTTCGAGGTATTCTATAAGCCTTTTAATAATAATCTTCTCCAATATTTTTGAAAGAGTAGGTTGGAGTGAAATTAGATGATAATTATCAGAACAATCACGTTTCCAAATAGTTTACTATTGTACCTGCCCCAGTCTGCTCCTAATAATTTTAATAAACTCTATCTTCTTGTATTCTGTTTATTGAGCGACCTGAAGCTGCGGGAATCTGTAAAAAATATATAATTCCAATTACCAAAGTAGATATTCAAATTCAAAACATTCAAGACCAAAAGGTTATTGATTGCAGAATCCAATCTCACTACTGAGCTAGCGAGGTATGAACTTACTTGTAGATGACTTTTGTGGAGATGTGCCTCTGTTCTTTGATCTCTTCCTGTAATCAGTAGTAAAGGCATTTTATCTATGAAACTATTCACAGATGAATTACTAGTAGAACTCACTGGTGAAGTTAAGTGGCCTACTTAAGCACTGGTGCACTAGTAGAACGACTGGCTTTCAGCGCACTGCGTATTTATTGTAGGTCGATCAACCATTGCTTCTAGCTCTGCTAATGTATGGAGCGGTTGAAGAGGTGAAATCCATGAAACATTGTGAAGGGTGGCATAGTTCCTTGTGGTTTGGAGTGAAAGTCCTCTCTCCTGTTTGTTATTTCTTTGCATTGTATTTTCTGTTCGCTACCTTTGGATTTTTTTCGCGTAGTGCTGGCTTGACAACTTCGCCAGTATTTTTAGTATTACTCCCAATTTCGCTCGTCGCTTCATTGCAGCCTTATAGATCGCGTACCGAGCGACGCCAGCTTGAAGCGGAGTTCTACCACCTCTTTGCCGGGTCTTGGTACATTTTATTATTAAAAATATTGTTCTCCTTTGATATAACTACCAGAGAGTGTAACTGGTTAATTACTTCTTTGTTTTTGTGACTTTGTTTAATGAAAGTTGACACCTGTTGCATGTGGCAACCGCTCTCTTCGAGTTCATCGTCACTGTTTCCTATTTCTTTGGTCGCGACAGTGTAGCGGGCTTTGCTATAGTTCAGCCAAACTCTAAGTGTGCTCCGCGATACCCCTAAAGGGGTTCCGCAAGAATTTATAAAAAAATCAATACACCTCCCTCGAGGGGTAACGCCTTGAGGCACGCCACATGTGATTGGCTTTTCGAAACTGATCATTTTGCTCATTTTCCCACTCTGAGTACTATTTTGTAGGTAATTTTCTAATGGGACCTCTCACTCCCGGCCGTAGTTCAGGCCATGTTGGGGAGTGAGGAGGCCTGGATGGCAATGGTCTCCTTCTGCGAGGAGGTGATGACGCAGAAGGAGACTGCGGAGAGGGCCCGAGAGGAGTATCCTTTGGCGGCCCCTCTCCGACGCAGACGGCGGGGAGCAAGAAGACGGCGGTTCGCCCGTCTTCCTCCTGCTCCCTAAAAGTAGCACCGGGGTGTAAGCCGGGGGGCTTACACCCTATTCCAAGGTGCACCCGTCTGGGGGTGTCCCAGTATACCGGGATGCCCCCGTAGCGTGAGGAGGCCCGGCGCATAGGCTGGGCCGACCGCTGGGGCGATGTGGTAATCCTTTAGGCTCCATGTCTCCCTATTTCATAGCGGCGAGGTATACCCGGGTGTTTTTTAGTAGGTATGCCGCCGGCTTCACCGGTGGAGAGTCCTACACTCCCCCACTGCCCGACCCAGGCAGTTGCATAGTGCGTAAAGCATTTCTCACCCGGATAACAAAAAAAAAAAAAGGTTATTTTCTAATGGTTTCAGTTGTGTACCTTAACTTGACTTACACAGACTGACTGTCGAAGCAATGATTATTATTAGGTCCATCAAGTTATTTTACCTGCGAATAACTATTTCAATCTATGTCTGCAATTCGGATTTGTTGCCATCTAGATGCATGTGAATTTAAATGCGGTTTCGCAATAATATGTGGCAGCCAATTATTTGCAATTAGAATATAATGACTGATCTAATGAACATACCTTAACTTGACTTAGACAGATTGACTGTCGAAGCAATGATTATTATTATTAGGTCCATCAAGTTATTTTACCTGCGAATAACTATTCCGATCTATGTCTGTAGTTTGGATTTATTGCCATCTAGATGCATGTGAATTTAAATGCGGTTTCGCAATAATATGTGGTAATCAAAAATTTGCAATTAGAATTTAATGACTGATCTCATGAATGGACCATAACTTGACTTACACAGATTGACTGTCGAAGCAATGATTATTATTAGGTCCATCAAGTTATTTTACCTGCGAATAACTATTTCGATCCATGATGACTGTGTATGTCTGCAATTCGGATTTATTGCCATCTAGGTGCATGTGAATTTAAATGCGGTTCCGCAATTATATGTGGCAGTAAATATTTTTCCAATTAAAATATATTGACCGATATAATGAATGGACCTAAACTTGACTTATACAGACTGACTCTTTCGTATCCCAAAATTATGTTCCAATTTACTCACGAGCTTCAGAAGAGACATGGTGTCAAATGCTTTTCTAGGTCTAAGAATACTGTTAAGCATTTTGGTCTACTATTACTAGTACTAGTTTCTGAGCTACAAAATCCATGAAATCATGAATGGTCTCATGAGTAGATTTACCAGGTCTAAAGCCATATTGTCGCTCCGACAACAAGTTTGGTTTTTCGAGGTATTCTATAAGCCTTTTAATAATAATCTTCTCCAATATTTTTGAAAGAGTAGGTTGGAGTGAAATTAGATGATAATTATCAGAACAATCACGTTTCCAAATAGTTTACTATTGTACCTGCCCCAGTCTGCTCCTAATAATTTTAATAAACTCTATCTTCTTGTATTCTGTTTATTGAGCGACCTGAAGCTGCGGGAATCTGTAAAAAATATATAATTCCAATTACCAAAGTAGATATTCAAATTCAAAACATTCAAGACCAAAAGGTTATTGATTGCAGAATCCAATCTCACTACTGAGCTAGCGAGGTATGAACTTACTTGTAGATGACTTTTGTGGAGATGTGCCTCTGTTCTTTGATCTCTTCCTGTAATCAGTAGTAAAGGCATTTTATCTATGAAACTATTCACAGATGAATTACTAGTAGAACTCACTGGTGAAGTTAAGTGGCCTACTTAAGCACTGGTGCACTAGTAGAACGACTGGCTTTCAGCGCACTGTGTATTTATTGTAGGTCGATCAACCATTGCTTCTAGCTCTGCTAATGTATGGAGCGGTTGAAGAGGTGAAATCCATGAAACATTGTGAAGGGTGGCATAGTTCCTCGTGGTTTGGAGTGGAAGTCCTCTCTCCTGTTTGTTATTTCTTTGCATTGTATTTTCTGTTCGCTACCTTTGGATTTTTTTCGGGTAGTGCTGGCTTGACAACTTCGCCAGTATTTTTAGTATTACTCCCAATTTCGCTCGTCGCTTCATTGCAGCCTTATAGATCGCGTACCGAGCGACGCCAGCTTGAAGCGGAGTTCTGCCACCTCTTTGCCGGGTCTTGGTACATTTTATTATTAAAAATATTGTTCTCCTTTGATATAACTACCAGAGAGTGTAATTGGTTAATTACTTCTTTGTTTTTGTGACTTTGTTCAATGAAAGTTGACACCTGTTGCATGTCGCAACCGCTCTCTTCGAGTTCATCGTCACTGTTTCCTATTTCTTTGGTCGCGACTGTGTAGCGGGCTTTGCTATAGTTCAGCCAAACTCTAAGTGTGCTCCGCGATACCCCTGAAGGGGTTCCGCAAGAATTTATAAAAAAATCAATACACCTCCCTCGAGGGGTAACGCCTTGAGGAACGCCACATGTGATTGGCTTTTCGGAACTGATCATTTTGCCCATTTTCCCACTCTGAGTACTATTTTGTAGGTAATTTTCTAATGGTTTCAGTTGTGTACCTTAACTTGACTTACACAGACTGACTGTCGAAGCAATGATTATTATTAGGTCCATCAAGTTATTTTACCTGCGAATAACCATTTCGATCTATGTCTGCAATTCGGATTTATTGCCATCTAGATGCATGTGAATTTAAATGCGGTTTCGCAATAATATGTGGCAGCCAATTATTTGCAATTAGAATATAATGACTGATCTAATGAACATACCTTAACTTGACTTACACAGATTGACTGTCGAAGCAATGATTATTATTATTAGGTCCATCAAGTTATTTTACCTGCGAATAACTATTCCGATCTATGATGACTGTGTATGTCTGCAATTCGGATTTATTGCCATCTAGGTGCATGTGAATTTAAATGCGGTTCCGCAATTATATGTGGCAGTAAATATTTTTCCAATTAAAATATATTGACCGATATAATGAATGGACCTAAACATGACTTATACAGACTGACTCTTTCGTATCCCAAAATTATGTTCCAATTTACTCACGAGCTTCAGAAGAGACATGGTGTCAAATGCTTTTCTAGGTCTAAGAATACTGTTAAGCATTTTGGTCTACTATTACTAGTACTAGTTTCTGAGCTACAAAATCCATGAAATCATGAATGGTCTCATGAGTAGATTTACCAGGTCTAAAGCCATATTGTCGCTCCGACAACAAGTTTGGTTTTTCGAGGTATTCTATAAGCCTTTTAATAATAATCTTCTCCAATATTTTTGAAAGAGTAGGTTGGAGTGAAATTAGATGATAATTATCAGAACAATCACGTTTCCAAATAGTTTACTATTGTACCTGCCCCAGTCTGCTCCTAATAATTTTAATAAACTCTATCTTCTTGTATTCTGTTTATTGAGCGAACTGAAGCTGCGGGAATCTGTAAAAAATATATAATTCCAATTACCAAAGTAGATATTCAAATTCGAAACATTCAAGACCAAAAGGTTATTGATTGCAGAATCCAATCTCACTACTGAGCTAGCGAGGTATGAACTTACTTGTAGATGACTTTTGTGGAGATGTGCCTCTGTTCTTTGATCTCTTCCTGTAATCAGTAGTAAAGGCATTTTATCTATGAAACTATTCACAGATGAATTACTAGTAGAACTCACTGGTGAAGTTAAGTGGCCTACTTAAGCACCGGTGCACTAGTAGAACGACTGGCTTTCAGCGCACTGCGTATTTATTGTAGGTCGATTAACCATTGCTTCTAGCTCTGCTAATGTATGGAGCGGTTGAAGAGGTGAAATCCATGAAACATTGTGAAGGGTGGCATAGTTCCTCGTGGTTTGGAGTGGAAGTCCTCTCTCCTGTTTGTTATTTCTTTGCATTGTATTTTCTGTTCGCTACCTTTGGATTTTTTTCGGGTAGTGCTGGCTTGACAACTTCGCCAGTATTTTTAGTATTACTCCCAATTTCGCTCGTCGCTTCATTGCAGCCTTATAGATCGCGTACCGAGCGACGCCAGCTTGAAGCGGAGTTCTGCCACCTCTTTGCCGGGTCTTGGTACATTTTATTATTAAAAATATTGTTCTCCTTTGATATAACTACCAGAGAGTGTAATTGGTTAATTACTTCTTTGTTTTTGTGACTTTGTTCAATGAAAGTTGACACCTGTTGCATGTCGCAACCGCTCTCTTCGAGTTCATCGTCACTGTTTCCTATTTCTTTGGTCGCGACAGTGTAGCGGGCTTTGCTATAGTTCAGCCAAACTCTAAGTGTGCTCCGCGATACCCCTGAAGGGGTTCCGCAAGAATTTATAAAAAAATCAATACACCTCCCTCGAGGGGTAACGCCTTGAGGAACGCCACATGTGATTGGCTTTTCGGAACTGATCATTTTGCCCATTTTCCCACTCTGAGTACTATTTTGTAGGTAATTTTCTAATGGTTTCAGTTGTGTACCTTAACTTGACTTACACAGACTGACTGTCGAAGCAATGATTATTATTAGGTCCATCAAGTTATTTTACCTGCGAATAACTATTTCGATCTATGTCTGCAATTCGGATTTATTGCCATCTAGATGCATGTGAATTTAAATGCGGTTTCGCAATAATATGTGGCAGCCAATTATTTGCAATTAGAATATAATGACTGATCTAATGAACATACCTTAACTTGACTTACACAGATTGACTGTCGAAGCAATGATTATTATTATTAGGTCCATCAAGTTATTTTACCTGCGAATAACTATTCCGATCTATGATGACTGTGTATGTCTGCAATTCGGATTTATTGCCATCTAGGTGCATGTGAATTTAAATGCGGTTCCGCAATTATATGTGGCAGTAAATATTTTTCCAATTAAAATATATTGACCGATATAATGAATGGACCTAAACTTGACTTATACAGACTGACTCTTTCGTATCCCAAAATTATGTTCCAATTTACTCACGAGCTTTAGAAGAGACATGGTGTCAAATGCTTTTCTAGGTCTAAGAATACTGTTAAGCATTTTGGTCTACTATTACTAGTCCTAGTTTCTGAGCTTCAAAATCCATGAAATCATGAATGGTCTCATGAGTAGATTTACCAGGTCTAAAGCCATATTGTCGCTCCGACAACAAGTTTGGTTTTTCGAGGTATTCTATAAGCTTTTTAATAATAATCTTCTCCAATATTCTTGAAAGAGTAGGTTGGAGTGAAATTAGATGATAATTATCAGAACAATCACGTTTCCAAATAGTTTACTATTGTACCTGCCCCAGTCTGCTCCTAATAATTTTAATAAACTCTATCTTCTTGTATTCTGTTTATTGAGCGAACTGAAGCTGCGGGAATCTGTAAAAAATAAATAATTCCAATTACCAAAGTAGATATTCAAATTCAAAACATTCAAGACCAAAAGGTTATTGATTGCAGAATCCAATCTCACTACTGAGCTAGCGAGGTATGAACTTACTTGTAGATGACTTTTGTGGAGATGTGCCTCTGTTCTTTGATCTCTTCCTGTAATCAGTAGTAAAGGCATTTTATCTATGAAACTATTCACAGATGAATTACTAGTAGAACTCACTGGTGAAGTTAAGTGGCCTACTTAAGCACTGGTGCACTAGTAGAACGACTAGCTTTCAGCGCACTGTGTATTTATTGTAGGTCGATTAACCATTGCTTCTAGCTCTGCTAAAGTATGGAGCGGTTGAAGAGGTGAAATCCATGAAACATTGTGAAGGGTGGCATAGTTCCTCGTGGTTTGGAGTGGAAGTCCTCTCTCCTGTTTGTTATTTATTTGCATTGTATTTTCTGTTCGCTACCTTTGGATTTTTTTCGGGTAGTGCTGGCTTGACAACTTCGCCAGTATTTTTAGTATTACTCCCAATTTCGCTCGTCGCTTCATTGCAGCCTTATAGATCGCGTACCGAGCGACGCCAGCTTGAAGCGGAGTTCTACCACCTCTTTGCCGGGTCTTGGTACATTTTATTATTAAAAATATTGTTCTCCTTTGAATAACTACCAGAGAGTGTAACTGGTTAATTACTTCTTTGTTTTTGTGACTTTGTTCAATGAAAGTTGACACCTGTTGCATGTCGCAACCGCTCTCTTCGAGTTCATCGTCACTGTTTCCTATTTCTTTGGTCGCGACAGTGTAACGGGCTTTGCTATAGTTCAGCCAAACTCTAAGTGTGCTCCGCGATACCCCTGAAGGGGTTCCGCAAGAATTTATAAAAAAATCAATACACCTCCCTCGAGGGGTAACGCCTTGAGGAACGCCACATGTGATTGGCTTTTCGGAACTGATCATTTTGCCCATTTTCCCACTCTGAGTACTATTTTGTAGGTAATTTTCTAATGGTTTCAGTTGTGTATCTTAACTTGACTTACACAGATTGACTGTCGAAGCAATGATTATTATTAGGTCCATCAAGTTATTTTACCTGCGAATAACTATTTCGATCTATGATGACTGTGTATGTCTGCAATTCGGATTTATTGCCATTTAGGTGCATGTGAATTTAAATGCGGTTCCGCAATTATATGTGGCAGTAAATATTTTTCCAATTAAAATATATTGACCGATATAATGAATGGACCTAAACTTGACTTATACAGACTGACTCTTTCGTATACCAAAATTATGTTCCAATTTACTCACGAGCTTCAGAAGAGACATGGTGTCAAATGCTTTTCTAGGTCTAAGAATACTGTTAAGCATTTTGGTCTACTATTACTAGTACTAGTTTCTGAGCTTCAAAATCCATGAAATCATGAATGGTCTCATGAGTAGATTTACCAGGTCTAAAGCCATATTGTCGCTCCGACAACAAGTTTGGTTTTTCGAGGTATTCTATAAGCTTTTTAATAATAATCTTCTCCAATATTCTTGAAAGAGTAGGTTGGAGTGAAATTAGATGATAATTATCAGAACAATCACGTTTCCAAATAGTTTACTATTGTACCTGCCCCAGTCTGCTCCTAATAATTTTAATAAACTCTATCTTCTTGTATTCTGTTTATTGAGCGAACTGAAGCTGCGGGAATCTGTAAAAAATATATAATTCCAATTACCAAAGTAGATATTCAAATTCAAAACATTCAAGACCAAAAGGTTATTGATTGCAGAATCCAATCTCACTACTGAGCTAGCGAGGTATGAACTTACTTGTAGATGACTTTTGTGGAGATGTGCCTCTGTTCTTTGATCTCTTCCTGTAATCAGTAGTAAAGGCATTTTATCTATGAAACTATTCACAGATGAATTACTAGTAGAACTCACTGGTGAAGTTAAGTGGCCTACTTAAGCACTGGTGCACTAGTAGAACGACTAGCTTTCAGCGCACTGTGTATTTATTGTAGGTCGATTAACCATTGCTTCTAGCTCTGCTAAAGTATGGAGCGGTTGAAGAGGTGAAATCCATGAAACATTGTGAAGGGTGGCATGGTTCCTCGTGGTTTGGAGTGGAAGTCCTCTCTCCTGTTTGTTATTTATTTGCATTGTATTTTCTGTTCGCTACCTTTGGATTTTTTCGTGTAGTGCTGGCTTGACAACTTCGCCAGTATTTTTAGTATTACTCCCAATTTCGCTCGTCGCTTCATTGCAGCCTTATAGATCGCAGCTTGAAGCGGAGTTCTACCACCTCTTTGCCGGGTCTTGGTACATTTTATTATTAAAAATATTGTTCTCCTTTGATATAACTACCAGAGAGTGTAACTGGTTAATTACTTCTTTGTTTTTGTGACTTTGTTCAATGAAAGTTGACACCTGTTGCATGTCGCAACCGCTCTCTTCGAGTTCATCGTCACTGTTTCCTATTTCTTTGGTCGCGACAGTGTAGCGGGCTTTGCTATAGTTCAGCCAAACTCTAAGTGTGCTCCGCGATACCCCTGAAGGGGTTCCGCAAGAATTTATAAAAAAATCAATACACCTCCCTCGAGGGGTAACGCCTTGAGGAACGCCACATGTGATTGGCTTTTCGGAACTGATCATTTTGCCCATTTTCCCACTCTGAGTACTATTTTGTAGGTAATTTTCTAATGGTTTCAGTTGTGTACCTTAACTTGACTTACACAGACTGACTGTCGAAGCAATGATTATTATTAGGTCCATCAAGTTATTTTACCTGCGAATAATAACTATTTCGATCTATGTCTGCAATTCGGATTTGTTGCCATCTAGATGCATGTGAATTTAAATGCGGTTTCGCAATAATATGTGGCAGCCAATTATTTGCAATTAGAATATAATGACTGATCTAATGAACATACCTTAACTTGACTTAGACAGATTGACTGTCGAAGCAATGATTATTATTATTAGGTCCATCAAGTTATTTTACCTGCGAATAACTATTCCGATCTATGTCTGTAGTTTGGATTTATTGCCATTTAGATGCATGTGAATTTAAATGCGGTTTCGCAATAATATGTGGTAATCAAAAATTTGCAATTAGAATTTAATGACTGATCTCATGAATGGACCTTAACTTGACTTACACAGATTGACTGTCGAAGCAATGATTATTATTAGGTCCATCAAGTTATTTTACCTGCGAATAACTATTTCGATCTATGATGACTGTGTATGTCTGCAATTCGGATTTATTGCCATCTAGGTGCATGTGAATTTAAATGCGGTTCCGCAATTATATGTGGCAGTAAATATTTTTCCAATTAAAATATATTGACCGATATAATGAATGGACCTAAACTTGACTTATACAGACTGACTCTTTCGTATCCCAAAATTATGTTCCAATTTACTCACGAGCTTTAGAAGAGACATGGTGTCAAATGCTTTTCTAGGTCTAAGAATACTGTTAAGCATTTTGGTCTACTATTACTAGTACTAGTTTCTGAGCTACAAAATCCATGAAATCATGAATGGTCTCATGAGTAGATTTACCAGGTCTAAAGCCATATTGTCGCTCCGACAACAAGTTTGGTTTTTCGAGGTATTCTATAAGCCTTTTAATAATAATCTTCTCTAATATTTTTGAAAGAGTAGGTTGGAGTGAAATTAGATGATAATTATCAGAACAATCACGTTTCCAAATAGTTTACTATTGTACCTGCCCCAGTCTGCTCCTAATAATTTTAATAAACTCTATCTTGTTGTATTCTGTTTATTGAGCGAACTGAAGCTGCGGGAATCTGTAAAAAATATATAATTCCAATTACCAAAGTAGATATTCAAATTCAAAACATTCAAGACCAAAAGGTTATTGATTGCAGAATCCAATCTCACTACTGAGCTAGCGAGGTATGAACTTACTTGTAGATGACTTTTGTGGAGATGTGCCTCTGTTCTTTGATCTCTTCCTGTAATCAGTAGTAAAGGCATTTTATCTATGAAACTATTCACAGATGAATTACTAGTAGAACTCACTGGTGAAGTTAAGTGGCCTACTTAAGCACTGGTGCACTAGTAGAACGACTAGCTTTCAGCGCACTGTGTATTTATTGTTGGTCGATTAACCATTGCTTCTAGCTCTGCTAATGTATGGAGCGGTTGAAGAGGTGAAATCCATGAAACATTGTGAAGGGTGGCATAGTTCCTCGTGGTTTGGAGTGGAAGTCTTCTCTCCTGTTTGTTATTTATTTGCATTGTATTTTCTGTTCGCTACCTTTGGATTTTTTTCGGGTAGTGCTGGCTTGACAACTTCGCCAGTATTTTTAGTATTACTCCCAATTTCGCTCGTCGCTTCATTGCAGCCTTATAGATCGCGTACCGAGCGACGCCAGCTTGAAGCGGAGTTCTACCACCTCTTTGCCGGGTCTTGGTACATTTTATTATTAAAAATATTGTTCTCCTTTGAATAACTACCAGAGAGTGTAACTGGTTAATTACTTCTTTGTTTTTGTGACTTTGTTCAATGAAAGTTGACACCTGTTGCATGTCGCAACCGCTCTCTTCGAGTTCATCGTCACTGTTTCCTATTTCTTTGGTCGCGACAGTGTAGCGGGCTTTGCTATAGTTCAGCCAAACTCTAAGTGTGCTCCGCGATACCCCTGAAGGGGTTCCGCAAGAATTTATAAAAAAATCAATACACCTCCCTCGAGGGGTAACGCCTTGAGGAACGCCACATGTGATTGGCTTTTCGGAACTGATCATTTTGCCCATTTTCCCACTCTGAGTACTATTTTGTAGGTAATTTTCTAATGGTTTCAGTTGTGTATCTTAACTTGACTTACACAGATTGACTGTCGAAGCAATGATTATTATTAGGTCCATCAAGTTATTTTACCTGCGAATAACTATTTCGATCTATGATGACTGTGTATGTCTGCAATTCGGATTTATTGCCATCTAGGTGCATGTGAATTTAAATGCGGTTCCGCAATTATATGTGGCAGTATATATTTTTTCAATTAAAATATATTGACCGATATAATGAATGGACCTAAACTTGACTTATACAGACTGACTCTTTCGTATCCCAAAATTATGTTCCAATTTACTCACGAGCTTCAGAAGAGACATGGTGTCAAATGCTTTTCTAGGTCTAAGAATACTGTTAAGCATTTTGTTCTACTATTACTAGTACTAGTTTCTGAGCTACAAAATCCATGAAATCATGAATGGTCTCATGAGTAGATTTACCAGGTCTAAAGCCATATTGTCGCTCCGACAACAAGTTTGGTTTTTCGAGGTATTCTATAAGCCTTTTAATAATAATCTTCTCCAATATTTTTGAAAGAGTAGGTTGGAGTGAAATTAGATGATAATTATCAGAACAATCACGTTTCCAAATAGTTTACTATTGTACCTGCCCCAGTCTGCTCCTAATAATTTTAATAAACTCTATCTTCTTGTATTCTGTTTATTGAGCGAACTGAAGCTGCGGGAATCTGTAAAAAATATATAATTCCAATTACCAAAGTAGATATTCAAATTCGAAACATTCAAGACCAAAAGGTTATTGATTGCAGAATCCAATCTCACTACTGAGCTAGCGAGGTATGAACTTACTTGTAGATGACTTTTGTGGAGATGTGCCTCTGTTCTTTGATCTCTTCCTGTAATCAGTAGTAAAGGCATTTTATCTATGAAACTATTCACAGATGAATTACTAGTAGAACTCACTGGTGAAGTTAAGTGGCCTACTTAAGCACTGGTGCACTAGTAGAACGACTGGCTTTCAGCGCACTGCGTCTGGGGGTGTCCCAGTATACCGGGATGCCCCCGTAGCGTGAGGAGGCCCGGCGCATAGGCTGGGCCGACCGCTGGGGCGATGTGGTAATCCTTTAGGCTCCATGTCTCCCTATTTCATAGCGGCGAGGTATACCCGGGTGTTTTTTAGTAGGTATGCCGCCGGCTTCACCGGTGGAGAGTCCTACACTCCCCCACTGCCCGACCTAGGCAGTTGGATAGTGCGTAAAGCATTTCTCACCCGGATAACAAAAAAAAAAAAAAGGTTATTTTCTAATGGTTTCAGTTGTGTACCTTAACTTGACTTACACAGACTGACTGTCGAAGCAATGATTATTATTAGGTCCATCAAGTTATTTTACCTGCGAATAACTATTTCGATCTATGTCTGCAATTCGGATTTGTTGCCATCTAGATGCATGTGAATTTAAATGCGGTTTCGCAATTATATGTGGCAGCCAAAAATTTGCAATTAGAATTTAATGACTGATCTCATGAATGGACCATAACTTGACTTACACAGATTGACTGTCGAAGCAATGATTATTATTAGGTCCATCAAGTTATTTTACCTGCGAATAACTATTTCGATCTATGATGCCTGTGTATGTCTGCAATTCGGATTTATTGCCATCTAGGTGCATGTGAATTTAAATGCGGTTCCGCAATTATATGTGGCAGTAAATATTTTTCCAATTAAAATATATTGACCGATATAATGAATGGACCTAAACTTGACTTATACAGACTGACTCTTTCGTATCCCAAAATTATGTTCCAATTTACTCACGAGCTTCAGAAGAGACATGGTGTCAAATGCTTTTCTAGGTCTAAGAATACTGTTAAGCATTTTGGTCTACTATTACTAGTACTAGTTTCAGAGCTACTAAATCCATGAAATCATGAATGGTCTCATGAGTAGATTTACCAGGTCTAAAGCCATATTGTCGCTCCGACAACAAGTTTGGTTTTTCGAGGTATTCTATAAGCCTTTTAATAATAATCTTCTCCAATATTTTTGAAAGAGTAGGTTGGAGTGAAATTAGATGATAATTATCAGAACAATCACGTTTCCAAATAGTTTACTATTGTACCTGCCCCAGTCTGCTCCTAATAATTTTAATAAACTCTATCTTGTTGTATTCTGTTTATTGAGCGAACTGAAGCTGCGGGAATCTGTAAAAAATATATAATTCCAATTACCAAAGTAGATATTCAAATTCAAAACATTCAAGACCAAAAGGTTATTGATTGCAGAATCCAATCTCACTACTGAGCTAGCGAGGTATGCACTTACTTGTAGATGACTTTTGTGGAGATGTGCCTCTGTTCTTTGATCTCTTCCTGTAATCAGTAGTAAAGGCATTTTATCTATGAAACTATTCACAGATGAATTACTAGTAGAACTCACTGGTGAAGTTAAGTGGCCTACTTAAGCACCGGTGCACTAGTAGAACGACTGGCTTTCAGCGCACTGCGTATTTATTGTAGGTCGATTAACCATTGCTTCTAGCTCTGCTAATGTATGGAGCGGTTGAAGAGGTGAAATCCATGAAACATTGTGAAGGGTGGCATAGTTCCTCGTGGTTTGGAGTGGAAGTCCTCTCTCCTGTTTGTTATTTCTTTGCATTGTATTTTCTGTTCGCTACCTTTGGATTTTTTTCGGGTAGTGCTGGCTTGACAACTTCGCCAGTATTTTTAGTATTACTCCCAATTTCGCTCGTCGCTTCATTGCAGCCTTATAGATCGCAGCTTGAAGCGGAGTTCTACCACCTCTTTGCCGGGTCTTGGTACATTTTATTATTAAAAATATTGTTCTCCTTTGATATAACTACCAGAGAGTGTAACTGGTTAATTACTTCTTTGTTTTTGTGACTTTGTTCAATGAAAGTTGACACCTGTTGCATGTCGCAACCGCTCTCTTCGAGTTCATCGTCACTGTTTCCTATTTCTTTGGTCGCGACAGTGTAGCGGGCTTTGCTATAGTTCAGCCAAACTCTAAGTGTGCTCCGCGATACCCATGAAGGGGTTCCGCAAGAATTTATAAAAAAATCAATACACCTCCCTCGAGGGGTAACGCCTTGAGGAACGCCACATGTGATTGGCTTTTCGGAACTGATCATTTTGCCCATTTTCCCACTCTGAGTACTATTTTGTAGGTAATTTTCTAATGGTTTCAGTTGTGTACCTTAACTTGACTTACACAGACTGACTGTCGAAGCAATGATTATTATTAGGTCCATCAAGTTATTTTACCTGCGAATAATAACTATTTCGATCTATGTCTGCAATTCGGATTTGTTGCCATCTAGATGCATGTGAATTTAAATGCGGTTTCGCAATAATATGTGGCAGCCAATTATTTGCAATTAGAATATAATGACTGATCTAATGAACATACCTTAACTTGACTTAGACAGATTGACTGTCGAAGCAATGATTAATATTATTAGGTCCATCAAGTTATTTTACCTGCGAATAACTATTCCGATCTATGTCTGTAGTTTGGATTTATTGCCATCTAGATGCATGTGAATTTAAATGCGGTTTCGCAATAATATGTGGTAATCAAAAATTTGCAATTAGAATTTAATGACTGATCTCATGAATGGACCTTAACTTGACTTACACAGATTGACTGTCGAAGCAATGATTATTATTAGGTCCATCAAGTTATTTTACCTGCGAATAACTATTTCGATCTATGATGACTGTGTATGTCTGCAATTCGGATTTATTGCCATCTAGGTGCATGTGAATTTAAATGCGGTTCCGCAATTATATGTGGCAGTAAATATTTTTCCAATTAAAATATATTGACCGATATAATGAATGGACCTAAACTTGACTTATACAGACTGACTCTTTCGTATCCCAAAATTATGTTCCAATTTACTCACGAGCTTCAGAAGAGACATGGTGTCAAATGCTTTTCTAGGTCTAAGAATACTGTTAAGCATTTTGGTCTACTATTACTAGTACTAGTTTCTGAGCTACAAAATCCATGAAATCATGAATGGTCTCATGAGTAGATTTACCAGGTCTAAAGCCATATTGTCGCTCCGACAACAAGTTTGGTTTTTCGAGGTATTCTATAAGCCTTTTAATAATAATCTTCTCCAATATTTTTGAAAGAGTAGGTTGGAGTGAAATTAGATGATAATTATCAGAACAATCACGTTTCCAAATAGTTTACTATTGTACCTGCCCCAGTCTGCTCCTAATAATTTTAATAAACTCTATCTTCTTGTATTCTGTTTATTGAGCGAACTGAAGCTGCGGGAATCTGTAAAAAATATATAATTCCAATTACCAAAGTAGATATTCAAATTCAAAACATTCAAGACCAAAAGGTTATTGATTGCAGAATCCAATCTCACTACTGAGCTAGCGAGGTATGAACTTACTTGTAGATGACTTTTGTGGAGATGTGCCTCTGTTCTTTGATCTCTTCCTGTAATCAGTAGTAAAGGCATTTTATCTATGAAACTATTCACAGATGAATTACTAGTAGAACTCACTGGTGAAGTTAAGTGGCCTACTTAAGCACCGGTGCACTAGTAGAACGACTGGCTTTCAGCGCACTGCGTATTTATTGTAGGTCGATTAACCATTGCTTCTAGCTCTGCTAATGTATGGAGCGGTTGAAGAGGTGAAATCCATGAAACATTGTGAAGGGTGGCATAGTTCCTCGTGGTTTGGAGTGGAAGTCCTCTCTCCTGTTTGTTATTTCTTTGCATTGTATTTTCTGTTCGCTACCTTTGGATTTTTTTCGGGTAGTGCTGGCTTGACAACTTCGCCAGTATTTTTAGTATTACTCCCAATTTCGCTCGTCGCTTCATTGCAGCCTTATAGATCGCAGCTTGAAGCGGAGTTCTACCACCTCTTTGCCGGGTCTTGGTACATTTTATTATTAAAAATATTGTTCTCCTTTGATATAACTACCAGAGAGTGTAACTGGTTAATTACTTCTTTGTTTTTGTGACTTTGTTCAATGAAAGTTGACACCTGTTGCATGTCGCAACCGCTCTCTTCGAGTTCATCGTCACTGTTTCCTATTTCTTTGGTCGCGACAGTGTAGCGGGCTTTGCTATAGTTCAGCCAAACTCTAAGTGTGCTCCGCGATACCCATGAAGGGGTTCCGCAAGAATTTATAAAAAAATCAATACACCTCCCTCGAGGGGTAACGCCTTGAGGAACGCCACATGTGATTGGCTTTTCGGAACTGATCATTTTGCCCATTTTCCCACTCTGAGTACTATTTTGTAGGTAATTTTCTAATGGTTTCAGTTGTGTACCTTAACTTGACTTACACAGACTGACTGTCGAAGCAATGATTATTATTAGGTCCATCAAGTTATTTTACCTGCGAATAATAACTATTTCGATCTATGTCTGCAATTCGGATTTGTTGCCATCTAGATGCATGTGAATTTAAATGCGGTTTCGCAATAATATGTGGCAGCCAATTATTTGCAATTAGAATATAATGACTGATCTAATGAACATACCTTAACTTGACTTAGACAGATTGACTGTCGAAGCAATGATTAATATTATTAGGTCCATCAAGTTATTGTACCTGCGAATAACTATTCCGATCTATGTCTGTAGTTTGGATTTATTGCCATCTAGATGCATGTGAATTTAAATGCGGTTTCGCAATAATATGTGGTAATCAAAAATTTGCAATTAGAATTTAATGACTGATCTCATGAATGGACCTTAACTTGACTTACACAGATTGACTGTCGAAGCAATGATTATTATTAGGTCCATCAAGTTATTTTACCTGCGAATAACTATTTCGATCTATGATGACTGTGTATGTCTGCAATTCGGATTTATTGCCATCTAGGTGCATGTGAATTTAAATGCGGTTCCGCAATTATATGTGGCAGTAAATATTTTTCCAATTAAAATATATTGACCGATATAATGAATGGACCTAAACTTGACTTATACAGACTGACTCTTTCGTATCCCAAAATTATGTTCCAATTTACTCACGAGCTTCAGAAGAGACATGGTGTCAAATGCTTTTCTAGGTCTAAGAATACTGTTAAGCATTTTGGTCTACTATTACTAGTACTAGTTTCTGAGCTACAAAATCCATGAAATCATGAATGGTCTCATGAGTAGATTTACCAGGTCTAAAGCCATATTGTCGCTCCGACAACAAGTTTGGTTTTTCGAGGTATTCTATAAGCCTTTTAATAATAATCTTCTCCAATATTTTTGAAAGAGTAGGTTGGAGTGAAATTAGATGATAATTATCAGAACAATCACGTTTCCAAATAGTTTACTATTGTACCTGCCCCAGTCTGCTCCTAATAATTTTAATAAACTCTATCTTCTTGTATTCTGTTTATTGAGCGAACTGAAGCTGCGGGAATCTGTAAAAAATATATAATTCCAATTACCAAAGTAGATATTCAAATTCAAAACATTCAAGACCAAAAGGTTATTGATTGCAGAATCCAATCTCACTACTGAGCTAGCGAGGTATGAACTTACTTGTAGATGACTTTTGTGGAGATGTGCCTCTGTTCTTTGATCTCTTCCTGTAATCAGTAGTAAAGGCATTTTATCTATAAAACTATTCACAGATGAACTACTAGTAGAACTTACTGGTGAAGTTAAGTGGCCTACTTAAGCACTGGTGCACTAGTAGAACGACTGGCTTTCAGCGCACTGCGTATTTATTGTAGGTCGATTAACCATTGCTTCTAGCTCTGCTAATGTATGGAGCGGTTGAAGAGGTGAAATCCATGAAACATTGTGAAGGGTGGCATAGTTCCTCGTGGTTTGGAGTGGAAGTCCTCTCTCCTGTTTGTTATTTCTTTGCATTGTATTTTCTGTTCGCTACCTTTGGATTTTTTTCGGGTAGTGCTGGCTTGACAACTTCGCCAGTATTTTTAGTATTACTCCCAATTTCGCTCGTCGCTTCATTGCAGCCTTATAGATCGCGTACCGAGCGACGCCAGCTTGAAGCGGAGTTCTACCACCTCTTTGCCGGGTCTTGGTACATTTTATTATTAAAAATATTGTTCTCCTTTGAATAACTACCAGAGAGTGTAACTGGTTAATTACTTCTTTGTTTTTGTGACTTTGTTCAATGAAAGTTGACACCTGTTGCATGTCGCAACCGCTCTCTTCGAGTTCATCGTCACTGTTTCCTATTTCTTTGGTCGCGACAGTGTAGCGGGCTTTGCTATAGTTCAGCCAAACTCTAAGTGTGCTCCGCGATACCCCTGAAGGGGTTCCGCAAGAATTTATAAAAAAATCAATACACCTCCCTCGAGGGGTAACGCCTTGAGGAACGCCACATGTGATTGGCTTTTCGGAACTGATCATTTTGCCCATTTTCCCACTCTGAGTACTATTTTGTAGGTAATTTTCTAATGGTTTCAGTTGTGTATCTTAACTTGACTTACACAGACTGACTGTCGAAGCAATGATTATTATTAGGTCCATCAAGTTATTTTACCTGCGAATAACTATTTCGATCTATGTCTGCAATTCGGATTTGTTGCCATCTAGATGCATGTGAATTTAAATGCGGTTTCGCAATAATATGTGGCAGCCAATTATTTGCAATTAGAATATAATGACTGATCTAATGAACATACCTTAACTTGACTTAGACAGATTGACTGTCGAAGCAATGATTATTATTATTAGGTCCATCAAGTTATTTTACCTGCGAATAACTATTCCGATCTATGTCTGTAGTTTGGATTTATTGCCATCTAGATGCATGTGAATTTAAATGCGGTTTCGCAATAATATGTGGTAATAAAAATTTGCAATTAGAATTTAATGACTGATCTCATGAATGGACCTTAACTTGACTTACACAGATTGACTGTCGAAGCAATGATTATTATTAGGTCCATCAAGTTATTTTACCTGCGAATAATATTTATTTCGATCTATGTCTGCAATTCGGATTTGTTGCCATCTAGATGCATGTGAATTTAAATGCGGTTTCGCAATAATATGTGGCAGCTAATTATTTGCAATTAGAATATAATGACTGATCTAATGAACATACCTTAACTTGACTTAGACAGATTGACTGTCGAAGCAATGATTATTATTATTAGGTCCATCAAGTTATTTTACCTGCGAATAACTATTCCGATCTATGTCTGTAGTTTGGATTTATTGCCATCTAGATGCATGTGAATTTAAATGCGGTTTCGCAATAATATGTGGTAATCAAAAATTTGCAATTAGAATTTAATGACTGATCTCATGAATGGACCTTAACTTGACTTACACAGATTGACTGTCGAAGCAATGATTATTATTAGGTCCATCAAGTTATTTTACCTGCGAATAACTATTTCGATCTATGATGACTGTGTATGTCTGCAATTCGGATTTATTGCCATCTAGGTGCATGTGAATTTAAATGCGGTTCCGCAATTATACGTGGCAGTAAATATTTTTCCAATTAAAATATATTGACCGATATAATGAATGGACCTAAACTTGACTTACACAGACTGACTCTTTCGTATCCCAAAATTATGTTCCAATTTACTCACGAGCTTCAGAAGAGACATGGTGTCAAATGCTTTTCTAGGTCTAAGAATAATGTTAAGCATTTTGGTCTACTATTACTAGTACTAGTTTCTGAGCTACAAAATCCATGAAATCATGAATGGTCTCATGAGTAGATTTACCAGGTCTAAAGCCATATTGTCGCTCCGACAACAAGTTTGGTTTTTCGAGGTATTCTATAAGCTTTTTAATAATAATCTTCTCCAATATTTTTGAAAGAGTAGGTTGGAGTGTAATTAGATGATAATTATCAGAACAATCACGTTTCCAAATAGTTTACTATTGTACCTGCCCCAGTCTGCTCCTAATAATTTTAATAAACTCTATCTTCTTGTATTCTGTTTATTGAGCGAACTAAAGCTGCGGGAATCTGTAAAAAATATATAATTCCAATTACCAAAGTAGATATTCAAATTCAAAACATTCAAGACCAAAAGGTTATTGATTGCAGAATCCAATCTCACTACTGAGCTAGCGAGGTATGAACTTACTTGTAGATGACTTTTGTGGAGATGTGCCTCTGTTCTTTGATCTCTTCCTGTAATCAGTAGTAAAGGCATTTTATCTATGAAACTATTCACAGATGAACTACTAGTAGAACTCACTGGTGAAGTTAAGTGGCCTACTTAAGCACTGGTGCACTAGTAGAACGACTGGCTTTCAGCGCACTGCGTATTTATTGTAGGTCGATTAACCATTGCTTCTAGCTCTGCTAATGTATGGAGCGGTTGAAGAGGTGAAATCCATGAAACATTGTGAAGGGTGGCATAGTTCCTCGTGGTTTGGAGTGGAAGTCCTCTCTCCTGTTTGTTATTTCTTTGCATTGTATTTTCTGTTCGCTACCTTTGGATTTTTTCGTGTAGTGCTGGCTTGACAACTTCGCCAGTATTTTTAGTATTACTCCCAATTTCGCTCGTCGCTTCATTGCAGCCTTATAGATCGCAGCTTGAAGCGGAGTTCTACCACCTCTTTGCCGGGTCTTGGTACATTTTATTATTAAAAATATTGTTCTCCTTTGATATAACTACCAGAGAGTGTAATTGGTTAATTACTTCTTTGTTTTTGTGACTTTGTTCAATGAAAGTTGACACCTGTTGCATGTCGCAACCGCTCTCTTCGAGTTCATCGTCACTGTTTCCTATTTCTTTGGTCGCGACAGTGTAGCGGGCTTTGCTATAGTTCAGCCAAACTCTAAGTGTGCTCCGCGATACCCCTGAAGGGGTTCCGCAAGAATTTATAAAAAAATCAATACTCCTCCCTCGAGGGGTAACGCCTTGAGGAACGCCACATGTGATTGGCTTTTCGGAACTGATCATTTTGCCCATTTTCCCACTCTGAGTACTATTTTGTAGGTAATTTTCTAATGGTTTCAGTTGTGTACCTTAACTTGACTTACACAGACTGACTGTCGAAGCAATGATTATTATTAGGTCCATCAAGTTATTTTACCTGCGAATAATAACTATTTCGATCTATGTCTGCAATTCGGATTTGTTGCCATCTAGATGCATGTGAATTTAAATGCGGTTTCGCAATAATATGTGGCAGCCAATTATTTGCAATTAGAATATAATGACTGATCTAATGAACATACCTTAACTTGACTTAGACAGATTGACTGTCGAAGCAATGATTATTATTATTAGGTCCATCAAGTTATTTTACCTGCGAATAACTATTCCGATCTATGTCTGTAGTTTGGATTTATTGCCATCTAGATGCATGTGAATTTAAATGCGGTTTCGCAATAATATGTGGTAATCAAAAATTTGCAATTAGAATTTAATGACTGATCTCATGAATGGACCTTAACTTGACTTACACAGATTGACTGTCGAAGCAATGATTATTATTAGGTCCATCAAGTTATTTTACCTGCGAATAACTATTTCGATCTATGATGACTGTGTATGTCTGCAATTCGGATTTATTGCCATCTAGGTGCATGTGAATTTAAATGCGGTTCCGCAATTATATGTGGCAGTAAATATTTTTCCAATTAAAATATATTGACCGATATAATGAATGGACCTAAACTTGACTTATACAGACTGACTCTTTCGTATCCCAAAATTATGTTCCAATTTACTCACGAGCTTCAGAAGAGACATGGTGTCAAATGCTTTTCTAGGTCTAAGAATACTGTTAAGCATTTTGGTCTACTATTACTAGTACTAGTTTCTGAGCTACAAAATCCATGAAATCATGAATGGTCTCATGAGTAGATTTACCAGGTCTAAAGCCATATTGTCGCTCCGACAACAAGTTTGGTTTTTCGAGGTATTCTATAAGCCTTTTAATAATAATCTTCTCCAATATTTTTGAAAGAGTAGGTTGGAGTGAAATTAGATGATAATTATCAGAACAATCACGTTTCCAAATAGTTTACTATTGTACCTGCCCCAGTCTGCTCCTAATAATTTTAATAAACTCTATCTTCTTGTATTCTGTTTATTGAGCGAACTGAAGCTGCGGGAATCTGTAAAAAATATATAATTCCAATTACCAAAGTAGATATTCAAATTCAAAACATTCAAGACCAAAAGGTTATTGATTGCAGAATCCAATCTCACTACTGAGCTAGCGAGGTATGAACTTACTTGTAGATGACTTTTGTGGAGATGTGCCTCTGTTCTTTGATCTCTTCCTGTAATCAGTAGTAAAGGCATTTTATCTATGAAACTATTCACAGATGAATTACTAGTAGAACTCACTGGTGAAGTTAAGTGGCCTACTTAAGCACCGGTGCACTAGTAGAACGACTGGCTTTCAGCGCACTGCGTATTTATTGTAGGTCGATTAACCATTGCTTCTAGCTCTGCTAATGTATGGAGCGGTTGAAGAGGTGAAATCCATGAAACATTGTGAAGGGTGGCATAGTTCCTCGTGGTTTGGAGTGGAAGTCCTCTCTCCTGTTTGTTATTTCTTTGCATTGTATTTTCTGTTCGCTACCTTTGGATTTTTTTCGGGTAGTGCTGGCTTGACAACTTCGCCAGTATTTTTAGTATTACTCCCAATTTCGCTCGTCGCTTCATTGCAGCCTTATAGATCGCAGCTTGAAGCGGAGTTCTACCACCTCTTTGCCGGGTCTTGGTACATTTTATTATTAAAAATATTGTTCTCCTTTGATATAACTACCAGAGAGTGTAACTGGTTAATTACTTCTTTGTTTTTGTGACTTTGTTCAATGAAAGTTGACACCTGTTGCATGTCGCAACCGCTCTCTTCGAGTTCATCGTCACTGTTTCCTATTTCTTTGGTCGCGACAGTGTAGCGGGCTTTGCTATAGTTCAGCCAAACTCTAAGTGTGCTCCGCGATACCCATGAAGGGGTTCCGCAAGAATTTATAAAAAAATCAATACACCTCCCTCGAGGGGTAACGCCTTGAGGAACGCCACATGTGATTGGCTTTTCGGAACTGATCATTTTGCCCATTTTCCCACTCTGAGTACTATTTTGTAGGTAATTTTCTAATGGTTTCAGTTGTGTACCTTAACTTGACTTACACAGACTGACTGTCGAAGCAATGATTATTATTAGGTCCATCAAGTTATTTTACCTGCGAATAATAACTATTTCGATCTATGTCTGCAATTCGGATTTGTTGCCATCTAGATGCATGTGAATTTAAATGCGGTTTCGCAATAATATGTGGCAGCCAATTATTTGCAATTAGAATATAATGACTGATCTAATGAACATACCTTAACTTGACTTAGACAGATTGACTGTCGAAGCAATGATTATTATTATTAGGTCCATCAAGTTATTTTACCTGCGAATAACTATTCCGATCTATGTCTGTAGTTTGGATTTATTGCCATCTAGATGCATGTGAATTTAAATGCGGTTTCGCAATAATATGTGGTAATCAAAAATTTGCAATTAGAATTTAATGACTGATCTCATGAATGGACCTTAACTTGACTTACACAGATTGACTGTCGAAGCAATGATTATTATTAGGTCCATCAAGTTATTTTACCTGCGAATAACTATTTCGATCTATGATGACTGTGTATGTCTGCAATTCGGATTTATTGCCATCTAGGTGCATGTGAATTTAAATGCGGTTCCGCAATTATATGTGGCAGTAAATATTTTTCCAATTAAAATATATTGACCGATATAATGAATGGACCTAAACTTGACTTATACAGACTGACTCTTTCGTATCCCAAAATTATGTTCCAATTTACTCACGAGCTTCAGAAGAGACATGGTGTCAAATGCTTTTCTAGGTCTAAGAATACTGTTAAGCATTTTGGTCTACTATTACTAGTACTAGTTTCTGAGCTACAAAATCCATGAAATCATGAATGGTCTCATGAGTAGATTTACCAGGTCTAAAGCCATATTGTCGCTCCGACAACAAGTTTGGTTTTTCGAGGTATTCTATAAGCCTTTTAATAATAATCTTCTCCAATATTTTTGAAAGAGTAGGTTGGAGTGAAATTAGATGATAATTATCAGAACAATCACGTTTCCAAATAGTTTACTATTGTACCTGCCCCAGTCTGCTCCTAATAATTTTAATAAACTCTATCTTCTTGTATTCTGTTTATTGAGCGAACTGAAGCTGCGGGAATCTGTAAAAAATATATAATTCCAATTACCAAAGTAGATATTCAAATTCAAAACATTCAAGACCAAAAGGTTATTGATTGCAGAATCCAATCTCACTACTGAGCTAGCGAGGTATGAACTTACTTGTAGATGACTTTTGTGGAGATGTGCCTCTGTTCTTTGATCTCTTCCTGTAATCAGTAGTAAAGGCATTTTATCTATGAAACTATTCACAGATGAATTACTAGTAGAACTCACTGGTGAAGTTAAGTGGCCTACTTAAGCACCGGTGCACTAGTAGAACGACTGGCTTTCAGCGCACTGCGTATTTATTGTAGGTCGATTAACCATTGCTTCTAGCTCTGCTAATGTATGGAGCGGTTGAAGAGGTGAAATCCATGAAACATTGTGAAGGGTGGCATAGTTCCTCGTGGTTTGGAGTGGAAGTCCTCTCTCCTGTTTGTTATTTCTTTGCATTGTATTTTCTGTTCGCTACCTTTGGATTTTTTTCGGGTAGTGCTGGCTTGACAACTTCGCCAGTATTTTTAGTATTACTCCCAATTTCGCTCGTCGCTTCATTGCAGCCTTATAGATCGCAGCTTGAAGCGGAGTTCTACCACCTCTTTGCCGGGTCTTGGTACATTTTATTATTAAAAATATTGTTCTCCTTTGATATAACTACCAGAGAGTGTAACTGGTTAATTACTTCTTTGTTTTTGTGACTTTGTTCAATGAAAGTTGACACCTGTTGCGTGTCGCAACCGCTCTCTTCGAGTTCATCGTCACTGTTTCCTATTTCTTTGGTCGCGACAGTGTAGCGGGCTTTGCTATAGTTCAGCCAAACTCTAAGTGTGCTCCGCGATACCCATGAAGGGGTTCCGCAAGAATTTATAAAAAAATCAATACACCTCCCTCGAGGGGTAACGCCTTGAGGAACGCCACATGTGATTGGCTTTTCGGAACTGATCATTTTGCCCATTTTCCCACTCTGAGTACTATTTTGTAGGTAATTTTCTAATGGTTTCAGTTGTGTACCTTAACTTGACTTACACAGACTGACTGTCGAAGCAATGATTATTATTAGGTCCATCAAGTTATTTTACCTGCGAATAATAACTATTTCGATCTATGTCTGCAATTCGGATTTGTTGCCATCTAGATGCATGTGAATTTAAATGCGGTTTCGCAATAATATGTGGCAGCCAATTATTTGCAATTAGAATATAATGACTGATCTAATGAACATACCTTAACTTGACTTAGACAGATTGACTGTCGAAGCAATGATTAATATTATTAGGTCCATCAAGTTATTTTACCTGCGAATAACTATTCCGATCTATGTCTGTAGTTTGGATTTATTGCCATCTAGATGCATGTGAATTTAAATGCGGTTTCGCAATAATATGTGGTAATCAAAAATTTGCAATTAGAATTTAATGACTGATCTCATGAATGGACCTTAACTTGACTTACACAGATTGACTGTCGAAGCAATGATTATTATTAGGTCCATCAAGTTATTTTACCTGCGAATAACTATTTCGATCTATGATGACTGTGTATGTCTGCAATTCGGATTTATTGCCATCTAGGTGCATGTGAATTTAAATGCGGTTCCGCAATTATATGTGGCAGTAAATATTTTTCCAATTAAAATATATTGACCGATATAATGAATGGACCTAAACTTGACTTATACAGACTGACTCTTTCGTATCCCAAAATTATGTTCCAATTTACTCACGAGCTTCAGAAGAGACATGGTGTCAAATGCTTTTCTAGGTCTAAGAATACTGTTAAGCATTTTGGTCTACTATTACTAGTACTAGTTTCTGAGCTACAAAATCCATGAAATCATGAATGGTCTCATGAGTAGATTTACCAGGTCTAAAGCCATATTGTCGCTCCGACAACAAGTTTGGTTTTTCGAGGTATTCTATAAGCCTTTTAATAATAATCTTCTCCAATATTTTTGAAAGAGTAGGTTGGAGTGAAATTAGATGATAATTATCAGAACAATCACGTTTCCAAATAGTTTACTATTGTACCTGCCCCAGTCTGCTCCTAATAATTTTAATAAACTCTATCTTCTTGTATTCTGTTTATTGAGCGAACTGAAGCTGCGGGAATCTGTAAAAAATATATAATTCCAATTACCAAAGTAGATATTCAAATTCAAAACATTCAAGACCAAAAGGTTATTGATTGCAGAATCCAATCTCACTACTGAGCTAGCGAGGTATGAACTTACTTGTAGATGACTTTTGTGGAGATGTGCCTCTGTTCTTTGATCTCTTCCTGTAATCAGTAGTAAAGGCATTTTATCTATGAAACTATTCACAGATGAATTACTAGTAGAACTCACTGGTGAAGTTAAGTGGCCTACTTAAGCACTGGTGCACTAGTAGAACGACTGGCTTTCAGCGCACTGCGTATTTATTGTAGGTCGATTAACCATTGCTTCTAGCTCTGCTAATGTATGGAGCGGTTGAAGAGGTGAAATCCATGAAACATTGTGAAGGGTGGCATAGTTCCTCGTGGTTTGGAGTGGAAGTCCTCTCTCCTGTTTGTTATTTCTTTGCATTGTATTTTCTGTTCGCTATCTTTGGATTTTTTCGTGTAGTGCTGGCTTGACAACTTCGCCAGTATTTTTAGTATTACTCCCAATTTCGCTCGTCGCTTCATTGCAGCCTTATAGATCGCAGCTTGAAGCGGAGTTCTACCACCTCTTTGCCGGGTCTTGGTACATTTTATTATTAAAAATATTGTTCTCCTTTGATATAACTACCAGAGAGTGTAACTGGTTAATTACTTCTTTGTTTTTGTGACTTTGTTCAATGAAAGTTGACACCTGTTGCATGTCGCAACCGCTCTCTTCGAGTTCATCGTCACTGTTTCCTATTTCTTTGGTCGCGACAGTGTAGCGGGCTTTGCTATAGTTCAGCCAAACTCTAAGTGTGCTCCGCGATACCCCTGAAGGGGTTCCGCAAGAATTTATAAAAAAATCAATACACCTCCCTCGAGGGGTAACGCCTTGAGGAACGCCACATGTGATTGGCTTTTCGGAACTGATCATTTTGCCCATTTTCCCACTCTGAGTACTATTTTGTAGGTAATTTTCTAATGGTTTCAGTTGTGTACCTTAACTTGACTTACACAGACTGACTGTCGAAGCAATGATTATTATTAGGTCCATCAAGTTATTTTACCTGCGAATAATAACTATTTCGATCTATGTCTGCAATTCGGATTTGTTGCCATCTAGATGCATGTGAATTTAAATGCGGTTTCGCAATAATATGTGGCAGCCAATTATTTGCAATTAGAATATAATGACTGATCTAATGAACATACCTTAACTTGACTTAGACAGATTGACTGTCGAAGCAATGATTATTATTATTAGGTCCATCAAGTTATTTTACCTGCGAATAACTATTCCGATCTATGTCTGTAGTTTGGATTTATTGCCATCTAGATGCATGTGAATTTAAATGCGGTTTCGCAATAATATGTGGTAATCAAAAATTTGCAATTAGAATTTAATGACTGATGTCATGAATGGACCTTAACTTGACTTACACAGATTGACTGTCGAAGCAATGATTATTATTAGGTCCATCAAGTTATTTTACCTGCGAATAACTATTTCGATCTATGATGACTGTGTATGTCTGCAATTCGGATTTATTGCCATCTAGGTGCATGTGAATTTAAATGCGGTTCCGCAATTATATGTGGCAGTAAATATTTTTCCAATTAAAATATATTGACCGATATAATGAATGGACCTAAACTTGACTTATACAGACTGACTCTTTCGTATCCCAAAATTATGTTCCAATTTACTCACGAGCTTCAGAAGAGACATGGTGTCAAATGCTTTTCTAGGTCTAAGAATACTGTTAAGCATTTTGGTCTACTATTACTAGTACTAGTTTCTGAGCTACAAAATCCTTGAAATCATGAATGGTCTCATGAGTAGATTTACCAGGTCTAAAGCCATATTGTCGCTCCGACAACAAGTTTGGTTTTTCGAGGTATTCTATGAGCCTTTTAATAATAATCTTCTCCAATATTTTTGAAAGAGTAGGTTGGAGTGAAATTAGATGATAATTATCAGAACAATCACGTTTCCAAATAGTTTACTATTGTACCTGCCCCAGTCTGCTCCTAATAATTTTAATAAACTCTATCTTCTTGTATTCTGTTTATTGAGCGAACTGAAGCTGCGGGAATCTGTAAAAAATATATAATTCCAATTACCAAAGTAGATATTCAAATTCAAAACATTCAAGACCAAAAGGTTTTTGATTGCAGAATCCAATCTCACTACTGAGCTAGCGAGGTATGAACTTACTTGTAGATGACTTTTGTGGAGATGTGCCTCTGTTCTTTGATCTCTTCCTGTAATCAGTAGTAAAGGCATTTTATCTATGAAACTATTCACAGATGAACTACTAGTAGAACTCACTGGTGAAGTTAAGTGGCCTACTTAAGCACTGGTGCACTAGTAGAACGACTGGCTTTCAGCGCACTGCGTATTTATTGTAGGTCGATTAACCATTGCTTCTAGCTCTGCTAATGTATGGAGCGGTTGAAGAGGTGAAATCCATGAAACATTGTGAAGGGTGGCATAGTTCCTCGTGGTTGTCCTCTCTCCTGTTTGTTATTTATTTGCATTGTATTTTCTGTTCGCTACCTTTGGATTTTTTCGTGTAGTGCTGGCTTGACAACTTCGCCAGTATTTTTAGTATTACTCCCAATTTCGCTCGTCGCTTCATTGCAGCCTTATAGATCGCAGCTTGAAGCGGAGTTCTACCACCTCTTTGCCGGGTCTTGGTACATTTTATTATTAAAAATATTGTTCTCCTTTGATATAACTACCAGAGAGTGTAACTGGTTAATTACTTCTTTGTTTTTGTGACTTTGTTCAATGAAAGTTGACACCTGTTGCATGTCGCAACCGCTCTCTTCGAGTTCATCGTCACTGTTTCCTATTTCTTTGGTCGCGACAGTGTAGCGGGCTTTGCTATAGTTCAGCCAAACTCTAAGTGTGCTCCGCGATACCCCTGAAGGGGTTCCGCAAGAATTTATAAAAAAATCAATACACCTCCCTCGAGGGGTAACGCCTTGAGGAACGCCACATGTGATTGGCTTTTCGGAACTGATCATTTTGCCCATTTTCCCACTCTGAGTACTATTTTGTAGGTAATTTTCACATGGTTTCAGTTGTGTACCTTAACTTGACTTACACAGACTGACTGTCGAAGCAATGATTATTATTAGGTCCATCAAGTTATTTTACCTGCGAATAATAACTATTTCGATCTATGTCTGCAATTCGGATTTGTTGCCATCTAGATGCATGTGAATTTAAATGCGGTTTCGCAATAATATGTGGCAGCCAATTATTTGCAATTAGAATATAATGACTGATCTAATGAACATACCTTAACTTGACTTAGACAGATTGACTGTCGAAGCAATGATTATTATTATTAGGTCCATCAAGTTATTTTACCTGCGAATAACTATTCCGATCTATGTCTGTAGTTTGGATTTATTGCCATCTAGATGCATGTGAATTTAAATGCGGTTTCGCAATAATATGTGGTAATCAAAAATTTGCAATTAGAATTTAATGACTGATCTCATGAATGGACCTTAACTTGACTTACACAGATTGACTGTCGAAGCAATGATTATTATTAGGTCCATCAAGTTATTTTACCTGCGAATAACTATTTCGATCTATGATGACTGTGTATGTCTGCAATTCGGATTTATTGCCATCTAGGTGCATGTGAATTTAAATGCGGTTCCGCAATTATATGTGGCAGTAAATATTTTTCCAATTAAAATATATTGACCGATATAATGAATGGACCTAAACTTGACTTATACAGACTGACTCTTTCGTATCCCAAAATTATGTTCCAATTTACTCACGAGCTTCAGAAGAGACATGGTGTCAAATGCTTTTCTAGGTCTAAGAATACTGTTAAGCATTTTGGTCTACTATTACTAGTACTAGTTTCTGAGCTACAAAATCCATGAAATCATGAATGGTCTCATGAGTAGATTTACCAGGTCTAAAGCCATATTGTCGCTCCGACAACAAGTTTGGTTTTTCGAGGTATTCTATAAGCCTTTTAATAATAATCTTCTCCAATATTTTTGAAAGAGTAGGTTGGAGTGAAATTAGATGATAATTATCAGAACAATCACGTTTCCAAATAGTTTACTATTGTACCTGCCCCAGTCTGCTCCTAATAATTTTAATAAACTCTATCTTCTTGTATTCTGTTTATTGAGCGAACTGAAGCTGCGGGAATCTGTAAAAAATATATAATTCCAATTACCAAAGTAGATATTCAAATTCAAAACATTCAAGACCAAAAGGTTATTGATTGCAGAATCCAATCTCACTACTGAGCTAGCGAGGTATGAACTTACTTGTAGATGACTTTTGTGGAGATGTGCCTCTGTTCTTTGATCTCTTCCTGTAATCAGTAGTAAAGGCATTTTATCTATGAAACTATTCACAGATGAATTACTAGTAGAACTCACTGGTGAAGTTAAGTGGCCTACTTAAGCACCGGTGCACTAGTAGAACGACTGGCTTTCAGCGCACTGCGTATTTATTGTAGGTCGATTAACCATTGCTTCTAGCTCTGCTAATGTATGGAGCGGTTGAAGAGGTGAAATCCATGAAACATTGTGAAGGGTGGCATAGTTCCTCGTGGTTTGGAGTGGAAGTCCTCTCTCCTGTTTGTTATTTCTTTGCATTGTATTTTCTGTTCGCTACCTTTGGATTTTTTTCGGGTAGTGCTGGCTTGACAACTTCGCCAGTATTTTTAGTATTACTCCCAATTTCGCTCGTCGCTTCATTGCAGCCTTATAGATCGCAGCTTGAAGCGGAGTTCTACCACCTCTTTGCCGGGTCTTGGTACATTTTATTATTAAAAATATTGTTCTCCTTTGATATAACTACCAGAGAGTGTAACTGGTTAATTACTTCTTTGTTTTTGTGACTTTGTTCAATGAAAGTTGACACCTGTTGCATGTCGCAACCGCTCTCTTCGAGTTCATCGTCACTGTTTCCTATTTCTTTGGTCGCGACAGTGTAGCGGGCTTTGCTATAGTTCAGCCAAACTCTAAGTGTGCTCCGCGATACCCATGAAGGGGTTCCGCAAGAATTTATAAAAAAATCAATACACCTCCCTCGAGGGGTAACGCCTTGAGGAACGCCACATGTGATTGGCTTTTCGGAACTGATCATTTTGCCCATTTTCCCACTCTGAGTACTATTTTGTAGGTAATTTTCTAATGGTTTCAGTTGTGTACCTTAACTTGACTTACACAGACTGACTGTCGAAGCAATGATTATTATTAGGTCCATCAAGTTATTTTACCTGCGAATAATAACTATTTCGATCTATGTCTGCAATTCGGATTTGTTGCCATCTAGATGCATGTGAATTTAAATGCGGTTTCGCAATAATATGTGGCAGCCAATTATTTGCAATTAGAATATAATGACTGATCTAATGAACATACCTTAACTTGACTTAGACAGATTGACTGTCGAAGCAATGATTATTATTATTAGGTCCATCAAGTTATTTTACCTGCGAATAACTATTCCGATCTATGTCTGTAGTTTGGATTTATTGCCATCTAGATGCATGTGAATTTAAATGCGGTTTCGCAATAATATGTGGTAATCAAAAATTTGCAATTAGAATTTAATGACTGATCTCATGAATGGACCTTAACTTGACTTACACAGATTGACTGTCGAAGCAATGATTATTATTAGGTCCATCAAGTTATTTTACCTGCGAATAACTATTTCGATCTATGATGACTGTGTATGTCTGCAATTCGGATTTATTGCCATCTAGGTGCATGTGAATTTAAATGCGGTTCCGCAATTATATGTGGCAGTAAATATTTTTCCAATTAAAATATATTGACCGATATAATGAATGGACCTAAACTTGACTTATACAGACTGACTCTTTCGTATCCCAAAATTATGTTCCAATTTACTCACGAGCTTCAGAAGAGACATGGTGTCAAATGCTTTTCTAGGTCTAAGAATACTGTTAAGCATTTTGGTCTACTATTACTAGTACTAGTTTCTGAGCTACAAAATCCATGAAATCATGAATGGTCTCATGAGTAGATTTACCAGGTCTAAAGCCATATTGTCGCTCCGACAACAAGTTTGGTTTTTCGAGGTATTCTATAAGCCTTTTAATAATAATCTTCTCCAATATTTTTGAAAGAGTAGGTTGGAGTGAAATTAGATGATAATTATCAGAACAATCACGTTTCCAAATAGTTTACTATTGTACCTGCCCCAGTCTGCTCCTAATAATTTTAATAAACTCTATCTTCTTGTATTCTGTTTATTGAGCGAACTGAAGCTGCGGGAATCTGTAAAAAATATATAATTCCAATTACCAAAGTAGATATTCAAATTCAAAACATTCAAGACCAAAAGGTTATTGATTGCAGAATCCAATCTCACTACTGAGCTAGCGAGGTATGAACTTACTTGTAGATGACTTTTGTGGAGATGTGCCTCTGTTCTTTGATCTCTTCCTGTAATCAGTAGTAAAGGCATTTTATCTATGAAACTATTCACAGATGAATTACTAGTAGAACTCACTGGTGAAGTTAAGTGGCCTACTTAAGCACCGGTGCACTAGTAGAACGACTGGCTTTCAGCGCACTGCGTATTTATTGTAGGTCGATTAACCATTGCTTCTAGCTCTGCTAATGTATGGAGCGGTTGAAGAGGTGAAATCCATGAAACATTGTGAAGGGTGGCATAGTTCCTCGTGGTTTGGAGTGGAAGTCCTCTCTCCTGTTTGTTATTTCTTTGCATTGTATTTTCTGTTCGCTACCTTTGGATTTTTTTCGGGTAGTGCTGGCTTGACAACTTCGCCAGTATTTTTAGTATTACTCCCAATTTCGCTCGTCGCTTCATTGCAGCCTTATAGATCGCAGCTTGAAGCGGAGTTCTACCACCTCTTTGCCGGGTCTTGGTACATTTTATTATTAAAAATATTGTTCTCCTTTGATATAACTACCAGAGAGTGTAACTGGTTAATTACTTCTTTGTTTTTGTGACTTTGTTCAATGAAAGTTGACACCTGTTGCGTGTCGCAACCGCTCTCTTCGAGTTCATCGTCACTGTTTCCTATTTCTTTGGTCGCGACAGTGTAGCGGGCTTTGCTATAGTTCAGCCAAACTCTAAGTGTGCTCCGCGATACCCATGAAGGGGTTCCGCAAGAATTTATAAAAAAATCAATACACCTCCCTCGAGGGGTAACGCCTTGAGGAACGCCACATGTGATTGGCTTTTCGGAACTGATCATTTTGCCCATTTTCCCACTCTGAGTACTATTTTGTAGGTAATTTTCTAATGGTTTCAGTTGTGTACCTTAACTTGACTTACACAGACTGACTGTCGAAGCAATGATTATTATTAGGTCCATCAAGTTATTTTACCTGCGAATAATAACTATTTCGATCTATGTCTGCAATTCGGATTTGTTGCCATCTAGATGCATGTGAATTTAAATGCGGTTTCGCAATAATATGTGGCAGCCAATTATTTGCAATTAGAATATAATGACTGATCTAATGAACATACCTTAACTTGACTTAGACAGATTGACTGTCGAAGCAATGATTAATATTATTAGGTCCATCAAGTTATTTTACCTGCGAATAACTATTCCGATCTATGTCTGTAGTTTGGATTTATTGCCATCTAGATGCATGTGAATTTAAATGCGGTTTCGCAATAATATGTGGTAATCAAAAATTTGCAATTAGAATTTAATGACTGATCTCATGAATGGACCTTAACTTGACTTACACAGATTGACTGTCGAAGCAATGATTATTATTAGGTCCATCAAGTTATTTTACCTGCGAATAACTATTTCGATCTATGATGACTGTGTATGTCTGCAATTCGGATTTATTGCCATCTAGGTGCATGTGAATTTAAATGCGGTTCCGCAATTATATGTGGCAGTAAATATTTTTCCAATTAAAATATATTGACCGATATAATGAATGGACCTAAACTTGACTTATACAGACTGACTCTTTCGTATCCCAAAATTATGTTCCAATTTACTCACGAGCTTCAGAAGAGACATGGTGTCAAATGCTTTTCTAGGTCTAAGAATACTGTTAAGCATTTTGGTCTACTATTACTAGTACTAGTTTCTGAGCTACAAAATCCATGAAATCATGAATGGTCTCATGAGTAGATTTACCAGGTCTAAAGCCATATTGTCGCTCCGACAACAAGTTTGGTTTTTCGAGGTATTCTATAAGCCTTTTAATAATAATCTTCTCCAATATTTTTGAAAGAGTAGGTTGGAGTGAAATTAGATGATAATTATCAGAACAATCACGTTTCCAAATAGTTTACTATTGTACCTGCCCCAGTCTGCTCCTAATAATTTTAATAAACTCTATCTTCTTGTATTCTGTTTATTGAGCGAACTGAAGCTGCGGGAATCTGTAAAAAATATATAATTCCAATTACCAAAGTAGATATTCAAATTCAAAACATTCAAGACCAAAAGGTTATTGATTGCAGAATCCAATCTCACTACTGAGCTAGCGAGGTATGAACTTACTTGTAGATGACTTTTGTGGAGATGTGCCTCTGTTCTTTGATCTCTTCCTGTAATCAGTAGTAAAGGCATTTTATCTATAAAACTATTCACAGATGAACTACTAGTAGAACTTACTGGTGAAGTTAAGTGGCCTACTTAAGCACTGGTGCACTAGTAGAACGACTAGCTTTCAGCGCACTGTGTATTTATTGTAGGTCGATTAACCATTGCTTCTAGCTCTGCTAATGTATGGAGCGGTTGAAGAGGTGAAATCCATGAAACATTGTGAAGGGTGGCATAGTTCCTCGTGGTTTGGAGTGGAAGTCCTCTCTCCTGTTTGTTATTTATTTGCATTGTATTTTCTGTTCGCTACCTTTGGATTTTTTTCGGGTAGTGCTGGCTTGACAACTTCGCCAGTATTTTTAGTATTACTCCCAATTTCGCTCGTCGCTTCATTGCAGCCTTATAGATCGCGTACCGAGCGACGCCAGCTTGAAGCGGAGTTCTACCACCTCTTTGCCGGGTCTTGGTACATTTTATTATTAAAAATATTGTTCTCCTTTGAATAACTACCAGAGAGTGTAACTGGTTAATTACTTCTTTGTTTTTGTGACTTTGTTCAATGAAAGTTGACACCTGTTGCATGTCGCAACCGCTCTCTTCGAGTTCATCGTCACTGTTTCCTATTTCTTTGGTCGCGACAGTGTAGCGGGCTTTGCTATAGTTCAGCCAAACTCTAAGTGTGCTCCGCGATACCCCTGAAGGGGTTCCGCAAGAATTTATAAAAAAATCAATACACCTCCCTCGAGGGGTAACGCCTTGAGGAACGCCACATGTGATTGGCTTTTCGGAACTGATCATTTTGCCCATTTTCCCACTCTGAGTACTATTTTGTAGGTAATTTTCTAATGGTTTCAGTTGTGTATCTTAACTTGACTTACACAGACTGACTGTCGAAGCAATGATTATTATTAGGTCCATCAAGTTATTTTACCTGCGAATAACTATTTCGATCTATGTCTGCAATTCGGATTTGTTGCCATCTAGATGCATGTGAATTTAAATGCGGTTTCGCAATAATATGTGGCAGCCAATTATTTGCAATTAGAATATAATGACTGATCTAATGAACATACCTTAACTTGACTTAGACAGATTGACTGTCGAAGCAATGATTATTATTATTAGGTCCATCAAGTTATTTTACCTGCGAATAACTATTCCGATCTATGTCTGTAGTTTGGATTTATTGCCATCTAGATGCATGTGAATTTAAATGCGGTTTCGCAATAATATGTGGTAATAAAAATTTGCAATTAGAATTTAATGACTGATCTCATGAATGGACCTTAACTTGACTTACACAGATTGACTGTCGAAGCAATGATTATTATTAGGTCCATCAAGTTATTTTACCTGCGAATAATATTTATTTCGATCTATGTCTGCAATTCGGATTTGTTGCCATCTAGATGCATGTGAATTTAAATGCGGTTTCGCAATAATATGTGGCAGCTAATTATTTGCAATTAGAATATAATGACTGATCTAATGAACATACCTTAACTTGACTTAGACAGATTGACTGTCGAAGCAATGATTATTATTATTAGGTCCATCAAGTTATTTTACCTGCGAATAACTATTCCGATCTATGTCTGTAGTTTGGATTTATTGCCATCTAGATGCATGTGAATTTAAATGCGGTTTCGCAATAATATGTGGTAATCAAAAATTTGCAATTAGAATTTAATGACTGATCTCATGAATGGACCTTAACTTGACTTACACAGATTGACTGTCGAAGCAATGATTATTATTAGGTCCATCAAGTTATTTTACCTGCGAATAACTATTTCGATCTATGATGACTGTGTATGTCTGCAATTCGGATTTATTGCCATCTAGGTGCATGTGAATTTAAATGCGGTTCCGCAATTATACGTGGCAGTAAATATTTTTCCAATTAAAATATATTGACCGATATAATGAATGGACCTAAACTTGACTTATACAGACTGACTCTTTCGTATCCCAAAATTATGTTCCAATTTACTCACGAGCTTCAGAAGAGACATGGTGTCAAATGCTTTTCTAGGTCTAAGAATAATGTTAAGCATTTTGGTCTACTATTACTAGTACTAGTTTCTGAGCTACAAAATCCATGAAATCATGAATGGTCTCATGAGTAGATTTACCAGGTCTAAAGCCATATTGTCGCTCCGACAACAAGTTTGGTTTTTCGAGGTATTCTATAAGCTTTTTAATAATAATCTTCTCCAATATTTTTGAAAGAGTAGGTTGGAGTGTAATTAGATGATAATTATCAGAACAATCACGTTTCCAAATAGTTTACTATTGTACCTGCCCCAGTCTGCTCCTAATAATTTTAATAAACTCTATCTTCTTGTATTCTGTTTATTGAGCGAACTAAAGCTGCGGGAATCTGTAAAAAATATATAATTCCAATTACCAAAGTAGATATTCAAATTCAAAACATTCAAGACCAAAAGGTTATTGATTGCAGAATCCAATCTCACTACTGAGCTAGCGAGGTATGAACTTACTTGTAGATGACTTTTGTGGAGATGTGCCTCTGTTCTTTGATCTCTTCCTGTAATCAGTAGTAAAGGCATTTTATCTATGAAACTATTCACAGATGAACTACTAGTAGAACTCACTGGTGAAGTTAAGTGGCCTACTTAAGCACTGGTGCACTAGTAGAACGACTGGCTTTCAGCGCACTGCGTATTTATTGTAGGTCGATTAACCATTGCTTCTAGCTCTGCTAATGTATGGAGCGGTTGAAGAGGTGAAATCCATGAAACATTGTGAAGGGTGGCATAGTTCCTCGTGGTTTGGAGTGGAAGTCCTCTCTCCTGTTTGTTATTTCTTTGCATTGTATTTTCTGTTCGCTACCTTTGGATTTTTTCGTGTAGTGCTGGCTTGACAACTTCGCCAGTATTTTTAGTATTACTCCCAATTTCGCTCGTCGCTTCATTGCAGCCTTATAGATCGCAGCTTGAAGCGGAGTTCTACCACCTCTTTGCCGGGTCTTGGTACATTTTATTATTAAAAATATTGTTCTCCTTTGATATAACTACCAGAGAGTGTAATTGGTTAATTACTTCTTTGTTTTTGTGACTTTGTTCAATGAAAGTTGACACCTGTTGCATGTCGCAACCGCTCTCTTCGAGTTCATCGTCACTGTTTCCTATTTCTTTGGTCGCGACAGTGTAGCGGGCTTTGCTATAGTTCAGCCAAACTCTAAGTGTGCTCCGCGATACCCCTGAAGGGGTTCCGCAAGAATTTATAAAAAAATCAATACACCTCCCTCGAGGGGTAACGCCTTGAGGAACGCCACATGTGATTGGCTTTTCGGAACTGATCATTTTGCCCATTTTCCCACTCTGAGTACTATTTTGTAGGTAATTTTCTAATGGTTTCAGTTGTGTACCTTAACTTGACTTACACAGACTGACTGTCGAAGCAATGATTATTATTAGGTCCATCAAGTTATTTTACCTGCGAATAATAACTATTTCGATCTATGTCTGCAATTCGGATTTGTTGCCATCTAGATGCATGTGAATTTAAATGCGGTTTCGCAATAATATATGGCAGCCAATTATTTGCAATTAGAATATAATGACTGATCTAATGAACATACCTTAACTTGACTTAGACAGATTGACTGTCGAAGCAATGATTATTATTATTAGGTCCATCAAGTTATTTTACCTGCGAATAACTATTCCGATCTATGTCTGTAGTTTGGATTTATTGCCATCTAGATGCATGTGAATTTAAATGCGGTTTCGCAATAATATGTGGTAATCAAAAATTTGCAATTAGAATTTAATGACTGATCTCATGAATGGACCTTAACTTGACTTACACAGATTGACTGTCGAAGCAATGATTATTATTAGGTCCATCAAGTTATTTTACCTGCGAATAACTATTTCGATCTATGATGACTGTGTATGTCTGCAATTCGGATTTATTGCCATCTAGGTGCATGTGAATTTAAATGCGGTTCCGCAATTATATGTGGCAGTAAATATTTTTCCAATTAAAATATATTGACCGATATAATGAATGGACCTAAACTTGACTTATACAGACTGACTCTTTCGTATCCCAAAATTATGTTCCAATTTACTCACGAGCTTCAGAAGAGACATGGTGTCAAATGCTTTTCTAGGTCTAAGAATACTGTTAAGCATTTTGGTCTACTGTTACTAGTACTAGTTTCTGAGCTACAAAATCCATGAAATCATGAATGGTCTCATGAGTAGATTTACCAGGTCTAAAGCCATATTGTCGCTCCGACAACAAGTTTGGTTTTTCGAGGTATTCTATAAGCCTTTTAATAATAATCTTCTCCAATATTTTTGAAAGAGTAGGTTGGAGTGAAATTAGATGATAATTATCAGAACAATCACGTTTCCAAATAGTTTACTATTGTACCTGCCCCAGTCTGCTCCTAATAATTTTAATAAACTCTATCTTCTTGTATTCTGTTTATTGAGCGAACTGAAGCTGCGGGAATCTGTAAAAAATATATAATTCCAATTACCAAAGTAGATATTCAAATTCAAAACATTCAAGACCAAAAGGTTATTGATTGCAGAATCCAATCTCACTACTGAGCTAGCGAGGTATGAACTTACTTGTAGATGACTTTTGTGGAGATGTGCCTCTGTTCTTTGATCTCTTCCTGTAATCAGTAGTAAAGGCATTTTATCTATAAAACTATTCACAGATGAATTACTAGTAGAACTCACTGGTGAAGTTAAGTGGCCTACTTAAGCACTGGTGCACTAGTAGAACGACTAGCTTTCAGCGCACTGTGTATTTATTGTAGGTCGATTAACCATTGCTTCTAGCTCTGCTAATGTATGGAGCGGTTGAAGAGGTGAAATCCATGAAACATTGTGAAGGGTGGCATAGTTCCTCGTGGTTTGGAGTGGAAGTCCTCTCTCCTGTTTGTTATTTCTTTGCATTGTATTTTCTGTTCGCTACCTTTGGATTTTTTTCGGGTAGTGCTGGCTTGACAACTTCGCCAGTATTTTTAGTATTACTCCCAATTTCGCTCGTCGCTTCATTGCAGCCTTATAGATCGCGTACCGAGCGACGCCAGCTTGAAGCGGAGTTCTACCACCTCTTTGCCGGGTCTTGGTACATTTTATTATTAAAAATATTGTTCTCCTTTGAATAACTACCAGAGAGTGTAACTGGTTAATTACTTCTTTGTTTTTGTGACTTTGTTCAATGAAAGTTGACACCTGTTGCATGTCGCAACCGCTCTCTTCGAGTTCATCGTCACTGTTTCCTATTTCTTTGGTCGCGACAGTGTAGCGGGCTTTGCTATAGTTCAGCCAAACTCTAAGTGTGCTCCGCGATACCCCTGAAGGGGTTCCGCAAGAATTTATAAAAAAATCAATACACCTCCCTCGAGGGGTAACGCCTTGAGGAACGCCACATGTGATTGGCTTTTCGGAACTGATCATTTTGCCCATTTTCCCACTCTGAGTACTATTTTGTAGGTAATTTTCTAATGGTTTCAGTTGTGTACCTTAACTTGACTTACACAGACTGACTGTCGAAGCAATGATTATTATTAGGTCCATCAAGTTATTTTACCTGCGAATAATAACTATTTCGATCTATGTCTGCAATTCGGATTTGTTGCCATCTAGATGCATGTGAATTTAAATGCGGTTTCGCAATAATATGTGGCAGCCAATTATTTGCAATTAGAATATAATGACTGATCTAATGAACATACCTTAACTTGACTTAGACAGATTGACTGTCGAAGCAATGATTATTATTATTAGGTCCATCAAGTTATTTTACCTGCGAATAACTATTCCGATCTATGTCTGTAGTTTGGATTTATTGCCATCTAGATGCATGTGAATTTAAATGCGGTTTCGCAATAATATGTGGTAATCAAAAATTTGCAATTAGAATTTAATGACTGATCTCATGAATGGACCTTAACTTGACTTACACAGATTGACTGTCGAAGCAATGATTATTATTAGGTCCATCAAGTTATTTTACCTGCGAATAACTATTTCGATCTATGATGACTGTGTATGTCTGCAATTCGGATTTATTGCCATCTAGGTGCATGTGAATTTAAATGCGGTTCCGCAATTATATGTGGCAGTAAATATTTTTCCAATTAAAATATATTGACCGATATAATGAATGGACCTAAACTTGACTTATACAGACTGACTCTTTCGTATCCCAAAATTATGTTCCAATTTACTCACGAGCTTCAGAAGAGACATGGTGTCAAATGCTTTTCTAGGTCTAAGAATACTGTTAAGCATTTTGGTCTACTATTACTAGTACTAGTTTCTGAGCTACAAAATCCATGAAATCATGAATAGTCTCATGAGTAGATTTACCAGGTCTGAAGCCATATTGTCGCTCCGACAACAAGTTTGGTTTTTCGAGGTATTCTATAAGCCTTTTAATAATAATCTTCTCCAATATTTTTGAAAGAGTAGGTTGGAGTGAAATTAGATGATAATTATCAGAACAATCACGTTTCCAAATAGTTTACTATTGTACCTGCCCCAGTCTGCTCCTAATAATTTTAATAAACTCTATCTTGTTGTATTCTGTTTATTGAGCGAACTGAAGCTGCGGGAATCTGTAAAAAATATATAATTCCAATTACCAAAGTAGATATTCAAATTCAAAACATTCAAGACCAAAAGGTTATTGATTGCAGAATCCAATCTCACTACTGAGCTAGCGAGGTATGAACTTACTTGTAGATGACTTTTGTGGAGATGTGCCTCTGTTCTTTGATCTCTTCCTGTAATCAGTAGTAAAGGCATTTTATCTATGAAACTATTCACAGATGAATTACTAGTAGAACTCACTGGTGAAGTTAAGTGGCCTACTTAAGCACTGGTGCACTAGTAGAACGACTGGCTTTCAGCGCGATACCCCTGAAGGGGTTCCGCAAGAATTTATAAAAACATCAATACACCTCCCTCGAGGGGTAACGCCTTGAGGAACGCCACATGTGATTGGCTTTTCGGAACTGATCATTTTGCCCATTTTCCCACTCTGAGTACTATTTTGTAGGTAATTTTCTAATGGTTTCAGTTGTGTACCTTAACTTGACTTACACAGACTGACTGTCGAAGCAATGATTATTATTAGGTCCATCAAGTTATTTTACCTGCGAATAACTATTTCGATCTATGTCTGCAATTCGGATTTATTGCCATCTAGATGCATGTGAATTTAAATGCGGTTCCGCAATTATATGTGGCAGTAAATATTTTTCCAATTAAAATATATTGACCGATATAATGAATGGACCTAAACTTGACTTATACAGACTGACTCTTTCGTATCCCAAAATTATGTTCCAATTTACTCACGAGCTTCAGAAGAGACATGGTGTCAAATGCTTTTCTAGGTCTAAGAATACTGTTAAGCATTTTGGTCTACTATTACTAGTACTAGTTTCTGAGCTACAAAATCCATGAAATCATGAATGGTCTCATGAGTAGATTTACCAGGTCTAAAGCCATATTGTCGCTCCGACAACAAGTTTGGTTTTTCGAGGTATTCTATAAGCCTTTTAATAATAATCTTCTCCAATATTTTTGAAAGAGTAGGTTGGAGTGAAATTAGATGATAATTATCAGAACAATCACGTTTCCAAATAGTTTACTATTGTACCTGCCCCAGTCTGCTCCTAATAATTTTAATAAACTCTATCTTCTTGTATTCTGTTTATTGAGCGACCTGAAGCTGCGGGAATCTGTAAAAAATATATAATTCCAATTACCAAAGTAGATATTCAAATTCAAAACATTCAAGACCAAAAGGTTATTGATTGCAGAATCCAATCTCACTACTGAGCTAGCGAGGTATGAACTTACTTGTAGATGACTTTTGTGGAGATGTGCCTCTGTTCTTTGATCTCTTCCTGTAATCAGTAGTAAAGGCATTTTATCTATGAAACTATTCACAGATGAATTACTAGTAGAACTCACTGGTGAAGTTAAGTGGCCTACTTAAGCACTGGTGCACTAGTAGAACGACTGGCTTTCAGCGCACTGTGTATTTATTGTAGGTCGATCAACCATTGCTTCTAGCTCTGCTAATGTATGGAGCGGTTGAAGAGGTGAAATCCATGAAACATTGTGAAGGGTGGCATAGTTCCTCGTGGTTTGGAGTGGAAGTCCTCTCTCCTGTTTGTTATTTCTTTGCATTGTATTTTCTGTTCGCTACCTTTGGATTTTTTTCGGGTAGTGCTGGCTTGACAACTTCGCCAGTATTTTTAGTATTACTCCCAATTTCGCTCGTCGCTTCATTGCAGCCTTATAGATCGCGTACCGAGCGACGCCAGCTTGAAGCGGAGTTCTGCCACCTCTTTGCCGGGTCTTGGTACATTTTATTATTAAAAATATTGTTCTCCTTTGATATAACTACCAGAGAGTGTAATTGGTTAATTACTTCTTTGTTTTTGTGACTTTGTTCAATGAAAGTTGACACCTGTTGCATGTCGCAACCGCTCTCTTCGAGTTCATCGTCACTGTTTCCTATTTCTTTGGTCGCGACAGTGTAGCGGGCTTTGCTATAGTTCAGCCAAACTCTAAGTGTGCTCCGCGATACCCCTGAAGGGGTTCCGCAAGAATTTATAAAAACATCAATACACCTCCCTCGAGGGGTAACGCCTTGAGGAACGCCACATGTGATTGGCTTTTCGGAACTGATCATTTTGCCCATTTTCCCACTCTGAGTACTATTTTGTAGGTAATTTTCTAATGGTTTCAGTTGTGTACCTTAACTTGACTTACACAGACTGACTGTCGAAGCAATGATTATTATTAGGTCCATCAAGTTATTTTACCTGCGAATAACTATTTCGATCTATGTCTGCAATTCGGATTTATTGCCATCTAGATGCATGTGAATTTAAATGCGGTTTCGCAATAATATGTGGCAGCCAATTATTTGCAATTAGAATATAATGACTGATCTAATGAACATACCTTAACTTGACTTAGACAGATTGACTGTCGAAGCAATGATTATTATTATTAGGTCCATCAAGTTATTTTACCTGCGAATAACTATTCCGATCTATGATGACTGTGTATGTCTGCAATTCGGATTTATTGCCATCTAGGTGCATGTGAATTTAAATGCGGTTCCGCAATTATATGTGGCAGTAAATATTTTTCCAATTAAAATATATTGACCGATATAATGAATGGACCTAAACTTGACTTATACAGACTGACTCTTTCGTATCCCAAAATTATGTTCCAATTTACTCACGAGCTTCAGAAGAGACATGGTGTCAAATGCTTTTCTAGGTCTAAGAATACTGTTAAGCATTTTGGTCTACTATTACTAGTACTAGTTTCTGAGCTACAAAATCCATGAAATCATGAATGGTCTCATGAGTAGATTTACCAGGTCTAAAGCCATATTGTCGCTCCGACAACAAGTTTGGTTTTTCGAGGTATTCTATAAGCCTTTTAATAATAATCTTCTCCAATATTTTTGAAAGAGTAGGTTGGAGTGAAATTAGATGATAATTATCAGAACAATCACGTTTCCAAATAGTTTACTATTGTACCTGCCCCAGTCTGCTCCTAATAATTTTAATAAACTCTATCTTCTTGTATTCTGTTTATTGAGCGAACTGAAGCTGCGGGAATCTGTAAAAAATATATAATTCCAATTACCAAAGTAGATATTCAAATTCAAAACATTCAAGACCAAAAGGTTATTGATTGCAGAATCCAATCTCACTACTGAGCTAGCGAGGTATGAACTTACTTGTAGATGACTTTTGTGGAGATGTGCCTCTGTTCTTTGATCTCTTCCTGTAATCAGTAGTAAAGGCATTTTATCTATGAAACTATTCACAGATGAATTACTAGTAGAACTCACTGGTGAAGTTAAGTGGCCTACTTAAGCACTGGTGCACTAGTAGAACGACTGGCTTTCAGCGCACTGTGTATTTATTGTAGGTCGATCAACCATTGCTTCTAGCTCTGCTAATGTATGGAGCGGTTGAAGAGGTGAAATCCATGAAACATTGTGAAGGGTGGCATAGTTCCTCGTGGTTTGGAGTGGAAGTCCTCTCTCCTGTTTGTTATTTCTTTGCATTGTATTTTCTGTTCGCTACCTTTGGATTTTTTTCGGGTAGTGCTGGCTTGACAACTTCGCCAGTATTTTTAGTATTACTCCCAATTTCGCTCGTCGCTTCATTGCAGCCTTATAGATCGCGTACCGAGCAACGCCAGCTTGAAGCGGAGTTCTGCCACCTCTTTGCCGGGTCTTGGTACATTTTATTATTAAAAATATTGTTCTCCTTTGATATAACTACCAGAGAGTGTAATTGGTTAATTACTTATTTGTTTTTGTGACTTTGTTCAATGAAAGTTGACACCTGTTGCATGTCGCAACCGCTCTCTTCGAGTTCATCGTCACTGTTTCCTATTTCTTTGGTCGCGACAGTGTAGCGGGCTTTGCTATAGTTCAGCCAAACTCTAAGTGTGCTCCGCGATACCCCTGAAGGGGTTCCGCAAGAATTTATAAAAACATCAATACACCTCCCTCGAGGGGTAACGCCTTGAGGAACGCCACATGTGATTGGCTTTTCGGAACTGATCATTTTGCCCATTTTCCCACTCTGAGTACTATTTTGTAGGTAATTTTCTAATGGTTTCAGTTGTGTACCTTAACTTGACTTACACAGACTGACTGTCGAAGCAATGATTATTATTAGGTCCATCAAGTTATTTTACCTGCGAATAACTATTTCGATCTATGTCTGCAATTCGGATTTATTGCCATCTAGATGCATGTGAATTTAAATGCGGTTTCGCAATAATATGTGGCAGCCAATTATTTGCAATTAGAATATAATGACTGATCTAATGAACATACCTTAACTTGACTTACACAGATTGACTGTCGAAGCAATGATTATTATTATTAGGTCCATCAAGTTATTTTACCTGCGAATAACTATTCCGATCTATGATGACTGTGTATGTCTGCAATTCGGATTTATTGCCATCTAGGTGCATGTGAATTTAAATGCGGTTCCGCAATTATATGTGGCAGTAAATATTTTTCCAATTAAAATATATTGACCGATATAATGAATGGACCTAAACTTGACTTATACAGACTGACTCTTTCGTATCCCAAAATTATGTTCCAATTTACTCACGAGCTTCAGAAGAGACATGGTGTCAAATGCTTTTCTAGGTCTAAGAATACTGTTAAGCATTTTGGTCTACTATTACTAGTACTAGTTTCTGAGCTACAAAATCCATGAAATCATGAATGGTCTCATGAGTAGATTTACCAGGTCTAAAGCCATATTGTCGCTCCGACAACAAGTTTGGTTTTTCGAGGTATTCTATAAGCCTTTTAATAATAATCTTCTCCAATATTTTTGAAAGAGTAGGTTGGAGTGAAATTAGATGATAATTATCAGAACAATCACGTTTCCAAATAGTTTACTATTGTACCTGCCCCAGTCTGCTCCTAATAATTTTAATAAACTCTATCTTCTTGTATTCTGTTTATTGAGCGAACTGAAGCTGCGGGAATCTGTAAAAAATATATAATTCCAATTACCAAAGTAGATATTCAAATTCAAAACATTCAAGACCAAAAGGTTATTGATTGCAGAATCCAATCTCACTACTGAGCTAGCGAGGTATGAACTTACTTGTAGATGACTTTTGTGGAGATGTGCCTCTGTTCTTTGATCTCTTCCTGTAATCAGTAGTAAAGGCATTTTATCTATGAAACTATTCACAGATGAATTACTAGTAGAACTCACTGGTGAAGTTAAGTGGCCTACTTAAGCACTGGTGCACTAGTAGAACGACTGGCTTTCAGCGCACTGTGTATTTATTGTAGGTCGATCAACCATTGCTTCTAGCTCTGCTAATGTATGGAGCGGTTGAAGAGGTGAAATCCATGAAACATTGTGAAGGGTGGCATAGTTCCTCGTGGTTTGGAGTGGAAGTCCTCTCTCCTGTTTGTTATTTCTTTGCATTGTATTTTCTGTTCGCTACCTTTGGATTTTTTTCGGGTAGTGCTGGCTTGACAACTTCGCCAGTATTTTTAGTATTACTCCCAATTTCGCTCGTCGCTTCATTGCAGCCTTATAGATCGCGTACCGAGCGACGCCAGCTTGAAGCGGAGTTCTGCCACCTCTTTGCCGGGTCTTGGTACATTTTATTATTAAAAATATTGTTCTCCTTTGATATAACTACCAGAGAGTGTAATTGGTTAATTACTTCTTTGTTTTTGTGACTTTGTTCAATGAAAGTTGACACCTGTTGCATGTCGCAACCGCTCTCTTCGAGTTCATCGTCACTGTTTCCTATTTCTTTGGTCGTGACAGTGTAGCGGGCTTTGCTATAGTTCAGCCAAACTCTAAGTGTGCTCCGCGATACCCCTGAAGGGGTTCCGCAAGAATTTATAAAAAAATCAATACACCTCCCTCGAGGGGTAACGCCTTGAGGAACGCCACATGTGATTGGCTTTTCGGAACTGATCATTTTGCCCATTTTCCCACTCTGAGTACTATTTTGTAGGTAATTTTCTAATGGTTTCAGTTGTGTACCTTAACTTGACTTACACAGACTGACTGTCGAAGCAATGATTATTATTAGGTCCATCAAGTTATTTTACCTGCGAATAACTATTTCGATCTATGTCTGCAATTCGGATTTATTGCCATCTAGATGCATGTGAATTTAAATGCGGTTTCGCAATAATATGTGGCAGCCAATTATTTGCAATTAGAATATAATGACTGATCTAATGAACATACCTTAACTTGACTTACACAGATTGACTGTCGAAGCAATGATTATTATTATTAGGTCCATCAAGTTATTTTACCTGCGAATAACTATTCCGATCTATGATGACTGTGTATGTCTGCAATTCGGATTTATTGCCATCTAGGTGCATGTGAATTTAAATGCGGTTCCGCAATTATATGTGGCAGTAAATATTTTTCCAATTAAAATATATTGACCGATATAATGAATGGACCTAAACTTGACTTATACAGACTGACTCTTTCGTATCCCAAAATTATGTTCCAATTTACTCACGAGCTTCAGAAGAGACATGGTGTCAAATGCTTTTCTAGGTCTAAGAATACTGTTAAGCATTTTGGTCTACTATTACTAGTACTAGTTTCTGAGCTACAAAATCCATGAAATCATGAATGGTCTCATGAGTAGATTTACCAGGTCTAAAGCCATATTGTCGCTCCGACAACAAGTTTGGTTTTTCGAGGTATTCTATAAGCCTTTTAATAATAATCTTCTCCAATATTTTTGAAAGAGTAGGTTGGAGTGAAATTAGATGATAATTATCAGAACAATCACGTTTCCAAATAGTTTACTATTGTACCTGCCCCAGTCTGCTCCTAATAATTTTAATAAACTCTATCTTCTTGTATTCTGTTTATTGAGCGACCTGAAGCTGCGGGAATCTGTAAAAAATATATAATTCCAATTACCAAAGTAGATATTCAAATTCAAAACATTCAAGACCAAAAGGTTATTGATTGCAGAATCCAATCTCACTACTGAGCTAGCGAGGTATGAACTTACTTGTAGATGACTTTTGTGGAGATGTGCCTCTGTTCTTTGATCTCTTCCTGTAATCAGTAGTAAAGGCATTTTATCTATGAAACTATTCACAGATGAATTACTAGTAGAACTCACTGGTGAAGTTAAGTGGCCTACTTAAGCACTGGTGCACTAGTAGAACGACTGGCTTTCAGCGCACTGTGTATTTATTGTAGGTCGATCAACCATTGCTTCTAGCTCTGCTAATGTATGGAGCGGTTGAAGAGGTGAAATCCATGAAACATTGTGAAGGGTGGCATAGTTCCTCGTGGTTTGGAGTGGAAGTCCTCTCTCCTGTTTGTTATTTCTTTGCATTGTATTTTCTGTTCGCTACCTTTGGATTTTTTTCGGGTAGTGCTGGCTTGACAACTTCGCCAGTATTTTTAGTATTACTCCCAATTTCGCTCGTCGCTTCATTGCAGCCTTATAGATCGCGTACCGAGCGACGCCAGCTTGAAGCGGAGTTCTGCCACCTCTTTGCCGGGTCTTGGTACATTTTATTATTAAAAATATTGTTCTCCTTTGATATAACTACCAGAGAGTGTAACTGGTTAATTACTTCTTTGTTTTTGTGACTTTGTTTAATGAAAGTTGACACCTGTTGCATGTGGCAACCGCTCTCTTCGAGTTCATCGTCACTGTTTCCTATTTCTTTGGTCTCGACAGTGTAGCGGGCTTTGCTATAGTTCAGCCAAACTCTAAGTGTGCTCCGCGATACCCCTAAAGGGGTTCCGCAAGAATTTATAAAAAAATCAATACACCTCCCTCGAGGGGTAACGCCTTGAGGCACGCCACATGTGATTGGCTTTTCGAAACTGATCATTTTGCTCATTTTCCCACTCTGAGTACTATTTTGTAGGTAATTTTCTAATGGGACCTCTCACTCCCGGCCGTAGTTCAGGCCATGTTGGGGAGTGAGGAGGCCTGGATGGCAATGGTCTCCTTCTGCGAGGAGGTGATGACGCAGAAGGAGACTGCGGAGAGGGCCCGAGAGGAGTATCCTTTGGCGGCCCCTCTCCGACGCAGACGGCGGGGAGCAAGAAGACGGCGGTTCGCCCGTCTTCCTCCTGCTCCCTAAAAGTAGCACCGGGGTGTAAGCCGGGGGGCTTACACCCTATTCCAAGGTGCACCCGTCTGGGGGTGTCCCAGTATACCGGGATGCCCCCGTAGCGTGAGGAGGCCCGGCGCATAGGCTGGGCCGACCGCTGGGGCGATGTGGTAATCCTTTAGGCTCCATGTCTCCCTATTTCATAGCGGCGAGGTATACCCGGGTGTTTTTTAGTAGGTATGCCGCCGGCTTCACCGGTGGAGAGTCCTACACTCCCCAACTGCCCGACCCAGGCAGTTGCATAGTGCGTAAAGCATTTCTCACCCGGATAACAAAAAAAAAAAAAAGGTTATTTTCTAATGGTTTCAGTTGTGTACCTTAACTTGACTTACACAGACTGACTGTCGAAGCAATGATTATTATTAGGTCCATCAAGTTATTTTACCTGCGAATAACTATTTCAATCTATGTCTGCAATTCGGATTTGTTGCCATCTAGATGCATGTGAATTTAAATGCGGTTTCGCAATAATATGTGGCAGCCAATTATTTGCAATTAGAATATAATGACTGATCTAATGAACATACCTTAACTTGACTTAGACAGATTGACTGTCGAAGCAATGATTATTATTATTAGGTCCATCAAGTTATTTTACCTGCGAATAACTATTCCGATCTATGTCTGTAGTTTGGATTTATTGCCATCTAGATGCATGTGAATTTAAATGCGGTTTCGCTATAATATGTGGTCATCAAAAATTTGCAATTAGAATTTAATGACTGATCTCATGAATGGACCATAACTTGACTTACACAGATTGACTGTCGAAGCAATGATTATTATTAGGTCCATCAAGTTATTTTACCTGCGAATAACTATTTCGATCCATGATGACTGTGTATGTCTGCAATTCGGATTTATTGCCATCTAGGTGCATGTGAATTTAAATGCGGTTCCGCAATTATATGTGGCAGTAAATATTTTTCCAATTAAAATATATTGACCGATATAATGAATGGACCTAAACTTGACTTATACAGACTGACTCTTTCGTATCCCAAAATTATGTTCCAATTTACTCACGAGCTTCAGAAGAGACATGGTGTCAAATGCTTTTCTAGGTCTAAGAATACTGTTAAGCATTTTGGTCTACTATTACTAGTACTAGTTTCTGAGCTACAAAATCCTTGAAATCATGAATGGTCTCATGAGTAGATTTACCAGGTCTAAAGCCATATTGTCGCTCCGACAACAAGTTTGGTTTTTCGAGGTATTCTATAAGCCTTTTAATAATAATCTTCTCCAATATTTTTGAAAGAGTAGGTTGGAGTGAAATTAGATGATAATTATCAGAACAATCACGTTTCCAAATAGTTTACTATTGTACCTGCCCCAGTCTGCTCCTAATAATTTTAATAAACTCTATCTTCTTGTATTCTGTTTATTGAGCGACCTGAAGCTGCGGGAATCTGTAAAAAATATATAATTCCAATTACCAAAGTAGATATTCAAATTCAAAACATTCAAGACCAAAAGGTTATTGATTGCAGAATCCAATCTCACTACTGAGCTAGCGAGGTATGAACTTACTTGTAGATGACTTTTGTGGAGATGTGCCTCTGTTCTTTGATCTCTTCCTGTAATCAGTAGTAAAGGCATTTTATCTATGAAACTATTCACAGATGAATTACTAGTAGAACTCACTGGTGAAGTTAAGTGGCCTACTTAAGCACTGGTGCACTAGTAGAACGACTGGCTTTCAGCGCACTGCGTATTTATTGTAGGTCGATCAACCATTGCTTCTAGCTCTGCTAATGTATGGAGCGGTTGAAGAGGTGAAATCCATGAAACATTGTGAAGGGTGGCATAGTTCCTTGTGGTTTGGAGTGAAAGTCCTCTCTCCTGTTTGTTATTTCTTTGCATTGTATTTTCTGTTCGCTACCTTTGGATTTTTTTCGCGTAGTGCTGGCTTGACAACTTCGCCAGTATTTTTAGTATTACTCCCAATTTCGCTCGTCGCTTCATTGCAGCCTTATAGATCGCGTACCGAGCGACGCCAGCTTGAAGCGGAGTTCTACCACCTCTTTGCCGGGTCTTGGTACATTTTATTATTAAAAATATTGTTCTCCTTTGATATAACTACCAGAGAGTGTAACTGGTTAATTACTTCTTTGTTTTTGTGACTTTGTTTAATGAAAGTTGACACCTGTTGCATGTGGCAACCGCTCTCTTCGAGTTCATCGTCACTGTTTCCTATTTCTTTGGTCTCGACAGTGTAGCGGGCTTTGCTATAGTTCAGCCAAACTCTAAGTGTGCTCCGCGATACCCCTAAAGGGGTTCCGCAAGAATTTATAAAAAAATCAATACACCTCCCTCGAGGGGTAACGCCTTGAGGCACGCCACATGTGATTGGCTTTTCGAAACTGATCATTTTGCTCATTTTCCCACTCTGAGTACTATTTTGTAGGTAATTTTCTAATGGGACCTCTCACTCCCGGCCGTAGTTCAGGCCATGTTGGGGAGTGAGGAGGCCTGGATGGCAATGGTCTCCTTCTGCGAGGAGGTGATGACGCAGAAGGAGACTGCGGAGAGGGCCCGAGAGGAGTATCCTTTGGCGGCCCCTCTCCGACGCAGACGGCGGGGAGCAAGAAGACGGCGGTTCGCCCGTCTTCCTCCTGCTCCCTAAAAGTAGCACCGGGGTGTAAGCCGGGGGGCTTACACCCTATTCCAAGGTGCACCCGTCTGGGGGTGTCCCAGTATACCGGGATGCCCCCGTAGCGTGAGGAGGCCCGGCGCATAGGCTGGGCCGACCGCTGGGGCGATGTGGTAATCCTTTAGGCTCCATGTCTCCCTATTTCATAGCGGCGAGGTATACCCGGGTGTTTTTTAGTAGGTATGCCGCCGGCTTCACCGGTGGAGAGTCCTACACTCCCCCACTGCCCGACCCAGGCAGTTGCATAGTGCGTAAAGCATTTCTCACCCGGATAACAAAAAAAAAAAAAGGTTATTTTCTAATGGTTTCAGTTGTGTACCTTAACTTGACTTACACAGACTGACTGTCGAAGCAATGATTATTATTAGGTCCATCAAGTTATTTTACCTGCGAATAACTATTTCAATCTATGTCTGCAATTCGGATTTGTTGCCATCTAGATGCATGTGAATTTAAATGCGGTTTCGCAATAATATGTGGCAGCCAATTATTTGCAATTAGAATATAATGACTGATCTAATGAACATACCTTAACTTGACTTAGACAGATTGACTGTCGAAGCAATGATTATTATTATTAGGTCCATCAAGTTATTTTACCTGCGAATAACTATTCCGATCTATGTCTGTAGTTTGGATTTATTGCCATCTAGATGCATGTGAATTTAAATGCGGTTTCGCAATAATATGTGGTAATCAAAAATTTGCAATTAGAATTTAATGACTGATCTCATGAATGGACCATAACTTGACTTACACAGATTGACTGTCGAAGCAATGATTATTATTAGGTCCATCAAGTTATTTTACCTGCGAATAACTATTTCGATCCATGATGACTGTGTATGTCTGCAATTCGGATTTATTGCCATCTAGGTGCATGTGAATTTAAATGCGGTTCCGCAATTATATGTGGCAGTAAATATTTTTCCAATTAAAATATATTGACCGATATAATGAATGGACCTAAACTTGACTTATACAGACTGACTCTTTCGTATCCCAAAATTATGTTCCAATTTACTCACGAGCTTCAGAAGAGACATGGTGTCAAATGCTTTTCTAGGTCTAAGAATACTGTTAAGCATTTTGGTCTACTATTACTAGTACTAGTTTCTGAGCTACAAAATCCATGAAATCATGAATGGTCTCATGAGTAGATTTACCAGGTCTAAAGCCATATTGTCGCTCCGACAACAAGTTTGGTTTTTCGAGGTATTCTATAAGCCTTTTAATAATAATCTTCTCCAATATTTTTGAAAGAGTAGGTTGGAGTGAAATTAGATGATAATTATCAGAACAATCACGTTTCCAAATAGTTTACTATTGTACCTGCCCCAGTCTGCTCCTAATAATTTTAATAAACTCTATCTTCTTGTATTCTGTTTATTGAGCGACCTGAAGCTGCGGGAATCTGTAAAAAATATATAATTCCAATTACCAAAGTAGATATTCAAATTCAAAACATTCAAGACCAAAAGGTTATTGATTGCAGAATCCAATCTCACTACTGAGCTAGCGAGGTATGAACTTACTTGTAGATGACTTTTGTGGAGATGTGCCTCTGTTCTTTGATCTCTTCCTGTAATCAGAGAGAGGGCAACACTACGGCTAACAGCTGATCTTGACTTGTCCCGTATTTTAATTTGATTTAAACCTATTTAAAACTAATTTATGGCCCAATTAGTCGTCGTAAACAATCATTATAGTTACCTACGTGTTAATTAGTGTTTTTAATGTGAAATAAGTTTATATTTGGTGATTTATCGGTGCCGACAGTGAGTGTCAGTTAACCATTCAAATACTTGTGTGAATCATTGTTCTCTCTTTAAAAGGTATTGTATTGTATGTTTAATCATACATGCTTTTTATGACTTTTATTAAGTACCTAGTAAAATACTCGAATTGTCTGACTCTGATTGTCAGAAACGCGAAGAGGTTAGAATACAAAAATTAATCTTGTTCTAAATACGCAACCTCTTGATTGTTTAAACAGCACTTTGGTATCAACACCGTTGTTTGTTTGATTATTTTATCGATATTACCATGATGACCCGCGCTGCCTCATCTCGCCAGCTGGAGCTGACTTTGCAGGAATTAAAGGCATCCAAAGAGTTGGTTAAACAATTGCATTTGGAAAGAGATGACAATGAGAGGGAATTGTTGGAGGCGTTGAGTAGGAATACTTTGTTTAAAAAAGACATGGCTGAGATGCATGATAGGTATTTATTAGTACTAGATGAGCGGGATCGGTTGCAAACAATAGTAGATGGGTTTGGTGACTGCAGTGAAGAATATGTCCAATGCCTTAAACGGATTACAATGCTTGAACAAGAGTTACAAGAGGCCCACCACCTAATATCTTCCATGGAGACTGAGAAACTACACACCGTTGACACCCAAAACCAAAGTTTGTTTGATGAGTTAGTTCTTAGTATGCCCAGCTTGGTTTCTGCTGCACATTTCTCGATCCCCACTGTAGCTCATGATTTGGCGAGTACTGATTTGATTGAGTCCAATGCTCCAGGGGGTATAGCAAAGTGCAGCAAAAACAAATTCAAAAAATATGTTAGAATAAGCAAATTTATTAAGAAAACTCAAAAACTGATTAAAAGTCAGAAATTGATGAATAAAAATGTGAAATATATTAAGGAACGCCGAAGATTAGGTGATGAACTGGATATTTATTCTATAATGATAGACAATAATTTAACTGAGCATGACAATGATGTGAAAGCATTACAATCAGAAATATCTAGTCTTAAGGAAAATCTGAGACGTTTATCTGACAGATACTCAATAACTAAAAAAGAAAATGAGGAACATATTTTGGCCCTGACTAAACTCTTGTGCAACCCGGACTCAGTTTCCAGCAGTAGTGATTGCCACACTGTTACTCAGTCAGAATGTGAATCCTCTCTTCTCAACTCCTCTCCTTCAGAATCAGCCACCAACATTTCCATCCCTGATACATGCCCTGTCACAAACACTGATAATGAACTAAATTGCAACATTGTTATGTTTAGTGATGACATTGGAAAAAGTATAGGCCATATTTTATTTAATAGTCTGGGTAAGTCAGTAATAAATCACTGTTCACCGGGTGCCTCATACTGTGATATAATTCAGAAAATTGCTGATTATAGTTTCAGCCCCAATTCAACCCTAGTTATTTTAATTGGAAACCGAGGTACTGTGAACAAAACCCAAATGAAAAAACATTGTAATACTTTATGTTCATTACTTAATGTCAATAAAATAGTGATGTTCACATTGCCTTACAGTAGGGGTCTGTCACAAGCAGAAAATGAAAAAAGGTATAAAATCAATATGACACTTGATACTGTGACATTCTCAAATAATTTAATTAATCTAATTGACATCAATCCTATTATTAATAATAATATGTACCTGACGAAAGGTAGATTTCATTTATCAAATTCTTATAAACGACAGATAGCTATGTCGCTATCTTATTTTTTTATGATTTCAGCCAATCACTTGGCTAACTACTCTGCTTTTATTGAGCAGAATGCCGTTGTACCACAGACTTTGGAACTTGTTCCAAATAATTTAAATTAGATATAGAGACAACAGAGGTAAACTCTTGCAAATTATTGACAAGAGAGAAGCCCCAAAATAATTTTATAAACTTTGTGCATCAAAACATGCAAGGCTTCTCTGGCAAAGAATTAGAAGTAGGATTATTCTTAGACTGTATGGACATACATGTCTTATGTATAACCGAACACTGGTTGAAAGAAAATGATTGTATGATTAGCATTGATAATTATAGTGTCATTAGTTCGTTCTTGAGAAGTTCTGCTATTCGCGGTGGGTCACTGATATTAATTCATAATAAGTTTAAATGTAGAGAGCGAAAAGACATAGTAGCACTCTCAATTGAGCGAACCATTGAACTTTCATGTGCAGAGTTAGAGCAGATTATTATTGTTTGTGTGTATAGACCCCCTTCGGCCGATTATTGTCGGTTTGAAGAGACGATGGAAGAAGTGCTGAAGAAGGTTTGTAAAGCAAACAAGAAGGTGGTTGTATGCGGTGATTTTAATGTTAACATTTTAGACTCTTCTCAGACCTCTGTAAGATTTTTAAATCTTTTCAAATCATTTAATTTACTAAATCTATATGATAAACCAACCAGGATCACTGACACATCAGCCACCTGCTTGGACAATATTTTTTGTGAAAATATCTCAATTGAAAAATCAATTATAAATTGTTTGAAATCAGATCACTGTGGTCTATTGACTAAATTTGAGCACCGTCACGTCTCTCAATCAGTGGATATTAGTTATAGACTGGTTACTAAGAATCGAGTAGAAAAGTTCAAGAGTAATGTGAATAAAAACCTTTCTAATCTACTACCCCAATGCCACAACATAGATGATCAGTATACGCGTCTTTTTGAGATAATTAAACAGGAACATAATTTTATTTTTCCTAAGAAGAAATTAAAGGTCGATAATTTTAAGTTTAAGTTTAGTGATTGGGCTACGCCAGGCATCCATAAAAGTAGAAATAAATTATACGAATTATATGGTTTAAAAGCTAATTCTAAGTGTCAAAAACTAGTAGATTATGTCAAATTATACTCAAAAATCTTTAAGAAATCATGCCATATGGCTAAGTCTATATTTTTGCGTGACAAAATAAAACAAGCAAAAAATAAAATTAAAACTACTTGGAACATAATTAATAAGGAAACTTGTAAATCAAAACCTCGAGATCACTCATTGGCTCTTAAAATTCAAGATAATTTAATTGAGTCTGAGATTGACATAGCTAATACCTTTGAAACATTCTTTTCTAATATACCCATTGTAACTACAAGTACCTTAAATTCTAGTGCACCGCTAGCTAGGTCCCTGCTCACATCTAGTGTTGATGAGTGCTCATTTCAGTTCAACTTTGTTCATATAAATTCTCATGACATAATCAAGGTGTTTAAGGAACTTAATATGAAAAACACCGAAGATCTGTGGGGTATTTCGATAAGTCTACTTAAATCAATCATAAATATCATCTCAGCCCACTTAGCAGTACTTTTTAATAATTGCATTGACGAAGGTCAGTTTCCCAACTTAATGAAATTTAGTAAAGTCATCCCGCTTTTTAAATCTGGTAGCAAAAGTGACCCATCTAATTATAGACCCATTTCTATACTACCAGCTCTTAGTAAAATCTTTGAAAAAATTATATTAAATCAGCTGCTTTCACACTTTACTTTAAATAAATTACTACATGAGAAACAATTTGGTTTTACTAAACATAGAAGCACTACTGATGCAGGTGTAGCACTTATCAAACACATATTTGATGCTTGGGAAGGCAAGCAGGATGCAATAGGAATATTTTGTGATCTTTCGAAAGCGTTTGATTGCGTGGATTATGAAATCCTACTGATTAAGCTGAGACATTACGGTGTTTCGGATATTTCGTCTAAACTTATACAATCTTATCTCACAGACAGAACACAAAAAGTGAGTATAAACGGAACCACCTCTTCCGGTGCCACCATTAGCATGGGAGTGCCCCAGGGATCGATATTGGGCCCACTGCTTTTTCTTATTTATATAAATGACCTTCCCTACTTTGTCAAAGATATTTGTGAAATAGTATTATTTGCTGATGATACCTCGTTGATTTTTAAAATCAACAGAGGTAAGCAAGCATTTGACGATGTAAATAATACTCTTTCAAAAGTACTATGTTGGTTCACAAGCAACAATTTATTACTAAATGCAAAGAAAACGAAGTGTATTAAATTCACTATGCCTAATGTTAAACAGGTTGATACCATTATCAACATGAATGATGAGACTTTAGAAATTACGAACTCTACGGCATTTTTAGGAATTACTCTAGATTCTAAGTTACAGTGGGGTCCACATATAACGGCTCTGGCAGGGAGACTTAGTTCGGCCGCTTGTGCTGTCCGAAAAATTAGACTGCTGACTGATATTGAAACAGCAAGACTAGTGTATTTTAGTTACTTTCATAGCGTTATGTCGTATGGTCTACTGTTGTGGGGCTCAGCTGCAGACCTTAACACCATTTTTGTACTCCAAAAAAGAGCTATTCGGTCGATATACAACCTTAGGCCACGCGACTCGCTCAGAGAAGTATTTAAGAAGATTGATATTTTAACTGTGCACGCTCAGTATATTTTCGATAACATAATGTATGTGCGCAAAAACTTGCATATGTTCAAAAAAAACTGTGATACTCATACACACAATACTAGAAATAAAAACAAACTTATTACTCCAAGTCTTAGGCTACATAAGGTAGGAAATTCTTTTGTGGGTCAATCTGTAAAGTACTTTAACAAAATACCTCAAAGTCTTGTTGATCTACCTCTTCACAAGTTCAAGTCTACAATTAAAACAAAGCTGATAAAACAAGGTTATTATAACGTGGAGGATTACTTGAACGACAAGAATTTGTGGTCATAGTAGGAATAATCTGCTCCTCTGCTCAAATAATGTATATTTATTGTTCTTTTGACTGTACTCTGAATTTATTTGTTGTAAAACAAAACAAAGTTCAAAAGAGTAACTATCGAGTTTCTTGCCGGAGTCTTCTCGATAAGAAGCAACTTCCGAACCGGTGGTAGATTCGCATTATGTTTATTTAGTATATGTACTATTATTGTATTATTTTATTTACGTCTATTATCGTTTATATATATTTTTTGTGAATTTTGACATTTCATAAGTGCTTCTTTGTAAAAGCTTAAGTGAATAAATGATTTTTTACTTTTACTTTTTTTTAATCAGTAGTAAAGGCATTTTATCTATGAAACTATTCACAGATGAATTACTAGTAGAACTCACTGGTGAAGTTAAGTGGCCTACTTAAGCACTGGTGCACTAGTAGAACGACTGGCTTTCAGCGCACTGTGTATTTATTGTAGGTCGATCAACCATTGCTTCTAGCTCTGCTAATGTATGGAGCGGTTGAAGAGGTGAAATCCATGAAACATTGTGAAGGGTGGCATAGTTCCTCGTGGTTTGGAGTGGAAGTCCTATCTCCTGTTTGTTATTTCTTTGCATTGTATTTTCTGTTCGCTACCTTTGGATTTTTTTCGGGTAGTGCTGGCTTGACAACTTCGCCAGTATTTTTAGTATTACTCCCAATTTCGCTCGTCGCTTCATTGCAGCCTTATAGATCGCGTACCGAGCGACGCCAGCTTGAAGCGGAGTTCTGCCACCTCTTTGCCGGGTCTTGGTACATTTTATTATTAAAAATATTGTTCTCCTTTGATATAACTACCAGAGAGTGTAATTGGTTAATTACTTCTTTGTTTTTGTGACTTTGTTCAATGAAAGTTGACACCTGTTGCATGTCGCAACCGCTCTCTTCGAGTTCATCGTCACTGTTTCCTATTTCTTTGGTCGCGACTGTGTAGCGGGCTTTGCTATAGTTCAGCCAAACTCTAAGTGTGCTCCGCGATACCCCTGAAGGGGTTCCGCAAGAATTTATAAAAAAATCAATACACCTCCCTCGAGGGGTAACGCCTTGAGGAACGCCACATGTGATTGGCTTTTCGGAACTGATCATTTTGCCCATTTTCCCACTCTGAGTACTATTTTGTAGGTAATTTTCTAATGGTTTCAGTTGTGTACCTTAACTTGACTTACACAGACTGACTGTCGAAGCAATGATTATTATTAGGTCCATCAAGTTATTTTACCTGCGAATAACCATTTCGATCTATGTCTGCAATTCGGATTTATTGCCATCTAGATGCATGTGAATTTAAATGCGGTTTCGCAATAATATGTGGCAGCCAATTATTTGCAATTAGAATATAATGACTGATCTAATGAACATACCTTAACTTGACTTACACAGATTGACTGTCGAAGCAATGATTATTATTATTAGGTCCATCAAGTTATTTTACCTGCGAATAACTATTCCGATCTATGATGACTGTGTATGTCTGCAATTCGGATTTATTGCCATCTAGGTGCATGTGAATTTAAATGCGGTTCCGCAATTATATGTGGCAGTAAATATTTTTCCAATTAAAATATATTGACCGATATAATGAATGGACCTAAACATGACTTATACAGACTGACTCTTTCGTATCCCAAAATTATGTTCCAATTTACTCACGAGCTTCAGAAGAGACATGGTGTCAAATGCTTTTCTAGGTCTAAGAATACTGTTAAGCATTTTGGTCTACTATTACTAGTACTAGTTTCTGAGCTACAAAATCCATGAAATCATGAATGGTCTCATGAGTAGATTTACCAGGTCTAAAGCCATATTGTCGCTCCGACAACAAGTTTGGTTTTTCGAGGTATTCTATAAGCCTTTTAATAATAATCTTCTCCAATATTTTTGAAAGAGTAGGTTGGAGTGAAATTAGATGATAATTATCAGAACAATCACGTTTCCAAATAGTTTACTATTGTACCTGCCCCAGTCTGCTCCTAATAATTTTAATAAACTCTATCTTCTTGTATTCTGTTTATTGAGCGAACTGAAGCTGCGGGAATCTGTAAAAAATATATAATTCCAATTACCAAAGTAGATATTCAAATTCGAAACATTCAAGACCAAAAGGTTATTGATTGCAGAATCCAATCTCACTACTGAGCTAGCGAGGTATGAACTTACTTGTAGATGACTTTTGTGGAGATGTGCCTCTGTTCTTTGATCTCTTCCTGTAATCAGTAGTAAAGGCATTTTATCTATGAAACTATTCACAGATGAATTACTAGTAGAACTCACTGGTGAAGTTAAGTGGCCTACTTAAGCACCGGTGCACTAGTAGAACGACTGGCTTTCAGCGCACTGCGTATTTATTGTAGGTCGATTAACCATTGCTTCTAGCTCTGCTAATGTATGGAGCGGTTGAAGAGGTGAAATCCATGAAACATTGTGAAGGGTGGCATAGTTCCTCGTGGTTTGGAGTGGAAGTCCTCTCTCCTGTTTGTTATTTCTTTGCATTGTATTTTCTGTTCGCTACCTTTGGATTTTTTTCGGGTAGTGCTGGCTTGACAACTTCGCCAGTATTTTTAGTATTACTCCCAATTTCGCTCGTCGCTTCATTGCAGCCTTATAGATCGCGTACCGAGCGACGCCAGCTTGAAGCGGAGTTCTGCCACCTCTTTGCCGGGTCTTGGTACATTTTATTATTAAAAATATTGTTCTCCTTTGATATAACTACCAGAGAGTGTAATTGGTTAATTACTTCTTTGTTTTTGTGACTTTGTTCAATGAAAGTTGACACCTGTTGCATGTCGCAACCGCTCTCTTCGAGTTCATCGTCACTGTTTCCTATTTCTTTGGTCGCGACAGTGTAGCGGGCTTTGCTATAGTTCAGCCAAACTCTAAGTGTGCTCCGCGATACCCCTGAAGGGGTTCCGCAAGAATTTATAAAAAAATCAATACACCTCCCTCGAGGGGTAACGCCTTGAGGAACGCCACATGTGATTGGCTTTTTGGAACTGATCATTTTGCCCATTTTCCCACTCTGAGTACTATTTTGTAGGTAATTTTCTAATGGTTTCAGTTGTGTACCTTAACTTGACTTACACAGACTGACTGTCGAAGCAATGATTATTATTAGGTCCATCAAGTTATTTTACCTGCGAATAACTATTTCGATCTATGTCTGCAATTCGGATTTATTGCCATCTAGATGCATGTGAATTTAAATGCGGTTTCGCAATAATATGTGGCAGCCAATTATTTGCAATTAGAATATAATGACTGATCTAATGAACATACCTTAACTTGACTTACACAGATTGACTGTCGAAGCAATGATTATTATTATTAGGTCCATCAAGTTATTTTACCTGCGAATAACTATTCCGATCTATGATGACTGTGTATGTCTGCAATTCGGATTTATTGCCATCTAGGTGCATGTGAATTTAAATGCGGTTCCGCAATTATATGTGGCAGTAAATATTTTTCCAATTAAAATATATTGACCGATATAATGAATGGACCTAAACTTGACTTATACAGACTGACTCTTTCGTATCCCAAAATTATGTTCCAATTTACTCACGAGCTTTAGAAGAGACATGGTGTCAAATGCTTTTCTAGGTCTAAGAATACTGTTAAGCATTTTGGTCTACTATTACTAGTCCTAGTTTCTGAGCTTCAAAATCCATGAAATCATGAATGGTCTCATGAGTAGATTTACCAGGTCTAAAGCCATATTGTCGCTCCGACAACAAGTTTGGTTTTTCGAGGTATTCTATAAGCTTTTTAATAATAATCTTCTCCAATATTCTTGAAAGAGTAGGTTGGAGTGAAATTAGATGATAATTATCAGAACAATCACGTTTCCAAATAGTTTACTATTGTACCTGCCCCAGTCTGCTCCTAATAATTTTAATAAACTCTATCTTCTTGTATTCTGTTTATTGAGCGAACTGAAGCTGCGGGAATCTGTAAAAAATATATAATTCCAATTACCAAAGTAGATATTCAAATTCAAAACATTCAAGACCAAAAGGTTATTGATTGCAGAATCCAATCTCACTACTGAGCTAGCGAGGTATGAACTTACTTGTAGATGACTTTTGTGGAGATGTGCCTCTGTTCTTTGATCTCTTCCTGTAATCAGTAGTAAAGGCATTTTATCTATGAAACTATTCACAGATGAATTACTAGTAGAACTCACTGGTGAAGTTAAGTGGCCTACTTAAGCACTGGTGCACTAGTAGAACGACTAGCTTTCAGCGCACTGTGTATTTATTGTAGGTCGATTAACCATTGCTTCTAGCTCTGCTAAAGTATGGAGCGGTTGAAGAGGTGAAATCCATGAAACATTGTGAAGGGTGGCATAGTTCCTCGTGGTTTGGAGTGGAAGTCCTCTCTCCTGTTTGTTATTTATTTGCATTGTATTTTCTGTTCGCTACCTTTGGATTTTTTTCGGGTAGTGCTGGCTTGACAACTTCGCCAGTATTTTTAGTATTACTCCCAATTTCGCTCGTCGCTTCATTGCAGCCTTATAGATCGCGTACCGAGCGACGCCAGCTTGAAGCGGAGTTCTACCACCTCTTTGCCGGGTCTTGGTACATTTTATTATTAAAAATATTGTTCTCCTTTGAATAACTACCAGAGAGTGTAACTGGTTAATTACTTCTTTGTTTTTGTGACTTTGTTCAATGAAAGTTGACACCTGTTGCATGTCGCAACCGCTCTCTTCGAGTTCATCGTCACTGTTTCCTATTTCTTTGGTCGCGACAGTGTAGCGGGCTTTGCTATAGTTCAGCCAAACTCTAAGTGTGCTCCGCGATACCCCTGAAGGGGTTCCGCAAGAATTTATAAAAAAATCAATACACCTCCCTCGAGGGGTAACGCCTTGAGGAACGCCACATGTGATTGGCTTTTCGGAACTGATCATTTTGCCCATTTTCCCACTCTGAGTACTATTTTGTAGGTAATTTTCTAATGGTTTCAGTTGTGTATCTTAACTTGACTTACACAGATTGACTGTCGAAGCAATGATTATTATTAGGTCCATCAAGTTATTTTACCTGCGAATAACTATTTCGATCTATGATGACTGTGTATGTCTGCAATTCGGATTTATTGCCATTTAGGTGCATGTGAATTTAAATGCGGTTCCGCAATTATATGTGGCAGTAAATATTTTTCCAATTAAAATATATTGACCGATATAATGAATGGACCTAAACTTGACTTATACAGACTGACTCTTTCGTATACCAAAATTATGTTCCAATTTACTCACGAGCTTCAGAAGAGACATGGTGTCAAATGCTTTTCTAGGTCTAAGAATACTGTTAAGCATTTTGGTCTACTATTACTAGTACTAGTTTCTGAGCTTCAAAATCCATGAAATCATGAATGGTCTCATGAGTAGATTTACCAGGTCTAAAGCCATATTGTCGCTCCGACAACAAGTTTGGTTTTTCGAGGTATTCTATAAGCTTTTTAATAATAATCTTCTCCAATATTCTTGAAAGAGTAGGTTGGAGTGAAATTAGATGATAATTATCAGAACAATCACGTTTCCAAATAGTTTACTATTGTACCTGCCCCAGTCTGCTCCTAATAATTTTAATAAACTCTATCTTCTTGTATTCTGTTTATTGAGCGAACTGAAGCTGCGGGAATCTGTAAAAAATATATAATTCCAATTACCAAAGTAGATATTCAAATTCAAAACATTCAAGACCAAAAGGTTATTGATTGCAGAATCCAATCTCACTACTGAGCTAGCGAGGTATGAACTTACTTGTAGATGACTTTTGTGGAGATGTGCCTCTGTTCTTTGATCTCTTCCTGTAATCAGTAGTAAAGGCATTTTATCTATGAAACTATTCACAGATGAATTACTAGTAGAACTCACTGGTGAAGTTAAGTGGCCTACTTAAGCACTGGTGCACTAGTAGAACGACTAGCTTTCAGCGCACTGTGTATTTATTGTAGGTCGATTAACCATTGCTTCTAGCTCTGCTAAAGTATGGAGCGGTTGAAGAGGTGAAATCCATGAAACATTGTGAAGGGTGGCATGGTTCCTCGTGGTTTGGAGTGGAAGTCCTCTCTCCTGTTTGTTATTTATTTGCATTGTATTTTCTGTTCGCTACCTTTGGATTTTTTCGTGTAGTGCTGGCTTGACAACTTCGCCAGTATTTTTAGTATTACTCCCAATTTCGCTCGTCGCTTCATTGCAGCCTTATAGATCGCGTACCGAGCGACGCCAGCTTGAAGCGGAGTTCTACCACCTCTTTGCCGGGTCTTGGTACATTTTATTATTAAAAATATTGTTCTCCTTTGAATAACTACCAGAGAGTGTAACTGGTTAATTACTTCTTTGTTTTTGTGACTTTGTTCAATGAAAGTTGACACCTGTTGCATGTCGCAACCGCTCTCTTCGAGTTCATCGTCACTGTTTCCTATTTCTTTGGTCGCGACAGTGTAGCGGGCTTTGCTATAGTTCAGCCAAACTCTAAGTGTGCTCCGCGATACCCCTGAAGGGGTTCCGCAAGAATTTATAAAAAAATCAATACACCTCCCTCGAGGGGTAACGCCTTGAGGAACGCCACATGTGATTGGCTTTTCGGAACTGATCATTTTGCCCATTTTCCCACTCTGAGTACTATTTTGTAGGTAATTTTCACATGGTTTCAGTTGTGTATCTTAACTTGACTTACACAGATTGACTGTCGAAGCAATGATTATTATTAGGTCCATCAAGTTATTTTACCTGCGAATAACTATTTCGATCTATGATGACTGTGTATGTCTGCAATTCGGATTTATTGCCATTTAGGTGCATGTGAATTTAAATGCGGTTCCGCAATTATATGTGGCAGTAAATATTTTTCCAATTAAAATATATTGACCGATATAATGAATGGACCTAAACTTGACTTATACAGACTGACTCTTTCGTATACCAAAATTATGTTCCAATTTACTCACGAGCTTCAGAAGAGACATGGTGTCAAATGCTTTTCTAGGTCTAAGAATACTGTTAAGCATTTTGGTCTACTATTACTAGTACTAGTTTCTGAGCTTCAAAATCCATGAAATCATGAATGGTCTCATGAGTAGATTTACCAGGTCTAAAGCCATATTGTCGCTCCGACAACAAGTTTGGTTTTTCGAGGTATTCTATAAGCTTTTTAATAATAATCTTCTCCAATATTCTTGAAAGAGTAGGTTGGAGTGAAATTAGATGATAATTATCAGAACAATCACGTTTCCAAATAGTTTACTATTGTACCTGCCCCAGTCTGCTCCTAATAATTTTAATAAACTCTATCTTCTTGTATTCTGTTTATTGAGCGAACTGAAGCTGCGGGAATCTGTAAAAAATATATAATTCCAATTACCAAAGTAGATATTCAAATTCAAAACATTCAAGACCAAAAGGTTATTGATTGCAGAATCCAATCTCACTACTGAGCTAGCGAGGTATGAACTTACTTGTAGATGACTTTTGTGGAGATGTGCCTCTGTTCTTTGATCTCTTCCTGTAATCAGTAGTAAAGGCATTTTATCTATGAAACTATTCACAGATGAATTACTAGTAGAACTCACTGGTGAAGTTAAGTGGCCTACTTAAGCACTGGTGCACTAGTAGAACGACTAGCTTTCAGCGCACTGTGTATTTATTGTAGGTCGATTAACCATTGCTTCTAGCTCTGCTAAAGTATGGAGCGGTTGAAGAGGTGAAATCCATGAAACATTGTGAAGGGTGGCATGGTTCCTCGTGGTTTGGAGTGGAAGTCCTCTCTCCTGTTTGTTATTTATTTGCATTGTATTTTCTGTTCGCTACCTTTGGATTTTTTCGTGTAGTGCTGGCTTGACAACTTCGCCAGTATTTTTAGTATTACTCCCAATTTCGCTCGTCGCTTCATTGCAGCCTTATAGATCGCAGCTTGAAGCGGAGTTCTACCACCTCTTTGCCGGGTCTTGGTACATTTTATTATTAAAAATATTGTTCTCCTTTGATATAACTACCAGAGAGTGTAACTGGTTAATTACTTCTTTGTTTTTGTGACTTTGTTCAATGAAAGTTGACACCTGTTGCATGTCGCAACCGCTCTCTTCGAGTTCATCGTCACTGTTTCCTATTTCTTTGGTCGCGACAGTGTAGCGGGCTTTGCTATAGTTCAGCCAAACTCTAAGTGTGCTCCGCGATACCCCTGAAGGGGTTCCGCAAGAATTTATAAAAAAATCAATACACCTCCCTCGAGGGGTAACGCCTTGAGGAACGCCACATGTGATTGGCTTTTCGGAACTGATCATTTTGCCCATTTTCCCACTCTGAGTACTATTTTGTAGGTAATTTTCTAATGGTTTCAGTTGTGTACCTTAACTTGACTTACACAGACTGACTGTCGAAGCAATGATTATTATTAGGTCCATCAAGTTATTTTACCTGCGAATAATAACTATTTCGATCTATGTCTGCAATTCGGATTTGTTGCCATCTAGATGCATGTGAATTTAAATGCGGTTTCGCAATAATATGTGGCAGCCAATTATTTGCAATTAGAATATAATGACTGATCTAATGAACATACCTTAACTTGACTTAGACAGATTGACTGTCGAAGCAATGATTATTATTATTAGGTCCATCAAGTTATTTTACCTGCGAATAACTATTCCGATCTATGTCTGTAGTTTGGATTTATTGCCATTTAGATGCATGTGAATTTAAATGCGGTTTCGCAATAATATGTGGTAATCAAAAATTTGCAATTAGAATTTAATGACTGATCTCATGAATGGACCTTAACTTGACTTACACAGATTGACTGTCGAAGCAATGATTATTATTAGGTCCATCAAGTTATTTTACCTGCGAATAACTATTTCGATCTATGATGACTGTGTATGTCTGCAATTCGGATTTATTGCCATCTAGGTGCATGTGAATTTAAATGCGGTTCCGCAATTATATGTGGCAGTAAATATTTTTCCAATTAAAATATATTGACCGATATAATGAATGGACCTAAACTTGACTTATACAGACTGACTCTTTCGTATCCCAAAATTATGTTCCAATTTACTCACGAGCTTTAGAAGAGACATGGTGTCAAATGCTTTTCTAGGTCTAAGAATACTGTTAAGCATTTTGGTCTACTATTACTAGTACTAGTTTCTGAGCTACAAAATCCATGAAATCATGAATGGTCTCATGAGTAGATTTACCAGGTCTAAAGCCATATTGTCGCTCCGACAACAAGTTTGGTTTTTCGAGGTATTCTATAAGCCTTTTAATAATAATCTTCTCTAATATTTTTGAAAGAGTAGGTTGGAGTGAAATTAGATGATAATTATCAGAACAATCACGTTTCCAAATAGTTTACTATTGTACCTGCCCCAGTCTGCTCCTAATAATTTTAATAAACTCTATCTTGTTGTATTCTGTTTATTGAGCGAACTGAAGCTGCGGGAATCTGTAAAAAATATATAATTCCAATTACCAAAGTAGATATTCAAATTCAAAACATTCAAGACCAAAAGGTTATTGATTGCAGAATCCAATCTCACTACTGAGCTAGCGAGGTATGAACTTACTTGTAGATGACTTTTGTGGAGATGTGCCTCTGTTCTTTGATCTCTTCCTGTAATCAGTAGTAAAGGCATTTTATCTATGAAACTATTCACAGATGAATTACTAGTAGAACTCACTGGTGAAGTTAAGTGGCCTACTTAAGCACTGGTGCACTAGTAGAACGACTAGCTTTCAGCGCACTGTGTATTTATTGTTGGTCGATTAACCATTGCTTCTAGCTCTGCTAATGTATGGAGCGGTTGAAGAGGTGAAATCCATGAAACATTGTGAAGGGTGGCATAGTTCCTCGTGGTTTGGAGTGGAAGTCTTCTCTCCTGTTTGTTATTTATTTGCATTGTATTTTCTGTTCGCTACCTTTGGATTTTTTTCGGGTAGTGCTGGCTTGACAACTTCGCCAGTATTTTTAGTATTACTCCCAATTTCGCTCGTCGCTTCATTGCAGCCTTATAGATCGCGTACCGAGCGACGCCAGCTTGAAGCGGAGTTCTACCACCTCTTTGCCGGGTCTTGGTACATTTTATTATTAAAAATATTGTTCTCCTTTGAATAACTACCAGAGAGTGTAACTGGTTAATTACTTCTTTGTTTTTGTGACTTTGTTCAATGAAAGTTGACACCTGTTGCATGTCGCAACCGCTCTCTTCGAGTTCATCGTCACTGTTTCCTATTTCTTTGGTCGCGACAGTGTAGCGGGCTTTGCTATAGTTCAGCCAAACTCTAAGTGTGCTCCGCGATACCCCTGAAGGGGTTCCGCAAGAATTTATAAAAAAATCAATACACCTCCCTCGAGGGGTAACGCCTTGAGGAACGCCACATGTGATTGGCTTTTCGGAACTGATCATTTTGCCCATTTTCCCACTCTGAGTACTATTTTGTAGGTAATTTTCTAATGGTTTCAGTTGTGTATCTTAACTTGACTTACACAGATTGACTGTCGAAGCAATGATTATTATTAGGTCCATCAAGTTATTTTACCTGCGAATAACTATTTCGATCTATGATGACTGTGTATGTCTGCAATTCGGATTTATTGCCATCTAGGTGCATGTGAATTTAAATGCGGTTCCGCAATTATATGTGGCAGTATATATTTTTTCAATTAAAATATATTGACCGATATAATGAATGGACCTAAACTTGACTTATACAGACTGACTCTTTCGTATCCCAAAATTATGTTCCAATTTACTCACGAGCTTCAGAAGAGACATGGTGTCAAATGCTTTTCTAGGTCTAAGAATACTGTTAAGCATTTTGGTCTACTATTACTAGTACTAGTTTCTGAGCTACAAAATCCATGAAATCATGAATGGTCTCATGAGTAGATTTACCAGGTCTAAAGCCATATTGTCGCTCCGACAACAAGTTTGGTTTTTCGAGGTATTCTATAAGCCTTTTAATAATAATCTTCTCCAATATTTTTGAAAGAGTAGGTTGGAGTGAAATTAGATGATAATTATCAGAACAATCACGTTTCCAAATAGTTTACTATTGTACCTGCCCCAGTCTGCTCCTAATAATTTTAATAAACTCTATCTTCTTGTATTCTGTTTATTGAGCGAACTGAAGCTGCGGGAATCTGTAAAAAATATATAATTCCAATTACCAAAGTAGATATTCAAATTCGAAACATTCAAGACCAAAAGGTTATTGATTGCAGAATCCAATCTCACTACTGAGCTAGCGAGGTATGAACTTACTTGTAGATGACTTTTGTGGAGATGTGCCTCTGTTCTTTGATCTCTTCCTGTAATCAGTAGTAAAGGCATTTTATCTATGAAACTATTCACAGATGAATTACTAGTAGAACTCACTGGTGAAGTTAAGTGGCCTACTTAAGCACTGGTGCACTAGTAGAACGACTGGCTTTCAGCGCACTGCGTCTGGGGGTGTCCCAGTATACCGGGATGCCCCCGTAGCGTGAGGAGGCCCGGCGCATAGGCTGGGCCGACCGCTGGGGCGATGTGGTAATCCTTTAGGCTCCATGTCTCCCTATTTCATAGCGGCGAGGTATACCCGGGTGTTTTTTAGTAGGTATGCCGCCGGCTTCACCGGTGGAGAGTCCTACACTCCCCCACTGCCCGACCTAGGCAGTTGGATAGTGCGTAAAGCATTTCTCACCCGGATAACAAAAAAAAAAAAAAGGTTATTTTCTAATGGTTTCAGTTGTGTACCTTAACTTGACTTACACAGACTGACTGTCGAAGCAATGATTATTATTAGGTCCATCAAGTTATTTTACCTGCGAATAACTATTTCGATCTATGTCTGCAATTCGGATTTGTTGCCATCTAGATGCATGTGAATTTAAATGCGGTTTCGCAATAATATGTGGCAGCCAAAAATTTGCAATTAGAATTTAATGACTGATCTCATGAATGGACCATAACTTGACTTACACAGATTGACTGTCGAAGCAATGATTATTATTAGGTCCATCAAGTTATTTTACCTGCGAATAACTATTTCGATCTATGATGCCTGTGTATGTCTGCAATTCGGATTTATTGCCATCTAGGTGCATGTGAATTTAAATGCGGTTCCGCAATTATATGTGGCAGTAAATATTTTTCCAATTAAAATATATTGACCGATATAATGAATGGACCTAAACTTGACTTATACAGACTGACTCTTTCGTATCCCAAAATTATGTTCCAATTTACTCACGAGCTTCAGAAGAGACATGGTGTCAAATGCTTTTCTAGGTCTAAGAATACTGTTAAGCATTTTGGTCTACTATTACTAGTACTAGTTTCTGAGCTACAAAATCCATGAAATCATGAATGGTCTCATGAGTAGATTTACCAGGTCTAAAGCCATATTGTCGCTCCGACAACAAGTTTGGTTTTTCGAGGTATTCTATAAGCCTTTTAATAATAATCTTCTCCAATATTTTTGAAAGAGTAGGTTGGAGTGAAATTAGATGATAATTATCAGAACAATCACGTTTCCAAATAGTTTACTATTGTACCTGCCCCAGTCTGCTCCTAATAATTTTAATAAACTCTATCTTCTTGTATTCTGTTTATTGAGCGAACTGAAGCTGCGGGAATCTGTAAAAAATATATAATTCCAATTACCAAAGTAGATATTCAAATTCAAAACATTCAAGACCAAAAGGTTATTGATTGCAGAATCCAATCTCACTACTGAGCTAGCGAGGTATGAACTTACTTGTAGATGACTTTTGTGGAGATGTGCCTCTGTTCTTTGATCTCTTCCTGTAATCAGTAGTAAAGGCATTTTATCTATGAAACTATTCACAGATGAATTACTAGTAGAACTCACTGGTGAAGTTAAGTGGCCTACTTAAGCACCGGTGCACTAGTAGAACGACTGGCTTTCAGCGCACTGCGTATTTATTGTAGGTCGATTAACCATTGCTTCTAGCTCTGCTAATGTATGGAGCGGTTGAAGAGGTGAAATCCATGAAACATTGTGAAGGGTGGCATAGTTCCTCGTGGTTTGGAGTGGAAGTCCTCTCTCCTGTTTGTTATTTCTTTGCATTGTATTTTCTGTTCGCTACCTTTGGATTTTTTTCGGGTAGTGCTGGCTTGACAACTTCGCCAGTATTTTTAGTATTACTCCCAATTTCGCTCGTCGCTTCATTGCAGCCTTATAGATCGCAGCTTGAAGCGGAGTTCTACCACCTCTTTGCCGGGTCTTGGTACATTTTATTATTAAAAATATTGTTCTCCTTTGATATAACTACCAGAGAGTGTAACTGGTTAATTACTTCTTTGTTTTTGTGACTTTGTTCAATGAAAGTTGACACCTGTTGCATGTCGCAACCGCTCTCTTCGAGTTCATCGTCACTGTTTCCTATTTCTTTGGTCGCGACAGTGTAGCGGGCTTTGCTATAGTTCAGCCAAACTCTAAGTGTGCTCCGCGATACCCATGAAGGGGTTCCGCAAGAATTTATAAAAAAATCAATACACCTCCCTCGAGGGGTAACGCCTTGAGGAACGCCACATGTGATTGGCTTTTCGGAACTGATCATTTTGCCCATTTTCCCACTCTGAGTACTATTTTGTAGGTAATTTTCTAATGGTTTCAGTTGTGTACCTTAACTTGACTTACACAGACTGACTGTCGAAGCAATGATTATTATTAGGTCCATCAAGTTATTTTACCTGCGAATAATAACTATTTCGATCTATGTCTGCAATTCGGATTTGTTGCCATCTAGATGCATGTGAATTTAAATGCGGTTTCGCAATAATATGTGGCAGCCAATTATTTGCAATTAGAATATAATGACTGATCTAATGAACATACCTTAACTTGACTTAGACAGATTGACTGTCGAAGCAATGATTAATATTATTAGGTCCATCAAGTTATTTTACCTGCGAATAACTATTCCGATCTATGTCTGTAGTTTGGATTTATTGCCATCTAGATGCATGTGAATTTAAATGCGGTTTCGCAATAATATGTGGTAATCAAAAATTTGCAATTAGAATTTAATGACTGATCTCATGAATGGACCTTAACTTGACTTACACAGATTGACTGTCGAAGCAATGATTATTATTAGGTCCATCAAGTTATTTTACCTGCGAATAACTATTTCGATCTATGATGACTGTGTATGTCTGCAATTCGGATTTATTGCCATCTAGGTGCATGTGAATTTAAATGCGGTTCCGCAATTATATGTGGCAGTAAATATTTTTCCAATTAAAATATATTGACCGATATAATGAATGGACCTAAACTTGACTTATACAGACTGACTCTTTCGTATCCCAAAATTATGTTCCAATTTACTCACGAGCTTCAGAAGAGACATGGTGTCAAATGCTTTTCTAGGTCTAAGAATACTGTTAAGCATTTTGGTCTACTATTACTAGTACTAGTTTCTGAGCTACAAAATCCATGAAATCATGAATGGTCTCATGAGTAGATTTACCAGGTCTAAAGCCATATTGTCGCTCCGACAACAAGTTTGGTTTTTCGAGGTATTCTATAAGCCTTTTAATAATAATCTTCTCCAATATTTTTGAAAGAGTAGGTTGGAGTGAAATTAGATGATAATTATCAGAACAATCACGTTTCCAAATAGTTTACTATTGTACCTGCCCCAGTCTGCTCCTAATAATTTTAATAAACTCTATCTTCTTGTATTCTGTTTATTGAGCGAACTGAAGCTGCGGGAATCTGTAAAAAATATATAATTCCAATTACCAAAGTAGATATTCAAATTCAAAACATTCAAGACCAAAAGGTTATTGATTGCAGAATCCAATCTCACTACTGAGCTAGCGAGGTATGAACTTACTTGTAGATGACTTTTGTGGAGATGTGCCTCTGTTCTTTGATCTCTTCCTGTAATCAGTAGTAAAGGCATTTTATCTATAAAACTATTCACAGATGAACTACTAGTAGAACTTACTGGTGAAGTTAAGTGGCCTACTTAAGCACTGGTGCACTAGTAGAACGACTAGCTTTCAGCGCACTGTGTATTTATTGTAGGTCGATTAACCATTGCTTCTAGCTCTGCTAATGTATGGAGCGGTTGAAGAGGTGAAATCCATGAAACATTGTGAAGGGTGGCATAGTTCCTCGTGGTTTGGAGTGGAAGTCCTCTCTCCTGTTTGTTATTTATTTGCATTGTATTTTCTGTTCGCTACCTTTGGATTTTTTTCGGGTAGTGCTGGCTTGACAACTTCGCCAGTATTTTTAGTATTACTCCCAATTTCGCTCGTCGCTTCATTGCAGCCTTATAGATCGCGTACCGAGCGACGCCAGCTTGAAGCGGAGTTCTACCACCTCTTTGCCGGGTCTTGGTACATTTTATTATTAAAAATATTGTTCTCCTTTGAATAACTACCAGAGAGTGTAACTGGTTAATTACTTCTTTGTTTTTGTGACTTTGTTCAATGAAAGTTGACACCTGTTGCATGTCGCAACCGCTCTCTTCGAGTTCATCGTCACTGTTTCCTATTTCTTTGGTCGCGACAGTGTAGCGGGCTTTGCTATAGTTCAGCCAAACTCTAAGTGTGCTCCGCGATACCCCTGAAGGGGTTCCGCAAGAATTTATAAAAAAATCAATACACCTCCCTCGAGGGGTAACGCCTTGAGGAACGCCACATGTGATTGGCTTTTCGGAACTGATCATTTTGCCCATTTTCCCACTCTGAGTACTATTTTGTAGGTAATTTTCTAATGGTTTCAGTTGTGTATCTTAACTTGACTTACACAGACTGACTGTCGAAGCAATGATTATTATTAGGTCCATCAAGTTATTTTACCTGCGAATAACTATTTCGATCTATGTCTGCAATTCGGATTTGTTGCCATCTAGATGCATGTGAATTTAAATGCGGTTTCGCAATAATATGTGGCAGCCAATTATTTGCAATTAGAATATAATGACTGATCTAATGAACATACCTTAACTTGACTTAGACAGATTGACTGTCGAAGCAATGATTATTATTATTAGGTCCATCAAGTTATTTTACCTGCGAATAACTATTCCGATCTATGTCTGTAGTTTGGATTTATTGCCATCTAGATGCATGTGAATTTAAATGCGGTTTCGCAATAATATGTGGTAATAAAAATTTGCAATTAGAATTTAATGACTGATCTCATGAATGGACCTTAACTTGACTTACACAGATTGACTGTCGAAGCAATGATTATTATTAGGTCCATCAAGTTATTTTACCTGCGAATAATATTTATTTCGATCTATGTCTGCAATTCGGATTTGTTGCCATCTAGATGCATGTGAATTTAAATGCGGTTTCGCAATAATATGTGGCAGCTAATTATTTGCAATTAGAATATAATGACTGATCTAATGAACATACCTTAACTTGACTTAGACAGATTGACTGTCGAAGCAATGATTATTATTATTAGGTCCATCAAGTTATTTTACCTGCGAATAACTATTCCGATCTATGTCTGTAGTTTGGATTTATTGCCATCTAGATGCATGTGAATTTAAATGCGGTTTCGCAATAATATGTGGTAATCAAAAATTTGCAATTAGAATTTAATGACTGATCTCATGAATGGACCTTAACTTGACTTACACAGATTGACTGTCGAAGCAATGATTATTATTAGGTCCATCAAGTTATTTTACCTGCGAATAACTATTTCGATCTATGATGACTGTGTATGTCTGCAATTCGGATTTATTGCCATCTAGGTGCATGTGAATTTAAATGCGGTTCCGCAATTATACGTGGCAGTAAATATTTTTCCAATTAAAATATATTGACCGATATAATGAATGGACCTAAACTTGACTTATACAGACTGACTCTTTCGTATCCCAAAATTATGTTCCAATTTACTCACGAGCTTCAGAAGAGACATGGTGTCAAATGCTTTTCTAGGTCTAAGAATAATGTTAAGCATTTTGGTCTACTATTACTAGTACTAGTTTCTGAGCTACAAAATCCATGAAATCATGAATGGTCTCATGAGTAGATTTACCAGGTCTAAAGCCATATTGTCGCTCCGACAACAAGTTTGGTTTTTCGAGGTATTCTATAAGCTTTTTAATAATAATCTTCTCCAATATTTTTGAAAGAGTAGGTTGGAGTGTAATTAGATGATAATTATCAGAACAATCACGTTTCCAAATAGTTTACTATTGTACCTGCCCCAGTCTGCTCCTAATAATTTTAATAAACTCTATCTTCTTGTATTCTGTTTATTGAGCGAACTAAAGCTGCGGGAATCTGTAAAAAATATATAATTCCAATTACCAAAGTAGATATTCAAATTCAAAACATTCAAGACCAAAAGGTTATTGATTGCAGAATCCAATCTCACTACTGAGCTAGCGAGGTATGAACTTACTTGTAGATGACTTTTGTGGAGATGTGCCTCTGTTCTTTGATCTCTTCCTGTAATCAGTAGTAAAGGCATTTTATCTATGAAACTATTCACAGATGAACTACTAGTAGAACTCACTGGTGAAGTTAAGTGGCCTACTTAAGCACTGGTGCACTAGTAGAACGACTGGCTTTCAGCGCACTGCGTATTTATTGTAGGTCGATTAACCATTGCTTCTAGCTCTGCTAATGTATGGAGCGGTTGAAGAGGTGAAATCCATGAAACATTGTGAAGGGTGGCATAGTTCCTCGTGGTTTGGAGTGGAAGTCCTCTCTCCTGTTTGTTATTTCTTTGCATTGTATTTTCTGTTCGCTACCTTTGGATTTTTTCGTGTAGTGCTGGCTTGACAACTTCGCCAGTATTTTTAGTATTACTCCCAATTTCGCTCGTCGCTTCATTGCAGCCTTATAGATCGCAGCTTGAAGCGGAGTTCTACCACCTCTTTGCCGGGTCTTGGTACATTTTATTATTAAAAATATTGTTCTCCTTTGATATAACTACCAGAGAGTGTAATTGGTTAATTACTTCTTTGTTTTTGTGACTTTGTTCAATGAAAGTTGACACCTGTTGCATGTCGCAACCGCTCTCTTCGAGTTCATCGTCACTGTTTCCTATTTCTTTGGTCGCGACAGTGTAGCGGGCTTTGCTATAGTTCAGCCAAACTCTAAGTGTGCTCCGCGATACCCCTGAAGGGGTTCCGCAAGAATTTATAAAAAAATCAATACTCCTCCCTCGAGGGGTAACGCCTTGAGGAACGCCACATGTGATTGGCTTTTCGGAACTGATCATTTTGCCCATTTTCCCACTCTGAGTACTATTTTGTAGGTAATTTTCTAATGGTTTCAGTTGTGTACCTTAACTTGACTTACACAGACTGACTGTCGAAGCAATGATTATTATTAGGTCCATCAAGTTATTTTACCTGCGAATAATAACTATTTCGATCTATGTCTGCAATTCGGATTTGTTGCCATCTAGATGCATGTGAATTTAAATGCGGTTTCGCAATAATATGTGGCAGCCAATTATTTGCAATTAGAATATAATGACTGATCTAATGAACATACCTTAACTTGACTTAGACAGATTGACTGTCGAAGCAATGATTATTATTATTAGGTCCATCAAGTTATTTTACCTGCGAATAACTATTCCGATCTATGTCTGTAGTTTGGATTTATTGCCATCTAGATGCATGTGAATTTAAATGCGGTTTCGCAATAATATGTGGTAATCAAAAATTTGCAATTAGAATTTAATGACTGATCTCATGAATGGACCTTAACTTGACTTACACAGATTGACTGTCGAAGCAATGATTATTATTAGGTCCATCAAGTTATTTTACCTGCGAATAACTATTTCGATCTATGATGACTGTGTATGTCTGCAATTCGGATTTATTGCCATCTAGGTGCATGTGAATTTAAATGCGGTTCCGCAATTATATGTGGCAGTAAATATTTTTCCAATTAAAATATATTGACCGATATAATGAATGGACCTAAACTTGACTTATACAGACTGACTCTTTCGTATCCCAAAATTATGTTCCAATTTACTCACGAGCTTCAGAAGAGACATGGTGTCAAATGCTTTTCTAGGTCTAAGAATACTGTTAAGCATTTTGGTCTACTATTACTAGTACTAGTTTCTGAGCTACAAAATCCATGAAATCATGAATGGTCTCATGAGTAGATTTACCAGGTCTAAAGCCATATTGTCGCTCCGACAACAAGTTTGGTTTTTCGAGGTATTCTATAAGCCTTTTAATAATAATCTTCTCCAATATTTTTGAAAGAGTAGGTTGGAGTGAAATTAGATGATAATTATCAGAACAATCACGTTTCCAAATAGTTTACTATTGTACCTGCCCCAGTCTGCTCCTAATAATTTTAATAAACTCTATCTTCTTGTATTCTGTTTATTGAGCGAACTGAAGCTGCGGGAATCTGTAAAAAATATATAATTCCAATTACCAAAGTAGATATTCAAATTCAAAACATTCAAGACCAAAAGGTTATTGATTGCAGAATCCAATCTCACTACTGAGCTAGCGAGGTATGAACTTACTTGTAGATGACTTTTGTGGAGATGTGCCTCTGTTCTTTGATCTCTTCCTGTAATCAGTAGTAAAGGCATTTTATCTATGAAACTATTCACAGATGAATTACTAGTAGAACTCACTGGTGAAGTTAAGTGGCCTACTTAAGCACCGGTGCACTAGTAGAACGACTGGCTTTCAGCGCACTGCGTATTTATTGTAGGTCGATTAACCATTGCTTCTAGCTCTGCTAATGTATGGAGCGGTTGAAGAGGTGAAATCCATGAAACATTGTGAAGGGTGGCATAGTTCCTCGTGGTTTGGAGTGGAAGTCCTCTCTCCTGTTTGTTATTTCTTTGCATTGTATTTTCTGTTCGCTACCTTTGGATTTTTTTCGGGTAGTGCTGGCTTGACAACTTCGCCAGTATTTTTAGTATTACTCCCAATTTCGCTCGTCGCTTCATTGCAGCCTTATAGATCGCAGCTTGAAGCGGAGTTCTACCACCTCTTTGCCGGGTCTTGGTACATTTTATTATTAAAAATATTGTTCTCCTTTGATATAACTACCAGAGAGTGTAACTGGTTAATTACTTCTTTGTTTTTGTGACTTTGTTCAATGAAAGTTGACACCTGTTGCATGTCGCAACCGCTCTCTTCGAGTTCATCGTCACTGTTTCCTATTTCTTTGGTCGCGACAGTGTAGCGGGCTTTGCTATAGTTCAGCCAAACTCTAAGTGTGCTCCGCGATACCCATGAAGGGGTTCCGCAAGAATTTATAAAAAAATCAATACACCTCCCTCGAGGGGTAACGCCTTGAGGAACGCCACATGTGATTGGCTTTTCGGAACTGATCATTTTGCCCATTTTCCCACTCTGAGTACTATTTTGTAGGTAATTTTCTAATGGTTTCAGTTGTGTACCTTAACTTGACTTACACAGACTGACTGTCGAAGCAATGATTATTATTAGGTCCATCAAGTTATTTTACCTGCGAATAATAACTATTTCGATCTATGTCTGCAATTCGGATTTGTTGCCATCTAGATGCATGTGAATTTAAATGCGGTTTCGCAATAATATGTGGCAGCCAATTATTTGCAATTAGAATATAATGACTGATCTAATGAACATACCTTAACTTGACTTAGACAGATTGACTGTCGAAGCAATGATTAATATTATTAGGTCCATCAAGTTATTTTACCTGCGAATAACTATTCCGATCTATGTCTGTAGTTTGGATTTATTGCCATCTAGATGCATGTGAATTTAAATGCGGTTTCGCAATAATATGTGGTAATCAAAAATTTGCAATTAGAATTTAATGACTGATCTCATGAATGGACCTTAACTTGACTTACACAGATTGACTGTCGAAGCAATGATTATTATTAGGTCCATCAAGTTATTTTACCTGCGAATAACTATTTCGATCTATGATGACTGTGTATGTCTGCAATTCGGATTTATTGCCATCTAGGTGCATGTGAATTTAAATGCGGTTCCGCAATTATATGTGGCAGTAAATATTTTTCCAATTAAAATATATTGACCGATATAATGAATGGACCTAAACTTGACTTATACAGACTGACTCTTTCGTATCCCAAAATTATGTTCCAATTTACTCACGAGCTTCAGAAGAGACATGGTGTCAAATGCTTTTCTAGGTCTAAGAATACTGTTAAGCATTTTGGTCTACTATTACTAGTACTAGTTTCTGAGCTACAAAATCCATGAAATCATGAATGGTCTCATGAGTAGATTTACCAGGTCTAAAGCCATATTGTCGCTCCGACAACAAGTTTGGTTTTTCGAGGTATTCTATAAGCCTTTTAATAATAATCTTCTCCAATATTTTTGAAAGAGTAGGTTGGAGTGAAATTAGATGATAATTATCAGAACAATCACGTTTCCAAATAGTTTACTATTGTACCTGCCCCAGTCTGCTCCTAATAATTTTAATAAACTCTATCTTCTTGTATTCTGTTTATTGAGCGAACTGAAGCTGCGGGAATCTGTAAAAAATATATAATTCCAATTACCAAAGTAGATATTCAAATTCAAAACATTCAAGACCAAAAGGTTATTGATTGCAGAATCCAATCTCACTACTGAGCTAGCGAGGTATGAACTTACTTGTAGATGACTTTTGTGGAGATGTGCCTCTGTTCTTTGATCTCTTCCTGTAATCAGTAGTAAAGGCATTTTATCTATGAAACTATTCACAGATGAATTACTAGTAGAACTCACTGGTGAAGTTAAGTGGCCTACTTAAGCACCGGTGCACTAGTAGAACGACTGGCTTTCAGCGCACTGCGTATTTATTGTAGGTCGATTAACCATTGCTTCTAGCTCTGCTAATGTATGGAGCGGTTGAAGAGGTGAAATCCATGAAACATTGTGAAGGGTGGCATAGTTCCTCGTGGTTTGGAGTGGAAGTCCTCTCTCCTGTTTGTTATTTCTTTGCATTGTATTTTCTGTTCGCTACCTTTGGATTTTTTTCGGGTAGTGCTGGCTTGACAACTTCGCCAGTATTTTTAGTATTACTCCCAATTTCGCTCGTCGCTTCATTGCAGCCTTATAGATCGCAGCTTGAAGCGGAGTTCTACCACCTCTTTGCCGGGTCTTGGTACATTTTATTATTAAAAATATTGTTCTCCTTTGATATAACTACCAGAGAGTGTAACTGGTTAATTACTTCTTTGTTTTTGTGACTTTGTTCAATGAAAGTTGACACCTGTTGCATGTCGCAACCGCTCTCTTCGAGTTCATCGTCACTGTTTCCTATTTCTTTGGTCGCGACAGTGTAGCGGGCTTTGCTATAGTTCAGCCAAACTCTAAGTGTGCTCCGCGATACCCATGAAGGGGTTCCGCAAGAATTTATAAAAAAATCAATACACCTCCCTCGAGGGGTAACGCCTTGAGGAACGCCACATGTGATTGGCTTTTCGGAACTGATCATTTTGCCCATTTTCCCACTCTGAGTACTATTTTGTAGGTAATTTTCTAATGGTTTCAGTTGTGTACCTTAACTTGACTTACACAGACTGACTGTCGAAGCAATGATTATTATTAGGTCCATCAAGTTATTTTACCTGCGAATAATAACTATTTCGATCTATGTCTGCAATTCGGATTTGTTGCCATCTAGATGCATGTGAATTTAAATGCGGTTTCGCAATAATATGTGGCAGCCAATTATTTGCAATTAGAATATAATGACTGATCTAATGAACATACCTTAACTTGACTTAGACAGATTGACTGTCGAAGCAATGATTAATATTATTAGGTCCATCAAGTTATTTTACCTGCGAATAACTATTCCGATCTATGTCTGTAGTTTGGATTTATTGCCATCTAGATGCATGTGAATTTAAATGCGGTTTCGCAATAATATGTGGTAATCAAAAATTTGCAATTAGAATTTAATGACTGATCTCATGAATGGACCTTAACTTGACTTACACAGATTGACTGTCGAAGCAATGATTATTATTAGGTCCATCAAGTTATTTTACCTGCGAATAACTATTTCGATCTATGATGACTGTGTATGTCTGCAATTCGGATTTATTGCCATCTAGGTGCATGTGAATTTAAATGCGGTTCCGCAATTATATGTGGCAGTAAATATTTTTCCAATTAAAATATATTGACCGATATAATGAATGGACCTAAACTTGACTTATACAGACTGACTCTTTCGTATCCCAAAATTATGTTCCAATTTACTCACGAGCTTCAGAAGAGACATGGTGTCAAATGCTTTTCTAGGTCTAAGAATACTGTTAAGCATTTTGGTCTACTATTACTAGTACTAGTTTCTGAGCTACAAAATCCATGAAATCATGAATGGTCTCATGAGTAGATTTACCAGGTCTAAAGCCATATTGTCGCTCCGACAACAAGTTTGGTTTTTCGAGGTATTCTATAAGCCTTTTAATAATAATCTTCTCCAATATTTTTGAAAGAGTAGGTTGGAGTGAAATTAGATGATAATTATCAGAACAATCACGTTTCCAAATAGTTTACTATTGTACCTGCCCCAGTCTGCTCCTAATAATTTTAATAAACTCTATCTTCTTGTATTCTGTTTATTGAGCGAACTGAAGCTGCGGGAATCTGTAAAAAATATATAATTCCAATTACCAAAGTAGATATTCAAATTCAAAACATTCAAGACCAAAAGGTTATTGATTGCAGAATCCAATCTCACTACTGAGCTAGCGAGGTATGAACTTACTTGTAGATGACTTTTGTGGAGATGTGCCTCTGTTCTTTGATCTCTTCCTGTAATCAGTAGTAAAGGCATTTTATCTATAAAACTATTCACAGATGAACTACTAGTAGAACTTACTGGTGAAGTTAAGTGGCCTACTTAAGCACTGGTGCACTAGTAGAACGACTAGCTTTCAGCGCACTGTGTATTTATTGTAGGTCGATTAACCATTGCTTCTAGCTCTGCTAATGTATGGAGCGGTTGAAGAGGTGAAATCCATGAAACATTGTGAAGGGTGGCATAGTTCCTCGTGGTTTGGAGTGGAAGTCCTCTCTCCTGTTTGTTATTTATTTGCATTGTATTTTCTGTTCGCTACCTTTGGATTTTTTTCGGGTAGTGCTGGCTTGACAACTTCGCCAGTATTTTTAGTATTACTCCCAATTTCGCTCGTCGCTTCATTGCAGCCTTATAGATCGCGTACCGAGCGACGCCAGCTTGAAGCGGAGTTCTACCACCTCTTTGCCGGGTCTTGGTACATTTTATTATTAAAAATATTGTTCTCCTTTGAATAACTACCAGAGAGTGTAACTGGTTAATTACTTCTTTGTTTTTGTGACTTTGTTCAATGAAAGTTGACACCTGTTGCATGTCGCAACCGCTCTCTTCGAGTTCATCGTCACTGTTTCCTATTTCTTTGGTCGCGACAGTGTAGCGGGCTTTGCTATAGTTCAGCCAAACTCTAAGTGTGCTCCGCGATACCCCTGAAGGGGTTCCGCAAGAATTTATAAAAAAATCAATACACCTCCCTCGAGGGGTAACGCCTTGAGGAACGCCACATGTGATTGGCTTTTCGGAACTGATCATTTTGCCCATTTTCCCACTCTGAGTACTATTTTGTAGGTAATTTTCTAATGGTTTCAGTTGTGTATCTTAACTTGACTTACACAGACTGACTGTCGAAGCAATGATTATTATTAGGTCCATCAAGTTATTTTACCTGCGAATAACTATTTCGATCTATGTCTGCAATTCGGATTTGTTGCCATCTAGATGCATGTGAATTTAAATGCGGTTTCGCAATAATATGTGGCAGCCAATTATTTGCAATTAGAATATAATGACTGATCTAATGAACATACCTTAACTTGACTTAGACAGATTGACTGTCGAAGCAATGATTATTATTATTAGGTCCATCAAGTTATTTTACCTGCGAATAACTATTCCGATCTATGTCTGTAGTTTGGATTTATTGCCATCTAGATGCATGTGAATTTAAATGCGGTTTCGCAATAATATGTGGTAATAAAAATTTGCAATTAGAATTTAATGACTGATCTCATGAATGGACCTTAACTTGACTTACACAGATTGACTGTCGAAGCAATGATTATTATTAGGTCCATCAAGTTATTTTACCTGCGAATAATATTTATTTCGATCTATGTCTGCAATTCGGATTTGTTGCCATCTAGATGCATGTGAATTTAAATGCGGTTTCGCAATAATATGTGGCAGCTAATTATTTGCAATTAGAATATAATGACTGATCTAATGAACATACCTTAACTTGACTTAGACAGATTGACTGTCGAAGCAATGATTATTATTATTAGGTCCATCAAGTTATTTTACCTGCGAATAACTATTCCGATCTATGTCTGTAGTTTGGATTTATTGCCATCTAGATGCATGTGAATTTAAATGCGGTTTCGCAATAATATGTGGTAATCAAAAATTTGCAATTAGAATTTAATGACTGATCTCATGAATGGACCTTAACTTGACTTACACAGATTGACTGTCGAAGCAATGATTATTATTAGGTCCATCAAGTTATTTTACCTGCGAATAACTATTTCGATCTATGATGACTGTGTATGTCTGCAATTCGGATTTATTGCCATCTAGGTGCATGTGAATTTAAATGCGGTTCCGCAATTATACGTGGCAGTAAATATTTTTCCAATTAAAATATATTGACCGATATAATGAATGGACCTAAACTTGACTTATACAGACTGACTCTTTCGTATCCCAAAATTATGTTCCAATTTACTCACGAGCTTCAGAAGAGACATGGTGTCAAATGCTTTTCTAGGTCTAAGAATAATGTTAAGCATTTTGGTCTACTATTACTAGTACTAGTTTCTGAGCTACAAAATCCATGAAATCATGAATGGTCTCATGAGTAGATTTACCAGGTCTAAAGCCATATTGTCGCTCCGACAACAAGTTTGGTTTTTCGAGGTATTCTATAAGCTTTTTAATAATAATCTTCTCCAATATTTTTGAAAGAGTAGGTTGGAGTGTAATTAGATGATAATTATCAGAACAATCACGTTTCCAAATAGTTTACTATTGTACCTGCCCCAGTCTGCTCCTAATAATTTTAATAAACTCTATCTTCTTGTATTCTGTTTATTGAGCGAACTAAAGCTGCGGGAATCTGTAAAAAATATATAATTCCAATTACCAAAGTAGATATTCAAATTCAAAACATTCAAGACCAAAAGGTTATTGATTGCAGAATCCAATCTCACTACTGAGCTAGCGAGGTATGAACTTACTTGTAGATGACTTTTGTGGAGATGTGCCTCTGTTCTTTGATCTCTTCCTGTAATCAGTAGTAAAGGCATTTTATCTATGAAACTATTCACAGATGAACTACTAGTAGAACTCACTGGTGAAGTTAAGTGGCCTACTTAAGCACTGGTGCACTAGTAGAACGACTGGCTTTCAGCGCACTGCGTATTTATTGTAGGTCGATTAACCATTGCTTCTAGCTCTGCTAATGTATGGAGCGGTTGAAGAGGTGAAATCCATGAAACATTGTGAAGGGTGGCATAGTTCCTCGTGGTTTGGAGTGGAAGTCCTCTCTCCTGTTTGTTATTTCTTTGCATTGTATTTTCTGTTCGCTACCTTTGGATTTTTTCGTGTAGTGCTGGCTTGACAACTTCGCCAGTATTTTTAGTATTACTCCCAATTTCGCTCGTCGCTTCATTGCAGCCTTATAGATCGCAGCTTGAAGCGGAGTTCTACCACCTCTTTGCCGGGTCTTGGTACATTTTATTATTAAAAATATTGTTCTCCTTTGATATAACTACCAGAGAGTGTAATTGGTTAATTACTTCTTTGTTTTTGTGACTTTGTTCAATGAAAGTTGACACCTGTTGCATGTCGCAACCGCTCTCTTCGAGTTCATCGTCACTGTTTCCTATTTCTTTGGTCGCGACAGTGTAGCGGGCTTTGCTATAGTTCAGCCAAACTCTAAGTGTGCTCCGCGATACCCCTGAAGGGGTTCCGCAAGAATTTATAAAAAAATCAATACACCTCCCTCGAGGGGTAACGCCTTGAGGAACGCCACATGTGATTGGCTTTTCGGAACTGATCATTTTGCCCATTTTCCCACTCTGAGTACTATTTTGTAGGTAATTTTCTAATGGTTTCAGTTGTGTACCTTAACTTGACTTACACAGACTGACTGTCGAAGCAATGATTATTATTAGGTCCATCAAGTTATTTTACCTGCGAATAATAACTATTTCGATCTATGTCTGCAATTCGGATTTGTTGCCATCTAGATGCATGTGAATTTAAATGCGGTTTCGCAATAATATATGGCAGCCAATTATTTGCAATTAGAATATAATGACTGATCTAATGAACATACCTTAACTTGACTTAGACAGATTGACTGTCGAAGCAATGATTATTATTATTAGGTCCATCAAGTTATTTTACCTGCGAATAACTATTCCGATCTATGTCTGTAGTTTGGATTTATTGCCATCTAGATGCATGTGAATTTAAATGCGGTTTCGCAATAATATGTGGTAATCAAAAATTTGCAATTAGAATTTAATGACTGATCTCATGAATGGACCTTAACTTGACTTACACAGATTGACTGTCGAAGCAATGATTATTATTAGGTCCATCAAGTTATTTTACCTGCGAATAACTATTTCGATCTATGATGACTGTGTATGTCTGCAATTCGGATTTATTGCCATCTAGGTGCATGTGAATTTAAATGCGGTTCCGCAATTATATGTGGCAGTAAATATTTTTCCAATTAAAATATATTGACCGATATAATGAATGGACCTAAACTTGACTTATACAGACTGACTCTTTCGTATCCCAAAATTATGTTCCAATTTACTCACGAGCTTCAGAAGAGACATGGTGTCAAATGCTTTTCTAGGTCTAAGAATACTGTTAAGCATTTTGGTCTACTATTACTAGTACTAGTTTCTGAGCTACAAAATCCATGAAATCATGAATGGTCTCATGAGTAGATTTACCAGGTCTAAAGCCATATTGTCGCTCCGACAACAAGTTTGGTTTTTCGAGGTATTCTATAAGCCTTTTAATAATAATCTTCTCCAATATTTTTGAAAGAGTAGGTTGGAGTGAAATTAGATGATAATTATCAGAACAATCACGTTTCCAAATAGTTTACTATTGTACCTGCCCCAGTCTGCTCCTAATAATTTTAATAAACTCTATCTTCTTGTATTCTGTTTATTGAGCGAACTGAAGCTGCGGGAATCTGTAAAAAATATATAATTCCAATTACCAAAGTAGATATTCAAATTCAAAACATTCAAGACCAAAAGGTTATTGATTGCAGAATCCAATCTCACTACTGAGCTAGCGAGGTATGAACTTACTTGTAGATGACTTTTGTGGAGATGTGCCTCTGTTCTTTGATCTCTTCCTGTAATCAGTAGTAAAGGCATTTTATCTATAAAACTATTCACAGATGAATTACTAGTAGAACTCACTGGTGAAGTTAAGTGGCCTACTTAAGCACTGGTGCACTAGTAGAACGACTAGCTTTCAGCGCACTGTGTATTTATTGTAGGTCGATTAACCATTGCTTCTAGCTCTGCTAATGTATGGAGCGGTTGAAGAGGTGAAATCCATGAAACATTGTGAAGGGTGGCATAGTTCCTCGTGGTTTGGAGTGGAAGTCCTCTCTCCTGTTTGTTATTTCTTTGCATTGTATTTTCTGTTCGCTACCTTTGGATTTTTTTCGGGTAGTGCTGGCTTGACAACTTCGCCAGTATTTTTAGTATTACTCCCAATTTCGCTCGTCGCTTCATTGCAGCCTTATAGATCGCGTACCGAGCGACGCCAGCTTGAAGCGGAGTTCTACCACCTCTTTGCCGGGTCTTGGTACATTTTATTATTAAAAATATTGTTCTCCTTTGAATAACTACCAGAGAGTGTAACTGGTTAATTACTTCTTTGTTTTTGTGACTTTGTTCAATGAAAGTTGACACCTGTTGCATGTCGCAACCGCTCTCTTCGAGTTCATCGTCACTGTTTCCTATTTCTTTGGTCGCGACAGTGTAGCGGGCTTTGCTATAGTTCAGCCAAACTCTAAGTGTGCTCCGCGATACCCCTGAAGGGGTTCCGCAAGAATTTATAAAAAAATCAATACACCTCCCTCGAGGGGTAACGCCTTGAGGAACGCCACATGTGATTGGCTTTTCGGAACTGATCATTTTGCCCATTTTCCCACTCTGAGTACTATTTTGTAGGTAATTTTCTAATGGTTTCAGTTGTGTACCTTAACTTGACTTACACAGACTGACTGTCGAAGCAATGATTATTATTAGGTCCATCAAGTTATTTTACCTGCGAATAATAACTATTTCGATCTATGTCTGCAATTCGGATTTGTTGCCATCTAGATGCATGTGAATTTAAATGCGGTTTCGCAATAATATGTGGCAGCCAATTATTTGCAATTAGAATATAATGACTGATCTAATGAACATACCTTAACTTGACTTAGACAGATTGACTGTCGAAGCAATGATTATTATTATTAGGTCCATCAAGTTATTTTACCTGCGAATAACTATTCCGATCTATGTCTGTAGTTTGGATTTATTGCCATCTAGATGCATGTGAATTTAAATGCGGTTTCGCAATAATATGTGGTAATCAAAAATTTGCAATTAGAATTTAATGACTGATCTCATGAATGGACCTTAACTTGACTTACACAGATTGACTGTCGAAGCAATGATTATTATTAGGTCCATCAAGTTATTTTACCTGCGAATAACTATTTCGATCTATGATGACTGTGTATGTCTGCAATTCGGATTTATTGCCATCTAGGTGCATGTGAATTTAAATGCGGTTCCGCAATTATATGTGGCAGTAAATATTTTTCCAATTAAAATATATTGACCGATATAATGAATGGACCTAAACTTGACTTATACAGACTGACTCTTTCGTATCCCAAAATTATGTTCCAATTTACTCACGAGCTTCAGAAGAGACATGGTGTCAAATGCTTTTCTAGGTCTAAGAATACTGTTAAGCATTTTGGTCTACTATTACTAGTACTAGTTTCTGAGCTACAAAATCCATGAAATCATGAATAGTCTCATGAGTAGATTTACCAGGTCTGAAGCCATATTGTCGCTCCGACAACAAGTTTGGTTTTTCGAGGTATTCTATAAGCCTTTTAATAATAATCTTCTCCAATATTTTTGAAAGAGTAGGTTGGAGTGAAATTAGATGATAATTATCAGAACAATCACGTTTCCAAATAGTTTACTATTGTACCTGCCCCAGTCTGCTCCTAATAATTTTAATAAACTCTATCTTGTTGTATTCTGTTTATTGAGCGAACTGAAGCTGCGGGAATCTGTAAAAAATATATAATTCCAATTACCAAAGTAGATATTCAAATTCAAAACATTCAAGACCAAAAGGTTATTGATTGCAGAATCCAATCTCACTACTGAGCTAGCGAGGTATGAACTTACTTGTAGATGACTTTTGTGGAGATGTGCCTCTGTTCTTTGATCTCTTCCTGTAATCAGTAGTAAAGGCATTTTATCTATGAAACTATTCACAGATGAATTACTAGTAGAACTCACTGGTGAAGTTAAGTGGCCTACTTAAGCACTGGTGCACTAGTAGAACGACTGGCTTTCAGCGCACTGCGTATTTATTGTAGGTCGATTAACCATTGCTTCTAGCTCTGCTAATGTATGGAGCGGTTGAAGAGGTGAAATCCATGAAACATTGTGAAGGGTGGCATAGTTCCTCGTGGTTTGGAGTGGAAGTCCTCTCTCCTGTTTGTTATTTCTTTGCATTGTATTTTCTGTTCGCTATCTTTGGATTTTTTCGTGTAGTGCTGGCTTGACAACTTCGCCAGTATTTTTAGTATTACTCCCAATTTCGCTCGTCGCTTCATTGCAGCCTTATAGATCGAAGCTTGAAGCGGAGTTCTACCACCTCTTTGCCGGGTCTTGGTACATTTTATTATTAAAAATATTGTTCTCCTTTGATATAACTACCAGAGAGTGTAACTGGTTAATTACTTCTTTGTTTTTGTGACTTTGTTCAATGAAAGTTGACACCTGTTGCATGTCGCAACCGCTCTCTTCGAGTTCATCGTCACTGTTTCCTATTTCTTTGGTCGCGACAGTGTAGCGGGCTTTGCTATAGTTCAGCCAAACTCTAAGTGTGCTCCGCGATACCCCTGAAGGGGTTCCGCAAGAATTTATAAAAAAATCAATACACCTCCCTCGAGGGGTAACGCCTTGAGGAACGCCACATGTGATTGGCTTTTCGGAACTGATCATTTTGCCCATTTTCCCACTCTGAGTACTATTTTGTAGGTAGTTTTCTAATGGTTTCAGTTGTGTACCTTAACTTGACTTACACAGACTGACTGTCGAAGCAATGATTATTATTAGGTCCATCAAGTTATTTTACCTGCGAATAATAACTATTTCGATCTATGTCTGCAATTAGGATTTGTTGCCATCTAGATGCATGTGAATTTAAATGCGGTTTCGCAATAATATGTGGCAGCCAATTATTTGCAATTAGAATATAATGACTGATCTAATGAACATACCTTAACTTGACTTAGACAGATTGACTGTCGAAGCAATGATTATTATTATTAGGTCCATCAAGTTATTTTACCTGCGAATAACTATTCCGATCTATGTCTGTAGTTTGGATTTATTGCCATCTAGATGCATGTGAATTTAAATGCGGTTTCGCAATAATATGTGGTAATCAAAAATTTGCAATTAGAATTTAATGACTGATCTCATGAATGGACCTTAACTTGACTTACACAGATTGACTGTCGAAGCAATGATTATTATTAGGTCCATCAAGTTATTTTACCTGCGAATAACTATTTCGATCTATGATGACTGTGTATGTCTGCAATTCGGATTTATTGCCATCTAGGTGCATGTGAATTTAAATGCGGTTCCGCAATTATATGTGGCAGTAAATATTTTTCCAATTAAAATATATTGACCGATATAATGAATGGACCTAAACTTGACTTATACAGACTGACTCTTTCGTATCCCAAAATTATGTTCCAATTTACTCACGAGCTTCAGAAGAGACATGGTGTCAAATGCTTTTCTAGGTCTAAGAATACTGTTAAGCATTTTGGTCTACTATTACTAGTACTAGTTTCTGAGCTACAAAATCCATGAAATCATGAATGGTCTCATGAGTAGATTTACCAGGTCTAAAGCCATATTGTCGTTCCGACAACAAGTTCTGTTTTTCGAGGTATTCTATAAGCCTTTTAATAATAATCTTCTCCAATATTTTTGAAAGAGTAGGTTGGAGTGAAATTAGATGATAATTATCAGAACAATCACGTTTCCAAATAGTTTACTATTGTACCTGCCCCAGTCTGCTCCTAATAATTTTAATAAACTCTATCTTCTTGTATTCTGTTTATTGAGCGAACTGAAGCTGCGGGAATCTGTAAAAAATATATAATTCCAATTACCAAAGTAGATATTCAAATTCAAAACATTCAAGACCAAAAGGTTATTGATTGCAGAATCCAATCTCACTACTGAGCTAGCGAGGTATGAACTTACTTGTAGATGACTTTTGTGGAGATGTGCCTCTGTTCTTTGATCTCTTCCTGTAATCGTAGTAAAGGCATTTTATCTATGAAACTATTCACAGATGAATTACTAGTAGAACTCACTGGTGAAGTTAAGTGGCCTACTTAAGCACTGGTGCACTAGTAGAACGACTGGCTTTCAGCGCACTGCGTATTTATTGTAGGTCGATTAACCATTGCTTCTAGCTCTGCTAATGTATGGAGCGGTTGAAGAGGTGAAATCCATGAAACATTGTGAAGGGTGGCATAGTTCCTCGTGGTTTGGAGTGGAAGTCCTCTCTCCTGTTTGTTATTTCTTTGCATTGTATTTTCTGTTCGCTATCTTTGGATTTTTTCGTGTAGTGCTGGCTTGACAACTTCGCCAGTATTTTTAGTATTACTCCCAATTTCGCTCGTCGCTTCATTGCAGCCTTATAGATCGCAGCTTGAAGCGGAGTTCTACCACCTCTTTGCCGGGTCTTGGTACATTTTATTATTAAAAATATTGTTCTCCTTTGATATAACTACCAGAGAGTGTAACTGGTTAATTACTTCTTTGTTTTTGTGACTTTGTTCAATGAAAGTTGACACCTGTTGCATGTCGCAACCGCTCTCTTCGAGTTCATCGTCACTGTTTCCTATTTCTTTGGTCGCGACAGTGTAGCGGGCTTTGCTATAGTTCAGCCAAACTCTAAGTGTGCTCCGCGATACCCCTGAAGGGGTTCCGCAAGAATTTATAAAAAAATCAATACACCTCCCTCGAGGGGTAACGCCTTGAGGAACGCCACATGTGATTGGCTTTTCGGAACTGATCATTTTGCCCATTTTCCCACTCTGAGTACTATTTTGTAGGTAATTTTCTAATGGTTTCAGTTGTGTACCTTAACTTGACTTACACAGACTGACTGTCGAAGCAATGATTATTATTAGGTCCATCAAGTTATTTTACCTGCGAATAATAACTATTTCGATCTATGTCTGCAATTAGGATTTGTTGCCATCTAGATGCATGTGAATTTAAATGCGGTTTCGCAATAATATGTGGCAGCCAATTATTTGCAATTAGAATATAATGACTGATCTAATGAACATACCTTAACTTGACTTAGACAGATTGACTGTCGAAGCAATGATTATTATTATTAGGTCCATCAAGTTATTTTACCTGCGAATAACTATTCCGATCTATGTCTGTAGTTTGGATTTATTGCCATCTAGATGCATGTGAATTTAAATGCGGTTTCGCAATAATATGTGGTAATCAAAAATTTGCAATTAGAATTTAATGACTGATCTCATGAATGGACCTTAACTTGACTTACACAGATTGACTGTCGAAGCAATGATTATTATTAGGTCCATCAAGTTATTTTACCTGCGAATAACTATTTCGATCTATGATGACTGTGTATGTCTGCAATTCGGATTTATTGCCATCTAGGTGCATGTGAATTTAAATGCGGTTCCGCAATTATATGTGGCAGTAAATATTTTTCCAATTAAAATATATTGACCGATATAATGAATGGACCTAAACTTGACTTATACAGACTGACTCTTTCGTATCCCAAAATTATGTTCCAATTTACTCACGAGCTTCAGAAGAGACATGGTGTCAAATGCTTTTCTAGGTCTAAGAATACTGTTAAGCATTTTGGTCTACTATTACTAGTACTAGTTTCTGAGCTACAAAATCCATGAAATCATGAATGGTCTCATGAGTAGATTTACCAGGTCTAAAGCCATATTGTCGCTCCGACAACAAGTTCTGTTTTTCGAGGTATTCTATAAGCCTTTTAATAATAATCTTCTCCAATATTTTTGAAAGAGTAGGTTGGAGTGAAATTAGATGATAATTATCAGAACAATCACGTTTCCAAATAGTTTACTATTGTACCTGCCCCAGTCTGCTCCTAATAATTTTAATAAACTCTATCTTCTTGTATTCTGTTTATTGAGCGAACTGAAGCTGCGGGAATCTGTAAAAAATATATAATTCCAATTACCAAAGTAGATATTCAAATTCAAAACATTCAAGACCAAAAGGTTATTGATTGCAGAATCCAATCTCACTACTGAGCTAGCGAGGTATGAACTTACTTGTAGATGACTTTTGTGGAGATGTGCCTCTGTTCTTTGATCTCTTCCTGTAATCGTAGTAAAGGCATTTTATCTATGAAACTATTCACAGATGAATTACTAGTAGAACTCACTGGTGAAGTTAAGTGGCCTACTTAAGCACTGGTGCACTAGTAGAACGACTGGCTTTCAGCGCACTGCGTATTTATTGTAGGTCGATTAACCATTGCTTCTAGCTCTGCTAATGTATGGAGCGGTTGAAGAGGTGAAATCCATGAAACATTGTGAAGGGTGGCATAGTTCCTCGTGGTTTGGAGTGGAAGTCCTCTCTCCTGTTTGTTATTTCTTTGCATTGTATTTTCTGTTCGCTATCTTTGGATTTTTTCGTGTAGTGCTGGCTTGACAACTTCGCCAGTATTTTTAGTATTACTCCCAATTTCGCTCGTCGCTTCATTGCAGCCTTATAGATCGCAGCTTGAAGCGGAGTTCTACCACCTCTTTGCCGGGTCTTGGTACATTTTATTAATAAAAATATTGTTCTCCTTTGATATAACTACCAGAGAGTGTAACTGGTTAATTACTTCTTTGTTTTTGTGACTTTGTTCAATGAAAGTTGACACCTGTTGCATGTCGCAACCGCTCTCTTCGAGTTCATCGTCACTGTTTCCTATTTCTTTGGTCGCGACAGTGTAGCGGGCTTTGCTATAGTTCAGCCAAACTCTAAGTGTGCTCCGCGATACCCCTGAAGGGGTTCCGCAAGAATTTATAAAAAAATCAATACACCTCCCTCGAGGGGTAACGCCTTGAGGAACGCCACATGTGATTGGCTTTTCGGAACTGATCATTTTGCCCATTTTCCCACTCTGAGTACTATTTTGTAGGTAATTTTCTAATGGTTTCAGTTGTGTACCTTAACTTGACTTACACAGACTGACTGTCGAAGCAATGATTATTATTAGGTCCATCAAGTTATTTTACCTGCGAATAATAACTATTTCGATCTATGTCTGCAATTAGGATTTGTTGCCATCTAGATGCATGTGAATTTAAATGCGGTTTCGCAATAATATGTGGCAGCCAATTATTTGCAATTAGAATATAATGACTGATCTAATGAACATACCTTAACTTGACTTAGACAGATTGACTGTCGAAGCAATGATTATTATTATTAGGTCCATCAAGTTATTTTACCTGCGAATAACTATTCCGATCTATGTCTGTAGTTTGGATTTATTGCCATCTAGATGCATGTGAATTTAAATGCGGTTTCGCAATAATATGTGGTAATCAAAAATTTGCAATTAGAATTTAATGACTGATCTCATGAATGGACCTTAACTTGACTTACACAGATTGACTGTCGAAGCAATGATTATTATTAGGTCCATCAAGTTATTTTACCTGCGAATAACTATTTCGATCTATGATGACTGTGTATGTCTGCAATTCGGATTTATTGCCATCTAGGTGCATGTGAATTTAAATGCGGTTCCGCAATTATATGTGGCAGTAAATATTTTTCCAATTAAAATATATTGACCGATATAATGAATGGACCTAAACTTGACTTATACAGACTGACTCTTTCGTATCCCAAAATTATGTTCCAATTTACTCACGAGCTTCAGAAGAGACATGGTGTCAAATGCTTTTCTAGGTCTAAGAATACTGTTAAGCATTTTGGTCTACTATTACTAGTACTAGTTTCTGAGCTACAAAATCCATGAAATCATGAATGGTCTCATGAGTAGATTTACCAGGTCTAAAGCCATATTGTCGCTCCGACAACAAGTTTGGTTTTTCGAGGTATTCTATAAGCCTTTTAATAATAATCTTCTCCAATATTTTTGAAAGAGTAGGTTGGAGTGAAATTAGATGATAATTATCAGAACAATCACGTTTCCAAATAGTTTACTATTGTACCTGCCCCAGTCTGCTCCTAATAATTTTAATAAACTCTATCTTCTTGTATTCTGTTTATTGAGCGAACTGAAGCTGCGGGAATCTGTAAAAAATATATAATTCCAATTACCAAAGTAGATATTCAAATTCAAAACATTCAAGACCAAAAGGTTATTGATTGCAGAATCCAATCTCACTACTGAGCTAGCGAGGTATGAACTTACTTGTAGATGACTTTTGTGGAGATGTGCCTCTGTTCTTTGATCTCTTCCTGTAATCAGTAGTAAAGGCATTTTATCTATAAAACTATTCACAGATGAACTACTAGTAGAACTCACTGGTGAAGTTAAGTGGCCTACTTAAGCACTGGTGCACTAGTAGAACGACTAGCTTTCAGCGCACTGTGTATTTATTGTAGGTCGATTAACCATTGCTTCTAGCTCTGCTAATGTATGGAGCGGTTGAAGAGGTGAAATCCATGAAACATTGTGAAGGGTGGCATAGTTCCTCGTGGTTTGGAGTGGAAGTCCTCTCTCCTGTTTGTTATTTATTTGCATTGTATTTTCTGTTCGCTACCTTTGGATTTTTTTCGGGTAGTGCTGGCTTGACAACTTCGCCAGTATTTTTAGTATTACTCCCAATTTCGCTCGTCGCTTCATTGCAGCCTTATAGATCGCGTACCGAGCGACGCCAGCTTGAAGCGGAGTTCTACCACCTCTTTGCCGGGTCTTGGTACATTTTATTATTAAAAATATTGTTCTCCTTTGAATAACTACCAGAGAGTGTAACTGGTTAATTACTTCTTTGTTTTTGTGACTTTGTTCAATGAAAGTTGACACCTGTTGCATGTCGCAACCGCTCTCTTCGAGTTCATCGTCACTGTTTCCTATTTCTTTGGTCGCGACAGTGTAGCGGGCTTTGCTATAGTTCAGCCAAACTCTAAGTGTGCTCCGCGATACCCCTGAAGGGGTTCCGCAAGAATTTATAAAAAAATCAATACACCTCCCTCGAGGGGTAACGCCTTGAGGAACGCCACATGTGATTGGCTTTTCGGAACTGATCATTTTGCCCATTTTCCCACTCTGAGTACTATTTTGTAGGTAATTTTCTAATGGTTTCAGTTGTGTATCTTAACTTGACTTACACAGACTGACTGTCGAAGCAATGATTATTATTAGGTCCATCAAGTTATTTTACCTGCGAATAACTATTTCGATCTATGTCTGCAATTCGGATTTGTTGCCATCTAGATGCATGTGAATTTAAATGCGGTTTCGCAATAATATGTGGCAGCCAATTATTTGCAATTAGAATATAATGACTGATCTAATGAACATACCTTAACTTGACTTAGACAGATTGACTGTCGAAGCAATGATTATTATTATTAGGTCCATCAAGTTATTTTACCTGCGAATAACTATTCCGATCTATGTCTGTAGTTTGGATTTATTGCCATCTAGATGCATGTGAATTTAAATGCGGTTTCGCAATAATATGTGGTAATAAAAATTTGCAATTAGAATTTAATGACTGATCTCATGAATGGACCTTAACTTGACTTACACAGATTGACTGTCGAAGCAATGATTATTATTAGGTCCATCAAGTTATTTTACCTGCGAATAATATTTATTTCGATCTATGTCTGCAATTCGGATTTGTTGCCATCTAGATGCATGTGAATTTAAATGCGGTTTCGCAATAATATGTGGCAGCTAATTATTTGCAATTAGAATATAATGACTGATCTAATGAACATACCTTAACTTGACTTAGACAGATTGACTGTCGAAGCAATGATTATTATTATTAGGTCCATCAAGTTATTTTACCTGCGAATAACTATTCCGATCTATGTCTGTAGTTTGGATTTATTGCCATCTAGATGCATGTGAATTTAAATGCGGTTTCGCAATAATATGTGGTAATCAAAAATTTGCAATTAGAATTTAATGACTGATCTCATGAATGGACCTTAACTTGACTTACACAGATTGACTGTCGAAGCAATGATTATTATTAGGTCCATCAAGTTATTTTACCTGCGAATAACTATTTCGATCTATGATGACTGTGTATGTCTGCAATTCGGATTTATTGCCATCTAGGTGCATGTGAATTTAAATGCGGTTCCGCAATTATACGTGGCAGTAAATATTTTTCCAATTAAAATATATTGACCGATATAATGAATGGACCTAAACTTGACTTATACAGACTGACTCTTTCGTATCCCAAAATTATGTTCCAATTTACTCACGAGCTTCAGAAGAGACATGGTGTCAAATGCTTTTCTAGGTCTAAGAATACTGTTAAGCATTTTGGTCTACTATTACTAGTACTAGTTTCTGAGCTACAAAATCCATGAAATCATGAATGGTCTCATGAGTAGATTTACCAGGTCTAAAGCCATATTGTCGCTCCGACAACAAGTTTGGTTTTTCGAGGTATTCTATAAGCCTTTTAATAATAATCTTCTCCAATATTTTTGAAAGAGTAGGTTGGAGTGAAATTAGATGATAATTATCAGAACAATCACGTTTCCAAATAGTTTACTATTGTACCTGCCCCAGTCTGCTCCTAATAATTTTAATAAACTCTATCTTGTTGTATTCTGTTTATTGAGCGAACTGAAGCTGCGGGAATCTGTAAAAAATATATAATTCCAATTACCAAAGTAGATATTCAAATTCAAAACATTCAAGACCAAAAGGTTATTGATTGCAGAATCCAATCTCACTACTGAGCTAGCGAGGTATGAACTTACTTGTAGATGACTTTTGTGGAGATGTGCCTCTGTTCTTTGATCTCTTCCTGTAATCAGTAGTAAAGGCATTTTATCTATGAAACTATTCACAGATGAATTACTAGTAGAACTCACTGGTGAAGTTAAGTGGCCTACTTAAGCACTGGTGCACTAGTAGAACGACTGGCTTTCAGCGCACTGCGTATTTATTGTAGGTCGATTAACCATTGCTTCTAGCTCTGCTAATGTATGGAGCGGTTGAAGAGGTGAAATCCATGAAACATTGTGAAGGGTGGCATAGTTCCTCGTGGTTTGGAGTGGAAGTCCTCTCTCCTGTTTGTTATTTCTTTGCATTGTATTTTCTGTTCGCTATCTTTGGATTTTTTCGTGTAGTGCTGGCTTGACAACTTCGCCAGTATTTTTAGTATTACTCCCAATTTCGCTCGTCGCTTCATTGCAGCCTTATAGATCGAAGCTTGAAGCGGAGTTCTACCACCTCTTTGCCGGGTCTTGGTACATTTTATTATTAAAAATATTGTTCTCCTTTGATATAACTACCAGAGAGTGTAACTGGTTAATTACTTCTTTGTTTTTGTGACTTTGTTCAATGAAAGTTGACACCTGTTGCATGTCGCAACCGCTCTCTTCGAGTTCATCGTCACTGTTTCCTATTTCTTTGGTCGCGACAGTGTAGCGGGCTTTGCTATAGTTCAGCCAAACTCTAAGTGTGCTCCGCGATACCCCTGAAGGGGTTCCGCAAGAATTTATAAAAAAATCAATACACCTCCCTCGAGGGGTAACGCCTTGAGGAACGCCACATGTGATTGGCTTTTCGGAACTGATCATTTTGCCCATTTTCCCACTCTGAGTACTATTTTGTAGGTAATTTTCTAATGGTTTCAGTTGTGTACCTTAACTTGACTTACACAGACTGACTGTCGAAGCAATGATTATTATTAGGTCCATCAAGTTATTTTACCTGCGAATAATAACTATTTCGATCTATGTCTGCAATTAGGATTTGTTGCCATCTAGATGCATGTGAATTTAAATGCGGTTTCGCAATAATATGTGGCAGCCAATTATTTGCAATTAGAATATAATGACTGATCTAATGAACATACCTTAACTTGACTTAGACAGATTGACTGTCGAAGCAATGATTATTATTATTAGGTCCATCAAGTTATTTTACCTGCGAATAACTATTCCGATCTATGTCTGTAGTTTGGATTTATTGCCATCTAGATGCATGTGAATTTAAATGCGGTTTCGCAATAATATGTGGTAATCAAAAATTTGCAATTAGAATTTAATGACTGATCTCATGAATGGACCTTAACTTGACTTACACAGATTGACTGTCGAAGCAATGATTATTATTAGGTCCATCAAGTTATTTTACCTGCGAATAACTATTTCGATCTATGATGACTGTGTATGTCTGCAATTCGGATTTATTGCCATCTAGGTGCATGTGAATTTAAATGCGGTTCCGCAATTATATGTGGCAGTAAATATTTTTCCAATTAAAATATATTGACCGATATAATGAATGGACCTAAACTTGACTTATACAGACTGACTCTTTCGTATCCCAAAATTATGTTCCAATTTACTCACGAGCTTCAGAAGAGACATGGTGTCAAATGCTTTTCTAGGTCTAAGAATACTGTTAAGCATTTTGGTCTACTATTACTAGTACTAGTTTCTGAGCTACAAAATCCATGAAATCATGAATGGTCTCATGAGTAGATTTACCAGGTCTAAAGCCATATTGTCGCTCCGACAACAAGTTCTGTTTTTCGAGGTATTCTATAAGCCTTTTAATAATAATCTTCTCCAATATTTTTGAAAGAGTAGGTTGGAGTGAAATTAGATGATAATTATCAGAACAATCACGTTTCCAAATAGTTTACTATTGTACCTGCCCCAGTCTGCTCCTAATAATTTTAATAAACTCTATCTTCTTGTATTCTGTTTATTGAGCGAACTGAAGCTGCGGGAATCTGTAAAAAATATATAATTCCAATTACCAAAGTAGATATTCAAATTCAAAACATTCAAGACCAAAAGGTTATTGATTGCAGAATCCAATCTCACTACTGAGCTAGCGAGGTATGAACTTACTTGTAGATGACTTTTGTGGAGATGTGCCTCTGTTCTTTGATCTCTTCCTGTAATCAGTAGTAAAGGCATTTTATCTATAAAACTATTCACAGATGAACTACTAGTAGAACTCACTGGTGAAGTTAAGTGGCCTACTTAAGCACTGGTGCACTAGTAGAACGACTAGCTTTCAGCGCACTGTGTATTTATTGTAGGTCGATTAACCATTGCTTCTAGCTCTGCTAATGTATGGAGCGGTTGAAGAGGTGAAATCCATGAAACATTGTGAAGGGTGGCATAGTTCCTCGTGGTTTGGAGTGGAAGTCCTCTCTCCTGTTTGTTATTTATTTGCATTGTATTTTCTGTTCGCTACCTTTGGATTTTTTTCGGGTAGTGCTGGCTTGACAACTTCGCCAGTATTTTTAGTATTACTCCCAATTTCGCTCGTCGCTTCATTGCAGCCTTATAGATCGCGTACCGAGCGACGCCAGCTTGAAGCGGAGTTCTACCACCTCTTTGCCGGGTCTTGGTACATTTTATTATTAAAAATATTGTTCTCCTTTGAATAACTACCAGAGAGTGTAACTGGTTAATTACTTCTTTGTTTTTGTGACTTTGTTCAATGAAAGTTGACACCTGTTGCATGTCGCAACCGCTCTCTTCGAGTTCATCGTCACTGTTTCCTATTTCTTTGGTCGCGACAGTGTAGCGGGCTTTGCTATAGTTCAGCCAAACTCTAAGTGTGCTCCGCGATACCCCTGAAGGGGTTCCGCAAGAATTTATAAAAAAATCAATACACCTCCCTCGAGGGGTAACGCCTTGAGGAACGCCACATGTGATTGGCTTTTCGGAACTGATCATTTTGCCCATTTTCCCACTCTGAGTACTATTTTGTAGGTAATTTTCTAATGGTTTCAGTTGTGTATCTTAACTTGACTTACACAGACTGACTGTCGAAGCAATGATTATTATTAGGTCCATCAAGTTATTTTACCTGCGAATAACTATTTCGATCTATGTCTGCAATTCGGATTTGTTGCCATCTAGATGCATGTGAATTTAAATGCGGTTTCGCAATAATATGTGGCAGCCAATTATTTGCAATTAGAATATAATGACTGATCTAATGAACATACCTTAACTTGACTTAGACAGATTGACTGTCGAAGCAATGATTATTATTATTAGGTCCATCAAGTTATTTTACCTGCGAATAACTATTCCGATCTATGTCTGTAGTTTGGATTTATTGCCATCTAGATGCATGTGAATTTAAATGCGGTTTCGCAATAATATGTGGTAATAAAAATTTGCAATTAGAATTTAATGACTGATCTCATGAATGGACCTTAACTTGACTTACACAGATTGACTGTCGAAGCAATGATTATTATTAGGTCCATCAAGTTATTTTACCTGCGAATAATATTTATTTCGATCTATGTCTGCAATTCGGATTTGTTGCCATCTAGATGCATGTGAATTTAAATGCGGTTTCGCAATAATATGTGGCAGCTAATTATTTGCAATTAGAATATAATGACTGATCTAATGAACATACCTTAACTTGACTTAGACAGATTGACTGTCGAAGCAATGATTATTATTATTAGGTCCATCAAGTTATTTTACCTGCGAATAACTATTCCGATCTATGTCTGTAGTTTGGATTTATTGCCATCTAGATGCATGTGAATTTAAATGCGGTTTCGCAATAATATGTGGTAATCAAAAATTTGCAATTAGAATTTAATGACTGATCTCATGAATGGACCTTAACTTGACTTACACAGATTGACTGTCGAAGCAATGATTATTATTAGGTCCATCAAGTTATTTTACCTGCGAATAACTATTTCGATCTATGATGACTGTGTATGTCTGCAATTCGGATTTATTGCCATCTAGGTGCATGTGAATTTAAATGCGGTTCCGCAATTATACGTGGCAGTAAATATTTTTCCAATTAAAATATATTGACCGATATAATGAATGGACCTAAACTTGACTTATACAGACTGACTCTTTCGTATCCCAAAATTATGTTCCAATTTACTCACGAGCTTCAGAAGAGACATGGTGTCAAATGCTTTTCTAGGTCTAAGAATACTGTTAAGCATTTTGGTCTACTATTACTAGTACTAGTTTCTGAGCTACAAAATCCATGAAATCATGAATGGTCTCATGAGTAGATTTACCAGGTCTAAAGCCATATTGTCGCTCCGACAACAAGTTTGGTTTTTCGAGGTATTCTATAAGCCTTTTAATAATAATCTTCTCCAATATTTTTGAAAGAGTAGGTTGGAGTGAAATTAGATGATAATTATCAGAACAATCACGTTTCCAAATAGTTTACTATTGTACCTGCCCCAGTCTGCTCCTAATAATTTTAATAAACTCTATCTTGTTGTATTCTGTTTATTGAGCGAACTGAAGCTGCGGGAATCTGTAAAAAATATATAATTCCAATTACCAAAGTAGATATTCAAATTCAAAACATTCAAGACCAAAAGGTTATTGATTGCAGAATCCAATCTCACTACTGAGCTAGCGAGGTATGAACTTACTTGTAGATGACTTTTGTGGAGATGTGCCTCTGTTCTTTGATCTCTTCCTGTAATCAGTAGTAAAGGCATTTTATCTATGAAACTATTCACAGATGAATTACTAGTAGAACTCACTGGTGAAGTTAAGTGGCCTACTTAAGCACTGGTGCACTAGTAGAACGACTGGCTTTCAGCGCACTGCGTATTTATTGTAGGTCGATTAACCATTGCTTCTAGCTCTGCTAATGTATGGAGCGGTTGAAGAGGTGAAATCCATGAAACATTGTGAAGGGTGGCATAGTTCCTCGTGGTTTGGAGTGGAAGTCCTCTCTCCTGTTTGTTATTTCTTTGCATTGTATTTTCTGTTCGCTATCTTTGGATTTTTTCGTGTAGTGCTGGCTTGACAACTTCGCCAGTATTTTTAGTATTACTCCCAATTTCGCTCGTCGCTTCATTGCAGCCTTATAGATCGAAGCTTGAAGCGGAGTTCTACCACCTCTTTGCCGGGTCTTGGTACATTTTATTATTAAAAATATTGTTCTCCTTTGATATAACTACCAGAGAGTGTAACTGGTTAATTACTTCTTTGTTTTTGTGACTTTGTTCAATGAAAGTTGACACCTGTTGCATGTCGCAACCGCTCTCTTCGAGTTCATCGTCACTGTTTCCTATTTCTTTGGTCGCGACAGTGTAGCGGGCTTTGCTATAGTTCAGCCAAACTCTAAGTGTGCTCCGCGATACCCCTGAAGGGGTTCCGCAAGAATTTATAAAAAAATCAATACACCTCCCTCGAGGGGTAACGCCTTGAGGAACGCCACATGTGATTGGCTTTTCGGAACTGATCATTTTGCCCATTTTCCCACTCTGAGTACTATTTTGTAGGTAATTTTCTAATGGTTTCAGTTGTGTACCTTAACTTGACTTACACAGACTGACTGTCGAAGCAATGATTATTATTAGGTCCATCAAGTTATTTTACCTGCGAATAATAACTATTTCGATCTATGTCTGCAATTAGGATTTGTTGCCATCTAGATGCATGTGAATTTAAATGCGGTTTCGCAATAATATGTGGCAGCCAATTATTTGCAATTAGAATATAATGACTGATCTAATGAACATACCTTAACTTGACTTAGACAGATTGACTGTCGAAGCAATGATTATTATTATTAGGTCCATCAAGTTATTTTACCTGCGAATAACTATTCCGATCTATGTCTGTAGTTTGGATTTATTGCCATCTAGATGCATGTGAATTTAAATGCGGTTTCGCAATAATATGTGGTAATCAAAAATTTGCAATTAGAATTTAATGACTGATCTCATGAATGGACCTTAACTTGACTTACACAGATTGACTGTCGAAGCAATGATTATTATTAGGTCCATCAAGTTATTTTACCTGCGAATAACTATTTCGATCTATGATGACTGTGTATGTCTGCAATTCGGATTTATTGCCATCTAGGTGCATGTGAATTTAAATGCGGTTCCGCAATTATATGTGGCAGTAAATATTTTTCCAATTAAAATATATTGACCGATATAATGAATGGACCTAAACTTGACTTATACAGACTGACTCTTTCGTATCCCAAAATTATGTTCCAATTTACTCACGAGCTTCAGAAGAGACATGGTGTCAAATGCTTTTCTAGGTCTAAGAATACTGTTAAGCATTTTGGTCTACTATTACTAGTACTAGTTTCTGAGCTACAAAATCCATGAAATCATGAATGGTCTCATGAGTAGATTTACCAGGTCTAAAGCCATATTGTCGCTCCGACAACAAGTTCTGTTTTTCGAGGTATTCTATAAGCCTTTTAATAATAATCTTCTCCAATATTTTTGAAAGAGTAGGTTGGAGTGAAATTAGATGATAATTATCAGAACAATCACGTTTCCAAATAGTTTACTATTGTACCTGCCCCAGTCTGCTCCTAATAATTTTAATAAACTCTATCTTCTTGTATTCTGTTTATTGAGCGAACTGAAGCTGCGGGAATCTGTAAAAAATATATAATTCCAATTACCAAAGTAGATATTCAAATTCAAAACATTCAAGACCAAAAGGTTATTGATTGCAGAATCCAATCTCACTACTGAGCTAGCGAGGTATGAACTTACTTGTAGATGACTTTTGTGGAGATGTGCCTCTGTTCTTTGATCTCTTCCTGTAATCGTAGTAAAGGCATTTTATCTATGAAACTATTCACAGATGAATTACTAGTAGAACTCACTGGTGAAGTTAAGTGGCCTACTTAAGCACTGGTGCACTAGTAGAACGACTGGCTTTCAGCGCACTGCGTATTTATTGTAGGTCGATTAACCATTGCTTCTAGCTCTGCTAATGTATGGAGCGGTTGAAGAGGTGAAATCCATGAAACATTGTGAAGGGTGGCATAGTTCCTCGTGGTTTGGAGTGGAAGTCCTCTCTCCTGTTTGTTATTTCTTTGCATTGTATTTTCTGTTCGCTATCTTTGGATTTTTTCGTGTAGTGCTGGCTTGACAACTTCGCCAGTATTTTTAGTATTACTCCCAATTTCGCTCGTCGCTTCATTGCAGCCTTATAGATCGCAGCTTGAAGCGGAGTTCTACCACCTCTTTGCCGGGTCTTGGTACATTTTATTATTAAAAATATTGTTCTCCTTTGATATAACTACCAGAGAGTGTAACTGGTTAATTACTTCTTTGTTTTTGTGACTTTGTTCAATGAAAGTTGACACCTGTTGCATGTCGCAACCGCTCTCTTCGAGTTCATCGTCACTGTTTCCTATTTCTTTGGTCGCGACAGTGTAGCGGGCTTTGCTATAGTTCAGCCAAACTCTAAGTGTGCTCCGCGATACCCCTGAAGGGGTTCCGCAAGAATTTATAAAAAAATCAATACACCTCCCTCGAGGGGTAACGCCTTGAGGAACGCCACATGTGATTGGCTTTTCGGAACTGATCATTTTGCCCATTTTCCCACTCTGAGTACTATTTTGTAGGTAATTTTCTAATGGTTTCAGTTGTGTACCTTAACTTGACTTACACAGACTGACTGTCGAAGCAATGATTATTATTAGGTCCATCAAGTTATTTTACCTGCGAATAATAACTATTTCGATCTATGTCTGCAATTAGGATTTGTTGCCATCTAGATGCATGTGAATTTAAATGCGGTTTCGCAATAATATGTGGCAGCCAATTATTTGCAATTAGAATATAATGACTGATCTAATGAACATACCTTAACTTGACTTAGACAGATTGACTGTCGAAGCAATGATTATTATTATTAGGTCCATCAAGTTATTTTACCTGCGAATAACTATTCCGATCTATGTCTGTAGTTTGGATTTATTGCCATCTAGATGCATGTGAATTTAAATGCGGTTTCGCAATAATATGTGGTAATCAAAAATTTGCAATTAGAATTTAATGACTGATCTCATGAATGGACCTTAACTTGACTTACACAGATTGACTGTCGAAGCAATGATTATTATTAGGTCCATCAAGTTATTTTACCTGCGAATAACTATTTCGATCTATGATGACTGTGTATGTCTGCAATTCGGATTTATTGCCATCTAGGTGCATGTGAATTTAAATGCGGTTCCGCAATTATATGTGGCAGTAAATATTTTTCCAATTAAAATATATTGACCGATATAATGAATGGACCTAAACTTGACTTATACAGACTGACTCTTTCGTATCCCAAAATTATGTTCCAATTTACTCACGAGCTTCAGAAGAGACATGGTGTCAAATGCTTTTCTAGGTCTAAGAATACTGTTAAGCATTTTGGTCTACTATTACTAGTACTAGTTTCTGAGCTACAAAATCCATGAAATCATGAATGGTCTCATGAGTAGATTTACCAGGTCTAAAGCCATATTGTCGCTCCGACAACAAGTTCTGTTTTTCGAGGTATTCTATAAGCCTTTTAATAATAATCTTCTCCAATATTTTTGAAAGAGTAGGTTGGAGTGAAATTAGATGATAATTATCAGAACAATCACGTTTCCAAATAGTTTACTATTGTACCTGCCCCAGTCTGCTCCTAATAATTTTAATAAACTCTATCTTCTTGTATTCTGTTTATTGAGCGAACTGAAGCTGCGGGAATCTGTAAAAAATATATAATTCCAATTACCAAAGTAGATATTCAAATTCAAAACATTCAAGACCAAAAGGTTATTGATTGCAGAATCCAATCTCACTACTGAGCTAGCGAGGTATGAACTTACTTGTAGATGACTTTTGTGGAGATGTGCCTCTGTTCTTTGATCTCTTCCTGTAATCGTAGTAAAGGCATTTTATCTATGAAACTATTCACAGATGAATTACTAGTAGAACTCACTGGTGAAGTTAAGTGGCCTACTTAAGCACTGGTGCACTAGTAGAACGACTGGCTTTCAGCGCACTGCGTATTTATTGTAGGTCGATTAACCATTGCTTCTAGCTCTGCTAATGTATGGAGCGGTTGAAGAGGTGAAATCCATGAAACATTGTGAAGGGTGGCATAGTTCCTCGTGGTTTGGAGTGGAAGTCCTCTCTCCTGTTTGTTATTTCTTTGCATTGTATTTTCTGTTCGCTATCTTTGGATTTTTTCGTGTAGTGCTGGCTTGACAACTTCGCCAGTATTTTTAGTATTACTCCCAATTTCGCTCGTCGCTTCATTGCAGCCTTATAGATCGCAGCTTGAAGCGGAGTTCTACCACCTCTTTGCCGGGTCTTGGTACATTTTATTATTAAAAATATTGTTCTCCTTTGATATAACTACCAGAGAGTGTAACTGGTTAATTACTTCTTTGTTTTTGTGACTTTGTTCAATGAAAGTTGACACCTGTTGCATGTCGCAACCGCTCTCTTCGAGTTCATCGTCACTGTTTCCTATTTCTTTGGTCGCGACAGTGTAGCGGGCTTTGCTATAGTTCAGCCAAACTCTAAGTGTGCTCCGCGATACCCCTGAAGGGGTTCCGCAAGAATTTATAAAAAAATCAATACACCTCCCTCGAGGGGTAACGCCTTGAGGAACGCCACATGTGATTGGCTTTTCGGAACTGATCATTTTGCCCATTTTCCCACTCTGAGTACTATTTTGTAGGTAATTTTCTAATGGTTTCAGTTGTGTACCTTAACTTGACTTACACAGACTGACTGTCGAAGCAATGATTATTATTAGGTCCATCAAGTTATTTTACCTGCGAATAATAACTATTTCGATCTATGTCTGCAATTAGGATTTGTTGCCATCTAGATGCATGTGAATTTAAATGCGGTTTCGCAATAATATGTGGCAGCCAATTATTTGCAATTAGAATATAATGACTGATCTAATGAACATACCTTAACTTGACTTAGACAGATTGACTGTCGAAGCAATGATTATTATTATTAGGTCCATCAAGTTATTTTACCTGCGAATAACTATTCCGATCTATGTCTGTAGTTTGGATTTATTGCCATCTAGATGCATGTGAATTTAAATGCGGTTTCGCAATAATATGTGGTAATCAAAAATTTGCAATTAGTATTTAATGACTGATCTCATGAATGGACCTTAACTTGACTTACACAGATTGACTGTCGAAGCAATGATTATTATTAGGTCCATCAAGTTATTTTACCTGCGAATAACTATTTCGATCTATGATGACTGTGTATGTCTGCAATTCGGATTTATTGCCATCTAGGTGCATGTGAATTTAAATGCGGTTCCGCAATTATATGTGGCAGTAAATATTTTTCCAATTAAAATATATTGACCGATATAATGAATGGACCTAAACTTGACTTATACAGACTGACTCTTTCGTATCCCAAAATTATGTTCCAATTTACTCACGAGCTTCAGAAGAGACATGGTGTCAAATGCTTTTCTAGGTCTAAGAATACTGTTAAGCATTTTGGTCTACTATTACTAGTACTAGTTTCTGAGCTACAAAATCCATGAAATCATGAATGGTCTCATGAGTAGATTTACCAGGTCTAAAGCCATATTGTCGCTCCGACAACAAGTTTGGTTTTTCGAGGTATTCTATGAGCCTTTTAATAATAATCTTCTCCAATATTTTTGAAAGAGTAGGTTGGAGTGAAATTAGATGATAATTATCAGAACAATCACGTTTCCAAATAGTTTACTATTGTACCTGCCCCAGTCTGCTCCTAATAATTTTAATAAACTCTATCTTCTTGTATTCTGTTTATTGAGCGAACTGAAGCTGCGGGAATCTGTAAAAAATATATAATTCCAATTACCAAAGTAGATATTCAAATTCAAAACATTCAAGACCAAAAGGTTATTGATTGCAGAATCCAATCTCACTACTGAGCTAGCGAGGTATGAACTTACTTGTAGATGACTTTTGTGGAGATGTGCCTCTGTTCTTTGATCTCTTCCTGTAATCAGTAGTAAAGGCATTTTATCTATGAAACTATTCACAGATGAATTACTAGTAGAACTCACTGGTGAAGTTAAGTGGCCTACTTAAGCACTGGTGCACTAGTAGAACGACTGGCTTTCAGCGCACTGCGTATTTATTGTAGGTCGATTAACCATTGCTTCTAGCTCTGCTAATGTATGGAGCGGTTGAAGAGGTGAAATCCATGAAACATTGTGAAGGGTGGCATAGTTCCTCGTGGTTTGGAGTGGAAGTCCTCTCTCCTGTTTGTTATTTCTTTGCATTGTATTTTCTGTTCGCTATCTTTGGATTTTTTCGTGTAGTGCTGGCTTGACAACTTCGCCAGTATTTTTAGTATTACTCCCAATTTCGCTCGTCGCTTCATTGCAGCCTTATAGATCGCAGCTTGAAGCGGAGTTCTACCACCTCTTTGCCGGGTCTTGGTACATTTTATTATTAAAAATATTGTTCTCCTTTGATATAACTACCAGAGAGTGTAACTGGTTAATTACTTCTTTGTTTTTGTGACTTTGTTCAATGAAAGTTGACACCTGTTGCATGTCGCAACCGCTCTCTTCGAGTTCATCGTCACTGTTTCCTATTTCTTTGGTCGCGACAGTGTAGCGGGCTTTGCTATAGTTCAGCCAAACTCTAAGTGTGCTCCGCGATACCCCTGAAGGGGTTCCGCAAGAATTTATAAAAAAATCAATACACCTCCCTCGAGGGGTAACGCCTTGAGGAACGCCACATGTGATTGGCTTTTCGGAACTGATCATTTTGCCCATTTTCCCACTCTGAGTACTATTTTGTAGGTAATTTTCTAATGGTTTCAGTTGTGTACCTTAACTTGACTTACACAGACTGACTGTCGAAGCAATGATTATTATTAGGTCCATCAAGTTATTTTACCTGCGAATAATAACTATTTCGATCTATGTCTGCAATTCGGATTTGTTGCCATCTAGATGCATGTGAATTTAAATGCGGTTTCGCAATAATATGTGGCAGCCAATTATTTGCAATTAGAATATAATGACTGATCTAATGAACATACCTTAACTTGACTTAGACAGATTGACTGTCGAAGCAATGATTATTATTATTAGGTCCATCAAGTTATTTTACCTGCGAATAACTATTCCGATCTATGTCTGTAGTTTGGATTTATTGCCATCTAGATGCATGTGAATTTAAATGCGGTTTCGCAATAATATGTGGTAATCAAAAATTTGCAATTAGAATTTAATGACTGATGTCATGAATGGACCTTAACTTGACTTACACAGATTGACTGTCGAAGCAATGATTATTATTAGGTCCATCAAGTTATTTTACCTGCGAATAACTATTTCGATCTATGATGACTGTGTATGTCTGCAATTCGGATTTATTGCCATCTAGGTGCATGTGAATTTAAATGCGGTTCCGCAATTATATGTGGCAGTAAATATTTTTCCAATTAAAATATATTGACCGATATAATGAATGGACCTAAACTTGACTTATACAGACTGACTCTTTCGTATCCCAAAATTATGTTCCAATTTACTCACGAGCTTCAGAAGAGACATGGTGTCAAATGCTTTTCTAGGTCTAAGAATACTGTTAAGCATTTTGGTCTACTATTACTAGTACTAGTTTCTGAGCTACAAAATCCTTGAAATCATGAATGGTCTCATGAGTAGATTTACCAGGTCTAAAGCCATATTGTCGCTCCGACAACAAGTTTGGTTTTTCGAGGTATTCTATGAGCCTTTTAATAATAATCTTCTCCAATATTTTTGAAAGAGTAGGTTGGAGTGAAATTAGATGATAATTATCAGAACAATCACGTTTCCAAATAGTTTACTATTGTACCTGCCCCAGTCTGCTCCTAATAATTTTAATAAACTCTATCTTCTTGTATTCTGTTTATTGAGCGAACTGAAGCTGCGGGAATCTGTAAAAAATATATAATTCCAATTACCAAAGTAGATATTCAAATTCAAAACATTCAAGACCAAAAGGTTTTTGATTGCAGAATCCAATCTCACTACTGAGCTAGCGAGGTATGAACTTACTTGTAGATGACTTTTGTGGAGATGTGCCTCTGTTCTTTGATCTCTTCCTGTAATCAGTAGTAAAGGCATTTTATCTATGAAACTATTCACAGATGAACTACTAGTAGAACTCACTGGTGAAGTTAAGTGGCCTACTTAAGCACTGGTGCACTAGTAGAACGACTGGCTTTCAGCGCACTGCGTATTTATTGTAGGTCGATTAACCATTGCTTCTAGCTCTGCTAATGTATGGAGCGGTTGAAGAGGTGAAATCCATGAAACATTGTGAAGGGTGGCATAGTTCCTCGTGGTTGTCCTCTCTCCTGTTTGTTATTTATTTGCATTGTATTTTCTGTTCGCTACCTTTGGATTTTTTCGTGTAGTGCTGGCTTGACAACTTCGCCAGTATTTTTAGTATTACTCCCAATTTCGCTCGTCGCTTCATTGCAGCCTTATAGATCGCAGCTTGAAGCGGAGTTCTACCACCTCTTTGCCGGGTCTTGGTACATTTTATTATTAAAAATATTGTTCTCCTTTGATATAACTACCAGAGAGTGTAACTGGTTAATTACTTCTTTGTTTTTGTGACTTTGTTCAATGAAAGTTGACACCTGTTGCATGTCGCAACCGCTCTCTTCGAGTTCATCGTCACTGTTTCCTATTTCTTTGGTCGCGACAGTGTAGCGGGCTTTGCTATAGTTCAGCCAAACTCTAAGTGTGCTCCGCGATACCCCTGAAGGGGTTCCGCAAGAATTTATAAAAAAATCAATACACCTCCCTCGAGGGGTAACGCCTTGAGGAACGCCACATGTGATTGGCTTTTCGGAACTGATCATTTTGCCCATTTTCCCACTCTGAGTACTATTTTGTAGGTAATTTTCACATGGTTTCAGTTGTGTACCTTAACTTGACTTACACAGACTGACTGTCGAAGCAATGATTATTATTAGGTCCATCAAGTTATTTTACCTGCGAATAATAACTATTTCGATCTATGTCTGCAATTCGGATTTGTTGCCATCTAGATGCATGTGAATTTAAATGCGGTTTCGCAATAATATGTGGCAGCCAATTATTTGCAATTAGAATATAATGACTGATCTAATGAACATACCTTAACTTGACTTAGACAGATTGACTGTCGAAGCAATGATTATTATTATTAGGTCCATCAAGTTATTTTACCTGCGAATAACTATTCCGATCTATGTCTGTAGTTTGGATTTATTGCCATCTAGATGCATGTGAATTTAAATGCGGTTTCGCAATAATATGTGGTAATCAAAAATTTGCAATTAGAATTTAATGACTGATCTCATGAATGGACCTTAACTTGACTTACACAGATTGACTGTCGAAGCAATGATTATTATTAGGTCCATCAAGTTATTTTACCTGCGAATAACTATTTCGATCTATGATGACTGTGTATGTCTGCAATTCGGATTTATTGCCATCTAGGTGCATGTGAATTTAAATGCGGTTCCGCAATTATATGTGGCAGTAAATATTTTTCCAATTAAAATATATTGACCGATATAATGAATGGACCTAAACTTGACTTATACAGACTGACTCTTTCGTATCCCAAAATTATGTTCCAATTTACTCACGAGCTTCAGAAGAGACATGGTGTCAAATGCTTTTCTAGGTCTAAGAATACTGTTAAGCATTTTGGTCTACTATTACTAGTACTAGTTTCTGAGCTACAAAATCCATGAAATCATGAATGGTCTCATGAGTAGATTTACCAGGTCTAAAGCCATATTGTCGCTCCGACAACAAGTTTGGTTTTTCGAGGTATTCTATAAGCCTTTTAATAATAATCTTCTCCAATATTTTTGAAAGAGTAGGTTGGAGTGAAATTAGATGATAATTATCAGAACAATCACGTTTCCAAATAGTTTACTATTGTACCTGCCCCAGTCTGCTCCTAATAATTTTAATAAACTCTATCTTCTTGTATTCTGTTTATTGAGCGAACTGAAGCTGCGGGAATCTGTAAAAAATATATAATTCCAATTACCAAAGTAGATATTCAAATTCAAAACATTCAAGACCAAAAGGTTATTGATTGCAGAATCCAATCTCACTACTGAGCTAGCGAGGTATGAACTTACTTGTAGATGACTTTTGTGGAGATGTGCCTCTGTTCTTTGATCTCTTCCTGTAATCAGTAGTAAAGGCATTTTATCTATAAAACTATTCACAGATGAATTACTAGTAGAACTCACTGGTGAAGTTAAGTGGCCTACTTAAGCACTGGTGCACTAGTAGAACGACTAGCTTTCAGCGCACTGTGTATTTATTGTAGGTCGATTAACCATTGCTTCTAGCTCTGCTAATGTATGGAGCGGTTGAAGAGGTGAAATCCATGAAACATTGTGAAGGGTGGCATAGTTCCTCGTGGTTTGGAGTGGAAGTCCTCTCTCCTGTTTGTTATTTCTTTGCATTGTATTTTCTGTTCGCTACCTTTGGATTTTTTTCGGGTAGTGCTGGCTTGACAACTTCGCCAGTATTTTTAGTATTACTCCCAATTTCGCTCGTCGCTTCATTGCAGCCTTATAGATCGCGTACCGAGCGACGCCAGCTTGAAGCGGAGTTCTACCACCTCTTTGCCGGGTCTTGGTACATTTTATTATTAAAAATATTGTTCTCCTTTGAATAACTACCAGAGAGTGTAACTGGTTAATTACTTCTTTGTTTTTGTGACTTTGTTCAATGAAAGTTGACACCTGTTGCATGTCGCAACCGCTCTCTTCGAGTTCATCGTCACTGTTTCCTATTTCTTTGGTCGCGACAGTGTAGCGGGCTTTGCTATAGTTCAGCCAAACTCTAAGTGTGCTCCGCGATACCCCTGAAGGGGTTCCGCAAGAATTTATAAAAAAATCAATACACCTCCCTCGAGGGGTAACGCCTTGAGGAACGCCACATGTGATTGGCTTTTCGGAACTGATCATTTTGCCCATTTTCCCACTCTGAGTACTATTTTGTAGGTAATTTTCTAATGGTTTCAGTTGTGTACCTTAACTTGACTTACACAGACTGACTGTCGAAGCAATGATTATTATTAGGTCCATCAAGTTATTTTACCTGCGAATAATAACTATTTCGATCTATGTCTGCAATTCGGATTTGTTGCCATCTAGATGCATGTGAATTTAAATGCGGTTTCGCAATAATATGTGGCAGCCAATTATTTGCAATTAGAATATAATGACTGATCTAATGAACATACCTTAACTTGACTTAGACAGATTGACTGTCGAAGCAATGATTATTATTATTAGGTCCATCAAGTTATTTTACCTGCGAATAACTATTCCGATCTATGTCTGTAGTTTGGATTTATTGCCATCTAGATGCATGTGAATTTAAATGCGGTTTCGCAATAATATGTGGTAATCAAAAATTTGCAATTAGAATTTAATGACTGATCTCATGAATGGACCTTAACTTGACTTACACAGATTGACTGTCGAAGCAATGATTATTATTAGGTCCATCAAGTTATTTTACCTGCGAATAACTATTTCGATCTATGATGACTGTGTATGTCTGCAATTCGGATTTATTGCCATCTAGGTGCATGTGAATTTAAATGCGGTTCCGCAATTATATGTGGCAGTAAATATTTTTCCAATTAAAATATATTGACCGATATAATGAATGGACCTAAACTTGACTTATACAGACTGACTCTTTCGTATCCCAAAATTATGTTCCAATTTACTCACGAGCTTCAGAAGAGACATGGTGTCAAATGCTTTTCTAGGTCTAAGAATACTGTTAAGCATTTTGGTCTACTATTACTAGTACTAGTTTCTGAGCTACAAAATCCTTGAAATCATGAATGGTCTCATGAGTAGATTTACCAGGTCTAAAGCCATATTGTCGCTCCGACAACAAGTTTGGTTTTTCGAGGTATTCTATGAGCCTTTTAATAATAATCTTCTCCAATATTTTTGAAAGAGTAGGTTGGAGTGAAATTAGATGATAATTATCAGAACAATCACGTTTCCAAATAGTTTACTATTGTACCTGCCCCAGTCTGCTCCTAATAATTTTAATAAACTCTATCTTCTTGTATTCTGTTTATTGAGCGAACTGAAGCTGCGGGAATCTGTAAAAAATATATAATTCCAATTACCAAAGTAGATATTCAAATTCAAAACATTCAAGACCAAAAGGTTTTTGATTGCAGAATCCAATCTCACTACTGAGCTAGCGAGGTATGAACTTACTTGTAGATGACTTTTGTGGAGATGTGCCTCTGTTCTTTGATCTCTTCCTGTAATCAGTAGTAAAGGCATTTTATCTATGAAACTATTCACAGATGAACTACTAGTAGAACTCACTGGTGAAGTTAAGTGGCCTACTTAAGCACTGGTGCACTAGTAGAACGACTGGCTTTCAGCGCACTGCGTATTTATTGTAGGTCGATTAACCATTGCTTCTAGCTCTGCTAATGTATGGAGCGGTTGAAGAGGTGAAATCCATGAAACATTGTGAAGGGTGGCATAGTTCCTCGTGGTTGTCCTCTCTCCTGTTTGTTATTTATTTGCATTGTATTTTCTGTTCGCTACCTTTGGATTTTTTCGTGTAGTGCTGGCTTGACAACTTCGCCAGTATTTTTAGTATTACTCCCAATTTCGCTCGTCGCTTCATTGCAGCCTTATAGATCGCAGCTTGAAGCGGAGTTCTACCACCTCTTTGCCGGGTCTTGGTACATTTTATTATTAAAAATATTGTTCTCCTTTGATATAACTACCAGAGAGTGTAACTGGTTAATTACTTCTTTGTTTTTGTGACTTTGTTCAATGAAAGTTGACACCTGTTGCATGTCGCAACCGCTCTCTTCGAGTTCATCGTCACTGTTTCCTATTTCTTTGGTCGCGACAGTGTAGCGGGCTTTGCTATAGTTCAGCCAAACTCTAAGTGTGCTCCGCGATACCCCTGAAGGGGTTCCGCAAGAATTTATAAAAAAATCAATACACCTCCCTCGAGGGGTAACGCCTTGAGGAACGCCACATGTGATTGGCTTTTCGGAACTGATCATTTTGCCCATTTTCCCACTCTGAGTACTATTTTGTAGGTAATTTTCACATGGTTTCAGTTGTGTACCTTAACTTGACTTACACAGACTGACTGTCGAAGCAATGATTATTATTAGGTCCATCAAGTTATTTTACCTGCGAATAATAACTATTTCGATCTATGTCTGCAATTCGGATTTGTTGCCATCTAGATGCATGTGAATTTAAATGCGGTTTCGCAATAATATGTGGCAGCCAATTATTTGCAATTAGAATATAATGACTGATCTAATGAACATACCTTAACTTGACTTAGACAGATTGACTGTCGAAGCAATGATTATTATTAGGTCCATCAAGTTATTTTACCTGCGAATAACTATTTCGATCTATGATGACTGTGTATGTCTGCAATTCGGATTTATTGCCATCTAGGTGCATGTGAATTTAAATGCGGTTCCGCAATTATATGTGGCAGTAAATATTTTTCCAATTAAAATATATTGACCGATATAATGAATGGACCTAAACTTGACTTATACAGACTGACTCTTTCGTATCCCAAAATTATGTTCCAATTTACTCACGAGCTTCAGAAGAGACATGGTGTCAAATGCTTTTCTAGGTCTAAGAATACTGTTAAGCATTTTGGTCTACTATTACTAGTACTAGTTTCTGAGCTACAAAATCCATGAAATCATGAATGGTCTCATGAGTAGATTTACCAGGTCTAAAGCCATATTGTCGCTCCGACAACAAGTTTGGTTTTTCGAGGTATTCTATAAGCTTTTTAATAATAATCTTCTCCAATATTTTTGAAAGAGTAGGTTGGAGTGAAATTAGATGATAATTATCAGAACAATCACGTTTCCAAATAGTTTACTATTGTACCTGCCCCAGTCTGCTCCTAATAATTTTAATAAACTCTATCTTCTTGTATTCTGTTTATTGAGCGAACTGAAGCTGCGGGAATCTGTAAAAAATATATAATTCCAATTACCAAAGTAGATATTCAAATTCAAAACATTCAAGACCAAAAGGTTATTGATTGCAGAATCCAATCTCACTACTGAGCTAGCGAGGTATGAACTTACTTGTAGATGACTTTTGTGGAGATGTGCCTCTGTTCTTTGATCTCTTCCTGTAATCAGTAGTAAAGGCATTTTATCTATGAAACTATTCACAGATGAACTACTAGTAGAACTCACTGGTGAAGTTAAGTGGCCTACTTAAGCACTGGTGCACTAGTAGAACGACTGGCTTTCAGCGCACTGCGTATTTATTGTAGGTCGATTAACCATTGCTTCTAGCTCTGCTAATGTATGGAGCGGTTGAAGAGGTGAAATCCATGAAACATTGTGAAGGGTGGCATAGTTCCTCGTGGTTGTCCTCTCTCCTGTTTGTTATTTATTTGCATTGTATTTTCTGTTCGCTACCTTTGGATTTTTTCGTGTAGTGCTGGCTTGACAACTTCGCCAGTATTTTTAGTATTACTCCCAATTTCGCTCGTCGCTTCATTGCAGCCTTATAGATCGCAGCTTGAAGCGGAGTTCTACCACCTCTTTGCCGGGTCTTGGTACATTTTATTATTAAAAATATTGTTCTCCTTTGATATAACTACCAGAGAGTGTAACTGGTTAATTACTTCTTTGTTTTTGTGACTTTGTTCAATGAAAGTTGACACCTGTTGCATGTCGCAACCGCTCTCTTCGAGTTCATCGTCACTGTTTCCTATTTCTTTGGTCGCGACAGTGTAGCGGGCTTTGCTATAGTTCAGCCAAACTCTAAGTGTGCTCCGCGATACCCCTGAAGGGGTTCCGCAAGAATTTATAAAAAAATCAATACACCTCCCTCGAGGGGTAACGCCTTGAGGAACGCCACATGTGATTGGCTTTTCGGAACTGATCATTTTGCCCATTTTCCCACTCTGAGTACTATTTTGTAGGTAATTTTCTAATGGTTTCAGTTGTGTACCTTAACTTGACTTACACAGACTGACTGTCGAAGCAATGATTATTATTAGGTCCATCAAGTTATTTTACCTGCGAATAATAACTATTTCGATCTATGTCTGCAATTCGGATTTGTTGCCATCTAGATGCATGTGAATTTAAATGCGGTTTCGCAATAATATGTGGCAGCCAATTATTTGCAATTAGAATATAATGACTGATCTAATGAACATACCTTAACTTGACTTAGACAGATTGACTGTCGAAGCAATGATTATTATTATTAGGTCCATCAAGTTATTTTACCTGCGAATAACTATTCCGATCTATGTCTGTAGTTTGGATTTATTGCCATTTAGATGCATGTGAATTTAAATGCGGTTTCGCAATAATATGTGGTAATCAAAAATTTGCAATTAGAATTTAATGACTGATCTCATGAATGGACCTTAACTTGACTTACACAGATTGACTGTCGAAGCAATGATTATTATTAGGTCCATCAAGTTATTTTACCTGCGAATAACTATTTCGATCTATGATGACTGTGTATGTCTGCAATTCGGATTTATTGCCATCTAGGTGCATGTGAATTTAAATGCGGTTCCGCAATTATATGTGGCAGTAAATATTTTTCCAATTAAAATATATTGACCGATATAATGAATGGACCTAAACTTGACTTATACAGACTGACTCTTTCGTATCCCAAAATTATGTTCCAATTTACTCACGAGCTTTAGAAGAGACATGGTGTCAAATGCTTTTCTAGGTCTAAGAATACTGTTAAGCATTTTGGTCTACTATTACTAGTACTAGTTTCTGAGCTACAAAATCCATGAAATCATGAATGGTCTCATGAGTAGATTTACCAGGTCTAAAGCCATATTGTCGCTCCGACAACAAGTTTGGTTTTTCGAGGTATTCTATAAGCCTTTTAATAATAATCTTCTCTAATATTTTTGAAAGAGTAGGTTGGAGTGAAATTAGATGATAATTATCAGAACAATCACGTTTCCAAATAGTTTACTATTGTACCTGCCCCAGTCTGCTCCTAATAATTTTAATAAACTCTATCTTGTTGTATTCTGTTTATTGAGCGAACTGAAGCTGCGGGAATCTGTAAAAAATATATAATTCCAATTACCAAAGTAGATATTCAAATTCAAAACATTCAAGACCAAAAGGTTATTGATTGCAGAATCCAATCTCACTACTGAGCTAGCGAGGTATGAACTTACTTGTAGATGACTTTTGTGAGGAGATGTGCCTCTGTTCTTTGATCTCTTCCTGTAATCAGTAGTAAAGGCATTTTATCTATGAAACTATTCACAGATGAATTACTAGTAGAACTCACTGGTGAAGTTAAGTGGCCTACTTAAGCACTGGTGCACTAGTAGAACGACTAGCTTTCAGCGCACTGTGTATTTATTGTTGGTCGATTAACCATTGCTTCTAGCTCTGCTAATGTATGGAGCGGTTGAAGAGGTGAAATCCATGAAACATTGTGAAGGGTGGCATAGTTCCTCGTGGTTTGGAGTGGAAGTCTTCTCTCCTGTTTGTTATTTATTTGCATTGTATTTTCTGTTCGCTACCTTTGGATTTTTTTCGGGTAGTGCTGGCTTGACAACTTCGCCAGTATTTTTAGTATTACTCCCAATTTCGCTCGTCGCTTCATTGCAGCCTTATAGATCGCGTACCGAGCGACGCCAGCTTGAAGCGGAGTTCTACCACCTCTTTGCCGGGTCTTGGTACATTTTATTATTAAAAATATTGTTCTCCTTTGAATAACTACCAGAGAGTGTAACTGGTTAATTACTTCTTTGTTTTTGTGACTTTGTTCAATGAAAGTTGACACCTGTTGCATGTCGCAACCGCTCTCTTCGAGTTCATCGTCACTGTTTCCTATTTCTTTGGTCGCGACAGTGTAGCGGGCTTTGCTATAGTTCAGCCAAACTCTAAGTGTGCTCCGCGATACCCCTGAAGGGGTTCCGCAAGAATTTATAAAAAAATCAATACACCTCCCTCGAGGGGTAACGCCTTGAGGAACGCCACATGTGATTGGCTTTTCGGAACTGATCATTTTGCCCATTTTCCCACTCTGAGTACTATTTTGTAGGTAATTTTCTAATGGTTTCAGTTGTGTATCTTAACTTGACTTACACAGATTGACTGTCGAAGCAATGATTATTATTAGGTCCATCAAGTTATTTTACCTGCGAATAACTATTTCGATCTATGATGACTGTGTATGTCTGCAATTCGGATTTATTGCCATCTAGGTGCATGTGAATTTAAATGCGGTTCCGCAATTATATGTGGCAGTATATATTTTTTCAATTAAAATATATTGACCGATATAATGAATGGACCTAAACTTGACTTATACAGACTGACTCTTTCGTATCCCAAAATTATGTTCCAATTTACTCACGAGCTTCAGAAGAGACATGGTGTCAAATGCTTTTCTAGGTCTAAGAATACTGTTAAGCATTTTGGTCTACTATTACTAGTACTAGTTTCTGAGCTACAAAATCCATGAAATCATGAATGGTCTCATGAGTAGATTTACCAGGTCTAAAGCCATATTGTCGCTCCGACAACAAGTTTGGTTTTTCGAGGTATTCTATAAGCCTTTTAATAATAATCTTCTCCAATATTTTTGAAAGAGTAGGTTGGAGTGAAATTAGATGATAATTATCAGAACAATCACGTTTCCAAATAGTTTACTATTGTACCTGCCCCAGTCTGCTCCTAATAATTTTAATAAACTCTATCTTCTTGTATTCTGTTTATTGAGCGAACTGAAGCTGCGGGAATCTGTAAAAAATATATAATTCCAATTACCAAAGTAGATATTCAAATTCGAAACATTCAAGACCAAAAGGTTATTGATTGCAGAATCCAATCTCACTACTGAGCTAGCGAGGTATGAACTTACTTGTAGATGACTTTTGTGGAGATGTGCCTCTGTTCTTTGATCTCTTCCTGTAATCAGTAGTAAAGGCATTTTATCTATGAAACTATTCACAGATGAATTACTAGTAGAACTCACTGGTGAAGTTAAGTGGCCTACTTAAGCACTGGTGCACTAGTAGAACGACTGGCTTTCAGCGCACTGCGTCTGGGGGTGTCCCAGTATACCGGGATGCCCCCGTAGCGTGAGGAGGCCCGGCGCATAGGCTGGGCCGACCGCTGGGGCGATGTGGTAATCCTTTAGGCTCCATGTCTCCCTATTTCATAGCGGCGAGGTATACCCGGGTGTTTTTTAGTAGGTATGCCGCCGGCTTCACCGGTGGAGAGTCCTACACTCCCCCACTGCCCGACCTAGGCAGTTGGATAGTGCGTAAAGCATTTCTCACCCGGATAACAAAAAAAAAAAAAAGGTTATTTTCTAATGGTTTCAGTTGTGTACCTTAACTTGACTTACACAGACTGACTGTCGAAGCAATGATTATTATTAGGTCCATCAAGTTATTTTACCTGCGAATAACTATTTCGATCTATGTCTGCAATTCGGATTTGTTGCCATCTAGATGCATGTGAATTTAAATGCGGTTTCGCAATAATATGTGGCAGCCAAAAATTTGCAATTAGAATTTAATGACTGATCTCATGAATGGACCATAACTTGACTTACACAGATTGACTGTCGAAGCAATGATTATTATTAGGTCCATCAAGTTATTTTACCTGCGAATAACTATTTCGATCTATGATGCCTGTGTATGTCTGCAATTCGGATTTATTGCCATCTAGGTGCATGTGAATTTAAATGCGGTTCCGCAATTATATGTGGCAGTAAATATTTTTCCAATTAAAATATATTGACCGATATAATGAATGGACCTAAACTTGACTTATACAGACTGACTCTTTCGTATCCCAAAATTATGTTCCAATTTACTCACGAGCTTCAGAAGAGACATGGTGTCAAATGCTTTTCTAGGTCTAAGAATACTGTTAAGCATTTTGGTCTACTATTACTAGTACTAGTTTCTGAGCTACAAAATCCATGAAATCATGAATGGTCTCATGAGTAGATTTACCAGGTCTAAAGCCATATTGTCGCTCCGACAACAAGTTTGGTTTTTCGAGGTATTCTATAAGCCTTTTAATAATAATCTTCTCCAATATTTTTGAAAGAGTAGGTTGGAGTGAAATTAGATGATAATTATCAGAACAATCACGTTTCCAAATAGTTTACTATTGTACCTGCCCCAGTCTGCTCCTAATAATTTTAATAAACTCTATCTTCTTGTATTCTGTTTATTGAGCGAACTGAAGCTGCGGGAATCTGTAAAAAATATATAATTCCAATTACCAAAGTAGATATTCAAATTCAAAACATTCAAGACCAAAAGGTTATTGATTGCAGAATCCAATCTCACTACTGAGCTAGCGAGGTATGAACTTACTTGTAGATGACTTTTGTGGAGATGTGCCTCTGTTCTTTGATCTCTTCCTGTAATCAGTAGTAAAGGCATTTTATCTATGAAACTATTCACAGATGAATTACTAGTAGAACTCACTGGTGAAGTTAAGTGGCCTACTTAAGCACCGGTGCACTAGTAGAACGACTGGCTTTCAGCGCACTGCGTATTTATTGTAGGTCGATTAACCATTGCTTCTAGCTCTGCTAATGTATGGAGCGGTTGAAGAGGTGAAATCCATGAAACATTGTGAAGGGTGGCATAGTTCCTCGTGGTTTGGAGTGGAAGTCCTCTCTCCTGTTTGTTATTTCTTTGCATTGTATTTTCTGTTCGCTACCTTTGGATTTTTTTCGGGTAGTGCTGGCTTGACAACTTCGCCAGTATTTTTAGTATTACTCCCAATTTCGCTCGTCGCTTCATTGCAGCCTTATAGATCGCAGCTTGAAGCGGAGTTCTACCACCTCTTTGCCGGGTCTTGGTACATTTTATTATTAAAAATATTGTTCTCCTTTGATATAACTACCAGAGAGTGTAACTGGTTAATTACTTCTTTGTTTTTGTGACTTTGTTCAATGAAAGTTGACACCTGTTGCATGTCGCAACCGCTCTCTTCGAGTTCATCGTCACTGTTTCCTATTTCTTTGGTCGCGACAGTGTAGCGGGCTTTGCTATAGTTCAGCCAAACTCTAAGTGTGCTCCGCGATACCCATGAAGGGGTTCCGCAAGAATTTATAAAAAAATCAATACACCTCCCTCGAGGGGTAACGCCTTGAGGAACGCCACATGTGATTGGCTTTTCGGAACTGATCATTTTGCCCATTTTCCCACTCTGAGTACTATTTTGTAGGTAATTTTCTAATGGTTTCAGTTGTGTACCTTAACTTGACTTACACAGACTGACTGTCGAAGCAATGATTATTATTAGGTCCATCAAGTTATTTTACCTGCGAATAATAACTATTTCGATCTATGTCTGCAATTCGGATTTGTTGCCATCTAGATGCATGTGAATTTAAATGCGGTTTCGCAATAATATGTGGCAGCCAATTATTTGCAATTAGAATATAATGACTGATCTAATGAACATACCTTAACTTGACTTAGACAGATTGACTGTCGAAGCAATGATTAATATTATTAGGTCCATCAAGTTATTTTACCTGCGAATAACTATTCCGATCTATGTCTGTAGTTTGGATTTATTGCCATCTAGATGCATGTGAATTTAAATGCGGTTTCGCAATAATATGTGGTAATCAAAAATTTGCAATTAGAATTTAATGACTGATCTCATGAATGGACCTTAACTTGACTTACACAGATTGACTGTCGAAGCAATGATTATTATTAGGTCCATCAAGTTATTTTACCTGCGAATAACTATTTCGATCTATGATGACTGTGTATGTCTGCAATTCGGATTTATTGCCATCTAGGTGCATGTGAATTTAAATGCGGTTCCGCAATTATATGTGGCAGTAAATATTTTTCCAATTAAAATATATTGACCGATATAATGAATGGACCTAAACTTGACTTATACAGACTGACTCTTTCGTATCCCAAAATTATGTTCCAATTTACTCACGAGCTTCAGAAGAGACATGGTGTCAAATGCTTTTCTAGGTCTAAGAATACTGTTAAGCATTTTGGTCTACTATTACTAGTACTAGTTTCTGAGCTACAAAATCCATGAAATCATGAATGGTCTCATGAGTAGATTTACCAGGTCTAAAGCCATATTGTCGCTCCGACAACAAGTTTGGTTTTTCGAGGTATTCTATAAGCCTTTTAATAATAATCTTCTCCAATATTTTTGAAAGAGTAGGTTGGAGTGAAATTAGATGATAATTATCAGAACAATCACGTTTCCAAATAGTTTACTATTGTACCTGCCCCAGTCTGCTCCTAATAATTTTAATAAACTCTATCTTCTTGTATTCTGTTTATTGAGCGAACTGAAGCTGCGGGAATCTGTAAAAAATATATAATTCCAATTACCAAAGTAGATATTCAAATTCAAAACATTCAAGACCAAAAGGTTATTGATTGCAGAATCCAATCTCACTACTGAGCTAGCGAGGTATGAACTTACTTGTAGATGACTTTTGTGGAGATGTGCCTCTGTTCTTTGATCTCTTCCTGTAATCAGTAGTAAAGGCATTTTATCTATAAAACTATTCACAGATGAACTACTAGTAGAACTTACTGGTGAAGTTAAGTGGCCTACTTAAGCACTGGTGCACTAGTAGAACGACTAGCTTTCAGCGCACTGTGTATTTATTGTAGGTCGATTAACCATTGCTTCTAGCTCTGCTAATGTATGGAGCGGTTGAAGAGGTGAAATCCATGAAACATTGTGAAGGGTGGCATAGTTCCTCGTGGTTTGGAGTGGAAGTCCTCTCTCCTGTTTGTTATTTATTTGCATTGTATTTTCTGTTCGCTACCTTTGGATTTTTTTCGGGTAGTGCTGGCTTGACAACTTCGCCAGTATTTTTAGTATTACTCCCAATTTCGCTCGTCGCTTCATTGCAGCCTTATAGATCGCGTACCGAGCGACGCCAGCTTGAAGCGGAGTTCTACCACCTCTTTGCCGGGTCTTGGTACATTTTATTATTAAAAATATTGTTCTCCTTTGAATAACTACCAGAGAGTGTAACTGGTTAATTACTTCTTTGTTTTTGTGACTTTGTTCAATGAAAGTTGACACCTGTTGCATGTCGCAACCGCTCTCTTCGAGTTCATCGTCACTGTTTCCTATTTCTTTGGTCGCGACAGTGTAGCGGGCTTTGCTATAGTTCAGCCAAACTCTAAGTGTGCTCCGCGATACCCCTGAAGGGGTTCCGCAAGAATTTATAAAAAAATCAATACACCTCCCTCGAGGGGTAACGCCTTGAGGAACGCCACATGTGATTGGCTTTTCGGAACTGATCATTTTGCCCATTTTCCCACTCTGAGTACTATTTTGTAGGTAATTTTCTAATGGTTTCAGTTGTGTATCTTAACTTGACTTACACAGACTGACTGTCGAAGCAATGATTATTATTAGGTCCATCAAGTTATTTTACCTGCGAATAACTATTTCGATCTATGTCTGCAATTCGGATTTGTTGCCATCTAGATGCATGTGAATTTAAATGCGGTTTCGCAATAATATGTGGCAGCCAATTATTTGCAATTAGAATATAATGACTGATCTAATGAACATACCTTAACTTGACTTAGACAGATTGACTGTCGAAGCAATGATTATTATTATTAGGTCCATCAAGTTATTTTACCTGCGAATAACTATTCCGATCTATGTCTGTAGTTTGGATTTATTGCCATCTAGATGCATGTGAATTTAAATGCGGTTTCGCAATAATATGTGGTAATAAAAATTTGCAATTAGAATTTAATGACTGATCTCATGAATGGACCTTAACTTGACTTACACAGATTGACTGTCGAAGCAATGATTATTATTAGGTCCATCAAGTTATTTTACCTGCGAATAATATTTATTTCGATCTATGTCTGCAATTCGGATTTGTTGCCATCTAGATGCATGTGAATTTAAATGCGGTTTCGCAATAATATGTGGCAGCTAATTATTTGCAATTAGAATATAATGACTGATCTAATGAACATACCTTAACTTGACTTAGACAGATTGACTGTCGAAGCAATGATTATTATTATTAGGTCCATCAAGTTATTTTACCTGCGAATAACTATTCCGATCTATGTCTGTAGTTTGGATTTATTGCCATCTAGATGCATGTGAATTTAAATGCGGTTTCGCAATAATATGTGGTAATCAAAAATTTGCAATTAGAATTTAATGACTGATCTCATGAATGGACCTTAACTTGACTTACACAGATTGACTGTCGAAGCAATGATTATTATTAGGTCCATCAAGTTATTTTACCTGCGAATAACTATTTCGATCTATGATGACTGTGTATGTCTGCAATTCGGATTTATTGCCATCTAGGTGCATGTGAATTTAAATGCGGTTCCGCAATTATACGTGGCAGTAAATATTTTTCCAATTAAAATATATTGACCGATATAATGAATGGACCTAAACTTGACTTATACAGACTGACTCTTTCGTATCCCAAAATTACGTTCCAATTTACTCACGAGCTTCAGAAGAGACATGGTGTCAAATGCTTTTCTAGGTCTAAGAATAATGTTAAGCATTTTGGTCTACTATTACTAGTACTAGTTTCTGAGCTACAAAATCCATGAAATCATGAATGGTCTCATGAGTAGATTTACCAGGTCTAAAGCCATATTGTCGCTCCGACAACAAGTTTGGTTTTTCGAGGTATTCTATAAGCTTTTTAATAATAATCTTCTCCAATATTTTTGAAAGAGTAGGTTGGAGTGTAATTAGATGATAATTATCAGAACAATCACGTTTCCAAATAGTTTACTATTGTACCTGCCCCAGTCTGCTCCTAATAATTTTAATAAACTCTATCTTCTTGTATTCTGTTTATTGAGCGAACTAAAGCTGCGGGAATCTGTAAAAAATATATAATTCCAATTACCAAAGTAGATATTCAAATTCAAAACATTCAAGACCAAAAGGTTATTGATTGCAGAATCCAATCTCACTACTGAGCTAGCGAGGTATGAACTTACTTGTAGATGACTTTTGTGGAGATGTGCCTCTGTTCTTTGATCTCTTCCTGTAATCAGTAGTAAAGGCATTTTATCTATGAAACTATTCACAGATGAACTACTAGTAGAACTCACTGGTGAAGTTAAGTGGCCTACTTAAGCACTGGTGCACTAGTAGAACGACTGGCTTTCAGCGCACTGCGTATTTATTGTAGGTCGATTAACCATTGCTTCTAGCTCTGCTAATGTATGGAGCGGTTGAAGAGGTGAAATCCATGAAACATTGTGAAGGGTGGCATAGTTCCTCGTGGTTTGGAGTGGAAGTCCTCTCTCCTGTTTGTTATTTCTTTGCATTGTATTTTCTGTTCGCTACCTTTGGATTTTTTCGTGTAGTGCTGGCTTGACAACTTCGCCAGTATTTTTAGTATTACTCCCAATTTCGCTCGTCGCTTCATTGCAGCCTTATAGATCGCAGCTTGAAGCGGAGTTCTACCACCTCTTTGCCGGGTCTTGGTACATTTTATTATTAAAAATATTGTTCTCCTTTGATATAACTACCAGAGAGTGTAATTGGTTAATTACTTCTTTGTTTTTGTGACTTTGTTCAATGAAAGTTGACACCTGTTGCATGTCGCAACCGCTCTCTTCGAGTTCATCGTCACTGTTTCCTATTTCTTTGGTCGCGACAGTGTAGCGGGCTTTGCTATAGTTCAGCCAAACTCTAAGTGTGCTCCGCGATACCCCTGAAGGGGTTCCGCAAGAATTTATAAAAAAATCAATACTCCTCCCTCGAGGGGTAACGCCTTGAGGAACGCCACATGTGATTGGCTTTTCGGAACTGATCATTTTGCCCATTTTCCCACTCTGAGTACTATTTTGTAGGTAATTTTCTAATGGTTTCAGTTGTGTACCTTAACTTGACTTACACAGACTGACTGTCGAAGCAATGATTATTATTAGGTCCATCAAGTTATTTTACCTGCGAATAATAACTATTTCGATCTATGTCTGCAATTCGGATTTGTTGCCATCTAGATGCATGTGAATTTAAATGCGGTTTCGCAATAATATGTGGCAGCCAATTATTTGCAATTAGAATATAATGACTGATCTAATGAACATACCTTAACTTGACTTAGACAGATTGACTGTCGAAGCAATGATTATTATTATTAGGTCCATCAAGTTATTTTACCTGCGAATAACTATTCCGATCTATGTCTGTAGTTTGGATTTATTGCCATCTAGATGCATGTGAATTTAAATGCGGTTTCGCAATAATATGTGGTAATCAAAAATTTGCAATTAGAATTTAATGACTGATCTCATGAATGGACCTTAACTTGACTTACACAGATTGACTGTCGAAGCAATGATTATTATTAGGTCCATCAAGTTATTTTACCTGCGAATAACTATTTCGATCTATGATGACTGTGTATGTCTGCAATTCGGATTTATTGCCATCTAGGTGCATGTGAATTTAAATGCGGTTCCGCAATTATATGTGGCAGTAAATATTTTTCCAATTAAAATATATTGACCGATATAATGAATGGACCTAAACTTGACTTATACAGACTGACTCTTTCGTATCCCAAAATTATGTTCCAATTTACTCACGAGCTTCAGAAGAGACATGGTGTCAAATGCTTTTCTAGGTCTAAGAATACTGTTAAGCATTTTGGTCTACTATTACTAGTACTAGTTTCTGAGCTACAAAATCCATGAAATCATGAATGGTCTCATGAGTAGATTTACCAGGTCTAAAGCCATATTGTCGCTCCGACAACAAGTTTGGTTTTTCGAGGTATTCTATAAGCCTTTTAATAATAATCTTCTCCAATATTTTTGAAAGAGTAGGTTGGAGTGAAATTAGATGATAATTATCAGAACAATCACGTTTCCAAATAGTTTACTATTGTACCTGCCCCAGTCTGCTCCTAATAATTTTAATAAACTCTATCTTCTTGTATTCTGTTTATTGAGCGAACTGAAGCTGCGGGAATCTGTAAAAAATATATAATTCCAATTACCAAAGTAGATATTCAAATTCAAAACATTCAAGACCAAAAGGTTATTGATTGCAGAATCCAATCTCACTACTGAGCTAGCGAGGTATGAACTTACTTGTAGATGACTTTTGTGGAGATGTGCCTCTGTTCTTTGATCTCTTCCTGTAATCAGTAGTAAAGGCATTTTATCTATGAAACTATTCACAGATGAATTACTAGTAGAACTCACTGGTGAAGTTAAGTGGCCTACTTAAGCACCGGTGCACTAGTAGAACGACTGGCTTTCAGCGCACTGCGTATTTATTGTAGGTCGATTAACCATTGCTTCTAGCTCTGCTAATGTATGGAGCGGTTGAAGAGGTGAAATCCATGAAACATTGTGAAGGGTGGCATAGTTCCTCGTGGTTTGGAGTGGAAGTCCTCTCTCCTGTTTGTTATTTCTTTGCATTGTATTTTCTGTTCGCTACCTTTGGATTTTTTTCGGGTAGTGCTGGCTTGACAACTTCGCCAGTATTTTTAGTATTACTCCCAATTTCGCTCGTCGCTTCATTGCAGCCTTATAGATCGCAGCTTGAAGCGGAGTTCTACCACCTCTTTGCCGGGTCTTGGTACATTTTATTATTAAAAATATTGTTCTCCTTTGATATAACTACCAGAGAGTGTAACTGGTTAATTACTTCTTTGTTTTTGTGACTTTGTTCAATGAAAGTTGACACCTGTTGCATGTCGCAACCGCTCTCTTCGAGTTCATCGTCACTGTTTCCTATTTCTTTGGTCGCGACAGTGTAGCGGGCTTTGCTATAGTTCAGCCAAACTCTAAGTGTGCTCCGCGATACCCATGAAGGGGTTCCGCAAGAATTTATAAAAAAATCAATACACCTCCCTCGAGGGGTAACGCCTTGAGGAACGCCACATGTGATTGGCTTTTCGGAACTGATCATTTTGCCCATTTTCCCACTCTGAGTACTATTTTGTAGGTAATTTTCTAATGGTTTCAGTTGTGTACCTTAACTTGACTTACACAGACTGACTGTCGAAGCAATGATTATTATTAGGTCCATCAAGTTATTTTACCTGCGAATAATAACTATTTCGATCTATGTCTGCAATTCGGATTTGTTGCCATCTAGATGCATGTGAATTTAAATGCGGTTTCGCAATAATATGTGGCAGCCAATTATTTGCAATTAGAATATAATGACTGATCTAATGAACATACCTTAACTTGACTTAGACAGATTGACTGTCGAAGCAATGATTAATATTATTAGGTCCATCAAGTTATTTTACCTGCGAATAACTATTCCGATCTATGTCTGTAGTTTGGATTTATTGCCATCTAGATGCATGTGAATTTAAATGCGGTTTCGCAATAATATGTGGTAATCAAAAATTTGCAATTAGAATTTAATGACTGATCTCATGAATGGACCTTAACTTGACTTACACAGATTGACTGTCGAAGCAATGATTATTATTAGGTCCATCAAGTTATTTTACCTGCGAATAACTATTTCGATCTATGATGACTGTGTATGTCTGCAATTCGGATTTATTGCCATCTAGGTGCATGTGAATTTAAATGCGGTTCCGCAATTATATGTGGCAGTAAATATTTTTCCAATTAAAATATATTGACCGATATAATGAATGGACCTAAACTTGACTTATACAGACTGACTCTTTCGTATCCCAAAATTATGTTCCAATTTACTCACGAGCTTCAGAAGAGACATGGTGTCAAATGCTTTTCTAGGTCTAAGAATACTGTTAAGCATTTTGGTCTACTATTACTAGTACTAGTTTCTGAGCTACAAAATCCATGAAATCATGAATGGTCTCATGAGTAGATTTACCAGGTCTAAAGCCATATTGTCGCTCCGACAACAAGTTTGGTTTTTCGAGGTATTCTATAAGCCTTTTAATAATAATCTTCTCCAATATTTTTGAAAGAGTAGGTTGGAGTGAAATTAGATGATAATTATCAGAACAATCACGTTTCCAAATAGTTTACTATTGTACCTGCCCCAGTCTGCTCCTAATAATTTTAATAAACTCTATCTTCTTGTATTCTGTTTATTGAGCGAACTGAAGCTGCGGGAATCTGTAAAAAATATATAATTCCAATTACCAAAGTAGATATTCAAATTCAAAACATTCAAGACCAAAAGGTTATTGATTGCAGAATCCAATCTCACTACTGAGCTAGCGAGGTATGAACTTACTTGTAGATGACTTTTGTGGAGATGTGCCTCTGTTCTTTGATCTCTTCCTGTAATCAGTAGTAAAGGCATTTTATCTATGAAACTATTCACAGATGAATTACTAGTAGAACTCACTGGTGAAGTTAAGTGGCCTACTTAAGCACCGGTGCACTAGTAGAACGACTGGCTTTCAGCGCACTGCGTATTTATTGTAGGTCGATTAACCATTGCTTCTAGCTCTGCTAATGTATGGAGCGGTTGAAGAGGTGAAATCCATGAAACATTGTGAAGGGTGGCATAGTTCCTCGTGGTTTGGAGTGGAAGTCCTCTCTCCTGTTTGTTATTTCTTTGCATTGTATTTTCTGTTCGCTACCTTTGGATTTTTTTCGGGTAGTGCTGGCTTGACAACTTCGCCAGTATTTTTAGTATTACTCCCAATTTCGCTCGTCGCTTCATTGCAGCCTTATAGATCGCAGCTTGAAGCGGAGTTCTACCACCTCTTTGCCGGGTCTTGGTACATTTTATTATTAAAAATATTGTTCTCCTTTGATATAACTACCAGAGAGTGTAACTGGTTAATTACTTCTTTGTTTTTGTGACTTTGTTCAATGAAAGTTGACACCTGTTGCATGTCGCAACCGCTCTCTTCGAGTTCATCGTCACTGTTTCCTATTTGTTTGGTCGCGACAGTGTAGCGGGCTTTGCTATAGTTCAGCCAAACTCTAAGTGTGCTCCGCGATACCCATGAAGGGGTTCCGCAAGAATTTATAAAAAAATCAATACACCTCCCTCGAGGGGTAACGCCTTGAGGAACGCCACATGTGATTGGCTTTTCGGAACTGATCATTTTGCCCATTTTCCCACTCTGAGTACTATTTTGTAGGTAATTTTCTAATGGTTTCAGTTGTGTACCTTAACTTGACTTACACAGACTGACTGTCGAAGCAATGATTATTATTAGGTCCATCAAGTTATTTTACCTGCGAATAATAACTATTTCGATCTATGTCTGCAATTCGGATTTGTTGCCATCTAGATGCATGTGAATTTAAATGCGGTTTCGCAATAATATGTGGCAGCCAATTATTTGCAATTAGAATATAATGACTGATCTAATGAACATACCTTAACTTGACTTAGACAGATTGACTGTCGAAGCAATGATTAATATTATTAGGTCCATCAAGTTATTTTACCTGCGAATAACTATTCCGATCTATGTCTGTAGTTTGGATTTATTGCCATCTAGATGCATGTGAATTTAAATGCGGTTTCGCAATAATATGTGGTAATCAAAAATTTGCAATTAGAATTTAATGACTGATCTCATGAATGGACCTTAACTTGACTTACACAGATTGACTGTCGAAGCAATGATTATTATTAGGTCCATCAAGTTATTTTACCTGCGAATAACTATTTCGATCTATGATGACTGTGTATGTCTGCAATTCGGATTTATTGCCATCTAGGTGCATGTGAATTTAAATGCGGTTCCGCAATTATATGTGGCAGTAAATATTTTTCCAATTAAAATATATTGACCGATATAATGAATGGACCTAAACTTGACTTATACAGACTGACTCTTTCGTATCCCAAAATTATGTTCCAATTTACTCACGAGCTTCAGAAGAGACATGGTGTCAAATGCTTTTCTAGGTCTAAGAATACTGTTAAGCATTTTGGTCTACTATTACTAGTACTAGTTTCTGAGCTACAAAATCCATGAAATCATGAATGGTCTCATGAGTAGATTTACCAGGTCTAAAGCCATATTGTCGCTCCGACAACAAGTTTGGTTTTTCGAGGTATTCTATAAGCCTTTTAATAATAATCTTCTCCAATATTTTTGAAAGAGTAGGTTGGAGTGAAATTAGATGATAATTATCAGAACAATCACGTTTCCAAATAGTTTACTATTGTACCTGCCCCAGTCTGCTCCTAATAATTTTAATAAACTCTATCTTCTTGTATTCTGTTTATTGAGCGAACTGAAGCTGCGGGAATCTGTAAAAAATATATAATTCCAATTACCAAAGTAGATATTCAAATTCAAAACATTCAAGACCAAAAGGTTATTGATTGCAGAATCCAATCTCACTACTGAGCTAGCGAGGTATGAACTTACTTGTAGATGACTTTTGTGGAGATGTGCCTCTGTTCTTTGATCTCTTCCTGTAATCAGTAGTAAAGGCATTTTATCTATAAAACTATTCACAGATGAACTACTAGTAGAACTTACTGGTGAAGTTAAGTGGCCTACTTAAGCACTGGTGCACTAGTAGAACGACTAGCTTTCAGCGCACTGTGTATTTATTGTAGGTCGATTAACCATTGCTTCTAGCTCTGCTAATGTATGGAGCGGTTGAAGAGGTGAAATCCATGAAACATTGTGAAGGGTGGCATAGTTCCTCGTGGTTTGGAGTGGAAGTCCTCTCTCCTGTTTGTTATTTATTTGCATTGTATTTTCTGTTCGCTACCTTTGGATTTTTTTCGGGTAGTGCTGGCTTGACAACTTCGCCAGTATTTTTAGTATTACTCCCAATTTCGCTCGTCGCTTCATTGCAGCCTTATAGATCGCGTACCGAGCGACGCCAGCTTGAAGCGGAGTTCTACCACCTCTTTGCCGGGTCTTGGTACATTTTATTATTAAAAATATTGTTCTCCTTTGAATAACTACCAGAGAGTGTAACTGGTTAATTACTTCTTTGTTTTTGTGACTTTGTTCAATGAAAGTTGACACCTGTTGCATGTCGCAACCGCTCTCTTCGAGTTCATCGTCACTGTTTCCTATTTCTTTGGTCGCGACAGTGTAGCGGGCTTTGCTATAGTTCAGCCAAACTCTAAGTGTGCTCCGCGATACCCCTGAAGGGGTTCCGCAAGAATTTATAAAAAAATCAATACACCTCCCTCGAGGGGTAACGCCTTGAGGAACGCCACATGTGATTGGCTTTTCGGAACTGATCATTTTGCCCATTTTCCCACTCTGAGTACTATTTTGTAGGTAATTTTCTAATGGTTTCAGTTGTGTATCTTAACTTGACTTACACAGACTGACTGTCGAAGCAATGATTATTATTAGGTCCATCAAGTTATTTTACCTGCGAATAACTATTTCGATCTATGTCTGCAATTCGGATTTGTTGCCATCTAGATGCATGTGAATTTAAATGCGGTTTCGCAATAATATGTGGCAGCCAATTATTTGCAATTAGAATATAATGACTGATCTAATGAACATACCTTAACTTGACTTAGACAGATTGACTGTCGAAGCAATGATTATTATTATTAGGTCCATCAAGTTATTTTACCTGCGAATAACTATTCCGATCTATGTCTGTAGTTTGGATTTATTGCCATCTAGATGCATGTGAATTTAAATGCGGTTTCGCAATAATATGTGGTAATAAAAATTTGCAATTAGAATTTAATGACTGATCTCATGAATGGACCTTAACTTGACTTACACAGATTGACTGTCGAAGCAATGATTATTATTAGGTCCATCAAGTTATTTTACCTGCGAATAATATTTATTTCGATCTATGTCTGCAATTCGGATTTGTTGCCATCTAGATGCATGTGAATTTAAATGCGGTTTCGCAATAATATGTGGCAGCTAATTATTTGCAATTAGAATATAATGACTGATCTAATGAACATACCTTAACTTGACTTAGACAGATTGACTGTCGAAGCAATGATTATTATTATTAGGTCCATCAAGTTATTTTACCTGCGAATAACTATTCCGATCTATGTCTGTAGTTTGGATTTATTGCCATCTAGATGCATGTGAATTTAAATGCGGTTTCGCAATAATATGTGGTAATCAAAAATTTGCAATTAGAATTTAATGACTGATCTCATGAATGGACCTTAACTTGACTTACACAGATTGACTGTCGAAGCAATGATTATTATTAGGTCCATCAAGTTATTTTACCTGCGAATAACTATTTCGATCTATGATGACTGTGTATGTCTGCAATTCGGATTTATTGCCATCTAGGTGCATGTGAATTTAAATGCGGTTCCGCAATTATACGTGGCAGTAAATATTTTTCCAATTAAAATATATTGACCGATATAATGAATGGACCTAAACTTGACTTATACAGACTGACTCTTTCGTATCCCAAAATTATGTTCCAATTTACTCACGAGCTTCAGAAGAGACATGGTGTCAAATGCTTTTCTAGGTCTAAGAATAATGTTAAGCATTTTGGTCTACTATTACTAGTACTAGTTTCTGAGCTACAAAATCCATGAAATCATGAATGGTCTCATGAGTAGATTTACCAGGTCTAAAGCCATATTGTCGCTCCGACAACAAGTTTGGTTTTTCGAGGTATTCTATAAGCTTTTTAATAATAATCTTCTCCAATATTTTTGAAAGAGTAGGTTGGAGTGTAATTAGATGATAATTATCAGAACAATCACGTTTCCAAATAGTTTACTATTGTACCTGCCCCAGTCTGCTCCTAATAATTTTAATAAACTCTATCTTCTTGTATTCTGTTTATTGAGCGAACTAAAGCTGCGGGAATCTGTAAAAAATATATAATTCCAATTACCAAAGTAGATATTCAAATTCAAAACATTCAAGACCAAAAGGTTATTGATTGCAGAATCCAATCTCACTACTGAGCTAGCGAGGTATGAACTTACTTGTAGATGACTTTTGTGGAGATGTGCCTCTGTTCTTTGATCTCTTCCTGTAATCAGTAGTAAAGGCATTTTATCTATGAAACTATTCACAGATGAACTACTAGTAGAACTCACTGGTGAAGTTAAGTGGCCTACTTAAGCACTGGTGCACTAGTAGAACGACTGGCTTTCAGCGCACTGCGTATTTATTGTAGGTCGATTAACCATTGCTTCTAGCTCTGCTAATGTATGGAGCGGTTGAAGAGGTGAAATCCATGAAACATTGTGAAGGGTGGCATAGTTCCTCGTGGTTTGGAGTGGAAGTCCTCTCTCCTGTTTGTTATTTCTTTGCATTGTATTTTCTGTTCGCTACCTTTGGATTTTTTCGTGTAGTGCTGGCTTGACAACTTCGCCAGTATTTTTAGTATTACTCCCAATTTCGCTCGTCGCTTCATTGCAGCCTTATAGATCGCAGCTTGAAGCGGAGTTCTACCACCTCTTTGCCGGGTCTTGGTACATTTTATTATTAAAAATATTGTTCTCCTTTGATATAACTACCAGAGAGTGTAATTGGTTAATTACTTCTTTGTTTTTGTGACTTTGTTCAATGAAAGTTGACACCTGTTGCATGTCGCAACCGCTCTCTTCGAGTTCATCGTCACTGTTTCCTATTTCTTTGGTCGCGACAGTGTAGCGGGCTTTGCTATAGTTCAGCCAAACTCTAAGTGTGCTCCGCGATACCCCTGAAGGGGTTCCGCAAGAATTTATAAAAAAATCAATACACCTCCCTCGAGGGGTAACGCCTTGAGGAACGCCACATGTGATTGGCTTTTCGGAACTGATCATTTTGCCCATTTTCCCACTCTGAGTACTATTTTGTAGGTAATTTTCTAATGGTTTCAGTTGTGTACCTTAACTTGACTTACACAGACTGACTGTCGAAGCAATGATTATTATTAGGTCCATCAAGTTATTTTACCTGCGAATAATAACTATTTCGATCTATGTCTGCAATTCGGATTTGTTGCCATCTAGATGCATGTGAATTTAAATGCGGTTTCGCAATAATATATGGCAGCCAATTATTTGCAATTAGAATATAATGACTGATCTAATGAACATACCTTAACTTGACTTAGACAGATTGACTGTCGAAGCAATGATTATTATTATTAGGTCCATCAAGTTATTTTACCTGCGAATAACTATTCCGATCTATGTCTGTAGTTTGGATTTATTGCCATCTAGATGCATGTGAATTTAAATGCGGTTTCGCAATAATATGTGGTAATCAAAAATTTGCAATTAGAATTTAATGACTGATCTCATGAATGGACCTTAACTTGACTTACACAGATTGACTGTCGAAGCAATGATTATTATTAGGTCCATCAAGTTATTTTACCTGCGAATAACTATTTCGATCTATGATGACTGTGTATGTCTGCAATTCGGATTTATTGCCATCTAGGTGCATGTGAATTTAAATGCGGTTCCGCAATTATATGTGGCAGTAAATATTTTTCCAATTAAAATATATTGACCGATATAATGAATGGACCTAAACTTGACTTATACAGACTGACTCTTTCGTATCCCAAAATTATGTTCCAATTTACTCACGAGCTTCAGAAGAGACATGGTGTCAAATGCTTTTCTAGGTCTAAGAATACTGTTAAGCATTTTGGTCTACTATTACTAGTACTAGTTTCTGAGCTACAAAATCCATGAAATCATGAATGGTCTCATGAGTAGATTTACCAGGTCTAAAGCCATATTGTCGCTCCGACAACAAGTTTGGTTTTTCGAGGTATTCTATAAGCCTTTTAATAATAATCTTCTCCAATATTTTTGAAAGAGTAGGTTGGAGTGAAATTAGATGATAATTATCAGAACAATCACGTTTCCAAATAGTTTACTATTGTACCTGCCCCAGTCTGCTCCTAATAATTTTAATAAACTCTATCTTCTTGTATTCTGTTTATTGAGCGAACTGAAGCTGCGGGAATCTGTAAAAAATATATAATTCCAATTACCAAAGTAGATATTCAAATTCAAAACATTCAAGACCAAAAGGTTATTGATTGCAGAATCCAATCTCACTACTGAGCTAGCGAGGTATGAACTTACTTGTAGATGACTTTTGTGGAGATGTGCCTCTGTTCTTTGATCTCTTCCTGTAATCAGTAGTAAAGGCATTTTATCTATAAAACTATTCACAGATGAATTACTAGTAGAACTCACTGGTGAAGTTAAGTGGCCTACTTAAGCACTGGTGCACTAGTAGAACGACTAGCTTTCAGCGCACTGTGTATTTATTGTAGGTCGATTAACCATTGCTTCTAGCTCTGCTAATGTATGGAGCGGTTGAAGAGGTGAAATCCATGAAACATTGTGAAGGGTGGCATAGTTCCTCGTGGTTTGGAGTGGAAGTCCTCTCTCCTGTTTGTTATTTCTTTGCATTGTATTTTCTGTTCGCTACCTTTGGATTTTTTTCGGGTAGTGCTGGCTTGACAACTTCGCCAGTATTTTTAGTATTACTCCCAATTTCGCTCGTCGCTTCATTGCAGCCTTATAGATCGCGTACCGAGCGACGCCAGCTTGAAGCGGAGTTCTACCACCTCTTTGCCGGGTCTTGGTACATTTTATTATTAAAAATATTGTTCTCCTTTGAATAACTACCAGAGAGTGTAACTGGTTAATTACTTCTTTGTTTTTGTGACTTTGTTCAATGAAAGTTGACACCTGTTGCATGTCGCAACCGCTCTCTTCGAGTTCATCGTCACTGTTTCCTATTTCTTTGGTCGCGACAGTGTAGCGGGCTTTGCTATAGTTCAGCCAAACTCTAAGTGTGCTCCGCGATACCCCTGAAGGGGTTCCGCAAGAATTTATAAAAAAATCAATACACCTCCCTCGAGGGGTAACGCCTTGAGGAACGCCACATGTGATTGGCTTTTCGGAACTGATCATTTTGCCCATTTTCCCACTCTGAGTACTATTTTGTAGGTAATTTTCTAATGGTTTCAGTTGTGTACCTTAACTTGACTTACACAGACTGACTGTCGAAGCAATGATTATTATTAGGTCCATCAAGTTATTTTACCTGCGAATAATAACTATTTCGATCTATGTCTGCAATTCGGATTTGTTGCCATCTAGATGCATGTGAATTTAAATGCGGTTTCGCAATAATATGTGGCAGCCAATTATTTGCAATTAGAATATAATGACTGATCTAATGAACATACCTTAACTTGACTTAGACAGATTGACTGTCGAAGCAATGATTATTATTATTAGGTCCATCAAGTTATTTTACCTGCGAATAACTATTCCGATCTATGTCTGTAGTTTGGATTTATTGCCATCTAGATGCATGTGAATTTAAATGCGGTTTCGCAATAATATGTGGTAATCAAAAATTTGCAATTAGAATTTAATGACTGATCTCATGAATGGACCTTAACTTGACTTACACAGATTGACTGTCGAAGCAATGATTATTATTAGGTCCATCAAGTTATTTTACCTGCGAATAACTATTTCGATCTATGATGACTGTGTATGTCTGCAATTCGGATTTATTGCCATCTAGGTGCATGTGAATTTAAATGCGGTTCCGCAATTATATGTGGCAGTAAATATTTTTCCAATTAAAATATATTGACCGATATAATGAATGGACCTAAACTTGACTTATACAGACTGACTCTTTCGTATCCCAAAATTATGTTCCAATTTACTCACGAGCTTCAGAAGAGACATGGTGTCAAATGCTTTTCTAGGTCTAAGAATACTGTTAAGCATTTTGGTCTACTATTACTAGTACTAGTTTCTGAGCTACAAAATCCATGAAATCATGAATAGTCTCATGAGTAGATTTACCAGGTCTGAAGCCATATTGTCGCTCCGACAACAAGTTTGGTTTTTCGAGGTATTCTATAAGCCTTTTAATAATAATCTTCTCCAATATTTTTGAAAGAGTAGGTTGGAGTGAAATTAGATGATAATTATCAGAACAATCACGTTTCCAAATAGTTTACTATTGTACCTGCCCCAGTCTGCTCCTAATAATTTTAATAAACTCTATCTTGTTGTATTCTGTTTATTGAGCGAACTGAAGCTGCGGGAATCTGTAAAAAATATATAATTCCAATTACCAAAGTAGATATTCAAATTCAAAACATTCAAGACCAAAAGGTTATTGATTGCAGAATCCAATCTCACTACTGAGCTAGCGAGGTATGAACTTACTTGTAGATGACTTTTGTGGAGATGTGCCTCTGTTCTTTGATCTCTTCCTGTAATCAGTAGTAAAGGCATTTTATCTATGAAACTATTCACAGATGAATTACTAGTAGAACTCACTGGTGAAGTTAAGTGGCCTACTTAAGCACTGGTGCACTAGTAGAACGACTGGCTTTCAGCGCACTGCGTATTTATTGTAGGTCGATTAACCATTGCTTCTAGCTCTGCTAATGTATGGAGCGGTTGAAGAGGTGAAATCCATGAAACATTGTGAAGGGTGGCATAGTTCCTCGTGGTTTGGAGTGGAAGTCCTCTCTCCTGTTTGTTATTTCTTTGCATTGTATTTTCTGTTCGCTATCTTTGGATTTTTTCGTGTAGTGCTGGCTTGACAACTTCGCCAGTATTTTTAGTATTACTCCCAATTTCGCTCGTCGCTTCATTGCAGCCTTATAGATCGAAGCTTGAAGCGGAGTTCTACCACCTCTTTGCCGGGTCTTGGTACATTTTATTATTAAAAATATTGTTCTCCTTTGATATAACTACCAGAGAGTGTAACTGGTTAATTACTTCTTTGTTTTTGTGACTTTGTTCAATGAAAGTTGACACCTGTTGCATGTCGCAACCGCTCTCTTCGAGTTCATCGTCACTGTTTCCTATTTCTTTGGTCGCGACAGTGTAGCGGGCTTTGCTATAGTTCAGCCAAACTCTAAGTGTGCTCCGCGATACCCCTGAAGGGGTTCCGCAAGAATTTATAAAAAAATCAATACACCTCCCTCGAGGGGTAACGCCTTGAGGAACGCCACATGTGATTGGCTTTTCGGAACTGATCATTTTGCCCATTTTCCCACTCTGAGTACTATTTTGTAGGTAGTTTTCTAATGGTTTCAGTTGTGTACCTTAACTTGACTTACACAGACTGACTGTCGAAGCAATGATTATTATTAGGTCCATCAAGTTATTTTACCTGCGAATAATAACTATTTCGATCTATGTCTGCAATTAGGATTTGTTGCCATCTAGATGCATGTGAATTTAAATGCGGTTTCGCAATAATATGTGGCAGCCAATTATTTGCAATTAGAATATAATGACTGATCTAATGAACATACCTTAACTTGACTTAGACAGATTGACTGTCGAAGCAATGATTATTATTATTAGGTCCATCAAGTTATTTTACCTGCGAATAACTATTCCGATCTATGTCTGTAGTTTGGATTTATTGCCATCTAGATGCATGTGAATTTAAATGCGGTTTCGCAATAATATGTGGTAATCAAAAATTTGCAATTAGAATTTAATGACTGATCTCATGAATGGACCTTAACTTGACTTACACAGATTGACTGTCGAAGCAATGATTATTATTAGGTCCATCAAGTTATTTTACCTGCGAATAACTATTTCGATCTATGATGACTGTGTATGTCTGCAATTCGGATTTATTGCCATCTAGGTGCATGTGAATTTAAATGCGGTTCCGCAATTATATGTGGCAGTAAATATTTTTCCAATTAAAATATATTGACCGATATAATGAATGGACCTAAACTTGACTTATACAGACTGACTCTTTCGTATCCCAAAATTATGTTCCAATTTACTCACGAGCTTCAGAAGAGACATGGTGTCAAATGCTTTTCTAGGTCTAAGAATACTGTTAAGCATTTTGGTCTACTATTACTAGTACTAGTTTCTGAGCTACAAAATCCATGAAATCATGAATGGTCTCATGAGTAGATTTACCAGGTCTAAAGCCATATTGTCGTTCCGACAACAAGTTCTGTTTTTCGAGGTATTCTATAAGCCTTTTAATAATAATCTTCTCCAATATTTTTGAAAGAGTAGGTTGGAGTGAAATTAGATGATAATTATCAGAACAATCACGTTTCCAAATAGTTTACTATTGTACCTGCCCCAGTCTGCTCCTAATAATTTTAATAAACTCTATCTTCTTGTATTCTGTTTATTGAGCGAACTGAAGCTGCGGGAATCTGTAAAAAATATATAATTCCAATTACCAAAGTAGATATTCAAATTCAAAACATTCAAGACCAAAAGGTTATTGATTGCAGAATCCAATCTCACTACTGAGCTAGCGAGGTATGAACTTACTTGTAGATGACTTTTGTGGAGATGTGCCTCTGTTCTTTGATCTCTTCCTGTAATCGTAGTAAAGGCATTTTATCTATGAAACTATTCACAGATGAATTACTAGTAGAACTCACTGGTGAAGTTAAGTGGCCTACTTAAGCACTGGTGCACTAGTAGAACGACTGGCTTTCAGCGCACTGCGTATTTATTGTAGGTCGATTAACCATTGCTTCTAGCTCTGCTAATGTATGGAGCGGTTGAAGAGGTGAAATCCATGAAACATTGTGAAGGGTGGCATAGTTCCTCGTGGTTTGGAGTGGAAGTCCTCTCTCCTGTTTGTTATTTCTTTGCATTGTATTTTCTGTTCGCTATCTTTGGATTTTTTCGTGTAGTGCTGGCTTGACAACTTCGCCAGTATTTTTAGTATTACTCCCAATTTCGCTCGTCGCTTCATTGCAGCCTTATAGATCGCAGCTTGAAGCGGAGTTCTACCACCTCTTTGCCGGGTCTTGGTACATTTTATTATTAAAAATATTGTTCTCCTTTGATATAACTACCAGAGAGTGTAACTGGTTAATTACTTCTTTGTTTTTGTGACTTTGTTCAATGAAAGTTGACACCTGTTGCATGTCGCAACCGCTCTCTTCGAGTTCATCGTCACTGTTTCCTATTTCTTTGGTCGCGACAGTGTAGCGGGCTTTGCTATAGTTCAGCCAAACTCTAAGTGTGCTCCGCGATACCCCTGAAGGGGTTCCGCAAGAATTTATAAAAAAATCAATACACCTCCCTCGAGGGGTAACGCCTTGAGGAACGCCACATGTGATTGGCTTTTCGGAACTGATCATTTTGCCCATTTTCCCACTCTGAGTACTATTTTGTAGGTAATTTTCTAATGGTTTCAGTTGTGTACCTTAACTTGACTTACACAGACTGACTGTCGAAGCAATGATTATTATTAGGTCCATCAAGTTATTTTACCTGCGAATAATAACTATTTCGATCTATGTCTGCAATTAGGATTTGTTGCCATCTAGATGCATGTGAATTTAAATGCGGTTTCGCAATAATATGTGGCAGCCAATTATTTGCAATTAGAATATAATGACTGATCTAATGAACATACCTTAACTTGACTTAGACAGATTGACTGTCGAAGCAATGATTATTATTATTAGGTCCATCAAGTTATTTTACCTGCGAATAACTATTCCGATCTATGTCTGTAGTTTGGATTTATTGCCATCTAGATGCATGTGAATTTAAATGCGGTTTCGCAATAATATGTGGTAATCAAAAATTTGCAATTAGAATTTAATGACTGATCTCATGAATGGACCTTAACTTGACTTACACAGATTGACTGTCGAAGCAATGATTATTATTAGGTCCATCAAGTTATTTTACCTGCGAATAACTATTTCGATCTATGATGACTGTGTATGTCTGCAATTCGGATTTATTGCCATCTAGGTGCATGTGAATTTAAATGCGGTTCCGCAATTATATGTGGCAGTAAATATTTTTCCAATTAAAATATATTGACCGATATAATGAATGGACCTAAACTTGACTTATACAGACTGACTCTTTCGTATCCCAAAATTATGTTCCAATTTACTCACGAGCTTCAGAAGAGACATGGTGTCAAATGCTTTTCTAGGTCTAAGAATACTGTTAAGCATTTTGGTCTACTATTACTAGTACTAGTTTCTGAGCTACAAAATCCATGAAATCATGAATGGTCTCATGAGTAGATTTACCAGGTCTAAAGCCATATTGTCGCTCCGACAACAAGTTCTGTTTTTCGAGGTATTCTATAAGCCTTTTAATAATAATCTTCTCCAATATTTTTGAAAGAGTAGGTTGGAGTGAAATTAGATGATAATTATCAGAACAATCACGTTTCCAAATAGTTTACTATTGTACCTGCCCCAGTCTGCTCCTAATAATTTTAATAAACTCTATCTTCTTGTATTCTGTTTATTGAGCGAACTGAAGCTGCGGGAATCTGTAAAAAATATATAATTCCAATTACCAAAGTAGATATTCAAATTCAAAACATTCAAGACCAAAAGGTTATTGATTGCAGAATCCAATCTCACTACTGAGCTAGCGAGGTATGAACTTACTTGTAGATGACTTTTGTGGAGATGTGCCTCTGTTCTTTGATCTCTTCCTGTAATCGTAGTAAAGGCATTTTATCTATGAAACTATTCACAGATGAATTACTAGTAGAACTCACTGGTGAAGTTAAGTGGCCTACTTAAGCACTGGTGCACTAGTAGAACGACTGGCTTTCAGCGCACTGCGTATTTATTGTAGGTCGATTAACCATTGCTTCTAGCTCTGCTAATGTATGGAGCGGTTGAAGAGGTGAAATCCATGAAACATTGTGAAGGGTGGCATAGTTCCTCGTGGTTTGGAGTGGAAGTCCTCTCTCCTGTTTGTTATTTCTTTGCATTGTATTTTCTGTTCGCTATCTTTGGATTTTTTCGTGTAGTGCTGGCTTGACAACTTCGCCAGTATTTTTAGTATTACTCCCAATTTCGCTCGTCGCTTCATTGCAGCCTTATAGATCGCAGCTTGAAGCGGAGTTCTACCACCTCTTTGCCGGGTCTTGGTACATTTTATTAATAAAAATATTGTTCTCCTTTGATATAACTACCAGAGAGTGTAACTGGTTAATTACTTCTTTGTTTTTGTGACTTTGTTCAATGAAAGTTGACACCTGTTGCATGTCGCAACCGCTCTCTTCGAGTTCATCGTCACTGTTTCCTATTTCTTTGGTCGCGACAGTGTAGCGGGCTTTGCTATAGTTCAGCCAAACTCTAAGTGTGCTCCGCGATACCCCTGAAGGGGTTCCGCAAGAATTTATAAAAAAATCAATACACCTCCCTCGAGGGGTAACGCCTTGAGGAACGCCACATGTGATTGGCTTTTCGGAACTGATCATTTTGCCCATTTTCCCACTCTGAGTACTATTTTGTAGGTAATTTTCTAATGGTTTCAGTTGTGTACCTTAACTTGACTTACACAGACTGACTGTCGAAGCAATGATTATTATTAGGTCCATCAAGTTATTTTACCTGCGAATAATAACTATTTCGATCTATGTCTGCAATTAGGATTTGTTGCCATCTAGATGCATGTGAATTTAAATGCGGTTTCGCAATAATATGTGGCAGCCAATTATTTGCAATTAGAATATAATGACTGATCTAATGAACATACCTTAACTTGACTTAGACAGATTGACTGTCGAAGCAATGATTATTATTATTAGGTCCATCAAGTTATTTTACCTGCGAATAACTATTCCGATCTATGTCTGTAGTTTGGATTTATTGCCATCTAGATGCATGTGAATTTAAATGCGGTTTCGCAATAATATGTGGTAATCAAAAATTTGCAATTAGAATTTAATGACTGATCTCATGAATGGACCTTAACTTGACTTACACAGATTGACTGTCGAAGCAATGATTATTATTAGGTCCATCAAGTTATTTTACCTGCGAATAACTATTTCGATCTATGATGACTGTGTATGTCTGCAATTCGGATTTATTGCCATCTAGGTGCATGTGAATTTAAATGCGGTTCCGCAATTATATGTGGCAGTAAATATTTTTCCAATTAAAATATATTGACCGATATAATGAATGGACCTAAACTTGACTTATACAGACTGACTCTTTCGTATCCCAAAATTATGTTCCAATTTACTCACGAGCTTCAGAAGAGACATGGTGTCAAATGCTTTTCTAGGTCTAAGAATACTGTTAAGCATTTTGGTCTACTATTACTAGTACTAGTTTCTGAGCTACAAAATCCATGAAATCATGAATGGTCTCATGAGTAGATTTACCAGGTCTAAAGCCATATTGTCGCTCCGACAACAAGTTTGGTTTTTCGAGGTATTCTATAAGCCTTTTAATAATAATCTTCTCCAATATTTTTGAAAGAGTAGGTTGGAGTGAAATTAGATGATAATTATCAGAACAATCACGTTTCCAAATAGTTTACTATTGTACCTGCCCCAGTCTGCTCCTAATAATTTTAATAAACTCTATCTTCTTGTATTCTGTTTATTGAGCGAACTGAAGCTGCGGGAATCTGTAAAAAATATATAATTCCAATTACCAAAGTAGATATTCAAATTCAAAACATTCAAGACCAAAAGGTTATTGATTGCAGAATCCAATCTCACTACTGAGCTAGCGAGGTATGAACTTACTTGTAGATGACTTTTGTGGAGATGTGCCTCTGTTCTTTGATCTCTTCCTGTAATCAGTAGTAAAGGCATTTTATCTATAAAACTATTCACAGATGAACTACTAGTAGAACTCACTGGTGAAGTTAAGTGGCCTACTTAAGCACTGGTGCACTAGTAGAACGACTAGCTTTCAGCGCACTGTGTATTTATTGTAGGTCGATTAACCATTGCTTCTAGCTCTGCTAATGTATGGAGCGGTTGAAGAGGTGAAATCCATGAAACATTGTGAAGGGTGGCATAGTTCCTCGTGGTTTGGAGTGGAAGTCCTCTCTCCTGTTTGTTATTTATTTGCATTGTATTTTCTGTTCGCTACCTTTGGATTTTTTTCGGGTAGTGCTGGCTTGACAACTTCGCCAGTATTTTTAGTATTACTCCCAATTTCGCTCGTCGCTTCATTGCAGCCTTATAGATCGCGTACCGAGCGACGCCAGCTTGAAGCGGAGTTCTACCACCTCTTTGCCGGGTCTTGGTACATTTTATTATTAAAAATATTGTTCTCCTTTGAATAACTACCAGAGAGTGTAACTGGTTAATTACTTCTTTGTTTTTGTGACTTTGTTCAATGAAAGTTGACACCTGTTGCATGTCGCAACCGCTCTCTTCGAGTTCATCGTCACTGTTTCCTATTTCTTTGGTCGCGACAGTGTAGCGGGCTTTGCTATAGTTCAGCCAAACTCTAAGTGTGCTCCGCGATACCCCTGAAGGGGTTCCGCAAGAATTTATAAAAAAATCAATACACCTCCCTCGAGGGGTAACGCCTTGAGGAACGCCACATGTGATTGGCTTTTCGGAACTGATCATTTTGCCCATTTTCCCACTCTGAGTACTATTTTGTAGGTAATTTTCTAATGGTTTCAGTTGTGTATCTTAACTTGACTTACACAGACTGACTGTCGAAGCAATGATTATTATTAGGTCCATCAAGTTATTTTACCTGCGAATAACTATTTCGATCTATGTCTGCAATTCGGATTTGTTGCCATCTAGATGCATGTGAATTTAAATGCGGTTTCGCAATAATATGTGGCAGCCAATTATTTGCAATTAGAATATAATGACTGATCTAATGAACATACCTTAACTTGACTTAGACAGATTGACTGTCGAAGCAATGATTATTATTATTAGGTCCATCAAGTTATTTTACCTGCGAATAACTATTCCGATCTATGTCTGTAGTTTGGATTTATTGCCATCTAGATGCATGTGAATTTAAATGCGGTTTCGCAATAATATGTGGTAATAAAAATTTGCAATTAGAATTTAATGACTGATCTCATGAATGGACCTTAACTTGACTTACACAGATTGACTGTCGAAGCAATGATTATTATTAGGTCCATCAAGTTATTTTACCTGCGAATAATATTTATTTCGATCTATGTCTGCAATTCGGATTTGTTGCCATCTAGATGCATGTGAATTTAAATGCGGTTTCGCAATAATATGTGGCAGCTAATTATTTGCAATTAGAATATAATGACTGATCTAATGAACATACCTTAACTTGACTTAGACAGATTGACTGTCGAAGCAATGATTATTATTATTAGGTCCATCAAGTTATTTTACCTGCGAATAACTATTCCGATCTATGTCTGTAGTTTGGATTTATTGCCATCTAGATGCATGTGAATTTAAATGCGGTTTCGCAATAATATGTGGTAATCAAAAATTTGCAATTAGAATTTAATGACTGATCTCATGAATGGACCTTAACTTGACTTACACAGATTGACTGTCGAAGCAATGATTATTATTAGGTCCATCAAGTTATTTTACCTGCGAATAACTATTTCGATCTATGATGACTGTGTATGTCTGCAATTCGGATTTATTGCCATCTAGGTGCATGTGAATTTAAATGCGGTTCCGCAATTATACGTGGCAGTAAATATTTTTCCAATTAAAATATATTGACCGATATAATGAATGGACCTAAACTTGACTTATACAGACTGACTCTTTCGTATCCCAAAATTATGTTCCAATTTACTCACGAGCTTCAGAAGAGACATGGTGTCAAATGCTTTTCTAGGTCTAAGAATACTGTTAAGCATTTTGGTCTACTATTACTAGTACTAGTTTCTGAGCTACAAAATCCATGAAATCATGAATGGTCTCATGAGTAGATTTACCAGGTCTAAAGCCATATTGTCGCTCCGACAACAAGTTTGGTTTTTCGAGGTATTCTATAAGCCTTTTAATAATAATCTTCTCCAATATTTTTGAAAGAGTAGGTTGGAGTGAAATTAGATGATAATTATCAGAACAATCACGTTTCCAAATAGTTTACTATTGTACCTGCCCCAGTCTGCTCCTAATAATTTTAATAAACTCTATCTTGTTGTATTCTGTTTATTGAGCGAACTGAAGCTGCGGGAATCTGTAAAAAATATATAATTCCAATTACCAAAGTAGATATTCAAATTCAAAACATTCAAGACCAAAAGGTTATTGATTGCAGAATCCAATCTCACTACTGAGCTAGCGAGGTATGAACTTACTTGTAGATGACTTTTGTGGAGATGTGCCTCTGTTCTTTGATCTCTTCCTGTAATCAGTAGTAAAGGCATTTTATCTATGAAACTATTCACAGATGAATTACTAGTAGAACTCACTGGTGAAGTTAAGTGGCCTACTTAAGCACTGGTGCACTAGTAGAACGACTGGCTTTCAGCGCACTGCGTATTTATTGTAGGTCGATTAACCATTGCTTCTAGCTCTGCTAATGTATGGAGCGGTTGAAGAGGTGAAATCCATGAAACATTGTGAAGGGTGGCATAGTTCCTCGTGGTTTGGAGTGGAAGTCCTCTCTCCTGTTTGTTATTTCTTTGCATTGTATTTTCTGTTCGCTATCTTTGGATTTTTTCGTGTAGTGCTGGCTTGACAACTTCGCCAGTATTTTTAGTATTACTCCCAATTTCGCTCGTCGCTTCATTGCAGCCTTATAGATCGAAGCTTGAAGCGGAGTTCTACCACCTCTTTGCCGGGTCTTGGTACATTTTATTATTAAAAATATTGTTCTCCTTTGATATAACTACCAGAGAGTGTAACTGGTTAATTACTTCTTTGTTTTTGTGACTTTGTTCAATGAAAGTTGACACCTGTTGCATGTCGCAACCGCTCTCTTCGAGTTCATCGTCACTGTTTCCTATTTCTTTGGTCGCGACAGTGTAGCGGGCTTTGCTATAGTTCAGCCAAACTCTAAGTGTGCTCCGCGATACCCCTGAAGGGGTTCCGCAAGAATTTATAAAAAAATCAATACACCTCCCTCGAGGGGTAACGCCTTGAGGAACGCCACATGTGATTGGCTTTTCGGAACTGATCATTTTGCCCATTTTCCCACTCTGAGTACTATTTTGTAGGTAATTTTCTAATGGTTTCAGTTGTGTACCTTAACTTGACTTACACAGACTGACTGTCGAAGCAATGATTATTATTAGGTCCATCAAGTTATTTTACCTGCGAATAATAACTATTTCGATCTATGTCTGCAATTAGGATTTGTTGCCATCTAGATGCATGTGAATTTAAATGCGGTTTCGCAATAATATGTGGCAGCCAATTATTTGCAATTAGAATATAATGACTGATCTAATGAACATACCTTAACTTGACTTAGACAGATTGACTGTCGAAGCAATGATTATTATTATTAGGTCCATCAAGTTATTTTACCTGCGAATAACTATTCCGATCTATGTCTGTAGTTTGGATTTATTGCCATCTAGATGCATGTGAATTTAAATGCGGTTTCGCAATAATATGTGGTAATCAAAAATTTGCAATTAGAATTTAATGACTGATCTCATGAATGGACCTTAACTTGACTTACACAGATTGACTGTCGAAGCAATGATTATTATTAGGTCCATCAAGTTATTTTACCTGCGAATAACTATTTCGATCTATGATGACTGTGTATGTCTGCAATTCGGATTTATTGCCATCTAGGTGCATGTGAATTTAAATGCGGTTCCGCAATTATATGTGGCAGTAAATATTTTTCCAATTAAAATATATTGACCGATATAATGAATGGACCTAAACTTGACTTATACAGACTGACTCTTTCGTATCCCAAAATTATGTTCCAATTTACTCACGAGCTTCAGAAGAGACATGGTGTCAAATGCTTTTCTAGGTCTAAGAATACTGTTAAGCATTTTGGTCTACTATTACTAGTACTAGTTTCTGAGCTACAAAATCCATGAAATCATGAATGGTCTCATGAGTAGATTTACCAGGTCTAAAGCCATATTGTCGCTCCGACAACAAGTTCTGTTTTTCGAGGTATTCTATAAGCCTTTTAATAATAATCTTCTCCAATATTTTTGAAAGAGTAGGTTGGAGTGAAATTAGATGATAATTATCAGAACAATCACGTTTCCAAATAGTTTACTATTGTACCTGCCCCAGTCTGCTCCTAATAATTTTAATAAACTCTATCTTCTTGTATTCTGTTTATTGAGCGAACTGAAGCTGCGGGAATCTGTAAAAAATATATAATTCCAATTACCAAAGTAGATATTCAAATTCAAAACATTCAAGACCAAAAGGTTATTGATTGCAGAATCCAATCTCACTACTGAGCTAGCGAGGTATGAACTTACTTGTAGATGACTTTTGTGGAGATGTGCCTCTGTTCTTTGATCTCTTCCTGTAATCAGTAGTAAAGGCATTTTATCTATAAAACTATTCACAGATGAACTACTAGTAGAACTCACTGGTGAAGTTAAGTGGCCTACTTAAGCACTGGTGCACTAGTAGAACGACTAGCTTTCAGCGCACTGTGTATTTATTGTAGGTCGATTAACCATTGCTTCTAGCTCTGCTAATGTATGGAGCGGTTGAAGAGGTGAAATCCATGAAACATTGTGAAGGGTGGCATAGTTCCTCGTGGTTTGGAGTGGAAGTCCTCTCTCCTGTTTGTTATTTATTTGCATTGTATTTTCTGTTCGCTACCTTTGGATTTTTTTCGGGTAGTGCTGGCTTGACAACTTCGCCAGTATTTTTAGTATTACTCCCAATTTCGCTCGTCGCTTCATTGCAGCCTTATAGATCGCGTACCGAGCGACGCCAGCTTGAAGCGGAGTTCTACCACCTCTTTGCCGGGTCTTGGTACATTTTATTATTAAAAATATTGTTCTCCTTTGAATAACTACCAGAGAGTGTAACTGGTTAATTACTTCTTTGTTTTTGTGACTTTGTTCAATGAAAGTTGACACCTGTTGCATGTCGCAACCGCTCTCTTCGAGTTCATCGTCACTGTTTCCTATTTCTTTGGTCGCGACAGTGTAGCGGGCTTTGCTATAGTTCAGCCAAACTCTAAGTGTGCTCCGCGATACCCCTGAAGGGGTTCCGCAAGAATTTATAAAAAAATCAATACACCTCCCTCGAGGGGTAACGCCTTGAGGAACGCCACATGTGATTGGCTTTTCGGAACTGATCATTTTGCCCATTTTCCCACTCTGAGTACTATTTTGTAGGTAATTTTCTAATGGTTTCAGTTGTGTATCTTAACTTGACTTACACAGACTGACTGTCGAAGCAATGATTATTATTAGGTCCATCAAGTTATTTTACCTGCGAATAACTATTTCGATCTATGTCTGCAATTCGGATTTGTTGCCATCTAGATGCATGTGAATTTAAATGCGGTTTCGCAATAATATGTGGCAGCCAATTATTTGCAATTAGAATATAATGACTGATCTAATGAACATACCTTAACTTGACTTAGACAGATTGACTGTCGAAGCAATGATTATTATTATTAGGTCCATCAAGTTATTTTACCTGCGAATAACTATTCCGATCTATGTCTGTAGTTTGGATTTATTGCCATCTAGATGCATGTGAATTTAAATGCGGTTTCGCAATAATATGTGGTAATAAAAATTTGCAATTAGAATTTAATGACTGATCTCATGAATGGACCTTAACTTGACTTACACAGATTGACTGTCGAAGCAATGATTATTATTAGGTCCATCAAGTTATTTTACCTGCGAATAATATTTATTTCGATCTATGTCTGCAATTCGGATTTGTTGCCATCTAGATGCATGTGAATTTAAATGCGGTTTCGCAATAATATGTGGCAGCTAATTATTTGCAATTAGAATATAATGACTGATCTAATGAACATACCTTAACTTGACTTAGACAGATTGACTGTCGAAGCAATGATTATTATTATTAGGTCCATCAAGTTATTTTACCTGCGAATAACTATTCCGATCTATGTCTGTAGTTTGGATTTATTGCCATCTAGATGCATGTGAATTTAAATGCGGTTTCGCAATAATATGTGGTAATCAAAAATTTGCAATTAGAATTTAATGACTGATCTCATGAATGGACCTTAACTTGACTTACACAGATTGACTGTCGAAGCAATGATTATTATTAGGTCCATCAAGTTATTTTACCTGCGAATAACTATTTCGATCTATGATGACTGTGTATGTCTGCAATTCGGATTTATTGCCATCTAGGTGCATGTGAATTTAAATGCGGTTCCGCAATTATACGTGGCAGTAAATATTTTTCCAATTAAAATATATTGACCGATATAATGAATGGACCTAAACTTGACTTATACAGACTGACTCTTTCGTATCCCAAAATTATGTTCCAATTTACTCACGAGCTTCAGAAGAGACATGGTGTCAAATGCTTTTCTAGGTCTAAGAATACTGTTAAGCATTTTGGTCTACTATTACTAGTACTAGTTTCTGAGCTACAAAATCCATGAAATCATGAATGGTCTCATGAGTAGATTTACCAGGTCTAAAGCCATATTGTCGCTCCGACAACAAGTTTGGTTTTTCGAGGTATTCTATAAGCCTTTTAATAATAATCTTCTCCAATATTTTTGAAAGAGTAGGTTGGAGTGAAATTAGATGATAATTATCAGAACAATCACGTTTCCAAATAGTTTACTATTGTACCTGCCCCAGTCTGCTCCTAATAATTTTAATAAACTCTATCTTGTTGTATTCTGTTTATTGAGCGAACTGAAGCTGCGGGAATCTGTAAAAAATATATAATTCCAATTACCAAAGTAGATATTCAAATTCAAAACATTCAAGACCAAAAGGTTATTGATTGCAGAATCCAATCTCACTACTGAGCTAGCGAGGTATGAACTTACTTGTAGATGACTTTTGTGGAGATGTGCCTCTGTTCTTTGATCTCTTCCTGTAATCAGTAGTAAAGGCATTTTATCTATGAAACTATTCACAGATGAATTACTAGTAGAACTCACTGGTGAAGTTAAGTGGCCTACTTAAGCACTGGTGCACTAGTAGAACGACTGGCTTTCAGCGCACTGCGTATTTATTGTAGGTCGATTAACCATTGCTTCTAGCTCTGCTAATGTATGGAGCGGTTGAAGAGGTGAAATCCATGAAACATTGTGAAGGGTGGCATAGTTCCTCGTGGTTTGGAGTGGAAGTCCTCTCTCCTGTTTGTTATTTCTTTGCATTGTATTTTCTGTTCGCTATCTTTGGATTTTTTCGTGTAGTGCTGGCTTGACAACTTCGCCAGTATTTTTAGTATTACTCCCAATTTCGCTCGTCGCTTCATTGCAGCCTTATAGATCGAAGCTTGAAGCGGAGTTCTACCACCTCTTTGCCGGGTCTTGGTACATTTTATTATTAAAAATATTGTTCTCCTTTGATATAACTACCAGAGAGTGTAACTGGTTAATTACTTCTTTGTTTTTGTGACTTTGTTCAATGAAAGTTGACACCTGTTGCATGTCGCAACCGCTCTCTTCGAGTTCATCGTCACTGTTTCCTATTTCTTTGGTCGCGACAGTGTAGCGGGCTTTGCTATAGTTCAGCCAAACTCTAAGTGTGCTCCGCGATACCCCTGAAGGGGTTCCGCAAGAATTTATAAAAAAATCAATACACCTCCCTCGAGGGGTAACGCCTTGAGGAACGCCACATGTGATTGGCTTTTCGGAACTGATCATTTTGCCCATTTTCCCACTCTGAGTACTATTTTGTAGGTAATTTTCTAATGGTTTCAGTTGTGTACCTTAACTTGACTTACACAGACTGACTGTCGAAGCAATGATTATTATTAGGTCCATCAAGTTATTTTACCTGCGAATAATAACTATTTCGATCTATGTCTGCAATTAGGATTTGTTGCCATCTAGATGCATGTGAATTTAAATGCGGTTTCGCAATAATATGTGGCAGCCAATTATTTGCAATTAGAATATAATGACTGATCTAATGAACATACCTTAACTTGACTTAGACAGATTGACTGTCGAAGCAATGATTATTATTATTAGGTCCATCAAGTTATTTTACCTGCGAATAACTATTCCGATCTATGTCTGTAGTTTGGATTTATTGCCATCTAGATGCATGTGAATTTAAATGCGGTTTCGCAATAATATGTGGTAATCAAAAATTTGCAATTAGAATTTAATGACTGATCTCATGAATGGACCTTAACTTGACTTACACAGATTGACTGTCGAAGCAATGATTATTATTAGGTCCATCAAGTTATTTTACCTGCGAATAACTATTTCGATCTATGATGACTGTGTATGTCTGCAATTCGGATTTATTGCCATCTAGGTGCATGTGAATTTAAATGCGGTTCCGCAATTATATGTGGCAGTAAATATTTTTCCAATTAAAATATATTGACCGATATAATGAATGGACCTAAACTTGACTTATACAGACTGACTCTTTCGTATCCCAAAATTATGTTCCAATTTACTCACGAGCTTCAGAAGAGACATGGTGTCAAATGCTTTTCTAGGTCTAAGAATACTGTTAAGCATTTTGGTCTACTATTACTAGTACTAGTTTCTGAGCTACAAAATCCATGAAATCATGAATGGTCTCATGAGTAGATTTACCAGGTCTAAAGCCATATTGTCGCTCCGACAACAAGTTCTGTTTTTCGAGGTATTCTATAAGCCTTTTAATAATAATCTTCTCCAATATTTTTGAAAGAGTAGGTTGGAGTGAAATTAGATGATAATTATCAGAACAATCACGTTTCCAAATAGTTTACTATTGTACCTGCCCCAGTCTGCTCCTAATAATTTTAATAAACTCTATCTTCTTGTATTCTGTTTATTGAGCGAACTGAAGCTGCGGGAATCTGTAAAAAATATATAATTCCAATTACCAAAGTAGATATTCAAATTCAAAACATTCAAGACCAAAAGGTTATTGATTGCAGAATCCAATCTCACTACTGAGCTAGCGAGGTATGAACTTACTTGTAGATGACTTTTGTGGAGATGTGCCTCTGTTCTTTGATCTCTTCCTGTAATCGTAGTAAAGGCATTTTATCTATGAAACTATTCACAGATGAATTACTAGTAGAACTCACTGGTGAAGTTAAGTGGCCTACTTAAGCACTGGTGCACTAGTAGAACGACTGGCTTTCAGCGCACTGCGTATTTATTGTAGGTCGATTAACCATTGCTTCTAGCTCTGCTAATGTATGGAGCGGTTGAAGAGGTGAAATCCATGAAACATTGTGAAGGGTGGCATAGTTCCTCGTGGTTTGGAGTGGAAGTCCTCTCTCCTGTTTGTTATTTCTTTGCATTGTATTTTCTGTTCGCTATCTTTGGATTTTTTCGTGTAGTGCTGGCTTGACAACTTCGCCAGTATTTTTAGTATTACTCCCAATTTCGCTCGTCGCTTCATTGCAGCCTTATAGATCGCAGCTTGAAGCGGAGTTCTACCACCTCTTTGCCGGGTCTTGGTACATTTTATTATTAAAAATATTGTTCTCCTTTGATATAACTACCAGAGAGTGTAACTGGTTAATTACTTCTTTGTTTTTGTGACTTTGTTCAATGAAAGTTGACACCTGTTGCATGTCGCAACCGCTCTCTTCGAGTTCATCGTCACTGTTTCCTATTTCTTTGGTCGCGACAGTGTAGCGGGCTTTGCTATAGTTCAGCCAAACTCTAAGTGTGCTCCGCGATACCCCTGAAGGGGTTCCGCAAGAATTTATAAAAAAATCAATACACCTCCCTCGAGGGGTAACGCCTTGAGGAACGCCACATGTGATTGGCTTTTCGGAACTGATCATTTTGCCCATTTTCCCACTCTGAGTACTATTTTGTAGGTAATTTTCTAATGGTTTCAGTTGTGTACCTTAACTTGACTTACACAGACTGACTGTCGAAGCAATGATTATTATTAGGTCCATCAAGTTATTTTACCTGCGAATAATAACTATTTCGATCTATGTCTGCAATTAGGATTTGTTGCCATCTAGATGCATGTGAATTTAAATGCGGTTTCGCAATAATATGTGGCAGCCAATTATTTGCAATTAGAATATAATGACTGATCTAATGAACATACCTTAACTTGACTTAGACAGATTGACTGTCGAAGCAATGATTATTATTATTAGGTCCATCAAGTTATTTTACCTGCGAATAACTATTCCGATCTATGTCTGTAGTTTGGATTTATTGCCATCTAGATGCATGTGAATTTAAATGCGGTTTCGCAATAATATGTGGTAATCAAAAATTTGCAATTAGAATTTAATGACTGATCTCATGAATGGACCTTAACTTGACTTACACAGATTGACTGTCGAAGCAATGATTATTATTAGGTCCATCAAGTTATTTTACCTGCGAATAACTATTTCGATCTATGATGACTGTGTATGTCTGCAATTCGGATTTATTGCCATCTAGGTGCATGTGAATTTAAATGCGGTTCCGCAATTATATGTGGCAGTAAATATTTTTCCAATTAAAATATATTGACCGATATAATGAATGGACCTAAACTTGACTTATACAGACTGACTCTTTCGTATCCCAAAATTATGTTCCAATTTACTCACGAGCTTCAGAAGAGACATGGTGTCAAATGCTTTTCTAGGTCTAAGAATACTGTTAAGCATTTTGGTCTACTATTACTAGTACTAGTTTCTGAGCTACAAAATCCATGAAATCATGAATGGTCTCATGAGTAGATTTACCAGGTCTAAAGCCATATTGTCGCTCCGACAACAAGTTCTGTTTTTCGAGGTATTCTATAAGCCTTTTAATAATAATCTTCTCCAATATTTTTGAAAGAGTAGGTTGGAGTGAAATTAGATGATAATTATCAGAACAATCACGTTTCCAAATAGTTTACTATTGTACCTGCCCCAGTCTGCTCCTAATAATTTTAATAAACTCTATCTTCTTGTATTCTGTTTATTGAGCGAACTGAAGCTGCGGGAATCTGTAAAAAATATATAATTCCAATTACCAAAGTAGATATTCAAATTCAAAACATTCAAGACCAAAAGGTTATTGATTGCAGAATCCAATCTCACTACTGAGCTAGCGAGGTATGAACTTACTTGTAGATGACTTTTGTGGAGATGTGCCTCTGTTCTTTGATCTCTTCCTGTAATCGTAGTAAAGGCATTTTATCTATGAAACTATTCACAGATGAATTACTAGTAGAACTCACTGGTGAAGTTAAGTGGCCTACTTAAGCACTGGTGCACTAGTAGAACGACTGGCTTTCAGCGCACTGCGTATTTATTGTAGGTCGATTAACCATTGCTTCTAGCTCTGCTAATGTATGGAGCGGTTGAAGAGGTGAAATCCATGAAACATTGTGAAGGGTGGCATAGTTCCTCGTGGTTTGGAGTGGAAGTCCTCTCTCCTGTTTGTTATTTCTTTGCATTGTATTTTCTGTTCGCTATCTTTGGATTTTTTCGTGTAGTGCTGGCTTGACAACTTCGCCAGTATTTTTAGTATTACTCCCAATTTCGCTCGTCGCTTCATTGCAGCCTTATAGATCGCAGCTTGAAGCGGAGTTCTACCACCTCTTTGCCGGGTCTTGGTACATTTTATTATTAAAAATATTGTTCTCCTTTGATATAACTACCAGAGAGTGTAACTGGTTAATTACTTCTTTGTTTTTGTGACTTTGTTCAATGAAAGTTGACACCTGTTGCATGTCGCAACCGCTCTCTTCGAGTTCATCGTCACTGTTTCCTATTTCTTTGGTCGCGACAGTGTAGCGGGCTTTGCTATAGTTCAGCCAAACTCTAAGTGTGCTCCGCGATACCCCTGAAGGGGTTCCGCAAGAATTTATAAAAAAATCAATACACCTCCCTCGAGGGGTAACGCCTTGAGGAACGCCACATGTGATTGGCTTTTCGGAACTGATCATTTTGCCCATTTTCCCACTCTGAGTACTATTTTGTAGGTAATTTTCTAATGGTTTCAGTTGTGTACCTTAACTTGACTTACACAGACTGACTGTCGAAGCAATGATTATTATTAGGTCCATCAAGTTATTTTACCTGCGAATAATAACTATTTCGATCTATGTCTGCAATTAGGATTTGTTGCCATCTAGATGCATGTGAATTTAAATGCGGTTTCGCAATAATATGTGGCAGCCAATTATTTGCAATTAGAATATAATGACTGATCTAATGAACATACCTTAACTTGACTTAGACAGATTGACTGTCGAAGCAATGATTATTATTATTAGGTCCATCAAGTTATTTTACCTGCGAATAACTATTCCGATCTATGTCTGTAGTTTGGATTTATTGCCATCTAGATGCATGTGAATTTAAATGCGGTTTCGCAATAATATGTGGTAATCAAAAATTTGCAATTAGTATTTAATGACTGATCTCATGAATGGACCTTAACTTGACTTACACAGATTGACTGTCGAAGCAATGATTATTATTAGGTCCATCAAGTTATTTTACCTGCGAATAACTATTTCGATCTATGATGACTGTGTATGTCTGCAATTCGGATTTATTGCCATCTAGGTGCATGTGAATTTAAATGCGGTTCCGCAATTATATGTGGCAGTAAATATTTTTCCAATTAAAATATATTGACCGATATAATGAATGGACCTAAACTTGACTTATACAGACTGACTCTTTCGTATCCCAAAATTATGTTCCAATTTACTCACGAGCTTCAGAAGAGACATGGTGTCAAATGCTTTTCTAGGTCTAAGAATACTGTTAAGCATTTTGGTCTACTATTACTAGTACTAGTTTCTGAGCTACAAAATCCATGAAATCATGAATGGTCTCATGAGTAGATTTACCAGGTCTAAAGCCATATTGTCGCTCCGACAACAAGTTTGGTTTTTCGAGGTATTCTATGAGCCTTTTAATAATAATCTTCTCCAATATTTTTGAAAGAGTAGGTTGGAGTGAAATTAGATGATAATTATCAGAACAATCACGTTTCCAAATAGTTTACTATTGTACCTGCCCCAGTCTGCTCCTAATAATTTTAATAAACTCTATCTTCTTGTATTCTGTTTATTGAGCGAACTGAAGCTGCGGGAATCTGTAAAAAATATATAATTCCAATTACCAAAGTAGATATTCAAATTCAAAACATTCAAGACCAAAAGGTTATTGATTGCAGAATCCAATCTCACTACTGAGCTAGCGAGGTATGAACTTACTTGTAGATGACTTTTGTGGAGATGTGCCTCTGTTCTTTGATCTCTTCCTGTAATCAGTAGTAAAGGCATTTTATCTATGAAACTATTCACAGATGAATTACTAGTAGAACTCACTGGTGAAGTTAAGTGGCCTACTTAAGCACTGGTGCACTAGTAGAACGACTGGCTTTCAGCGCACTGCGTATTTATTGTAGGTCGATTAACCATTGCTTCTAGCTCTGCTAATGTATGGAGCGGTTGAAGAGGTGAAATCCATGAAACATTGTGAAGGGTGGCATAGTTCCTCGTGGTTTGGAGTGGAAGTCCTCTCTCCTGTTTGTTATTTCTTTGCATTGTATTTTCTGTTCGCTATCTTTGGATTTTTTCGTGTAGTGCTGGCTTGACAACTTCGCCAGTATTTTTAGTATTACTCCCAATTTCGCTCGTCGCTTCATTGCAGCCTTATAGATCGCAGCTTGAAGCGGAGTTCTACCACCTCTTTGCCGGGTCTTGGTACATTTTATTATTAAAAATATTGTTCTCCTTTGATATAACTACCAGAGAGTGTAACTGGTTAATTACTTCTTTGTTTTTGTGACTTTGTTCAATGAAAGTTGACACCTGTTGCATGTCGCAACCGCTCTCTTCGAGTTCATCGTCACTGTTTCCTATTTCTTTGGTCGCGACAGTGTAGCGGGCTTTGCTATAGTTCAGCCAAACTCTAAGTGTGCTCCGCGATACCCCTGAAGGGGTTCCGCAAGAATTTATAAAAAAATCAATACACCTCCCTCGAGGGGTAACGCCTTGAGGAACGCCACATGTGATTGGCTTTTCGGAACTGATCATTTTGCCCATTTTCCCACTCTGAGTACTATTTTGTAGGTAATTTTCTAATGGTTTCAGTTGTGTACCTTAACTTGACTTACACAGACTGACTGTCGAAGCAATGATTATTATTAGGTCCATCAAGTTATTTTACCTGCGAATAATAACTATTTCGATCTATGTCTGCAATTCGGATTTGTTGCCATCTAGATGCATGTGAATTTAAATGCGGTTTCGCAATAATATGTGGCAGCCAATTATTTGCAATTAGAATATAATGACTGATCTAATGAACATACCTTAACTTGACTTAGACAGATTGACTGTCGAAGCAATGATTATTATTATTAGGTCCATCAAGTTATTTTACCTGCGAATAACTATTCCGATCTATGTCTGTAGTTTGGATTTATTGCCATCTAGATGCATGTGAATTTAAATGCGGTTTCGCAATAATATGTGGTAATCAAAAATTTGCAATTAGAATTTAATGACTGATGTCATGAATGGACCTTAACTTGACTTACACAGATTGACTGTCGAAGCAATGATTATTATTAGGTCCATCAAGTTATTTTACCTGCGAATAACTATTTCGATCTATGATGACTGTGTATGTCTGCAATTCGGATTTATTGCCATCTAGGTGCATGTGAATTTAAATGCGGTTCCGCAATTATATGTGGCAGTAAATATTTTTCCAATTAAAATATATTGACCGATATAATGAATGGACCTAAACTTGACTTATACAGACTGACTCTTTCGTATCCCAAAATTATGTTCCAATTTACTCACGAGCTTCAGAAGAGACATGGTGTCAAATGCTTTTCTAGGTCTAAGAATACTGTTAAGCATTTTGGTCTACTATTACTAGTACTAGTTTCTGAGCTACAAAATCCTTGAAATCATGAATGGTCTCATGAGTAGATTTACCAGGTCTAAAGCCATATTGTCGCTCCGACAACAAGTTTGGTTTTTCGAGGTATTCTATGAGCCTTTTAATAATAATCTTCTCCAATATTTTTGAAAGAGTAGGTTGGAGTGAAATTAGATGATAATTATCAGAACAATCACGTTTCCAAATAGTTTACTATTGTACCTGCCCCAGTCTGCTCCTAATAATTTTAATAAACTCTATCTTCTTGTATTCTGTTTATTGAGCGAACTGAAGCTGCGGGAATCTGTAAAAAATATATAATTCCAATTACCAAAGTAGATATTCAAATTCAAAACATTCAAGACCAAAAGGTTTTTGATTGCAGAATCCAATCTCACTACTGAGCTAGCGAGGTATGAACTTACTTGTAGATGACTTTTGTGGAGATGTGCCTCTGTTCTTTGATCTCTTCCTGTAATCAGTAGTAAAGGCATTTTATCTATGAAACTATTCACAGATGAACTACTAGTAGAACTCACTGGTGAAGTTAAGTGGCCTACTTAAGCACTGGTGCACTAGTAGAACGACTGGCTTTCAGCGCACTGCGTATTTATTGTAGGTCGATTAACCATTGCTTCTAGCTCTGCTAATGTATGGAGCGGTTGAAGAGGTGAAATCCATGAAACATTGTGAAGGGTGGCATAGTTCCTCGTGGTTGTCCTCTCTCCTGTTTGTTATTTATTTGCATTGTATTTTCTGTTCGCTACCTTTGGATTTTTTCGTGTAGTGCTGGCTTGACAACTTCGCCAGTATTTTTAGTATTACTCCCAATTTCGCTCGTCGCTTCATTGCAGCCTTATAGATCGCAGCTTGAAGCGGAGTTCTACCACCTCTTTGCCGGGTCTTGGTACATTTTATTATTAAAAATATTGTTCTCCTTTGATATAACTACCAGAGAGTGTAACTGGTTAATTACTTCTTTGTTTTTGTGACTTTGTTCAATGAAAGTTGACACCTGTTGCATGTCGCAACCGCTCTCTTCGAGTTCATCGTCACTGTTTCCTATTTCTTTGGTCGCGACAGTGTAGCGGGCTTTGCTATAGTTCAGCCAAACTCTAAGTGTGCTCCGCGATACCCCTGAAGGGGTTCCGCAAGAATTTATAAAAAAATCAATACACCTCCCTCGAGGGGTAACGCCTTGAGGAACGCCACATGTGATTGGCTTTTCGGAACTGATCATTTTGCCCATTTTCCCACTCTGAGTACTATTTTGTAGGTAATTTTCACATGGTTTCAGTTGTGTACCTTAACTTGACTTACACAGACTGACTGTCGAAGCAATGATTATTATTAGGTCCATCAAGTTATTTTACCTGCGAATAATAACTATTTCGATCTATGTCTGCAATTCGGATTTGTTGCCATCTAGATGCATGTGAATTTAAATGCGGTTTCGCAATAATATGTGGCAGCCAATTATTTGCAATTAGAATATAATGACTGATCTAATGAACATACCTTAACTTGACTTAGACAGATTGACTGTCGAAGCAATGATTATTATTATTAGGTCCATCAAGTTATTTTACCTGCGAATAACTATTCCGATCTATGTCTGTAGTTTGGATTTATTGCCATCTAGATGCATGTGAATTTAAATGCGGTTTCGCAATAATATGTGGTAATCAAAAATTTGCAATTAGAATTTAATGACTGATCTCATGAATGGACCTTAACTTGACTTACACAGATTGACTGTCGAAGCAATGATTATTATTAGGTCCATCAAGTTATTTTACCTGCGAATAACTATTTCGATCTATGATGACTGTGTATGTCTGCAATTCGGATTTATTGCCATCTAGGTGCATGTGAATTTAAATGCGGTTCCGCAATTATATGTGGCAGTAAATATTTTTCCAATTAAAATATATTGACCGATATAATGAATGGACCTAAACTTGACTTATACAGACTGACTCTTTCGTATCCCAAAATTATGTTCCAATTTACTCACGAGCTTCAGAAGAGACATGGTGTCAAATGCTTTTCTAGGTCTAAGAATACTGTTAAGCATTTTGGTCTACTATTACTAGTACTAGTTTCTGAGCTACAAAATCCATGAAATCATGAATGGTCTCATGAGTAGATTTACCAGGTCTAAAGCCATATTGTCGCTCCGACAACAAGTTTGGTTTTTCGAGGTATTCTATAAGCCTTTTAATAATAATCTTCTCCAATATTTTTGAAAGAGTAGGTTGGAGTGAAATTAGATGATAATTATCAGAACAATCACGTTTCCAAATAGTTTACTATTGTACCTGCCCCAGTCTGCTCCTAATAATTTTAATAAACTCTATCTTCTTGTATTCTGTTTATTGAGCGAACTGAAGCTGCGGGAATCTGTAAAAAATATATAATTCCAATTACCAAAGTAGATATTCAAATTCAAAACATTCAAGACCAAAAGGTTATTGATTGCAGAATCCAATCTCACTACTGAGCTAGCGAGGTATGAACTTACTTGTAGATGACTTTTGTGGAGATGTGCCTCTGTTCTTTGATCTCTTCCTGTAATCAGTAGTAAAGGCATTTTATCTATAAAACTATTCACAGATGAATTACTAGTAGAACTCACTGGTGAAGTTAAGTGGCCTACTTAAGCACTGGTGCACTAGTAGAACGACTAGCTTTCAGCGCACTGTGTATTTATTGTAGGTCGATTAACCATTGCTTCTAGCTCTGCTAATGTATGGAGCGGTTGAAGAGGTGAAATCCATGAAACATTGTGAAGGGTGGCATAGTTCCTCGTGGTTTGGAGTGGAAGTCCTCTCTCCTGTTTGTTATTTCTTTGCATTGTATTTTCTGTTCGCTACCTTTGGATTTTTTTCGGGTAGTGCTGGCTTGACAACTTCGCCAGTATTTTTAGTATTACTCCCAATTTCGCTCGTCGCTTCATTGCAGCCTTATAGATCGCGTACCGAGCGACGCCAGCTTGAAGCGGAGTTCTACCACCTCTTTGCCGGGTCTTGGTACATTTTATTATTAAAAATATTGTTCTCCTTTGAATAACTACCAGAGAGTGTAACTGGTTAATTACTTCTTTGTTTTTGTGACTTTGTTCAATGAAAGTTGACACCTGTTGCATGTCGCAACCGCTCTCTTCGAGTTCATCGTCACTGTTTCCTATTTCTTTGGTCGCGACAGTGTAGCGGGCTTTGCTATAGTTCAGCCAAACTCTAAGTGTGCTCCGCGATACCCCTGAAGGGGTTCCGCAAGAATTTATAAAAAAATCAATACACCTCCCTCGAGGGGTAACGCCTTGAGGAACGCCACATGTGATTGGCTTTTCGGAACTGATCATTTTGCCCATTTTCCCACTCTGAGTACTATTTTGTAGGTAATTTTCTAATGGTTTCAGTTGTGTACCTTAACTTGACTTACACAGACTGACTGTCGAAGCAATGATTATTATTAGGTCCATCAAGTTATTTTACCTGCGAATAATAACTATTTCGATCTATGTCTGCAATTCGGATTTGTTGCCATCTAGATGCATGTGAATTTAAATGCGGTTTCGCAATAATATGTGGCAGCCAATTATTTGCAATTAGAATATAATGACTGATCTAATGAACATACCTTAACTTGACTTAGACAGATTGACTGTCGAAGCAATGATTATTATTATTAGGTCCATCAAGTTATTTTACCTGCGAATAACTATTCCGATCTATGTCTGTAGTTTGGATTTATTGCCATCTAGATGCATGTGAATTTAAATGCGGTTTCGCAATAATATGTGGTAATCAAAAATTTGCAATTAGAATTTAATGACTGATCTCATGAATGGACCTTAACTTGACTTACACAGATTGACTGTCGAAGCAATGATTATTATTAGGTCCATCAAGTTATTTTACCTGCGAATAACTATTTCGATCTATGATGACTGTGTATGTCTGCAATTCGGATTTATTGCCATCTAGGTGCATGTGAATTTAAATGCGGTTCCGCAATTATATGTGGCAGTAAATATTTTTCCAATTAAAATATATTGACCGATATAATGAATGGACCTAAACTTGACTTATACAGACTGACTCTTTCGTATCCCAAAATTATGTTCCAATTTACTCACGAGCTTCAGAAGAGACATGGTGTCAAATGCTTTTCTAGGTCTAAGAATACTGTTAAGCATTTTGGTCTACTATTACTAGTACTAGTTTCTGAGCTACAAAATCCTTGAAATCATGAATGGTCTCATGAGTAGATTTACCAGGTCTAAAGCCATATTGTCGCTCCGACAACAAGTTTGGTTTTTCGAGGTATTCTATGAGCCTTTTAATAATAATCTTCTCCAATATTTTTGAAAGAGTAGGTTGGAGTGAAATTAGATGATAATTATCAGAACAATCACGTTTCCAAATAGTTTACTATTGTACCTGCCCCAGTCTGCTCCTAATAATTTTAATAAACTCTATCTTCTTGTATTCTGTTTATTGAGCGAACTGAAGCTGCGGGAATCTGTAAAAAATATATAATTCCAATTACCAAAGTAGATATTCAAATTCAAAACATTCAAGACCAAAAGGTTTTTGATTGCAGAATCCAATCTCACTACTGAGCTAGCGAGGTATGAACTTACTTGTAGATGACTTTTGTGGAGATGTGCCTCTGTTCTTTGATCTCTTCCTGTAATCAGTAGTAAAGGCATTTTATCTATGAAACTATTCACAGATGAACTACTAGTAGAACTCACTGGTGAAGTTAAGTGGCCTACTTAAGCACTGGTGCACTAGTAGAACGACTGGCTTTCAGCGCACTGCGTATTTATTGTAGGTCGATTAACCATTGCTTCTAGCTCTGCTAATGTATGGAGCGGTTGAAGAGGTGAAATCCATGAAACATTGTGAAGGGTGGCATAGTTCCTCGTGGTTGTCCTCTCTCCTGTTTGTTATTTATTTGCATTGTATTTTCTGTTCGCTACCTTTGGATTTTTTCGTGTAGTGCTGGCTTGACAACTTCGCCAGTATTTTTAGTATTACTCCCAATTTCGCTCGTCGCTTCATTGCAGCCTTATAGATCGCAGCTTGAAGCGGAGTTCTACCACCTCTTTGCCGGGTCTTGGTACATTTTATTATTAAAAATATTGTTCTCCTTTGATATAACTACCAGAGAGTGTAACTGGTTAATTACTTCTTTGTTTTTGTGACTTTGTTCAATGAAAGTTGACACCTGTTGCATGTCGCAACCGCTCTCTTCGAGTTCATCGTCACTGTTTCCTATTTCTTTGGTCGCGACAGTGTAGCGGGCTTTGCTATAGTTCAGCCAAACTCTAAGTGTGCTCCGCGATACCCCTGAAGGGGTTCCGCAAGAATTTATAAAAAAATCAATACACCTCCCTCGAGGGGTAACGCCTTGAGGAACGCCACATGTGATTGGCTTTTCGGAACTGATCATTTTGCCCATTTTCCCACTCTGAGTACTATTTTGTAGGTAATTTTCACATGGTTTCAGTTGTGTACCTTAACTTGACTTACACAGACTGACTGTCGAAGCAATGATTATTATTAGGTCCATCAAGTTATTTTACCTGCGAATAATAACTATTTCGATCTATGTCTGCAATTCGGATTTGTTGCCATCTAGATGCATGTGAATTTAAATGCGGTTTCGCAATAATATGTGGCAGCCAATTATTTGCAATTAGAATATAATGACTGATCTAATGAACATACCTTAACTTGACTTAGACAGATTGACTGTCGAAGCAATGATTATTATTAGGTCCATCAAGTTATTTTACCTGCGAATAACTATTTCGATCTATGATGACTGTGTATGTCTGCAATTCGGATTTATTGCCATCTAGGTGCATGTGAATTTAAATGCGGTTCCGCAATTATATGTGGCAGTAAATATTTTTCCAATTAAAATATATTGACCGATATAATGAATGGACCTAAACTTGACTTATACAGACTGACTCTTTCGTATCCCAAAATTATGTTCCAATTTACTCACGAGCTTCAGAAGAGACATGGTGTCAAATGCTTTTCTAGGTCTAAGAATACTGTTAAGCATTTTGGTCTACTATTACTAGTACTAGTTTCTGAGCTACAAAATCCATGAAATCATGAATGGTCTCATGAGTAGATTTACCAGGTCTAAAGCCATATTGTCGCTCCGACAACAAGTTTGGTTTTTCGAGGTATTCTATAAGCTTTTTAATAATAATCTTCTCCAATATTTTTGAAAGAGTAGGTTGGAGTGAAATTAGATGATAATTATCAGAACAATCACGTTTCCAAATAGTTTACTATTGTACCTGCCCCAGTCTGCTCCTAATAATTTTAATAAACTCTATCTTCTTGTATTCTGTTTATTGAGCGAACTGAAGCTGCGGGAATCTGTAAAAAATATATAATTCCAATTACCAAAGTAGATATTCAAATTCAAAACATTCAAGACCAAAAGGTTATTGATTGCAGAATCCAATCTCACTACTGAGCTAGCGAGGTATGAACTTACTTGTAGATGACTTTTGTGGAGATGTGCCTCTGTTCTTTGATCTCTTCCTGTAATCAGTAGTAAAGGCATTTTACTTAAGCACTGGTGCACTAGTAGAACGACTGGCTTTCAGCGCACTGCGTATTTATTGTAGGTCGATTAACCATTGCTTCTAGCTCTGCTAATGTATGGAGCGGTTGAAGAGGTGAAATCCATGAAACATTGTGAAGGGTGGCATAGTTCCTCGTGGTTGTCCTCTCTCCTGTTTGTTATTTATTTGCATTGTATTTTCTGTTCGCTACCTTTGGATTTTTTCGTGTAGTGCTGGCTTGACAACTTCGCCAGTATTTTTAGTATTACTCCCAATTTCGCTCGTCGCTTCATTGCAGCCTTATAGATCGCAGCTTGAAGCGGAGTTCTACCACCTCTTTGCCGGGTCTTGGTACATTTTATTATTAAAAATATTGTTCTCCTTTGATATAACTACCAGAGAGTGTAACTGGTTAATTACTTCTTTGTTTTTGTGACTTTGTTCAATGAAAGTTGACACCTGTTGCATGTCGCAACCGCTCTCTTCGAGTTCATCGTCACTGTTTCCTATTTCTTTGGTCGCGACAGTGTAGCGGGCTTTGCTATAGTTCAGCCAAACTCTAAGTGTGCTCCGCGATACCCCTGAAGGGGTTCCGCAAGAATTTATAAAAAAATCAATACACCTCCCTCGAGGGGTAACGCCTTGAGGAACGCCACATGTGATTGGCTTTTCGGAACTGATCATTTTGCCCATTTTCCCACTCTGAGTACTATTTTGTAGGTAATTTTCTAATGGTTTCAGTTGTGTACCTTAACTTGACTTACACAGACTGACTGTCGAAGCAATGATTATTATTAGGTCCATCAAGTTATTTTACCTGCGAATAATAACTATTTCGATCTATGTCTGCAATTCGGATTTGTTGCCATCTAGATGCATGTGAATTTAAATGCGGTTTCGCAATAATATGTGGCAGCCAATTATTTGCAATTAGAATATAATGACTGATCTAATGAACATACCTTAACTTGACTTAGACAGATTGACTGTCGAAGCAATGATTATTATTATTAGGTCCATCAAGTTATTTTACCTGCGAATAACTATTCCGATCTATGTCTGTAGTTTGGATTTATTGCCATCTAGATGCATGTGAATTTAAATGCGGTTTCGCAATAATATGTGGTAATCAAAAATTTGCAATTAGAATTTAATGACTGATGTCATGAATGGACCTTAACTTGACTTACACAGATTGACTGTCGAAGCAATGATTATTATTAGGTCCATCAAGTTATTTTACCTGCGAATAACTATTTCGATCTATGATGACTGTGTATGTCTGCAATTCGGATTTATTGCCATCTAGGTACATGTGAATTTAAATGCGGTTCCGCAATTATATGTGGCAGTAAATATTTTTCCAATTAAAATATATTGACCGATATAATGAATGGACCTAAACTTGACTTATACAGACTGACTCTTTCGTATCCCAAAATTATGTTCCAATTTACTCACGAGCTTCAGAAGAGACATGGTGTCAAATGCTTTTCTAGGTCTAAGAATACTGTTAAGCATTTTGGTCTACTATTACTAGTACTAGTTTCTGAGCTACAAAATCCATGAAATCATGAATGGTCTCATGAGTAGATTTACCAGGTCTAAAGCCATATTGTCGCTCCGACAACAAGTTTGGTTTTTCGAGGTATTCTATAAGCCTTTTAATAATAATCTTCTCCAATATTTTTGAAAGAGTAGGTTGGAGTGAAATTAGATGATAATTATCAGAACAATCACGTTTCCAAATAGTTTACTATTGTACCTGCCCCAGTCTGCTCCTAATAATTTTAATAAACTCTATCTTCTTGTATTCTGTTTATTGAGCGAACTGAAGCTGCGGGAATCTGTAAAAAATATATAATTCCAATTACCAAAGTAGATATTCAAATTCAAAACATTCAAGACCAAAAGGTTATTGATTGCAGAATCCAATCTCACTACTGAGCTAGCGAGGTATGAACTTACTTGTAGATGACTTTTGTGGAGATGTGCCTCTGTTCTTTGATCTCTTCCTGTAATCAGTAGTAAAGGCATTTTATCTATAAAACTATTCACAGATGAATTACTAGTAGAACTCACTGGTGAAGTTAAGTGGCCTACTTAAGCACTGGTGCACTAGTAGAACGACTAGCTTTCAGCGCACTGTGTATTTATTGTAGGTCGATTAACCATTGCTTCTAGCTCTGCTAATGTATGGAGCGGTTGAAGAGGTGAAATCCATGAAACATTGTGAAGGGTGGCATAGTTCCTCGTGGTTTGGAGTGGAAGTCCTCTCTCCTGTTTGTTATTTCTTTGCATTGTATTTTCTGTTCGCTACCTTTGGATTTTTTTCGGGTAGTGCTGGCTTGACAACTTCGCCAGTATTTTTAGTATTACTCCCAATTTCGCTCGTCGCTTCATTGCAGCCTTATAGATCGCGTACCGAGCGACGCCAGCTTGAAGCGGAGTTCTACCACCTCTTTGCCGGGTCTTGGTACATTTTATTATTAAAAATATTGTTCTCCTTTGAATAACTACCAGAGAGTGTAACTGGTTAATTACTTCTTTGTTTTTGTGACTTTGTTCAATGAAAGTTGACACCTGTTGCATGTCGCAACCGCTCTCTTCGAGTTCATCGTCACTGTTTCCTATTTCTTTGGTCGCGACAGTGTAGCGGGCTTTGCTATAGTTCAGCCAAACTCTAAGTGTGCTCCGCGATACCCCTGAAGGGGTTCCGCAAGAATTTATAAAAAAATCAATACACCTCCCTCGAGGGGTAACGCCTTGAGGAACGCCACATGTGATTGGCTTTTCGGAACTGATCATTTTGCCCATTTTCCCACTCTGAGTACTATTTTGTAGGTAATTTTCTAATGGTTTCAGTTGTGTACCTTAACTTGACTTACACAGACTGACTGTCGAAGCAATGATTATTATTAGGTCCATCAAGTTATTTTACCTGCGAATAATAACTATTTCGATCTATGTCTGCAATTCGGATTTGTTGCCATCTAGATGCATGTGAATTTAAATGCGGTTTCGCAATAATATGTGGCAGCCAATTATTTGCAATTAGAATATAATGACTGATCTAATGAACATACCTTAACTTGACTTAGACAGATTGACTGTCGAAGCAATGATTATTATTATTAGGTCCATCAAGTTATTTTACCTGCGAATAACTATTCCGATCTATGTCTGTAGTTTGGATTTATTGCCATCTAGATGCATGTGAATTTAAATGCGGTTTCGCAATAATATGTGGTAATCAAAAATTTGCAATTAGAATTTAATGACTGATCTCATGAATGGACCTTAACTTGACTTACACAGATTGACTGTCGAAGCAATGATTATTATTAGGTCCATCAAGTTATTTTACCTGCGAATAACTATTTCGATCTATGATGACTGTGTATGTCTGCAATTCGGATTTATTGCCATCTAGGTGCATGTGAATTTAAATGCGGTTCCGCAATTATATGTGGCAGTAAATATTTTTCCAATTAATATATATTGACCGATATAATGAATGGACCTAAACTTGACTTACAGACTGACTCTTTCGTATCCCAAAATTATGTTCCAATTTACTCACGAGCTTCAGAAGAGACATGGTGTCAAATGCTTTTCTAGGTCTAAGAATACTGTTAAGCATTTTGGTCTACTATTACTAGTACTAGTTTCTGAGCTACAAAATCCATGAAATCATGAATGGTCTCATGAGTAGATTTACCAGGTCTAAAGCCATATTGTCGCTCTGACAACAAGTTTGGTTTTTCGAGGTATTCTATAAGCCTTTTAATAATAATCTTCTCCAATATTTTTGAAAGAGTAGGTTGGAGTGAAATTAGATGATAATTATCAGAACAATCACGTTTCCAAATAGTTTACTATTGTACCTGCCCCAGTCTGCTCCTAATAATTTTAATAAACTCTATCTTCTTGTATTCTGTTTATTGAGCGAACTGAAGCTGCGGGAATCTGTAAAAAATATATAATTCCAATTACCAAAGTAGATATTCAAATTCAAAACATTCAAGACCAAAAGGTTATTGATTGCAGAATCCAATCTCACTACTGAGCTAGCGAGGTATGAACTTACTTGTAGATGACTTTTGTGGAGATGTGCCTCTGTTCTTTGATCTCTTCCTGTAATCAGTAGTAAAGGCATTTTATCTATAAAACTATTCACAGATGAATTACTAGTAGAACTCACTGGTGAAGTTAAGTGGCCTACTTAAGCACTGGTGCACTAGTAGAACGACTAGCTTTCAGCGCACTGTGTATTTATTGTAGGTCGATTAACCATTGCTTCTAGCTCTGCTAATGTATGGAGCGGTTGAAGAGGTGAAATCCATGAAACATTGTGAAGGGTGGCATAGTTCCTCGTGGTTTGGAGTGGAAGTCCTCTCTCCTGTTTGTTATTTCTTTGCATTGTATTTTCTGTTCGCTACCTTTGGATTTTTTTCGGGTAGTGCTGGCTTGACAACTTCGCCAGTATTTTTAGTATTACTCCCAATTTCGCTCGTCGCTTCATTGCAGCCTTATAGATCGCGTACCGAGCGACGCCAGCTTGAAGCGGAGTTCTACCACCTCTTTGCCGGGTCTTGGTACATTTTATTATTAAAAATATTGTTCTCCTTTGCATAACTACCAGAGAGTGTAACTGGTTAATTACTTCTTTGTTTTTGTGACTTTGTTCAATGAAAGTTGACACCTGTTGCATGTCGCAACCGCTCTCTTCGAGTTCATCGTCACTGTTTCCTATTTCTTTGGTCGCGACAGTGTAGCGGGCTTTGCTATAGTTCAGCCAAACTCTAAGTGTGCTCCGCGATACCCCTGAAGGGGTTCCGCAAGAATTTATAAAAAAATCAATACACCTCCCTCGAGGGGTAACGCCTTGAGGAACGCCACATGTGATTGGCTTTTCGGAACTGATCATTTTGCCCATTTTCCCACTCTGAGTACTATTTTGTAGGTAATTTTCTAATGGTTTCAGTTGTGTACCTTAACTTGACTTACACAGACTGACTGTCGAAGCAATGATTATTATTAGGTCCATCAAGTTATTTTACCTGCGAATAATAACTATTTCGATCTATGTCTGCAATTCGGATTTGTTGCCATCTAGATGCATGTGAATTTAAATGCGGTTTCGCAATAATATGTGGCAGCCAATTATTTGCAATTAGAATATAATGACTGATCTAATGAACATACCTTAACTTGACTTAGACAGATTGACTGTCGAAGCAATGATTATTATTATTAGGTCCATCAAGTTATTTTACCTGCGAATAACTATTCCGATCTATGTCTGTAGTTTGGATTTATTGCCATCTAGATGCATGTGAATTTAAATGCGGTTTCGCAATAATATGTGGTAATCAAAAATTTGCAATTAGAATTTAATGACTGATCTCATGAATGGACCTTAACTTGACTTACACAGATTGACTGTCGAAGCAATGATTATTATTAGGTCCATCAAGTTATTTTACCTGCGAATAACTATTTCGATCTATGATGACTGTGTATGTCTGCAATTCGGATTTATTGCCATCTAGGTGCATGTGAATTTAAATGCGGTTCCGCAATTATATGTGGCAGTAAATATTTTTCCAATTAAAATATATTGACCGATATAATGAATGGACCTAAACTTGACTTATACAGACTGACTCTTTCGTATCCCAAAATTATGTTCCAATTTACTCACGAGCTTCAGAAGAGACATGGTGTCAAATGCTTTTCTAGGTCTAAGAATACTGTTAAGCATTTTGGTCTACTATTACTAGTACTAGTTTCTGAGCTACAAAATCCTTGAAATCATGAATGGTCTCATGAGTAGATTTACCAGGTCTAAAGCCATATTGTCGCTCCGACAACAAGTTTGGTTTTTCGAGGTATTCTATGAGCCTTTTAATAATAATCTTCTCCAATATTTTTGAAAGAGTAGGTTGGAGTGAAATTAGATGATAATTATCAGAACAATCACGTTTCCAAATAGTTTACTATTGTACCTGCCCCAGTCTGCTCCTAATAATTTTAATAAACTCTATCTTCTTGTATTCTGTTTATTGAGCGAACTGAAGCTGCGGGAATCTGTAAAAAATATATAATTCCAATTACCAAAGTAGATATTCAAATTCAAAACATTCAAGACCAAAAGGTTTTTGATTGCAGAATCCAATCTCACTACTGAGCTAGCGAGGTATGAACTTACTTGTAGATGACTTTTGTGGAGATGTGCCTCTGTTCTTTGATCTCTTCCTGTAATCAGTAGTAAAGGCATTTTATCTATGAAACTATTCACAGATGAACTACTAGTAGAACTCACTGGTGAAGTTAAGTGGCCTACTTAAGCACTGGTGCACTAGTAGAACGACTGGCTTTCAGCGCACTGCGTATTTATTGTAGGTCGATTAACCATTGCTTCTAGCTCTGCTAATGTATGGAGCGGTTGAAGAGGTGAAATCCATGAAACATTGTGAAGGGTGGCATAGTTCCTCGTGGTTGTCCTCTCTCCTGTTTGTTATTTATTTGCATTGTATTTTCTGTTCGCTACCTTTGGATTTTTTCGTGTAGTGCTGGCTTGACAACTTCGCCAGTATTTTTAGTATTACTCCCAATTTCGCTCGTCGCTTCATTGCAGCCTTATAGATCGCAGCTTGAAGCGGAGTTCTACCACCTCTTTGCCGGGTCTTGGTACATTTTATTATTAAAAATATTGTTCTCCTTTGATATAACTACCAGAGAGTGTAACTGGTTAATTACTTCTTTGTTTTTGTGACTTTGTTCAATGAAAGTTGACACCTGTTGCATGTCGCAACCGCTCTCTTCGAGTTCATCGTCACTGTTTCCTATTTCTTTGGTCGCGACAGTGTAGCGGGCTTTGCTATAGTTCAGCCAAACTCTAAGTGTGCTCCGCGATACCCCTGAAGGGGTTCCGCAAGAATTTATAAAAAAATCAATACACCTCCCTCGAGGGGTAACGCCTTGAGGAACGCCACATGTGATTGGCTTTTCGGAACTGATCATTTTGCCCATTTTCCCACTCTGAGTACTATTTTGTAGGTAATTTTCACATGGTTTCAGTTGTGTACCTTAACTTGACTTACACAGACTGACTGTCGAAGCAATGATTATTATTAGGTCCATCAAGTTATTTTACCTGCGAATAATAACTATTTCGATCTATGTCTGCAATTCGGATTTGTTGCCATCTAGATGCATGTGAATTTAAATGCGGTTTCGCAATAATATGTGGCAGCCAATTATTTGCAATTAGAATATAATGACTGATCTAATGAACATACCTTAACTTGACTTAGACAGATTGACTGTCGAAGCAATGATTATTATTAGGTCCATCAAGTTATTTTACCTGCGAATAACTATTTCGATCTATGATGACTGTGTATGTCTGCAATTCGGATTTATTGCCATCTAGGTGCATGTGAATTTAAATGCGGTTCCGCAATTATATGTGGCAGTAAATATTTTTCCAATTAAAATATATTGACCGATATAATGAATGGACCTAAACTTGACTTATACAGACTGACTCTTTCGTATCCCAAAATTATGTTCCAATTTACTCACGAGCTTCAGAAGAGACATGGTGTCAAATGCTTTTCTAGGTCTAAGAATACTGTTAAGCATTTTGGTCTACTATTACTAGTACTAGTTTCTGAGCTACAAAATCCATGAAATCATGAATGGTCTCATGAGTAGATTTACCAGGTCTAAAGCCATATTGTCGCTCCGACAACAAGTTTGGTTTTTCGAGGTATTCTATAAGCTTTTTAATAATAATCTTCTCCAATATTTTTGAAAGAGTAGGTTGGAGTGAAATTAGATGATAATTATCAGAACAATCACGTTTCCAAATAGTTTACTATTGTACCTGCCCCAGTCTGCTCCTAATAATTTTAATAAACTCTATCTTCTTGTATTCTGTTTATTGAGCGAACTGAAGCTGCGGGAATCTGTAAAAAATATATAATTCCAATTACCAAAGTAGATATTCAAATTCAAAACATTCAAGACCAAAAGGTTATTGATTGCAGAATCCAATCTCACTACTGAGCTAGCGAGGTATGAACTTACTTGTAGATGACTTTTGTGGAGATGTGCCTCTGTTCTTTGATCTCTTCCTGTAATCAGTAGTAAAGGCATTTTATCTATGAAACTATTCACAGATGAACTACTAGTAGAACTCACTGGTGAAGTTAAGTGGCCTACTTAAGCACTGGTGCACTAGTAGAACGACTGGCTTTCAGCGCACTGCGTATTTATTGTAGGTCGATTAACCATTGCTTCTAGCTCTGCTAATGTATGGAGCGGTTGAAGAGGTGAAATCCATGAAACATTGTGAAGGGTGGCATAGTTCCTCGTGGTTGTCCTCTCTCCTGTTTGTTATTTATTTGCATTGTATTTTCTGTTCGCTACCTTTGGATTTTTTCGTGTAGTGCTGGCTTGACAACTTCGCCAGTATTTTTAGTATTACTCCCAATTTCGCTCGTCGCTTCATTGCAGCCTTATAGATCGCAGCTTGAAGCGGAGTTCTACCACCTCTTTGCCGGGTCTTGGTACATTTTATTATTAAAAATATTGTTCTCCTTTGATATAACTACCAGAGAGTGTAACTGGTTAATTACTTCTTTGTTTTTGTGACTTTGTTCAATGAAAGTTGACACCTGTTGCATGTCGCAACCGCTCTCTTCGAGTTCATCGTCACTGTTTCCTATTTCTTTGGTCGCGACAGTGTAGCGGGCTTTGCTATAGTTCAGCCAAACTCTAAGTGTGCTCCGCGATACCCCTGAAGGGGTTCCGCAAGAATTTATAAAAAAATCAATACACCTCCCTCGAGGGGTAACGCCTTGAGGAACGCCACATGTGATTGGCTTTTCGGAACTGATCATTTTGCCCATTTTCCCACTCTGAGTACTATTTTGTAGGTAATTTTCTAATGGTTTCAGTTGTGTACCTTAACTTGACTTACACAGACTGACTGTCGAAGCAATGATTATTATTAGGTCCATCAAGTTATTTTACCTGCGAATAATAACTATTTCGATCTATGTCTGCAATTCGGATTTGTTGCCATCTAGATGCATGTGAATTTAAATGCGGTTTCGCAATAATATGTGGCAGCCAATTATTTGCAATTAGAATATAATGACTGATCTAATGAACATACCTTAACTTGACTTAGACAGATTGACTGTCGAAGCAATGATTATTATTATTAGGTCCATCAAGTTATTTTACCTGCGAATAACTATTCCGATCTATGTCTGTAGTTTGGATTTATTGCCATCTAGATGCATGTGAATTTAAATGCGGTTTCGCAATAATATGTGGTAATCAAAAATTTGCAATTAGAATTTAATGACTGATGTCATGAATGGACCTTAACTTGACTTACACAGATTGACTGTCGAAGCAATGATTATTATTAGGTCCATCAAGTTATTTTACCTGCGAATAACTATTTCGATCTATGATGACTGTGTATGTCTGCAATTCGGATTTATTGCCATCTAGGTACATGTGAATTTAAATGCGGTTCCGCAATTATATGTGGCAGTAAATATTTTTCCAATTAAAATATATTGACCGATATAATGAATGGACCTAAACTTGACTTATACAGACTGACTCTTTCGTATCCCAAAATTATGTTCCAATTTACTCACGAGCTTCAGAAGAGACATGGTGTCAAATGCTTTTCTAGGTCTAAGAATACTGTTAAGCATTTTGGTCTACTATTACTAGTACTAGTTTCTGAGCTACAAAATCCATGAAATCATGAATGGTCTCATGAGTAGATTTACCAGGTCTAAAGCCATATTGTCGCTCCGACAACAAGTTTGGTTTTTCGAGGTATTCTATAAGCCTTTTAATAATAATCTTCTCCAATATTTTTGAAAGAGTAGGTTGGAGTGAAATTAGATGATAATTATCAGAACAATCACGTTTCCAAATAGTTTACTATTGTACCTGCCCCAGTCTGCTCCTAATAATTTTAATAAACTCTATCTTCTTGTATTCTGTTTATTGAGCGAACTGAAGCTGCGGGAATCTGTAAAAAATATATAATTCCAATTACCAAAGTAGATATTCAAATTCAAAACATTCAAGACCAAAAGGTTATTGATTGCAGAATCCAATCTCACTACTGAGCTAGCGAGGTATGAACTTACTTGTAGATGACTTTTGTGGAGATGTGCCTCTGTTCTTTGATCTCTTCCTGTAATCAGTAGTAAAGGCATTTTATCTATAAAACTATTCACAGATGAATTACTAGTAGAACTCACTGGTGAAGTTAAGTGGCCTACTTAAGCACTGGTGCACTAGTAGAACGACTAGCTTTCAGCGCACTGTGTATTTATTGTAGGTCGATTAACCATTGCTTCTAGCTCTGCTAATGTATGGAGCGGTTGAAGAGGTGAAATCCATGAAACATTGTGAAGGGTGGCATAGTTCCTCGTGGTTTGGAGTGGAAGTCCTCTCTCCTGTTTGTTATTTCTTTGCATTGTATTTTCTGTTCGCTACCTTTGGATTTTTTTCGGGTAGTGCTGGCTTGACAACTTCGCCAGTATTTTTAGTATTACTCCCAATTTCGCTCGTCGCTTCATTGCAGCCTTATAGATCGCGTACCGAGCGACGCCAGCTTGAAGCGGAGTTCTACCACCTCTTTGCCGGGTCTTGGTACATTTTATTATTAAAAATATTGTTCTCCTTTGAATAACTACCAGAGAGTGTAACTGGTTAATTACTTCTTTGTTTTTGTGACTTTGTTCAATGAAAGTTGACACCTGTTGCATGTCGCAACCGCTCTCTTCGAGTTCATCGTCACTGTTTCCTATTTCTTTGGTCGCGACAGTGTAGCGGGCTTTGCTATAGTTCAGCCAAACTCTAAGTGTGCTCCGCGATACCCCTGAAGGGGTTCCGCAAGAATTTATAAAAAAATCAATACACCTCCCTCGAGGGGTAACGCCTTGAGGAACGCCACATGTGATTGGCTTTTCGGAACTGATCATTTTGCCCATTTTCCCACTCTGAGTACTATTTTGTAGGTAATTTTCTAATGGTTTCAGTTGTGTACCTTAACTTGACTTACACAGACTGACTGTCGAAGCAATGATTATTATTAGGTCCATCAAGTTATTTTACCTGCGAATAATAACTATTTCGATCTATGTCTGCAATTCGGATTTGTTGCCATCTAGATGCATGTGAATTTAAATGCGGTTTCGCAATAATATGTGGCAGCCAATTATTTGCAATTAGAATATAATGACTGATCTAATGAACATACCTTAACTTGACTTAGACAGATTGACTGTCGAAGCAATGATTATTATTATTAGGTCCATCAAGTTATTTTACCTGCGAATAACTATTCCGATCTATGTCTGTAGTTTGGATTTATTGCCATCTAGATGCATGTGAATTTAAATGCGGTTTCGCAATAATATGTGGTAATCAAAAATTTGCAATTAGAATTTAATGACTGATCTCATGAATGGACCTTAACTTGACTTACACAGATTGACTGTCGAAGCAATGATTATTATTAGGTCCATCAAGTTATTTTACCTGCGAATAACTATTTCGATCTATGATGACTGTGTATGTCTGCAATTCGGATTTATTGCCATCTAGGTGCATGTGAATTTAAATGCGGTTCCGCAATTATATGTGGCAGTAAATATTTTTCCAATTAATATATATTGACCGATATAATGAATGGACCTAAACTTGACTTACAGACTGACTCTTTCGTATCCCAAAATTATGTTCCAATTTACTCATGAGCTTCAGAAGAGACATGGTGTCAAATGCTTTTCTAGGTCTAAGAATACTGTTAAGCATTTTGGTCTACTATTACTAGTACTAGTTTCTGAGCTACAAAATCCATGAAATCATGAATGGTCTCATGAGTAGATTTACCAGGTCTAAAGCCATATTGTCGCTCTGACAACAAGTTTGGTTTTTCGAGGTATTCTATAAGCCTTTTAATAATAATCTTCTCCAATATTTTTGAAAGAGTAGGTTGGAGTGAAATTAGATGATAATTATCAGAACAATCACGTTTCCAAATAGTTTACTATTGTACCTGCCCCAGTCTGCTCCTAATAATTTTAATAAACTCTATCTTCTTGTATTCTGTTTATTGAGCGAACTGAAGCTGCGGGAATCTGTAAAAAATATATAATTCCAATTACCAAAGTAGATATTCAAATTCAAAACATTCAAGACCAAAAGGTTATTGATTGCAGAATCCAATCTCACTACTGAGCTAGCGAGGTATGAACTTACTTGTAGATGACTTTTGTGGAGATGTGCCTCTGTTCTTTGATCTCTTCCTGTAATCAGTAGTAAAGGCATTTTATCTATAAAACTATTCACAGATGAATTACTAGTAGAACTCACTGGTGAAGTTAAGTGGCCTACTTAAGCACTGGTGCACTAGTAGAACGACTAGCTTTCAGCGCACTGTGTATTTATTGTAGGTCGATTAACCATTGCTTCTAGCTCTGCTAATGTATGGAGCGGTTGAAGAGGTGAAATCCATGAAACATTGTGAAGGGTGGCATAGTTCCTCGTGGTTTGGAGTGGAAGTCCTCTCTCCTGTTTGTTATTTCTTTGCATTGTATTTTCTGTTCGCTACCTTTGGATTTTTTTCGGGTAGTGCTGGCTTGACAACTTCGCCAGTATTTTTAGTATTACTCCCAATTTCGCTCGTCGCTTCATTGCAGCCTTATAGATCGCGTACCGAGCGACGCCAGCTTGAAGCGGAGTTCTACCACCTCTTTGCCGGGTCTTGGTACATTTTATTATTAAAAATATTGTTCTCCTTTGCATAACTACCAGAGAGTGTAACTGGTTAATTACTTCTTTGTTTTTGTGACTTTGTTCAATGAAAGTTGACACCTGTTGCATGTCGCAACCGCTCTCTTCGAGTTCATCGTCACTGTTTCCTATTTCTTTGGTCGCGACAGTGTAGCGGGCTTTGCTATAGTTCAGCCAAACTCTAAGTGTGCTCCGCGATACCCCTGAAGGGGTTCCGCAAGAATTTATAAAAAAATCAATACACCTCCCTCGAGGGGTAACGCCTTGAGGAACGCCACATGTGATTGGCTTTTCGGAACTGATCATTTTGCCCATTTTCCCACTCTGAGTACTATTTTGTAGGTAATTTTCTAATGGTTTCAGTTGTGTATCTTAACTTGACTTACACAGACTGACTGTCGAAGCAATGATTATTATTAGGTCCATCAAGTTATTTTACCTGCGAATAACTATTTCGATCTATGTCTGCAATTCGGATTTGTTGCCATCTAGATGCATGTGAATTTAAATGCGGTTTCGCAATAATATGTGGCAGCCAATTATTTGCAATTAGAATATAATGACTGATCTAATGAACATACCTTAACTTGACTTAGACAGATTGACTGTCGAAGCAATGATTATTATTATTAGGTCCATCAAGTTATTTTACCTGCGAATAACTATTCCGATCTATGTCTGTAGTTTGGATTTATTGCCATCTAGATGCATGTGAATTTAAATGCGGTTTCGCAATAATATGTGGTAATCAAAAATTTGCAATTAGAATTTAATGACTGATCTAATGAACATACCTTAACTTGACTTACACAGACTGACTGTCGAAGCAATGATTATTATTATTAGGTCCATCAAGTTATTTTACCCGCGAATAACTATTTCGATCTTTGTCTGTAATTCGGATTTATTGCTATCTAGGTGCATGTGAAATTGAATGCGGTTTCGCAATAATATGTGGAAGTCAATTATCAGCAATTAGAACATAATGACTGACCTGATGAACATACCTTAACTTGACTTACACAGACTGACTGTCGAAGCAATGATTATTATTATTAGGTCCATCAAGTTATTTTACCCGCGGATAACTATTTCGATCTATGATGACTGTGTATGTCTGCAATTCGGATTTATTGTTATCTAGGTTCATGTGAATTTGAATGCGGTTTCGCAATAATATGTGGAAGTCAATTATCAGCAATTAAAATATAATGACTGATCTAATGAACATACCTTAACTTGACTTACACAGACTGACTGTCGAAGCAATGATTATTATTAGGTCCATCAAGTTATTTTACCTGCGAATAATAACTATTTCGATCTATGTCTGCAATTCGGATTTGTTGCCACCTAGATGCATGTGAATTTAAATGCGGTTTCGCAATAATATGAGGCAGCCAATTATTTGCAATTAGAATATAATGACTGATCTAATGAACATACCTTATCTTGACTTAGACAGATTGACTGTCGAAGCAATGATTATTATTATTAGGTCCATCAAGTTATTTTACCTGCGAATAACTATTCCGATCTATGTCTGTAGTTTGGATTTATTGCCATCTAGATGCATGTGAATTTAAATGCGGTTTCGCAATAATATGTGGTAATCAAAAATTTGCAATGATCTCATGAATGGACCTTAACTTGACTTACACAGATTGACTGTCGAAGCAATGATTATTATTAGGTCCATCAAGTTATTTTACCTGCGAATAATAACTATTTCGATCTATGTCTGCAATTCGGATTTGTTGCCACCTAGATGCATGTGAATTTAAATGCGGTTTCGCAATAATATGAGGCAGCCAATTATTTGCAATTAGAATATAATGACTGATCTAATGAACATACCTTATCTTGACTTAGACAGATTGACTGTCGAAGCAATGATTATTATTATTAGGTCCATCAAGTTATTTTACCTGCGAATAACTATTCCGATCTATGTCTGTAGTTTGGATTTATTGCCATCTAGATGCATGTGAATTTAAATGCGGTTTCGCAATAATATGTGGTAATCAAAAATTTGCAATGATCTCATGAATGGACCTTAACTTGACTTACACAGATTGACTGTCGAAGCAATGATTATTATTAGGTCCATCAAGTTATTTTACCTGCGAATAACTATTTCGATCTATGATGACTGTGTATGTCTGCAATTCGGATTTATTGCCATCTAGGTGCATGTGAATTTAAATGCGGTTCCGCAATTATATGTGGCAGTAAATATTTTTCCAATTAAAATATATTGACCGATATAATGAATGGACCTAAACTTGACTTATACAGACTGACTCTTTCGTATCCCAAAATTATGTTCCAATTTACTCACGAGCTTCAGAAGAGACATGGTGTCAAATGCTTTTCTAGGTCTAAGAATACTGTTAAGCATTTTGGTCTACTATTACTAGTACTAGTTTCTGAGCTACAAAATCCATGAAATCATGAATGGTCTCATGAGTAGATTTACCAGGTCTAAAGCCATATTGTCGCTCCGACAACAAGTTTGGTTTTTCGAGGTATTCTATAAGCCTTTTAATAATAATCTTCTCCAATATTTTTGAAAGAGTAGGTTGGAGTGAAATTAGATGATAATTATCAGAACAATCACGTTTCCAAATAGTTTACTATTGTACCTGCCCCAGTCTGCTCCTAATAATTTTAATAAACTCTATCTTCTTTCTTGTATTCTGTTTATTGAGCGAACTGAAGCTGCGGGAATCTGTAAAAAATATATAATTCCAATTACCAAAGTAGATATTCAAATCTAAAACATTCAAGACCAAAAGGTTATTGATTGCAGAATCCAATCTCACTACTGAGCTAGCGAGGTATGAACTTACTTGTAGATGACTTTTGTGGAGATGTGCCTCTGTTCTTTTATCTCTTCCTGTAATCAGTAGTAAAGGCATTTTATCTATGAAACTATTCACAGATGAATTACTAGTAGAACTCACTGGTGAAGTTAAGTGGCCTACTTAAGCACTGGTGCACTAGTAGAACGACTGGCTTTCAGCGCACTGTGTATTTATTGTAGGTCGATCAACCATTGCTTCTAGCTCTGCTAATGTATGGAGCGGTTGAAGAGGTGAAATCCATGAAACATTGTGAAGGGTGGCATAGTTCCTCGTGGTTTGGAGTGGAAGTCCTCTCTCCTGTTTGTTATTTCTTTGCATTGTATTTTCTGTTCGCTACCTTTGGATTTTTTTCGGGTAGTGCTGGCTTGACAACTTCGCCAGTATTTTTATTATTACTCCCAATTTCGCTCATCGCTTCATTGCAGCCTTATAGATCGCGTACCGAGCGACGCCAGCTTGAAGCGGGAGTTCTACCACCTCTTTGCCGGGTCTTGGTACATTTTATTATTAAAAATATTGTTCTCCTTTGATATAACTACCAGAGAGTGTAACTGGTTAATGACTTCTTTGTTTTTGTGACTTTGTTCAATGAAAGTTGACACCTGTTGCATGTCGCAACCGCTCTCTTCGAGTTCATCGTCACTGTTTCCTATTTCTTTGGTCGCGACAGTGTAGCGGGCTTTGCTATAGTTCAGCCAAACTCTAAGTGTGCTCCGCGATACCCCTGAAGGGGTTCCGCAAGAATTTATAAAAAAATCAATACACCTCCCTCGAGGGGTAACGCCTTGAGGAACGCCACATGTGATTGGCTTTTCGGAACTGATCATTTTGCCCATTTTCCCACTCTGAGTACTATTTTGTAGGTAATTTTCTAATGGTTTCAGTTGTGTACCTTAACTTGACTTACACAGACTGACTGTCGAAGCAATGATTATTATTAGGTCCATCAAGTTATTTTACCTGCGAATAACTATTTCGATCTATGTCTGCAATTCGGATTTGTTGCCATCTAGATGCATGTGAATTTAAATGCGGTTTCGCAATAATATGTGGCAGCCAATTATTTGCAATTAGAATATAATGACTGATCTAATGAACATACCTTAACTTGACTTAGACAGATTGACTGTCGAAGCAATGATTATTATTATTAGGTCCATCAAGTTATTTTACCTGCGAATAACTATTTCGATCTTTGTCTGTAATTCGGATTTATTGCTATCTAGGTGCATGTGAAATTGAATGCGGTTTCGCAATAATATGTGGCAGCCAATTATTTGCAATAAGAATATAATGACTGATCTAATGAACATACCTTAACTTGACTTACACAGACTGACTGTTGAAGCAATGATTATTATTAGGTCCATCAAGTTATTTTACCTGCGAATAACTATTTCGATCTATGTCTGTAGTTTGGATTTATTGCCATCTAGATGCATGTGAATTTAAATGCGGTTTCGCAATAATATGTGGTAATCAAAAATTTGCAATTAGAATTTAATGACTGATCTAATGAACATACCTTAACTTGACTTACACAGACTGACTGTCGAAGCAATGATTATTATTATTAGGTCCATCAAGTTATTTTACCCGCGGATAACTATTTCGATCTATGATGACTGTGTATGTCTGCAATTCGGATTTATTGTTATCTAGGTTCATGTGAATTTGAGTGCGGTTTCGCAATAATATGTGGAAGTCAATTATCAGCAATTAGAATATAATGACTGATCTAATGAACATACCTTAACTTGACTTACACAGACTGACTGTCGAAGCAATGATTATTATTATTAGGTCCATCAAGTTATTTTACCCGCGGATAACTATTTCGATCTATGATGACTGTGTATGTCTGCAATTCGGATTTATTGTTATCTAGGTTCATGTGAATTAAATGCGGTTTCGCAATAATATGTGGCAGTCAATTATCAGCAATTAGAATATAATGACTGATCAAATGAACATACCTTAACTTGACTTACACAGACTGACTGTCGAAGCAATGATTATTATTATTAGGTCCATCAAGTTATTTCACCCGCGAATAACTTTTTCGATCTATGATGACTGTGTATGTCTGCAATTCGGATTTATTGCCATCTAGGTGCATGTGAATTTAAATGCGGTTGCGCAATATATGTGGCAGTAAATTTTTTGCAATTTAAATATAATGACCGATATAATGAATGGACCTAAACTTGACTTATACAGACTGACTCTTTCGTATCCCAAAATTATGTTCCAATTTACTCACGAGCTTCAGAAGAGACATGGTGTCAAATGCTTTTCTAGGTCTAAGAATACTGTTAAGCATTTTGGTCTACTATTACTAGTACTAGTTTCTGAGCTACAAAATCCATGAAATCATGAATGGTCTCATGAGTAGATTTACCAGGTCTAAAGCCATATTGTCGCTCCGACAACAAGTTTGGTTTTTCGAGGTATTCTATAAGCCTTTTAATAATAATCTTCTCCAATATTTTTGAAAGAGTAGGTTGGAGTGAAATTAGATGATAATTATCAGAACAATCACGTTTCCAAATAGTTTACTATTGTACCTGCCCCAGTCTGCTCCTAATAATTTTAATAAACTCTATCTTCTTGTATTCTGTTTATTGAGCGAACTGAAGCTGCGGGAATCTGTAAAAAATATATAATTCCAATTACCAAAGTAGATATTCAAATTCAAAACATTCAAGACCAAAAGGTTATTGATTGCAGAATCCAATCTCACTACTGAGCTAGCGAGGTATGAACTTACTTGTAGATGACTTTTGTGGAGATGTGCCTCTGTTCTTTGATCTCTTCCTGTAATCAGTAGTAAAGGCATTTTATCTATGAAACTATTCACAGATGAATTACTAGTAGAACTCACTGGTGAAGTTAAGTGGCCTACTTAAGCACTGGTGCACTAGTAGAACGACTGGCTTTCAGCGCACTGCGTATTTATTGTAGGTCGATTAACCATTGCTTCTAGCTCTGCTAATGTATGGAGCGGTTGAAGAGGTGAAATCCATGAAACATTGTGAAGGGTGGCATAGTTCCTCGTGGTTTGGAGTGGAAGTCCTCTCTCCTGTTTGTTATTTCTTTGCATTGTATTTTCTGTTCGCTATCTTTGGATTTTTTCGTGTAGTGCTGGCTTGACAACTTCGCCAGTATTTTTAGTATTACTCCCAATTTCGCTCGTCGCTTCATTGCAGCCTTATAGATCGCGTACCGAGCGACGCCAGCTTGAAGCGGAGTTCTACCACCTCTTTGCCGGGTCTTGGTACATTTTATTATTAAAAATATTGTTCTCCTTTGATATAACTACCAGAGAGTGTAACTGGTTAATTACTTCTTTGTTTTTGTGACTTTGTTCAATGAAAGTTGACACCTGTTGCATGTGGCAACCGCTCTCTTCGAGTTCATCGTCACTGTTTCCTATTTCTTTGGTCGCGACAGTGTAGCGGGCTTTGCTATAGTTCAGCCAAACTCTAAGTGTGCTCCGCGATACCCCTGAAGGGGTTCCGCAAGAATTTATAAAAAAATCAATACACCTCCCTCGAGGGGTAACGCCTTGAGGCACGCCACATGTGATTGGCTTTTCGAAACTGATCATTTTGCTCATTTTCCCACTCTGAGTACTATTTTGTAGGTAGTTTTCTAATGGGACCTCTCACTCCCGGCCGTAGTTCAGGCCATGTTGGGGAGTGAGGAGGCCTGGATGGCAATGGTCTCCTTCTGCGAGGAGGTGATGACGCAGAAGGAGACTGCGGAGAGGGCCCGAGAGGATGATCCTTTGGCGGCCCCTCTCCGACGCAGACGGCGGGGAGCAAGAAGACGGCGGTTCGCCCGTCTTCCTCCTGCTCCCTAAAAGTAGCACCGGGGTGTAAGCCGGGGGGCTTACACCCTATTCCAAGGTGCACCCGTCTGGGGGTGTCCCAGTATACCGGGATGCCCCCGTAGCGTGAGGAGGCCCGGCGCATAGGCTGGGCCGACCGCTGGGGCGACGTGGTAATCCTTTAGGCTCCATGTCTCCCTATTTCATAGCGGCGAGGTATACCCGGGTGTTTTTTAGTAGGTATGCCGCCGGCTTCACCGGCGGAGAGTCCTACACTCCCCCACTGCCCGACCCAGGCAGTTGGATAGTGCGTAAAGCATTTCTCACCCGGATAACAAAAAAAAAAAAAAAGGTTATTTTCTAATGGTTTCAGTTGTGTACCTTAACTTGACTCACACAGACTGACTGTCGAAGCAATGATTATTATTAGGTCCATCAAGTTATTTTACCTGCGAATAACTATTTCGATCTATGTCTGCAATTTGGATTTATTGCCATCTAGATGCATGTGAAATTAAATGCGGTTTCGCAATAATATGTGGCAGCCAATTATTTGCAATTAGAATATAATGACTGATCTAATGAACATACCTTAACTTGACTTACACAGATTGACTGTCGAAGCAATGATTATTATTATTAGGTCCATCAAGTTATTTTACCTGCGAATAACTATTCCGATCTATGTCTGTAATTTGGATTTATTGCCATCTAGATGCATGTGAATTTAAATGCGGTTTCGCAATAATATGTGGTAATCAAAAATTTGCAATTAGAATTTAATGACTGATCTCATGAATGGACCTTAACTTGACTTTCACAGATTGACTGTCGAAGCAATGATTATTATTAGGTCCATCAAGTTATTTTACCTGCGAATAACTATTTCGATCTTTGTCTGTAATTCGGATTTATTGCTATCTAGGTTCATGTGAAATTGAATGCGGTTTCGCAATAATATGTGGAAGTCAATTATCAGCAATTAGAATATAATGACTGATCTAATGAACATACCTTAACTTGACTTGCACAGACTGACTGTCGAAGCAATGATTATTATTATTAGGTCAGTAGGAGTCTATTGGGAATTCTAATTCACGTTTTTCGTCAAAATTCGCTCCCTCCGTTCGCTTATTCGAAAAAAGTGAATTAATCCTTCCTAATATACACCAATAGATTACAAATTCATAAAAACATACCAGTGATTTTGTTTCCCCAAAGATCCAGTGTTTCACAAACATCACGACATACACTGCATTGTTGAATAGATCGGGCATGGTGAGAACCGCTCTTCGAGACCTGATTAGAATATGACGGCACCATGAAACTGCAACGACCACAGACCGAGTGGTGGTTTCATGCCAGATTGGTCGTGCCTGAATCAGTAATATTCTATTCGAAATCATGTCATCCAGCAGCATAGTTAGTTACAGTTATGATAATGAGAAATGTCGGCACCACGAAACTTCACTTGTTCCTTGCTTGGTGGAACAGTGATTCCATGCCTGATTGGTCGTACGGACAAATCTGAATGCAAAGGGCAAATAACTATGTGCTTAGACACGAAACCTCGAAAGGGTGTGCGGGAGCCACGGCGATCACTATAACACTGGCGCAATAATTGAATTAGACCAGCAATGCCCCCGTAATTATCACAGTAGTAATTAATTTACATCATTGCAACAAAGGTTCTGTACACTTTTGACTCGAAACTTTGAATATTTGTTTTGTTTAACACAATAATTCAACTAACTACCTAGTTAAAACGTGGTTGAAATGCTGATGTTTAAATAATGAAAACACTCTCAGCTCACATCTTCAATATATACATTGTTTAAATACCGATGCGATGGGTGCCTAATTTCTGATCTTGCAATAAGTGCCTTAGAAACTTGTACTTACAACCTTATGCGTAGTACAAAATCTGTTATTTTTTATATTTAAGTGGTTAGTAAAAACCAAAGGAGTTAAGACTTAAAATAGAAACCGACACAAGAATAATTCATATCTCAATGACTGATTGGTAGAGAACGCGTTGTAACTTTAAGTCTACTTTTTATACGTACGTTCGTAAAAAGTAACAAAGGAACCCTAATATGCAACAGGGCAATATGTATAATAATAATAAATAATAATAAATATCCCTAGACATTATTCCACACAGCGCCATCTAGCCGCAAAGTAAGCTAATTAAAGCTTGTGTTATGGGATACTAGACAACGGATAAACATACTTAGATACATTTTTCTTTTGTAAATACATACTTATTATACATAGGAGACACCCAGACCAGTACAAACAGACATGTTCATGCACACAAATGTTTGTACTGTGCGGGGATCGAACCCGCGACCTCTGGTGTAGTAGCCAACTTCTTAACCATTACACCAAGTCGGTCGTCAAAAAATCAAATGTATGGCACTTTGTAAAAACAAGCTACCACATTTTACTGACGTTGCAGCTTCTACTTCAAGTACAGTCAACAACATTAACATTGAAGATTACTGTCATAATTCAAGCAAATTTACAATGTATGTTATAAAACTGACACGATTGGCGTAGGACGCTATAGCACAGTTTTTCATTATGATTTCTGTAGTGTACTGAGTTCGATTACTGGTGAGGTCAATTCAGGAAACGATCTTCTCTAAATTGGCTCGGGTCTGGGTGTGCAGCTGGAAGATAAACCTAGATTATTCATTGTCTAGTGTACCTACACAAGAATATTAGGACAGAATTACTTCGGGACCAATAAAAGTGGTGTGTTGTCATGGGCATTTTTATTATGTTTATCAAAACCGACTACTACAAGCATTCAACTTAGGTACATATAAATCATTTTATATTAAACCGTGGAAAATAACAATTTTCATATTTTTTCAAATTAACTTTACGTCAACTGTACTAATCGAACCTATGAGCCGACATAGACAGTAAATTGATATTTTTATTTTTTCACGTAAATTTATTCCTAAAACCATATTATTGCTGACATCTAACAATATTTGGACAGTGTTTGCAAACCATTTATTGGAACGACTTTTGAGGTCGTTTTTGTATCAATCATTACCTAACATTATTCGAGTTTTACGATGAAATTATTTAGCACCCCTTTGCAATATTTTTGTATAAATTGAGAGCTATAAATCAATAAAAATCATAGCATCAGTGACAGTTGGTGATCATCAAGAAGTTAATCTCCAGTTTTTGTGGAACAGCAAGAGAACTGACTTAGCAGCAATCAATCATGTTCGTAAGTTTTATTATGGATTCACTTTGTTAAAATGATCTAGAGTGTATTTGTACATGTATTATTTTTATTTGATCGTTTACCATTAGGTCTGACATTGAGTTCAACTCCGAGGTTGAAGACAAGGGCCGGGCTGCGTATAAGCACTCTGAGTCGGACGACGAACACTTCAGCCGACGAGCACGGAAGGCTACAACCGGACTTTACGACTCTGAAGACGAGTGTGCTAAAAAACGGTGAGTTAAGTGGCTTAGCTGACTGCATCCAGTATTGACTGGCCTGTGCATAAAAAGTAGTGATCATGCCTTTGGCACCAAAGTCCTTGGGTTCGATTCCCACCATGGACGAAAAATTATTAATGATCTTGGTGTGAAATAAGTTATTTCTTTTTATGACTAAACTTTGTCCCTTATTTCAGTAGCAGCAAGACAGTCAAAAGGCCTGGAGTATGAATGGGTGCACCGCAGATGTAATTAGGTGATACTACTATAATATTTTTGAACGTAATTTTGTCCAATTCTTTTTTGATGTAATTTATATTAACTGTGTACTCTCAATTTATTTATGTTAATGTAGTATATGTGCGTAAGAACTTGCATCTCTTCAAGACAAACAGTGATGTTCATAAACTCAATACTAGAAATAAAAATAAAATCGTAACTCCCAGTCTAAGACTGTATAAGGTAGGGAAATCATTTGTTGGTCAATATGTAAAATATTTTAATAAGATTCCGCCAACTCTTGTTGAACTGCCTCTTCACAAGTTTAAGTCACAAATTAAAGCTAAGTTAATGAAGCGAGGTTATATAGTGTAGAGGATTTCTCAAATGATAGGAATTTGTGCTCATCTAAGGTATAATCTGCTACTCTGCACATTTTTTGTTTTGATTTTACTCTGTCAATTCAATTTTTGTGTATACGAGTAAAAACAAGATTGAAAAGAGTAACCATCAAGTTTCTTGCCGGAGTCTTCTCGATCGGAAACAACCTCCGAACCGGTGGTAGAGTCACATTATGTTCAATTATGATATTTACTATCATAGTATTATTTTATGAAAGTTTATTTTTATTTAGTATATTTTTGCTATTTTTTTTGGATTGAACTTGTCAAAAGCACTTTTTATAAGTCTATATGAATAAAGATATTTTTTACTTTTACTTTACTGGCCAGAATGGCAACAAAAACTTAAAGCTTTACCCTGCGAGTACAATTAAGACCAGTCGCTGGAGGAAATGATAAGAGTAGGCATAACGAACCAATTGAGAACTATTTCTATGAAAGGATAGCTCTAACCAACCAATGTGACATAAAAGGAAAGCGCGCAGTAGATTGTATCATCCATGGCCATAGCGGTGAGACCGCTAAATCTAGTGGTCTAGCGTAACGCTGCTCAGAACCAGACCAACTTGCAATTTTTGCTGAGCATTATAGAAAATCAAAATTTTTAGTATTTTTTCAAAAGTCGATTCACACTTGATGGTTCACACCAAAATGGAAATAGTCAGCAAGACAGATCTAATACTAAACCAAACAATATATATAATACGGAAATGAGGGGTGTTTCATGAGTTAGCTCATGGGGAAGCGATAGCTGTGTTGGATTAATTTTGAAGTTGAACACGTTCATTATGTGATATTTTGATAGGACCGATCTCAATTTTTGGATGCGCGGGACTATGGTCCGTGGAATGTGGCTTGATAAGAGTGACAGGTGTCAAATACCTAGATGTAACTAGGTCTGGGAAATTACTGTAGATACATCGAAATCATAATGAAGCATCGACTGCATACATATTCATATTACTACGCATACATAAACGTATTTTTACTAAAATTAACTAACATTTTCGATCTCACTTTATTTTGTGAATACTTATGAGGCTCGTTCAAGCCCTACAGAAGGGCTGCTGCGGAATACAATATTATTTAAACAAAAAGTCCCAATACGAAACAAAGGTGTATTCGAAAAGATTGTCATAAAATATAATACAGTGTAATACAACAACAATGCACGGTTTTCCCCAGTCTGGATAGTTGAAATCAAAAAAAAGTTAATAAATGTTATTATGTCAGATAATGGGCAAAAACCATTTTCAAACGGTTTATAATGCAGTGTAAAGGGCCTAAAGGTAGTTAAAAACTTTTTCATGAACAAAAACAAACAAATAAATTATAGTAGAAACATGACGTAAACTTATTGGTTTACAATAACTGAATCCGAATTTGCTCTTGCATCTCTTCACTCAGTATTTGAAACTGAAGTAGAATGTATTTAATCCAGCTTTTATAGTTTAAGTGGAAAGTTTCATTAAAATCCATTTCCATGTGATGAAGAAGAACATACAAACAGAAAAAAAGAGATTTTTAAAGGTTGTTTCGTATACGATAGTTAAAATTATACAAAGCCATTGATTTCTCCAAAAAATAAGTAGTTAAAGTTTTTAATCGGTTAAAGTTTTATTATATGCATAGATGCCTATGAATTTGTATAAAGTGTGCCAATTTAAGCTCTGGTTTTTTAAAATACGCTTACCTAAGATATTAAGTACCATATAGAAAAACCAAACACGATAAATTGGAATGATTCTTCGCGTTTACTTATTGCAACAAATGTAGTTGCTCATTTGCCGACGCGTCAGTGCAAAGTTATCACGTATTTTTTTTTATTTATAACTAATTATAACTATGTGTCATTTTAATCATCCTATTTTTACGAACAATACGCGCGGACGGCCGTGCCGTGGCGTCGGAACTCTGACATATTGAACTGATTTTGTTCGGTTTAAGGGATTTACCCGAGTTTATAGGCATTGCATTCTCTTTGTTTTCAAAGTTTGAATATTGAAAGTTATAAACGGCAACAAGCGGTAATTTCCACAAGACTAGAAAAAAAACTTATTTTATTAGAAATAGAAATCATTTATTTGCTGAAAAACACGGTAAAAGGTTATTACAATAACAATATTCCCATGCAAACATTGAGTAAGCTACAGAATAAATATCAATTATAATTATGAATTAGGTACTATATCAGTAATATGAACTCTGTCAAAAATATCAGTAAATTATGTCATTATAATTTAAGGGAGAAAAAATCTTTCAGCTCATAAAAACTTTGCTCATTAAGCCATCTATGGAGCCAACTTTTAAATGAATTAATAGCGAGCATTTTTAATTCATTGGGTAGCTTATTATAAATACGAACACACATACATAAGCTACTCTTCCCGTATTTACTAGAACGTGGTATATCTGGGATTATGAGTTGTTGGGGGCATCTAAGTCTCCGATTTCCAGACCTTTTAAAGAGTTCTGGATATTTGTGGACAAATACAGAAACCTCCTGGATATAAAGCGATGCGAGTGGCAGTAATCCGAGCTTTTTGAACAATGGCCTACATGACTCATCGGGGGCGATTCCGCAGATAGCTCGAATGCATTTCTTTTATATTTATACCCTGTTTTTAAGTGTACTATTGCCCCATAGTATTATGCCGTAGCGTAAAACGGATTCTATATAGGCATGATAGGACATAGTTGCTGTTTTTAGATTAGTGACTTTACTTATTTCTCGTAATGCATATACGAACTTATTAATCCTACTACACACACTATCTAAATGTGCTTTCCAATTAAGATCTTCGTCTATGGTAACGCCTAAAAATTTTAAAGTATTTGTTTCGTTTATTTTTGTTATGTTCAGTGTAAAGTTGTATTCTTTGTGCTTAGATTTATTAAATTGTACGTATTTAGATTTGCCAAGATTTATTTTCAAATTATTTAATTGTAGCCATTCAATTATTTTACCAATAGTGTTTTCAATGTCTATTTCATGATTACGTAAATTAGTTTTGTCATTAGATGATATAATTATTGAAATATCGTCAGCAAATAAGGTACATTTGTGATTTGTTATTTTAGTTATGTCATTGATATAAAATAGAAATAAAAGTGGTCCCAATACGCTTCCCTGGGGCACTCCCAAGGATTTGATTCTAAATTCAGATGAAATGGACCTTATTTCACAACTAACAAGTTTATTAAATCTAACACATTGCTGTCGGGAACTCAAATAGGACGCTATCTATTTTAACGCAGGTCCTCTAATCCCAACTGTTTCTAATTTATAGAGCAGGATATTGTGGTCAACATAGTCAAAAGCCTTTGACAGATCAAAGAAGATGCCAGTTGTCAGACATTTTTGGTTTAGATTGGTCAATACAGTCGCTACCAGATTGTATATGGCTAAGGTAGTGGACTTATCCTTTTGAAAGCCAAACTGCTCTTTTTCTATAATGCCATGTTTGCTACAGAAATTGTTGAGCCTTTTGAGCATACACTTCTCGAATATGCTCGATTGATTTATAATTGAATTTAATAAAAATTCTTAATGCACTTCTACACGTGCAAAGGAGCGTCTTTAACATCAGTGACGTAAAGGTCTCGTGACCTGGCGTTTTCGCGGTAATTTCGATCCACGCCGAAGAGACTGTAATTTTCTCCTAAACTACACATTTTTGTGGCAAGATCTTTTGTGAGGGGCATTATTTGCATCTTATACGAATAGCAAACCACTTTTCGAGAGGCTCTCAAATAGCGAATCAAGATAAAGGCGGAAACAGACTGGGTTAATGACGCCCCTGGCTTCCTGGTGCCTTGTACACAGGGATTTATTTTGTCCTTACTTCGAGACCCTGGGAATTGGAGTGTTGTCTGATTGATTTACTGATTCATTCTCTCTCTGATCTGATTTATTTATTCATCTTGTCTATTTACATACGAAAGTAATTGATCTGCAAAAGTTTTGTGTTTCTATTACGATAATTGATGACTCTCAGTACGTTTATAAATTAAGCGATAATAGATTGATTCACAGTTGTTTCAGGTTTCGTTTTGCGAAAATAGATTGATTCGCATGAACTTAAGTTCTCTTCTTGCGAAAATAGATGGACTCGCAATTAGTTAAGTTCTCCTCTTGCGAAAATAGATTGACTCGCAAAAAGTTAAGTTTTCTTGCGAAAATTGATTGACTTGCATTAACTCTAGTTCTCTACTTGCAAAAATAGATTGACTCGCAATTAGTAAGTTCTCCTCTTGCAAAAATAGATTGACTTGCAATAGGTTAAGTTCCCCGCTTGCGAAAAAATAGATCAACTCGCAATAATATAAGTTCCCCTCTTGCGAAAATAGATTGAGTTGCAATAAGTTATGTTTTGTTACGATAATTGATTGACTCGCATATCATTGCAAGTCAATCTATTTTCGCAAGAGGAGAATTTAGCTTGTTGCAAGTCAATCTATTTTCGCAAGAAGAAAACTTTACGAGTCAATCAATTATCGTAAGAGAACTTAACTTAGTGTGAGTCAATCTATTCTCACAAGAGGGGAACTTTACTTATTGCGAGTCAATCTATTTTCGCAAGCGGGGAACTTAACTAACTTCGAGTTAATCTATTTTCGCAAGAAGAGAACTTAAGTTAGTTAAGTAGTGAGTAGAAAAAAAAAAATTCAATGTACATAAATCGTAAACAACTTCATAGCCTCGTATAATCTGTACAATACCTAACATTTCTCAAAATCTAAATCAACACTCAGGTTAATAATGATTCATACGAAAATTTACAGAATAAATCCATGTGAATGCTAACATCAATATCATACAAATCAATCTACTGTTACCTTCAAACTGAATGCAAATAAATCTATTTTCACATGAGACGAATTTATATTATTGCAAGTCAATCTTTTTCGCCAGAGGAGAATTTTACTTGAAGTCAATCTATGAAGTTGTTTACGATTTATGTACATTGAATTTATTTTATTTTATTTCTACTTTTTATTTTATTTGGTATGATGTTGATGTTAGCGTTCACATAGACTTTTTCTGTACATATTCGTATGAATCATTATCAACCAAAATGTTGATTTAGATTTTGAGAAACATTTAGTATTATACAGATTAAATGAGGCTATGAAGTTGTGTTGTCTACGATTTATGTACATTTAAATTGTATTTTTTATTTCTACTTATTGTGGTTATTATTTTGTTTGTTTGTTAATAATTTTTAAATCTATCTTGGTACCTATTACCGACGGACACGGACTGTATACTATAACTTTTATAAAATTATCTGGTAATGAATATAATTAGAAGTGTGCGGTGTCTGTGGGGTTCTGAGTAGGCAAAAACAGTAAAAGGAGCCGACGAACACGGATTGTATACTATAGGTTTTATAAAATCATCTGTTAATAAATATAATTAGAAGTGTGCGGTATCTGTGGGGCTCTAAGGTGGCTAAATCAGTAAAAGGGGCCAAAAATCAAGAGCAAAACTTTTATTCATACACAACACAAAAAACCAGAAACAGACAACAACAATGACATACAACTAGAAAAGCAATCAATCAAAGTATAAAAAGATAATACATCTAAAAGGTTTGATCCAGCTGTCGGTCGCCAACATCCTCCCCTCCTGTGGCGAAGCCACATTATCCTAGGTGGACCGACAACTGGATCTACATGCACTGGATGAAAACAGTGGTGCAATAGGATGACGATGAACGGGAAATGAACGATGTTATGATAGAGAGTGAGGGCTTCTTCAATTTGGGTTCACCGGCAAGATCAAAAGAGAGCAGCATTGCAAGGACGTAGGAGATCAGCATTCAACATCTTTTCAGGCAAGTCTTTCTTTTGCAGCTGACTGTGAGTCTCGAGAACACAAAAGAGAACAGCACAACATTGCGAAGGGCAGATGGGTTGCTCCTCAACCCATCTGCCCTTGTGTCATCGCATTTTCTTCTACAGATATTCAGGAGGATTTATAGATATTCTCTACAGGTTTTTTCTTTGCGTTTTTTTTTTTTTTTTTTTTTTCTCTGTGTTCGGATTAGTGTGCTCAGGTTTATGTTGGTCAATCGGCTAGCAGAAGTTAGTTGCATAATTGGCAGCGACTTGTCATCGACATTTTTAATATCTGAAGCTGGAGACACATAAATATGGATAATATAACACAGCATGCAAATCAAAGTAGGGCTTCTTAACATCTGTAACCGGAGACAGCTTGAAGATATGCAGCTTTTTTCGATTATAATGGTCATCTCTCAATACTCAAGCGTTTCATATTAATCGACGGTTAATTTCTCTGACTGCGCGCGCCGTATGATTTCTCGTTTAGCCCTCAAATGTCTTCATCTTCAAGGGCGAGGGCTGAGCGGTCAAACCCAATAAGTATAGAAAACGTTAGTTTGAGAAAATTGTAGTTGAAAGTTTGCAAATACCCACAGATGCGCTTTCTTAGATACAATAGTTATCGCACTACAATTTCATTACTAATAAGCATACCTGAATGGTCCTTGTTGTGAATTATTTCAGTTTCAATTTCACCTGGGAGAGATTTATGGGGTTTTTCCTAGATATAACTTTAAACATTAGGGAATTATTAGGTTTTATGAGTAATAATGTTAACATTTGCGACTTAAAAGTAGCATTCAAATTGTAGGGACACAGTTGATAACATGCATTTGTGCTGAGTAAACTTTTTGTACTCGCGTTCGTAGCGCACAGTTTGGCGAGCGCCAGTCGTTCCCCGCTCTCACACCCATCAGACCGCTAGCCGTATCTAATAAGTTTGTAACGTAAATTATAAGCATACTTTTCGGAAGTAAAAATACAGCAAAATTAGTGACAATATTGAATTTCATTTATATCACCTTTAACAACCATTCTGAGAGTTAGTATACGGGCTGGTCGAGGTATCCATAGTAAATACCTACCACCCCGTACAGTGGTGACCCCGAACTTTGGACAGTGACTCGGTGCAACGTGTAATTTCGTGTTTTAGGCACGTGTTTTAGGGAAAGGCTAGCGGCAGGGGTTAGTGCAAATCGTGTTGGATTTTTGTTAATTACATGCAGTGAAATATGAACTTTTGTGTTATAATAATGTCGCCACCCGTGGAAGGAACCAGCGGAATGACGTCACCGGGCCAGAACATTGGTTTCGCCACGATACCCGCGCTTATGATTCCGGGTAATAGCATTTCAACACCTGTGCAGCGGATGGATGTGGGCGCAGTATCCCTCGCCCCACAGTTACTAGATTTTTGGGCGGATCAGACAAGATTATGTTTTTTGCAAGTAGAATCCATTCTGAATCCGCAGAAGATGAGCGATAAGGCGAAATTCGACATTGTAGTTGGGAAATTAAGCAGAGATGCGATCGGATAGATTGCAGATTTGTTGATCCAGCCACCGGAGTCAGGAAAATTTGAGGCGCTGAAGGAGCGATTGTTGACAATTTATGAAGAGTCCGCAGCGAGGCAATTACAGAGACTTCTAGGTGAGATGGAGCTTGGCGAACAGAAACCGTCGCAACTCCTACGGCGCATGAGAGAATTAGAACGTGGTAAGATACCAGACCACACACTTCGTCTCATGTGGCAGAACCATTTACCGCCGGCGGCTAGAGCAGTTTTAGCAGTTTCGGATAGCAAGAGTTTGGACAGTTTGGCCACTACAGCATATTCGGTAATGAATGCCACGCGACGTATGCAGGTTGCAGAGGTAACATCACCAGCTAAAAATGAGCAGAGTACGTCAGGATTGATTTTGGCGGAAATAGCTAAATTAACGTCAAGAATGGCCACTATGGAAGGGAGACAAGGCAGACAAGGGAGTCGCGAGCGCGATTATCGGCAACGAGGAAGGAGCGTATCTCGGGATCGTAACTTCAGAAGATTTCCTGCAAGTTCCAGCCAGCGACGCACACCAGGGAGTCCAAACTGGCTGTGTTCGCACCATTTCCGCGACCGACACAGGGCGCAGCGATGTTCCTGGAATAAGAAGTCGGGAAACGAGTAGCTGTGCAAGCTATGGCGGGAGCTTGTGCGGTACAGCCATCACACCGCCTTTGTGTCACCGATTTTAACACCGGGCTACGGTTCCTCATCGATACAGGTGCAAACATTTTAGTTATTCCCGTAAATAATAAATTTTGTAAAAATGAGAGCTCTGATTACAAGTTGTACGCCGCAAATGGTACTGAGATTAAATCTGGAGTTAGAACACTTGAATTAAATTTGGGTTTGCGGCGAGCTTTTTGTAATGGCAGATATTAGACAACCAATTTTAGGGGCAGATTTTTCAAATAAATATGGATTGTTGGTAGATATTAGGGCAAGAAAACTCGCAGATAATGTAACAAATTTGAACGTTAATGCGTCCATTAATAATTCCAGGGAACCCGCAGTGAAGACAGTGGACGAGGCGCATCCGTATCATTCATTACGGAGCAAGTATCCGGAAATAACTAAGCCTGTTAGTTTTAAAGAGCCTCCTAAACATAATGTGTGCCATCATATAGAGACAAAGGGACCACCTATTTTTGCTAGGGCTAGACCTTCACCTCCGGACCGATATAGGAAAGTAAAAGAAGAGTTTCAAGTAATGCAGGAGTTAGGGATCTATCGGCCTTCAAAGAGTCCATGGGCCAGTCCTTTGCATACTGTACCCAAGAAAAATGGGAAATACGCCCATGTGTGGACTATAGACGGTTAAATTCAGTAACAAAACCCGACAGGTATCCTATTCCTAGAATTCAAGATTTTACTTATTTATTGGCAGTAAACAAATATTCTCAAGGTTAGATGTACAAAGGGCCTACCATTATAATCCTGTTGCGGAACAGGACATTGAGAAAACCGCGATTTTTACACCTTTCGGGCTGTTTGAGTTACCAAAATGACGTTTGGCATGCGTAACGCCGCTCAAACATTTCAAAGGTTTATGGCTACGGTGTTTGAAGGGCTAGATTTTGTTTATTATTTCATCGATGAAATATCAATCGGTAGTAATTCCGAAATAGAGCATCAGGGCCATCTTGAGCAGGTTTTCGAAAGACTCAACAGGTACGGCATCACGATCAACATCGCCAAATGCAGTTTTGGTAAGTCAAAGATTGACTTTTTAGGATTCGAAGTTACACCAGAAGCAATCACACCAATCCCGGATGAGGTTGGAGCTATAGCAGCTTATCCCAAACCGGAGACCGTGCAGGATCTCCAACGCTTCCTAGGTATGATGAATTTTTATCGTGCTCACGTACCAAATGCCGTAGAGTACCAAGCTGAGTTGAACAAGTATTTGCATAATTGTAAGAAAAAAGATAGGACCCCCATCGTTTGGACGGAGCAGTCATTAGATGCATTCGAGAAGTGTAAGTCGAGGCTCTACAAAATGCCGCCACACTATCTCATTCTAGTGCAGATTTACCTATAGCTCGTATGACAGATGCATCGAATACATGTGTAGGGGCCGTGCTTCAACAAAAGTGTGATAAGGAATGGAAGCCTTTAGGGTATTTTTCTAGAAAATTTAGTACTACAGAATTGAAGTATAGTGCTTATGATAGGAAATTATTAACGATATTTTTGGCAATTAGGCACTTTCGCAAGTTATATGAGGGGCAGCAGTTGATTGTTTTCACAGATCATAAGCCGACAACGGCTTATGATCTATTAAAACATGCTTTCAAGAAATTAGATAGTAACAAAGAAACACTAAGACGTACTAGGCAGATTTTGTTTATCAGTGAGTTCACAACGGACATTCAACACGTAGAAGGTAAGAATAACATTGTAGCTGACTCGCTATTACGCGTCGAGACGATTTCCTGCCACAGTGCTGGATTACAACGAACTTGCTGAGGCGCAGAAACATGACGACTACATTGCACAAACAACACGTAACGGCATTGTCAGCAGAGTAAGTAATAAAAGTATTTTTATGTCTGTTATTAATAATTCGTTAAATTGTGAAACTTCAACGGAAAATGCCAGACCTTATTTACCACAAAGTTTCAGGAAAATAGCATTTGACGCGGTACATAATTTAAGTCATCCGAGTGTACGTACCACAAGGAAGTTGATTACTAAAAGATTTTTTTGGCCAGAGATGAATAAAGATATTAATTTATGGGCGAAGAATTGTATTCAATGCCAGAAATCCAAAGTTAATAGACATACACTTTCAGAATTCAGTGAATTTCCCGTAGTTGATCGTTTCGAGCATATACATGTAGACATTATTGGCTCTTTACCGACTACTGTGCAAGGTTATAGATATTGTGTAACAGTTATAGATAGGAAAACGCGTTTTCCAGAAAGTTTCTCTGTACAGGAAATTACAGCAGAAAGCGTTGCCAAAGTCATATACGATGGTTGGTTAACCCGTTATGGATGCCCAAGTACATTGTCTAGTGATCAGGGCAGACAATTTGAAAGTAATTTATTTGCAAGTTTATTAAAAATGTTTGGCGTAAAGAGACAGACGACTACCGCATACCACCCCCAAAGTAATGGTATGGTAGAACGCTGGCATCGTTCGTTGAAGGCATCACTTAAGGCTAGGTTGATAGAGTCATCATGGGTTGATGAGTTGCCCACGGTAATGATAGGACTTCGTACTGCACTGAGAAGCGATAATAGCGTCAGTGCAGCCGAAATGACTTTTGGGCGTACATTACGATTACCAGGTGATTTTTATGACGTCACACATTCAGAGGTAAGTGACGGTAACGTTTTAGTAGAGAAAATACGTCATTCAATATCGAAATTGAAGCCTATTTTGAAATCACATAGTAATAAGAAATCTTTTTTGTTCATTCAGGTTTAAAATCTTGCACTCATGTTTTTGTTGTTAGGGATGATACAGTAAAGCGACCCTTAAAGCCTCCGTATGATGGTCCATTTAGAAGTAATTAAACGTTTTGATAAAGTTTTTTTGAAACAGTTACAAGATCGTAAAGCTAGTATTTCTATTGATCGTTTAAAACCAGCGTACGTATGGAATGATAATGATGATGTCCCCATTATAAATGCTAAAGATGTATAGTAGAGCCTGTAGAGCCTTGTAAAATGACTTTAGAGGAACCTTGTGTAAAGAAGAAATCTGTGATGTTCAAGACTAAAAGCGGTCGTGTGGTTAGGCCACCTTCCAGATATTTGTGATAATCTAAGAGTATTCACATGTTTTTTATTTTGAGATTTTTTTTTATGTACGAATTTATTGTAGTACCATACTTTGTATTTTTTGTAGGTTTTTATTTAATTTCCGTTTCAATTTCTTGCGTGGCGTTCACTGTGAAGATGCAGTAGAGTCTGAAGCTGATTATTTTTTATTGCAGAGCAGGTTTCACATTGGACTACCTAGGCAATGAAAATGGTTGTTTAAGTTCTCTCCTGAGACATTTTTAAAACGGACCTAAAGATAGGTTTCTTTATTTTTATGTTATTTTTTGGTAGTTGTACGTAAGAGTTAATGTGATCATAATTATTTAGGTCAAAAATTAGATTGTGTATGAGTCGCCTTAAGCAGTTGATAATGATAGTCGATGAAAAGTGAAGCGTAAGCGTAAATAGAACTAGGTGAAGCTAGCTTACATTGTAATTTTTAGGTATTAAGGTTACGGAAGTTATTTCAGGCACGTACGAAGATCGAATATTTTATAATTTGGCACAGATTGGAGTATAAATATTGAATCATTTACAAATGATATTCCTTTGCATCCTGTTGTTTATAGAAAAGTCACATTTGATTTATAACGATGGGTTTAAAACCAAGCAAAGAGGAAACCATAACGGTTGCCCAAGCTCAAGTAATTAAAAGTAATAATTTAAACGTGGAGTCAAAGTTGAACTATTTGGCGATTATAGTAGTGATCGCAGTAGTATAATATTGTGCGTACTACGCCGTCAATGTCTTAAGTCTACCAAGGCATGGTTAAGGAAGCAAGTTGTGGTCGGCGGAGGATTAGAACTCCCGGTCATAAGGGTACAATCGGCTTCGCAGCAACCAACCACGCAGCAATCGGGTCTTTATTGAATTGAGAACGATTGCGTATACGAGATATTATGGTCTCAGAGTTTTGAAAGTGCCAGATTCTCTTTTCGTACTGTTAGGCGGCAGCCGCGTGGAGTCTTTTTAAAAAAACACTTTTTGAACACACTAAAGTTTATTGATGGAAACTATCTTAGGGAAACCTCACTTTCCTTTCGGGACACTAGTTAATGTATGGGACGCGAGACTGGAGGAGTCGGACCGGAGGTTGAAATGCAACTGTTCAAAGCGCATGGCTGTAATTAGTTTTATGTAAAGTAAATATGTTGATGTAAGCCAATTGATCATAGTAAAGTTAGGTATAACAGTACGTAACACACATCTGGTGGGAGGCTATGGACAAGCGTGGGGAATCTTTGGCCGTCAGCCTTGACATTGCCAAAGCCTTCGACCGTGTATGGCATCGTTCGCTTCTTTCCAAGCAAGCTTCCGGCATATGGTCTGCCACTTCGCCTATGCGACTGGGTCGCCGGATTTCTGGAGGGACGTAGAATTCGTGTCCTTTGCGATGGTCGAAAATCACGCTTTCTCCAAATTAATGCCGGAGTGCCATAGGGCTCTGTCTTATCGCCGACGTTGTTTCTTCTGCATATCAATGACATGTTATCTCTTGGTAATATTAATTGTTAAGCCGACAATAACACGGTCCACGCGCGTTATTTCGAGCGCCCTGGGACAAAGCAGACTGACATCGAGGAGAAGAGGCGAAGTCTTGTTGTTGAGCTTGACGGAGTGTTGGACCGCATTTCAGAATGGGGTGCATGCAATCTTGTCGAGTTCAATGCCAAGAAAATGCAGGTGTGTGCATTCACAGCAAAGGCGTCGCCGTTCCTTACCCATCCCACTTTCCAGAGCACCCCACTACCGATTAAGGATGGCCTAAACATTCTTGGCATGGATGTTCGTAGCAACCTCAACCAGCGGGACTACATTGAGAGCGTCATTAGGACTGCATGCCGTAAACTCGGAAACCTCAACAGAGTGAGACGATTCTTCACGCTTGGGCAGCTCTGTCTCTTGTATAAGACACAATTCTTGTATTGTTCGCTCGTGTGTGGAATACTGCTCATCTCTGTGACGGATCCGCCAAGTACCTACTCGAAGCTCTTGACAGGTTGCAGCGGCGTGCTATCCGTATTATTGGAAACCCAGAGGCAAATTTGACCCTTGAACATCTCCAATTGCGTAGAGACATTGCCAGGCTAAGCATCTGTTGCTGAAGCATTTGAAAAGTATTTCAGTAATATACCTATAATCACTACAGCTACATTAAATTCCTCACCAACTTAAGCGGAACATTTGTTGAAAGATAATGTATCTTGATGCAGTGTATTCTTTAAATTTAAACATGTTGAGGCACTAGATATATTAAAAGCATTCAGATTAATTAATTCAAAAGATACCGCTGATCTTTGGGGTATATCAGTCAAAATTGTTAGCCACATAATTAACGTGATTGCCCCTTATTTAGCCGTAATATTCAATGATTGTGTTGCTGAAGGTGTTTTTCCAAACATAATGAAAGTAGGATTGTACCACTTTTTAAATCAGGCAACAAGCAAGACCCAGGTAACTTTAGGCCTGTTTCAATCCTACCAGCTCTAAGGAAGATCTCTGAAAAAATCATTCAAGAACAACTATTAACCCATTTTTATGAGAACAATCTCTTACACAGTGAACAATATGGAAATTGTCATTGCACTTCTAAAACACATATTTGGGGCTTGGGAGAATTCACAGAACGCTCTTGGCGTCTTCTGTGACTTGTCCAAGGCCTTTGATTGCGTTGATCACGATACACTTAGACGCAAGCTTGATTTTGACGGGGTAAGGGATAGTGATTTAGATTTGGTAATTTCGTACCTTAGTTTAAGAACTCAAAAAGTTGATGTCAACAGTGTACTGTCTACAGGATCACAAGTTAAAATGGGGGTCCCTCAAGGATCCATTCTAGGTCCATTACTATTTCTGATATATATAAATGATTTACCTTTTTACTCAAAAGATATTTGTGATGTTGTATTGTTTGCAGACAATACAACTTTAGTTTTTAAAACTGACAGAAATAATAACCTTTTTGATGATGTTAATGACGCACTTTCAAAGGTTTTACAATGGTTCACAGTAAATATTAACCCCTTCATGGAGTCCCCCCCCCCCCCCCTCAATCAGATTTGACAGCTCAAATCAATGATGGATTGAGCATTACAAAAAAACTATTCTCACTATTTTCATTTGGGAGCTGATTTAGTGTTAACGAATAGTTTTTCTTCATTTTAAGTGAAAAACGTTTACAAAAATACGCATCCTAGCATTTCTCCCACGCATTTGAACTTCCAGTAGCTATGACATGGCTTTTATCGAGCAGTTACAATAAAGAAAGACGTTTAGTCATAAAAAGCAATCATAATATCAAGTTAAGAGACCCAAAGAGGCAGTAGCCATAACTTATGAGGCACTTACGAGCACAATGTTTACACAAAGCAAAGTCGGTAACCCGAGCGGGCGATAACGACTTCAAGTGCCGACGTGTTTTTGTGGGTGTTACTTTAATAGGATAAGGACATCATTGTTCTATGAATTGATGTTGATAATCTTGTTAGATAATCCAATAATGATTCCAATTATTTTTTTTACTTGCGAATAAGGCAAATTAATCTTATTAGGTTTTCACGAAAGAAATTACAATTGGACAGCCTTCTTCTATTCCCGATTTTAGAAGATAAACATGGCGTTTCTTGCCTTAAAAATGGTATGAAACCGTTGATGAAAGCCTGTTTTTTACAATAAAGTTGTATCTCACTAATGCATCTGAATAAATAAAGCGAATATCATGTTGAGAAAACTAAGAATTTACTCTAAAAGATTGCTCATATCATAGTGCGGTGCCGCATAGCTTACGCAGCGACTTATCGATAACGACCTCGAATACATTTTGTAGTTACTACTGTACATTGGTAATGAGGAAATAAATAAAAAAAGATGTTTTTGCAATATTTGGTTTTATTTTATAGATATTTACATTGTACATTGTAATTTACAAACAATTATAAATAAATAACAATAAAAAAAAATCAATTGGTTTTATATAGAAATAATATATGAACAATAAATATTGAAATTATTCAGTTATTTGGACAGTCAGCAACATGATAAAATTACTGAAATAAACTTATATACAGGATGAAAAGTTTGAAAAGCTAAGTAATTTATTCTCTGGCAACAAATGGTATCAGATAAACAATGAACATGAAAATCAAGTTATTTTTGACAGTCAGCAACTAAGTTACAAGTAACTGAAAAAAAAATATTATTAGGAATATTCTTTTAGTTTACGACTGTATACAGGGTGAAAAGTTTGAAAAGCTACGTACAAGCCGGTAAAAACGCTTATTGAGGAACAATAAACATGACATTGCAATTATTATAGATAGTCAGCAACCTAATTACAATACAAGTATCTGAAAAAAGATGTAATTTGAAACATTTGTGTGTATGGAAACATGTATTCTGTTGAAGCATTATCGCCCAATCAAAGTAAGAATAATCTTTATTTAGGTAAGTTTTTACAAGCATTAATGACAAGTTAAAAAACAAACTAAAGTTATTACAGGAATAATACCATCTAACTACTAAAATATCTATCTTACTATGAATCTACTATATAAATGGCCCACAACAGTAGAATACACGACATAACATTGTGGATTTAGCTTTAGTACACTAATCTTGCTGTTGCTACAACACCTGCCGAGTATACAAGAGAGAGAGAGAGAGGTGGAGACCCACATGGGCCGTGTATTATATGAACAATCACAGTCCTACACAGTGAACAAATCATCATCATCATTGCAACATTTGCAACCATACGTCGTTCACTGCTGAAGATATACCTCCCCCACAGATTGCCCTGTCGGCTGCTACTTCAACTTACTTCACAGCGGTGAATGACGAACGAGAGAAGCAGTAAATAATGATAATGAAATAGCAAATTTCATCTTTACCGAAAGTTAAATATTTCTAAAAATATTTATTTCGGATGTTTAACAGTATCTCAAACGTTTATTAGATTCGATTTATTTCTCTCTTGATACAAAATAACAATATTTCAGATATAAGAATTAGTATTAAGAATGTTGATGAGATAAAGTATTTTTTTTCTAGTTTAGATGAAAATATTAGTTATATATTGGATACACAATTTTATAGCTAACAAGTATTCATTATGTGGAAATTAAGTAAGAGAGAGAGTAAGATTACTATTTGTAAAAATATAAAATAAACGTTTACAAAAGTGGAAAGGCCGTCTGCAACAACCTTCTGAATTCAGTATGTTGCCAAGGTCCGGATATTTATAGGTACAGGTTTATGTGAAAAATAATGTTGTATAACTATTGAAGTCTGCAAAACCATATAGTACTTTTACTAAAGTTTGAAAATCTACTCCATGAATTTTGAAAAACTTAATAGTTTAGGAGCAAGGTTACTGTTTTAAGTTAAAAACTGGTACATACTAAAGGATTTAGTATTTTGCAGTCAATAAACTACCAATTCACCAAAAACACAAAAAAAAACTATCTTTGTGTACAAAATAGTGCATTGGTAAATGCTAAAAATAAAAATTCACTTATACAATAAACTTTGTTTGGAAACAAGACATTCGAAATATGTGAGAATTATACGGAGTATCATCAGCCTTTAGAAGTTCACTGCTGAAAATAGGCCTCCCCCACAGAACACCACACTAATAGTTTATTTCTGCTAGAGGTAGAACTATCAAAAATCGTAAATGGTGTAATGTTATTAATTTTACCCTCCTTATGGGAGGGAAAGTAAGATAGTTTTGCTAGAAGGTGCAAGCGAAAGAAAGTAAATAAGGTAACTGATGAAATTTAAGTAAGCAAATCAGAATGAAAAGTAATTAAATAAGAGTATGCAAGCTAGGCATAGGGCGTTATCCCAGAGGGGGAGTAACCTAAGTTATGTGAGGGTTATCTTAAAAAGAAACAAATATTTTAAAGTAAAAACAGGAAATAAATTATTCGGATATTATCCTTATAATCTAAAATAATTTAGGTACTACAGGAAACCATGTGGCCTGAATTCAGGCCTGGGGTTTGATACCCCGGCCGGGTATGGAAATCAATTCCGACCACACGGTTTTTACAAAGAGATGCCCTAAGGCTTTAAAAATACACTTATAAACTTTGGACTTAGCTCTCCGAGGAGCAGTCCAGGGTTCGGGCTGGCTTGGTCGGTAACAATATATACCATTAAATTAGTTACTACTGTGAGGCTTTGAATTTAAACTAAATGGAAATCTTTGTACTACAGAGGCTTTGATAATACAGGGATCAGCACGTGTGTAGTACGTGGGGTAGCACGTGGGATAGTACGTGGGGTAGCACGTGGGGTAGCACGTGGGAGGTCCACGCGGTCCTGGGACGGCCTGCGGCGACCCTCGGTTCTCCCTCGGGGCGCACCACCGATGGGGAACCGGCGCTCGCCTCTCTTTGAGCCGCCACGTTAAACCTCCTGTCAGAAGAAGAGCAATATAAGAAACGGATCGCACACTTTAGAAATGGGAGACCATGACGGGATTCTACACGCGTTTGGGGAACACAACCTAACCTATACACTATGGGCCCTACGTAAAATAAAGGTTCAAACACTCACCTGTCGGAGGACAATGGTATTGCGTAGGGTGTCTACGCCAATTTCCAGGGCACGTGGCGGGTCTGGAGCACTGTAAAAACAACCATTGTCAGAAGAGCACGCAACAAGAGCCTACTGCCTGCCAGATGATGGTGGCGGCTGCTTACCCTTCGCAGGAGTCTGTAGCGTGCAGACCAAACTGCTATCTGCTGACTCGACTGCTGGATGGTACTTTGGAAGCTGGACTTGTGCCGGTGGTATCTGCCCGAGGTATGAAGGGCCCGACGCCTTTGCTCACCTCCTAACATCCGAGCGTAGTGACAGCTGACAGATGTCAAACTGACACTACGGCTGCGTTCGAAATGCGCGCAGGCGCAGATCACAAACAAATAATATAGGGTGAGAACACACCCTTTGCTAGAAAGTAGTATAAAAACACATCCACTGATGTGCGTGAAAATTACAACGTTACAACACTCCCCTCACCACGGTAAGAATTCACGCAGGGAATTCGATCGACGCCCTCGTCGAACTTCAGCCACCAGAACCCTATGAAAGAAGAAAAAAATATATTTCGGAACAACCTACAATCAAACAGGATGCTAACCTGAAAGAAAGAAGGATTTAAAAAAATAAATAAAAAAAAACAACTCCAAAAAAAAGTTATTAAATCAATACTAAAATAAACTAACAAAAGAAATATACCAACTAAGGTAGGATTGGCAATTGTCCATTGTCCAAATCCAGAACTATGTAATGCTAAATAAAAACAAACAATTACTACTAGGTACCTACTGTACAAAAACATATCTGCAATCTGCAATGGAATGCAGGAACTAATATGAAGTTAGGCGCAAGTTATAAATAGATGACCTTGGCCTATTTAAGGGAATGTCGACACTCAGGCTCGGTCCGAATTGAGTGTTCGTCAACGAGCCTGGATTAAAAACATCAGTGGTAGACTGAGTGTTTTGGGTAAATGTAGTACGCCTATTTCGGGATATAGCCGAAATGGGGAAAGATAATTTAGGGTGTGTGGGTTTAGGACACACACCACTAAAGGTATAATTACTTACGTCCTGGAACATTCCAGGCCAAAAGTATTTCAATCTAAGTAGGCAATAGGTTTTATTGAAAAACCTAGTATTGAGGGCTGTCAGTTTGGAGGGATGAAACCTATCCAATACTGACCTCCGCCTCTCAAGTGGTACAACCTCCTTCCATGAGAAGTCAGTGCGAAGCTTAGTGGTTGTTCTAGTATATCGAAATAGTTTAGAATCGGCTATTCGATAACTAGGAGTCGTCTTTGGACGTGTGGAACATCGTTCAAAGATATTTGAGTACCAAGTATCCTTGGTCTCGGGTAACACGACTCTGGTAGGTAGCGTAGTGGTACATCTCTGATGCTCGGTAAGAGAATCAGAGTTTTTTAAACGGCGGCGAATCTCCGAAACAACGGTAGTTTGTTGCTCGGTAGGAGGCGCACGTTTACATAGGCTCAAAATTTCGGGGGCCATTTTAAATGCCTTCCAGAAATTGATGCCTAGGAGAAGATCAGTTGTCAATCCGGGAATAATATAAAAGCGAACGTCACGGGTCTTACCTTTTACCGTGACCGGTAGGTACACATAACCAGTGACGGGAGAGGAAGAACCGTTCGCTGTGGAAATTGATTCCAAATCATACGATTCGTGAACCGTGAAGTGTTTCGGTAAGAAGGAAGTAAAGATTTTGTCTGAAATTATCGAAATTTCCGAACCGGAATCCAACAACCCACTGTGTGCAGTGCCTAAAATGTTTACGTCCATGAAAGGCCTCGAATCGTTGCTACCGATTACGTAAACTACTGGGCGCTGCTTCACAGGTGTTGAGCTAGTGTTACACTTTTCAAACGTAGAAGTTGATTTATTAGATTTAGGAGTAATAATAGTAGGTATTGATTTTAGGTAATTACTGTTATAAAAAGAAATATAATCCTTATTTTTAAGATAAGAATTTAAAAATAGTTTTGTTTGAAAAGTGTTCGTTTGACTCCGATTCGGACCGGCTAGTTTTTTGAACGAAAATTATTATTTGTACGCACTTCACGACTCCCCGAATCGGCTGCCTTGGAATGACACCGTTTACAATCAGCTGCGGTGAACCCTTTTTCACCACACCTGTAACAAACAATAATACGTGGAGCTTTGCAGGATGACAATGAATGTCCGTTTGTCCTACAGCGGACGCAGAAGGTATCCTTGGCGTTACTAACCGCAGAGCAGGATACCGAAGTCTTCGCCGGCGGCTTGTAAGCCAGGTCTTTGGCGAGCAAGTCATCTGTTCGCTGTGGAGGTTCAATGAAGTTATTTGCTCGCATTGCAGTGTTTTCCAACAGACGACACTGTGCCTTCAACTGTGCCCACGTAGTAGCTCCGTGCAATGCCAACTGTGTGAAATAGAATGGCCTGATGTTGTGCAATACAATTTTCAGTTTGTGTTCATCTGAAAGGGGTACCAACAGTCGTGCGAAATAGTTACACATAATAGACAAGTAATTGACAATAGATTCGTCCGGGCCCTGAGTCCGAGAACGAATCTCCTGCATTAAGCGATCATCGAAGTCATATGGTAAATATTCTTCGAGAAGTAAAGATTTGAGCTCAGGCCAGCTGTTCACACTAGCCCTAGCTGCACGAAGCCAACACAAAGCCTCATCCGTAAACAACTCTACTGCTGAAGTAAACAATTTAGATTCTGTTATCCCCCGGGATACAGAAAGTTCCTCTAACCTGTGTAAAAATTCAATAATGCAACCCTTGCCATTAAATTTTAAATTAAGTGTGTGCACACCTGAGTTTCTCTCACAAGGCACAACTACAACCGAAGGAGGTAAACCTGATGGTGCAGGAGTGGGGATATCACTGTTACCCGAAGCCTCACCTACAAGACCCGCCTTTGACAAGTCTGGAACTAACCGTTCAGGCTTCTGTTCCTGGCTGGACCTGAAGGTGGACATCAGCTTATCCATCTTTACCGTGATGGTTTCTAACTCCTGCTCCAGGTGTTCCTTCAGTTCTAGCTGCTCCCTCTCTTCTGGCTGTATCCTGCCTAACCTATGAAATAGGTGGTTACCTAAATTACAAATCCTGTTTAGGGATTTAAGTGTAGTACGCTTTGACAACAAATAACTAGACAATTCCCCTAATTTCTCCTGTACAGTGCTTAACTCTGAGCTTAGATCCCCGTCAAAGTCTACGATCTCATCAGTGGGGATCTCCTTTGCTAACTTTCTTATTTGACTGCGAAGTTTATCAACAGTAGTCTCAGGAACCGCATCCCTAATTACCACTTCGTAAATTAACTCATCTTTATTCAGTAAATGAAATTTAATTGGCCTTTCTTCCATCTTAAATTAATAAAAAAAATATTATTGGGAGAAAAAAAAATTCAAGTTTAGCTAATGAAACAAGATTAAATGTTATTAAGTATGTACTGGTGAAGCAAAGGCAGACAAGACTAATCTTATTTTTTGGAGGAAAATAAATCAATAATAATAAACTATTGGTGTAGGTAGTTGATTAGCAAGCAAAGATAGAGAAAAAAAAAAGGAAACCTGCACTGCTATTGTCAAAGATTAACACCTTGGATTAAGTGTAAGAGTATAATTAGCGTAAGTGTGTGTGCTACTTAAACACTTACTGAAAGAAAATATTAGGTTATAGGTACTTAGGTATATTTATAAAAAAAATCATTTGCCAGACAAAAATTTAAGTAAAGTCAGGGTTAAAAAATTTTGCTGAAAGAAAATTGTAAATTATAACACATTAAATTGTTACCAGCCAATACAACAGTACACAACCCATGAAATAAACAGCAATTAAAAATATCAGTATTTGGTTAAACAACTAAACAAGTGAAAGGTCATAGGTAGGTAGTCAGCAGTTGCTTCTGTAGCTTCTTGATATCTTGAGACCAGTTTGCCTCTCTTGGGTACAAAAATAAGTAGTACTTACTTGCAAAAATAAGTTATTAAGTTATAAAAAAAAAATTGTAAGGTAGTAAGTAGGTGTAGTTTCCTACATGTAAATAATAATATTAAGGTGATGATACCTCAGCCACCGACGACCTCTGTAGTAACAAAGCAGATTAAAAATAAGAGAGCACTCACAGTAAAGATATTCAAAAATTAGAAAAATACAGTTAAATTAAACAAAAATACTCATAAATATGTTACCAACCGACCTAATCTGAGCTAAAAACGACCAGAAAATAGGGAATTTGTAATTCGCACAGCTATAAATCGCTATATTCGGGCGCCATGTAATGTTAATAATTTTACCCTCCTTATGGGAGGGAAAGTAAGATAGTTTTGCTAGAAGGTGCAAGCGAAAGAAAGTAAATAAGGTAACTGATGAAATTTAAGTAAGCAAATCAGAATGAAAAGTAATTAAATAAGAGTATGCAAGCTAGGCATAGGGCGTTATCCCAGAGGGGAGTAACCTAAGTTATGTGAGGGTTATCTTAAAAAGAAACAAATATTTTAAAGTAAAAACAGGAAATAAATTTATTCGGATATTATCCTTATAATCTAAAATAATTTAGGTACTACAGGAAACCATGTGGCCTGAATTCAGGCCTGGGGTTTGATACCCCGGCCGGGTATGGAAATCAATTCCGACCACACGGTTTTTACAAAGAGATGCCCTAAGGCTTTAAAAATACACTTATAAACTTTGGACTTATCTCTCCGAGGAGCAGTCCAGGGTTCGGGCTGGCTTGGTCGGTAACAATATATACCATTAAATTAGTTACTACTGTGAGGCTTTGAATTTAAACTAAATGGAAATCTTTGTACTACAGAGGCTTTGATAATACAGGGATCAGCACGTGTGTAGTACGTGGGGTAGCACGTGGGATAGTACGTGGGGTAGCACGTGGGGTAGCACGTGGGAGGTCCACGCGGTCCTGGGACGGCCTGCGGCGACCCTCGGTTCTCCCTCGGGGCGCACCACCGATGGGGAACCGGCGCTCGCCTCTCTTTGAGCCGCCACGTTAAACCTCCTGTCAGAAGAAGAGCAATATAAGAAACGGATCGCACACTTTAGAAATGGGAGACCATGACGGGATTCTACACGCGTTTGGGGAACACAACCTAACCTATACACTATGGGCCCTACGTAAAATAAAGGTTCAAACACTCACCTGTCGGAGGACAATGGTATTGCGTAGGGTGTCTACGCCAATTTCCAGGGCACGTGGCGGGTCTGGAGCACTGTAAAAACAACCATTGTCAGAAGAGCACGCAACAAGAGCCTACTGCCTGCCAGATGATGGTGGCGGCTGCTTACCCTTCGCAGGAGTCTGTAGCGTGCAGACCAAACTGCTATCTGCTGACTCGACTGCTGGATGGTACTTTGGAAGCTGGACTTGTGCCGGTGGTATCTGCCCGAGGTATGAAGGGCCCGACGCCTTTGCTCACCTCCTAACATCCGAGCGTAGTGACAGCTGACAGATGTCAAACTGACACTACGGCTGCGTTCGAAATGCGCGCAGGCGCAGATCACAAACAAATAATATAGGGTGAGAACACACCCTTTGCTAGAAAGTAGTATAAAAACACATCCACTGATGTGCGTGAAAATTACAACGTTACAATGGAATGGAAGAAGCGTAAATAAAAGTAAAAAAAAAAAGGTTTGCAATGTTTTAAATCATTGTGTGTGATATGTTTTCATACACATCACACACAGCGGTATATTACACTCTTCACAAATGTATGGTGTAGTAGTGGGCCTAGACTGGCGGTAACATTGAAAACACCGTTTCCGTGACTGGCAGTTTCGCGCTTGATGGGCTTCTGTGGAAGGTATGGTGATAAGCCAGTGCTTATTAGTGACGGGACAAAGAGCTGGAGGCTGGGGTGGGGGACGAGTAACTGGGCAAAGAAATAGGTGGTTATCTGTAATAGAATTTACCAAAGCAAGGCGGAAGGCCAGGTGATTCTGACGATGAGTAGAAGACTCGAGAAGTATGCGGGCGTTAAGAATGGAAACATTTAACAGGCGTTTGAAAAGTTTCATGTACCACTTGGCACATCGTTTCCGCTCAAGCAAGTACGGCTCGAGCATCTGATCTTTTAGGTCAACACCGCCCATGTACTTGTTATAGTCCAACACCATCTGTGGCTTGTGTGATAACGGCCAATTTGGGTTAGGGTTGGACTGTACAGTCGACATGGCGGTAGCCGACCCATGGCCGGTCGAGATCATGTTGACGCGTTTCTTATCTTGCCAAGACAAGACACAGACGTCGCCCGAGTGTCGAGCTATGAGCTGACCTCGTTTGAGCGGAGCGATTTGCACAAGTTTTGGTACATGAGTACGAGAAGGTCGAAGGGTACCCACACAGTCTGTGTGGTGACGCTTGAGCCAGCGTGCGAGAGATGGGCAGATTGTCCATAAACAACTGGTAGCCTTTGTTTAGAAGGGGACGGATGAGGGACTTTACAATTGCTGTACTCTTCAGTACGCTTGAGCTATTTATGACATCCAGACTCCGCTGCTTGCCCGTGTAGACAATGAATGACCATAAGTAGCCCGTGGTGCTCTCACATATTTCGAAAGTCTTGATTCCGAATTTGGCCGCCTTGAGCGGCAGATACTGTTTGATGTTCAGCCGGCCTTTCCACAAACATAAACTTTCATCCAGTGAATTTTTTTGGGACAAATCGTACTCTTTTTTGAAGCTTTCGTTCAGACTCGCTCGTTATAATGGGTCGGATAAGACCTAACCTATCATTTTTCACCACTTCGTCTCGTTCGTCAGCAAAATGAAGAGCCCTGGTTAAATTTATGTACCGCCTAGGTCCAAACAGCATTTTAAAAACCCCGGTTTTTAGAATGCCGTTTTCCGAGAAGCAGCACTTTATTTTCGGCATTCGGATGATGCCAAGCATCATCCAAAATGCAAACAAACACAGGATCTCGTGCACGTTGGTGGGGAACCACTCGGCCTGGAAGGTGGCAGACCTAATGCGGGTGGCGTACTGGTTCGTTTGGTCGACGATTTCCTGCACGCAGTTGAGTGTGTCCCAACCGAACCAGTATGCTCCGGAGTGAATGATTCCTGGGTTCCCGTGAAGGAATCCATAGGAAGCCATTCAAAAGTTTCTTTCTGAGCAGCTTTCCCATCAGCGTTAAAGTGCTGCTCCTCATCACTGCACGAATTGGCACGGTGCTCTCTCACCCTCTCTCTAACTGCTGCCCGGCCCCGGACGACTTGGCGTGCCAACGCCACTAGCTCCGGTGGGACGTCGGCATCCGTGAGAAAAATTTCCTCTCCGTTCTCCCATCGGGTCGTGCCTGTGGTCCTGGCACCACGACCACGGCCTGGGCCTGGACGGCCCGATCCACGGCCACGAGCACTTGCCCGGCGGACGCTCGCGCGTCTGCCACCTGCAGGTCGTGCTGGCGCAACGCTCCGGGATGAAGAGGGCGTGGGCATCGGGGTCAAATAATTCTTGGCTGAAATAGATGGCCCCTTGTTAGGTTTTTTAGTCCCATTTACGCTGCACATTTCACAACAAACCAAAACGATAATTATCCATATAAAAGTGTAAAAATACTTACGAATCTACATCCATTTGAACCTCCACGCCATCTTCATCAAAAAATTCGATAACAATGGCATCAGTGGCGGCGTTGGCGTCAGGTGCTGGTGATTCCCTAAAATAGATGCACTCATGTTAGGATTGGATTCCATTTGCGCTTGCTAATTTATAGTTTTGAAAAATCCAAATACTTACGCGGCATCACTTTCCAACCCGTGTCTCCCCAGGGGCGACCGAGAGCGACGTGGCGACGGTTCCAGCGAGGTGAGTGGTGAGTAGGCAGGAGGAGAGGGAGTTCGCCTATCATCCTTTTTGGAAAAGATAAGAAAGTATAAAAATATGATCAGAAGAACTTGAGGGATTTGAACTCTACTTTTACATTATAAATTATTTTAAATGCAAATATATACTAATCTCATCCGATTGGTCATCTTCTTCGAGCCCGAGACTTGATGGACCAGGCTCTCCCTCATCCTAAATAAAACAGATAACTTTATGATTTTTTTGCGTAAAAATAAAAACTGATGAAATATACCCATACTTGGGGTCAGTAACCTCACCATATGACATATCACCAAAACATATAAAGTCAAACAAAAAAACTCTGCACACTTATGGTATCTAAAGCTAAGATCCAGCTTCATCAAGTAAAAGAACACACATCACAAAAAAAAATGCATACACTTATCAAGGCCAACCAACAAAACAGCACTCATCCCCTTAAACTTAACTTGAGACTAATTTACCTCACTGATTTCCTGTGATATTATTAAAAAGATCGAAGTTGATGTTATCCTAGAAATAAAAACATTATAATTTAATACCTGACAGCAAAATATACAAGAAATATAGTAATAACCTAATGCCCATCTTCGTACATCTCTTCACCGTCACCTAACTCATCGCCTTCATCGTCACTGTCGTCGCTTCCAAAAAGTTCATCGTAGAACTCCTGAGGCGGGTCGTTTTCTCTCGATACGCGCCAGACATTGGACATTATAAATTCTAAAAAAAAAGTACTTATTATAGAATATCTAAAATTGAATAATTAAAGTGCTTCCTACATCAACATTCGCCCAAAAAAATCAAACTTATCAAAGCACAAAAATGACATTCAGTGATGGGGAGGGATGGAATATTCAAAAGGGTTATGTTATGTTTAAAAATTCCGACTCAAGTTGAAAAAGTATGTTAAAAACAAAATAAACCATGTTCTCTCATTCACTTGTAAATTTCATGCATTGTTCGAATTTTTCTTTTTTGAGTTGTAAATATTGAACAATATTTTCAGTTTACTAACAACATTCTAGTCATATAACAAAAATACATTAACAAAACGGTACTACATGTCGACCTTGCCCACATCACTATCGACACCTGTCACTTGAACTATTTTGCTTAACGCGCAAGCCATAATGGACCATCGCCTGTACGGGATAGCGCTCACAATCGCATGACTTATTTAGCAAATTATTATAGACTAGAGGGAACGATTGTTGTTGTGCGCATCTAACGCCTTCAGAGACGCGTTCAACTCGCTCACTGATAAGGAACCGGTTTGGCGATCTTGTTTACGTGCTTTGCCGGCCCGAGCGTTGTGTATGAATCTAAACACGTAGGCATAGATTCGCTTTAATTTATTGAATGACGAGTAACGATCGAAATTTACAAAGCTACTATCGCATGTCGTAGAAACATAGGTTGCAGTGGTACATTTTAAATCTGGTAACTTATTTAGATCGGGACGGTCCCATGCAGCTTGATTGATATCAATTGAATATTCTGGGCTATCCGTAGGATTTTTCCGCCAAAGTATCAGCTGTAGGGCTCTTTGGTCTGATTGTATGAGAACTTGTCTAAACATTTTTTCTACATCGGCACATGCTACGAATTGGTATTGTCTGAAACGTAACAGTATAGAAAAAATATCATTTTGTAATGCAGGCCCGGGTAATTGTATGTCGTTAAGCGACTTATTTGTTGATGTTAGGGCGCTGGCATTAAATACTACCCTTAACTTTGACGTCGTGCTACTATCACGGCAAACTCCATGGTGAGGTAAATAAAAATTAGGGTGACCACAAGACTCGACCTTGGTCATGTGTCTTAAACTTTTATACTCGCGCATAAACTCAGAATATTTATGTTTAAATTCTGGTAACTGCTCCAGTTTGCGCTCGAGTGAAAGAAATCGCTTTTTCGCTAACGTATAAGAACCTCCGAGTGCATCAGCTGAATCTCTTAGCGGTATACGGACCGAAAATCTACCTGCCTGATCGCGCTTAGTAGTATCCGCAAATAATTTTTCGCACTTACGTTCATCCTCTGTAAGTAAGGCGCAAAGAGAAGTTGGGGTTAAGTCCTCTAGCTCCCAGAATTTTCTTAACTGTGAGTCTAGAGTACACTGGGTGAAATTACATTGAACTTGAAAGTTATGTGAATCTTTTATTTGAATAGGACCAGAGATCAACCAACCTAGCTTAGAACTCTGAAGGTGAGGTCCATTTGATAACCGAATTTTATCAGATTCTAATAGATCCCAAAATATGTCCGGCACCTATTAGGAGATCTATTTTCTGATGGCACATAAAAACTGGGGTCTGCCAGCCGTATATTATGTGGGATGTCTATTAAATCAGTATCTATGTTCATCGAGGGCAAACTGGATGTTATGCATGGCAAGATGAAACATTTGATTCGTGTACTGAATTCGTTTAGTTTTGATCGCATAGAAATATCGCATAGATAATTCGAGTGATTCGAGAGAGATACTGAGGTAAACAGTGGACTGTATTTTTATTGTGTTTAATCGTTTACTTAGTTTCTCCGAAATAAAACAGTGTTGACTGCCGTTATCAAGGAGCGCTTTTACCGTAATATAATGATTGTTATTGTCGGCTACCTCTAAGAGTGCTGTAGAAAGCAAAACCGGCCTTAACGCATTTGTTTTCGCATGAAAATTGCTTGTATTGCAATCAGCTGATAAGGAATGCAACGCAGTAGACGTATCTGAGTGTGTACGTATAGCGCCCGGCTCAACTGATGGCCTAGACCGTACATTGTATTGGTGATTAGAACTATTTGTGTGCAATAAACAATTATGTTTTTGCTCGCATTGCTTACACGGACCCAATATACATTCGTCAACCGCGTGTCCCGACCGTAAGCAGTTGTGACAAAGTCGCTTATCGATAACAAACTTAAGCCTCTCGTTAACAGTTAAGTTTAGAAAATTAATACACGCACAAAGACCATGACTTTTGTTGAAATATGCACATGAGTGATTACGTAATTTAGAATTAGTGTTTTTAATTGGTTTGTTACTAGTGTTAGTTGAAACGTAGCTGTGAACGCGAGCTGCAGAAGAAGACGACTTTGTTTTGTTAGCATTTATCATTTCTAACCTATCGGCCCTATTCCTGAGGAAGGATAGCAAATCGTCAAGTTCACTTTGCAGTTAGACGCGATAGAACCTTTATCATTCTCCCATTCACGTTCTGTGGAAGGATCAAGCTTTGACACTATTAAATAAATGATTAGTGTGTCCCATGATTCTGTGGGTTCGTCTAAGGTTTTAAGCGCGCGTAAATTCCTTAAAATTGTGTCTATAAGTTTCCTAATTTGCAAAGATGATTCTTGTTTAATCGGCACGATGGTAAATAACGAATGTATATGATTATTAACTAAGAGCCTGGTATTATGAAAACGGATCTCAAATAGCTCCCATGCATGAATATAATTTAAGGAGGTGAACTCTAAGGCATTGATGACCTGGAGTGCACTGCTAGTAAGTGAAGATCTTAAGTAGTGAAACTTTTGGATTTCGTCTAGATCTGGACGCTTGTGAATAATAGTAATGTATGAGTTCCTAAATTCAAGCCAACGGTCATACGAACCATCGAAGCAGGGCAACTTAATATCTGGTAGCTTAACATTTGATGTTGAGGGTAGATGTTTTGGGCGTTGTCACTAGTCTTCCCACTTTCTATTAAACAATTCGCAGCAGCCATAGCTTTAAAATATACGGATTCTAATGATTCTACGTACTCGATATTATTAGATATTTCACTATCGGAGGAACGAAGTTCAATCTCACTTTCTATGACATGAAATTTTTGAAAAACTTCCGTTACTGACTGCATGCGTAATTTCAACTCTGCTACCAAGATAAATGTTAAATTATGTACGAGTACATCTAATGAATCTACATATTTTTTGAATTGCGTTATTCTTCCCTTTAGATTACCTCTTTCTTTTTGAGGTCGGAAAGGCATTCATCTAGCGACTTTTTCTTAGTAGGAGAAACACTAGGAGGAACAACTAAATTCACATTAGCTCTTTTACTCATTTTGGCTGCCTAATTATGGAAATATTGGAAGTACTCACGTGTAGGTACTAACGGCTCGTAGATTTGAACGGCACTCGATCGCGCACGTCACGACTGCAATGTAAATAAAACACGGCTTTTACACAAATCGTTTAGGGATTCGGAATTTAAAGGAACAAAGACCTGACCGGCTCGTTTCTGATGTCTGCTGATTGCTGACTTCCACTTTTGCGTTGTCATTTTATGTAGCGGCAGGAGGGCTCCTTTCTTCCTTCAATGATAACTCGTTTGGTTTTCTTACTTATACGTTTATATTCGAATAAATTGACTAGATACATGAATCGACTTTCTTCCCGTGCTTTATACAGAGCAATGGTTGTTGCGGCCGAGCGTTAGGAATGAGACGGTTCGCGAGGATTCTTTCACAGGCTTCTTTCTAGTTGACCCGTGACTTCACTAGGTGGCGCTAGTAGCAGGCGTAAACATTAATAATATATTGTGAGGTTTTATTTACTTAGGTGGGACTAATGTTCTTCAAGCATACATTTTGCTGATCTTCCAGTACCATGTAACCACTAGCAGACCCACAATTAACACAAAATGTTGATGCCATTGCGATGATAGTAAATCCGTTATTATTGCCGAGTTAGCGTGCGTATGTGCAGGTTACAAAGTCCGTAAATCTGGCCAGATAGGTTACTATATAGAGCTATCAATGTCCATTTTTTAAGCTGAGTCGTAAGAATATCATTATAATAGTATATTTTATATCGAGGGACTAATCGAAGCCATAATATACCAGGGGTGGTTTGACTCCCGAGCGTGTGAGGGAGTCAATGAAACCGAGGGTATATTGAGTTGGCGTTTAGTCTCGAGGTGCAAACTGTACTTTTCACTTTGAGTGCGAGAAAAATAGTCAGTTCAGTACAAAAACATTTAATATGTATTACAGAATAAAATAAAAATCACAATTTTTTTTTATTCCTCCAGTCCATACAACTTTCGTAAGTTTTTCTATTATGCCAAAGATTATCTATTGTCTTTTGCTCTTTGCTCGACGTCAAACTCTTCACTGTCACAGGACATTCTTAATAAATTTATTTAAAACCGAACAGATTTACACTCGACAAAAATTCTGAAATTTAAGCAGTCACTTTTTTTCTTCTAAACCAGTCACAGATTAACAATTCAAAACACATGGCGCCACCTTCTTTGCGGACAAACCATGGAACTAAATCTCTCAATATTTTCGCAATGAAGATGGTCCGTCCACACTCCACAGATAATAGTATATTTACTGGCTGTTTGAGTTTGTCTTTGTCACATGAAGGAAATTAAAAAACTAATTACTTTTTACTCCCTAGGGGCTAAAGTGCTAGTGTGCACAGCATGGGCCGAGCAGTGCCGTACCCTCGTGGCCACCATTGGAAGGGACCTATCATTCCCGGCTGTAGTTCAGGCCATGTTGGGGAGTGAGGAGGCCTGGATGGCAATGGTCTCCTTCTGCGAGGAGGTGATGACGCAGAAGGAGACTGTGGAGAGGGCCCGAGAGGATGATCCTCTGTCGGCCCCTCTCCGACGCAGACGGTGGGGAGCAAGAAGACGGCGGTTCGCCCGTCTTCCTCCTGCTCCCTAAAAGTAGCACCGGGGTGTAAGCCGGGGGGCTTACACCCTTTTCCAAGGTGCACCCGTCTGGTGGTGTCCCAGTATACCGGGGGGCACCCGTAGCGTGAGGAGGCCCGGCGCATAGGCTGGGCCGACCGCTGGGGCGACGTGGTAATCCTTTAGGCTCCATGTCGTTCTATTTCATAGCGGCGAGGTATACCCGGGTGTTTTTTAGTGGGTATGCCGCCGACTTCACCGGCGGAGAGTCCTACACTCCCCCATTGCCCGACCCAGGCAGTTGGATAGTGCGTAATGCATTTCTCACCCGGATAACAAAAAAGGGGCTAAAGTGCTCACTTTAGGCCCGCTTCGTAGGGCTATATTGGCGCACTTTTAGAGCATGAGAACTGAAAAAAATAAATAACACACACAGCGTTGCAATTAAAAAGCGAAAAATACAAATGATGCCTGTGTATATTTTTTTTAAGTGTCAATGTCAACCAAACGTCATTAACACACTTTATTTTTGGCTTGTCACAAAGCTGATTATAGCCAATGTATAAGCCAACTTGAAATAAAGAAGTCGATTAAACATCTATCGCATTGACAGCAATGAATTATTACTCATTTTTAAGAGCCTATAATAAGGTTACAACTACATTTTTAGATGTAAATTTGTTATTCTTAGGTTTAATAAAATATATTGTTTAGCTCTACGTTTTAATAGTTCTAATTACGAAATTCTTGAAAGCATTCATCGTGTCTTGACGATCGGTATATAAACTAGAATTAGGTAAATAAGATAAGATATACTTTGTTACAAAAATAAAGTTAAAACTTTGGTTTTGTTTTCAAATATTTTTTCTGATGTTTTTTGTCTTTGTCGTGTTTAGTGTTAGTTACTTGATAATTTTGAAGAAATACTTTTTAAAATAAGTTGGCATTATTTAAGCAAATAATAAAGGTGGCCGCCACTAGCGGTTGTTTCGTTATTTTTCAGTGTTAATGCTTTTAAAAGAAATAGGCCTAGTATTCAGCTAACTATAAAAAAATGGACCATTTTTTTTTTTTCCGAAAATTTGTAAAAAAGTCACGGAACATACCTGGGAGAGATTCGGGTATTTTTGGGGTTGTTAGACTGTATTAAACTTGCATATCTATAAAATCACGTGGATAAATTATCTGCATAACAAAAGCTAATTGATTATAAGACAATGTTAAAACATGTACGTACACTTACGCAAAAAGTATCACAGGGACGTCGATAACCTTTTAAAAACATTGTGAAACGTCTAATAAAGAGCCTCTATCTATAATACAGCTCCATGGGAAAACCCCATTATGCAAAGTTTTTCACGTACTGCAGATAATTAAGCGTATCCGGTCCGTACGGCCGCGTTATGAGAGTGTACAGTCAGCTTCATAAAGATCGTAGTGTGGAGACTAATCAAAATGATCTAAGAGACACAAATTCAATTTTATATACGCTGTAAGATTATGTTATGGTTGTAACCGTCCAGAGTAGTCAATATTATCTAAACAACACAATTCCTATATTATGTAATGTGTTAAGATGACCAATTATATATTCGCGAACCTGTTCCATGGTATCAAGCACTTAGTTATCAAAAATATCTTGGTAGTAAAGAAAAGTAAACGCTATTCTGGGGTATTACGGTTCTTTCCTAAGAGCATTTGGTATTTTCTATTGCATAGATTCTCTACCCATCCCTTTCATTTCTTGCATGACGTTGACGTGTCTTTTGTTTGAAACTATTTATTTTAAAACAAATAGTGAAACAAAATGCGTGTAACAATTTTTTTAACACGGCGAAGCTGTTAATAAAATACATTATTAATGAAATTGATTGCGTAGGTAGGCACGTAAACCGTTTATAGTTGCTCAATAAAGTTATTATTTTTAGATAGATTGGCCCAAAGATTAAATAATAGAGAATGCTTCAGGGCATTATCCGTCTTTCGTACCAACACACTTCTGATTTATATAAATATGTAAATATTATTATCATTGACGTATAAATTATAATATTTAATTTTATTATGGAAGGAAAATTTATCTAAATATAATTACCTCCTTGGACTTATAAACGTACCTATATAGGTAATTTAGTCGTAATTTCATTACGTAGGTATATACCTACGTAATGAAATTACGACTAAATAAATACTGTGATGCATGACAGAAAATATTTAGACGGTTGTTTAAAATAAAACAGCATTAAATTATCATAAATGTAGATTCCTATTTCCTTTAAATATCATTTGCAATTGTTTTCTCGTAAGATCAGGGCTCCATACCGTATTAACGAACAAACTAAGCACTCCATCATAAATTTACACAAGGAAGGTGTAAGTAATACTGATATATCAGATGAACTTGGCATTAGTGTGAGTACTTAGGTATTAAGTTTAATGCATATTATTATTATCTGGTTATAAATAAAATATAATTTTCATCGTAAATTATTTTTAGACAAATACTGAGGTTATGCATTAAAAGATGGCGTGAAGAAGGAGACGTAGTGAAGCATGTGTCATTCAGTCGACCAAGAAAAACCAGCGCTTCTCAAGATACTGTAATTATCCGACACGCACGTGTAGATCGCTTCATAAACACCTCACAATTGGCCGTCCGGAATGAAGTGTCTCAGGGTACCATAAGACGCCGACTTCACGAGGCTGGCATTAAACATCGGGTGCCTGCGAAGAAACCTCATCTGACGCAGAGACACAAACAACTAAGACTGCAATTTGCTCTTCAGTACCTCAACCACAACATTGACCGAGTTCCATTCCTGGACGAGAAGTTATTTTGTTTCTCAGCACACGGGCGTCTCTCATTATGGCCAGTTAACAATACGAGATACGAAGAACAAAATATTTTGGCCAATAACAGAAGTGGCCGTATTACCCTAGGGTTTTGGGGCTGGATATCAGTAGCGGGTCCTGGTGAATTGGTAGAGATAGGGGGCCGATTGAATGGTCAAGGGTACGAGGAAACAATTGAAGAGTGGTTTTTCCCTACTGCCCGAACTGTGTACCCTGATGACGAACTCATCTTATTTGTTCAAGACAACTGTTTCATACATAATTCGAGGGTCGTGAGCGAGTATATTGCAAGTAACGACAGATTAAATCTTATAAAATACCACCTAAAACTCCTGATTTAAACCCAATTGAGAATGTGTGGCGTAAAATGACTCAATTATGGGATCGTCAACAACTGCGGACAACAGAAGCCTTGCGTACACATGTGAATCAGTTATGGGATTCACTGAGGGGTGACAATTTTTGTTACAATACTGTCCGATCAATGCGACCACGCCTTCTCGACGTTATCAATGCAAATGGAAGTTACACAAAATATTAGTATAGGACGACTCCGGACTAACAAGTCAGTGGTTGCACGTTGAACCTAGCATGGGGTTAATGTTAGTGGGAAATGTGGGAATAGTATGATGAGCACACAGCATTTATACCCTGAGTTAAGGAAGTATATTTCATTAAAAAACGTTTAACCATTACCTATCACTACAGTACAAGCTCTGTTTAGATTGGGATATTGTTAGGTAGGTATTAGATGTGATTGTTATAACTTTTTATTATTTATTATCCTTTGCGTCGACATAACTTTCTTTATTTTTAGTTATATGTATAATTTATTTTTTAAGTACATACCTACTAGCTATGTTTAAGTTTCCCCAGGTATCACAGTCACAGTTGTTTGTTTTTTTATTAAATAAAGTTATCGGCTATATTTTCTATAGTTTCAATTATTGTTAGTGTGTGAAAGGATTGGAAATGCTCTTATGTAAGTAAATAAAACGTGAAAAAAATACCTGCTTAGGCGGGAACCATACCTAGCTACGCCTTCCGCTATCTGGGCGTTACCTATCACAATTAAATTTATTATTTAAGTATTATAAATAAATAAATAAATTCGTGTAAGCTTTTGGTACCATATTCTATTTTTTACAACATCGTCAATTCAAAATCGTTTAGGCAAAATCCTCAGTCTGCATATCATCTATTTAAACAACTAAATAAAAAAATGTATATCGCAAAAACACCAATCTAATGATAAGTCTGTAAAGGCCCTTAGTTTCCGATGTTAGTACTGGAAATTGAATAATATATGTAAGAGAAGATATTTATGAGTACTATGGACGCTTAGATACAAATGGACGGTTTCGGAGCGAACAATATACGAGTAAAAGATCCTTGTAATCGTGTATATATAATTGGAGACTTATGATCTGAAGAAATATAAGACTGGTTGGTTGTGTACAATATTAAGATTACTTTATATGCAAAGATAGAATTGAACCTTTGTTTCGAACATGTATTTGACCACCTTGTCACCACATATATTTATGAAGCTGACTGTACGAATGAATGTTTTAATTCAATGACGATAATAGGCGTACGACAAATAGTGGTTGTGGCCGATACGACGTGGACACAACGCTAGGACCCTCTCACTCATTCACTCTCGTTGCCTGACAACTTGAGTTCACGTGCAATCGATAAACCATACGATTCGTGAACCGCACGCAAAAATATCACTCGTGTAGTTAAAGTTCACTGATATTTTTACAGGTGACTTTTGAAAGAAGAGAAATATAATACTATAATTTTCGAATTTGCAGATATGTTTTTTGTTTTGCGGCGGCGGATGGAAATGGTGGAAATGGCGGACTTAATGCCGAATAGGCATTCTCTGCCAGTCAACCTTGCAGCCAAACAGATAAATTACGGCGATGCAAAAGTAAAAACAAAATTAAAAATGAAAACAAGTTATGTTCAAAAGAAATATAAACTATCGAAAACAAAATAAATAGGTCTAAGCAGATAACTACTAATTAAATTGAATACAGGGTGGCCCAGACAGAAATGCACTTTTGATTTCGCTCGCATTTCTAAACGACAACGTGCGCGGTGGCTGTAGCAATACGTAGCCTGCCTAACGTTTGTATTTTTTTTTTTTTCAGCTTATTTTATTCTTGTTCTGGATAGAACTTTCGATGTAGCCCTCCGCTACTGCATCAGATTCCCAGCCTCCGTGTCCTTTACTTTGGGCCATGCCTACTCCTGAATCCGCCAAAAGAGTAGCGGATGTTCTTCTAAAACAATGGCCGGTGTAGAGTTCGGCGTTTCCAAACTTAAGAACGATGCTAGTTCTTTTGACATGGCGGTGATTTTATTTTTTCCTGGTGCATTTGCCATTCATTCATTGTAGGCTATAAAAAATCTGTTGGTGTTTATATGCTTTACGCCCCTCTGCGTAAAGCTTGGTACTTCTTGAGAATTCTGGCGTACTCTCCATGGATTACGAATGACCGTTCCCTTTTTGTTTTTGTATCTGGCAAGTTTATTAGTAGTAACTCATCTGAATGTCTTTCTACGTCTTCGATTCTTTTATTGACTAGTTCGTTTCCACTACAAGCACCATTTATTCCAAAAATTAAGACCACCTGTAACAATAAAATAATAGACAGGTTAGCAAGGTACCTACGCAGGTTACCTATGCCTAGTCAACGTTTATATTAATATGTATAGCAGATACTTACTTCTTGCCGCAGCAAGGAAGCTGTGGGCAGGTGCTTCATTGAGAAGGTTTCTATATTTTGTGCTGTAAATACTCTTGATTTCTTTGCTCGATTTCTAATTTCTGATTTCCTCTCTAAAAAGGCCAGTAATTTGGTGTAGTTTTTAATGTCAACGTTGTGTTTGATGCTCATGGTTGACTTTAGCATGGAATATGTGCACCATAGGTATACCGTTTCCCCTTTAGTCGGGTGGTAACATAAATTTAGAGAGAAACAAATAGAGTATTTAAGGTATTTACAAAATTTAATTAATCACTATAATTTCAGGGTAGTAGTGAGCTTCATAAAAACAACCGAAAACGACACCAGGTCTAGTAGGTAAAAATCAACACCACTGTCCTTTTAGATGGCCGAAGTTCAGACTCCGACCCGACGGCAGTGAAGGGGTTAACTTTTGAAGGCCCACCAGAAGGCGTGTAGTAAGTCGATAGGTCGCGGTGTGAAACGTCTAGTTTCTAACCGGAAACGGGGACCCTGTAATACCGGACACTTTAAGAAAAGTCAGATTTCACTAGTATGACTGCGACATCAGGCCGGAAGCGGATCAGATGGAATTGATTAATGCAAAGAATAGTAGTTACTGATGCGGCAGTCATACAAAAGCATATTGAAGCTAAAACTAAGCACCTAAACAATAACTTAGCTATAATATACCCAAGTGGTATATTTTTGTAATTTAATTAAAACAACATAATAATTCTTAGCAGAATAAATCATTAGTGACCTTACTCACAGGCCGCATAGTAGATAGTAAGATTAAAACTTAAATTTACTTAAATCAAAATAACCATCGAAGGCCATGAAGGTCGTGTACGCACGACGATTTACGAACATGAAAGGTTACAATGATTATTCCTTTACAGATGAACAAAATAGGGCAGTAAAATCTAATTCTATATTGCATTGGAGTAAAAGCGTAAGACATTTAGGAGTTTTACTACTCATGCAGGTTTTTTTTAAAATACAAGTAGGTAGCTACTTACTACAAGGTCTAGGACTAGGTACTAAATCTAAGCATAATAATAATATTTGCAACACTCACCCGATATCGGGGTAACACAATCACAATTTAAAATAAATACTGATTATTATAGTTCACTACACTCTCGTAGCCGGGAGTGTGTATTTTTTTGTGCAGCGTAGTACGTCCTTGCGATTTAGTAGTATCGCTCGGACTCCCCAAGGCAGATCTCACCGGCGATGCTCGTAGGATGGACTCATACCTCGACCGAACCTGTTTCCATATCGTTTCTCGTAGCTCGCGCGAACAGATATTCTAATAACATACAGTTGCGCCCGGTTTTATTTATAGTTAAGTTTTTATTTTATTGTAGTTGTTTGTTTTTTTAATTAAGGATAAGTTTATTAATATATATTTTTTTGTTATAAGTTCAGATAAGTAGTTGTTAAATTTTATTAATTTTATTAAAGTTATTTTTAGGATAATTTAAGATTATTGTAACGAACCGTTACATAGGCTACTTGGCGTCTTTGTGCATGTCAAATGCTGAAAATATACCAAAAGCACGGATTCAGACACTGATTTGGCGCCTTTTGTTTTCTTCCATTTGTTGAAATCACCGTAAGCTTTCATATACGTTTCCTTTGATTTTTCTGGAAGTAAGTTTCCAACCATACCAGAAGCTTCAGATTGCATGCATTCTGAAGTCGACTCAAAATCACTATCCTCGTCACTTGACATTTTTAGGAGTTTATTCGAATCGTAAACTGACTTCTCGAATCGACTTTTGGTGTAGATAACAGCACAGCGATTTGAGCGGTTTGCGCCTTTTTTTCTTTTGTTGTCGTCTATTCTGTAGTGGTCAGTTCGGCATTCGAATAAATCCTTCTTGGTGCGTTCAAGTTTTCATGTTTTTCTTTTTTCTAATTTGTAGGCAGTGCACTGAAAATGATAACATACAGCCTAACTCAGAATAAAATCTCATTGCACCCAAACATTTTTGAAACCAACCTCAATCAAGCACCACTACATGGGTTGCATTCCAAATTCAAATCACATTATTTCCCATGGGAAAAAATGATATTCAGTACAACATTATGACCCCGCTAGACTGTGGAGCTGTAATGACTAACTTTAAAAAAGGTTTGCATGACACATAATATGCCATCGTCGAGCAGGTAGTATAAGATAGATAAGATAATCATTTATTGTGATAACTGTGTACATTGGTCGTTATAAGCATGGCATCAACAGTTTGCCCATTTCGGACGTACAATATTTGAACAATACAAAAAATTACTCACAACTAAAAAACTCATTTAAATTATAAAAACATTTCAACATTAACCAGTCTTTAAGCTTCCTCTTAAACTGTGGATGTTCGAGTGACTTGATATACTCGTATATAGGTAAATGGTTAAATATCTGAATTCCAGTAATCAAAATGCTTTTGCTATAAATATAACTGACAGCTGACGACACGATTGGCGTAGTGCGCTGTAGCACGGTTTCTCGCCTCGATTTCCTTAGTGTCCCGGGTTCGATTCCCGGTCAGGTTAATTCAGGAAACGATGTTTTCTGAATTGACTCGGGTCTGGGTGTGCTGGGAGACGCCCCTGGCTGGTTTCCTTGTGTGGTACCTCGTGACACAGGGATATTGATCCCTACTTCGAGACCATTACAAGAGGTGTGTTGTCTGGCGCATATTTATATATTTATTTATTTATATTTATAACTGGAGGATTTTAAGATACACATGTCAAATGTATATTGAGATCGTAATTTACCCTTTGTCAGACTCTTCATTCCAAAATGTTCCTTATTGTCTTTTACAAATACAGAAATTTCCATTATATAAATACGAGTACATGTCAGAGTTAGAAATTTATTATTATTGAATAATTTTTAACGTGTCATATCTGTGCACATTGTACATGATTCGAAGACATTTCTTTTGAAGTATAAACGTGGACTGAACATTAACAGAATTACCTCAGAATATGATACCATACATTAAAAATAATATTATGAGGAATAATAATGTGGTATCAAGAACCATAATGTGAATGGCCACCGCCGCAACGGTTCAGATTTTAGCATTTCACAATGCTTGTTTTTCAAATCTACTGATAAAAAACAAGCATTTTGAAATACTAAAATAATCAAAGTAATAATATGTCATCTTAAGGCTGGGATTTAGCGCGCAGTCCGATAGAGCATTCAGTGGGCCACTGATTAGTTCAGCGCGAACGGAATGACGCCGCGGCTTCCTTCGGTTTTCGTGTAACTAATTTATTATGATATAACATTAGACAATAAAACACAAAAATCGTCGACGTACTTCTTTGTGTTTTTTTACATACATACATACCATCACGCCTTTTTCCGAACGGGGTAGGCAGAGACCACATGTTTCCACTTGCTACGGTCCTCACACCTCTTGCGCTTCTTCCACTCTCATTAATCCTTTCATACATGCTCGTCGATTATGGGTACACCTGACCTGACCTTTTCTGAGCACGTCCTTTTTTTTATCGGTGAAATTATGCTATATCGTGTTTTGGAAAAGTTGTCGCCTTGGTTAAAGACACTGACCTACTCGTACAATATCTATATATATATTTTTTAAGTGCAAAATGTTAATAATGAATATTTGAGAGTAAAACACAAAAATCGTCGACGTACTTCTTTGTGTTTTTTCTTATCGGTGAAATGATGCTATATCGTGTTATGGAAAATTTGTCGCCTTAGTTAAAGACACTGCCCTACTCGTAATTTTTTTCTTTTTGCTGTAATATCTTTCAATTTAGTTGTTATCTTAAAACAAAGTCGATCAAATATTGACCATCTTGGGAAAGCATAGCCTTAACCGAAAGTTTAAATATTTGTAAAAATATGTCTTTCGGATGTTTAAAGGTAGTTACTTTCCTTGTAACATTGATGGAATAATGTTGGCTTGCAACTTAAGCATATACTGGAAAGATTGTTCGTTCGCTTGAGGTTTCGGTAGCTCAGTGGTTTAGAGCAGTCACCCGGATTGTGAAAGACGCGGGTTCGATTCCTGCTCGAGATCATCATGGTCCGAAATCTAATTCTATCTGCAGTAGTAATGAGTCAGTATCTATTTAGATTAAACGAGCTTACAAGCGCATCAACGCACGTACGAGTAATGCGCGTTGTAAAAAGCACACCTGTAAGCGTCTCCATGCTTCAAAAACGAGCTCATACGCGCGTGTAAAACGCTAGTCTGAAACCTTTTACGGTAGGGGCGCTGGACCTGAAAATCATTTTCATTTTGCCCTTTCCCATCATTTACCACCGTTTAAATTCTAAAATTATCAGGACGACAGTAATTGGCACAGCAATTAGGGGTTGGTTATCATTATAAAAGTACATTGTGATTTGTTTATGGAGGAGGTAAAAGTATTAGGTTGGGGAAAAAGTCTTAGTATGTATGAACTTGTAATAAAATCTCTTTGAATATTTGTATCTGGCTGGTTTCGGTATCATTAAAAGTTTAAATGGTAAAGAAGATAATTCCAAATTAAAATTAGGAAAAATGTGTGATTTTCATTTGTATTACTTACTGTCAAGATGAGTGAATCTGATGAAGAAATTCTTTACATTTTATAATTTTACTACAGAAAAGGGAAAAATTTAACGCAAGCCGCGAAAAAAATAGCGATGTTTATGGACCTAGTGCAGTGTCTGTGAGAGTAGAACAAATTTGTTTTAAGCGTTTACAATCCGGAAACTTTGATGTCAAAGATGCACGTCGCTCTGGTCGCCCTATTACGGATAAAATGGACGCCATTTTTGAAAAAGTGGAACAAGATGGGCATATTAGTAGATACGACGTAGCTGAGGATCTGGGAATTGACCACAAAAAAGTTTTGATGCATTTGAAAAAAACTGGATACACAAAAAAGCTCGATATTTGGTTCGGTTCATTAGGTTTTTTTTAGTGAGCTCACTAAAAAAAACCTAATGAACCGCGTCCACGTTTATGATTCTTCATTACGACGTAATGAAACCGAACTAGTTTTAAAGAAGCTGATGACTGGTGATGAAAAGTGGATCACGTACGACAAGAACGTGCGGAAAAGGTCGTGGTCTAAGGCCGGTCAGGTTTCACAGACCGTGGCGATACCCGGGTTAACTCGCAACGAGGTGATGCTGTGCTATGAGCTGTTACCACCAGGCAGGACCATCGATTCTGAACTCTACTGCGAACAGCTGATGAGATTAAAGCAAAAAGTTGAGAGAAAGCGGCCGGAATTAATCAACAGAATGGGTGTGGTTTTTCATCATGATAACGCTAGACCTCACACATCTTTAGCCACACAGCAAAAATTAAGAGAGTTTAGCTGGGAGGTGTTAATGCATAGCATATATAGTCCTGAACTAGCACCTTCAGATTTCCACCTGTTTCGGTCTCTTCATAATTCTAAAGGCAGTGTCAGGTTAAAATCTTGAGAGGACTGCTAAAACCACTTGTCGCGGTGTTTTGATCAGAAGCCTCAAAATTCCTTTAGCAATGGGATCATGTCCCTACCTACAAGATGGCAATAAGTAATCGAACAAAATTTCACCTACATACTTTAGTTAAATGTAAATGAACTATATTAAAAAATGTTTTGAATTGTCAAAAATGCGAAGAAACTTCTTCCCCAACCTATTATAGTATATACGAGCTGCCCAGACAGACTTCGTTCTGTCTAATGTTTGAGGGCTGGTGAAAAAACAGTGAATAATAATAGTAAATGTAAATCAAGTCGGAAAAAAACAGGCAAAATGAATTGCTATTCACTGTTTTTTTTGGTTTTATAATAATATAATATACTTAGCCTATATAACTCCTGAATAATTTAGTTTTCTGTTAGTGAAAGAATTTCCACGATCGGATCAGTAGTTTCGGAGCCTATTCAATACAAACAAACAATCATATCATAAAGTAACACTCATATCACTCAAATGTAAAACCCAACCTTCCGGGGACGATGAGGTTATGTCGGACTCCTACCGGCTAAACACCACGGTACCCGACCTCATACTCGTAACTTAGGTAGCGAAGCGCAATTTTCCGTTGGTACTTTCAGCCGACTCCCCCTTAGCCCTCCCCCGAGCGCCCCACTATTTTTTTTATTTGATTTAGACTTGCCGAGTATACTTTTCCAAACAAATGAGGCGTGCTCCTAGTTTCGAGTCTAACCGGTTTTTGAAGGACCGATTACAGTGGCATGGTTATATGATGTATTGCGTCATTTGCGTCCACATTTAAAATTTATATTCGTGCTTGAATGCGGTGGTGGAGCGCGTCATTTCGGCTTAAACAAGCTCTATGACCTAGGAGTCTAGGTCATGTCATCACCCGAAGTATACGCGGGCTTTTGTGATGTCCCAAATATAACAAGTACAATAACTCTCCGGTCAGCGTAAAGTTTCGTTGGCGCACTGTGTCACCAAGATCAAGAGCAAGGTCGGTTAATATACTTAGCAGTAACGCTCCATTTAATCCTGTTGAAGGCGGTATTTACGTGCTATCAAAGTACTTCATAAAAATAAAGAAAAACAAACAGCAGCAACTTTAAAGCAAACATTTAAATTAATATTTAAGATTTCGTGTAGAATGAATAATGTTAGCTACGAGTACTAACTACCGCATCCACAAAACGCCAATCAAAAGTTAAGGTCACCTCAAATTGATACTGCCCTGCCACATGTCAATATAAATGAAAGGGACAGCTATACGTGTGAGGACTGCTCAGCTTTAATTGACGTTTGTGAATTCAGGCGTAAAAGTATACATGTACGAGTGTGATACATACAATCCAAGCCATTGTATTTGGACATTGATGATAACTAGTCTTCCTTCAGTGTTTCTTTTGTTCAGCTGGTATTTACAGATTCACATTTGTCTAAGTCTTTTCATCTGCATTCGCAAACTAGGTCAATAATTTACTAAAATGGTTATAAATAAATCAACAATCTTACTTTACAGATTTAAAACTGTAAAGGCGAAATATAGAAATACACGGTACGTTGCGGTAAATATCGTTTAATTTTTGTTGCACAACCAATTGAATTAAGCCACGTTTTGCGCTATTAAAATTCCTGGAGCAATGTATCGAGTAGCAAACTAAATAATAAAAGAAAACTCGTTTCAAGCGCCGAAACAAATGTCTCCAGCAGTTATTAAATTTCTTCAAATATTGGAGAGGGTTTGAGAGATAGAAACGAATAGAAATTAGTTTCAGTTTTACAAATAGAGAGGACAAATCAGTTCAACTCACTTCATCTGTTAACTCGTTGATGTTAAATCAAGTGTGAAGCAGTCTTTCAGGTTTAAGCAGCCGCAGGCGAAACAGAGGGTGGAAAACTAAGGCTACAAATTTGTAAATTTTTCATATTAAAAAAATGACAGGTTATTATGATCAGTTGAAAAAAATAATGGGCAGTTATTTTATTTAACGGCGGTTGGTAAATTATTGCGATAGTTAAACATAAACAGTTACTTAAAATTAATTGGCCGGTTATTTAGTAGCGGAAACACCCGAACCAAGACCGATTGAAAAGAGAGGTAAATTTTCGTTAGAGGGGGCGGATAATAGGGTCATTTTAGCCTTTAAGCATTTTTTTGTAAACCTACCAAATTGTTTAATTATAGCAATCATTAGTAGTGATAATTTGTTTTATTTTAGTCAAATAGAAAGTCATTTCCTTTTTTGTAACTTAAACTAAGTGAATGTATCCAGGTAAATCATTAAAAACACTATTTTTTTTTCTTTTTCTCGCTACCCACTGAATATCCGAGGAATACATTTTAACACCACATTGTTTATAGAATTGCTTAGAATGAGATTGCCAGCTTATTCCGAGTTGTTAAATGCCCACACGTAACTGCCTTTTTAGTTATTTTACTGCTCAATATTTATTCAATGATCTATTTCAATTTTTTTATGACTCATTTTTGTGTATTTTATTACTAAATTTTAACTACCGAACTTTTTATTAAACATGCGCATTTAGTAATAACCAAAAATACTTTAAGCAACTGCTGCGCTGAATCATAGCCGAAAATTAATACTTACGAGTAATACATCCTACGCAAGGCTATGTGGTTTGACGTTTTGTAACAGCAATTTGGTGGTTTGCAGTGTTAGCACAGGTCACTTTATAGTTACTAACGTAACAGATAGATATCTACATAGTAAATTAACAATATCGTCAATTTTAAATGCGTGCAGTCATGTGACAGGCATATATTGCCAGGGCTACTTCTTTTGATATGTCAGAAGTCAGTACCTGCAGTACGTGCATCGCGTCACAATATCTGTTTCTTATTCCTCCAGAACATGTTCCTCCAAAACTCTCAACATTTTCGCAATGAAGATGGTCCCCACATTTGAGTTGGTCTATATCACATGAAGGACATTAAAAAACGAATTACCTTTCTAGTGAAAAGTACGAGTAATTAGTTTTTAAATTACCTAGAGACTAAAGGGACCACTTTAGTCTCTAGGTAGTTCCAGAAACTAAAGTGGTCACTTTAGTCCCGCTTCGTAGCGCTTTTATGGCTTACTTATAGACCATGAGAAGTGAAAAATTCATTTTTGCTAGGAAAATCTGCATCATAAAAAAATTGAAAGTGATATTCCAATTTACTGCCTTAGTTACATAAACAATCAATAGGATACATAATCATATTTTGTAACACCTTTGTTTATTGTATAAACTTGTACGTTACCGTTTAACACTTCATTTCTAATAAAAATCAACATTATTTCCGCATAATTTGTGATGACGGAGTAGTATTTTTTTACGGGTAATGCAAATATTTAGTAATCATTAATGTAATCATTAGTGTTGTCTCATAGTAAATGTTTGGAATATAGATTTAGATATCTATTTTAATGTACTATTTTAGTGACTCTGTTTTTTTTTATAAAAGCCGTTGATCACTGTGGCCTTCATGTGCATAAAGTGGTTTGATTATAAGCAATCATCTTCGATTTAGACTGATCGATCATTCGCAACAGACGCAGGGGTCCGGTGCGTGCTACGTAAACCAAGGTTAATTATTTAGTTAGTGTGAAGGAATCCCTTACTATGAATTCATCCTGGCGGTGGTCGTAGTCAATAGTATTCCCTGGGCCCAAAAACCATGATCGATTTTACCGGTACTATCGCGAACATAACATAATATACCATCGCGACTTTATTCAAAACGGGGTAGTCAGAGGCAAGCGATGTGTCGTCATAGTGAACGAAACACTCAGAAGCCCACTTTTCACCAATGGTATTAGAACCCAACGTAGTATGGTGCGCCTTCCGCCGTTATCCGGGTTTATTTAGTTTTTTATCGATATTCTCCATCACCGGAGAGTAAGTCGGATATTTAACAATGAACACAAAGATTTTGTTTCTGGCCAGATTTGAACTCGGGACCACAAGATCCACGATCAGAGTTCGGGTGCTGAACCAGTAGGCCACGACGCTCTCGTACTATCGCTAATCATATGCATATCGATATAGTTATTGTTAACATTAGTTAATTACTTTTACTAGGATATACTCAATGTGGCCATACAATGTGTTTCAGGAATTACTACAAAATCGAATAATAACTTTTAAATTAAATTTCTCCTTAATAAAATAAGATTCAATAAATAAAAAGTTACTCACTTAATATTGTTAATTATGAAATTATTCTGATTAGGTACTGTTTGAAATAAATGATTTATACTAAAATTACAATAATCAATCAATTAATTGTGTATGGTGGAGCAGCTGTGGTCCTCAGAATATCCGGTGGTGCAAATATGACTACTAATAGGCAGCACTTCCCGGGTGTGACGTCGTGGTACCGGAACAATACATATTTAACCAGCATTTTTGATTATTTTTCATTTTACCAAAATGTGATAACATCACTCATAACTACACACATCAAAAGTGTCTAGGGATCAACATATATTTTTGCAGTAACTTTTCTCCTGATTGATATTAATTAAAATTTTCTTTAAGGATTCATCAAATAAAGTGTTTTCGTTTGTCTACAGTAACGATAAGCCAAGTCACCTTTGCATTAATTAAGAAATTTGCCATTTTCCTAATAAAGGGATTTTTGACATTTGAACCACTAACATTAAAGTTCGAAAAAAAGACTGAAATAGCAGTTTTCTTTAAAATTTTATTGGGTAACTTAAACAAATAATAATCCGTGTTTCTACCGCGAACACTAACAACACAAGAACATCGGTTTGGCATACTCAAAATGAGTTCATCCAAATCACGCTGTGGAATGGCCGCCCATGTTCGTTGCAACAACAAAAAAAGCAAAATTTGAGGCATACATTGACAATAACGTGGGGCTCGTCAGCAAATACATCACATGGTACAGTTGCCAGAAGGAGGTTCAGATCGTTGAGCCCACGTATGAAAGGTGAGAAACGGCGAGCCTGAGTTCTGGTAGTTGGCACCGCCAGTAAGTTGTGCCGACGACTACGCGTATAATTGTTAGGCACAAAAAATCTGCATAAACGGGTCACCAACTGGTGACAGTCAGATTCACCGCGTAGGATACGACAAATATAAACAACCAGATGCCAGTTACGTCGCACCTGCAATGAGTTGAAACCCAGTGCACCTAAAAGGAAACTAGTCGGGTAAAGAAAAGGGTAGTAACTGTAGATTTTCTTATACAAAAACCTCAGGAATGCCTTTTGAATCTTTTCGATTATTAGGGCATAGGATGATTCGTGAAGGTTCCAGACTCTAGAACCTGACTCTAATCGACTTCTCACCAATGACATGTAAAGCAGTTTAATAGCGCTAACATTCTGAAATTCCCTGCAGTTGCGAATCACAAAGCCCAGCCGCTTAAAGCTATCAGCAGCTGTCTTCTTTATATGTGCATGGAACGTCAGTTTAGGGTCAAACAGAACACCGAGGTCCTTTACCTGATACACTCGAGATATGATATCAGGACCTAATTTATAATCAAAATGCATTGGCTCTTTAGAACGAGAGAACGTCATCACACAACACTTAGATTGATTAAAAAGTAGTTTATTAGCTAGAGACCACTTATAAACGGACTCGACATCTTCTTGCAGCCTTCCGTGATCAGACTGCGTCTCAATATTAAGAACAATTTTAAGTCATCTGCATAAAGAAGACATGAGGAATGCTTGAGAACATGCTCGAGATCATTTATCATGAGTATAAACAAAAGTGGACCCAAAATAGAACCCTGGCTAACACCCGAAAGTGTAGGGTACTCATGAGACTCGTAGCATCCATGTCGGACAAATTGTCTACGATCACGCAGGTAATCCGCAAAGAACTTAAGTAGTTTTGGAGTAAACCCGAACATGCAAAGCTTATCCAGCAGGATATCATTGTCAACGCGGTCGAATGCTTTTTTAAAGTCGAAGTAAATAACATCAACTTGGCAGCCTCTGTCCATATGGCATGAGATGGCATCAACAAGCGATAGAAGATTAGAGTCAACAGACCGTCCACCCCTAAAACCATGCTGGGAATCCGTCAAAAATGGTTTGACCTGCAATGCGAGTTTTTTGTGGAGCACAGACTCCATGAGCTTAGGAAGTGATGACAAGATTGCAATAGGACGATAATTTTTCACATCAAGGGTGTCGTTACTTTTTGGGATTGGCTTTACACGAGACAATTTCCATGTCAGAGGGTACACGCCAGACGAAACAGCTAAATTGAAAAGGTGGCAGATCGGCTCCAGTAAGTGGTCTTTGCAAGCTTTTAAAATAAAAGCTGGTACACCATCAGGGCCAATCCCCGACGGCTTCAATTTGCGCAAGTTATCTAAAATGTCCTTACTTGTAATCTCTTGAATATTTATGCAAGAGGAGGATGCAAGTGTTGTCCTAGATTTTGTGTAATCTAAGATGGGCGCGTTTGGTAAGAAGACACTTGCGAAAAAATTGGCAAACATGTCCGCGGCTTCCTGTCCCTCATACTCGACGTCTAAATACTTGACACGTGGCTCGAAACCACCCTTGCACTTGTTATTAACATGTTGCCAAAAGCCTTTTGGATCATTTCGAATTGAATTTTCAATACGGAGTTTGTACTCATCATATGCCAAAGTTATTCGTTTTTTAATATTTGCTCGAAGGTTGCTAAACGTTCTATAAGCAGATGAGTCGTGCCTATGCTTCCATTGTTTGTGATAGTGATTTTTGTCTCAAATCATTTATTATTTCAGGAGTAAACCAAACTGGATAACGTCTACATACCCCTGAAGACCTTGTCTTTTTAGGTATACAGACGTCAAATATTCCGTACAAAACTCTATAAAATGCGTCTGATGCTTCATTCATATCAGAGGCCTCTAATACCGGAGACCATGAAGCCTCAGCGACATTTTTGTACAGTTGATCGTAATCACCCCTAGCAAAGTTCCAATCACGAGATGGGCAATATTACTTGGGAGAGTACTGTGAAGCACTGAACCATTTGTATCAGCAAGGGGAAATGCCAATAAGAGAGGTGGATGATAAGCATCAGGGTGTGGTACTAAACCAACATCATCATTAATAGTAACCGATGCTGATATGAACCGCTCAGGCAACAGCACCACGTCCAATTTACCCCCATGCGAGTTGAAAACATTATTTTTCTCGCACATACCACACACACTTAAAAAATAACAATAATAACTGTTGACATTACAAATATACAATTACAAAGCCACATCTCAATCTCAAGAAATCCGCATAAAAATGCTTGATCCCTAGACACTTTTGATGTGTGTAGTTGATACTCGTACATGTACTCGTACAAAAAGTTCAATTTAAGACACAGGATGATAAATACTAATGCGAGAGGAGTTTTTAATAATTAAAGCTTTTTACTGATTTCCGTGGTGTACCGCTAGCGCTAAATTTATGACACGTGATGAAACGTAATACAATAGAAGTACTATCTAGTTGCTTAGCAATGTTGTTTGAGACCTTTAGCCATTTACGAGGCCCTAACCTCTTGGTTAGGCAACACTCTACTATCTAGCTGACTTCAAGCATACTTTATAATTATGACGATGTAATCACACTTGTACCATAACTATGATAACGGGTTGGCAATTACATGTGTGTCAACAGCTTAACTTTGCATCATTACCAAAAAAAAAAGTCAAGATACATACATTGTTTGAGGCAAGATTAAATAAACGTTAAACATGCTTAGGTTGGTACTCTTTGCTCGACGGATTAGGCGTATTTACGCGACCAGGGTTTTAAAACCAGGTTTCTGCTTCCAAATACGTAAACCAGGTTCCAACCCCGAAATACTCGCAACACCTTCAAGGTATTTTTCTTAAACATGCTCGGAAATATTGTCATTACTTTTGAATAAAGAACACGCGAAGTATCATATTTACGTAGACTGTAAACCCAAAATCACTTCCCGGCGCGTTCTTTGAATTTCGAACGAAGAGCGCGCCGGCAATGTTTTATGAAACGGTGTGCTGTTTGAATTTAGAACTCTTTCATTTATCGTACACATTGCGTTCTCGTGGCTGTATAGCCACACATGCGTTTACCTTTCGGCACAAATTGTAAAATAAAAAAAAACAAATTGGCGGTAAAGCGGAGTTGTTATTTTGTTAATAAAATAATTAAAATGAGTTCCGATGATTCTGAAAGTGAAAATGAAATGAACGTTGACTGCACTCCACCAGATTTAAGATCGGAAGCTAAATTAGCGATGGAAAACCTGCTTCCAGCAATATCAAAAGAAAATAAAATTAACCAAAACATCAAATTGCGACCTGTTCATGATTCAGAAACAACATCTTACCCACTCACCTCTTGCCAATTATCAAGTCCACAGCCATCCACTTCTAAACAGCAATTAAGTTTTCAGCCACCTACCACTGACCAAGTATCAAATTCCCAGCCGCAAACATCAGAAATACAACAAACGAACATAAATTTTCCTGGAAAATCGATAACATTTTCGTTCAATAATTTGTCCTAACATGAGCAATGTAACTTTTAATATTAATTAAATTTATTATGTAAAAGGCCCTTTTTATTTCCTTGCATTTTTTTAAGAAAAGCACTATATACGCCTCGGCCGAAATGGCAATTGCCTGTCTCGTATCATTGAAGTCCTCGCCTGCGGCTCGGCCTTCAAACTCATACTCGACCTGCAATTGCCTATTTCGTTGCCTTTACAATAATGTACTATTACTAAGACGCACTCGGACTTCTCAGCCGGTAGGCGCGCTGGCCTTGTACAAATAATAATATACCTCCCACACTCGCAAGTGTCACTGGTTTTGTTAAGCCCTTCAAATTTCAGTTAGGAAATTTAGATTTACAAGGATAGGAATAAGTAACATAATCGCGTAAGCAAAGCTATAAACTTGCAATCCTTTAAAGTATTTTTTTTTGCTGAAATTATTGTAGTCCTTATTTTCATTAGCATTGGTCATAGAATAATTACATAAAGAAACCGAGTCTGCGCGCCCATTTTGAAGCACCTTAATTGGAGCCATAACTGCTGTGTTCATTACAGTGTGCAGATGTGTGCTTAATTTTTGACGGGGAGGTTGTATGAAGACTATCCTTATATACGTTATTATTCTAAGGCATTGGTATTCATTTGCAACAAAATACTTCGAAAGTATTGTACAGTACCGAGTACCGCCTGACCCGCTTGGGCCTCCGCCCGCGTTCGCGTCTGACCGGCCGGCAAGCCACCGCGTAAGCAAGATAGGTGACATTATCGGCACGATTGGCGTAGTGCGCAGTAGCACGGTTTCTCGCCTTGAATCCCGCAGTGCCCTGGGTTCGATTCCCGGTCGGGGCAATTCAGTAAACGATCTTTTCTAAATTGCCTCGGGTCTGGGTGTGCTGGGAGACGCCCCTGGCTTAATTCCTTGTCTGGTACCTCGTAATACAGGGATATTTATCCCTCCTTCGAGACCATGACAAGAGGTGTGTTGTCTGGCGCATATTTATTTATTTATTTATTTATTTATTTATTATCGAACTCGTTCTCTCGCGAGGTGCGATTAATTTGACTAAATCTCGGCCTTATCTTGAGGGAAATAGGGAACTAAATTTGTGCATTTATGCCCTTGAACCGAAATTTCCGGGAAATTGCAAATGCGCGCAAAGTGTATATTTAAAACAAATATGTGTTTACGTTCATAACGAGCCTGAGCCTATTCTATCGTAATATAAATAAAGTTTGTTTTTGCACGTACAATACGAAACAATATGAATATGAAAACTTGTAATAATATTTTCGTTTTTTAACTTGGCCGTGCGTCGTCACGTCGTCAATCTATTAACTGACCTTAACAGATATTTATTGATAAAAAAGTTTAGAGCTTTGATAAGTTATTCCGAAGTTATTAATTAATTACTTACTGTTAATTTCCTCAGTCGTTATTTTAGTTTAAGTGTAAATATTTTCGGCTTCGCCCGCGTAGATCGTCTTTCCTGTCAAAATATAGCCTAAATTGTTCATGTAGTTTTATATTGGTTATAGTAGTAGTCGTTTCGGAGCCTATTCAATACAAAAAAATAAACAAAAAAACAAACAAACAATCAAATCTTTCCTCTTTATAACATTTTTAATATAGACTGGCTTTTCACAGTTAGCAGTTAAAATATAGCAAGACGAGGATTGGAGCCAGCACATCCTGGCGGTCGTTCCAATTGGAGCCTCCTAAGAGCGTTAGCTGGGGGTAGTTCACAAACGTTGCATTTTTGTACGATTTTTGTGATTTTATCATTGAATTGAAATAAAACTTATTTTTGCTTTATTATTGTGTGTAAAATACTATTGCAAAACATTGAATTGTCTAAAATTAAGTAGTCACCAATTAATTGCAAAATTAAATAAAAACCGTTTTTTTTTCAAAAATAGATAAGATACTAAAAAATGTAAGTACTGTACACAGTTATAATTATGAAATTAAAAGGTGCATTCAATAATAGAGAGATAATTTATACTTAATTTGAACTCAGCTAAATAATCACAAAAACCTTATAAAAATGCGACGTTTACAATCTACCCCAAACGCAAAAAGCAAACCCTTTCCAAAAAGTCTAGCTATACCGGAGTAGAGCCTTCGTTGCGTTCGTTTACATTCTGGACAAACAAATGACCATCGTTCCCAGCTACTCGTATACATGACGTCACGACAGAACATGGTTCTCCATTACATCATCACTGTCTGGCTGTTACTAATGTAGGTTTATAAAATACATACATACATACGAGTACATACCGTCGCAGGAAAGGCAACTTTACTAAAGCGCCAAATGACCATTTCGAGAAAAAGCCGTTTAAAGTTTTTTTTTTTCGTTTTTAATTCATAACTTTTTTTCCAGCACACGAATTTCGATGACGTCAAGGTAAACTTTTATTAATTTGTCATTTTCTATGTCCAGAAGTACAAACCAAAATAATTAGACTGCTGGTTTGCGATATAGTGGCGCTTAAGTGAAAATGACTTCAATTTACAGTAAAGCAAAATTTCTCAACCGCCATTTGATTCAAATATTTATAGCGATCAAAATTACTTATAACTCTTACGTATATAAATTGGAAAACGACAAATTTTCTGGAACTATAACAATAATGTAATGTTTGTTATCCTAAATTACTGAAAGGACTTTTACAAGTCTGGGGTCATCATGTCAAAACAACTTATAAAGTGATCGGCTCATTATGTTGAATCACTAAAAATCCTCAACAGTAGGTTATTGTTTTAGTTTTTTCGAGTAAAAAACGTAAGAGATAATTACTTTTGTCTAATCACACCTTTAAAACTACTTATAACTTCAGTTAATACACATTAAGATCTACTTAAATACTGAAGTGCCAAAACTAAAGTTACTTGAACCATAAATAATAACGTATACTCCATTACCAATATGTAAGAGTTAAGTCCTAATTGCTTAAGATTATGAAAATTGCTATCTTTTTTAAAATATTACGTACTTATATTAGTAGGGCAATGAGATGGGTTTGAGCTGGGCTGCCTCCTCTGATAAGAGCTCAGCTCTTGAATTGGATAGATAGCTGGGCAAAGGCCTCCTATTTGAGTTAAGAGGGAAATAGTTTCGAAAAATAATTAAAATACAGCTCTTAATTCGTATATTTTTTTTATTCATGAATTGTTTGGTTTGTACCTTTTAAGTAATTAACTTTATAATTTTACTCCTTTTAAACAAAAAGCCGTTTACCGCTTCGGCAAAAATAAAAAACTTACATTGAGTAACAGAGCCTTTAACTTCTTTGGCAATAACAATTACTTAACAATTTTAGAATCACAGAGATTGGTACCTATGTACCTATTACAAAAAATTATCAACTACTGAAATAAAAAAAATGAGAATCAACGTTTCCTTCAGTCTTTGACAATTAAAATAAAAATAAAATTACCTTCTAATCAAAACAATCTTGATTAACTAAGAAACCTTTTCGACTTTATAATTTTACTCCTTTGAAACAAAAAGCCATAGTTAGCCAAAGTTTACCTCTTCGGCAAAAATAATAAACTTACATTGAGTAACAGAGCCATAACCAGAGTAACTGAAATAATAAAAGTGAGAATCAATGTTTCTTTCAGTATTTGACATTTAAAATAAGAATAAAATTAACTTCTAATCAAAACAATCTTCATTAACTAATAAACTTTAGCCGCGGTATTTAAAAAAAAAACGAGTATAAAATAGCAAAAGGTGAGTTGGATCCATTTCAATCTTGGGCCAATACTTCATCTTCCTCGTCTGTTTCAGCCAAACAGTCTTGAACTTTGGGATCATTATTCATACTTCGATATTCCGTATGATACACAGTTGGTATCACATTATTCGAACACAATTTGTTCAGATCCGTGTACTTCTTTTTGCAAATGTGCAGCATCGCTTTGTAGCATGGTTTAAGCTGTAGGTTATTTTTCTTCACTATCTCGATTTGTTCTGTTTGCGCATCCGGATTCATAGAGTATTTCACAAAAGCCATATTTGCCACCGATTTCCTAAATGTTACCGTCCTTAATTTGCTTATTCTTCCGGTTAAATTACCTTTGAAATATTTTTCAGCAACTGTGTCCCATTTGTTAAAATCGGCATAACTAAGGACCTCTACTTCATATGGTCTTGGTGACTTCGTAGACATCGTAAAAATTGTGCTCCACTGCGACGGTGCCCACACTGTAATGCCTTTTAAGCTTTTATCTATAATGGAGTGCATAGAGTCGACCGGCATATAGGTATGCCCCGGGAGCAAATAATTTATTTGAATTGATAGAAGAGTGTTACACTTCGTAATTGTTTCATTTAAACATGTTAATACTATCTTATTTTTATTTTGCCCCGGACATGAGTCACAATATAGTAATAAATGTTTCACTGTACCCCTTAGATCCACATTATTGATGTACTTCTCTAAAATTGATAATATCTCATTGGCACCCCTTTTTCCATTATTTTCTGACCATGTGTAGCAGAACCCGTTTCTAGTGCCTGATTCATAGAATGTCAAATTAAAGACAGCCACTTTGCGCGAATAATACAGCATCATGTTTTCACCGTGGGGCGTGTTTAACACCTTTTGAAGGTCAAACGATGCGCATAAAACACTGTTGTCTTTATTAAGAATATTTTGATGTGCTTTAAACCTTTCAGCAGGTTCTTCTTTGTCAATTAAGTGTTTCCGTTTTTCTTCTTCATCAAGACTCTTATTATTCTCATATTGTGTACATTTCAGACACTTATCTTTGCGGGGGAAATGGAATTTTATTAAAAAAGGTGTATTAAACTACCAATGAATACCTTTTAGATAAAAAAAAGCCTGCGATTAAAGCTCTATGCTCAGTGCGAGATCAGTTAACACTTGTAATAGTTATTAACTAAATACCGGACTTACGATTCAATTATGTCTTTATAAATACTGATGTGTGTTTATATTTAAATGTTTCTCAGTAAGTAAATGTAATTTAGTCTTAAGAGAAATAAAGTTTTTTTAACCATAGATGTTATTTTTCATTTGTATTGTCAATCATTTATTTTTGTATTTCCGTGGCCCTGGTATCCATACGCAATAAACCTCGTAAGTGTATTAATGACTAACAAAATTTATCTTTGGAATTGTATAAATGACTTGGTACATCCTATAGTTTTATATTCTGTAGCTTTGATGTACTTATTAGGTTGTTATCAATGTTAGAACTTAAGCATTTTTTTCATCTGACTAATTGTACTCCACTAACTTGCATTGTAAAAACCACAACAAGTTTAAAAGAGTAAGAATTACTGAGTTTCTCGCCGGGTCTTCTCAGTAAGAATCAACTCCTCCGACGCGGTGGTAGAGTCGCATTATGTTTGTATACTGTTTATTTATATATTCATTTTATTATAGCATTTATGTCTATTATTTAGTATATTTTTTTAATATTTAAAAGTACTGATTAAGTCTACTTAAATAAAGATTTTTGAGTTTGAGTTTGATCATGACAAGTGGTGTGCTGATTAGCGCAAGTAATTATTAATTAAAGCTCATGGGGTAGCTGTTAAGTCAGCTGTGGGACTTATTGACCTCAGACGACGGTCCGAATGCTTTACCAATGTCGTCGTATGAAAATCAGCAGCCCGTCACCCAGCGGTACCACCCTAATAGTACCTATTCAAAATAACAATTCCCCAGCTAGGTAAAAGAGGTTAATTATAATAATATGAAATCTAAAGATAACATAATAAACCATACCATCACGACCACATGGTCGCCCGTGTGAACTTCATTTTATATAGTGGCTTACACATAAAAGGACATGCTGTCGCGGACTTTTATTGAGAACGATAAGGCAAACAGTATTTTTTCAGACTTACGATACTTATCGTTATAATATCTTATGTGTCAGAATTTTCATGATAATACATTAAGTATGTACAAACATACAAAATTGGGGATTTGCAGTTTAGTTAGTTGGTTTTTCATCATTTTTTACTAACTTCTGCTCTCAACTTTGTCCGTTTAAGACAACGACAGTGGCAATCAAACACGTAAATCGCCCGATGATTAGAAGTCACCGTAGAACAATTGATGATAACAGGCATTTCTCGTGCGTTGCCTACCTAGTTAGGCTCAAAGGAACTATACCTACTACTTACGTATACTTAGCAAAAAAGTGTGATCCGCGGCTGCCCCAACCCTCCCCTGTGCCGCGCGGCAGCGAACTTATTACGAGTAGGTGGGTAATCTTGCAGTCGGTGGTAGCCAGCGGGCTTGAGTACGGGGGTGTTTTTGCCCACAATGCACGGCTTTCACTGTGACGGCGGAAGTACCTGTGTTTTCCAGGTGCTTCCGTGGCCTACACCCTCCATTGTGGATCGGCTGGTGGGGGACCCAATACAGAGAAACACTGGCGGCGGGGCGTTGCGAAACTTTTCTTAGGAACCCGCCTCGCCGCTGAAGTGCTGAGGTCGAGTACCGTCGTCGGTAGAATTCCGACATAACCTTGTCGGGCCTCGGGACAGCAAGGTCACATGAGGATTTCCTCACAAAAAAAACGTCACATGTTTTTGGACGGAGTCAGAAGGACTGAACTGTTATTCAGGCAGACCTGCCTAAAACTGACCGCAATACTTTACATGTAATAGGTACATGTAAAAAGTATGAATAATTTTAGTGCTTTTTGAAACTCCCTACCATTGTTTCTCTGGCTTTTTTCTAGCTGGCCAGTGATAAAATAGAACAATTTTGAAATTTTACTCACACATATAACACAAAACGCACACATAAATATTATCTCCGCGAAAATGAACTCGCGCCAATATCTAGTTGTGTTGAATCTGGCCAACGCCACTAATGAATGCCGGTTCAATTACATTCACAAAGGGTGGTCAGACAATACGTCATTATTACGGGATTCACAAATACACAATTGGTCCGTGTCCCCTTTCCGACTAATAGGTAATACTATAACATGCCTGTTTCAGTGCCAGGATGTTCAATGCAATGTGAAGTTTAATTCATTTGTGGCAAGGGTGCATATAGAACAGTACACGGTCACGCTGCTATAGTGGCAAAGGATTTGTTTGACATCTGTTCATTTATAGAATTGCATACATCAAAGGGATTCCTAACAATGGCTTATTACTTTGATTAGTGTACGTATATCTGATGATATTCGTTTGATCTGCGAATGAGACCAGTAATTCCGTTGCCAATAGACCGGCTATAGTTGCAATTTCCAAATTGCTTTTGTTAATTAATTTTGTACTTCAATTATCCTGCAAAACAGTTAGTCATTTCGATGTGAAACAATTTTGTTTGACGAATTAATACTTCAAAGGCATGCTTTGGTACTATTGTAAAATATATTATAATCAATTTAGTCTCAATTTCAACCCTAATAAATGTAATATTTCGTTTTACCGGATACTGAAACCAATTAACTATAAATAATACTATTTGAGAATAATTCATTGTTAAGTATTAAAACTCAAGAAGACTATTTTGCTATAAAGAGTATCTTGAGTTATCTTATCTTCAACCTTTGGCTTGAAAAGCGATTTCTGGTGCTGAACACCGAATTTTCGGCTTTTTTGATTTAGCGTTTTAGGTCTCTCACGAGATTGGTAAAGCGGCTAGTAGCACATGAGTTGATATGAACAATCGTAAACAAAAGACATACATCGAAGAAAATAATACGAGGCAATAAGTTTATCTTGAAAACTAGGTCGTGAACCTGAACTTTATATTGACGACCGACTTGGTGTAATGGTTAAGAAGTTGGCTACTACACCAGAGGTCGCGGGTTCGATCCCCGCACAGTACAAACATTTTGTGTGCATGAACATGTCTGTTTGTACTGGTCTGGGTGTCTCCTATGTATAATAAGTATGTATTTACAAAAGAAAATGTGTTTATGTATGTTTATCCGTTGTCTAGTATCCCATAACACAAGCTTTAATTAGCTTACTTTGGGGCTAGATAGCGCTGTGTGGAATAATGTCCAGGGATATTTATTTATTTATATACTTACACTATTATTGCTCTACTCTGCTTTTACGCCCAATTCGCCCCGGATTCAAATCGCAGGTTTGTCATCACCAAACCGCATTTGGTGAGTGTATTAATTAAGCGAATACCCATAAATGGTGGCAAAGACTTTTACCAGAAGATGGACAGCATACAGGCTAGTTCCTACAGTTCCAGCTTTATACTGGTCTTTTTACTGGCGCCTGGAGCTACCATTGCGTCCCTGTATTTAATCTCCAGTTTGTTTACACTGGCAGGTCTGTTCAAAATAACACAATCAAAAGCCAAAACACAGGATTCCACAAACAGGAATCTCGCAGGCGGATTTCACGTGATCCAGTAATAGTACCTACATTATGATATAAGTGCGGTAAGTTGAAAATTACAGCCGAGGCGATATTGCTAGCCCGAGCCGTAGGCGAGGGCTACAAGAAAGCAGAGGCTGTAATTATCAAAGCGCACGTATGTCATACGACGTTTTATAACATATTTGCGAGGAAATAAATAAAACTCGGACTTTTTTAAACGATTAAATCTTTAATCACTTGTTAAAGCAGTTATAAAAATTTGAACAATTTGTAAAATTGATTATTACGTTGCCCGTTGGCATTTTTAATGTTGTCAAGTTATTATCATTATTTACAATTTCACCAGTCTCTCTCTCACTCTGTTGAGTGAACGTAGGAGAAACGAGACCACAGAGTTCTGCAGTCGGTGGCGGCGGCGGCGGCGGCGAAGATGGTGGAATGTACGCACGTGTGCTCGTAGATGGTCGAGAGTCAACACTTGGCTCCAAATTTATATTCCTTGTGATGCGGGAGCTAATTTCTTCTTTATTTCTCATCGAGTCATCTATGTAGCCCTCGGCTACACTGTTCGACCGCCACCCTCCGTGGCGTTTTAGTGTCAATAAGTCCGCACCTGAATCGGCGAGCAATGTAGCCGAGGACCTTCTGAAACTGTGCCCTGTGTATTCATGTGGATCATTCAAGTTTAAGAAAGTGGCAATTTGTTTCGGCATTGCTCCAAATTTATTTATGCCGATGGGTTGGCTAGTGCATTTTCCATCTTGGTAATTTTGAAAAAATCTGTTAGACATCGCTTTTGTTGAACGAAGCGCTTCGTATTTCTTCACTATGTCGTAAAAAGGACCTTGTATTGTGAACGATCTTGGAATTTTATTTTTTGTGTTTTTGACCTGGACAAGAAGAAGCCTCCCATGGTTCTCGACATCATTAGTTGTGATGCTTGCCAACTCTTGACGTCTACATGCACCATTTATACCGAATATTAATACAACCTGAAAAGACATAAAAACAGCGTACAAAACACCTATAATGTAAAGACATACGAAAGTGAAAGAAGTTAATAACAATAATTTAGTTTCAACTGACCTTTGTTGCTAAATATTGGGAATCCGGAGCTTCTTTTAGGAACTTCTCGACATTGTCAGCCGAAAATACTTTCGATTTTTTACTCACATGGCCACTTGAGCGTCTTTTTAGAAATGTGAGCAAGTTGGAGTATGACTTGATATCAATACCATGTTTTGTTTTCACAGTGCTTTTTAGCATTGAATAGTAGCACCACAATGAGCTTGACTTATATTTTTGAGAAAGTTCCATGAAATAGGCTAAAAACAAACTTTCTGAAAATGAATTTGCATCTTTGCTTGTTTTCCATATGATGAAATTTTGATACGCTTGTAAGTATCTATCGGTCGATTTTTCGGGCAAGGGGCTTAGAGTAGCCTTTTTCACTGCCTCTGAGACTTCTGGCGGTGTTGAATTAATAAATTCATCACTAGTTGATGACATTTCCAAATAAAAACAATACAGCGAAAAGAAAAAGCGCGCGGAATAATTTTTACTTGTTCACAAATTAGCGCTGCGCGCGCATCAGTGTTTTTTTAAGGCAAAGGCATAAAAACCAGCCAGTATTACTAAAAAAGTAAATTAATATTTTTGAGTTTTTGTTACAGATGTTATTGTAATTTATTGTAAGTTATTGTCAAAATTAATTAAATTAAAGAATGACATGTTAGCTAATATATTAGTTATAATATATTATATAATATATTATTTTTCGCAAAATTTCAAGTGTATCTCTACCAGCTTTTTTATCGTCTGCTTACAGCACATCCGACCTCACCAAACAAATTCTTTCCCGTTCCGTTCCGACATCAGAAATTTTCGAACTAGACAACGCTAAAAAAGCTTGGCAAATGGCCTGGCCTAACCAAATTCCCGCATGCCCCAACTCACAGAGAAGTTGGGATGAAATTATCTGCAGTGCTGCACACAATAGTTTGCTTCTGTGCAGCTCAGGCTCCGAGCGGGCAAGGCTTGAGGCAGTTTCCCGTAAAGAGTCTGGGCACTGGCTAAATGCCTACCCCTGCACAAATACGGGTAATTGCCTCGACCCTAATACACTGCGTGTTGCAGTGGGATTGCGCCTCGGAGCAGAGCTGTGCGTATCACACACCTGCCCCTGTGGTACTGTGGTTGACTCACTGGGACACCACGGGCTCTCATGTGTTAGGAGTGCAGGCCGCTTATCCCGCCACGCCGCTTTGAACGATGTCATTCGTCGGGCCTTCGCCTCCGTCAACGTACCGGCTATGTTAGAGCCGCAAGGTATCGTACGTGACGACGGTAAAAGACCCGACGGGATGACACTCGTTCCATGGACCATGGGCCGGCCGCTGGTGTGGGATGCGACCTGCGTCGACACGCTGGCCCCTTCCCATGTTCCCGCTACAAGTAAACGGGCAGGCGCGGCGGCTGAAGCGGCGGAATATAAAAAGGCACAAAAGTACCTGAACATCGGTTCCGGTTACACTTTTGTGCCTTTCGGCGTCGAAACCCTGGGTCCGTGGGGTCCGAGTGCACAGAACCTTTTAAAAACTCTAGCTAAAAAATTGATTTCAACTACAGGTGACCCAAGAGCTGGTACATTCCTCGCACAACGTGTGAGTCTTTCTATACAACGGGGGAATGCTGCCAGCATCTTGGGTACCTTACCACAGGTGCAAAATTTTCTTAGTAGTTTTTAGTTATATTTATTTTAAGGTTTTCTTTTTAATTTTTACTGTATTAAAGAATTAAATGTTTATGTTTGTATATTTTATCTCCCAAAGTTAATTTTATTCATAATGTTTACCTCTTTTCCGACATAAAAACTCTTTGCTAAGATTTAAAAAAGTACCGTTCGTTTTAGACGGAGCGTCTTGATAAACCGTGCGTTTTACATTACATTATCGCACAAGTGCGTAATGAGATACATTTCGATATTGAGATTGGTGAAATAAGAGACCCTTTACGAGCAAATATGTTATAAAAAATAATTCACTTTCGAAAGCATACATCGACAACACGTCGATTATGTGTGCGGTGTGCAAATAAATGAGATCATTCACAGGTCAATAATGAATCAGCGTTTAGTTTTAGTTTTTTATTCGGCGCAGATACTCGTACCTGGATAACAAATCAGTAGAAACATTGCCTATCTGTTAATCTGAGTTTTTAATTAGTCTTCCGTAAAAAACACCAGAAATTAGTTTATGACGGATAATTCACAAGAAAACGGTAAAGTCACCGTATAAATTACGAGTAAAACCCCGTTAGTTAATAATTTTACTCGCAAGATCGAAAAATTGTAAACTATAACAAATATTTTACAATTTAAGGACAGATAATAGGCCCGATTTTTCATTTCTTTTTATTTCTGATCCATTTTTTGCGTTGCACTGTTGCAATCAGTACGTTCTATTTTTCTGCTACAAAAAATCGATCACCGACGTCGGACGTGGGCACCCATACGGCAACAAAAATAGCGCGTACTCGTACTTTGTGTCAATTTTTTACCCACACGTAGTTCAAGCTCCACATACTCGTAGCTTTAGGTCAAATGGTCAAGTGTAAAGAAACCTTCAACATGTGTATTGATATTTATCTCTTTGACGACACGATCGGCGTAGTGCGCTGTAGCATGGTTTCTCGCCTCGATTTCCTCAGTGTCCTGGCTTCGATTCCCGGTCGGTTCAGTTCAGGAAACGATCTTTTCTGAATTGACTCGGGTCTGGGTGTGCTGGGAGACGCCCCTGGCTTATTTCCTTGTGTTGTACGTACGGAGGAATATATATCTCTACTTCGAGACCATTACAAGAGGTGTGTTGTCTGGCGCATATTTATTTAGGTTAGTATATACATTTATTTATTTATATAAAAAAAACACGAATTTTTAAAAATTTCTGGGTCACTGTAGCGTTCTCTGTTAAGATAAATGCTATGTTTTTTTTATTTATTAGATGATTAATAACAGCGCTAGATGATTCTGAAGAATTTACATCCATAACGCTTATCATAACTCTGAAAAAAAATTGAAAAGTTAGAGATGCTGTTTTTCCCCTGAACTTTGAAGTCCGTTTAAAAAAAAATTACCTAAAATTTTTCATCCAAATCTTTTTTAAAACCTTTAATATAATACAGAAGCCGGTCTGTAGGGAAGGACACCTCATCTCTACATGTGTCTCGACTAAGCAATGTTTAAATGAAACAAAATTGCTATTAAAATGACAAACGGTAGTTTGCTATTTAAATAGTGAATGACATGTCAGGCTGACTAAATTACTGTAAGAACATAATTACGAATTACCCCGACTGACCTCGGTCAGAGACCAGAGATCTTCAATAGTTCACTTTCAAAAAAAAATGGATTGTAATAAAAATATAATATTTTAAATAAATTATTGTCCTTAGATGTCTGTCGACGGAAGAAAACGTAAATGCTGAAAGTATCAAAAACCCAACTTTACGACAAATAACCATTTGAAAATCGAAAAAAAAAAACATTACTTTTGAACTATTCGTAACTGATAGAATGATGATATGGTTGATGATGGTTTAAGCATAAAAAACAAAAATCAATATACTTAGTTCTAAAATTAATTTATAGGTTTTTCACTACTTACAGCAATTGACTATTCATTTCCCGACCAAGAACGCTGTAAATGATTTATAGGTTTCTATGGATTGAATTGTACACATCCAGTACTATTAAATTAATGATTTGAAATATTTTAATTATTAAGTAGCACAAAAGAGATGTACAGCTAAGCTTAGAAATAGTATTGATACCAAAACAAAACTTTCTAAACTGTGATCAATGAATCTGTACTCAGGGGCAGTTCTAGAATAAGATCTCTACTTGAGTCGATTCATTCAGATTCGTTTCAGAATACGGGCCTGAGCATTCACCTGTATTATACCAATCGTAGCACGTTTACATTACAATGGAATGCTTTAGCAAATGCTTCTAGGTGGGTACCTTAAGACTTTATTGCACAAACAAATTACAACAGATTATACAGTAAGTAAACATATAATGTAGAAATAGGGCGGTCTTATCCCTATGAAGTAATCTCTTCTATACTACCTTCTGAAGAGAGACTTGAATAACAAAAATAATTAGTAATCTTACTAACATTATAAATGCGAAAGTTCGTGAGGATGTTTGTTACTCTTTCACGCAAAAACTACTAAACGGATTTGGATGAAAACTTACTGTAATACAGCCTAGACATCAGAATAACACATGGGCTACAATTTACATAGTTTTTATGTAATTTGGCCATAATAAAAACGTAACGGGGGCGAAGCCGCAGGCGGAATGCTAGTATTTCAATAAATGCTAACTAATATTAACTAATAACGGTTAGTTTCAATTAAATCAGTTTAGGCAAAAATCATAGATCAGATAATTATCTATAAAAAAATCCAATTCCTTTTATTCCTAAAAGCCACTGTTTCTGAGATATAACGCTTCAAAAAGTTGGAAGAGTTATAATTGTCATAATTTGCACACTTTTCCACGCTACCTTTGAGGTAGTGTACTTAGCGCGTTTTTTTTAACGTGGTTTCCCCGGTAGGCCTATTCCACTGATGTGTTGTGATTCTGTTTATTTGAAACTATTGATTAATAAAATACATAGGCGACGCTTGAAAATAATAAAAGCGGTGTAAATAAAAAAAAATAGAGAAATTACTTCGTCTGATTCATAATTCTCAAATAGTCCTGCTTCCTCTTCTTCTTGTTCTTCTTCTTCTGTCTTCTTATGTCTCCTCGTTGGTATCAAACGAATCCTGGGCTGAAATAAAAATGCATAATACACTAAACAACAGCTTAGGAAGGTAAACTAACGCCCTATTCCCAAGGCCCTAGCTAGAGGTTGAAAACAGAAAATAAGTGGAATAAAACTTTATTTCTGCTTGCTCCCCGTGCCCAAGCGGGAAGAATTAGGCACAATATTAGGTGTGCTGGTTGTAGCCTCTGCCACCCAGGCTCACACTACTGATCATACCGATTGCTAAAGGTGTTTTGGCGACATGGGTAGAAAATGCGACAACACAGTTGATTGAAAGTTGAAACCTAATTTATTGAACAAAATCATTGGTTTGAATATATACAGTCATAATGAAGGCAATGCACACTATTATAGCTAATTGATGGTAAGTTTTACTTTATAATTTATGAGCCTACTAGAGGAATAATCACTAAATCTACTTAAGTTGGCAGCAAATCTTGGAGTTTAATAGTAGTATTAGTATTTTTTAATTCAAATCAAGGTGTCTTTTCTTCTTACCAGGAACACTTTCATGTGACGAATATTAAGTGTTTATGTTGAGTATTAACTAATATTCAAGATTTTTGATCATTATTTGGCAGTATGCCTATACTAAAATCATATGATCTTGTCGTTTGATTGTCCCAGATATTCCTAATAAATACAGGATGTCACCGATTTATAATGTATCAATTCAAACTTAAAGGATGTGAACAAGGATAAAAATCATCGATAATAAACATTTAATAATAAATATGAGGATACATTACGGACGGGTCGTCACATGGTATATTAAATTATCTTGGCGGTGATATTTTTTTCTTAGACTAAGTATACAGGGTGTCCCTGGAAGTTAGGATAAAATCGAAATAGCGCACAGCGGGGGTCATTCCTGACCTTTTTAACCCTATCAATATTGGTCCGATTTATAACCGTTAAAAAGTTATGATCAATTTCAGTTTGTTCCAGAATATCGCCCAAGTCCATACAAAAATAATTAATAGTAAAATGTACTCACTTATTTTTTTTGCCAAAAGTTTAGCAGGTAATTTGTCTTACTTTGACTTGTTATTTTATTTAACTAGAAAACCAAAAATGTCAATATAAAAACTAAAAATATTGCAAGAAAAATTTCTATGCACTCTCATAGAACGTGTCTCCACGAGGCGATGTCATAGCGAAAAACTGACAGGAAAGTCATCTCGTTAAGATTACCTCACGAACTAGCGAACTACTCATACGAGGAGGGGACGCCTAATACGAGGATGTCCGTCGCGATCATATAATTAACTGAACTCAAAATAAATAGAAAAACAGTTATATACTTTGAGGACCTCGTTGCATCTTATAAAAAAACAATAGAATAAAACATTGAATAAATTTAAAATAAAATAAATTATTAGCTTTTTTATTAGCTTATTTAACAAATCCGCATTTAAATGTTACCTAACTACATATTCCATTTTAAAGCTTAAAACAATGGTAAAAATCCCGTACCTGATAACTATTCTTGTGTAGTTAATTTACAAATTTAGAGTTACGGGGTTCGAACATTCTTCGTATGGAGGCTGGCATAGCCACTTACTGCCATTTTCCTTATTTTTTCAAAGTGGTATAATATAGATAGAAGACACATAAACAAACAAAAAATGTCTTGTAAAATGGTATCCTCAAGTGTCATGTTGCCGAGTTATTTAAAGGTGAGGATCGATATTAAAAGGGTGATAATGATTAGAAATCTACTAATTTAATAAAGTTTCCGGAATCAGTATTATGAAAATGGTCAAAAATTATTTTTTGTTTCTCAAAATATTCTCCCTTTGCGTCAATGCACTTTTTCATACGATTGAAATTGAGTTGGATTGAGCGGGGTTTATATGGTTCAGCTTATATTTTATTTTTCTTTTTGTTGCTGATTGTTGGTCTGTTGGCTTATGTATTTTTATTTGGAGTGTGTGTTTTCTATATATATTTATGTACATGTCTTCTATTGATGTATGTTTATTTATTGATATGTATTCTATTTATGTATGGATATTCATATATATATATATATATATATATATATATACTGGATTAGTCGCTTGACTATGACTACCAATGCTTTTGTTAATTCTTATCATAAGGTTAAATACTGTGAACAACATGGGAAGCAGCGAGTCATTCTCAACAAAAGTGTCTTATGACTACTTACTGGGAAGCCTCAGTGAAAAAATGTAACCACTATTTTTGGAATAAACCAATTTTTATTTCTGTATATTTTTTTTTTTATCTTGAAGCTAAGACAGGCTGACTCGCCGATAAACAGTGACACGGTGCCAATTACATTAACCGTTATTGGCATATCTGCCACAGTAATCGGAAAGACGGACAATCTAAACATTTATAACGATTCTGTTTTTAACCTGCGATTACGTAATTAGTAAGTTTGAGCTCAAAGTTGGGTTTTGGAAAAATGTTCACAATGTTCCCCAGACAACAAGTATCAACAAATAAAACTAGCATGTCTATTACTCATCTTCCTTAAAGACATATGAACATAATATTACAATTTTACACACAAAACAACATCATAAACGAATCATGTTCCGAATGTTGATGATGGGAACCCACTCCCAGTTTCCAAGAAAAAATGATTTTAGAAACATTAACCTCTATCAAACATTTAGACTAGGGAAGCGGGGGCAGAGTGGCATCGTAGCAGCTCGTAGTCGTAGCTTATGTGTCAGTCCTGTTGACACCATCATGTTATTAGCACTTAAATTTTATATTTCGATTAAATAAAGATCATAGATATACTGGCATTAATTTTTAATTGTAAATATGCTTTAGCTAAAACAAAAATCCGTCGTAAAGTTGGGCTATTATTCGGGAAAATTAGGAAAGTTATAACTTGTTTTTACAGTTATTGTCATGAATTATGCATATTTTGGTACATTGTGTCAACAATATTATATGTTTGACGTTTTGGTCGTTTTTACTGCATCTAAAGTAAGCTTAGCTTTATTCAGAGATTTGGCTACTTGAAGTTAACACGATAAGGCTTTTTCGTAAAACGAGGTGGCGAGATTGATCATTTTATAAAAGAAAAAAGATTTTATTTACAAATGTGTTTTATTATGTGTTGAAAAATTGGAACATGCGCTGGAAATAAAAGCCGGCTCCTAATATGTATTAGGAATTCGAAGCTGTTATTTAATTCCTTTTCTTTATATCTGCAACAGAATGTCTTACTTTTTAACTTTGTCTCAAATGGAACTAATGAATACGAGTACAGATCGCGTCATGTAAAAAGAGCTCTAGGCGACAGTGGAGGGGATGGTTCTGCGCACGGGGACAATGTGAAAGAGGGGGTTCTATACCACCAAGGGGTTTGAACATTTTTGTATGGAGGCTGGCATAGCCACTTGCCGCCATTTTGTTTATTTTCTGAAGTTTCTGCGCACGATGAAAGTGGTATATATGGATAAAGGAGACACAAACAAACAGTAAATGTCCTATAATGTTGTACCTTAAAGTATCACGTTTCCGAGTTATTTGAAGGTAAAGATCGATCTAAAAAGGTAATATTAATTAAAAATCTACTATTTATGTGGCTTTACGTGTTATTTTGTCAACAAATAACAGATTTAAGGACATTTAAACTGTTGATTATGCGTATTATTGCATTTTTATGGAGTTTGCAATGGAAAGTGCTCAAACTAAAAAAAGTTAAAATGGACTTTACCTGTTCTTTGGTAAAGAATCTACAAAAAAGTTTCATATTAGAACAAATATACATTTCATTACAAGTACAATTTCATTTGTGGCAGCATAGGATAGCAAATAGTGGGCTAGTCGCTTTTGACATTTCTTTCAGGCAACGTTGAGATGTGGGGACATTGCGGAAAAAGATAACAGACTGTTGAAATGTCCTAGAGTCTGTTAGTTTGTGAACAAAAAAACGCAATAAGTCTCATAATTGGCAGATTTGTAATGAATATCATAATTTTCATTTCGATCTTTACTTTCAAATAACTTGAAAACGTGACACTTTAGGGTACCATATTCCCAGATATTTTTTGTTTGTTTATGTGTCTTCTATCTACACACATCAAAAGTGTCTAGGGATCAAGCATTTTTATGCGAATTTCTTGAGATTGAGATGTGGCTTTGTAATAAATTTATGATTTTATAAATTTATATGGATCCTTTTTGGTGCATTTCATAATTTGAAACAGGAACTGTCAATCAAATTCGAGTAAAAGATGAAAATCAGCTGTCAATATTTTCCCTATAAAAACATACGACGCATTGAAGACATTATTAGTGCTACTGTTTCCCTACTACTGATTAAAACCAACGTTATTATGGAGCGGCGACGTCATTTAAGCAGGGAAGAAATGCTCAGAGCCGTGGGAATGATAGAAGCTGGTTCCCGGCAACGTACTGTGGCTTTAGCTCTGAATACAAGTCAGAGTGTTATCAGTCGACTTTGGACACGTTACCGAAGCACTGGTACCGTGGCTGAGCGCCATGGAGGACGGTATCGCTGCACCACACGGAGAAAAGACCGATACATTCAAATCACAACTCGAAGAGCTCCAACAATAACCGCCATGATGTTAGCTGTGAGGCTTCATCACTCTTCAGGGAACTTAATTAGCGACCAAACAGTCAGAAACCGCTTGCATGAAGTGAACCTTCATTCCCGAAGACCGCTAAGGGTACCACCTATAGCAATGCACAATCGTAGGATTCGATATCAATGGGCTCTTGAACACAGAAATTGGGCAGAAGAACAATGGCGTTTCGTGTGCTTTTCTGATGAGTCTCGTTTTGGTATGAGACCGGATACAAGACGTATACGACACTGGAGAACCCCTGGACGCCAACAGCGATTAAAATCCTGCCAGGAAGTCCATCCTTATAGTGGTGGAATCATCATGGTATGGGCGGGTATTTGGATCGGCGGAAGAACTGAGTTGATTTGGATCAGAGGCAACCTCAACGCTCAAATTTATGCTGAGACAATTGTATCAGACGTCATCGTTCCTCTACAAGTGCAAATCGGTCCCTTATTTCAGTTAATGACGAATGACGGTAATAACAATTACAACAATATAATAAATTAAAATAACACGATAATTAAATGTCAATCATATAATTACATTCATAGATTATTAAGGCTTATTGAAATGTATTATTGGTCGCATTGAAATTCAGCTATTCAGGTATTCAATAACAGAGTAAAAGCATTTGACTATTAAAAATTTTATAAGTTGCTATTAAATTGATTCGCTGGCAAATTTAAAATCTCTGTTAGTAGTTTGTTGTTTAATCGAACCACCATAGCAAAACTATTTCTACTACACATATCAGTTTGTATTTGCGGCAGAACCAATCTATTTTTATGTGTCTTCTATCTATATATACCACTTTTGTCGTGCGACAGAAAACAAGTATCAACGAATAAAACTAGCATGTATATTACTTATCTTCCTTATAGACATCTTAGACATAATTTGACGACACGATTGGCATAGTGCGCTGTAGCACGGTTTCTCGCCCTGATTTCCGTAGTGTCTCGGGTTCGATTCCCGGTCTGGAATCAGGTCGGGGTCAGGGAATTCAGGGAACGATCTTTTCTGAATTGACTCGGGTCTGGGTGTGTTGGGAGACGCCCCTAGCTTATTCTCTTGTGTGCTACCTCGGAACAAAGGGATATTAATCCCTACTTCGAGACCATTACAAGAGGTGTGTTGTCTGGCGCATATTTATTTATTTATGATATTACAATTTAATACACAAAACAACATCATAAACAAATCATGTTCCGAATGTTGATGATGGGAACCCACTCCCAGGTTTCCAAGAAAAAATGATTTTAGAAATATTATCAAGCATTTAGACTAGGAAATCCGGGGGCAGAGTGTGTCAGTCCTGTTGACACCATCAGGTAATTGAGAGCCCTTAACATTTAAAATTTATATTTCGATTAAATAAAGATCGTAGATATACTGACATTAATTTATAATTGTAAATACGCTTTATTTAAAACAAAAATCCGTCGTAAAGTTGGGCTATTATTCAGGAAAATTAGGAAAGTTATAACTTGTTTTTACAGTTATTGTCATGAATTATGCATAATTTGATACATTGTGTCAACAATACTATATGTCTGACGTTTTGGTCGTTTTCACAGCAACTAAGGTAAGCTTAGCTTTATTCAGAGATTTAGCCCCTTGAAGTTGATACGATAAGGCTTTTTCGTAAAACGACGTGGCGAGATTGATCATTTTATAAAAGAAAAAATATTTTATTTACAAATGTGTTGCATTGTGTGTCAATACGAAAGGTTGGACTATGTTTTGCATATTTTAAACAGTATTTTTTTACTCCCGAAGGGCGTGAATGTGTGGCTTGAAAAGTTGGAACATGCGCTGAAAATGAAAGCCGGCTCCTAATATGTATTAGGAATTCAAAGCTGTTATTTAACTCCTTTTCTTCATATCTGCAAGAGAATGTCTTATTTTTTACATTGTCTCTAATGGAACTAATGAGTATGAGTACAGATCGCGTCATGTAAAAAGAGCTCTAGGCGACAGTGGAGGGGATGGTTCTGCGCACAGAGACAATGTGAAAGGGGGGGTTCCATACCACCAAGGGGTTGAAACATTTTCGTTTGAAGGCTGGCATGCATAGCCACCTGCCGCAATTTGTTTTTTTTGCTGTAGTTTCGAAGAAAAAAAACATGAACTAAAAAAAGTTATGATAAAAAATTCCAACAGGCAGTGCGGTGTCACGATGTCCAAAAAAGTAAATTGTACTGCGCTCAGCTAATGCCTGTGCCTGATAGGCCCAGACGCTGATTTTCAGCGGGCCCAGCGAGTGGGAGCACGGACAATTGTGTACGTTTAAATAATTGAATAAAATAAATATTCTATCGGAACAAAAAGCAAGCAATGAAGTTGTAATCCCAATGTGTAGTGTAATTATGTGTGTTTGTGTGCGTTAACTTATCATGACATAACGGCGCGAAAACATGTGATCACCCAAGGTAAGATAAAGTTAAATACACAAATTACAATCAAATTGCTATGCATTCTATCTACCTACTCATATACCTATTTACTGACGTGTTTATTTATTTCTAGAAAAACAAGGTGGACGATCTACATTTTCAAATCAAATCAAATCAAATCAAATCATGCTTTATTGTGAAACACAGGTATATACAGATTACAGATGTTAACAAAAGTGTCTTAATTGTTCAACTGTGACCTACCTCTATGGGCGTACAATAATTATTCAACAGAGTTGAAGGTATTTGATGCAAACATGCTACACACACACTAAAGTAAGTAAAATAAGGTTTGTTTGAGAGAAGTGGTCAAATATAATTCACAATCTCACACCGACATTTTATCTGTTAAAAATTCATTTGTGGAGTAATAACACTTTACCATAAGGAATTCTGTAAGCTTACTCTTGAAAATCTTTACATCATTGATGTCCCGAATGGCCTCCGGAATACGATTATAAATGCGAGGAGCATTGCAAAATATAGACTTACTTAGCAAAGTGGTATTACTAAAAACTGAGCACATTTTTTTCTTTTGTCTTTCACGAATTCTAAATTGAAATTTTTCCAAGTTATTTTTAACAAATACCGCACTTTCCACGATATAGATGCAGGGAAGTGTTAAGATTTTATGTCTTTTAAAATATGGTTTACACGTGTCGTCTGATTTTAATCGAAACATTGATCGGATGCATCGTTTTTGGGCTCTGAACACACGTATTATTTCTTTGTCATAGCAATTACCCCAGAAAATAACTCCGTATCTGAGAGTGGATCCTACGTAACCGTGGTAGGCTGTAAGAACAGCAGCCTCGGTAACAGTTTTCTGTAATTTGTATAGAGCAAATGAAAACTGGCTCAATCTTTTGCAAACAACTTCAATATGAGACGTCCATTTAAGTTTATTATCAATATTTAATCCCAAAAACTTTGTTACACAAGTTTTGTCAATGTTTATTCCGTCATAATTTATGTCCAATTTAAAATCATCATCTTTTTGAGAAAATGACATCATTTTTGTTTTGCTTAGATTCACTTTAAGGTTATTAGATTCAAGCCAGGTTATAACTGATTTTAAAGATTGATTTATGTCATTTTCAAGAATGGATATATTTTTATTTGTGAATAGAATGGTACTGTCGTCAGCAAATAATGTCATATTACTATGTAGATCTGATGCAGATGGCAAGTCATTAATATAAACTAGAAACAAAAGAGGTCCTAGAACGCTACCTTGAGGCACACCCCATTTCATTGTCCTAAATTTAGATTGATAACAAGTCTCGATATTAGTCTTCGAATCAATCGTATCGACTTGTGTTGTTTGCTGTCTCTCTGAGAGGTATGATTCTATCAATTTGTTTATATTACCCCTTATTCCATGTGCATGCAACTTATCCAATAGTATCTTATGATCCACGTGATCGAATGCTTTAGTCATATCCATATATAATGCAATTGTTGGTACTCTTTTATCCACATTCGTGTAGACCTGTGCTAGAAAGTCATAAATTGCCATATTTATAGACTTATTCTGTCTGAACCCGTATTGCTGACAAACAAAAAGATTGTTGCTTTCAAGAAAATTGTAGAGACTTTTGTATATAATCTTCTCTAAGATTTTAGCAAATATTGGTATTAAAGCAACTGGTCTATAGTTACTAATGATAGTTTTATCGTCTTTCTTAAACAAGGGTTTAACAACTGATATTTTGAGTTTGTCCGGAAAAACGCCAGTCTCAATGCACAGGTTTACAATATGACTCATAGCAGGTGCAATTATCTCGGACACATCTTTAACTATCAGTGTAACTATATCATCATAACCTGCACTGTTTGAATTTTTTAGGGAAACTATAACCTTCTCAATATCATGCGGAACAGTTGGCATCATATAAATTGATTTTACATTATTGTCTAAATTAATTCGATTCATTTTATTTTTATTTATGTTTAGTTCAATGTCGTCAATAAAATAGTTATTAAATGCTTCGGCAATGTCAAATGGATTAGTCAATTTTCTATCGTCTATAGTTAATAAACCTATGGTTTCTTTTGGATAGCTATTTCTAGATTCATTGATCACTTTCCAAGCTGCTTTACATTTATTCACCGCATTCTGAATATAAAAGTTATTTTGCGCCTTTTTAGTTAAGTTTATGATATTTTTATAACGTTTCGAATACTGTATAAATAATTGTTTATTTTGTAAGCAAGGATTCTTTCGATATTTCCAAAGAAGGCAACGCTTTCGTTTGCTACACAATCTTATTCCATTAGAGATCCATTTTGATTTTTTACGACTAAATAACTTTATTTTCTTGACAGGGAAACACAGATCGTAGAACAATTTGAATTGGTCGTAAAAATTGTTAAACGCCACATTCGGATCCTCCGATTCAAATACCTCAAAGAAGCTGAGATTACTAAGGCAATTAATAAATTTAATACGATTCTCGAGGGAAAGATCGCGCCTTCTTACGTACCAGTATTTTAGTAGGCAAGATTTTTTCACTGGGCACTTAAGTATCTGAGCAGTATGATCCGAAAGCGCTAATTCAACTATTTCACCTTTAGACCTATGTATGTTATAAGCAATGTTATCGATGCATGTTCCGCTAGCCAATCGGGTTGGAACTTTGAACTGAAGCTTAAGATTAAAGTTCAAAAGGCGACTTGTGAACTCCTTAGAGTAAGTAGTGCTTTTGAGTACATCTATATTAAAAAAAATTCTGATGTTAAGATGGTCGAACAGAATGTTTGGAGTTTCTTCTCTGTGTTGAATTTTACCTCTCCACTTCACTGGCTCGTCTGGACCCAAGTGGTAACGTTAACTGTATTCACATGCTTGTAATTGTCTTAACGCTTCCAATAAAGCCATCTTGAAATTATTTTTAAAAGTACCTACTGTTTCCAGACGAAGCAACGGTGGTGGATTTTGATCTTTACTTTCAAATAACTTGAAAACGTGACACTTTAGGGTACCATATTCCACGATATTTTTTGTTTGTTTATGTGTCTTCTATCTATATATATACCACTTTTATCGTGCGCGGAAACATCGAGAAAAAAACAAAATGGCGGCTGGTAACCTATGCCACAAATGTTCGAACCTAAAGGACCATGCCCAAGTTTGCCTATGAACCAACAAACATTTGACATTTGTCATAATTCTGGGCATGATTTAAGACATAATTATCACACATTGGATTGTCACGGACACTTCTGAATTTTGATATCAAAGATAAAATACTCAAAAGATTTTATTGTACGTAACGTAAAAAACAAAATGGCGGCTGATGACCTATGCCACAAATGTTCAAACCCCTTTGGGCCTAAATTTGCTTACTGCGCAGGTCCTGGCCAGGCCTCTTTTTAGATGACTGAAATATACACCTTATTTACAGAATGCAATTAAAGATGGGTTCAAACAGTATAATAAAACAATTCAAAAAACAACTGGCCTTATTATTATATTACGAATTATATGCTGATTTACTGATGATTATTCACGATAATCTTTGGAAGCTTCTAATCAGTCCAAATAGCAAACAATTAAAAAGAAAACAAATACACAAAATGTTGAAACAATGGCAACAAATGTGTTTCAATCCGTTACCGATGGCCAATTCCAATGAGTGTTTATTGCATTAAGATGCTAACTACATTAATCACACATCACACATCTTCATCTTCGTCTTGGGATCACGATGGGAACCCACTCCCAGGTTTCCAAGTAAAAATGAGATTAGAAATATTAACATCTATCAAACATTTAGACTAGGAAATCCGGGGGCAGAGTGGCGGCGTAGCAGCCCGTTGCTTATGTGTCAGTACCTGTTGACACCATCATGTTATTAAGAGCCATCATGCAGTTTGTTTAGCAATCAATCAATCATTTATCTGTTCAAATGAGGGTGATATAAAGGTGACAAAGTAAAGATTAAGGTACAACACATCTACCATTTCTGTGTTACAATTTTTTCACAAATATAATATACATTTTCGAATGACGGTTATAACAATTACAACAATATATTAAATTTATATAACACCAATAATCAAATGTCAATCATATAATTACATTCATAGATTAATAAGGCTTCATAGAAATTCATCATTGGTCGCATTGAAATTCAGCTATTTAGGTATTCAGAAACGGACTAAATGCCTTTACCAATTATTTTTTTAATGAGTGGCTATTAAATTGATTCGCTGGCAAAGGAGATTGCCCATTCCAGTTTCTCTTTTTCTAAGCCGCGTATAGGCATTAAATAAAATCCATTATTTATTTCATATTTTTATGATTAATACGCGTTATTTACACACGAAAATTTTGTGGGGTTTTAGTAATAATTTTTATTGATAACGTAAATGACTAAATTCTATTTGAAGTGCATGTACAAAGACAGGTGAAGTCAGAAATACTCGTAATGCATTGATATTAAATCACTAGCTGCAACGTAAAAGAAGAGGTTTAGTTATTTATCAAACTTATATTTTCATTATTCATTATTTGCAATTAATCAGTATTGCATCATTATTATATGTCCGTATTTAAAAAACTATTGGATTAGTTAGGTCTTGCAGATGCAGTATGCCTAACGAACCCCGTAAACGACAAAAATAATTTTCCAAGTTAATGTTTGCTTTTGAAAATGAATTTAAGACATAATTATCACACATTAAATTGTCACGGACACTTCTGAATTTTGATATCAAAATTAAAATACTTAAAAGATTTTATCGTACGTATCGAATAAAACAAAATGGCGGCTGGTGACCTACGCCACAAATGTTCTAACCCCTTTGGGCCTAAATTTGCTCACTGCGCAGGTCCTGGCCAGGCCTATTTTTAGATGACGGGAATATACACCTTACACCTTATTAACAGAATGCATTTAAAAATTGGTTCAAACAGTATAATAAACAGTTCAAAAAACAACTAGTCTAATTATAATATTACGACTTATATGATGATTAACTGATGATTATTCACGATAATCTTTGGACGCTTCTAATCAGTCCAAATAGCAAGCAATTAAAAAGAAAATAAATACACAAAATGTTGAAACAATGGCAACAAATGTGTTTCAATCCCTTACCGATGGCCAATTTCAATGAGTGTTTATTGCATTAAGATGCCAACCACATTAATAACACATCACACATCTTCATCTTCGTCGTCGGCTCATGATGGGAACTCACTCCCAGGTTTCCAAGTAAAAATGATTTTAGAAATATTAATATCTATCAATCATTTAGACTAGGTAAGCCGGGGGCAAAGTGGCAGCGTAGCAGCTCGTATCTCATGTATTGGTACCTGTTGACACCATCAAGTTATTAAGAGCCATCATGTTGTTTGTTAATCAATCAATTAAAAGTAAGTAAAAAGTAAAAAATCATTTATTCACTTAAGCTTTTACAAAGAAGCACTTATGAAATGTCAAAATTCACAAAAAATATATATAAACGATAATAGACGTAAATAAAATAATACAATAATAGTACATATACTAAATAAACATAATGCGAATCTACCAATCAATCATTTATCAATCAATAATTTATCTGTTCAAATGAGGGTGATATAAAGGTGACAAAGTAAAGATTAAAGTACAACACATCTACCATTTCTGGCTTACAAATTTTTCACAAATATTATCATATACATTTTCGAATGACGGTAATAACAATGACAACAATATATTTAATAAAAATAACACTTTCTTTATATAATGCCCGTCAAGATGACCTCACTCCACCTGATGGAAAGCGGTCGTGAGGTCCAGATATGAGGTTGGCAAGCCCAGTTATTCAAACGAATCACTGGGCTGGCCATCCTCACCTTAAAGGCCTGCAGAAATGCCTTTTCACGCCCCGCTTGAAGAACCCGGGACTATACGAGGAAGGAAACACATGTGCTGTAAGACCGTTCCACGTCTGGATGGTACGACAAAGAAACGAGTCACCGAACCTTTTAGTTCGGGCCAACAAATGTTGATTTGTGTGTGGATGACGCCGTAGTCCAGCACGCGTGATACGGGAGTGGAAAGGTGAGGGTGAAAGAAGCTGGAATAACTCGTCAGAGCATTCCCCATTGTAGAAGCGACAGAGAACACTTAGCCTGGCAATGTCTCTACGCAATTGGAGAGGCTCAACACGATAATTAAATTTCAATCATATAATTAAATTCATAGATTAATAAGGCTTCATTGAAATTCATTATTGATTTGCTGGCGAATTTGAAATCTCTGTTACTAGTTTGTTGTTTATTCGGACCACCATAGCAAAACTATTTCTACTTCACATATCGGTTCGTATTTGCGGCAGAACCAATCCATTTTTATGTGTCTTCTATCTCTATATACCACTTTTATCGTGCGCGCAAACATAGAGAAAAAAACAAAATGGCGGCTGGTGACCTATGCCACAAATGTTCAAACCTCTTTGACCCTAAATTTGCTCACTGCGCAGGTCCTCGTCAGGGCTCTGTTTAGATGACGGGAACTTATACCTTAGTTACAGAATGCAAATAAAAAAGGGTTATACAGTATAATAAACAATTCAAAAAACAACTAGGCTAAATATTATATTACGACTTATTTGATGATAATTAACGAAAATCTTTGGAGGCTTCTTATCAGTCAAAATAGCAAACAATTTAAAAGAAAACAAATACACAAAATATCGAAACAATGGCCACAAAAGTGTTTCAATTCGTTACCGAAGGCCAATTTTAATGAGTGTTTATTGCTTAAAGACGCTAACTACATAAGTTCTTCATCTTCGTCTTCAAAATTTTCTTTTTGTTTGAATCTTGAAGCGTAGACAGGCCGACTTGCCGATTAGGTGTGACAGGGTCCTATAACAATTAACTGTTGTTAGCACCTCTGCACTGCTAATCAGAAAGACTGAAAATTTTTTGGACATTTGAAACGATTCTGTTTTTAGCCTGCAATTATGTAATTAGTAAGTCTGAGCCCAAAGTAGGACCGTTGAATTTTTTTTTAAATGTTACCCAGACAATAAGTATCAACGAATAAAACTAGCATGTGCATTACTCATATTCCTTAAAGACACCTTAGAGGAGGTGCTGAGGAATACCTTCCCATTCCTCCACCAGTCCTTGTTTGAGCTCGGGGAGCGTGATTGGTGGGGGTTTTCGACCTTACACGCAACTCCGAAGCTCGTCCCAGGCGTGCTCGATAGGGTTTAAGTCCGGGCTTCGCGCTGGCCACTGCATGAGTTCGATACCGACCTCTTCAAGGTAGTCATGTACAATTCTGGCTGTATGGGGACGCGCATTATCATGCAATAATATGCCATGCTGGTCCACCCTGGCCATGAAAGGTCCTACATGTTCATTAAGGATCTCTTTCACGTACCTCTCTGCATTAACAGTTCCAATATGAATGAGTACCAGCTCGGTGCGGACCTCAGCAGAAATCCCAGCCCAAACTTGTACAGAGCCTCCACCGTACGCCGCTTTTCCTCCACACATGCTTGATCGAAGCGCTCCCCTAGTCTTCTGTACACCAACTGCCTACCATCATGCTTATAAGGCATGTATTTAGACTCGTCCGTGAACATAACCCTAGACCAATCGTCTGATGTCCAGTTTAGGTGCTCGCGCACGTTTGGGGCCATTTGCGGGCCTCAATAGTTTCAAATTTGCTTCAGCAAGACGTCTTCTTTCTGTTTGAGCGCTTGAATTGCCACCTCCAAAGCTAATAAAGTGAGTTTATAGACCAACAGCAGTTTGAAAACGATTTCGGAGCATTGTAGCCACCAGTTGACTGTCTGCCCTGGCCGTTGTGCATTTTGGTCTGCCATTTCCTGGTCTCTTAAGGTGTGATCTGGTCTCTTGGTACCGCTGGACTACCCGCTGAACAGTCAACAAATATACACCAATGTTTCTGGCTGTTTCACGCTGGTTCCGCCCAAGTTCCAAAAAAGTTAGAATTCTGGTACATTCCCCTAGCGTGACTGCCATGCTTCACCTCACAGAATAATAATTATGCACCTGGAACACGTTCACGATATTTTTTTTTGTGACAATAGAAATGGAAAGAATCCATAATGGCATGAAGCAAAACTTTGTTTTTAAAAATAGGATTTAAAAAAAAAAATGTTTTTCTTAACCAGTTTAAATAATATGTTATTAGAAGCGCAACTAAAAATTCTTTTTTCTGTTTTTTATTTAATGGATCTACCTTTTACAGTTCTGGAGGTATTTATTTTTTTGTGACTGACCCGTAATTTTTGGAACCGAGTGTATACCACTTTTACCATCAAGAAAAAACAAAATGGCGGCTGGTGACCTATGCTACAAATGTTCAATTCCCTTTGGCCCTAAATTTGCTTACTGCGCAGGTCCTGGCCAGGGCTCTTTTTAGATGACGGAAACTATACACCTTATGCATTAGAATGCAAATACAAAAGGGTCATACAGTATAATAAACAATTCAAAAAAACAACTACCCAAATTATTATATTACGACTTATATGATGATTAACTGATGATAATTAACGATAATATTTGGAGGCTTGTAACGAGTGCAAGCCTCGTCTACGTCACTGCAATGCGTCACCAGTGTATATGTGTTGTGCAAGGAAAGATTAAGATTAAGCAATAGTGCCAAAAGTGCATGGTTAGCAGTTTTTGTTCACATTGGAACTTTAGGAATGTTTTCGGGTGCCTTTAAGCTTCAATCGCGGAAGCGACAGGACGTTAGTTAAGACCAGATCAATTGGGATCAAATTAGCATAGTATTACTGTAATTACTTTTTAAATAATTAAGTTGTAATGTTATTATTTTTACTTGTCTAAGGAGAATGTAATGTTTAGAATTGTACTAGAAAGGAAAGTAATTAATAAAATATAAGTAAGCGAGCTAGTTATAGCTGAGGTAGCTACCCCCTCCCCTGAGGGGGAGTAACCAAAATGATGTAAGGTTTATTTTGAAAGAAAAAAATGTTACAGTAGAACAATTCATTGATAAAAACAATTCTAGTCTCAATTTTGATAAACTAATTTAAATGGTAAAATGGGAAACCATGTGGCCGGAATTGAAGCCTAGGGTTTGATACCCTGGCCGAGTACTGAACTTCAGTTGAGCCAAGATCACACGTTAGTAAGATTAGTTAGATTAGTAAATTGAGGTCCTACGGGGGTTAATAAGGTTAATGATGTTAATAATTATTCCCTAAAGGCTCACTGGTATGGAAATCAATTCCGACCACACGGCTTCTACAACAAGAGGCCCTAAGGCTTTATAAATAGTTTACTTTAAACTACGGACTTCGCTCTCCAAGGAGAAGTCCAAGGTTCGGGCTGGCTTGGTCGGTAACAATAGATTATAAAATTCAATTATACGGGGTTAGTAAATAGGTACTGTGTAGCTCTGGATGAAAGTTATTGAAGAGATATTTTTAAGTAATACAGAGAGGTAATTAAAGGGGGTAGCACGTAGGGGGTAGCACGTAGGGGGTAGCACGTGGGGGTTAGCGCGTGGGAGGTCCACGCGGTCTGTCCACACGGTCCTGCGACGGTTTGTGGCGACCCTCGGTTCTCCCTCGGGGTGCACAACCGATGGGGAACCGGCGCTCGCCTTTCTCCAAACTGCCACGGTAAACCTTCTTTTAGAAACAATAGCAAAATAAGATACGGATCGCACACTTTCGAAATGGGGGACCATGACGGGGTTCTACACGCGTTTGGGGAACACAACCTAACCTATACCCTATGGGCCCTACGTAAAATAATGGTTCAAATAGCCACCTGTCGGAGGATAATGGTGTTGCGTAGGTTGTCTACGCCAATGTCAACTCCAGAGCACGTGGCGGGACTGGAGCACTATAAAACAATTAATATTAGTCAGAGTCACGCAACAAGCGCCTACTGCCTGCTGAAGCTTCAAGATGGCGAACGTGGCTGCTTACCCTTTGCAGGAAAACTGGCCTACAGACTTTAGTCTGCCTGATGTCAACTGCGGTGCTGGCCTGCTAGGGCGCGTCGGTTGCGGCGTCTGCTGCTCTTCACGTTCGGTTCACTGGCTGAGGTATGGCTGGCGTCAGGCCTTTATATCCTCCCCAGCCAGAGGGCCGGAGCGAGCGTCGCGGAAGTGCCCCCATAGACAATCTAAAAATCAAGCCAGTTGTCAAACCGACATGTTCCAAAACTCGATGCGATGCGTTCGGGAACGCATAGACCATATAGGGCGAGTTTACACACCCTTTGCTAGAAGGGAGAATATAAAATAAAGGAAAAAACACATCTACTGATATGCGTGAAAATTACAACGTTACAAAGTACAACTTAATTGTCTAGTTTTTTCAGTAATTGGCTTCTAATCAGTCCAAATGAAAAAAAAATTAAAAGAAAACAAATACAACAAATATCGTAACAACAGCAACAAAAGTGTTTCAATCCGTTACCGATGGCCAATTTCAATGAGTGTTTATTGCATTAAGATGCTAACCACATTCATTTATTATTTTCGTATTCAAAATCTTCTTTTTGTTTGAATCTTGAAGCGTAGACAGGCTGACTCGCCGATTAACAGTGACAGGGTTCCAATAACAATAAACCGTTATTAGCGTCTCAGCCACATTAATCGAAAAGACGGACACTTTATTGAACATTTTCAACGATTCTGTTTTTAACCTGCAATTATGTAATTAATAAGTTTGAACACAACTTGAAAAGAAAGTTGGGCTGTGGAAAAATGTTCAAAATGTTCCCCAGACAACAAGTATCAACGAATAAAACTAGCATGTATATTACTCATCTTCCTTAAAGAGATCTTAGACATAATTTGACGACACGATTGGCGTAGTGCGCTGTAGCACGGTTACTCGCCCTGATTTCCGTAGGGTCCCGGGTTCGATTCCCGGTCGGGTCAATTCAGGAAACGATCTTTTCTGAATTGACTCGGGTCTGGGTGTGTTAGGAGACGCCCCTAGCTTATTTCCTTGAGTGGTACCTCGTAACAGAGATTTCAATCCCTACTTCGAGACCATCACAAGAGGTGTGTTGTCTGGCGCATATTTATTTATGATATTACAATTTTATACACAAAACAACATCATAAACAAGTCATGTTCCGAATGTTGATGATGGGAACCCACTCCCAAGTTTCCAAGAAAATTTTTTTTTGGAAATATTAACATCTATCAAACATTTAGACTAGGAAATCCGGGGGCAGAGTGGCAGCGTAGCAGCTCGTAGCTTATGTGTCGGTCCTGTTGACACCATCAGGTTATTGAGAGCCCTTAACACTTAAATTTTATATTTCGATTAAATAAAGATCGTAGATATACTGGCATAATTTATAATTGTAAATACGCTTTATTTAAAACAAAAATCCGTCGTAAAGTTGCGCTATTATTCAGGAAAATTAGGAAAATTATAACTTGTTTTTACAGTTATTGTCATGAATTATGCATATTTTAGTACATTCTGTCAACAATACTATATGTCTGACGTTTTGGTCGTTTTCACAGCAACTAAGGTAAGCTTAGCTTTATTCAGAGATTTAGCCCCTTGAAGTTGACACGATAAGGCTTTTTCGTAAAACCACGTGGCGAGATTGATCATTTTATAAAAGAAAAAAGATTTTATTTAAAAATGTAGAAAGAAAGAAAGAAAGAAAGAAAAACAATTTAATGACCCAAACACAAATTAAAATTAGCTTAAACTAGAGGGTACAAAATAAATACAAATAAGACAAGAAATAAAAACTAACGAAGATGTAGTGGGCCAATCAGGACCCTGCCTCAGCATGTGCCACTGCAGTGCAAGCACGGCAGAAACGCTGGTATTCTGGCAGGGCCTGCTGATGTGGTCGTCCAGCCTTGAAGTATTAAAAACTAACTAAACTAGGTAATTAAAAACATAGTGTGCTAAGTGCAAAAAAATGATCAAATTCGCGTGTAGTGGAATGTAGTGTGTAATCTGTGGTAAGTCTGCAGCTTTCTGTCACACTGACAGAGTGACAGGACAGATACCAAATCAATTATGTACCAATTACAGCATTACTTTTGCTTGATTGCCACGTTGAATGCTAACCGCGTGCAATCACACAAAAAACAAAATAACAGTTGCAAATCCCTGGCAGAGTTAAAAAAGAAGATAAAAAACAGGTAAACATGTCAAGAAAACCAAGAATGATATTGATCACATTAGAGCTCCCCAGCGTATCGCCTCGTGAACAAACTGGAGGTGAGACATTGGCTATACTGTGGGTCTGAAATTTGCTTTGATAAGAGATGCTTTTTCAAAGCATTGAAGCAATGTGTTTCATTGTGTGTCAATACGAAAGGTTGGACTATGTTTTGCATATTTTAAACAGTATTTTTTTTACTCCCGAAGGTCGTGAATGTGTGGCTTGAAAAGTTGGAACATGCGCTGAAAATGAAAGCCGGCTCCTAATATGTATATAAGTATGGTTGTATTATTTATTCTTTTTGGACGGTTAGTTTAAATAAACAATGTGTTGCTCTGTAAACAAAGATATATTTTATTATTTACATACGAATGACAATCAAATACACTAATAACCAAAATTACACTATCCTACCTGTAAACAAAGAAACGACATTTAAAGTCTATTAACTAATCTTTTATCCCTTTTTATAATAGGTAATGGAATTCATCGTAATTCGTAAGCAATTTATATTTAAGCTGAAATCACAATGACGTTCAATATGTCGCTCTGTCCTATAGACAGTCTTGGTCTTAGACGTCATTACATAGTGTGGCAAAAAGTATTTATGCTAAATAATTATAATGTCGGTTCTTTACATCTCCCTCCTTCGGAGTGAATTTTTTTACAAACAATTCATTCATTCTTTTCAGATTATTTGAACTGAGTTATTAAATTAACAAAATAATATTAAATTAAAGAACAAAACCTACTATACTACTTATTTATTTTATGTATTATTTATGTATGGTATGAGTTTTGTGATGTGAAAAAGATTTGACTCTGTTTTCCTATGACCTGTATTGATTCTATAAATAGAATTTGATATCCTTTCTATTATTTCAAACGGACCAATCCTTAGTTCATCTAATTTACTCCTATTTAGCCTGTTTCCATTCTCCACATACACCATATCTCCTATTTTTAAATTCAGTTGAGTTCTATTTTTGTCAAATATACTTTTATTATAGTTATGAGACTTAATTGAATTTGCTAATGCTATTTTCCTATCTTCGAGCCATTCAACTTGTGTTTTATATTTTTTTAATTCATTTGGCACGATAGAAACATCTGTACCATTTAAAATATATCTTGGTGCAAAACTAGTCACTGTGTGTACTGTATCGTTATATTTATCTACACAATTATGAGCAATTGTTGTCCATGCTATTTTATTACCATTCTCGTTTATTTTACATCTGATTTTATTTAACAGATGTAAAAAAAACAAGTCCATTGATAGTGTCCTTCATGTGTAACAAAACCAGTCTTGTTTCTATCTTCGATTCTCAAGGGAATAGATCAGAACGCTGAATTGATGTCTAGTGTCGTGAAATATGTAGAGTTTCTTGTCTTGATCACTAGGTCTTCGATTATTGGAAATGGCTGAGCTTGAGGTACCACTATTTTATTAAGTTCTCTGAAATCTATACATAACCTTGATTTCCTGTTGTCTTCTTTTTTTGAAGCTAAAGTTACAGGTGCCGCAAATGGGCTATAAGATTCTTCTATTAAATTGTTGTCAAGCTATTTTGCTACTTGTTCTTCTATCTCCTTTTTATCGTCTACTGAACATCTGTAAGGTCTTTTGCTACAGTATCTGTCGACGAGTAGATCAATTCGTGCTTCATATTCTCTGACAGTTAAATAGGACAGGACAATAGGACTATCCTGGGTTATAGTTATTTAGTTATTTATATCATATTTATCTTTTGCAAATATTGATTTATACGAGTCAATCAAGTTATTTATTTCAGATTTTTGGTAAGAATTTAAATTACTCATATCTATTCTGAAATCTTCCTTCTTAATATGTTCATTGAAATTTATTGAACATCGATTCCTTTCATTTCTGTCTTCTTCCTCTTGCTTTATTTCTTCTCTTTTTTGAGTAACTTTCAAGTTTTCATCTTGAATCAATTTGAATTCTTTTATGATATCTAATCCAATTAGAAAATCATATTCAAAATCCTCTCCATCAATAATTTAAGCACTGGTTTCTTTTTGTATATCAAAAATCTGTAATGTAATTGTGGCCAAACCACTTGTCCTTTTGACACCATTAATCGTGACTAAATTATAACTTTTTGAATTATTTTCCTCGTCTTCTCTTACTCTTATTAATTTGGAATTTATTAAAGAAACATTAGATCCTGAATCATATAAACCAAATGTTTCTAATTGTTTATTTAATATTATTTTTACTTTGATTAATGGTGTTATTATTAGTTTTTTTGGTCATTGTTATTTATTTCCACATCAATCACTGAATTATTTACCGCTTTACTATAGGTCCTTTTAGGATAACGTTCTTCCGGTTGTTTAAACCAGCATTTCTCTTCCGGGTGGAACCGAATGCCTTTATTTAAATTCTCACAAGTTTTACAGGGTTTTATTTTATCAACCTTTTCTTTATTATCATAGGTATTTCTTTTGTTCTTATTGAAATTAATTTTATTCACCATGTTTTCATGTTTCCCTATTTCATTATAAAGACCTGCGGTAGATTTTGTGTTTTTTCTATCAATTTTATCTGTTATGTAATCTGGTAACCCTATTACAATAAGATGTATCATTGTTTGAGTATCGATGTTCTTATTGATCTCTAACAACAGTTTTTCTTTTCTTGTGGCATATTCTAACAACGATCCAGCATGAAATTTAAATGTAAACGCTTATTTGACATGAGACCAACCATTATTTCCAAATGTTTCACAAAAATTATCCTTCCATATTTTCCATTCTGAATTTACTGTTAATTTTATTATCATACTGCTGTACCAATACAGGCATTGTTTTTCTAGTAGATATTTTAAAATCTCAATTTTCCTCTCATTCTGTAGAATCTCGAATCTTTCGCATTCACTCTCAAATTCACAAATCCATTGATCAGCATTTAATTGATCAGAAAAATTTTCTATGACGAAACTTTCGCCAACTTTTCCGAGATTTCTATATTCCGTTACGCTGTGACCAGCGTTATTATTTGACGTTACTGCCTCTCCTGTCATCTCTTCTAAATATTGCTCACCAAACTGTATATTTTCCCCTTCATCAAGGTATATTTCTCTTAAATCCGGATCCAGTAAAATCCAAACTGAACGTGTTTGATGTCTTTTTTGTAATGATTTTTTTATTTTTGTGAACACATCTGTAGATATTATACCAGTATGCTTACTTGCAGGCCTTAGCTCATCTGGCACATTAAAAATGCGTCCGTCCGGTGTCTCAATGGAGGCTATGCTGATTAAATTAGTTTTTCCATCCGTTGATCCCATTACCAGAAATTTAAACCGAAGTTTATCCATTTTCATAATAATAACCAGAAATGTCGTTTTATAAGTATGGTTGTATTATTTATTCTTTTTGGACGGTTAGTTTAAATAAACAATGTGTTGCTCTGTAAACAAAGATATATTTTATTATTTACATACGAATGACAATCAAATACACTAATAACCAAAATTACACTATCCTACCTGTAAACAAAGAAACGACATTTAAAGTCTATTAACTAATCTTTTATCCCTTTTTATAATAGGTAATGGAATTCATCGTAATTCGTAAGCAATTTATATTTAAGCTGAAATCACAATGACGTTCAATATGTCGCTCTGTCCTATAGACAGTCTTGGTCTTAGACGTCATTACATAGTGTGGCAAAAAGTATTAATGCTAAATAATTATAATGTCGGTTCTTTACATGTATTAGGAATTCAAAGCTGTTATTTAACTCCTTTTCTTCATATCTGCAAGAGAATGTCTTATTTTTTACATTGTCTCTAATGGAACTAATGAGTATGAGTACAGATCGCGTCATGTAAAAAGAGCTCTAGGCGACAGTGGAGGGGATGGTTCTGCGCACAGAGACAATGTGAAAGGGGGGGTTCCATACCACCAAGGGGTTGAAACGTTTTCGTTTGAAGGCTGGCATGCATAGCCACCTGCCGCAATTTGTTTTTTTTGCTGAAGTTTCGAAGAAGACAAACATGAACTAAAAAAAGTTATGATAAAAAATTCCCACAGGCAGTGCGGTGTCACGATGTCCAAAAAAGTAAATTGTACTGCGCTCAGCTAATGCCTGTGCCTGATAGGCCCAGACGCTGATTTTCAGCGGGTCCAGCGAGTGGGAGCACGGACAATTGCGGGTACGTTTAAATAATTGAATAAAATAAATATTCTATCGGAACAAAAAGCAAGCAATGAAGTTGTAATCCCAATGTGTAGTGTAATTATGTGTGTTTGTGTGCGTTAACTTATCATGACATAACGGCGCGAAAACATGTGATCACCCAAGGTAAGATAAAGTTAAATACACAAATTACAATCAAATTGCTATGCATTCTATCTACCTACTCATATACCTATTTACTGACGTGTTTATTTATTTCTAGAAAAACAAGGTGGACGATCTACATTTTCTGATGTTAAGATGGTCGAACAGAATGTTTGGAGTTTCATCTCTGTGTTGAATTTTACCTCTCCACTTCGCTGGCTCGTCTGGACCCAAGTGGTAATATGAACTGTATTCACATGCTTGTAATTGTCTTTGCGCTTCCAATAAAGCCATCTTGAAATTCTTTTTAAAAGTACCTACTGTTTCCAGACGAAGCAACGGTGGTGGATTTTGATCTTAACTTTCAAATAACTTGAAAACGTGACACTTTAGGGTACCATATTCCACGATATTTTTTGTTTGTTTATGTGTCTTCTATCTATATATATACCACTTTTATCGTGCGCGGAAACATCGAGAAAAAAACAAAATGGCGGCTGGTAACCTATGCCACAAATGTTCGAACCTAAAGGACCATGCCCAAGTTTGCCTATGAACCAACAAACATTTGATATTTATCATAATTCTGGGCATGATTTAAGACATAATTATCACACATTGGATTGTCACGGACACTTCTGAATTTTGATATCAAAGATAAAATACTCAAAAGATTTTATTGTACGTAACGTAAAAAACAAAATGGCGGCTGATGACCTATGCCACAAATGTTCAAACCCCTTTGGGCCTAAATTTGCTTACTGCGCAGGTCCTGGCCAGGCCTCTTTTTAGATGACTGAAATATACACCTTATTTACAGAATGCAATTAAAGATGGGTTCAAACAGTATAATAAAACAATTCCAAAAACAACTAGCCTTATTATTATATTACGAATTATATGCTGATTTACTGATGATTATTCACGATAATCTTTGGAAGCTTCTAATCAGTCCAAATAGCAAACAATTAAAAATAAAACAAATACACAAAATGTTGAAACAATGGCAACAAATGTGTTTCAATCCGTTACCGATGGCCAATTCCAATGAGTGTTTATTGCATTAAGATCCTAACTACATTAATCACACATCACACATCTTCATCTTCGTCTTGGGATCATGATGGGAACCCACCTCCAGGTTTCCAAGTAAAAATGAGATTAGAAATATTAACATCTATCAAACATTTAGACTAGGAAATCCGGGGGCAGAGTGGCGGCGTAGCAGCCCGTTGCTTATGTGTCGGTACCTGTTGACACCATCATGTTATTAAGAGCCAGTGTTCACTATTCGTTCTTTATTTGAGATTCCCGCCAACATTGAATTCGAGTGCGTTTTTTGTCTTGTAATGACGCCGAGCTCGTTACATATATGGGCAATACAGTGGCTGGTCGATTCTGATTGGCTGCCACAGTGTGTGAATCGAACCGAGATCAACGCGCGGGGCTCCGTCTTCAAAACGCAAGAAAAAAAGGCGTTTTACGAAATAAACTGTGTATAAGGGGTGAAAATCACCATCCCCAAGACGTTTTGTGCTAGTGATATAAAAGAACTTGTGGTGGGCTGGAGGGTGTTGCGGCAAAGTGTTTTCTAGTTCACGCACCACGTGCACCAGGTGGACTACTCATATCAGCTAACGTGCGTGACCGGAGGAACATCTCAGAGCATCTATTCCACACTCGATGTGGAAGGCCTACCGCCCCCTGTATCTACGGAGGAGAGAACCACAATTCGTTTTCTTGTTGGCGGGACAACACGTCCCGACCCAGAGTGGACGTTACGGGCCCTTCATCGGCAGGGTCTTTTCGCCACATCTTTTTGGTGCCGAAACCAGGGAATTTAGATGTTCTTGTCTTTTCTTTGAGTCGTGGTCAAAAGTAAATATATAGCTGGTATTTTTCCACCCTAAGATCGACTTAATATTTCCATAAATAAGTCGTCCAGAAACACTAGCTAGTCCACCAACTTATAATTTAGCATATTCCAAATCATCAAAAGTAGTAAATTTCCAATATTTCAACAGTATTCTTTCCGTAGTTTGAAATACCTACGAGTTAACAGCATTCGGCCATTTTGCGTTGAATTGATGAACTATTCGTATCTTTTCTCGAACGTTCTAATCAATCGTTCAATCAGATTGTTTTCCATTCATTCGGTGCAATAAGCGGTAGATGTTGGTTTCGCAGCGTTGATCTTAACATAATCGTAAAATATTTTAGGTTTTACAGATCTTTACTGAACAATCTCAAAAATCCATTCGGTGTTCAGGTAGAATTTATTCGGCTGTAATAAAGCACATTAGGCTATCTGCTGTAAAATTGTTACGGACCTTACATAAACATATTTTGTATTGTTTGTTTGCGTATATTTTAGTCGGCTTTAATATTTGATAATATTATAGATCATACGCAGACAATCTAAACTAAGTTTCAAAGTTTATGTAAAACCTACTCGGCTGTGACAATCTTACAAGTGGTTAAAATCATTCAAGTTTATTGCGGATCAAACGTAAACAAACTATTGTTTATTTGTATTCAAATCCGGCCGCAATAATTCTATATTCGTATACACTCCACTATTCGACATTAATTATTCGAAATAGGAATCTTTATTATAATACGCACTTACCTACTTACATTCCTATTAATTAGCTAACTCGGTTTTCTTTAGTAAATAAAGTTATATTCAATAATTCTTATTAACGTCGTCGTCCCGCTAGACCCAGCTGATCGGGTGCGCCGCACCGCATTGATACCTAGGTATAGGCAAAGCATTGTCGCCGGCCGGCCGGTGCATCTATTCAATTCAATCTGCCTGCCTACTGATAACGACGCCGTCTAATTACTTACTCGTTATTATTTTCGTAAACGACTTTGTACTGTTTTTTATTCGTTTGCATTTTATAACAATAACGTTTATAAAATGGCTTATAATCCGAAACGTACTGCTCGGAGAGCTAGCTACGGAAGTAAATCTAAATCGAAACAGTTAGAGGAATATACTGTCCAGGACTTACCGTCCTTACGTAGGAAACGAACGATCGCTTTAAACCGTATTTTGAAGGCATTAGAGGTCGGTATTCTCGCACAATCCGATGATAGTCAGCACGATCTTTTCTTTTCTTATTGTGACCAAGTCGAAAAAATTAAAAGTGAATTTGAACTCGCGCATTTGTCAATACTCGAACTTTTCGATACGCCCGACGGTGATGAGGATGACGATATGCATGATGATGACTCCATACGTACCCGTTTTGACGATGCTTATTTTCGAATTAAATCGATACGTCGTTCTTTAACGAAGTTTGAATCGACTATGTCAAATACGTCTTGCGAAGGTATAAACCGGTCGTCCGCATTATCTAATGTTAAGTTACCGAAAATTCAATTACCTACGTTTTCGGGTGACATTAAACAATGGCCTGAGTTTCATGACACATACAAAGCGCTTATACACGATTGTAGTTCCCTTACTGACGTGGAGAAGTTTCACTATTTGATTTCCTCTTTAAGTGGCGACCCCTTGTTACACATTCGAACCTTTCCAGTTACGGGTGATTATTATTCCGATGCGTTTGCGGCCTTGACCGCGCGTTATCATCATAAGCGGGAGTTAGCTTTTACCTGCTGGAAGGACATTTTAGACGTTTCTTTTAAATTACAAAATGCAATTGAGTTCCGTCGCGCGCTTGATTGCATTGATGAAAATCTAAATATTCTACGCAAACAGGATCTTCCAGTTAATCAATGGGACTTTGTTTTGGTTTATCACGTTTTATCAAAATTGGATTCTAAAATGCGCCGTGAGTTTGAGGAGAAGTACTGTCACACTGAGCTACCACGCTATTCGCCATTGAAAGAGTTTTTGCATTCGAAGTGTGAGGCATTGTTCCGAGATAGTCATTTTTCTGACATGTCAAAATCAACTCAAGGCAAAGACACTACAAAATTTAGATTTCCTGCTAAACCTCTCGCCGGTGGTTATCCTCAACGTTCAAACGTCAGTCATGCTTTACTGGCAGATGTCAATAGACCAATTCAAAACAATAATGACAGCAACAATGTCACTAATAATACCAAATTAATAAAGTGTCCATTGTGTTCTGATGCTCATTATATCACAAAGTGTAAAGCTTTTTTGGCTAAATCTGTTGACGAGCGCATGTCGATCGTTTGTCAAAATAATTTATGTTACAACTGTCTTAAGTCGTCTCATCAGCTGAAAGAATGGGTATTGAGTCGGTATTCCGTTGTCTAAAGTGTAAACATAAGCACCACACGTTACTTCACAATGATCGTGCTCCTATTAGAGCTAGCGTTACTGATATTCAATCAGTTTCTCTTTTTGCTAAAGGAGCAAATCCGCCTGCTGTTACCAAGTCTTCATCAAATACAACTGTACTTCTGGCTACGGCTATGGTTCAAATAAAGGGTTTGGACGGTCAGTATCATTCTTTCCGAGCATTATTCGACTCTGGAAGTCAAAGTAATTCTATAACTCGTCATGCCGCTCATTGCTTGAATTTTAAGACGATTTCATGTGACGAGAATGTCCATGGCTTAGGAGGCATTTCTGCCAACATATCCGGTGTAATTCGTTGTTCTATAGCGTCACAAAATAATCCGTTATTCGAACTTGACTTGCACATTATTTCAAACATCTGTGGTGAACAGCCAATAGCTAAGCTCAATACGGTGGGGTGGTCCCATATCAATTCGTTGCCGTTAGCAGATCCAGGTTTTGATATCCCTGGTCCAATCGATATCTTACTGGGCGCGGACATATTTGCGGAGTCCATTCTGAACGAGCGCATCAAAGGTACTACAAATCAGCCACTTGCCATGAACTCTGTCTTTGGCTGGCTTTTGTTTGGAAGAACGCCACTCGTAACCTATTCGTTGTTTTCTTCAAAGTCCGACAGTGACCTAACTTCGATTGTTCAACGCTTTTGGGAACTCGATAACCTTCCTCAAGCTTCACCTCTCACACCAGAGGAAATCACGTCTGAGCTAGCTTATGCTACTGATCACTACCGCGACCCATCCGGGAGATACGTTGTGCGGTTGCCATTCAAAGACAATGTGGATCCAGTATTTATGGGGTCTCGCGATATTGCTCTGAGAAGATTTCGAGCCATTGAACGCCGTTTGTCACGTGATCCTGGACTGCATAAGCAGTACTCCGAATTCATGGAGGATTATGAGAAGTCTGGCCACATGTCACTAGTCGAGCCTAGTAAGTTAAACCAAGGTAGATTTTACATTCCGCATCACTGCGTTCTAAAACCTGATAGCGCCACCACAAAATTACGTGTGGTCTTCGACGCATCCGCCAAGGATGCGAACGGCAAATCCTTAAACGACACATTACTAACGGGACCTAAACTTCAATCCAGCATTGTCATGGTTGTCCTACAATTTCGAATTTATGCTTTCGTTTTTATGGCTGACATTCGTCAGATGTACAGACAAATTCTCGTCGCTGATGAATGTCGTGATTACCAGAGAATCTTTTGGAGAACTGGTCCTGATCAAGTTTTGAAGGAGTATCGGTTAAACACCGTAACGTATGGGGTTTCATCGGCACCGTTCCTTGCTTGTAGAACCATTCAACAGCTGGCTAGAGATGAAGGCTCTCGTTTTCCTCTCGCCAAAGAAATTTTGGCAACAGACATCTACATCGACGATGTTGTTTCGGGCTGCCAGCTCTTAAAAGACGCATTGGAGGCAAAATCACAGATTATTAATCTGTTTAAACGAGGTCATTTTCAGTTGAGAAAATGGGCCAGTAATTCGACAAGTTTGCTATCAGATCTTTCCCAGGAAGAATGTCTTCTGGATCCCAAATCGTTTTCTGATGGTCAACTGCCTACACTCAAGGTTCTGGGCCTTAAGTGGGACCCAGTTACCGATTCGGTTTTATTCGACGTAAGATCTTCTGAACGTGATTGCACGAAGCGAGTTATCCTTAGCGAAATCGCAAGGGTCTTTGATCCGCTAGGGTTTTTAGCACCTCTGGCGATTCTAGCCAAGTGCTTGATGCAAAGGCTTTGGATCCTTGGAGTCTCGTGGGATGAAGTTCCCCCCGAAATTGTGCAACACAAGTGGAGTACATTCTGTAGTCAGCTGCCCTCTCTTACTGAGTTGCGCATTCCTCGTCGTCTCACTGCAGATAATGCGTACTCGTACGAGCTTCACGGGTTTTGTGACAGTTCAGAAGTAGCTTACGGAGCGGTCATCTATTTGCGCGGCTTGTGTGATGATGGATCTATTCAAATCCGGCTGTTATGTGCCAAGGCTCGCGTCGCTCCGCTCAAGAAACTGTCGTTGCCTCGGTTAGAGCTCTGCGGCGCGGTAATGCTTGCAGACCTAACTAAACTTGTTCGTGAAACGTATCAGCCTAAAACCCCGATTTCTAAAATATATCTTTGGTCTGATTCTACGGTAGTATTATCCTGGCTTCGTTCGCACTCGTCTCGTTGGACCACTTTTGTGGCTAATCGTGTCAGTCACATACAAGAAATCGTTCCTGCTGAATCGTGGCGCCATGTTGTATCAGGCGACAACCCAGCAGATGTGTGTTCTCGTGGTCAGCTTCCACTAGAACTTCTTCATAACTCGCTATGGTGGGCGGGGCCCTCCTGGCTATCACAGCCATCAAATCGCTGGCCAACTTCGTCTAAGTTTCCTACTGCCAGTGACGATGAAGAACAAGTTGTGCGAACAGAAGAACGTACGTCAGTCGTACTGATCGCTCCCACAAGTGATCAGAATGATTCATTTATTGATAAACTGTTAAATCGATTTTCCTCCTTGGAAAAAATTACCCGTATCGTATCCTACATCCGCCGTTTCATAACTAATATACGTACGAAGGACAAAAATGGTCGTGTTACTGGTTCGGTTTTGAATGAGTTCGAAAATCACCAGGCCTTGTTAGCAATCGTAAGATCGGTACAAAATTCGTCTTTTAGTAATAAAATTCAAAAGCTTCACTCGAAAGAACCCTTACCAAAACCATTTCGTAAACTTAATCCTTTCATTGATGAGGCTAATATTCTCAGGGTGGGTGGTAGAATTTCTCGGTCTGGCTTAGAGTTTGAACAAAAACATCCTGCGCTTTTGCCCTGTGATCATCCGTTTACATCCAAACTTATCGAGTCTATTCACCGTCAAAATTGTCACACTGGACAAAACACTACTCAATATTTATTACTACAACGATTTTGGATTTTATCAGCCAAACGGGCTATTCGACGGTGCCTATCAAAATGTATTCGATGTTTTCGAACTCGTCCAAAACCTCTAGAGCCGTACATGAGCGACCTTCCGTCGTATCGTGTCAATCAAGTCAAGCCATTATCAGTGGTTGGCGTTGATTTCGGTGGCCCTTTTCGTATTAAAGTCGGTCCTCACCGTGGAGCTAAGATAGATAAAGCTTATCTTTGTTTATTTGTCTGCCTAGCTACTAAAGCGGTTCACCTAGAAGTAGTGTCAACGCTCTCTACGGATGGTTTCTTGGCTGCGGTGCGACGATTTGTGGGCCGTCGTGGTCGCTGTAACGTAATTCAAGACCGCTGTGTGCCTTAAGCACTGACCCTAACGACCTAAATGTACTGACTCCAGGTCATTTTTTGACTTTGGACAAGTGTCCCAGATGAGGATTACTCAAACGTTAAATTGTATCGCTTAAACCGTTGGCAACTGATCCAATCGTTTCTTCAGAACTTTTGGGTTCGTTGGAAACACGAGTATCTTAACTCTTTAATTCAACGTGCAAAATGGACGAAAGCGTCTAAACCTTTGTCGTTAAATTCTATCGTAGTCATCAAAGATGACAACCGTACTCCATTACAATGGTCTTTGGGAAGAGTAGTCGATTTGCACCCTGGCCTTGACGGAATTGTCCGCGTGGCAACCATCAAAACTAGAGACAGCCTTATGAAAAGGTCTCTCGTGAAATTGTGCCCTCTTCCTGTGGACCCTTAACTAATTTAGCTTTATTCGTTTCACTCATAGTTACATTAGTTAGTATTCGTGTTTTAGGATAACATGTAGTTTTAATTCGTTTGCATTCGATGGGTAGGTATTTTAACTTCTTTTTTTTGTATTCGGAAAATACCAGCTGTATTTTGGTGGGCGGTATGTTCACTATTCGTTCTTTATTTGAGATTCCCGCCAACATTGAATTCGAGTGCGTTTTTTGTCTTGTAATGACGCCGAGCTCGTTACATATATGGGCAATACAGTGGCTGGTCGATTTTGATTGGCTGCCACAGTGTGTGAATCGAACCGAGATCAACGCGCGGGGCTCCGTCTTCAAAACGCAAGAAAAAAAGGCGTGAAAATCACCATCCCCAAGACGTTTTGTGCTAGTGATATAAAAGAACTTGTGGTGGGCTGGAGGGTGTTGCGGCAAAGTGTTTTCTAGTTCACGCACCACGTGCACCAGGTGGACTACTCATATCAGCTAACGTGCATGACCGGAGGAACATCTTAGAGCATCTATTCCACACTCGATGTGGAAGGCCTACCGCCCCCTGTATCTACGGAGGAGTTCAGGTCAGAACCACAATTCGTTTTCTTGTTGGCGGGACAACACGTCCCGACCCAGAGTGGACGTTACGGGCCCTTCATCGGCAGGGTCTTTTCGCCACAGCCATCATGTAGTTTGTTTGTCAATCAATCAATCATTTATCTGTTCAAATGAGGGTGATATAAAGGTGACAAAGTAAAGATTAAGGTACAACACATCTACCATTTCCGTGTTACAAATTTTTCATAAATATAATATACACTTTCGAATGACGGTTATAACAATTACAACAATATATTAAATTTATATAACACCATTATTGAATGTCAATCATATAATTACATTCATAGATTAATAAGGCTTCATAGAAATTCATCATTGGTCGCATTGAAATTCAGCTATTTAGGTATTCAGAAACAGACTAAATGCCTTTACCAATATTTTTTTTAAATGAGTGGCTATTAAATTGATTTGCTGGCAAAGGAGATTGCCCATTCCCGTTTTTCTTTTTCTAAGCCGAGTATAGGCATGAAATAAAATCCATTATTTATTTCATATTTTCATGATTAATACGCGTTATTTACACACGAACATTTTGTGGGGTTTTAGTAATAATTTTTATTGATAATGACTAAATTCTATTTGAAGTGCATGTACAAAGACAGGTGAAGTCAGAAATACTCGTAATGCATTGATATTAAATCACTAGCTGCAACGTAAAAGAAGAGGTTTAGTTATTTATAAAACTTATATTTTCATTATTCATTATTTGCAATTAATCAGTATTGCATCATTATTATATATCCGTATTTAAAAAAACTATTGGATTAGTTAGGTCTTGCAGATGCAGTATGCCTAACGAACCCCGTAAACGACAAAAATAATTTTCCAAGTTAATGTTTGCTTTTTAAAATGAATTATCACTGTCAGTGTCAATGTCTGTCATTCATTCATTGGTGAAAAACAAGCAAGCAGTGTTTAACGGATGAATATTCGTTTGTTGCTACCGTAGTCACCGTTTTTGTTATAGGCTGCAGCAATTTGTGTTGAGTTGACTTCAAATAATTCCTCCACGTTTACGTACTCTTTTGTGCAAGTGCTGTGTTTTGTCGAACGAACGTTCACGATGTGGCCTCGCTGTGTAAACTGTTCCTTTGCTCTAAAACATCCTCTGCCTCACCGTCAAGTGGGAGAGGCAGCGATGCTATGCTTAGTATTTTAAGCTCTTGGATAAACCAGACAACTGTAAGTAATAATTACGCTTTGTATGTGCTGACGCTGCTGTTAGTGATGATGGTGGATGATGAGTACATGCTTAGTTTAAAACCTGGTCTAGTTTGCACTAAAGCAAGTATGAATTCGGCAAGAGCATTACTGATAGTGTGATGAGCACATATTTTTTACCTGACTCATGGATGTCATATTATAATGTTTAAAAGTCTGTTTATCCATTAACTAGTCAACATAGTACAAACTCTGCTTAGTTTTGATTTCATTGATTTTAAAATATCTTATCTTCTTAATTAATTACATTTGATTATTATGGTTTAAACTCGATGCAATTAAACAATGAGGAAAGATTGTTTAATAGGCACTTTTCACCTTTAAAAAACATTTAAACATGAATACAAGAAGTAAATAATAATATCTAAATAAAACTGGCAGTAATTCAGTATCACAAGCAAGGGCACAAACACTTTTTAACAGAACTTATCTTATCTGCTTAGTTTGGGGCTAAATTATTGGTGACTGTTGAACCAAATTATTAAAACTATAGTGATAATTTGGATTGGGTGGATTTTATTTGGGCAATTATTATTGTTTTCTTTTTTTAGATCTCTGAAGACAATCATCTCTGTCAAGAATGTTTTGTTATAATTCAAAATGAATCCATAACCTTCTCTACTGGAGCTGAAGTAGTACGAGCTTATGGTCACCCGCAGGTGTGCTTAGCTTTATTCAGAGATTTGGCTACTTGAAGTTGACACGATAAAGCTTTATCGTAAAACGAGGTGGCGAGATTGATCATTTTATAAAAGAAAAAAGATTTTATTTACAAATGTGTTTCATTATGTGTTGAAAAATTGGAACATGCGCTCAAAATAAAAGCCGGCTCCTAATATGTATTAGGAATTCGAAGCTGTTATTTAATTCCTTTTCTTTATATCTGCAACAGAATGTCTTACTTTTTAACTTTGTCTCAAATGGAACTAATGAATACGAGTACAGATCGCGTCATGTAAAAAGAGCTCTAGGCGACAGTGGAGGGGATGGTTCTGCGCACGGGGACAATGTGAAAGAGGGGGTTCTATACCACCAAGGGGTTTGAACATTTTTGTATGGAGGCTGGCATAGCCACTTGCCGCCATTTTGTTTATTTTCTGAAGTTTCTGCGCACGATGAAAGTGGTATATATGGATAAAGGAGACACAAACAAACAGTAAATGTCCTATAATGTTGTACCTTAAAGTATCACGTTTCCGAGTTATTTGAAGGTAAAGATCGATCTAAAAAGGTAATATTAATTAAAAATCTACTATTTATGTGGCTTTACGTGTTATTTTGTCAACAAATAACAGATTTAAGGACATTTAAACTGTTGATTATGCGTATTATTGCATTTTTATGGAGTTTGCAATGGAAAGTGCTCAAACTAAAAAAAGTTAAAATGGACTTTACCTGTTCTTTGGTAAAGAATCTACAAAAAAGTTTCATATTAGAACAAATATACATTTCATTACAAGTACAATTTCATTTGTGGCAGCATAGGATAGCAAATAGTGGGCTAGTCGCTTTTGACATTTCTTTCAGACAACGTTGAGATGTGGGGACATTGCGGAAGAAGATAACAGACTGTTGAAATGTCCTAAAGTCTGTTAGTTTGTGAACAAAAAAAACGCAATAAGTCTCATAATTGGCAGATTTGTAATGAATACCATATTTTTCATTTTGATCTTTACTCCCAAATAACTTGTAAACGTGACACTTTAGGGTACCATATTCCACGATATTTTTGGTTTTCTATATATATATACCACTTTTATCGTGCGCGGAAACATCGAGAAAAAAACAAAATGGCGGCTGGTGACCTATGCCACAAATGTTCGAACCATTTTGGCCCTAAAGGACCATGCCTAAGTTTGCCTATGAACCAACAAACATTTGACGTTCGTCATAATTCTGGTCATGATTTAAGACATAATTATCACACATTAAATTGTCACGGACACTTCTGAATTTTGATATCAAAATTAAAATACTTCAAAGATTTTATCGTACGTATCGAATAAAACAAAATGGCGGCTGGTGACCTACGCCACAAATGTTCAAACCCCTTTGGGCCTAAATTTGCTCACTGCCCAGGTCCTGACCAGGCCTATTTTTAGATGACGGGAATATACACCTTATTAACAGAATGCATTTAAAAATTGGTTCAAACAGTATAATAAACAATTTAAAAAACACCTAGCCTAATTATAATATTACGACTTATATGATGATTAACTGGTGATTAATCACGATAATCTTTGGACGCAAAATGTTGAAACTATGGCAACAAATGTGTTTCAATCCGTTACCGATTGCCAATTTTAATGAGTGTTTATTGCATTATGATGCCAACCACATTAATAACACATCACACATCTTCATCTTCGTCGTCGGCTCATGATGGGAACTCACTCCCAGGTTTCCAAGTAAAAATGATTATAGAAATATTAATATCTATCAATCATTTATACTAGGAAAGCCGGGGGCAAAGTGGCAGCGTAGCAGCTCGTATCTCATGTGTTGGTACCTGTTGACACCATCAAGTTATTAAGAGCCATCATGTTGTTTGTTAATCAATCAATCAATAATTTATTTGTTCAAATGAGGGTGATATAAAGGTGACAAAGTAAAGATTAAAGTACAACACATCTACCATTTCTGGCTTACAATTTTTTCACAAATATTATAATATACATTTTCGAATGACGGTAATAACAATGACAACAATATATTTAATAAAAATAACACTGTTTTTATATAATGCCTGTCAAGATGACCTCACTCCACCTGATGGAAAGCGGTCGTGAGGTCCAGAGATGAGGTTGGCAAGCCCAGTTATTTAAACGAATCACTGGGCAGGTCATCCTCACCTTTGAGGCCTGCAGAAATGCCATTTCACGCCCCGCTTGAAGAACCCGGGACTATAAGATGAAGGCAACACATGTGTTGGAAGAGCGTTCCACGTCTGGATGGTACGACAAAGAAACGAGTCACCGAACCTTTTAGTTCGGGCCAACAAATGTTGATTTGTGTGTGGATGACGCCGTAGTCCAGCACGCGTGATACGGGAGTGGAAAGGTGAGGGTGAAAGAAGCTGGAATAACTCGTCAGAGCATTCCCCATTGTAGAAGCGACAGAGAACACTTAGCCTGGCAATGTCTCTACGCAATTGGAGAGGCTCAACACGATAATTAAATTTCAATCATATAATTAAATTCATAGATTAATAAGGCTTCATTGAAATTCATTATTGATTTGCTGGCGAATTTGAAATCTCTGTTACTAGTTTGTTGTTTATTCGGACCACCATAGCAAAACTATTTCTACTTCACATATCGGTTCGTATTTGCGGCAGAACCAATCTATTTTTATGTGTCTTCTATCTATATATACCACTTTTATCGTGCGCGCAAACATAGAGAAAAAAACAAAATGGCGGCTGGTGACCTATGCCACAAATGTTCAAACCTCTTTGACCCTAAATTTGCTCACTGCGCAGGTCCTCGTCAGGGCTCTGTTTAGATGACGGGAACTTATACCTTAGTTACAGAATGCAAATAAAAAAGGGTTATACAGTATAATAAACAATTCAAAAAACAACTACGCTAATTATTATATTACGACTTATTTGATGATAATTAACGAAAATCTTTGGAGGTTTCTTAGCAGTCCAAATAGCAAACAATTTAAAAGAAAAGAAATACACAAAATATCGAAACAATGGCAACAAAAGTGTTTCAATTCGTTACCGAAGGCCAATTTTAATGAGTGTTTATTGCATAAAGACGCTAACTACATAAGTTCTTCATCTTCGTCTTCAAACTTTTCTTTTTGTTTGAATCTTGAAGCGTAGACAGGCCGACTTGCCGATTAGGTGTGACAGGGTCCTATAACAATTAACTGTTGTTAGCACCTCTGCACTGCTAATCAGAAAGACTGACAATTTATTGGACATTTGAAACGATTCTGTTTTAGCCTGCAATTATGTAATTAGTAAGTTTGAGCCCAAAGTAGGACTGTTGAAATTTTTTTTAAATGTTACCCAGACAATAAGTATCAACAAATAAAACTAGCATGTGTATTACTCATTTTCCTTAAAGACACCTTAGAGGAGGTGTTGAGGAATACCTTCCCATTCCTCCACCAGTCCTTGTTTGAGCTCGGGGAGCGTGATTGGTGGGGGGTTTTGACCTTTCACGCAACTCTGAAGCTCGTCCCAGGCGTGCTCGATAGGGTTTAAGTCCGGGCTTCGCGCTGGCCACTGCATGAGTTCGATACTTACCGACCTCTTCAAGGTAGTCATGTACAATTCTGGCGGTATGGGGACGCGCATTATCATGCAATAATATGCCATGCTGGTCCACCCTGGCCATGAAAGGTCCTACATGTTCATTAAGGATCTCTTTCACGTACCTCTCTGCATTAACAGTTCCAATATGAATGAGTACCAGCTCGGTGCGGACCTCAGCAGAAATCCCAGCCCATACTTGTAAAGAGCCTCCACCGTACTCTACTTGAAAAGTTGGAACATGCGCTGAAAATGAAAGCCGGCTCCTAATATGTATTAGGAATTCAAAGCTGTTATTTAACTCCTTTTCTTCATATCTGCAAGAGAATGTCTTATTTTTTACATTATCTCTAATGGAACTAATGAGTATGAGTACAGATCGCGTCATGTAAAAAGAGCTCTAGGCGACAGTGGAGGGGATGGTTCTGCGCACAGAGACAATGTGAAAGGGGGGGTTCCATACCACCAAGGGGTTGAAACATTTTCGTTTGAAGGCTGGCATGCATAGCCACCTGCCGCAATTTGTTTTTTTTGCTGAAGTTTCGAAGAAAAAAAACATGAACTAAAAAAAGTTATGACACAAAATTCCAACAGGCAGTGCGGTGTCACGATGTCCAAAAAAAGTAAATTGTACTGCGCTCAGCTAATGCCTGTGCCTGATAGGCCCAGACGCTGATTTTCAGCGGGCCCAGCGAGTGGGAGCACGGACAATTGCGGGTACGTTTAAATAATTGAATAAAATAAATATTCTATCGGAACAAAAAGCAAGCAATGAAGTTGTAATCCCAATGTGTAGTGTAATTATGTGTGTTTGTGTGCGTTAACTTATCATGACATAACGGCGCGAAAACATGTGAACACCCAAGGTAAGATAAAGTTAAATACACAAATTACATTGCTAATTGCCAATCAAATTGCTATGCATTCTATCTACCTACTCATATACCTACTTACTGACGTGTTTATTTATTTCTAGAAAAACAAGGTGGACGATCTACATTTTCTGATGTTAAGATGGTCGAACAGAATGTTTGGAGTTTCATCTCTGTGTTGAATTTTACCTCTCCACTTCGCTGGCTCGTCTGGATCCAAGTGGTAATGTTAACTGTATTCACATGCTTGTAATTGTCTTTGCGCTTCCAATAAAGCCATCTTGAAATTCTTTTTAAAAGTACCTACTGTTTCCAGACGAAGCAACGGTGGTGGATTTTGATCTTTACTTTCAAATAACTTGAAAACGTGACACTTTAGGGTACCATATTCCACGATATTTTTTGTTTGTTTATGTGTCTTCTATCTATATATATACCACTTTTATCGTGCGCGGAAACATCGAGAAAAAAACAAAATGGCGGCTGGTTACCTATGCCACAAATGTTCGAACCTAAAGGACCATGCCCAAGTTTGCCTATGAACCAACAAACATTTGACATTTATCATAATTCTGAGCATGATTTAAGACATAATTATCACACATTGGATTGTCACGGACACTTCTGAATTTTGATATCAAAGATAAAATACCCAAAAGATTTTATTGTACGTAACGTAAAAAACAAAATGGCGGCTGATGACCTATGCCACAAATGTTCAAACCCCTTTGGGCCTAAATTTGCTTACTGCGCAGGTCCTGGCCAGGCCTCTTTTTAGATGACTGAAATATACACCTTATTTACAGAATGCAATTAAAGATGGGTTCAAACAGTATAATAAAACAATTCAAAAAACAACTAGCCTTATTATTATATTACGAATTATATGCTGATTTACTGATGATTATTCACGATAATCTTTGGAAGCTTCTAATCAGTCCAAATAGCAAACAATTTAAAAAAGAAAACAAATACACAAAATGTTGAAACAATGGCCACAAATGTGTTTCAATCCGTTACCGATGGCCAATTCCAATGAGTGTTTATTGCATTAAGATGCTAACTACATTAATCACACATCACACATCTTCATCTTCGTCTTGGGATCATGATGGGAACCCACTCCCAGGTTTCCAAGTAAAAATGAGATTAGAAATATTAACATCTATCAAACATTTAGACTAGGAAATCCGGGGGCAGAGTGGCGGCGTAGCAGCCCGTTGCTTATGTGTCGGTACCTGTTGACACCATCATGTTATTAAGAGCCATCATGTAGTTTGTTTATCAATCAATCAATCATTTATCTGTTCAAATGAGGGTGATATAAAGGTGACAAAGTAAAGATTAAGGTACAACACATCTACCATTTCTGTGTTACAAATTTTTCATAAATATAATATACATTTTGGAATGACGGTTATAACAATTACAACAATATATTAAATTTATATAACACCATAATCGAATGTCAATCATATAATTACATTCATAGATTAATAAGGCTTCATAGAAATTCATCATTGGTCGCATTGAAATTTAGCTATTCAGGTATTCAGAAACAGACTAAATGCCTTAACCAATATTTTTTTTAAATGAGTGGCTATTAAATTGATTTGCTGGCAAAGGAGATTGCCCAGTCCCGTTTTTCTTTTTCTAAGCCGAGTATAGGCATGAAATAAAATCCATTATTTATTTCATATTTTCATGATTAATACGCGTTATTTACACACGAACATTTTGTGGGGTTTTAGTAATAATATTTATTGATAATGACTAAATTCTATTTGAAGTGCATGTACAAAGACAGGTGAAGTCAGAAATACTCGTAAAGCATTGATATTAAATCACTAGCTGCAACGTAAAAGAAGAGGTTTAGTTATTTATAAAACTTATATTTTCATTATTCATTATTTGCAATTAATCAGTATTGCATCATTATTATATATCCGTATTTAAAAAACTATTGGATTAGTTAGGTCTTGCAGATGCAGTATGCCTAACGAACCCCGTAAACGACAAAATGAATTTTCCAAGTTAATGTTTGCTTTTTAAAATGAATTATCACTGTCAGTGTCAATGTCTGTCATTCATTCATTGGTGAAAAACAAGCAAGCAGTGTTTAACGGATGAATATTCGTTTGTTGCTACCGTAGTCACCGTTTTTGTTATAGGCTGCAGCAATTCGTGTTGAGTTGACTTTGAATAATTCCTCCACGTTTACGTACTCTTTTGTGCAAGTGCTGTGTTTTGTCGAACGAACGTTCACGATGTGGCCTCGCTGTGTAAACTGTTCCTTTGCTCTAAAACATCATCTGCCTCACCGTCAAGTGGGAGAGGCAAGCGATGCTATGCTTAGTATTTTAAGCTCTTGGATAAACCAGACAACTGTAAGTAATAATTACGCTTTGTATGTGCTGACGCTGCTGTTAGTGATGATGGTGGATGATGAGTACATGCTCAGTTTAAAACCTGGTCTAGTTTGCACTAAAGCAAGTATGAATTCGGCAAGAGCATTACTGATAGTGTGATGAGCACATATTTTTTACCTGATTCATGGATGTCATATTATAATGTTTAAGTCTGTTTATCCATTAACTAGTCAACATAGTACAAACTCTGCTTAGTTTTGATTTCATTGATTTTAAAATATCTTATCTTCTTAATTAATTACATTTGATTATTATGGTTTAAACTCGATGCAATTAAACAATGAGGAAAGATTGTTTAATAGGCACTTTTCACCTTTAAAAAACATTTAAACATGAATACAAGAAGTAAATAATAATATCTAAATAAAACTGGCAGTAATTCAGTATCACAAGCAAGGGCACAAACACTTTTTAACAGAACTTATCTTATCTGCTTAGTTTGGGGCTAAATTATTGGTGACTGTTGAACCAAATTATTAAAACTATAGTGATAATTTGGATTGGGTGGATTTTATTTGGGTAATTATTATTGTTTTCTTTTTTTAGATCTCTGAAGACAATCATCTCTGTCAAGAATGTTTTGTTATAATTCAAAATGAATCCATAACCTTCTCTACTGGAGCTGAAGTAGTACGAGCTTATGGTCACCCGCAGGTGTGCTTAGCTTTATTCAGAGATTTGGCTACTTGAAGTTGACACGATAAAGCTTTATCGTAAAACGAGGTGGCGAGATTGATCATTTTATAAAAGAAAAAAGATTTTATTTACAAATGTGTTTCATTATGAGTTGAAAAATAGGAACATGCGCTCAAAATAAAAGCCGGCTCCTAATATGTATTAGGAATTTGAAGCTGTTATTTAATTCCTTTTCTTTATATCTGCAACAGAATGTCCTATTTTTTAACTTTGTCTCAAATGGAACTAATGAATACGAGTACAGATCGCGTCATGTAAAAAGAGCTCTAGGCGACAGTGGAGGGGATGGTTCTGCGCACGGGGACAATTTGAAAGAGGGGGTTCTATACCACCAAGGGGTTTGAACATTTTTGTATGGAGGCTGGCATAGCCACTTGCCGCCATTTTGTTTATTTTCTGAAGTTTCTGCGCACGATAAAAGTGGTATATATGGATAAAGGAGACACAAACAAACAGTAAATGTCCTATAATGTTGTACCTTAAAGTATCACGTTTCCGAGTTATTTGAAGGTAAAGATCGATCTAAAAAGGTAATATTAATTAAAAATCTACTATTTATGTGGCTTTACGTGTTATTTGGTCAACAAATAACAGATTTAAGGACATTTAAACTTTTGATTATGCGTATTATTGCATTTTTATGGAGTCTGCAATGGAAAGTGCTCAAAATAAAAAAAGTTAAAATGGACTTTACCTGTTTTTTGGTAAAGAATCTACAAAAAAGTTTCATATTAGAACAAATATACTTTGCATATTATTATGAGAAAAGTACAAGTTCATTTGTGGCAGCATAGGATAGCAAATAGTGGGCTAGTCGCTTTTGACATTTCTTTCAGACAACGTTGAGATGTGGGGACATTGCGGAAGAAGATAACAGACTGTTGAAATGTCCTAAAGTCTGTTAGTTTGTGAACAAAAAAACGCAATAAGTCTCATAATTGGCAGATTTGTAATGACTATCATATTTTTCATTTTGATCTTTACTCCCAAATAACTTGTAAACGTGACACTTTAGGGTACCATATTCCACGATATTTTTTGTTTGTTCATGTGTCTTCTATATATATAAACCACTTTTATCGTGCGCGGAAACATCGAGAAAAAAACAAAATGGCGGCTGGTGACCTATGCCACAAATGTTCGAACCATTTTGGCCCTAAAGGACCATGCCTAAGTTTGCCTATGAACTAACAACCATTTGACATTTGTCATAATTCTGGGCATGATTTAAAACATAATTATCACACATTAGATTGTAACGGACACTTCTGAATTTTGATATCCAAATTAAAATACTTAAAAGATTTTATCGTAAATATCTAAAAAAACAAAATGACGGCTGGTGACCTATGCCACAAATGTTCAAACCCCTTTGGGCCTAAGTTTGCTTACTGCGCAGGTCCTGGCCAGGCCTCTTTTAAGATGACGGGAATAAACACCTTATTTACAGAATGCAATTAAAAATGGGTTCAAACAGTATAATAAACAATTCAAAAAACAACTAGCCTTATTTATTTATTTATTATTTCGTACACAAAGAGACAAATTACAGAGAAAACAATAAGGAGTACAAAAGTACAGGTTAGCTTATCTCTAGAAAGAGATTTCTTCCAGCAGACCATGGCGACAGGAAAACTCATTTAAAATTGTTATGGATAGACAAACGTGTACAAATGGAAATGGAAATGAGAGTTACATATTCAAAAATCGTAACAAACTAAAAACCCCTAAGTACATGTTTTACTTACAAACAAGTAAATTAATATTCTACAATAAGTACATAAACATATAGATAAACATAATAATACATACAATAAACAAAAAATAAATAAATATATGTAAACATGTAAACATAACGATCCAATGCAATTCAAGTAAAACTCAAAAGATGTTCTTTTAGCAGTCTTTTGAAAGAACCTACAGTGCCGCATTCGCGAAGGGATACAGGCAACTTGTTCCACAATTGAACAGCATGAACAGTAAAAGGTTCACCATACATGCACGTGTTACAGGGAGGAGTAGTTAAATTAAAGTTATAGGCTGAGCGATGAGCTCGGCCAGAAGACGAAAGATATGTAAAACGTTCACGGAGATAGCTTGGAGAAGCGGGATTAAACAGTACATTGAAGAGGATGACCAGTATATGATAATTCCGCCGCAAACGTATAGGGAGCCATTTCAATTGTTTTCTGTACTCAGATATATGATCATACTTACGTAGGCCGTATATGAAGCGAATGCAAACATTTTGAAGACGTTCGAGCCTTTTTAAAAGTTCCTCCGTAGCGTCAAGATAACAACTATCAGCATAATCAATAATAGGGAGCATAAGTGATTGAGCTAGTGTTATCCTGGTTCGAATGGGGAGGAAATTCTGTAGACGCTTCAGTGAGTGGAAAGCTGCAAAAACTTTTCGGCCTACCTGATTGACATGGTGGTCCCATGCAAGGTAACAGTCAAAAAAGACTCCCAGGTTCTTAACGGAAACAGCGTAATCAATTAGTGTCCCATTGTACACCAACGGTGACAGGGGTGATGCACAGGCCTTTTTGTGCATAGCTTTACTACCAATGATAATGGTCTGAGATTTGACAGGATTAACAAGAAGGCCATAAGATTCAGCCCAAGTGCAAATCCGATCTAGGTTTATATTCATATCAGATATGGCCAATTCAACATCGTCAGGTTTGAAGTGGATGTAGAGTTGCAGGTCGTCAGCATATAGGTGATAGTGAGCGGACAATTCCGAAGTAATGGCATTAATGAAGATGGAAAAAAGAAGAGGAGAAAGGACACCACCCTGAGGAACGCCAGAAACAAGTTCACACCAGCTCGATGAAACATCGTCAGCACGAACACACTGTACGCGGCCTCTAAGATAAGAGTTAAACCATTCAATTGCATATGGTGATACGTTAAGCGACTGGAGGATAGCTAGGAGCACGTCAAAGTCAACCGAGTTAAATGCACTGCTGAAGTCTAATAGGGTAAGGAGTGTGAGTTGCTTATGCTTCATTGCATATCTAATGTCATCGGTAACTTTCAGAAATGCAGTAACAGTACTGTGTCCAGAACGAAACCCAGACTGGTAAGGGCTTAACAAATTGTTTCGGTTCAAGAACGCAGTCAGTTGACCATGGATAATGCTTTCTAGGACTTTGGAAAGGACTGGTAAGATGGAAATAGGGCGATACTGGGCGGAAGAGGAAGGGTGTAAAGTTTTCGGTAAAGGTAAAGGTTCACGGCATTTGAGGAAATAGAAAGTATAGCCTTCTTAACATCACACACTGAAACAGGAACAAAAATTAAAGGATCGCAAATAGGTCTAGAAGTACTACGATTTTGAAGCATTTCAAGAGTAGAGGATTTGGTATGAGCATGCAAACGAACGGGTGGCTCGGAAAAATGAGAATTTAACGATTCAAGATCTGTCACGATGGAAGAAGACTCAACAGACTTTCCGATACCCAGCGATCGTAGGAACTTCCATACATTATTATATTACGAATTATATGCTGATTTACTGATGATTATTCACGATAATCTTTGGAAGCTTCTAATCAGTCCAAATAGCAAACAATTAAAAAGAAAACAAATACACAAAATGTTGAAACAATGGCAACAAATGTGTTTCAATTTGTTACCGATGGCCAATTCCAATGAGTGTTTATTACGTTAAGACGCTAACTACATTAATCACACATCACACATCTTCATCTTCGTCTAGGGATCATGATAGGAACCCACTCCCAGGTTTCCAAGTAAAAATGAGATTAGAAATATTAACATCTATCAAACATTTAGACTTGGAAATCCAGGGGCAGGGTGGCGGCGTAGCAGCCCGTTGCTTATGTGTCGGTAACTGTTGAAACCATCATGTTATTAAGAGCCATCATGTAGTTTGTTTATCAATCAATCATTTATCTGTTCAAATAAGGGTGATATAATCTACTATAAATCTACCATTTCTGTGTTACAAATTTTTCACAAATATAATTACATTTTGGAATGACGGTTATAACAATTACAACAATATATTAAATTTAAATTACACCATAATTAAATGTCAATCATATAATTACATTTATAGATTAATAAGGCTTCATTGAAATTCATCATTGGTCGCATAGAAATTCAGCTATTTAGGTATTCAGAAACAGACTAAAAGCCTTTACCAATAATTTTTTTTAAAAAGTGGCTATTAAATTGATTTGCTGGCAAAGGAGATTGCCCATTCCCGTTTCTCTTTTCCTAAGCCGAGTATGAGCATGAAATAAAATCTATCATTTTTTTCATATTTTTATGATTAATACGCGTTATTTACACACGAAAATTTTGTGGGGTTTTAGTAATAATTTTTATTGATAACGTAAATGACTAAATTCTATTTGAAGTGCATGTACAAAGACAGGTGAAGTCAGAAATACTCGTAATGCATTGATATTAAATCACTAGCTGCAACGTAAAAGAAGAGGTTTAGTTATTTATAAAACTTATATTTTCATTATTCATTATTTGCAATTAATCAGTATTGCATCATTATTATATATCCGTATTTAAAAAACTATTGGATTAGTTAGGTCTTGCAGATGCAGTATGCCTAACGAACCCCGTAAACGACGTTTAGTACGGAATAGCATGTGCAACAAATGTTTTATCGTTCAATAAACATACCATGAGAATGTAATAATGAGTCGACCAACTGTTCAATTATTTCTAGCTTCGCAAAACTATAGTCAATTCCTGGGGCCTGGCCAATCCAGAGTTACCCCTCGGTCGACTGGGTGCTCCGGTCGGGACACAGTATCTGTGCCTAGGTGTCTCAATATTAATCTTGTAACTCATTTAGTTACTGTGGGTTATACCCTTTCCTGACACCTGCCGGACGTGAGGGCTATGCCCCCACGAGGACCTCCACCATCCCCTTTAGTCCTGCCCACGGTTGCTCCAACTTCCCAATCGACCGTATCCTTACCACCCGATCACACTGGTACAAAAGCACACATACTAATTTCACTTGTGATACTTTACTCCACCCCTCGCTAAGCAGTGCGAGGTTAGCTTGTGTGATCGCCTGGGTAATTAGTTGAACCATTGGAACGATTATTCTCATGTTTAAGGAAACCCTACCATAATTACAGGGTTTCCTCATTATTACATGCCTCATGGTTACATACGGTCTTAAGTGATTAGCATGATCACTTACCCATTATCTCGAGTCCCGGCTCGTCTCCTTTCACACTTCAGCATAACGTTAACCCTTCAAAGTAATTATAACCTTCCTTTCTCGAGTGTCGTTTCCGCCATCATCGCGCCACATTCTAACCAAAAATTGCCATCGCTCAAAATTAGCTGTCAGAGGGAAATCTAGTGTTGCATAACACAAAAATTATATTCACACTCAAAATTCAGGCACTTACCCTGTTGTTTATGACGACTTACATCGCGTACCGCGACACTCCCCGAAGCCAAAAGAGGTTAATGTAGCAGGGTAAGTAAGTGACGCGTCCACTACCGGATACGTTCCGAGGCGCGGATAGCTGCGTCCCTCCTGCTCCTCTCTCTTACTTCATCAGCTCGTGGTTCATTTGAGAGTTGTTCTATTTCATCTGCAGCCATAGTCTGCTCTTCACTAGCTTCTAGTTCTTCCTCAGTAAGAGCTTCCTCTGTTTCTGCCTGTACAAACTCCACTTCCATGGGAGTTGATAACTCTGGATTAACGGTTACTTCTTGGTGTGCTTCTTTGCAGGATATAGGGTTGTCGTTTGGTATTGAGTCCTCTAGTCTTGTTAACTCTGGGTCCCGGACGGTCTCAGATGAGTTTGGGACAGCAGACTGTTGGGTATCCTGATCTTTTGCAAGATCTCTCTGTTCTCTGTCGTAGTCTGCCTCCAAAGGATAGAGGTGTCCTATAGACCGTGTTAGTGTGGAATCCTTTGTTTCAACCTTTGCTACCCGAATTTCACCATCTGTACCCTCGATAAAGGCAGTTAGTTTACCAACCTTCCAGTTTTCTCGATTCTTTGAATCTGACCAGATCTGTACAATGTCGCCTATTTGTGGGTTTCGGTGCATTTTAACTCTGGGTTGTTTCGGTAGATTTTTGCTTCTTTCCCTTAGACTCATAAGGTATTGCCCAATAAACATCCGCTTAAATTCCGCTACTATCATAAGCCCTCTTCTCCAGCTCTGGATAAGGTCTGTTTTGGTCAGCGAGCCTTCAAGCGGTGTCTCGACTGCCACGGGTTTCATGGTCAGACATCTCCCTAAGGTTAAGAAGTCAGATGGCCGAAGAGTGTGATTTATTTCGGATCCAATTTGTGTTATTGGTCTAGTGTTAACCACTGCCTCAACTTCTTTCATCACCGTCAGTAGTTTACTGTCGTTCAGCAGATGTTTTTCTAATGTCCGTTTAAGACAGTGCTTCACTACTGCCACCAATCGTTCATAAAACCCACCATGCCATGGTGCTAGTTGGGGAATAAAACGCCACTCGATTTTATGTTCGATGCAAAAGGGCTTGGACATTACCTCTGAAGTGAGCTTGAAACAGGTAGCATTATCTGAGTACATTCGCTTAGGTACACCTCTTGTTGCTGCAAATCTTCGTATTGCCAGCAAACATTCCTCAGCTGATAAGTCGTTCACAATCTCTGAATGGACTGCTCTGACTGCCAAGCACGTGAACAATGCCACCCATCTCTTTTCTTTTCCTGTTGATGTACTGACGTACATTGGGCCGAAATAATCAACACCAGTGAAAGTGAAAGGTGTACTGAAATTAACTCTTTCAGGAGGTAGAGCTGGAGTACTGGGTAACTTATACGGGCCTCCTCCGTGCTTAGTACATTGGGCACATCTTCTGATTACCTTCTGAACTTGAACCTTTCCTTGCGGTATCCAGTATCGCTCCCGAATGATACTTAAGGTATGTGAGGCTCCCACATGGTAGTTCTTCTCATGAGTGTCTTTTATTAAGTGATTCGTGTACTCACAGTCCTTCGGCAATAATATTGGGTATTTCATATCGTAACTCCATGTAGTATTGGCCATTCGCCCTCGACATCTAAGTACCCCGTCTACGTCCATGAAAAGATCGAGGTTTCTAGTCAAATGTGTTCTTTTGCCTGCCAGTTCTTCAGTAAAATATTGCCGTTGTACTTGCTTGATCTCTTTCACTGAGCATATTGTGCTATCATAGCAGCATTCTTGTACTTCGACACAGTCCATCTCTAAAGGCATATCCACAACATGTTTATCTTGACTATTCATAGCATTGGGCTCCCCTGGGCTATTCCCATGGACCTCCCCAACAGAAAAAACCGTCGCCTGGTACTCATAGTGACGATTATCAGGCCAGCCTGATTCATTCAATTTGAGGAAGTTAGGACCAAAGTCCCAAAGGTCTTCCTTTCCTGCCAAGATTCAGGTCTTGTGGCGATGTCTGCAGGGTTAGACTTGGTGTTTATATAATACATTTTTGTTTGCCGATGGTTATTTTTGATTTCATTCACTCTGTTTGCCACAAATGGGGGGTGTTGCATTCGCGTCACGCCAGATTATAAAAAACGATTGCCGGCCCTGCAACTTCGGGTCAAATAAAATACTTTTTTTACTTGCCGATAAATCGATGGTTGTTACGGGCAGGTAAGTACGGTGAACAAGTATAATGCACTTTCCTTACCTCAAGAATACGATGAATCCACCTCCCAGCTGGGGTCAACAGGTTCTGCACATTCGTCCAGGGTTGGTTTGCTGCTTGGAGAACGCACGCGATAACCGTCCGCGCGCTCACGCGTTTTTTCTTCCACTCCCGTGTCGCTATCGTAGATCGCCGATAATCATAGACGCAGGAGGCGCACAAGTTTAGCAACTACCCTTCATATAGTAGGAAATGTTTCGGTAGGAAGGAAGCGCATAACTACCGACATTCAAGGTAGCTCTTGTCACCTGTACAATCACCCATACGGCAATCTCGATTTATATAATAATAATGCAATAACGAACGATTTACGGTTGCAAATAGAATAAGTACGATGACGGAACATCCCGCCCACCAAAATAGCTATGGTATTTTCTGGTTAAACCTAACTATTATGTATGACTAATGATACAATTACGATATGTATAGAAAAGGAATATAAAACTAAAACTACAACTAGTACCTACTGTAGGCCGATACTATTGCCTTACACTGGATTAACTGAATGTGCATCATCAGTAGGTAATGGGCACAGCTTGACCAATGGTCGCTGCACGATATTTTTGGTTGCAGTTTTAACCATGGCAATTCTAACTACCCCGTCAGCCCCAGAAATGAGCTTCTGTACCCTACCGAGGGTCCAATGTAATGGAGCACTATTATCATCCTTAATGATGACCATAGATCCTACAGATAACGGTTTCGAATCTTTGGTCCATTTGGCGCGTTGTGTAAGAGAATTTAAGTATTCGTGTTTCCATCTGGACCAAAAATTCTGTTGAAACGCTTGTAACAGCTGCCATCGATGAAGCCGGTTTATGTTTGTCGAAGATAGATCTTCATCAGGAACCGCTGTCAACGGTTCTAACGTTAAAAAATGGCCTGGTGTGAGCACTGACAAATCGTTAGGATCAGTACCCACAGGACATAAAGGGCGTGAATTTAAAACGGCTTCGATTTGAGCGAAGAGAGTTGTCAACTCTTCGAAGGTTAAAACTTGGTCACCGACGACCCGGTAAAGATGTGTTTTAGCCGCTTTAATCTGAATCTCCCACACACCGCCAAAGTGGGGGGCCGAAGGAGGATTGAATTTGAATTCAATTTTCTCAGCACGAGAAGCATTCTCCATTAGTGAAGCGAGTTGATTTCTAGCACCCACGAAATTTGTCCCGCAATCCGAGTGAATGACGTTACACCGACCGCAACGTGCTACGAAGCGTCGGAGGGCTGCGATAAAACCGTCAGATGAGAGTGTGGAAACGACTTCCAGGTGCACGGCTTTCGTAGCTAGGCAGACAAACAGGCACAAGTATGCTTTGTCTATTTTTGCACCACGATGCAAACCTAGTTTGATTCGGAACGGTCCACCGAGATCTACCCCTACCTCGGAAAACGCCCTCACTTGATTGACACGATAAGCAGGAAGATCGCTCATAAATGGTTGCAACGGTTGAGGATGCAGACGATAACACTTAACGCATTTCGAGAGAACGCGACGAATGGTTCGTTTGGCTGAGACAACCCAAAATTGCTGTAAAAGCAAGAAGTGACTAGTATTTACGCCTGTATGGCAGTAACTTCGATGTATATATTCGATAATTAGATAAGTTAGAGGATGATCAGAGGGTAGTATAGCAGGGTGCTTATGTTCATATTCCAGCCCTGAGCGTGATAGCCTTCCGCCCACCCTGAGAACACCACGATCATCGTTAAACGGATTGAGTTTGCGAAATTGTTTTAAAACTGGTTTACCAGTCTTTAAACTTGCTATTTCATCACTAAACGCTATAGATTGCACGTGTTTTACGATTTGCATCAATGCGTTATGACGCTCGACATTGTCCACGATAAGATTTTGTTTCTTATTAATGAGTTTATAAGTTCGAACTGCATTAATAAAACGATAAATGTATGATAAAACGTTTAAAAGCTTTGGTAATGACGAAAATCAATGTGTCAAGTCAGTTAAAAGATTTAAATCGATATTGTCTGATACCTGCGCAGTCACTAACGCTACAGGTTTGCGAGCTTCAGTTTGTGCGATTTTCTCGCTTTCCTGTGAAATGGAGATTTTTTGAGATGGCCACAACTCCATCTCTTTAGAAAGCCAGCACGGTCCCGCCCACCATAGTGAATTATTTAGAATATCACCTGGATATAAGCCACGCGAACAGATGTCCGCTGGATTATCTCCAGAGGAAACGTGGTGCCAACATTCAGAAGGAGTGATCTCCTGGATGTGGCTTACGCGATTTGCCACGAAAGTGGCCCAGCGCGACGAGTGAGAACGCAACCAATACAATACGATTGTGGCATCTGACCACAAGAAAACCGAATGGACCTGAAGATGTTCAAGGTATGTATCACAAACATACTTGTATAGATCGGCCAATAAGACCGCCGAGCACAGCTCTAGGCGAGGTAACGAAATACGTTTCAACGGCACGACGCGTGCTTTAGAACACACAAAGTTGACATGGATATTACCATTTTTATCGATAGAGCGTAAATAGATTACAGCACCATACGCTGACTCCGAGCTATCACAAAATCCATGCAATTCGTTCGATTTTGCGTTAAGATTGGTAATGTTACGCGGTATACAAAGTTCCTTTAGTTGCGGCATTTGATCTGAATAAGAAGTCCATGCTTGGACAACTTCGATAGGCGGAGTTTCATCCCAATTCACACCGATTATCCAAAGTTTTTGGATCCAGCACTTAGCTTGGATTGTGATAGGGGACAAGAAACCCAGCGGATCAAAAATGCGCGCGAGTTCGGATAGAATGTGCATGGTTGCTCGGATGGTTTTACCGAGAAAAGAAAACAATCTGTAGAAGGGTCCCATTTGAGACCAAGAACCTTCAATGGCGAGGGCTCAGTTTTGTCAAGGGATATCGAACCTTGTAAACGATCCTCAACTGGTAAATCGGCCAGGAGTTGTGGTTCATTACTGATCCACTTTCTCAGTTTGAAACCGCCCAGATTAAAAAGTTCGATAAGTTGTGTTTTGGCCTCGAGCGCAACGTCACGATTATTAAAGCCACAGACGACGTCATCGACATAGACATTTGACAGAATGATCTCCTTCGCCAACGGATATTTATCTCCATCATCCTCAGCAAGCTGTCGCAATGTACGGCAAGCGAGATACGGAGATGAAGAAACACCAAAGGAGACAGTATTCAAATAATACTCTTCTAGAAGGTCGCTGACCGACCATCTCCAGAAGATGCGTTGGAAATCACGGTGGTCTGGCGAAACTAAGATTTGTCTGAACATTTGTTGTACGTCGGCCATAAGTGCGATTTGATGTAGTCGAAAGTGTAAAAGAATTTTAAAAATATCAGGCTGCAATCTAGGACCTATAAATTGTGAATCGTTCAGAGAACGCGCGTTTAGATCCTTCGCCGAGGCGTCAAAGACAACGCGTAAACGAGTCGTACGCGAGTCCGGACGTAACACATAATGATGTGGCAGGTAGAATTTACCTAAACCCACTTGGTCAGACGGAACGAGTGACATGTGACCAGACTCGAGGTAATCGGACATAAACTCACGATATTGAGAATGTAATTCAGGATTACGAATTAGTCGCTTTTCGGTCGCATGAAACCGTCGCAAGGCTACCTCGCGGGAGCCTTTGAATATGGGTTCGATATCTTCCTTAAACGGATACTTGACAACATATCTGCCTGAAGGGTCTCGATAATGTGCTGCAATAAATTTTTGTTCACAAACTTGTTCTTCCGGCGTCAATAAAGTCGCCTTCGGCACGTGATCCAATTCCCAGAATCGTTGTAATAATGAATTTAACTCGGTGTCGGCATGAAACGGTGAGTTAGATGCGAGTAACGTCGTACTAGAACTAAAGGTCGTTTTACCAAGGAGTAAACAACCGAAAATCGAATTAAAAGCGGTAGGTTGATTTTGACTACCCTTGATTTGTTGACCTAACAAAGAATCGGCGAAAACATCAGCAGCAAACAATATGTCGACCGGGCCGGGAATATCAAAACTTGGATCTGCCAACCTTAACGATTTAATATGGGACCATCGCGATGAATTCAAATTTGCAATTGGTTGATCGGTACAAATAGTCGGAATTACTTGCATATTCAAGTTGAAAAGCACTTGATTGTTTGTGCCTACACTACAGGTGACGTCACCAGTGATAGGAGCGACAGCATCTCCAAGTCCGCTAACACTCACTGAAGTTTGACAAGGTACTAATTATAAACGCTTAACGGCGGATTCGGTAATAAAATTGTTTTGACTTCCGGAGTCGAATACCGACCTGAAAGATTGCATATTGCCATGCGCGTCCTTAACCTGGACTATAGCCGTCGCGAGTAACACAGCGGACTTCGTTTGCGATTTCGAAACTAAAGTTGATGTCACATGGAGCGCGTGCGCGTCAGATTTATCTCGATGCAATAAGGAATGGTGTTTGCGTTTACACGAACGACACGTAAAAATAGAATTGCAATTTTTCAATTGATGAGATGATTTTAAACAATTAAAACACCATTTCTTATCTTCAGCAATTTTCATTCGTTCGTCTATCGAATTTTTAAGAAACTCTGAACAAGACGATATTGAATGCGAATCGTTACAATAAGAACATCTCATTGGAACAGATGCACGCTTCTCGCTAACGTCCGCAGTGGTAGGCCGGGCATTGTTCGCTACGACTAAGGTGTGTGACACATTAGTGCGTTTCATTAAACTTTGCTGATGAAAGGTTTTATTCGGTTTCGGTGTGTCTAAGAAATGTGTATCACGCATTAATGCCTCACACTTTGAATTCAGAAATTCTTTTAGGTTAGTATAGCTAGGTATTAGCGCGTTGCTATATTTTTCTTCGAATTCGCGACGTAATTTCGAGTCTAATTTCGATAAAATGTGGTAGACCAAAATAAAATCCCATTTGTCGACTGGGAGCGCTTGCTTACGAAGAATCTTTAAATTTTCGTCTATAGAATCGAGCGCTCGTCGGAACTCAACCGCGTCTTGCAATTTGAACGAAACATTTAAAATATCCTTCCAGCACGTGAAGGTGAGTTCACGAGTGTGTTGATAACGACTTACTAACGCCGTGAACGCATCTTGATAATGATCACCGGTAACTGGGAATGTTCGAATATGCGATAAAGGATCGCCGCTCAATGAGGAAATTAAATAATGAAATTTCTCGACATCGGTAAGAGAAAAACAGTCGTGAATAAGCGCCTTAAACGTATCTAGATACTCCGGGAATTGCTTTATGTTCCCAGAAAACGAAGGAAGAGAAATTTTTGGTAACTTGATGTGTGATGTTACGGCTGATTTCGTTTGAAAAGATGATGCATTTGAATTTGTCGAATCCGACTTAGTTAAAGTTTTACGTATCGAAATAACCTGAAAATACGTATCATCAAAACGAGTCCGCAAATCCTCATCATCAAGCTCCTGTTCATCACCATCATCCTCTGAAGTAGATATAAGTTCGAGTATAGCCATATGCGCTTGCTCAAACTCATTTTGAAATTTGTCAACTTTATCACAATAAGATAAAAAAAGGTCGCGCTGACTGTCATCAGATTTTGCGAGTGTACCGATTTCTAAAGCCTTTTCGATACGATTCAGCGCTAAGGTGCGTTTTCTACGCAATGACGGTAAATCGATAACAGAATATTCTAAATCTATAGATTTGGATTTCATTTTCTTCAGTGTACTATTTTTTTTTAATGAATGTTTACCTGAAGCTGGCATCTTGAATTTAATTAAACGTTAGAATTAGAATTGATAACAAAAAATTACAATGTTTTTTATTATTTTTACTCAGTGTGCAACTAGCCTTAATGCAAAAATGCGTTCGACTACGATTAGGTACTAAACACTTGCTGCCGCGGCAATGAATAACATCTGCGCGAACTATTGTGAGCAACAGATAACACGAGTTTCGATAATTGATGAAAATGAACAGTCGTAACAGATTCAATATTAAAATACCCGCGATTGCAAACAATAATGTCCGTTTGGAAATATTATTAGTTTTACGATAATTTTTGTTTTCTACTTTATTAAAACGGGTTTCCGAATATGAACTAATGTACTAAACCGATAAATTGAACTTAGTTACTGTCTAAAATAGAATTATTGTAAGCCGATTAATAAATTACACACCGATGATTTGTTGTGATTGCGTAACTTGTTCCTACGATAATCCCAGACAAAAACTAACGATTTTACGATGTGACCCCCGATGTATGTAGGTACTGATACCAAACGAGTTTACGATTAGTAATTTCTGATTAAATCTGCAACCAATAACCGATAAAATGCCATGATGACTTGATTTTACTAATTACAAAGTTTTCTCAACCAAAAAATACCACAAATAGATTGGAATGCGGCACAGTTCGTACAAGTATGAGGTGAAATTCCCTGGTTTCGGCACCATAAAAATGTTGCATTCGCGTCACGCCAGATTATAAAAAACGATTGCCGGCCCTGCAACTTCGGGTCAAATAAAATACTTTTTTTACTTGCCGATAAATCGATGGTTGTTACGGGCAGGTAAGTACGGTGAACAAGTATAATGCACTTTCCTTACCTCAAGAATACGATGAATCCACCTCCCAGCTGGGGTCAACAGGTTCTGCACATTCGTCCAGGGTTGGTTTGCTGCTTGGAGAACGCACGCGATAACCGTCCGCGCGCTCACGCGTTTTTTCTTCCACTCCCGTGTCGCTATCGTAGATCGCCGATAATCATAGACGCAGGAGGCGCACAAGTTTAGCAACTACCCTTCATATAGTAGGAAATGTTTCGGTAGGAAGGAAGCGCATAACTACCGACATTCAAGGTAGCTCTTGTCACCTGTACAATCACCCATACGGCAATCTCGATTTATATAATAATAATGCAATAACGAACGATTTACGGTTGCAAATAGAATAAGTACGATGACGGAACAGGGGGAGTAGCTTGTTTGAATTTATCCACCCCAGAACTACTTGGCTATCTGTCCATAGATACTGATTCTTTATATCTAAACCAATGTTGTTTCTAATATATGTCAGTAGCCGACTTCCTATTAGAAAACCTAGAAGCTCCAATCTTGGTATCCTTAGTTCAGTCTTGTCTTCCGTACGTGATATACGTGACTTGGCCATTATGAATGCTACCGACACAATTTCTTTCTGTTGTTCTGCCCTGAGATAAACAACAGCTGCATACGCATTTTTTGATGCATCGCAGAAACAATGCAGCTCGTAGCTTGTGTCAGGAGATGGTGATGTGATTCCAAGATGTCTAGGTATCTCAAACTGAGTTATAGTTTTCAGGTTTTCTAAGATAGTCTCTGCTAGCTGCTTCAAGGCCTTTGGCAGTTCTGTATCCCATTTCAGTTTCTTGTCACATATTTCTTGAAAAAGCAGCTTCATAGGCAAGATAAGTGGGCATACAAAACCGAATGGGTCATAGACACGGGAAAGTGCCCGAAGAACTTTTCTTTTTGTATCCACTTGAGTCTCTGGTTTAAAGTGTCCATCAGTAATGTTGAGTTTCAGGGTGTCCCCTTTCAAGTCCCACAGCAAGCCAAGTATCTTTACTTGGTCCATTTGCTTAGCTCTATGTTCTTTAGGTATAGCCTTTATAAAAGTTTCATTATTTGAAGTCCAATCCCTTATGTTCATTGACAGCTGCTCGAACATAGTTCTAGTTTCTTTATAGATCAGTTCGGCTTCTTCCACTGTATCTATACTTGTTACCAAATTATCAACGTAGCACTTGTCAGCTATTTTCCTTCGCAGGTTCTCATCAGGTTGAGACATGTGGTGCCTGATAGTGGCTGTCAGTAGAAAAGGACTTGAGATCACCTCGAAAGGTACCCGACAGAACCTTAAGTGCAATAGATTGTCTTCGGATGGTTCCCTTTTGATATCCTTGACCCAGAGGAATCGTGTGACATCTCTGTCTTCTTCCTGGAGTCCCACTTGTAGAAAGGCCTTTTCTACATCTGCTACTATCCCAACTTTTCTGGTTCGGAATTGCAGCAGTAGTGCTGTTAGGTCTTCTAACATCGACGGGCCGCTATACAGGCATTCATTTAAACTTTTATGTCCCGCCGTCTTTGCAGAAGCGTCGTAGACTATTCGTCCAGCTTTTCTCGCCTGTTTAACCATGTGATGAGGTAAATAATGCAATGGGTGATTCCCCTCTGTATTTCTCTCTGCCACTTCAATGATATTGGAGTTCAAATGTTGATGTAGAATGGTGTTATATTCTTCTAAAGTTGGTTCGTCTGTCCTTTTTATGAGACTCTTTAGGCGTCCATACGCCAAACCATAGTTAGAAGGTAGTTCAGGTGGATATTGTATCCAGGGCCACTTGACCTGATAGCGTCCATCCTGGTATAGAACAGTTTCATTAAAGTGACGTACTGCTTCTTCTTGCCGGGTGGCTTTTGGGTTGTCTGTTATACCTATACTTTCCAGTGACCATAAAAATTTTATGTCTACACTTCTCAATGGTAAATCTGGTTCTGTAAAGTATGTGCAACTAGGTAAATGTCATTGGCAGTAGGTAGTCACTACCAATGAGTTAGGTGTTTCTTTCAGTTCATCATTTCCAGACAACACCCAGCCAAAATCGGTGTCAATTAAGTGTAAGTTAGATGAAATTTTCTTTTTTCCTTCTCTAAGAAATGAACAGTAGTAATCGTTGCCTACCAGCAGGTCAATGCTTTCACTAGCAGTGTTGTCATCAGCCGGTACATCCACTATCGTTTGCCGAAGCATTGCTATTGGAATTCGGTCCGTAATATGATCGACAACATTTACCTGCATTCGTCGTTTAACCCCACGCTTTGTTTCAACAATTACTTCTGTTGACGGGCTTCTTAGTTCTTGAGGGGTTGATGCACCAAAGGTATATATAAGCAGCGTATCCTCCGTATCAATTGGCAGCCCAAGAGATTTTGCCATCCTTGCAGTTATGTAGCTTCGTTGGCTGCCGCTGTCCATGAGAACACGGCCACTATTTTCCTTACTTGCTGTGGGATTGCAGATTTTTGCTACTGCTGTCTGTAAGTAAGTAAACCCATGAGTTATACAGCTCACTACCTCAGGAAAGTGAGCATTTACAGGAAACGGCTCCTTACCTTTGGTCTTGGAAGCAGGACAGAAAACCTGCAAGTGGGATCCTTTGCATCGGAAACAGGAAATTTTTCGCTTGCACTGATCTGCCGAATGATTCTGACGAAGGCAATTAAAGCACCTCCCTTTTAATTTTTCTTTGCGTGCTTCAATTGTTCTAAACTTCCTACAGTCAGCACTTGCGTAGTTGTTAAGCTTGCAGAAAAGACAGGCCCGTCTCGCCCTCTTAATCGACGAACTATGGATAGCCATGTGTCCATTCTCCTCCGTAAATTTCCTTTTCCTGTTGTTGTTTTCTTTCGATCCTTGTGTCCGCACATGCAGTGCCTCTGTCGAAGATCCGGGAATACCTACTGATGGCACAAGATCCGTTACTCCGTCCCGAACTGCGTCGTGGGAGAGCGAGGTTCTCTCCATGGCTGTGATTATAACGTTGAGATGGCTTCTCATTTCGGCCATGTTCACTCTGGCTGTGCCACACATGATGTGCATTTCATGTACTATCGGGTCTGGAAACTTTGCCAAAACAACTGATCTTAGATGATTTCCATTTGGCTCTTCCCCTAAAGTTTCCAGTACCCTTATATGTTGCTCGATTTTATCCAGTGTGGCACGGCAGCTGCCACTTGTATACGCGGCTCTTGGTAACCCATTGAGTGCCATATAGCGAGAGTCGATCAGTAGGTCGTTTGCTCCGAATCTCCGTTGCAGCGTTTCTATAGCGATCGGGTAGTTAGCCGTGGAGGTAGGTAATCCTGCAAGAGCATCTGCGGCGGCTCCCTCCAAGCAGCTCAGGAGATACGACATTTTGTCGACATCCGCGATATCTCTCGCGTGCACACTGCTTGTAAATTTCTCCCAAAACTCGTTCCATTTTAATTTATTTCCATCGAACCTGCACAACTCGAGTTGAGGCAACTTGGTCGAGAACTTTTCCTTTACGGCTTCGGCGTCACTCATGGCTATTTCCATGTCGGCCATGAGGTCTTCAGCTCGTAACTGGATTTGCATTGCCTTCTCTACCACCAGCAACGCAGGCTCGATGGATTTGGATGTATAGTTTTTTATCTAGCTGTCTAATTTGGAGATAAGGGTCTTGAGCTGCGACATTTTGGCTTTCGCTGTCTCGATGCTAATGCGTCCATCCGGTCCAAGCGTGTTGTTAACATCTTGAACACATGCTTCGAGTCGCTGTTGACGCAGCTCAAGTAATTGCCTTAAAATCTCTTCCATTTCGCGAGATATTCCCCTTTCACTAATTCCAAAATTCTTTATTGTAATCCCGATCTGAAATAAATTGTGCCCAGTGTTAACCTTAAATAAAATGGCCGGCCGGCAAAATGTGTTTTTATACTTACAGATTGTTTTTCTGGTACGAATACTTCGTTTGTTTCGTAATTTATCTGTAATATATCCGTTACACTTAACTAAGTACACTTATCTTACTATTCAGCACACACAAATTCCTAAACCCACTGGATCGGAAACGTAACCAAATGCACATAAATCAGAACGGAATTAGACGCTATCTTGAATGATCACAGATTATCACCACAGTTAGACACGATACAGGGAAACTTCTTCAATTATTAAATTAATAAGATCCCAATTACGAGAGCGTTTGTAACGCCACCTCCGCTTTTGGCCCCATACCACTTCCCCTGTTTATTCCTTTTTCCACGAAAACATATTTATTATTACCATTTAATGCAGTGAACTGACTCCAAAACTTATATCTATTAAAGAGATCCAGATTCTTTTAAATCATGGGTCGATAATAAATATAAAAGATCCGATTAAGAGTTTTTTTTTTCTTCCTTATCTTTTCCCAGATGGCGCTGTTACAAACTATACCTGGATATTCAGTACTCTGTGGAACAGGAACGGGGTTCACATTGTATTAACCCGTTGGTTGCTCGATGCATGTTACTCAATTAACTCTACCACTCCAGTGGGGTGATCCCACTCATCTAATTTACTAACTTAGAATTGGAACTCAAATACGGTTTATTTGCATCATAATTCTATTATAAAACATACGTAACGCATAATTCGAACCAAAACTCACCTATCTAGACCCTCAGAATCCTTAGTTTTGATTAAATTAAAGGTACGTTCGGTTTTTGAACACTCTCAATTCACACCATTTAATAGGATTACCTTCCTTTAACAGTGCCGATTTTACCAGGGAAAATATAGCACTAAGCAAGGATGTAATTTTTTACTATAATATAATAATATTAAAACGTTATTCTGTAAAGCCATTCACCAACCTCGGTCGCAAGAAAATCGCGACACTGACAGCAACTACTGCCTCTCGTGGCCGAACACCGCCCTATCACCAGCCGACAAAAAGTCAAACTGCGAGCGACCAGCAATCGATCTGCATTGTTAGTTAGAGGAAAGCCAGAATAAATCTGTCATAAAAGCTGGATTGAGATCCCAGCTCCTCCACCATTTTGTCGCCCCTTCCGTACATCAGGCGTATTCGCCCAGGTCTTAGTACGGAATAGCATGTGCAACAAATGTTTTATCGTTCAATAAACATACCATGAGAATGTAATAATGAGTCGACCAACTGTTCAATTATTTCTAGCTTCGCAAAACTATAGTCAATTCCTGGGGCCTGGCCAATCCAGAGTTACCCCTCGGTCGACTGGGTGCTCCGGTCGGGACACAGTATCTGTGCCTAGGTGTCTCAATATTAATCTTGTAACTCATTTAGTTACTGTGGGTTATACCCTTTCCTGACACCTGCCGGACGTGAGGGCTATGCCCCCACGAGGACCTCCACCATCCCCTTTAGTCCTGCCCACGGTTGCTCCAACTTCCCAATCGACCGTATCCTTACCACCCGATCACACTGGTACAAAAGCACACATACTAATTTCACTTGTGATACTTTACTCCACCCCTCGCTAAGCAGTGCGAGGTTAGCTTGTGTGATCGCCTGGGTAATTAGTTGAACCATTGGAACGATTATTCTCATGTTTAAGGAAACCCTACCATAATTACAGGGTTTCCTCATTATTACATGCCTCATGGTTACATACGGTCTTAAGTGATTAGCATGATCACTTACCCATTATCTCGAGTCCCGGCTCGTCTCCTTTCACACTTCAGCATAACGTTAACCCTTCAAAGTAATTATAACCTTCCTTTCTCGAGTGTCGTTTCCGCCATCATCGCGCCACATTCTAACCAAAAATTGCCATCGCTCAAAATTAGCTGTCAGAGGGAAATCTAGTGTTGCATAACACAAAAATTATATTCACACTCAAAATTCAGGCACTTACCCTATTGTTTATGACGACTTACATCGCGTACCGCGACAGATAGTGTGATGAGCACATATTTTTTACCTGATTCATGGATGTCATATTATAATGTTTAAAAGTCTGTTTATCCATTAACTAGTCAACATAGTACAAACTCTGCTTAGTTTTGATTTAATTGATTGTGAAATATCTTATCTTCTTAATTAATTACATTTGATTATTATGGTTTAAACTCGATGCAATTAAACAATGAGGAAAGATTGTTTAATAGGCACTTTTCACCTTTAAAAAACATTTAAACATGAATACAAGAAGTAAATAATAATATCTAAATAAAACTGGCAGTAATTCAGTATCACAAGCAAGGGCACAAACACTTGTTAACAGAACTTATCTTATCTGCTTAGTTTGGGGCTAAATTATTGGTGACTGTTGAACCAAATTATTAAAACTATAGTGATAATTTGGATTGGGTGGATTTTATTTGGGCAATTATTATTGTTTTCTTTTTTTAGATCTCTGAAGACAATCATCTCTGTCAAGAATGTTTTGTTATAATTCAAAATGAATCCATAACCTGCTCTACTGGAGCTGAAGTAGTACGAGCTTATGGTCACCCGCAGGTGTACCTTGTATGTGGAAAGTCCATGATGAGAGCTAAGACACATCAAGTGCCGGAGAATAGTCCAGAGAGAAATGTTATTATTTCAAACATTCCTGTTCATCAGGAATCATATAATTATTATACACTTTATTTTATTTTATGTTATCTTATTTAATTATAGAAATGATTAGAATTTAAAAGTATTTTTACATATATTTGCAATTCAAAAATATATTAATAATTTCAGATTAACCGGCTTGAAAAAGTCTGTTTACCCTGTTGGACGAATGTCTATAGGAGTGTGAGACGACATGCTCTAGTTGACCAGAATAGGCAACAAGAGGATGTGCTGGAACAATCTGCCATATCACATGAAGACAGGGATGCTTCTATGTCTTCCTAATGAAGTTTGACAGAGTCACCGATACCAGTACCACCTCCATTACCAACGTACCAGCCATATGTAAATACTAGTATACGTGATGTTCCTAAAATAATGTCACGTACATACAAACGTGCTGCTGCATCTTCGAGGCATTGTATTTTTCTGAGTGTCAGCATACTGAGCGTTTGCTGGTACCATCAGTAATAAAAGAAATGTTACTTTTGGAAAATAAATTGTTTGTACCTATTAGCGCCCGAATATGTGTTCATTGAATTAATTGAATTTGCGAACGATGCTATTGAAGATGATTTACCATTGGTGCTGGGGACAAACAAGTGTCTAATAAAAGGCAGAATAAAGTCACGGCATGTAAGCAGTAGGACCTACTATTCATATATCTTATATAACAGAGTTATAACTAACTCATTAATTGACATTGCTGGATACTACTGTAGTTGTCTAGTGGGCAAGCGCACTGGAGGCTGCTGTGCACGTGTCATGACTATATTATAGTACCTTAGTTGGGCTCGTTAGAGATCTGTTGATGCCCCAGCTTCATTTTTAGATGCTATTTTTTATGAATATGAGTATGATCATGAATAAATTGTTTAGGTACTTAATCATAAAGGTATTTTTATTTAACTCCCTTATCAGCGGCCTTTTTTTTTGTCTAAACATGCAATACGACCCGGCCCGTTTAGGACAATGGTTAACGCGCCGGTTGAGACACAAAGGTCACGGGTTCGATTCCCGCACCAGCACAAATATTTGTTGATAAAACAGATATTTTTGTTGGGTCTGAGTGTTTGTGGTACCTTCGTTGTTTCTGGTTACCATAACACAAGGAAAAACCTTACTTTGCATGCTAAATCTTTTTCCATACACTTTAATCTATAATATTGCAGTGGATACTTTACATTTATCGATCATCTACACTATACCTTCCTACAATAATAACTATCGATACCTACACTAATGAAAGTGTCGATAAGTTAGAAGCCAGGATAGAGGCTATCGAGAGCAGAAAGGATGATAACGATTGCTGCCAAGTTGATTCACTGCAGGAAGAAATAAATCAGCTAAAAATGGAAATTCAGGACCGGGACCAAGAAATGTTGGGCAATGACATAGAGATTGCAAGGTTCCCGGAATTAAAAAACGAAAGCACCACGCATATACTACCTACTGACGATCGCGAGAAAGCTTGGCGTAGAGCTGGAACAAAGTGATGTAGTGCACGCGCACCGAGCGGGGCCAATCCCAGCACTAGTAGATGGCGGCGCGCCGCCGCGGCCGCGGCCCCTTGTCGTGCGGCTGGCGCGACGAGCTGCTGCAGGCGGCGCGGACCCGACGCGGCGTCACCACGGAGGGAATGTCTCTTGCAGGCCCCCACCAGTTCATATACATAAATGAGCGCCTCACTAAACCAAATCGGCAGCTATTCCGTAAGGCGCGAGATGCTGCAGACAGTTCAGATTGGAAATATGTATGGACACGAGGTGGTAAGATATATGCGAGAAAAGAGCAAGGGAAGGCAAGCGTTCGACTGCGGTCTGAAGCGGATATTGTCAAGGTTTTTGGTAATGTTAACGTTAGTTCTTTATCAGAGAAAAAGTAATGATATTAAAATGATCTCATGCCAATGTAAGGGATTTATATTTTTCAGTGTTATTTTGATGTTTTTCTAATGATCGGAATTTAATAGACTTTTTAGTTGTTTTTTGTTTGAGAATTCCAATTTATGTTTTATATTTAACGTTTTTTAAGGGTAATTTTCATAAATGTTACATATTGATCCAAAGCAAAACAACAATACATTGGCTGAAGCTAGTGTTATTTTGTATTATGGTAAAAGTTAAAAGTATGATGTTTTATAGCGCGGTGCCCCCAAAACCACAGTCACTTTATTTTAAATTGTGGCATGATACTGGTTCTTTATGTGTTTTGGTTATCAAGCCATTCTCATCTTTTGTGTAGCGTTTGCTTTAAAAAGTGTAAATATTGTGATGGTGATACCTTATGATGACCAAGTACGAGTATGTCCTAGTACGCTTAAAGTTGCCAAACTTGATCAACGCCATTTAACAGTTCTAAAGTTTTATTTAATTAATTGCAACTATATACAAGTATCGTCTAGCTTTGTCATACAATTTTTAATTCGAAAAGGCTTATCTATAGGACTTCTAAACCCCGGTTCACTCGGTACTCGCCATGACGAGTTTATAGTGGCCATGGAGCGACACGCGGTGGACGTAATGGCCATCAATGAGACCTGGCTAAGGGAAGGCAAGGAAGCGCGTGCGCCCGCCGTGCCCGGTTACCGGCTGTGGCACGTGCCGCGTCCGGCTCATTTGCGCTCCCGCGGTGGTGGAGTAGGGTTCTATTTACGCCGCGGCATATATGCGCGCCTCCTAGAGCACCCACACTCTTCCAGTGTGGAGCAAATGTGGCTCAGTATAACACTCAGTGGCTTTAAACTCGCTATTGGCACGGCATATCGTCCTCCATGGCTGAGTGTTGATACTTTTATAGACGCGATGACAGAATCGATAAGTTCCCTCTCGGCATATGATCACATTGTTTTGGTTGGTGATTTTAATATTGATTTACTGAAGTGTACTGAAACGAATTCGAAGAAACTAACTGATTTTATTGTTGCCATGAGTTTGCAACAATATGTTAACCAAGCAACACATTTTACTGACCATTCAGAGACATTGTTGGACGTGGTTTGTAGTAGCACAACAGTGGCAAGTGTTTTGGTTGATTATGTACCTGACCTAAGTAACCATGCGTTTATCTCTTTTGAATTAAACTTAAAAAAGCCTAAACCCAAACCTCAATGGATAAGCCTCAGACCACTAAGGAATATTGACTTGGATCTCTTTAATGCTGATGTTGACTCCATCGTTTGGGAAGAACTGTTATGTGACAATGTTAATGATTCTCTTGCTAATTTTAACATGTATATAAATCAATTGTTCGATCTTCATGCTCCTATTAAAACGATACGCATTAAAGAACAGAGTTATCCCTGGATAACGGAAACTATAAAGGACATGATGGGTTTGAGAGATGCAGCACACAAAAAAAGCCGCAAAACAAAACTAGACCGTGATAAAGAGTCTTATAAGCAACTAAAAAGAATAGTTAACACAGCAATATACAATGAAAAAACTGCATACTTTCGACATAATATAAACCAAAATTTAAAGCATCCGCGTGCTCTTTGGAAAAATATCAAACGTGATCTCGTAAGTTTCAATAAGCAGCGAGTGGATTTACCATGTCATATTGGGAATCCTGATGTTATAAATAATCATTTTTTGCAGATTCCTGGTAGTAAAAATGTAAATATCTTACAACTCATCTCGTTTTCCTTTGGTCGTTTAAGCTCATCAGTGTTTACTTTAAAACCAATAGATGAAGGAACCGTGTTAAGCATTATCAAGAATATTTCCACTAATGCCAAAGGTGAGGACGGGATATCATTGGACATGATTATTCTGACACTCCCGCGGACTTTATCCATTATCACGGCTATGGTGAATATGTCGATAGTGAGCTGTACTTTTCCAGATCTGTGGAAAAACGCAATAGTTCAGCCGCTTCCGAAAGTGAACAACCCCAAGGATTTGAAAGACTTTCGACCCATAAGCATTTTACCTTTCATGTCTAAAATATTAGAAAAAGCTGCCTGTAAGCAGATGGCAGAATATTTAAACATGAACAATGTTTTACCAACTAAGCAATCAGGCTTTCGTCCGGGAAGGAGTACGGCTACAGCACTATTGGATGTGGTTGATGATGTCTTGACGGGGCGGGACGCGGGTGAGGGATCGATTTTGGTTTTATTGGACTACTCACGTGCATTTGACACCATAAACCATACCCTACTTATAGCTAAACTAGCTTATTATGGCTTTGATAGTCCTACTTTGAGGTGGTTTTCGAGTTACCTGACCGGTCGTTCCAAGCGTGTGGAGGTTACTCGGAGTGATGGTATAAAGCTGCTCTCGAACCACTTACCAGTGAATAAAGGCGTGCCACAAGGCTCAATACTGGCGCCATTACTCTTTATACTCTACACTGCAGATTTGCCTAAGCATATAAAAAGTAGTGATTTTCATCTGTATGCCGATGACCTTCAAATATACCAAAGTCTTAAACCTTGTGAAGCAGAAATAGCAGCTAATAACGCTCTTAACGAAAACCTAGAACGCATAGCTGAGTGGTCAGAGGTTAATGGTCTTTCTATAAACCCAACCAAAACTAAGTTTCTCGTCTTAGGTACAAAATCGCAAGCCAATAGAATTAGGGATCAACTGCCAGTTATAAAAATACGTGGTACCCAAATTGAACAGGTTCCTGAAGCTCGTAACCTGGGTGTTATAATGGACAGTAATTTGAAATTCGAAAGTCATGTACTGGAAACTGTAAGAAACTGTTATTACAGGCTTAAAGTTTTGTACAGAATGCGTGAACACCTGAGTGTAGAATCGCGAATTTATCTCCGTGAAACACTTATATTGTCTAAATTGAACTATGCAGATGTCGTTACTGGTGAATGCTTACTGGCCCGCACGAAAAATCAAATTCAACGAGTTCAAAATTTTTGCGCGAGATTCTGTTTCCCCATTCCTCGTAGAGCTCATGTAACGCCATACCTGAACAAAAGTGATCTGATGAACATGAAGTCCCGGCGCGTCCTTCATTTCTCTGTACTGCTTTTTGGTGTAATTGCGAACCAAAGTCCACCATATTTGTTTAATAAATTGAAGTTCACCCAGCGTGGGTCACGTGTACGTGACCGTCTAGTTTGCCCTACACATAAGACAGCTGCGTTTCGTGGTAGCTTTAAGTACGCTGCGACAAAGTGTTGGATCAACATTCCGCCCCCTATCAGAGGTTTGCCAACCGTCAATTTGTTTAAGAGTAAACTCAAGATGTATATTTTAGATGGTCAAAAATCCTTAAGCGTTTTTCGGTGAAACCTCGTTGCTGTGTTATTCTTTGTTATTGTTAATTATGTTGTTGATTATTGTAGATATCTCCAGTTCTATGTTGTGTTCGTTTGAATTTATCTTTATATGTGATTCGTTATGTGGTTTTGTCTGTCACGCGGTGCCACCGCCTTCCTTTAATTTTCATTATAAATATTCTGTAAACTTTTTTAATTTTATATACATATATTTTAATTGCAAGGTACCGCAGAAAATCAGCGTTAGAGCATGGACTTTCAGTCCCTGCCCTGACATCATGCTGAGCGGAGACCTTTTTGGTATAAATGTTATTAAATTGTAATTTGTATTTTTTTTAAATTGTATGTTGTATTACCTGTACCAAATAAATATTTTACTTTACTTTACTTTACTAAAGTCACAAATTCATATAAATTCTTTCACAAACTAAGAGGTTATGGGCATAAATTTGTTCGAAAGTATTTATAAAAGTAATTTGACACAAAAGTTCTGTGATTCAATTAGATTCAAAAACATAGCCTTGAAACCGCTCATTGCCGGCGCGGTCATTATTCTATTTCAGCATATTTTTGACGAAAAGTACGATAACAATGGTATCCCAAATATCAATGGGCACGATTGAAAAGCTAATTGGAAGAGAAAACTACCAAAGTTGGAAATTCGCCGTTAAAAACTATCTGGAACATGAAGAATTATGGCAGGAGATTGAACCCGACTCGGGTCATGTATCCGACAGCAAGAAAAATACGAAAGCAAGGTCGAAAATAATACTGTTGGTAGATCCAGTTAACTATGTCCATGTTCAGGAGGCTACAACAGCAAAACAGGTTTGGACAAAACTCGAAAAAGTATTTGATGACTCAGGGCTCAGTAGAAAAGTAGGTTTATTAAGAGATCTGATAACCACTAACTTAGACAATTGCTCGAGTGTCGAGGAATATGTTAATAAGGTAATGTCAACAGCTCATAAGTTACGGAACATCAATTTTGTGGTAGGAGACGAGTGGCTTGGTACGTTGCTGCTCGCTGGTCTCCCTGATTACTACAAACCGATGATAATGGCTTTAGAGAGCTCTGGTGTGAATATTAGTGCAGATTATGTTAAAACCAAGTTATTACAAGAGGTCAAGGTATCAGATTCTGTTGCTTACTATGCCAAGTCATATAATAAACATAATATGTCAAAGTCAACACCGAAAAATTCACATAATCAATCACATGAAAAAAGGCAGTCCAAAGGCCCACGGTGCTTTGTTTGTAATAAGTATGGGCACATGAGTAGGGATTGCTATTTCAAAGATAAAAAGAAAGGTTCCTGGAATGATAATTCAAAAAATAACAATAATAATAATGGTTATTATGCTGCTTTTCCAGTTGCTGCTGAGTTGGATGGAAACTGCTGGTATGTTGATTCCGGAGCGTCACTGCATATGTGCAATAATAGGAATTGGATGTATGATGTTTCTCCATCTACAATCAACAACATTAAGGTTGCAGACAATAAAACAGTAGCAGTAAAAGGCAGTGGCAATGTGGATTTTCAGATAACAGACTCAGACGGCATATTACGGACAATACAGGTCAGAGATGTTTTGTTTGTACCCACACTAACAGTAAATTTACTTTCTGTTAGTCAAATGGTAAATAATGGCTGTGAAGTGAAATTCGAAAGAGATGGTTGTCAGATATATCAAAATAATAAATTAATATTGACAGCTTTGCATCGCAATAACATGTATGTATTAAATAATGTTTCCGAGGCACCGGCATTGCTATCAACAATTGATGAGCGAGATATAAACTTATGGCATCAAAGGATGGGCCATCTCAATTTCACAGACTTACAGAAAATAACACAAAGTGCAGAAGGGGTTGAATTATTTCAAAAAAGTAATCTTGTTTGTACAACTTGCTTAGAAGGAAAAATGAGTAGACAACCATTTAAAAATACTGGTACTAGAGCTTCTGAATTGCTCCAATTAATTCACTCTGATTTATGTGGTCCGATGGAGACAAGCTCTATTGGAGGTGCTAGATATTATGTCACTTTCATAGATGATTACAGTAGAAAGGTATCCGTCTATTTCATGAAAAGCAAGTCTGAGGCTTTAGAAAAGTTTAAAGAATTCAAGAATTTAGTTGAAAATGAAACTAATAAAAAAATAAAGATATTGCGCTCAGACAATGGAAAAGAGTTTATAAATAATGAGTTTAAATTATTTCTGTGTAAATCTGGTATCCAGCATCAAACAAGTAACCCATATACACCTCAACAAAACGGCATGGCAGAGTGAATGAATCGCACATTAGTAGAGAGAGCTAAATGCCTAATTTTGAATTCCAGGTGACAAAAATGTTTTTGGGCTGAAGCGGTTTCAACAGCGACTTATATTATAAATCGTTCATCTACAAAAGCTTTGGATTACAAGACACCATATGAAATGTGGACAGGTAAAAAACCAAATTTAAATAACATGAAAGTTTTTGGTTGTCATGCAATGGTTCATGTGCCGAAGGAAAACAGACAAAAATGGGATTCAAAAGCGATCAAAATGATATTTGTCGGTTATTGTGATTATACTAAAGGCTATAGATTGTATGATGAGAAAAAAAAACAAATATACAAAAGTAGAGAGGTTGTTTTCTTGGAACACTCAGTTAAAAATAATTGTGTTATTATGCCGCTTACTGCTTTGCAACAACAGGAAACTACTGCTAAGCAAGAATCTGATACAGATACTTTAGTAAATGAAAGTTCAGAAGAGGAACAATTGTTTGACGCCACCAGTGAATTATCAAAGTCAGGATCTGATAATTCTTCCGATTACATACCAGAGAGTTTGGAAGAAGAAGAAGATTTAATGCCATTTAGAAATATAACCCTGAGGCCAAGGAATACCAAACCTAATACATATTTTTGTCATGAAGAGAAATCAACTGATTCAGCAGTATTATTAAAGGAACCAGACACTATGGAAGAAGCTCTTTCAGGCCCTAAAGCAAAAGAGTGGAAAGATGCCATGGACAGCGAATATGAATCACTCCTTCAGAATAATACATGGACATTAGTATCTCTACCCGAAGACAAAAGAATAATCCCTTGCAAATGGGTTTATAAAATGAAAACCGATGCAAATGGTAAAGTAGTACGATACAAAGCAAGATTAGTCATAAAAGGTTTCATACAAAGAAAAGGAACTGAATATAATGAGATTTTTGCTCCGGTAGTACGGCATACCTCAATAAGATATTTGTTTGCAATGGCTGTAAAAGAAAACTTATATATAGATCAAATGGATGCAGTTACAGCATTTTTGCAGGGAGACATAGATGCTGAAATATATATGAATCAACTACCTGGCTATGAACACGGACATGAAGTCTGCAAATTAAATAAGTCCATTTATGGCTTGAAACAAGCTAGTCGCTAATGGAATTTAAAACTTACCTCTGTGTTAAAAGAGTTGGGATGGAAAAGTACATCTGTGGATCCATGTGTGTACCACAAAAATGATAATGAGAGCATTCTTTTTATATTGATATATGTCGATGACTTATTGATTTTTTATAACAATGTAGAAAAAGGTAGAGAAATAAAGCAGCAACTTAAAGGTAAATTTGAAATGAAAACGCTTGGACCTGTGAATCATTTTATTGGTTGGAGAATTAGTCAAAATGTCACCAGAGACATAATTCATATTGATCAGACTGCCTATATAGAAAAAATTCTACAAAGATTCAATATGACACATTGTAATCCAGTATACTCGCCCTGTGATCTTAGCTCTAAATTGATCAGCACAGGAGAGCAAAATAACATCGTTAAAAATGTTCCTTATCAAGAAGCAATTGGGAGTTTACTTTACTTATCACAAGGTACAAGACCAGATATATGTTTTATAGTAAATAAATTGAGCAGCTTCAATAACAAACCAGAAAAACAACACTGGCTTGCAGTGAAGAGAGTGCTGCGGTATATAAAGGGAACAAAGGATTGTAAATTAACATTTAGTCAAAACAAAGAAGAAAGAAGAATGTTTGGCTACTGTGATTCAGATTGGGCTTCAGACATTAACAGCTGGAGGTCATGCTCTGGCTACACATTTCTGTTTCAGGGTGCTTCGGTATCATGGTGTTCTAAACGTCAGAACACAGTTGCACCATCAACTATGGAGGCAGAATATATGGCACTAGCTACTGCCACACAAGAGGCTATGTGGCTCAGGCACTGAGAGTCAGAACTACATTGGGAGGTTTCAGTTGCGCCAACTATTATTTATTGTGATAATCAAAGTGCAATCAAATTTGCAGGTATTGATTCTTACTGTGCTCGCAGCAAACATATTGATATAAGATATCATTTTCTTCGAGAGAGAGTTGCTGAAAAGGAAATTGAACTCGGCTATGTTGGGACTCAAGATATGGTTGCCGACATACTTACAAAACCAGTTTCTCAAAAGAAGACTGAAGACTGTTCTGTGGCAATGGGTTTGCAATTAAGAAGAGGATGTTAAATTGACTAATTGAAACACTGAAGTTAATACGTCACTTATCGTGGATTATCTGTTCTATTTTTTCTCTGTCTGTCCGCCTGTACTGTAATGGTGAAAATAAATAGTCTGCTTTACTCAGTTTTGCGTATTTCATTATAAAGTCACAAATTCATATAAATTCTTTCACAAACTAAGAATTGTAAATACGCTTTATTTAAAACAAAAATCCGTCGTAAAGTTGGGCTATTATTCGGGAAAATTAGGAAAGTTATAACTGGTTTTACAGTTATTGTCATGAATAATGCATATTTTGGTACATTGTGTCAACAATACTATATGTCTGACGTTTTGGTCGTTTTCACAGCAACTAAAGTAAGCTTAGCTTTATTCAGAGATTTGCGAGATTGATCATTTTATAAAAGAAAAAAGATTTTATTTACAAAATGTGTTTCATTGTGTGTCAATACGAAAGGTTGGACTATGTTTTCCATATTTTAAACAGTATTTTTTTTACTCCCGAAGGTCGTGAATGTGTGGCATGAAAAGATGGAACATGCGCTCAAAATGAAAGCCGGCTCCTAATATGTATTAGGAATTCGAAGCTGTTATTTAACTCCTTTTCTTCATATCTGCAAGAGAATGTCTTATTTTTTACAGTGTCTCAAATGGAACTAATGAATACGAGTACAGATCGCGTCATGTAAAAAGAGCTCAAGGCGACAGTGTAGGGGATGGTTCTGCGCACGTGGAAAATGTGAAAGCGGGGGTTCCATACCACCAAGGGGTTTGAACATTTTAGTATGGAGGCTGGCATAGCCACCTGCCGCCATTTTGTTTTTGCATATGAGCAAAGTACAATTTCATTTGTGGCAGCATAGGATAGCAAATAGTGAGCTAGTCGTTTTTTGCGATTTCTTCCAAACAACGATGAGATGTGGGGACATTGCGAAAGAAGATAACAGACTGTTGAAATGTCCTAAAGTCTGTTATTTTGTTGACGAAAAAACGAAAAAAGTCTCATAATTTTTAGATTTTTATTGGGTATCATATTTTTCATTTTGCTCTTTACTTTCAGATAACTTGAAAACGTGACACTAAGGGGATATTTATTGTGGTGACGGGTGACCTATGCCACAAAGTTTCGAACCCCTTTGGCCCTATAGGACCATGCCCAAGTTGGCCTATGAACTAACAACCATTTGACATTTGTCATAATTCTGGGCATGATTTAAGACATAATTATCACACATTAGATTGTAACGAGCACTTCTGAATTTTGATATCAAAATTAAAATACTTAAAAGATTTTATCGTACGTATCGAAAAAAACAAAATAACGGCTGGTGACCTATGCCACAAATGTTCAAACCCCTTTGGGCCTAAGTTTGCTTACTGCGCAGGTCCTGGCCAGGCCTCTTTTAAGATGACGGGAATAAACACCTTATTTATAGAATGCAATTAAAAATGGGTTCAAACAGTATAATAAACAATTCAAAAAACAAATTATATGCTGATTTACTGATGATTATTCACGATAATCTTTGGAAGCTTCTAATCAGTCCAAATAGCAAACAATTAAAAAACAAATACACAAATTGTTGAAACAATGGCAACAAATGTGTTTCAATCCGTTACCGATGGCCAATTCCAATGAGTGTTTATTGCATTAAGATGCTAACCACATTAATCACACATCACACATCTTCATCTTCGTCTTGGGAGCATGATGGGAACCCACTCCCAGGTTTCCAAGTAAAAATGAGATTAGAAATATTCACATCTATCAAACATTTAGACTAGGAAATCCGGGGGCAGAGTGGCGGCGTAGCAGCCCGTAGCTTATGTGTCGGTACCTGTTGACACCATCATGTTATTAAGAGCCATCGTGTAGTTTGTTAATCAATCAATACATCAATCAATCATTTATTTGTTCAAATGAGGGTGAAATATAGGTGACCAAGTAAATATTAAAGTACAACACATCCACCATTTCTGGCTTACAAATTTTTCACAAATAATAAAATATACATTTTCGAATGACGGTAATAACAATTACAACAATATAATAAAATAAAATAACACGTTAATTAAATGTCAATCATATAATTACATTCATAGATTAATAAGGCTTCATTGAAATTCATTATTGGTCGCATTGAAATTCAGCTATTTAGGTATTCAGAAACAGAGTAAAAGCATTTATCTATTAAACATTTTATAAGTGGCTATTAAATTGATTTGCTGGCAAATTTAAAATCTCTGTTAGTACACACATCAAAAGTGTCTAGGGATCAACATATATTTTTGCAATAACTTTTCTCCTGATTGATATTAATTAAAATTTTCTTTAAGGATTCATCAAATAAAGTGTTTTCGTTTGTCTACAGTAACGATAAACCAAGTCACCTTTGCATTAATAAAGAAATTTGCCATTTTCCTAATAAAGGGATTTTTGACATTTGAACCACTAACATTAAAGTTCGAAAAAAAGACTGAAATAACAGTTTTCTTTAAAATTTTATTGGGTAACTTAAACAATTAATAATCCGTGTTTCTACCGCGAACACTAACAACACAAAAACATCGGTTTGGCATACTCAAAATGAGTTCATCCAAATCACGCTGTGGAATGGCCGCCCATGTTCGTTGCAACAACAAAAAAAGGTCTTCTTGCGACTGGATACCCTCCATATTCGGCAGAGCTCTTCTCTGTAGCTTATCCCATGCATGCTCAATCGGGTTCAAGTCTGACGACTGAGCAGGCCAGGGCAGGACATTGATGTTAGCTGCGGCGAGAGTCTGTCTTACAACTCTTGCGGTGTGCGGTCGTGCATTATCATGCATTAACTGAAATAAGGGACCGATTTGCACTTGTAGAGGAACGATGACGTTCCCGAAGACCGCTAAGGGTACCACCTATAGCAATGCACAATCGTAGGATTCGATATCAATGGGCTCTTGAACACAGAAATTGGGCAGAAGAACAATGGCGTTTCGTGTGCTTTTCTGATGAGTCTCGTTTTGGTATGAGACCGGATACAAGACGTATACGACACTGGAGAACCCCTGGACGCCAACAGCGATTAAAATCCTTCCAGGAAGTCCATCCTTATAGTGGTGGAACCATCATGGTTTGGGCGGGTATTTGGATCGGCGAAAGAACTGAGTTGATTTGGATCAGAGGCAACCTCAACGCTCAAATTTATGCTGAGACGATTGTATCAGACGTCATCGTTCCTCTACAAGTGCAAATCGGTCCCTTATTTCAGTTAATGCATGACACTCTTGCGGTGTGCACGACCGCACACCGCAAGAGTTGTAAGACAGACTCTCGCCGCAGCTAACATCAATGTCCTGCCCTGGCCTGCTCAGTCGCCAGACTTGAACCCGATTGAGCATGCATGGGATATGCTACAGAGAAGAGCTCTGCCGAATATGGAGGGTATCCAGTCGCAAGAAGACCTTTTTTTGTTGTTGCAACGAACATGGGCGGCCATTCCACAGCGTGATTTGGATGAACTCATTTTGAGTATGCCAAACCGATGTTCTTGTGTTGTTAGTGTTCGCGGTAGAAACACGGATTATTAATTGTTTAAGTTACTCAATAAAATTTTAAAGAAAACTGTTATTTCAGTCTTTTTTTCGAACTTTAATGTTAGTAGTTCAAATGTCAAAAATCCCTTTATTAAGAAAATGGCAAATTTCTTTATTAATGCAAAGGTGACTTGGTTTATTGTTACTGTAGACAAACGAAAACACTTTATTTGATGAATCCTTAAAGAAATTTTTAATTAATATCAATCAGGAGAAAAGTTTTTGCAAAAATATATGTTGATCCCTAGACACTTTTGATGTGTGTAGTTTGTTGTTTATTCGGACCACCATAGCAAAACTATTTCTACTACACATATCACAATCTATTTTTATGTGTCTTCTATCTATAAATACCACTTTTGTCGTGCGCGCGAACATAGAGAAAAAAACAAAATGGCGGCTGGTGACCTATGCCACAAATGTTCAAACCTATTTGACCCTAAATTTGCTGACTGCGCAGGTTCTGATCAGGGCTCTTTTTAGTTGACGGGAACTGTACACCTTATTTACAGAATGCAAATAAAATAGGGTTATACAGTATAATAAACAATTCCAAAAATAACCAGCCTAATTATTATATTATGACTTATATGATTATTAACTGATGATAATTAACGATAATCTTTGGAGGCTTCTAATCAGTCCAAAAAGCAAACAATTAAAAAGAAAACAAATACACAAAATATCGAAATTATGGCAACAAAAGTGTTTCAATCCGTTACCGATGACCAATTTCAATAAGTGTTTATTGCATAAAGATGCTAACTACATAAATTCTTCGTCTTCGTCTTCAAAATCTTCTTTTTGTTTGAATCTTGAAGCGTAGACAGGCCGACTTGCCGATTAGCTGTGGAAAGGGCCTAAAACAATTAACTGTTGTTAGCACCTTAGCACAGCTAATCAGAAAGACGGACAATTTTCTGAAGATTTGAGACGATTCTGTTTTTAACCTGCAATCATGTAATTAGTAAGTTTGAGCTCATAGTTGGGCCGTTAAAAAATGTTCAAAATGTTCCACAGACAACAAGTAACAACGAATTAAACTAGCATCAGTTATACTAATTTTCCTTAAAGACATCTTAGACATAATATAACAATTTTACAAATAGATTCGCCTTCAATAAATATGGCTAGATTCGCCTCATTAAATAAGGCTTGACTCGCCCACATTAAACAAGACTCGTTATAAAAATCTTAATAACTGAGTCGACTATTTTACGAAATAATTACAAGAATTAACAAAGCAGGTTGGAACCTGTTAGTGTGTCGCTGCCACTCAGTGTACGCTCTCGTTTATCGAGTCGCGTGTTTGGCTGGCAATGAAAAAAACAAAATGGCGGCTGCTGACCTATGCCACAAATGTTCAAACCCCTTTGGGCCTAAGTTTGCTCACTGCGCAGGTCCTGGCCAGGGCTCTTTTTAGATGAGTGGAATATACACTTATTTGCAGAATGCAATTAAAAATGGGTTCAAACAGTATAATAAACAATTGAAAATCAACTTCACTAATTATTATGTTACGACTTATATGATGATTAACTGATGATTATTCACGATAATCTTTGGAAGCTTCTAATCAGTCCAAATAGCAAACAATTAAAAAGAAAACAAATACACAAAATGTTGAAACAATGGCAACAAATGTGTTTCAATCCGTTACCGATGGCCAATTCCAATGAGTGTTTATTGCATTTATTTGCATCTTATGATGCCAACCATATTAATCACAAATCACACATCTCCATCTTCGTCTTGGGATCATGATGGGAACCCACTCCCAGGTTTCAAAGTAAAAATGAGAATAGAAATATTAACATCTATCAAACATTTAGACTAGGAAATCCGGCGGCAGAGTGGCAGCGTAGCAGCCCGTAGCTTATGTGTTGGTACCTGTTGACACCATCATGTTATTTAAGAGCCATCATGTAGTTTGTGTATCAATCCATCGATCAATTATTTATTTGCTCCAATGTGGGTGATATAAAGGTGACCAAGTAAATAATAAAGTACAACACATCTACCATTTCTGGCTTACAATTTTTTCCCAAATATTATAATATACATTTTCGAATGACGGTAATAACAATTACAACCTCTTTGACCCCTTAATTTGCTCACTGCGCAGGTTCTGCTCAGGGCTCTTTTTAGTTGACGGGAACTGTACACCTTAATTACAGAATGCAAATAAAATAGGGTTACGAGTATACAGTATAATAAACAATTCAAAAAACAACTAGCCTTATTATTATATTATGACTTATTTGATTATTAACTGATGATAATTAACGATAATCTTTGGAGGCTTCTAATCAGTCCTAATAGCAAACAATTAAAAAGAAAACAAATACATAAAATATCGAAATTATGGCAACAAAAGTGTTACAATCAGTTACCAATGGCCAATTTTCCGTTACCAAAGTGTTTATTGCACATTCTTCATCTTGGTCTTCAAAATCTTTTTTTTTTTTGGCTCTTTTGTGTGTTCTCCTTTCACACAAATTCTGCCAATGTCGAGTAAGGATGAAAAAAGTCTTATAGAGGATTGGTCAGTGGATCTAAATTTAGGCTTATATTTCTTCCGCCCAGGACATGATCAAAGAGACACGATGGATAGTGGTCGGTGTAAGAGGAACTAATAAACTAAATCCACCATTGAGCTCTTTCAGGCCGGCACCACCTAAAACAAGGACAGCACTGGAGACAATCACAAAAAAAAAAGTTACTCACATAAAAGGGTAATAGTACACTGCTTGTAAGGATTTATTGTAATCAGAGTTTAATACTATACATAATTATATAGTTACACAAATATTTAAAATAATGGGGAGAACAGAGGAGAAAGTTTAGGCTAATCGGGCGAGGAACTTTAGAAGGGAGAGTGTCATATAGAGAGATCCGGTGAGCCCTCGTCCAAACCACATTCACACAATGAGCTGTCTCTTATATGAATTTTGCTGAGAAATACTGGGGTACAGGCATGGCCGAGACGTAAGCGACAGATAACAGAGGTAGATAATTTGTTAGTAGATTTCAATTTAGAAAACCAAGGCTTGACTGGGATTATAGGTTGCAGGCTTCTCTAGTGACGACCTTTTAATATAGAGCTCTGGTCCCAATAACTTTGCCAGCTTTTAACTCTCTGGAGGCTTGGCCAAAGACGTCTGCTGAGTAGATTGATGAAATTTCCGTTCCCCTTTGCACTGCTTCTTTTGCCCAAATGTCAGCTTGTTCGTTACCGCGGATGCTACTATGTCCTGGGATCCAAGCTATTGCCACTTTTAGGTTTTGAGAGTGACATTGATAAAGACATTTATTTTTAATATGATTGGACATGTGAACTTAGCTTTGAAGTAATTTCCTAAGATGGCTTGTAACGAGCCTTTGGAGTCTGAAAATATGACGGACTTATCTAATTTATGAGATAAAACATACAGAAGGGCCTCTAATATTGCTACAGCTTCGCCAGTGAAAATGGAAGATTCTGTTCGGGATTTGTACATTAGTAAGACTTGAAACTTGGGGATCCACACTGCGCTGCCAACAGGGTAATCGTTAGACAGCTTTGACGCATCTGTGTAAATGGGTACCCATTGATGCCAATTTTGGTACAGCCATTCCTCAAATTTGTATAAGTAGAGCCCTCGGGTCATTTTTAGGAATACCACAGTCAAGGATGATATTTGGCTCAAAGTTCAGGGCATCATATTCAGGGGTGGTTGTGAAAATGAAAAATTTGACAGGAAAGAGAAGAAAGTTTGTCTAGGCTTTTAATAAATATTGGAGAGTCTTTGTGAGACCAATATTTATACGAAGGATTAGAAATCAAAGAAGATAAGGGTCTGAAGACGGGACAGTAGAGAATGACGAATTTGCTGATGAATTTTGAAAATGTATCTATCTGACAAGTACTGACGTCGAAGATCTAAAGGAGGGTCTACAGCATCTACTTGTAAAGCGTTTCTTATATTTTGTTAAAGAGTCATGTTTTACAGTGAAATATTTTTTTTATGTACTACCATATTCCCAGACATTTTTTGTTTGTTTATGTATCTTCTATCTATACAGGGTGTCCCTGGAAGTAAGGATGAAATCGAAATAGCGCATAGCTGGGGACATTTCTGACCTTTTTAACCCTATCAATATTGGTCCGATTCCTAATCGTTAATTACTAGAAAATCGCTCATGTCCATGCAAAAATATTTTTTTTAAAGAATGTATCAAAGGTACCTACTTATTTATTTTTGCAAAAAGATTAGCAGGTAATTTGTCTTACTTTGACTTGTTATTTTATTGGGCTAGAATACCCATTGTAACGGCTTATACCTTTCCTACTAAGTATTTAAAAATTATTTAATAAATATAATAAAGTTTACTGTAATTGGACCTAATACTAAAACTTAAAACATTATAAACCTTTATTTAATAAAACTTCACGAATATAAACTAATAACGTAATAACTAGACATTTTGAACAGACTCATAACAGGACAGCAAAACTCCTAATTTAATTACTGCCGACTACATACTCGTACATGATACGTATCGATCGGTTAGCGAAAGCGTTTTCAAGGTCATCATAGGGCGCCCGCTTGTCCGTCCAGTCGCCCGGCCCGGGGTTTGAACGATCACTCGCTCCTAGCTACGCCCGAGTAAGGACGCTTAAGTAACTTCTCTCTAAACCAATTTCTACACCGTCATCGTGCTATCTGTCGCAACGGTTGAAGTTTAATTTTTGTTTTTCTATAAATTTTGCCTTCATTGTTAAATTATACAGTAAATTCAGTGTTAGTCCCCAAATTGGGTAAGTGTTGCAAGGTATTCTATGTTATAAATTAAAGCTTTTAGTTGTAGTGGTTACCTACCTAGTGTACTGTGCGCTTATTATTGTATGTGCAATGTCATGTCCAGCATAAATGTTTCATTAAAACTTCTATGTGTAAATTTAACTGTTCTATGTGCCACCGCTGCGTTGTATTTATAAAATTAAGTAGGCATTACAATATGTAGCCGTTCTTCTAGAACGTTCGGCAAACTACCCCGCATGCGTGAATGACATTGTACCTATATTCTTCAATACTGTTTTCGTTAACATTAATTTGGCTGATACTTTCGATGATACTCTTTGAGTGTTCATTTAAGATTATGTTCATGTATTTTCTTAAATAATAATACGGTATGCTCCTTAAGACATACTTACTACTGTTTCATAGTATATTCTTATTGGCCTACTAAATTTAATTATACTTCACCGGATTACTATTCTCATTCCTTTTTAATGATATTCTCGTTATTTGAGATACAACATTCTCCTAACAATTTCTACGAAATATTTATATTTTATAGTAAATACGTAGCTACTTACGGTACTTACTATTAATAAAGTTGACTATTAGTACATTGTTATTAGTTCTTAATATTATATCTGCTTAGTTCTTTTATCTATCTAATTTAAATAACTTGACTGGGAGACTGGAATATATTGGGAATATTCTCATTAATTCCAATGTACCCCCAATATTTTACCGTAATTGTTCAATTTCTGCCTCATCATTGATCACTATTTCTTGCTTAACATTATTACCTGTACCTATCGCATTGCCGCTTGCTGATAAAGGAATGTCGCAGTCAGACAACAATATCTGAATAGTCGTAAAATGTCCGGTTTACACTATTACAGGGACCACCTCTCGGGTACCGACTTCGTAGCACCTGTACAACGCCCGACCTGCCGGCCACCTCCTACCTGCCACCGCTACTACTGCTGGACCACTTCTGAACCCTTGCCACTCCTGCTACGACACCAACCTGCTTCCAGGACAGTAATAGTGATAGTGGGATTCTATTACATAATTCGGTCGCGACTCACGTAAACTCACGCCCAGTATTTTTCTATCCTCCTAATTAAACTTTTTACTATTTATCTTGCGTTTTACTGTTATCTTTCGCACCTCCTCTTCAAGGAGTGTCACACTATGTCAATTTAAACAGCTAAAATATTGCAAGAAAAAATCTTAATCAAAAAAAAATACTTTATGTTCAAGAAGATGTCGTGAAAAAAAAATTCCTAGTGAAAGTTGTCGCAATATTAAAAAAAGTTGCTCATTTATTACAAATTCTTTTAAAATATAAATTGCAGAGTTATATTATAATTTCTTAAGTAGTTATTACTTTGAACAAGAAGGTCGTGTTTTGTGGAGTTTGTAGTTTCAACCAAATCTTTTCTTTTTCACGAAAATCCATTTAATGTTACTTTCGGACAAGAACGGTTATAAAATTGATAACATTAATTTTAGTGGTGAACATAAAAACAAAGTTAAACATAAAAAAAATAATCAATGTCTATGAATCAGTCGCGCGCGCGTACCGACAAGCGGCGGGCGTGTTGATATCGGTGACGAAATAGTTTATCGTTAAAACTCGCGAAAATGACGTGTACAGTAAAATGTAATAGCTGTAATATTGTGATTGACGAACTATTATCTTATGTGCAGAATAAGGTATCGATTGCAGATGAAGAGAGTTTAGTGAGAATTTGTGTATCGGCTTTCACAAACGATCAAATAGAAAAATCAAACAAACTATTGTTTGAATCTGTGTCTACCGAACTACGGAGAACTATACGCAAGGGAAAAGGAAAGGACCAACGTTCTTTGTCCGATATCATAAATTTTTTCAAGGTAACGGACCCAGATGCGATACCAATATTTGTGGCCCGGGACCTGCACAGACTACCACCTATTACGTTTGATCACCTTGATGTCTCCAAGCTGCTAAAGGATCTGGTTTTATTGCAAACAGAAGTGAATATAATCAAATCATCATATGTTACGAATGAACAACTAGATAAAGTCAAGCATGAATATCTTATGTCCAAGCCCAATTCGTCATCGTCACCCCCTTTTTCTGCAGCAAAAATAAATATGAAAAGGGGAGCGTATTGTGATAGTGGTCCAATAGGACTATCGCTTATGGAAGAGTCTTTGTGTGGGAGTCACCCAGGAAACCAATCAGTAACAACGGGAACAGAGAATAACTATCGATTCAGAAGTATTATTGATAAAAACCACTGCGAGGGTAGTGATATGGAAGATATTCAAACGAACAACTCAAGCGACGGGGACCGGCCAGCTGAGCGCGATGATTCATCTGTGCCCGTTATTATCGCCAGTCAAGTAAATAAGCAGTGCGGATCGACCGGTAACAGCGCAGGGGAAAATGAATCGTATGCTCAGGTTGTAAAGTCGTCGGACAACTGGACTGTTGTACGGAAGAAAGGGCGCCGAACAAGAAATGTTTTTGAAGGAAAATCCGGTACAGTTGCAGTGGACTTACATGAAAAGTTTAGAGCAGCTGATAGAAATATACCGATGTTTATTACAAATGTCAACAAAAACACCTCGGAGGCTGATATCGTTGATTACATTCATCGAAAAACGCTAGAAACAGTTGAGCTTGAAAAAATATCGATAAAACGGCAGTGTGACTACAATGCATTTAAGTTCCTGATATCACAGTCTAAAATACACTTATTTTTGGATGAAAAAATATGGCCAAAAGGTGTTATCTTTCGACGTTTTATAAATATTAAGAAGAAGCGGACTTACGAAACCACCAAGGTGGTAAACGGATCGGAAAACAATAAATAATATGGGAGATAAGAACATCTATAAATTCGTCACTTTTAACTGTAAGAACGTTAAACGGTCTATAGACGCGATACGCGACCTGTGTGGGACCGCTGATTTGATAGCACTGCAGGAAACATGGTTGTTGCCGGAAGAGTTATCCTTTCTGAATACCATAAGCGACGACTTTGGCTGCACTGGTGTATCTGCAGTGGATACGACGGCAGGTATGTTGCGGGGTAGGCCTCACGGAGGAGTCGCATTACTGTGGAGACGTAGTGTTTTCCAGGAAGTGGCTGTCGTTCAGTGTAATAATTCTCGAATTTGTGCTACAAAAATTGTGCTAAATGATAAAGCGTTTCTGGTGTTTAGTGTATACATGCCAACGGATGCAGTGGTAAACCTTACGGATTTTACAGATGTACTTAGCGCGGTGAGTGCTATTATTGATAGTTGTAGTGTAGAATGTGTCTATATCCTGGGAGACTTTAATGCGCATCCGGCAGAGTTATTCTATAATGAGTTAATCGAATTTTGCGTAGATCAAGAATGGCGTTGTATGGATGTCGAATTGTTAGGGTTATCGTCAGATACACATACTTTTATTAGTGATGCGCATGGGTCTAAAAGGTGGCTCGACCACTGTATAACTACTAAGGCGGCGGCATACTCTGTAACGAGATCTTACGTTGAATACAATGTGTTGTGGTCGGATCACTTTCCCCTTGTAATCGAAATCGGTTTAGATGCTGTGTTACCCGGGAAATTGACCAAACAGAATGTGAAAGAAAATTATATTTTATGGGGAGAGAGAAACCCTCAGGAAATCGATATGTATAAAAATGAATGTAGTAGTAGGTTAAGTTTAATTGATTTTCCTATTGAACTTCGTGACTGCTGTGACAATATGTGTAACGATCTTGGTCATAAAGTTGTAATTGACAGGTTATATAACGACATTGTAAATGCTTTAAGTAAGTCAGCTATCTTGTGTTGTGAACGCAAAAGGCGTGTAAATAAAACAAGACGCATTGTTGGGTGGAATAAGCACGTAGCCGAGGTTCACGAGGAGGCCAGGCTGAAGTTCCGTCTTTGGGTGTGGTATGGCAAACCCACGTCCGGTAGGGTATGCGATGATATGTGTGATGCTAGGCGACGTTTTAAGTCACGACTAAAATGGTGCCAGAATAATGAAGCACAAATAAAAATGGATAAACTAGCAATCCATCACGCTAAAACCGACTTTAAATCATTCTGGAAACATACAAATCGATTGCAAAGTAGGCCTGGGCTCCCTGTGAGTGTTGGAGGGAAAACTGATCCTAAGGATATTGCTAACATGTTTAGGGATGGCTTTATGGTCGAGTCCCCCTTGGGGCCCTCTCGCTCAGTGCTGGATACTGAGTCTATCGTGGATAGGAAAACCCAAATTACTGCTAAGGATATTGCAATGACTATTAAATCCATGTCAAAGGGAAAATCGCCTGGACACGATGGGCTCAGTATAGAACATCTCAAATATGCAGGACCGCATTTGCCTAGGGTGTTATTTATGTTGTTCAACTTTTGTCTGGGTCATGGCCACTTGCCGGATAAGATGTTACAAACAGTGGTCGTGCCAATTGTGAAAAACAAAACAGGAGATCTTTCGGATGCAACTAACTATAGACCCATCTCTCTGGCAACTGTTGTGTCCAAGGTGTTTGATAGCGTGCTTAATACTCAATTGAACAAGTATATTGAACACCATGATAACCAGTTTGGGTTCCGACAGGGCCTGTCAACTGAGGTAGCTGTTTTAAGTGTTAAGCATGCTGTCACTTACTACACTAAGCGTAGCACACCTGTAGTCGCTTGTTTCCTCGACCTTTCGCGGGCCTTTGACCTGGTTTCGTATGACTTGCTGTGGCAGAAGCTCGAGAAGTCTCAATTACCTAGAGAGCTTCTGAATATATTCAAATATTGGTATAGGAACCAGGTCAACAGTGTGCGTTGGGACGGGTGTTTGTCTGATTCATACAGGTTGGAATGCGGTGTGAGGCAGGGGGGATTGAGCTCGCCAACGCTCTTCAACCTGTATGTTGGTGCGCTAATAGAGGAGCTCAGCAGCACTAGAAGCGGATGTTATATTGATGGCATTTGCATGCACAATATTAGTTATGCGGATGATATGGTGCTGCTGAGTGCCTCAGTATGTGGATTGAGAAAGCTCATTGCAATTTGTGAAGCATATGCCGAGTCCCATGGTTTAGCATACAATGTAAATAAGAGCCAGGTTATGGTCTTTGGGGAAGGGCGCAAGAAAATTGAGATGCCCAGCGTATTTTTAAAGGGTAGCGCGCTGCGCCGCGTGAATAAGTTTAAGTATCTGGGCCACTTGTTGACACATGACCTTAATGATGGCGATGATGTTGAGAGGGAACGCAGGGCGCTTTCAGTTAGAGCGAACATGTTGGCTCGCAGGTTCTCGCGTTGCTCAAAAAAGGTGAAAGTAACCCTCTTCAGAGCTTATTGTACAAATTTTTACACGTGCAGCCTGTGGGCCAACTGTCCGCGTGCGTTGTACAGCGCTTTGCGAGTGCAGTTTAATAACGCATTCAGGGTGCTGATGGGGTTGCCCAGGTATTGCAGTGCATCAGGGATGTTTGCAGAAGCGCGGGTGGACTGCTTCAACGCAACTATGCGAAAGCGGTGCGCTTCCCTGGTGCGCAGGGTACGGGGCAGCTCTAACACCATCCTATCAATGATAGCGAGTAGACTGGATTGCCGCTATATTAACCGTTGCAGTGCAATTTCTGCTGGAATTGCTCAGAAAAAATAATTTTAAGTAAAATAGAGTGTACTACTAACATAGAATAAGTCTTTTATAACTAACAAAAGTGAGTCATTGTAACTTTAATGAATAAATTTATTATTATTATTATTATGATGGGTTTTTTGCAACTGCAATATTATTTTCAACTTTTTGTCTAATTAGAAAATCAGAAGCTAGTATTAGTCAAAAAGTGGAATTATTCATTTGCATGAATTGGAAAAATATAAATTATTACTTGTTTTTTTTTTACTTACAACTAACTTTTATACTACATAAAGTGATCATAAATAAATTATCAAATTTAATTTTGTCTTTTGTTTCCTTTTTTTTTCATGAAAATTAATGGTAACAAGTTTATAACCAGCTTCATTTGTCAGAAAGTAAAACTTAATGGATTTTCGTGAAAAAAAAGGATAAATAGGATTTAAATACAAACTCCAAAAAGCACGACTTTCTTATGCAAAATATTCACAAGTTAAGAAATTATTGGAATATTTCTGCAATTTATACCTTAAAAGAATTGTAGTAAACGAGCAACTTTTTTCAATACTGCGACAACTTTCACTAGTACATTTTTTTTTTCATGAAATCTGCTTGAACATACTCGTAAAGTAATTTTTTGATTAGGATTTTTTCTTGCAATATTCTAACTTTTTAAATTGACATGGGTATTCTAGCTCAATAGAATAACTAGTCAAAGTAAAACATATTACCTGCTCATCTTTTGGCAACAAAAATAAGTTGGTACCTTTGATACATTGTTTTTAATAATTATTTTTGTAAGGGACATGGGCGATTTTCTGAAAAAAAACTAAGATCATAACTTTTTCACGGGTAGAAATCGGACTAATATTGGTTGCGTTAAAAAGGTCAGAAAAGACCCCAGCTATGCGCTATTTCGATTTGATCCTTACTTCCAGGGACACCCTGTATAATAGGTTGGGGAAAAAGTTTCTTCGCATTTTTAAGAAAATTCAAAGCATTTTTTATTATAGTTTATTAAAAAAAATACTTTTTGCCTTCTTGTAGGTAGGGGTGATCCCATTGCTATAGGAATTTTGAGGCTTCTGATCAAAATACCGCGACAAGTGGTTCTGGCAGTCCTCTCGTGATGTTAACCTGACACTGCCCTAAGAATTCTGAAGAGACCGAAACAGGTGGAAATCTGAAGGTGCAAGGTCGGGACTATACGGCGGATGCATTAACACCTCCAAGCCAAACTCTCTTATTTTTTGCTAAGTGGCTAAAGATATGTGAGGTCTAGCGATATCATGATGAACTTCTTGCTTTAATCTCATCAGTTGTTCGCAGTAGAGTTCAGAATCGATGGTCCCGTCTGGTGGTAACAGCTCATAATCATTACCTTACCGTAACTTAGTCAAGCACTAGCACGAGAGGTAAAGGATTTCGTTACTAATTTGTACCCTCATTTGAGGATTTATTGTCATTAATAACATCATTAAGGTCTCCCACCGTTCTTTTGTGGACGCCAGGTATATTAAAATGAATCCGTAATAGAAATGATATGCAGCGGCATGATAAGCTTCGTGCGAATCCATTCAATAAAATCTTAAAAATACTTACAGAAGGTACCGTAACTTTTGCGTTAACTTAGTAAGAAAGTTAAAGATCCAGTATGAAAGGGGGAACTCTTAGCAAAAAATAAAAGAAATTCAAGAACTCTATGGCAAACTATACATCATTCAACTAACCGAAACACAAATAAGTCAAGTAACTTGGAGCTGCTGGATTCCCAGGATACCCCACTATTATCGGTTGACAATGTGAATGTGTACTTTGTGAATGTGAAGAAAATTTCATCAGGTTTGACTTTGCAGAAAGGTTGTAATTTTAATCAGCCTTTTGGCTCACCAGTCGCGTCTTTCGCTTTTTTGAGCACTGATCCTGAAGAGGTATACAAGATCCTCATGAGCTTGAAATCTGAAAGTGCACCGGGATGGGACAACGTACCCACTCGATTTTTAAAATTAGCAAATGAATTGGTAGTGCCAATATTTCACATCTGGCAAATCTATGTTTTGAGATGGGGATCTTTCCAGCAGCATTAAAAAGGGCAATGATTACACCAGTGTAAAACATTGGCGTTAGAGGAGTTGCTCTGTCATTATTTGCAGACTATCTTAACGAGCGTAAACAACAAGTCAAAATAGACCAATATATTAGTAACGAAAGCCGTTTAGGCGCAGAATGTCCAATTCGCAAAATGTCAAACGTTCGCAAAATGTCCAGTTCGCAGAATGTCCAGTTCGCAGAATGTCCAATTCGCAGAATGCCCAATTAGCAGAATGACCAGTTCGCACAATGTCCAGTTCGCACAATGTCCAATATTTAACATAACTTTGTCAACATCAATCTTAATTAAATCAAAAGTGGGGTTTAAATAATTAGTCAACATATTGGTTATAAATCACTTTAATCTTTGTTTTTATTTAAAATAACAAAACAAAAATAAAATCATAAATGAAAATAAACAATACATAAATTGTCATATCAACTTAAAAAATCAAAAACGTAGTTTCAGTCCGGTGATTGTAATTGTGAATTTGTAAATCACTGTTAATAACAAAGCTTTATTTAAATAGACTTAAAAATATTTATATTTTGAAAAATTTTTTAATTGAAATTTGCTCATTTTCTAGGTTTCTGAGGCATTTTTTATATTGAATATCAAAATTAACATCTTTGAGCCTTCTTTTGTTCTTTATGAGCCTAAACAAGGAATCGTTCATTATATGATCATAATGTTTGGCCTCCTTCCGGAGTTTGTCAATGAAATCGTATAGGTTTGGATGTTTAGGTATGCGGCGATTAAACCTGTGGTTCCAACCTTCAATAGCGTTGGTTGTTCTGTGCCGCTGTCCGGCACAGCTCAGCACTGTGGGTGATTGTTGAGGATACCAATTACTTTCGAAATACCGCCGAAACTTTCGCATTTCCAAGGTATCTGAACCTATTTCTAAAATGTATTGCCACGCGCCTGTAATAATACAATTACAATTAGCCGATGAAAATAAACCATAAATAACTATTTATAAATGTAATGTTCAGTACCACAAAACAAGCAATTTTTACACAATAATACCAATGATTTATTCAGTAAAACTTGCTACGGTTAAAATGCAGAAAAAAATATTTACTCTCTGTCTTATTCACTCGACTTCAAATATAGAAAAACAATTTTCTTTTGTTATGATTTTCATAATACATAAGTCACCTGGGATCCTGTGGGCTGGAAGTAACGGAATTAATGCGCACATCCTGGTGACATTTCGGCCTTCTTTTGTGGTATTTAGTTTAATTTTCTTAGAATATTTCCATATTGCATCATTAAAGTGGTGAAAACAGCCACTAATTATTGCACCTGGATAAACTGTCGCAACAGCATTCATCTGCGCTTTTTCGTAGTCACTTTTGAAGTATTTTATATCAATACCTAACTTTTCTTTCAGCAGGGAAAACAGACGAGTATATGTATGCTCTGATTTATCCGGTAACAGGACGTAAATAGCGGGCACAATGTTTGAATTTAAGTCAAAATGAAAAACATATAATTGATAAAACGGCTTCGGGGCCGCTTTGAATGTGCCATCTGCAAAAAATGTGTGACGTCTTTTTAGCATTTTACGGGCAACGTGGGTGACAAAAGTCAAAAAAAAATTATCGGTCCCATCTTCATATTTAAAAAAAAAATTTGCTAGAGCTTCAGGTATGTGTATGTTTTCAGTAGTATTATGATTTAAAAGATCTGTATTTAGGAATTTCGCGCTCTGTACAACGTATCTTTAATAGTATTAAATCCAGGTACACAGTTGGAACCCATTTCTTGAACTTTCTTTTCATAAATCTTTTGTATGGGACCTAAGTCTTCACAAACAGCTTGTTTGAATGTCTGAATCCATGTATTTAATGTGCTTTTCAACCGACTTCAAAAAAAGAGGAGGTTCTCAATTCGACTGTATGTTTCTTTTTTATGTTTGTTACCTCATAACTTTCGACTGGGTGAACCGATTTTGATCATTCTTTTTTTATTTGAAAGTTGTAGCTTCCCGAATGGTCCTATTTTAATTTGGTCTAGTTCTGACAGTGGCATCCATGAGAAAACCACATAAGTCCTAAATCTAGATAGACAAAATGCGCGAAAAATGGACGACAAATAAACGAATAACTTAATATTGCGCCAACCGATTTTGATAATTCTTTTTTTATTTGAAAGCTGATGCTGCCCTTTGAAAAGGGCAGCATCAGCTTTCAAATAAAAAAAGAGGGGTCGTGTGGTCCCATTGTAATTTGGTTTAGTTCTAACAGTAGCATCCATGGAAAATCCATATAAGTCTTAAATCTAGATAAACCATATGCGCGACAAATGGAGAATAAATTCTTTTTTTATTGGAAAGGATATACTTCAAGGGTAGTTTGATGAGTGTTAAGTTCTGATTATGGGATCCATGACAAAGTAACGGAACTCATCAATTCTCAGGAGCAATTGGACAATACTTTTTCGATGTATAAAATAAATAAGAACTATTCACTGAAAATCAAGAAATAAACAAAACTTTTAACAAAAAAAAAACCAACTTCAAAACAGCGCCTCAGATCTTCAAGAATTGAGCCAGATATCCAACACTTTTCACACAAATTTTGTTCGTTGTAATTTAGGGTTTAGAGTCACAACAATGCATTACATAGCCAGAAAGCTGTTCATCACTCTTGCCAATCTAAATTTTTCTTATCTTATCATAAGTATTTCAAGGGAGAATCTGTAATAAACTAGTTTACGAGAATATTATTGAATCAGCTGTTTTTACGTGAAGCCATATTGGAGTGACAAAATACGTCAAATGTCACCAATTGACATCATGGGAGGGCTTAATGCGGCGTTAAAGATACCCCGAGGCAGCGACAGCGTAAACCGATGCTAAAGCATCTCTTCAGCGCTAATGTGCGTTTATGAATAACGTTTTTGAGCAAACGGTTGTTTAGTCCTCTATAGTGCACTTTAAGAAGGCGCAATTTTTTTATGAATAAGACCGTTATAATGTAGTTGGTGGTTAGTAGATAAAGTTAACTTATTTTAGTGGGGTTTACTGCTCCAGTTCGAATGTCATGTGCCCGAAAGCTGATTGGCCGAAGTCATTAGCTCGAGCTTCCGAATGACCGATACCTTATAGCATCGACGTCCACAATGCCGACTTGCCATTAGCTCGAACTTCCGTTTGACCGAAAAGCCATTGCGCCGATAGTTCTTTTCTTCGAATGGTTTTTTTTGTACTTATGTATAGCGGTAGCCATCGAAAATAAAAATGACTAAGAATATCAAAGTATTTAAAGCGTGTGTTAATGAACCGTCGTCGAAAATAAGAGGAAAAAAGGTGGACAATTATATTTAAGTCATTTGTGCAAATAATGAAAATATGTCAATATTAGACTTGTTAAAAGCCATCGCAAATCACATAGAAGTCTAAAATCGCTTTTAGAGGATCCTCAGAACTCTGGGCATGGGGACACACAGATCAAGTTCGTTGTTCTAATTTCTGCTTTTTATCCAAGCCCCTTTAGCACATTCACCAACATTTTTAGTTACTGCTGATTGTTTTAATCCGGCGTCATTGTTGCTGGGTATTTAATACTCGACGGATTTGAAAACCGTTATAACTTTAAACCTATTTCTCTTATTTATGAAACTAGTATTGACATACGCTTGATTAAGTGTATGATAATGTATATAGGTAAAGTATACCTGGCCACAACGGCTAAGTTCTGCTTCGTAGCCACAATGACGCCCCGGGTAATTATTCTTGTTAAACACAATGTTGTATAGTGCAAATATATTTTATGTTGATTACACCCTGCTGGTCGAGCCATGCGAAGGATAGAACTATCGGCGTAAACCCGGTCGTTATAATATGTTAGGAGGTGACACCAAAGAGCAAGTAAGTTGTATAACTTACTTGCTCTTTTCGAGCTTTGCAACTTAGGCAACATAATACGACATAACTTATGAAGAACAAAAACTAAACTAAATATAAATATATAGTTTAGTTTTTGTTCTTCGTTTTGTTGTTATAAAATAACAATGGGATATATTAGGGCTGTATTTAGGCTAAAAAAAGAAAAACTTGATCTGTGTGTCCCCGTGCCCAGAGTTCTAAGGATCCTCTAAAAGCGTTTTTTAGATTTCTATGTGATTTGCGATGGCTTTTAAGAAGTATGATATTGACATATTTTCTTTACTTGTACAAATGACTTAAATATAATTGTCCACCTTTTTTCCTCTTTTTTTCGACGACGGTTCATTAACACACGCTTTAAATACTTTGATATTCTTAGTCATTTTTATTTTCGATGGATACCGCTATACGTAAGTACAAAAAAAAACCATTCGTAGAATAGGACTATCGGCGCAATGGCTTTTCGGTCAAACAGACGTTCGAGCAAATGGCTAGTCGGCATTGTGGGCGTCGATGTTATGAGGTATCGGTCATTCGGACGCTCGAGCTAATGACTTCGGCCAATCAGCTTTCGGGCAGATGACATTCGAACTGGAGCAGTAAACCCATTTTAAGGGTTGCGTGTATAGTAATTTTTGTTCATAAATCATCTTAAAAAAACATATTCTGCAATATACAACATAAAAAATGAGATTTTCGCATTGAATTACATGAAATTTTTACATTACTTAAAGTGATATAGGTACTTAACCTATATCGGTTCTTAAAACATACCTAAGGTAGGTAAGTAGCTACATAACCCTAAAATAATTTCGCTTGTAAAATCAAAAATATACACATTAAAATATCACAACAAACTGCTTTTATCCAATTCAATCATCCAATTGCTATCCCGTCGTGAGTTGACCCCCCCAACTCAGTAAACTAGAAGTTGAAAGCGAATAAGCTAATACTTTCAATTTCCTAGTTTTACTACGAGTATGATGGGAAACCAATTGATCTTGTATACCTGTATGTGAAATATTTACCGGGTGATTATCAAAAGACTTACAAAACGATATTGTTTTTTTGATTTGACTTTAATTTTTCGTACTAAAATACTGTTTCAACTGATTTGTATGGTGACCTTGAAATAAAATAAAAAATATCCCCTGGACATTATTCCACACAGCGCCATCTAGCCCCAAAGTAAGCTAATTAAAGCTTGTGTTATGGGATACTAGACAACGGATAAACATACTTAAATACATTTTCTTTTGTAAATACATACTTATTATACATAGGAGACACCCAGACCAGTACAAACAGACATGTTCATGCACACAAATGTTTGTTATTAGTTAAATAAATTTCATTTTCATTCAGGTAGTTTCTTCATTACCACCCTGTATATCAGCTTCAATATTTTTACAGTTTAGTCTACACATAGTATGTAGGTATGCTAACCCTTAAGTATTAGTGCTCATGTTTTTTACACCCTGTATACTCAAGCTACTTTATTTGAAGATAAAAATGAGCTAAGATTTGCGAAAGCCCCGGGTTTGATTACCACTTGACTCCAAGGGCCGACATTTTAAATTCTCTAGTTTTCCTTTAATATCTATAAGTTATTCAAATAGCCCGGTCCAGATTTCAACTGTTTACCAACAAATTATGTCAGTATTGAAAATTGTATGTTATTGCCTACTAGGTAATGATTAATGACGACATTTAACTTTTTTACTTACTGTCAATAGAATATTTTGTATGAATAGGGACTATGTTAGGACATTTACTTTTCATTGACGCAACAGTGAACGGTCTCCATACAAGCAGCGTGGACAATATTATTATGACCTCAGAATTTCACTTGATACTCGTAATAAATGACAAAATGAGCAACACGTTAACTACTTCATATTCAACAACCAACGTACTTAACTTGAACTCTCGTCAACTACATTTACTATGAAATCTGAGGTCAGTTTAAAGTGTTTTTTTTAGGAATCATTTGTTGCTAAACATACGCATCTATCGCCATTTTGTAGATATTTGCATAAGTTTTCAATAGCCAAGTGTATAAATGTTTGAATTTTCACAAGTTCACGAAATAATCACAAATGTGAAACACGTATTGGGTAAGTAAATCTCTTTAATAACACACATGGATTAGTTAGGTACATAAAAGTCGATAGGGTTACAGGTTCAGTCGACCTAGATTCTTTAAGAGGTTGTAGTTTACATCATTTGTGACTGATCTGATTATGAAATACCATACGCCAAACTCAACCGTTTTAAAGATATTGGACTTTTAAGTTTTACATACTCAACAATTTACAAATATTGTAAATTGTGCTTCTAATGAAGCAGCAGAATGGTTTTAGCAGATTTTGTATAGCTGGTAAGTGATATCATTAGTTTTATTACCAAATTTGAAGGCGAATGAACGAACTGAGTCATAGTAGACGATTGATAGCAAAAAAAGAAAAAAACCTTTTAATTTGCGTTAAAGTAACAAACAATTTAAGGAGAACACATTAAAAACGGTTATTTAAATTGTTATAATAACTAAATTAGATAAAGAAAGACACTGAACTACTACTGTTTGGGAAAAATGGCTATAATATTTCCTGTTACAAAAAGTAATCTCACTAAACACTACACATTTTTACCGATTTTCAGAATAAACATAATGTCGGCGGAGAAAAAGAAGAAATCATATCTCGGCTCCGATATCACTTAGAACAATTCTGACCACTCAGATATGTTTCTTTATTAGGGTGCTATAAAACAGTGATACAATTATTGATGGCCGACAATAAAAAAAATGACGCCACGGGTCCATACAAAGTTACTCGAACCACTTTAAATTGGCAACTCATTCCGTCTTATTCCAAAACAGAGACTAAATTTATTACTAGGTTTATACTTGGACTCAACCATGGACTAAAAAAACCTTATTACAAAACGAAGTTTACCACTAAACTTCGTATTATCTGTGGTACTAAAGTTAATCCCGTGTGACCCCTAAAACTGTCGAAATCAAGCCTGTGGTATATCGTAAGTGTGAGGGCGATATATATCTGTCTCTTTCCCCCTAGTGTATCTATGGACTAACTTTGCTTTTGAGGTTAACTTAGAATTTGTGGTGTCAGTTTTTCACGAAAATAACACCGATTTAATGGATTTCTAAGTGTTACATATATAAGAGATGTCTCAGCAATTTGGTAAACATCGTCAGCAAGTCAATCCTTTCGAATTGGAAGATGAAGACTTCAAATATAAATATAGATTTACCAAACGTTAAAGCCAAAAAATTGTTGATATCTTACGTGAGGATTTGGCCCACGACTTCCGTGGATGCCCCTTGAGCCTTTAGCTTCAAGTGGTTTGCAACAATTCAAACACACACATATAATCACGAAACAGTTGAACATTCCGACCCATGCAGTACAATATTAGGAACACTGAAATACCTAAAGAACAATTATTTCTTTTTTTATTTGCATCCAGTTTGCAACGTATTTCTAACAACTCGGCATACTCCAGCATACTGATATTAGTCTTTGCTAGCAACAATAAAGTTCTTTCTTAGATTTTATTTTTTGATCGTAAAAAATATTAAGAATAATTTCATATAAACTGTAAACTCGTTCAAGATAAACTATAACAAATAGATGATTTGTTTCGTTTTTGATAAATAGTTATTTATGAATCTAAAGTATGAAGTTCATTTAAACGTTTAGAGAAACGGAACGCGTATTGAACGAAGTCTGTGTGAAAGGATGAATGAATGCCGCTTTTTGTTTTAAACCACGGACGATCTTTGATTTATCTTGTCCTTAGATAGTCTTAGATTTGTAATAAGAACACATTTTAGGCCTGGTACTAATTTTAATGCTGTAACAATCCTAGATCTTTTAGTCCAGGTTTAAACCAGTTTTAAAGCATTTTTTTGTAATAAGGCTGATTAAGGTTTGTAGTTCATCATTTATTATCGATAGCCTAAGTTGGACCGTAAAATTGCGTTATTTATTAATGAAACTACAACAATTTTAGTGTGGTCTAAAAATCGTTATCAAAAACAATCATGAATAATATTTTGAACAAACAAATATGATAATTAGAATACCAAAAATTATACATCAATTTCGACCTGAAAATACCTTTTTTTAACATCCAAAGACCTACGTGTTCGGGCAAACGGGTGAAGGCACCCAAGCCTGAGCCGCTGTTCCAAAATTCCATAAAAAATGTCACTAACGCTAGCGACTGTAAACTCATCGTATGTACAGGGTGCACTCAGGCCTCTGTCACTTCATGTACTTGCGCTTCATAATTACCTACCAGCCGCCAGGTCTTGGAAAGAAAACTCATTTGGCAGTTGTTTGTCAACAGCCGCGTAGAGCATTCGTATGCGAATCTTGCGGCTGAACTGACGTGACGTCACACGTACTGACCACAGCTGACATCTATATCGAAGGAGATAGCCCTGGCAATCTAATATGCATGACACACGACAGCACGTATTTAAAAATGACAAAATTTAAAATTTATTAAAGTTAAACTTTATATGAAGTGATTTATCTGTAGTAACTGTTAAGTCATATATAATAATATATCTTGGTACAGGTACGGTCGGCCAAGATAGTGGTCTGAAACTTTCTGTGATAATTCTTACTACGGTTGCCTTTTTAATATTTTCAGTCTTCAACCGTAGGGCGGTAGACCACATTTTGGCTGACAGTACACTTAGCCATCTTATTGCTAGACTTACCTTTTAGTCAGGCTGCCGGCATTCACACAGCATGCGGTCCTCTAAGATTCCTCACAAAGTCAGAAATAATAAGTATTTTGATGATTGTGTCTAGCTTATAGAACCACAGCTACGCCTTGCTGGTCTTCTGTCGGGACTCCGTCTGCAGCACCAACTGCATTGATGAACTGATTTCTCGTGGTTCAACTAGCAGACGGCTGGCACTAAATCACTCACTATTTAACTAACTAAATTTACGTTGCTTATATAACTGCCAGTGTGCCGCCCGCACCCGCTTTACGCCCAATGCAGTTATGCGTGCTATTTTTCAAAGTTCGATCTCCGTATTAAAATGTAACAACTTCGGGATTCTACTCGCGGAATTTATATTTTTACATTTTTCTGACCAGACGTTTCTTTGTACTTAATATCACTTTTTCAAAAAAAAAGTTTACTATTTTAAAAACTTTCGAAATTTTGGCTTGTCCTTATATCACAATGTTTGAGACGCACCTCAAGAGAATTTGCAAATTGTTATGTGGGATTTTATAATTATGTATTAAGTTTAATCTTACCATAGTTGGTGAAAAAACGACCAAAACGTTAAACATGTAGTTTTGTTGACAAACAATAACTGAAATAATAGTACATTGTTACCCTAGGGGTGAAAGTAACTTATTTAGTCCCGAGACCCGTCAAACCCCGGTTTGGCGCCCGGAACGAGGTGAGGGCGCCAATAGTTCGAGGAACTAAATAAGTCTTTAACCCGAGGTAAACACTGTGCTTTTCATTACAAGGAAAGTAAAAATAAAAGCATGAATTAGCTAAAGAAAAAATGAGTAAATTTTATTTTCCACTACCGCTTTAGCCTCTTCTCTTATAAAATCAGGCGTTAAATTCATATCAGAATCAGATGAACTCATTTTATAGGTACAAATCTCTGCAATACGTATAAACAAAAGTCTTCAAATCGAAAAAATTAATGAAGATCGAATTGCCGCTTTCCCGCCTATTTTGTTTGTTTTTTTTTCTGTGGCCGGCCAGCTATTCAGCCATTATTTTTTATTTTCATCATTGAAAAAATGGTAAATATTTTGCCCAAATCTAAGTTATTTTAAAGAAATTGTTGAAACTAAATTATAATAAAGTTATTTAAAAAATATATATTCTTTAATCAATACTTAACTTTAAGTTATTTCAATTTTACATCGTGGCTGTATAGAAAGTTGGAACATGGTTCAATAGATATGTGAAAAAGAACTAGTTTTTTTTAAAAATAATTTGACAGCTGTCAGTTGAAAGTAATTCTCCCTAGGGATGAAAAGTATTACTTTCATCCCGCTCCTCAGGCAACTTCAGACCTACTTTCAGAGTATGAGTAATGAAAAAGTTCTAACATTCCCAATTTTCCCGAATAATAGCCCAATTTGCTGCCAGTTTTTAAACAATTTTAATAACAAAAACCTAATTACTCCCGAATAATAGGATTAATAATCATTAAGATCATAATTCATATTAGAAATCAGTTGGTAAAGAAAACCCTACAGATTTAGCAATCATCTCTTACATTGTTTTGAAACTGTTGCTACGAGGCGTAGTGAAATATCTGTTCTGTAGTGCAATTTTTCTACGACGATAGGCGCCTGCAATTGTGCTGCACTTCAAAAAGGCGGATAATCCTTTCAGTTAGAAAAGTATCACGCTTTACATAATTTATAGCTCCGATACTTTTTGTAAATTTCATTAAAGTAAAATATATTTGTAAATTCGTTAAAAGTTAATGCATTGCTGTTTTATTTCAATTATTTTAGATTATTATAATATGATATGAAATTATCATAATATGTTAGTTGTTATAATTACGAAATAAGTGAAGCAATTTTTTGTTAAGTTGAATTCACTGCTTAAATAAAACTACCTTTAATTTTATGGATTTAAAGAACTCATTTGTTAAAACGTTATATAAATTTCGAAAAGAAATTCCATCCTACGCAAAAGAACCTAAAATAAATATATTACAACCAGAGTAAAGCAAAAGTCATCTGATAATGACTATTATTTTGAATTTAGATACATAATAACTTAATAAATAAATATCTTGGACACCAGACAGAGATATTCTTTGCTTGCTTCAAACTAAGCGGAGCTGAAACTGCTAGACCGTTTTTCAAGTTACATACCTACTTAAAACAAAAACAATACCATTCATCCACTGAACAAAACCAAAAATGTTCGTCACATGAATATATGTCCTGAGACCGAGCCCACGACCCTTGGCGCCTTCGGGTTTCTAGCATTGCGACGCAAAACGTAGTATGTTATGTATAAAATACGGTTATTAGAATACAAAAAAATCAACATTAATATCGCACAGTAAGTATGTTTTTTTAATGACTGAAAATTGACGTAACTACGTGTCCGACAACGGGAGTGGGCCTCAGGCCAGTAATACTCAATTCAATTCAATTCTTAATTAATAAGTACTTAAATAAATATATAATAAATAATACATATCTGGGACAATTCACACCGAAATCATCTGACCCCAAACTAAGCAGAGCATACTGGGCGATAAACATACTTAAATATTTCTAAATATATACTTAAATAGATAATAACACCCAGACACACAACAAATACAAATGTTCGTCACACAAATATTTGTCATGAGTGGGGATCGAACCCACGACCTCCGGCGCTAAAGGCAGGATCGCTGCCATTGCGCCAACAGGCCAGTCGAAAATATAATGTTATTTCTAATATCTTTATTTGAAATAACATTATAACAAAAAAAATAACAAGTAACAGGTTAGGTTTATACATTTTTCAGTGCTGATTTCCAGCGGTTAGCACAGCCCTAGCATGTATCGTAGAAACCAAATCAACTTGTTATCAATAGAGAAGGGAAAGAAAAACAAACGTGACTTCGCCGTTGCATAAATTGAAGTAGAACGGCCGAGCCCGGGCGGAGCTTGCATCCGCGTTAGCAAAGTGCGCTTTGCTGGAAAACAATTTATGTGTGGCAGTGGGTTCGATTCCTACTCATGACAAATATTCAAGTGACGAATATTTGTGTTTGTTGTCTGTCTATCGAAATATAAATTTAGAAATATTTAAATATGTTCATCTGTCTCTGAAAGTACAAGTACAAGTTCTGCTTAAAAAAAATCGTTTGCTCAAAGATTTGCGTAATAGGTATAAACGTTGATGGACTATTTATCACAGTCGCTGCCACGCTGAAGAATCATTCTAATAACAGATGTACCTATATTAAAATAAGTAGGTAAATAAGATAATACTCTAATAAAAAAATCTATATCTCTGGAGCATTCTGAACAACTCTGACCCTCGGTAAGGAACGGACATTGCTGCCGTGACGTTCCGCAAACCAGGCGACTGCGACTGAACTACCGAGAACTTCAACAGAGTTGTAGGTTCAAGTCCCGCCTAGGAGCAAAGTTATTTTTTCTACTTTATATAAACAAATAAAATAAAATAACATAACAAATAAATTGAAGCATTTCATCAACATCAGAACGTTAAAGATGCCCAGCTGATTAATTTGAAATGTTTTAACTTGAAGTAAGATCACTCAAGTATTTTGGAGCAAAATGTAAAATAACGAAGTAATAAAGATTTATTAAGAAAACAAGGGTAAAAGTAGTATTCTAAAAACACTCGCAGGGCAGCAGAAAAAGTGTTGGCAACGACTTAAATTACCTTGTTAGAAGTACACAGTGAACTGTGAAGTTAACCATCAGCATAACTGAACTTAAGCAGTCTTCAGTCTTCACACTGAACGACTCGGAGTTTAACGACGAACGCACTGCTCATTTACGACTAGTTTTTGCACACTGTGTTGGTTCGCGACGACAACCAATTTACCGCGCTGGGCGCTATAATATAAATACTTAGCTCTTAATCGAGTTGTTATAAACAAGTATCCTACGATCACGGGTTAAAGGTTTATTTTCAAATATCCGTGTAAAGTTGTATTAAAGTTCAGCCACGCCGCGGGAACGGGGGCGCGTTTCTTCGCAACAAGTGAATTTAATACGTTCAAAGAAAACAGCCGGTTAATATCATTGCTGAGTTTGTAATGCTAGGCGGCACACTTAACTACTTACTAACGACTTTAATTTCATACTTTCGCCTGTAACCGCGAAATAAAACATTTGAAAGACTCACGAGAAGCACAGCAATATAAAACGGTTAAAAGTTTTTCAGGCACTGGCAAATTTTATGTTTTAAAAAAATCACAGAAATTTATTACGCGGTCGCGTGGATATTCCTTTTCACAAAGTAATATTTTTTGTCAGAAGTTGAGTTTGTATTAAACACTGAATTTAATAGGAACATCCAATGCACTGTATACGGGTGCGCTTTCGTTGCGGGTCTAGGCCGCAATGCCCGGGGCCTAGACTCCAGGATAGCAAACCAAACTGCATTTAAATTTCCCTGAATCACCCCCCTACGCACCCCCTTACCAAGGGCCACCCCTTCGGTTATTGAATAAAATGACCGCCCAAATAGTTTATCTCGCTTCCTCGTGCAGATGGGCGCCTGCAAAACAAGTTTAGGAATGACATTTTTGCACTGTTTTGCGTGCATTGAAAAGGTCGGCCGCGGCAAAGTTGGATGTTTCACAATAATCGTGACGTTGTCTATTTTATTACTATATTTTTCGATTTCGATTCAACGCAGATTTCAATTTGATATTCGTGATTTGAATATGCAGTTTGAAGTGGGCGTGGCTTCGGTGCGAAGAATGCCGAACGATATTCCAGCTGCTCTGTACAACATCACCATCGCTGCACCTTCACTCCAGAGTGAGCGTGCGGTGGGCACAGCACCACCCAACTTGTTACTAGTAGTTCCGTTGGAAATCCGAAATTCATGGAATTTCTCGTATTCTGCAATCTTGATATCAAACTCAAACTCAAATAACTTTATTTAAATAGACTTTCACAGTAAGTACTTTAAAATCGTCAAATTCAAAGCAAAATATTAAATAATAGACATAAATACTTTAGTAATATGGATATTTAAAAACACAATATACAGGCGTAATGCGACTCTGCCACCGCGTCGGAGTTGTGTTTTGCTGAGAAGACCCGGCGAGAAACTCAGCAGTTACTTTCAAACTTTGTTTTGGGTTTACAACAGGCGTTAGTAAAGTACAATGTGTTGTAACAATAAACAATACAAATACACCCACTGAGTGTCTAATCTAAAGAATATAAAACAATGTAAAGACACAAACATAAAAAAATATTAAGAAAAATTGTTAGTCAGTACATACTAAATATTATCTAGGCACCGTCAACTCCTGTTACTTCGCCTTTTGTAGCATACTTCGCCTAAAATGTTCAAACGATCATAACTTTTTTATTGTATAGTATAACTATTAAAGTTGCAATAATACTCACCACACGAACCTTTAGTAATTCTCTAATTACACGACCCTGTTTTCATTCAAAATTGGCACCAGGCTAATAGTCTTAATCTAGAACTAAGTAACACATACGTGAAGGTGCGATTGTTATATTAAGCAAAGTAAAATAAATATCTTGTACTACAGGTGTTTCTAAGGAAATTTACACCGAGGTAGAAATACTTTGTTGCAACTTGCAACATTGAATATTACCTATCCTATAAGATAGTAATATGATAGTTTCAATTCACCCTCCCTGGAAATGGAGCTTCATAATACGTAATTGCTCGCAACCCTCAGTTTAGGGGAATTAACTAGATTGGATACAAGCAATTTGTAACAAGGCCCGAGTACAGTCTAGCTGGTGACCTGCCTGGCTAAGATGTGCAACATAAGGTAATATAAATATCTCGTTTCTCGTCCCTAAGAGTCGACAAAAGAGGTAGACAAGACAAGTTTCCTCGCATGACAAAGGGGTGTAGACATGTTTAACACAGATTTATTAATATTATAATCGATATTATCAATAGTAGTGATTTGAATACACGATAGTATCGATATAAACAATCGATACAAATAATCGATCGAACTAATCGATTTAAATAATCGATGTTATCGATGCAACTAAACGATACAAATAATCGATATGATCTATTAAACTAGTCAATTCAACTTATCGAGTAAACTAATTGATTCGACTAATCAATTCAACTTAATCGCTTCAATTAATCGATTCAACTAATCGATTCAATCATTCGATTCGAAATAATAATCGTTAAATACTTAATTGATTGATTAACTGATAAATAACAATCGATCTATTGAAACGAATAGTCGAATAATCGATTCAAATAATCGATACCAATAATCGAGATAAATCATTTTATCGATACTATTGATACACCAAACTATTAATCTATATAAGTTATATAAGTTATATTATATACGTTTTTTCGCAAAAAGAGAAAAAAACAATAGTCCGCTTTATTTGAATTTAATATTTTTATGTAAAATTTACACTCATAAATAGCTAAAATAGCGACGGCTCATTATTAAAAAAAAAGTCAGTGCTTTGATCTATTTTGACGCACCGCAACGCCTGTTTTCATGCTATTTTATTGCATTATTGGTTTGTCGTTCACAAAAATGACCGACGAGTTCACACACGAGATATCTCTTCTAAACCACGACAAAAATAAGGCGCCATGTTAGGATCTGTCGACAAAATTGAATTTCCCATACAAAATATTAAGTCACGACAATTGCTGCCATGTTAGGACCGGTAGACAAAATAGAAAAATCGAGGAATGAAGAAATTTGATTGGAGTATTTTTTGTCTACTCTTCTCGTAGGGCGCGATCACACTCGAATCTGATTGAGTTTATGCTGTCCCGCCCGTCCAGCTTAAGCTGAACCTTATTTAATAAGGTTCTTACTATAAATCTGAACTCGACTTACACTGGAAATATAAACATTTCTATAATTATTTTAAGTTTACATATCTTTTTATCTTTAACATTTTTAACAGTTTTTTAACAGTTCATAGTTATTACGTAACTAAAGGTTTATTCAATTTAACTGAACAGTTTGACAAACTATTAGTTCGGCGTGAATTTATTATGATAAGAAAAGGTTTTCATTGCTTAGATTTTTAGCATTTTGCAATGCTTTTTTTTAAATTTAAAAACAGGAAACTAAAACAACCTGGATAGCGGCGGAGCTGCCCTTTTTATGTTTATTTTGTTTTTAAGTTTTTGTTGATACACTGTACAAAAGAATTTTACACTTCTGACACTTAAATGAAAATTTAGGTATGATGCCGTTGAAGTTACTCATTGAAATTTACATGGTAAATACCTGAAAGTGTAGTTAAGTTTTAAAAAAAAATGTAATTAAAAAATTTTAGGTAACTAATATTTTAAAATGGCCTTAAAGTTCAGGGAAAACACTTTTTGACTTTTCCAATTGCATAACTTTTTTTTTGAGTTCTGATAAACGTTAGGGATGTAAATTCTTCAGAATCAACTATCGCTATTTTTCATAAAATAACGAAAAAAAATCAGGCATTCATCTCAACAGATCGCGCCACAGTGACTGAAAAAGTGACAAACAGAAGTTTTCAAAATTCGAAAAAAAAATCATAACTCGAAAATTACAAAAATCAGGTAACATACGAGTCCTTATGGTATTTTTGGATACCCCTGAGTGTGAGGAAGCTAAAAAAAAATATTGACGTCTATGTTTGGACCACCCTGTACGAGTATGTGTTTGTTAATACATATAATGAAACATGTTTTCATACAGATATTTTACAAACTTTTTTATATCAATGAAAGTTCTAAATTTATCTCGGACGCTTCGATTGTTACACAAAGAGTTAGCTTGTTTCACTGCAAACTCAGCGGCATAAGTTACATGCACAGTCTCGCAATAGATTTTGAAAAATCATTCATGTGTGTGTAGCCCAATCATTCAAGTAGCTGCCACCCGCGGGGGGCCGCCGCAGATAACGCCATACTAGAATCCCCCCAAATCTGTTAAATTTCATGAAACTATTCGACTGCGTTCAAGTAAATATATTCAAAAATAACTTAGACAGAATACTAATTTCTTGTAAATAACATTTAAAACTTTCTTGTTGCATTTTAACTAATTCTAATAAAAACGGGTTTTTGCAACGAAACAACGGTAAATTACGATAAATTACGGAATTACGGTAAATTGTTTTACCTATTTTTCTCGATGTTTCGGCGGCAATTGGATGTCACCGTGGTCACGCGCGGACTAATAATTGTAATTATTTTAATAAATTTAATGCGCAATTTTGTTTCGTTGCGCAAACCCGTTTTTATTAGAATTCGATTTATGTATTTCAAATATCTATAATAGTTAAGCTTATTTAGCCCCAACCTGTTTAGTAAAGTTAGATGTATAACACCCCCCATTTTTTTACTAATATCGCTTACTAAAGCTGAAAAACACATACCGCGTGTGACACAAACTAAATACTGTTTTAGCAGGATAACATAAACTGGTATGGGTGGTTTCAATATAGATCAGCTGAGACCTGTGTTGAAATATTCTACGAATCGATAAATGATGTCATAGGTAATCGCATCCCCACTAAAACGATCAGGAATTCTTGTTTCCCTGCTTGGTTCTCAAGTTCCATCGTTCATATTTTCAAAACTAAAAACAAAGCATGGATAAAGTAGAAAAAGTACAGAAACCAATCGGATTATGAACTATTCACTTTGTTTAGAGATATATTTAAAAAGGAATCAATAACATGTAACACTAGATATATCAACAGAGTAGAAGATGGAATTTAAAAAAAACAAAGTCTTTTGGGAAATATATTACCTAACAGTCGCAAATCTGTCTCATTTTCCCAATAGTGTATATTAGGTTTAAAGATATTTATTTTCTCCTAACGATTTGACAAAATCACTTACATGAGAAACATAACACTTAAAACATTTTTGGGCTAACTACTAGGAAGAATTAATTTCAACATACAGTTTAGGTACTCAATTTCTATCACAACACAAAACGTACAATAACAATTATCAATAATTATGGAGGTAGGCCAAATTGCACTCGGCTCGCGTCCAACGTCTGCCCGCTCTCGGCATCTCAATAACACCGACATAGCGCACAACTGGATATGCCGGAGTTTATTAAATATATATGGGTTTTTTTTTATTAAGATGAAACATTACATTTTTAACAGTTTATGACATTATCAAATATTTGTTATTCATTTTATTACTTTGTGGATGTAGTGTTTAAGAAGTATTTTATACTATGGTAGATTTTGCCTCTTTAATATCATTTGGTAGTTTGTTATATAACTTTGCACCCTCAAATAAAATATTTTGCTTACCATGGTTTGTTCGAGGCGCATTCATGCCATGGATTATTCAGATTTAAAAGGCAACACGCCAGCTGAAATTTGTAATCTGTTCTCGGCTTTCCATCAATCAGTATTTCAGCCAACTAGTGTTTGTGATTCTTTTAATGTTGATGACATCAACAACCTAGATCTCATTCTGAAAATTTGATTTGTGACTTAAATTTTTAGTATGATGAAGTTTTAATAGAGCCTTAAACCTTAGATACTACCAAAGGAGCCGGAACGGACAACATTCCATCTCTATTTCCTAAAAACACTGCCGTGACTATTCGTAAACCACTGCATTATTTGTTTTACAAGTGTTTGAGTGTGGGTGTGTGCCCGCCCGTTTGAAAATCAGCTAGAAACCTGCCCGTGCACAAAGAGGGGACTAAGAGATTGTAACTAACTACTGACTTATTTCCATCTTCCCAGCTCTGTCGAAGCTCTTTGAGAGGCTAATACATAACAACATATACCCACTTCTACATAATATTATTCTACCAGAGCAACACGGGTTTGTTCGTAAGCGATCCACTGTTACTAACCTAGTTTCCTCACCGAACTATTAAATATGCATCATGTCAAAACAAACAGGGTCAAAAGATCTTAATATAAAATGTTAGTAGGTACAGGTACCCTGATAGGGTGTTGCAAAGATGACAAAGGTTTTGCGAGGTTAACATAATTGTATGGTTAACATAATTATATGTAATAATGTTTGTATGTGATATTATAGCCGCAAACCTGCGCCACCAATTGATATATATATATTTAGTTTTAGATCGCGTTTTTGCTAAAAGTGGCCACTTTGCGCAAAAACGCGATCTAAAACTAAACAACAGAATGAAAACTCGTGGCCAGATATTCAATATTTAAAAGAAGTATTTTTTGAGATATTCATTGTTCAGTTTTTAAAAATAATGTCTAATTTGAAAGTTTTAAAACGAAATCAATTGGTGGCGGGCGCTAGTTGGCGGCTAAAATCGCCTTGTTTCTTTAAATTTGTGCTAAGCCATCCATGCAGCCGGCACAGCATAATTAAGTCACTACAATAAGGTATTGAAAAGTATCCAAATGAACTTACTACAATTTGGTATTATAAAATGATGAACCAGTCACGAATTTAATCTAGTACATACATTGCTTTGATTACAGCGGCATTTTCCATAACATGGGTTGTATAAATATCTCGGGAACGAGCTTAATTTGAAAATAGACAGAGAATTGAAATGATCCGGTAAATCACCCTCGGGGTGAGCGTCTAGACAGCTCACCCCTGTGAAGGGTGAAAAACGGGGTTACTATACCTTGTCCAATTAAGGATGATCATTTTGACAGTTCATGGCCATGATTTCGCAATCACGGGAGAAGGGGTTGCTATGGAAATCAATGTTAAAGTAGAACATGTCAGTGCTTGTTTAATTTTTTATCCAATTTTGTGCAACAAAAAAGTTTCTAAAGTAAATGGCATTTCGGCACTTCATACTTGTACTTTAACTGAACTTAAATCGAGAGACATGATACTCGTAACATTAAGAAAAGATTTTTAATGTTAAAATAACAATGTTTACGATGAGTGTTTAAAATTAGAGATATGATGTAGTGATTCAAGTTGTGTAGAACTGTACAAAGAAGACGTACAGATCCGCTTTAATATACCTGCTATTCAAAGCTGAGCGGAGCCTTCTAATACAATGCGCGATATGTACTAAGAAGTCACCTTGCGTTTTACTCGTTCTTGACTGTACCTAAAAGTTGGTCTTTCACACGAAGCAGATATGGCATTTCAAAACTTCTAGGAGTAGGCCGGCCAGATGTCTACCATGCAAAGAGGATCACTATGTTTACGAGATGGGACTCGCATAGCGAAAACCTGCTGTTTCAAAAAAAGTTGCGCTGCGCTCGAACTGCCACCATTTCTAACGTTGAAAAAAAATGTGGAGGCACTCTTTTAATTAAATAAATATAAATATAAATATGCGCCAGACAACACACCTCTTGTAATGGTCTCGAAGTAGGGATTAATATCCCTGTGTTACGAGGTACCACACAATGAAATAAGCTAGGGGCTTCTCCCAGCACACCCAGACCCGAGTCAATTCAGAAAAGATCGTTTCCTGAATTGATACGACCGGGAATCGAACCCGGGACACTACGGAAATCGAGGCGAGAAACCGTGCTACAGCGCACTACGCCAACCGTGTCGTCGTTAATTATTTTCTTTGTAATCATGCTTCAGAAAATAGAATGGAAAAAGGAAACAAACCCATGCGATTACAATTCGACGATTCTTATCATCTAAAATGATAAGAACTTGTGGTCATCTTAGGTATAATCTGCTCCTCTGCACACTTTTTTGTTATGACTTTACTCTGTTAATTCAATTTCTGTGTATAAAAACAAGATTGAAAAGAGTAACCATCGAGTTTCTTGCCGGAGTCTTCTCGATCGGAAACAACCTCCGAACCGGTGGTAGAGCCACATTATGTTCAATTATGATTTAACTATCATAGTATTATTCTATGTAAGTTTATTTTTATTCAGTATATTTCTGCTACAATTTTTTTTTGTATATGACTTGTCATAAGTACTTTTTATAAGTCTATATGAATAAAGATATTTTTTACTTAACATCAACGACAGCCGCACAGTACAGTTCTAGTATTCAGAAATGAAACCAAAAATGGCATTCTAATTTCTGAAGTCAGCTGTCGTAGTGCGTGCACATTACAGAAGCTCATGGTAGACATCCTGACCCTAAATGAAGACTAAGCGTGACAGTTTTATGTCGCTTATTTGTGACGTCGTATAACTCGTAACTAAATAAAAACCTAATAACGTTAGAGGAATCCGACATTTCTCATTTCATATGCACAAAGAGCAGCGAAAACCGTTATATGTATAGATATGTGAAAAAGAAATAGTTTTTATTTAAATAATTTGACAGCTGTCAGTTGAAATTGATTCTCCCTAGGGATGAAAAGTTACTTTCATCCCGCTCCTCAGGCAACTTCAGACCTACTTTCAGAGTATGAGTAATGAAAAGATCTTTTTTGTATTGTTCATATTTTTGATTATTTATTTCAAAAACAAGTACATCATAATAGGTAATGTTTTTAAGTAAATGTCTTTGTGACAAGTTGTGTTGGTTTCTGTTTCTCAAAAGTAAAAGATAAGTGACTTTTATTAGTTTTCCTTCTCCTCAAACAGTATAGGAGATTATAGGGTCCGTTCCTAACAAGTTACCATACAGCGTTCTAGTATAATAAATATTATTTACCTATAAGTACCGCCCAGCGATACAATATTAAAAGATCTGCTTTTGGCTCAGACGATCTAGTAGGATGTTCCAGATATTAAATTTATGATGAACAGAGTCTAGGCAACCCTACCGCGACCCAGATTCTAAGGGTGTAGCAAAATCCTTTAGAAATCAAGTGTTACGGTCGGTGAAGAAATTGATTGAGTAGATTATATCATTATACTAATTGTTCGTTGGAGTACCCGAGCCAAGGCCCAGGGGCGGAAGGGGGCTGACTGTGGAGTACTCGAGCCAAGGTTCAGTGGTGGAAGGGTGCCTGCCGTGGACAAGGTTCCTAGTTACGGATGGAGCAAAACAAACAAATTACCGTCCCCACCTACCATCATTTCAAACGTGTCTCATTTATTTATCTTGAAGCGCAAAACACTTTTTGGAACTGTGCAACCACCGCAGGAATTGGAACTTCACAAATATTAAGCAAAAATAAATAAATAATTCACGAAGAATCTTATAAAAAAGCCCATACGTTGACAACACTAAGAATGTGTGTGAATGACGCCAAGCCTCTAAGTATGTTACTAGAACTAAATCTTATTAGGACTATGGTGCCTCCCTAATAGCCCAATAGTGTAGAACTTATGAGCTTCCGGCTTGTTGCCACCGACGACATTGTACTCGTTTATTACTATACATCGATATTGTAGGGTTTTGAAAAATGTACTAAAAAGATAAAATACCTATGTGCTTAAGACCAGGGACTATTTTCATTTACTTATAACGAATGTATGCGAGGTCCACAATTCTATCGCATTTTATTTTACGGGTGATTGTGAGGCTTATTATCCAAAATTATCGGCCCGTCCCGGTTTCGAACGGGTAGTTAATGAAATTCCTCAAAACCTATGCTCATCAGGGCTAATTTTGGATTCTAATAGCAAAATATATTGTAAAATCGGTCCAGTAGTTTCGGAGCCTATCCAAACAAACAATCAAACTCTGTTATTAGTTTGTTTTGTATTTTGATTAAAGATCAGATATCCTTTGTAAGCGTTAGTACTTTTTTATTGCTATAATGAACATAGTATTACCTAGCGTATATTATTGCTAAATGTCTGACAGTTCAAACCAAGATCACCTGAACCCTCACTTTGCAGAACTTTTAAATTGAGTGAAAGTCAGAAGTCATCTTAATAATCGTTTTAATGAATACAAATTTAAATACAATGGTTTTTACTTAATTTGAAATATTTAAAATTGAATGTGGTCCTGTTTAGAGATAATCTGCTCTTTTGCGTATTTTTTGTCTTGGAATTATGAATTTTGTATTTGTAGAAAAACAATGTTGAAAAGAAAAAAGAACCACCTATCGAGTTTCTTGCCGGAGTCTTCTAGGTTGTTCGAATCGAGATGTTAGAGTCACACGATATTTCAAACTACTTTATTTATTACACTATTAACATGTATGAGTATTATTTTCTTGTGAATTACCTGCCACTTATCACTTTTTTTTATTTACTCATTTGTGTTGCATACAAAGTAACTATGCAGTAATTTTGCAAAGCCCAGCAAACATTCGTATTCTTTGTTACCATAGATTAGCATTGCATCGTAGTTCCGTCGCAACAGGTTATGGCGAGTTCCGCCGGCCAACTGGCAGGCTGATCTTGACCTTCGGCCTACTTGGCAAACTTGGCCTGCCAGCCCCAAAACCTCGCTTGCCCGGAAACAGGGCCAGGAGAAACTCAAAGAAAGTGCACAAGAGCAGTACCTCTGCCATTAGTGTGCTTCACCTAAACCACAGATTACTAAATAGTTACTACGCAACAGATAATCACATAGAAAATGTACCATTTGGTCAATTGTAATAAAATTGCGTGCTGTCATGTGACGGGCATAAATTTCGAGGGCTACTTCGATACATGATCACGAAGCACCAATGCAATCAATTATGAAATAATTTAAAAGCGTGAGTTAGTCGATATTGAGTGATTACACCAGCGGGCCCAAGCGCCGCTCTAAACAGTTAAACTACCCACCTGCGGCAGATTATTATTAATTTTCGAGTTGCAGCACCACCTGTATTGTGTTGTACGCACACACAAACACACACACACACACAATCACACTACACATTCGGCACCGTATTTATCGTCTATGTATTGTATTACAATTATTACACTACACAATATATTGAATCACTCATCATTTATTTTTATCTATACTGTATGCATTCATTATAATTATGTATATGCACACACGTATGTCCGCCACAAATGTCCGTGTGTCATCTCAGTCTGGGCCTACTGAAAATCAGCGAATGGGCCCATAAAACCCAGATTATGCTGAGTGAGGTCCATTTGTCTTTTTGGCCATCGGGACACCGCTGTCTGATGGTATGGTCTTTTTTTATGTTACATGTTTTGTTGTTAATGCCTAAAACCTAATAAATTTTTATATTTATATTTCTATTTCCATATGATGTCAGTTAGTGGTCAGTAACAAGGTCGGTACTTACTTTACATCATCGCGTCAGTTTACCCGCAAGATTCACGTACAAAATGCTCTACGCGGCTTTTGACAACCAACTGCCAAACAGGTCCAGTACGATCCGGCGGCTTGTAGGTGATTATCGTTCGCAAGTACATGAAGTGATTGAGGCCTGCCTATAAACTACGACGTAAACTGCGGCAAATGGTATTTGCCGGTTAACCTGAATTTTGGTATTGTTAATCTATAAGTATTTCATAATTTTATTTGTGTGAATGTTATAACATATTCATTTATTTACTACAATACTTATCACTATCATTACAGGTAGCTTAACCTAATGCGATATGCGATAGTAAAATAACAATAATAATAAAAACAAAAATACTTATAATTTAATGAATACACTACTAAAATCTAACCTAATTTATAGCTAATAATATACAATGCCGTCCTTACAAACTCACTTAAAGTGCATGAAAAAAAAATGTCCACCGTGTCAGTTATCAAGTTAATGACACGTATTGTTCGAATAAGAGGCGCCTTCGCCAGTAAGTTGATTCTAACTACGGGCACGGCCAGCAGTCGCGGGCGCCGCCGCCGCCACACGTACCGGTCCGGCACGTTTAGTTGCAGGTGTCGCAGCAGCTCCGGGTTATAGACCATCCCTCGCAGGAGCTTAGTCATATACAGAGTGAGCGCTAATTCCCTTCGAACCCCAAGCTGGTTGTAGACTACCATCCCCAGTACAAATAAAGTAGGGTACATCAGAGGGTAGAATGGGTATACTCCGTATAATTCAAGATACAAGTGTCTTGTAAACTTGTTTTGTACCCGTTCTAACATGACACTGTATTTCGCTTCGTGGGGAGCCCATATGAATGAACTGTGTTCCAGATGACTTCGAACTAATGCATCATACAACACTCTGAGGGCTGTGATGTTGGTGAACCCCTGCGACTGCCTTAGTACAAAGCCCAAGTTTCTGTACGCTCTCTTGCATACCTTAATTATGTGGTCACGAAAATTAAGTTCTGGTGTAACAAGCACCCCTAAATATCGGACCTGCGATACGCGCTGCATCGGGGTCTTATCGATGGTGTACTCGCTGCACACGGGGGTCCGCGCACGGGTGAACGTCATCACCGAACATTTGGAGACATTGAAATGGAGTTTGTTATCTTGACTCCACTTTACCACTCTGTCTATGTCTTCTTGGAGACGCGCACAGTCCGACTTATGCTTGACCTCCAGTAGCAACTTAAGGTTATCTGCAAACAATAAGGACAACCATGTCTGACGACTTCCGGTAAGTCGTTCATCATAATGATGAACTTTAGAGGTCCTAAGTTGCTGCCCTGGCTCACTCCTGACCTGGTGTAGTACGGATCTGATTGGTATATGGATACCAATCAGATCCGTACTACAATGGTGTAGTCAACATACTGTTGTCGATCCTTCATGTAGCTTACGAAGAAATGCAGCAGGTGCGGCGTACATCCAACTTTAGCTAACTTTTCCAGTAAGTCGTCGTTGTTTACAGTATCGAACGCCTTCTGGAAGTCAAAGTAGGCTGTGTCGACCTGCACGCCAGCATCTACGGCCGGCACCACCCGCGCCATGAAACTGAGAAGGTTGCTGGCGGTACTGCGTCCCGGACGAAACCCGTGCTGCGCGTCAGTCAGCCGCACCGCCACCTGCTCCTGTACGCTGCGCTGGACCGCGGACTCGAACACCTTTGCCGGCGTCGACAGCACCACCACCGGTCTATACCCGCTGACATTCGGACCGGACTTACCCTTTGGGACAGGAATCACCCGGGTTAACTTCCACCTAGCCGGCAACGTCGTTCGCTTCAAACTAGCATTAAAAATAAATTGTAACGGTCCCGCTAATATTAAGCTACAGTCTTTAAAAAGAAAGGAAGGTATACCATCAGGTCCCGACGAACGTTTCGGCTTCAGTTTAAATAGGGCTTTCTTGACATCCGCACGACTCAATCTGTCCACGTGCACGCGCGCACTACTCGCTTCCGTCCAGTCGCGGGGGATCTGCGCTGTACACCGACTTAAAATAGTCCGCAAATTCCCGAGCACACTCCGCATCCTCAATTTGCTGACCATCTTTTATGATACCCTGTTTGTTTATTCTACTTTTTTTTAATCAATATATTGCCAAAATGATTTAGGATCTTGTGCGTACTGGCATTGAATTTTATTTTTGTGCTCCCTGTGAGCTTCTTGAATCATCTTTTTAATACGCGCTCTACACTTACTGTATTCTATATAGTCGACACCCAACTTTTTTTTATAACGTTTTTGCAGTCGAACCTTACTTTTTATGTCACTAATTATATCCTCAGTGTAGCATTCCGGGTACACGTACCTCGAACGGTCCCGGTTACACTTTTTCCTAGGCGCACATTCATCTAAAACAGAGTATAGTTTAGTTAGCATAAAATAAATCCAACATTGCCTCCAGCTAATCCATTTCATACATCGGGCTCCAGTCAGTTAAACATAACATGGAGTATAACAAGGGATAATCGACCTTATAAAAATCCCACTGCGGTCTAATATTTGACGTCGCGACACCGGGCGCAGGCGCGGGCCCCGGCGACGGGTGCGGAAGCGGGAGAGGCGCGGGCGCGGCCCGCACTCGCACCGCCAGCGGCGGGTGGTACGGGTCGGGGGGCACGAGCGCCCCGTCCGCCGCCTCCACGCGCATCTCCCCGATGCCCGTACTCAGAACCAAATCTAGATTCCTACCTAGGTGATTAAGAACGTTGTTACTTTGAGTGAACTCGCAATACGACATGAAACATTCATAATAATTACTAATATTAACAGGACATTAAAAAAATTAAATCTCCGACCACAACCACTTCCTTTTATCTATCACATAGTTTTTCTATTATTCTGAACAAAACATTGTAATCATTCTCCGTACTTCCCGGAGGGATATACGTGACACAACATAAAAATTAAAATCTACTATACAAATGTACTGTTGCGCAGGCAGTCAGCAGCGATGGGTCCGTTACGCGTACTTGTCGTAGCTCCAATCGGTGCGCGGCCACGAGAAGCGCGCCTCCCTGCTTGCGACCATCCGCTCGATCACAGCGTAATATTTTATATCCTTGTGGAACAATTTCTGTATCTTTTATTGATTTGTTGCAACCCGATTCAGTAATTGCATATAAGTCTGCATTAGATGCTAGTATGTTATTTCGAAAAATATCCAACTTTGTTCGAAGACCTCTAACAATCTGGTAAAAGATCTCTATATGCGTGTTATTATTTTTCGTGATCGGTTTTTTTAGTTGATCTCCGAAACCAAATCCACTCACTGAACTCTGCATTCCAATGCCATATTTCCGCATTATTCAACTTGTCATACATTATTTCCGATACGCCTATTCTTAAAGAAGAATAACCTCGCTAGATTTTATGTGTGATTTTTACTATATATCTCCATTATCACTTCTTGGCCACATACACTTTTAATATGCTCAGTTAAGGCTTCTAACGTGGTTTCAGAATGCAAACGCCATACATGTAGAAACTTATTTTTTTCAGTAGCCACTATTGCCTTCAATGCTGTATTCTTACCAAAACTATCATTTTTTGATAATCGGTTAGTTTTTTTATTCCTCACTGTCGACCACCCCTTTGATCATCATCACAGTCTACTTGGCTTATTGGTTGGCTTATCCCGCGCAGCTAACTCCGCCTGACGTCATCGCTAATCGGGCCGTCCCGTCGAATCTCGTACTTGTCGTCGGGCGGGGTATTTGGAGAACAGCGGCCAGCACGGCAGACGTAAGTGCGGTGGATGCGATGAGTCAACGATGCGAGCGGTCGGCGAGCTGTCGTAGGTCAGGTTCACAACGCTTTTTTCGAATTTTAGCAGATATTTCTTGTAATATTTCGAGATTCACTGGATGGATTGCAAATCCGAGCTCAGCACCGTATAGCTGAGTTCATTAGCAAGCTAGTAGTTACAAACTCAACTATCAACGAACACTTTTATCTACAATTTACTAATTTAAACTACGGAGCAGACAAAAACAGATGTTTACTGGTAAGAACGTACGGCGTAATGTTAAATATACATACATAACTTAAGTAGTTACAACTACTTAAGCCGTTTTTGTCATGTATATGAGACAATTTTAGTACGTATAATTATTCGTAAGTGTTGGATATATAAATGAGGCAAATGTGGCTGTGATAGATAAATAAATGAATAAGGGCGCTGAACGGATATCCCGTACAAAAACGTCATTTAGCTATACGCTAGCGTCTGTCGTGTAGGATTATACTTTATAGGATTACTGCTGCATTCGTTAAGACTAATAATATTATGTTTCTTTTTATTTTATTTGTTTGAAGCTACATTTCTTTCAAGGTTGACTGTGTGTCGAGAGGTAGTTAATCACATTTCAAGCAAGTCATGCGCAGAAAGGCAGAGTAGATAAGAAAACATTTACATTCTACAATTGTAAGAGAAGTTTTTCCGTCTTTTTTAATAGTTATTGTCTTTGATTTTACTGTGTTTAGTTCCAAATCAACTAATGAATTTTTCTCTCTTATTCATCATTTATGAGATTGAATTAAGCAATGTCATGTTGCAAAAAAAACGAAACACAATCTCTAACATATAACTTGAATTCAGTTTGTCTTTCTGACACGCGTCAAAACCACATCAATAAATATAAAGCCAGTCGAATCGAATAATTGCAGGCTCATCATTATGTGCGGTACGAATAATTGACGCTTTAATTAATACGACGCATTCAAGATACGTTATTAACTACATACGCCAAGCTATAGCATTTGGACACCTTAAGCTACCTGCACAAGATCCATTTTACAACGGCTTGTCAAAGTTGATCTGCCAACATTGCACACATTTTAACTAAAACATTTCATTTATTTTCAATCGCAAAACCCCTACGATAACACCACTCGTTAACAGAATATCAAAGTTCACGCTCTGTCTGGTCGAAATAATAGGTCAAACAGAGAATCAATAAACCGAATCAGTGGGTAAAGTCGCGGACACAACGTGATAATCAGTTTTCAAACCAATTCCTTATATTTTCACCAATTTTAAATAAAAAATAAAACATTAAGTCGTTTTTGAATAAGTTTCAACAAAAATTGAAGTTGAAGTCAGCGTGTTAAACTGCAATGCAGAAATAACACTTGCTTGAAACCTGAGCTGTATGACCTTGAAGGCGGAAGCATTTTTTACGATAATTATTTCTAAGTCAATGATAAAATAAAATCTACAATTTATTCACCCAAAGACCTTTTTGGAATAATTTCTAAACTTTATAATATGTAATTAATGACATGAAAGGTGCACAAACGGAGCGCCTTGATCGGTGATTTACGGAACGCATTGAAAAGTGCGCGAAGTAAGAACAGTAAGATATATCTATCTTATGATTTGTTACTAAAAAACGCTAGTAAATAAACGTTGTGACGCAATTATTGTGAACCCTAAGCTGCATTTTGGACGGGACTGTTCATGATTCAATTTGACTTCGCTTTGTATTACAGCTTTGGATGCCATATAAATTCACTAGACTAATAATTCGCCAAGTATAATAAACGTTTTTAACAGTTATATTACTGACTGTACCATGTACTGCTTTTCCAATGCCCCTTATTGCTTTGATTCTACACACTGTGCGTGCAGGCAGGAAGATTGTTTTCGCGGATTCGGGTGGCACACATTACATCGACGAGCCGGTTCGGCGCGCCCTGCCATCGAGCCGACTAACAGAGCCTTGGTCGCCTAACGGTGCAGGAATGTCGACGCCTGCTAGACTCGGAGTGGCAGGGTTTTGCGCGAAATGAACGGTCGGTTTATTCCTTTTGACGTTGTCATAGTTACCACAAAAGAAGAGTTTACAGAAGGACCGCTCTCGACTTTTTCTATCAACTTGCCTGATCGCCTAGGGTTGCTACTCGCTACTGTATTCGCCAGATAAGCGCAATTTGACTGATACCGCCAAAAATAAAATATATCAAGTGAAAAATTGCACCGAGTTCGACAAAAACAAAAATAATATACAGGGTGGTCCAGACCAGACAGATGTAAAAAAAATTTTAGGAAGTTTGATTAAGGACTATCAGATCGTGCCAGGAAAAAAATCGCTTTCACTTCCGATTACGAGTTACGATTTTTTATTTGAAAATTAGGGAATATTTTTGTGGTTTTTATTTTTTATTTTTTTTTGTAATAATAATTTTAGGTTTTAATTAATAACTGGTTCTTAGTTGAACACTGTACACTCTCCAGAAAAAAATTCAGCCTGATACTCAAAGTGTGAGTACATTTAAATTTAATTTGATTCTGGTACCGTGACTTGGTCCGAACATTACGATTTTTTTTAAATGCAATAAAAAAAAATAAGGGATCCTCAGCGTCGAAGATTTTTTCAAAACTGTAGTAACTTGTGCTCTTTCGATTGACATAAAAAAAAACAGATGTTAACGTGCCAGAAAAAAAGTAATGGTTTTTCAAAAATGTGGTCAGGTAAATTAAAAAAAAACCTAGAGTAAAACTAGAGTAAATTCTCAAAATGTCTGCCGTTGGCTTGGATGCAGGCTCTGCATCCTTTTAAAAAAATATTTCTTAAATTTCTAAAGAGTTCAACATTATTTTCCAGGTGTATTTGAACCTGGCATAGTCGTTCCCTGAGCTCTTGTACTGTATTACATTCTCGAGCTTACACAAGCTCTTTGAAGTAACCCCACACAAAAAAATCGATAGGGTTCAAGTCCGGGGACCGTGGAGGCCATTCGATTGGTCCTTGCCGACCAATCCATCTGCGATGAAATCTTTCTGTAAGATGACGTCGTCGCTCCATCATTCTGAAACCACATCTCGCGACGGACTTCAAGTGGTATGTTCCCAAGTAGGCCAGGTAGAAATCTTGTCCAGTTAGCCTTTGTGGCAGCTCAAATAATAAGAGCTGTCGATTGATTATGCCTGGCCACATGTTCACGGAGAATCTTACTTGAAAGTTAGATTCTCGAGTTGCGTGAGGATTTTCAATGGCCCATTCGTGGTAATTATGTAAATTAAAAACACCCGTACTTTCGAACCTGGACTCATCGGTCCATAAAATGTTGTCAAAAAAAATCGGGTTCTCTGTAGACTCATTAATCATTCTTTGACAAAATTGCACTCTTGCATAATTGTACTTTTTGCACATGATAGGCATGATATCCCTCAGTTTTTAAAATTCGCAGCACACTTGTACGCGGTATTACCGTAGCGCGACAGATTCGCCTCGAGCTCTTGTTGAACCTGTTCAACCCGCAACAAACACAACTGCATCGTCGCATATTGGCACTCCACAACAATCGGTCAATTCGCACACCAAAACACCTCCATTCATACAACAGACTGTTTTCTTATCCACAGCATTGATTGACGTACTCGACCTCAACAATCGATCGCACACTTTACGTGCACTTCTCGATTCAGGCTCGCAATCTAATTTCATAACGGAGTCTGCCTTTGAGAAATTGAACTTACCTAAAAATAGTGTAAATATGGAGGTGTTAGTTAACGAAAGTGTGACCCACATTAATAACAGTTGTCAGTGAATAATCCAATCTAAATGTGAAACCTTTTCTACCAATTTGTCGTTTTTCATTGTCTCTATGATTTGCAAACTGCCTTCTTATGTTGAAAGTGTAAAACAACTCAATATCCCACGTAACATTCGAATGGCGAATAAAACATTTTATCAAGGCGGTAATTTCGATATGATACTAGGCGCTGAGATATTTTATGATCTCTTGTCTAATAACCAGTACAAGCTAGGCGTAGGGTTACCAACTTTACAAAAAACACGATTGGGCTGGATCGTGTCAGAAGCGGTCCATGTACCTTCTAACCAAAGGGCAGTTAGATGCAATTTTGTTCAAATCACTAGCCCTAACTTTTTGGGGCTCAGTATTAATTCAACAGAGTTTCAGGTGATGATATTACTCAATGTGAAAAGGTATTTGAAAACCATTCACGAACAGCTGATGGTAACTTTGTGGTGACCATTCCGTTAAAGGAATCCATTTCGTTGTTGGGTCATTCCAAACCCGCTGTATTTAAGCGTTTTAAATCATTAGAATCTAAATATTCTCGCGACCAAGATTACAAAGACAAATGTGTCAAGTTTATGCAAGATTTTAAACGGTCAGGGCATATGATTAAACGAAACTCAAATGAGCCCTGTAACTACTTACCTCACCATGCTGTGGTTAACCTAGAAAAAGAAACCACACCCCTTAGAGTCGTAATACTCGTAATAGATGCATCCCATAAAACCAGCTCAGGAAAGTCGCTTAACATACGCTTGACATACAATATAAAGGTGAAATGAACCAGGACGAATTGACTAATACCTCAATGCGTTTTCGAAAACATAAATATGTTATTTGCGCCGACATCGAAAAATGTATTGTATGATATTTGTTGACCCTAACCAACACAACCTACAATGTATTTCATGCCGCGAAGACACTAATTACCCGCTGCTCACCTATACACTAACAACACTCAGTTTCGGTTTGAAGTCCGTACCTAGCTACTCGTTGCCTACGATATTGCGAACTTCAAACTGAGAAAATGGAAATCGAATTCGCAGTTAATGGTAAATATTGTTAGTAAAACTAAAGATACACACACTAGTTCACAAACAGATTCGCAACACATTATTACAAATTCACACACAGAAATACCAACACAAGGTTTTAGACCTAAAAAAAAAAACCACTGTAGACCTACAGTGGTGTAATAATAGCGATTTTATTACGTATGCGTTTGTTGATAAACTGACTAATGATCCGTTAACTAAAAGAAAGGTACTATCTGTCGCCCCTGCAATATTTGACCCACTAGGTTTATTACCAATATTCATAAAAAAATTGTGGCAAAATGATACTAGCTGGGATGAGAGATTACCTCTTTCTCAAGAGGAAGAATGGCGTAATTTCTATAATAGTTTGTTCACATTGAATTCTTTAATGATACCGAGACACGACATGTGGACCCAATTACACAAAATAAATACCTACCTTTTCTCATGTTGCGATCAGTGCACCATAAGAATGTTAAGCGGAAACATGATCGTAAAAGAACCACTGAGCAAGGCCGGCGTTAACACTCTAGACGCGTCATCAAGGGCGAATCCTTTACCATAATGTCGCATAAGCAATTTATTAATCGGCTTGATATCCAACCGAACTAAGAACGCATTACATCCTGCCTATTAATAACGTCATTAATGTGTGCATGCCCAATACTACACTTGACATAGAGCCCAGTGGATTCGTGAAGGATCTAAAGAGTATTGAAGACCAGATAACTCAACTGAAGGACCAGCAAGGTGAAATAAGTCAAATTTCTTACCACGATGTCCAGCACTACGCAGCCATATACGTATGTATATTCGGAGCCGTGTTAGCAGTCGTCACCTGGGGTTGCTGCCGGGCGCGACGACGGCGCGCGGAGCGACGCGCAGTGCCGTCAGCGCCGTGCGGAGTTCGAATGTTCAGTGCGTTACTGTTAAAAATGAGTCTAACAGTGATATTTTAAGTGCTAGTGCTAGTGTTAGTGAAAAACCGCAAAGTGTGAGCGCCAAATTCATCAGACCACTTAACACAAGACTTAAACTTTTGGCCATTCTTTAGTTGATCGACTGAACATTTGGCCTAAATAGACTTGGTCGAACGAACTAATAGATTTTTTTTACCTTTGACCGAGTGAACGTTTAGTCGATTTTTTTTTTAATTTCTACACCTACATTTGCTAAGTTATTTTTGACGATTAAGTAAAAGTACGTATGTGAAAGGAAAGGGAGAGACATAAATTAAATAAAAAGCTAGCTAAGAGAAATAAATAATATTTTTTATTATTATGGATGTGATAGTAGAAAGATCAATTAATAACAAATATTGTATACCTAGTTAACAAAACCGAAACATTTTTTTTAATCACAAAAATGTTACAATGCTTAGCTAGATAATATTCCATGTATGAAAAACGCAAACTTAGGTACTAAATTCCTAATAATACTAAAATTCAAGTACGTCATCATAGTAACAGAAGTTTTAGACTTCAAATAATCAACACAAAAAACAATAAATAAGTGAGTAACACAAAAATTGGAAACAAGAACAATAATAATTACGTTTTTAAATAACAGATGTGAGCTAATCCGCTTAAAAAAGATTTCAAGCTCATTTCTGATTTATTGTTAAAATGCGCACGCAGCTGTTCACTATAATTGTTTCCACTTTTGCGCTTCTTGGTTGCTGGTTCTGATGAATTAACCCGTTCTATTCCGCATTCATTATTTTTTTGGTCCTTTGCGAATTGATTGATCGTTTGGTATATGTTCCACCTACGACGATTTAGTATCACATTAAAACGATTATGCCATGACTCTAATGAATTTTGTGTCATAGGTTTAGGTATACATGATAATGTAACTCTCGTGCACCGACCACATCTGAGGAGGCTTATGCTTGACGATTAACTTTGTACTTGATTCCGTCTTTACTGTCCGTAATGAGCCGTTTACGTAGTACTTTTCAAACCACTTATGCACCTCCTTCGCTTCTTCTGGTATTATTGCCTCTTTAAGTATCTTAAATGCCTCAGAAATTTCGGCTGGCTCTAAAAACGCAAGTGCTGCTAAATGTCCCAACTTATAAGCAAAATCACAATCTTTTTAATCACTATCGGGTTTTTGCAAAGAAATTAATTTTATGGTAAATGGATTTAACCATTTTATCTCAACGTTTCGACGACAAATGCATGTCATCGTGGTCACGAGCGGACTGGTGGTGCACGGCATCGTCTGAGTGGGCGCGGCGAAATATTTTCATCCAACCGCGTATTTAGAATATTCACGTCAGTACAGTCAGGTCGGCAAGCTACACTCAGTGTCCGTCTTTTTTCGAGACGGTTCAATTCGCGGTACACACCTTGTAAAGTGCACTACCAGTCCGCTCGTGACCACGATGACATGCAATTGTCGTCGAAACGTCGAGATAAAATAGGTAAATCCATTTACCATAAAATTAATTTCGTTGCAAAAACCCGATAGTGTTTAAAAATTTGTAGTGTAAAATGCAACAAGAAAGTTTAAAATGTTAAAATCACAATCGTTCCCATATCGCTTAGCTAGTCCTGCAGATGGGATATGTCGCCAGATGCTTTGCGTAAGGTGAAAAAAGCATAGTTTGTTTGAACTTTTGAGAAACACACTTTTCACAGCATTTATGCCGCAGTTTCGAAGTCAGTTATGAAAATTTGAGGTTGCAATTTCTTGTTAATATGGTTTCGTATGTAACGCTTCACTAATTCTAGAAATATTCTGTAACAATGTTCTGTTTTGTTTGTGTGATAGGAGTGCGAATACCAATGGTAAGAATTGACTTACTTCATCACGCGTTCCTACTTTAGCGTGAATTGTGTATATTTGTGTGAAAGGTAAGGGACAGCACTGAAAAGTGCCATCCATAATCAAAAAAGTTACCACTTTTTTGATTGTGGATATTATTCTCATATTTTCGTACGTACTAAACACAATCACACTTTCCCCTTCGTACATTTAATGGCCTACTAAAAACTGTTTATTATATATTTTTGAATATTCTTACGGTATAGTGACATCTGATATATGTGGATGTTGGTAACTTTGGAAGGTTTTCATTACTTGATCTTTGTATTCTGACGCGTGGAATGTCTATAGGGTTCTAATTACGGGAGCAAATGACAAGTCGGTAACTAGCGAGTAACTGATTTATTGATAGCTGTGCATAGCGTTAAATAGTACGAGGCGCCCGCGCGTCTGTCTAATATTACATACATATGTAGGTATATCACAATATCCTCTTTTCATAAAAAAAATCGTTTTTAACAATGTTACAAACAGTAAATAAAAAATTGTAAACAACAACACAATCAGTATTTTAGAAGAAAGGCACTCTGCTACCTTTAACATGATATACTTAATACAATGGTACTTTAAGCTTACTTAACAATAATATAGATCTACAAGTAAATATTAATCATTTTGATGATATTACTCAGATTGGGGGGAGTGGTGTCTGTTCCTAGGACGTGTGTTTACAAAGTCTCCCCACTGGGTATTGTCAATAGTTTCTTCCGCTTCTTCATATGGTGAAGAAGTAGGAGATATTTTGAATGGTAGGAGTGCAGACGGTGGCGTCAGGGGCCCGCACTCTGACCACTGGTGATTATAATGTGTGGTCTAAGGGTTGGCTGACGTCATCGTCACATCATTATTACGCGCCTCAGATTGATATTCATCAAATATCGGTTCATAGTCCTGCGCTGAGTTATCATCACTGCTCAGATGTAATTTAAATATTCGATCAATGTGACGTCTGAATTTTTCGCCATTACACTGTATTTCATACATTGTTTTTCTTAATTTAGTCATAATGACCCCCTTTTCCCAAATTTCTTTATTACTTTGCCATTTTTTAAACATCAAAGAATCCCCATTCACCAGACCCCTTTGTTTTCCCCCAAACATCTCCATCTGCTTTAATTGACTGTCGATCACAATCTTACTAGTACTTGGTCTTACTAAATCTAAACATGAGCGTAGTCTACGGTCCAATAACATTTCACTAGGTGATTTTTGAGTTGTGCTCTGAATGGAATTACGATAGTTAAGCAGAAACCTACTAAAAGCAACATCAACAGCGATTCCTTCGTGCGCAGCCTTCTTTAAACACTTTTTATCGAACCGACAGCGTTATCTGCGGCACCATTGCTTCTAGAATGTCTGGAAGAAATTAATTTATGACAATTTTTCAACATGAACTTTGAGAATGTTTCACTTACGAAGGCAGGCCCATTATCTGTAACGATTTCGTGTGGCAACCCAAACCGTGCAAAAATATCTCGTAAATGCCTAATTGTCGTGTCCGCGTTTACGGAGTTTACTCGGCAAACCTCAATCCATTTAGTGCGCATCGATGACCACTAAATATTGACATTTCGCAAAGGGGCCCAGATGATGTAGATGGAGCCTGTACCACGGCGTGGCGGGCCACGGCCACGGCACTAACGTACTTCTCACTGGATTGTCTCGTTTTTTCACACAAACTTCACATGAAGACGGTCAGGGATGCTAATCCGGTCAGGGATGCTAATCCTTACTACCTTTCCGGTAGTTATGGCAAGGTATACGGGTATGCGACCCCGGCCTCCCGAGCTTTTACTGTCTCACCCCAATTCTTTCGAGACATTAATATCCTTTGTTTCCCACTTCCTACCCCGGTCTTTATGTCCTTTCTCAGTTACCAATCCCCTTCCTTTTCCTAACTATCCTATCCCTTCCGCCAATCCAAGGCCTGCCGTACCGATGGATGCGTGGCTAGGGGCAAGCCTAGTCACAAGCGGCCAAACTGCCCTGGGACCAGGCGAACCCAGATCAAGGCTAGCCTTATCCTGGCATGCGGGGCTCTGCTGGGACCGACAAATTATTTCCCTTGCTACTCGTGGGAACGCAATGAATCGTAACAAACCAATTCATGATGGCGGCGGTGTGGTTCGCAACCCATCACGTCTCGTTCCACACGGGAGCGAAAAGCGGCCCACGGAGAGCCGCTTCGCTACGTTGAATGTGAGAGGAGGAATGAGTGATAAAATAGATGAGGTATGTCAGTTGATGGGTGAAAGGCATATTGATGTTCTGTGTGTGAATGAGACTAAGCGGAAGGGGTGTGACATCTCGATCCATGAACCCTACACGGCGTACTGGTCTGGCGTGCCAGCCAATAACCGAGGTTGTCAAGGGGTAGGCCTTATTTTCTCCGCGCGAATGACTGAATGTGTCATAAACATAAACATATTCGTGAAAACGTTGAACTCCAAAAATAATAGCCAGCCACAATCATTCATTATCTGACATACCTTGTTCAAATTTTCAATATGTTTTTGCCTTGACTCTACTGTGACGATTAAATCGTCGACGAACACGGTCACGTGGTTCAATTTAAATACGGAATCCATTATTCTTTGATGCAAAGTTCCCCTTATGCGTTACAATAGTACAAAGCTTTTTTGAGTCCTCGTCTAGAAGAAATTGCTGATAAGCACTTTTTAAATATATTTTACTAAAGGTTTGCCTTCCCTGCAAGGCAGAAAACAGATCCTCAATCCGCGGATGGAGATATTTGTCATCGCCTAAAACTGGGTTAACCGTTACTTTGAAATCGCCACAGATTCTGATTCTGCCCGACTGTTTTTTTTCGGGAACTATTCATTTATTTATTCTTTATTGCACATAGTCTATGTTACAAAGGGCGGACTTAATGCCTAGAGGCATTCTCTACCAGTCAAACATACAGTCAGACAGAGATATTACAGGCAGTGCTAGAGATAAAAGTTTTAAATTAGGTGTAAAGAAGGTGAAATGGTTTAAATCAAAATAAGAAGTTTTTAAAAAGAGATTACATAAACATATGTACATAATAATAGCAATTACACATTATATAGACAAAAAGTAAAAAAAATAACAGACAGATAACAGGTCAGATCCAAGAGAATAACAAAACTACAGTTATTGGGGCGTCATTAATATTTTAAAGTGCGCACGCAAAGCCTTTTTAAGTGCATGTCGGAGTGTCGGGAGGCCGATCTGGTGTATTTGAAGGCTGATCGGACATCTTTCGATCGTGTGGGCGAGGACGTGCAGGTATTCACCAAAATCAAAGTCTCACAATATAGTCTGATCACTGTTTTACTTATTTCAATTTACAACCACCAAAAATATTCAAAGATTAAACCAATAAAACACAATTAAGAGAAAATTTCTACCTAATATAGGAGGACAGTTGCCATTATAATACGTACAATTCGCGGTAAATAACTTGTCGTTGTTAACTACATTTACCGGCATTGCAGAGGAGGCTGATGGACCTCGGTATTGTAAGCTCAATGTAGAGGGTGTCATGTTGGACATGCAGGTTGACAGCGGTTCCTCGGTAAGCGCTATTTCTAAAACTACAAAATATAACAAACTGATAGAGGTAGACCATTGCATAAATCGGATGAAATTTTAACCGTTTACAGCGGAGAAAAAATTATACCGTAGGTACCGTATGTACTGCTTCACTTAACCTATACAAGGTGGGAGACCCGACATCGCCCTCCGAATCACATCCGTCCACTTGGAATAACTTATATTGCCTTTTTTTAGTAAAACACATGGCTTATGTGTACCACTTTCTCGCACTGATAACAGGTTGCACTTTTATAATTGTACTTATCAGCTGAATGCTGCCGCGATCCACACCGAAAGCATCTATCTGTGCCGCTGCCGCTGGTTCCCGGCGAGGCCCACCGGCCGCCGCCTTCTCGCCGCGGACTCGCTTGTCCTCCGCGCTGCCTTCCGTGCCGTTACCGCCGCCTAACTTGGCTTCGAGCTAAGCCGCCTCCAACGTCGTAGCTAATGTCACCGCTCTCTTGAAACTAAGCTCAAGCTCGGTCAATAATCGCTGCCTATATTTTTCACTTCCTCAACCCATATGTGAATTGGTCTCGTTCCTCTATTGATAGCTAGTTTTTTAAGTAGCAATAGGTAATCACTAACTGATTCACTTTGTTTTTGTTTTGTAAACAAGCTCGTAACTTCATGCGTTCTGCCACGTCACTGGCTTGGGGGTTCAAATGGTGGTTCACGACACTGACCAACTTATCGAATGTTTTCTGTTCTCTTTCCGCCGGACTACACAACACAGTCATGATATCGTAGGTATCATTTCCCACCAAAGTGATGAACGCTGATTGAACATCTGGTTTTATTTCGTTTACTACAAAAAATGCTCGCACTCTTTTAATGAAGCTTGACCATGAATCGGTACTTGGGAAAAAATCTTTATGTTTCCGATAGCACGCGTGTTGTCCGCCATTTTGACCTTCTCGTCGCCAATTAAATATCTTTAGGGTTCTAATTAGGGGAGCAAATGACAAGTCATTAACTAGCGAATAAAAAAAATATTGATACCTGTGCATAGCGTTAAATAGTACGAGACGCCCGCGCGTCTGTCTAATATTCCATACATATGAAGGTATATCACAACGCGCATAGCAGCTTTATTGGGTAAGTGTGGATCACTTGTAGTCGGCACATCCTGTATGCAGCGCTCGATTATTTGAGTTGGAGCATCCATTGAATTATTAGCCCTTTCTTAAGTGACGTCACCAATTTCAATTTAATCTCTTTTTCAGGACAAGGTTTGTGACCGTGATCATTATTTTGATTGAGTACTTTGTGTTTATTATTCTCGTAAACCGTTGTTAAAGTTACTCCACAATGTACTGTTTTCTTTTCAACACATCTCCAGTAGTGCCTGTTCTCTTCCTTTTTGTTGAGATAATATGAATGTGGGATAATTTTCGCACTAAAACTTCTTATAATCACAAAATAAGCAAATAACCACATCAACTTTCCAACTTTTCTTCTACGCCATATTTTTATATCTCCTGCTGTTATGTTTTTTCACAATACTAGACAATCTCAAATAAGGACAAAAATATTCCATTTTACACAAAAAAGTTCCTACAACTCGGCCATTCTGCATCAAAGTCTGTCCTCAGACTAACTATGCTCATCTTTTTATAAAATCTACACCAGTGGTGGTCTTCTTAGGTCCCTCCTTGCTGTAATCCACTTTCTCTACATGATAACGACCAGCCTTCTGCACAACTCTATACGGTCCAAAGTATTTTTGTTTCAACTTTAGATGGTTACCAAACTGTGTCCGCTGATTGGCAACAAAGTTCCCACTTTTATACTCTTGTCCGTTCTTTCTTCTCTTGTTAAATGTCCGTTTATTCTCTTCTTGTATCTTCAGAATTTGTGTTTTTGCCTGTCCCTTAAATCATCTCTTCTTGCCATGAACTCTCTTTTATTTTCGTCATCTAACCATTCTAAAATCTTCAAATCATCTTTTTGTTTTAAATCAACACCAGTCAGTAACTGAAAAGGTGTAGTGTGTTGACCTCTGATATGTGCTATTTATAGCTCTCTGTACTTTGCAACATGCCTATACCAATGCATTACATCGAAAACACTTGAAGCCTTTTGTGCACGACATTGCCAAATGATCACTATCGCCATACTTATGTTGTTATATACTTATGTTGCCTTTCGTTCTTGATATTCTTAGGTTTTTCTACATTCTTGTAATCATTAGCTACTTCATAATGTGTGTTGTGTGCGGTTCCGAAAATATATAATAAAGTTCCCAGATATATAAGGGAACTTAACTTTGCCATGTTCAAAAAGGAGCTTAAGAAATTCTTATTGAATAAATGTTATTATAGTTTAAATGAATTTATTAATTAGTTGACATAAGTAATAATATTTGATGCAGGTTAATGACTAATTTATTGTTGTGATTGAATTTATTGTTTATTTTATGAGACTGACATGTTAATGTACTACGATAATTTCGTTTCAAATGTATTACTAGTTAGATTTGTGTAGACCACAACACATATTATAATTCCATGATTTGAATAATTTAAAATGTATCTGATTATTTGTATACCCTGTGACGGTTGTTTATGGCGAATATCATTGTAATTAACATCTATTCTATTTACCTATAATCACAAATAAAGAATTTTTGAATTTTGAATAATGTCTTCTTTTACTATTTCCCTTCATTTTCCCATACAAAGCTAACTTCTCCTTCATATCACCCAACGTCACAACACCATACAAAATAGCTTTGTTCATCTTGTTGGAGACTAACTCAGGGTACGGTAAATAATATGCAGAGTGGACTGTAAAACTCTTTATACATTTAAAGTTAATCCGTTACATGAAGCGAGATCACGGTTATTAATTAAAAGGGACGCGTATGGAGTCAAAGGTGGCGTAGTGGCAAGTTCTCGTCTCCGGTCGCCGGTCGCGCCGCCGCCGCCCCGCGACTCGTCCGTCGCGCGCGCCCTGCGTCCCGCGATGAGAGGACGCATGAACATCCTCCCTGGGTTGAGTCACTCAACTGGAAGAGGGCAAATGTTATTAAAGGCTCTTAAGATGATGCCTTTCCTGGTCTTCAATTAGGCCACTCTTGAGTTCCCATCATTAGATGTAATATCTTAGTAAGTAGATAAAGTAAGTTACAGATATCATTTAAGAACAAATTTACATAAAAAAAATTGTGTCTTAAAAACAGAATTAAAAAATGTGGACATTATTTTAAGAATAGCATTGTAACATACCGAGTTAACTCTTTTAAAAAATCCATATATTTAGTACCAGAAGAGTTTCTGTTTGATATGAGTGATGTGGTTAAGAAATTAATACGTTTATCATTACAAAAACACACCTCGCTTAAAGTAAATTTTGAAATGTTTGCCAATTTCGTTTTGCCAAAGTCAGAGTGTGAACAAATAAAGTCATAGATGTTTTGCAATACAGATTATAATGAAATATATTTAAATGTTAATATCTTGAAAGGGAAAATTATTGAATTTAAGCATTACCAATCCGGGGGATCTTTTAGATCTATAAGTACCTCGAGATAAACATAAATAAGTATTCTCCGCTACGAGGTGGAAGTTATATTGATTCGCCTCAGCCTATTAAAAATACTAAAAGTTATGTCAATATTAGAAATAATTATACCTATTGTTTTGCATGGAGCATAGTAGTCGCTTTGATTCCCTGTAAAAAATGTGTAAATAGAACGAGTTCTTATCCGTATTTTTCATCCGTATTAAATACCAAAGGTATGAATTTTCCAACCATAGCAATCGATATTAGAGTATTTGAAAACAATAATCCATCTATTAGTATATATATATTAGTCTATGGAGTTGATAAGAAAAACACTATAATCTGGACCTTTGTATGTCACCCGTGAACGAAAAGTAAACCACGTGAATTTGCTTCACATAGAACAAGATAAAAAATGTCACTATTGTCTTATAAAACATTTGAAACAACTTGTACGTAGACAAGTGACCCTACACCATGGAACGTCATATTTTTGTGAAAATTGTTTACAATTTTTTACATCCCAAAATAAGCCTGAATCGCATGATTGTTCAAAATTGTTAACTGTTTTACCGCAGGTGGATAGTAATCTCACATTTAAAAATGTTGATAGACAGCAAAGGCATAAGTTTGTAATTTATGCTGACTTTGAATTTATGTTATGTGACTATTCTGAAAGAGTTAGCAATAATACTAAAACATACAAAGTACATAGACCATCTTGTTTTGCGTATTATGTATGTTGCTCACATGACCCTAATTGACGAGCCATTAGAATTAACAAATTCTACTGTATTTTTAGGAATAACTTTAGATTCTAAGTAACAATGGGGTTCGCATACAACGGCCCTGGCAGAGAGACTCAGTTCCGCTGCTTGTCCTGTTAGAAGTATAAGACTCTTGACTGATATTGAAACAGCAAGACTAGTATATTTTAGCTACTTTCATAGTGTTATGTCGTATGGTCTACTGTTGTGGGGTTCAGCTGCAGACTTGAACACCATTTTTGTACTTCAAAAAAGAGCCATCCGCTCCATTTACAAACTTAGGCCACGCGACTCGCTTAGGGAAGTGTTTAAGAAGATCGATCTGTTAACTGTGCATGCTCATTATATTTTAGATAACATAATGTATGTGCGCAAAAACTTGCATCTGTTCAAAAAAAACAGTGATACTCATAAACATGATACCAGAAATAAAAACAAATTGAAAACTCCCAGTCTTAGGCTACACAAGGTGGGAAACTCATTTGTGGGTCAATCTGTAAAATACTTTAACAAAATACCTCAAAGTCTAGTTGAACTACCTCTTCACAAGTTTAAGTCTGCAATTAAAGCAAAGTTAATGAAACAAGGTTATTATAATGTAGAGGATTACTTGAACGACAAAAGTTTGTGGTCATAGTAGGAATAATCTGCTCCTCTGCTCAATGTTGTGTTCTTTTTTATACTCTCATTGACTGTACTCTGAATTTATTTTTTGTAAAACAAACAAAGTTAAAAGAGTATTATCGAGTTTCTTGCCGGAGTCTTCTCCATAAGAAGCAACGTCCGAACCGGTGGTAGATTAACATTATGTATATTCACAATATGTACTAATATTGTACTGTTTCATTTACGTGCATTATTATTATTTCTATATACTTTTTTTGACATGTCATAAGTGCTTTGTACAAGCTTAAATGAATAAATGATTTTTTTACTTTACTTTACTTTACTTTCCACGTGCAGTCTGTGGGTGAACTTTACGCAGCGGACATACAGTGCACTACGCGTCCAATATAATAACGCGTTCAGGATGTTGTTCGGCCTGCCGCGTCATTCGGCATCATCCATATTCGCAGAGGCGCGTACTGATTGTTTTTACACAATCATCAGAAAACGGCGCGGATTCGCGGCAGTTCGGACGGCATCTTGAGCGCGCTGGCTGATCGGTGGGACTCCCCGCTACTGCGGCGCTGGCTGCAGCTACACGCCCCTGTTACTGGCTATGTTTATACATAGCATATTTAATATGTACAGAGTCTCACTGATTTTCCTCCTGTTTCATCTTTTACTAACATTAGAATAAGATCAATTTGTTACTAACACTATAGATTGAGAAAATCTGAAATAAATTAATTTATTATTATTCTCTTTATTTAGCATAAAACTTAGGTATAAAATTTGTACAGTATTCTTACAAAAACAAAGATTTACAACAATAAAAACAACTTATGAATTATAATTATAAAAACGAAATAATTACAATGATAAAACCTAAGCTTAAAGTTATAAAACAATGATTTATAAAAATACTATAAAAACCTTAACCTAGGGTGCCGCCGGCAGCGGAGCAGGCAAGGCCCAGACTACCGGTGGTTAGGGCTGCAGAAAGAGGAACCTCCTGACAATGCGAGCCGTGTCCAGAAGCACCGCCTTCTGCATCTGACCCTTGACCCAACCGCTGAGCGAGAGCCTCTCGAGGTGTTGGTCGAGGCTCTTCGCTATTAAGCCGTTCGCTGATACGACTATCGGGACAATGATCGTCGAATCAACATTCCACATGGCGGTCACCTCGTGAGCCAAGTCAAGGTACTTGCTGAGTTTGTCCTTCTCAGCTTTTACGAGGTTATCGTCATGTGGGATGGTGATGTCAACGAGCACTGCCTGGCGTTGGGATCTGTCTCCCAGCACGATATCAGGCTTATTGGCTGCAATAGTCCTGTCCGTGATGATAGAGCGATCCCATAGAGCAATGTACGACTATTCTATTATTATGGTTCTACATACAGGGGTTAAATTAGACCTTATCAGTGACATTGAAATTTATCAATTATTAGAGCGAGGTATCCATGGCGGTTTGGCTTAATGCTCTCTAAGACATGCTGTAGCTGTAGCGAATAACAAATATCTTACAGAATGAATATTTTAGCCCATCAAATTTTCTTATCTATCTTGACTGTAATAACTTGTATAGATACGCTATGATGAAAAAAATGCCAATATCCAAATTTAGTTTTCTTTCTCAAGAACAGGTAGCTAAATTTGATGTTATCAATGTATCTGATGATTCTGAGTATGGTTACATTTTAGAAGTAGATTTGCTTATCTAGATCACTTACATCAGACACATAGCGATCTACCATTTGCTCCGGAAAAAATTTGTCCTTCCGGGGGGCAAAACAGAGAAATTAATTGCTAGTTTTTTTTTTTAAGTTAAAATAATTTAATATAGAACTAAAATTAAAACAGAAAAACAGAAAAATTAAAACTAAATGTAGCTATAATTGCCCTGCTGATATTTACAAGTAATACACCTGCCCCAGGTCGGTGTCCCGCGGTAGAGAGCCCAGAATGCGGGCGACATTACCTCGCTGTATCGCACAGGCTGATTCTCTGGCCGAGGTAAGCACCGGCTCTCCGGTCTCCCGTCGAGTCGATGAGGCGTGTCGCTAAAACTTTAAATAGCGAGCGCGCCTCTGGGCCCCATGGACCTATTGTTTCAACCCCGAACGGCGCGAATATATATTGTCCCCCTAGACAGGCATATTTTCGCCGTTTGAGGTTTTCAGCGGCACTGGCCGCAGAACCTGCGGCCCCTGCACTTTGTGAAACATGGGAGGGTGCTAGTGTGTTAACGCATGTTGGGTCCCACACCAGTGGCCTCCCATGCTTCCAGGGCACGAGCGTCATGCCGTCAGGCCTCTTGCCATCGTCCCGGAACGAACCTGGTGGTTCCAGTATTGCTAGGACTCCGACCGTGGCGAAGGCCCTTCGGATGATGTCGTTAAGGGCCGCGTGGCGGGGTAGGCGGCCAGCGCTTCGGTGGCAGGATAGCCGATGGAGGCCCATGCAGTCGACTTCGACTCCGCAAGGGTACCGGTGGGGCACGGTGATAGCGCACTCCAGGCGCAGTCCGACAGCCGTACTAAAGGATATGTCATCCATCAGAGTGCCAGTGCAAGTCGATGGATGTGCCTGCAGCCAATAACCTGACATACGTTCCGAAACGGCATGGAGGCGAGCTCGTTCCGCTTCATTCGTGCATGTGTCTACTAACAGTTTCTGTGTGAGCTTGCATAGCGGCTCATCCCATTGTCTCTGGACTGACGGGTCTTTCGGTAGATCTTGGCTCGGGCAGGCCAGTCTCCATGCCTGCTTGGCTTCCCCACAGCATGAGGTCTCAATGTCACCTAAAGAAGGATAGACAATTTTCTTATACGAGACCTCGATGCTTTGGACGGAAGACAAAAAGGCAGGCAATGCGATACTGCTTACTTTTCTGACTCCTAGTCCCCCAAATCTAATCGGGAGCGAGGCCTGGAGCCAGGATCGGTCGGTTATAGGACAATTTAGAATTTCTATCAGCGCCAGGTGAATCATTGTATCAATGGGCCCTAAAAGTGCCGCTTGGACGAAAAAGGGGCTGCATCTCAAATAGTAGGTGAATTTCGGTACAAACAAACAAAAACGGATAATTTGAAAGGCCATATGTGTGTTAATTTTGCTGAGATGTGGGAAGTTTCGAAAAAAATGCATTCCTCATCTAAAAATTCTGGAAAGGCTTCCTCGAGTACCGGCGCTCCAAAGAGGCGGAGATTTTCTTTGTTTAAAACTTAAAAATTTGGCGCTAACATGTTAAATTTGGAAATTATTTCTGTTTTCGGTTTTACGTGGTCAGGAATGAAAAGTTCACATTTACTGAAATTTAGTTCGAGACCAACTGAATGAAGTTTTTCCGAAAGAGTAACAAGATCCTTTTGTACCGTTATTGCTTCGCCCCCAGCGTGCCGTCATCGAGGTAACAGATGTTTAATTTTGATTCTAGTGATGATATAATTTTATGTATGGCCAAACTGAAGATGGCGGGCCCGAGGGGGTCACCCTGTTAGCAGCCTACAGCGGACTCTAGTAGGTGATCTTTATAAATGAGAATGAGATTGGATGGGCAGCTGTAGGACTGCCATATGTACGGACAAATCTCTGGTATGGCTGCTCTAATCTCTTTCAGCATGGTGCCTCTATCCACCGAGTTAAAGGCGTTCTTAAAATCTACTTTTAAAATAACCTCGCCTCCTCTTTCTTTAATATATGTTCGCATGGCGTGAACCACTGCCTAGCATCCTCCTTTGGAGCCAAATCCCAGTTGTGTGGGCTGAAATAGGTCTTTTAATTTGGGGATAATCCCACGGCAGCAGAGTTTCGACGTCAAGCGGCGTATTGTTGCCCCCACTGCTATAGGGCGGACCCCACCATCCTTTTTCTTTAGAGCACAAAGTTTCGCTCCGTATAGCAGTGAGGTCACCTCTTTATTTACTTTTCCAGCCAGCATGAGGTTCACTAGGGCAGTGAGCCGCCTCGATAGTGTTTCGCCAGCCTGGCCGGTCACCCCACAGATTAGGTCTTTTAGGTGCTGTGGGCTGAGACCGTCCAAGCCGCTTGCTGAGCCATTCTTGAACGATATCACGGCCGCTAGGACGTCTTTTCCGATGACCTCGATGTGTTGGTCATCGAGCTGTGGTGCTGGTGGGAGGCAGAGGGTATTTAGAGGAGACGGGTGTTTACCTTTCAGGGCCTAAAGAACCTCGGGCGAGTCGGGAGCGGTTGAGAAGAGGAGTTGTGCAGCCCCTTTCAGGTCTCCGTCACTTACTTTCGATTCTACTTTTGTGTATTTGCTGCTTTCTACAAGTTTTTGATTAGAAATTTGAATTTGGTGTTGTGCTGAACAATTTTGTTTTATAAGAGATGTTAATGATTCTTTGTGATTGTTTCTGTTCACATGTAAAGTGTCGTACTTTTTCTATTATTTTTGAGAGTTTTTCAGCGACGTTATTGCGGGCGCCGCGTCGTATTCGCTTTAATATGGGGCAGTGCCCCTTTAAGTTTCCCAGGGTTTTCCAGAATGGTTACCCCTGGGAACCTTGGGGCGGAGTGTTTGTTAAATTTGGAGTACATGTAGAATTTTGTGTTTGTGTGGGTCTGGCAGTCTGAATGTTTTTGTGTGTTTTGCCGATGAGTATGTTGAGGCCCCTGTTGTTTTTAAAAATACGCATCTCGGGGCACTGCACAAATCCTCCGTCATTATATACTTCCGGCGAGATGGATGGGCCGGCGGACTGCAACATGTGGCGTCGAAAAAAGTGAGTGTAAATTATTAAAAAAGAAATTAAATATACTTAGTATACACAATTAAACATAGAATTGTCTTAAAGTTGCACAGGTACACTTGATTTTTCCATAATATTATTGTTTTGTTGTCAAAACAGTTTGACAGGGCAGGCAGGCTCCCTCATTGGGTGGCGTTGCTTTGGTGCCAGAGGGTTGTCGTGGAGACGCCGCGTTGTTTACTTTATGTCTGTCTTATGTCAGGGCCACCGCTTGTCACCTTAATATCAGGGGGGCTAGCCAAGAGCAACACGTCACGATGATTTCAACAATAGAAATCGTTCAAATGTATCAAATTCAAATGTTCAAATGTATATATATATATGCCGACCAATCAAAAGGCCAGAGATTGAAGCGATCGTGCGAGTGTAAGCGCCAGTGACAGCTTATGTCATCCCCATACATTTGAACGATTTCTATTGTAGAAATCGTCGTAGCGTGTTGTTCTTTTGGCTAGCCCCCCAGGTATAAAAAAACAGCTGTGTTGGCTTGGCCCCGAACTGGTGGCTCTCCTCCACACTCGCACGATCGCTTCAATCTCTGGCCTTTTGATTGGTCGGCTTTTGGACTGGGTTCTGCTCCCAATATATAATCAGTAAATTTTAAAGTATGCCGGTGACCTTTCCGCCATCTTGACATTCGTTTTTTTCTACGAGTAACGTAGATTAGTTATAATGATGTTTGAGATACACACGACATTCATTGCTAGCTTATATCACAAATTCAACTATGTCATTCATTATGTTCACTCAAAAGAATGCATAAAACATGGTTTAATATTAAGTGAAAAACATCGTATTGTAAGGTTCAGGAAAACTTCTTAGGAACATACATTCAATTAAATACTCGCTTGCTTGTCGCAAGCGAGTCCTAAATCTGAATTTGAGAAAGATTTTTTCAAACTCTTGAATAATGCTATCTTTGGAAAAACTATTGAAAATAGATGGAAAAAAGTATCTGTGAAATTAATAACCACATGGACAGATAATGAAAACAGAACTAATAAAAGAATAGGAGCTGAAAAATATATTGTGAAACCAAAGGATAGTGTACATTCGCCCATACATTGCCGCCTATGAACCCAACAGTCATGAAAAATACCTCTTAAGGTTCATAAATACATAAACTTTAGTGTCAAAACGTAATTTATGGACGGATACTTCTGAGAACTCTATAAATATCAAAAAACTGTAAAATTTTGAGGTTATATTTGATAATATAATGCGAAGTTTATTTACGTGAGTGGGACTAATGTTCTTCAAGCACATATTTAGTTGATCTGCCACTTCTGCCAGTACCATGGAACCACTAGCTGAGCCACAATTCACATAAAATGTTGATTCCATTACGATGATCGTAAATCCGTAATTATTGCTGAGTTAGCTAAGTGCAGGTTACAAAGTCTTTGAACGGTAGAATCTGAAAGGAGGTAGGTCACTACAGAGAGCCATCAACGTCCGTTTTTTAAGCCGAGTCGTAAGAATAAAATTATTGACATAAAAACAATAACACAGCATTGCAAATTGAAAGCGAAAAATACAAGACACTAGACAGATGCTGGTTTTTTTTTTGCGTTTAAGTGTCAAGTCATTAACTTCTTTTTTTTTTTTGGCTTCGCACAAAGCTGATTTAAGCCAATGTATTATCTGATTTAAAATAAAAAGTTGATTAAACATCTATCGCATTGACAGTAATACTCATTTTTAAGAGCCTTTAGTAAGTTCACAACTACGTTTTCTTGCACAAACAAGGTTTCTCTTGTCAATACAAAGTAAATTAAAATATTGTTGCGATGGCTTAACAACAGAGGGCACAGACGAACGCAACATAAATGGTATAAAAAAATGTTTTCGGTCCATAAATCTTTTCAGTATTTTTAATTTTGATATCAAAAATCAGAATTGTCCGTGACAATTTAATAAGTGATAATTATGACTAAAATCATGGCCAGAATTATGAGAAATGTCAAATGTTTGTTGGTTCATAGGCCAACTTGGGCACTGTCCTTTACACAGTATCTCCATATTTTCAGAAAAATTTGTTGCTATTCAACTTAAACATGAAAAAATAATACTAGATAGACCGATTTACATTGGATTCTCTGTTCTCGAATACGCCAAACTACATTTATACAAATTTCATTGATTTTATTAACTCAAACTCAAACTCAAATAACTTTATTCAAATAGACTGTATCAGTACTTTCAAATCGTCAAATTTACAGCAAAATATACTAAATAATAGACATAAATACCATAATAATATGGATTTGTAAATAAACAGTATACAGACATAATGCGACTCTACCACCGCGTCGGAGTTGTTTCTTACTGAGAAGACCCGGCGAGAAACTCAGCAGTTACTCTTTTAAACTTGTTTTGGGTTTACAACAGGCGTTAGTAAAGTACAAGCAGTGTGTCATTTTGATACAAATAAACCTAAAAGAATATAAAACAAAGAGAAAAAACCAACCATAAAAGAATATAATAAAAAGAATTCATTTAAACAATTCAAAAACAAAAATTGTTAGTCAGTACATACATACTAGGTACCTATTAACTCTTACAATAAAACATCTGTTACAATAGAGCTATTTAATCCCGCATCGAGCAGAGCGCTTATACCCAGGCATTTTTATCTATAAGGTAGTCTTTTGTAGTATAATAGCCCTTTTTTAATAAAGCCGTTTTGATGTGATTTTTGAATCTATGTAAAGGTAACTCACAAATTGTTTTTGGAATTTTGTTGTAATAATGTATACCTTGCCCCATAAAGGATCCTAAAACTTTTTGTAACCTAAAGAGTGGAAGTGCAATTTTATCCTTATTCCTAGTATTTCTGCAATGTATGTCACTGTGTTTAGCATAGAGACCAATATTTTTTCTCACCAAAACAATGCAATTGTAAATGTATTGTGACGCTACAGTGAGGATACCAATTTCCTTAAAAATCTCCCTAAGTGAAGCCCGTGCACGAAGCTTATAGATGGATCTGATAGCTCGCTTCTGGAGGATAAAGATGGTTTGTATATCCGCCGCTTGACCCCAAAGTACAATGCCGTAAGACATTACACTATGGAAATAACTAAAATAAACTGAACGAGCAGTATCAACATCTGTTAATAACCTAATTTTTCTCACTGCAAATGCAGCCGAACTAAGTCTGCCTGAGAGAGCTGTTATATGAGGGTTCCATTGCAGTTTTGAATCAAGTGTGATTCCAAGAAAAACTGTTGTATCTACAAGCTTCATAGTATTACCATCAATTTTTAGACTAATGGGGTTATCTTTAACATTAGGCAAATTAAAATTAATACATTTAGTCTTTTTTGCATTAAGCTGTAGATTATTTACTGTGAACCATTGTAAAACCTTTGAAAGTGCGTCATTAACATCATCAAAAAGGTTTTTATTTCTGTCAGTTTTAAAAACTAAAGATGTATCGTCTGCAAACAATACAACATCACAAATATCTTTTAAGTAAAAAGGTAAATCATTCATATATATCAGAAATAGTAATGGACCTAGAATGGATCCTTGAGGGACCCCCATTTTAACTTGTGATCCTGTAGAGAGTACACTGTTAACATCAACTTTTTGAGTTCTTAAACTAAGGTACGAAATTACCAAATCTAAAGCATTATCCCTAACCCCGTAAAAATCAAGCTTGCGTATAAGTGTATCGTGATCAACGCAATCAAAGGCCTTGGACAAGTCACAGAAGACGCCAAGAGCGTTCTGTGAATTCTCCCAAGCCCTAAAGATGTGTTTTAGAAGTGCGATGCCAGCATCAGTAGTAGAACGGCCTCTCGTGAATCCATATTGTTCACTGTGTAAGAGATTGTTCTCATAAAAATGGCTTAATAGTTGTTCTTGAATGATTTTTTCAAAGATCTTACTGAGAGCTGGTAGGATTGAAACAGGTCTAAAGTTACCTGGGTCTTGTTTGTTGCCTGATTTAAAAAGTGGTACAACCCTACTGTGTTTCATTAAGTTTGGAAAAACACCTTCATCAACACAATCATTGAATATTACGGCTAGATAAGGGGCAATCACGTCAATTATGTGGCTAACAATTTTGACTGATATACCCCAAAGATCAGCGGTATCTTTTGAATTAATTAATCTGAATGCTTTTATTATATCTAGTGACTCAACATGTTTAAATTTAAAGAATACACTGCAACAAGATACATTATCTTTCAACAAATGTTCCGCTCTAGTTGGTGAGGAATTTAATGAAGCTGTAGTGATTATAGGTATATTACTGAAATACTTATCAAATGCTTCAGCAACAGATGCTTCTGATTGTAAGATGTTATTGTTAATATTAAGAGTGTATGAGGTATCGCGCTGTTTAGCTTTACCTGTTTCGTGATTTATGACGTCCCAAGTGGTTTTTATTTTGTTAGTGGACTTTGATATTTTATCACGAATGTGCAATGCCTTAGCTGTAGTGCAGGCTTTTCTGAATATTTTGGAGTAGTTCTTGACATACTCAACAAAAAGTGGATCGAAATTGTATTTTTTCATGCCGTACAACTCATACATCTTACGTCTGCTCCTGTAAATTCCAGGCGTGGCCCATTCACAAAACTTAGATTGAACTCTGCAAGTAACTTGTTTGGTGGGAAAACAAGCATCAAATTCATTTTTAACACAATCAAACAGTCTTTTGTAGACTGCATCAGGGTCACCCTGCTTATAAGGAATGGAAGATACTTTATGCTTTAAACTAGTTTTAAAACTATTAATGCGATTACCCGTCTTCGGTCTACATGTTATTTTCCTGTAATTAACGCTATTGTTAGTTAAATCTAAAAATGTTATCTTCTGCCCACAATGATCAGACTTTAATTCAGTTACTATTGCCTTTTCAATGGGTACACAGTTGCAAAATACATTATCCAGACAAGTAGATGTTGTGGCTGTTATCCTCGTGGGTTCATGGAATTGATAATCCAGACCAAAGGATTTAAATAGCGACAATAACCTATTCCTTTCAGATGAGTTTACTAGCAAATCTATATTGAAATCACCACACACAATAATGGGTTTAGACTTAGCACTTAACCTACCCAAAGCTTCCTCCATAACTGTCTCAAATCTATCTAAGTTAGTTTTTGGGGGACGGTATACACTTATCACAACAAAGCCCTCTAACTCAACACAAGACAATTCGACAATACGCTCTATGGACAGGCCTACAATGTCAGTGCGATCTTTACATTTCAAACTATTTGCAGTAAAAATTAATGAACCACCATGAATAGTGGTTTTTCTAAAGAACGCGCTTGATAATCTAAAATTATTAAGGACAAAAGACTGATAGTTTTCATCAGTCAGCCAATGTTCAGTAAAACATAAAATATCAATATTTTGGTTTTCCAGCAATAGTTCTATTTCTAAATCTTTGCCCGTCAAGCTTTGAATATTTTGGTGGAATAAATTCAAGTATTTGGGCTTGGCTGTTGTCCTAGGTCCTAGTTTAAACAAGACGCTGAAGGAGCATCACATGAAATAGATAAATTAGTACTAGTACTAATGTCAGAATAGAAAATACTGCCAATAGCGGCATTGTTAATGTTATTTGCTAACAAAGTAGCTAGTTTCTGCTTAGTCCTAATGGGAAGATACATAGTATCTTCAGTTAACCTAAAGTATGGTACAAACAGATTTGTATCAAAAAAGTCAATGTCACTATGACGACATGTCAGATTATACAAAGTTAAATTAAGGTCTTGGATGACCTTGTTCTGACTTGAAGTACTTGAGGTACTTGAGTATGGGAATGCACACAAAATAAATTTACACTTGTTCTTTGATTGAATGCCCATTATTGTTTCAATATTTTTAATTAACCCTTTTTTTGTCAATGATCGGCAGTCTCCATGAAAGACAACCACAGTGGAGTTTACCCCTAGCTTCTCTTTGGAGATGTTACTAACTAGGTCAGAATAGGACATACCTGGATGGCATAAATTGATTACTTGTTGGTTCGATCTATTAGACAACAATATGCCTAATCCTTGGCCTAGCTCGTCAGAAAATATAAAAGTATTATTTGGAGCAGCCTGTGGAGTATTACATTTATCCACCTTAGCAGGCTCTGATAAGTCAGTTGGCGTGGCCTCAACACGTGACAATTCAGTATCCATCTCCACTACTTGTTGATAACAATTATTGCAAGTGATTTGTTTGCTTATAAGCGAATCAAACCTCTCAGCATTGTAAGTTGACATCTTTAACAATTCTGTGGCAGCTAATATGTGTTCGCTGATCTCTTTTTGGGATATATCATACATTTTTTTGGTGTCCCTCAGAGAACTCTCTAAGCAAGCAATCTTATGCTCAAGAGCCATGGTCTCATTTTCATAGGATATTTTAGTACTATCTAATAGTAAGCTACCTTGTTCTAACTCAGAGATTAAATCTAACTTTTCCTTTCTTAAAATATTATATTTCTTGATGTCCAACTGTTTATTAACTAATTTTTTAGTTTTGTTAATGTATTTATTAATTTTAATATATTTCTTTAACTTTTTGTTGCTATTAAATCTATAGAATCTAGTTTCAGAGACTGAATCATCACATGTGAGATCAACCATAGGAATTATTTTAGGACATATATTTGGATCAGCTAAAGCTAACTCATCAAATAAACTTTGATTGCCACTCTCAATTGTACAATTTTTGTCACTCTCTAACTGTCTGATGGTTTTTTGTGACTCATATAAACTAATTTCCAAGTCATTAATCCGATTTAGTGCTAGTTCGTGGGTGTTATTGCATGCATTATAAGAATCAACAAGTTCCTGCAGCTGGGTGCACCGATCAGCCATGTTGAAGTACTTGATCTCCAGTTCGGCAAGGTCACACTTAAGTTTGCTGTTCTTGTCGACAATATTTCTTATTTCCAATTCACTATCTGCGCGTTCTTCAAGCAGCTGGACATTGTCGCTCCTTGCGACCTTGAGGTCATGGCATGCCTGCTTGTATAACTCAGCGAGTTTACTGCGGGTCATCATCTTGAAGTGGGCTTGATGCAATCCTCTAACTGAAATTGTATGAAGCGGGGCCAGCAGACACCAAGGTCACTTATAGGGTGCGAAGAGTCTTACACTGTCACCCTGAAAGCAAGGGAAGTGGTGTCAGTATACTAGCAAAATAATATGAAAGAAGTATATAGAAAATACCGTTCCTAGTAGGAAAATTAACCAGGCAACAGTTCAACTAGTAACAAATAAGTTAGTCCCAACCTAGAGAAATAAACATTGATAGGTTAAATTGAATAATTCTCAAAAATCAACTGAAAGTCAAAATACAAAACCTAGTTCTACTGAATAAATAACAATCTTATAAGTAATTGAAGTACAAAATTCACTGTGGTCTGTTTATAGTATTCCACTGTTGTTTTAGAAAGTAAAATTGAAAAGTAAACAATACTCCCCTGAATCCGTTGAACGTAAATTTGTAAGGCAACCGCCCGGCAGCAGACTCTTCTTAGATTCGAAGTGGTTGTTCACCAGGAGGGTGATTTATTATTTTCACTTGATATTTAAGCTAAACATAGCCTAAATCACTAATAAACTACGCTGATTTTAAGGAAAAACATTAAAATTAAATTAATTAAAATTTGAACACTACGAAGACAACTGACAGCCGGTGTTGCCACAGCAAAAAAAAAAAAAAAAAAAAAAAAAAAAAAAAAAAAAAAGATACAATAGTAATGCAAAATTGTTATACTGACACTGACAGTCTTTTGTATTTAATAAATACTCATGATTTTTATTAGGATATATAATCAAATATATCTCAATTTGATACAAGTAATTTCGACTTTAATAATGTGTATCACATCACAGCTGAACGCCAAAGTCCCCGGTCTATTAAAAGATGAAATGGGTGGGGATGTAATAATCGAATTCATAGGATTAAGAGCTAAACTATACTGCATCACCAGTGAAAAAAGACAAATAAAAAAAGCAAAAGGAGTGCCTAAATTACAGCGTTTAACTCAATTTAAAAATACCCTAAATAATAAATTAAATGTTAAGTGTAAAATGAATACGATCAGATCAATCAAACACGTGATTTATTCCCAAAATATCCCAAAAATAGTTCTAAATAGTAGTGACGACAAAAGACAAATACTTTCCAATCAAGTTGAAAAAATACCATGGGGTCATTGTGATTCACTGTGTTAATTTCAAATAAATGTATTAAACAGCGTAAAAATTACAGATGCGGATATTGCACATATAGAAATAAACATACAGAGAGTACAGTGGCGTGTACCTCATGTAAAAGTATACGATCGTGAAAGACTTTTACTACTCCGACAATTAAAAAAGGATAAACCCATACACATGGCCCATTTACATGGCGTTTAGGAATTGGGATTTATATGAATATCCTTTATCACCAAAAACCACAAAACATTCTTGGTCTGTCAAAACCGCTTCGTAGTTAGCAAAACCACGTTAAGTTATTTTATTAAACAAACCGCAAAAACTGTAAAATAGAAAGTAGTAGTTTATTTGATCATTGTAATGTGACTAATGTTACATTATTTCTGAATTCTCAATATTTCCCTTACGAGGCAATGAATTTGAACTTTAATGATAACCGCTTCAGTATTTTATATCAAATGTATACGAGATTTCGCCAGTCTTATTGTAACGTTCCTGCGGACCCGTTGCTAGACGTAAACACTTTTAAAGTAAAAACCCCATTATTTGCGATTGATTGTAAAAGGCAAAATCCAAATTTAAAATCTGGACCTGGAGATATAAGACTCGAGATTGAATGCGCTCAAGATATTCCCGCAAATACATAAATAAATAATAAATAATAAATATGCGCCAGACAACACACCTCTTGTAATGGTCTCGAAGTAGGGATTAATATCCCTGTGTTACGAGGTACCACACAAGGAAATCAGCCAGGGGCGTCTCCCAGCACACCCAGACCCGAGTCAATTCAGAATAGATCGTTTCCTGAATTGACCCGACCGGGAATCGAACCCGGGACACTACGGAAATCGAGGCGAGAAACCGTGCTACAGCACACTACGCCAATCGTGTCGTGTGTACATCAGCCTATTGTTTAATTATAAACGATAGACTTGTTGAATACAAACCACTGAGTAATATAGTTCGTTCCTCTCTGCTGTCGCGGCCATTTTGCGCGAATTGGCGCACCTGTCATCGTCGTCGTGGGTGGTCCCATAGTAACATGAATGCAATTGTAGATGTCCAAGGCTTCAAAACGGATGATACCGATTCGTGTTGAAGGAAATAGCGATTATAGATAACAAACGTATTCAAGTGTTTTTGATAAAATCCCCCTTTCCGTTTTATGAGTTATCAAAAACAGAAAGGAAACACTTGTTAACAGCTTACTTAAGCTGGATAGAAAGAAACAGAAACATATGCTGTCCAAAGAGCAGTTTTACAACTTGAACTAAAGGCCGAGCAAAAGGCAAAAGTTGTCGAGCGACGTCTCGGGCTGCCTCAAGCATATTTCCAGCCCAAAATTGCCAGGCCCTAAGTTCTGTCAATCCAACCCGTCACATCCTGTCCAACCTAACTCTATTTCAGGTTCCCAGCAGATCAGCAAAGATGTTGTTCAACCCGGCTTGATTACGGAATTAGTACAGGCATTAAAAAGCTGCCATAATAAAGGAAATAACCATATGAAGGTAGATCTGCCTACGTTTGCAGGCGATTCACCGATACAATGGCTAGCTTTGAAACGAGCTTATTTCCAGTCAAACCGAAGGTACAGTGCAAGCGAAAATCTCATTACATTAAATAAGGCTCTTTATGGTGTAGCACGAGATGCCGTACATGTTTTATTAGTTTCCGCGCATGACCCAGAGGATATTATAAAAGCTCTAGATCGCCAATTTGGCCGACCGGACGAAATCGTCCTAAACGAAGTCCAAAACTTGCGCCAACTACCCAGTCTAAATGATGGCGATTGTCAATTTTCGCCTGCCGTGTACGTAACTGTGTGGAAATTGTTCAGTTATTTCGTTAGGTCCGGTATTTTTAGAGGCCAGAATTTCTTTACTCTCCTGAACTTTTTCACACCACCTTGCAGAAGCTCCCCACACTTTTATGTACGCGTTGGATGGACTTTGCCGCGGCTAACACCTACACGGCCACTAAATTACAGCTTCTGGCGGAGTTTTTAGAAAGCGAGGTCTAGCTCCACTCCCAATTCGGTATGAGTAATATCGCATACTCGTCTTGCATCCGAGGCCAGAATATTCGTGCATCCAGCCAATTCCACGCTAGGAAGAAATATGACGGCAACTCTTCTTTTTATCCTCGGTTAGACACTAAAAAAATAAAAATAAATCGGCCCAAAATTTTAGTTTAGTGTCAGAAATTTCTGTCACTGTCGGTCCCTGACAATGGAATTTTATAAAAACAAATAATTCTGCCATAGATGCTTAAAAAGAGGTCCGCATAGCATTCAAAATTCATTACACAGCAAAGGAGTCTAGCAAAGTGGATGGCTGTCCTTTTAAACACAATAGGGCCCTGCATAATGCTGGATTCCGATTGCTTGCTGCTCACATAGAGCATTACGATGAAAACATACAGCCATCAGCTCGCAAAGCACAAGCCGATGAACAGCCGAGTACCGCGGTAAACTGTGGAGTCTCTAAAGAAGTCAGGCCACGTAAGACTTCCGCTCAGTCTTGTTCCACCAGCAGTTCTGTGTCGCTAGGTCGCGCTCTACTTAGTTATTTCTGTTGTAGTTTCAGGCCCTTTTAAAGCGCGGTCTCAAAAAAGCGCGGTTTTCAAAATGTTAACTTCGTGTATGAAAAGTTTCATTCGCGAAGATTGGTCTTTGGTGAGAGAAACTATTGATTATTTGAATAATGTTGTACTGTCAGTAATTAAAATCTTTAGAAAAGAATAATCACCTAGGTAATTTCAACAATCTACGAATAAGAGCGCAACCTAAACAGAAATGTAAGACTTGGTCACCTGTGTCGAAACCTGAAACTCGTGACTATTCTGATTATCAAGATATAACAACAATAATTCGTTCTGATAATTAGTTCAATGTTAATCATCTATTTTTTTAACGTACTAGAATAAGTAAACCAAATATTTGAATTATTTACAACTTTGTATTTTAATTTAGGTACAAGTTTTTCGAGACCTCTAAATAAATCAAACAGTTAAAATTGTATTTAATCTGAAGTTCGATCATGTCCTTAACTACTAACTTTTGTTCGTTGCAGGGCTTTTATTCATAACCTTTTGTAACTTTTTTAGTTAAAATAGAGATATCTACGTTGACTTACCTATTTATTTAAAATAAAACGTCTTATTGTCAAATGTTAATTTTAAACTGAAATGTTTATCCTTGTAGTATAGCCCTTCTCTTGCCTCCCCTTCCTTGAGTGTCCTTGTACTAAATAAAGTTTTGAAAAAGAAATCATTCCTAGAAAAGTACTTTTTTAGGCGATAGGTTTAAAATATCAATTTATTATTAAAAAATAACATTATTTTAACACCCAATCATTATTATTTTTAAGTAAAGGCATGTTTAAGACAACAATTCGAATATTATAGGATAAAGCGATGTATTTATTAAAAAAATATTTAACTAATCAAAACGTAACTTTACAACTTGCTTTCATATCAGCTTAAGGACGCCTATACGTTCTGTAAGAAAAACCACGGTCTTGCGGTTCATTTATTGGGTTATTTGGCACTAATAAAAGCAAGTTTTAAATTTTAAGGGGTTATTAGATCCTTTATCTACAGTTCATGGGAATAAAAAAATAAAAAAATGTTATGCCCTCTTCTCTGTGATTGATTTACCAAAAGCATTTTTGCGTAAACGGCTAAAATACTGTCAGTTTCGGTAAGTTAATCTGGTTAATTATATAATTTGAAGAATCAATAAAAATATTTATGGACGGCCTCCTACATAGTCTATTTTAATTTGTGTTTGCAAAATATTACAAAAAAGGCCTTAAAAGTCGTGAAAAAAATAAAATAATTATGGTCAAAAACTCAATTTATATTAGCCTTATTACAAAGGAACGAGGGTCAAAATCGCTCGCTGTATTAGGTTTGCGTTTTCGAACACCTATCTCAGTCTGCGCCGGAGCGCCTTCGAGGTCGGACGTGCGTCGCTCTGTCTGGACTTTGTTCACGATCGACTCGATCTATTGGGATACAAAATATTCCTCTAAGAGCATTTGATACTTGCGAAAAATAAGGTAGGCATAAGCAATACAAGTAACTAGTAAAGTACATTATAGTCAAGAGATATCTATTTCATATTTTGACTTGGCTGACCTGCTCATTTTGTTGGTTTTCGTGAGTCCTGGATGACTTGGCTGACCTGATGATGGACTCCGAAGACACCCCACGGAATTCGGAAACTGCCAGAGTTAGGTATCCCGAGTTTGGGCTCGTTTTGTAGGTCTTTGTGAGTACTTACATGATGTATGACTTAGCTGACCTGATGATGGACTCCGGAGATACCCCACGGAACTCGGAAACTGTCAGAGTTAGGTATCCCGAGTTTGGGCTCGTTTTATAGATCTTTGTGAGTACTTACATGCTGGATGACTTGGCTGACCTGATGATGGACTCCGGAGACATCCCAAGGAACTCGGAAACTATCAGAGTTAGGTATCCCGAGTTTGGGCTCGTTTTGTAGGTCTTTGTGAGTATTTTCATGCTGGATGACTTGGCTGACCTGATGATGGACTCCGGAGACACCCCACGGAACTCGGAAACTGTCAAAGTTAGGTATCCCGAGTTTGGGCTCGTTTTGCAGGTCTTTATGAGTACTTACATGCTGGATGACTTGGCTGACCTGATGGTGGACTCCGGAGATACCCCAAGGAACTCGGAAACTGTCAGAGTTAGGTATCCCGAGTTTGGGCTCGTTTTGTAGGTCTTTGTGAGTTCTTACATGCTGGATGACTTGGCTGACCTGATGAAAGACTCCGGAGACACCCCATGGAACTCGGAAACTGTCAGACTAGGTATCCCGAGTTTGGGCTCGTTTTGTAGGTCTTTGTGAGTAGTTACATGCTGGATGACTTGGCTGACCTGATGATGGACTCCGGAGGCAGGCCATGGAACTCCGAAACTATCAGAAGTAGGTATGCCGAGTTTGGGCTCATTTTGTTAGTATTCGTTAGTACTTACATGCTGAATGATTTGGCTGACCTTATAATGGACTCCGGAGACGCCCCATTGAACTCCGAACCTGTCAGAGGTAGGTAAGAAAAGAAAGAAAGAAAAGAAAGAAAAAATATTTATTAACCCAACAAATACAAACAATGAAACGGTAAAGCTAAACAATACACAAGTAGGCGACACAAAAAAGGTTTTTACAAAATAGTAATAGGTTAATCAGGCCACTGCTTCAGCATGTGTCTCTGCAGCACAAAACCGATGCTGGTATTCTGGCAGGGCCTGTCGTCATTCGTGATATATGTATGGGTAAGTGTATGCGATAAGTTAAGTGGAAAAAGTATGAATTGCGAGTGTAATAGTGTCGTAATATAACGTAAGCAAGTGAAGCGTGCGTGCCTAAAGCTGCAAATAAGTAATAAATAAAAAATAAAATATCTATGGTATGACAGCCGAATGACTTTGCTGTGGCTGTGACATGGATTTAGGAATACTTAACAGGATTGATAACTCTGAAAAAGTGTATTAACAAAAATGAACTGTATTGTTTGCTTTTAAAGTATATTTTTGATTACGCCTTTTACAGAAGCTAAACCGAGCCGACTTACACAGCATTATCAGATGCCGGGTGTCTCGCTCTTTCATCTTGTCAGACCTAAAAAAATATTGTTGATTGAAAATTTAGACTTAGTAATCTTTGTTGAAACACTTGTTTTTAAATGGCATTGCAATCAATTAAATAACGTGATACATATACAGTGACTTACTGTATATGTATCACGTTATTTATTTTGATATTATACAAATAAAATATTAATTTTTATCAAATCTATATTTTGCTTATTTTCTACTAGTAACTTTTAAAAATGTCATAGTGAGTGATAGATTGGACAGTTTGTATTCGATAATTATCAATTTTACGAGATTACTTTCTAACGTTTAAAATGGTTAAAAAAGTGTTGCGTTTATGCTTGCCCCAGTGAATCATATGGTGGTAGCAAAATTTCTTTTCACAGGCAAGCTAAAAATAACATAATCATAAATCTAACAACTATGTGGTCCATGAATTCTTGCATTGTGAGGACGAGGAAGGTCGTACTGGCTCACCTTCGGATTATGGGCCCACGATTTTCGAGTTGAGATGTTTACTATTAGAAAGATAATATTTTTTTACACATATTCCCTAAATATTAGATCTCGGAAACTTGTACTTTTTTTATACTCACTGATTGAAAATCGTAATAATTTGCTTCGATTTTTGTTGTTTTGCGAGTTTGCGACTGAAATTTAAGATTTCATGTGTTTGGCGTTTTGATACGTGTTGGTGTCATCGCGTTGTGGTGTTTTCAAAGCAGTATATAAATACTTTTACAGTTTTATTTAAGGCCAGCGTATTCGGATTGAGAAGGAACCTCCTCCTTTTATGAAGTCGGTTAAAAATTATTTGCACTGTATAAATTGCTGTCAGCCAATAATAAAAAATGATTTTTTTGTGTATTGTTTGTATTATACATTTCGTAATCAACCCATACATCCCTTAGTAATCGTCTATTGCTAAAAATTTAAAAAGTTCAATACCAATGTGTTTATATGGACTACCAAGCAGTAGATACCTACCTACATACATAGTATAAAAACTTGATTTTTGGCTTTAAATCTACCTAATAACTGAAACCAATAATAACTATACGTTTTCCTGTGAAATTAATCATAAAAAAAGATGAAACGTGCGATGTCCCACATAGCAAAGATCTTTTAGTCACCCTATTTAAAAGAGACATACATACCTAACTCTAACAGTTTCCGAGTTCCATGGGTCTCCGAATTTTGTCTCCGGGGTCCATCATCAGGTCAGCCAAGTCATCCAACATGTAAGTACTCACAAAGACCTACAAAACGAGCCCAAACTCGGGACACTTACCTCTGACAGTTTCGGAGTTCCAAGGGGTTTCTCCGGAGTCCATCATCAGGTCAGCCAAGTCATCCAGCATGTAAGTACTCACAAAGACCTATAAAACGACCCCAAACTCGCGACACTTACCTCTGACAGTTTCGGAGTTCCACGGGGTGTCTCCGGAGTCCATCATCAGGTCAGCCAAGTCATCCAGCATGTACTCGTAAGTACTCACAAAGACTTTCAAAACAAGCCCAAACTCGGGACACTTACCTCTGACAGTTTTGGAGTACCATGGGGTGTCTCCGGAGTCCATCATCCGGTCAGTCAAGTCATCCAGCATTTAAGAACTCACAAAGACCTAAACTAAGAGCCCCACCTTTGGAAACCTACCTGTAACAGTTTCAAAGTTCCATGGGGTGTCTCCGGAGTCCATCATCAGGTCAGCCATGACACACAGAGATTTCCAATATTGTGTCTATTAACCAATGTACAAGTTGGTTGGTAAGTACTTAATAATACAAATATTTCATTTCTTATTTTATAAACAAGCAAATAAAAATAAATTGTATGATTTGTCTGCTATAATTACAACAAGTATCAAGATTATAATTACGTCTGTTTTTTTGCCCTAACGACAGTTTCACTGTTCACTGAGCCGCGCGTGTGTGCGTTAGGCTTCTTTTTGACAGAAATCGAAACGTCTGAAACGTATAGGCGTCCTTAAAACATCGTAAATAGGTAGCTACTGTGACATGACTGTCGTTCCACGTGTTGCAGGGTCAGCGGAATGAGGAGCGCCATTTGATCGCTATTAAAGTAGGCCAATGCAATTTCTAAGTGTTAGCAATTCGATAATGAAGCAACAGTAAATGCTTACAAGCACAGAATAGTCGAGGGATTTAGTACGGCGAGTTATGGATAGATGTCGCTGCGGACGGGGAATGAAGAGAAATGTCACCGGCCGGAACGACATTGGTGATACACGCGTGCAACGAGAAGTGATTAATAGGAATTGCGAGTTGTGTAATTTGTGAAGTAAATATAGAAATACTGCTAACAGACGTTTGTTTTAACTATGGCTCTTTCAAAAGTAAATTTTTGATAAAATGTAATAATAATACCTCACAAGTCATTAGAACTGAAAATCTGATTTATAAATAATTATAATTAAGTAAGTAGGTAATTGAAATATTTTTTTCGACTTATTCGAAAGTAAGTATGAATAAAAGATGCTTTTAACTTATAACAATATCTCAACAAATAAATTAGTTTAACTTTGTCACAGTAAAAAAAATATAACCAATAAATATAAAGGACACTTTAAAACCATGCTAAACTTGATTAAATTACGTAAAGTCATAAGCAAATCTTAATTGCCAACAGCGTCTTCCTCAAAATAGTATATAAAAATTAAAATTAAACGAATAACACTTAATTCCATAGGGCGGCCGCTCTTAACGATAAAAATATAATTAATTATAAAAAAAACTCAATTCCGTCTTTCACACTTCGTGTGTCACTCTAATCCGATGGGTGCTGCGTCCTTGACACCAACGTCACCCGGCTCCCTGCACATGAACATCATTCCTCCATCGGACACCATTATCTCTCCCAGCGCCCAGCCTTTCTTCCTTAATAACCATCACCAATGCACCATGTTATAATTGTCTTCGACGAAATTTAATTTTCATCATCACCGGACACAGTTTTTTCTTTCGTTCTTCACTGCATAGTCATTTTGCCTCACACATAACATTTTCTTTTGAGATTCACATTTTCACATGATCCGTTTTATTCTTTTTATTCCGAATTGTTCGCACAGACAGCGCTGCCCTACAAGGCGGCACTGGCAAGGTCGCCATGCTATGTGGGGACCCGGGAGTCAAATAAGTTATTGCGTCGACGTCTGATTTAATATTGACTTACATTACCTTAGGATCTACCTTAAATACTAGACATGATGAGGCGAGGTGTGTCATACACTACAGGTTGATAGTTACTCTTTTAAACTTTCATTGCTAACAATCATAAGTAAAAATTAAGACTACAAACTTACTTAGTCACTCAAAGATAAAATACTCAATGTACAGTGCAGAGGAGCAGATTATCCCCACTATGACTTCATACTCTAGCTAGGTCATTCAATCACGAAACCTTCTACAAGTACATTATAACAACCTCGCTCCATCAACATTAATGTAATTTCGATTCTTAAAAAATATTTACACCATCCGTGTAATTTTTCACACAACATAATAATAAGAACAATAATGTCGCTTGTAACCGGGTCCGAGTGCAAGAGCTCTCCAGAAGTGGCGCATTTAATTACGAATTAAATTAACTGAGTAGGCACCTACACTTAACTTAACTACGCACTCGTAGTAGGGGCCAACTAAAAAGCTTGTTATTGTATATTCCATTTATTCTACAATATAGTTTATGAAAATAAGTTCAGTTGTAGCATGAAGTGCTGCTCATTTGTTTTTTTATATAATTGTTATTCGTTAACTTTAATTAAATAACTTAAATTTACTTTATATGGAACGGCCAAAGTAATTAATTTATCAAATTGACTAATGCACTTGGTCATTATACATTAGGTCCGGTGAAGTCCAGTCCGTATTAATACTGCCCAGTTAATCAAGTAGCCCGTAACACACGTACCTAATCCAGCTTCTTTATATCTGTGAGCATACACTTTATCATTTTACTTATTGTAGTGCTCTTCAATTATGGATTTATTTTCATCGATAAATAGGATATTCCTGTGCCTTTTACCTGGCGATAGAAGGCGTTTATATCGATCCTCTCTCTTTAATTCTAAAAGTTTGATTTAGGGCATGTCCTGTGTATCGACGATAAGCACAGAGCTTCAGGTATAATACGCGATAGAGTCCTATCGGAAATCTTCATTTCTCGCGATAAGATTTTGTTGCTTCAATTGGGTTTCGACGAATTCTGGCTTTAACAACATTAACAGCCTTTGTAGTTCTAACAGCACGCGGCCGCCCCGATCTTTTATGGTCTTTCGACGAAGTTTTGTTGCATCTGTTAATAGTACAAATACGAACATACGGCTGATACCAAGCTTTTGAATCAATACAATACAATACAAATTCTTTATTCAGTATCAAGTTTTTACATATCTCAATTTCGATTGAGGCTTTCTTTTAAGTAATAAAATACTTGTGTTAGAAAAACCCCGCTCTCCATACAGATTTAATACATGAGTGATACCTATTATTATAGTATATTTCCAGTCTATAAATTATTGCTTGTAAAGGTAATAAGTATAAAAGGAACAATAATGCTAATAGTTGGTGAGTGCTCGTGTGTGGCCTGCGCGCGCGCGCGCGCACGTGTGTGTGTGTGTGTTTGGGCTTGTGGGTGTAACCAATTTATTTATTAATATATATATATATATATATTATTTATTAGGTAAAATGTAGTTTAGTTTAAAACAATACGAAACAAACAAATAGCGTTCAGTTCAATTCTCTTTTCTTTTGTTGCTTTCAATTAATATAAAATCGTCTGGAATATGACCGACGAAGGCTCCATACCCACTCTGTGCAGGGCTTTCACTACAATCCTATTTTCTTGAACACCCCAGTCCATATTGTAATTTTGATAATGAACGACCACGAAAAAAATATGTGAAACAGCGCGAAATCGAAAGAAGTAAAATAAAATAGTAGCCCGTCCAGGGATTCGAACCCAGACTTCCTGGAGATCTTCAGACCAGGCGTCATATCGTTAGACCGGACGAGCTACATGAAAATCGGCGAAATATTGGACTGCTTGCATAAATTACCAGCATAATTAGACCTAGACTGTGAAGTCTCTAGTATGCTTAAAGGGGTCTAGGGTTTGGGCACAAACAGCGCATGTGCAGCAGTACTTCCATAGCATAAGTTATTGCAGTAGGTCTGATTGAAATCAGTCTTCAACTCGTATATTATATATTATATATCAATCTATATATCAGTGCCATGGAGTACTTGGGTATTACTATGTATTCTATATCTTTACTGTTGCCAAAAATTCCTTCTTATTTCCTTCTAGTAGTGAAGCCCTGTTAGACATACCTATTATGAAATCTCTAAACGCGGTAATATTAAAAGAAGGTAGAGAGTTTTATTGGCTCTCTCTGTGGAAGAGAATCATACTCATCATAGCTTGGTCATTAAGCATATTTCGTACTTCAGTGTTCCCTTTATCCAGCGATCCTACGGATGAACGCTTCTTCTATTAGTGTTTAGTATTTATTTTCTTTGTGTAAATGATTTAAGTAGTGCATAAAATAATCTCTTTGCTAATCTATGTACCTGTTAGTTTTAGACTGTATTTGTATAGAATAATAGAATGACGTTCTCTCTTTGTCTATGTAGTCCTCGTGAGCGAGAGCGTGCGAACCCCATCCTCTACGAGCTCCTGTCCGCAGAGCGCATGCGTCGTTCCCAGCACTTATTACCAAACCCCTGACGACACGATTACCCCTGACGCGTAGTAGGAGTGGGCTGAAACAGTAAAATATAAAACCTGTTCCGCCTGTTCCAGTTTCAGTAAAATAACAGTTACGGAAACCTATTCCAAAATAATAGCCTGTTGTGTTGTAAAATCGTTTAAGTAGAAATAACCATTCGTTAGGGTAACAGTCTGCTGTTACCCTACCGAAAACAGTGCTGCGGTACGGTTTGAAGTTTTTTTTCCTGAAGTGGAAATGCAATAGCGTTCAATTTCTGTATTACAATTTGGTAGAGGTGGGGATATTTCGCTCTATGTGTCTTTCACCAGTTTATTGGGCACTCCAGTCAAAGATACTTAATTAGCCAATGTTCAAATACAAAACTGACCTCCATGTCACAGACGATATGATTGAAAATCACTCATGAATGAACAATGTTCGCCAGGAAGCGTAACGCAGCTTTACGATTGACATTGACATCCTTTTTTTACTAGGAAATTACGTTCGGATACACGTATACGCAATCTAAATGTTAATCCGGAACAAGTGATTTTTCATCACAACAATGTGTCGATTAAGAATAAATTATTTTGATGTAATGTATTAAGTTCATTTAGTAATACGTTACAATGCAAGTCTTTCTTACTATGAGGCTATTCATTAAATGTTTACATTTTTTTCTATTATGACCAAAAGTGATCCCAGCTGTATTTGTGTATCCGATCAAAAGCAACACTGTTCTCTCTGCCTGTGACAGCTGCTATCTCTTTCTAACAAAGGTAGCTTGCGTAAGCTAGAATAAAGAAGAGCATGTTCCGTGGCGTTATCTCTTTCTAACACAGGTAACCTTCTTATGCTAGAATAGAGAAAAGCATGTTCCAGTCAAGATTAGGGCTGTTGTGGAACTGGAACAGTTTCTCATAGGTATAGACAACAGTTCCATACTGTTATTCAGTGAAACCTGTTAACTTTATCTGTTCCGATATTTACGCTTCACTCCTATAGCGTAGTGCGCCTGTGCGCCGCACGCTTTCGGATAGAGTGGACCTGCTGCATAATGCAGCCCGGTGCAGGGAATGCACATAGCAGAGAACAGAGATGATATGGCCGAGTTACAAATGTTTACCTTACTTTAAGTTACATTTCAAATTAGTAAAAAATTCAAATCCATACTCTATACTAATATTGTAAAGAAGAAAGATTTGTTTGTTTGTAATAGGCTCCGAAGGTATATTATCAGGGAGTGACATAGTCTATTTTTAATTTAGAGTCTATTTTAACTGGAAAGACAGTATACGGGGGCGAAGCCGCTGACGGATAGCTAGTCTATGCTTATATTATAAAGAGGAAAGATTTGTTTGTTTGTATTGAATATGCTCCGAAACAACTGGACTGTTTTTAAAAGTTCTTTCACCAATTATAGCTACATTATCAGAGAGTGACATAGGAAATATATATTTTTAATTTAGGGTATATTTTGACGTAAAAGCCAGTCTAGGCGAGCGAAGCGGACATGACAGACAGCTAATAGATGATAACAAAAGATGGGAAAATAAGTATTGTAAAATGCTAAAATAAAAGTAATATTAATGAAGAAAGATATAAGATTACATCTACCATCAAGATGATGGTATCCCCACCAAGCAGATTACAATGGGTAATAAAAAATATATACTAATTATTAGTAACATTCTTTCATGGGATGGTAATAACATATAAGTACCAAATAACAAACTATTCCTGTATGTATTCAGAAATAGTTTGTTATTAATGTATGCTATGTGGATTATAGATAGTATTTATGTCAAGGGCACAAAACAAATACAAAATATTCGTCAAGTGACTGTTTTTCCTGCATAGGGTTCGGAATCTCCATAACACCAGGAAACAATTCAAAACAGTCTAAAATTTAAGTTTACCACTTGTATCTGGATTTAAGATTGGACTCTTCAAGCCTCATTGGTTCCTAGTACGCGGAACAGGGCAAGTGCAGGGTCATGCAGCCGTTGCGTCGCTACCCATGCAAATTCTATGTAAATCCGGACTGACAGCAGTCGCAAAAAACTGTTACATTTTGTATGACACTAAATATTCAACGATTTAAAAACGTCAGTCGCGTGAAGAAGTGGCGCACAGCGGTATGTTTGAATAAAAAATATAATTTAATAGGTATCCCGAGGTCCCCCCTATTGAGGCGTATAGTTTTAATGTTTTAGTGAAGTAAATACAATTGCGCTATTAGAGTATGGTTCAACTGGCACCTTTATCGACTCTAGCATCTCGACACAAATAGGAGCACAGGGCAGTTGACAACAGACAGTTTGACTTTAGACTGTGTCGGGGGCTTGTTTAGGAAGACTAACGTTCAGTACGTTACTTTCCTTATAAAAGGAGAACACTCGGAAGAAACTCATTTGATTTGCAATACCTAGGGCTGTCAATGGCTTAGGGTTATCACCTCAGAGTATTCCAAGGGACCATATTAGAAATGTTCCTCATTTTCTAGATTTAGTTGACAATGTTAGTTACGAAAAGGCCTGCCCTATGATTATTATAGGTATAGACAATTGGCATCTTTTAATTGCAAAAGAAACTCGTCAGAGTTCACGCCACGAGCCGGTTGCATGTCTTACTCCTTTAGGCTGGGTAGCATACGGGATTGTAGACAGCAAAACGCGTCCTGTAACTCATGTAGAAATTCTAAATAAATGTACAGTTAAGGAACAAAGCGACTTAGGCACGCTTATAGAAAACTACACAACTCCAAATTTGTTAAGTGCTTCCAATCTTGGAATAGCTGAGGAACACGTTTTATGGCAAAGACAGTTAGATAGTTTTAAAGATAATTATTTTCCTGTAGAAAATAAAGAACGCCTTCCGCGTCGTAGTCGTATTGTAAAATTGGCTAAATAGCGCAGGACAATTTTATGAGGCTTGATGGTATCGTGAATGCTGTAGAGGGTAAATCAGAAAAGCCTAAATTCTTCCGCCGGGTAAGAAAAGTTTTCCTGTTGAATCCACCCATGGAAGATCTTCCTCTGAAAATCGCGCGATATAGTGCTCATCGCAGACGGATCTTTACCGCGTGGTTTATGCCCAAAAGGGTGAATAACGGACGTGTTCCTACTTCCTTGGCCGAGATGGCACCATCCGAGTCGTTGATGTGCTTACCGCTGCTGGACTGCTCCGCAAACTCACAAAGGAGACTATCTTTAGTTTCATCCTAAGATAATTCGGTTATGCAATGTATACTTAGACATAATTATAAATAGTATTTTTATGTTATTATTATTTCACGCGATGTATTTTAATTTTCTGATGTAAATCCATCTTATGTAAAAGAGGGGAGTATGTGCAGAACGCACCTCCCTGTTTATTTACTTTTATATTTTTCTATGACATCTTGTTTTGGTACGTCTTTTAGGACAATATATTATTGCTGTCTAAAATTAACCGGCCTTATTATATTTACAGGCCACCCCAAAAAGCATAGCCAGTAGGCACAATTAGGTTCCACATATACTACATAGAAAAACACATGTTATATTTACACCCTGTGCTTAATAACATATTCTTCCTCCATTGATGAAAGGTTACAATCAACATCAATTTCAAACAGCTGTAAGTATCTCTTCTAACGCGTAAAGCTTCACGCTACCACGTGGTCGGGCGAACTGGAGTAAGCCCCCGCAGGTCTTGGCTTCAGAACAAATGGTGTATACATGAAATGTAAATGTATAATCACGGCAATAGGAAAAAACACTTTTAATAAAACTATATTTTATATAAGTACTGCTGTTTTATCAAAGTTTAAAATATAACAATACTAGCTATCCGCCCACGGCTTCGCCCGCGTCAATTTTATCTGTGCCCGCGTGAACTTTATTTTTATGACATACTTCAGGATATTTTCCGACTTGCGATACTAGATTTGCAGAATCTCGTCTTAATTAGCACCTGCGTCCTAAAATGAACCCCTTTGCATAATTTGTGACAGACTCCTAGCACCTGTAGTAAAGAATTCTCAGACAAACAAACTATCAACCCCGAACACTTAGGAGTTGAATTTCGCAAAATACTTTCCTACGTCCTGCAAAGAACTCCATGCAAAGTTTGAAACTCCTAGCACTTGTAGATTTCGTGCTATATTTTGTGCCTTTCGCTTTTATAATATTATAAGTAGATTTACTAACTCAAAAAACTAAATATTTTATTGAAATCAAGCACTAAAATTAGATAAGTCCAAGCCTTGATTATTGTATAATTATTCTATGCCTAAATCTAATATTAAATAGAATCAAGTGGCACGGCCATTAGCAGTATATTAACAGAGCTATTTATTATTCACCACCGCAACATAAATATTTGTGATTCAAAATAAAGTTATTAGTGTATTTATACCAGACTTACTCATACTAATTACGAAAAACTCCAATTTAGGCAGTACCTTTTAAATAAAAGCGATCAATCACTTGACACATTTCAAATTAAACACAACCCCATATATTCACAGAGTGGTCGAATGTAGGGAACATTTTCAGATCGGCTGTCCACCTTGCAATCACCTGTTCTGTTAACAAATGGTCGTCTATTGCAGAACTATTTCGTCCAACTGGCCATCAGTTTTGTAGTCAGGTAATGGGTGGCCTCTCCCTGACCGAAACTTACCTCGACCTCCTAATGATTTTACTTGGTATATTTCTATAACCATCATCCGTTACCTGTATAATTTTCGAATGATCATAACTTTTTACTTGTTGGAGCTACGATGCAGAAATTAATAGAAGTCCGAGAAACAATTAATGATGATGACACAAACGTAAAAGTTGACCAAGCGTTAGTCAAAATGGCTGGTCATTTTTAAGCCCCTTTATTTTGCATCAAACTGAGGTAGTAATTAATTGACTGTAGGTAGCAAAGAGTAACTGGCTGGTGGCCAAAATTTGCTACTAAGTGTAGCAAATTTTGGTCACCAGCCAGATGTGAGAAGATGTAGATAACCAGCCATTTTTACGCTACTGTGCTGTCGCATGTCAGTAAAAATTAGGGGTGCCTTGTTATAACACAGCATGAAAAAAGTAAATGTTTATCACTGGCCTCAACACAGATCACCCCCAATAGATTCCGCATGTTGAGAGTTTTGTATTGTTCCAAAGTCACCAGAGATAGAGGAAGGCACGGGTTGCGGGGAGCGTGACAAAGGTGCTATGATTGGTTATTTGAAGGTCAATTTTGCATTAGCACTGCCTACGTTTGCAAATAGGGATGGGACACCGTGTATCGACAGTTTTCTATAATGCTAAACGAAATATCACTTTGTAACTATTGAGTAACATCAATATCTCCACACCATAATGTTACATACGACGATACAAAAGTAAGTATATTAAATAAATAAAAGAAATAAATAAATAAATAAATATGCGCCAGACAACACACCTCTTGTAATGGTCTCGAAGTAGGGATTATTAAATCCCTGTGTTACGAGGTACCACACAAGGAAACAAGCTAGGGGCGTCTCCCAGCACACCCAGACCCGAGTCTATTCAGAAAATATCGTTTCGTGAATTGACCCGACCGGGGATCGAACCCGGGACACTACGGAAATCGAGGCGAGAAACCGTGCTACAGCACACTACGCCAATCGTGTCGTCAAAATATTAAACTCAAACATTTAGTTCCATACCATAAGACCATTCATTGGTCCTTTAAATTTTGGAAGCACTTGAGTCTTGGTGGCCTTTCACACGTTTACCATATTGAGGTTTATTCATTTGTTGTGGGATGAGGATAGAAGTGGGGGCGATGAAATAAAACTTCTTGAACTCAACATATTTCACTAACACACTAAAAGTCATTTATTTATAAAACTAATAAAAAAGGAGCATTTAGAAACTCCATTGTTTGGTATTTATTTACAGATAAAACTGATACATTAGAAAATCAATATCTCATTACTTTTTCTCATTTTAGCTTAATATATCTTAATAATCTGACTATAATATTATAAATGCGAAAGTTTGTGAGTATGTAAGTATGTATGTTTGTTTATCCTCGCGTTCCGATTCATAATCGATCGTTCAGAAGCTGTCCCACGATTCGGTTATTTTCTTTGGTACTTATTTAATTTAGTTTTCCTTTACTGGGACCGTTCATGTTATTTTTATAATACAAACTATAGACCTTTGGTTTCAACATATGAAAACATTGAATACTATCATTGAGCCAGTAATTTACTAAATATCAGAAAAAATAACCTAATCGTATGATAACCTGACCGGGAATCGAACCCGGGATACTACGGATATCAAGGCGAGAAACCGTGCTACAGCGCACTTTGCCAATCGTGTTGTTAAATGTCGGTTTCAATTGCAGTATGAGAAATAAAGAAAAACTATTTTTTTTTACCAATATCGGAAGGTGTAGAGTTGACATAGCGGAATCCAGAAGCCGTCTTCGGAGTTTTGTTACAATAAATGTATCTGCCTCGAAATGTCTAAAACAAATTACACATATTTTGATCGGGAACCATTCTTCCCCACAACACGTAGCGTTAATCCATTGAGGGAACCTAAAATATGAAATAAAAGTTAAATTTAACATGAAACATGAAGTAACTTCAAATATTAATCTAATGAAACAAAATTTACATCGATAAATATTTTATATTACTGGGTAATCATCATTAGTATTTTGTAAGAAGGAGATAGCTTATTGAAAAAATCACATGATAGAAAGAGATTTTCAAAAAGACATCAACGCGTGCTTTTTTTTAAGACGCACGACTACTGTTTACATCCATTATAACTTGAGCTCCGTGAGACTGGTCAATGCAAATTATTTTACTTACCGATGAAATGTGATACCATCCTTTTTAAAATTTGATATTCTTTTAGACTTTCCACGCCATTTTATTGCACACGTAGCCATTTTCGCAGACCTTAATGGACAAAAAGTATTTTTTGGAGTATCAAAATACGCGGAACGCACGGGTCTGAAGTTTGGTCGCTACTGAAATAGCGTTACTAGCGATCGGGACCGTATAGTAGCAAATACAACCATGTGCGGTGACTATTCAGGCCCTGCTATGCGGTATCTATTGGGGGTGATCTGTGGGCCTCAAACACGAGTACAATACGACTTACTTAAATCTGCACTGAGCCGGCGTGACGTTTTTTCACAATGCCGTAGTACGACTCGTCGTAATGGTGATGGTGTGGATGGCGACACGGTTGGCGTAGTGCGCTGTAGCACGGTTTCTCGCCTCGATTTCCGTAGTGTCCCGGGTTCGATTCCCGGTCGGGTCAATTTGGGAAACGATCTTTTCTGAATTGACTCGGGTCTGGGTGTGCTGGGAGAAGCCCCTAGCTTATTTCATTGTGTGGTACCTCGTAACACAGGGATATTAATCCCTACTTCGAGACCATTACAAGAGGTGTGTTATATAGGTGGTGTGTATATGTGCATATTTATTTATATTTATTTGTTTATTTATTAATGGTACGACGAGTCGTACTACGGCATTGTGAAAAAACGTATATGGATCCTATAGAGGAGAGGTCGTGAGACGTTATTTTACAATGCCGTAGTATGACTCGTACCATCTCCTATAGAGGAGAGGTCGTGGGACGGTTTTTTACAATGCCGTAGTATGACTCATCGTACCATATCCTATAAAGGAGAGGTCGTGAGACGATTTTTTACAATGCCATAGGATGACTCGTCGTACCATCTCCTATAGAGGAGAGGTCCACCCAAGGGGGTCGTACAATTTAGATATTTCGGACAGTAGATATCTTTCGGTTAGTTTTTTATGGGGTTTTTCCGTGAACTCCCAGTTAAAAGTAAATGTGTCGCTGTTCGGATTTCAACCAAGCCCCTGTGTCTTCATTGTCTTTTCGTCCTTGAAGTCAAAACAATCAGTGTTAGTAGTATAGTAGAGCAGGGTTGTTCGCTGACCACTTGCGTAGATTCATTTCGCCACCGTGCAATAAGTCAATAAGTGATTGATGTAGCTCTGTAGCGTCCTCAATAGAATTTCGCCACACACAAGTTTATTAACATAGAACTCATTTTTGGGGACATCCGCCACCTGTGGATGTTTGTGACCATCGTCCAAGGCCAACTGCTTGAGAGTTCTCATAGCCAGCCAGGGTGCACATTTCATTCCATATGTTACGGTCCATAGATCGTATTCTGTGAGTTTTCCAGTAGAAGGGTTACGCCAAATTATCTTTTGCAGGTTTTTTTGATCTTCGGTAATTTCTGTGCAGCGGTACATCTTATCAATGTCAGCGGTGTAGGCGTATTTCCTCCATTTTAAGATAAGGGCCTGGATGTCTGTCTGTAGATTAGGACCCTTCTCTTGTAATTTGTTAAGACTGAATCCGCTTGTTGTCAATTTGGTTGTAACGGGTTATTCAACAAGGACTTTGTTTTTTAATTAGGGCAACACCAAGAACGTGACAGTTTTAGACATTTAGTTTTTGGCGGTATTCGTAGTAGGTGCTTTGGCAATTGTTACAATGAATTCAATTTCGCTCGAAAATCGCATTAAAATAATTCAAATCCACTATGAAAATGGTCGTTCTGTTAAAGTTACATTTCGTAAAATTCGTGATATTTTCGGACAACATAATCGTCCTTCTGAGACCGCTATCAAGAATTTGGTCGCGAAATTTGAGTCGACAGGCTCGGTACAAAATGTGCCAACACCAACACGTGTTCGACCGGGTCGTTCAACAGAAAACATCGCTGCCGTGAGCCACAGTGTTGAAGAAGATCAAAAGTTATCAATTTCACGACGTTCTCAACAATTGGGGTTATCCAAAAGCGAATTTTGCGAAAGGATTTGGCTTTGAAGCCTTACAAGATTCAACTGGTGCAGGAACTGAAGCTGACCGACCATTCAAATCGCCGTAGATTCGCTCAGTTCATTTAGGAACAACCTGCTGGTTTTTCTCAAAAAATCATTTTTTCAGACGAAGCACATTTTCATTTGTCAGGGTTCACGTAGTACGCCGTGATGAGGTAAGAAACACTGTGGTATATACTCGTATGTAGGTACTGGCCACGATGGTTTCCTGTGACCTAGTTCAGTGTATTCTTTAATAAATTCTCGGTACATAAATGCGAGTTTATTATTTCTCTCAAGTCGCTAGTTCCAATTGTTGAAATTTCGAGATGGCAATCGATCTTGATTGGCCTAGTTTATTTTCATAGTCAGGGCAAAAGGGCATTGTTACGATGTATCTTCCATCTGTAGCTCCTTGCGCCGTCTAACTGTAGTGCTGCTCGCAGTAGTCGTTACTAAAGATGTTTTTTCATCTTGAACGATGTTTTCGTTTTCCCAGTATTGAGTGATTTCACTCAGGTCGACTCAATTGTCACGTGACAATTAAGAGTTTTTAGTTTGCCACACAATATCCATCCTAATTGTGTCTAGTGCACAATAGAGGATTGAAGACTTCACTTGAGAACTCCATCATGTATTGTGTCTGAGTACACGTCAGCTCCGAGTAGCAGGTATACAGGACGCGATAAGTTGAACTCAGGATCAGCGAGCTTCAAGTTCAGCGAGTGTCAAGACGTCCCTAACAGTCGCCAGATACGCTTCCTACTCCAAAAATGGTTGCCTTTAGTCGCTTTCTAGGTAGACGTAGTTGCGCTGCGTTTTCGCTGATCGGATTCATTCGGGAACCTTGATCAAGCAGAGCCCGTTGTGTAATGTGAGTCTCATTTGCAGCTTTTATCTGAAGCTGGACAGTTGGTAATAAAATCTCCAAACCATCCGTGGATAAGTAATTAGCGCTTGCTTGAGTAGAAATCGAAGTTCGAGTTAAATTTTTGTTTAGATATTTTAATAGGTAAAATTTTCGTCGATAAATTGTGTAACAAAGTACGATGTCTCATGTTACATTCTTTGCAAGTCTTCGCAGACGGGCATTGACCGCCTCCTTGGCTGTATAAGCAGTTTTTGCAAACTTAACTTCACAACCAAGTCGCGTGACTAGCTATTGATTGTGCGTACGTGGGCGCTAAGTCATATGCCACTTGGTCAGAGACCAGCCATTCTGTAGAGATCAGTGTTGCCATTATTCACAGCTTTAAGCTCCAAGATCATAATTTTCAGTAAAGATCTCTACACAGCTGGTGAAACTCAGTAAATAATTGGGCTAACACTAGCATTCGAATAAAGAAAACCGGTCGACTGCGAGTCAGCCTAAAAAAAATATCTTGATCGATTTATTTTTTTCCTTAACCGATTATAGTTTGTGGAAAATAAGAAAAAAACATTATGCACAGCACTTAGCCGAGTGAGCGATACCCATCAACGAAAAATGTAATTATCTTCAGAAAATTTCGATCGGTAAAAAATAGAGAACATCATGGGCGTGAACTGTCAAAACGGGCCTTTTATTTTGTGAAGAGTTTAACTCACACAATTTTGTGTTGTCAATAAATTAACAATTACATTAATCATTTTGAAACAAAGATGATATTATTTATTTGAGCAAGACAAACTACTGCGCGACGTGCCCGAAAATGACGCAACCCCTAACATCACCCAGCCAGAGACCTATGTGAGTATGGTTGAATTCCGAATAAAAATTTATTTCAGTTATTACCTATTCGAACTTTACCCAAAACATTTGGGTGATACTAAGTAAACCCGGGTAAACCCAGGTTTACTACATCTTCTAGCGGCGGAAAGCTAATAATATTATAACTTTTAAATTTTTAACTTTTAAACTTTTTTGCAATGATTATGAAACAAAGTTTCTGATGATCACTAATAAGGTCATGCTTATAAAATTAAAAAATACGAAAAATAAATACCATAGATTTGTAAATAAATTATTTTTGTAGAAAATCATTATTATTTTACGTATTGTTATACAAAAAATATATATATTTTTAAATATTTGCCCTTTTTACCCTATTATTTATTTATTTAAAATAAATTTACGTCGTATGAGCTTTCATTTGGTATAATTACCATGCTCGTAACCCAATCACAACATTTTAAATTATCGCATAAAGAAGACCCTTGCGCGTAGTATCGCACAATTGATAAGCAGTATTTTTTATAGGACCTGCCTCCCTTTGCACCATGTTCCGCTCCCCTTTTTAATAACTTACAAAAAAGTGTGCTTACCTGCTTATTAATTATACGAAAAACGCGCAAGAGTCTTCTTTGAGTGCTGAATTAGAATGTTGTAATTGTGTTACGAACATGGTATTCAGGTGTACCATATGAATGCTCATACGACGTAAATTTATTTAAAATAAAAAAAAATAGAGGATAAAGGAGGCAAATATTTAGAAATTTATGGTGAAAAAATACGTAAAATAATAATAATTTTCTGCAAAAATAATTAATTTCCATATCTACTATTTATTTTTTCACATTTTTTCATTTCATGGGCACGGCCTGTTATTAGTACCTAATCATCAGCAATTTTGATTCATTGCGATAAGGCTTTTAGTTTAAAAGTTTTAACATAATTTCTGCATAGAGTAGGTAGGTATCTACCTACACAACAAAATAAATGCTGGAATTCATTCAATCATTTTTCCGTTAATTAACATAACATAACTTCATTTTCACACCTTAAAATACACATTTTGGATGGTTACATAAGTTTACTCAGAAGTAAAGGAAAAATAAACAATACAGATAGACATTATCAATTAAATGGTACAGAGCACTTTTACAAGGTTACACAAGGTCACACAGGACCATTCCTCTACAGTCACGTTGATGATTCCCGCCATACATTAAACTTGAACAAATCGAACTTAAAATCGACATTAAAAGCTAAATTAACGACGCCCACTTACGATGCTACTGAAAATTTGCTAAAAATCAGCCTTTGAATATATTTGAGTGGTGTTTTGTTTGAGTTTTCTTTTTTATTTGTCTTTTTCTTTTTCTTTGTTTTTAAATATTAATCAAAATGTCAGAAAACACTATAACTTAATAGTATTTCAAAGAACCTACTTTATATTAAGAATCTGTTGTTGGTGGAGGGTTAATAACTTGAGATACAGGATTCTTCCTAGTTCAGTAGTGGGTGGGTCCTGTGATACCTGAACTGGGAAGAATCTTGTATCTCTGTCATTTTAATTCATATTTAAAAACAAAGAGAGAAAAGGGCAAACAAAAACGAAACTTGAGCAAAACACCACACAAATACAATCAAAGGCTGATTTTTAGCAATTTTTCAGTGGTATTTTTCAGTTTTATCGTAAGTGAGCGTCTTTAATTTAGTTTTTGATGTTGATTTGAAGTTCGATCTGTTCAAGTTTAATATATGGAGGGAGTCATTAATGTGCCTGTGGAGAAATGGTCCTGTGTAAAATGATTGGCGTCTAGCAAATATACTTAGTATTGAAGTTAGGGATACACCTACGCGGTGTGGATTCTTATTTTATGTTGAGAAAGTAGTGAGTAGGGTTTACTGTTTTGTGGTGGCGAAGAATAGAGTGGATAATAAATAATTGTCTAACGGTTAGCAAATTTAGCTTCTTCATACAGCTTGTGCATTAAGTATTTCCTGGGCTTGTGTAACATGTCTTAATTAACAGCCCTCTGTGCTCTGCTGTTTCCAGCTCCAATAAGTGAGTACCACCACCCTACACCGGTATGCAATAGGTCAACAATGATTGGCAAAGAGCGAAGTAAACCTTTGTAATAAGCTTCGTATTTGCAGACTCTTTGAAGGTTTTTAAATAGGTGCAAAAGTTTACGAACTCTTTAGTTCTTTAGATATGTGGTTGCCAATTCAAATTTTTGTCTAAGATAATGCCTAAGTACTTGTAAGTATCCGTATGTTCTAAAAGGGGACAGTCGCAAAGAGAATTGAGGTTATCCTCCGGAGTATTATTGACTTTAATTTCCTATTTTTTAATATGTACACTTTATAAAGACTCACACTGTATAATATTTTCCAAATAGCATAGGTTCGTGACAGTCATCCCATAGAATTGCAGCATTATCATCAGCTAGCTTTTGCTTTCGGATTTGAACACACAACAGCATGTCTCAGCTAAATTGCTGTAAAGTTCCATACCTATAAGTAAATCAGTTCAGTAGTTTTTGCGTGAAAGAGTAACAAACAAACATACATATGAGTACATACATACCAATATCCGTCCTCACAAACATTCGCATTTATAATAAGTAAGTATAGGTAATTGAAGCAAAATTATAGTCATAAAAAGTATTAATTTTATTAATTTAGTGTAAAAGATACATAAATAATGTCCTTATTGGCTGAAGTGAGGACGTAAAGCCGTGTAAGCACGTATGAACACGAACATAGCGAAGACAAACATCAAACATGAACATTATTTGATTTGTATCTACGTATGGACGGCATATTCGAGCACGCACGCGAAATTAGTTTGAATCGAGGTTCGCGCACAACAGTCGCGAACTTTATCCAGCCATGGCGGCGCCGGTGGTGGTGGTTGTTACGTAACATTTGTTTGCACTTAACATGCTCTAAAAGTACGGCAATATAGGCCTACGAAGCGGGACTAAAGTAACCAATTTAGTCTTTATGGAGTAAAAAGTAATTAGTTTTTTAATTTCCTTCATGTGACATAGACAAACTAGAACAGCCAGTAAATATACTATTATCTGTGAAGTGTGGAGGACCATCTTCATTGCGAAAATGTTGAGAGTTTTAGTTTCATGATTTTGTCCGCAAAGAATTGTTAATGTTTGACTGGTTTAGAAAAAAAAAACTTACTGCATAAATTTCAGAATTTTTGTCGAGTGTAAATTTGTTCGGTTTTAAATAAATTTATTAAGTATGTCCTGTGACAGTGAAGAGTTTGACGTCGAGCAAAGAGCAAAAGACAATAGATAGTCTTTTGCCGCCAAAATCGCGGAAGATTAACCAAGTTGGACTGGAGGAGAAACATTTGTGATTGTTATTTTATTATGAAATATTTATTTTATATTTTTTCGTACTAAATTGACTATTTTTCATAGAACACCGTCCATCTAGAAACACTGGACCAGCAGCAATGGTATGGTACATGTTAAGGCACTTATCGAAGTCTACTCACATAAGTTCACCACAAAGGCCCTTGGACTAAGAAGGGGACAGATGAGAATCCTTACCAGAACCCTTACGGAGCACCGTAGGCTGAACAAGGACGGACACATGATTGGTATCGCTGAGTCACCAACCTGTAGATTCTTTCGCGAAGAGGAAGAAACCTCGGTCCATGTCCTATGCGACTCTGATGCTTTAAAACACAGCAGAAGACGCGTTCTCGGCGGGCACAAGCTTGCCCCTTCGGACGTCGTTGACATCACACATCCCAACAAAAACATAAATGTGCCATGAGAGCAAAGTTCATTAATATGATATTACATGCCTTGGTTGTTGACTTGAACGAAAAAAGAAGTGAGATCTAAATGGGTGCTAAGTTAAATAGTCGGTAGTAAAATATAATAAAGCCTATTCGTTTTCATATACCTATTATAGCCTACGCAAGTTCTAAAGCTGTACGTTCTTATTTTATTCTTCCGAAAATTTTGCTTGCTGGTAGAAACTAGCCATCGGACGTAGAGCTCTTTCATGACTGTTTTAGTAGGTACTTAATAATAATTCGTATATGAGAACTAGCCAAGCCAGATCTCAGGCTTAAATATATTATCCTACTGACCACTGAACTGGGCACCCATCTAGATCTCACTTCTTTTGTCGTTCAAGTCAACAACCAAGGCATATAATATCATAATATTGAACTTGGGTCTCATTTCATATTTATGTTTTTGTTGGGATTGTAAGATCTGCTTACAAAAAGATCGCCGCAGACATGTTTGACGAACAGTGTTCGGTGTTCGTTAGTGGAACGCACGTGCGAACAAAGTTGTTGCGATCATGCAACGCAACAATTTGTTCGTACGTGCGTACGCGGCTTTATAACAATGTTTTTTGTTTTGGTGAACATAACATTTATCAGACCTAAAAGTTAATACCAAATTAATAGTTCATCAGACGTTATTTTTGGTAAATTTTTTTCGCGGCTTGCTTTGCATTTTTACCTTTTTTGTAGTAAAATTTTAAAATGTATAGAATTCATTCATTAGATTCACTATCTTGACAGTAAGAAAAACAAATGAAAATCACACATTTTCCTAATTTGAACAAGGAATTATCTTCTCTAAAATTTAAACTTTTAATGACACCAAAACCAGTCAGATACAAATAGTATAGCCGAAGAGATTTTATTAAAAGTTCATACATACTATAATATAGTAATTCGCATATTATGCGAAAAGACTTTTTCCCCAACCTATTAAAGCACCTGTGAAATGAATTGCAGTTTAAGTAATCGACAAAATTTATCGATAGCGTCAAGCACTATTGTTCATTTCAATCTGACATAAGATTCGTGCATGTACTGGTTGCCACTGTGAGAATGTATTTGTGTGCGCCTTGTCAGTGCCATCAGTGTTAAATATTTTCATGGTGTGCGTGTAGCGACGTCTCCGATGCATCTGTGTTGACTCTGACGCACCCACGTTACCTCGTGGCAAAATAGCAGGCTTTTTTGCATATCATGCAATTGTATGTGAGTAATAAATGATAAGAATGATTTTTTCATAAAAAGTTTATTTACATAACATACATAGTAACTGACAAGAGTAGCTATAGTAATAAAAATAAACTCAGTAGCGGAGACAAATAAACAATAAGGCTCTGGCCTGGGGAGCCCTCGCCGCCGAGGACCGGTATACTCACGAAAGATTTGAGACAATGATCGTTGCTAAGCTGAGGCGCTATAATATAATTAAAACTAAACAATAAAACATTTATAAAATCAAAAAGTAGTAATATATAAAGAAAATGTACTTAAATAAGTGCAAGCGGGATTTTAAAGTGTTATAACGTTAACCAAATTAAACCATGGGGTAATATTGTCTAAAAATTAATCGGACTAACAATAACAACATACTCCAACTGTTAAATGAAGTAACCAGCAAGTCATTTTTCTACATTTTTACTACCTACTTTATCAGTTCGAAATACTAACAATGAAAAACAAAATTTATAATAATATATTGAACAACTTCGTCCATATAATAATATATAATCATCTACAAGTTTAAAAAAGGTATGCAGTTTTATGATTATTATATAATACAAAGATAATTTGTTGCTATGTATAATTTAAGTTTTGAGGTACTCGAGGCACACTATGGATAGGATTGGTGTTTTCAATTACATTTCCTACGCGGCAAATGTTTCATTTAACATTATAATATATAACATCATCTATACTTGGATTTGCACCCCTTATCAAACTTAAGCAGTTTAATGTTTACTAGATAGATTTTACTAATTTTTTAATAATTTTTTTAGTTGGTGTCGAACTAACGACTTTAATAGTTATTGCTCAGTAAGACTGTTGTCTGAAAGACATTTGATTTAGAACCTTCATAAATAACTATCGCTTTAAAAAATATTATACAACTTTTCTCTAGCTTCTGTTAGGTTAAGCATTATTATTATTATTATAATAATATAATCTATGAGTTCCGTTTAGGGATGATCCTAATATATAAAAACATAGAAGACGTAAGCGGTTGCGTCGGAGGGCGCAGAGGCTGGCGGCAGCGGAAACGCGGCCGCAGCGGGCGGCGTGTGTCAGTCCTCGCTGCACGAGTCCTCGTTGTCCGCCTCCTTGATGTTCGTGAAGAATGACGTGAGCGCCTTCAGCATCACACCTGCAACCGACGATAACGCTCAACTTTTTTATATGTTACGGGCTACTTGATTAACGAGGCACTATTAATACGGACCGGTCTTTCTGATTAATGACTACGTGCATTGGTAAATTTTATTAAGTTATTACTTTGGCTGGTCCATATTAATAATGACTGACTACTACTGATACTCATGGGCAGTTTCATAAATCACTTTGACGGGGTATTATGAATAATTTTATGGTCAGGTTCATCCTTCGGCATATATTTCAAATGAGGCCAGTTCGTTTCTGGTTGGTTCATGTCAACCTACTCTTGTATAATATAAACCAACTTCTTGCAAAGCAGAACACCTTCTAATTAAAAAGGTTTATTGTATCTAAGTGAAAATTTAATGTAATTTGCTCTAACTTTATTTCAAATTCTAACTTACAAAATGATATGGCATACTCACTAAGTGATGTAGTAACTATCTTTAGTAACAATTTTTTTTTTCTAACTTTATTTCAATTTTCACTATAAGTCACTCAAAGGGTCAGTATTTTTTGTATGAAAACCTTAAAACTAAATTTATTCAAAAAAAATTAGCTTACATAGTTACTACATCACTTAATGAGTATGCCATATCGTTTTTGTAAGTTAGAATTCGAAATAAAGTTAGAACAAATCAAAATTAAATTTTCACTGGGATAGTTTTTACATCACTTGGTAAGTATGCTATATGGTTTTTGTAAGTTATTAGATAATCACCGGGATGTATGGCTAAAGGTGATTAGGTGATATTTATACAGTAAGAAAAAATATATGGCATACGAATGTAGAAACTATCTCAGTGCAAATTGGACTTTCAAATAACTTTTATTTTTAGGTTTTAACTACTGAGTCTGCTATATAATTTTTCTTGGTCCCAATAATCACCCAGTAAGTATAAATATCTTGCCGATTTATTTCAATTATTATCCATTAAGGCATATCCCCCAAATCAAATTTGAGCAACCTTCGAATTGATGCAAATTTATTTCAGCCCAACATTGATTGTTGCTTTAAATTTTGGCCCTTGAAATGATCTAGTTTATTAAACTGTATAAAATTATTAAATTTACATCCACAGATGGCCTGACCTGGATGCACTCGCGGGAGACTAGCCTAAAGGCCTGCGCAGACGACAGATTATCCACGCCGTACTTTTTTGTCCGTCGAAATAGATCCCTAACAAACTGTATCGAGCAACGCACACGGACGACTAAAAAAATGCCGAACGCCGTGAATCTATTTTGACAAAGAAGTACGCCGCGGATAATCCGTCGTCTGCGCAGGCCTTGAAACAGCCGGAAATACGACGTGCATGGAAAAGGACAACGAAGAAAGTTCAAGTTCAATCTTATCGCGAGAAATTAAGATTCCCGCTAGGACTCGTCGCGTATTTTAAAACAACAAACAAGTTTAGGTACGCTCGGCCGCCTTGGCCCCTCTCTGGGGTATCACAGTAGGTTGCCGCAAGGCTCGCACCGCACACTCGCCGCCGAGCGCGGTATTAAATGTTTAGTTTCTGATTTGTTTCAACTGTAACTTGTAATAGTGATGTCGACAACATTAAAAAATGCCATTCTGTTTAGTCCGTTCGTTCTGGACGTATATTTATCGCTTTGACAAATTAATAAAAAAATACAAAGATAAAGAACATTTAAGTTCCGGAGTGGTTCCGTAAGTAACGTCAATTCCAAGTAAAAATTGTACCTGGGCGTGTCGTCACGCGAAACTTCAACGTACTCTATCGTCGTCATTTTTCGTTTACGAGAAAAAAGAAAAAATAAGTGTCCAGAATTTTTTAATAATCGCACTGACGGACTAAATAGTTTTTTTTAATCGTCTAGCCTATATAAGTAATTATAAAAATAATAATTACTACTAGTAATACTAAACGATGTTATATTAATTACAGTAATCCTTTTTTTTAAAGTTAATAACTAAATTAGCGAGTTGCGACCCTACGCTCTAATAGCTAAATCGGTTTTGTTCAGCGGCGCACTGCGGCACCGTGGATTATAAACGTTCGTGCTACGTCGTGCTACGCGATAAGTTTAGATTCCGCGTGCAAGCTACCTAAACATGGCATTAGACAGAAGTAAAAAGGTTCTTTTTAGGGTACACTTTGTGGTAAAAGTACAGTAAACATTATTACTTTTATATTAATGCCGAATTTATTGAAATCTACTTAAATAGCAGCATTCACACTTAATTGTTCTCATTTAAAGTAAAGTAACTTCAGAATTCATGAGCCTTTTGCTTAAATAAATTATTTTGTCTTGCATCAAACTAGATTGTCAATGCAAAAACCTAAAAAAAGCAGACGTTGTGGCAGAAAGAGTTCTTAATTTTGCTAGGTTATACCAGGCCTGTGTCACTACATGATTCGGTTTACTTATTCACCTACACGCTCGGTCCGCCCGTGTGGACAATATTTAGTCAAGTGTCACGCACGCAGTACGCAGGACGCGACCGACGCAACAGTTTATTTCGGGCAGATCGTGATGTGCCCGGGCGCTTTATGAAACGCCGGCACTTCGTGATTTGGCCGGCCATATTGCGATATGCCCAATAATAAGTTGGGCCGATCGACAAGAACAACGTATTTGTCGATATTCCCAGCTAAGCGCTAGACAGATCGTGAAGTAGTTACATTGACCCTATCATCGCGCGCTCCGCTTTGTTTACGCAGTGAATTTTGTGTAGAAATTATGAGTGAAAATGAAACAGAAAGTGCATTTAAGGAAATATATCCCCGCTAGCTACTCTTAATTCTATGAGAGTCATAAAGATTCTTCGCACAATCGAAATATATATTAAATTATGTAGCAGTATTACCTATTCAGTACCTGAAGCTCGGTGCTTATCGTCGATATACAGAACATGCCCTAAATCAATATTTGCAATTACAGAGTAGATCGATCAAAACGCCTTCTGTCGTGATATGCTAGTGAAAGGCACAGACATATCCACTTGACTGATGAAATAATTTTCACGATTGAAGAGCACTACAATAAGCAAAATGATAAAATGTACGCTCACAGTTCTAAAAAAGCCGCTCAAGTCTTAGATCAAATAGCGGAAAATACGGTACACCCATAATGATCGTCAACTGAAAACGGGGATGATGCACAACTACATGCACGCACACTCACACCGCTGTGATTCTATTTATCGTTGTGATGTTCAAGGACAGAAACTAACCTATTTGTTTTGACCATAGCGTAAGCGAGACAAGCGTGAGTCAAAGTAAAGTGCTGTCAATCGTATAATGCGACTGAGTAAAATTAGGCGACGGGGGCCTGATGTAAGCGGTCCACGAGCCAGAGGCGAGTCACCTGTCTTCATTATTGGAATCCCGTTATTTGATTTAGTCTCAGGCTCAAGTGGTCGGAAGGGTACAACGTGGTCATCATCCTGCGTCAGTAATGGTTTGGTGAGGCGTGACTTTTCAAGGAGTCATGAAGCTAAATTTTTGTGAAAAAGGAGTGAAAACTTTAGGCGTATCAAGACACATTCTTGGATCGTGTTGTGAAACCTCTCAGCAGGACTCTGCACCTGGTCATAAGGCAAGAACTACCAAAGCCTGGCTTGAAACCAACATTCCGGACTTTATAAGAGCTGAAGAGCTCATTTAGCCTAGACCTCAACCCTTTAGACTACAATTTATGGTCAGTTTTAGAGGACATGGCTTCTCTAAACGACACGGCGACATTGAGTCTCAAAAATTTTTTGGAGTAAGCAGTGGCGAAATTTTCCATGGAAACAGCGCGTAAATCTATAGATTCGTGGCCAGTCATATTAAAGGCCTGTATAAAAGCCAAAGGTGGCCATTTCGAATAGAATTTATTTTTTATTTTTAGCTGAGACTAATAAATATGCATTTGCATTTGTAACAGAACTTGTGGCCGGACTAGGTAAATAGGCTGAATGTTATAATGTCCGAACTTGCAGTGGCATACTATTCAGATAACAAAAGAAAGACGGCAAAAATATATGAAAGCCAGCCTAAAAATTAATAACAACATGCAATACTATTACTACATGCACTTAACTGATTTTATTATTTTGGTACTTAGTTATATCAGTTTGACAAAAAAAATAAGAATATGATGATAAACGTAACACTTGTATTTTTGAAGGAGCCTGGATTTATTTTGCCAAACTTCTACACAGTGATTTGGTACTTCCCGCCCATAACAATAATGTTAGGTTGACATGAACCAGGCCTAAAACGAACTGGCCCAATATTATCTTGGTTGTCTTTTATACACACACCTACATTAGAAAAATATTCAAAACAAACACATACCTTTTCCTTCTAATTCTGTTTCAGATTCTTCCCACGCTATAAATCCGTCTATCGTAATCATATATTGTTCGTGTAAATATTGGAATATGTCTAATGTTAAACCTGTAAAAGACAAAATGTTATAGGTTCATGTTCTCATGTCTACTAATTTAATTAGATCGATTAGTGTTGACTGACCTTGTGGGTGTTCTAGCCTATGGATAAGCTGCTGAATGCCATACAGGCAGCTGGCTTCCCTGCCCTCCTTGGTGTCCCCGAACTCGTTGATGAGTCCGGCGTATCTGTTCATGCGCTCCTGGTTGAAGCGCGGCACGTCGCGCTCGCCGGCGCCGAACAGCGCGTGCTCGCTTATCGCCTGGATCAGCGCCCGCATGAACCAGTCCTCATTCGACGACTTGCCTAGATTATCCTGAAAAACCAAACAAATATTTTTTTTTTTTTATTTGGCAAGCGTGTCGATAACCATCGACCATAGCGACGATTCGATTTCAATGATGGAGGCGTTTCATAATAGAAAAAAACTGTTACTAATAATTTGTAGAACATTCAGTCAATAAATACAATGTGTGAGGTTTTATATGCTTAATAAATTATTATTCCTATTCTGACAATTTAGATACTGAAATTCTAGATCTTTGTTGCTGTTAATGGCAGAAATTATATTTAGCATTTAAATATCAGCTGAAAAAACTCAAAATTTAAACTTATGACCAATAAATCTATCTCATAACTTTTATTCCAAGTACTAACCAGGACCCAACCCTTTATGCACTCGCATGTCTCGTCGGAATTCATTAGATCAAGTAGTTTCTTCTGTGTCTCAGCTGGAGTCAAAATTTTCTTTGTCTCCTCACTAACATTGACATTTCCCTCTAAGAATTCGAACTGGTTCTCTTCTAGCCACTTCGGAACCTATAAAATAGTGAGACATTTAAATACACATCATCAGACATCTACGCTGCAAACATGGCCACCTCACCCCAAACTGAGCGTGACAATAGGTGACAGAAACTTACTCAGATGAACAATATCAATCAATACATATATTGATATTACTGATACACTATATGTATTCATTGATAACAGTTTGACTTTATATTATAGAAGATCAAAGCAAAGTAAAACAGATCATCATCATCATCATTTCAGCCGAACGACGCCCACTGCTGGGCATAGGCCTCCCCCGTAAAACAGATAATTTACATATTTTGGGCAAGAATAGTGAGTTTGTTTGACATTAATTCAATTATAGTAATGTCAATTTTCATAAATAACACAAATATAACTAACCTGGTCTTCACTCATCCATTCCTTCAATTGCAGCTCTGACTCCTGCCACTTGCTTTTCACAAAAGTAGGTCCCATACTATCTTTGAGTTCTTTTATTATGGCTTTCAGTAGTAAATGTCCATGATTTCCAGCAATGACTGGTTGTGATAGCCTAAATGTTTGTTTCAGTGTGATATGCTGAAACAAAAATATTTTTATAGAAAACAGTATCTGATGGGCTAACTTATTATATATATTGTAAATATACATACCTTCTTTTCGATTAGTGGAGCAATAAATTTTCCTAAATAGTCATATAACATGGGAATATCAATATACAGATCCGCTGCAAATTCGAATATTTCGCTTGCACCTGCTATAAAATGATCAGCTGAAATAGTATTAGTTGATACTATGTGTAACACTGATTTGGCTATAATTGCAACTTCCTTTGCTGGTCTGTAATAAAAAAATTGGAATGATTATAATTATAACTAAGTATAGATGATGAAAAAGTACATTACATTGAATCTAGCCAAATGCACATAGTGGTTTTGTTAGGACGTGCAAACTCTATTGTAGCTACCGTAGGTGTCTATTCAAGGCAGGTAATTAAAAGAAAGCTTACTTTTCTAAAGCGACGTTAAATATTTCAGTGATAACGGCCGCGTGGTACTGCGGCGGGAACAGCAGCTTGATGTCGGTGAGCATTTCCTCGTCGTCGCGGTTGATGAGGAACAGGGCGATCGTGGACTTGACCGACTTCTTCTTGCTGTCCGTCAGGGGCTCCTGCGCGGGCGCCGCGGCGGGCTGCGGGGGCGCCTCGGCGGCGGGGGGCGCGGGCGGCGCGGCGGCGCTGCGACTGCCCGAGTTGGAACGCGCCACTCCCACCGAACCCGATCGGCTACTGCTACCAGTATTCAGACCTGGAAAGACCACTACACTTACAATTAAATTGTCAACTTGAAAACTAGTTAAAGCACAAAAATAAAACAAGTAGTCAAAATATACCAATAGGTCGTTAGTTTTTAAAAAGAATTATCATCTCATTGAAGGTGAGGATAGCCAGCCCAGTGATTCGTTTGAATGACTGGGCTTGTCAGCCTCATATCTGGACCTTACAACCACTCCATCATCATCTTGACAGGCAATATAAAAAAAGTCAAATGATCACTTGGATCTGTACTCCTACCTTCTATGCTGTGCTGACATGATATGGTACTTATGTATTGGATTCAATATCATGAAAATGAAGTACTTACTGAAGTCTCCCCTAGAGTTGAATGTTGACCTTTCAATTGAAGCACCCTTTGCATGATAACTTGATGACAAGTCTTTGTTTCCCGCTAAAATAATAACATATTATGTACGTGATTAGACAAATCAAACAACAAACAAATTATTTTAACATTTTGAATATAGCTCACTTACGTCTAAGCAGGGATGATGAATCACTTTGTATATCCAAGCCGCTGAACTTGTTCTTACTGAGACTTATCATTGAATTGCTACTGATTTGCGCAGTGCTCTTTGTTCCTGACCCTTGGGTCCAACCAAGATTGATGGGAGCCAATTTAATAGTACTCAAATTCTGAAATAATATTCATTAATAATAGAAGAAATGATAAAACAATTAATTCATGAGACACAAATAATTAAAAAATTACCTTTGGATTAGCAGCACTTGCTACTTTTAATTTAGATGTATCAACAGTATAACTATTCCTAGGAGTCTTCCAGCTACTGCTATCCATGAAATTATTAGCATTTTGCCTTCGACCTTCTCCTCCTCTCTTCCCTCGTCCGCCATCATCGCGACCACGGAATCCACCCATAGGGTTAGCATTCATCAACTAGAAAAAAATTCTCATTTAATAACTTAGCGCTTTACTTCCTGAGGAACATTAATTCTACTAACGATACCGTGTCGCCGCGAGCACAATATTCGCAAACCAAACGCGACATAGATACTTTTAAAAAAATGTGTAGGACCAATTTTAGTTAGTTCCCAGAATGATCAATTAGAGAAAAAAAACGCTTGGGCAAATTATAATGATAGTCATTTAAAGTCTTAACCTAAATTAATATTTTACAACATGAAAATACTAGCTTTCCGCCCACGGGTTCGCGCGCGTTATTGTTATATTTTAATGTGTTATTCTGATGTATAAGCTGTATTACTGGAAAGTTTCATCCAAATCCGTTCATTAGCTCTTGCGTGAAAGAGTAACAAACATACATCCCCACAAACTTTCGTTTATAATATTAGTAGGGTTAAAAAAAGGGTACAAAATCACGACAATAATTTACTTTGTAAAGCATAAATCAGAATGAGATTTTGAAGTAGGAAAATGATTTTTCTTACTTTACCAAAACTGAACAATTACTTCTTGGGAGTCAGTAAAAATAGGAAATACAAACACATAAGATAACGTTATTGTTCAAAAACTGTTATCTTTGCTAATTCTTACGAATGGATATATTAAAATGATCTTAATATGTATCTAGGAACAGATTATTTTATTAACTTGACTAGTCCATTACCTCCTGTCGAAAGGAGGAAGGAGGAGGGACGCTAGTTAGACGGGAACCTGTATATGAACGCGATTATACATGTTATGTCATGTGCTCAATGCAATATTTTTAAGCAGCTTTAGTGAACAATTTGTTTGTATGAGCTACCTCAATGTGACGCTGTTGTTGCTCAGCCTCGTTTTTAATCTGGTCCATCATCTTAGGCTGCGAATCAACTACACTCTTGATGACCCATCTCCTTCTTCTTAGTTCGATGACATCTTGTATCATAAACCTAACTCTGCTGGTAATTTTATTTGACTTCCGATCAACAATTTCCTGCATCTTCTTGAAAACTTGATCCAGCGGCTCCTTGGCTTCACTCTCTACTTGTTCACCAATAGTTGTGAGCAATTTACACAGACATTCTAGTTTCTCTTCCTCCAGCTTTTGGACCAAGTTATTCATACAATACACCATGATTTTAGATGTGAGCATTTTCAGTTTGTACAGTTCACCTGTAACAAAATGATGTCATCTTTAATATACATGAAGTTTTTATTAACATGCAATAAAGAAAATAATTTATATTGTCAATGCTTTTGCTTTTTCATAGCATATAAAATTTGAGAAATTTTTTGAATGATTAAATTAAACCGCCAGTTACTAATACAATTACTACTACATTTGCAATATACAGAACTCCACAGAAACATACAGAATAATGAGATTCCAGTTTGCTATTGCTTCTTAGGTCTAGCAAATACAATATACCATAACACAACAGTTAGAAATTAACCAAAAAAAACTTTTACATTCGGATTTGCATTTCTTTGCCAGATCTCCACAGTATAGTAGCGTTAGCTAGTTATCACAGGTTAACAAAACAGGGTATCAAAATATTTCGCACTTGCTTGAAATAGAAAGACTAGGCAGTCGCACATAGCTCAACTTTATAACCAAGTCTCATGTAAGTACAGATATGAAATTCATGATTAAAAATATTACTTACCAATGAATCTGACGTTTCCTACTGATCTCATTCTCATTTTCCTATTTTCTTCGTCACAAACCAGTTGTAGCTCTTTCTTTTTAACCTAAAAAGTATAAAAGCTTAGAGAAAGGATTCCATTTCTTTAGATTAGTATAAAAATTGGGTGTTACTTACCGGGTCAGAACAATCTTTTATGTCTGCCTCAATTTTCTTTGCAGATTCATCTGCTTTATTCTGTTCAAATTGGTGTTGGCATTTACTAATAATAAGACCGCGAAAGTTGACAACTTGTTCTGGATTACTATCAGCAGGGACCTGAATAAATTGAATATGTTGTACATTTGCTTTATAATTAAAAAGGTTTAACTTCCCACAGACCACACCACTAAATTATTTACCTTAATTGTTGAAAGCTTGTTACACATAGCTGCATAAGCCTCAGAGAAGTTAGGCTCATCAATAGCTTTTTCAAACACCAGGTCTATTACACCTTCAAGCCGCTTTTGATTATCAATATCAAGATGTTTTACTCTGTCTAATAAAGTATCAAACTTTTGGGGGGTCAGTTTGTTTAGAATTCCTCTAAACTTCTTGTACAGCTCCTGTAAAACAATACATGATATTTATAATGATTCATATAAGATTGTATGATATACCGTACAGATTTAGAGAACTACCTAACAATAATTTAGACCGGTACATCTACGAGTTGCCACTTTAAATTTACGTTAAGGTTTGTGTAAAAAATTGTATTGGGAATTGTCTTAAAACAATTCGGCAACTCGTGGTAAACATACTGAACACATACTGTGGATAACTAACCTGGGTTTTGGCATCTTCTTCAGTGACAGTTTCTTTCTTGAATCTAGAGGGTTTCCAGGCAGATTCGACCTGATTGAGTTTAATCTCCTCTCTAGCAAGTGAAACGAATACCATGTTCTTTGAACTGCTGCCACTTGGAGTAGGCGTCATTTTCATACTACCCTTACCTAGATGAAGTATTCAAAATTAGGAATTGTAAAAATATGCAAATATGTGATTTCTACACATGTAGATAGGATTTATTCTTACCACTAGGAACCATAATTCTGCCATCTTTCTTTATTTCACGAGGTGTATTAGTCCTAGCGACCATTCCAGGACCTTTAGCAAAGGAAGGAAATAGTGAGTCATTTATGGGTCTTGAAATGGAGAATGTCAGCTGATCCTGTATTGGTGTGGTCTGCAAAAGTAAAACAAACATATTGATTTATTTACCAATTCAAAAAAAATTGTTGAGCTCATTAGCATTAGTGTACACTGCAGAATATAAGCCTCCATCAAAGATTTCCAAAATAGATGATAATAAGTATCTTGTATTCATCAATCTTTATGAGGTCTTCATAAAATAGTTAGCTAAAAGCTAAGTCAAAAATAATTTAATTATCTGTTACCATACCCTGATTATGTTACAAGCTTCCAGCAAGGGAGCATTTGGTTTGTTCTTAGATAGAGGGTCCTCCTTTATTTGTTTGAGCAGTCCAATATCGTAGCACTTTTTGCCAGTTGTGTTGAATGGAGACCATTGATCTAAAGGAAAAATATATATGTATCATGGATAATACATGGCAATCTATACAAAACAAATTGAACAATACTTGTTTTAAGACAACTAACCATCAGTGTACTTGTATTTTGGCACAAGTGCAGGTGGAGCAGGAGCTGGCTCAGTAATCTCTGCTTCCTCTGGAGGCGTTTTGACCTCAACATCTTCATTGACAGGCAATGTATCTTCTTCTACAGTACTTACTTTATCAGTCTCATCATTACCATTTTCATATGACTCCAAATCTTTAGCATTCACATCATTATTAGCCATCTTGTTTGCAGACTTTTTATTACTATTTTTAGTATTCTTAACAGCTTTTTCATTTTTATTGAAGTCTTCCTTGGCAGTTTCAGTAACTTCTACAGAGTTACCATTGGCAGTATCAGGGTCTAAAAAACAAACATACATCATTATTTCAATCAAATATTAATTATATTGACAAATTGCTAATGATTTGTTCAAAATACAAACCTGTAGTCTTATTGTTAAGATTAATATCTTTCATTTTAGATTCAGGTTGATTAGCACGAAGGCAACTGGCTAAACTCTGGGTTAGTTTGGCTTGAGCCTCAATTGCACTACTGTGGGATTCTCTTGGTTCTACTACTGGCTCCAACTCTAGCGGCTGCTCCTTTGCAACCTTCTCAATGCTGGCAGACAACAGCTCTGTGGCCGTTGGTGCAACAGGTGCGGGAGCAGGCTGCTCAATCTTGATTATACTTTCGACTTTGAACAATTGGTCAGTTTCAGGAGCGGGTAACAATTGTTTTGATAGATGTTTTCGTGACGAGTCTACACCTATAACTTTATTGCTTTGACTAGTTGGAGTACTAATAGCTTCTCGAAAACTATCAACTGAACTAGTCACTGTAACAAAACAAAAATAATTTAAGTCACAGCAGTCATGCCTTATTTAAGTCCATACACTATAATTTAGTTAGTAGCATATGGAATAAGGTCAGCCATGGCACAGGCTGACTGATTAACCTGTTGATATAAAGATGAAAAAGGTAAAAAATCAGTGAAATAGAGGCTATAATAGCTAAATATGTTAATCATGTAAAACTAAAAGCAAAGTAAAGAGAGCTATTGTAAAATAATACTGTTATAGTAAACACCAGTGCCAGTTGCTTAATGATTGTAAAATGATAAGTCACTTTTAAAAACCTGATCATGAACTGTTTCTAGTGCAACCATAATAACTAGTTGCTATCTGCTATGTTGCTATGCACAGTAACCTACAGAATTACTTATCATAAATGTTGACTGTAAGTATTCATGTATTCTTCTGGTGTACTAATAAAAATGAAACCAGGCTTTTTACACTTCAACTTTTTTTCAAGGCCAAGTTAAAGCAATCTAAAATAACACATGGACACACATTTTACAGTTATTTACTCCTAATTTGTTTTTAAATTTATGTACTACAAGTTTAAAGCTAACCATGGTTTAATTATCATGGAAAATAACACCTAATGAAATTTAAAACTGTACTGTATGGTTTGAGTTGAAATGTATAGGGTTTTAGTGCAAAAAAATACATTATTATGTGCCACTAAATTCACACAAAGTTAGTATAACTTACATGATACTCTAACAAAGAGAGTGTAAGTTTGACATTATGTATGATTACCACATCAGCATATGAAACGGCTTGGCCCTGGCGTGGCGTCGATATGGCAACGAGAGGTCACAAGTTAAAAGAATAATGAAATTTATGATATAACAGATAAGAGTTTTGCTATTCGTAATTTATCATCTGGCAACTGGTAAGTTATGGTACTACTTATTTTATGTGGAAGTAGGAATGTAGTTCATTATAGCCTACGACCCATTATTGGTTCAAATGACATGGTTTATATGAATAAAATACGAATACGTTTTATTAAACATGAAAAAACTACGTTGCACTGGGTTTAATCTCGCCTATCACTTTTTCAGAACCAAGTTCGTGTTCTATAAATAGAGAGGTGAGGTATTTCCACGTGGGAGTTCTTGCTCGCACAGTACCTGAATATCAGACCTAATCATGTGGCACTGATAACTAAATTATATCACAGTTTTTAATCCACAAAACTACCTATTTTAAACTTCACACAAGTTACTCAAGTTACGTTATCGCAGCAATATGGTAAAGAAAGTCTATCCAAAAGGTCACTCAAGGATCTAGAATGTAGGGCTTCTAAAACTCGTTGCACTTGAACCACATTACTTATTTTTAATAAAAAATTAACTATTAAAAATGCTAAATTAATTTAATTTTGTTGTAAAAAAAAAGACAAGAGTAATAAAGTTAAAAAAATATTTAAAACGCGGCCATGCTCCAACTGACTGTGAAGTAAAAGCCGCCATATTGGATCGTTCCATGCGGACAGGCCGTGGCCTGTGCGCCTAGTGTTGTGCGCAAGTACACAATCGATCGATTTGAGATTGCGTTATTATTGGAAAACCCAATCCATACTAATATTTATTTTGTTTCGGAAATGGTTTTTTTAAAGCAATTAAAAAACCACTAAGCGGTTTTTAAATTCAGTAAATTAACGATAATAAATATACATAGTATAATAAGTCACAATAAAATAGGTATTGGGACTGTATGAAAAATATTTAGATAAGGTGTTAAAAAAACACATTCCAATATTTTTTTACACATGGTGTAAATTATGAATTGCAAATACACTTAGTTCATAAATAATTGTTTTCTTTAAAAATATTCGGAGTTATGAAACTTGGCCGTGGTGCCTACCTAAATAATCACGGGGACTTTTCCAATCACTGTGCTCGCCTAAACACTATCTCTGTCTAAATTGTACATTTAAAATGAGTAAAAAGCCATTAATCTTCCGAAAAGTTAGTGTCTAAGTATTATTATCATTTTATATTGCCCGTCAAGATGACCTCACTCCATCTGATGGAAAGCGGTCGTGAGGTCCAGATATGAGGTTGACAAGCCGTCATTCAAACTAATCACTGGGCTGGCCATCCTCACCTTGAAGGCCTGCAGAAATGCCTTTTCACGCCCCACTTGAAGAACCCGGGACTATACGAGGAAAGAAACACATGTGCTGGAAGAGCGTTCCACGTCAAGTATTTTTTTATTATATTGCCCGTCAAGATGACCTCACTCCACCTGATGGAAAGCGGTCGTGAGGTCCAGATATGAGGTTGACAAGCCCAGTCATTCAAACGAATCACTGGGCTGGCCATCCTCACCTTGAAGGCCTGCAAAAATGCCTTTTCACGCCCGCTTGAAGGACCCGGGACTATACGGAAGGAAACACATGTGCTGAAAGAGCGTTCCACGTCTGGATGGTACGACAAAGAAACTAGTCACCGAACCTTTTAGTTCGGGCCAACAAATGTTGAATTGTGTGTGGGTGACGCCGTAGTCCAGCACGCGTGGTACGGGAGTGGAAAGGTGAGGGTGGAATAAGCTGGAATAACTCTTCAGATAATTCCCCATTGTCGAAGCGATAGAGAACACTTAGCCTGGCAATGTCTCTACGCAATTGGAGAGGCTCAAGGATCAAAGTTGCCTCTGGGTTTTCAATAATACGGATAGCACGCCGCTGCAACCTGTCAAGAGCTTCGAGTAGGTACTTGGCGGAACCGTCCCAGAGATGAGAGCAGTATTCCACACACGAGCGAACTTGTGTCTTATATAAAAGACAGAGCTGCCCAGGCGTGAAGAATCGTCTCACTCTGTTCAGGATTCCGAGTTAACGGGATGCAGTTCTAATGACGCTCTCAATGTAGTCCCGCTGTTTTAGGTTGCTACGAACATCCATGCCAATAATGGCATGGATGTTCGTAGCAATATAAATTGGAATTACAACGGAAAACTCGAAAACCCTCTCTAATGGTCACTTTGGTGAAAATGGGAACAACCAAAAATTCCGAAATACGTAATTCCGATTTTCATTATTCCGAATTTCATAATTCCGAAACAACAAAATTCCTAATCTTCAAAAGCACGAAAGTTTTCCGAAAGTCATAAATCCGATATTTAAAATTTCCGACTTTCATTAGTACAAAGAATTAAAAATCCGAAGCTACATTGCAAAAATTCATTGCAATTATTAAAAGTTTACATCAAAAATACTATTAACATATACAATTAAGCAGACACCCGACTCGCCGTGGTCATCCCGCCGTGATACTAGTATGCCTAACTCTGGAGTGTAATTCAAGAGCCAGAACCGAATTGTCGGCAATTAAGCATTCTATTGACATTATGTATACAATATATATATAATAAAAAAAATCCCTCGATAGAATATTTTCCTTAGTATTAAGTTTTCACAGTGAAGTTTAGTTTAAAAAGCTACTATTGGTTAGATAAGGTTAGACCTGTGACCACATCGCAGAAATCAGAACCGAATTATCAGCAAAGTAACATGTAAAATGTTTATAAAAATGTAATAGATTTCGGATTTATGATTTTTCGGAGTTTTGATTATTCGGAATTCGTATTTAGGGATTGTTGATTCGAGATTGTGAAATTCGGAATTCTGACCTTCGGAATTATGAACATTCGGAGTTTTGAAATTTCGGATTTTTAATATTCGGAATTTTGACTTTCGGGATTCTGAATCATTCGGAATTATGAAATTCGGGGTTTTGACTTTCAGAGTTATGTTTTTCGGAATTATGTAGGTACCCGGTGAAAATCTCAACGTGGAAGACGAGCTACTTCGGCTCAACTGCTATAATAAAAGGTCAGTTCAACCTATAAGCCTAAATAAATTTAAAAAAGATACCGAAGAAACCTCTTAGAAATAAATTACGACAAATTATTTAAATAATTTTCGATAAGCACGGCCTTTACCGCCATCTGTTTGAGAAATTTTAAACTGAATAGTTCTGCTTAACTATAAAAGATGTAGCTACCGGTCTGGCGCTATCTGAGTTTGGTGATTTTGCTGCCTGATTGAAAAAAATAAATTTGCGAGAGTATTTGAAATGTGGCCTTTGTGGAAAGCATTATGTTATGATATATTATGCGTGAATGTAAGCGAGAAGAACTATGACCGTCGAACATAATAAATATAAACAAGTAAATTTGCGCCAGACAACACACTTCTTGTCATGGTCTCGAAGTAGGGAAAAAAAACCTGTGTTACGAGGTACCAGACAAGGAATTAAGCCAGGGGCGTCTCCCAGCACACCCAGACATAAGCCAATTTAGAAAAGATCGTTTCCTGAATTCAACTGACCGGGGATCGAAGCCGGGACACTACGGAATTCACATAAGAGTAGTTGGGAGTGCGAGGAATGCAAAAATAAAAACAAGAAGCCAGATTGATAACACTGATACTCCCATCAAGAGCTTGGACTCAAAAAGCGACCTAATGATACGACATTTATTGCTTCTCACTAGCTACGCAGTCATCACCTAAGAATCAAGTGACTTCAGAGTTAAGCAACACGATGAGCGATCGTCTGATACGGAAATTCGTCTTCTGCTGCGTGAGGAATTAAAAAAGATTAAATCCGAAATGCATGAATTTCGAACCACTATATTCGACCTCTCCGCAAACGTCAAGGGCTGCAACGAGCGGGTCGATGAAGCGCGAAGGGGGAAGTAACAATGCGCTAGCTTTCGAGCAAACAATAGCCGACCTGAAGTTAGAACTAAACGATCACGATCAGGAGCTGCTAGGAAACGACGTTGATATAGCGGGCATTCTGGAGGAAAAAAACGAAGGCTGTGTGCATCTTGCTCTTACTGTAGCCCTAGCTAGGCGTGGTGCTGGAGGGGGAGGCCCCATGTGTTTTTGTGATTGAGTATTTGGTACGTCCTCGTTCGTCTACCCTGGCACTCCCGGTCCTAGTAACTGTAACGAAGCCTAGGCCGGTGACCAAACCCAAATTCTCGGGGTTCCTTGCGAATCTTTCTTCTCTATTAGTGACCCCAGCTCTCTAGCCGTCGAGGTGTCTACGGTTTCAGGTTGAGCGGGGCCTAATAGCGCTCGAAAGACTTTTCATTGTGGTTTGTAAACAGTCAACCGGCAGGGTTGACGTGAAATTTAGTAATTTCATTAAATATTATAGTTATTCCATAATATAAATTATATTTTTAGGACTATATTACACATTTATTTATACTTATTTGTTTTTATTTTTTTTATTAGCAATCCTACATGTCTGGTGATGAGTTTTTTTCTGCTTGTGGGGCACTTTCCTCTTCTTACACTTCTATAAACTCCTTCACAGATAACAGATCTCTCCAGGAAGGAATAGAAGATGAACTGCTAGACAGTCCTCGTCATCTCAATGTTTGCCACATGAATGCAAAGAGCATTTCAAAGCACCACACTAAACTGCTAAACACATTTGCTAATGACTTTGTGCATGCTGTGCTCGTCTCTGAGAGTCTGCTCAAACCTAACCTGGCTTCTACATCCTATAGTCTCCAGGGATTTGTGCTGATACGTAGTGGTAATGATAGAACGGGTGAAGGTGTAGGTGGCATCGCCATAAACCTACGCAGTGATATTTCATACAAGGTCATAGCTACAACGCCGTCTGATTACTCCAGCACTGCTGAATACCTTTTCATCGTAACCAATTTTAGAGGAGTCAATGCCGTTCTTGAGGTCGTCTACTGCCCGCCTAAGCTTAACTATTTCTCTAAATTGGAGTCTATACTGGAAACTATCTCGTCCGAATACTCTCACATTATTGTAATGGGTGATTTTAATACTGACCTACGGAGGTGCTTACGGAAGCATGACTCTAACTCCCGCAAGTTACAATTTATTGCCGAATAAGTTTATCTATCTATCCTCCCTTCCCTTCCCACTCATCATAACATCGACTCGACGACTCCGTGCTTGACTTAATCCTAACTTCTTCTCCAGACTTTGTTGCTAAGCATGGACACCTCCTTGCGCCTGGGTTCTCCCATCATGACTTAATTTATCTGTGTTACAATATTCGCCTTCCCAAACGCAGAGCAGAGTATGTCAAATTACGCTGCTTTTCAAAAATTGACGTGGATGAGCTGTACCTGGATGCGTCGGCCATTGACTGGTCCTCGTAGATTGAAGCTGACTCAGTTGATGATAAAGTCAATTTTCTCAATATGGCTATCCTGAGTCTGTTCGATAGTCATGCGCCACGCAAAGCTCTTAGGGTGAGGCGACCACCAGCTCCATGGATAACCGATGCTGTTCGTTTGGCTATGTCTCAGAGAGACAAAGCTTTCCGAAGCTTCAAGGCTGACCGCAGCGTAGAGAAATGGGATCTCTTCAAAAAGCTCCGAAATCGTTGCATCTTGATTGTTAGGAGAGCGAAACGTCGCCACATTCATGAGAACGTGCAGTCTTCCTCGTTTTCGGACGTGTGGAAGTTCCTTAAGTCCCTCGGCTTCGGGAAAACTTCATCTATTTCCCCTACTTTGACATTCTCTTCTGATGATCTTTACATTTCTCTTTCTCTACTCCGCTTGATAGCACTATCTTAAATTTCACCATATTTGCCATTGATTCTTTACCTCCCTTGTCTTTAGATAACTTTTCCTTTACACCAAAATACCGAGGTCGATGTCCGCAAGATCATCATGGCTATCAATACTAAGGTTGGTTGGCTGAGACGACGTTAGCAGATCAATGATCATTCAGGTTTTAGATTATATTCTTCCTTTGATTACTCATATAGTACATTTTTCTTTTGATAGAGGGTTTTTTCCTTCTACATGGCGTAAAGCCTGTCATTCCGCTCACTGAAGTCCCTAGTCCAAATTCACTCAATCAATTTCGGCCTATATCAATACTGCCTTTTTTATCAAAAGTTTTAGAAGCTGCTGCTCATAAGCAATTCCGATTTCATATTTAATAATAATCTACTTAGTCCTTACCAGTCTGGCTTTAGTCAGGGTCACAGCACCACCACTGCCCTTATTAAAGTCAATGATGACATCCGACATAGCATGGAGGTGTCGCGTCTAGCGGTACTTGTATTGATTGATTTTTCTAATGCCTCCAATGCCGTTAATCATGACATTCTCCTTGCCGTTCTTTCACATCTTCGGGCTTCCCCTTTAGTGCTTGAGTGGTTCTCAACGTATCTCCGTGATCGAAGACAGGCTGTCCGCATGGGCGACGTTGTCTCCGATTCGGCCAACTTGGATTCTGGTGTGCCACAGGGCGGCATATTATCCCCATTACTTTTTTCCGTTTTTATAAATACTCTCGTGGGTTATCTTGGCTGTCCTCATCATCTGTACACTGATGATTTGCAGATATATGCGTCAGCCCAGGCCAATGAGCTTAACAGTGCTATATACCAACTCAACCATGACCTCAAGTGCGTTGCTGATTGTTCTGCCAAATTTGGCATTAAGGTTAATTCTGACAAGTGCCAAGCGATTATTATCGGTAGCTCACGACAACTGGTTAAACTGGATACTTCTTCTGTTCAACCTGTCTTAATGGACGGTGTCGTGGTCCCATACTCCCCCAGTGTCAAAAATCTTGGTCTCCACTTGGACAGCACGCTTAGATGGACTAAGCAAGTAACTGAACTCAGTAGAAAAGATACTGGAACTCTTCGTGCTCTTTACCGATTCAAGAACTTCCTTCCCACATCGACCAAGGCTGTGCTGGTACAAGCTCTCATCCTGCCTTTCATCGATTACGGCGATATTTGTTATAGCAACATTTCACAAGATCTCCTAAACAAAATTGAACATCTGCCTAACAATTGCATTCGCTTCATCTTTGGGCTTCGCAAATACGACCAGCTTCCGGATGAAGCTGAACTGGCTACCTATCCGTCAGTGAAGATGCATCCGTATTTTGTGCACCCTTTTCTTAATCCTCTTTGACCCTAATTCTCCTGTTTATTTAAATAATGCAGAGGAGGGGCATGTTCGTCTGCTCGGTAGTGTGTACCGCGCGTCCCTTCTCGCGCGCAACGAGTATCTAAATTCACTGGTCTAGGGCGTTGGGCTGTTAATTGTTAGGTACGGGGTTAGTGAGGAATCCTTATAGCGGTTTGCCACTCCTTCGGTACTTGCCTGGATAGCAAGGAGATGGGTATCCGCTAGATTGCCTATCCGGCCACCCGGCTGTAGCTAAGGGTAGATGTACGGCAGTGCATTGAGATCTGAGCGTGCTATCCAGCTCCGGCACCATTCTGGACAAATAGTAGTTGGCTTCTCTGACGTCCGCAGCGGAGATTGAAGCCGTTAGCGTTCTTTGGGATGCTCGTGGTGAGCGACTATAACTGCTCCGATACCATTTTGGATAAATGGGAGTGGGTAATGCCACGGACTACTCGCCTATGAGTACCATAATGTGTAATGCATTGTGCTTTGTGGCGGCAGGACCTACCGCAGATGGTCCCTGGTACACTTCACGGTGTGCTAATAGTAATAGTGTGCCTTTCTGCATAACCGTGAGGTTGGTCGGGAGGGCCACTATAATAAATCATTGTAGATGGAAAAGGGTGTTGCCCAATCACGGCAGCGCGGATCCTGCTGGACAGAAGCCGGCTCTTGGTGGGTTGGAGTTCCGTCCAAGTCCGGGCTCTAGAGGCGCTGCCCTTGCGCTGTTTTAAATGCATGTGGATAGGCTACACGCGCCTCCTCTGCCCATCTGAAAAGGAGAGGGACGGGCTATGCTTCCGGTGTGCCCCACAAGGCTGCTGGCTCCATGGCCGCAGCCCACTGCGTGGTATGCGCAGAGGCGGGGCGGCCATCCGGCCACACAATGGGGGGGCGAAACTGCAACCCCTTCAGGCGGGTAAGCTATTCGAGTGGATAATCGCTTTCCGCCTCGTCCAGCACCTTAATGAGGTGGGGCCGAACTTGTCCTCAGTACAGTTTGGTGGATGCGCTGGCGCTTTTAAAAGCGGAGCCGGAGGCGGCGTCCGCCCAAGGTGAGCGGTCGTTGGCGGTGAGCCTGGACATCGCCAACGCCTCCCAACAGCCTGCCATTCGGCGTCATAAGAGAGGCAATCCGGTACTTCCGGGTGCCCTCTAACCTAGGCAGGCTGTTGGAGGACTACCTCCGCGGCCGGGAAGTGCTTCACGAGGGTAGCGACGGAATCCTCATTCGTCACCCAAGGAGGTGCGGGGTTCCACAGGGGTCCGTCTTAGGACCCCTGCCATTTCGACGGTGGGCAGAGAAGCTGGCTGATGCAGTCTATGGCCGGCAGACCATAGACGCCATAAGGCCAGTACTTCAACAGTGGGTGCGTAGGGAAAGGCGGCCCCTTACGTACCGACTGATGCCGGTCCTCTAGGAGCACGGATGCTTCGGGAGGTACCTGCACAAAGTCGCCCAGCGTGAGCCAACGCCAAGGTGTCACGAGTGCGGCGCCGACAAGGATACCGCCCAGCACACGCTTGAGGTGTGCGTTGCATGGGCGGATCAACGGCGCACTCTAATAGATACCGTCGGTAGGGACCTCTCGCTCCCGGCCATAAACCAGGCCATGCTCAGGAGCGAGCAAGCATGGACGGCAATGGTCTCCTTCTGTGCGGAGGTGATCACGTGGAAGGAGACCGCGGAGAGGGCTCGGGAGGATGATCCTCTGGCGGCCCCTCTCCGACGCAGACGGCCGGGGGCAAGAAGAAGGCGGTTCGCCCGTCCACTCCTGCTCCCTAAAAGTAGCATGGTGCTCCCGTCTGGGAGTGTCCAGTATACCTGAATGACCCCGTAGCGTGAGGAGGCACGGCGAGTAGGCTGGGCCGACCGCTGGGGCGACGTGGTAATCCGTAAGGCTCCATGTTGCCCTATTCCATAGCGGTGAGGGTATACCCGGGGGTTTTTTAGTGGGTATGCCGCCGGTCTTACCGGCGGAGAGCGTGTGGGATAGTGCGTAAGGCTTTTTCACACCCGGAAAACAAAAAAAAAGGCGTGGTGCTGGAGGAACGTGACGTCGTGAGAGCGGAACGCGCCGGCCCCGTGTGACGATCAGGCCCACCCGGCGAACGTGATTCGAAGCCCAGGCCGCTGCGAGTATACCCGGGTTTCGCCACAGTCTGTGAAGCCTGACCGGCCTTTGACCACGACCTTTTTCACACGTTCTGGTCGTACGTGATCCACTTTTCATCACCAGCACAAATTACGCATGCGCGGCGCTCTGACAGATAGCCCGCTTAGAACAACACGCCATTTTTGACACATGCACACAGAGACGTGAGTTTACAGGCGAAGTCAGTCAGTTTCAGTCTCGCGGTCGGTCGCACTGTCAAAAACATTGAGATATATAATTATTTGTACGTCAGACACATTATAGTTCAATGGTCAAAAATGGTTTCGCGCAGATATTTCTATTGCAGTGTATTTGGCTATATGAACACTACACGAAATTGTGATTACACGTTTTTTAAGTTACCAAATGATGTTGAAAGGTAAGTAAAACTCAGATAACTTTTGTAAGTTAGCAGGTACTATGTAGTATAAGTAGATAGGTAGGTGAAACATTATTTTTCGTAACACATTCAAATCCAGTAGAAATAGGTTTTTACTTTATCCGTAACTTATCTTATCATGCATTGGGCACCCGTGGCTGCTCAGCTGCCGCCGTCAGCCACGGACCGGTGGCTGCGGAAGCGGTGGTTCATGGTGTTATTTACAGCCTACTAGGTATAAGGAGATTCTGTATGATCAAAACTATTAGGCTAGCAGGTTGCACCTGGACCCCGGTTTAATAAGCGGACGCCTTCTGTAGGTAGATGACTCCTTATAATATAATACCTTCATACATATTGACTGGCCTGTTGGCGCAATGGCAGCGATCCTGCCTTTAGCGCCGGAGGTCGTGGGTTCGATCCCCACCCAGGACAAATATTTGTGTGACGAACATTTATATTTGTTGTGTGTCTGGGTGTTATTATCTATTTAAGTATGTATTTAGAAATATTTAAGTATGTTTATCAGTCTCTGACGCCCATATTACAAGCTCTGCTTAGTTTGGGGTCAGATGATCTTGGTGTAAAAATAAAAAAATAAAAAATAAAATAATCTTTTTAATCTAATATTTTTGTTTTTGCCGAACTTGGTGCAATTTTTCACTTATTTTATTTTTGGCGGTATCTGTCAATCGCGCTTATCTGGCGAATATTGCGACTATTCCTCTTGAGGGACAAAGAACGGTCAATGCAGCATTTGTTTGCCGCAGGTCGTCTCTGCACTCCGTAAAGAGAACTGCAACCGCCGCATCACCCTCCATCACGACAATGCGAGCTCTGATACCGCCCACATAACAAAAGAGTTTTAAGAAAACAGTGAATTATCAGACCATCCGCCGTACAGCCCTGACCTAAGCCCGAAAGATTTTTATAATTAAGAATAAAGACGACGCCTACAAAACGGCCATTTTGAATACCCCAACTTCAGAATGGAATGAATGTTTTAATAATTGGTTACATTTCATAGAATGGAAAAAAGCGTCAAGTTTCAATGAGAATACTTAGAAAAACAATAAATATCTTTTCAACTAAAAATGTTCTATCACTTCCTTAATTCCCGAAAATTTCAGTGCCGCCCTCGTAAAGGGGAGACCTAGAACCTTTGTGGCATAGCCAACCAGCCACCACTTTGTTTTATTTCGATGTTTCCGCGCACGATGAAAGTGGTAATATATGGAGAGGACACAAACAATTGAAAAATATCTAATAATATTAGGGTAGGTACGTGACATTCAAGCGTATTATATCATAACACAACTGTTTATTTATGTGTCGCTCTTTCGGTTAAAACTAAGTGGCGGTGGCTATGGCGGCTGGTGGCTATGCCTACTTTCATAAAAAAATGTTCAAACCCCTTAGATCAATTGAAAATGAGTTTTGTTTTATTCATACAGATTTGATTAGAATTTTGCCATAGGGATTTGGAATTTGGCAATTATGATTACGAAACACTGGTCCTGAGATCTGGCAAGACTAGCGGAAAGTCAGCTCTATTTAAATAAAAAAATTAATTGACCTGTAGCAAGTACTTATTAATAGTCAAATCATCACCAGAAAGGGTTATTCCCATACGACCTACACTTAAAATAACATATTACTACGTTCAATAATACTATATTTTGTCACTTTTGCCACCTCGAGGTATGCCACCAGTAGCAACTCGAACATATTTTTAAATAAATTCCCAGTTTCCACCGGTGGGGGAGGGCGGAGGCAGCGGTGGCGTCTGGGAATAACCCATAAGAAAGAGATCACAATAAATTAATTCATTCTTTTAAAATCAAATTTTTATGACATGGTTACCACCATGTGAAGCCGGGCCGGCCGGTCGTTCACTAGTAAGAAAAATATTTCTAAATTAAAAATATAACTTGTTCGAACTGACCTGTAGGAAGACTGGGACCGTTTGGTTTGTAGAAGGCGGACGGAACTTCTTTCTCCGGTACGTCTCTGTTATTGCTTTTTTCTTTCTCTTCGCTTAATCTCAGTCGTTGTCTGTTGTCCCTGAGCCTTTGCGGCTGAGGTGGCAGCGGCAGCGGCGCGGCCACAGGCGCGGCTGGCTGGACATTCTGCAGGGCCAGCGCGGCCGGCTGGGCATTCTGCAGGGCCAGCGAGACCGGCTGGGCATTCTGCAGGGCCAACGCGGCCGGCTGGGCATTCTGCATGGCCAACGCGGCCGGCTGGGCATTCTGCAGAGCCAACGCGGCCGGCTGGGCATTCTGCAGGGCCAACGCGGCCGGCTGGGCATTCTGCAGGGCCAACGCGGCCGGCTGGGCATTCTGCAGGGCCAACGCGGCCGGCTGGGAATTCTGCAGGGCCAGCGCGGCCGGCTGTGCATTTTGCAGGGCAGGCACGGCCGGCTGTGCATTCTGCAGGGCCAGCGCGGCCGGCTGTGCATTCTGCAGGGCTGGCGCGGCCAGCACTTGCGACGCTGCTACGCTGCTAGGGTCTTCAGAACCTACTGTACTATTCATTTCCATGGACTTCTCTTCATCAGTTTGAGGCACAAGTGGTTTGTTTTTATTTTGAGGTTTATGTTGCTTATTCCCTGGTAGATTCTTATTAGTATCTAAAACTATAGACTGTACGTTTTGCTCACTATTCTTTTGGAGTTGCTTAGGCATTTTAGGCACTATAACAGGACTATCTGATATTGCTGATACTATGGGAGTTTCGATAGATTCTACAGCAATTTCAGGCCCTAAATTTTTAGTTTCATTATTTGTAAATATATCAGACTTTACTATGTTACTATTTATAGAAGACATTATTTGAGGTTGCGAGTTTAATACGGTTGATACTGCAGGCACATCAGTGGTTTTCGTTGCTTTTGCGGCACTTTCGCTTATTGACGGCTGGTTAGCGACTTCGTTTACCATTCTGGTAAATTCTTCAGCAATACTATGTGTATATGTTGGTGGTTGCGGTTCCTGGTAGAAACAATCAAAATTTTACTAAAGTGTCATTATTTTAACTTATTCAATAACAGCTTTGAAGTTAGAAATATGACGTTTCTTACTCAGACAACTGTTACGAGTAGCGATTCGACTATGAAGTTCCATTCTTCAGGTAGGTGGCAGACCTTCCGAGAATTTAACGTAATAGTTTAAAGTTTTATGTGAAATGATAAAAGTTTTTTTTTGTTTAGCAGAAGCTAAACACCGCAAAATTTTGCGTGGATCGCAAAATGTGAAAGAACAATGCATTGAATGGCGAGCCCGCAGTGGCTTTATTCAACCGTTGATGGCAAATGTTAAGATGAGTTAGAAGCATGGTAATTTTAACATTGGAAAGTTATCGTTATCGAAATGTCAAGATTGCTATAATTACTAATATAAATACTGTCATATTCAAAGTATGCACTAAACCTTGTCTATTCGTTTATTTTCTTTTCAACAAACTCACGCCTATGGATTACCGGTTTCTTATTTCGAAATAATGTGCTAGTGATATCGTACTTTATTGTCGGGTACCACCCACTAAGTGAAGTGACCTGTGCATGAGTGTGCATATAAGATAAATCGATCATATGAAAAATTTTTGACTGTTAGATTTGTATTGTTTCTGTAAATTAAATATAAAAAAAGTAAAAACGATTCAATTCAAGAAAAACGTTTATTTGCATTCATGAATTGTACAATTAGATGGAAGTTGTGATGTTTTCCACTATAGTCTGGTTTTTCTTACATGTCTTATTTCTAAAAAAACATATTGACAACCAATTTGTAGTGTTGGGAAATCATCGAATGAATCATGCAGAGTCATTGGCCTACCATACACGAATGGGTTTGCCCGACGGGTGCCAGATGGACAGAACTGTGCGTGTGTGGCGTTCCTTCAAATTTACGTGTATGGAGGAAGGCTATTTACTTTAAAGTTGTTGATTCAATTCAGAAGATCTCCCGAAATTACCAACCCGCATCTGGCAAGCGTGGTGATTAAGCCAATACCCATCAATTGTAGCGATGACTTGATTTTAATGATGGAGGCCTTTGCCCAGCAGTGGGACAGTATATAGGCTAATTACTTTACCGGTACTTTCCCGGAATTGGCCTTAGTTTACTGAAATACTGATTTTGAACGGCAATCTACCGATTTTTACCAAGTCTACATAAAGGCACACCAATCTAAGCGTGATGTTCTTGTCATAATATCGTGTTTCATATTTCAGATTTTTCTAATCGTCACGAGTTTCATATTGAGTGGCATATTACCAAAAAGCATAACACAGTGTAGCCTAAACTTGTTTGGCATACAGACGTAATAAAACACATAAAATCAAAAAGCAGAACAATTGTAATGCACAGGGTCCGAAGCACAATAGTCAAAAGACAATATTGACAAGGAATAAATGTATTAGAAACTAGCATGCTTTTGCGCTCCGCCGGCCGCTGCCGGTTTGAGTAGGGTATTCCCTTCAAATCAATCACTTGTATTGTACATTCACGATCACGACGATGGGTATCGATACGATATCCCATGTGGCATCTTTGGATGTTGCAAATTTATTAGTGGCTATACAGTTTATCATGATTTGAAAAGGCGTGATTCTGCCGTTATTCCTATCAAAACGTACCAATTTAAATAATCTACCGAGATCTGCTTATTTCTAGAGACAACTTTTTTCTAATCGTTTTTATTTTTTGTATTTTAATAAGAAATAACACAATTTCGTTTCACTTCATTTATAACGAAGTTTTATGTAACCATTTTCTATAAAACAACGTACCTACAACCTTATAAAAGCTAATTTATAAAATTAGCTTTTATTTATTATTCTTTTATACTTGATAGTATGAACCATAAATCGACAGCAATGTATTTGTACCACTTTCAATCGAAATAAATGATTATGATTCTGATTCATGTGACGTTCCTATTCACTACGGTCTAAAGAAGACCTATTTTATTTAGGAAGAAAAAGTTGTCCAATTGCTGTCAAATAAATTTCATAATTATTTCATTATTTCGTTTTTGATGAAAAAACTGTACAAGAATACTTTATTTTAACAGTTATGCGTGAATTTCATGTTCTATGTTTCATTTTTACAACGGAAGACGTTTTTATGTGCGACCTATAATAGTGTGTGATCAATGCGGGAATTCGTGATTTTGTTACGGTGTGATCTTTGTTTACATAATAACAAAATCGGAAATCGACTATACATCATGTTACCCATTTGGGCGTAACAAATCAATGACTACATGAATAATTATTTGCAAGGAATTATAATAATTATTTGTAATTGGATATACAAATCAAACAAGTAAAATTTTATTATCAAATATTATTTATTACAATAATTCATCAGACTATATTTATAGATTTATTTATTTAAACAGTCTCTTTCTCATAGAATTTTGTTCTCATTAGTAACTAATTGAATAAGATATTGATTATCTTTGTGAAATTTTAAAAATTAAACCACAAAACGAATAATTAATATTGAAACTGAAAATATTTCAATGTATCAAATCGTTTGAAAGTTCTAATTAAATAAAATCCATTATTATTTCAAATCGAATCAGAAATGTGTCGTGTGGTGAGTAAGGGCGTCACTAATTTCGAACTGTCTCGAATTGTCAGAAAGAAAATAAACGGATGGACCGGGTATTAGGTTATATCGCCAAGACTATTCATAAGACAAATTACTTCAAGTACCCAAAATACAAAGTCTGAAAGTGGTGCATATTATGACTATCGAAAAAGGACCTAACCTCCATCCCATCAGTGCTTAAAACATTCAACGCAGTGATATATTTCACGAAAGGAATTAATATAAAAAGGATTAAAGAAGAAATTGAGTGCATTTATTTTTTGAGCTGAGATTGTCTGTACATACTCAGTATAGAGCTTGATTGCAGTTTAACAGCAGGCTTGCCAAAGTAGATAAAGAAAATTTCAAGTAAAAAAGGCAAATAACAAACAACAATAAAACAAATACTTCACACTTACTTGCTGAGGTGTTTGTCTTCCGCTTGAATCTTCACTACGATAATGATTATCATTAGAAATAGACTCCGAAAATATATCTTGTTCTGTAAAAGGAATTTTTTATTGTAATTGCAAAGAATTAATAACCGGCTTTCTCAGTTCTATAAAGTAAGGCTACTCACTCAAAGTAAGGATACTCACTCGTAAGGGGGTTTATGATAGGGATTTTGTAGCTCGGGCGCTTCGTGGGTTGTTGCAGGGTCGGACGAATCCCTGTAACATAAAATATAATTACTAATCTATACTAATGTTATAATGAGGAAAGATTAGATTTTTTGTTTGCATTGTATAGGCTCCGAAACTACTGTACCGATTTGAAAAATTATTTTACCATTAGAATCCTACATTATCCCCAGTGAATATAATATAGGCAATATAATTTTTTAGTACCTATCTCTTTTAATTAATTAGAAGTAGTAATTCAAATTTATCTAGTTTTCTATCTTTCTATATGATAACAAGCATTGCAAATTTCTAAAATAAAAGTAATATTCATTTTTTTTTGTTATTATACCCGTGCGTAGGTATAAATATGTGAACAGAAATGAAAATGCAAACGGTAATGAAATAAAACTACTCAAGTACCTCCTTAACTGACAACCAGTGTTTTAAAATATTGTATCACCACTTATTCGAGACATCGTACCTCAGTAAAATAAATACAAATGCTTTTATCACGCCTTGAGTAAACAAGACTATTAATGATAGTTTAAAACCCGAGGTGAGTTTTATTCGTAAAACATACTTATATTATGAACTTTTTCGAAAAGGAAAGTGCGCTATTGGGAAATAAACGCCCGAATATAGGCTTACTTATGAATAATTCGAAGGCAGCTGTTAATTAAAACAGCTGGGTAGTTAAATTGGCAATCACTTACCAGGGATGGTTTGGTGCATATGAGCGGGTCCTTGCGCGTGGGCGAGCGACGCCGTAGGAGCGGTGGGAGTGGCGGGAGTGCCTTGCGGTCCAACTAAAGTCGTGGGGTTGTTTCTGCCGCCGGGAGTGTTCGCTTGCAGGTTCGGCGTTGGAAGTGATTGATTGTTTGAGGAATAGTAGTCTGAGAATAAAATACTCAGTGTTATACATTACATATGCCGCATACTTTCGAAGCAAACACATAGTTTTATCAGAACGTATATTTTCCAACAAGTACCTAAATAAATCTGAAATAACGAAGAACGAAAACGAGGCAGTTTTAATAGCAGCAACCAGTGAAAATTCAGTTAACCTTTGGTGTCCTGTAAAACTATTTCAACGCGGCAGCAACTACTACAATATTACATTTCAGTTTGAGCTTAGGTTACATTCGTGAAAGGCAGAAATAGCATGTATTGTTTTTTTTGCTGATTGCTGATATTAAGTATTTAATTGCATATTCAAATCAAAACAATACTCTGCATAAGTTTTAATATAGTTGTTTCAGGCGGACCCTGGGACTTCACAACCGTAATATGGCGCAATGTTGCAGTTTTTTCAATATACGCCTGTAAGGCAGTCGCGGGGCATATTGGAGGATTCTCTCGTATAAATGGTAACCGGATTAGTGGTTGCAAGGCTCCAGGTTTTGATGTTTTTATCAAATCTGGAATTCTAATCAGTATTTTCTCAGATTCAACACATATAATATTCAATTGTACCGCACGGATGATGATAAGTTTTAATATTGTTGTCGATTAACCAATTTTGCAATATGTGCCATACACCACTAAACAAGCTCGTAGTTATCACGCATTCACTACGTTAAGTAATAAGAATAAAATTCTATAAAAAGAGACTGTTTTATTTTAGGTATTAAAATAAAATTAAGTCACTGACCTAGAAAAGGTCTATATTTAACAAATTTTTTGATTGCAGTGTTTGTAGTCTATTATATAAAAATAAGTCGGGTTTTCCTTCCTGACGCTATAACTCCAGAACGCACGAACCGATTTCCACGGTTTTGCATTCGTTGGAAAGGTCTCGGGCTCCGTGAGGTTTATAGCAAAGAAAATTCAGGAAAAATTTCAACAGAAAAGCGGGAAAGAAAAATGAAGTTCACGCGGGCGAAGCCGCGGGCGGAAAGCTAGTAGCTTATAAAAATTGAACGTGTTTGTGTCAAACTTTAAAACAAAAAAGTTACAATAATTTAATATGTAAAATTAACAGGAAAGGGGGATGCCGGACTTTGGCCAAAGAGTGCACAACATATTCAATATTATTTTTAGAAACCTTTTTATGATAATTTGTTATTGGTATTACATACAAGAATCCCATAGTAGTCTCATTCGTGTGCACTGGGGGGCTAGATTACTATCATATGGCCGTCTGGCGTTCCCCTTTTTGACAAATTTCTACTCAACTGATACAAAAACTTACATGGAGACGTGTGACTTGGAGGGTTGCTATAACTAATGTACGGTGCCATATAGGGGTAATATCTGAAAATAAAGTATAGTTTAAGCACAATTTATAATTTATTCAGTTTTTGGGAGAAAAGAAATCGAATATATTATCCAAGTGTGGTTGTAAATCATGACACCCATTGTACAAACTCTGCTTGGTTTGGAATTAGATGATCTTGATGTTCAAGGTATTGATCTATATGGGTGATTATCAAATAACTTCCGAAAACGATATGGCATACTCAATAAGTGAAGTAGAAACTATCTAAGCGAAAATAAAATTTACTTAACTAACTTTTATTGCAAGGTCACCATATAAATCACTCGAACGGTCAGTATTTTTTGTATGAAAACCTTAAAACTAAACTAAATTTAAAGAATCGAAATTTTCGCTATTTAGTTACTACATCACTTTCTATTTACGTTTATTTGATCATCACCAGGCAGGTTTATGGGCCATTAAGTACACATTATGTTTCAATTAAGCTTAATTAGGATTGAACTTAATAAATTAGTGATGTTCTTATACGAGTAGGCCTTAGGTCAATACCTACAGGTTTTTTTGGTCTAATATATTTATTATAAGCTTCTAAGAAGGACACCGGCTGTCAGTTGTCTTCGTAATATGCAAATTTTAATTAATTTAACTTTTCTGAATCAGCGAAGTTTATTAGTGATTTAGGCTGTGTTTAACTTAAATATCAAGAGAAGTTTATTAGTGATTTAGGCTGTGTTTAGCTTAAATATCAAGAGAAAAAAAATCGCCCTCCTGGTGAATAACCACTTCGAATCTAAGAAGTCTGCTGCCGGGCGGTTGCCTTACAAATTTACGTTCCGCGGATTCAGGGGAGTATCGTTTACTTTAAAATTTTACTTTCTAAAACAACAGTAGAATACTATACACAGACCACATTGAATTTTGTTCTTCAACATAAGATTTGGTTTAGTAAAATTAGGTTATATATTTTGACTTTCAGCTAATTAACATTGGTGTAAATCCTGAGTATTTATCTACTTTTTATTACATTAAACACTGCACACTGCCTCATTAAAGTGAGACACGTCAAATTACATTTACAATACGATCAGGCAGTGTTGTTTGTCTCTTCGCTTGACTAAAGTGGAAGCAAAGTTGACGTAAATTAACCTCCCGCCTCAGTCAATTTACACTTTACTCTAAACAATATTGTTTCAAACTAACACATCTAATACTATAATAGCCAATAACACACAAAACTCATCAGAAAGAAAGAAGAAGAAAGAAAAATCATTTATTGACCCTTAATAAAAGTAACATTAAATAAAATAATAAAATTAATATTTAAAAACAAAAAGTCTAATTTATATCAAAATTAAAACGGGCCAATCAGGACCCATCCTCAGCATGTGTCGCTACAGTGCGAAACTGCAGAGACGCTGGTTTTCTGGCTGGGCCTGTTGAGTGTTCGTCGTGTAGTTTCTGTATGTGCGTGTAAGATAAATTTAAAATAAAGTGTATTCTATGTGTGGAGAAAGTGTCTTGAGTGTGAGTGCAAATGTGACAAAAAAATAAATGATAATCAAACATTAATGTGGAGTGTGCTTAATAAGACTGCGAGGAGTGTAAAAAACAAAAATACAGTCTATGGTATGACAGCTGATCTGTCACCGTGACAGATTACTGTTTACTGTCATTAGACAGTATTGAGTATACCACATGTTGCCACGTAAAGAGCTGCTAAAGGCGAATTAAAAATGGATGAGAAGAAAAAAGCGCACAAAACAACCAAGTTGGAAAACCATTCTCATTCAGTATGAGTGGCTGTGACAGCGCCCAGTGGCCCCACATAAATGGTTTCGCGTCGCGGACAAACTGGAGGTAGGTTGGCGGCTATACTGTGGGTCGGAGTTTTGCGCTAAAATAAAGTATTTTCAGGGTTTGCCTGAATGTGTTGATTGTTTTTAGGTCGCGTACTGGTGGTGGCAGGTCGTTCCAGCACCGTGAAGCGGCAAATCTGAATGACCCACGAAAAGCCGTAGTGCGATATTCAGGGGTTACCAAATTATGAGCGCAAATACCAAAATATATTGTCCCTTCTGGGACAAGCGCCCCGTCCGCGGGTCCAGACCAGCCTCTCCCATAAATATTTAGGCTTCCCAGTGTCAATCACCCCAAAGAGCAAGGTCGCAAAATGAAGCCTTCTGCGTGCTTCCATCTTTAGCATGTTTGCAGCGTTCAGGAAAACCAGACTGATGTGTGGGCAGCATGCTATTAGCCTCAAGGTACTGAGTGAGTTGGTCGCAAACTATTCATTTGAAATACATGGGAGTAAACTAATGGGACGAAGATCCTGCATCACAGAAAGCTGACCGGTTTTGGGCAAGGGTCTCACAAGAGCTATCTTCCAGTCAGTGGGAAACACGCCTTCAACTATTGACTGATTGACTATGACTGTGAGAGCATCCAATGAATGCGGCAGGGTCAACGTCAACATCTCAAGGGATATACCATCAGAACCCTGGGCATTTGACTTCAGTCTTTTAATAGTCTTCAGCACCATATCACTGCTGACTGTATGGAGTGAAAAGGTGGCCGAGTCATTGTGCCTATGGTACTCATAGTAAGTGAGCTGTGTTAATGGGACCCTATTCTCACCAGGCACATCAAGAAAGTGGGTATTGATGAGATCTGGCTTATTGAATGACGACGGAAGGTCAGCCTCAGTTTTTCGGCTTGGCAATATAGTGCTCTTGAGGTTACGCCACAACTTCTTAGGATTGTTCATGTTGTAGTTTATGTCTCTGTTGAAGTAACATTTTTTCATCACTACTCGTTGGCATAGATACTCAATTTCTACCCTACTACATATTTAAAAAAAATAACAGCTTAACTAACTGAAAAACATACTTATCAATGGTTGTTTTTGTTTATATGACCTTTTGTTTTATATTCTTTTATGGTTGTTTTTCTCTCTCTTTGTTTTATATTCTTTTAGGTTCATTTGTATTAAAATTACTCACTGTTTGTACTTTACTAAGGCCTGTTGTAAACTCAAAACAAGTTTAAAAGATTAACTGCCGAGTTTCACGCCGGGTCTTCTCAGCAAAACAACAACTCAGACGTGGTGGTAGAGTCGCATTATGTCTGTATACTGTGTATTTATATATCCATATTATTATGGTTTTTATGTCTATTATTTAGTATATTTTCCTGTAAATTTGACGATGTGATAGTACGGATACAGTCTTTTTGAATAAACTTATTTGAGTTTGAGTTATTTAATTGTAATATTTGGGTTGTTCTCAAATAAGGTGATTTTCATCTTTTCTCTTATATTTTGTATTTAAGGAATGACAATGAATGTATTCCAGATTTATATATGATTTTCACTTAAGTGTGATTGACCTGGAAAAGCTTTATTACAGAATTCTTATCGAAATGATCGTATTCTTAAAAGTTACATCCACGGAGCATGATGCTGATACTTTAGCTACATTTGAGGTGTCCCAGGGATGATGAAGTTAACAAATCAAAGGAATGACTTTCCAAAGTTTCCAAAACAAAACGGTTTAGCAGATATTGGACCCATCCTTTCGAGGGCCACATACAAAAATATTCAACTCCGTGGATGTAGATACTAAAAAAAGTCTATATTTGCCCTGGCAATTGCATGATGGCGTGTCTGCCTTGACCACGCTTTGTGAAGTTGACAGCAACATCTGGAGTACTATAATTCATTCATTTAATGCAAATTATGGTATACGTAGGATGAAATCTATCTTATTTGAGAACCAACCAACCCATTTATATAAATAAAATAAAAATCTACCCATTGTTGCTGTAGATCACAATCACTGGTTGAGGCGACGTGTCGCCGGCTTGATGTTGATTACCATGTGATTTATTGCGCCTAAAGAAGCCAGCCGATTTAACTGCAATTTTGCTTAAAGGCGGTCCACATAGGCGTCCTAAATTCCTTTCTAAAAGTTCTAAAGCCTTTTCACTATTTTTCTAAATAGCCACAGGTTGTTATGGTCTGCCTGTATGTTTGAGGCTTGGACCTTAAGTTATTTTTGTAGATCATAGTACAAGGGAAAACCTAACATTCCCTATCTCCAAATGAGCATAATCACAAAAATCTATTACCTAACCTGACATTTTCCTACAGATAAAAATTAAATAACTCAAACTCAAAACTTTATTCAAATCCCCACACATCTCTGGTGGAAACGAACCCTACAGCACGAAAATCACATGTGCTTTTCTGTTTGAACTTAATGTTTTAACTAGCTGTAAAAACAGAAGTTAATTTTTCACATGAAAATACACAAAACATTTCATTTTCATACAGTAACTAATACTGTAAAACCTATGCTATATATTCGGCTTGCGGAATGCATCAAAATATGATTACGACTGTATCAGTACTTTCAAATCGTCAAATTTACAGCAAAATATACTAAATAATAGACAATAATACCATGATAATATGGATATGTAAATAAACACAGACATAATGCGACTCTACCACCGCGTCGGAGTTGTTTCTTGCTGAGAAATTAGAATATATAAACATACATCTGATAACTAACATGTATGTTTTCCTGTTGATATAATTACCTAAATAAATGACAACTTCCACATAGTGCTTTCAGAATTTAGGCGACTTTATCAGCGCAACCGTCGCGCTACAAACGCGCGAAAGTCGCTAAATTCAGTGGCCATGAGCTAGTGTTGTTAGCGCACGTGTTTGTGGACAGACAGCAAAATGAGCGAGTTCGGCACCGAAAGATTCATTATTGCGCGGATTGCACAGCACCAATCTAGGTGTTGTCGCGCGTCGGCAGCGCAGCTGTTATTATAATGTGAGGGCATCCGCTGCTGCAGCGCTGCTGACGCCCTAATGTTAATGCGGTCTTAATCTCGCATTCTTCATGAGGAACAGAAAAAAGCAAATGTACACATTAGCGAAACCATATCGTATTTGCACAGGCAGAAAAAAAAGCGAGAAAGTAGATGTTGTGTTCATATCTTCATGACACTTGAATGTGGCATGTTCATTGCAGCAAGTAGTAGTAGATTATACGAATACCTTCAATTCGGCGAGCTCAGTTTTCCGGTTATTATTTACGCCTGTGAGATAAATAAATGCGTCACTTACCCGGGCGTACTGGACCTCGGCTGCTGGTACGTTTGCATGCCCATGTGAGATGGCTGGAAGACGATTGGGTGGTACATTACAGGCCCTGTGGCAGTGGCGGCGGCGCTGGGTATAAAAGGCTGTTGTTGCCTAAACAGAAAGTCACAATTAATAACAGTATCAGTGGCAAACACGCCTGGAGTGAGCAGCTACCGTTGTTTATGACCCCGAGACAATAATCGTACATTGACAGCCCCGTACACCTAAATGGGACTTATGTACTGTCAGGAATAAGAAATACGCTAAACACAAGCTTCCCGGTGGGCTCTGGCTACCTTACCTACCAGCAGTAACACGGCCGTGTTATTCAGCTGTGGTTTTCTTTAAGGTGGCGGTATTTGCATTCAGGCGGTATGCTCGAGTACGAGCGGGAGAATTAGCGGTACTCTACAAATTTATACAGTGTGGTCCAAACACACGTTAATATTTTTTTTTACTTCCTCACACTGAGGGGTATCCTAAAATACCCCATGTATGATATGTAGGTATATCATTATTCATCTAATAATGAAAAAAATCAGGCATTTATTTCGACAGATCGCGCCACAGTGACCGAAACAGTGACACACACACAACCCAGAAATTTTCATAAATACGAAAAAAAAAAACATTACTCGAAAACTACAAAAAATCGGGTAACATACATGGGGTATTTTTGGATACCCTTGAGTATAATGAAGCTAAAAAAAAATTATTGACGTGTATGATTGGACCACCCTGTATATCCTTAAAGGACTTCAAAAGTTCTTTAGAACTAGTGGTTTGTTCGCTGAATATTTAATACCTACTGAAACAAAGAAATTGAGCCCTAACCTTGATGCTATTACCATCGTTAGCAAGTACTTGTGAGTAACATTCAGTACGGCTTCAAACTTTTTTTTTATAAACTATCTAACAACAGAAGGGTTTTCTTGACTAACAAACTTGAACGTTCACGCTCGTAAGGTTGTTCAACTTCTTAGCTTTTTATACAATTTGGGTGGTAAACAAGCATAAGCACCTCCTGATGCGGTTGCCGCAGCTCATGTGAAACAGTAAAAGGCGTTAACCGCGCGTGGCTGAGTTCGTAGGGCTGAGGTTAACTTTTCTATTAGTCCAGTCAAAGAAAATTAGTTTGTTTTGAGAAAATCCCATTGATTCCCACATTCAATTGATTTTAATTATTGATTAGACTCAGGCATGCAATCACATTTTTTAAGTTTGTCCCGAAATTTTATTTGAGCTTTTTCTTAAAGGTTGTGTTTAACATTGATATTATTATGTCATAAAAGTGTTTTTTTTATCTAAGCGTTCTTCATAATAACTAAGGTATTTAGACAATCTTTCAGAATCATGTTATTTTCACCTAAAATACGATTTTTTAACTGGCATTTTAGCAGATTAATAAAACAAACATTTAAAAAAAATCTTTTAAAGGACCTCAATACTCAATACTCAATTCTTTATTGCATTTCACAGTGTAGTACAAGATCTTAAAATATATTTAAATAGTGCACCATGAACTTGTCGGGCACAACAAAAATGAAGAGGAGGAAAACCAATGTTCATAGAAAATTAAATTATAATGCAACAAAATAATATTAAATTATATCTAATTATTATTTAGAAACCCGTCTAAACTATATAATTTAGGTACTTTTATAGATTATTATTTAAGTTTTAAGAATATTTATATTATATTTATATATCAATAGTTTGGTTTTTAGTATTACTATTCAGTCTTAAATTTATGTTAAATGTTTATCTTCTAAAAATTATTTTATAGTGTAGTAGCTTTTTTGTAACCTCCCAAATAAGCAGGTGTTTTTTGAGTCTAACTAAAGTATAGGATGTTCAAACAGATCAAATCTTACTCAAATCCCAACTGTAGAACTCAAACGCTCAATAGAGAGGGTTGGTTTCCAATTACCCCAAATAATGTTCCGAAAAAGAAATCAAAACTGTAGAATATAATGGTGAATTTTAAGTTTTGTTGCATGGACTATATAGTCAGCAAGAAGATATGGTCCGTCGAGCTGACCAAAACCAAGGATGAACTTACATTAGGCTTTGCGGAAGTCGCGGTTTCGCAGCACAATCTGCTGTACCATCCCTCTCTTGACTTACTAAATTACATGTAAAAGTATCAACAAAGTGTAGTACCTAGGATGTGTGTTAGGTCTTGATCCGTGCTGCGTTGGCCTGTATTGGAAGTTGGAATACTGTGGCCTCGCTTGTGGTGTTTGGTTCTGAGGCGCCACGTAACTATGGCCAGCCTGAAAGTAAAACAAAAAAAATTAAGAAATGGTTTTTTTTGCCATATTTATTTATTATTATACTTATGTATGTATACATGGCGAAAATATGAACTGAAACTTCTACACTGTTCGATTTAGAATTAAGTAGTTTCGACTAGCAAGGTTATGATTTGGATTATGTGAATCAATACACTTACACCACGACACATGTATAGATCGTCATAGTACTTTAATTTAATAGAAAGTCTACTCTAAAAAAATAAAAAAACAATAAAACTTTATTCAAGTAGGTCATAAATACAGTTCTTTTAAATCGTCAAAAACATTTTGATTTATAGACATACATATTATTAATACGATCTAAATACTTAATACAATACATATAATGTGACTACCACCGGCGTCGGAACGCTGATTCCACTGAGAAGACCCGGCAAGAAATGTAATGTAAAGTAAAAAAAAAAAAGTTATTTATTGACAAACACAACGAAGCATACAAAATTGAGAGACAAAAACGAACATAAGAAACAAAATAATAAAATAAATGATGGAGGCCGTCGCCCTGCAGTGGGACAGTATGTAGGCTAATACCTTTTCTTAAGAGCAAACGAAGGATTGTGAGTGACTTACCATTGTAGTTTTCATGTCTTGCGGGGGTGCCGGCGGCGCCGACGGCTGCGGATTCGCCTGGACCCTGAGAGCCGCCTGCCCGGAGGCCTGCGCCCCACCGGCCGCGTTCGGCATGTACGCAGCACCGTTTGCGCCTGTAGGGTGGTAACAATCCACCGGTCCTGCAATCAAATAAGCTATCAACTCACACATCAACCGTTCCGTTACCCATGACGATGTACTCCCGGACTCCTCTACTCACTGTGTGGTGTTGATGCCCGTGGATAACTGTTCTACGCTAAGGAAATAACTGCACCAATAATCACAACTTAACAAAATTACCGCTTGCTTATTAAAAATCAAACAAGACATAAATATATTACGTAAGAAATACAATGCGTGATTTTTTGCTAACAAGTTAAGAAATATTTCTGCATTAAACTGTACGATGTTGAAACCATAACAAATACATAAAAGTTAAGATAAAACGAAGCACACATAGAAACGAATGACGATAAAGTATCAAGACGTAATGAAAACTTACTGCCTTGCGTTAGCAGCCTGTAATGATGCGACGGCAGCATGCAGCTAGAGCTGGAGTAGCGTGAGGATGATTGCTCATGTTTGAGGGAGCTATGATTACTCTGCTGCGGTATGAACTGTAGCGAGATGTTGTTTAGGGACTGCAAATTGATCTGACTCGCATTTATGTGCTGCGGCACCGACTGGGACATATTCAACGATGTTTGTAAACTTTGCGACACATCAATTGCACTCTGTTGTGACTGATTGCCATGGTTGATACAAGCGTGCGACAAATTATTTAAGGAACTATGTATTCCTCTTAGGGCCACCATTTTAATTTCATGATATAAATCTTTTAGAAATTGAACTAGCCAAATGTTGATACATTCCCAGAAAATTGGAGTCACAATCATCGGCATAGGGCGACAATTTAGTTAATATTTATAAATTATGCCATAACAAACTACTTCTCAGGGTTAAAGCACATTTTTTGACCGAACCCTTCTAACACTAATGCCATTAGAGGGTGGATAAATATTTTATTATTTTGTAGCACCAGCGATTTAACTCACTATACCGAATACGACGTCCGATTACGCATATTCACGCAGCACATGTTGCTAAAATGTTAGCGGTCCGCATTCACAATTTAAATAGTAATTTAATGCAGCATACAGAAAATCGATAAGGAAACGCCGCGGTACACCGATCTCCGCTAGCACTGAAATGAATACCACCGTAACACTTTACGACGACCGCGATTAAGGCATCTGTATTAACTAGCCACGAGATTTTTATTTGTACCCTAATTTTGTATTAATTTTTGCAAGAAATCCCGGTAATCGTCCGGTTTAAGGCAGCCCCGATGAACAAAGTCTGAAGGAATAGGACGAAAGAGAGAGACACTGCCACGATTTTGGGGCGTACCCCGATGTCCCCTAGTTACGTAGGACGCCGAATCCATGTTGAACAGTAGCGAGAGAGATGGCGAGAGGAAAGTACATTGCTGCGTGAAATGTTAGCGCCAAGCCATCTGGCCATATCGTAAGGCGAACGCAGCAATGGATATCGCACACAACAACTTTTCGGGGTAGGATTATGGCGGCGCGTCGCGTTCCGTCACTGCGAAGGACTGGGGGACCAAAATCCTTCCGAGAGATTTAAACCGAGGGTTGCTAGAAGCGAAAATGGGCATACTACGAGATTATCAGAATCGATAAAATGTAGTATCGATGCGGTATTGTTGTATTGTTTCGTTGCTTGAAGTTGGTACGCGACGATTGTAATGACCAGCAGAACTCAGACTTCGATCGGCGATCTACATTGTAAACTGTAATTTGATTTGTTAAGATATTTTTGGGCTTCTGTTTCTACACAAAGGTACTGTTTCATACAAAATATACCTAGATCGAAAATTCGATTATAGAACCCGTATAGATAAGAAGAATTAACGGAAATTCTAATTTACAGTTAAATAAAACATCACCTGTCCTACTTTTGAGGAATGGGTGTAATTACTTATTTCTAAATTATTTATCAAGACCTAAACGTAAACACACATAGGCTGCCGATACGACTTACCTGCACTAACTTGGCTAAGTGCTTGAAGAGTCATTTCAGCTTGAAGCCGGATTGTGCCTATTCGTCCCATCCTACTTCACCCTCTGGGTGCATGTAGACCTGGGCACCACAACCCGGGTGTATGCGTGCCTGTACAGTTGTCACAAAGGTGACTGAGACAACTCGATTTTTCGAACATCTGAGTCAGGCTGCAGCCAACGCTCAGGCACAGATCCTAAATGCCAAAATTGGAGTTCAGGGAGACTTCGGCCCACCATAAATCTTGCATGTCTACGGTACCATAACGTAACAATAGCATCTTATGGTACCGTTTTTTAGTTTAATTTCGACTCAACTTTTTACACGATCGATAACGTAAATTTAAAGTGGTAACTCATTGTAGACGTACTGGTTCGGCTTATCTAAACCAAAAACTGCAGGCCTGAATGCCCATGTATTTGCTCTCCACGTAAGACCTGACGTAGCGGCTACGCCAGGCCACCCAAGTGTCAGATATTGTCGGTAATGCGCCCTCCTTATTGGGCTTTCAACTGAGGATGCCCCAATGGGTTCTTCCGAACACTACCTGGTTGGCACAACAGAGCTCTGTGCCCCTATAACCAGTGAAGGTGACGCGGCACTTATGGCACTACTTATGGACGAATAACATATTTGAACCTTATTACTTGTAAAAAAAAGGTTATTACATTTCATTCAACTGACATTTCTTAATATTTTCTTGAATAAAATAATCTTCAAAATTAAGACCCGTGGCTTCTTTCCGCAGTTTCACAACTGACATTGCTCAGGCTCCTAAGGCATTGCTCTTGACGCCATTATTCGAAATACTACGAACGTGAGGAACTGTACGAAGTTTCCTCACGCTTACACTCTCCACGTGATATATCTGACAAAAAAGATACATAATCTTATCATATATTTCACGTTAATTTGCTGTTTTTTTTTGTTATATTTTAAATCATTTTCACTTAAGGCGATTATGTCGCCATCAATTGATTTCTTTTTATAACCAAGCGAACGAGCGTTACAATAACAAGGAAAGACGAGCAAGTCGCCAAGGTGACTTTGAGGATGCAGTAGAAAGTTCAAAACGACGAGACGAAAGTTTGCGGTGTGTGGAAGAGCTGGTGGCAAAATTCAGTGGACAGGACAAGACATGTTCCGCGGCACGTTGGGTCCAAGACGTTGGAGAACACGCCGAAATCTTCGGGTAATCACCTTTGCAACAGCTAATCGTGGGGCGAAGGTCATTGACGGATACAGCAGCGCTCTGGCTACGCTCCGAGAAACCATTCAAGTTGTGGGACGATCTGAAGGCGACCTGCCTTGTTAAAAGAGTTTCCCGAAACAGTGGACAGTAAAGTCATACACGAAATGATGAGTGCCCGTGAGAAGAAACCTAGCGTAAGTTTCCTAGGTTACCTACTCATCATGAAAGAGCCAGGAAAGCGGGGTAAAATGGCGGATTACGTAGCCTTAAAATATATCGTCGATGGCATAGTGGATGTTGAGACCAATAAGATCATGCTGTACGGCGTTACCGCTTACAGACTTAAAAAAGAAAATTTATGAAACAGTCAAAGAAAAGATGTCATCCGAAAGGCGGAAAAACACCAACCCGACGGCATCCTGTTAAGACAGTAAAGTGTTATAGTTGTGGTCAGAATCAACACGTCTCGGCGCAGTGTCCGTATAAGAATAGAGGCCTAAAGTGCTTCAGGTGCAACGAGTTTGGTCACAAGTCAGTGTCGTTCATCTGAAAACCATCAAAATAATACACGATTCACCCACCCGCAATATCGGCATGACGGTGAACAACGTGAAGTTACAAGATGGCGGGATCAGCAGCGCAGTGATCAACTTCATTCCGCCCAGAGGCGAAACATGTTCGCGGAAACGACCGAGCAACCAATCGAATCGTCAACATGGCGGTTCAACAGCCAATAGCAGGCCAGAATGCCAAAACAAAGACGAATGGCCGACGACGATGACAGAATTGACAGATATCGCCGGGACGTAAGTAAACAAACCACCAAAAATATCGAAGCCGGTGAAGCAAGTCAGATTTTGTGGAAATCAAGAAATTACCATGGCGGGATTGATTGATACGGGCAGCGACGTGAACTTAAGGATACCCTTACGGAGCAAAAGATAGTAGAACAGCAGGTAAACAAGTGGTGAGTAGCTGTTGTGAAAGGTTGAAGGAAGCTCAGATTAATGATAAAGGCTTATATGCAATCACAGCAATATTAAAGGAAAAACCATATGAAGATTACATTCTGAACGATAATTCGTTATGCAAAGGTTTACAGAAATGTTTAGTTGTACCTAGAAGTATGGAAAATGAACTCATAGGAATAGTACTTAGCAAAGGTCATTTTTATAAGAAAAAAAGTCAGGGTTGATAAATATGTGTAATACACATATTTATCAACCCTGACTTTTTTTCTTGATATGATATGATATGATAAATATGTGTTAATATGTGTAATACACATATTTATCAACCCTGACTTTTTTTCTTATAAAAATGACCTTTGTTAAGTACTATTCCTATGAGTTCATTTTCCATTCATACCGAATATAGATAAGAAAATCGAACAATTTATATTGAGTTACATCCCTTGCTTAGCTAGAAGAATGGCTGAATACAATTGAATAGTGGCCAGGTAAGACTAGTGAATTATTATTTTCATTTGATTTCGTGTTAAAGGTGTGAATGAGATGAATTGAATTAATTATGTGATTTATTTTTGAAATAAAAGGTCAAAGAAACTTTGTTTATGTGTGCTTATAGAATAAGGGCAACACAGGATTTATTTATAATTTGTACCTAATTTTGTTTACAAAAATGCCATTGTTCGTTTTCAGCATTGAGATGAATGAATGAATTAAAGTAATGACATTACCTACCAAGATATTAGTTCGAAAAGAATTCTATAATTAGCGATATTTTTTCTAAACTTCATAGTATAAACTGTTAAGTCTGTCAGACTAATTTGGGTTGTTGTAATGAATAACGTTGGCTGCCAATGTAATGCAATAAAAAAAAAAAAACTCATTTCTACATGAACGTATATGTCGTAGGATTATCGCGAAAATCCTAGGACGATCGGGAAACGCCGCGCCGGATAGGAATCTGGCGTTTATAATTGCGAATGAGCAATCAAGTTCTAAGAGTTGATTAGCAAAAGTTACTTTTATTAACGTCTTTTATGAAACAATATAAAATAGGAATCGAATCACCGAACGATATTGCTTTTTTCCATTTTTGTAAAACCGATCGACACGTTCGCTTCCATAAGTTGTCAAATTAAAACAAATGAAGGGATTGGAATGAAAATTTGAAAAAAGAATTAAAAAAGAATGTGCTACACTGTGGTAAAACTCTTTTGAAACTACAGCGCCCTCTGGCGATGAGGCTAGGTACTTATTGAATGCACCTCGTATTAAAACCAATCAGAGATAAGATATCAGTCAGTCGACTGTTCGATTAGCCAATCAGCGCTCAAGTGGTCGATCGTCCTGGGAGGAGCCGGATTTTCGCCATGATAAATTCAGATTCCTATTATCCGGCGTTTCGCGATCGTCCTAGGATTTTCCCGAAAATCCGGCTCTTCCTATTATCTTACGACATATTATGTCAAGTCACTTTTTTATAATTGGTGACAAGCTTTTTCTAGCATTTACTAAGGCGCGGCGCATATTTGATATTAGTAATGATTTGATTGCAAAAACAAAATGTAAGAATTAGGGCACAAATTGAAAAAAACTTCTTTTGGAAAAGAAGTATTAAGGAGTATGCTCAAAGCATGAACTCATTATTTGTGGATTTTTCCAAGGCATAGGATACCACGTTGGGCTTCCAATACCGGGATCCCGGTATTGCTCAATACCGGTATTAGGTGATTTTTTGGCCTCTTCTCAATACCGGTATTGAAATGCATTACCGGTTTTAATACCGTAAGTGGTGATGCTTGGAATTCTCACGAATAAACTGCAAAATGTCCCTTATTTTTTGGCCAATCTGCACCCTTTTTTCCGAAAATAGTTGTTTAACGGACGGGATTACCTTATCTACTAAAATAAATAAATAAAGTCGCAGTTATTGCGTTCCTTCGACCCTCACATTCGACTAAAATTCGATAAAATTGTATCTTACTTTATTTTACAACTAGCTGTTTGTCCACGGCTTCGGCCCGTCGGCTGTTTCTCCCGTCAAAATTAAGCCTCAATAAAAAAATAGCCTATGTCACTGGTTGATAATGTAGCTTTATATTGGTGAATGAATTTTTAAAATAGTAGTTTCAAAGCCTATTCGTTACAAACAGTTGAATCTTTCCTCTTTATAATATTAGTATAGATGCGTTGTTTGTGGCATTTGTCCTTTTAATGAATAGGCCATAATCGATCATCATTATAAACCTTAATTGGTGTATTAAGGTTTAACACTAATGATTTATTTTGAGTTGTGAGGCTGACAAATCTGACAATTCAACAAATTTTCAAAAGTAGTTTTTTTGCCCCAACAATGAGTAAGGAAAAGAAATTAATGACTACGATTTTTAATAGTGTTTTGGTTAGTAGTAAACATTTTGTTAAGTAAAAATAATACGAGTACTTTTGTTTTAAATTTTTGACAGAAAATGGAGGGTACTGTTATCAATTCTGTTAAACTTTGTGCAGCAGAATGAAATAAAGCTATTAGTAATTGCTTTTACTTAAGTACATCAGCATGAACAAAAATATATTATGGGAATACGGTTCTAAATAGAAGAAAAGAGCGTAGGGTGACTCCTCCCCTCTCTTATCTTTGCCGTGCCCGACAGGGTCCATAATGTCCTGTATTTTTTTTTTACCAACTTTGTAACTTATGGAGTGCATTAAAGAATATGAATATGAATAAAATACTATTTGTTTGCACTAGTTAAATCATACGCGTTTTTAAAGTGTCGTTTACAATAACACACAACATAACATGTCAGATTATTTCATATACCTTCACGATACTTACAATATTTTTTTTAGTTTTATTATAAAATTTTAGTAGTCTAAGGAAAAACTAAATTGAGTTTGTTACCGTAAGGGGTTTGCAATTACGATATTATAACCTAAAAAAGCAGATGTAAATATTAGATGTTGTGCGAGTTTATCCCTTACACTATTTGATAATTTAAGTGTCAGTTTCTTAAAAAGAGCTTGCACAAAAAACTAATAATTCAGTGACAATTTTAAAAAGGTAACATAGTTTTAATTTTTAAATTTACCTACTTTTTAACTTGTAAAAATCATAAACGCATAAAACAAATTACTGAAATCGATATAATTATGCTTTATATATTTATAAAAGTTAATTTTTAATGAAATTTATATATTTATGAATTTTCTCTTCAATACCGTAATACCGGTATTAATACCGGATTCGAAAAAATAATCGGTATTGATACCGGTATTGAAAATATCCGGTATTTGGAAGCCCTAACCACGTCACAGACCACGGTTCCAGTCCATAGTTAGGACTGCGGTTGGTGACACTCTTCCCTCCGCTATCACCTTTGGAGTACACTTCGCTTTGTGCTAAGCCCGTCTCACTTTATCGGAAAAGTGTAAAGTTTGCGTTACAAGTCGAGCTTTGATTAGCGCTATGGATGCAGATGTTTCAGAATCAACTAGGTATAGGATTTATTTAATGGTGAAAGTAAAATCAGGTGCAAAGGCCTAGTCGCACCACTATGTATGAAAAAAATCATTATTTGTTTTCGTTTTTTTCTCTTTTTATTGAGAAAAAAAAACTTGCATTCAGATATCTCAAAAATCTTCTGCCTGAAATGAGATTGCAACCAGTTACATGTGGATAAAGGAGGAACATCCTGGTCTATTATTAATATAAATGAAATGTTATTTGATTTCTATAGGTTAGTCAGCCAAGTATTTTTTTACATGATCCGGTAATTGAAATTTAGTTTTTGATAATAAATATTCGTAAATTTTCCTGAAAATAAAATGTGTATGTGTTATTTATAAAACACTGAATAGCATTACAAGTAATCGACAAAATATTATCGATAGCGTCAAGCTCTATGGTATTCATTTCAATCTGACATAATATTCGTGCATTTACAGGTTGCCCCTTCGTGAGAATGTATTTGTGTGCGTCTTGTTCATGCTGGTGTTGAATATTTTCAAAGTGTGCGCGTGTAGCGAAGCGACGTCTCTGAAAAATGCATCAGTGTCAGTGTTGACTCTGACGCAGACACGTTACCTCGTCCCACGCAGAAAGTGGCAGGGTTTATTGCATAGAAATAAGTTCGCGTGACGTCTCCGGTCTGAAAGCTCTAATAAGAAAGGAACATTGTAACTAAGGAAAAAGTGTGCTTAGAATGACCTCCGTCACACTATTTGTTTCGTACATTACAAAAAAACATTTTTTCTGGAACATCTAAATTTTTTTTTTAACCCTATTATTGTTACTACTACTCCACCTCTACTGATACCAAAAATAAATACAACTTTTTCAGCTTAATTAACTTACGGCTTGATAGTAAAAACTAATAAGCAAGACCGCGAACGGATGGATAGACAAATCAAATGGTAACACTATAAGGGTTCTATTTTCTCTACGGAACCCTAAAAATTATATGATTCCATAGCTTCTGTGAAGACATTACTTTTAAAAAGGGTTTAAGAATATCTATACTAATCACTAACAGAAAGCTAAACTATTGAAGTGTGAAATAGGCTATATTTTATTATGAATGGATAAAAAAAATATGAAAAAGAATAGTTTAAGTAGATGAAGTCGGGGAAAAGCGGGCGAGATATGTTAATGGACACCAGCTGTCAAAGATTTGACAGAACGAAGTCTGTGGGGTCAGCTCGTATTTAATAAAAGTTAATGGCAAGCTATGTAGAGTGCATACAACATAGTTATATTTGTAGCCACTGCAGCATTGTGTTGAAAACACAAAGATTTTGGTTATGGCCAGATATGAACTCGAGACCACACGATACACGATCCACGATCCGAGTTGGGGTGCTTAAGTGTAAGATATAAAGGCGGGACTGTATTATGGAGATGTGAATAGAGAATAATGTTCAGCTACCATTACAATAAAAAACGAAAATTAAATAATACGCGAAACACCTCACATTTGTAAAGGTGATATTGTAAAAAATTTAGTTGCTTTAGTAAAACATGAATGTAAGAAGGAGGTTTTCCGAAATCTAGGATCAGAAAAATCAATATTTGAAAATAAATTTGAAAAGTAGAAGATGAGGGGAGGGCAATATGTATAAAATTCCTTCCTATGAAGGTTATAAAAATACATTCTACAAGTCAAGAAAAAAATATTTAAATGTGAAGAATCTTAATTTTGTACATTTAAAAGACGTGAATATACCGAGAACATTCGCTTAAGACTTTATAGTTTGTGATAACGGTGATGACGAAAAAATAATGATCTTTTGCTCTAAATTATGTAGTAAAAAGTAAAGACAATGAAAAAGATTTTCATGCAGACGGCTCATTCATATGTGTTCCAAAACCTTTTTACCAGTTATATAGTTTGCATATAGATATGAAATCAACGGATTTGTTATTCACGGGTTATTGCCAAACAAAACCGAGGCAACATATACACTTGTTTCTTTCAAATAATTAAAGAAAAACTGGCAGTCAAATTTCAAAATTTTAATGGGACTACGCGAGCCCATATTAAGGCAATAAAAAACGTTTTTCCAGATGTCTGGTTGCTTTCACCATTAGGGTTTTTTTTTATACCACGTCGGTGACAATCAAGCAGGCGGACCACCTGATGGTAAGCGGCTACCGCAGCTTATGGACACGTGCAACACCAGGGGTATCACTCGCGTGTTGTCGACCTTGCAAAAACCTTTTGATGGTGCCCATATTTACCACTGTTACCAGCACATCACATACCAGAGGCGTGGTCAGAAATATTAGAAGAGGGTCCGAATTCCGTCGAAATGGAACAATTTAAAATGAATTTTGAGCGACAATGGTATTGCATTATACAGCTTATTAGTTGTGCTGCAGACACACATCGCACTACTAATTGTATAGAGGAGTGGCACAGGAGAATTAATAGCAGAATACTGCATTCTCCTAATATCTTCCTCTTTATAAAATGTTTAATGAAAGAAGCTAAATACTATGATGATAAATGTGAAAGATTTTTATTTCGTACTTTGCAAAAAAATAGGCGAAATAAAGATATTAGTTTTGATAAAAAATATAAAGAATTGTTGATAGAAATGGACTGTCGCTATATAACCTTAATCAATTTTCTGAAAAAAAACTAGAATGTAAGCTTAGATTTAGTTAAGTAATAATTTTTTTTTAACCTAAATTATATAAAGTGTATTTATTTTGAAGTATATCATAGTATACATTTATCCAGACGAATTGATGTTATGGACGCATTTATACTATGGTCCATTTGATGAACTAGACGAAATTATACTGGTCGTTTTGATACTATGGACGAAATGATACTGTAGACGTACTGCCACTATGGACCTTATGCACCAGAAGGCTTGAAAACACTTGAACAAAAAGTAATTTAGACCTTGTAAGTCTGATAAATTAACCACTAATTACACATTAATAAAAATCCAACTTTTTATGAACAGCCAATCTTGTTTCTGTGATTGTGACACTGTTTGGGTTATGATTGTTTATCAACTTTTATCATAAAGAAGCATTATCAGTACCTGCACTAGCTAACAAAACCCAACATTTCAACATCACAAACAATGAAATCATAGAGCATCAAATGGCATGTTTCGATTTGTATTATTCGAAGAATTACTTTTAATCTCCGAATACTCTGCTCAGTGTATAAAACGCTTAATTTGCTGACGCTATCAAATTATAACAAAAAAAATACATACACAATATTTATAATCAACACATGACGATTCGCAAATGCGGCACAACCAAATGCTGAAGTGGCATAATATTACGTAAATATAACACTAAAAGTACAGTAAATAGTAAATTATAAAGGATACGGTCCGGGCCCGCGTTGACTTGGCGCCAACGGCACCTGATTCCCGTTGCCACTCATGTTCTAGGCAGCATAGGTATCGGGACACGTACACCACTCAAGGTGGCACATAAATCGCCCTAACCGATTGTAGGACACATCCGGCACAGGTAGACGAAAACCGCCGTCAGGTTGACAAGTCACACGTTTTAATTTATTGCTTTTGAATACCACGTTTCTAGTAAAAACATTGTACACCACTTGTAAAGTCACAATATTTATATATTTTCAGTAAAATTATATACCTAGCATCATTAAAAAAGGGATCCAGTCACTAAACAAACGACAGTACAAAATGGCGGATGTTAACCAATAAACAAACGTGACTGTCACTGATAGACTCCCGAATTTTACTAAACAAACACTTAACTTTATTACTATTGTATTACTTCGTTTTAAATAGGAATAAAAATTGTATAAATATCTTCTCTGCAATAACAATTAATACATATTTTTAAAATCTTAAAACTGTCATTCGATTGTTCACGTCTACTTCACGTCACGCATGCAATGGTGTGCATGTTTTTTTAAAAAAAAATTTTGGTCTTCGAATTTTTCGTATAGCCAAACCAATGTTGCTATCAACAAAGGTACGGAATACGGATAGTGTGACCACGGGTTCTCTTCTGACATTGTGAATGTATCATAAGTCGCTAAAAGTGGGCACACTTTGCCGCACATACATCCATCATCCACATGACATAAGGGTGATGAGGGGCGGGGGGTGTGTGATAGGTGATGTGCGTAGAATGTTCTAAGTCACAGTACGTGAAGTACGTCACTATCTCGAGATTCTCTCGCCGTTGCGGCAGTATCAAATCACGCGCTGCTGGGAGTACTGGGTCTTAAACACCATCATCGGAAAATTTCGGTCAACGAAATATGTTGATATTGGTACTGCATGATATTTCAGAAAGTAGTGTATGTTACACGGCAGTGGTGGCGCTAGGCGTTGGCGATGTCGGCGACCACCGACGGCCTCGCACATAAGGGGGCCTCGCGAAAAAGTTTTACAAGTTATTAAAAAAAGTTTAGATAATCTTATATATTTTCGTACGCGTGCGTGTGTGAGTACTGTAGTACTTTACGGGTATCTAAAGTCGTCTGTCTGGCAACACTATGAAAATAAAGCTACAGTTACACATGCTCATTTGTAGCATGCTTATTAGCACGCTAATAAGCACGCTACAAAAGAGCACGCTCATCTACTGACACCCTTGCTTCTTATTAGCATGCTTTTTTTAAGCCTGCTACTAAATGACCGTGCTCAAAGCAAAGGATTGAACACACATGCTTTTTAAGCACGGGTTCGATTCGAAATGGTGTAGTTGCGATAGCGATAGTTTCGATAGCGATAGAAGGTTAACCTTGAAAATTAGTCGTACCATCGATAGTCCTATCGAAACTATCGACCCGTGATGATACTATCGGTAGTATCGATAATGAGAATAAAGCGATGCTATTGACCTTTTTCGATACTATCGATAGAATCGCGCCACTAAAGTCAATGCTATCGATACTATTTATAACTATCGACACCTATCGATACTATATAATACATAGTTTTTCTTTAGTAACTATAGAGGTATTCTCGATACTATCGACTGGAAATAAAACGAAACCTTGTATGAGCTTGCAATATTAGCGTAAAATGTTCGACTTTCGATAGGGCAAAACTATCGATACTATCGATACAATCGACACGCATCCTATCGATAGTTTTGATACTATCGAATTTATAGCATATAGCCTAAATTAAAAAGAAACATAGCCTATGTCACTACCTGGGGCCGTATTATTATTTCAAAAAGCCAGTCAAGTTGATTTCCTAAGCTGAGCGTAGCGAGCGATTTCTTACATTTTCAGCCAGTCAGCGGTTACCTGTCAATAAAAATGCATCCTCTAGGCACGAAATTGCTCGCTACCCTCAGTTTAGGAAATTTACTTGACCGGCTATAAGAGATTGTAATACGGCCCCTGATAGTATAGCTTTCTAATAGTAAAGGGTTTTTTTAAATCGTACCAGTAGATTCGGAGCCCATTTAATACAAACAAACAAATCATTCCTCTTTCTAATATATTATGTATAGATAAACCACAACCTCGCTATATAATTAAACCGAGACTGACATCTCTACACCAGTTCTCAATGGATACTAGCCTAGTAGCATGCTCAATAAGCAAACCTGTTCACACGTGCTAAAAACTTTATTAGCATACTCGAAAGTAGCTCATAACTAGCAGGGCTTCGACACACGTGCTACTAAGTAGCACTTGCTCATTAGTAGCATGCTTTCGTGCTAGTAATGGGCATGTGTAACTGTAGCTTAAAGTTAATTTCGCGCGGGATAGATGCTATCATAGTCGACGCCGAATGTCGATTTTAAGCGCTCAATAAATATTTTGAAGAATTTGTATAATTCATTAATGTGATCAATTATTCGAAATCTATACCAAAAAAGGACCTTCTCAAGCATTGTAATTATTTAGCTACAATACTGCGGGAAGGCGAAAACTGCGACATACACAATACAACCTTTCGAACTATATGAAGAACTTCAGCTTTTAAAAACGAATTCACTAGACACTATCCACCACTCATTCAATAAGTACATTTTAGAAAATAATTTGGAAGAAGTATATGGAGTGTTATAAATAAAAGCACAACTCACATATAAATAACGTTGTAATTTCAGTTACAAGGCAAAGCGAAGTATGAGAGAGAGAGCAGTGATAGACAGATGATACATAGATGAAGAGCAAGAATGAAATTAAATAAATAAAAATATCCAAATGATTACATATCTATCTATCATAAAAGCTTCTCAAAGTTCAAATTGATTAAGACCTAATTATCATGTTCAACTGCGCTTACTCTTAGTAGCAAAGCGAGGTACAATTTCCTCTAATGCAGATTTGGGATTTCCCCGTTCATAAACTTATTGCCAATATTTGCATTAACTTTTTGTATTATTCGCCTAATTCGACCAAAAAATCTGTTATAAACAAGAAGCCCAAGAACGTCACCATTTAATAACTTACGTGGTAGGTTTAAAAAAAAACATTTAGTTTTCTTATAAGTACTATTATAAGTTTTATTTCCTACCATAAATCTTGAATTTTACACTTCCAATACAATTTATTGTTGATGGAACAGTGAAGTTTTTGAAAAAGATTTGTCAAGCATAAGAAAGGAGATGTCCCACTTTCTGGCCAAGTCTATGTATGTACATATAGGTACCTATTTAGAAAATGAAGAAAAATCTACTGATTCCAATAAAAATACAAACAAAAATACTTAATTTTCTGGTTCTTTAACAAAAATGATTCAGTATTCAAGTCCTATTTCAGTATGGCAATTCACTTGTCTTACAGACATTCAGAGCGAACTGTCTCAAGTCGTGTCACTCGTGTTGTGTTTACGTACTTAATTTGGCATTCGATTTTGCAATTTGCATTAATATTTGTCTCAGCTCAGCTTTTGTTTTGATAACTTAGAACTTCTAATGCTATTCAGGCAACTCTATTCACAAAAGTTGTTAGTCCGTAAAATATAGCTTGATTAAAATGACAGGTGTCAAATTGATGAAACTAGGGCTGGGAAAGTACTGTTAGGAATCGATATCATATTGACACATCGACTGCGTACTTATATTTTTACGAAAAGTAATAAATATTTTTCGATCTTACTTCACTTTATGAATACGTAGGAGATTCGTTAAACACTTCAAACAAAGGTACTACAGAATATAATATTATTAAAACGAAAAACTCCTATTATGCGAAACAATGGTGTACCCGAAGATATTGTCATAAAATGGCAAAAAGTGTTATACAGCAACAATACATAGTTTTCTCCAGTGTGGAAGTGTTGAAATCACATTAAAAAAGTTAATTCATGTCATTACGCCTGATAGTGGTCAAAAACGTTTTTTAAAGGGAATACTTTTTTCGTGCATATTAATTAAAAAACAAATAATAGTTGTAATTCGTCAATGAGCAACTATCGATGTGTCCATCTCTAAAATATTGGTAACATAACGTTACCGTTATGGGACGTCGTAGTTTATTAGATTAGTAGTTTGCTATTGGTTTACAATAACTACATCCGCGCGGTCTTAGCTATTGAATCTTTTCAATCAGTATTTCAATATAAAGTAGATTGTATTTCAATTTAGCGTTTATAGTTTAAGTGGAAAATTTCATTTGAATCCATTTTCATATGATGAAGAAGAACATACAAACAGACAAATAGAGGTTTTTAAAATGTTAAGTTTTAAAATATATGATCGGTAAGATTATACATAGCCATAATAATTATAATAATAATAATAATCTTTATTTTCTTCACAAAAAGAAAGAAATACAACAATGAGATAGTACAGTTATGTTCATAATTGTAACACTTAGCCATTGATTGATAGTTCTAAAAATTCACTTGTTCAAAACGCAAAGCACCATTCATAATTACCAAACACGGCAAATTGTAATGATTTTTCGCGTTTGAATATTGGAACAAGTAAAGTTGCTCATTTGCCGTCGGTACAAAGTTAATCCATCCCTTTTTTGCATGTACGGCAGATCATAAATCTATGTGTCATTCTAATCATCCTATTTTTAAGGAACTATAGTAACAACTGAATTATTGAAAATAACCTCCATGTTGTTGTTGTAGTCTTGTCAAATTCACACCGCGTAATACGTGTTGACACATTTCTGCCATGATGTTTTTCGTTGTGTGTTGCAAATTGCAATGTTATCATTGCAAATTTTTGTTTGAACCAAGTAACTGTACCCTTTTAAGGAAATTGAAAATTTAGAAACTCTACCAAGTATTTTTTTCCTATTTTTTGGTCTGGTGTACATAGTCCTGGACAAGACACCAGACATTTTGAAACATCTTCTTTATGTTACTTTTTATAGATGGCCTTCAAAACATTGGTAAAACAACAAAATTTCTCACTTTTAGAATTTTGTTCAGTGCTAAAGATGTAAATGCTTCTGAATCAGGTAGGTCAAATATTCATATAACAATGAATGAAAATTAAGCAGGTACCTCTTAACACTTGTAAGATTGTGCCTCTATTATTCGCGCCACAGTGACCAAAGAAGTAACCCAGTTATTTCGAAAAATCATAACGTGAAAATCAAAAAATAAACTTACATGGGGTTAATCTGGCCCACACAACTCGCAGCGTGAATGGTCACTCGCGTTTTGACAGCATGACATGTTAGCCAATGACGATGATGCAGTATTTGACGTTAAATAGCAAATAGGTAGTAGCGATTTACTTACAATTGTAATAGTGAATGGACCAATATTTTAGAGATGGACACATCGATAGTTGCTCATTGATGAATTACAACTATTATTTGTTTTTTAATTAATATTCACGAAAAAAGTATTCCCTTCAAAAAACGTTTTTGACCACTATCAGGCGTAATGACATGAATTAACTTTTTTACGGGCACACCAGTGTTTTGTTTCGTCTATTAGGAGCTTTTTTCAGCTGATAACCTGTCAAAATGCGAGCAACAGGCAATCGACGGGTGTTGCTAGTTGGATAATTAGGGAGCGGTAACGCTGTTAAAGGTGTCGAGGCTAAGCTTCCGCGGTCATTAAAAAAAACAGCCATAGAGTAGACAAAGCATCTCACTCTCTCTCGTAGAGTGCGTTTCATCCATGGACTTAATACACAAACAGGACTGATAACTCTGAAAAATTGAACTGTATTGCTTGCAGTCAAGGTGTATTTTTGATTACGCTTTTTACAGATGTCAATCAAAGCCGAGAGAGATAGCAACCACAGATGCCGTGTGTCACGTTCTTTCATCATGCCAGACTAAAAAAATGTTGTTGATCAAAAATTTAGGCCCGTATTCTAAAACAAAATCTGTACTTGAGTATAAATCTGAGTGACGTGTTTGTATGAACTAACGTTTTGAAATCTCTACTCAAGTACAGATCAGTGCTTGAGTACGATTCTAGAATACGGGCTTTAGACTCTATAATCTTCGTTGAAACACTTGTGTTTGAATGGTATTTTATTGAATTTAAGTCACGTTAATTTTGTTATTGTTTATTATTGTGATATTACCCAAATGTAATATTTATTTTTATCAAAACCATATTTTGCTTAATTTTCTACTGGTTACCCTAAAAATGTCATGGCAGCATGGCAGTGATAGATTGGACGGTTTGTATTTGTCAAATAACATTTTTACTTTCTTTCGCATAACAACAGTTAAAAATGGTAAAAAAGTGTTGCCTTTATGTTTCCCCAATTGAATGAAATAGTAGTTGCAACGTATCTTTTCAGAAATAACACTATTATAAATCCAACAACTATTGTGTCTATGAATTCTTGTGGTCGAGGAAGGTCCTATTAACTGTACGGTATTAATAATTACAGTCTTCCGAACAATGAAGAAATGCGACACAAATGGCTCAGCAGTATCCACAAAGTAAAATAGTAAAGCAGCAAATTACAAAGATTGGTTTCGAGGTAGGCGTAGCGAACAGTTGTTTGCATCTGAATTAGCAAGAAAGACATAAAATAAAATAAGGGTTTTGAACTCACAAGCAAAAACGTTATTTTGTCAATGTTTAAGCAACTGTTTATGACCAAATTGAAGCATTTGTTTTATCCGCCCCATCCTGTACAATGGACAAATGAATAATGAAGAGCCACACAAACTACAATTGGTTAAAGCGTTGAATAATTCCTATTTGAATTTTTTTTTAAATATTTCATCAAACTAAATTAAATTGGTTGCGAAATTTCGGCCGTAAATTGGACTTAGACAGAAACTTCATTTAACAATCTTGTTTAGTTATGTTCGATATTTAAATTATAAATAAATGTACGAACATTATTTTTACTGTCAGCTTTTACAAATAAACTATGTAATAATAACATAAACGCCGATATTAAAAAATGATTTTTTTGGTGTACTGTTTGTATTAATTATTTCGTAATCAACCCATACATCCCTCAGTAATCGTCTATTGCTAAATATTGGGTTCGATCCCCACCCGTGACAAATATTTGTGTAACGAACATTTGTATTTGTTGTGTGTCTGGGTGTTATTATCTATTTAAGTATGTATTTAGAAATATTTAAATATTTAAGCTTTCTCCAGATTAATGCCGGAGTGCCGCAGGGCTCCGTATTGTCGCCGACGTTGTTTCTTCTGCATATCAATGACATGTTATCTCTTGGTAATATTCATTGCTATGCGGATGATAGCACGGTCCACGCGCGATATTTCGAGCGCCCTGGGGCAAAGCAGACTGACATCGGGGAGAAGAGGCGAAGTCTTGTTGTTGAGCTTGACGGAGTGTTGGACCGCATTTCAGAATGGGGTGCATGCAATCTTGTCGAGTTCAATGCCAAGAAAACGCAGGTGTGTGCATTCACAGCAAAGGCGTCGCCTTTCCTTTCCCATCCCACTCTTCAGAGCACCCCACTACCGATTAAGGATAGCCTAAACATCCTTGGCATGGATGTTCGTAGCAACCTAAACCAGCGGGACTACATTGAGAGCGTCATTAGAACTGCATCCCGTAAACTCGGAGTCCTGAACAAAGTGAGACGATTCTTCACGCCTGAGCAGCTCTGTCTCTTGTATAAGACACAAGTTCGCTCGTGTGTGGAATACTGCTCTTATCTCTGGGACGGTTCCGCTAAGTACCTACTCGAAGCTCTTGACAGGTTGCAGCGGCGTGCTATCCGTATTATTGGAAACCCAGAGGCAACTTTGACCCTTGAGCCTCTCCAATTGCGTAGAGACATTGGCAGGCTAAGTGTTCTCTATCGCTTCTACAATGGGGAATGCTCTGACGAATTATTCCTGCTTATCCCACCCTCACCTTTCCACTCCCGTACCACGCGTGCTGGACTACGGCGTCACCCACACACAATTCAACATTTGTTGGCCCGAACTAAAAGGTTCGGTGACTCGTTTCTTTGTCGTACCATCCAGACGTGGAACGCTCTTCCAGCACATGTGTTTCCTTCCTCGTATAGTCCCAGGTTCTTCAAGCGGGGCGTGAAAAGGCATTTCTGCAGGCCTTCAAGGTGAGGACGGCCAGCCCAGTGATTCGTTTGAATGACTGGGCTTGTCAACCTCATATCTGGACCATGTCATGGAAAATGTTTATCAGTCTCTGGCGCCCATATTACAAGCTCTGCTTAGTTTGGGGTCAGATGATCTTGGTGTGCATTGTCCCAGATATTTACTATATTTATTATTGTTATTATTGTTATCTATAGGTTTTAATCTCTCCGTAGAGGTTTTTTTAAGCGCACGGGCCTTAGCCAAATGCATTTGATTTTGACGTTATTCTATATTTAGAAATTTCCTTACTATACGGCAGGTATTTAATATAACTGCTTTTTGCAGTAATTTGTATGTGGTTGAAGGAATGTTCAATGTGTAAAGACTCTTGTGCAATTCTCTGGGGATTACTCCAGTCGTTTACACAACGATAAGAACAATTTTCACTGTTGTGACTCTCCACTGCGTTTAAATTTCTATAGATAAGTCTCTGTACTTTGCCATCTTTTCTGTGCATGTAGATTGAAGGTTGTGATTATTATTATTGAAAAACTTTTATTCCAATGTGTTAATTTGGACTACCTTAAAGTAGGTAGATACCTACCTAAATACATATGAAAACTTGATTTTTGACTAAAAATCGACCAAATAACAGAAACCAATAATAACTATATATACGTTTTCTTGTAAAATTAATTTTAAAATAGATGCAAAATGCGATGTCCCACATAGCAAAGATCTTTTTGTCACCCTATTAAAAAGAGACATACAGCCTACCTACTACTTAACTCGTTCGCTTCGTATTTCAGTTGCTAGTGCTCAGTTCTGTTTGTATTAGGTCCATGGTTTCATCCCGTAGTTCCTATGCCGTAATATTGGCACCCCTGACTGTCTAGTTGCTGTCAAATACTTATTATTATTGCAAATTGTATAGGGTTTTTAAAGTTTCTGCGTTTAAATCATGCCTAAACCATTAAAAGGTGGTAAAGAACAAATAGTGATAAGTTAAAGAACTCTTAAAAGCGTGAAAAACGTCACGAGGTTCCAATGATTCCAATAAAATGTGTTTACAGATTAGTGAAATAGGGTTACCAGGAATAGTATTCACCTCCACAGCCCTATAGGTACATACTGCAAGAAGTGGTCTTAGACATAGAACTATTGAACTAGAGGATTTCGAACATTGTGCTTTAAAATACATGAAATTTAAACCATTTCGAGGTATTTGTATTTTATACCTTAAATTCTATATTCCAAACCTTTCAGGTAGGGCTGGGTTTCAGAGCTTGGCAAAATAAATTGTATCTGAAGTATACTTCTCAAATTCTCGTGAGATGCTACATGATGAACGGCGAGCTCTGTGTCAGCCGCAAGTACAGTGAATCAGTAATTTTATCTTTATTATTTATTTACCACTAATCGGGGAAAAAGCACATGTGGGAACACTAAGCGAATGATGACGTCATGAGATCGCAATGTTTAAAAATTAATTACAAATTAACCACCAGCTGGATCTGAAAAATATTCAGATTGGTTTTTTAAAATAGGCAAAGGTATTGAATTAAAATAAAATGAATAAAATTACAAAAAAAACAACTTAAAAAAAAAGCTATTCCAAAACAAAACACTTTAAAAAAAACCACCTACATTATACTATCGTATACGTTTTAGAAGAAAAAAAATGGTACAATTACCCATTTGTTGCACATTTTGTTCACCTAGATTTAAGACTTATAAGGTTTTCTCATGGAAGCCACTGTCAAAACTAGACCAAATTAAAATAGCACGGGAAGCACCAACTTTCATTTAAAAAAAGAATGATCAAAATTCAGTCAAACATCCAGTCGAAAATTATGAGCTAATAAACATGAAAAAATACATATGGTCGAATTGAGAACCTCCTCCTCTTTTTAAAGTCGGTTAAAAAACCTAAAAATTTGTTCCCATACCGAATTGCCCAGTCTTCTTTATTAAGTAATCTGTGCTCTTGCTAAGTTTTTGCATGAAATGTGACGTGTGATAGACTTCAAAGGAAGTCTTACCTCATTGTGGAGATCAAAAAGGTGGGATTTTATTTAAAAAAATACAATCAATTAACATTTTATTGATTGGATTTATTTTAAATTGGAAAAAAAGTGACACTCATTAATGACAGTGATCCAATGAGTGATAGTAATATTTCAAGTGAAGATCTGATAAATGTAGATCATGATTTTGATTAAAAAACAATGCTAATCTGCTTGACAAATAGTAAAACATCTTAGACATATGAAATAATAGTAATCTTTCAATCATGTTCTAAAAACCTCGTTTTGAAACTCCTAGTTTTCAAGGAAACTCATTCCATGTAGCAACACTTGAATTCATTGCTGCCAACATGACGGCATAAGACATAGGACTTTAGCTCTTTGGCTTCGCAGATGAGATGATATTAGTAAATCGATTTGTTTTTCTTTTGAGTCCATTTGAAAAAAAAAACTATTTATTCATAACAACGCACGCAACGTCTCGTACCGGACCTAGTGCTTGGTTGCTAATAAAAAACGACTGTGAAAAGAAATAGACTGTTAAATAATCAATTAAAAATAAAAATGCAGAAAAAACGTGATTATTTTTGGTAAACAAATCGATTTTTTAAATAATTGATTAGTAAACATTCCTAGATTACTTAAGTGGTGGTGGACATCATTTGTAATGTATGGTCGAATGAGTCGAATCTCATGATTATATTGTAAGCAGCCGTGCGATTCTGAAAAAATTCGAGCCCGATCTCACTCAGATGATCGAACACACTTCAGCATAAATACACACAATTTATATAAACTTAATGATAATATCTCACTAAATGTTTTCTAATTTACGAACAAATTCATAAGAAAGGCGATATTTCGTCGTTATTCAATTTTATACGATGAGAAACTTGAATCTCACAGCGGATTCACTGGGTGAGGTTCGAAATGAGTTTGTCAGAATAGCCCTACAGATTACACAAAAGTTTAGTACCATCTATTTTTTTATGAATCCTTTTCAAGACACTTCCGCTGCCACCATCCTAGAAGTTTTAAGTTTATGTTAGGATTTTTTCTCAATCCTTACAAAAGCATTTTTTTAAGAGCGTTAGCTGGGGGTGGATCGAAAACGTTGCATTTTTGTAAGATTTTCGTGATTATTTCATTGAATTGAATCCAACTTAAATTTTTGCTCTATTATTGTCTGAAATTAGGTAGTCGCCAATTATTTGCTAAATACCTAAATAAAAAACCGTTTTCTAGAAAAGACACTTAAAAATTTACTGTACCCATTAATTGCATCAAAAAACGAAGCATTATGAACACTAACAATATTTAGTAAGTATTATTTAGTAACAGGAAAAAACTCATACTTGCGCACTTTGTTACCCGATTTTCCCGCTACGCGCTGGCTCGATGCCATCCAAATTCGCGTTTTTTTTCTCGCAAAACACGATGGTGAAGTGATTCGCATCTCTATGCAACTCGCGCTAAGCACTCTGTTTTATTTGCGAGGGTGATATCCTACCTAAAATAAAGTACCTACTTACGTATTTTTTACGAGGAATTCCCTGAAATCGAAAACTAAAAATGGCTTTAGTTTTCGATTTCAAAGAATACTTTTATTTAACACGAAATTTTAGTTACCTATACGTATTGTACGTGTAGTACTGCTTACTACATAGGTAGCTGTAGTTGGATACATTTGCTTTAGGTAGCGACCTGAGTCATAGTCCAGGAACTTTAGACAAAAAATGGGTTCATCTTCGAAAAGGTCCATCAAAGCTGAAAATTGGTATACACTCGCCTTTCAGCTCTCCAAATGAGGTGTGAAAAATCCCCGGTATTCGGTTGTACGCATAACGTGTGACAGCTCAAAAACGGTGAAACAATATTTTTTTTCGGGTTTTTGCGAATATCTCCGTTCCTGTCAGTCTTACGGCTATGAAGTATACATACTTACAAAATAAAAGAGTGGGAAATCATCTACAAAAAAATGTAGAATATAATTTATTGATAAAACTAGTAATTGCTACCGAAAAAAGGTGTATACATCAGATTGAGTTTTCGAGTTGCGGCGGCGCGCCTTTGCGTCCTGCGTTCTGTATGGGCACATTCATTCAGGCGATGGCTGCTCCAGAGACCATCGTTCTGTCTTCATCGAATACATTGGATAGAAAGAGACAGAACTGGTGGTTCCTGCAGAGCCACTTTATTCTTCTCGAAGTTTCGATGATCACAAAGAAATCAGGGATCATCTTCTACTTCTACAAGCTTTCACTTGATGTGACACAACGTCTGCGCTTTTTCATGAAGGGAAAACTGCAGCTCTGAAACTTTTCGCAAAACGTCGAGACCTCCGTGCTGCAGCACAAATTTTCAACCAGAAAGATGCTTCTCCGAGAATCAATTTCTTCGAATGTAATTGAAATCTTTCTAGCTGTGTATGGTGCTCCAGCTACACAAGATAACTTGAACGCATACCGTTATCTGTGCTATGAAAGCTATAGGCAGAAACAAGTCAGTAAATTTGAGTTTATTACCCCCAACAGCTGACGCAGCTAAAGAGCGCCTATATCGTGTTTACTACCAGGTACAGTATTGGTTAGGAAATCAACTGAACCCGCAAGATTGGGGATGGGTATTCAAAAAGGGCATATTAGAGCCCATAAGAAAATCGCAACCCCCAACCGGAGCGTCTTTTGAACATAATTTTTTGTAATTGTTCGAAAAGCTGTGGCGCATTGTGGTGCGGCTGTCGACAGTTGGGCCTCCAATGTTCAGAAGTTTGTGGACATTATCATTCAATACAAAAAACAAACGATATCGACGACTCAGAAACCGATTATGTTGATGATTCCGAGCAATTTGGGAATTCCCCACCAGTCCCGCGGGAAAATCAAGAACAATTCGGGAAAGAAGAGGAAGAAACTGAAAGAGATTAAGCTCTCAGAGTTTAGTTACATACCTAAGCAATGTTTATTTTTTTTAGGTTTAACATGTTTAACACAATTCAATCAGACGGATATATATTTTATGAATGTTTTATTTGTAATCAGTAAGGTCCATCAGGTCCATATCATCATCATTATCATTGTAATAAAATTGATTTTTGAAATTGATTGGTGATGGTACATTTTTACACCAGCTACTGTTTTATTGTAAGTACCTATCTACTGTATGTACCAATTAGCCACGAGACCGATTCGTGCTACTACTGCTTTATGGGGATTTCAATCTTAAGTAACGGTACTTACAAATTGCTTCTGAAACGTCGTTTTGGGAAGTAGTAGTGTCTGTTACTCCTCTTGCCCTTAAGGGAACATAAAACTTTTTTTGTACTTCAATAATTGTAGCGAAATTTTATCTTTTTTTCTTGAAATCATTCATCTAATTTTAATGAATAATCAGCGCTTCTCCGCGGTTTGTATGCGTAGAACTCTTCAGTACTTTGGACACATTGCGCGGCGGAAACTAGACCACTTAAAGAAGTTGCTCGTGGTTGGTAAGCTGTAGGGTGTAAGACCGCGAGGGCGAAGCCCGAAAAGATGGACAGACCAAGTCACCAACACGCTGGTTGTCCCCATAAGCGCAGCGCTCCCTTGAGCAGAAGATCGAAGTCGTTGGAGAGCACTTAATGCACTAATCCTTCGAGTGAGGGACCGCATGGGGAATAAAGAACCAATATTTGGCGTACACATAACATAATAATGCAATCATAGACGTATTCGGAAGCTACAGTAAAAAATATAATTTCTCAACATGGTCAGATAGAAATAATAAATAAAATTGATAGCTCAGTAACTGTTGAGCAAGTCACCCGGTATACCTAGGTACCTGCATGTTGGAGTTAAATCACTGTTTTCATTCAGTAAAATAGCAAACACCACAATAACTAACCTGTTACGGAATTATTATTACCTATACTTAACACTAAACAAGTTTATTACTGTACTTAAAAATTGAAATTTAATAAAAACGTATTGTTATTCCATAAATTATTTAATTTATTACTTTATTATTTATTTATTCACTTTATATGTATATCTAAAACACATACATAGTTACCGGCAAAACCATTTGCACGGTTTATCCGCGAGTAAAGATCAGCTATTATGCCGCATTGTTGTGTATCATAATGGCGGCCATGATTAGGAACACTATTCGAAGAAGTAATTAACATACTCACAATAAGATTTGGTCAATTTACTTATACGACGTCCAAATGGTCCAAACACGTAGGATCAAGAAAAAAATTATTAAAACATAGCTGAAAAATTTAACATACCCAAAATGTCTTCCAATCCTTTTAGTAAAAAACTACAGTGATTATCTTCGTAGACTGTACCAAAAGACAAACTATCATCACATAATTCGGGGTCATCCATGCCTTTCAATTAGTAGATTTCATTAATTACACTTTAAATCTCAAATATTAGAAAAGTTAGCCCACTTTACAAGACATAAAATGAGTTACCGCACCAGCCGCTTGAAAAGAGCCTGCTTTCAAAACTGAGACCCCGCACGCCGGGGTCCCGAAGCTAAACTGGAGACTACCCTCTTTACCAAAATAAAACTTTTCCAATCTCGCATAATACCAAAGCAAAAAAAAAAAGAAGCAAGGCAAGCGTAACATAATATTTTAAAATATGTAAAAGAGTAAATTTTACCATTTAAATTTGTCCGAAAAATTACATAGTGGCTTTATTAAGCCTTCTGTATAAATGCTCAGCTCCACAGAATAAATGCGAATAAAGATGTAGGTACCTACCTACTTATGTACCAAATTTGAAATAGACTAATGTACCACTTGTGTAAAAATTTGATTTTGAAATATAGTGCACCATGTGACCACCTTTTAAATTAAATTAATATGTTTAGCTAATATACCTACAGACAACAGCACATCACATCAGGTTCCCGGTGCCCTGTCATTAAACAAAAAACGAATTTTAAAAATAACGTTAGTTACGAGTATATACTTCATAAAGTTATATCGCTTTCCAAACTATTCATTCTTTAAATCGGTCATTCTCACGACAAGGTGTTCTTTGTATAATTTCCGTCACGATTTTTATTTCTCAATATATTCTAAACCAACAATTTAATTTGGAAAAGACGTTAAACTATAGATAATTATGTATTTGGCACTTCAATGTACTGTCTGGTTAAGGATTTATGAAGTAAAAAGTTTGGGGCGTGACGGAAAGACATGTTGGATTCGCGGTGAAGGCAATTAAAAAATTGCCCTTTATAAATATACAGGGTGTTCCAAACATACACGTCAATATTTTTTTTTAGCTTTCTTACACTCAGGGGTATCCAAAAATACCCCATGTATGTTACCCGATTTTTTGTAGTGTTCGAGTTATATTTTTTTTTACGAACTTTTGAATTATTTTGAATTTCCGGGTTGAGTCACTGTAGCGCGGTCTGTTGAGATAAATGCCTGTTTTTATTTCTTTATTAGATGAATAATAGCGCTAGATGATCTTGAAGAATTTACATTCATAATGCTTATCATAACTCTAAAAAATATATAAATTAAAAAGTTAGAAATTCTGCTTTTACCCTGAACTTGGAGACCATTTTAAAAAAAGTTACCTTTAAATTTTATTCAAATCTTTTTCAAAAACTTTACTATACTGTTAACTATCTACCATGTAAATTTCAATGAGTAACTTCAATGGCATCATACCTAAATTTTCATTGTAAAATTCGAGTAATCAGTGTTTTGACTAAAACTTGATTACAAGTTGACTTAATAAATTTATTTATAAAAAAAACGTCATAATTAGTGTTCAAAATGGTGGCTTTTTAGTTTCACATAGATTTGATGTCGTTTAAAGAAAAAGTATCAGAAAAAAGTCGTCTAAATAAACGCATTTATAGCCTAATTTTTTTTTTGTTTTGACGGTGTATTAACTGCGTTGAGCATTAAAGTGGTCATTTTAAAAGCGTGTTATGGTTTGTTTTTTATTAATAGGTTTTTAGTTTACTTATAATCAAGTTTTAGTTAATACACGATTCCTTGAATTTTGCACTTTTGACACTTTGAATGAAAATTTAAGTATGATGCCGTTATAGTAAGTCATTGAAATTTACATGGTAAATAGTTAAGAGTGTGTAGAAGTTTTCACCCTGTATAGAAAATAGAAATAGAAAATATTTTTTTAACCCAACAGTACAAGGAACAAAAAATATTAAGTTTACAAGAAACAATTTTAACAAACAATTAAAAGAAAAAGAAAAATACAGAAGCGGGTCAATCAGGTCCCTGCCTCAGCACATGCCGCTGCAGTACAGGACTGTAGCGGCGTTGGTATTCTGGCAGGGCCTGTGTGTTCGTCTTAATACCGGGTGATTATCAAATAACTTCCGAAAACAATACGACATGCTCAGTAAGTGATGTAGCAACTATACATTGTGGTTCTCTATAAAGTGCACATACTAAAAAGTAGGAAACTATATCTAGTCAATTTTATCGACAGAAGAATGATCAAAAATTCCAGCATTTGTTTAAAAATTTTATAATAACATTAAAAAAAAAAAGCATTTGTAGTTGGGTGTAGGTACTCTATGCAGAAATAAATTTATAACATTTAAACTAAATGCCTTTTCGCAATGAAACAAAATTGCTGATGATTACTAATAACAGGCCATGCTCATGAAATGAAAAAATGAATACCACAGATTTGTAATTGAATGTTTTTTGCAGAAAATCATCTTTTCAAACTTATCTTTTTATAAATGAGTAAATTGGCAAAACAACCACAGCCTAAATAAGGTTTTTTAAAAGCCTTGCCTGGTAATTGCTTCAATTACTAAAACTTATTTTAGAAAAACTTCTCTCTGAAGAAGAATCTTTGAAGTCTGTCCTACACAGAAAGTAGAAGACGAGAATATACCTTCTTACTATAGGCTAGATTTAGGTTAGGTTAGGTTAATACTGCGACCACAAAACGCACGAGCCGAGCGAAGCGAGCGCGTGCCGCGGCAATTTTACTTGGATAAGGCAGAGTCTAATGCGAGTACTTACATCATTATTGCAGCCGTTTACATCAATCACGTCACGGGTTACACTCAGTGTATTTTGTTTACTAAGCACTAAATGGCTCAATGGATGAAATACACGTTCACCCGCCTAGTTGAAGTAAGATGGAATACTTACAACATTAATAAAAAAAAAATGTTTGTCTATTTGTTTTTAACTTGAGAGATTGTAACAGAAAAGCATGAGTGAATTTATTTTTTCATAAAAAAACATTTGTTTTAGTTTTTTGTTTGTAAATTGAGAGATGATGAATTATTGACATTAAAGCTTGTGCTTATAAAAATAAAGATTTTTTTGTTTCTTAAACAAACAAGTGGTTTTGACACAAAGATAGAAACTATAAAAATACGACCTGATCCAGGGACACAAGCGGGATTCGAGAACCCGCGACCTTTCACAATTCGGGTGACTGCTCTTCAAACTGAGCTACCGAGGCCGTTTACAGAACTGGCGAATTTATCTAGTGTATTTTACGTTGTAAGCCAATGTTTAAGCCGTTTGACTCCCAGGATCGGGTCGAATTTTTCTACTTTCTTTCTTTGTTTAGAAAATAAAGCATTGTTTAATGCTAAAAATAAAAATTCACTTAAGTGGTTTTGATTGCACAGCCCGGCTCTGCCTTGCGTGTGCGCTAGCAGTATCACAGAATTAGTAATAGCACTCCGTTCAGAAGGATCACTCAAGAAACGGGAACGAGTAAAAAAGGCTGTTTCACGCCTACAAGTCTTCCTATTGAACAAAGTTTAGGTAGCTTGCATGCGGAATCGAAACTTAACACGTGGCACGAACGTTAGTATTCCACTGAACTATTACCTATTCTTTGACTGTGCGCCGATGAACGAAACCGATTTAGCTGTTCTGCCAGTGCTCTGGCGCAGGGTCGCAATTAAAATGCAACTTGGTAGTCTATTATTCGTTTCAAAAAAGTATTTATACTACACCTGCTCGGAAAGTACCTTGATACTTTATCAAATTTACGGTAGAATGTACGTCATTGCATATCGAACAAATATGCGGGGAGAACGCATCTGAGCGGGAGAGAAAAGTGTATGAAAATCCATTTCTTACGTGGTTTTTTTAATTTTGGGTAAGACTTTGCGCCGGTAACCTAAATATCAAAAGCCAAAAAGTTTTTACAGTGAGTTTTCATCTCCAAGTTCGCAAAATGACACTGGCCACTAGCTGTGTGTCGGATGGTGTCGGGCTGGCAGTGCGACCCTGCGGCGGCAGGATAAACAATTTGAAAAAAGAACATGTGAAAATAGCAGACGCCATTGGCGCCATTTTCAATTTGTGTGTTGTTTGAGGATTCAGTTTTCGTAGAAAGTAAAATAAAACTATCAAAATGATAAGTAGTGATAGTGATGATGAAGATTTTTTAACTCCGCCGCAGTTGAAACAAACATTAATGGAAAAAGTGTTACATTAAGCTTCACTAACTGCAACAATTTCAATATAAATTTCAATTAGTAAAGATTTAGTTTTTTATTTTCCTCGTAGGTGTAGTATAAAGCACTATGTATCACTCGAGAGAAAGTGCGATTCCCGATCTCGGGTGTTTTAAAGCCCTCGCCTAACGAGAAGCAACTTAGCCAATTTATTATCGACTCAAATTTAAAAACAAAAAGATAATCTTACCTATCTTGCACTTGCAATTTCAAGATTGATAGACCGGTAAATGCACATCTAAACCATTACACCAATTCCTAGTTACGGGAGAGGGGTGAAAATTTAATTAAACCATAAGCTAATGGCCAATGAACAAAATGATCCTTCAAGCCTTTTAATAAGGTTGGCATGCTATGCTATAACCAGAAGAACACATTACGACCGACTAAAGAAAAGTGTAAGCACCTGCCTCCTGATTCAGAACAAAGTTAGTTAGTTTGTTTTGAATCGGGGGGCTGGGCACATTATTTCGTGATTTTGAGTTAGCTTTTTTTGAATTATAATTCACTTTTTGCTAAGCTCAAACTTCAGACAGACAGAGCCATAAGTAGACAAAATAAAGACCTAATGACCATGTTGTACCTTAGCTTAGTATTTTATTTGATGTTTAAATCCAATAATAAATAAGAATTAGTATAAATAAAAATATAAAATAAAATAAGCGCCAGACAAAATAGGTGTAGTGTAGACAGTATAGGTGTAAACTACACGGGCGACACATATTTTGTCAACTTTGTGAATTAATTTTAATTCCGTTTTTCTTTGTCGTTACGGTCATAGAACAATTCCTGTACTGTAGGACGAATGAATCCGTGTAGCAATGACATCTGAGGAAATTTTACTGGTCCAATGCAATCTTTGTTTTAATTCTATTAAGCAACGGATAGATGACAGCACTGCTCAATCGGTCTCATACGACGATAAGAGCGCAATCTCTCGATAATTAACAAAAAATAAAAACCAACTTCAAAAAAAACTATTCCAAAACAACGCACTAAAAAGTAAAGAAATAATTGCGTATTCTTCTAAAAATATACAATAATATAATGTAGGTACAATTATTGTTATTGTTGGAGTCGGTGTCAGCCAAGTAGGTAAACACTACAATATACCTAGCAATATACCTATTTCTTACATATCAAGTTTACGTATGTATGTAGGTAGTTACAAACCTACATTGTTATTTATCCTTTCCATTAAAAAAAGAAGCATCGAAATCAGTTGGCGTGCTAATGAGTTATTCGTCCATTTGTCGCGCATATGGTTTAGCTAGATTTAAGATTTATATGGATTTCCCACGGATGCCTATGTCAGAACTGGACCAAATTGAAATGGGACCACACGGGTAGCATCAGCTTTCAAATAAAAAAGAATCAAAATCGGTTGGCGTAATATTGAGTTATTCGTCCATTTGCCGCGCATTTTGTCTATCTAGATTTAAGACTTAATTAAATGGATTTCCCATGGATGCCACAGTCAGAACTGGACTAAATTAAAATGGGACCACACAGGCAGCATCAGCTTTCAAATAAAAAAAGTATTATCAAAATCGGTTTGGCGTAATATTGAGTTCTTCCTCCATTTGTCGCGCATTTTGTCTATCTGGATTTAAGACTTATATGGTTTTCTCATGGATGCCACTGCCAGAACTAGACCAAATTAAAATGGGACCATTCGGGAAGCACAAGCTTTCAAATAAAAAAAGAATGATCAAAATCGGTTCACCAGTCGAAAGTTATGAGGTAACAAACATAAAAAAAAAACATACAGTCGAATTGAGAACCTCCTCCTTTTTTTGAAGTCGGTTGAAAAGTAGAATCGGGAGGTACCGGACGATAGACGGGTTTTCGGGTGGTTTCGTTTTTTGTTCGGGATGAGCGATCTTGTATAGTTTAACTGTTACATTACATTGCAGGCGAATGCCCCAAGTGCAAGTGAGGCACTTTTAAGGCCCGTATTCACTTTGATTAGTAGCAAGTGCAGGTGATAAGTGCAGGTGCTTAGTGATTATCAGAAAACACGTGTGGACAGAGATTGATTAGTGCTATTGAATAAACTTCTAAACTATTTAAAAACTATTGTCCTTTCGAATCTTATCAAGTTAATTATTTTTATTAATATTAACTGTTAATAAATTAAGTAAATTAAATTAAATTAATATATCTTTACAGCGCCTGATGCGTGAACAGGAACGCTATTCAATAGTGTATTGACTTGACACTACATACTGAATCGACAAGAAAAATCGATGAATAGGAGCGACCATTTTGTAAACACGTCATTCACATCAGTACTAGTGCGTCTGCCTTGTGTGCTATTTTTTAACTATTATTTTCGAAATACCCTATTAGCCCTATCCCGTTTATTAAGAATTTAATAGAAGAAAACCACCAAATTTGGCAAAGGGGTATCTACTATACAATATTTTAACTATGGCCTATCAGAGGGAGGGACTATCCGCGACGTACTTTTTAGTCTGTCAAAATAGATCCCTTACAAACTGTATCGAGCAACGCACACGGACGACTAAAAGAACGCCGTACAAAAAGCTCGCCAGATACCCGCGGACGCCGACGGAGCGCAGCGGATTAAAGTACACGGGAGTCCGCGAAAAAATAGAACGAACGAACTATGAGGAGCAACGCACACAGCGAACTTTAGTCCGCGTTGCGCGAAGATTCGAAATAAAGGGATGGACCTTGTTTTCTCTTTTAAAACGTCTTCTCTTTTACCTTAACTTCATGTAAATTATAGCACAACGTAATCTCAGATATTTGCCTCCATGACTTGCACTTCACAAAATTTCTGGACAACAATGATCGCACACCGTGTGCGTTGAGTCCGTGGGAAGTACGCGGTGGATTTTTTATTCGCGTAGCGAACTTTTTTGTCCGCCGCGGATTAAAGTCCGTAGTGTATCATAGTCCACGGCTGGACATAGGCCTCCCCCGCAGCGCACCATCGCGCCCTATCAACCTTTCGCAAGTCATCACCCCACCTGGCCGGAGGGCGTCCTACACTTCGTTTGCCGATACGCGGTCTCCACTCTAGAACACGTTACGCTCACCCCAACGGTTATCTGTTCTACGGCATAAACGGCCTGCCCACTGCCACTTCAGCTTCCTACTTCTGTGAGCTATGTCGACGTCCTTAGTTCTCTGTCGGATTACTTCGTAGCCTTCGCTGGCCTTTATTATTATCTACTCTATAATCTGAGAATATTTTTTTTGTGCGCCGGGCCTGGGGCAAATTCGGCGGATCGCCGTTGGCATGTAAGTTGAAACGAACGATAGTAGCGTGTTGCTCTTGGTGATAGGCTCGGGCTGCGTAGCTAGGGCCAATCAATACCTATAGTATGAGCAGTAGTTAATTGGCAGTTAGCGGTAACGTGATATGTGTAACTCAATATAAATGAACAAAGAAAATAAACATGCGACATACAACAACCCCAAGTCGTGGTCTCGAAGTTAGGATAAATATCGTGTTACGTACGAGGTACTAGCCAGCCTGGACTTTCCCCAGATTGCGCGGTCTTATTTATTTTGTGTTTTCCGACGATGAATTGAATCCTAGTTTACAGCCTTTAAGTTTGATACATTACGAATGGGTCACGTTGTACATGGTTTACGACCGAACGTAGTTATTAAATTAAAAAACGATCACCAGCTCACAACTTGTATTCGGAACTTAAACTCCTACGAGACTGGCTATAAAGTGCACTAACAGTGCATTTGGCTACTTCACCATAACTACGTTATTCATTCAGTTGATCGCTGGTGCTTTTTTTTAAATTCATAGCTTGACTTTTTATATATTTTTACAAATAAGAAACGCTATGGAAATGTTTTATTTCTTATTGGCCCTCATTTTCTGCAAACGGTTTATGAGATATTTACCTAAGTTTGAAATTATTGTGACCAGAGCGATCAATAATGATGCCAGAGCAATCAAAGCATACTATGAATTATAGAAAAACAATTAATATGAAGAATATTATTTTGAAATAAACCCGTTGGTTAACTAGTAAAATTCTATAATTAACTTGTTATAGCAAGATCACCGTATAATCAGAATACTGACTATTTATGTAATATTAAAATACTTTGAATTATCACGATTTCTTTCTAATGTGCTACTTAATATATTTATCTATTTTAAATCTTTGTACATCAAAAAATTTAACATACCTACTTACTTACTAAATTTACTTAAAAAGAAAACATTAACGTAGCTTTACGAATAGATTTCCCTTGATTTAAAAGTTCTGGTTTTTATCAAAAATAAAAAAAAACAAGACTATCAAATCTCTTATAAAGTGAAATCACAAACAATAAAAATATGTTTATTTTTGGGTTAAGTAACTACCCGTAATAGAACAAAACTAAAATTGTTTGGTACTTCAATAACGACTAACCCTCCTATCATAAAAACTTAAACAGTGCTTCAAGACAACTTTACCATACTGAAAACAGTCTAATTAGCCAGCGTTATTTTTTATGAATAAGGCGGTTAGTATATGAAACTGACCATTAGACCCGTAGCGCTGGGTTTTGAGGTTTCGAAAATAGTAAAGTTATTTCTTTTTGGCATGTGGTTTTGGAATCCGTTGTCCAACCTAATGCATTAATTTGTGTCATTTTAGGTAGTCGCATAGGTAGAAATTTAGGTATTTGTCTTTTCGGTCAGTATTGGATGAAATAAAAATTAGAGATGAAAATTTTACTTTCATGATGAAAACGAAGTAGTAACTGATGTACAGAGGCATTTTGTGTCAGCTCTGTCCACAGGAACCCTGACATTTAACTGATACCTAACATGTCGCTCGACTAGCTCGGAAAGAATATTACAGTTGGTTAAATAGTTGCTAAGCGTTTTAGAATACTAATATCTGTCACACAACGTGTTTTGTGATGAATTTATCCACGATATTAGTATATTAGGTATATTTATTTTTTCATTACAACTCTCTGTACAAGCCGCAAAAGAAAATGCAAGTTATTAAAATTTACGTGTTTTTGTTTATCATGTTGTAATAGTACTCTAAATTCTTAATTTGAGTCATTTTAATCTACAAAATCTTGTTTTTGTAAAAAGGCAGCTTTGTTCGAACGAAACGGAGCGAGAGTTGTAACTGTTTTTGCATACTGACCTTATGACGGAGATGACACAAATTAGGTTTGCACACTCCGCAGGCTATACCAGATATGAGACTATAAAGATATTAAACTTTAAATTTATTTTGGCAGTTTTATTTTGAATTTGCGACAGTCAGATGTGACACAAAACGCAAAAATAAGCTTCTTAGGTACGATTCTATCTACAGGCAGGAAATAAGAAACTTTAGAATTTTTGAAACTTATGACCTCAAAATAGCCTAGCGCTACGGGTCATTCAGGCTTGACCGTTTTGTCACAAACGGCCATTAAAAGATTGATTGACCATCATCACTGCCATGAGTTTCTTGAGCGGCAGCTGTGAGCGCTGTCGTCTCCTCTGTTGAGAGCAGTGACGATAAAATTTCTTTAAAACCACTTTGGTCAAAAATGGTTTCTTGGTCAATTGAGGGCACTTCTCTCCAGTAACTATCCGATAGACCCAAATCAGCATTTTGAGCTTCATCGTCATCGGGTAACATGGCAAAACTTCGAAGGAATCACATTTAGGTTTTCATCGGCATTATACTATCCTATCCTCCCAAGCCAAGTTGCTTTTCCATTTCAACTAGGTACTTAATTGTTTTATTGTTATATTTATTAGAGCTTTCCCTATTTTTTTTCTCATTAATTTACGTTGTTTTGGATGTAAATTACCTATAGGTACTACCACCTTGCCTCGTTTTTTTTTAATAGCTCTCTCTCGCTTTAACTAGACATTCAGCGTAAAGATCAGGATCATTTCTTTTTTTTCGGATTCGACGAAGCTCCGCCAACTTTTTCTTCGATGGATAGTTTTCCGAGGAATTTTTACGATCAGAAAAGAAACTTTTCTGTTTCACTATGACTGCTTTTCGGTGTTATATTAAGATTTGTTTTGATTTGAAACATGATATTTTTGAATTGTTGCTGGCAGTTGCTGAAAAAAAACCGTCTATATGCGGGTCGGACTCGCACAGATAGTCCCGTTCTATTATCTATACCTACAACATAAGAGGTAAGTATAGCGTGCATCTGTTGCCGCCATTAATATTGAGCATAAATAGGCAAAACAAATCAAGTAAAAGTATAACAATATTTTTTTTATTATGTTTTTTATTTTTAGTAGAGCGATCAATGCAATAGCAGTCAAATAAAGTAACCTTTACATAAATTCTGATAATAGTTACAGCAGTAGGAATTCTATAGTTTTACATTAATTCAACATTCTCAATAAAAACTTTCAACACTTTAGATCAATCAAATTAGATGACAACTTAGTCAAATAATTTGATTGATCTAAAGTGTTTTTTTAAAAATGTGCCAAACTAATTAACAATTATGAAAACCAAAACCAGAGTGATCAAATTGCTTACCTTCGTATATCGAAAACGAGGGAGAACAGCGCTTACCGTCTCTCATAGGACGTTGCTGAAACGCGACTGGGAAAGTACTGACTGGGGAGGGGACAGCTAGCGGAGAGGGAGATCAGAGCATTGCGTCATAAACCAGGGATCGGCAACAATTTTATGTCGTTCCAGAATAATCAACAAGACACGTCTGACACTTCTTTCTTTTTGTATTGACGCAAAACTAATTAGTATTTACATAAAATTAATTTGATTTATTAAAACAACATTGTCTATTAATTTATGAACACTTTTCCAGTCATGATAATAGGAAAAACGTTATTTAACATTACTTCCACAAAACTGGTGTCAGGACACACCAGAGTGATACTTTTTTGGTGGTTTGGGTTTTTTTAAATATACTTATAATAAAGTTAGGCACCAAATTTATATGTCCAAGGTATGTTGCACGCCAAACAATAATAAACAATATTTTAAATTGCAATCTTATCTTTAGAAAATTAGTTTCGCCTAGAAGACTTTTTTTTTTTCGTTTGGAGAAGTAGCCACTTAAACTACTAACTTACTACTAAGCTGTGCCTAGATGCAACAAACTAATTCATTATCCACTGCTGAGACCAGAGTGCCGAGTGTGAGTTGCAGTGAGAGAAGTGAATGACTTCACCATCGCGTTTTGCGAGCACGTAAATGTCAATTAGTATGGAATCGAGTCAGCGCCATCTAGCGGCGAATTCGGGCAACATTAAGCCCGCTAGATGGCGTTGACTCGATACCATACAAATTCGCGTTTTTTTTCTCGCAAACGCGATGGTGAAGTTATTCACTTCTCTCACTGCAACTCGCACTCGGCACTCGGCAGTGTAACATTTACTAATTACGCGGCGTCCGATAGAGGCTTCGGTGGGCCACTGATTAGTTCAGAATAACGAAATTAAATTATTATGAAATCACATCAAATTAAAAAGTTTTAAAAGTTTTCGACCTAGACTAAACAGACATATATAGACAACAAGACCTATCTATAAATATATATATTTTTATAGCAAATGTAAATAATGAATATTTGAGAGTAAAACAAAAAAATCATCGACGTACTTCTTTGTGTGGTTTTTATCGGTGAAATTATGCTTTAACGTGTTTGGGAAAAGTTGTCGCCTTAGTTAAAGACACTGACCTACTCATACAATTTTTTATTTGCTAAAATATCTTATTTAGTAGTTATCTTCAACCAAAGTCGATCAAATATTGACAATTGTGGAAAGGTTATTATGTTAGTAGAAGCTAAGGATTTTCTCAACTAACCCTTCTGATGCACTCTACTCGGTTTCTAATGCTAGTTCTTAAAAATCTGGACTTCCAGTGGAATGTGTGGAATGTACGTAAGTTTGATTGTATGGTAAAGTAAACACAACCAACTGGAAGTGAAACATACTCGTATATGACTGACCTGTTGCGTTGGTGCAATGGCAGTGTTCCTGCCTTTAGCACCGGAGGTCGTGGGTTCGATCCCCACCCATGACAAACATTTATGTGACGAACATTTGTGTTTGTTGTGTGTGTGGGTGTTATTATCTATTTAAGTATGTATTCAGAAATATTCAAGTATGTTTATCAGTCTCTGACACCCATAGTACAAGCTCTGCATAGTTTGGGGTCAGATGATCTTGGTGTAATTTGTCCTGGATATTTATTTATTTATATCGTAGTTTTTAAAATTCACTTAAATAAAAAAAATCGAACATCACTATATTTCGTTCAGTCAATAAATGACAACATAAATGTAGTTAATATCTTGAGGACGTAAAAAAGTAAAGTAAAATGATTGTTTCATTTACTGTCCCCCATTCGAAGCCAGGAATATTGAAGACTTGGACTCCGCTGATTTTCTGGCAATTGGCTTAACCATCACACTTGCCAATTACCTGTTGGTACAATCACAAACAAATGCTAACTACGTCGCTCTAGGAAGGACGTAATCATATTATAATCTTAACATGCATCGTGAAAATGTGTCAGTACAGAAGATGAGAACACTTACCATTATCATGGATAACAGAAATGTAGCTTGTTACATACCTACGATACGATTGGCGAGAGAGTTTGCCGCTAACGGCACGGACGCACTGTAACAGCGCGCGGCGGCACGGGACTGAGATCGAGCTCGGAAACCACCCGGCTGCACTGCACGCAGCACACTGCCTATTGCAGGTCGCTGCTCCTTTACTAGAAAATGTTACCCACCCTTTGTCAGTAGGTAAGCTTCAGTTTAGTTTAGGTAAACTTATTCACAGCTTTTCCGTGGAAAACGAGAATGACTGTGTATTTTACTGATCTAGGACTCTAGGTTTTTTAATGTGACTTCATAATAAGTTTGACTGAATACTATACATTTCTAAATATTGTGGTATATTTTTATCGCTATTTGTTTTTGAATTGTTTTTATATTGTAACTCTTTTTCTTGTTAATTCATCACCGTACCAATTCGTACGTACCTACTATCTGTGATGACAAATAAACTTGACAAATAACATATGAGTAAGTTAAATGAATTTGAATTTTTATATTTCTATGTGTGATTATGTTCTGGGCAAAATACGCCTAATAGAAAGATACTCGTACATTTCTGAATCCTACTTAAGTTAGACTAAAGTAGTTTTATGAGTAGATAGTTTATTTTGCACAAAGCACAAATTTCGCATACAATAATTATTTATTAAAAAAAGGGATTTGCTAACAAAATTATTTGCGATAGGTTGTTTCGACAAATGTTCTTTTGCCACATGAAAATTTGCGTAAAGTTAGATAAAAGGGTTCTAGGCATCATTTTCCATATTTTTCTATTAAATCTAAAATTACGTACTATAAACGATCAAAAACTGCTTGATCATCCTGTAAGGCACATGTCTAGGATTTATAGATCACCCAGAAAAAAATATTGAAATTTTTGTAACCATGGATCTGATTTAAGTGGTCACCGAAATTCAGTCAAAACCTGCAAATGGTGTTAGAGGCATGAAAATCGGAACGATTGATCTTGATTGCCATACGAATCAATTTGATCCGTAGCACGGAAAAAAATAAAAATAAAGGGAGGAGTTATAGTGTCACCTTTTTTTTGTATGGGATAAAAAAGTGTTTGCTCTTTAACCTATCGTGTGTGGTATCTAATGAAAGGGCTTAGTAGTAAGCCAATTCTAAAAATATATCTCATCATTACATTTCAGTCACATGTATTAAAAAAAAAAATTTCAAACATACCAACCAAGTTATCCTCCAGTTAAGATACGGTTGAATATTTTTTTTGTAAATTATATCAATCAAAATATCCTCCTATCTAACCCTGAAACCTATCGTGTGTGGTATCTTATGAAAGGGCTTACAGAGCCAATTCTAAAAATATATCACAACATTACAGTTTAGTCACTTGTATGAAATTAAAATAAAAAACATTTTCAAAACACACCATGTTTAGGCTCCTCCATACATGATACGGTTTAATATTTTTTTGTAAAATATGCTTCAAATGGTGCGTAATATTCTCTTAACTAACCCTAAGAAAGGATTCTTAAAAATATGAAAAAAAAATTTTTTTATAATTTTTCAATTTATCAAAGATCAACATGTCTGAAATTAAACATGTGAACTAATCATTATTTTATCCCATTTTGTGAAATTGAAAAATTAAAAAAGAATGCTAAATGTAAATATTTTCAAAAATCCTTTCTTAGGGTTAGATGTGAGGATATTACGTACCATTTGAAGCATATTTTACAAAAAAATATTAAACCGTATCATACATATCTGAAGGAGCCTAAACTTGGTATGTTTTGAAAATGATTTTTATTTTAATTTTATACAAGTGACTAAAATGTAATGATTTTATATATTTTTAGAATTGGCTCAGTGAGCCCTTTCATTAGATACCACACCCGATAGGTTTCAGAGCAAACATTTTGCTTTCCTATACGAAAAAAAGACGTCGCCATAACTCCTGCCTATTTTTTTATTTTATGCCGTGCTACGGGTCAAATTGATTCGTATGACCTAAAGATCAATCGTTTCGAGTTTCATGCCTTTAACATCATTTTGCAGATGTATTAAGCGAACCGCTAGCACTTTAATGTAGTTATGCATCATCTCCGTTTCCAGTTGACAATTTTAAGGACGTGTCGTATCTGCAGATATTTGATATAATCTAGGGCTGCAAGCCTATAACTTGAGTAAAAAGTGTGTGTGACGATATGGGCAAATATTTTTTGTGCTACATTAACATTTGTCTACAAAAACTTGACGGTGTGAAATTTGATAGTAAGGAGTGATATTTGAAGAAAAATTATTTTGCCATAGAGAGGGATACCACTTAGCAAATTACTTTAAAAAAGGATGTTTTAGGTTTATGAATGTGAAAAGAATGGCATCACAGATCTATTTGTTTTATCAAAATGATGTTTGTGGAAATCAATTATAAAATAACGGTAGGAAACCAAAGAAAACCTTAGCGCTCTCACACACGCACGGCATTAGCCGTCGACACGTTGACAACACTGCTGCCGGCGACACGCCCCGACGGCAGAGGCATACCTACCTACTCGTAGTAAAAGGAGATTTTACAAAGAGCAGACTTTGTACGGGAGCCAGGTTAGGTGTAAATTAGTTTCGTTAAAGAAACACTCTTGTTGCTTTTAGTCTGTCGTCGTAGATAAAGAAGAAAGAAAAGAAAGAAATTCTTGCTAATGAATAGAGAACGGGTATAACCAGAAAACGAGCAAACTTTTTTTCATTTATTGCGAATGTTACGGTTAATCTTATAAGTTCGAGTTCCAAATTATTGTATTTTATTGAAAGCAGTAAGTATATTAAGCATTTCAAACTTTCTTGTTGCATTTGAACAAATTCTAATAAAAAGGGGTTTTTGCAACGAAACAAAATTACAGTAAAAAAGCCCGTTTTTATTAGAACTAATACCTAAGCAATTCAAGATACAATTTTTTCAGACGAGGGATTATCCGCGGCGTATTTTTTGTTCGACAAAATAGATCCTTTACAAACTACATCGAGCAGCATACGGATATAGTAGGTCTAACAAAAAAACCCGCCGAAACACCGCGACTCCTATGGATCGTAGCGGATTATTAAAGTACGCGGGGGTCCGCGAAAAAAATTGAACGAACGAACTATGAGCAGCAACGCCCACAGCGGACTTTAGTCCGCGTTTCGCGAGGATTTGAAATAAAGGGATGGACCTAGTCTTCTCTTCACAACAAGGGCTTCGCCAGCTTATGACTAAGGGAAGGTTAATGGGGCAATACTATGGAGGATAAAAAATATGAACGCCGAGAGCATGTAGCGTTACACTTTGGAAGTCTTTGCCTCGTCGATGGCGATTGTAATCAGAACGGTTCTAATATCAATGTATAAAACTTCACAAGCCGTCGACAGCACAATAACTAAATCGAACTTTTAAACACAGTAATACTTATTTATTTTAACAAAAATAATATTCAACTAAAACATAACCTGCGGGAATTTTTTGCAAAACTTTCAACCACTTTATCATTAAAATTATTTAGGTTTTTATTTATTATAGCTCTATGTACTACTAATCATGGCCAGAACATTAAGGCTATCTTCTGCTATGGTGCTTCTTAGCCATGTTTTTAGTCTTCTGAGGCTGCTAAAGGATCGCTGGTCGTGCATGGTAAAGCGATCAAAATTTTCAATTTTTTTCCGTTTCGGGAAAGAAGGAATTTGTTTCTTTTAGGACATCAACAACTGTCAGATTTGTTAGATTAAACCTATCATGCCACAATTGGGTATGGGAAAAAAACAAACATGTCCTAAATCGTAAACCATTTCGAGGTAATTGTATTTTATACCTTATTTAAATATTTAACATTTTTAAAGGCAAAGGATCTAGGATATTTTTAATTAAATAGGTTGGCAAACTGGGGTCATTCATTTGACCCCAGGTTGCCAACGTACGCAAAGAGTGCATTAAGGTTCATATTGGACTCTTGACGGTTATCAAATTGATATCGTCGTATAAACGTCCTTTCACGTGATTGGTTGATATTCTAATCATCAACCAATTAAATGACGCGATCTGTTTCATACTTCAGATTTTTAGCTAGGTGATTCTACTGCATGGTATTAATGGTGTTTCGAGATAGCAGATTTTAAATTACCCCAGATAAAAAATATTTTTCCACGAAGTTATTTTTAATAATACGTACATTCATTTACGCCCATTGCCCAGACGAGCAGGTAGGACTTAAAATAGCCATTCGCTATAATCCCAACCCTTTCAGCACGGTCTTTCAGGTAGGGCTTGGTTTCAGAACTTGGCAAAATAAATTGTATTTGAACTCTACTTCTCACATTCTCGTGAGATGCTACATGATGAAGGGCGAGCTCTGTTTCAGCCGTAAGTGCTGTAAATCAGTAATTTTCTTCTCATTATTTATTAACCACGAATCGGGGAAAAACACATGTGGGAACACTGAGTGAATTTGTGACGTCATGGGTTCGCAATATTTAGAAATTAATAAAGAATAAACTACCGGCTAGATCAACGGAATATTCAAATTAGTTACTTAAAATAGCAAAAGGTATTTATAAAAAATAAAAAAAATCATAAAAAATTTCTTCCCATACCCAATTGCTGCCAAAGTTCGATTTCATTCTTTTTGTTCGGTAAATCATAAAACTGGGCAATGGATTCATAAGTTTGTTTCAGATTTTCAGTTGTCATCTTTTGCATCTGCGCCGGGTGTAACTTAGATAATGCGAATGATAGCGTGTTTCCTGCAACAAAACGTACTTCAAGGGAGGTGATAATTGAATCCAAGTATGGTATTACTAAAGACCTCTTCCAGTATTTTGAAGGGCTTTCTGCTGGATGATTGCTTCTATGACGTTGTTTACCCGTAATACGCGGCATTGATGTAATATGCTAATAAATAATGTAAATGTCCTCCTCCAGTCCGACTTTCTCCGCAACAGCAGTAGCTTCCTTTATAATCTCGTCTGTCACTTTTTCCGGATTTTCACGGTGGTTTTTAATTAAAGTAAAATCCTTTTATAACATTTTTGCTCGTAAAGGGTCTCTTATTTCACCAATTTCAATATCGTCTTGTATCTCATTACGCACTTGTGCGTTATTGTAATGTAAAACGCACGAGTTTTTTTTTAACCACGGTTTACCAAGATGCTTCGTCCAAAACGAACGGTACTTTTTTAAATTTTATCAAAGAGTTTTTATGTCAGAAAAGAGGCCAACATTTTATGAATAAAATTAACTTAGGGAGATAAAATATAATAAATAAACATTTAATTCTTTAATTTAATTAATTTTGACGATAAATTACAACCATTTATCTGTGACAAAAACACAAAAATATTAATTTACTTTATTAGTAAAACTGGCTGTTTTTTATGCCTTTGCCTTAAAAAAAAGCGCTGATGCGCGCGCATCGCTAATTTGTGAACAAGTAATTTTTTTCATAAACTGCTTTAACAAGTGATTAAAGATTCATTTGTTTAGGAAAGTCCGAGTTTTATTTATTTCCTCGCAAATATTTTATATAACGTATGACATACTCGTACGTGCGCTTTGATAGCTACAGCCTCTGCTTTCTTGTAGCCCGAGCCGTACGAGAATGAAAGAAATTCTGGAAGTAGCCGCATGCAGTTGGAAGGCACTTTTCAGAGTTGCACCATTTCCTTCCGGAGATAATGTTTGTAAGGCTTCCAGAATTACTGGAAGATTTTCTTTAAAAACTCTGATGGTTTTGTGTTTCTCACTCCATCTTGTCTCGCAAAGTCTGAAAATATTAGGTATCAACTTCCTCCTCAAAACTGATTCTCAAAAAAAGTTTATGGTACGAGTATCTTTGGTGGTTCCCATGGCATTTCTAATTTCAGGAAGTGAAAATGGCGGCGATGTTATTCTGAATATTTCAATACTTTCTACAATATACATTAAACCTTGTGAATTTATTTACGTTTTGTCATGTGATGCGGAATTTATTAATAGGTAATTGGTCGCTTTGCGGCTAGCTACATTTGATCTCTAGGGGGGGGGGGGGGGGGGGCAACTGCCTCCCCTGCCCCCCCTTGGCGACGCCCTTGCTTCACAACATGTCGTCTGGAACGATATTACAGTTGCGTTCATGTTTAGCTGTAAACTAACGATATCGTCGACAGTTTTTAAAACTTTTCGCCCTGCTTATTGATTTAAAGTGCCGTATACTTTCTAATAGTTTCCAGGCCATTTTGTCAACCAAATAACTTAATTGGTGCCAAAATACTTCGGTGCTTGCTTAAGAATTGGAGATCCCTGCTTTACGAAAAAAAAAATATATCGGACGAAGCTATGATACACATATCTACGTGTAACACACATTTTATATTTAACTTTAGGTTGGGGAAAAGTCTTTTCGCATATAGTATGTATGAACTTCTAATAAAATCTCTTTGGCTATACTATTTGTATCTGGCTGGTTTTGGTATCATTATAAGTTCAAATTTTAAAGAAGTTAATTCCAAATTTTAAAGAGGTTAATTCAAATTAGGAAAATGTGTGATTTTCATTTGTTTTTCTTACTGTCAAGATGAGTGAATCTAATGAAAAAGATCGATACACATTAAAATTTTACTACAGTTAAAAGGTAAAAATGCAAAGCAAGCCGCGAAAAAAGTATGCGATGTTTATGGACCCAGTGCAGTCTCTGTGAGAGTAGCAAAAATTTGATTCAAGTGTTTGCAATCCGGAAATTTTGATGTCAAAGATGCACATGCATGGCAAATGGATGCCATTTTTGAAAAAGTGAAGCAAGATCGGCATATCAGTAGTGACGACGTAGCTAAAGAACTGGGAATTTACCACAAAACAGTTTTGGCGCATTTAAAAAAAACTGGGTACACAAAAAAGCTCGATATTTGGGTACCTCACGAGTTCACTAAAAGAAACCTAATGAACCGTGTACTCATTTGTGATTCTTTATTACGACGTAATGAAACCGAACCATTTTTGAAGAAGCTGATAACTGGTGATGAAAAGTGGATCACGTGCGACAAGAACGTGCGAAAAAGGTCGTGGTCAAAGGCCGGTCAGGCTCACAGACTGTGGCGAAACCCGGGTTTACTCGCAACATGGTGCTGTGTGTGTGGTGAAATTGTAAGGGCATTATTCATTATGAGCTGTTACCACCAGGCATGACCATTGATTCTGAACTCTACTGCGAACAACTGATGAGATTAAAGCAAGAAGTTGAGAGAAAGCGGCCGCAATTAATCAACAGAGAGGGTGTGGTTTTTCATCATGATAACGCTAGACCTCACACTTATTTAGCCACTCCGCGAAAATTAAGAGAGTTTGGCTGGGAGGTGTTAATGCATCCGCCGTATAGTCCTGACCTTGCACCCTCAGATTTCATGACTGTTCTATATGAGATGGAAAACGGAGTCTTATTTAGCTGCATCAATTGTCTAAAGCTGCAGATATGCCTCTCTGATAGAATTCCAGTGTGGCTGGTGCAGGCTGCATTCACATAAATCCTGATAACTTTATCACAAGTTTATGTAATAAGTAGAATTAAAATAAGTTCGTACTAGCAGTGGCAGCCCTGGGGGCTTCCCGTTCGTCGGAAACGAAATAACCTGAATTTTCAGTCGTTACAACATACTTTACCGTTCGAAATTGATGTAGATTTTTGGGTAGTTACCTATCCTAAAAACCATACCTATATAATTGAACAAAATCCATGAAACCTATTCATAACATACTAAGTTTTGTGTTCTTTTTACTTCAAAAGTTTGACGAAACATCGTGAAGTACCGTATAGGCTCCCTGGTTCGTGATTATTGTGTTCTTATTCCACAACTTTCAGAGGCACAGTACTACTTCCGTTAATACCGCCCGGCCTGGGGGCGCGTTTACAAAGGCTATACCTACCATTAGAGTGAAAATGCAAACTGAACTGGCTAGCTTTTGTGTGACAAAAACTTGACGAAACCCTAATCTATTCTAGTACAGAAATTGACCGAAATCGGGTAGACTTTGTTAGATAAATTCATTCTAACATTGCAGCAACAAATGCTATTCAATTTGATACCGATATCCTTATCTGCATTAATAGGTAACTGCATGGAAATTGTTATTATTTTAATATTGAAATAATTAAATTACTCGTTTATATTCTATAACTGATTGACAAAAAAAGAGAAACGAATAGAATAGAATGAACTTTTATTTGGTATATACATCACACAGAAAAATAAAATACAAGTCAAAAAATAAAAACAACATAAAATACAACGATAAATTCAAATAGGTACAACAAAGAAAGTTATGTGTGACATAATACCAAAATGGTCACCACTTAGCTGTATGTCATGACATGACAGAGCCATGACGCTGGTTTTCTGTGGCAACCATCATGATGAGGGGGACATCCCCGGCGTATACATAATGAGTGTAAAATAAATGTGAATTAACAATGGTATCATAAGGAAATGCAACAATGGTATCTTAGGGGAATGGGTTTTTGGGTGTTTATTTTGTTTTGTGAGTTGTTTGTTTGGGTGTATGTTTTAGAGAAAGTGTCTGTAATCAATTGCGTGTGTAATTGTGTGTATAATAAATACAATCAACACGAATTAACAAACGAACTTTTACTAGGTAAGAAACACACTACACACTTGTTGCGAGTACCTACAAATAATAATAACACTAAAAAAATAATTTTTATTATTACTTGTACTCAAAGTTTTGTTGACAATCCAATTAGTATTTGTGCTACGAAAAAAAGCGTGATAAATTGGTCACTTTCTTCGTTGCAAGTGTCACCATTTGTATAAAGTTTACACTGAACTTGTGCATGCAAATTATCGTGACTCTTCTTATCCAACTTTAAATAGCAGATGTTATCGCCCAAAATATTACTTAAAACGTTTTTTATCATGATTTTCGTATTATAATTGCACTGTACTTAACCTCAAAACAACGCAACAGCGGCAACTAATTAATATGATCATAACAGAAGTGAACGAACGAACAAGTCGGCGCCGACCATTCGCATTCGCGATAAACAAATATGGCGGCGAGCCTCTACTCGACTAGGTTTTGTTCGTACGTAATGTTAGAAAATATCTCGACAAAAGCTTATCTTTTTGAGTAAATACGAGTATGTATAATACAGTACTAGGTTTGTCCGTACATTTCTTTGAAAATGTCAAGGCCATAAGCTAATCCATTTGAGTCAATCTTTTTACTGAGATAGATTAGGTATTGTCGAGTAATATGCATAAACAAAAGCTCTTCTATTAAAGTCTGACTCGTGACTCAAATAGTAGTTTGTAAATTCGCGGCTTGGGGGCCTACTCGCTAACGAAATGTCTGTATTTTCGGATTTCGGTCAAACTAATGTGTCGAAAATACCTACAAAAATTTGATATTCTCGAGTTTTTTTCTGCATGGTGAATATCATCATAAAGAGTACAAAATATATGATGGTTGTTTAAAACTTTTTTTTTATATCTAATAATTAAGACCATGTTAGTTTGCCCGAAAATACGGACATTGTGTTAGTGAGTTGGTTTGATGTGCCAGAATTTCGGAAGCGATGTTTTAATGATTTTTTTTAAGTAAAGGTCAATTAATTAAAAAAAGAACAGCAATATTTTGATTTAATAGGTGGTAGTTTTATTTCAATATGTAAGTATATCAAAGCAGGGGTGCTAAAATAAATACAGTTTGCATTTGATGTTGCCATTACGATAACATCCCTGAGTATCACCTGGTCCCAATTGAAAACCTCTTCCGCCACAACATATGAAGGGATTATGTAACATTTTAGATCTGGTAGAGTTATAATGACAGTAAAAATGTGTTCGGATAAAAACCCCTACTTGTATCCTAAAAAGATCCTTTTTTACTTCTGTTGTTACTCTATTAAAACAAGTTTATATTTTTAAATTGTGCTTCGTTTGGCTGCCTTGATTGCATGCTTCACTTTTTATGTACCTGAACTTTGCTAAGTTTACAGCTCTCAAATAATTATTTTATGGAAACTCAAAAGGGCTTACAAAGAACTCAACGTAATACATCCAACTAATATCCTTAGGAAAACTCCGCCCGATAATTCCATTAGTTTCCGCCTACAGCCTTGCCCACGCAAGCTAGAATATTTAGTTCCAGGGCTATCGATCTGATGTTGTGAAGGTTGTGAAAGAGCACTAATAAATATCTTAGTTAGTGCGCTATTATTTTCTAGAAAGGTTTAAATAAAAGCAACTTCAAGGTATGCATTTAATATTGATTATATTGATCGAATAAAAGGATTAGTTTAGCATACAATTCATTTTAGAATATAATTCGAAGTGTAAAAAATTCAGAGAGTAAGGCACCGTTTAAGAAGGCGCGGCGCTATGAGCGAACTGGATCGCCTGCATTGCATGGATACCAACATACGATGCATGAGAGTTTTATGCAGAAGAATGAGGCTACTGACTGATTCTCAACAAGGACAACCATATCTAGAAAACTGCCGCGTCTCACATTGCGCTTCTTCTTCCTAAACGGGGCCTCGAACTTATCTAATCAAAGAGTCACAGATTTAAACAATTATACCTAAAGGAGCAGGATGGACAAAGTAAAATAAAGAAAGTAAAGTACTCATGTAATTTAAGAATAAAATGTAAAATGTACACATTGAATTGATTGACAGGCAGGTGTGTAATCAACGAAAGGGTGTTGATGTAAGGTTTATGTGATTGTGTCAACCCGAATAATAGCTAGCACGTACAACTACGTAAGTATTTCTAAGAAAAGCAATTACATTACAACTATATTTTCACCTATTACTTAAGTAGGTATCAATATTTTTATTAGATTTATACTAAAGCCTGTAATTTGAAATGTTACTCAAGCATTGATCTGTTTCTAAGTAGAGATTTGAAAACGTCAATTCATAAAAAAACGTTACTCTGGTGTTTGCTCAGAAAAAGGAGGACCTGTTTTTCTTATGGACATTGCATCTCCGTATAAAAGTGCCTCAACAGTAAAATTTGTAATCACACGAGCAATGTGGCGCATGTTAGTACCGTTGTTCACGTGACACTAACCCGCAAAGTGCACGCAACCCGAACTAGAGGGCTCGCTGCTCTCACGCAAACCAACGCAGCTACGATGCCGGCTAGCTGCTCTCACGAACACCCACGTAGCGACGGAGCGTTCTCGCCGCTGTAGCGCATCCAGGGCAGTCTCTTTAACCTATTTGGGGCCCTGGGGCACATTCAGATCAAAGGGCCCTGAGCACAACAAGATTGTGGGGCCTTACTGACCTTTTCTTCTGAAAAATGTATGTTGCACGATTACTAAAGCGGTGTGGTGACTGGAAAATGGCAATAACGACGTCGCTAAGTAACAATGAAGTCGCTTTCCCCTTATCTAACATTTTTTATTCACTTGTTAGGATCCTCGTGTTGAAATTTTTAAAGGCCAGTTAAAGACTTATGGAAGAACTTAGTATACTTAGTTTTCATATTCTTAAATCTGAAAAAAATCTGATATGAGGGGCCCACCAGGATAGCGGTGCTCTGGGTACAGGCCCAAAAAGCCGGAGCAGGCTTGCTGCGCCTGCGCGTGAGCTGTCCCTGCTGGATAGACGATCATAGCCAGTGTAAGGCCCACCTCCACCAAAGCGGAGAGGAGAGGAGATATGTTTGGACAACCAATCACATTTCTTTACTTCCACATCTGTATGTGTAATGAGATGGCCGTCGGGCCTTACACTGGCAATGATCGTCTAACCACTAGGACTAATTATCGCAAAATTAATTTGAACATGAATTCGATTTGCTTGTATGTACACTGATGACTAGACAAAATACAATATTGCGTGCTAGAAGAATTTGCAACTTGTGCCAATCAATCACTTTTACCGAACCTACTTTTCTTTTCGCGTCACATTGCCATACCTACTTACTTTTTATTTATTGCAAACAATTTGAACAAGTTACTTGTACGATTTAAGCATTTTTTTCAAACTTTGCTTATATGTAATATATCACGTCCAGCGTCTTAAAAAATGTGGTTTATGACAATGACCCTTAAAATAATAGGTAACTAAAATGTCAATCACAGCTCACTGCCTCACTTGTAATTCATTCTTATTCGTAGCCTAGCTACGTCAAATATTTTACTTAAAATATTCAATAATTATCATTTATATCCTAACTTAAATTAATTCCTAGTAAAAATAACATTTCAGATAATAAAACTCTTAAGAAAACATTAAAATAAAATATTCTGTATATATACAAGATGCTGAATACAACAATGGATATCTGAACTATTAAAGATGGATACAGGGTAGCTACACACTAACGCAATGTCCGTATTTCGGGAAAACTAACATGGCCTTAATTGGCATGAAATCAAAAATAGTTTTTACAACCGCCATGTATTTTTTTACAGTTAAATATGATATTCAGCATGCAGAACTAAATATTCAAGAATATCATATTGTTGTAGGTTTTTTCGACAAATTAGTTTGACCGAAACTACGGACATTACGTTCGCAAGTAGGTCCCCAGGCACCTCCTTATCACAATCTTTTTGGTGTGACGTGCATGATGCAAGTTAGATTTACCGATTATTAGTTTTGTATTGTGTTCAGAACATTTCCGATGCTTTGTGCTCATAAAGTGAAATAATATAATTTATCGAATTTGTCTAGAATTCGCATGGTGCATCAACAAGCTAGGAAATCGAGAGATATTCAACGACCCGGTACGTTATTGAGTTCCGCGATGGAACGAAGGCCCTGGGGCCGTATCACCATCTCATACAGCCAGTAAATATCGTGCATAGAGGATGCATTATTGACAGGTAACCGCTCACTGGCTGCAAATGAAAGATCATATTAGGAAATCGCTCGCTACGCTCAGTTTAGGAAATGAACTTGACTGGCTATAGGAGATGGTAGAACGTTCCCTGGCCACACAAGGCGTGCGCCCTGCGCCTAACTTGCCCCGCTACTATGACACAGCTTAAGTATAAACTGTAATTCTTAGCTTTGTTGCAATTTGAACAAAGATGATTGAAAAAAATATTTACTTTAAAAATTACAAATAACTTAAATATTTACTTAAAATAGAATTATTTTTTCAAAGTTTAGAGTTATCTCCTTCAAACGATGGATTCGTAGTGCCCTTCAGATCGTGCATTCTCGATATTTCTGTTTTTGGTCGCTTCTGTAACAACAAGTTTTTTTTTTAAACATTGATAATCTTTTAAGCAGGTAAATTTTATAGTCATAGTTACCTAGTCAAACATTGAAGAAATAGATCGTGGTAAGTAATAATGTCATATTTATTCTTACCTTTGATCTGTAGACCTTATTGTTCAACTTCTTTAGTCCGGAAAAGTGATTCTCAATATCACTTAGCTTTTTTCCTTCAGTCTCTGGCAAAACGAAATAGAAGACTATGGAACCTGTAAAACTGTAACTGTCTGTTAGCTTGAACCTGGCAGATATATATGACATATTATAAAAAATACCTTGTAAACCTAAACGAAGTAAGAAAAAAATACTACAGGATATACTAATGTAGTGATTAACACATTAATGAGAACGGAGACAAAATTCAGAGCCGTTTGTACAACTGCAATTAATTCCAACGTTCGAAAGATATCTATGGATATTAGGGGTGTTTAAAACAAGGTGCGGGTTTTTCTACGCACGCAGGATTTCCATTTTAATAAAGAATAACTAAAATAAATCCTGCACTATGTTATAGTCACCCTTATTGATAGCAAGCGATTATAATAAAATGGTGATTTCATTATCTTACCACACTATGCTGTAAAAGCCATAAGTTCCCCAAATAGAAAGGCTGTCCACCATGCTGATGTACATCTTATTGGTAAGGAAGCCGAAGATGTAGCCCACAGCGCTGGCCAGCCCCGCGCTGCCCGAGCGGGTCTTGGCATTGAACACCTGCCATCATGAAGAAGCGTTAGTATCAGCATGTACCTACTGCATGCAGTTTACGTCTGGTGACGGTGATTAACAATAACATGATTTTATTCTTGTCTTATTGCCTTAGTCGAAAAAATGCCCCATTGTGTCGCGACGTCTTTTAAGTTTTTCAATTCGTCTCTATTACTTTATTTAAACTGTTTAAACACGCTACGACACATTGAGGTATTAATTGATACTAAGCCTTAGTCGATATTTGTCTTACCTCGCCGATTAAAATCCAAGGAAGCAACCTTATGCCGGTGTGCGTTATCAAAGCCAGGAACATCAGTAATGTCATGGGCATCCAAGAGTAGGGGTTACGCTGAAAGAGAAAGGTTTGTTTGATAGTAGAATAAAACTTCTCAATAGAGGCGTAACTATACCTATCTGAGGCCCGTGGATGGATGGGACCCAGGAAAACGAATTAACCCCCAGAAAATGTATATTTTTTAATAAAATGTTCAAATTGTTAGGTCACTTCTGAGCTCAGAGCATCTCAGCCCGGGGGCCCCATCTATCAGGCTAGGGCATTTTGTCATTCCTGCCACCATATAGTTACGTCGCTGTTTCATAATCTTTCTTTGTAAAAAGCCTACTAATACAGCTTACCATGTCTGATGAAGTGGAGTTTGCGGTCAACTGTAGCAACTGCGATGTGTTTCCGAGCTGGAATGAATTTAAGTAGGTATTGTTGTTAAATACACTGAAGCACGTTTTACGTGATACCTACAAATTACCTAGTGACTTTATTGAGCTATGCCCTCAAAAGCATTGTCTTACACTTGCATTGTTGCATATTTTTTCAAATAGCAATATTTTGATTGGAATTGCAAAGGTTTTAATGGGTATTATTATGTAAGAATGTAATACCTCCGTCTATTTACTATATAAAACATTTTCTACTCTCATTTATTAATGAAGGTACGTGTGCTGAGTAATTTTAACAAGATTACCAGACTAATGAATAACAATTCAAACATAATTAATTAATTGAGTCTTAATAAATAAAGGAAAAATTATAAAGATAAATTAATAAGCAATTGACATTATACGTCTACCATGAGTTTTCATCAAGTAAACGGCCATCGTTGTCACAAAACATGGTTTTTCTTTGTGTTATGGAAACCAGAAACAACGAAACCGAAGGTACGACTAACCCCCAGACTGAACACAAATTACTTCATCAAGAGACACACTGGTGCGGGAGTCTAGTCGCGCCCCTTTGCTTCTCATCCGGCGCTCGGACCACTGCGCTCAAACCAACGTCGAAGCAAACTACATTTTTTTGGTTTATCAAACATTCAACGAAGTTAAAAATCTGGATCCAAATAATAAATCATAATACATTTTCAATGCCGTTGCTGACCTTCCATTTTACTACGAGTAACACACCTTATCATCATTTTAGAATGTTACTACATTAACCTACATCGTAATCATCACGAAGTTAGCTTTCGATTATTTTTATTGGCCTAGTTTAGTCTGATATTTTGAAATATCTGATAGTGTTGACACTTTCATTTTAGGATGGTTGATTGATAATTGTATACACATAAACATAATACTTACAATCAATTCAATTAGTTTATAAACTGGCCTGTGGGCGCAATGGCAGCGATTCTGCCTTTAGCGCCGGAGGTCGTGGGTTCGATCCCCACCCATGACAAATATTTGTGTGACGAACATTTGTATTTGTTGTGTGTCTGGGTGTTATTATCTATTTAAGTATGTATTTAGAAATATTTAAGTATGTTTATCAGTCTCTGACGCCCATATTACAAGCTTAGTTTGGGGTCAGATGATCTTTTTGTGAATTGTCCCAGGTATTTATTTATTTATTTTATTATAAACAAGAAATGCGAAGATACTAAAAAACTATAGAAATAAATAAATCACTTACCGTCGCATTTACTATTTCGTTAGAACTCAAAGTAGCATTGAGTAATTGTGAAAACGCCGGAGAATACTGAAAACAAGAGTAACGTTAAAAACGCCTGAACCGGATAATTATTTACATCGTACGGAAAAATTCCGTGATGTAGCAACTACCATAGTGACAATTAGACCTTAGTGAAAATGGACTTTGATATAAGGTGCTCATACAATATACTGACTGTTTGATTGGTATGAATATTCCTACGGTATATTTATACGGAGAGTGTTAAATAGTTACTTGTCACAAACTGTTAAATATCCTCAACAGGTTTTGACTTTTTAGAATAGAATAGAATACCTTTATTGCATTAAATGTGGTTGACAAGAGTAAATAATAACAATTTTGCTTTCTCACACTTAACCAAACAATTGGCATGCAACATTGGAGAGGGATACAAGTTTAATATGAATAAATAATAGGTACAATGATGAATTAATAAAATTAAATGAAAAATACAATGAATTAAAAAAAAATGAATTAATAAATAAGCGAGAATGAGATGTATGATAGATATTAATTGTATTATAGAATTTAAAATTTGTAATTAATAAATTCTTCCACACTATAAAAAAATTTTTCACATAGAATGTTATATAATTGGTATTTAAATTGTCTTATTGGTTATTCTTGTACATAATTTGGTAATTTATTAAATAATTTCATTTTGGTAACAAAGTAATGAAGTGAAAGAAAACTAATTGTGAAAAGTAGTTATTATAATTTGACTGTTTGGTTTTAGGTTCAATAGGATTAAAGACGGGATCGTAAGAACCCCATATACGTACTATATATAGGGTACATAGGTGATATTTTTTTTGTTGAGGTGTTATCGAAAGACCACTTAATAACTAAAGATTTAGTCCAGGCAACGAATGCTCAAAAAAAGGTATAGAGGGAAATGCTTGGAACACAATTTTTGACTTCGTAATTTTGTTTGGACTAGTTAAGAGGTGAACATATCAAAAGTTACCCTGACTAGTCCAAACAAAGTTACGAACTCAAAGATTGTTCAAGCATTTCCCTCTATTCCTTTTCGTTGACTGGACTAATTGATAAAATAAATATATCTAAAACACGAAAAATCTAGGAGATATAACAATTTTAAAATTCATATTTTTGGACTTGCCCAAAACGTATGCTTTTTACGTTTTGGGCAAGTCCAAAATTCCATGCGTTTATTTCTATGCGTTTTACTAGACACTTGTTCGGCTCCTATATTTTCAATTTTGCGTTTATGAATATGGTTTCTTAACAAAAGTTACTTCATATTGTGTGGATTATCGAATGGTATACTTATTTTTATTTATATTACACTTTTAAAAATAGCCTTGCCCTCCCGAGTTTGAAGAGCTATAAAATTAAATATACTTACATTAATAAACGAACTAAAAGTTTTCATATGCCCCCTTTTTAGTGTATTTTTGATTATTTTAAATAAGTTCACTAGATAATTTGTTAATGGTACGATTGGCAAATCATTTTTCTACCGTATATAAAATATGCAATGCGTGTAATAGCGCAATTGGGCAACATTCAAAAGTCAGATTTAGTTGTCTCCTAACTTTATATTCTTGGGGTATCCTCATTACGTTTTTGGGTCTAATTAACTGAATGGATTGGAAATAAAACTTTACATTTCGATTAAATAAATATCATAGGTGTACATTAATGTTTTCAAAACAAAAATCTGTCCTGACCGGCGTATTATTCGAGAAAATAGGCGATTGAAATGTTGGATTATGCGCTCAAAATGGTATCCGCCTTTTAAAAAAAAGGTTAGGTTTAGACCTTTCAGGGCAGAATGTGTGTATCATAACATTTGCAAAATTATTTAACTTGCAGGAACTTTACAACTTCTAACTTTTAATGAGATACTGCACTCGTAGGAGAACACTAAGTACCTTCGAGTACTTATTACAAACTTCAGCTAGCGCCTTCGTTAAGCTCTTCAGGGATTAAAATATACTTTGATATGTTTTCCACTTCACGGTTATTGGAAATATTAAAAGCTTACCTTAATAAATGATAAACAAAAATGTTTAATTTTATAAATGTTAACTATGTAACTACGTTGTGAATGATTACTAAGTAATTCTGACAAAAGTATCACGTCGGTGTTTTTAAATATTTACATAGGTAAATATTCAAAAACACCAATGATTTTTTATATCATTGTTACACACCTATTATCTGCGATAGTCAAATTTCATCACATTTCCAAAAATGATAAATTGCGAACACTTTGAATGTTTCGCATTTAAATCTACTGTTAATCACGCGATGGTAGAAATAATTCTTAGCATTACAGCGGTATGGCTTCAGCATTGACAACCAGGCATATAGAAGTCCTCATTGCCTTATTATAACTGAAGGGTCCACTCACATATCTGATATAGCCGTCGTAGCAAGCCACTAGGAAGCAGCAGACCGCGGCGCCGGCGGTGGACACCAGTGTCAGTGGCCTCTTCCCGGTGAAGTGCACGAGCGACACGCACAGCCCGGAGCCCAGGATCTGGAGCACGCCCAGCACCAGCGTGGCGTAGTACTTGTCCAGGGGAGCCTCCAGCATTTGGAATATTGATACGGCATACGTCTGCGTATTTAAATATCATGGTGAATGTTAACTCTTGCTTACTAAACTTTTCTTACTAGATTGTTTCCTGTTTGATTGCGTCTCAAATGAAATATGTGTAAAATAAATAAATACAAACATGCGCCAGACAACACACCTTTTGTCATGGTCTCGAAGTAGGGATAAATATCCCCGTGTTACGAGGTACCAGACAAGGAAGTGCGTCTCCCAGCACACCCAGGCCCAAGCCAATTTAGAAAAGATCGTTTCCTGAATTGACCTGACCGGGGATCGAACCCGGGACACTACGGAATTCAAGGCGAGAAACCGTGCTACAGCGCACTACGCCAATCGTGTCGCCAAAAAAAATGCTCACTTAATGTTCCTAATACAACACTTTACTACGCTAGTATGAAATGAAAAACAATTCTATCGCGAGATTAATATGTTTTAGTAATAGGAACACCTAGAAAAAGCCGCATATAGGCTTTGGACTCCTTAAATACCAAATTTGGATATATACTGCACAGGACGTAAATGTACTTGAGAACAAAAAAAAGAGTTAGGATTGTGACAATACCAAAATTAGGTATTCTGCTACGGATCAGGTGATGTTACGGGATACGCGATATACTTCTGTTTAAACCGTATTATTCTTGATAAAAACAGATGGAGGTACACCTATACGATTTTTGGTGGTAGAATATGGATGTAATGGAAAAATTATAGTTCACAAACCTGCAATGTGGTCATTCCACTGAAGTGCCCAACAAAAAAGCTGTAGCAAACTAATAAGTAGGGGACTATAAAGCCTCTTTCCATGTAATTCAAAATCTTTTCCTTGAAAGTCTCCTCCAAATCTCCATTTTCAGCTATGAACAATATTAATTAGTTGATAAGCCACAGTAAATTTGCTTTAAACTAAGTACTCAATACACACATGTAGGTACGTAATAATATTTTATTTGGAAAACTGCTGAGCACACATTGGGTGACTTCATCAATAAAGTCCGACATTATTACCTACTTTTTATTACTAATCAATAACCATACATTTTTGGTTGTAATAATTCAACAATTATTCTCATTAACTAGTTTTATCTTGGAAGATATTAAGTAAAATAATTATAAGCTGAATAAAGTCATTGTTTCAACTTTCAAGGGCATTTCATATGAATGGTTAGCCACCTTTAGTATATTATCACGTAAGTGACTATTCTGTCTTTGTGATAATAAAGATCTTCAAACCTAAACCTAGCCCAACTAGACCAGCCCCTCGATTCTGAACAAAGTATAGACCGATTCGGTTGTTTTCTTTTATTTTTAAGTCATCTTTTTAGTATGGGGTATAGGTACTGTATTATTTGTTACACACAAACTAACGGCCTTTGGCTTTTACATATAAAAAAAATTAATTACCATACAGAGTTGGTCGATTACTTCGTTCTGAATCAGGGGGATGACGGCCTATACTACTTAACTCCCGTTCGTCCAACACATAGAATTTGTGAATTTTCAGTCGTTAAAAAAAAGTTAAAATACTTACCGTTCTAAATAGATGTTGATTTTTTTGTTTTCTAAAAACCATTTGCAATCATTATAAAAAAATACATGAAACCTCAAGAAAACCGACTACGTTTTGTGTTCCAGTAAGTAAGTTTTGTAAAACTTTTTATGGGAGTGGTGGGGGAGTAGGCCGTCTGAGACCGCGGATGGATACCTACGTATGGAATTTATGTCATTATTTACTCACACACCTTTCTTTCTTTTGTATAAAGCTTGGATATCTTTTAATTCTTCTTCGACATCACAAGGCCTAGCCCAACCACGTAACCACTGCAGGCTCTGAAATAAGGCGAAAACTATGAGAAGGCTCGCAGAAATTTGCAATTGAAAGTTAAGTACAAAATGGTAATCTTTTGTTCACCTTTTGTGCATCATTGTGTCGTTTTTTTGAGACCAACCAATGCGGTGACTCAGGAACGAAGCACAGTGCAACGACTGCTAGTATCTGAAAATTATAATGAATGAATAGTAATGTCAGTATTTTTTCGATCTGAAAGACGCAATGCAGTGTACAATGGGAAGGCCAACCACCCGGAGGACCTATAAGCATGAGCAGGCTGCAGGCAGGAAGCCTTGAGATGCAAATGGCCAGCACCAAGACGCATTGCGCTATCTATTTCAAAAAGTCCAAATTTAGATATTTAGACGACACGATTTGCGTATCTAGTACGCTTGTCGCCAGTCGCCTTGACTTGACTGGTGTCTCGGATGCGATTCCCGATCAGGTCAATTCAGGAAATGAACATTTCTAATTTGGCTTGAGTCCGGGTGTGCTGGGGACTTGTCTGGTACCTCGTAACACAAAGTAATTTATCCTTAATTCCAGACCATGCCACAGACACACTATTGACTGCAAATAATACAATACAACAAACCGTAAAGGTGATGTTGACCAACGCGATGGTTCTCCAATACATAAGCGTGCCGAAGAGGAACTGCGTGAAGACGCCGAAGATGATGGACATGCTGCTGGTGGCCGTGAGCGCGCCGCGCAGGTGCGGCTGCGTGATCTCCGCCACGTACGTCAGCACCTGCGGACCACTGGGAGCCGTTTAGACCAACACACGAAGAGAGGTGAGGAAACATTTTTTTACGCGAACGATAATGTAATTTTAAAGCGGCAACTCGTGGTAGACGTACAGCTGACCAGCTCCGGAGTTCCATACAGATATGATATGGTCCTAAACTACTAATAAAAGCTTTCGTACCAATTTATAAATGCGCTCCAACACGCGTCGCAACGGTGAGAATGGTAATCGTAGTAATCGTACTCTATCATTGCCCTGTGAGAAGGCAAGGCACGGAAGCACTTGTGTAAGTCAGGAAGCACTCGTGTGAGTCAGCAAGATGATTATATCACAAACCACAGCTGACACTCTAGTGAGCAGAGAATCTAAATTCTAAATAGATACATTATACACACACAACACAACACTGCACAATATTTTTATTTTTAACTAAGCGCATTTGCAACCAGACTAGAAATCTTAATTAATTAAGCTCAAGAAATCTTAATTAAGGGCGCTCTACTTGAAATACAGTCGTTTCAATATTGTTTACTAATGACCTCTCCTACACTCAAAAGTTGTCTTCTTCCGCGAGAAAGTGAGTCGATATCATTAGCTAACTAGAATACTAAACAGGTCATCCTCTTATTCAATGAAATACATATAATCAATCCTTAGAATAATATAGAAGGATAGTCTTCATACAACCGACTCGTCAAAAATTAAGCATTAATCCGATCCACACATGCGTGACTATTGCTTGCTTACGTGCGGCGCGCGTTGACATTAAACATTGCGGAGCTGTAATGAACACTGCAAAGCAGTCCGTTTGGAGCCATGTATGGCTCCAATTAAGGTGCTTCAAAATGGGCGCGCGGACTTGGTTTCTATATGTAATTATTTTAAGATTCAACCCTTTAGGGCCGTTTTAACTAACGTCCCTGTTATGTTTCCTTAATGCATGGCGATTAAAATTTCCATTATACTGACAGAACAGTGCGTTAGCTAAACTATACTATTTTCACTTTATGTCTATGATGATATGCCTGACAGCTCTCATTGTTCCGTGTTACGCCTACTATTTCAAAAAAAAACAGACAAAAGAAAATTTAAAAAAATATTTTAAAACTATTGTCCTTTCGAAATTTATCAAGTAAATTATTGTTAGAATTATTAATTGTTAATAAATGAAGTAAATGAAATTAAATAAATATATCTTCACAGCGCCTGATGCTTGAAAAGGAACGCCATTCAATAGTGTATTGACACATTGTGTACTTAATCGACAAAAAATCGATAAATACACGATAATCACATCCGATACATACACAAATAAACTTTATTGTGAATCACAGGTATATCAATAATGTTTAGATCATACATATTTAAGAGTCTCACTGTGTTCCACCTCACAGGCATACAATACAAAATAGTAATGATCTTATTCCGAATGTCCAATTTAATTACAAAGTAGTCAATTAAAAAAAAAGTAATTACATAAATCAGTACGAGTGCGTCTGCCTTGTATGCGGTTTGTGTTTGCGTTACGTCTGATTCGCGTATTTGTTTGTTCTGACTTTTGTTAAGTTTTCTTGTTGAGCTTTTCGTTTTGTTGTTTTTGTTTGGTACGTACAATGCCGAAAAAAACAATGAATCCATGTCAATATATATGTAACCAGTGAAAATTAGAGAAAGTTCGTTAAAAAAACTCGCCAAACCATAATGGAGGACTGGGACAAATACATCCACATTGATAATAAATACATATACACACACATACAATACATAATAATAACAGTAGAATACGATTCTGATTCTGATTCACAAGAATCAAGTTCTAGCAGTAAATGATTAATATAGTTAAACTATTATTTTCGAAAGACCGCGTTTTATTTTATAACTTATTAGCCATAACCCGATCATTAAGAATTTATTTAAAAATTCAAAATCGGTAAATCCGATTCCATTTCCTTTGCCAACTCATCCGATATTTTGAAACCATCGATTAAATTTCATTCGTTGCATCACTTTAATTGTCAATTATGAACTGTCAGGGATATCCCTGACAGTTAAAGTACACTACACTTAGGAAATATTAGTAATATACGACACTCGATTTACAATACGAAACTGCTTCAATGCGTTAACATCATTATTATAGAATAAAATAACAATCCTAAAGAACCATTTTTTTTTCAAAGTTATTTTAAGTGAAATAATTTGTGTTTTGTCGCTTTTCGTCGTTATTTCTAAATAAGCGATGTGATTACACGCGGGCGCAGCGCATTTACGACCTTAAACAAATAGAAATTCAGCATATTTTCGTAGGCACGCTCCTTGTGATGTTCAGCAGAGTGTCGCCTTAACTAACGTGAGAGAGTTACCTCTAGAAAATGTCTAATGGCGTTACGGTGGGTGTCTCCGACGGAAACGGGGGTAGGGTGGTAACAAGTTTACTCAGAGCTACGGGAAACTCGTTTCGAGAAGATAATTTGCCTTAACAAGCTTATTTGTGTAGGAAGAAGGTATATGATAAGTAATAAATCACTATTATTATGTAGGTTGTGAGGTATGGTAAGTGGCTGCGAAATTTCAAAAATGACGCCAACATTGGTCATTGGCCATACCCCTTTGAAAATGTATGGAACTGTAATCGGATGTAATTTTAATTAGAAGAGTGCTAATGTCATTCCCGTACATTTTTCACATTTGACATGTCGAAATGAAAATAGCGTGTTGCTTTTGGCTATTTGGCTATTAGGCCCCAGGTATTTTTAGCCTGGCGTCAGAAACAACTGCAAAAAATTGAACCGTTAACCTCATGAGCCGTGATCGATCTTCAGCACTGCGCATCTTGTATGACGGTCTTTACTATCGGCAGTTTTTCTTTCAATTTACATAGGTACTTACTAAAATTACAAAGAGGATTTGTTTGTTAACTTTTTTTTTGTTTGTTTTTTTTGTTTGTTTGTTTGTATTAAATAGGCTCCGAAACTACTGGATTGATTTTAAAATTTCTTTACCATTATAAAGTTACTTTATCAAGGAGTGACATAGGCTATATTTTTTTTAATTTAGGCTATATTTTGACTGGAAGGACAGTCTACGCGGGCTAAGCCACTACGGCAAGCTAGTTGTTTATATTTAAGGCTTGTTAGATGATATCAAAGAAATAATTAATTTATATCTAACGGTTTGCTGATTTAAACTAAATTTTTACTGTTATTGACCAAATTATGACACCAGCATGAACGCACCATCATATTGTAATCGTAACATAGAAAGGCACTTACTGGTGCCTCAAGTAGGCCTCCTGCCAGGCCAGTCAGGAACAGCGCCACATACAGGTGTGACGTGGCAGTGGAGAAGTGGAAAATGAGCCACGCCACGAAAAAAGGTATGTTCACCATCTGCATGGCCCTTCTTCGTCCGATGGGCGTGGTCACCACGCCAGAGAGCGCGCATCCTACAGGCACTACTATTAGATTTATGGAACCTGCAATGATAAATAAAATACACTGTGACCACTGACGTTGAAAGTAATTGTTGAGACAAGTTAATGCAAGCTCTGCCTAGCTTGGGGACACGTGACGTGGCGTTGAAAATCTTCCAAGAAAGAGAGTGCGATGTAGCATTTTTTCTCGCCTTGACTGCCTGTCCAGGTTCAATTCCCGGTCGAGTCAATTCAGTAAATGATCTTTTCTAAATTGGCTCGAATCTGGGTGTGCTGGGAAACGCCTCTGGCTTAATTTCTTGTCTGGTACCTCGTAACTCATTGATATTTATCCTTACTTCGAGGCCATGATAATGGCGTATAAAAGCAATACGAGTAGAAAGGTTTTTATTACGTCTCTTCGTTATTTTGATGTAACCAAAGAAGCCTTGTTAGTATATAATTTCATTTGATATAATTGGCTTTGGTTAACGATCATAGAGGTAAACATGATAAACATTGGTCATAATAACAGCACTTAGATAATGTTATCTTTTTTATTATAACGTTTACTTGATACTTCGATCAACCATAACACTAGATACTCGTAGAGCCTCACGGAGATAATCTTTCCGCCCGCGTAAACTTAATTTTTATGACATACAGGCAGGCCTTGGAAATCGGTTTATTTTTCGAAGTGGTTTCGTCCAAAATGCCTAAGAACGTATTTGAACGTATTGAACGGTTTTGCTTCCGTTCGAACGGGAACGATTTTGAAGAGGAACGAAATGTACATCGTTCTCGCTTAATATAACGGTTTTAACCATATATAATTGGTTTTTTGTATTCAATACGCAGATTAGTCACGGGTCGTGTCGTTAAAGTTTGAACTAAAGAACATTGATGCAATAATAAGGGTTTTTTTTTGTCTGCAATGTTTACATTTTGTCATCAACTTGTATCATCTAACGAATAGATCTATCGCCGTGAAATATTTTCATTCTCAGCTGTATAAAAAATGTCGCCATGTATGATTTTTTGCTGCCACGCCACGAGCCTCTGTTCCTTGTGGAATAAACCGGTTTTTCCGTTCTTATAAAATGTTCCCATTTCGTTCGCGTTCCGAACAAAATACTATGCAAGGAATAGTTCGGAACGTTATAAAAACGTTTTTTTTTAAACCCTGGATTTTTTCCAACTTACGATACTTCGATTCGCAAAATCCCGTCTTAGTTTGCTAGGTACATCCTAAAAAGAACCCCTATGCAAAATTTGTGACTCCTAGCAGTTTTAGTTTCTTATCTTTCGCTTTTATATAAGTATAGATTTCATATAATTCTCATTTTGAACTTATCTACACATTTAAACAGGGGTTAAATAATTTTACAAGATAAAACTAATGTGTTTTTATGTACCCAAGTGACACAGGCCTTTTTTGCGTCAAGAAATGCATTGAGCATTTGCAAGGCACTGGGTTCGGGACACCTGGGATATGTGGGACTCGTAACTCTTGTGAAAACAGAGACCCCTACCCACTTAAACCTGACGGTGGTCATCTATCGGCGCAGAATGGAAGGGACCCGGGATCCCCAACGAGGGAGAGACTCCTTGCTCAGTATTCTATGCACTTTTTTCTTTTTCTTAAGTTTTTTTCATATACCTACCTAATATGCCTTTTTTGTATGGCTTAGAAGGTGACTATCTATCCATATTTATCTATCCCTAAATTTTCTTCCAACTGTTGCAACACAGTAATAATACCTAAAATAACTGTTCTAACTTTTAATGTGATTGATTATGCTGTAGCTTAAAAATCATGAATGACTAGAAAATTGCCATAGTGTAAGAGAAGGCTCCCAAAGGAGTTGTCAAAACTTTGAATTGGACCCATTCGTTGCACATATGACGACCGACTTGGTGTAATGGTTAAGAAGTTGGCTACTACACCAGAGGTCGCGGGTTCGATCCCCGCACAGTACAAACATTTGTGTGCATGAACATGTCTGTTTGTACTGGTCTGGGTGTCTACTATATATAATAAGTATGTATTTACAAAAGAAAATGTATTTAAGTATGTTTATCCGTTGTCTAGTATCCCATAACACAAGCTTTAATTAGCTTACTTTGGGGCTAGATGGCGCTGTGTGGAATAATGTCCAGGGATATTATTATTATTATTATTATTATTATATGGAAAAGGTTAAATTTTATAAATGCTCATCTTTTATAAAATTAAACACGCTGACCTCAGTGCAAGGCTGCAGAACGAAAATAACACTAATTGTTCATGTAATTCTATCTGTTTTTAACTAACGTCTATTTTTATTCTCTAAAGGAAAATCATTTCCGTCAACTCAAGCAATGCTATATCGTTACACTACCGTTAGCGCTTTATCCTTATTAACCCTTAACTAACTAGTATTGTCTACCTGATATCGCGGGGGCCGCGCGGCTCCCACTGAAACACCATTTGCTTCTAAAAAACAAGTTTTATCAATGTGACTGGGCGAATGTTTACAAAAAAGATGAATAAAACACTCTTTTTACGTGATAAGTTGCTTTTGCTACATTAAATCATTTCTGTTATTTTCAAACGTCTTGACTCGAGTCTTGCTTGGCTAGGCTAGCCGCCCTACTAACCACGCAATTTTGGGGTGGGTGGTTCAAATTCGGGGCCCTGCGCTGCGGCTGTACCGTTGTTGCGCGGATGAATGTGTGATGACCCTTACCTACCTACGACCCGGTAAGTGCTATAGCGTTCAACGCTTCGAACGTTTGGCACGCGCCGAAGATCTCGACGTCCATTAGAATACTTAAAATGGCGATTGTTTCTGGTCGCTTAAGTTCTTAGAAACACTCAAAATATTGCACACTAGCTTTCCGCCAGCGGCTTCGCCCGCGTTGGCTTATTTTTCTTACACGTTGGGCTACTCAAAATATTCATACGGATCCCTAACGTTTTTGAAAATACGTAGATACGTTCCAAGTGGAAAATCACACGATTTCGTTGCCACCCCGAGCGCCGAAAGCCGCGTACCGTGCACAAAAATATAATAATTTTGCGTGCGTAGTTTTTTATTACACAATATGTATATCAGAATCTATTAATCCAATTTATGTGCTGTTAAGGACAAATTTTTTCTCCTTAATATTCTCTTGATGATGAAATAACTTTTAATCACAAGGATTCATATGCTTGTGTAGTAATAATTCTCAAAATCTACCTTATAATTTACATTATTTTTTAACACATAACATACCTTATAGCTACTCATTCATAAAAAATAGACGTATTGTGTCTCGAAAACCCTATATTTTTGTAGTACATTGTATGCATGTATAATCAACGGTGGCGTTAGCCAGGGTCAGTACCCACGGGCTTTTCCCGGATTACTTTATAATTGTTAATTGATCTGGCTGAAAACTAATTATTTCAAAACAAATATATGCCTATAGTAATGAGGGATAATGTATCTTTTTAACAGTGAAAGAGTTTTTGAAATCATTTTGGTAGTTTCGGAGATTACCTGCCCCAAACATACAAACGCACAAACGCTTACCAATTTTTAATAGTGCCCGCGTGTGGCCAACGCGCTTAGTCCCAAATGTCCCAATTAAGGGTTGATTTTGGAACATCATTTCAGAACTTATTTATACTCGTATGTGCTGCTATGATTTGTTTTTTTTCCAGCTTGAACAACGCAAAATAATAATGGAATAATCTTTAACAACAAAAAAATACTTTACTTAAGAGTACTACTTCCTTCTAGGAGCAGATACAGTAAGGTACTGAAGCCTGCACAAGTGTGGTGTTTGCGATGTCTTTGATCTTTTGGGTAGTTTTTTAAGCTTACGCTTATTTTGTAATTGTTTTTATGATCAGAGATAAAAATGTGGTACTTATGCTTTCTCACGATCTTTTTGAAGCAAGAATATATTTAAGAAAATCAATCAGCAAAGCAAGCCATCTATATTTTCGAACCAGACACTGACTATGACAATATCTGTATGATTCCACGTTACTAAATGCAAGGTGCGTTAATTAACGCCAGCAACAACTAATTTAAAAACCAAAATAGTTAAATCCGAGTATGATAGTGTGATTTATAATATATTTTTGCCATTGGTTTTAGAACATATTTTATTAACAAAAAGGTCAGAAGAGCAGCTTTTCCTCGGGGCTAATAAAAGCTAAATTAAATTTTATAGGAATTATTTCTAAATATGGAATAAACCTGGAGGATGCTTGTTGAGTATTTCCAAGTATCAGTGGGAGAGGACTGGAGGTGTCTATATTTTCACAAAAGGAAAGTAACGATTATTGCTGAAAATCATTTTTTAAGCAAAACTAGTCCCTCTATTTATAACTTTATGTGGTATGAAGATTTTAAATGATACTTATCCGTAAGTACCTAGTTAAAATAAAAACTCTGAACCTTAGTGCAAGTAGCCTTACGCTGCTTTTCCACTAGAGATGTGCTATGCAGCTAAGCTGCGAGGATGTGAAAGCTAAGCCACGAAAGTATTGGACTGTTTCCACTGCTGCTATGCTATGTAACGGAGCGAGTATATTGTGCTACGAAGATGCGCCGCCGCAAGGTAGCTGTGCGAGGAAGATGCGCAGCTAGAGAGCTATGCGATGTATCAGTAGGGAATGCACGCACAGCACTCATCCATAGCACACCTCCGTAGTACGGTCCATAGCACACCTCCGTAGCACGCATCCATAGCACACCTCCGTAGCACGCATCCATAGCACACCTCCGTAGTACGATCCATAGCACACCTCCGTAGCCCGCATCCATTGCACACCTCCGTAGCACGCATCCATAGCACACCTCCGTAGTAAGATCCATAGCACACCTCCGTAGCACGCATCCATAGCACACCTCCGTAGCACGCATCCATAGCACACCTCCGTAGCACGCATCCATAGCACACCTCCGTAGTACGATCCATAGCACACCTCCGTAGCACGCATCCATAGCACACCTCCGTAGCACGCATCCATAGCACACCTCCGTAGTACGATCCATAGCACACCTCCGTAGCACGCATCCACAGCACACCTCCGTAGCACGCATCCATAGCACACCTCCGTAGTACGATCCATAGCACACCTCCGTAGCACGCATCCATAGCACACCTCCGTAGCATGTATCCATAGCACACCTCCGTAGCACGCATCCATAGCACTCCTCCGTAGTACGATCCATAGCACACCTCCGGAGCACGCATCCATAGCACACCTCCGTAGCACGCATCCATAGCGCTCCTCCGTAGTACGATCCATAGCACACCTCCGTAGCACGCATCCATAGCACACCTCCGTAGCACGCATCCATAGCACACCTCCGTAGTACGATCCATAGCACACCTCCGTAGTACGATCCATAGCACACCTCCGTAGCACGCATCCATAGCACACCTCCGTAGTACGATCCATAGCACACCTCCGTAGTACGATCCATAGCACACCTCCGTAGCACGCATCCATAGCACACCTCCGTAGCATGCATCCATAGCACACCTCCGTAGCACGCTTCCATAGCACTCCTCCGTAGTACGATCCATAGCACACCTCCGGAGCACGCATCCATAGCACACCTCCGTAGCACGCATCCATAGCACTCCTCCGTAGCACGCATCCATAGCACTCCTCCGTAGTACGATCCATAGCACACCTCCGGAGCACGCATCCATAGCACACCTCCGTAGCACGCATCCATAGCACACCTCCGTAGTACGATCCATAGCACACCTCCGGAGCACGCATCCATAGCACACCTCCGTAGCACGCATCCATAGCACTCCTCCGTAGTACGATCCATAGCACACCTCCGGAGCACGCATCCATAGCACACCTCCGTAGCACGCATCCATAGCACACCTCCGTAGCATGCATCCATAGCCCACCTCCGTAGCACGCATCCATAGCACACCTCCGTAGCATGCATCCATAGCACACCTCCGTAGCACGCATCCATAGCACTTCTCCGTATTACGATCCATAGCACACCTCCGTAGCACGCATCCATAGCACACCTCCGTAGTACGATCCATAGCACACCTCCGTAGTACGATCCATAGCACACCTCCGTAGCACGCATCCATAGCACACCTCCGTAGTACGATCCATAGCACACCTCCGTAGTACGATCCATAGCACACCTCCGTAGCACGCATCCATAGCACACCTCCGTAGTACGATCCATAGCACACCTCCGGAGCACGCATCCATAGCACACCTCCGTAGCACGCATCCATAGCACTCCTCCGTAGTACGATCCATAGCACACCTCCGGAGCACGCATCCATAGCACACCTCCGTAGCACGCATCCATAGCACACCTCCGTAGCATGCATCCATAGCACACCTCCGTAGCACGCATCCATAGCACTTCTCCGTATTACGATCCATAGCACACCTCCGGAGCACGCATCCATAGCACACCTCCGTAGCACGCATCCATAGCATACCTCCGTAGCATGTATCCATAGCACACCTCCGTAGCACGCATCCATAGCACTCCTCCGTAGTACGATCCATAGCACACCTCCGGAGCACGCATCCATAGCACACCTCCGTAGCATGCATCCATAGCACACCTCCGTAGCACGCATCCATAGCACTCCTCCGTATTACGATCCATAGCACACCTCCGGAGCACGCATCCATAGCACACCTCCGTAGCACGCATCCATAGCACTCCTCCGTATTACGATCCATAGCACACCTCCAGAGCACGCATCCATAGCCCACCTCCGTAGCACGCATCCATAGCACACCTCCGTAGCACGCATCCATAGCCCACCTCCGTAGCACGCATCCATAGCACACCTCCGTAGTACGATCCATAGCACACCTCCGTAGTACAATCCATAGCACACCTCCGTAACACGCATCCATAGCACACCTCCGTAGCACGCATCCATAGCACACCTCCGTAGCACCCATCCATAGCACACCTCCGTAGTACGATCCATAGCACACCTCCGCAGCACGCATCCATAGCACACCTCCGTAGCACGCATCCACACAAGACGTGACACATTTCACGTCTTGTTGCTTTGCTTCGTAGTGCATGCTTCCACCAGTGCAGCAGTGCTATTCTATGTGGACCAATGAATGAATGTGTATCACACGCACCCACAGCAACGTACTATAGCGAATCACTGAAAACGGAAAAGCACCTTCGGCTGCCTAAAGAAGGTATAGTGAATGGCCAACAATCTTTTTACTACAGCTGTGATTTAAAATAAGGCAATTAATTCATAAATGTGAGATAACTAAATTTGTTTATATTCTGCCTAATGGATTATTCTAAGGAAAAGTAGTAAAATAAACTGCAAATGCAACTGTTTTAATTACAATATTTATTGTACTTGACACCTATAGAATGAAAAATAAATAATTGGTACATTAAACTGCAAAACAATATTAAATTTCCCTTAAATAATATCAGTTATGTTAGTTTCTGCCGTTTAGTAAAGTAATCTACAGTTTGATCAGTTCTTGTTTCGTGATCGAATCGTAAATTGTGTACTACTCTGAAATGATAAAATTACATGACACCTCCATTTCGGTTTGCATAGTCGGGCAAAGTATGCATTGCATTGGTTAAATAAATAATAATAAAAATAAATAAATATGCGCCAGATACACACCTTTGTCATGGTCTCGAAGAAGGGATAAATATCCCTGTGGTACGAGGTACCAGACAAGGAATTAAGCCAGGGGCGTCTCCCAGCACAGCATTTAAAATATTTTATGGTGATTATATTAGTTTAGCTAATTTATTTGTCTGATATTTTTATAGCATTAGAACAACTAAAATGTATAGTGATTGATTATGTCATTACTCTCTTTGTTACCTACAATATCAAAAGTATCACATCTGCGTAGAACATTTCAAAGGTACTCTATGAAATTTACCGAAACATGGCCGCCAGCGTAGTGAATGCTTAGAGCATTTTAGACTCTAAGGCGAATGACGTGGCGCCACGAGTAAAATTGATGAATACAACGTGTGTTTCACCAGTAATACTGAACTTATGTGTGAATAGTCTTAGACTCTTGTTTTTCATGAATGATTTACACAAAACCTCAGTGCACATGAAGGCACATTTTTAGGGCTTCGCATTGAACACTCAAAGACGTTACCTTGACAAAGAAAGGTTTAGCCCGTGGACACGCGTGTAGCAAACCGCAAAGGCGCGACGTCTCTTACGCTAGCACATAATATTTCAATGGTTATAGCTGCTTCTAGCGACTACAGGCCCGCCCGTGGGTTCACTAAAGTTCAATATCCCAAAAAACACGCTGAAAGATCGATATCAGCGTTCACGTTGTGGTGACCACGTTGCATGTATCAGGCTTCCCCGCAATAAATAAAAATATACAGGGTTATTGATAGAACATCAACAACCTCGCAAGGCTATGAAGCTACCGTCATACTGTACAACTGTACTGCACCACAATGTAGAAATACTTTATTTCTCCTATTGAAACACGAACAGTGCGGTGGGTGCGTTCGGCGGGCCGGCGACTGACTCGGATAGGTTACGTAGTTGAAAATAACAGACAGAATTGTAATTACCGCTAACCCGCTGCCGGCGACTGACTCGCATAGGTTACGTAGTTTAAAATAACAGACAGAATTGTAATTATCGCTAACCCGCTGCGAATTCTGCCAGTTACAGGTTGATGTTGTTTCCCCAGAATAGCGATTAATCGTTCGGATCGTGTCTTCTTTATGCAGCCACGTTCGCCGCAGGCTTTCACTTCTTCGTCAGCTAGTACTTGCTTCGTTCTTCAGATGTTGTTCCTTGCTCGGAAATTAAGCCTTATATCTTATTATATACAATCTACAATCAAGTATAATGTACAATCTTATCCTATTATTACCTATTTCGGCCTAACTTGTAATGAAACACCATTATTCAAATACTTTATTAGGGACAATGTAAATACTTACGAAATAATCAAACAAAACAACACAACAAAACATAATAGAAAACAGATATCTAGGTTTTATAAAGTCTAACATAACAATCAACGACATAACTATAATAAGGTAAACAAACAACTTTAAACACTTTCTATGAATCGTACAGATTCGCAATGGTAATGTCACTATTTCGTAGTTATCCCAATGATTCTAATACACTTTAAACAAAATACATAAGCACTATCTACTATGTGCGCAGAATACAATAACATAACATAACATACCATCACGACTAACACACGATCATAGTACTATTTTATGTAATTTATTTTAGTATATTTTTGCTGTAATTTTTTTTGTAACTATATGACTTGTCATAAGTACTTTTTATAAGTCTATATGAATAAAGATATTTTTTACTTTACTTTTGACTTTATCCCAAACGGGGTAGTCAGAGGCAAGTGACTGTTGCCGTCACCAATGGTATAACCCAACGTACGTACGTAACGTAGGTGGTGAGCCTTCCGCCGCTTACCGGGTTGATTTGGTTTTTTATCGATGTTTTCCATCACCGGAGAGTTAGTCGGAACTAAACAATAACCACAAAGATTTTGGTTCGGGCCAGATTTGAAGCCGGGACCACACGATCCGCGATGGAGTGCTTCACCACTAGGCCACGACGCTCTTAAGCGCGCTGTTTTGGTCTGTCGCCTCTGTGTCTTCTAACGTATACAGACGCTCGTGTCATATTACAAACAATCCTATTTTGTATTGAATACAGAACGTCTGTAAACGTCCATTAAATATGTATGGATTAAGAATGTGACATATAACATCAATATATGAGTCAGGCTGCTCCGCTGAAAGTGTTAGCAACAACGACGACGACATCGATTACTATACTGATTGATTTAATCGAAAATTAATTACCACAACTTTGAAACTCGTAACCTCATCACTGTTTTAATAACTTCGTTCATAGTCTAGCCCACGTAGGCTGTTTACACACATACTCAACAACATTTGTTCTACGAGTTTTATTATGACTCAATACATCAATTAAAAATTATTTTCCATACTTTTATTGTACTGTCGTGACATTTGTTGTTCATTCACATACGAAAAGGCGACGCGCACAAGAATCACGCGCAATTCTGCTGATGGTGATACGAAGTACTCGTAGGTACATAGTAAGTGATTCGGATTCACACCCCGTGATTCGGAAGGGTTTGTTTACCTTATTTTTGCAATGCCTGCGCACAGAGATAAGAACTTAAGACGTAAAATTAAATTGATATTTATTTTTGTATGAAAGTAAAATGTGCCAAATTATCAAAATTCGTGGAACAATAAATGTTGTTGAGTGTGATGGTAGCTACCTGGTCTTGCGAGGTTGTTGATGTTTTATCAATAACCCTGTATATTTTTCACACGTGTAGTGTAAGTAAGCATCGAAGGTACTATGATGTCAAAGACTTCTTGGTACTTCTAACACATTACATGTAGTAACTTAATGAACTTACTTGTACGATATTTTAAAAACGTATGCGTTCGTCTAAAAATATTTGTATATTTTTATTCACCGATTTCTCTGTCAATCATTAACTAATTTTTCATGCTAGGTATCTTATTCGAATGGGGTCTACTACTGAGGTGGTCACATTGGAATCCCAGGGAAATCAAGAACAACTCTAATTTTATAGACACGTACGTACAGAGGAGTTCACATCAGCCTTTACATAGGGGCACCATATATGCTGCTGACATACGAGTAAGACCCATTTTGCAATGGTTTTGTTAAGGTTGATTTGAACGCCTCTGTACAACGTATATTTTCTTATAGCTATTTTTATTAAGGTATTTATTTGAAGTATTAACTCTTTGACCACCCGGTTGAACAGGGATATGTGAACAATCTTAGCAAAAACTAACAATAAAATGATCTTTCAAAAAATCAGTGAAGCACTAAGTGGGAGCGCCTTGAAGGGCAAATGGGTAAAGTACTCGTCTATAACCGTCTACTTGACTGTAGGAAGGTTTATGTTTAAGATCTGTAGGTAGTACTTAGTACAAATAAGTTATCCAATCTATTTTCACTTTAAGATGATATGCCGGAAAGTTCTCATTTTTCCGTGTCACGCATACTAAGTATTTAATACTAAATAAAAAGAAACTGGCAAAAGAAAATGTAAAAAAACTACATATTTAAAAACTATTGTCCTTTCGAAACTTATCAAGTAATAAGTAATTCTAAACATAATAAGTAAATTATGAACTGTCAGGGATATCATCGTAAGGCGAAAAGGGTATAGTTGAGTTGATGTAATATTATGTAGGTACTAGCTTTACGCCCTCAGCTTCGCCAGCGTTATATATCATGGCCAAATTACATAAAATCTTGATAAATTGTAGCCAATGTGTTATTCTGATGTATAAGCTGTTTTACTGTAAAGTTTCATCCAAATACGTTCAGTAGTTTTTGCGTGAAAGAGGAACATACATACATCCTCACAAACTGTCACATTTATAATATTATTTTGATGTGTAAGTATATAGCTAAATTTTCAATGTTAAATGACGATTCAAACGAACTCTAAATTTTTGGTCTACTTAAAAGCATTTTTAAATTTGAATTTGATGATAAAATGGATTATACTTGACTCACTTAAAGTATGTCTACCAACCTTTTATTACACAAAGTGTAATTTATAAACCTTCGAACGTGAATTACAAAAAGATAATAAAAGGAACTACACAACTGAGAGTATACGTGTAGTTAATGTATATTTTTATTCAAAATAGCTGTATTGGTTATTGTAGGTTGCTCTATGGGATCCGTGGCTTGCGGCAGAGATCTAATCCCCCCTTGCAAACGGATTCAGTTTCTCTTGAACAGGGGTGTTCATATGGTTCATATGGCTGTTACTATTAAACGTTGGCATGGTTGCTTGTTGGTAAGGCACTGATATGTCAATCAATGGGCGATTTCAAACAATCGATAAATTCGCATTTGAGTGGCCTTAGGCCACTTCAACCTCTAGGATACATTTCATCCTGATGTAATCCCTAGGGACTCAGCAGGGAGCCAGTGAAGTTTTTATGGATAAGTGCGTATACAGCAGCGGCACCTAACGCGGGTTTAATTGTGTTTTCAAACCAACCAGGAGCCCGATAAAATATACACACAATTTTTCATCAAAATCGGTGCAGCTATTTGAGAGGAGTTAGGTGACAAACACTGGTGCAATAGACATACCCCTAATAGTGGTCAGAGTTAATTGCGTAGAAAAGTATTATAATATGTATAGACCTATTGCTATTACCTCCCTTCTTTCAAAGGTTTTGGAGCTTGTGTATGCCAAGCTCTTGACGTACCTAGAGGATCACGATTTGATATGCGACTACCAATACGGCTTCCGTAATGGTCGGTCGACTGGCGATCTTCTGGTGTATCTCACACACCGCTGCGCTCAGACCATTGAAAGTCAAGATGAGGCTTTGGCTGTTAGCTTAGATAGAGCTAAGGCCGGGTCTGGCATCTAGGTCTTCTATCAAAGCTTCCATCTTACGGACTGCCCGAGGGTTTATGCGAATGGGTTACCAGTTTCTTGTCCAGCAGACGCATTAAAGCCGTTGTAGACGGTAGTTGCTGCGATAGCTTGGACATCAATTCTGGCGTCCCACAAGGCTCTGTGCTATCTCCTACGCTATTCCTCTTGCATATCAATGATATGCTCTCTAATAATGGTATTCATTGCTATGCGGATGATAGCACTGGAGATGCCTTTTACACAGGCCGAGCAAATATCCCTCGTACCTTTGTGGAGGAAAGCCGAACTAAACTTGTGTCTGAAATCGAGAATAATAATAATAATAATATCCCTGGACATTATTCCACACAGCGCCATCTAGCCCCAAAGTAAGCTAATTAAAGCTTGTGTTATGCTAGAGTATGCTAGTTATTATGCTAGTTATACTAGACAACGGATAAACATACTTAAATACATTTTCTTTTGTAAATACATACTTATTATACATAGGAGACACCCAGACCAGTACAAACAGACATGTTCATGCACACAAATGTTTGTACTGTGCGGGGATCGAATCCGCGACCTCTGGTGTAGTAGCCAACTTCTTAACCATTACACCAAGTCGGTCGTCGAATACCCTAGCTTGGGTCTCCGATTGGGGTCGGAACAATTTGGTCCAGTTTAACCCCACTAAGACACAATTTTGCGCGTTTACCGCTAAGAAAACTCCATTCAATGTATGTCCTCAGTTCTATAACACTAAGTTTTCACACTTTGAACACTTTGCCTTAACGAATAGTATTGGGATCCTTGGTGTGGACATATCTAGTGACGTACAGTTTCGCAGTCATTTGGAACGAAAGGCGAAGTTGACATCCAAAAAGCTCGGTGTGCTAAACAGGGCGAAGCAGTACTTCACTTCTAGGCAAAGACTGCTGCTGTATAAAGCGCAAGTCAGGCCACACGTGGAATACTGTTGTCTCCTTTGGGCAGGAGCGGCTGGATATCAACTCAGTCCTTTTGACTCAGTCCAGAGGCGTGCGACCCGGATTGTCGACGATCCCAAACTGACGAGCGGTTTAGAGCCGTTAAGTCTGAGGAGAGACTTCGCTTGTACAACGGGTTTTGTTCTGAAGAACTGTTCGATATGATGCCCACGGCTACTTTTTACCACCGCACCGCTCGCCACCGACAGGGCGTTCATCCTCACACTCTGAATCCGCAATGGTTTCGTACAGTTCGGTTTCAGAGATGTTCCCTTCCAAGGACGCTTAAATTTTGTAATGAACTCCCTGCTGAGGTTTTCCCGATGAGTTATAGTATGGTATTCAAGATTGGTTTGAAAAGGTTTTTGCAGGGTCGACAACGCGCGAGTGATACCCCTGGTGTTGCACGACGTCCATAGACTGCGGTAACCGCTTACCATCAGGTGGTCAGCATGCTTGATTGTCACCGAAGTGATATAAAAAAAACATATATAAATAACAAAGATGTACATATATAAATCTACACTAATATTAAAAAGAGGCAGTGTTTGTGAGTTTTTATGTTTGAGGCAGGTAATCTCCAAAATTAACTGATTTCTAAAACTCTTTCACAGTTAAAAAGCTACATTATCCCAGATTGCAACAGGAATATATTAGTTTTGAAATAATAAGTTTTCAGTCAGATCAATTAACAATTATAAAGTAATCCAGGAAAAAAGCGCTATTGAAAATCTTTACGTGCGCGCGCTGGTCCCACTGTTGATTATACATGCATACAATGTACTACATAAATATAGAGTTTTAGTAGATATATAAAAAAATCCGCGACACAATACATCTATCTTTTATAAATAAGTACGTATAAGGTATGTTTTGTGTTTAAAATAATGTAAACTAAAAGGTAGATTTTCAGAATGATTACTACACAAGCATAGATTAAAAGTAATTTCATCATAAAGAGAATTTTACGGAAATAAATTTTGTTCATAACAACACACAAATTGAATTAATAGATTCTGATATATCGTGAAATTAAAAAATACGCTCGCAAAATTATTATATTTTTGCGCATGGCACGCGGCTCTCGCTCGGCGTTCGGGGTGAGAGGCGGCGCGCGCTTATTTATACCTAACCACGCGGACGAAGTCGCGGGCAACAGCTAGTATTTATAGTATAAAGCTAAATATTTACCATTTAACTGTTTCAGTATATGGTCTGCTACTTAAGGGACGCTTACTTACCGATTTGGTTTATTGAAAGTTAAATGGTTTATGTAATATAAAATTCTTTTATTTTCAATTGGGTACTATTGGGGCCAGAGTAGTGCAGATCTTGACTTTCATGGAGATGCATTCTGTAAAACTCATTAAGAGGTAGGTACTTCAGTCCATGTTCAATACCATAAGTAAAGGTAGAAGTAACATACTGTTCTTCAGATTGTAAAGAGGATGTAATTTTTACCTGTTTTATCTTGTAGTAGGTACGTAAACTACAGCTCAGGCGTACCTTTGTATGTTGAATGTCTTTTTCTGTTAATTAAACCGTCATTTTTCAAAATATGTGACTAGGTAAAGTAAAGTAAGTAAAGTAAAAAATCATTTATTCATTTAAGCTTGTACAAAGCACTTATGACATGTCAAAAAAGTATACAGAAATAATAATAATAAACGTAAATAAAATAGTACAATATTAGTACACATCGTGAATATACATAATGTGAATCTACCACCGGTTCGGACGTTGCTTCTTATCGAGAAGACTCCGGCAAGAAACTCGATAGTTACTCTTTTCAACTTTGTTTGTTTTACAAAAAATAAATTCAGAGTACAGTCAATGCGAGTAGAAAAAAGAACACAATATTGAGCAGAGGAGCAGATTATTCCTACTATGACCACAAACTTTTGTCGTTCAAGTATTTATTATATTTATTCCAACTTGTACCAGTAGGTTTGCGTCCTAGCTGTTGCTGACTGTACCTTTCCGTTGCGTTTATGACACCTAAATATATATTAACAGAAAAAAATAAAACACTTACTGATCCAAGATATTTCAGACTTTTGTAGATGTAGTAGTTCATCTGCTCGTGGATTTTCGACAGCAGGTATAAGGATGGTTGGAAAACCCAATGTCATACCATAACCTGAAATATAAAACCATGATAATAGTAAGTAAATAAGACAAATCGGCCTTTGTCGTGACAGATTGTGCGACCTATGTCTGTTGAAACACTTTAGAAAATAAAACTAAATTACCATCGCTCTGGGCTGAACAAATTCGCATTTCACAGTCGCAAGGTACAAAACAATAAATAAAACCCAAGGATAGGAACTACCAGTACCTGATTTCGATTTAACGATTTTATGGTGTCGCTTGAGCAAACTTTCTTTGCAAGCCCTGCTAAGTTTGGGTTCCGAGGGCAAACCAAAAGAGATGAATGTACCAGCAATATTATATTTTTTATTTCATTTAATTTTTCTTGAAACTTCAGATATGCACAAACAATTACAACAAAAAATAGCATAGCATCCTTTCGGCGCAAACGTCTCATGACGTTTAAGATATGAGAACATTTGCCAGGCAATTAACCCCTTGGTATGGGTTTTTGTTTTTAACAAAAAAGACATAACAAATTAAAATAACCAATTCTTCACAACTTAAATTAAAAGCTACCTTGAACTTTTTTTTGCCCCGTATTTGCTTCTTAACTAAGCGTCAAAGTTAACTCACCGTAGGCTCGTGTGATTAGTTCAAAATGCCAAAAACATTTTATAAACGATGTGATTCTAATGAATCTGATGTGTAACCTTCTCAGGATGTTTTTATCTAATGTCTACGCTCGCGTGAAGGTAACGGTTTTCTTTAAGTTGACCAGTTGACCTTCACAAATGGTTCTTATGTTCAAAGCATAAGGCCCACATGTAAAGCTTGACGTGCTGTCGTGTGTACTCGAACTTTCCTAAGAAGCTCCTGCCCCGAACTGCCTCGCCAAATGTTGAGGTATTGATAGACAAGAACAAAAAAAACAACGTCTGAGAGCACTTAAATTATATTCCTTCGCGTCACGGCAATAAAGTATAATCTACTATGCATGCACAGCAAAAACAAAAGTGAGGCAGTCTTAATTCGAGGACTACAAATGCAAACTATGTATTTATAAGTGATTTCGTGTGTATGTAGGAATTGAGCTCGAATATGGTTGGTTTTCCCAGGTAAGTTTTTGACGTGTCTTTGCTAAAAATCGATGAGTAGAGTTTGACTAGTATGAAAAAAAATATTTTCTATGTACTTCAAATAGTGATTTACCAGGTAACAAAGTTTCAAGAGATTTTATATTTATATAAACATTTTTCTAAGACCCAGAGTCTAATTACGGTGCAGTAACCTGACCTACATTTTATACGTAAATTGCTTCATTTCAAGTTTCTGGTGCATCATTTGGATAAGTAATATAATTGTAGAAAATATTAGACAAGCTAAACAGCTAAACAAAGTAACCCTAAGCAATGATGGAACTAATCTAGAAAAGCATTCTACTCATTAGATGAGTTTTTTGAAGACAGCCGCTAAATTTATTTTTGTGTATCTCTGTTTATTTCTTGTATGTAAGTATGTGACGTGACGTTCTCTCTGTTATATTTTGCGGTGCCCCTACGGGGTGTCATGTGTTCATGTACTGTATTTTTTTAATAACACCTGTATAACCATGGGACAAGCAAATAAATAAATATGAAATATGAAATAATCTATACGGTATTTTGAACAGACATTTAGTACTACGTTATCGGACTAAAGAACCTGATGCTTATTGAACTTGAACACTTGAACAGCAGTGCACCTTGCCGATAATGCCGATGCATGTAGGCATAGAGGTACTCGTACCCTATATTTCTGCTGCCACATTCACATTCTATTCATTACACAGGTTCACAGTACCTGTTTACTCGCATGACAAGCAAAGACAGACACATTATTCATACAATTAAATTTAATCTATAAATCTACATTGTCTCAAGTACGTACTTAAAATTACAATTGCATGTATATGCACTTGTCTTAAGTTTGTAAGTAATTATTTTACTAGCTTATTAACGTAGTGAAACCTTTTACTGCCCTTTGTATGAAACAACGTTCTATTTTTGCCTTTTTTGTGTTGACATGGTCCAACTATCTTCATCCACTCTCATCATAATACTCTCAATCATTTTGGGATGTCTAGTTTCTTTTAATATTTTTGGTTGTAATTTCAAAACATCGATCATCGCTTCTTTTGCAATCTTGTTGGTAGTGGTTTTGAGTTTTGTCTGTGAGCACTCTCATTTTTTTAACATTGCCTAGTAAAATAGTGGGTCAAGCCCTTTCCTCTCCTCCATTTTAGCCTTAATGATTTTAATCATTTGCCTAACTATTTTAATAGATATATTTTCTTTTTAGTAAGATTAATTTTAGGTTAAGATTTGTATATTTCATAGTTTATAATTTTTAAGGCTGCGTTCCAAATAGAGTGGAAATTACACTCTGAGGAGTGAAAATCACTCGAACCCGTTACAAATTGACCCCGACTGAAACCGAGGTTGACCGTGCTGTTACCTGGCAGTTTCCTAGTTGTTTCGGAACGGGTTAGGGAAGGTTACGGAAGTGCGAATTCTACCGGTGCCTGGAGCCCGATTAAATTTACCTGACGGCTGTCAGACGAAGGTTTTGCTCGTTTTGTCTCTCTCTCTATTCGACGAGGATGAAAATTACTCGGCGAAAAGCGATTTGGAACGAGCCCTAATAAGAGATTCAAAGTTATAATTGGTAGTAAGTATTAAGAATTATTTCGAACCAAATTAAATTTAAATATTTTACTCGTAGGACTTTTTCGCTGTGCCAGTGGTAGATAAGAAAAGTCAGTAACCCTGATGATACTGTGTTATTCGATTGTAATTCACGGTTCTGGACGATTGTCTTGGTATGACGACTTCACCTTGACGACTGGTCGAATATTTATAAACAATACCTAACAACGTGAGTGTTAAATCTACCGTAAAAACCAAACTCACTCAATCTACTTAACTTCTAAAGCACCCGGTAAACGATGTAATTCTTTGATAATAAACTTTACCGTGTTTTTCAAATTATTTGATGGTCTACGACTTTTACGTACAAATATGTTTAACGGGCTCAAAATAATGGCGCCTATGATGGCAATTTTTTTGAGATCTTGTTATCAAGTCCTTTGCTTGTTACCTTTTTACGTGATGGATTCGCCTTTAAATACAAATTGTAAACCGTTTGGTAAGGGTCATTTTTTTTTTCTTTTAGATCTCCAAAAATAATAACCTGTAAGCCGGTATAGACAGGTTAATCCTCAAAGTTGCTGTCTGGTATACATTAAGTATTACCTACAAAGAACCATTCACATCACAAGAGACGACCTCTATCAAAGACGGTGCATCGAGCTAACTTTATCAAATCATGTTTCCACCAGATGAATTCCCTGTATTATCCCCTCAACAAGATCAGTGAATTTTATTAGATTTAAATTTCACTGTTTACTACTCCAAAAATGAATTCTACAAACGTGTTTTGTGAACCTCCTCCCCTTAAGTATTTACCACTAGCTTTCCGCTCGCGTGAACTTTATTTTATACATAACACCTTTATAAATTACTATTTAAGTTAAAATAAATATAGTGAACCCAATAATCAATGGTAAACAAAATTTTATAAGTTGCTCATTTTGAGTGAAAGATGAAAAACGAGACAATATTTTTAGTAGTTTGTGTCGTACCTGTACTATGTTGGATATAATCGGTTACCTTCTATGCATGATTGTAAATAAACAAATAAAATAATGTGTTTCGATCAACAACTATCGGAAAGCCTACTAGATGATCTTAGATGTAAGTATTTTATGCGTTTATTTCCATTTGACATTTAATTATGTAGACACATACATACAATGAGTAGATATACAAATAATTAGATGAGAATTCCACTAACTTGAAGTTGACCCCTTACATGACACGTAACAGGACAGCATCAATTAAAAGAGTGCTCTTATCTTTTATTGTTTTTCAGAAATCGTGTGTAATACTAGCATCCACTGGTCAGTACCGGTGGTACTGGTCACTCCTAGATGCCTTACCCAAGAGTAAAAGATTCTTCACACTAACAGCGAGCAACTGTGGAAGTGCGGTGCGGAAGTCTTTTCTGTAGCCGTAGTGGTGGTTCGTTGTATGCTCCCCGTCAGGCAAAGGATCCTTGATAGACGTCATCTGAAAAAAGGAAATGTCGCTTATTTATACTCGGGTTATGTTATGATGACCTATTTTAGAACTAAATACTGTTAGGTTTCCCATAGCTAGGTTGATTAGCCAAAGGATAACTAAGTAAGTGGTTCGTCGACGCGCTCCGGTCAAAGAGCACTAAACGTAACAGTGTTAGCGCGAGCGGTACGCTAAATTAACCTGCAAATGGTGTTAGAGGCATGAAAATCGGATTTGACCCGTAGCACGGAAAGCAAAAATTAAAAAAAGGGGAGGAGTTAAGGCGACATCTTTTCTTTGTAAAGAAAAACAAAAATTTGCTCTGAAACCTATCGTGTGTAGTATTTAATGAAAGGCTTACTAAGCCAATTTAAAAATATATACTTAACATTATTACATTTTAGTCACTTGTATAAAATAAAATAAAAATCATTTTCAAAACATACCAAGTGGGCTCTTCCAGATATGATACGGTTGAATCATTTTTTGTAAAATATGTTTCAAATGGTACGTAGTATCCTCATAATATTTAACTCTGAAAAATAATTTTTGAAAATATTTACATAAGTAGTATTTTTTTACTATTTTTAAATTGTACAAAATGTGATAAAATTACGATTAGTTGAAACAGGTAAAAAAGTTCTTCAACACTGAGGATGATAAATACTAATGCGGGTGGAGTTTTTAATATTATTTACGGGAAACGGGCGGTATATCAATGAAGTGTTATAATATTTCATGGGTAAAGCTAACAAACTTGAGCGGACCCTATATAACTTATTCTGTGCTCTAATGCCACCCAAGAACTGGGGGTGGAAGCTCAGCCATGTGATACAATTTGGGGAACATTATGGACCTTAGAGTTTAGAAGATACGCACTGGAAACTTTGTATTTATCATCCTCAGTGTCTAAAATTGAACATTTTATACATGTTTCAATTGTAATCGTAATTCTATCACATTTTATACAATTGAAAAATAAAAAATGTAAACATTAAAAAAAATACTCTTTCTGGGTTAGTTACGAGGATATTCGAACCATTCAAAGCATATTTTACAAAAAACTATTCAACCGTATCATATCTGGAGGAGCGCCCAAACTTGGTACGAGTATGTTTTGAAAATGATTTTTATTTTAATTTAGTACTGATGACTAAAATGTAATGATGTGTTATATTTTGAGGATGGGATCAGTAAGCCCTTTTATAGATAACACACACGATAGGTTCCAGAGTAAAAAATCGTTTTTCCCAATACAAAAAAAAGATGACGCCATACTCCTGCCCTATTTTTTTATTTTTTTCGTGCTACGGTTCAAATCGATTCGTATGGCCTAAAGAACAATCGTTCCGATTTAAATGCCTTTAACACCATTTGCAGGTTTTGACTTAATTTCGGGGTGTACCGCTTGCATTATAATAAGCCTACCTTGTTCACAAATCAATCCAAAAACAATTAGTATAGATACAAAAAAACATACATTATCGATCATACTTGACAAGTAAAAAATACACTGGCCAAAAAGTTATGATTTGATAAGGGATCAAGCGGGACTCAAGCGGCATCTCGTTCTCGTCTAGTTTCTATCTTTGTGTAGAAAACAATGCATTGTAAAAATATTAAATTGTGTTCAGAATACATACTAGTGGATATTAAAGGTACTTTACATTCGCCTAACTCGTAAGTATTTGCACTATGAATGAGAAACCATTAAATTAAGTGGCGCATAATTCAAGTTTGTTTTTTTTTATAATGGCCGTCAAGATGACCTCACACCACCTGATGAAAAGCGGTCGTGAGGTCCATATACACAGTGGATTTTTTCAACGTTAAAGTCACTTTAATCAGGGATTTTTTTGGATTCAAGAAAGTAAATGTGTGACCTCAAAACAAGGTAAATTAAGGAAATTAAAAAAAACATTACGATATCTGAGGTAACAAACAAAAATCTATACCTACATCCGGATTGAAAACCTCCCCATATTTTGAAGTCGGTTGAAAAAGGGGTCAAATATTTACGACAAATTTCCTAAATGCAGGACAAATACTAGTAGTTTGGAAAAAAAGAGGAAATGATAAGATGATAATTGGGAAACTTTTTTTTTACGGTAACTACATCCCACATTTTTAAATTGTATATAATATGGACTATAATGCGTTATTAAGAAATGCATTTTGTAGAATGAAGCAGCTGCAGCAGCAGCAATGCTGCAGCTAAATCATTATTAAAAGCCCTGTCTTCTCAGAATTATAATAAGTAGATACTCGTACCTTCAGCTTTGCATAATGCATAATGTTGCATAAATTGCAGACTTTTGTTTCGTTTTAAGTACACCTAACACCTAATGGATTCTTAGATAAGTATCAACTAATGTTCACAATAATTATAAAAAGTCCGTCACGTCACGTCACGATCACGTAGTCGAGTTGTACTCGTAGTGTAGGTAGTGTAGGTACCTACTTAACAACTTGTAAAAAAGTTTAAAAAAGTATGTAATTAAATATCGGCATAACTAAACTAAATAACCATCAGCATAGTGTTAACTTAGCATTAACTATACCACTTTTAACCTACAGAATACCTACCAGGATTTTTGCATGTCTAAACCATAGCCCAATAGATTATGGCTAGAGAAAGACTTTTAAAATATGATGTCGGAATGACGGCAACGGACAACATTGACCTTATTAAGACACCTAGCAAACCTTCTCTTAAGAAGACAGCCTCAAAAGTTTAAAAATGGAAACTATGATGCTTAAGTGGTTCCTGAGCGTGATCAGCCTGGTGCAGCTGACAGACGAGCGCGGTCTTCTCCTACTGTACCGGCCCAGGGACATCAGCAACGACTGTGTCTTCTCAGAACATCTCAGATATGACCTCTCCTTTGGTAACGGGATGTCGGATACGATCACACTGGTACGACAAACTATTATTTGAAATTACTTCGTACACAAAAGACAACTAGGTACAGGAAAACATACCGGCTAAGTGCGAGTCGAACTCGCCCTCCGAAGGTTCCGTACAAACCTGTAGGTATATTTATTTAAAATATTTTTATTATATGATGTGACTAAAAATTTACGGTTGTCGCAATTTTTCCTTTTTCTGTGCTATATGACGTTGCTTCGCACCAAATTTCAAGATTCTGAGTTCAGGAGAAGTACCCTGCAGGTTTTGATTCCCTTGAGAGTGTCGCAAATTTGCGGCATGCACGACTGTATCATTTGATTGCGTTGGCTTAGAAGTTTGATTTTTTCACAGCTACAAGGGACAGTAGACCTGAGTATGTCATATAAATTCCAGCTTGATACCTCCACGTGTTTCTGAGAAAAAGGGTCTTGACAGACAGACAGACGGACAACAAAGTGATCCTATTATAAGGGTTCCGTTTTTTCCTTTTGAGGTACGGAACCCTAAAACATTCAAACTGTAGTTGAACTAATCTCGAAATAGAGATTTCTCCTAGCAGACCGTGACAGGATAAACATTATCTCTGAAAGAGATTACTTCAAGCCGACCAAGACAAGATAAACATTGCAATTGTCATTGACACTGTGCAGTAATTAATTTTATTATCTTACCACATTGTATAGTTCTATCTCTATAGATAAAAAATAAATTGGTAAAACTAGTATGCGTATGCTAAACTGAGTTCTTTCACGTGCACTATGGTATCCCTCGAAGCATTTGGAGCGCACAAGACGAGGCGCACATTTATTATTCCTCGAAGCGCACTATCGATGTGCGCTTCGTCGAAAGATTAAAAATATTATTACACTAGAGGTCAGAGTGTGTAACTAACGGAAAATATCGATAACAAATGGTGAAAATTATTTTAATATTACCCATGTATATTATAATACTAAACAGACTAATGATTTATTTGAATTTGTTTTATTTATTAATATCCATTTCTATATTAACACAAAATCATTGGTACGCTTAGTTCCTGTTAATTTCTGTCGCCCTGGTACTTTTAGTCAAATTACTAACTTGGATAGTGAAATTATAAAGCAATACTTTACCATTAATGAGCCAAGTAGTAGATTGCACTTTATTCCAGTACATTTTCTGGTTTATGGATATCATTCACTACAAATCTTGCATGCCCTTCTCTATGTTAAGCCTCTTGTGCGCTTCGAGGAATGACATTTTAATATTTTTCATCTTCTGAGGATGCGCACATCAACAGTGCGCTTCGAGGAATAATAAATGTGCGCCTCGTCTTGTGCGCTCCAAATGTGTGCGCTTTGAGTAATTGGGTCAGAGATGTCCTCTTGTTTTACAATCACTGTAATTACTCGTATAGCAACAGAGTATAATAATCAACATAGTTAATGTTGAAAATCGCAACTACAATGTCTCAAAAAACCTCAAAGCTTGCATTACTTGACCTCTTTCTTCAGGTAACTTATAATACATATTAACGTTTTGATGTTAATGCATACCTATTGCTGCTTTCGTAAAGGTTAGTGTTCCGATGACAAGCATTTTGATGGATAGCATATTAATCTTATCGCGACTGTAGCAATTGAGCAACAGATAGTAAACAACAACAAAAATCCCTTGTAAGGCCAGACTTCAAGGCTCTTGAACTTTTTACAACATCGTTCTCAATAAATTCCTAAATACTTATGTAACAGAAGTGAACTATTTTCATAATTTCAGGTTTTTCGAACACTAAACGAAATAGACTACGCGTGTGGAGTTGAAATAGTGACAGATGCAGAAAATATATTCCTGCTAATCGTCATAAGATATCCAAACAACATCGGTGTGAACTGCGAAATGAATGGAGACGCGTTCACGGTGATGAAGAAGAGCAACTGTTTGCGCCTGTGTGACGTCATCGGCCAAAGAGACGTGTATAGTCCGTACTTCATAATTTCAGTGAGAGGGAGAATACGTTTCAGGTTCTTGAGCAACAGCAGCATTAATTCCGATATGAATGTAAGCATTGCTGAGCTACGATAAAATATTGCAACAATTTTTTACTTTTTCCTTATTTATATTGTTTGTCTCGAATCATACGTGAGCATTAGTTAAGAGGGTTTGCTTTTTGCGTTTGGGGTAGATTGTAAGCTTCACACTTTTTTAAGGTTTTCGTGATTATTTAGCTGAATTCAAATTAAGTATAAATTATCTCTATATTATTGAATGCACCTTTTAATTTCATCATCAAAACTTTAACTGTGTACAGTACATTTTTAAGTGTCTTATCAATTTAAAAAAAACGGTCTTTTAAGGTAAAACCTCCTATTACGGCGGTAACCAAAATCGACTCTAATTACGGTGGTATTTTTATTAACATGCTTTATTCTCATTAAAATTAGTCTAGGTACACGAAAATTCACTAGTTCAAAGTCTTTTGCTTTATTACATATCTGACATTTGCGAATATAACGTAGACGTACTCTTCAGAATAAGTCAGTCTCTGCCACGGCGGCGATGTGAAAGGACGTTCCTATATAAACGCGGTGCGACTCAGGTAAGTACACTCATATTAATATAATTGAGTTTTTCAAAGGAATATACTGTTCAATTTCATCAGTATGTTATTTATATGATATTTTTCTTGTTGTTATTACCATATATTTAGTGCTTTTCCATATTTCTAATAGAATATATTATAACCAAGAAAAACAAAATAAAGCAGTAATAGGAAACGAATGTTAAAGGTCAATCCTAATACGTTGGTATCATCCGTATTAGGGAAAATAGAGCGTCAGAAGTATTTGCTTATAACTTTCAAAATAATAAGTTATTCAATTGTTTAAAAGTTTAGTTGAAATTATGTTTAATTAAACCAACTTATAATCTTTTCTGTGTTATGTTTTATCCTCTAGAAATCCTATTTAAAAGTGAAAACTGTAATTGCGAGTATATACCTCCATAAAAGGAACTTCATAGAACCCATTACGGACCTAAAATGTATACAGTAATTCGTATTTTAAGGTTCAGAAAAAATTGTTACGTAGGCGTAATGAAAATAAGAAAATAAACTTCTATTTTTATTCTTCGATCGTTCTTTTGGTAATTCTGAAACCAAAAACGTACAAAGTAGAAGTAAACGTAAGTAGAGAGAGACTATGAAAATAAATACTGCAAACCCACGGTTAGTGTTTGATGGAACTATTGTAACTATGGAACCCACAGGGATTAAAAAAAACATGCCAGAACTATGCAATTGGAGTTGCCAAGTCACTAAGGGTAAAATAAAATAAAAAAATCCTATAAATGTGACATTTATATTCTGTGATATTTAGTGCCCAGGTTTCATTACCGTTGTTGCCGATCTAATAGGAAAAATAGTTCAGGGCCTAAACATAAAACAAACCAGTAGTATAATGTTAATGTAAGGAACCCCAGTACATTTAACGTTCTGATTCTGACCCTCTGTTATAGGAGCCGACTACCGCCGTAATTAGCTCGAACCTTAGTTATACCACCGTTATAGGGAGAATCGACCTGAGCACTTAAATATATATTTTGATGTATTTAATTACTTCAGAAACATACAGTGTCAGAAGCAATGTAAAATATAATCTATCTTTTTGTCGAAACAATTTTTTTTCATTCTTTAAGTTATTTGTAAATGCTTATTTTCCTTTCTCACTTTCAAATGTTGCTATTTGCCTCTGTATTAGGAGCTTTTACCTTATTTATTTTAGCAAATATTTGGCGACTACCTAATTTTAGACAATCCCATGTGTTTTTAAATAGTATTATGCACACAATAATAGAGCAAAAATTTAAGTTTGATACAATTCAAAGAAATAATCACGAAAATCTTACAGAAATCCAATATTTTCGATCCACCCCCAGCTAACGCTCTTAAAACGACATTCGAACTCCTTACAGCAGATATTTAGATATTGTACAAGAACCTAGGTGAGACCACCCGGTTTTGTACCCACAAAAGTAACGCGTCTCGAAAGCAACAAATGCTCTGGTAGACCCGTAAGTTTTTAAAGATCTCTTGTTAAATAACGTAAATTGTAATGAAGATTTATAGAGTATACTCTATAATCAAAGTTATATATAACGACATTCAACTTATCGAAAACAGGTTTGATAGCTAGAAACCAAAGAAGAAGTAGGAAATGTTACTTTCGTACCCAGGTACGAAAGTAACATTTCCTACTTCTTCTTGCGTCGTACTTTCGTAGGGAAGAGGGAGACCGGTCTCCCATACGATTCTTCTATGAATATCAATAGAAGTAAAAGACGACCACGGTCAGGTTTTAGTAGCTGGGGTCTTTGTTTTCCCAGGTGTTCCAAACTTAGGGCCCTGGGGATGCCTGTATGCATTTCCTGACACAAAAAAACGACGATTGACCTATTAAACAGATTTTTTTTGTCCCGTACAGGCTAACATGTATCAAGTAACGGCTACGTCGGCTCGCCAGAAACCCCTCAATGGTTGCAACCCCAGAAATGAATCAATCTGTGTTGTTTCCGAAGACGAGTACTGTTTCACCGGTGGGGTCGTGTGTGACGGTATTAAGAACTGCGGAGTTACTGACTGGTAAAGCACGTCATCGGTACAAAAATAGTTATTTTTCCCATCCAACTTTGGTCCCATCACGAGGTCCACACCACGTGATGGGTAAGAGGTAAGAGGTTACCGAACGATTGTCACTTTGAACACTAGAAGTAACTGTCCTTCGTGGCTGACTCTATAAGGCTAATCCACCAGGCCCGTATTTCCCTTAAGCACTTTGGCATGCACAAAGCCCCACGATCCTGAGGCCCTTAAAAACTTTTTTTTAGATTTTAGAACATAAAAACAAGGTAAACCAAAATATGTATAATATGGAGTTGAAATAGTGACGGATGCAGAAAACCTATTCCTGCTAATCGTCACAAGATATCCAAACAACATCGGTGTGAACTGCGAAATGAATGTCAAGGGCCCCATGATCCTAATGTGCCCAGGGCCCCAAATAGGCTAAATACGTTCCTGTTCAACTACCCATCCGAAAAGTCCAATATCTACACTGGCTAGGTCATCAGTTCTGTGAACATGACGACGGCGCATATTGCGACTTTGAATCACATATTTGTACGAACATTTGCTACATTTAATTTTCTGCTGGATTTGTAACAGTTTTGAGACAACAGCACAACACGCGCCGCAGCGTGTGCAATCAAATGATAGTGTAGGATTTAGGACTATTAATCATTAAAACATCTTGAGTGAAATCAAGTGAAATACTCATATTTAGATCAATATTGTCAACGGCAATAATTACCAAAGAGACCAAGTCTAAAGCTATCGCTGCCCACTACTTGACCATGCCCTGATTGATGAGGTTGTGGATGAGGTCTTTGAACGTTAACTGCCCAGACATAAATCTAAGTAGGTAACGCAAGGCGCGAATAAACTTTTTTGACGCCCACTGTAACGTTACGTACGATAGCGTTTTAGTGGGAATCCGTCATTTCTGAACCGGTTTTGGTTTAACTAGTTCATAGGAATAAGAATGCTTAGACTAGATTTTATAATCCGTTGCCAGGGTTGACGGGAACTTCAGTGCGTCAGAAGAGACGCACTGCACTCCTTTTTGAAAAGCGATGTAATCTTCATCTGCGTTACTTTCAGGCCGATTGGATTCTTATCTCGATTGGTTTCTTTAAATATGTATTTACATTATGTAATGTGTATCTATTTATTATTAACATTTTTTGGCTTGCATAACTGCGTGTTGACTTTCACCGCTTTTACAAAGAACACATTTTATTGAGTCAGCGATAACCAACGAAACAAACAGACCTTTGTATATACTTGTTTTTGAAGTTGATAAGTATACCGTTTTTGGTTAATATTACAAAATGCACAATTAGACCGCTAACCCACTAACTATGCCGGACCAGGAGATTTACCAGCACTGTAAAACTAGGTACCGAAGGAGCCAGTGGCGGCAAAAAGACCGATCCCGGCATTTCAGGTCTGCCTTTCTGGCAGTAAAACTGCCCGGCAAATCTACCGCGCAGTTCCGGCGCAGTTAGAACGCGGTTCTTCTGAAGATGCAGTTTGTACATTGAGAGGCAATAATAATAATATAGTCAAGTTTTATTAACTTGATTTTTTTACATTTCGGCAATTGAACGAAACGGAAACTCTCGTTAGTTATCATAAAACAAGCGAACCTCTCTCAAGACTTTGTTGATAATTATAGGTAGGTACCGTCCTGCAAAAACAATATGTCCGATTGTCAGCTTCATTAAACTGACATATTGTTTTATGTCTGCCCACAATCCGTGCATCAAGAGGAACATAGATTCCCATAGCCAGCTTCAAATTCTCGAAGCTCGGCAGTAAATAACAGCCTGGAAATTCAAGCGTAAGGGGTGGTGGAAGGTTTTTTCAAAATGTTTTGTTCTTTTTCACTATAGGTTCGACGAACGCAAATCTGACTGCGAAACGGCAGTTGAACGCATTGGCTACGCGCCAATGGTAGCCGTGGTAGCTGTGATGCTGTGCCTGACGTTGGGCGCCGGCCACCTGCTGGCGCGGTTCTTGCCGCCTCTCGCCCACTCTTTCTTCATCTTCAACGCAAACGAGGACAACAGGCTGTGCATAGATCCTGTCTTCAAAGCGCCAGACCACAGACCTTACGACATGAACAAAGCCAAGAAGGTTTCAATTATACCCGTAAGTCTCTCAACTATTCCCTCTTTAATTTATGATGCCAAATTTGATTATTTTGGAATTTGAAAATGTATATTAATAATGGATGATGGCAATGATATTGGTGGTAGTGTAAGTAAATGAAGTATTTGTATAGCTGTTCTTTTATTTTGTCAATGTACGTTATGTTATTAAGTAGATATGATCTTTTTATTACAGTCTATTCTCATTTCTCTTTATTTTATTGTTGTTTGTATTTTTTCCTCATTGTTTTTTTTATTTTTAATATTTGAAACTAACTGTCCGTTAGCGGCTTCGCCCGCGTAGACTGCCTTTCCCGTCAAAATATAGCCTAAATTAAAAAAAATATAGCCTCTGTCACTCCCTGATAATGTAGCTTCATATTGGTTAAATAATTTTTAATATCAGTCCAGTAGTTTCGGAGCCTATTTAATACAAACAAACAAATCTTTCCTCTTTATAATATTAGTATAGATTTGATTGAACGTTGTATTTTTTGACATACCAATCCGGATATTGTTTGATTGTTAATATTTTAACATACTGTATTGCGTGACATGATCAATTGTACTCGTAACTGTAGACTTGTAAAGTACAAAAGACAGCCTGTTTTCACTATGGTAAAGTTGTCTTGAAGTACTACTGTTAAAGTTTTATTATGAATGAGGGGGAAGGTGTAAGTCATAAATAAAAACGGATCAAGTGGAGGAGCCTTTACATGGTCGGATATGTGTAATACTTAGTTTCGTATAATCTATAAACAGGGTGTCGCGGGTAACCTGTACAAGCGAAGGTCTGTGGTCTGGGGACCCCAAAACCAATCGATTGCGCGCGGTGTATGTTTCGCGATTATTTGTGGTTTACGAGTTATGATTCATGTAACTTTTTTTATTAAATGGCGTTCAAAACATATGGAAAAAACAGTATTTCCCATTTTTATAATTTCATATATTTTTCCGATTTAGTATTCAGTGTGAATGCTTCTGAATCAAGTAGCAATGAAATGAAAAAAATAGCAATAGCAAGAAGGGATGCAACGATACGGCTATTACGATACCAATACAAATGACGAATACATCGTAATGGCCAAATACGATAACGAATTACGATACGAATGCATTACGATATTTGTTTAATACCATTCTGATGAATTTATTGGAAGCTTTGTTGTATTTTATTATTGTAAGACTAAGTAAAGTAAAAGTATAAAAAAAGTTATGCATTTTTAATCAATATAATTATTTATTAATTTTATCAATTTTCATCATCATTAACTTATGTTTTAAATTGTTACTATTTGTTACATTTACTGACTATTATTTAATTTTAATTGTAGCCGTAATTTATTACTGGCAAATTCTTATTCAAAAAACACAACATTTTTAAGTTTTTTCCCTTAAGTCGGAAATAAATGTATCGTAAAAATATCGCATCGTAATATTTACGATAACGAATGATCGTAAAGGTTTACGATAATCGCCGATATACGATTATCGTATCGGTATCGTTGCATCCCTAATAGCAAGCAATGAAAAAAATTATGCTTGTACCTAAACTATTTCTGCCACAGTAACCAAATAAGTGACACAACCCAGAAATTTTAGAATATTTGTAAAAAATAACATAAATCGAAAACTACAAATAATAGCGGAACATACATTGGGGTCAATCGATAGGTTTGGAGTCCCCAGACCACAGACCTTCGCTGGTACATGTTACCCGGGACACCCTGTATAAAAGAAAGTCGTGTTAGTTACACCACTTATAACTCAAGAACGGGTGGACTGATTTTCATAAGTTTTGTGTTTTTAGATTTGTCCACATCGGGAATAGGATAATAAGATATTTTTCCATACCAAATGTTCACAGCTGGCATTTGTCATTAACTTTTGACAGAACGAAGTTTGTCGGGGCCGCTAGTATTTGATAATTTGAATATTCGCCTAGGCGACTTCAAGCGACTTTTGTCCCAAAAGACAAAAAGAAAGAGCTTAAAAGTAACCAGATTAGTTACAAATCACACGACCTGACTGACAAAATATGATATGTTATCATCCTTGAAGGGAAGGGGAGTGACTGAGCTTGATACGGATGCAAATATTATCTTTTTTTCTGGCCGTTAGGTATCTAGTTCCTCTTCTGATGATGTGACTGAAGAGTTTCTCTCTTTGGAAGCTTTCGGGCCAGAGCAACCTGAACTGGACTCGGAGGCAGTGACCCCAGAAGACATTAATGTGAGCATGTACCTTCCCAATTTAAATTTAGAGATTTATTATAAATTACAAACTTAATTACCTATATCGTCAAAAAGTCTTTAATAGAATATCTTTATTGGATCCACACGTCATAAGACAAGGTAATTAATGGAATGCCTTGCTTGTTCTTTCATTTGAGACCTTGATGCGCACGTGAGTAATGAAGAATATAGTTTGAAAAGTGATAAGTACACCTTCCGACGACGCGACATATATTTCGAACACTCACTTAGATGTGGGTGGCTGGTAGCAGTTATCAGTCTAACGAATGGTTCATGTAGCGAATACAATATAAATAAAAACAACTACAACAACAATCCCGATCCTGCTATCCTGTTTGGATTGAAATTGAGCAGGTGCTAAACCAGTGCTTCCCTGCTTCACAGTTTTAAATAGGTTTTGAAACTGTGGTTATTATGTGTCATTTGATAAGACTAGTTTTGATATTACAGGAGCACCTGGGCGATAGAGACCAATCAGAGCTGAAGATAGCTCCTCGAAGGAAGACTGCCATGCGAGCCATGACCGAGCTGGTGCAGCGGCGCCTCAGGGCGGTGACGATGGCGGGCCGCGGCTGGTCTGCCGGCGCCCCTCAGGTGCTGTAGCGAATGCCCCAGCACGTGGTTTCAAATCAAGCCAGAGAATAGAAACTATTACTATGTATTTATTTTAATAATTTTAAGGACTGATTTTTTTTTTTACTACACACATACTATCACGACTTTATCCCAAACGGGGTAGTCAGAGGCAAGTGACTGTTGCCGTCATGGTGAACGGAACACCCAGAAGCCCACTTTTCACCAATGATGTTAGAACCCAACGTGGTACGTGGGCCTTCCGCCGCTATCGGGGTTGATTTGGTTTTTTGTCAATGTTTTCCATCACCGGAGAGTTAGTCGGAAATGAAACAATGAACACAAAGATTTTGGTTCTGGCCAGATTTGAACTCGGGACCACACGATCCGCAGTACGAGTTGGAGTGCTAAACCACTAGGCCACGACGCTCTCAAAATTAGAAAAATAATGTATAATAATTATTAACCTCAAAGGGACAGGCGGTCACTGAACTACTTAGCGCCTATTACCTACATATGAACGGGATGAATTTCATACTGATAATTTTAATTTCTAGATTGCATATACCCAGGAGGAGATTCTACTCTAATCACATTAATGGTATGCGTTTACGTTCACTTATGAATTCGTATGTTTCGATAAGTAATTACTATAATTACAATTAAAAGTAGGGTTATTATTTAACTAGGTGTTATTTGAAGGAAATCTATAAATAGAACACTGAATTGGTATTTGTTTTTTCTTTGAGACAAAATTAGTTATGGTAATGGTTAAAATATTTATTGAAGATATTTTAGAAACATGCAGAACCCATTCAAGTTCGTAGGTACTTGTGTATGTTCTACTTAGGTAAGTACTCGGAATCTTCGATTATTCATGTTCATCGGTAGGTAGATTTTTAAGGATACATTTTTTTAAATATGGAGTACATAGTACTATCTATATTTGTAACACAAAACTTGACTGATCCTAAAGTTGCATGTCGATTCGATACTATTGATCACGTTGATTTTGAATCTTTATCTAATTTTAAATATCTAGTTTCGTTGCTTCGTATTTTCAAAGAGGAGAAATCTCACGCAGATAAAAGATGGAAGGTAATCTATACCAAAATAATAACATTTAACTAGTTGTTAAGTTAAACTGTCTAGCTAAGTGAATACATATTCACTTAGCTAGACAGACAGTTTTATCGGAAAGTGGTTGGGAAATATTTGAGCGCACGCTCCCAAATATCATAATAGCATGCCATAAGAATGTTGATAAGTCCTATTATAATATCAATACCGTTCTATTGAAAAGTTTCAAATGACATACGTTAAAGTATAGGATTCTTGTTAAATAAACAAATTAACTTACTGTTCTGTTCATCTGTATTCGCTGGCTTTGTTTGATAGTATGGTGTTGATGTTGAGCAATGACTGTGACTGTTCCTCTCGGTGGGTTTAGCAATCGTAGGTAGGTAGATACGTGAGCCGGCCCGGCGGGGAACGCACGCGCACAGTCGACCGCCGCGGACGCGTGTCAAGGCACTGCTGACGAACGGTGAGGTCGGTGAGCGGCTGAGCTGCACACGCAGCCGAACAGTCACCACTCCGCTGTTACCCGCCACTGTCCTGCCTAAGTTGTCCATCACATCGCATAGGTAAACCAACGAATTAGGTTAGAATACTCAAATCCGAAGGAATCAATGGATCATCATGACCCTAGCAAGGTATATATAACTAACTAAGTCATTATAAAATGATAAAATCGCAATTCAGACAGCAATTTTTAGTATTTGACCTTGCGGGATCTTCAATGGGCGGTGAGCTAACGATAGCAAGCGACTGACAATTCAGTCGCATTTCGAATAAGAGAACCTAGCCTAGAGACGTGATCGTTTACATGGTTCCTATAGGACAAATTAGCCTTCAAGAAGTTAAAGGGGGTGCCTTCTGCTTAATTAATTGCGTTATTATTGATAGTCAACGTTATGAAAACAAAGGCGAATGGCCTATTTTTAAATTAAGTCACTACTTCCGCCCGTTACAGCACTTGCAGTTGAGTGTCCTTAGGTAAGGTCTTTTTTAGGCTTCTCAAAAACAAGTAGGTAATGTTGTTGTGCTGGCTTAAGGTACAATTGATTAAAAATATGTAGGACTAATATTTTTGGTACCTACAATACATAATTAATTGTCTTTTCAGAGTCATCGAAGATACAGTAGGTAGTCGATCACAACAAGTTCCAGAAATAAGGTCCCAATGTTTCAAACACAAAAAAATTCAACATTCTTCATTTCATTTACAAAAAACAACTTTCTCAGTGCCCGCTGGCTTAAAATCGATCGTATGGATTACGATGTAGCCTTGCTTGGGAAGGTTAAGTTGTTAATACGTTGTTTAACCTTTAATCTCTGAAAGACTGTCCTATCATTGACATTGCTAGGACAGACAGGCTGTAGAGAAGGAACCATCGTAAGAAGACCTGCACATTCTCGTGGAGACGTGCCTACATGGATAACATGGAGAATGGAAACCTGTAAGTACAAATCCTGGTGGCTTGTGGTATAACAGAGACCTCTGTATGTGTGTGGTGTGTGTGTTAGTACTGCATTTCTTGTCCTGAAATAGTTTGTAGGAAAATAAACCCGTTTGCCAATGTACAGGGAAATTATTTTCATCCTATCCGTTAAATTTTTTCATCCAAATCTTTATTCAAAACTTTACTATACTATCAACATTCAATTTTTTATCAAAATATCGTAAGAATAGAACTCAAGATTTTATGGTAGCTAAACAAATAAAACTGTTGTATATGTAAAATAAATGTATGTGAGTAGGCCACTGGGCAGTAGGTACTATTACCTATTCTGTGCTTGCGCTAATCACAACTTCTTGGGACACTCTGTATGGAGTAAAGTAAGAAATATAACTGTTTTTTTTAAACTATTTTTTTAAACTCACTAACTAGAGTACCATGACGTGTGGCCTTCACTCACATTCACACCGTCAAATTAGATTTTTGTAACACACTAAAGTGAGGTCAGTCGGACACATTCCGAAGTTGAGGTAAAATTTTGAACTCTGCCGTAATAAATTATAGCTACATAACTATTTTTACAGAATTTGAATCTTTATTCATACATACGATGTTGGTTTCTCTACTACTCTAAAGGATACTCGTAGTTATTCGAAGCGTTGAAGTCATTTTAAGACACAGTAAACGCACAAATAGTGCCAATGATCCGCAGAGCGATTCTTAAAAACTCACAATAAGAAAAGAAATACGCCGAGTGAACCGAACACACTTCGAAGTAGCGTTCGCCTAACCTTGATTTGGTATTCTCAATTTGTTTCAAAGTCTGAGTGAAGCGGAGTGAGTCTCGAAATGGGATAGGGCTTGCATGTATGTGGCAATTATGAATCGATAAATCGATAAAACTTTGTTTAGTTTTATAAACAAGAATACTTTACTAAACGGCGAGGATTAATGTGATATGACAGTATTTTGGCTGAGTCTACATTATTTATTGTTTGATTTTGATTGAAATTTCAATAGATTTATTTTTGTGGCTCAATATCCACATCGCCAAGGCTTTTTGGACCAATGCCATTACGCTTGATTAAAAAAAAAACAAAAAAAATGGCGACAATGTTGTTGTTGGTTTGGCGTTTGGATAAAAGTAAACTTTCTTTGTGTTTTCTAACTAAATATAATGCTTTAATGCTTCATTTGAGTTTATATCAAATAAAATATGAAGTAAGTATGACTACGTTTACTTTTCTATTATTTATACTTGGAGTTTTGGTTAAATGACGATTTATAAATTTTAAATTGTAATTTGCAGAACTATCAAACAGAAACGCTGAAAACTATTCTGGAAGAGATCCCAAGCGTACCCAAGGGATTTGCTAAAATGGAGAGTGCTAAAGATGTAGTTACAAGGCATTGAGAGTGGTTGGCCGCTTAAATGCACAGCATGGAAGGAAGAACCAAATCCTGGAAACAGGACAAGGTATTTTTGTTTTTCAATAGATTGCATTGACAATACAAAAACATACATGCAATATATTTAATTTCAAGAAGGCTTTATGAGTTTATCATAATATTTCAGTATAATTTTTACCTAAGTTTTGTAGGCTGCATGCATGTGTGACAGATTAGCCATAACTCACCTAAATTCAAACTTAAAATCAAATAATAATTAAGGAACATGCCTAGTTTTTGTATTTACTGTAAAACATTGTTTAAAGTTAATTAATATGTGTATTTTTTTGTTCTAGGTCGACAAAAACTGCTGTAAAGAAAAAAGCTGCATTACATGCTCAAATTATGCCTTCTGGGCAAGGTGCAAGCCACTCTTAGTATTGGCTTTAACTCCAAAGTTAACTTAACAGACCTACCTAGCTGCCATTTCCCACTAAAAGTGAGTTGAACTAGTACAAAGTAGTAGTAGTACAAATGATAAATTTTATTCAAACGGCTAACAAAATGCTAAGTTGGGGATCCAAATATGTGTGCATCTAATTGAGTCATGATTGGGCTTATCAAAAACTTAGTTCGAATTTTTTGTATTATACTTGATATACCAATGTTATGTAATGTATCAAAATGGTGAAAAAATGAATTGAATTGTTATAATTCATAAAAAAGTAGTTTTTCAAAACAATGAAAGCTTGTAGATTAGGTTCCATCTACTCATTTGAGTTCAATAAAATTGTTGTGTAATATAATATAATGACTATTTTTTGTTTCAGCTACAGGAATTCGTAGATGGCTCGTCAAGAGCCACATCAGCAGCAGTCAAGTGGTTGTAGAGTGCAGCAAATGACTGGATGAACAGCAGTTAATCAGAGAAGTTGAAAACAGCACTGCTAAAAGCTGTAGCTGTATATGCAGCAAAGGCAGACCATCAACTTATCCTGAGATTGCTGCAAGGCAAACGGGTTACAAAAAGGTCCACATATTCTGGTCGCTAATTTCGTTATTTTTAAGGTGGTTAAAGAAGTGTTATGAAAATTAATAAAAGATCCTGTGATTCAATAATATTTTTCTTTTTTTTCACCTTGAAGTATTATTATTAATATTATTGTGTGAGTGATGTGAAGGCCTGTTGGTGCAGCTTGCCTTTAGCACTGAAGGTTGTGGGTTTGTTGTGTGCCTGGGTGTTATTACTTACTATCTAACTAAAAAGTATGTTGAGAAATATTTAAGTATGTTTATCAGAACGCCTCCGTGGCTGAGTGGTTTCAAAGCTTGGCCCGAAACTCAGAGGTAACGGGTTCAATTCCCAAGTTGGGCAAAGTGTGTTTTCGGAACATGGACCAGGGTTTGTGATCACCAACCCTCGTTTGACAAGCGTGGTGATTTAGCCAATACCCATCAATTGTGGTGATGACTTGATTACAATGAGGGAAGCCTTTGCCCAGCAGTGGGGCAATATATAGGCTAATTACTTACTTGAATGTTTATCAGTCTCTGACACCCATAGTACAAGCTTTGCTTAGTAAGGGGTCAGATGATCTTGCTTGGTGTAATTTGTGCTAGATATTTATTTTTTAGCCATGACGCCGGGTTAGTAAAAAGAAGTTCTTTATTTACATTGAAGTCAGCTTCTCTGCACATTATGTGACTTAACTATAACTCTCTTTTTCTACACTTGTCATTCGCACCACTTGACCACACACTGTTTAATTTTGATAAAAGAATAATCAATGAAGAATATTTACACTTATTCTCTCTACTCTTATTTAGGTCAAATCTTGCAAGCTGAATTAGAACAACTTCCACTCAGCCTACAGAATTAAAATTTTACATGTTAGTGCAGTGCTGATGGCAATGAATTTCAATGATAAGCTTGACCTGATTCTCCAACCAGAATTGGACCGGCAGCTAACTGCACAGTCACGAAATTGTATTAGTATTCGCATTTAGTTACGATAACCTGTTCTTTGACCTGGCTGTTTCCTCGAGGGTGGCCTCCAGACAAGTGAATTTATTGATGTACGTGGAATTTTGGATACATAAAAAGCATAATTTTAAAAAAGCTGGTTTTTATACATTTATTCTTAGAAATAAATTTGATTAAATAACCTCAAATTAACAATGGAAATCATTCATTCAATAATTAAACTGGACGCCACGAATTATTTTTAAAGTCTCGTCTACATAACTGCCCATCTATAAAATTATTCTGGGATCCAGCGATGATCCAAGGGTGCACTGCTGGGTGGGTAGTCCTCGTTTGGTTGCAGATATTAAAAGCACGCTAAATGCTAATGCTCTTTAGCCACCATGTCAGAATCATAGTGGAGTACTGTGAACCAGCAAATAACTGCCTTCATTGTCCATGCTTAGACTTCAAGGTAGGTACATTGAACTTTCAATTACATGGGCGTCGAACTTTTCATCTTGGTTTCGGCTGGTAGACAAAGCATAGTCTCATAAATGCCTTGCACACACTTTTCTACACTCCAAACAAATTTTTTTCTAATTATTTGACCGAAACATGACCAAGGATTTGATTATTTCCACTCGTAAATTCCAAACTCGATCACTCTGTAGCAACGGTTTATTTGACAGATTATTTCGAGTTCCCTGTGTCGAGATGACGGTCGAGTTCACGTTGAGAATACCAATTAAACGTCATTCCTATACATGTGATGTCAAAAATCTCCTTTACCATAGTTCCATTTACTAACGCTCTCCTAGTGGAGGAGCTACCGTCGTTTTCTTGTTTTAGGAATGCCAAAGTTAAATCTCACAGCGGATTCCGCGTGCGGGGTACGAAGCGAGTTTTTAAGAATAGCTCGGATATCGTTATCAAATTAGCAATAAATAAATTGAGGCATCTTTTACATTGCGCTGGTTCTCCCTCAGGTTTTCCCTCATGTTAATAAAATCAGTTCTGAACGAAAGGCGGTCAATGTTACTACCAGAATATACACCTTCAACTGCGAGTGCAAACTGTGCAAACCTACCTCATTGCTCTCCGGCTTGTGGCAGTCTGGTAAAAAAGAGTCCCAATCAATTCTTCCCACACCAAAGACTAAGTTACTTACCTAATATGACCAAGATGCCACATTGCATCGGTGCAACAAAGAAAATGTAATTTCATGATATCCATAACATAACTCACCTGCTAGTGGATTCTCGAACTCGAAATATGACTAAATGACTTATTCGGTGGGGACTGGGATCAATTAGATTGATTGACAGTTATTTATATCGTGTAAGTATGGCTGGTGTGGCTTGCTACACATTTTTGATGTAGGTTAGATAAGAGGCATATGTTATATATTATAACAGAAATAATTGCCTAATAAAAGTTGGTGCAGGTACTAGGCAGTGCTTATCGCAAAACGTAGTGTTTATATACTCTTTTCTCATCGCTAGAAGAATCAGAAAGAAAAAGAAAAAGTGGCTCAGATTCAGTGGTGCATATAACTAGATATCACCGTTCCTATCGTTTAGAAAAAATATTAGTACCTACCGCGGTAATCTGTGGTTTAGAAGTTTATGTTTTATTTTGCAACTCTAGATTATTTTCTAGTCTGTTTATAAAAGCTATTCTTGTCTGAACAATATCCAATTCAACGTGTGGGTAGGAATGGCGGGTGTATAGTTTCAGAAATGAATTTGTTGTTTATGGGTCATTCTAATAGGTGTATGGTAATAGTTGTGATACGCATTTATCAAAATTAGACAAAGCTCAAAATGCATGCTTACGAGTTATCGGGGGATTTATAAAAAGTACTCCAATTCATGTAATGGAAGCAGAACTAGCTTTGCCACCTTTGTTTTTACGAAGACAATATCTAGCTGACAAATTTTGGCTGAAAAATAAAGCTGTTAGTTTAAATTTACTTACTAATATTTTGGATAATCTACGCAATAACTCATTTTGGCGACGTAAAAAGAAACCACTGTTGGTAATTTCACACGAACGTTACTAAGACATCCCGACGTTTTGTAACAGGAATCTTGAAATTTTCTCTTTAAATACTTGGGTTAACAATATAGATTTAAGCGATCATTTAAAAGCAGATATTGAAAGTATTGATCAACCAAAGCGCGTTTCTGATAACAGACATCTCCTCAAAATTTGTAACACTATGTTGGTTGTTCAATATTCTGCCGTTTTATCATTTTTTTACAGATGGTTCAAAAGTAAGTGATGGTAATGGTGCTGCATTTTGGGATTCAGAAACTGGGGACAGTATAAAATTGCGTATAAATTCTAACAATTCTATTATGCAGATGGAAATGATAGCAATAGTAGAAGCGCTGTCGTATATGAATAGTGTAAATAAGGACAAATTTGAGGTTTTTACGGACTCTAAAAGCACTATTCAACACTTGATGAGGAGCACGACGTTATTTAGGGGTATTCCTTTGTAATAATTGATTTGATTCGTAAGCTTAAACGAGACAATAAAAGTGTTGTAATATAGTGGCTTCCGTCCCATATTGGCGTCCAGGGAAACGAGACTGTAGATCGACTTGCAAAAGAGGCTATTGAAGTAAGTAGGGGATCATTGTCATTATTTACCACCACACACAGACATTTTGTCCGAAGTCAAAAGAAAGGGTTTTATAACATGGTCGGAATATTTTAATTAAAGATCGCTGACAAAAGGAATTTGGTACAAGACAATGCAGCCTACTCTTTCTCGGGCTCCTTGGTTTGATAAAGCGAATATCAAAATAAATGACTTGGTTATGGCTTTAAGGCTTCGTTCTGGTCATATCCCATTAAATAGCTTAGGTTTCATGATGAAATAGATTCCTTCTTCCAACTGTGATATTTGTAACGTTGTAGAAGATGTTTACCATATAACCATGGAATGTTCTCGATCTTATGCCTTAAGGGGTAAACTATTTACAAATAGATATGAGGTTGGAGCCTGTTTCATTTCCTGATTCACTAACAGCCAAAATACTTTACGAAGCCATACAAATTATTATTAAATCTAAATAAGATATTGTTTTCCTACTTTATGTAAATTAGTGTATTTAAGTAAAACTTATAGGGGGTGTCATGTCTTCAGATAAAACCCCTCTTAAATAAAGAATTTACAAAAAAAAGTTCTAATAGGTAATAAAGTGAGTCTTGGTCCAGACGGTAAGAACGACGGGTGAATGCTGAAAATGAATGTACTTAATGTAGAAATAGATTGTTCTGCTAAAAACATCCTCCACGAAAAACCAAGTTCAGTTTACTAATTGATTTTACTTGGTAGAATTAAAGCCAACATTAACAAAAATTACAAGCAAAACATGATAAATATACTTAAGTAAGCCCTTTCTATTATGTTATTTCCGATATTCCGTATTTTTTTTCAGATTACTTAATTAAAAATCATAATATTTGTCACCAGTGAAGGTAAGTACAAGCATAGAATCATTATGACCTAAATGGTTTCTTTTCATACTTTCATAGATTGATTCAGGTAAAACCAAATTATTTGTATGGGATAATGCTGACAAATCAACATTTTTAGGTTCCTGTAGATACTGAATATTTTTGATGATGGCACGCCTACTTATTATTGAAATGCTATTGGAATTGCTAGCATGGCCAGAAGTACACATCAAAAGTGTCTAGGGATCAACATATATTTTTGCAATAACTTTTCTCCTGATTGATATTAATTAAAATTTTCTTTAAGGATTCATCAAATAAAGTGTTTTCGTTTGTCTACAGTAACGATAAACCAAGTCACCTTTGCATTAATAAATAAATTTGCCATTTTCCTAATAAAGGGATTTTTGACATTTGAACCACTAACATTAAAGTTCGAAAAAAAAAATGAAATAACAGTTTTCTTTAAAATTTTATTGGGTAACTTAAACAAATAATAATTCGTGTTTCTACCGCGAACACTAACAACACAAGAACATCGGTTTGGCATACTCAAAATGAGTTCATCCAAATCACGCTGTGGAATGGCCGCCCATGTTCGTTGCAACAACAAAAAAAGGTCTTCTTGCGACTGGATACCCTCCATATTCGGCAGAGCTCTTCTCTGTAGCATATCCCATGCATGCTCAATCGGGTTCAAGTCTGGCGACTGAGCAGGCCAGGGCAGGACATTGATGTTAGCTTACAACTCTTGCGGTGTGCGGTCGTGCATTATCATGCATTAACTGAAATAAGGGACCGATTTGCACTTGTAGAGGAACGATGACGTCTGATACAATCGTCTCAGCATAAATTTGACGTTTCGTCGCATTTCGTCCACTTCGCAATTGGTTCACTGCGTCCATATCGCGAAACGTCATATTCGTGAATGGTCCACTACGCGAATAGTCAACATCATGAATCGTCCACTTCGCAAAACGTCCACTTATCATAACGTCCACTTCTCAAAACGTCCAATTCGCGAATCGTCCGTTTCTCTTTTGGTCAACTCTTGATGAGAGTAGGGTATAATTAAATTAGAGTGTTTACCGCCATCCCAGAAACATTCGGCATGTTATGAATACTTTTTTTGAGGTTTTTGGAATCTTAGGACTAAACATAATATTATCAAGGATTAATAAAAAATATACTAATAATTGTATAAAGAAAAACTATTTATTATCCTGTTTCCATCTGTCAAGAAATACTACTTTTGTATAAAATTGCAATAACAAAACGCAGTTCTGTCATTATAGTATGAATATAAATAAAAATATTTTGAGGGTACTTATCCTCTTTACTGTGGAAGGGCGGGTGACGTATTTCGCGCATCTGTCAGATCGACGTGGGTAGTCTCAGGAAGTTCGTGTCTGTGTTACTAATATTATTATGCTTCTTGGAATTCATAAATAAATACTGTGTTTCTTGTTACGTGTCGAATAATATCTAAAGTGCAATGGGCGACATTGACGAAGATATTGAATTAGGAACTAATCAAAAAGGTAATGACACTGGTATATCATGGTTATCGGTATAATCTCCATAAATCAAATAAAAATGGAACTTCATTATGGAGATGTCACAAAAGATTGTTATGTAGTGAATCTGCTACAATGAATGCAAGAAGGAAAAAGATTTTACGGGAAACACGACATGTATGTGGACCAGATCACAGTAAAAACGAGCCAGACAAATTGATTACTGTGTTAAAAACAGCTGTCTGTAGTGATTTAGGTCCAGTGCAAAGAATATTTGAAGATAAAACTGCCGATATGGTACCTGAATCAATCCCGAAATTTACGCCTGTTAGGGATTCTCTCTACAGAGCGCGAAAGAAATGTATAGAAACGGATACTTTGACTTTTGACTGCCCTGAAAAGTAACTCTCTCGGTAGCTTTTAAAAAAAACTTTTTGTTGTTTGAAGATGGTGAAGTGGAAAAAATATTGGTATTCGGAACAAATCTGGCTCAAAAAATAACTAAAAAGGCAGGCAAATACTAAGCGGACGGCACTTTTAAAATTAGCTCCGAGACCTTTTTACCAATTATATGTTGTGCATATGGATTTGAATTCTTCAAAAACATTTAAAAACATAATACCAGTGTTTTACGTTTTATTGCCTAATAAAACTGAAGCGACCTACTTGCGACTTTTCAGAATATTAAAAGAAAACTTGGGAGTCAGAATGAAATCCTTTAAGAGCGATTACGAAAAAGCGCAGTTGAACGCTGCGCATACCGTTTTTCCAGAGGCGAAGGTAACCGGATGCTATCATCATTTCAATGATGCAATTTGGCGGTATTCGAAAAAGATAAAACTAAATAGAACCAAAGAAGGACGAAATGTGTCAAGAATGAGTGCAATGATCCCATTATTTCCAGCCACACATATACCTGAAGCTTGGCGATTTATATTAGATACTGGCCCCGACTGTGAAATTATGAATAAATTTCGACAGTATTTTGAAAGGGAATGGTACCCAAAATTATCGCCATCTATTTTGAGCTGCGCGCATCAACGCCATAGAACGACAAATGCGCTTGAGGGTTGGCACTCGCGGCTTAGTAAGCGAATTCCGAAAAATCCTAATTTGTTTTTATTTCTACACCAATTACGAAAAGAGACCAAACATTATGATACCAGAATAAAGCAATCCTTGTTCAACAACAAAAAGAACAAGAGACTGCAATGTGATGTTAAATTCGACAAAGAATATGAAAAAAACTGAAAAAAAAACGAAAAAGGTGAATTAACAATAAAACAATTTTATAGTAAAATAATTTATTTAAAATTATCTTTATTTAAACGTTGATGGTGATTTATCCCAACTTTTTTTGTTGATTTATAATATACTTAGACCTCTAATTATTTAGATTTTATAGTAGATTGACATTTGGTTGACTCATAAAAATAATTTTAAGAAGATGATAATTACATTTATTTGCTTGTGATACTTTTATACTACGAGTATTAATATTTTGTTTAGATTCCTCTGTTTTGTTTGTCTCTATTTTGTTTGGTAAACTACTTTTTATCAAAAGCGTTTAAATATAAAACTGTGCCTTATTCTATTAACATAGAAGAATTTTGATTAAAAGTGGCATTTGGTAGAAATATTTAAAGAATAAATAAATAGATATAAGAATGATTATAATAATAAGTATTAAATAAATATCAGACAATAACATCTCTACAATTTCATTTTTAAAGCCTTATTTTATCTTTTGTTCTAACACTTATAAACAAAGAAAGAGTATATTTTAGAAGTTGACCAATTGCGAAAAGGACTAAGTGCAAAGTGGACCAAATGCGAAAAGGACTAAATGAGAAAAGCATTAAACTGTAAGTGGACCAAATGCTAAGTGGACCGAATGCGAATTGGACCTAACGCGAAATAGACATGTTTTCGACTAGTGGACCAAATGCGAAGTGGACGGAATGCGACGAAACGAAATTTCGTTGAGCGTTGAGGTTGCCTCTGATCCAAATCAACTCAGTTCTTCCGCCGATCCAAATACCCGCCCATACCATGTTGGTTCCACCACTATTAGGATGGACTTCCTGGCAGGATTTTAATGGCTGTTGGCGTCCAGGGGTTCTCCAGTGTCGTATACGTCTTGTATCCGGTCTCATACCAAAACGAGACTCATCAGAAAAGCACACGAAACGCCATTGTTCTTCTGCCCAATTTCTGTGTTCAAGAGCCCATTGATATCGAATCCTATGATTGTGCATTGCTATAGGTGGTACCCTTAGCGGTCTTCGGGAATGAAGGTTCACTTCATGCAAGCGGTTTCTGACTGTTTGGTCGCTAATTAAGTTCCCTGAAGAGTGATGAAGCCTCACGGCTAACATCATGGCGGTTATTGTTGGAGCTCTTCGAGTTGTGATTTGAATGTATCGGTCTTGTCTCCGCGTGGTGCAGCGATACCGTCCTCCATGGCGCTCAGCCACGGTACCAGTGCTTCGGTAACGTGTATAAAGTCGACTGATAACACTCTGACTTGTATTCAGAGCTAAAGCCACAGTACATTGCCGGGAACCAGCTTCTATCATTCCCACGGCTCTGAGCATTTCTTCCCTGCTTAAATGACGTCGCCGCTCCATAATAACGTTGGTTTTAATCAGTAGTAGGGAAACAGTAGCACTAATAATGTCTTCAATGCGTTGTATGTTTTTATAGGGAAAATATTGACAGCTGATTTTCATCTTTTACTCGAATTTGATTGACAGTTCCTGTTTCAAATTATGAAATGCACCAAAAAGGATCCATATAAATTTATAAAATCATAAATTTATTACAAAGCCACATCTCAATCTCAAGAAATCCGCATAAAAATGCTTCATCCCTAGACACTTTTGATGTGTGTATACAGAAGTATAACAAGCTAGCAAATAAATGGTCATCACTATGTAAATTTGCATGTATCTTCAGGTAAAATCAATTAAAATGTTTTTTTATTTTTTTATTTCAATGGTCCTCGATTTTTACAGAATGTGCCCGATAATACAGCGTAGCTTGTAACGATTTTAATTAAAATTTTCATAATAGTGATAGGTGGTGCGTTCCTGTAGAAAACAGTCATTTTAAATATTTTTTCATCCCGCCACCTCGGAAATGGTATTTTTGCTGTTCGATATCTGAGCGCAAAAGCCGTTTTTACCCGCTTGAGGTTAAACTAAATTTGAATTTAGAACATCGCGTGCACTAGGTATGTGATTTCAAAACATCATTAAACCTATTTACTTCGTTTTTTTTTTGTAAGGACGCCGCTGCTGGGCCTCGACGGCCTTAGCAGCTTCACCGGTCTGTAGGATAAGCACAGAAGGCTCTAAGGGCCCCCTTGTGGGGTAGAACCTCGACTCAGAGCGTTACTTGAGGATAATCTGACATTTTGGGGAGAGAATTTACCCGGCACATGCCGGTATCTAGAAAAGGAATTCAAAGGAAGACGCGACGCGGGCCTGTGCCGGCGCGGACGGAAGCTCGGTTGTATGTGTGTGGAATGCGCGGTCAGTCTATGGTGATTGGCGATGGCCAGGGTAATAGGGTCGTCCGGGTCGTATAAAACGTCCCGCGGACGACGCCGTCCCCCTGAGACACTATTTGTGTCTGGCAAATATCTTGCCGCCTCAACTACTAAGGGATTGGGGTGGGTCTGAGCAGATACAAAAAATTGGGTTGACAATTGCTTAAGGTACTGCATAGTCGGCAGTCCTAAGTCAATATGAAGATTTTCATTACGTAAATACCACGGGGCTCCCGTCGCTTTACGCATGAACCTATTCTGAATCACTTGTAACCTATGGATATGGGTTTTAGCGGATTGTGCGAACACAGGGCTTGCGTATGTCATAATGGGTCTGATGCAAGCCAAGTAAAGTCTCACCTTATGTCTAAGGGACAGTTTACTGCGCTTGTTTATAAGAAAGTAGAGGCGACCCAGCACGAAGGCTGCGCGGTCGCGTACTACTTTGACGTGGTCTTTGAATGTCAGACCGCAATCAAGGTGGACCCCTAGGTAACTGACTTTCCTTTCGAAAGGAATGGATCGTCTGAACATAGTAATCGGTGGAATGTAAGAATTGCGCTTAGCGCGATTCTTGAAAATAATGGCGGCGCTCTTGGCCGGGTTGACTTCTATTTTTTATTTACTGAACCACTGCCCGAGAGGGCGTCGGCAGCTTTTTGGAGATACCTTAGGATGGGTTTGGTCGAGCGAGACGTACAGTACACTGCTGTATCGTCTGCAAATAGGGCGACTTGGGGCTTAGGCCTTAGCCGTGTAGCCTTGAAGTCTCGGGATCGGGAAGGGATATCGCTGGTGTACAGCGAGAATAATAGGGGGGAGAGGACGGAGCCTTGAGAGACTCCTGCGGAGAGGGGGGGGGGGGCAGAGTCGCTTTCACCTTGTAGCGAAAGCTGCGATTGGAGAGATAGTCTCGTAGGATGAGCACGAGCCTATCAGGTACTCCTAGTTCGTATAGCTTGTATAGCTAGCCATTATGCCAAACTTTATCGAAAGCTTTCGCCACATCGAAAAAGAGAGCGCCGGTTCGATGAGGACGACGCCTAACGAAACCGGTCATTACGTGCTCGACTATGCGATGCACCTGTTGGACACACGAGTGTTTAGCTCTAAAACCAAACTGCTCGTTAGGAATTAGGCTTTAAGCCGTTTGAGAATTAATCGCTCATAGATTTTCCCAATAGAATTGAGAAGGCTTAAGGGGCGATAACTGGATTACTTCCATCTCCATAGTGCCGTATTTACGAGTATCATACCATACTTTTTTTTAATTTGTTTAAAACTTAGACTCTGAACCTCCTTGGTGTATTTTTGTTTTTAAATTGCTTTCCGCGCACCATTTTGTTTTGACTTCGTATTGTTATAGAATGTTCTAATTAAGAAACTTGAACACATGTAATAAAAACGAAAATGAGTGATTCCAGGGACGAAGAAGTTTATTTAACGCCATCCGAATTGACAGAAACTGTTAATAATGCGCAAATGAGCTTTCTCCCTCAACAATCACGCGAGAAGTATTTGAAACAGTACGATATGTTTAACTCGTGGTGACTAGCTAAAGGAGCCAAAACTTTCTCAGAAAACGTTTTGCTGGCATATTTTATTGAATTATCCGAGACCAAGAAATCAAGCACTCTATAGAGTACGTATTCAATGCTGAAGGAACATTAAAGATGAAAAAAGACATACCTACATATCGACACCTACATATCCTAAATTAGTGGCATTTTTAAAAAGAGCCTCATCTGGTCATCAACCAAAAAAAAGAAGGTTCTCAAAGCGTCTGAAATTGAAAAGTTTCTTAACGAAGCACCTGATTGCGTGTATTTGGTGGCAAAAGTAAGTCACTTGCACATTCAGTATCTACTTAAGTATCATCATCATCCTTGCGGTCTATCCCGGTTGTGAACCCACACTGGTGTGTGGGGTCCCAGGGTCCGCCTTTCTTATTTTCTTGGCCCACTTCGCGCGGTCTTGTGCATCCTCAGTGGTGAGTCTGGTAGCACGCATGTCACCCTTAACGACGTCGAGCCACCGCTTCTTTTGTCGACCTCTTCTACCGGTACCTGGCGGGGGCGGCATAGCCAGACATTTGTTGCCCACGTAGTTTGCCGATCTCCGTGAGACATGACCATACCAACGAAATCGGCACTCCTGCAGCTTGTCTGCGATGTCACGAACACGAAGGCTGCCGCGGATGTGGGTGTTACGCACACGATCTTTGCGTGAGACTCCACATATCCACCGCAGCATCCTCATTTCCGTGACGCGCAGCTCCTGCTTGTGTCGCTCTAGTAACGGCCATGTTTCACTGCCATATAAAAGGACAGGCCTAATGATGGTTTTATAGACCTGCCCTTTCAGCTTGATCGGCATTTTGGGGTCACAAATGACACCAGCCACCTCACGCCATTTAGCCCAAGCCGCGGAAATTCGGGCTCTGACGTCGCGGTCGATGTCCCCGGACGCGCTTAACACAGATCCCAGGTATTTAACACGGTCCGTGCGCTCGACCACGTCAACGCCTATGCGGACGGACTGGGTATCTGTGGTGTTGCAGGCCATGCACTCCGTCTTCGCCACATTAAGTTTCAGACCGCCGTGTTCAAGTGATTTTTTCCACTTATTCACCCGTTGTACCAGCCGTCCCCTGTCCGAATCTGCTAGCGCTATATCATCAGCATACATAAGCAACCAGGGTGGTTGCTCATGGTGGTCGAGGATGCTGTTTGACAGAACGTCTAATATTACGCTGAACAGAAACGGGCTAAGCACGGAGCCTTGGTGTACTCCAACGGTAATAGGGAAGGGAAGCGTGTCACCAACCGCCGTCCTAACTATGGAACTGGAATCGTGGTACATGTCCCGGATAATGTCAATAAAGACTTCGGGAACGGCCCTGGACCGCAGCGCCCAGCCGATCATCTCACGAGGGACACAGTCGAAGGCCTTCTGCATGTCTAAAAAAAGTAGATGCAGAGGTGTATTCTTCAGTCTGTATCCCTCCATGAGCGTTCTCAAGGCAAATATGGGGTCCATGGTCCCGCAACCAGGTCGAAACCCATACTGACATCCCGAGATTGTACACTCCTGTCGGATCCGAGAGTCTACAATGCGCTCGAGGCGCTTCATGGTGTGGGACATCACCTTTATGCCACGATAATTGCTGCACTCCTGCACCGAGCCCTTGCCCTTGAAGACTGGCGTGATAATGCTCAGTCTCCATTAGTCAGGTATCTTCCCGGTGAGGAGAATGCGGTTGAAAAGGTGGATAAGTATGCCCACACCACGAGAGCCCATCGATTTCCACGCTTCGATAGAGACTCCATCGGGTCCGACAGCTTTCCGGTTCTTCATGCGGCGAAGAGCCGACTGGACTTCATCAGGCGTTCCGGGGGCACTAGTCCCTGATTTGGAGGGAGTTCAGGTGGCTGCACCTCTTTGTGCTGCTTGTTGAACAGCTCGTGGAAGTAAGAGCGCCATCTCTCCTTCACCGCGCGGTCCTCGCATAGCAGGTTACCAAGAGTGTCATTTACACAGCGGCACATGGAAATATCCTGGGCCGCTTTGACTCTCGAACGTGCCAACTTGTAAACGAGCTTCTGCCCCTCAGACGACTCCAAACTTATCGTACAAAGGACGTAGGTGGTCACGTCTGGCTCTGGCTACAGCTCGTTTAGAGGCACGTTTGGCATCCCTGTACGCGGCGCGATCTTCAGGAGATTTGGACGCTTGCCACGCTTTGAAGAGGGCTTTCTTTACCCTAATCTCCTTCTGGACTGCTTCGTTCTACCACCAGGTCTCCTTGTCAAGCCCACGTCCACCCCGAGACACACCCAACGCCACCCTCGCCACCCAGGTGATAGCTGCCTGACACCTATCCCAGAGCTGTTGCCCGGACTCACTATCCGCTGCGATGCACAGGTCACCGACAGCGGCAGCAAAGTCGTGGGATCTGGCTCCTTCAAGCAGCCGCCACCTGGTTCGGGGCGGGCAGCGCTCCCGGCATTTGCCTCGAGGCTTCACTCGCAGGTCCATCACAAGTAGACGGTGTTGGGCAGTAAGACTCTCTCCGGGTATGACCTTACAGTTAGCTACCTTGCCGATCTAGGCTCTCCTGGTGAGAAAGTAGTCGATCTGGGTTGCGCTCCTACCGCTCTTGTAGGTGATCAGATGCTCGGGACTCTTTTTGAAGAACGTGTTCACGACGGCCAAGTCGGCAGTCATACACGTCCGGAGAATCTCTTCGCCTTCAGCGTTACGACTGCCAAAACCAAAACCACCGTGAACACGCCATATCTACTTAAGTATGTTCATTTACTTAACATTATCTAATACGTCCTTAGTGAATGTTGATAGGCATAATTATTTAAGCATATAAATTTTATTAATTTATGTGCTACAATACTCTTCATATCACAGGTTGTTCTTATCATTGGAATAAACGGAGCATGTCGAACTAATGAACTAACACAACTTAATGTCAAAAACATTGAGAAACATTCAGATGATGACTTACTGTTAATTAATTTACCTAATACAAAGACAAAAATAGACCGCAACTTCGTCATTCGCAAGGAACACGTGACAATTATTGAGAAATATCTAGTCTTACGCCCGCCTAACACTCCAATCGATCGATTTTTTCTACAATATCGCAACGGAGAGTGACAGCCTATGGGTACTAATAAAACTGGCAGTATCCCGCGAGAAATAGCAGCTTTTCTTGAACTTCCAGAACCCCATTTGTACACCGGTCACTGTTTCCGACGAACATCGGCCACACTTTTGGCCGATTTTCCCTTAGCCATGGAAGCTGGAAATCCAATGCAGTTGTGGAGGGATACATAGAGGATTCCATCCAAAATAAGTCCAAAATATGTAAAGGGATCGTAGGAGCCATTACACTGAAAGAGCCCAGTCAGATCCTTGGACTGGCCCTTCGACATCAAAAATGAGCCGAAACGAAACACCCAACCATCGCCCTCTTTCGCCAACATTTACGCCAAGGGAATCCGCTGCATCGGAACAACTATTCAGTATGACAGATAGTTTATCAAAAAACATGATACAAATCACTAACACCAACATTATAGTGCCTAACAAAAATATTACACTCAACTTAAGTAACTGTAGCAACGTTGCTTTAAATTTTTCTTAAGTACCATAAGTATTATTTGTTCTACTATAAATATTTTTCTGTAATAGTTACCTATCATAATGTTGTAGTAAATATGTAGGTACCTAAACTGAAATAAAAGTATCTCGTAATTGTAAATGTTTTATTTTGCATTTAGTCATTATCTAGCTGAGGGGGGATGAAAAGTTACGTGTTGCTCTCTTTTGATTCCCTCGCTAACGCTCAGGATTCTAATTTTTGAAAGTTGAGCACGCGGTTGAAAAGCAACTTTGCACTCTTGTTTATGAAATAACTATTGTCATTCTGTACAGCTTTCTAGTTCTAACCTTCTCTTAGCAAAACCTCGGACAGACGGATAGGCGGACAGACAGACGGACATGACGAAACTATAAGGGTTCCTTGTTAGGACTACGGAATAGAAAACCGATTAGATGCGTACTACCTACCCATTTCAAAATAATTTGTATTTTCTGTACATTAGCGGTACACTTTCTTTAATTTATTTTATTGGTATCAACAGACAGATTATCCATGCTTCATAATAATATCCTTGAGTAGGTATATGGATATGTTAAACTTTCAAATTTCGCCATTGTAAAATTACATTTATGTATTATCTCATGGATATTATTATCTATGAGCTATTCGGTTTTACCTGCATAGGGACGAATCCCGTAATCTCTTTTTTCTTACCACCTATATGCAGACGATCTTCAAATATAGCTACTTTCAGGGCAGCCTTGACGATCTGCATCAAACCATACAAGCTGTGAACGAAGATCTGTCCCGTATCCAGGACTGGAGTGACTTTTGGTCTTAAAATTGACTCTACCAAAACTCAGGCCATTTTCGTAGGTAGGATGGATTCCTAGTACCTGCCTTACAGTACTGTTGCCTTACAGTAATGTTGTTAGGAACCTGGGGATATTAATTGACGGCTCACTTGTTTGGGGTAAGCAACAAATTGTTATCTACAGGTGCACCTTTTACTCCAGCTGATGGAAAGCGGTCGTGAGGTCCAGATATGAGGCTGACAAGCACAGTAATGCAAAGCAATCACTGAGCTGGTCATTCTCATCTTGAAGGCCTGCATAAATGCCTTTTCACGCCCTGCTTGAAGACCCCGGGACTATAAGATAAAGGAAACACATGACCTGGGAGAGCGTTCCACGTCTGACTGGTTCGACAAAGAAAAGAGTCACCGAATCTTTTTGTGCGTGGGAACAAATACTGGACTGTGTGTGGATGACGCCGCAATCCAGCATGCGTGGTAAGGGAGTAGAAGGGTGAGTATGGGACAAGTTGGAATAACTCTTCAGAGCATTCCCCACTGTAGAAGCGATAGAGAACTTTCAATCTGGCTATGTATCTACGCAATTGGAGAGGCTCAAGGGTCATAGATGCCTCTGGGTTTCCGATAATACGGATAGCACGCCGCTGCAACCTGTCGAGAGCCACGAGCAAGTACTTGGCGGAACCGTCCCAGAGATGAAAGCAGTATCTATTCCACACACGAGCGAACTTGAGTTTTGTACAGAAGACAGAGCTGTTCAGGCGTAAAGAATCTTCGCACTCTGTTCAGGATTCCGAGTTTACGGGATGCCTTTTTGATGACGCTCTCAATAAACTTATAGATTGCGCAATTTTTTGCCGATACCTAAGCAACATTTCTTTCGTACAAGCTCTGCTTTTGCCTATTCGTGACAGTACTTTTAAGGCCTGCGCAAACGACGGATTATCCGAGGCGTACTTCTTTGTCCGTCAGAATAGATCCCATACAAACTGTATCGAGCAACGCACATAGAAGACTAAAAGTACACCGTACAAAAAGACGCCCACGTAGCGTTGCGGATTAAAGTGCGCGGGCGTTCGCGAAAAAAATAGAACGAACGAATTATGAGCAGTCAACGCACACGGCGGACTTTACTCCACGTTAAAAACCGATTCGAAATAAGGGGATGGACCCAGTATTCTCTTTTAAAACGTCTTCTCTTTTGCTTAAACTCACAACGTAATCTCAGAATTAGTAGGTATTCAAATACTCTCGGACAACAAATGATCGCACACCGTGTGCGTTGAGTCCGCGGTAAATCTGCACGGCGGACTTGTTATTCGCGGAGCGGAACTTTTTTCTCCGTCGCGGAGAAAAGTCCGTCGTCTGCGCAGGCCTTTACGGTGGGTTTACACCAAGCGAGCGAATGCTCATTCTAATCCCAATTCTATGAAATTTTCCTTGTCTGTCTTCTGTTTACAAGAAAAGAATTTGGGAGATGGATTAATTAAAAATCGATTTCGGTACAGCGCACATAGGGGAATTCTGCATTCCTGGCCAGGCGAAATTATTTGAGCAGGTTTTTAGGTAGGTAGGACTTAGGCAGGTTTCACATCGAACGGCGCGCCTGCGGCCGAATACGTCCGTTCGGATAAAAAATGTGTTGGATTACGCGTGCATGCCCGCGTCGCGTAGCCGTCGGCATCAACATAGTATACCTACTCTCACATCGCAGTCAGTCTTGTTAATAACTCCTACCATGTTGCAGTGTCATAATTTTGTTATAAAATGGTGAAATGGAAGTTGTTTTATTAGCAATCGCATTGGAAGAAGATGAAATAACTAAAATAAATTAAAAAATTAAAGTAAAATTTGGGTGGAAGCATGCGACGGCAGCCGAGCGGAGCCGACGGCACTAAATACTAAATTCCTCTGCGGCTTTGTAAATGCGCTCCGATGCACGCCGTTCGATGAGAGGTAAGTAAGAATACGCGCGCATGCCCGCGCAGCCGTCGGCATCAGCATATTAAACTCTCACATCGCAGTGAGTTTTGTCAATAACTCCTACCGTGTTGACGTGTCATAATTTCATTTTAAAATGGTGGGATGGGACGTTGTTTTATCAGCAATCGCATTGAATGAAGATGAAAATAACCAAAATAAAATTAAAAATAGGAAGTAGAAGAGGCATAGGTACATATTATTATGTCATCCACCCAAATTTTGGAGGATGATATGAGGCAGAAAAGATGTAATCTCGGCGAATTCCATACTCTTCATAATGATTTGATACATGATGTTAGAAAATTTCGTGACTACTTCAGAATGGATTATGAGAAATATGAATACTTGGTAAATCCCCTGCGTCTTTACATCGGTAAACACAAACTTCAGATGTGCTATACTTAAAATAACCTACTGCTCACGTATACGTTGTGTTGTGCCTTGTGCCCCAGCGCATGCGACAGCCGAGCGGTGCCGACGGCATCCGCGCGCAGTCGATCGTGTTCCGCTGAATACGCTAGGAGCCGACCGGCTGCCGCGGCATGCTCGCGTATCCGCTCGGGTTCTAAAATGTATTAGTTGGCTGCGAATATGACCTTAAGAATTGATAAATAAATAATAATTTCCTCTGCGGTTTTGTAAATGCGCTCCGATGCTCTCCGATGCGCGCCGTTCGATGGGAATCGTACCCTAATTAACTGTGCAAGCGAACCATTGTGGAGGCAATTATCCGACAGTGAACGTCATGGGCTGATGGATGATAATATAATAACGGAGTTTTCAGGATGATTTGGGATGGATGTTATTAATTAACTAATTATTATATTAAAAAAAATCACATTTAAGTGCTCGCAAAACACGATGGTGAAGTCATTCACTTCCCTCACTGCAACTCGCACTCAGCACTCGGGTAACAGAATAGGTTATAGTTGCTCGGGCATAGTAAAAGGATAGAAGTAGTTTGTCTTCATACATACGCCCCGACCGCTGTTTGTATTCTATGTGAGCGCGCCCTTAATATGCCCGTTCCTACGCGCGTCGCTCGCACGCACTGATAAAATTAAGAGGCACAGACTTTATGAGGTGAAATGTGGGAAGTCAGTCGTGCGTGGCCGTGGCCGTGCGTAGGTAATGCCGCGCACATCGACTCAACCATAGTAATTGATAGTAATAGGAAAGACTCGACGCTGCGCTGCCGATTGAAATTTTTTTTTCGTGTGCGTGAACGTACATCCTGTAGTTGAGCTCAAAAATTTGCTTTTCCTCTCTCTCTTTTTATTATGTGCGGACTCGACACGGAACACGTCGTCGTCTCTCGCTTGCAAGAACACAGCGCTGCGCTAGAGTTCGTGCTAAAAGCAGACAGCTCTCATCACTTGCATGCACGCTCCAACTGGGCAACTCATCGAATCCTATCTTACAGATAAAATACAGAAAGTGTGTATCAATGGAACGAATTCTTCCGGTACCTTTATTAGCATGGTAGTGCCCCAGGTATCAATATTAGGACCCTTCTTTTCCTGATTTTTATGAATGACCTTCCTCACTTTTTGGAAGGTTTTTGCGAGATTGTATCATTTGCTGATGAGACTTCCTTGATCTTTAAAATTTACCGAGGTAATAAAGCATTTGACGATGTAAATAATACTCTCTCCAAAGTATTGCATTGGTTCACGAGTAACAATTTACTACGTAATGCAAAGAAAACCAAATGTATCAAATTTTTCATGCCTAATGTTAGGCAGTTTCCGACCATAGTAAACATGAATGATGAACCCTTAGAAATTGTGAATTACACTGTATTCTTAGGAATTACCATAGATTACAAGTTACAGTGGGGTCCGCATAATGCGTCCCTGGCAGGAAGACTTAGTTCGGCAGCTTAAGCTGTCGGAACAATAACTCTCGACTGATGTCGCAACAGTGAGACTGTATTTTAGCTACTTCCACAGTGTGATGTCGTATGCTCTACTGTTGTGGGGCTCAGCAGCAGACCTCAACGCCATATTCGTTCTTTAAAAAGGGCTATCCACTCCATATACAACTTTAGACCAGTTAGACCACGCGACTCCCTCAGGGAAGTATTCACAGAGATAGATATTTTAACTGTGCACGCTCAAATTTATCTATGATAATATCATGTAGGTATGTCCGAAAAAACTTACATCTTTTTAAGAAAAACTGTGATATTCATAATCTTAATTATTCTAGAAATAAAAACAAACTTGTAACCAAGTCTTAAGACTGCATAAGGTAGAAAAATCTTTTGTTGGCCAATGTGTTAAATATTTTAAGATTCCTCAAACTCTCGTTGACCTGCCTCTACCCAAATTTAAGACACAAATTAAAGATAAGTAAATTTGACTTTAGAGCGTTGAGAGGTTAAATTTTAATTCAGGGTGATTATTAGGTTTCTTAATAAAAAATAAATAATTTTCACACAGGTAAAAGAAGTTTTATTATATTTCTGAGAGTGTTTAAGTTACAGTAGGTACTAATAATTTTATTATGAAACAAAAGACTTTTTGGTTATATCACGCAACGCAACTGTACAATTTATAACAAAATAAACGACAGTGTTTAAAAAAATACTAAATTTTCTTGGGGCATTGGAACCTGCGTATCATTTCTCAATATATCTACAATATACTTTTAATTGCACTATAGTACCGCGTAAATTTATAGCGATACTTTTTTTAAATATTTTATACCAAACATTGATATTTTAATCTGTTTTAAATAGTTTACACAATCTAATGGTATACAACCAAAATATTGAAGTAGAAATATTAAATAATACAATATATTAATTTAATAATAATTAAAAATATCACATCTTTGATCCATGATACCTCTGCAGTTCCTTAACAATCCTCCCCGTAATACATTTCGACCGAGACAAAATAACTGTTGTTAAATTACAATGATCCCAATCTTATCAGTGCCTGCAACAACATGGAAACGAAACACTCATCAGTTGAACAGACAGACAGACTAAGTTGTGATGGACGCGTGCGTGGCACAGCTAGAAATAACATGCACTACATAGGGGTGTGCCGTGCCACACTGCCTGCGCCTTAGGCCTGGCTCTCATTGGTGGTGGTCTCAATGGTGGTGCCAGTGGGCTTGTTCTTGGGCTTGGCCTGCGGCTGGGGTGAGGAGGTGGTGGCGGGTGCGTCGCCCTCCTGTCCGTTCTGGCGGCCCTGGGCGGGCTGGGCGGCGCCCGGGTTCTGCCCGCCCGGGTTCTGCCCGCGCGCCCGCACGCGGTACCCGCCGCGGTTCATCGGGCCCGGCCCGCCCCCTCGGCGTCCTCCGCGGAAGTTGCGACGGAAGTAGCTAAGGAAGAGATGGCCAAGATTGATGTTTGCTCTGAATGACAACCTTAACCACATACAGCTTTGATTCTTTACAGCTTAGCGTGTACAGGAATTCTTGACAACTAGTCTGGTTCTTCCCAAATTATCATGATAATCAGACTCAGGAGTCACCTGGCTGATTACAGTAATAATTCGTTCCTACTTTAGCAGGTACATAAGACAAAATAATGTATTTCGTTTACTCCTCCTACCAAATAAAATGGATATATTTTCAATAAGTCTAAACATATTTTACTAGTATGAATTTTACATCCAAATCTTTAGTCAAATGTTTAAAAAAACTATTTTAAATGGCTTTACAAAAACAACCTACCTCCTTTGTGGTGGAGCTGCCCCGACGACCTCCTGGCCCTCATCTCCCTGTGCACCCGCCTGGGGGGGCGGGGGCCCACGGCGGCCCATGCGGCCCCTTCGTGGAGCGCCTTCACCGCCACGTCCGCCTGGTTGACGGGGGTAGTATCTGCATCGCAAAACTCGAATTTAATATGAGCTTATAACTTTTACTGGTTGGAGTATGGAGAACTTTTATAACCATGCCAAAATAGATTATATTTAGGAAGCATAAGGGCCCCCATGTTGAGCTTCGGAGTGATCTCATGTGTATCCAAAGACAAACTGTCTGATGATGCCTTTAGTTTTACCAGAACATTAAAGTCAAAGGGCCTAAAACTATTGACGGTCTGTTATGGGGGTTTTTAAATCTATAAAAGAGTAGTCAAGTGGTAATTGAAGTAAATTAATAATTTTTATTTCTTACGTTACTTTTTTTGTACATCCCTACATTGAACAGTCAAATCATATTTAGAGATCCTGTTGGACGCTTGTTGTATACTGCAAACTAAATACTATTGCAAATTAAAAAGCAGAACACTGAAAGATACTAACTGGCGTTGGAAGCCGCGGCGTTTGTCAGCCGCGTAGGGCGAGCCCTTGACAGGCTCGCCGCCGGGTCCGGTCACTGCAGCTGCTTCGTAGCCTTTCTCCCCGGCGACCACGGCAAACTCCACTGCCTCTCCGTCGCCGACCGAACGCACAGCCTTCCGTGGGTTATTGCGGGCGATCGCAGTTTGGTGGACGAACACGTCCTCCTTGGTGTCGTCCCTATATACCAGAAAATATTACATGAAATTACAACGCCTTAGTAGAGGACAGCGAAAATCACTGCAACCATTACTCAACACTAGTGAATTTTAATATAGACAAACATTTCTATCTCTCTATATCATATTGTTTAATTTAAAAAATATGGCAATGGAAGTAGTTATTAAGAATCAAGAAAATGTATAACATTGAAAGAATGAGTCCATAAAAAGTCTTCCCATAATTGCAATATGATTTACTAGCAGTGGTTTTACGAGTAGTTTCAGCCAAAAAAATAGATATCTCAAGTGGGTGAATGCTAGCTGGCAATTACTACAATTTCACTGCCAAAATACAGTAATGTTTCTTTACCTGTTGATGAAACCATATCCACTCTTCACGTTGAACCATTTTACTGTGCCCGAAACCTTTTCAGCTGAAATAGAACATAGACCAGTTGTTTAATTTGCTACAATGGAATGTTTAAATGGAAATTCTACATCAACTATCTGCAAAGTAACACCTGAGCAAATATTCATATATTGAAGCACCTCTTGGCTGTAAGCATACTTGTAGCATGAACCACGATGATGCATAGCCGCCTTTGTTCACAATATTTCATTCTCCTTTAAAAATGTATTATTACTGTTCCATTACAGATGCCTTTAGCTAGGATTGGGAAGAGACCATTCAGTCATAAAAATTATGAATAAATGGAAATCTATGGTGTGTTGACGCCGTTGCTTTTAATCGACCTAGACCAACACTAACTTGCATTCCTACTGTCCTCTTGTTGCACTAGTCAACCAAACCATGGTATGGCTCTAAACCTCACAAACTAATAATTTATCAGGTAGGTAGATAATAAAAAAACCTCTTTAATGGCTTCCATTGCTTTTTAAAAAGCATAGATGTCATTGTTTCTGGGTGTTACAATTATTTAAAGTAAAAACGCTAGTGCTAATCGCTAAAGCTTATATTTAAACAAAAAGATACCCAGTATAAACAAGCATAATTATTATAATATGGGTAACCAAACATTCAACCATAAAATACATATACGCCAGCATAAATCAAAAGCCAAGCCAGATGAGTAGTTCTTATTGATTTCAAGCCAGTACATAATCCATAGGTACAACCTACATCCTACCTACCTAAAGTAACTAAGTAACAGCGTACCCCGCGCAAGTGCAGTAGTTCCCACGGTACATATATCTATATATTCGCGTCGGTGCAATACGCATCTCCGGATTTATTGATTCATGAGATACAGGGCAAATGGTGTTCCGAGGTAGCTACCGGGGCCGGGGTCAACACACGATCGATACACCTACAAACTAGGTCATCTCTTCCCAATCCGATTACTAATCCGGGCTAAATTTAGTCATGGGTACTTAATGGCCCGATGACGTCGACTAAATTGAGAGGAAAAGAATGATTTCACAATTTTGTAACCATGTGCTTTCAGTAGCATAATGCCGGGGAACGCAAACTAAGATGGCGCAGCGCACTTACCGATGACCTGCTTTTGTTTAGCCGCTTTAGGTTGTTGCGGCTGGGGTTGTTGTTCTGCTGGCTGCTGCTGCTGTTGGGGCTGCGGCTGCGGCGCCTTTTCGGTATCAGCCATGGTGTAATTGGCGAACGGCGATGGTGGCAAGATGGTAAAATCCTCCACGAACTCTCCTCGATGTTCAACCACTCTTCGATCGTTACTGGTAGTGACAATCTGTGGCGTGCTTGCTAGGTTAGTAGTGATGTGAAATATACGCGATAACTATTCATTTATCGATTAAATGCAATTGCAAATGAAAGTTCATTCCAAATCGCTAGTTTGATGCGCTGCCGCTGGGAACAAATTCAGGCTTATTTTTCATTAGGTACATAGTAGGAAACACTATTTTAAATTGTGCGAAAACTCTTAAAAGAAAATTAAGAAAACGTAGCTTTTTTTAAAAAAAAAAAACAACGTTATTATTAATTAAAGAGTTTAAATTAATGAGCAAAGTTGGTTTTTGTTTGTTATAATTTTTGTTTATTTCTTGATTTTCAGTGAACAGTTCTTATTTATTTCATACATCGAAAAAGTATCGTCCAATTGCCCCTAAGAATTGAAGAGTTCCGTTACTTTCTCATGGATCCTACAGTCAGAACCTAACCAAACTATCATCAACCTACCCTCAAAGTATATCCTTTCAAATAAAAAAAGAAACATCGAAATCAGTTTGCGTGAAATTGAGTTATTCGTCCATTTTGTCTATCTAGATTTAAGACTTATATGGTTTTCTCATAGATGCCACTGTCTAAACTAGACCAAAAATAGGACCACACGGGAAGCACCAGCTTTCAAATGAAAAAAGAATGATCAAAATCCTGGCTTCCAAAAAGAAGTGTGCAAACCTATTTAGCGCGCGAAATGAGGGTTTTCTGAAATGGCCTGCATGAGATGGCAACACTGTACCGTTAGGTTTATTCAACTGTCAAATACAAACACATTTTTCGATAATTTTTTTGTTTATTTATTCTTATTAACTTGTTGTGGTTATTCGTGCAAATAAATCAGCAGTGTATAAGTTTCCTACGGGAGATAAATACCGATTAAACAGTGGCTTGTAGCCATTCGCAGTGATAAATTTACTTCAATAAAAAATAGCCTCGTTGATTAATATAATAGGTTGGAGAAAAAGTCTTTCCGCATACAGTATGTATGAACTTGTAATAAAATCTCTTTGGCTATACTATTTGTATCTGGCTGGTTTTGGTATCATTAAATGTTTAAATTATAAAGATGATAATTCCAAATTCAAATGAGGAAAACGTGTGATTTTCATTGGTTTTTCTTACTGTCAAGATGAGTGAATCTAATGAGGAAATTCCATACATTTTAAAATTTAACTACAAAAAAGATAAAAATTTGCGATATTTATGGACCTAGTGCAGTGTCTGTGAGAGTAGCTCAAATTTGGTTTAAGCGTTTTCAATCCGGAAATTTTGACGTAACAGATGCACGTCGATCTGGTCGCCCGCCCTATTACGGATAAATTGGAGGCCATTTTTGAAAAAGTGGAGCAAGATCGGCGTATCAGTAGTTACAACGTATCATTTGGGAGTTGGTTGTCAACAGCCGCGTAGAGCATTTGTACGCGAATTTTGAACTGACGCGATCTGATTACTGACATCCACTCGTAACTGAAGAACTGGGAACTGACCACAAAACAGTTTTGGCGCGTTTGAAAAAAACTGGGTAAACAAAAAAGCTCGATATTTGGTTATCTCACGACCGCACTGAAAGAAACCTAATGAACCGTGTACTCGTTTGTGATTCTTTATTACAACGTAATGTAACAGAATCATTTTCGTAGAAGCTGATAACTGGTGATGAAGAGTGGATCACGTACGACAAGAACGTGCGAAAAAGGTCGTGGACAAAAGGCCGGTCAAGCTTCACAGACTGTGGCGAAACCCGAGTTAACTCGCCACAAGGTGATGCTGTGTGTGTGGTGGGATTGGAAGGGCATATTTCATTATGAGCTGTTACCACAGGCAGGACCATCGATTCTGTATTCTACTGCGTACAACTGATGAGATTAAAGCAAGAAGTGGAGAGAAAGCGGCCGGAATTAATCAACAGAAAGGGTGTGGTTTTTCATCATGATAACGACCTCACACATCTGCAGCCACTCAGCAAAAAATAAGAGAGTTTGGCTGGAAGGTGGTAATGCATTCGCCGTATAGTCCTGACCTTGCACCTTCAGATTTTCCTCTATGTCGGTCTCTTCAGAATTATTTAGGCAGTGTCAGGTTAACATCACAGGAGGACTGCCAAAACCACTTGTTGCGGTATTTTGATCAGAAGCCTCAAAATTCCTTTAGCAATGGGTTCATGTCCATTCCTACAAGAAAGCAAAAAGTAATCGAACTAAATGGCACCTACATACTTTATTTAAATGTAAATAATCTATATTAAAAATGTTTTGAATTTTCTTAAAAAATGCGTAGAAACTTTTTCCCCGAAGTATTATATTAATAAATAAATAAATAAATATCTGGGACAATTCACACCAAGATCATCTGACCCCAAACTAAGCAGAGCTTGTAGTATGGGCGTCAGAGACTGATAAACATACTTAAATATTGCTAAATACATACTTACTCGTAAATAGATAATAACACACAGACACACAACAAATACAAATGTTCGTCACACAAATATTTGTCATGGGTGGGGATCAAACCCACGACCTCCGGCGATAAAGGCAGGATCGCTGCCATTGCGCCAACAGGCCAGTCATAATATAAAGCATGGTTTATTTTATTATGCTTTACTTAATATACGTTTTTTGTGTTTTATGAGTTGTAGTTTATTATTGTACGCTAACAAAGCATGGTTTATTTTGATTTATTAATATGAATTTACTATCAACTACAACTCAATAAAACACAAATAACTGCAATTTAGAAGTTAAAAAACCAAATCAAATAAATAAATAAATATGCGCCAGACAACACACCTCTTGTAATGGTCTCGAAGTTGTAAAAGTTGTAAAAATTGTGTAATCGAACACTAGTACCTTAAGGTACCTTTCAATGAGCTTTTCCTTAGTACCAGTGGCTTTTGCGCCTCTGTTTTTGAGCTCAATCTTCAGTTCGCTGACTTGTTTCTGGTCGTTGTCTATATTAAAATCAATCATCATCATCATTTCAGCCGAACGACGCCCACTGCTGGGCATAGGCCTCCCCCAAGGATCTCCACAACGATCGGTCCTGCGCTGTCCGCATCCAGCGGCTTCCCGCGACCTTGACCAGATCGTCGGTCCACCTTGTAGAGGGCCTGCCCACAGAACGTCGTCCGGTACGCGGTCGCCATTCAAGAACCTTTCCGCCCCAACGGCCATCGGTTCTCCGCGCTATGTGTCCCGCCCACTGCCACTTCAGCGATGCAATCCTTCGAGCGATGTCGGTTGTTTTTGTTCTCCTGCGGATCTCATCATTTCTGATTCGATCGAGCAGGGAAATACCAAGCATCGCTCTCTCCATTGCTCGCTGGGTGATCTTGAGCCTTCTTATGAGACCCATAGTAAGGGACCACGTCTCACTCCCATAGGTCATTACTGGCAACACACACTGGTCACGTTTTTTATGTGCCGTGTAGTGCCGGCACATAAAAAAGAATAGCACTACCCCCTCTCATCCCGTGGGTGTCGTAAGAGCCGACCGAGGGAAAATTGCCATAAGGAGATGGGCAGCAGCGTCTCCGGATAACAGCAGGCCATACTGCGATCGCCAACCCGCCTGCCAAGCGTGGCGATTATGGCAAACCCCCCCCCAAAATGGCTGCACACCCAAAAAATCGGCCCCCAGTCCCCGGCGGCCCTGCTATTCCTAGCTACGGCAGCGGCTATGGTAACGGCGGGGCAGGGGGTGCTAGGAATCCCCGGGTAAGATCCGGCTGCCAACAACGACGACTCGACCTGGTAAAATCAATAACACCTCCAAATTAATAGAATTTCAAAAACAATTATATTTTCGGTACTAATCTATGGATCTGACAGCTGTTTGCTGATTGGTAGCAGAAAATGTATCGAAAACCCTCACTGAACCGAGTATATTCGTTTAATGATGAATGTGGTAATAGAATAAAGCTAATAATTCTCTGATTTTGGCAATTAATGTAAAATTGTCAATGCGTAAGTAAAAAATATGTTCGGCCACCTTAGTAAATGACAGACACAGCGTGAACGAGGGTGCGGCAGCTTAAAACAATCGCTCCGAGAAGCACGAACACAATCTCGTAGCGCACTTACATTTGCACATAGAAAAAAGCACGCTAAAGGAGTAGGAGGAGTACGCGACGAGGGCCTTTTCCGCGAATGTGGATCGGGCAGGCGTAGGTGGGTCGGGTGTTGATAAGAAAAATGAATTGAAGTGGTTTTACCGGATAAAACTGTACTACCGGCAAAATTGCCAATTTTTGATGATATTATGTCCGACATTATGTACGTTATGGACATGCTTTCCCAATAATATATTTTAAGACGCCTTTTTGTAACCCAAAATTTTAGAAACACATTCACGGTGACCACTTTTTCTGCACTAAATGAATATTTGAACAATCAATTAATGACAATTGAAAACAAAACATTGCACTGCACTAAAAAAAATATTGCAAGTAATGAAATAAAAAACCTACCGGCAAAAACGGTAACGGTAGCTTTATTAAAGTAGGTACATACCAACTAACATGGCTGCCTTTGAGTTCACTCAAACAAAACATTGTTTATTATGTATTTCACTGCCTGCCAAGAAACAAACTAAAAATTAAGCAGGTTTTACTAAATTATTAGGGATCCGACGAAAAGTTTTCCATCTACTGGGTAGCTTCATTGTATTTATTGAGTAGTACCTATTATCATAACATATTTGCATGATGTGTTTACCTGTAAGTGTTTGTTACATAAACCTAGATACCTCTATTTGTATTACGAACAATGAATGTAGCTGTGTAAACAAACGTTGGTAAAACTAATAAATATATAAATAACAAAATTTAAGGCAAAAAAGCCTTCCCGAGAACGTTTGATAACTTTTTTGCTAGTTTGATGAAACAAACCACTTGAGACCATTTGGCTAAATGATGCCCATAATGGCAATACAAGTACCGTCCATTAATTTTAGGGGCGGGTTTTTGAAAGACAGGCGCGAACCATAAACAGTGAGCATAACATTTCTATCAGACTGGCTTCCCGAGTTTGTCTACTTGGATTTGTTCAGATTCGTGTGTATGAGTATAACGCTCCACTCCTACAATGCTATGAATGTTTTAAGTTCAACCATGGTGCCAAGTTCTGCAAGTCTGTGCAGAAATGCTCAATTTGCACGGAGGAATCACTTCTCTGATGTACTTAAAAAAAACTGCTACTTGCATTAATTGTCAAGGGGCTTATTTAGCCATCTAAAGGGAATTAGAAATAAAAACCCTATTAGAAAACAAAAAATTGAGGAGAAAAAAAACAGCACATCTTGGCAAAAGCTGTATTATCAAAAAAATAACTGTAAATACAAATCCATTTACAAACTATCAAACTGAGTTTCCCAGTATAAATAAAAATAAAACACCCCCAACAAAAAAGACACCTGCATGGGTACACCCTTGAAAACTACTTCTGTTGGCACAAGCACTGATGACAAATGAAAGAACAAACCTCACCTGCGACTTCTTCACAAGCCTCAAACGAGGCTCTAGTAGAACAAATTTTTAATAATAAATATATTCTGAAAGGGCTGATTGGAGCATTGGTTACAATTGGTAATGATGGTTGTCCTCTTACTAATACTATTATTCAGGATATACTTATAAAAAGTTTGAAGGCTCATACTTTAAGTTATTTAGGAGTAGCACAATATAATGTGGAAGGTGTAATATACAAGAAACCGTTACTATTAAACTTTTAACTTGATAACGATATTGATATCTGTTTATTAAATGAAACATGGCTTAAAGAAAATAGTAACTTTAGAATACCTAATTATAATCTTATCAGTTAAACAGGTTTAGGTGGTAGAGGAGAAGCTTTTTATGATTACATTCAATCAGTAGCTATTATTTTAAACACTAACATTGTTAATTTAACAATACTATGTGTATATTGTCCACCACCAAAAGAAGGGCGCACTAGATCTAAAGTTAGTTAGCTAAAACAATTTGTTAATAATCTTCCCAAGCCAGTTATGCTCTCTGGTGATGTCAACGTTCATCATGTTGCTTTTGGATGTTTAACAAGTAATGGCCGTGGAAACCAAATATATAGTATGATAGATGACTGTGACTTATGTATTTTAAATACAGGTGTTGCAACTACAGTAGGTACATCAGTTGACAATCCCTCTGCAATAGATATCACATGTATCAGTCCAACTGTGGCTCCATTATGTAATTGGAAGGTTTATGATGATCCTATGGGCAGTTATCATCATCCAACAATCATAGACATTCAAACATCAGTCGAAAAATATCAGTAAAGCGATCCTGTACAACGTTATGTTTACAGTAAAGCAGATTGGTGCAAATTTAACTTGGAATCTGATAAAGTGACATTATTGACATAGACATCAAAGACCCTCTTCAAGCATGATAATTTTAAACAATAATTTGGTTAATATAATTGAAGGATGTATTCTTATATTGGTTAAGTTAGAAACATATGATGAAAAGACCAGTCCCATGGTGAGATAAGGAATGTACAGATTGTTTCAAAGAAAGCAAAATGGGTTTAAATTTTTATAGATCTAATCCTACTTTAGGTAAATAAATAAGTTATAAAATAGTTGATGCTAAAAAAAAGAAATGACTTAGTGAAAAAAAGAAAGCTGGTTGAAAAAATCTTTGTGAATCATATAATAGATACACTCTTATTAGTAGCGGAATCATATTAAGAAATTTAAACGTTTATCAATAGTAAAAGCGCCTAAAAACGAAGATTGGATTCCTGACTTTCTTGATAAATATGCACCTCCATCACCACCTGAAAAAGAAATTGATAAGCTAAAGTTAGAACAGTATTTCATGCAAAGTGTTAACCCTAAAGCTGCTTTTCTTTCACAGCCTTTCTCTTTTGGTGAGTTTAATATGGCACTTAGATTTCGAAAAAACACCACACCAGGTTTAGACAATATTCCATAAGAAGTAATTCGTCATTTACATATGAAAACAAAAAAAATGCTATTTAAGATTTTCAATTTGTTGTGGCAGAATCAGATTAACACTGAATCCTGGAAAACACAATGTGTCATTCCAATTTTAAAACCAGATAAACCTGTTAACAATTTCAACTCTTACAGGCCTATTTCCTTAGCTTCCTGTCTAGGTAAAGTTTTTGAGTGCATGTTAAAAATTAGATTAGACTTCTATATTGAATCAAATAACCTATTACCTGATCAGAAATTTGGCTTCAGAAAAGGTCTCAGTGCATCAGAGAGTTTCACTTCATTGACAACTGACATTAAAGTAAAGTAAAAAAAGTAAAAAATATCTTTATTCATATAGACTTATAAAAAGTACTTATGACATGTCATGTAACAAAAAAAAATTGTAGCAAAAATATACTGAATAAAAATAAACTTACATAAAATAATACTATGATAGTTCATATCATAATTAAATATAATGTGACTCTACCACCGGTTCAGAGGTTGTTTCCGATCGAGAAGACTCCGGCAAGAAACTCGATGGTTACTCTTTTCAATCTGTTTTTATACACAAAAATGGAATTGACAGAGTAAAGTCATAACAAAAAAGTGTGCAGAGGAGCAGATTATACCTAAGATGACCACAAATTCTTATCATTTAAGAAATCGTCAACACTATAATAACCCCGCTTCATTAACTTAGCTTTAATTTGTGACTTAAACTTGTGAAGAGGCAGTTCAACAAGAGTTTGCGGAATCTTATTAAAATATTTTACACATTGACCAACAAATGATTTCCCTACCTTATGCAGTCTTAGACTGGGAGTTACGAGCTTATTTTTATTTCTGGTATTGAGTTTATGAACATCACTGTTTTTCTTGAAGAGATGCAAGTTTTTACGGACATATACTACATTATCATAAATAAATTGAGAGTACACAGTTAAAATATCTATCTCTTTGAATACTTCACGAAGCGAGTCGCGTGGTCTAAGGTTGTAAATGGAGCGGATGGCTCTTTTTTGAAGAACAAAGATGGTGTTGAGATCCGCTGCCGAGCCCCACAACTGAAGACCATACGACATAACACTGTGAAAATAACTGAAGTACACTAATCTTGCTGTTGCGATATCAGTCAGGAGCCTTATTTTTCTAACAGCATAAGCTGCCGAACTAAGTCTTCCTGCCAGGGCAGAAATATGCGGACCCCACTGTAACTTGGAATCGAGAGTAATTCCCAGAAATACAGTGGAATTCGCAATCTCTAATGGCTCGTTATTCATGTTTATAATGGTATCGACCTGTCTTACATTGGGCATAGAAAATTTGATACATTTGGTCTTCTTAGCATTAAGCAGTAAATTGTTACTCGTGAACCAATGCAGTACCTTAGAAAGAGTATTATTTACGTCGTCAAGTGCTTTGTTACTTCTATCTACGTTAAAAATTAGAGAAGTGTCATCAGCAAATAATACAATCCCACATAGGTCTTTGACAAAATAAGGCAGGTCATTTATATAGATTAAAAACAGCAGAGGACCCAATATTGATCCCTGGGGCACGCCCATACGGATGGTGGCACCGGAAGAGTTCGTACCATTGATACTCACTTTTTGTATTCTATCAGTGAGGTAAGATTCTATAAGGCTAAGTGAAATATTTGAAACACCGTAATGCCTCAGCTTAATCAGTAAGATTTCATGATCTACGCAGTCAAATGCTTTTGATAAATCACAAAAAACTCCTATTGCATCTTGCTTGCCTTCCCACGCATCAAATATGTGTTTGATGAGCGCAACACCTGCATCGGTTGTATTCCTATTTTTAGTGAATCCAAATTGATTACTATGTAATAATTTATTCAAAGCAAAGTGAGAATGTAATTGATTCAATATTATTTTTTCAAAAATTTTACTTTTTTTTTTTTTTTTTAATACTACGTCGGTGACAATCAAGCACGCGGACCGCCTGATGGTAAGCGGTTATCGCGGCCTATGGACGCGTGCAACACCAGGGGTATCACTCGCGCGTTGTCGACCCTGTAAAAACCTTTTCAAACCCCTCTTGAAGAACTCCATACTATAACTCATCGGGAAAACCTCGGCAGGGAGTTCATTCCACAATTTAAGCGTCCTCGGAAGGAAACATCTCTGAAACCGAATTGTACGAGACCATTGCGGATTCAGAGTGTGAGGATGAATGCCCTGTCGGTATATATATATATATCTATCTTATAGCTGGTAGAATAGAAATAGGTCTATAATTGGATGGGTCACTTTTCTCACCTGACTTATAAAGGGGTATGACTTTACTAAATTTCAATAAATTAGGGAACTGACCCTTGTCTACACAGTTATTAAAAAGTAACGCTAAACTAGGGGAGATGGCATCTATGACTGATTTAAGTATATCAACAGAAATACCCCATAAATCCTCCGTTTTTTTTATGTTAAGTTCTTTAAACGATTTGAGGATGGTATGAGGAGATATATGATCAAAGCAAAAACTAGTGGCGCACTCATTAACACTTGATGTGAGGAGATAACTAGCTAGCAGTGAACTAGAATTTAGTTTACTGGTAGTAATAAAAGGTATCTCAGAGAAAAATGATTCAAATGTATTAGCTATATCAACGTCAGACTTAATAATATTATCTTTAATTTTAAGTGAGAAAGAGTTATTGCGTGGTATGGACTTACAAGTTTCTTTGTTTATAATGTTCCAAGTCTCTTTGATTTTGTTTTTTGCTTGTTTTATTTTGTCTCGCAAAAACATGGACTTGGCAACATTGCAAGATTTTTTAAATATCTTAGAGTAAGATTTAACATAGTCTACTAGTTTGGGACTATGAAAGTTCGCTTTTAAATCATATAATGCGTATAATTTAATCCTACTTTTATGAATACCTGGAGTAGCCCAGTCACTGAATTTAAATTTAAATTTATCAACTGTCACTTTTTTTTTTGAAGAAATGGTGTTATGTTCATACATTAACAGATTGAACAAATCCTCATACTGATCATTTATGTTCTGGTCTTGGTGTGATAAGTAAGGAAGTTGACTGTTTATATTGTGTTTAAATTTTTCTATACGTTTCTGAGTAACTGGTCTAAAAATAATATCCACCGATTGAGGGACATGACAGTGCTCAAATTTGGTTAACAGACCACAATGGTCTGATTTTAAACAATTAATTATTGATTTCTCCTTATAAAAATTTTCACAAAACATATTATCCAAGCAGGTAGCTGATGACGCAGTGATTCTAGTTGGTTGATCAAAAATATTAAATAAATTGAATGATTTAAAAAGATTCAAAAATCTAAGTGAGGTTTGAGAAGAGTCTAGAATATCTACATTAAAATCACCACAAACAACCACCTTCTTGTTTGATTTACATACTCTCTTTAACACTTCTTCCAAAGTTTCTTCAAACAGTGAATAATCCGCAGATGGTGGTTTATACACACAAACAATAATAATCCGCTCTAACTCTGCACATGAAATTTCAATAGTTTGCTCAATTGAGAGTGCTACCACATCTTTGCGTTCTTTATACTTTAACTTATTGTGCAATAATATTAGTGACCCACCCCGAATAGCAGAAACTCTCATGAACATACTAGCGATGCTATAATTATCAAAACTTAACAGACAGTTGTGTTCCTTAAGCCAGTGTTCTGTTAAACATAAAACATCTATATTCATACTGTCAAGGAACAAACCTACCTCTAAATCTTTGCCAGAAAAGCCCTGTATATTCTGATGAACGAAATTGAGGTAATTACTGTTGGGCTTTTCTTTTGTCATAGATGGAGGTTTGCTAGAGGTTTCCTCTGTTGTCTTAATATCTAATTTAAATGATTTGGAACATGTTCCAAAGTCGACAAGTCTGTCTGCTCAATAAAAGCAGGTTGAGTAGCCAAAATATTGGCTGGAGAAATAAAAAAAGAGGATAGCGAATGTGCTATTTGTCGCTTAAAATAATTAGAAATATAAAAATGATTATATGTCACATGCAAATTATTCATATTAATTAATCTGTTGATGTCAATTACATTCATTAATTTACTGTTATGAAAAGTCACAGTATCTAATGTCAAATTCATTTTGTACCTCATCTCATTTTCTGTCTGTGGCAAACCTCTACTGTAAGGTAGTGTAAACATTATAATCTTCTTAACATTTAATAAACACAGGTTATGACAATGTTCTAACAGCTGTTTTTTGTTTAAACTACCTCTATTTCCAATTAGATTAGAAACTCTTTTATAGCTATTCAGCAACTGTTTGTGTCTTTCTTGATGTTCAGGGTGCATTTGATAATGTCAATCCCTCGGTGTTTGTTGACATTCTCTGTGAGCTTGGTATCCCGGGCAATGTCTGTAAATGGATATTTAATTTCTTATATAACAGGACTTTATAAATTAAATTTAATAATATTTTGCATGGACCTAGGTATACCTATAAAGGAACAATGCAGGGTGCATGCATTTCTCCTTTGCTCTACAAATTTGTACACTGGTCAAATATGTAAATACTTGAAACATCCCAATATTGATTTCTTACAATTTGCAGATGATTTGCTTGTATATACTGTTCATAAAAATGTAAATATATAGCTGTAACTAGCTTAAATACTGCTCTATGTGAGATATCTGACTATTACTCCAATAAGTTAAAACTTGACATTAGTCCCAGTAAGAGCGGTGCTATGTTATTTTATAAAAAAAATGATAGATAACTTAAATGATATTATTTATAACAATAATAATCTACCTTGGATTAATGAAAAGAAATTCTTGGGAGGATACCTAGATAGGAACTTGTCATTTTAAAAACACACTAACAACATTATTAAAAGCGCATCCAAAGGATTAAATTTATTAAGATCTTTAGCACGGGTAAGTTGGGGTTCAGATCCTAAAATTCTTTCAATGTTTTATTAAAGCATTGTCAGAAGTCATTTTGATTACAGTTCCTTGGCTTCTAGGAATAGTAATAAAACACTTGAGAAAATTGGATATAGTCCAGAATATAGCATTGAGAATAATAACTGGAGCTAATCTGCTCAACTCCCATTAATGCCATGGAGTGTGGAGTCCTGCATACAACCATTAATATTTAGATGCATTCAGCTTGCTTTTAATTTTTGTCCTAAATTATTTTCCAGTTCAAATCACTTTTAACAGGATAAAATATTACCTCCACAAGCTAAAGAACAATTTATTCACATTTGACCCCCACATAACAAAATCTGACATCCTTTCTGGACATACCTGGACATACCCTAGCCTCAATTTCAGCAAACATGTTTAAAGACAAGCCATGGCCATTAAACAATAGAGTATAGTGCTAACATACAAAACAGTTTTAATATTATTTGTAAAAAGATTACTAGCTAAGCAGAACAGCCGATTTTTGGACAAATTTACCTATCATAGATTTATATACAGATGGTTCATATTCACAAGATTGTGTAACTTCAGCTCTATATGATCCACAGAGTAATCATATCAAAAGTTATAAATTGGATAGTAATATGAGTATTTTTACAGGTGAAAGTTACGCTATTCTTCTAGGCCTTGAATATGCCAAAACTGTCAATGCATCCAATTATTACAACTGATTCATTAAGTGTTTTAAAAGCCATAGAAAATAATACTTTAAAGTATAATTTAAATTATTTATTTGATAAAATCAAAGCTTTAGTATTTGAGCTCACATGTAGTGGTAGGGATATACATTTCTTGTGGGTACTCTCATTGCGGCATCATTGGCAACGAAATTGCTGATCGCGTTGCTCGCCAAGGATGTCACGAAGACCATTCCTCTCAGGTCCTCATTCCTCATACGGATTTCCCAGTGAAACTTAACCAAGATCTGAAAAAGTTATATCGAGCGTATTGGAAACTAGTAAGCAGCGAAAAGGTAAAATGGTATGCTCACATCCAAGGATGCCCGCCCGCCAAACCTTGGTTTAACAGCAGTAATGTGAACTTATGTGGAGTATGTTAGCAATAGTAGAAAGTTCTTAACCACAACCAACAGAATGCGATTTGGTCATTGCCATACCCCCACTCACCTAAATAGACTTAAACTCGTCCGGAGTGCCACATGTACACACTGCAATGAAGGAGAAGCAGACCTCTAGACCATATCATGTTCAAGTGCAAACTGCAATCGGTTTGGAATGAAATTAATGGAATTGACAGACAGACTGATAAGGTCGATGACCTCTCTAAACAGTTAACGTCAATGACGAAGCGAATGTTCCGAAACGATTATGACTTATTAAATAAACGGAAATATTTCAAACCAATTTTCAAATACATTACAAATACCGTGAACTCTCTGAAAGTGAACTAACCCAGTATTAAACGAAAAGTGAAGTAAGTGAGTGCACAGTGAAACTTTTATCAAGCCAGGCTTAAAAGGGCAAGCACCCAGAGCCGTAAAAAACTCTAATAAAAAACCTTTAATTAGACTTTTTTTAGCTTTTCCCGCTAAGTTCAGCACACCAGCTCAGCTAACCCCCTAGCAGCACCTAGCAGGGGTGACAGACAGATTCAGGTTCGGAACTTACGCGTGACAGTAAAGAATGTTCACTAATTTTGATTTTTAGATTTCCGTATTCTCTGTAAATAAAAAATACGTGTGAAAGAATTATTTCGATAGATCAAATTGTTTTTGAGTTAAGCAATTTTAAAATGGGCACCCTCGGGCCAACCTCGATGCTTATGACGTCATGCTCGTGACGCTCTGTTCGCCCGTAGCCCGTACGTTATATGAGGGTTAAACTAATAATTTGCACAAATATGCATAAAATGTACAAATATAACCACCAATGCACCGGAGAAGCTGATTTCTTCCGTTCGAATGGATGTAGGTACAAATTAGAAAGAAATGGGTAAAAGTCATGAAGAGGTTGAATTGGATCAGTTTTCAATTAAAAGCACAGTTTATTGTTATGTGGATCATTTTGACGTAAGTACAGTCTACGCAGACAATGACAATGATGACAATGTTTCTAATGACCTCTTTTGTAGTTTGCATTATTTGTACATAAATCAGGCCAGAGGTGCAAAACCTTTTTTTTTAGTTTTCTGTTATTATGTTTAAACCGACTCGGGCCCGGAGCGAGAGATAATAGCCTAAAAACACGCAGGCATAGAAAAAGGAGAGAGAAGTAAGCTATTTCGGGCCCGGAGCGTGAGATAATAGCCTAAACTGTTGCATGTTGTTTATTCAATCGTTAAAAATGCTGCGTCAATCTCTGAACAATCAAGCTGAACTACAAATCTGTATCCAATTAAACACAATATTTTGTATCTTAGTTACGTTAGGTACCTAGGTACTCACCGTTCTTATACGGTAGGTAGGTAATGTGAAGAAAGACAATTCTGTGGGTGGACGATAGGCTGACCTGGGAGCCGCACATTCGCCATGTCAGAGATAAACTGACGTCAGTGCTTGGTGCTTTACGCGGAGCGGCTGGATTCAACCGCACAAAAAACGCCACTACCATCTATAATTAACTGGTTAAGTCTCATCTTGAGTACTTAATTGAAGTCTGGGGATTAGCTTCAAAAAAAAACTTATTACCGTTGCTGAGGGTTCAAAATGAAATTATTAAGGTACTACACAACTACCCATACTTAACGCCAACCAAACGTTTATTTAAGAAAGTACCTACAAAGTTTCAGAATCTTGCCCAACTGTATACAGGGTGGTCCAAACATACACGTCAATAAATTTTTTTTAGCTTCCTCACACTTGGGGGTATCCAAAAATACCCTATGTATGTTACCCGATTTTTCGTAGATTAATTCGTAATTATTTACGAATTTTTGAAATTTTCTGGGTGAGTCACTTTTTCGGTCAGTGTAGCGCGATCTGTTGCATTAAATGCCTGTTTGTTTTCTTTATTAGATGAACAATAGCGCCAAATGATTTCGAAGAATTCAGATCCATAACGCTTATCATAAGACTAAAAAAATATATGAAATTTAAAAAGTTGCTGTTTTTTCCCAAAACTCAGGGTAAAAACAGAATTTCTAAATTTTCGTAATTTTTGTACAGTTATGGTAAGCGTTCGGGATGTGAATTCATCAGTTATGTTTTTCGGAATTATGTAGTGTACCCATTATATCATGATAAGTTCACGCGGGCGAACCCGCGAGCGGAAAGCTAGTAATACATAATAATTAAGCGTAAATAAAACAGCGTCGAAACAGGTGCACTGCACTTCATTTTTACGGGAAAATTACGAAGCCTCGCGTCATAAAGTAATATGGTAGTAATAATGACGTTTAGCGCTTCAAAGTTTCACGAATTTTCGTTTAATGATGATCGATAATTAAAAAAAAGTAACACGTTAAGAGGTATAATTTATTTACAAAATTAATTTATTTAATAACTATAACTTGTCTTCTAAATAATCATTTGTACAGTTTTTAGATTCCGAACATTTGCATAAAGCAGTCATAATTAAGGAATAGTGCGTTTGTTTTTGTAATATCTTATTGCATAATGCAACACCATCAAGGCCTAACTTAATTTCTCCATTAGGATTTTGTACGAAACGTGCTGGTACTTGAACTTGACCAAAAAGAAAATAAAGCTTTCCAACAATGTCTTGACCTTCAAAAATAATGCTTTTGTCTTTTGAAGTTTTACTTAAATTGCTTACACCTGGTACATACACAGATCCTATTTCAACAGTAGTGGCATGTTCCGTAGTTGTTATGGTTGGCTCATAAAAATCTGTTTCATTATCAGTTAACTCCAAACTCGAAGACGATAAAAGCTTTTTGAAATCATTGTTAGGAATAATCTCACTACCATTCACACCACTTACCACTTTGTCGTCAAAATATTCCTTAGTTATAATTTTTGGAATTTTCATTTCTTCTTCAGAATATGCTGCCCGTCCCCCATCCATGTATGACATTACATCTGATTCAGTAATGTATGGGGGATTTGTGCTTGAATAACTAAAATTTGGCGGCAATGATTCTATAGTTTGAGTTTGTTCTGTTTGTGTTTCGAACAAATCACGCGAAGAAGTAAGTGCTATTGTAGACAAACTATTATTTTCCTCATATTTATTTTCACCTAAAATAGTGCTATCATTATAAAGTTTAATGTATTTAGTAGTTGTCTCGACAGTGGAATCCTTATATCTTGTGGAATTTGGTTTCTCAACAAACATGTTTGAATATTTTATAATATTATTTGAATATTGGGAAACCATATCCTCGGGAAATTCAGAATTATTTAACATTGAAGAAGAGGAGCTACTATTTTCTTTAACAACTACTGAACTTAGTGTTGAAACTGTGTTTTGTTCAACAAGTTCTTCATTGATAATTGTAAAAGCGGGCAGTTTAGTTAGAGGACGTGTTCTGTTTACCTGATGTCCTAAAGATACTGTTACAGGACTTACGGCAGTATTTGTAATAATAGAGTAAATAGCAGGTGTTAAATCTATGTTTGTGTTAATTAGGGTTGGGTCACCATCTGCATATTGAGGGGAAAAATGTGTTTGTGTAGTTTCTTCGTAGCTTAAATCACTTTCAGTCGCGTTTTTTGACTCCGTCTTAGGAAAACTTTCTTCAACCTTGCTTTCGGTAGCATTTACTTTCAATGATGAGATAAAGCTCGTAGTTTCATGAGATTCAGTGAAATTTGCCAAATTTAATTCTATTGGAGCTGCCATTTCTATTTCCTTATTATTATATTCTGAATATTGTGATTTCATATCGTTTTCAGTGGTTTGCTCGTAACTTAAATCGTATCTAAACTCGATTGAGGGAAACGTCTCAGTTGATTTATTTTCCTTCTTGCTGTTCAATCCTGAGGAACTAATATTAACACGGGATAAAGTTTGTATTGTACTATTGGGATTAACGGTAGTTCCAATGTTATTGTTAGTTAGGTCACTATCGGAATAGTCCGTCGATAAATATTTTTCTGTAGCAAAGCCAGGAGTGATTTTTGGCGTTGTGTATGTAAATTCTGCCACCAAATTGTCCGACTGCATATCTGTGTTCATTAAAGTAGTGTGTACGTTATTACTCGAATAAGGATACCATGTTTTACTACTCTCTTCCAACTCTTCTCCAGAAATATTGTTCGTGGTACTTTGGTAATTGTTGTCTCTGCTGTTTGTTTGCGTTGTGTTTTCTTCTTGTGATAAGTTCGTTTCACTTGATGAAACAGAGAATAAACTTTCAGTATATCTCACGTCATTTAAATTAGAAAAGTTGGGGAATTCTGGGTTACTATTTATTTCCAAAGAAACAGTGTAAGCAGCAGCAGGGGTGCTATACATGGAAGTATTTGACTCATCATCATCGGTGGTGTTAAACACATTTTCAAGTGAAGGATTGGTTTTGTTGTAAATAAATTCATCAGCGACTTGTGGGCTGTCGGAGCTATTTTCTGCATCTGCTTTTGTTTTTTCTTTAAACGATTTTGTGATGGTGCCTTTATGACCATATTCAAACGACTTGTTCTCCAAAAGTGTCGACTCTGTTGTAGAGACAAATTGATCAGTTAGCATAGAAGTATCTGTCGTATAATGTTTTGCAATATCCTTGAAATGGTGATTATTTTGAATAGTTTTCAATATCACTGGGTGAATGTCTGTTGATGATTTGATTTGAGTTTTTTTTGGCCTAGAATTGTTTATTTCCTCTATACTTTCGTTAACTATTTTAGTAGGATGATGGCACTTACTTTTAATCTCAATCATCAACTCTGAATCTGATAGGCTCAAATACTTTTCAAACTTCACTTCGTCCCAGATATCCTTTAAATCATTTTCCATGTCCGCTTTTCTAGAGTAAACTACGATATGTAAATCAATACAATCAATCAAATCGTCTTCTGTCAAATGAATAACATTAACTTCACCGTTTTCTTTGCCAGCAAATCGTTCATTTTTTAAACTTTTGTGTATGTCTATATCTAAATACAGAGGCATTTCATCAACTTCTATGTCTAATTTTTGAATATGTTCAACTGATTTTTTATGTTTGGCTGAGCGTTTCTTTGTTAACTTAGTCTCTTTACTTTTATAAACATCAAATTTATGAATGTAGTTGTGGTTTTCACTTTCATATTTTTGCTTGGTAAATGTTGGATTTTCAATGTAAAAGGGATCATCACCAAATGAAATGCTCGGGTATTCCTTAGACGGTTCATAATAAATGGCACTGACATCACGCAAGGGTTCCTTCTCAGGGGGTGCCATTGTCATTTGCTTTATTGTTTGACGCCCCAATGTGCATTCGCAGTCTGAACGCCAGACATCACCTGAATGTCCGGATTGTCTGAAATCAAAGAATAATGTAATCTTATATAATATTTTCACAGTTTTTTTCTACTTAGTAAATATGAACAACAACAAATGACACCCATTGTACATGGTCTGCTTAGTTCGGGCTCAGATTATCTTAGTGTATGTTGTCCGTATACACCGTGGCCTATAAATAATCAATCGTACGCCGAGCATAAAGACATCCAGAGGAAAGGAGATCATTTTTATTGGGCCTTAAAGTGCCGGCCACCAAAAAAACGTATAGTTAGAACTAGCCATCCGCAGCAATAGTCGTAGGTTTGCCACAAGCCAAGATAAACGAGTTCAAAGATTCTTTTTTTTCATACATTTATTGTTTTTTAAAAGTGCTGGGATACGTAAAATAATAATTGCTAGAAGTAATGATGTGAAGCATTTTTACTTTAGTTTTTACTTTGTCTGTATGAAAATGACGAATCTTTAAACTCGTAGATATATCTTGTCTTGTGGCCTACGACTTTATATAATACTTATTGCTCCCTTACACAGTCATAATAAAGTACAATATCCGTATGACTAGTTCTAACTAGGTAAGTATATGAAACCTTTTTTTTATGGTCGGCACTTTTAGAGAAAAAATCTGTTATGTATAATTGATACAGAGTGAAGGTTTTTTTTGTCTATTCGGGGTTATCACGGTTTTCTAATTAATCAACATATTTTGAACCACAGTAAAATGCTTCTGATCAATATTATGTATCCCAGCACTTTTGAAAATCAAGAATGTATGAAAGTAACGAATCTTTGAACTCGTATAACTTGGGTTGTGGCAACCTTACGAATTTCCTAACTATACGTACAACATTTTTTGTTGGCCGGCACTTTGAGCCAGAATGATCTCCTTTAATAGCTTAAAATGTTATAGTTTTTTAACCTGCCAGGCTTTTATACGTCTTTTTCATAAGTTATCATCCAAATTATCAATATATGTGTAGCGGTGTAGCGTTAATGAATAACTTCAGAATAGAACACAACTAGTTAAGTAGGAACAACAAGAAAGAAGAAACTATATTTTGTGATTATTGTGAAACACGCGTGATCATTTTTATAATTGCATTAAGTGACTTCCATGTAAAAGGTATAAACGCTTGTAAAAAAAAAGTAAATTTACCAAGTGAGTAATCTTTTCATGTAGATTCATCATTGTGGGTTTTCCTAGCCGCAACAAATTTGAAACCTCTCATCTAATTACATAAAAGTTGAGTACCTACATAAGTACACAAAACAGCATGGACAGCAAGACTACTTTACACATCGGTACGTGTTATGTTATGAATCATGACTTATGATCATGAGACCCTTGTTTGCATCGGTTTTGTGAAGGTTGACCTGTCTTCTGTACTACGAGTAGGACTAGGTATCCTAAATGAGGATATTGTAGACCCTTATGTTAACGACAAAGTTTGGCTTGTGTAGTTAAAGATCTACCTTAAGTCGTATTTTTAATTAGATAGAGTAAACTGACGTTTACTGGGTTGTCAAGTTTGGTAAAACAAAAAAATTGACGTGACAAGTGAGTGAATGGAACGATCATTATAATTATCTTTTTGAATAATATGAAAGAAAGTCGTGTTAGTTTCACCACTTATAACTTAGGAACGGGTGGACCGATTTTCATGATTTCTGTGTTTTTGGATTTGTCTACATCGGGAATAGTATAGTATGTAATTATTAAAAACATTGGGAAATTGACGAAAAATAAAAAACACTTTTCCATACTAAATGTTCACAGCTAGCATTTGCCAATAACTTCGCCAGGGCCGCTAGTTTATCATAAATAACAAAAAAAAAATACCCATAAAAATATTTATAGTACTTTCGGTAGACTAGTGAGTGGCTAGAACACAGGGCTATATATAGTAAGGCCGGACTGCCGAGGGGTGATAAATAGTACGGGTTTACCTATCCATAAATGAAAATAAAAAAATGTTTTTCATAAATAAGTTACTTGTTCTGTTCCATACAAAACATTCTAGTAAATATCGCCGAATACTGCTTTGGTCTGAAGTGATACTCTATAATGTGGTAAAATGAAAAATATCGGTTCCTACTAGTAAAGTCACATGTTTAAAGTTAGAATGAAGAAAAAAAAGATGCAACTATCAAAAAGAGTCCCTGTAATAGACTATTCGCTTCCGAAACTGCCCACGTCGTTGCCAATTGTGTCTTTAGACCAAAACGACCACCAGGCAATGTTCCACGATGCCTTTTCTCATCAATGGAACTAGTGAAAAATACGAAATTAGAATGACATTCTTGGATACACATCTGTGTATGCTGAATATCATATTTCAGAGTACAAAAATATATGACAGTTAAAATTATCTTTGATTTTCACCAAAATGTTGAGAATGGCAAAATAAAAGTCTTTCGTTACCAGCTCATCTGTTCATTTATTTTTCATTGCAGACAATATTAAATAGAAGTAGAAACAAAAATAAATTATGTAAAAACTAAAATTTAGTAATATTGTTTTTTACTTTTCATATCCAAAAAGGATTTTCATGTGCAGGTCGCCAACATTTATTAAGACCTTATTAGTTTTCCTGACACTCGGACATTGTGTCAGTGAGTTGAGTAGCACTTTACAGTTTTTCATTTTGGTTAAAATGAAAAACTATATGGATAGTAGTTTTTTTTAAATATGGGTTTGCGTTTGGCCTCAGCGTCAGCCTCGCCTGTAGTAGGTAAGCGATGCGATGACGAGGCCGATATGGTGGTACACCTTACCTTACACACAATGTGAAAGACGATGTGTGTTTTATTATTCAATTAGGTAATAGTTTACCACATTAAAATGCACTGAAAAACTTAGCTTCTGAAATGGCCAAATCAGATTCAGCATCTCATGCAGCATTTTGACAATATAATAGACAGAAAATTGTACCTTAGAGTTTGCATTGCAGTTATTCCACTGTTGAAACTTTCGTACGGATTAATTACCCTACATACCTCTTCCGAAGTTACGACGGTAAATACGAAAAAACACCAATAAATAAAAATAAATAAATAAATATCTGGGACAATTCACACCAAGATCATCTGACCCCAAACTAAGCTGAGCTTGTAATATGGGCGTCAGAGACTGATAAACATACTTAAATATTTCTAAATACATACTTAAATAGATAATAACACCCAGACACACAACAAATACAAATGTTCGTCCCACAAAATATTTGTCATGGGTGGGGATCGAACCCACGACCTCTGGCGCTAAAGGACTAAAAATATAAAATATATAAAATGACTTGACTTACAACGCCTTACAGTAGTCGCTGCAGCTGCGCTGTGCCCGCGCCGCCACCACCACGGCCGCAACAGTGATGATTAGGTGCATTGCCACCGACCGCTGAACAATACCTAAGTGCACTTTACGACTTGGTAAACTCATTAAGGCTCTATTCACCACGGCCACCGATCCGTCACAACACCACGTTAACAACTAATTACTAGAACGATAATTTTAATTTCGTTAGTCGGCGTCAGCACCGCTCGAGATCATTGCGGAACGTGCCGCACAAAGCGTTCTGATGTATTGTTTATATTTCGTAATTCATGACTTATTGTCTCTTAGTCGATCGCATAAAGTAAGGAATTTGCTTTGTCACTAGATTTATAAATTCATGATTAAATAGACCCTCACTACTCACGTGTTTACTCACATAAATCAGGATTCGAGTTTTAATGTCTTAGAAGGCCGAAGTCCCATTGGCACTGTGAGTGGAACGGCTAGCACGCCAAGGCCAATCGTCGTAGGTTTGATTCCCTTTCAGGACAAACATTCATGTGACACGCTATCGTGTTTCTTGCTCCCTGTGTCTTCTTAAAGTATGTACAAAATGTTTAAGTTTGTTCATCCGTCGTTCTCATCTTTGGTACGAGCTTGAAACTTTGGAATCAGGTAAACATGTTGTAAGATGTCCCAGATTATAATGATAACTTTTCTTTCACCATTTTAAAATTTAACGTATTTATTTCTAATTATAAATCAATAAAAATGCTATTAAGCGCACTTCAACCTGCGCCGATTGCAAGCGCGTTTTATAATGGAATCAAGTAGGTAAACTACCCATAAATATTATTTGAAACAAGCTAGTTCCAGTGACTTTCCCTGCGTGGTGTTTATTTACAATTGAAACTGTATTTTAAACTTAACACATTCTTTTCACGCAGATATTCAATGTCCACGTAAAAATAATATCTAGTACTTACCTACTTGTATGAAGTTTCATTAAAAACCATCTAGTATCTTTTACATGTTGCTGATGAAACTAAGAATCAGACATAAATCTTATGTGTACTTTAGGTATGTAGCGTCCGTTGATTGACTAAAAAAAACATTTTTAAAAATTTGTTTTTTTTTTGCATTAAGATTTTAGCTTAATGAGAAGAAAAACCAAATTTTTAATAACAAAATATGGTGCAAGATTAGACTGAGTTAACGTTTAGAGTAGGTACCATTCGGAGAATGGGTGACATGTCATGTGTACGAGACGAGTATACGACATTTTTGAACGGTTGGTTCTCCCCTGATCCGACTAAGAACTTCTTAAAATTTGAAATGGTCGATCGAACAGCTTTTGTATGATAGTTAAAAAAATACATATAGAATATGATTTACTAAAGCCTATAAGTATGAGGTCACTTTTTAATATTAGATATATTCGTAAAGTTTAATATTATTTTGGGATACATATTAGTCGTTTTGAACGATTATTTGTTTTATCGAATTTCATTTGTCTTCTAAATCATTATTTTACTGAATTGCCTCTTAAGTGATAAGAATAGGTACATCTATATGTCAAACAGCTGCAATAATTGGGTCATCTAGGACCGGGTAATGTGCAAAGCAATGAGCATAGCCATTTGAACTCATGATTCAACTTTATAAAAAAACAATAATATGAGAAAACTAAGAGCCTATACCAAATAAATAGCAACTGCTTTTTGTAGAACAATATTGGTTACATTATATAGTTCATCGTTATTATATATAATAAAATATAAGTAGAAATAGTAACTATTAATGAGGTAACTTACAATCCCAGCGATATAATTCATTTAAGAAGGCTAATTAAATTCTCCTTCGCAAAACATTTTTTTTTGTTTCTGAATAATAATAGATATAAGTATCCTATGCTACTCGCTAATGATGTAGCTTTATATTGGTGAAAGAATCGTTAAAACAGGTCCAGTAGTTTATTAGTTTATTCTTTACAAAAAAAAATGTTTTTCTCTTTATAATATTGTAATATTTTTAATTATAAACGTAAACGCCTTCTGAAAATCTTACTAGCAAACTTCATAAATATGAAATTTGCTTTTGAGTAAATTAGTACATTGTCATTATCGCTCAGCTTGCGAGATACATTGTTATCGAGAAATACGCTCCAGGCATCTCTGGTCGCGAGAGTCGCTCAAAATCTGTTGATGGTTGCACTGTTCGTGGGTAGTTTTTGCACCACATCTCCGAAGGTCATACAGATCGTCACTAAATGTATAAAGGTGATTTAGGTATCTAAGTGAATCTGTGGAATTTGCTTATTCCTTAAAATTGTATATCAGGTAGGTGATAATTGGCGGAAACGCCGAGTAACGCATGTCATCATCATCAGCGGACCGCACCGAGCGAAGCGAAGGCCGACTTTAGTTTGTTATCTACAAGATGTATCGCAAATCGTCAGGAGTCCAATAAGAGTACTTACAGTTCATCTCGATTTTTAGGTATGCTAAAATTTCCGAAGCCAAAAAAATATTAATTGTCCAGAATATTTAAATAAATAAATACATAAATATCCGGCACAAATTACAATTATCCAGATCAAAAAACCTATAAACATTACAAACCGTATTTTCACGAAACCTATTCTTAAAATTTATTTTATGATGTCTATCTTGATATCTTGATCACTAGTAGGCATTACGCCGGCAAAAGTATAATCTTATTCAATGGCAATGTCTGCCCTTTCATTTTCCTTGAAGTATAAAAAATCAGCCGGTAAAGACTTGGCCCATGATCATAAAAACTTAAACAGCACATAAGCTACAATGATAAATACTATAATACTAATCAATACTAATACACACATCAAAAGTGTCTAGGGATCAACATATATTTTTGCAATAACTTTTCTCCTGATTGATATTAATTAAAAATTTCTTTAAGGATTCATCAGATAAAGTGTTTTCGTTTGTCTACAGTAACAATAAACCAAGTCACCTTTGCATTAATGAAGAAATTTGCCATTTCCCTAATAAAGGGATTTTTGACATTTGAACCATTAAAGTTCGAAAAAAAGACTGAAATAACAGTTTTCTTTAAAATTTTATTGGGTAACTTAAACAATTAATAATCCGTGTTTCTACCGCGAACACTAACAACACAAGAACATCGGCTTGGCATACTCAAAATGAGTTCATCCAAATCACGCTGTGGAATGGCCGCCCATGTTCGTTGCAACAACAAAAAAAGGTCTTCTTGCGACTGGATACCCTCCATATTCGGCAGAGCTCTCTCCGTAGCATATCCCATGCATGCTCAATCGGGTTCAAGTCTGGCGACTGAGCAGGCCAGGGCAGGACATTGATGTTAGCTGCGGCGAGAGTCTGTCTTACAACTCTTGCGGTGTGCGGTCGTGCATTATCATGCATTAACTGAAATAAGGGACCGATTTGCACTTGTAGAGGAACGATGACGTCTGATACAATCGTCTCAGCATAAATTTGAGCGTTGAGGTTGCCTCTGATCCAAATCAACTCAGTTCTTCCGCCGATCCAAATACCCGCCCATACCATGATGGTTCCACCACTATAATGATGGACTTCCTGGCAGGATTTTAATCGCTGTTGGCGTCCAGGGGTTCTCCAGTGTCGTATACGTCTTGTATCCGGTCTCATACCAAAACGAGACTCATCAGAAAAGCACACGAAACGCCATTGTTCTTCTGCCCAATTTCTGTGTTCAAGAGCCCATTGATATCGAATCCTACGATTGTGCATTGCTATAGGTGGTACCCTTAGCGGTCTTCGGGAATGAAGGTTCACTTCATGCAAGCGGTTTCTGACTGTTTGGTCGCTAATTAAGTTCCCTGAAGAGTGATGAAGCCTCACGGCTAACATCATGGCGGTTATTGTTGGAGCTCTTCGAGTTGTGATTTGAATGTATCGGTCTTGTCTCCGTGTGGTGCAGCGATACCGTCCTCCATGGCGCTCAGCCACGGTACAAGTGCTTCGGTAACGTGTCCAAAGTCGACTGATAACACTCTGACTTGTATTCAGAGCTAAAGCCACAGTACGTTGCCGGGAACCAGCTTCTATCATTCCCACGGCTCTGAGCATTTATTTCCTGCTTAAATGACGTCGCCGCTCCATAATAACGTTGGTTTTAATCAGTAGTAGGGAAACAGTAGCACTAATAATGTCTTCAATGCGTTGTATGTTTTTATAGGGAAAATATTGACAGCTGATTTTCATCTTTTACTCGAATTTGATTAACAGTTCCTGTTTCAAATTATGAAATGCACCAAAAAGGATCCATATAAATTTATAAAATCATAAATTTATTACAAAGCCACATCTCAATCTCAAGAAATCCGCATAAAAATGCTTGATCCCTAGACACTTTTGATGTGTGTATTATAAAAAAGAAAATGTGTTTGTTTGTATTGAATAAGCTCCGTAACTTCGGGACCGATTTTAAAAATTCTTTCACCAATATAAAGCTACTCGTACATTTTATTAGGGAGTAACAAAGTCTCTATTTTTTTAATTTAGGCAGAAATGGTAGATCTTAGCTGATAAGGGTTAAGGGTGACATGCGTGCCAACAGACTCACCACTGAGGATGTACAAGCTCGCGCGAAGTGGGCCAAGAAAATAAGAAAGGCGGACCCTGGGACCCCACACACCAGTGTGGCTTCACAACCGGGATAGACCGTACGTATGATGATGGTAGATCTTACTGAGGGATTTGGGGGAGGCCTTTGCTCAGCAGTGGGACAATACAGGCTGAGTTAAAAAAAATGCTAAATTTTGTCGGGAAAGACAGTCAACGCGGGCGAAGCCGCTGACGGACAGCTAGTCTAGAAATATTATAAAGAGGAAAGATTTGATTGTTTGTTTTTTTGTAATGAATAGGCTCCGAAACTGGACCGATTTTAAAAATTCTTTTTACATTATAAAACTACATTAACAGCTAGTGACATAGGCTTCTTTTCTATTTAGGCTTAATGTTGACGGGAGGAACTGTCTACGCGCGAAGCCGCTAGCGGACAGTTAATTTCATCTTACTAATATTATAATGTTACTAATATAATAAATGCGAAAGTTTGTGAGGATGTATGTATGTACATGATGGATGGAGGATGTTTGTTACTCTTTCACGCAAAAACTACTGAACGGTTTTGAATGAAAGCCTACAGTGAAATAGCTTATAAGTACATCAGAATAACACATGGGCTACAATTTAAATAGATTTTATGTAATTAATATACAGGGCTATTTTATAAGCTTTTTTTATATACTCTTTTAAATGTATTATAAAGAATAATCCTTATGACTTTAAGTCTGCAATATTGCATGGCATGCCGTGTACACATGTTAAAGAATTTGTACTCTAGTTTCAAGGTCAGATAAGATAAGACATTGATCATGTACTGAGGCAATTTGTTTTGTGTTCCAAATAAATAAATAAATAAACACCATCCAAATTGAAATATGAGGATCTATGGAGACAATGGCAAAATACGTATTTTTCTGTTTGACCACCTTCAGTACTAAAATGTTGAGTTATTAATGTTATTATAACTTACTCAAAGAGTTTCGTTGATACTGCGCGCTGTGAGTAGCGGCGGGCTCGCAGTCTCTTCAACTCCCCGCCCACGCTTTATTCAGAAGTTTAAATTTGATTTTTAATAAGTAACCACACCGCACAAATAATCTGTTTGAAAAAAATATGAAAATGTAAATGGTAGAAATACCTATCCATTTTTAAAAAAAGCTGTCCTCGATTGATGCCTAATGCCTGGTAAAATTTTGATGGTGTTTATAAAGTAACGCTGTATAACGAAACGCGGGCGAAGCCGTGGGCGGAAAGCTAGTATCTTACTAATGTTATAAATGCGAAAGTTTGTGAGTATGTATGTTTGTTACTCTTTCACGCAAAAACTACTGAACGGATTTAGATGAAACTTTACAGTAATACAGCTAATACATCAGAATAACACATAGGCTACATTTTATAAAGATTTTATGTAATTCTGCCATAATATGAAGAGGTAGGTTCTCGCGAGCGAAGCGGCGGGCGGGAAGCTAGTAAATGTATAAATTCTATGTATTTCATAGCATAGAGACTGTTGCCATTTTATTCTGTGCTGCTGCACTTCCGAATTGACATAATTATGTTTAACTCAACTGCACAGTGAGCTCAGTTGATCTGCCGAAGGTCTTATGATATCGCGGTAGCAGCTGAAATCATGAAGATTAAGTTGTTTCACTTATATAAGATTAGATAACAACGTAGTTATAGGGTGGACCAGGAACCGTTTTCGCGATGTCCACGCGGCGATCATAATCTCTTTATTTGTAGGTTATCTGTGCTGGAATGTTTTAATTCAGCGTGATTATAACTATAAGTAACCTTGGCCATGTTTCGATAACACTTTGTAGGATAAGGCACAAAATCATTTTTTTGTTACAACTTTTTTAAGGCACCTAGCTAGGTCTCCAACATCATAATTATAGTTTGCCCAATTTAGGATGATAATTGCGCCTTTATGAAGTATTGCATTTTTTTAAAGAAAAGTGTACTACTCATTAAAAAGTTAGTAATTCTGTATTTTCTCTAAGTTTTGAAAGCCATTTATAAAAAAAAGTAGCATAAACATAAGTAGTCATAATAGGTGATGCCAGAATTTTATAAGCTTTTTATTGTTTTTTTACTTTAGGTGGTTTTTTCGGCGCCCATTGCCACGTGACAACTATCAATTACTAGCTGTGCGTCAGCGGCTTCGCTCGCGTAGACTGTCTTTTCCATCAAAATAGCCTTTATTATAAAAAATATAGCCTATGTCACTCCCTGCTAATGTAGCTTCATGTTGGTTAAATAATTTTTAATATCAGTCCAGTAGTTTCGGAGCCTATTCAATACAAACAAACAAATGTTTCCTCTTTATTAAAATTACTATAGATATTCAAAGGTCAACATTGTTCTAGATCAAGAACGACTGCGTTGCAGTACATATATAACTATTACGCACACATTGATTGTATTTTATTTGATAAACGATTGCGACCACTGCTCGATACTTCTGTCTGACGTCACCAGCTGCTTAGTATGTCAATCGTAAGTAGGTAGGAACATTAACATCAGCTCCTATGATATAAGAATACTGCATGAGTGATAACTTACATTATTAAAACCGAAAGAAAAAAAACATCAAAATAATTTATCTTAAATAAACAAAAAGCTTGACATTGGAAAGAGCATCTATCTATAGAATTATTGGCTGTCTAAATGACTTTGACTTTGTTACTTACTTATTACTTTTTTTTATCAGGTAACAGCATATTAGTAGCCTACTAGGTAAAAAATCCCAGTACTTTTCATTTGAATTTTGACCTCTAAAGTGCTGAGATAAAAAAATAAATAGATTACCTACCTACATATTAATATATATTCATATGACTGTACCAACAGTTTACTTACGCCACTGATAGTCGCTATCGCCTGACTGATAGAACATTAGTCAAGTTAGTAACATTTGTTAAGGCAATTTGCGCCTTTAGTAAATAGGAATAAAACACAAAATAACATACTTACAAGATGTAATTGACACGAATTTACCTGATATTCACTACTGTCTATTAAAAATACCACAGCTACATGCAAAAACCTTATCGCTCAATATTACTGACTATTTTACTGAGCAAATTGGCCAGACCTTACGATGTTACGACTTTACGAGTATAATATCACTTATTAAGGTCTGGCAAATTTGTTAATTACAATTAACCTAAGTAGGTAGGTACAGCAGTCTTCTAATAATTACGAGTATATTATGTATCTTTTTCAATAAGACTATGTTTGGATCTAACTTCAAATAAATCCTTAATTTTTACTAGTCAGTGAGTGTCACATTGTTGAAATTTCCACTCAACTAATTTATTCGTGAACACACGTCGTGGTCTTTACATCTTTTTAATACTATGTTACTCAGCAGCAGACATTGACCTTGGTTAGTCCTTTAGCATGACATCAATAATTTAACCCATTGTATCGGTTCAATACCCGGTTAAGCGTGGATAGATAAATAACTTTTTCTTTTAGTTTTCCGATAGTTATGTGAATTTTTATTTTTAGCATTTAACTAAGTATGCACTATTTTCTACTCAAAGTTAGAAACTAAAAAAAATCGACCTAATCCTAGGGTATCCCGCTTGAGTCCCTAGGATCAGGTCGAATATCTCTAGTTTCTATATTTCTTATAGTTAGTTATGTAACATAAACAATCTGTAAAATATACAATCGTTTTTATTACAAGCACTTAAATACTTATATTTCGAAAAGTAAGCTTGTATAATATCATATCATATCAGTTTATCGTACGCATACAACAAATGTAAAGAATAATAATATCAAGATATCATTCTAATCGCTGGATTCAATACGTTGGGTACTTCGGTGTTGTTGGGTTGCAGTCCAGATCTAATCTGACACGACCTTGAGGTTCGGTTAGCTCACTAGTGTCAGCACAATGTTCCACACATAGGTGGATAAGAACCATTCCTTCAGCTGGCTGATTAACTGTGACTGTGATTTTTGACTGTTTTATAAAACTAAAATGTTTTCTTAACCGACTTTGTCTAACTTAATCAAATATGTTGTCATCTAGGAGTACTTAAGCGATGTTTCCTAAAAACAGTCCCGAACACCTTTTTCACCGATAGCTCAATAATGTCCGTTTTATTTCGTTCTCTCTCTATTCTCTCTGCCTATTGAAAGGCACATTCAACTACTAAACTATCAAATTTGTATTTGAGTGTCATACCCGTACATTGATGCAAATCCTTTATGAGCGGTTCCTGGGGTTATTTAAAAACGTTGGATTTTTGCAAAGGTGCATTCAATAATAGAGAGATAATTTATACTTAATTTGAATTCAGCTAAATAATCACGAAAACATTAAAAAAATGCGACGTTTACGATCTACCCCAAACGCCAAAAGCAAACCCACTTAACTCGTAGGTATATTATCTGGTTAAAGGTAAATATGCTTGTGAAATAGGGTGTGTATCATGGGTAAAGCATTATGCAGAAAGACAAAATTAAAAAATGGCGCAAGCAAGTAGGTACCAATGTAGTTTAGTAAACTACATAATAATCGACGAAACGTCAGTCAGGAGGGCGAAGATCACAGTTTGCAATAACTCCACTTATCTTTAATAAATACTTTTGTTTTGGATCTCGCTTTGTTGGTATCATTTGGTAGCAGAACTTTTTGATAATGGTTGTTTTTAGCAACTGGTGCTAAAGTAAATGATAGCGAATAATCACCAATTTAAACGCTAAATACATGGTGTAGGTAGCAGCTACTAGGCTACCACACATTATTTACAGGGCGTTTTTGTTATTTTTTAAATGACTGATGCTGGTAATCTGCAATCAGCGTTGTCAGCGTTACTATCAAAGGTGAGCGCAGAATTCAAGTTGAGAGCCTATAGATAGGTACACAAATGTTTGAGTTAGTTTCCTCAAGGCAACCCTAGTCTGGCACTGACTTGGTGTAAGACGTTACTAGGCTATCCTTGACCCTATGGTCAATCCTACATAATAATACTAATAGATGTAGGAAGAAAAGCTCACTCGCTACTGGTCATGTCGGTTGAAAACCTGGTGCAAAAGCTTGTATGTGCGATGGATGACCAATGCACATCGAGTACCTAAGCATAAAAGGTGACGTATAACATTACAGTGCATTTCGTAATAGGAGATGAGAATTTCATAGTTCCCGATGATCCTACGGCAAGCTATACCTGCCTACAAACGTATTATTCATGCTGTGATAAGTAACGTGAAGCGTGACCAGCTGATTATGACAACACTCTAGAACAGCCGTGCGATTCTGAAAAAATTCGAACCCGATCTCACTCAGATGATGGAACACACTTCAGCTTAAATACACACAATTTATATAAACTTAATGATAAAATCTCACTAAATGTTTTCTAATTTACGAATAAATTCATAAGAAAGGCGACACTTCGTCGTTATTCAATTTTATACGATGAGAAACTTGAATCTCACAGCGGATTCACTGGGTGAGGTTCGAAATGAGTTTGTCAGAATAGCCCTACAGGGCTGCCCAGAGCAAGGACCCCGCGGCTAGTATTACGCAGTGCCGCCCACTACATTCATATTGATATCAATGTATCAAAACTAAAACGTATAGATACTATTTTACAGTAGATACTATACTTTGATAGCCACATTTTGTTTGGCGTATTTAAACGAAACCTGATTCACAAGCCTCTGCTTAAAAACCTCACCGTAGGAACGGTACCTTTTTAAACCTATCGTAATCAGGAAACTGTTTCTCTAAATAAACGCCATTTTAATGTTAGTAGATTAACAAATGCAATTGTCAAACAAATGACACACGGTGTAGAAACCTGTGAAGGATTTCAACTAAATAATAAAAATTAAAATATCATAAGCAAATGGCTTGGCGCTCATTCTGCAAAGTGTTAGCTAAAATTGTCATAAAGTTTAGAATTCTAGACATCAGAATAACGATACAGTTCAAGTACTCGTACCTATGAGCTATGAGGACGCTTTGTAGAGCATATTACTGTGAGCATATATAAATAAAGCGGTTACAGTGAATGCTTGTTGTGAAGTAACTATGTATGTGTAGAATTGGAGATATTTATGTCAATAAAAATTGGCTCAAGGATAACTGCAAGCTCTAATGTAAAACATAGCATGTTTTCAACTGCTTGTTCACTCATGCTTCAAGCTTAATTCACATTATCTTTTATATCTTTATAAATTTCTTTTAGATACTGAGGCCCGTATTCTAGAATCGTACTCAAGCACCGATATGTGCTTGAGTAGAGATCTCTAATCGTCAATTCATACAAAAACGTCACTCAGATCTATACTTAAGTACAGATTTTGTTTTAGAATACGGGCCTTATGGCATAACTTTTCTTTTAGCATAGAAGTGGCTGAAGCTAAGAAGTGTGGCTTTGAGTGCCTTGGATTAGCAGAAGACGAAAGTCAATATCTTGAATTGTATGACATGATATGGATACCATCCATAACTCTTCATTGTGTTGGTTTTTTCAAAGGTAAAGTCAACCACGCATATAGTTTATCATATCATCACTATTTTAACATTTCGCAGCTAATAGACGTTATCTTCTGAGCTTTAGTTTTTCGTTTATATTGGAATAGCCAGTGTCCCTACCATGAGTGTACACCAGGGACAGTCGCTGTGTCAGTTGACGTTTTTGGATGGGACTTCAGAACAGCGTTTCTGAGTAATAAATAATAGTATACTAATTGCTGTAGTCAACTTTCGTAGTTTACGTGATAGAAACTCATGGTAGTCGTACAGGATTGATCAACATCTATCTACCACGAGTTGCCACATTAAATTTACGTATCGTTCGCGTAAATTAAAAGTGGCAACTCGTGCTAGACGTACAGGTCTTTCCATTAAATTTCATTAGCATACGTTGAGTCCGGGGCTGTGGTTTAGATTGGGTTGTGAGCCATCCGCTCAACCTACTATCCGGTGAAGCTGTGTAAGTAAGCCATCATCGGCTAAGTACTATTTATTTAGAAAAAAAAAGCTGTGGTTTATTGCACAAACACTTATCTATCTTCTGTTTGAAAAAGGCTAAATAAATTATCGAGATATCAAATCTCATGTCTGCTTAGTCTTAGTCTTAGGCAATTTGAACGAAAAAATCGCTAAATGCAAAGTTTATTAACCAAACTAAACAAAGATTAAACTATGTACCCAATGAATAACCACTGATTAGTTAATATTTGACTTCAGAAACGAGGGGTTAAACGAGCATTGATTATCAATATCAAATAATGAAACCAGCGGTATGTTACCTACCTAATGCCCCCTGTATGCCTATCATAGTGTTCCAGTCAAGTGCTTTCTGACTAGCGAAAATGTTTGTCAAAGATAAGTTGGGATTGTGGTATCTTATCTACTTAATACTTAAATATTTGCGAGTACGATGACAGAAGTTACGTCCAGCCGAAGTTATTTAACTACATACCTAAATAATCTCTGTAAATAATTGACACGTACAATAAGAAATAAGAACCAACCTGTGAGCAGTAGCTGTAGTACCAACTCATGTAATACCAACCTATAATATTATTATTGGTGTGCAATGAGGAATATTTATCTACTTAATCTTTTCATAGGAAAGTGTTCGCCAAAGTTACTCGACCATGGATTGACCATTGAAAAACGCCACTTAATAACACGGGAGGTGTGTTGGACACAATATGAACAAGCTGTATGTACAATATTATGCAATCACGTTTTATCTGAGGAAATAAAATGTGGCTTAATATAATCCATTGTGGTTGTTCTCGGTTCAACTTTGTCAGTTCTATAAGAGCTCATAGGCCAAGAATCATCTCATGGTTTTTGTAAAAGAATGTGGAATAACCTTGAGTTATCCTTGGAATCAACTTCCTTCAATATACATGGACATCGCATCTACACTCTGTCAACGGGACAGCAAAAAGTGTGCTTGACGTCATTATAAGCACACTTTTTCCTTAGTTACAATGTCCTCGTATTCCCAGTCCTTTCTATCATACATGTCAGAAATAGACAGAACACAGGATGTCACAGTCACGCGTGTGCCATGTTTTAAATTGTATAACGTGTTAAATCCAGTGTATGAAAAGTCATTGCTCGGAATACTCCCTGATATTGCCATATCTCAGTTTTCTTTCAATGTTTAATGCCTCTAAAACGTGACCACGCGAAATACAATGTTTGCCAAAAACGTATAACCAATAACTTAGTGTTATTAAAATCCTTTCCGAAACATTCGCATTCGATGTTCACATTCGCACATTCGCACCTCAAATATTCGCATTCGCATCCGCATTCGCGAATGTCAAAAATATGACATTGGCAACATCTCTGAATTCTATACTATACATTACTTCAATTCCCTTTTTTCAATGGGTTATGTTATGACGGTGACGTATTTTGTCTTCAATAAAAAACATAAGAAATTTAAGAGTCATAAAAGTAACACCAGTGACTAGTGTCTAGACACCATTAGCCATCTAATCGGCTATGTTCAAAATAACATTTACTTATTTAATCTCTTGCTTTTTGTAGAGATTCAACATGTAGGTGGCGACTTACTGGCGTGTTGCTCTTGGCTAGTAGCCGCCTTCTCTCATCTGACTGATTCTTTATGAAGAGTTGTCTTTCCTGGACAGTCATTGAATGAATTATACAAATTGTATATGTATGTGGTATAAATCATCGGTAGTTGACATGAAGGCGAACGATGACGAAGATGATGACAGTTGTAAAAAACGAGCCATCATTATGAGAGTTAATTACAGGAGAGTATCATATGTGCGCAGAGAGTATCATATGTGCGCAGTAGTCTGTGTAAATAGTGGAATTGTGATGATGATTAGTCATTGCAATAAGTAGTCAAAATCCTATGGAGGTAGAGATTATTACTCATTTTATATGTATATGATAGATCATGTACCACATAAACAACAATCTAATCAGGCCGCAAAAGAAACCAACATCATGCGCTATCCGGGCGACTCTAACCATCTTCCAGTGTGATTCCGGCCTGAATCCTTGAACATTTAATCATAATCATATTAATCATTTAACCGTTAGGGTAGAGCAGGTAAGATTCGTACAGGGGGATGATTCGTACAGTGGGAATATCTAGAATACTACCATATATTGACGTGTTCACATTTGTGTGCGTGGCAGGAAGACTGTGTGGCCGCTGGCTTCTTGGGAGGAAATCGAAACGTATTTTCGCGCCGCGTAATATTTTTTACGTTCATTTAAAAATATGCTTGGTTGGTATTAGTAGTGATCGAATTATACAAGTTATTTATCATGGTTTATGCTTAAAGCACTTGATTTGGTTTTTAAATAGTAATTTCAGCCTAACTAGGTACAAAGATTAATTTTGTCTCAAATTTATTTTTTAATTTCTCGGGTTGGGGTGCCTTGGTGCAGTTTTGAATGAGTTTGATTCGTACGAATGCTCCCCATTTCGAACGTGAGGCTACAATAACATTGTTCATCATGAATATCATTGTTCCAGCATCATCCCGCGAATATATATCAAAAAGGTGGATTAAGATGAAGTGGAAGAAGTCTTGGATAAAATTAGATCAATTAGAAAATCCGCAGAAAAGTATGGCATTAAACCAACGACACTCGAATGTCGCTTGACTTGTGTATAATGTTGAATAAATTGAATCTTTTTATAAAATGTTGAGAGATTTTGCTTTTGTGTTATGATAATATTAGCAATGTTGAATTTCTTAATAATGAAAATTTTAGAAGATATTTTATAAATTTTTTGTAACTTTGTAGTTATAAGTATTAAGACTTTTTCATTATTACTACTAGTTTCAGTAAAATAAAACAGAATATTATATAAAAGTTTTCTATTCTTATTTTTAAATAGTTATGAATATAAACTGTACTGTAAATGAAATTATTACAAGAAGGCTGATTTTGTTCATTATCATTCATTATTATCATCAGGCTGCTCCGCTGAAAGTGTTAAAAGAATTAATTTATAAATAATTAAATAATTTTATATTTATAAACAAAATAAATTGCTTTAAAACATTGAATTAATGACATTTTATTTGCCTCAAATTATATACGAATCTACCCCACGTGTGGGGTGGTTTCGTACGTTTGACTTATTTTAGAAATGTCGCCGTAATATAACCATGCAAATTCTCATCCAAATCATTCTTCGCTATAATTAAAGCCAAATATGTATAGTTGGTAGTAGGATGTAATTACTTTAAAAACTGATATTTTCTTCTTTAAACGGCTAAGTGTTAAAACTGTACGAATCCTACCTGCTCTCCACTATTGGAAAGATATTCGAGCGTCTTTTTCATAATAGGCTTGTTATTATTTTCTTAAAAACGATTAAGAGTTTCCACTTTTACAAAGCGAGTAAATAGACCGAATGGAGGCTGCTAATGAGGATCTTCTCATACAGAATCGGTCTTTCTACAGAAATGGTTCTTGCCAGCGTACACCAATGGTGTGGCTATCTCTTGTTAAGTACAACCCGAATCGGCCTTTGTTATCGTTCTGATAAACGCTAAAGCGATAAAACGTTATTTCATTTCGTTTTGATTTAATATCGATCGTAACTCTTCACCAATTTACAAAGTTACAATAAGTGTTTTCGATAGACTCACCTAAGTACAATGTATTACATACACACATTTGTGAGAGACCTTCATATAATATGAAATTTATTGACCATCGAGATAAGGAAATACAAGTAAATATTATTTCTTTAATTAGCTAAGTACAATTTTGTAAAATCTTAAGTTTTCTTATTAAAATTAGAGGATAAAACTAAAAAACTCAGTCCAAACAAATCCCTATATCTGCTCTTTACTAAGTAGTAGGTACTATTTACTTATCAACAAATATCTATGTAATGTGTTTTTTTTAAGATTTTCCCTATATTTCTTTGGGAATGTAAATCCGCTGTATAGACAACACTCAACGTTATTTAACATAGTGATAAATAGGAAGCACTTTTAACTATTAAAAATAATCACAGACTCATATTTGGACCTAACGCCCGCTTTCCATCAGGAGGAGTAAGGGTTATCTTGACTTGCAAAAAAAAACCTGCATACAAAAAGATTTTTGTAATAAATAATGTAGCAAGACATTACAAACGGTAATGAATTCGAAAACATATCAAACTTGTGCTCATAATTATTTATTTAAATTACCTACAAGTATATTTATGAGCTGATTCTGAAATACTTTAAAAACTGACAATATTTACTGGCGTATTCAGTAAGCATCAGTCGTCCAAAGTCAGTCGGCTAAGGCCAGGGCTACACTTGACGGAAATTCCGTCGCGGAAGATCCCTATACCCTAGACCATAACCTATGAGCGAACCAACACAACACTGTCAATGTGTTAGGCTAGTTGAGTTGTGGTTGACTGTACAGCCGTCTGGAGGGGTGATGTTAAAGGTTTCAAAAAAGGAATGACAGGTTAGATAATTGCGCTAGGTCTGCCCCTTGACGCTGTGACGTCTGCGTCTGAATGGCCATGGAAAAAACAAGTATTTTTTTATATTATCATAAACTTTATACGATTCTGAGAGGGCGATACAGAGGTGCGATCTTAGTGCCGAGTCGAGGGGTATGATTAACGCATAGCGGTAACACAGCTCACAGCACCAAATGAATGGTAATGTTCATGGGCTGTAGGTTGTAGGTTCGATTGCCACTCAAGACACTCATGCGTGTGACGAAGATTTGTGGTTCCCTGACGAGGTGTCCAGCGTGACGTAGTGGCAAGCGCTTAAATGGTAGGCAATGTGGTGTTCTGCCATTCACTTACTTGCCTCCTGTCATTATTAAAAACAGATGATAGGTTAATAATTTTAAATGGATGATCGCGTTTAGATTAAGGGAATAAACCGATGATGGTAAGTACCTACTACTTAGTTACCTTCAGATTTAGATATAATTGCCTTGAGATTCTTTAATTATCGTCTGAACTGTAGGAATTTTAAGCTTAAAATGTATTAGTATTTTGAAAACAATTAACACCATTTATAGGCGAAACCCTGTGCTGCTTTTTATTGAGGCCACGAATAGGTACCTATAATTGATTATAGCATGTACCATCCTGAACAGTGACTGTTATTTCACAATGACAGCAACAAAACAAGTGATCTTATTAATATGTATCATCAAGCAGATGTCTATCTGTAGGTAGGCAAAGGATAGAAACGCAAAACCTAAAGAGTTTCGTGGCATCACTACGATAATGAAAGTGTTATTGTAACAAATTATCGCATATTTTTAACATCACCTGTATTTGTATCTATCTTAGTACTGAGATATACTTATGTATTGGTTGACCAAGGTCTGATTTATGCCTCGGTAGGTATACCTCCTAAATAAGTACCTAATTCTAAGTAATCTTTATAAAGTTTACTTAGAATTAGGTACTTATTTGGCATCATCGAATTCTAAATTTTTTTTTTAATTATTAATAAGTACCTACACTAAAAAAGGGGCTTATGAAAACTTTAAGTTTGTGTACTTAGGTATTCATAATTAATAATTAATTTAATGGCTATTCAAACTCGGGTGGGCAAGTCTATTTTTAAAAGTTTAAAATAAATAAAAACGAGTTTACCATTCGTTAATCCACACAATTTTTAGTAACTTCTGTTCAGAAACCCTATATAAAAACGCAAAATTGAATATAGCTGCCGACCAAGTGTCTTGCAGAACGCTTATAGAAATAGACATACTGTGACGTCACTATCTTGCGAGTTCGACAGTTTGTATGTTTCATATGTTTGGGCAAGTCCAAAAATATGTTTTCTTTAAATTCGGGGAGTTTTCGTGTTTTCAAAATATTTCTTTTACCAATGTGTCTATTATTGAGAGTTCTATTCTATTCTGAAGTTCAGTCAATGCACATACCTAACAGGAAGAGATGGGACATATTGAGACTTCTTGGCATAAATACAGACGAATCCAAATCCTACTATTGGTTAGGTCCAGAGGTCACCAGACTTTTCTTAGACTCCTTTAAAATTTTGCTGGTTCCGGTGGATCACCTACTAGCTACATTTCTACCATATTCCTAAGACTCGACAAAAAATGTGACGCTAGCTTAAACCCCCGTCGAGTCTCCCGTGGACCCCTTGGGTTCACCTGGACCACTATGGGAACTACTATTAGACTCTTGCCATTAGCTTTCAGCGATCTTATCTAGGTACAGTTTCATAATACTTAGTACATAAGTAGTACATGCGTGCGTGCCAACAGACTCACCACTGAGGATGCACAAGACCGCGCGAAGTGGGCAAAGAAAATAAGAAAGGCGGACCCTGTGACCCCACACACCAGTCTGGGTTCACAACCGGGATAGACCGCACGGATGATGATGATGACATAAGTAGTACATGCACAGGTACCTTCCAAGGAACCTACTCGTAACTTTAAAAATTCCAGTGGCATTGGAGGCAGGCTTAGTAGTAAATTTTTCTAAGCTCAAAGCTACAGTTACACATGCTCCAAAATATATTGGTTATTGGCATGCTAAGATAAGGAGCATGCTGACTTTTCACTGGAATGAAAATGCTCCGACACGCATGCTATTATTGTAGCCATTGGCCCATTGCTCAATAGTAGCATGCTTCATGACTGTGTTATTTTAAAATTTTCTTACGTTCTTCATTGAATAGGAAATAAATATTTTGGAGAAACTAACTAAAAATACCCAAAACATCTTTTAAACAAAAAATAAGGAAAAGGCTTGCAGTTGCACAGTTTTTTATGAAAACTTTTTTGAATAATTAATGGATTGGCAACTTTATACAAATTTGGAAAAAAATGCATCATTTGGGCCCATAGCTGCATAGACTGAAACGCATCTGTCAACATGACAGCCAGCCTGACTTGCTGTGAGACAGAATGAATTTTATTATTAAATTAAAATAGAAGCAAGAAAAAAACTCGGTGCCCCGGGTGGTGGTGGAGTGAATTTATTAATTAATTCTTCGTGACTCGCTCCAATCTTTTGAAGTTCAGGTCAGCGCTGTCGCTTTCGTCGTATAATTCGGAAATAAGTTGCGTGTCCAGTAAATACATCAACGTTTTATTTAAGAATATTAAATCAACTGAAGATTAACTGCATTAATTTTAGAGTAGGTATCTTTGTACATCCAGTACAAAATATTTTCGAGAGGTACCTTTATGTGAACAAGTCACCCGGTTGCGCATGTTTGGTGTGATAGTTGTTTATCGTAGCCAACTCTATATAAAGGGGAGTGCGCGCGTCGCAAGCGGTATTTGCGTCCACTGTGCGCGTCTAGTGTGTAGCTCCGTTTGGTTACTCGGCGCTGACAACTCCAACAACATGGCTTCAAGAGATCCTGCTTCTGACCAACTTATCAACTTCAAGAAATCCACTAAGGTAATTCAAATAAGTTTGACCTAGTCATTTTATTTAGGAATTAATAATAGTTATTTGTTATCATAAATGATGTGCATAACGAAAAACAAGTCAACAAGGTACTTTGCCCAGACCATTAAAATGTTAATTATTCATGCAATATGTTGATGGTCCTGCCCTCACTTTAACACAGAATTTTTAATGAATATTGTTCCCAAATACTGTATTTGATATATTATTCTGTATTTAAGCAATAATCAATACTTAGTAAGTGTAAATGGATCTTTGCCCCATGTTATGTTGTTTGTCATTCTATCGGCTAATGTTTGCTGTGCATCACCATTTTGCATTGTAATGTTTTGTGGTCAAATGTATTGTATTTTTACAAAGAAAAATCATTGACACTATACAAGTGATAAAATAAGTACAAACTAAATAGATATTTACGGGATCTATTGATAAACTGCGAAGAAAATAACTGTCATCAATTGATTGCTTGATCAATTGATGCCAGTTATTTTGTTATATCAATACACTAAAAAAACTATAATTGAATTATTTAATACCTGACATGTTTGTCATTCATTAGGCATCAGCCAAAGCATTTCTTTTAAAGTAGGTAGGCCACCAAAGGATAGTGAAACAGTAAGTTATTTCCTATTTGGATAACCTTTGTGACAGAGACAATGACAAGATTGTACAATTATGTTGCTAGTATTGTGATAGGCTTCTTACCTGCCTCAACCTACATTTTAAACTGGCTGAATTGACAAACATGTTTGTTGTTATTTCTAATCTATTGTCATGCAAAGCGAAATTGTACTTATTAAACTGGATATTATTATGTTTAAGTATGCCTTTGCTTTTTATAACTAAAAGAGTTTAATTTGTATATTGTTTATATGGAGGTATTTATGAATTCTTTTAACTTTTATTTCTGTTTAATTCCAGGATTCAACCGGCTTCATAACCACCAAGTCTGGATCACCAGTAGGTGTCAAGACTGCTGTTCAAACAGTGGGCAAGAATGGACCTGTTCTCCTGCAGGATGTTAACTTCCTAGATGAAATCTCTTCTTTTGACAGAGAGCGTATCCCCGAACGTGTCGTTCACGCCAAAGGGGCAGGAGCATTCGGTCATTTTGAAGTTACTCATGACATTTCCAAGTACTCTGCAGCTAAGGTTTTCGAAACTATTGGGAAGAAAACACCTATTGCCGTTAGGTTTTCAACTGTAGGTGGTGAAAGTGGTTCTGCTGACACAGTTCGTGATCCTCGAGGCTTTGCTGTCAAGTTTTACACTGATGATGGTAACTGGGACCTTGTTGGAAACAACACACCCATCTTCTTCATTAGAGACCCAACACTTTTCCCTAGTTTCATTCACACCCAGAAGAGGAATCCTGCCACTCATCTGAAGGATCCTGACATGTTCTGGGACTTCCTAACACTAAGACCTGAAACTATTCACCAAACTCTGTACATGTTTGGAGATCGTGGTATTCCTGATGGGTACAGATTTATGAATGGATATGGATCACACACTTACAAAGTGGTCAATGCCCAAGGAGTGGCACACTGGGTCAAATTCCATTACAAGACTAACCAAGGCATTAAGAACTTGAAAGTAGATAAAGCAGGAGAACTTGCGTCCTCCGACCCCGATTATTCTATCAGAGATCTATACAACGCCATTGGTAAGGGAGAGTTCCCCTCATGGACCTTATACATCCAGGTTATGACCATGGCACAGGGAGAAAACTGCAAATTCAATCCATTTGACCTTACAAAGATTTGGCCACATGCTGAATATCCGCTCATTCCTGTTGGCAAACTAGTTTTAGATAGAAACCCAAAGAACTACTTTGCTGAAGTGGAGCAGATTGCTTTCAGCCCTTCGAATCTGGTGCCCGGTATTGAACCCTCTCCCGACAAGATGCTGCAGGGGCGTTTGTTTGCATACAGCGACACCCATCGCCACCGTCTTGGAGCTAATTTCCTGCAAATCCCTGTGAACTGCCCTTACCGTGTCAAGGTCTCCAACTACCAACGAGATGGGCCGCAAGCAATGAACAACCAGGAGGAATGTCCCAACTACTTCCCCAACTCATTCTCTGGACCGCAAGAGTGCCCACGTGCCCAGCGTTTGCAACCTCGTTACAATGTCAGTGGTGATATTGACAGGTACGACAGCGGCCAAACTGAAGACAACTTCTCCCAGGCTACAGTTCTTTACAAGAACGTCTTTGATGATGCTGAGAAACAACGTTGTGTGGAAAACATTGTAGGAAACCTCAAAGACGCGGCCGCGTTCCTTCAAGAGAGAGCCATTAAAATTTTCACTCAAGTTCATCCTGACCTAGGAAGCAAGGTTGCCGCTGGCTTGGCTCCACACAAGAAGTACCATGCTAACCTGTAAATCCACTGCTTGAAACTTATGGGTGCTATTTTTGCAATAATATATTATAAATAGGTGTGTTTTGTCTTGTCACAAAACTATTACAATGGGGAAAGTGTGTACCATTTACTTATACTATTTACTTATTTAAATTTGTACTGATGAGTAAAATATATTTTTTATTACTCTTGTCTATTTATTTATGAATTTTATGATTGTTGTCATATCCTTTTTTTAATTCAGTCTGTATTATACTTATCAGTCTAATTTATTAATTAACTACATAATTACAAACCTAATTTACTAGTTGTACTAGGGATTCATTATACTGAGGATATCAGCAGGCATATTTGCTGAAGCAATAAAAGAAGTAATATCTGTCCACGCATTTGAAATAAGTCTTAACTTGTTGTAATAACCACATATTATTATTCAGCCTTTTAGGGCCCATAATAGAGCACCAAAGCATTACCCAGCCGTAATCTGTGTTTGCGTAGAGATCCGATTGATGTTTTGTGTATGAACTATGAACTGACAGGTCAATTACCTATATACGACTTTCGACTGCTGTCCTAGCTAAAGCCCAGACTTTATTGACTTTTTTACTGTTCAAAGTCCAAGTTAGGTCTCAATTCAAGCTAAGCTTCATAGGTAGATCTCGAATGACTCGTGCACCAAGTGAAATAAAATTATTTTCACTGTATGTTTAATCATATTACTTACCAATTATTTGATGGTAACGGATAAATTATTGTAAAAAAGTAATAAATATGTAAATACATGCCTACAGGCTACGTTGACCGTTGCCAGAAGTTATAAAAAAATCTGTTATTACCTTTGCAATTATGTGAGAACACCAAATTCAAACTAATTGAGTGAAATCGATTTTCCTAATGATTAATTTACCAGGTAAATGAATAGGAACTTGTGTTATGTGTAGGTGTCTGTTGATTGTTCTAGGAAAGTCGCGGGTATCATTAAGAGGACACAGCAAGGTCGAGAGAATTTAAAAATAGGTATTTGTGAAATCTATTGCTGTCTTTTGCAAACCTCGAGCGCCCCACAGAGGGCGATAGAGACAGATGCAAATCGGACCGAACACATCAAAAGTACACAAAATCGTCTTTTTCGAAAAATTTACCGTTTTAGTAGGTACATACTTTTTTTAAAAAATTAAAGAAGGACTGGCCGTGTTCCTATGTTTTCCTTTTTTTAAATAAACTATCTAGTCAAATTAGTCTTTGGGATGTTTGAAAACAGCAGAATATCTGAGCATTTTCTTCGATTTTTTAATGTTCATATCTCTTTTAATAATTAACTTATTGAAAAAAAGAAAACATAGGGACATGCCAACAGTGGCAATAAATTTTTTAGTAAATAATAATTATTCCTCCACTAGCAAAATACAAGGAGAACTATTAATTCACCCATATTCAAGTTTCAAGTCAGCAGAAGCCCCAGAATGCGTAAAAAAATAATTGCCCTAGAAACTTCAGAATAGGTACATGATCATTATATGTAGGTACATCCAATCACAGCTCATCCTTACGTTCTGCTATAATTTGAACTTGCATTACCTAGGTACTATGAACTCGTGATTCGTGAACTAAACGTGGCCCAGCACTTGCTTCAGTACCTACTTAAAACCTTCATCATAACTGTGTAACTACGTATTAGCCCAGTGACGTAGATACAAACATTTTGAAGGCCAATCACAAACCAAAGGATTTAGATATTTTTATTATCTAATCCAAGATTACGATGATACGAATTACTTAATAGTCGCTCTGTTGATAATGTTGCTATACCCAAGCTAATACCTCCCTTCCCTCTAGCCTTACTCAACTTTAGGCAAAACTGGTATTTTTAGGTCCTAGCTGGAATAAAGTTCTTGCTAGTCACGCTAATCTGTGGTCACGTCACGAGCGACGTAGGCACTTTATTGCTGAACAGTGAAAAGAGTTGAATTTTGTAAAGTTCACGAATGGTTCATGCATTCATACATTAATCGTTCATGTCACCTACAGCTGCGGGCTGCGTAGAGTAAATTCTACGGCTCTACGCACTGTAGGTGACATCTGTTTTTTTGTTGAGCGTCTGAGGAGACAAATGACAAATGAAAAATTTTCATAATCCTAAATGCGTGATGTCATCATGTCGTGTCAGAGATATATTGACATTTATTATATCTTTCGTTAAAGATGTCAGTAGAAAATTATTTCTATTCTAAACAAATGCTCTACGCGGCTGTTGACAACAACTGCCAAATGGGAGTTCCGTTCCGTTCCATTCCATGTAGGCTTGTGTAGTACATGTACTACGTACTATAAAGACGCAATTCCTTCCTGTGAACGAGAACGAACTATTCTGTTGTGGTTTTCTTAATAGTTCTTTCTTTTAGTTCGGAACGACCATCGGGCTCGCGAGAGCAGAGTCAGACAGAACGAATAATTACGAGTGTCCGAGGGAGTTGAAAGATGAGAGACGCGTGTGCGTGAGCGTGACGGACGATGTGAGTAAGACCACCAGATTGAACGAGAACGAGAACTGACGAACGAGAAAGTACCAACCAGTGTCCCGCTAAGTTAAACGTTATTTTCATAGCAGTAAGGTCTATAATTACCTAATTTAGTTAATTGAGTTACCCATGGACATTGCTGTTCAAGAATTTAAGGCGCGAATGCTTGCTTGCAGTTTTTGTTTTGTAAATATTATGGACAATTATTAAAGTGTGTGAAATAAACTATTATGAATTATGAAGGAAAATCGAATATTAATTTCATTACATCATGTACGACTTACGACTATATTCGCGCTACGCGTTAGTCTGACTGATGTCATGTCTTTCTTACTTATTATTCGGTCATTCGGTGAACTTTATAATGAACTATTAGTACTAGAAGACCGAACTAGTTCGTTTGACCGATTGTACTGTTTATGAGCGTTCCTTTCAGTGTCCGATTAAGAACAAGACTAATTCCATGTCTCAGCAGCTGGGAGCGAAACGCGAATTTGTATGGCACTGGGTAGCGCCATCTAGCGGCCTTGATGATGACTGAATTAGACGCTATATGGCATTGAGTAGCGCCATCTAGCGGCCTTGATGTTGACTGAATTAGACGCTAGATAGCGCTGGCCGCTGACTCGATTCCATAGATAAATTATTAAACAATAACAGTTTGCTTATCCCGAACAAAAAACGAAACTACCGGAAAACCCGTCTATCGTAGCCGGTACCTCCTGGTTTTACTTTTTATTTTAAGGTTGTCATGCTTGCGCTATGATTGTGGAGAGCGATTGGCCAGTGCTGTTATTCTATGCGTTGCATTATAGAACTAAAGCAAAGATTGCATATGGCCAGTAAAATTTCCATAGATGTCATTGCTACGGAGCCATTCGTCCGCCATACAGGATTTTTATTATTCTATGACCGTACCGACAAATAAAAACAGAATTAAAATCAATTTACAAAGATTTTTCGCCCGTGTAGTTCACTAATTCTGTGCTTACTTATGCATTTAACCATCAACAAATATACTAAGCTGACAAGGTCATACGTAAGCATTGCATCTATGGCGCTGTCTGCAGTTTGGTCTTAGCGAATGTAAACTCGAATTCAAAATAAGATAACTCAAAATCTCAAAATAATTCAAGACCATTGCCAATATTGCCATTGACACTGGCAAGTTATACACCAGGCGGTTGTTTATTGATAGATTTCAAAATAGAACACACATAATTTTTTAATTATAATTTGAATGAGCGAGCATCAATTTTCCGAAAATCTGGCGGGAATTCGCTTGCAGCAAGGGAGCTCAGTCGACTTGATTTTCGCGCTATGATTTCTTATGACTATAAAAAAGGTTTATAGCCTAAATGATGTTTTGAGATTTTGGCTACTACCACAAATTAGACATGCGCGCGCTCTGACAGATAGCCCGCCTAAAAGACGCCATTTTTGACACGAGACGTGAGTTTGACAGGCGAAGTCAGTGAGTTTCAGTGTCGCGATCAGCGGTCAGTCGCACTGTCAAAAACATTGAGATATTACCTACTTATTTGTACGTCGTCAGATACTTACATTATAGTTCAATGGTCAAAAATGGTTTCGCGCAGATATTTCTGTTGCGGTGTATTTGGCTGTATGAACACCACACGAAATTGTGATTATACGTTTTTTAAGATAACAAATGATGTTGAAAGGTACCTAGGTAAGTAAAACTCAGTTAACATTTGCAAGTTAGTAGTACTATGTACGAGTATTTTAAGTTAGTTTATACCTAGGTAGGTAAACCATTATATTTCGTAACACATTCAAATCCAGTAAGAATGGGCTTTCACTTTTTCCATAACCTATCTTAACATGCATTGGTAAAACACTAGTATTTTTGGTATATTCTTTTATTGGCACGCGCGGCTGCTGCATCCGCGCCGCGCCGCCGACAGGTGACCGTCGAAGCGGTGGCTCATGGTGTTAACTACAGCCTGTTAAGTAGGTAGGTAGGGCTGTGTGATCAAGCCATTAGCCTAGCAGGTTCACCTGAACCCCGGTAAATGACTTCTTTTAATATAATACTTTTATTCTCAACTCCTTTTAATCTAACTGGACCCCTTTTGTATATTTTTGTTTTTGTCGAACTAGGTGCACTTTTTCACTTGATGTATTTTATTTTACGCGGTATCTGTCAAATTGCGCTTATCTGGCGAATATAGTAGCGAGTAGCAACCCCTGGGCGATCAGGCAAGTTGCTAGAAAAAGGCGAGAGCGGTCCTTCTGTAAACTCTTTATTTTGTGCTACTACTTTTGGTGAGTCTGCTTGTTCACAAGCAACAGTTTTTAATTGGTTTGCTGAATTCAAAAGAGGTCAAAGTCAAAGTAGGTATATAATGCAAACTAAGTGGTACCTACAATGGTGTTCAATACAGGTTTTTAAGTTCTTAAGACTTAGTCGTCCTTTTCGGACACAGCAAATTTTTCACAAACTTATGAAAACCAAATACCTAAGTACCTAATAATAATATAAAACTTCCTAACTAAAAAACTTAACATTTTCAAGTTTAACCTATTTTAATTATATTTAACATAATATTATATCCAACCAAACACATTTTTATTTAACTTGAAGAAAGAAAACAATATTTTATTTATAATTTATTTACATAACTAGAATCAAGTATATTTTCTACCATTGATTTGTAAAAGTCTCTAAACTAATGGTTTATTTATTTCTACAAAGTAATCTTAGATTAAATCAAAAAGAGGAAGACACGGCCTAGCTAGCCGCGCGCGGTCCTACTAAACGGAGTCCAATGGACCAGCCCCTTGATTCAGAACAAAGTTATCGACCAATTACCCATTACCGGGGGCTGCTACGCATCAGTCTTTGAGTCTTCGTTTAGACTGCGATTCGTTTGCGTGTGCTGTCAGTTGCCATCGGAATAAGTTTTTAAAGGATATTATTGTTAAAAATGACTTCCTATGCATTTATTCAGTGCATACTTAAGTACACCAAAATTATTTTTATAAAGAAAATTTTGATGGGTATAAAAACTCGTTTTCATAAGTAAGGTCAGCATAAAATCATGTAAGAAATAAAATATCAGTAGTGTTTTATTCATTATTAAATATAAGGTGTTTTAAAATTTAATCCTGTTATTGTATAGTAAGACGAAAAATAAACAGTATTAAATTTACAGCTTTCCTCAAGACGAATCGTGGAAGCATAAATGGCTTGTGGTTCTTCGAAATCAGAAAAAAATTATACAATTTTAGTTGCTTTGTGAGCAATTTTATTACAATACCGTAGGTTGACCTCAGGAACTTGTGACGTCCCACGCTATATTAAAATTATTAAATCTATTGGAGTGCGTTGCTTCAGCAGGAAAGTAGCTTCTAGAGTGATTTGAGTGGAACGTAAAATTAGTGAGATATATGCTGTGGATGTGCGCGGCATAAAAAATTAGTGGGCGTTGTGGTTTTGGAAAAAAATGAAAAAAACGATTCCTGCTGCAGTAACGTTGTTCTAGCAGGAAAATTCTAAACGAATGATCGAAGAGAAAAATGTTGTACATTGGCATCTGCCAATGGCAATTGCCAACTTTTGAAACATTTTCTGACCATTAGATGTGTAAAGCGGAATCGAATGCAGTTTTCAGCGAGTTGATACAGTTTCTCATTTAGGCGCTGTGTTTTTTTTTTCTGATTTTAGAGACACCTTAATTACTGAAAATGTAAGAATAATTTTCAAAATCTTATTATATGTGCCGCAAGCACAAATCAAGAGCTACAAGTGAATGTTTATTAAAGAGACGCACATGCCATGGTTTGAGAGAAGACCAGCATCTGGTCTTTGCAGTCGACTACCCCCCCCCCCCCCCCATGCAGACGTTGTAGTCCTGTACTACAGTGGGCTTCAGTGTGTCACCACACATCGTCGTCGCTAGCCCATGGTATGTTGATACTAAAGCTACACGGTTTTTGTGTCGCCATACCAGGAGATCCACATCTCCAGATGTGCAGCCACTCACCTGACCCACTGCCATGTCAGTTTTCTGTAGGGTCATCAGTTCTACAGGAACAAACTGACGATCCGTGCGGAGCGTCCCCACGCAGTCAAAACCTTTTGATTTTAACTCTCGCGCCAGAGCAGGAGAGTTGTAGAAATTGTCCATCCAGACTGTGTGGCCTTTATGCTCAAGACCATTAAGGAGTCTGAGCACAAGGGCCGACACATATCCAGAAACTGGACCGTCAGAAATAGGCGCCGTGGCGTCATGCCCTGCGTACACCTCGATTCGCCACAGGTACCCAGTTTGGGACTCGCAGACCTCATATGTCTTGATCCCCACAGATGCCGCCTTATTGTTTATGAACTGGTTGATATCCAACCAACCCTTCCTCATGGTTAAGCTCTCGTCCAGAGCTATGTTCTGGGAGAGCGTGTATAGTGTCTGAAACTTGTTATTGAGGTGATCAATGATGGGTTGCAGTTTAAAAAGCTTGGCTTGAGGCCGTGTCATTGTTTCAGGTGTGAATGTACCGTTGTCCTGGAAATGCAGGCACTCACTCAGAAGGACGGGTGCATAAAAAGAGCCTCCCCGCGGCGCACCCTGGAAACAGCTAGTCACCGTAACGGAGTGGCTAGGCTGGCGAATCTTTTTACCACGGCAAATGGGCGTTCCATGCTTAAACCAGCCCTATCAAGGGCCCCCAGAACGGTCCTTTTCAGGACCAACTAAAAAGCTTTTTTCAGAGCCAGCCCTGACTGTCATCACGATTAATATCGAAGGCTTTTCAGATGACAAGTCTATCTTACTATCCAGACTCTGTCAGAGGCACTCATGTGACATTCTGTGTGTCCAAGAAACACACCGTGGTTCTCACCAACAAAGACCACATATAGCAGGTATGGTCCTTATCGCTGAAATTGAGCACAAAAAGTATGGCAGCGCAGTTTTTGCAAAACCATCCATCACAGTTCTTTCAGCGGACTGTATATCAAAGGGTTCGATAGAATTTATCACCGCCGACCTCGGAAACTGTACAGTGACCTCTGTCTATAAGCCCCCGAATGACGACTTTAGATTTATAAAAACTAAGAACTTTGATAATCACCCCACTAAACGAATACTTGGCGACTTTAATAGTCACAGTACCACCTGGGGCTACGCAGCCAGTGACTCAAACGGAGAAGCTGTAGAGCGATGGTCAGATTCGCACGGCCTGTGTCAAACTCCCTGCATCGTTCTACAGTCGCCGTTGGCGTCGCGGCTATAACCCGGACCTCGCTTTCTGCAGCGCGAATATAAGACCTCAATGTACCAAACAACTGTGCTCTCCAATACCTAAAACACAGCATCGGCCTGTGGTGATCCAGGTGGTGGCTACTGTGAGACCTTTACAGGTCCCATTCAGAAGACGTTTCAACTTTGCCAAAGCTGACTGGACCAGCTTCTCTGAAAAAGTGGACCAACAGCTTCTCGACATACCGCCTGAACCTCAAAACTACGACGAGTTTGTAAAAGTCATCTGGTCAGTATCCCGGCGGACCATACCCAGAGGCTGTCGCACATCATACGTCCCAGGCTTGACATCAGAAGCTTCCACCCTGCTTACACAATATGAGGCACTCTTCGCAGAAGACCCCTTCTCTGAACAGATCATCTCGATCGGAGAAGAGCTTCTTAGTCTCGTAGGCGATAGTAGGAAGGAAAAGTGGATGAATACTGTCACGTCTATCGATATGACGCATAATAGCAAGAAAGCGTGGTCCACTATACAAAAACTGACAAATGACCCGCCCCCTCCATCATTACCGGGTCAAACCACAGCCAATCAAGTAGCGCACCAGCTCATACTTAATGGAAAGCCTACTGGAAGACTTCCCAAAACACCAAGATCAGCCCAACATACGCAACAGACATGCAACAACATCAGCTTGCCTTTCACACTCACTGATATCACCACAAGCATAAAAGCACTCAAAAACGGCAAAGCTGCTGGCTTGGATGATATCACAGTCGAACAGCTGAAACACCTGGGACCAGTGGCTACATCCTGGCTGCTTAGTTTATTTAACGCGTGCATGGCATCAGCGAAGATCCCGAAACTGTGAAGGAAGTCGAAAATTGTGGCCTTACTAAAACCTGGGAAATCTCCATCTGACCCTAAGAGCTACAGACCAATTTCTCTCCTGTGTCATACCCTCAAGCTCTTCGAGCGACTAATACTCAACCGACTCACAGTTACCATTGACCCCACTCTCATCCCAGAACAGGCCGGATTTCGGCCGGGAAAATCATGCACCAGTCAGGTACTTAACCTCACTCAATTCATTGAGGACGGATTTGAGCGGGGCATGGTCACAGGTGCTGTGTTTGTCGACCTCTCAGCAGCGTATGACACAGTGAACATAAAAAAATTGCTGTCTAAAGTATCGAGTGCCACAAACGATCCCACTTTCGTGTCACTGTTAAGTGAGCTCCTTCGTAATCGCCGCTTCTGCGTCCACTTACACGGAAAGAAGAGCAGATGGCGATGTCAGAAAAACGGCCTTCCCCAAGGAAGCGTCCTGGCACCACTTCTATTCAACGTCTACACGAATGATCAGCCCCTCCACCCTAATACTCAACGATATATATATGCGGATGATCTTGCACTAACTTGCCAAGATAAGACCTTCGAAACCGTGGAAAGTACACTGAATCTTGCCTTGGAAAACCTCCATGAATATTACGAGCATAACGCTCTAAGGCCCAATCCAAGCAAAACCCAATCGTGTGCTTTCCACCTTCGTAACCGCGAGGCAAACAGGGAGCTGAACATTTCCTGGAAAGGCGTCGCCATCCAACACTGTAACCTCCCTAGATACCTAGGAGTGACACTGGACCGCTCTCTGACTTACAAGACCCACTGCAGAAACACAAAACAAAAAGTTAGTTCCCGCAATAATCTACTACGCCGTCTCTCCTCCACTAACTGGGGAGCAAACCCAACGGTTATGCGCACTACGGGACTAGCTTTGTGTTTTTCAGCAGGAGAATACGCGTGTCCAGTGTGGGCTAGGTCAGCACATACCAGAGACGTGGACGCAGAGCTGAACGACACCTGCCGCATAGTTACTGGCTGTCTTAAGCCAACCCCGGTCGGTATGCTGTTTCCTCTTGCGGGAATAGCTCCACCCAGAGTCCGTAGAGAAGTGACATGTTCGCTTGAAAAACAAAAACAGGAAAGCGACCCGAGACATCCACTCTACGGGCTCTCCCCCGCCACAGGTCGGTTGCGAAGCCGCAAAAGCTTCCTGCGATCTACGCAGCCTACCGACGAAATCCCTACTGACATGAGGTGCAGGCTTTGGGCAAGCGAGTACCCACATTCACTGTACCCCCTGATGAAAATCTGCCTTCAGGGTATAAGGAACCTTGGCCAACCTGGAGAAGTCTAAATAGGCTGAGGACCCAGGTTGGTCGAAGTAAAGATAACCTGTGTCGATGGGGGTACTCAAGCAACGTAGACGCCAGCTGTGAATGTGGAGAACCCCTGCAAACCATGGCTCACCTCCATGACTTACTTGTCAGTAACCAGAGGGCTACCACAGTAGCCGCTTTCTGGGCAAGTCGGATTAAGCCCGTGTTCTTGCCGACACGAAAGAAGAAGAAGACTTAGAAGGACAAACCGGTTGTGGCTCATTATCATAGAGAAGCCCGGAGTACTGAAAACGTCCTGCGACTTGTTCCAATACTCCTCAAGACGAGATTTCACCACGATCCCAATCGCTGAGATTATGGCGAAATACACGTATAGCTCCTCTACGTCAGTGTTCCGCCAGTGCGTAATCGTGCTAGAAGGGCGCATTGTGCCGTCGTCCAGCATGACCGCGGTAAGCTGCTGTGCAAACCGGTTTGTTTCCAGGGCAATGTGCTCCATTATTTCGCGATCCCATATGGCAGTAAATGCTTCATATAGGCTCGCGAATGGAACAGCGGGTCCGCAATTCATCTCCGAGAAACTGTCCCTCCTCAGTTCAGGTGGAATTTGAGGTTGCAGGAAAGCTCTCCATTCAAAACCTGAGTGCGCTGCAGAAGGAGGAGGATAAGGTAAGGGGGATGGGGAAGGCACCGGCGCTGGAGAAGAGGGAGAGGAAGCTGAAGGTGCAGGTACAGAAGAGGAAGCTGAAGGTTCAGGTACAGCAAGTGGTGGAGGATTCGCGGCTACAGGAGAGGATGGAAGGGGGGGCCAGGAAAATGTAAGGGAGGCATCATATCGTCCTCCATCCGCTTCGTCATCCGAGCGCAAATTTACGTATGGGCGCGCCGCGCGTGGCACCGCAATCCTTAGCGGCTCAACCTCGTCATCCTCGTCCTCTCCGCTATCTTCCTCACTGCCTGTTTAAGAAACATAACGGAATAATGTCGGCAGCAAACTATAATATGCCATAAATTATTTTATGCTATGCAATAAGAAGTCCACAGTCCATCATCATAGCACGTAATAATTGACTCATTACTGGCAATTATACCTACGATAAAAATAAAAACACTTACCATAATTCAGGAAGGCACTAATATCAGCATCTCGGAGAGGCCGATTGGAGGATGACGAAGGTATCCTTAAATAAAACAATTGAATTGAATTAAATCGGCGTTAAACCAAAACTTACAATAAATCATCAGATCATACACATTTATTTGCTATTCTTGCTGTACAAAGATCTACCCAACGTTGAGGCCTTTACTTTTTTCGTTGAGATCGGATATATCTGGCAGTAACACGTGTACATATATTGCTTTTGGATTAATTAACTTTCTTACGTCGTAAGATCAATTAAAATCAATACATTAGTTTATTTTTGCAAACAAACTACTATTCTATAAGATCAGTAATAAAAGATACTCACAGGCGCCGTTTAGAGTGGCCGCTGCCACTTGGCTGCGGTTCGGGCCTGTCAAAACAAATATGAAAACCACATATAAAACCTTTATAATTAGTCATTGTGCATCCTATGTCCACGGATATTACAGAAAATAAATACTTAAGCGACCCGCTGGGAGTGTAGGGCGTGGACCCCCCACTACCGCCACACTTTTCGTTCCTGCAAAAGAATCTTAAGACGTCTCAAGAGTCCATTGTTCAATGTTAAAGAGATATTAATAAACAAGGATATAAAATATCAAGCTTAACTAAAGAAATGTATATTTCCTAAGCGATAAGAACTTTTGAGTTAACTAATAATTTTTTAACCAAAATATTTACAAGGAACTGTAAAATTGCAAACGTTGGTATAAGAACCATAGGTATAAGACCATCTTTGTTTTCTCTGAAACAATAAAAGATTGCCTACAAGACAGGGAGGTGTCCTATCTAAAATATAATTAACAGTGTTAGTTTTGTCACATGACTCTGTATTAAAGTTAAACCTGATACCTGGTTTTAATGTTGGCTGGGCTGTTTGCAATCGAAAGCTAGTAGCTAAGTTCTCCTATTAGAAACACTATTTATAAAAAGACTTGTTAGGCTTTACCTTGAACTGCACTGCAAAAAGTGAAAAAACCAAGTGCAGATGTTTTGTGTTTTACTGACCCAAGGCCACCTAAGCTAATTAATGCAATCTACGAAAAACAAAAGGCATTTATGAATACAACAAAACTTATTACGAGTATTATATTTGAGCTCATTTTCCGCATCGGGAAAACTTAACCTCCATTAGGTTTTATCATTTTCTTTGTTTTTGTTGTAAGTTTGATTTTGGCTCCTTGCGGTTTAAAGCAACTAATTTAGCTTAACAACACATGAAAGTTTATAAACTTTACATGTTGCTGTAGTTAAAATCTGACGCCTCAACTACGGGGTGGATTGCATGATGTTAACATGACATGATGTGGTCGTAATGAAGACAAATAAAATATATAAAATTACCTTAAGAGCCATTTAAAGTCTTAAAACGATTGACTCCGAAGTAATTTCTAACCAACCACGATTTTACCCTAGTCATACAATTAATGAGCTCAGTATTAAGTTGCACCCAGTTCCAGAATACTTAAGTTTTCTTATAGTATCAATTTAATTATTATTAATAATGATTAAAAGTTTATAAGTACAGCTTGAATAACTTCTATCGATATCATTTACTACAAATCTTGCATGCTTCTGTATGTTTAGCCACTGGTGCGCTTTGGGGAATGAAATATTTTTTGTCTTTCCACGAAGCGCAAGTCAATGGTGCGCTTCGAGGAATAGTTGAAGTGCGCCTCGTCTTGTGCGCTTCAAATGTATGCGCCTCGAAGAATACCTCAATTAAGGCACTTTAAATTTTAACTGTAAATATAGCGTTTACTATTTACTCAAAATGTTTTGACACTACATAGCAGAAGCCGCCTCCCAGCTTGCGCCTCCGGGCGTCATAAACATCAGAAAACAATGCACTTCATTAATGAAATTATTGGTGGAACGATGACTACAATTATTAGACCAATCCTGGTCGTAGTTAGTGGTTTGTCTCTTTGCGGACTTCCCAAAAGGAACGAAAAACGAAAAGCTTAATACCTACATTCTAGTTTTTATTTTGTGTTTTTTTTTTATTTAAGTCAACTATAATTAAATATATGTATAGCATTTATTTCAGGTAAATAATTACAACTCAAAATCTTGTCGAACCAAAGCGGCCCATAGATTTTGAAACAAATATACTCGTGAATTAGAAAAGACACACACTCTTTCGTAAGGATGTAAACACACACATTGAAACAGTCATGCGGAGGGGAGCGCCAGTTATCTTAGGTCATTTCTGAATCGCAAACCAAATGGGACTTTTATTCTTGATATTTAAGAAATTAAACTAAATTTTTGGTGTAATTTGTCCCAGACATTTATTTATTTATTATTTATTTTTAATTAGAATTTTGAGGAAATTAAAGGTTGGTCCCACGAATATCTGGATCATATTCGCTAACAGTGCCTTAATGTGGGTTTTGTACTACATAGTTCAATATCCGATGTAGAACAAAATTTGTGCTGTGATTGGAATTACACTGCAGCGATATTCAGGCAATACCAACTGAAAAATTTCAGCTTCTTACATTGCTAGTATATTTGTACAACGTAAAGGACGATCTTTGTCACAAGATAATAAAGAGTGGTATTTTGAAAAATAAATGATTCCGAAAAAAATAAATATGAAATAGATTTTCGCAGAACTAGGGTTTTTTAACGATATGTACCTAACTATGCTTTGTGGACCAGCCTGTATTTTAGAACCTGCTAATATAATAATACATAGTTTTAACCTGTTTTCAAAGTGACAGCATAAATCGTCATGAATAGCATAGAGAAAAATTGTGATTTCAATGTCAGTCAGTGACGACAGAACTTTGTTATGTTTTTAAATTAGATATTTATTTATTTTATATTCAATTATTGTAAGTAACTTGTAGGTCAGTAACAATACGCTGTAAAATGGCATGGTTTCCCAAAACCTTTCACGAAGGCGTAATTTTGTAATAAATAAATCTCGGATATAAAATCTCATTCGGACTTTAGAGCTCCAGGAGTTCTACTTCATATAAACTAGCATAGTAAGTGGTTCACTCTTAGATAAACAGTATCCGTAAGGATGCTGGCAGTGTGGCAGATGAAATAACCTAGCGAGTAGTAGATACAGGCTAAGTGGCACCAGGTTGCCGGGGCTGGTCAGGGGTTACCACTCTGTTTTTGCGACAGTTCGGATTACTACGTGACTTAAGTACACCAATGAGTAGACATAATTCATCCAGCCTTTGCATGACCACTGCCGCATGAGCATATAAGCACTCAAATCTAAGTTTGGTGCGATCGGACCAAACTTCGCTTCTCATAAACTCATCAGTCTTATTTAATTGCACTGTCTTGTCTTTTATTTACTGATTTGTCTATTTCATTCATGCAGAGTCAGAACAGGTAGATAACAGTAACTGATTACCCATAAACCAAAGTACCTACATTCCTATCTGTGAACTCCATTCAAATATGTTTTTTTGTCTTGTCTGTGTCAGTACTCTTGCTCCATAGCTGTGGGAATGTGTTACATGTAAATAAAGTAGTATTGTTGCGCATGTTCCCTACATATGGTCCCAGAAGCGTACCATTTCTGTGGTAGCAGCTTCCATAAACAAAAAAACAATTTTAATATTGCAGGAATAAATGATGCTATGTCAACGTTGCCAGCGTCATCTCCGGAACTGTGAAGGCGTCAAGTGTGGTCAGTGTGAATCGAGGTTTCACCTGCGGTGCGTCACCGATGCCACTAAGGATGTTCATCATGCCGGCGACAGAGCTTATCAGTGGAAATGTGCCTTATGTCAAAATTCTGAAACTAAACTGCAAATAGAAAATACAACAAACAAGAGGGAAGAAACAGTATTAAACGCCATTAACGCTATTAGTGAAAAGTTTGAACTTGTTAATAAAATTCAATTGCCGAAATTAAATAATGATCTGCAACAGTTAAAATCAATAGCAGATGATATAATTAAACAAAACGAAAATATATTACGTAAAATAGATGAATACAATAACAAAAACACCGATGAATTTAAAGGCAAAGAAGAAAGACAGTCCAAAACAAGTCGTTCCCACTACCGCAAAAGAAATCTAAACCTTAGTACTACAAATAATTACACCTCAATTGAACATCACGAAACTATGCCAATATTGCCTCTGACTGAAAAAACTGCTCGTTACAGACCAAGAAGGAGATCGTATCTGTTGAACAAGATGTTCCTTTTGTTAAATAGGAAATTAAACAAAGCCACTTCTCCTAGGAAAACAAGTTGATCTGCTAATATACATGATTCACAATTTTTACAATTCTTTTCAGTTGTCTATCGTAGTAGATTTTGCTTATTAGTTGTGGTTAACTCAGTTACGTTCGAAGCACATGTTCTGCTGTAATGTACTCAGTAATGTACGGATGATAGCAGACCCTTTTCAAAATCATTGCTTGTGTTCACAACATAAACCTAGATGACTTGCTGTTTTCTGTACCTACTCCACTAAGGTGTGTGATTACTCTACTAAGTTAACGTGTTTTTCTTAACTTGTTCCTTAAGTTCCTAGGGTGGTAGGTTGGTTTTGAGGTTGCTTTCCTATTGGGATGTATCCATTAAAAATCTATTAAGAGTCAGCTACAATTTCAAGCGCTTAATTTACGCAATTCGGAAAAATATGTAGAAAAATACGTTCAAGACATGCAAAATAGAAGTAGTCAACCTTTGTATTGACACAAAAGGTATAACAATAATTGTAAATCAATATAATCTTTTTTCATATCCAAAATGAATAATTTCACCACCTCCATTTACGGAAAAGTCTAAGACCTCCCCAACTAGCAAAAAGTGGTCTTGTTTTAGTCATGAATGCGTTTTGGCTAGCTTAATGCATTCTTTTATAGTCTCAGAATAGTTTTAGTCTACTACAAGTCCCGTTTTGGGCACAAGATTCAAGACCTTTAATCTTGCTTTGGTTCTGCAAACGCCGTTGAAAGTGCTATTTACTCTTAGTATAATGTTGAGAACGCCTGATTTCGTGCTGTTATTTTTCTAATGTGCAAATTGAGAACGAAATTGTTTTGATGTCAGTTATAATGACATTATTTAAAACGGGATAATTATTTCAATTCTTGTAGTTAAGTAAACTCAATTCTGTAAATAAATACGGCCGTTATTATGTGACAAGACTGGTTTGGTGGACTGAGGTGTTTAACATCAAGATGACAGGGCCTAATTCTTATTGCAAAGGTGAGTTTTTCGTTAATATAGGTAGGTATTTGTGTCAAATGTTTAATGCCCCTATAAGTTTTGATCAATTCAAATTTTAAATGTGTAATATTTTACTAGTAGTTTTAAATAAAACTGTTCGTAAACCTAAAAGCTGAGCAAGTGCTGTTATGAGACGTCAGTACTTTATGTAAGAGGTATCGTGATCTTCTAGTCAGTCATATTACAAAATAGTTAGGGTTTCTTCTTAAAAAAGTGTTGATATTGAAAGCGTTTTTAATGACTTATGTTGATTATTTCTTTTTAGTGCCATTTTGAACAAACTAAATTAAAAATGGTTGCTATTTTAGATATCCACATATTTCTAACGAAAAAAACTTATTTTGTTTTAATTGACAGGCAAATAAAACTTCGACCTAGGACATCATGGACCTACTGGCTTTTCAATCAGGTATCAGTGAATATCTTTTAGCAAGTTAACTATGGACTGATCGAGTTAACCCAGAACCAGAGTTTTGCTGAAATAGCAAGGTCTTCAAGATATCTTTCACAGCTTTTATCATCCATTGACAAGCAAATCGATGGCACCAATAATTTTCTTATAATTTAATTGCTTGTCATCGCTACAGACGAATCATTGTCACCAACCCGTATTTGGCTAGCGTGGTGATTAAGCCATTACCCATCAATCGTTGCGATGACTTGATTTCAATAATGGAGGTCTTTGCCCAGCAGTGGGAGTACGTAGGCCAATTACTTTTCTTATTTTTCTTTACGTTTAATTGATTGTACAGACGCGTTCACATCCACCTTCAGGGTGCGTTTCCACCAGAGATGTTCACGGATGCGTTGCGAGGAATGTGTTTGTTAAGAACCAATAGAATCGCGAAGCTAGGTGAATTAAACAATTCTATTAAATAAATAAATATATATATGCGCTAGAAACACACCTCTTGTCATGGTCGCGAAGTTGGGATAAATATCCCTGTGTTACGAGGTACCAGACAAGGAATTAAGCCAGGGGCGTCTCCCAGCACACCCAGACAGAGAAAAGATCGTATCCTGAATTGAACTAACCAGGGATCGAACCCGGGACACTGCGGAATTCAATTCCGAGGTCGTTGTCCTTCGGAATTGGTTCTTAACACATATATTCCTCGCAACGCATTCTCGCACATCTCTGGTGGAAACGCACCCTTACACGGGGGCACCTTAGGCTGACATGAGACCCATTTTGCAATGGTTTTGTAAAGGTTGATGTGAACGCCTCTGTACATATTCAAAGGAGAATGTCCATGGGTAGGCCCACAAGATACATTGTGCCACAAGTTTGTTACTTCATTATAATAATAAATACCTACTTAATTAATACCTTTTTTATTTCAACTATTGTATTTAATAATATTAAATTATGAACTCTCCGGAAAATAAATTTTCCGTCGTATCTACCATACCGTTAAGAAATCGACATCGAGCCTAGGGCGTGAGTACATGATAAATTTCAATTACGATTTTTTAAAGAAATGCTTTACACTCCTTGTTTTATTTAGTAGCGATTGCTAGGATTTTAACCACAATTCCGCCAAGCACCACGTACGTCCATTTTTATCCAAGAAAATAAAATTAATTATTTTCAGGAATCGAACCAGTAACGCGAGCTGTCAGTTGAATAAATTGCTTGACGTATTGCCTTTTTAAATTAGTGCTTGGACACTAACTTCACGGTAAACAGTCACATAAGATTGAGTATTCCCTTGAAATGCGCGGACACAAAATGCGCGCTGCTCGTACAACGACTCATGGTGACAAAATATGCAAAGCCTACGCTACCTACTGCTACAGGCCCCGCGCCCCTCCAATTTGTCGTTTAGAAATGCGGGCAAAATCAAAAGTAAATTTCTCGCGGGGGTTATTCTTAGTAGGTGCCTTTATATAAAAAGTAATATAGAATGTCAGTATTGAAATAAGGGGTGATCCATTTAATCTTCCGAACTTTTATTTTAAAAAAACACATTTTAACGCGTCATTTTGTTTTAGTTTTTTCTTTAGTTATGTAATATTTAGTGTTTCACATTTATTACGAAAAAAACCACAGTCAAATTTCAGCCTCTGGATATTCTGCAGAAGGTAATTCGTTCGCGGTAATTTTCTAACCTATTTCAAAGAAAATTTCCTTTCCCAATTAGCGCGTTTCCTGATGACTGGGTAAGTAAATAAACGAAACTGACATATTTGGGACCTTACGTGATACACGAGACACAATAATTGCAAGCCTTTCTTCTTTTATTGAATTTATAAGAATGTAATGACAGCATAAAATCCAATTTTAGAACAATAACCAACGAAAACATAGTGTGACCTACTGTGTTTTAATTGAATGAGCACGAGCCTAAAGTTGCAAGTTCGTTGCCGACTTAACGCAGCAGGAGCAGCAGTGTCGTCGCGACACTACTGATTTCTATTTATTTTAATGAAATACCATCCGTAGTTTTCGATACGAAACTAGCTCTGACATAACGCGGCGACACGTCACGTCGTCTGCTGCTGCTGCGTTGAGTAGGCTACGAAATCATACATAAAGGCCAGGTGTTCTTGCGATCAACAATAATACTAGATTAAGCCTCAGGAAGTAAAACAAGACTCAAAAATGGCATATGAAGGCACATTCTGTCACCTGAAAATAGCGTTCTACTCGTAGTGAAGGGTATGCTGAATCCGCGCCAAAGTGATTCGAATGAGTATTTATGAGTGTATTTCACCAATCGATTTATTTTGGTATCTTTTTTTTTATAGTGCCTGTCAAGATGACTCCACCTGATGGAAAGCAGTCGTGAGGTCCAGTTATGAGGATGACAAACACAATAATGCAAAGCAATTACTGAGCTGGCCAAGGTTGACATGCGTGCCAACAAACTCACCACTGAGATTTGCACAATAAAAATAAGAAATGCGGACCCTGGGACCCCACACACCAGTGTGGGTTCACAACCGGGATAGACCGCACGGATGATGATGATGATTATTATTTACTGAGCTGGCCATACTCATCTTGAAGGTCTGCCCTGGCACCGGTTAGTGCAGTGTTGATCCCGTAACGCGACCTGACCGAGATAGGTCAGAGTCACTTGGCGGGTTTTACGCAACTGCATGGTGGTAACATCAACCGGCCGACATAATATGTCTCCCACCTGACGTCCCGATGGTCTGGTGCAGGGCTCCCTCAGTCGCCTCTTACGACACCCACGGGAAGGAGATGGGGCGGTGGAAAGTATTCTTTTAAAGTGCCGCCACCAACCAGCACGGCACAAAATCATTGTAAATAGGCATAACAATGTGCTCTTTATTTATGTGAGCGTCGTGGCCTAGGTGTTAAGCAACCCAACCCTCATCGCGGATCATGTGGTTCGAAGTTCAAATCTGGCCAGAACCAACTTTGTGTTTAATTTTGAATTTCCGGCTAACTCTCCGGGGATAGAAAACATCAATTAAAACCAAGGCCTCTGACTGCACCGTTTGGGATATAGACGTAATGGTATTTTATTTATTCTTACAAGAATACTACCAATAAACGCTTTTTAAAACTAAGACATTTATTATTACTTGTACAATAAAATATATTTGTTCACTTACTTACCTACTTATCTTATTTCAAGGCAAATTGGTTTGTCTGTAAACATATAATACTACAACTTCGCTATCATCGGCTAGATATAAAATAACCAAACAGTTTCACCTACTTTTTGGTATTTTTGAGCAACTGTATTATATATTTTAAATAATTGTTTTTTCTAAATAGTTTTTTGTTTTCTTTTTGTTTAAAAATATTTTAAAAGTAAAGTTCTCCTTAAAAATATTTTTCTGGGTGATTCACAGACTGATATTAAATCTTAAACCGAAGCAGTTGGTGAATTCAGTAAAGATACTACTTTTTTCAGAAGTTGCTAAAGCTACGATGTTTAAATTTCGTTTTCTCCATATAGTGGCACTTCTTCAATCAAATCAATTTGAGAAGTGGGATGATATTTCGATATTATCGGCTCGATTTCAGAAACTGACTGATGCTGCCGCATTTTTAGACAGTGGTGGTATTTGAAAATTGGGGATAGGTAATTAGCTCAATCGACGTTTTTGGTAATTACCCACAATATCGGATTGTCCGAAATTAATTAAGCAAACTAAGATTTTTTTTGGTCTGGAAATACTAAGGAGATCCATTTTGAACAGAGACATGGGTCGCCAGGAAATCTATATGAAAAAATAACATTTTAATCTAAATCAAGAATGAATAAAGTATTTCAAAGATTCACTGTTCTAAAGTATCTATTTGTTGGCACGTGGGTTGGCTTTAAAACCTAAATTTTGTTATTACATTAATCAATTGGGTATTTCATTATTTATATTATAAAAAAGTACTTAACTACTTACCGAAGGTATTTCCATCCGATACATTTTTATTCCGACCGTTATTTTTACCGTTCTTTTGTTATATAATGAAGTTAAGAAAAAATTTAAAGCCTAATTAAAAAAAATTGCCGTTAAATAACTTTATTTCTAGTGTTAATAATTATTAAGTTAAACTTGACAAATAGTCACAAATCTTTGCATTTTTTTTTATCGAGAGAAGTAATAATTATCGTGTTATGTGCCATTAAATAATCAAAAAACAGCTCATGAACAACAACATATACTTAGAATAATAACGTATACTTATGTAGAAGGATACATATAATCGCCCCGTCAGAAATGAAGCACTAATCCGTCCACAGACGCGTGACTATTACTTGCTTACGTGCGGCGCGCTTTGACATTGAACATTGCGGAGCTGTAATGAACACTGCAAAGCGGTCCGTTTGGAGCCATTTATGGCTTCAATTAAGGTGCTTCAAAATTGGCGGGCGGACTTGGTTCATAATTATTTTAAAAACATATATTTTTTCTGAATCAAAACAGCGACTATTAGATGCCCTGAATCTCAACCAAAAACCGGTTGGTTTGGAAGATCTTGTTCATAAGTAAAAGGATTCGAACAACCCCTTAGGAAGAAACTAGGCTAAAGGTGGCTGCCTGTGATGCTGAAGGACTTGCAGCCGCCTTCAGAATAGCTTGGTGAGTGAGGAGACAACCATTAATACATTTAATAATTTACATATTTTATGTAACCTTTTGATATGTATGTCCCATTGAAGACTAGGACAACATTCTTCAAAGTCGAATCACAGAATGCCGTTTCCATCGAGTTAGAAGCTCGTTTACAGAATGCCTATCGAAAATACTTGTAAGCAGTGTCGAAGTTTTTGGGCACTGAAAATTGTTAATGAGCGTATGTCTAAGTATGGCCTATTTCCTTAACCGCCTGTCTGTTACAGCTTTTGATAGAAATTTTCAATATAAAAATCTACAAAAAATAAGGCACTAACAGCGAATTATTAAGATTTTAACTGTAGTTTCTTAAATTAGGTAGTATGTTCAGCCACCTATTTGGTACTAATATTTTTTTTTAAATATACTCATCTTAGAAAATAAAGTTTCATAAAAGAAATCTAGACTTTGCTAGTGTACTATGATATCTAATAGTCAATCAACTTAGGTGGTCGTCATAAAAATGATGTTTTATAGATTTAGTTAATTTTTTCGACACTTGCTTATTAATTCTCCATATCATCAGTGTGACTGTGGAAAAAACTATAAGTTTGGGATGTTATAAAATATATGTTGTTTACTCTAATCATTCCTTCCTAAATAATTATTGTCTGTGACAATTGTTTCTCATTTAAAGCGCCCTTGGAAGATAATAAGTAAGCATTCTATACATTGCCCAGGCGGGCTAGCCAAGAACAACACTTTCGTTTCGACAAGTCAAATTTAAAAATGTATGGAACTGATATAATAAAATGTCGTCTCGATTAGACGAGTTCTAATTAGGGAATGCTCGCGGGATATCCCGATCCCGAAAGTCCCGGGAAATCCCGGGAAATAACAACGACCAAAATACCCGGGACTCATTGCGTCGTCCGGAACTTTCGTTACTTTCGGGACTTAGTTAAAACCGCGATTCTTAAGTTCAAAAAGATGTTGAAACGTCGAGAAACAATTAAAAGCTAGTAAAACAACAAGTAACTCTTATGTGATAATTTCTCGTGAGGACTTATCTTAAGTATTTTTTTTGTTGATTTTAAGATTTTTTATTTATTTTAAATAAGCAGTTTGTTTTTTCTACTTCAACTTCTTTTGTTTTGTTGATTTTATGATGAGATTATTTTAACTACAGTTCTGTTATAATTGATCTTTGATATATTTAATTGTTATAAAAGTCTCGTGTGATTCTTATAATAAGAAAAAGATAGTCTTCATAAATTAAATCTTGCGTTTTATTACCTATCTAAAAGAAAACGAATAAATATCTCAACAACTTGGTAAAAATCCCAAAAGTCCCGAAACTCGCGGGAGTCCCGGTTCCTTTATGAGGTCGCCTTGAAATTCCCGGGACTCAAATATGTCTCTGGTTCTCCATTCCCGTAAATTTGACATGTCGACACGAAAGTAGCGTGTTGCTCTTCGCTAGGGCTCCAGGTATTGTTTAGAGTAATGGATTATACAGATTGCCAGAACGTAGTGTTTATATACTCTTTGACTGCCTGTAACTTTTCACCAATGCCCTCCAACATGAAAAAATCTTTGTTATTAGACTACTTGGAGATATAACCTGAACGTATACTAATAATAGCCTAAATCAAAATAACACTATTAATTACCTGCCGCATGTTTAAGTTCCTACTTATAATGCTAATTTAAATGCATACTTAATGACAGGTATCTCTACATTTTGTTTTAGGATTATATTCATTGATCGATTAATTTTAATAGATGACTAGATAAATATTTTTTTATCATAATAAATGTTTACAATGTTTGCTAAAACTTGTTTGTTGTTTAGGAAGCGCGTAGTTTAGTACAGCTCAACAGTTTTAGGTTTGAGAGCCGTCAGACAAAAAATCACAATCGAGTTTTGATGGCGAGGTGGAATGTTTGAATACAGGCAAGATTTCAAGTTCATTTGCCTAGGCAGCAGCCGGAGTATATATAAAAACCGGGGACTAAAGCATGCCTCATTTAGTTTTTTGCTTTCGGTGCGGAACGGTCATATCGTACAAACAATTGTGATTTCAAGTTAAGAGGTTTCATCTCTTCGACGGCGGTGAAATGACGCGATATTGTACTTTCACCGTTCTTGTGTTATGCGTTTGTAATGTGAGCTGTCAAGATGCGCCGGTGGTGAACACACCGATGGGGTCATTAAGGGGATATTACATGAAAACGCGCGAAGGAAGGGAAATTTCGGCATTCACAGCGATACCCTTCGCACAGGAACCTGTAGGAGAGTTACGATTTAAGGTACTTATTTATATTTGTTTCATATAAATGAACCGCTTGTGTCAATGCGATTGAAAATAGTGGCTGAGCGAAGTCAGATTATTACGGTAGGTTATTTGCTTTCGCCAAAGATGAATAGTTGTAACAGGAAATTAGTTTCGAGAGACGTATTACGTTTACCTACCTCGTGTGCCTGTATATTGCAATACTTATTAACTTAATATTTATGGGATTTCATTATTAATTAAGAAGATTGTTATTTGATGTCACATTGTATCTTTGTTATAATAGGTATCTTATTAATTCAGACGTGATAGCTTGAACTTTGAGGACTGTAAATTTTCACGATTGTACCTAATTTCAGTTCCGCCAAATTTGAGAGTGTAATTCTTTTAGTAATGCTTGAAATTTTACATCCATAATTAGTAGTTCTAGATGTTAGACTGGTCGCGAAAATAAGTGCAATCGGGCATTAGTCATTCAGTATTATTTATCTAAAGACATAACGTAAGTATTAAAAGTTACACAGGTACATGATTATTAAAAAAGAATGCCACCCTTCCTAATAAAACTAATACTAAGATATTTGGAGCCTGTCTTAATATAAATATAGAGATATTATATGGATGTTCCCATGATAATCATTAATAAAAGGTACGGTTTGTGATATATAATCAACTTAATCTTATTCAACTAACTTATTACTTAACTTATTGCATTTTCGTGGATCTGGAAGTCAGAAGGTGTCAGAGAAGGCGCGACTGGCTGTTCATGCGGGCGTGTTAGTGCCGACGCTTATGTACGGAAGTGAGAGTTGGGTATGGCAAAAGAAGGATGAAAGTAGGATAAATGCAGTGAAAATGAGAGCATTGCGAAGTATGGCAGGAGTGACATTGAGTGATAAAGTAAGGAATAGCATAATAAGAGAGCGTTGTGGTGTGAGAGAGGATGTTCAAACTCTGAAGTTGTTACGCGCATGCGCAGTACATAATTTACATACATACCATCACGCCTTTTTCCCAACGGGGAAGGCAGATACCACATCTTTCCACTTGCTACGGTCCTGACACACCTCTTGCGCTTCTTAGTTTTTGTCTTACTCACGTTCACTTTCATACCTCTCGCTTCTAACGACGCATTCATTAATGTTACCATTTCCTGCAACTCGTCGGCCGACGACGCCAGTATGACTTGGTCATCAGCATAGAGGAGGCATTTAACAAGCAACCCATCAATTCTCAGTCCATAATCACTGTCTTTCAGATCTGTCGAACAGTCATCCAATCATGAATAGGTTGAACAGCCATGGGGACACAACCCTGACTAACCCCTTAATGGATATAAAACCAGTCAGTGTACGTCCCGTTTATTCCGACGCAAGCACTGGAACACCTATAGAGAGATTTCAGCGCTCGTATCAGACAGCTGCTCAAATAAAGACTACCACAACTTATTCCTTTTTCACACGTTCACTTTCATACCTATCGCTTCTAATTACTCATTCATTAATGTTACCATTTCCGGCAACTCGTCGGCCGACGACGCCAGTATGACTTGGTCATCAGTCATAATCACTGGCTTTCAGATCTGTGAAACAGTCATCCATGAATAGGTGGAACAGACATGGGGACGCTAAACAACCCTGTCTAACCCCTTACCCCCATAACATAATTTAATATGAAAAAAATCGGACTTCGGGACTCTTAGCGTGTTCAGAGTGGACTAGAAGTTTGACGCGTTTCATTCATTGTAAGGGGCATGACTCTCTTTGAAATCATCAAAAACACTGATGATGAGTAAGTAGTTAAAAACGTTGTTATTTCCTTAACTTGTCACGATAATTCGTTAGTATAACGCAACTTTAAAACTGTAGTTGAATCTTAATGGTTTTAGAAGTTAACAACAGGTACTTATTACATATGTTTATATACGAGTATATGCAACATTTTTCAACAATTTTTTTTTTTAACGGGCCTAAATACCGGTTGATTATCAAATAACTTCCAAAAACGATATGACACACTTAGTAGTAGTTATATAGAAACTATGTAAGCTTGACTGTTCAACTGATTTGTATGGTGATCTTGAAATCATCATCCGTGCGGTCTATCCCAGTTGTGAACTCACACAGCTGTGTGGGGTCCCAGGGTCCGCCTTTCTTATTTTCTTGGCCCACTTCGCGCGGTCTTGTGCATCCTCAGTGGTGAGTCTGTTAGCACGCATGTCACCCTTGACAACGTCGAGCCAGCGCTTCTTGGGTCGACCTCTTCTACCAGTACCTGGCGGGGGCGGCATGGCCAGACATTTGTTGCCCACGAAGTTTGCCGATCTCCGTGAGACATGACCATACCAACGAAAGCGGCACTCCTGCAGCTTGTCTGCGATGTCACGAACCTGAAGGCTGCCGCGGATGTAAGTGTTCCGCACGCGATCCTTGCGTGAGACTCCACACATCCACCGCAGCATCTTCATTTCCGCGACGCGCAGCTCCTGCTTCTGTCGCTATAGTAACGGCCATGTTTCACTGCCATGTAAAAGGACAGGCCTAATAATGGTTTTATAGACCTGCCCCTTCAGTTTGATCGGCATTTTGGGGTCACAAATGACACCAGTCACCTCACGCCATTTGGTAAAAGCCGCCGAAACTCGGGCTCTGACACAGATCCCAGGTATATTGCACGGTCCGTGCGCTCGACCACGTCATCGCTTATGCGGACGGACTGGGGATCTGGGGTGTTGTACTGCCATGTACTCCGTCTACGCCACATTAAGTTTTATACCGCCCTTTTCAAGTGACTTAATACCAGCAGTTCCCTGTCCGAATCTGCTAGCGCAATATCATCAGCATATATGAGCAACCAAGGTGGCTGTTCGTGGTGGTCTCGGATGCTGTTTGACAGAACATCTAATATTACGCTGAACAGAAACGGGCTAAGCACGGAGCCTTGGTGTACTCCAACGGTGATAGGGAAGGTGTTGCGAAATTCTCGTTGCAGGCCAGCAAGACAGGAGCCGGAGCGCCGGGATTTGTCACACAATATTTAGGAGTAGATGTAGTTGTGGAATAGTTAATAAAAGATCAGCCAATCCAGTGACTTGTTTATTAAATAGGGTAAAAGTATAGGTAGGAAAGAAGAACTGTAACAAAATAACAATAAATGAATACAAGGAGTCCTAGGTAATAGATTATCTAATAGTAATAGGTAAGTAAATAAAAATGATATGCTTACCCCGATACACGGGTTCCTGTTACTTAAAACTGTTTACAATAATTGGTTTTTTAAAGTATTTAAAAATATAGTCAAAGTCAAAAGTCAAAATATTTATTGCAATCATGTGGTTACAAAGATAATTATGAAGACTACAGCCGGAGGATGCAAAAAAAACCAAAAAGTATTTAAAAAGAATTTAATTAAAACTACAATTATAATTAAGAGGGGTTTGACGATGTTCAATGTTGGAACGAAAGTGAGTTGGGTCCCACGATGGTCGCCGGTGGCGCGATGCCTCACGTTGTGCCGATTCAGCGCCTCGTGTCGTCGGTTGACGCAAATGCTTGTTTCTAGGTAAGAACGGGGACGCTGCACGGTCAGCGTATTTCCTTAGGTAGCTGAGCGTAACACCTCCCCCCGAAGATCAGCAACTATTGGAGAATTTTCTTCGAGAATGTTGCTGGGATGAGAACTGGTGCATCTCGTTGTTTTTCTGGGATATCTGCATATATGTCGTGAGATGTACCTTGATTGTTAAAATTACTTTCACGGCGTTTCATATAATATCTTCGAAGCAGTAAGACAATACTGAGTGCACATGCACTTGATAATACTACGTAAAGAGGTATAGTAGTATGATATATGCTTTCTTCATTGGGTTTTCTTATTTCGATCGGATGCTGCAGAGATATCCTGGTGTTACTGGCATGTAGATGTTCTAAGCTGATGGAGTTTAGTTTGATTGAAGGTCCCGTGGAAGGTGATACAGGACTTTCATATCTTGGAAGATTCATCATCTTGAGTGCAGTGCCTTTAGTGCGATCGTTACTGTTGGTGATGGTGAATTCTGGCGATCGTAAGTAGCATCCAATTGGTATAGTAACGAGGTAGCTGCCTTGAAGTGTAGAGTAAGTATCTTTCCCGCAGAAGGTTTGGATCTTTGTAGACTTGGGAAAAGCGACTATGTAATGTTTGTCGTCCAGCTTCTCCAGGGCTTCTTTGTCGAGTAGAACTGATGAGAGCTTGCATGTAGTGTCCAGTCTCTGCGTAGTAATGAGAGTCTGGATGCAGTCCGCTTGATCTCGTGGTCTGTATTCAGTTTTCGCCTGGCAGAGGTACCAAGTATTGGACTTCGGACATTCTGTCTCTATGTACATGAAATCATTTCTATGTATTGCAATATAAGGAGAGGCAGGGATTATTATAGTATGGTTTTTATTAGGAACAATGGATAATTTATAAAGGTCGTAAGTATAAGGAGAGGCAATCGGTACTTGAAAGGCTATGACTATTTTATTATTACTATAGTAAGAACCTAGTTTGATTACGTCATAGTACTCTCTAAGGTTCAAATCTATGATTTCATCTTTATTATATAATAATTTTAACTTATCTAACATAGATCTTAATGCATTTAAACTTAACATAGAATGATGAGTGCTCGATGCACGTATAAAAGCTAATAGATTTTCTAACTTTAATAATTCGTCGGCTAAATCTTCTATGTTATCTCCTAATATTAAAAGTAATTGAGCCAAATGGGCATACTTAACTAAATCATTTTCCTTATCGGCTTCACTTACTAAAACTAAGTCAAGTACTTTTTCTATCTTACGCTGATTTTCTACTATGGAATTTAATATGATGGTGTGCTCTGACATCCATTCTTTACTCAAACTTATGTGGCTGTTAAATTCTGTAACTAATTTATCTTCATTATTTTGTAAAGTTTTTAAAATACTATCATAACGCTTTGCATCTGTGTAATCTAAATTTCCTGAGATACTTTTAATTACTGACCCTAATCCGTCTATCAATCCTCTCTTGACGCGATTTATCTCAAACGTCTGTAACTGATCAGAAACCTTTTCAAGCTTTTTACTAAGATATTCAATATGAGGTTCATACAAAGATAAAGTTTTATTATTTAACTGAGGCCGAACATCATTTATCTGTGACCTAACTAAATTTACCTTAGATTTGATATTATCTATATCTATAAATTGCAAGAAAGAATGATAGTGAGATATTATCTTAGAAGGACCTAACTTAAAAGGAATGATGCCTGGACCATCTCCAAGGCTGTCAAGTATGATCTCTTGAGCTCCTACCGCTCGTACCAGGAACATCACTACTATCCTGTAACAAGCGTGCGGTATTAGGGACTCTTTTCAATCTGGATTTAGCTACAGGGCCGCGTTTCTTCTTAGTATAAATGTGAATTGGAAGATCGGCTAAAACGGTATCATTTGTATAGCGCGGTGCTAACTTCTGACGACTGGCCATGGGGTTTTTAATAAAAACGTTCTGATCTGGATTATACGTTTCTTCAGGCTCCCTATTCTTATTACGATTTTCCATGATCTCTACACGATGCTGTCGAGATGAATCTTGAATCATCTCATAAGCCTTGGTCATTCTAGCGCGATGATCTAAGATATACTGCTGTAACAAGTGTTCGGTTAACTCAATATCGAGAGGATCGCGAGGATCAAAATGTCCAGTTATAACATCTAATGGTCTACATTTTGTGAAACTATGGATTGAGCTATTATATGCTAAGATAGCGTATGCCATGAGATTAAAGACTGATTCGCCACGATGCTGTAGTTTCAAAATTCTAAGATGTTCTAAAAGTGTTGAGTGGAATCGTTCTACTATTCCATTCTCATTTGGAGCATGTGCTAAGATCTTATGATGCTGGATTTTATGGACACGGGTAAACTCTAAGAACAATTGATTGGTGAACTCTGTACCTCGATCTGTTATAACTATCGAAGGTACGCCATGATGTGTGCAAAACTTTAATAAAGATTGTACTACACTTATAGCGGTGCCATCTCTTATGTGATAGGCTTGTCCGTATTTAGAGAATGCATCAACTAGCGTTAAGTATTTCTCGGTTTCTACTGTAAATAAGTCTAAGTGTAAAATTTCGAAAGGTTTAGTGGGTGGCGGTACTATGTGAAACTGTTGCTTTATTGGATTGCGGTCATACTTAGCTTGGCCGCATATATTGCATTCATTTATGTATTTAGTTATGCTTTCTTTCATCTTGGGCCAGAAATATTTATTAGATAATGCTAGGTAACATTCGGTAATACCGCGATGGTTGGTTTTACCTTCGTGATATTTTTGAATTATTTCTTGTTGGCGTAAATAATCTTTAACGTTTTCTAATTCAACTTTAGTGATAACTATGTTCATAGCGGAACTCTTGAAATGATTCTGTAAAACAGGGATAATTGAATACATCTCTAAAGGAGGGTGAATAAGAATACCGGTCTTTACTTTAGGGTTAACATATTCTTTAACTGCGTTTATAACATCTTGCTCGAGATTTGATTTAGATAATTGGATTGATGTACGTGTATGACTCTCAAAAGGTTTAGACACGGTCGTTTTGCCTTTAATATCGCCAACAACGATGAAACAAATTTGTCTATGAAACTTATTAAGGGGATCATCTGTAATAGGGGTCTCTAAAATAGGGTTCTCGGCATTTGTATGTGCTGTTACTGTTTCTGAGCCATCTAAGGATGGGGGTTTCTCAGTTGGGTTCCCTGCTAATGAGCTAATCTCTTCATTATGAATTTCTATACGGGATAAGGCGTCGGCATTTGAATTAAGTTTGCCTTTTTTATATTCTACGGTAAAATTATACTCGCTCAGTTTTAGTCTCCAACGAGTGAGACGAGCATTGGTTTCTTTGAGACTCCATTGTAATGGCATGTGATCTGTGAATACTTTAAAATGTCTACCAAAAAGATATGGGCGAAAATATTTAGTTGCCCACACTATAGCCAATAATTCTTTTTCAGTTGTACTATAATTTATATCACTAGAATTTAGAGTTCTTGATGCGTATGCAAGTGGTTTATCACTACCAACAGGGCCTTGTGATAATACAGCTCCTAATGCTACGTTGGATGCATCAGTTGTTAATATAAAATCTTTAGAAAAATCTGGATACTGTAAGATAGGATCGTTGGTAAGTAATAATTTACATTTTTCAAAGCAGCTAGTATAATTATGATCTAGTACTATTTTAGATCCTTTCTTTAAACATTGTGTTAACGGTTTGACTATACGTGCAAAATCTGGGATAAATTTCCTGTAATATCCTAATAATCCTAAAAATCTTTTTATTTCTGTTGAAGTTTTTGGCAATGGGTATTTTTTTATGGCTTCAATCTTATCAGGATTGGGCTTGATACCTTTGTTACTGATGATATGACCTAAGTAAGCTGTCTCAAGTTTGAGGAACTCGGACTTATCCATCTGTATTTTAAAATTCGATTCTCTTAGTCTTTGGAATACTTTTTTAAGATTTATCATGTGTTCTTGTAATGACGTACTGAAAATGATGACGTCATCAAGGTAAACGAGACATATTACGTTTTGGAGCCCTCTTAGGACATTGTCCATAACTCGCTGAAAGGTACTAGGAGAATTCTTAAGTCCCATTGGCATTCTTAAAAATTCGTAGTGACCATGTTCTACGTTAAATGCTGTTTTGTGAATATCTGAGGGTTCCATCTCCACTTGATAAAATCCGCTTGCTAAATCGAGAGTTGTAAAATATTGACAGTTGCCTAATTTATCTAAAATGTCTGAGATGTTGGGAATTGGATATTTATCGTTAACGGTTTTCTCATTTAATTTTCTAAAATCAACGACAAGACGCCATTTGGTTTTGCCAGATGCGTCGGCCTTCTTAGGAACTATCCAGATGGGTGAGCTCCATGCTGATTGAGATGGTCTGATGATGCCTTGCTCTAACATTTTACTAATCTGATCACTAACCTCCTGCCTATGAATGTACGGGTAACGATAGCTTTTAGTATAGACTGGTAACTCATCTGTAGTTTTAATAGAGTGTTTACTTTGATTTGTAAAAGTCAAAGGTTCTCCTTCTATGTAAAATACATCCGCGTATTCGGTGCATAAATTCTCTAAGTTCGCGCGTTCTTCAACGTTAAGGTGATCGGTCCGTAGTCGAGAGAGAACGTCCGTAGCACGCTGGAACGATGTAGCATTTGTGTGACGTAGTGGCTTCGTAGTATACGATTGATGCGAGTCATTCGTAGCGCTGTAAAACTCCGTAGCACTCTGCTCGGTACACGGGGACTCTACATTCACATTATAGACTTCGGCACTGACCTGGCGGTCGACTGAGAATATTACGTCATGCTGACTGGGATTCGTTATCTCTAAAAATCCGCGGTTATCTCGTACTGTTGTTAGACATTCACCTATAATGCAATTAGATAAAACCTGTTCTGGGATAAACGCATCTCCGTCACTGATATTAATAGGTAACTTTACTATTTTAGATGAGTTCGCTGGTATAATGTCCTCATACAAATTAATGTTTCGCGAGTCATAAACGAGAATCGGGTTAGTGGCATGCTGGGTAACAAGGACCTTATTTTTAAAATCTACGGATGATTCCCATTTATTTAATAAATCGGACCCTATTAAACCATCGAAATAGTCGTGGAATCTATAAACAAAAAGCGTTATATCGGTAGTATCGTTAAATTCTGAAAAACAAGGTACTGTAATCGAATAGTCACACCTACTTATGGCATGAACATTTACTACCTCAAACGGATCATAGCTTAACTCAATATGCGAGAAATATTTTTTAACTGCTTCAGGACTTATAAAAGACTGATTAGCTCCTGTATCTATGAGTAATTTTAATGGAGGGTCTGAAATTTGTATGTAAGGAAGTTGTCTCTGGTTCTGTAAATTAAGTTCTATTTTGGTTTGCCTGATCGGCTTACTTTCTGAAAATCCTCAGCCTTGCTAGACGAGGGATTCTCTTCTAGATGTTCAGAAACTGACTCTGGATTAGGTTGTTCTGAATAGTAAGATTCATCAAGGTAATTATTGTCGTAATAATAGTTCGTGTCATAATAACATTCCGGCTCCGCGTAGTAGTACTCCGCGTTATCATAGTAAGGGCCGTACTCAGGACACTCATTAAAATTCATTTCTCGGGATTTAAAATAGTTACTTGGTGGCGGGTTCCCCAACCTGCGCCAATCATGTCCACTAGGTGGCAAAGGCTTACTAACAAAATGACTTACCCCGCTCATGGGTTTTGGACCCTGAAAATTATTGGGATTTCGATTGGGAATTCTAAATGCATTAGCCTGTGGGTTATAATTTGGAGGTAAAGCTCTGAAAATTTGTTGGGTACGGGATGGACCACGGTTCATTTGGGGGTTAACTGGATTAGGCCTCCATTGATGAGAAGGTGGTTGCATATAAAAAGGTGCAGGACGTGGAGGTCCTGAAGGATTAAATATATGAGGTTTGATGGGCGGTAAGTATACGGGTGGACTATAAATAGGTTGCTTAGGTGGTGGGTTGGTTAGCATATGGGGTTGCAACTTTTTATCTGGTAAGTTTTCATTTCTTTGTAAAATATATAATGTGTTCATTTCCTCTTGAACATATTCTAAAGCTTTCTCTATGGATTCGGGACGCATGCACCTAATACGTGAGCCAAGGGGCTCCCTTAGTCCGCGCAAGTATGATTGCATAGCGATCTTTTTATATAACTGACGCTTGGCCTCAATAGTTGTAGCAAGATTATCGTGTAAAGTAACATAGGTCATTATTGTGCTGAAAAGGGTCTGGCAGCGTTCATAAAATTCTTGTGGCGTATCTTGGCCTTGAGTTTGATGACTTAAATCGTTAAAAACAGCAGTTTCGTCTCTTTGGTCCGCGAAATTATTTATTAAAGCATTTCTAATGCCAATCCAATCACATGGGATACCATTAGAATTTATAAGACGGGCGGCAGGACCCGTGACTTTATTTAATATGCCATTTAAAATAGCCTGATTTGCTAAATCATGTCCGGGACCAGTTTGGACGTGTTTAATTACTAACTGATCGCATAACTGAATAAATCGTGTTAAAATATTGGGATTCCCGTCAAATTCGGGGACTAGTCTTAAGGACTTAAAAATTTCGTCTATTGAATCGGACATTATGATTATTTCTGATTCACTAGAAAAATCTACTGCTTCGACTAACTCCTCTAATTCTAAACTAATATTTCTATTAAGGTCTAACCTACTTTGTCTATCTAGCCTAGGGGAATTGGACCCCGATTGTCTAGGGTGGAAAATTTTGGAAGGGATAAGTATAACTAGAGATAAAAATTAGGATTATGAACTATAAGGGATGCAACACATAAAAGATTCAAGTGTACTCACAATTTCATTACTCTTGGTATTCTCTTGCCGTATCGATATCTTGACACTCCTCTGGACTGCAGCTCTTGTAGATTCTGGATAGCCGCTCGTCGTGTGATCGATTCACTGACTCTACTTTACGACTATCCTACCGACTGCGCCAATTATGAAGACTACAGCCGGAGGATGCAAAAAAAACCAAAAAGTATTTAAAAAGAATTTAATTAAAACTACAATTATAATTAAGAGGGGTTTGACGATGTTCAATGTTGGAACGAAAGTGAGTTGGGTCCCACGATGGTCGCCGGTGGCGCGATGCCTCACGTTGTGCCGATTCAGCGCCTCGTGTCGTCGGTTGACGCAAATGCTTGTTTCTAGGTAAGAACGGGGACGCTGCACGGTCAGCGTATTTCCTTAGGTAGCTGAGCGTAACAAGATGGTAAACATATCAAACCAGTACCAATAACATGAACCCTGTTAGGGCATAGCAACGTTGCCGCGTTGTTTAAGTAAATAAAATTAAATCAAATTAGAATAACATAAAAATCAAATTAAATCAATATTCATACATAATTATAACATACAAAGTAAAAACAAATTAAATTAAATGTCATTTTAACAAATTTCAAAATTAGAATTAAAATAAAATACGTCATTTGTCTCATTACATACACAAACACAAACCGGCCGAAATAGTTTTTTTTTTTTTTGAGAGAAAGTCATTTTCAAAAGCAAATAACATACGAAATTAACAAATCAGACAGAAATCATAAATCTACAACTTATTCTCAAAATATTCCGTCAAGGTATAGAAGGCCTTCTCAACAAAAAATTCCTTCAATAAATTTTTAAATCTCTTGATTGTAGTTACATTTTTTATTTTTTTTTATACCATCACGTAAGTTAAACTTAAACTGGTAATCTGGTAAAATGCTCGTAAGCTCTGTTCAGTACGATGGTTTTGATAGGACTGACTCAAAATGCTGAAGCGAACGTGGAACTATAAATTAAATTTTGAAAGGAAAGGTACAGAATACTATTGATGGCCAGTAAGTTAAACTATGAAGTTTTCAGCCATTTCGCCGTTTCGTTCCAGTCTCGTGGACGTTAGAACCTCCACGAGACTGGAACGAAACGGCATCGTTACAAAGGGAAGCGTGTCACCAACCGCAATCCTAACTATGAAACTGGAATCGTAGTACATGTCCCGGATAATGTCAATAAAAACTTCAGGAACGTCGCTGGACCGCAGCGCCCAGCCGATCATCTCATGAGGGACACAGTCGAAGGCCTTCTGCATATTCTTGACGATAAATGACTTGCCGGCCGTTGTATCGGAATCAACTTGCCTGCTTTTCGCTGATGACCTGAAATTGGTCCTAGAAATTAGAAACCAGTCGGACTGCGAGAGGCTGCAAGCAGATATTGACAAGGTTGTGCAATGGAGCTACGAGAATCGGTTTCAATTCAATGTGCCCAAATGCTCGGTAATGTCTTATACCTTGTCACGACAGTCGCATCGATATCAATATCGTATTGATGGTGCCCTGTTGCAGCGAGTAACCAGCGTGAGGGACCTTGGCGTGCACTTCACTGCTGACCTTACTTTTCGGGAACATATAGTGAAAGTACGAGTATGTAAGAGGGCATACCGAAATTTGGGGTTTATTCTGCGACAATCACAGGGATTCACTAATTTGTAGGCGATACGTGCGTTGTACGAAGCATTGGTAAAGAGCCACCTCGAATGCAATGCGCCCATTTGGTCGCCCCATGGGGCTAAATATAAGTTGATGCTAGAAAGGATACAAAACAAATTTACGAGATTCTTATACTTTAAATTACACGGTGTCTATCCTTTCTATCCGCTGATGTACCCAACACTGTTTGTATTGGGTATGGTAGGCTACAACAAGCTGGAAGTGAGACGAGGCTTGAGTCTAGCAACATATTTGTTCAAAATACTGCGAGGGCGAGTGTTCAACCAAGCTGTTTTGCAGACAATGACGCTATGCGTGCCGGATCGGTACGTATGGCGGCGGAGACTGCCCCCCCTATTCGCCACTCCACGCTCGCGAACTAATGTTTTAAAACAGGCGCCATTGACTAGAGCATTGCGAAATTTGCGAAGTCTTAACAAAGTCGCAGATTATGTTGACATACTCGTATTCCACTGCTCCTTGACTGAATACACAAAAGCGATTCTTTTTGTTTTGTGTAATGAAAATTAATCAATTTAATCAAATTTAAGAATTACTGTTATTATTTATTTTAATTAAGGATTTGTTATTTGAGTACCTATTATTATTATTTTAATGTTTTTTTTTAATCTAATTAATTTTTTGTTTGGCTTCACTATTGTATTGGGTAGTCCTGTAAGAATAGTGTAAGGTTATGAAAGAAATAAATAAATAAATATCTAAGAAAAGGAGATGCAGAGGTGTATTCTTCAGTCTGTGTCCCTCCATGAGCGTTCTCAAGGCAAATACGGGGTCCATGGTCCCGTCACCAACACGGTCGAAACCCATACTGGCTCTCAGAGATTGTACACTCCTGTCGAATTCGAGAGTCCTCAATGCGTTCGAGGAGCTTCATGGTGTGGGACATCACCTTTATGCCGCGACAATTTCTGCACTCCTGCTCTTGAAGACAGGCGTGATAAATGCTCAGTCTTCATTGGTCAGGTATCTTCCCAGTGAGGAGAATGCGGTTAAAAAGGTGGGTAAGTATGCCCAAACCACGAGAGCCCATCGATTTCCACGCTTCGGTTCTTCATGCGGCGAAGAGCCGACTGGACTTCATCAGGCGTTACCGGGGGCACTAGTCCCTGATTTGGAGGGAGTTTAGTGGCTGCACCTCTTTGTCGTGCTTGTTAAGCAGCTCGTGGAAGTAAGAGCGCCATCTCTTCTGCACCGCGTGGTCCTCGCATAGCAGGTTACCGAGAGTGTCATTTACACAGCGGCACTTGAAAATATCCTGGGCAGCTTTGACTCTCAAACGTGCCAACTCGTAGTCGAGCTTCTGCCCCTCAGACAACTCCAACTTATCGTACAAAGGACGTAAGTGGTCACGTCTGGCTCTGGCTACAGCTCGTTTATAGGCACGTTTGGCATCCCTGTACACGGTGCGATCTTCAGGTGATTTGGACGCTTGTCACGCTTTGAAGAGGGCTTTCTTTAACCTGATCTCCTTCTGGAGTGCTTCGTTCCACCACCAGGTCTCCTTGTCGTGCCTACGTCCACCCCGAGACACATCCAACACCACCCTCGCCGCCTTGGTGATAGCTGTCTGACACCTATCCCAGAGCTGTTGCCCGGACTCGCTATCCGCTGCGATGCACAGGTCACCGACAGCTGCAGAAAAGTCTTGGGATCAGGCTCCTACAAGCAGCCACCACCTGGTTCGGGGCGGACAGCGCTCCCGCATTTGCCTCGAGGCTTCACTCGTACTGTTCACCCACATGACCGTTCAGATCGCCACCCAGAACGACGCCTTGGGACAATGGAATAGTGCATAGGAGCTGGTCGATTTGCTCCCAAAATAGTGCCTTACCCGAATCGCTACAACCGACCTGTGGTGCGTAGGCACTTATCAAATTGGTCGTGACCCCTTCGGTAAGCACCATCACGACCACAAGGCCGTCGCTAACGCGATTGATTCCAAGACACTATTTTGGAATTCCTCGGACAACACAATCCCCACTCCATTGGCCCCACAAGGAGAACCCGCGTAGATGAGCTCGTAGCCGTGCCCGATGTTCCGGGACCTGTTGTCTCTCCAGCGAGTCTCCTGCAGGAAGCCACGGTCACCCTCCGCTTGGCGAGCACAACGGCCAGCTCGCGAGCGCGTCCCGTCAGCGTACATTCCACGACGCGAAGCGGACCTTCTTTTGGACTATGTGTTTAACCGGGCCCGCCCATGGCCCGGTAGCCCTAACCCACTTAACACGGGAGTAGGGCGATCCCCCTGCGCGTCGTTTTTCGGCGGGTACTCTTTTCTTGCTGACCATAACTGTTTGGCGTGTGTTGGCTTTACGGGAGCGACTGCCATCTGACCTCCGAACCCATCAAGGGGGAGCCATCGCCAGAGCCTCGTTTGTTAGTCAGCAGGATGCACCAGCTTGCAGGTGAGTTTGGCTTGGGGCCCGAAGATGTTGGTGAGCCCCCCTTACACCCCTAAGTTTTTATATCACCAAAAAAAATAAGTTTGTATATCATATAATTTTTGGAAGTTATTTGATAATCACCCGGCATAACAAGCTGTTTGTAAATTGTTTTGTGATGATTTGACTCTCTTTGATAAAAAATATAGATGGTATTATGACTTACTCTATCTCGCTCAACGAGTCAAGGTAACTTTTTGACTTCTTAATTTTTGTTAATCAGTGTGTTGTAAAGGAAATACTGTCAGCGGCGTAATAGGTACCTTGATTTAGGTATAATGAATATTTTTGCTGGTTTCTGTGCTAAGTAGATCTTTGCTGATATTGTAAAGACGAAAACATTTATTGTTTGTTTGTGTATCGAGTAGGCTTCGAAACTACTGGACCGATTTGAAAAAATATTTTTTCATTAGAACCCTTTTTTTATTAGTCTTACAAAATCTTTTATAGACTTCATGTTGCCCGGGGGAGCACCGTGCGAGTCTTGGACTCTCCTGCTACCTCACGCAGGCATACCGAATAAAAATCTTCACTACGGCTTCCTCACTAAAGGGAGGCGTAGAAAATTAACCCCGACGAACAGAGGCGATAGTTGATTTTGTTAAATACACGTGAGAATCCGGTGAGGGCCGATAGTATGGTTGATGATCTCGAGCGGCAAACGAACCCGCCTCTTTCACAATCCGGGTGACTGCTCTAAGCCACTGAGCTACCGAAACCCCAGAGGGACGAACGAATCTTTCCAGTATATGCTTACGTTGCAAGCCAACGTTATTCCATCAATGTTTCAACCGAAATAAATATTTTTACAAATATTCAAACTTTCGGTTAAGATGAAAAATGCTATTTGACTATTACTTTAGTATTTTAGCATTTTACAAAGCTTGTTTTTCATATTTAAAAATAGAAAAAAACAGTTTTTCCAGTTTTTCTATCTTTAGATATGAAAAACAAGCATAGTAAAATGCTAAAATAATCAAAGTAATAAAACGCTTACTGCTAATTTCCCTGTCACCCTTTAAAAGGTACTTACGTACGATCTATCTTTTAAACGATGAACCTCAGTGTATTGCTCTGTAAGTAATACGATGATTTATTTTATTAGTTCTAACTACACAGTTTACCACACTTGTAAGACAGAGAATAGACATTAATAGAACATTATGATACAAGTGTGCTAAGTTCGCCATTACACGACTCAGGCTTAATGGAGCCGAGAAGTGTTCCAATAAGTGAAGTGTACCAATGCTCACGTGTTTCCTACGACGTTTTTCAACATTTTTCGCAGTGTGCGAGGAAAAATGAACCTTTTATTTATTCAGTCTTATTTAGTTAGTAAAAAGTTTAATTTTTAAAACAGTTATTCAAAGTAGATACAATTATTGAAATGTAATGCTACCGTTTTAGCTGGCATTTGTACAGTTTGTTATGGTATTATTAATTATTTCATTGGTTTGATCTTGAGAGACTGTGAATGTTGGAGATAATGGAACATTCTTACAGGAGGTGGAAGAGCATTGTGATTCCTCATTAGTAAAAATAGGAGATACCAAATTATCATTGGCATATGACGTGGAAGGACGCGCTTCAAGGCTAAACTTCTTAGATTGTGGCTACTAATGGATTGCCTGTGTTATCTTGGCACTTATGTTGGCTTTAATTTGGATGGAGTCCTCGATATATGATTCAGCGTCATTATTAGATCGCCATCCCCCATGGCGTTTTAAAGTCAAAATATCGGCTCCTGAATCGGCCAGCAATGTAGCTGATGTCCTTCTGAAACTGTGTCCAGTGTAAGAGTCAGCCAGTGGTAGATAACCCTAAAAACATAGCAATTTCTTTAAGTATCGAACCAAATTTGTTTACTCCGATGGGGTGACTCGTACCTACATTTACCTTTTTTGAAATTTTGGAAGAAGCTGTCAGTTTTTGCTTTTTTGAACGTAGACCCTCATATTTTTTCACTATTTCATAAAACAGGCTGTTGAGGCTGTTGGTGTTCGTGATTTTTACTAATAGCATCTCGCCGTGATTCTCTATATCCTTTGTAGTGATGTTGTTTAATTCCTGACGTCTACAAGCACCGGTAATACCGAATATTAATGCCACCTGGAAGAGATTAAATCCTACTTAGTTATTATTAAACCAACACACGAAAAAGCATATAAATATTTTAATAAATAAATAAATAAATACCTGGGACAATGCACACCAAGATGATCTGAATAAGAAATATAAAATAATAATGTATAAAATAACTCAACTCAACTTCATTACTTGTTAAACCTTGGATTTCCGACTATTATAGCCGTCCGAGCGTCCGTCTCTTTAAGAACGGAGTTAAATTGGTGTAAGACTTGATGTCAATGCCATTTTTGGTCCGCACTGTACTTTTTAACATAGAAATGCACCGAAGGGAACTAGGCTTGTACTTATTTGCGAGTTCACTGAAACAAACCATGAACACATTTTTGGAGGAGTTCGCATTTTTGATGGTTTTCCATTGTATGAAACTTGCGTAGGCTAGCATGTATTTATCTTTGGATTTCAACTCGTATTTTGCGCTTCAATTAGAATTTCTGAAGGCGTACACTCTATATTATTTAGCTCATCATTAGTTGAAGTCGACATTTTTCAAAACAAAACAAAAATCAAATGCAGCTATGAATGAACAAAATAATGTGGAAGATGGCGGCAGCGAGTTTATTTTCCCGCTTGCTGTGTTACCATAAGCGCTCGCAGGTGCTTTAAGCTAGTTAAAGGCACTGACAAAGCCGTCAAACAGCCAAACACATTGTAATAAATTAGATTTGAATTTATGTATTTGTACCAAAAAAATATTGATAAATGTCGATAAAAACAAACAATCTGATAATATTGCATTGTTATTTATTATACGGCTTAGTCTTTTGACTAAGCCGTATAATTATTCGCAAATAGTTTAATACTGTTTTTTAAGACATTAAAACTCCTTGCTGATATTTAAAAAAAATATATAATGGAAAAACACTAGTGCGATACTACACGTATAGTAAAAAGCACGCGTGTTTAATAAGCTGCACTATGAACTTGTACAATAAGAGCCACTTTACGAGCAAGTGTGTTGAAAAGTTTATTTCCACATTTTCTAATCAGATATTACAACTCTTTTGCTTTTTCATAGCGTACATGACAGTACGGCATTAAGTTAATAGGTTTACACAAATTGTATGAAAACGACCAAAGCCTCTGCGCTCGCTCTGAGTATCTCGCCGGGCCTTCTCAGCAAGAAACAACTCCGAGGCGGTGGTAGAGTCGCATTACGTCTGTACACATACATTATACATATCATATTATTATGGTATTTATGTCTATTATTCAGTATATTTTGCTGTAAATTTGATGATTTGAAAGTACTGATACAGTTTATTTGAATAAAGTTATATGAGTTTGAGTTTGCTCGCTACCATAGTTTCCGCGTCTATTGAAATTAGGTATTTGCGTAATACTCTTTACATTTTTCCGGGTTGCACCATGCATGAGTATTGCGGTGGATTGAAATTTTATTTCTGAATCCAGAAACGACAGCAAAATTGAGCACCTTTCAACTCAACTTGAGGCTGTCCAGTCACATGTCAGTAGAAATCAAAAGAACATATTCATACGAGTAGGTACATTAATATGTACAGAGGCGTTCACATCAACCTTTACAAAACCATTCTAAAATGGGTCTTATGTCAGCAGCAGAAGGTGCCCCTGTGTAAAGGTTGATGTTGTAACGATGCCGTTTCGTTGAACCTCCACGATGGCTGGAAACTTCATAGTTTAACTTACTGGCCATCAATAGTATTCTGTACCTTTCCTTTCAAAATTTAATTTATCGTTCCACGTTCCATGTTCGGCATTTTGAGTCATTCCTACCAAAACCATCGTACTCAACAGAGCTTGCGAACATTTTATCAGATAACCAGTTTATGTTTCAATTAAGAACATACGTGATGGTGATTTTTAAATAACCAATTGTAAATAGTTATATGTATATAATGTAACAGGAACCCGTGTATCGGGGTAAGCATATCACACCTATGTACTTACCTATTACTCTTATGTAATCTTATACCTAGGACTCTGTGTATTCATTAATTGTTATTTTGTAACAGTTCTTCTTTCCTACCTATACTTTTAACCTATACAATAAACAAGTCACTGAATTGGCCGATCTTTTATTCACAATTCCATAACTACATCTACTCCTAAATATTGTGTGACGAATCCCGGCGCACCGGCTCCTGTATTGCTGGCCTGCAACGAGGATTTCGCCACATATGGCGCCCAACTTGGGCGCCCCTGTACTTATATGGGCTGCCCAACTTTGACTGTTGTTTCTGGATTCGTACCTTAGACTGCCGGCCTGTTAACTGCGTAAACCGAGAACTTAGGAGTCTCTAAGTCTGCACGAAGTTATGGGTGATCAGTGATCACCTAGAATTCACGCGCAGACATTATGGGGGTCAGATCGGGCAGCTGGCGGGCGACCCAATATTGAATTCTCCGAAGTTTGTTTCAATCGGGCATCAGATTTAGATAACTAACAAAATTAGGCGTAATTTGTACCTACATATTTGTAAAAAAGTGAAATGTAAGTTTTCTTACCTATGTAGATAGTTTCTTTTTAGGAAGCAATAATCATGTTTCATATTTTATACTATAAGTACTTAGACTTACATTTTAATAATTGTTAGAGAAATAACGTCAGAAATACCACTAATAATTTTGCATAACGTTTGTTCGCGTACAATAATAATACTTAATCTCATCTCTTTGACTAGCCTGTTGGTGCAATGGTAGCGATCAGCCTTTAGCACCGGAGGTCGTGGGTTCGATCCCCACCCATGACAAACATTCATGTGTCGGATATTCGTGTTTGTTGTGTGTCTGGGACCTGGGTGTTATCATCTATATAAATATGTATGCATTTAGAAATGTTTAAGTATGTTTATCACTCTCAGACACAATTACAAGCTCTGCTTAGTTTGGAGTCAGATCACAGATGGTCTTTATGTAATTTGTCCCGGTTATTTATATGTTTTGGCATAAAAAAAGAAAGATCTTAAAAAATATTTTAATAATTACTTTCCTAATTCACAATATGAAAATCCATAGCTTTAATAAGCCATAATTCAAAAGTACCTGACACCAACGTTTTGGGACAAAACGATGTTAGATATATGTGTTTTGAGCGCTTGACGCCTTCAATACAGGGGCCCTAGCCAAGAGCAACACGGTACTTTTGAATCGACATGTCAAATTCAAAAATGTATGGATCTGACATCACTATCATTTTGATTAGACGAGTGCTAATGTCATTCCCGTACATTTTTCACATCTGACATGTCTAAGCGAAAGTTAGCGTGTTACTCTTGGCTAGGGCCCCATCTATTATCCATACCTACATACATATTTGGGTTACCCGTAAATTGACGAAACAAAATTTTAGCATCCTCCTTCATGATCGATTTTTTTAGGCACCGGTACCCGTGGAGCCGTGGCAGGGGGTTCGAGACGCTACCCAGGACACCCCGGGATGCGTTCAAAGGAATCCATACATACGACAGGGGGAGATCGGTGGCCAAGAGGACTGTTTGTACTTGAACATTTACACACCGTATACTAGCAATGTAAGTTTCAGAGTATCTGGTGGGTATAGAACCTTATATTATACATTTGGGCACATTGCTATTGTACATTTCTCTGAACGATAGCGAGTAGTGATACTTTATACAATAGTTATTAACATAAAAACATAACAACCAAAATCGCACTAGTAAAGCTCTGGGCCTTATTACAATTCCTTATAACTTGTCAATTTCATTCCCGAAACTGAGCGTAGCGTAGTGAGCATTGTCATAATTTGATCTTGCATTTCCAGCCAGTCAGCGGTTACCTGACACTAACGCAAGATGCGTTATAGGCTATATTCTGACTTTGTGTTTTTTTTTGTTAACGTTGCTTTTACATATGTTTCTCTTCTAATCTAGTTCGTTACACGAGGAAACTGGTGATAGGCAATCTAAAAAATATATATACATAAATATATTTATTAATTTTTATATTAGCATAATTTTCAAATATAATTACAATTTTTATTCACTTTCGCGTAGCCTAACTCGTCCTCTGTTTTAAATCTCTCTGCTGAAGGTTGTCTGATAGAGATCGCTCCGTAGCGATAAGACCGCCTAAATTGAACTTTAATTTTTACTTTTTTGTTTTTATGTGCTGTGAGTATTTGTTTGTGCAATAAAGATTATTTATCTTATCTTTATCTTATATTTATTGACGAAATTACTCGCTCCGATCAGTTTAGGGAGTTAACTGACTGCAGCATATTATAAGCGATTGTAATAAGACCCCTGAGTGACGTTATTGTACTTAAGAACCGGAGGGGTCCAATACGCTACAACGCGTATCGGTGTATGCATTGTGTACCTACAATACAAGCTTTAGATTAGCAACACCTACCTACAGGTTGGTCCAAATATACACGTCAATATATTTTTTAGCTTCCTCACACTCAGGGGTATCCTCAGGGGTAAAATACCCCATGATTGTAAGCTGATTTTTATGTATTTTCAAGTTATTTTTTTACGAACTTTTGAATATTTCTGGCTTTAGTCACTTTTTTGGTCACAGCGGCGGGATCTGTTGAGATAAATGCCTGTTTTTTTATTCTAATATGAAGTGAATACTAGGTTTAGTTGATTTATAAGCATTTACATCCATAGCGCTTATCCAAAGTCTTGAAAATAAAACAGAAATCTAAAAAAATCCAAATGTGTGTGAAATAAGAAAGTTATAATTTTGAAAACTCTTTATTATAGTTTTTTTTTTATAAATTCATAAATTTCACTTAACCTAAATCAAGTTTTATTTGAAACACTGATTATTTGAATTTTGTCATCTTCAAATTTGAGTATTTTACGATGCCGTTGAAGTTACTCATTGAAATTTACATGATACTCGTAGATAGTTAGGAAAGAGTAGTATTTATAAATAACTTGGATTAATAAGTTGAATGCTACTTTTTTATAAATGGCTTTCAAAACTTAGAGAAGATATAGAATTCCTATATTTTCCAATTTCAGTTTTTTTCAAGAGTTTTAATAAGCGTAAATGACTTCAAATCCACTAAACCTAATAATTACCTAATAGTAATAAAAAATCCGGCATTTATCTCAACAGATCACGCCACAGTGACCGAAACAGTGTCTCTAACCAGAAATTTTTAAAAATTTGTACAGAAATGAATAGTTAACTCGAAAACTAAAAAAAGTCGGCTAACATACATGGGTTTTTTTTGGGATACTACTGAGTGTAAGGAAGCTATAACAAATTATTGACGTGTATGTTCGGACCACCCAGTATAATTATATTATACAGTCTACGATTTCTCTTTCAGGAAGACATACAAAACAATAAAAAGCTGCCTGTTATGGTGTTTATCCATGGTGGGGGTTGGATGTGCGGAGATTCCAGTACCGACACGTACGGGCCAGAATATCTTTTAGACCACGAAATCATTCTGGTTACTACAAATTACAGATTAGGTAAACATTATTTTGGGTAAAAATGTATAATTCGCCATTAATTCGACTGAAATGAAAATAGAACATGAAAAGTGTTGCATAGTGTAGCTCATAGGTAAACAATAACTATGTTGGATATATTTCGAAGTATAAAACGGTAATCATATTTTTTATTTTCATAAAACAGATCTCCATTTTTAAATGCGCGGGCAATGACACCCGAAACCCGGACGGCCTTGCCGTGACGTCAGAACTCTGACATCGTCGCGACTTCGATGATTTTGTTTGGTTTACGAGATTTACCCGAGTTTACAGGAATATATTATTGCATTTTCTTTGATTTGCAAGTGTAAATATTGAAAATTATAAAAAGCAACAAAATAAAATTGACACTAGACTAGTAAAAACTCTTTTTATTAATTTATAATTAAATAATTAAACGAAAGTAATACATTTCCTTACGTGGAAAGGAACGTTTTTAACGTAGTGACGTAAAAGTCACGTGACCTCTCATTTTCGCGGGAACTCAATCCACGCCAAAAAAACTGTAATAATCTCCTAAACTACACATTTTATTGGAAAAATCTTTATTGGGGCATTATTAACATCTTTTACGAACATCAAACCACTTTTCGAAAAACAGTCGAATAGGGAATTGTAAAATGTTATTTTGTATCAGAAAATGTCTTTCTATTTTAGGTCCTTTGGGTTTCCTATCGACACAAGATGAGCACTGCCCCGGGAATAACGGCCTTAAGGACCAACGAGAAGCTCTAAGATTCATTCAGAAGACAATAGAAAGTTTCGGCGGAGACAAAGATTCAGTGACAATATTTGGCGAAAGTGCTGGTGGCGCCAGCGTTCACTACCACATGCTGTCCAGATCTAGTAGTGGTAATTTAACTTTGATTTGAACAATTGAAACCTATTGTTCAAACGAAGTAGTTAGAGGGTGTTTTAAACAAGGTGCGTGACCCGCGCGGGTTTCATCATGCACGCGGATGTCCACGTCCACTCTCCGCCCCTCCTCGCGCGGCGGCACGGAGGAGGGGCATTTCTGCGTGCGTGATGAATCTCGCACCTTGTTAAAAACACCCTCAAAATAATAAATAAATAAATAAATATGCGCCAGACAACACACCTCTTGTCATGGTCTCGAAGTAGGGATAAATTTCCCTGTGTTACGAGGTACCAGACAAGGAATTAAACCAGGGGCATCTCCCAGCACACCCAGACCCAGGCCAATTTAGAAAAGATCATTTCCTGAATTGACCTGACCGGGTATCGAACCCGGGACACTACGGAATTAAAGGCGAGAAACCGTGCTACAGCGCACTATGCCATTCGTGTCTAAAATACTAGTTCACTTTTTGTATTCATGCTTAAACATCAGTGTGGGCTTGTTTGTCTTCATGGGCTATGTTAATGGGTTGACATTGAAATGGCATTAGGTTTAACATTTCGTTAAATCAATGCAAAAAGTTCAAGATCTTACATTTTTTGTCACGGATGGATTGGATTTGTTTTCTTAGAGCATTACAATGATCACCTTCGTTATATTATGGATAGAGTTTTAAACCTAGAGTTGAAACAATATTAAAGGCCTTATTAGAATATTTTTCGTAAAATCAAACAGCTCACTATGGGGTTTGAAGTTTATACCCCAAAGTGAGCTGTGTGATTTTTGAAATTCAAACTTTGAACGTGACTTATTATTTTTCGATTAACGAGGTGCTGTGAAAAGTCGGACTTCAAGCTCACTTTTGTTTGAAATTGATTTTAAATGAATTAAAAATGCGAAAAGATAAGATAAGATAAACTTTTTTGCACAAACAAAGTATTACAGATTCAGTTAAATAAATTAGGTGTACAATGGGCGGCCTTATCGCTAGTACCGATCTCTTTTAGGCAGCCTTCAGGTAGAGAATCAGAGAAAAAATAAAGTGGTGGTGCTAGATGATAAATAAAAGATGCAATGACTAATTTGCTATAGGGATAGTCATACATACAATATCGAAGCAAAATAATAAACTGTAAGTGTATATGTAATACATACTTATCCTACATATAAATAAGGTAAGGATTCACTTATAGGTGAAAGTAAACTGGAAAGAATGCGATGGGTCAAAGAGACAAAAGGTAAGCTTTACTTCGGGATTTGAAGATGTAATGTGATTTAGATAGCCTTATGGACACGGGCGAAGAATTCCATAAGCAAATATATTTAACAGTTAATGATTTAGAATAAAAGTCAGAGGATTAAGAAGGAAATGATAAGATTTACGGCAAGAACGCATATCTTCAGCTTAGGCGGGTTGCTGAAAACTAAAACGTTGTTTGAGATATGGAGGTGCCCGCGGGTCAAACAGGATAAAGTAAAGTAATGAGAGAACATGGAGATCACGCCGATGACGTATTAGGAAGCCAATTTAGTTGACCGCGGTATTCAGAAACATTATACGGATACAAAAATGTTATAGTCGTTAAGGCTTTCCCTGATATCCACATAACAAGTCGACCGACTTGGTGTAATGGTTAAGAAGTTGGCTACTACACCAGAGGTCGCGGGTTCGATCCCCGCACAGTACAAACATTTGTGTGCATGAACATGTCTGTTTGTACTGGTCTGGGTGTCTCCTATGTATAATAAGTATGTATTTACAAAAGAAAATGTATTTAAGTATGTTTATCCGTTGTCTAGTATCCCATAACACAAGCTTTAATTAGCTTACTTTGGGGCTAGATGGCGCTGTGTGGAATAATGTCCAGGGATATTTATTATTATTATTTATTTATTAACAAGTGTCGGCGTAGTCAAGGATCGGGAAAAGTAAAGCCTGCACAAGAGCAATTTTGGTAGGTATTGGTAAGAAATTTCTGAGTCTGCTGAGTGAACTAGCTGACGCAAACATCTTTCTACTCACCTCGCCGATCTGCTTGTGCCAGTTTAGTGAACTGTCCATATAAATACCCAGATTTTTCACAACCTTACTATACGGGATGTTAACTCCGTCAAATAAAATTGGTGGCATAGACTTCCAGTCAACCCTGGAGATCAGTTGCGGGCCATCTACCATCTTATGAAGATAGCGAAGAGAAGAGGAGACAAGACGCCACCTTAAGCAACACCGGTACAAATGTCACGCCAAGCATAAAACGAATCATCAGCACGAACACATTGCCAGCGTCCATTCAAGTAACTTTAAAACCAGCTAGCACCGCTGGATATAAGTTAAGTGAACCAAGCTCGCCAAGGAGGATGTCAAAGTCATCGGTATTAAAGGCATTGCTGATATCTAGCAACGCCAAAACTGTTAGACGCCTGTCATCCATTCTAAGAGGAATGTCGTCGGTAATCTTGACTAGGGCAGTAGTCGTACTATGACTAGGACGAAAACCGGATTGTAAAGGATGAAAGATTGTTTTTAGACAGAATAGCAGAGCTGATGGTGTACAATACGCTCAAGGACTTTCGACGAGGAAGGGAAGAATGGAAATTGGGCGAAAGTCGGAAAAGGAATTGGATTTGGACTTTTTTGGGAGAGGAATCACTTGAGCATCCTTCCAAGCAAGAGGAAACGAGCTCAATGTCAAGGAGTAGTTGAGGATGTATGTGATAACTGGATTAAGGATGTCAAGGAGAGGAAAGATCATATTACGACTATTGCTATCGTTACAAACGGCACTAAAAGCCACGGAAAAAATGGTCCTCTTAATGTCACAGTTGGATACTAGACTAGACTAAAAACAAAAGGAGAGTAATCTGTAATTGAATGAGTTGTCAGTTGAGAAAGAGTATTATTTTTAACGCCATCGTCACTAGCAATAGACGAGCAGAAGTGATCATTTAGGGGTTCAATGTTTACATCGTTAGGGACAGGGTCATTGCGAGATCTTCCAATTCCGAGAAGAAAGCTGTGATGTGTAAAATTTGTGTTTTAATTTCACACATAAAAATTACTTTCAATAGTAAATATCCAAATACGTAAGTGCCAGGCCATGAAGTGATGCAAGGAAAATTGCTCGCTAGGCTCAGTTAATGAAATTAACTTGACAAGAAAAAGGATTGTATATTAAGGCCCTACCTCTATTCTCTACTCACTACAATATTATTCATTCTAGCAATACACTGAAAGGTCCTTATTTACCGTACAGGGGCCCGATTCTACTAATTAAAAGCCAATGGAATCGTAATTGAATGACACGATATTGACATTTAGCCCACACTAAATCTGTCAAAATCACGCCATTCAATTACGATTCCATTGGCTTTTAAATAGCAGAATCGGACCCCAGCTGATGAGCTGAGCCGTAATGATTTTTGATCAGTTTTTTTCTTTTTATATCAAATCTGCCAATATTTCATACTGCCACAAAAACATAACCATTTTGTTAAATCTACCCAAAAAAAAAAACAATGAGCAAGAGTCTTGCTGAGTATTACGAAATCCTTTCCACTCGTTCGTAGACCATTTCTTGTCTTATTCTGTCGACAATACTATGAAAGATGTAAGCAAATTAAATAATGTTTCTTATTGGGTTAGAGTAGTATATTTTTTTAGAAAATATATGATACTTCGAGTTCAGCGTTTTCTGAACGAACGGGAGTAGGCCTGCGGCCCATTATTCATTATTTGAATCTAACTTAGTCAGTCATTAAAGCCCTATTTCATCCCTATCCCTTTCACATCCCAACTAATCAAATTTATAAAGAAAATAAAATATTCAACCTATCCCAATTACATAAATTTAATACGTGCATTATGGTAAAAAAATATATTACAAATTCTATTAAAAGCAATATAAAATTATGTATAAAAAGCAACCCCCACAATCTCCGAATTAAAAATAAAGTACAATTATCAGTTTCTACAACTAACTATGGAAAAAAGACTGTAATGTTTGAGGGAGCACAGCTATTTAATAAGTTACCAAATGATAAAAAAGAGTGTGAAAACATAAATATATTTAAAAATAAGATAAGATTGTACCTAGAGTCGAGTACCGGCTAATATTTGTTAACTTATTATAATTCTCTATCTCATTGTAAATGAAATGTAATTTCGTATGAGAATAAAGATCTTTAAACCTAAACCTAACTTCTACTTAGGACCTTTAATTTAGGCCCTCATACAAGCAGCGAACTGTAAAAGCATGCTTTCGATTTGAAGTTTAGATATTACCGCGCGTTTGATAAATACTTGATGTTCCAGGGCTATTTCAAAAAGCAATATCGGAGTCTGGAACAGCTCTCGTGCCGTGGGCCGAGGCCCCTCCAGGGGAAGCTAAAGTGAATGCGTTCAAGCTTGCGAAGTTCCTCGATTGCCCCCAGGCTCCTTCGGATGCAATGATCGAATGCCTTAGGACAAAAGACAGCTACGACATCATTGATACAGAGTACCGATTCTATGTAAGTATAACCTTCAGAGTTCATTAAACGAACTCGCGCGTCATTCACTTTTTGAATTTAATAATCAACTATAGTATAATCATTGGTAGCTAGGTAGCTGGACTCTAAATGCAAATTCAACCAGATCTTATAAAATTTGATTCATAAGCTTTAGTCTCTTGATCGTATTCGTAACGCACAACACAACGCTGCGGTATGCGGCATGCGGTGTCGGACACATATCGTATGGAACTGCTGACGCATACTGCGACGGAACAAGAAACCATTTTAGACGTCTTTCATACGATTTGAGTCCGGCACCGCATACCGCAGCGTTGTGCGCTACGTTCGAGAAATCAAAGCTTTAGAAAGGTCAGACTCAGTCTCTGACGCCTAAAGAATAAGCTTTGATAGTACGTTTATGGTACGTTTCTTGTAAAGTAAGAAGATGTTAAGGTGGACCTTCTCAATCAGCAAAACATGCCCTTTTACCTTCTTTTTACTCATCCAGTTACTTCAACTCCCTGCTCCCGGTTCACGTGACTTAAAAAAGGAATTTAAATGCATTTAGAAAATGAACAGAAGCGAACCATAAGGAGAAATTAACTTGTCTCCTCTGTGATTAAAAGTGCATTGTGCATCCATGTTACACGCGCGTGGGACCATCTGAATACTTTTACTTTATAACATGTAGTACATTGGCTTTAGCAACTGCGACAGAGTTAAATACCAATCAGGGTTAAATACCAATCAATCGTTTCTGAGCAGCAACATCTCATAATGATCTATTCTATCTTCGTGCATAACAGTATTTTTTCTATGTGCTTTTTTACAGGCTTATTTCACGTAAATACAAAATTTTAGGCAGCTCGTGTACTTGACCTTTCTTTGGACATTAAAGGTCAAGTATACGAGCTGCCTAATATTTATAATCAAGTTCAGGTTGAACAAGTTTAGTATTTAAATTGCCAATGAAACAAACAGACACAATAATATCTCCAGCAACGTTTAGGCCTGGCAGTCCACAACGTTGGCTCACAAACTATTGTTTCCCATGTGTCACATTGGAGAATTGATATTTTTTTATACTCTACAGACTTTTATGTTTATATTTATACTGAATCTGTGGTCAAGCCTAAAAATTGTTACACGCTAGAAGCTTAATTAAGCAAACCTGATTCTGACTACGTACTGGTTTTGCAAAAGTCACAATCATCATGATACATAAATTACGCCTCTACAGATGGTTAATTATGAAATGTTAAACTGCCTACAATCGTATGTTGTTATTTCAGTTGTGGGATTATGAGCCGATGACCCCTTTCAAGGCTGCAGTGGAACCCGACCTGCCCGGAGCATTCCTCACGCAACCGCCCCGAGATTTGCATGATGTGCCTGCTGCTGTGCCCTGGATGACGGGTTTAACGAAAGACGAAGGATGTTTGAAGTCAGTATGTAAGTTAAAATCATCATCATCCGCAGCTATAGGGTCACGTTTCCACTTGTTTGTTCCACAGTGGATTTGCCGGGACATAGGTAATCACTTAAACGGTTCCCGCAAGAAAACCAGAGAATCAATGCCTCACCTCGAGTCAAATTCAGACCAAAACAAATTGCAAGTCATCTCGCTCCGCAGTGACAAAAGCCGGACTCAAAATGTGAATTACCTTATAAGTTGTACAGGCCAGCTTTTCCGCCAGTAACACCGGCCCGACAAATCGACAATAGCAATAAAATACCATATTACTTCCGTACCTCTATGCGATGCCAGTAGGAATTACAAACCGCTGCAAAATAGTGCTTATTGGGCAGCCCTCATGTAAAGCTTGATGGACTGTCGTGTAGGTACAAACATGGTGCTAAATGCACCTTTAGGTACAATCTGTAATTAAAAGATGAAATATACTCATTCATATTATTTTACTTGAATGTATTCGTATTTCGTTAAGATTAATTATGTGAAAGATCCTAAAGAATGTGTTCTAAAATGCAGATTTAGTAGACCGCTATCTTTGTCATAGTTGTGAAATTAATGTCAGTCAGTGTACTTAACTAACTATTCAATGTTATTGTTTTTTTTCAATTCTTTTTAAATGTTTTCATCCAAAGGTCAACATGTTAGGCCTAATTTATGTACCCGCCTAACATTACCAAATGAGTCCAAACATGCAAAATTTAAGGTAGGAAATATATTTTTAATCATTTAAGTACTTATAAAAAATGAAATTAATTGAAAAACAAATGACTTGAGAAATAATTAAAATGCTTCTAGTTTCATTAACGTGGTCTCATTAATTGCTAAATAGTAATGGGTATCAATAGAACAGGTTTTATATTACTGTGATTTTGTGTTTATCAGTACAGTTTTTTTTAAGCCGGAATGTTAAACCATTACGAAAAATTGTAGCGAAAACATAAAACAAACAAAACTTGTTTTATTAAACAGCCACGGAGAAGTTATACGTCATCAGCAAAACGAACTACTGACCACTTGACAGCTCCCCGGTGAGCCCTGGCTATCCCACTCACCAGCAGAAACACAAAACTACCTTAGCAATAATTTGTTTCATTTCGTTTAGAGGCGAAAAAAGGAAAGATAAAAATAATATAATCAGCAATAAATAGGTAAATTCAAATTGAAATTTAAATCAAAACACTAATTTAGTTTAGAGTTTTGTAAACTAGAATCGCCACCAATGAAACTGTATTGGTTATTAGTAACTTGTTTCGGGGCATACTGCATTAGAACAACAGTATTATGGAGCAGCTCATCCATCATACGTTATTTTGTACGCAAATGGTTCCGTCTGTGCTAAAAGGAAAGGTGCCATGTTGTTTTTCTCGGTGTTTCTGATGTAAGTAATATATGGAAAGAAGACACATAGGTAAACAAACAAAAATATTTTAATATAGTAAGTAGGTACCCTAAAGTGTCACGTTTCTGCGTACCGTCAACTCGTTATTTCGCCTTTTGTAGCACACTTAGCCTAAAATGTTTAAACGGTCATAACTTTTTTATTGTACTCGTAACATTGCTTCGTGTTCATTGGTTAATTCAATAATTAACTATGGCAACAATGCAACCTCATTTTGCAAAATCAAAGCGGCCATCTCGACAGTGTGAGGCGCAAGACGCAAAACATGGCGCAAGGTGCATGTGATTTTTTTGCGAACCCCAGAAAAGTTAGGTACACGTAGCCAGGAAACTACTTAAGGTAAAGTTCTGATATCCTTACAGCAGATAACTTATATGATCGGCTATCCGTTGCGCTAATATGAATAGGATGTCTTTGAATTGAACAAAAATATCGTGACAGGTAATGTTAGGAAGGGATTCTTCAACAGTCTCCTCCCATACTTCGCCTACCATTAGGGTTGGCGCTTTTAGAAAATAAAACAAGAAGAAAAATAATAGTAATACAATAAAATAGAAAAATAATAATAATATTTTGGTGGTTAAATAATAATAAAATGGTTTCTTACGCGATTTCTATGTTGGTTCTTTAGTAAATGTGATTCAGTTTGAATATTTATAAATATAAAACAATTTTGAGAGCAATAAATGTTATGTAGTGATGTTACATCTTATACAATTAAACCGGCACTATTTGTTTTCGAAACGGCTTTAAGGATACAGCAAGAAATTTTACAATACAGCGGTTTCGGATGCAAAAAACTAATCTAGGTAAGTAGGTCATTTCCGGGAAAAATTGTTTGTCTGAGCGGTCGCCCAGGTAATAATATTTAACGAGCAATACCTATTTGTTTGTAAGTAAATATTCCTTTATATATTTATAATCGCGTTACGACTCAAACGATTTTGATGGTGACAACATAAAGGTTTTTGTGGGCTGAAAATCGATCTAGCTAGGTCTCATTTAGGCACTGAGCAGAGCTCGGTACCTTATATTGAATGTAATGAATGCTTAGATTGCGCAATTTAGTTTGAATTCATAGAGTAACAACAGCCAGGCGCAGTTATATCAAATTCCATTACTTCGCCTTCATTTTGAAAACACACATATCAAACGTACACTGCTTAATACCGATCCGTGTCACACACACTTGAAAAGACCCCATCTGATTGGTCAGGTCGATGGTGTGCCGATGTGTTAGACTATCTTCATTCAGCGGGAACATTCAAAATATGCAAATTTCATGTCGAAATCAGGCGAAGTTACAGGAGTTGACGGTAATTTGAAAGTAAAGATCGATATGAAAAGATGATATTCTATTAAAATCTACTAAATGATAGCATTAATTGTTATGGCAGGTAGCTATGCCAGCCTCCATACAAAAATGTTCAAACCTAGGTTCAAATATAGGTTAGGTGTACTACTAGCTGTTCGCCAGTGGCTTCGGGCTTAGCCCGCGTAGACTGTCGCTCCCGTCAAAATATGGCCTGTTAGGCGCTTTGCAGACGGCGGGGCGGGGCGGTCTTTCTGACCGCCAAGGAATAAAGACCGCGTCTGCCCGTCTATGCCCGCGACTGCCCTCACGGCGAACACTAAGCAAAAAGACCCCGCCGCCAGTCCCGCGGGCATCTGCGGCGCGGTCTTTTTGCCCTCTGTGTGCGTTTGTAGTATAGGATTCACTTTGTGCTATCGTTCGCGGCGAAATTGACCGGCCCGCAACGCGCCGCCGTCTGCAAAGCGCCTTAATGTAGCTTTATATTGGTAAAAGTCTTTTAAAATCGGTCCAGTAGTTTTGGAGCCTATTCAATACAAAGAAACAAACGAATCTTTCCTCTTGATAATATTAGTATGGTGGCAATGAACTAATTAACCTTATTTTTATCATCAATTTCAGGGATAACTACTAACGAAACCAGGTTAAAAGAATTTACCTCTGGCTTTGAAACAATAGCACCAGTAACGTTTTATTATGACAATACCCCTCGTGATCACGTCATCACAAAGAAAATAAAACAAAAATATCTTAAACCGGACTTGGAATCTGGAATACTGAAGGTAAGGTTAATTCAACCTAAAGATAATAACTACATTGCTATGATACTCGAAAAGGCAAGTTTCTTAGCAGCAGCAGACGACATGTCGTCGCGACACTACTGGTTTGTATTTTTATGAAATACCGTCTTTAGTCAGCGACCCGAAGCTATAATAGAAATACATAGAAACCAAGTGTCGCGAGTTCGCGACGAACATGTCGTCTGCTGCAGGGGGCCTACTCACTTCGGTTTCGGTCAAACTAATATGTCAAAAAAACCTACAAAAATACAATATTCTTGAATATTTATTTGAGTATGCTGAAAATCATATTTAATAGTACAAAAATACATGACGGTTGTTAAAATTATCTTCGTTATTATATCAATTATGTTATGACAATGTATATTTGCTCAAAACTACGGACATTGCGTTAGTGAGTAGGTAGGTACCCCGCTCCGTGAAGTCTGCAACGAACTAGTACCTTCAATGGCACATTTTTGTCCGTCGATACCACATCCAGTGATCTACGCTTCGCAAGTCCGCGCTTCGTCAACGCTAATTGCATGCACGTGTTCTCCATTGTTTGTGGCCGGTATGGCCAGTCATTAGGGTCAATTGTTGATTTTTGTCTAATGCGGTATACTTGCGAATTGATAATTTTGTTTGTATTCCTCAGAAAGTGAATATGAATATTTTTATGTGAATTAACGAATAAAGATATTTAAATACATTTAAGAACAATAATTGTCCTACGAGCACTTTAATGCTACATCTCGTAAATACTATTTTTAACAACAAGATGACAAAGATAAAAAGCACTTGACTTCAGCTGCCGCAAGAAGGTTTGCAACTTCAAAATTGAGTTTGTTGTTTAGTTGCCTGCATTTCCAGTAAAACAGATATACATATATAATTATATGTATATCTGTTTTTTAAATTCTCCATACGGAAAGGGAGTTTGGTTTGGTTGGCTGGGACCATTAGTTCAGGAACGGCGTAAGCTATGGTTTGAAGCCTAAATGTAATTTTAGGCTAATATAATATTGGTGAGTTGTAATGAGAAAAGTTTATTTAAGTCCCCAACGACAAGGTGATGCCCTGGGGTGGTTATCATTAACATAAACGTAACTGAAGAGGCGTTTTCAATATTTACGAAATTGTGTTTTAAGAATAGATATTCAATTCAAAATTGGTCTGCTACCGTATAGTTTTATGGATCATCTACACGAAGAAGAAGAATTCAAAATTAAATAAGTTGGTCAATAATATTGATGGATGCATTATTCAACACAATTGGTACAAACATGATGGGTAGAAATACCACATCAAAATCGGTTCAGTGGGTTAGGCGTGAAAGCGTAACAGACAGACAGCTTTACTTTTGCATTTGTTATTTCAATAATAGGTATTATATGGTAGGGGTTTAAAAAAAAATACCTAGTTAGTAAGGAGATTAAAGATGGATGAGGCCGTATTCCTTAAATCATGATGTTTATGGCTTATACCATACACATAATGATTGAAATACCTATCTAAAACGAGTCGTTTAGTACAGGGTCTCAATTAGGAATTCTTGATTTTTTATGTTTGCAGGCGTACACCGACTCATACTTCGCGTATCCAGCAGTAGAAGCGGTTGAACAGACGTTATCCTACACGGAATCGCCTATTTATCTGTATAAGCTGACCTACAGAGCAACTAACAGTTTCTCTCAAATATTTGGAGATCCAGTTGGAAACCATGGTAAATATTTGATATTATTATAGATGTATAACTTTCAAATTCAAACAGTGAATGATCAGATATTTTTGATTATTCGTACGTATAGAAAATGATGGAATGAATGTCCAGATGTTTTTGGTAACTTGTGGTATATATAACTTAAAGGCTTTTTAAACTGCTCAGATGTTTATGGGCACCCTGTCTGCTAATACATATGTTACCGGCAATGTGTACCTAGGCATTGTATCCATACGATTTTATAAATACGTAACATACGATTCTGACAGTGAACTTTCTTTTTAGTGAACCCTTTTACACACATTGCCGCTGCGTATCCGCCATTGTATACAATACCTAGGCATTGTATACAATAACTAGGCATTGTATACATTGCCTAGGCAAAGTATGCAATCGATAATCAAATTCTTAATATTTCATACATTGCCTAAACGTACCGGGTATTGTATACATTGCCTAGGCATTGTATACAATACCTGAATTATACACATTGCCGGTAACACATAGTTACATGGTGGCGTGATGGCGATTGTACGCGAATCTTGCTTTTGATCTGACGCGTAGTTCGAATACATTTTATATGCATTCTTGAACACACACACGATTTAAATAAGCCGGACACTGGTCATTTTACCCTTGGAGGTATATCCATAATACTGTCACAGCGTAGTGTTACACAAATACCTACAGTTCATCAATCAAAAGAACAATTTCCGCTCTGTCATTAATCAATCATATTAGATTACTTCATTGTTCCTCAAGCAAAGAATTAAGGTATTATTTAAGTTCATCAAGATGCTCATTAGCTCACAAATTGTATGTTATTACACTAATGAGTATAATATGATAATAAAACGACAGGACTGTTTTAAGGTCACGGAGGCACCAATGGATAAGCAGTCACCTGGACAGAAAAAGTGGCTAGTCTTGTACCTTGATAATTTTGTCAATTTCTACCATTTTATATGAATGTGTGATTGCAGGTGTTTGTCATGCAGATGATTTGATGCATCTTTTCCCTATACATTTCTTGAACAAGCCAAAATCTGCCAAAGACGAAGAAATGGGAAAACTTATGAGAACAATGTGGACTAACTTTGCGAAAAGTGGGTACGTATAAAATGGCATCTACCTGCGGTTTTTGCTACACGGCTCGATTGAAGGTCAACCTCTTTACTTTGAAATTCCCATCATTACCTCGTGACTTTAATAGCATTCATAACTAGTTATGGGATAAGTGAATTTTTATTTTTAGCATTTAACAATGCACTATTTTCCACACAATTCGACTTGATCCTAATTCCTAAGGCTCATGCGTGACTCGATACTATCCGGGCGGCTGCTCTTCCAACTGAGCTTTCGAGCCCATTAACAGACCTGAACAATTCTTTGAGTTTCTTTCTTTGAGTGGAAAATAGAGCATTATGAAATGCTGAAAATAAAAATTAACGTACCTGCACCTGTGGAAAATAAAGTTGCTAGACGATCTAAATACAAATACTTACTTCACACCTTTGACTTCCACATTAGCTTGCAACTTTTGGCTTACTATAACTTCTGGCACTTACCGACAGTAGGTATACTAGGGGGGTTTAATTAAAAGTGATAATGAGTATGAAGCAGAATATCTATATTATTTATTATTATTTTATTTTCGACATCACATCACCTTTGAGGTTTATATGCTTAGTATATCGTTTCTCTAATCCTAAGATTCCCTTCTTGATAAAACCTTCATCTTGATCGCTTAAAAAATCATGTACGGCGGCAATCACTTCTTCATCATTGCCTTATTTGTGACCTCTCAGTTGTTCTTTTAACCGCGGGAACCTTTAGAAATCACTAGGCGCAAGGTCAGGTGAGTATGGAGGATGTTCCATCAATTCAAATCCAGCATCTTAGGATTATCTTGGCGAAACAACACACTTTTAGCAAGTTTGCCGCGGTGATTTTCGCGTATTGCCTGAAGAAGTTTTTCTATTTGTTCTGCGCATAAGGGGGGCCCTTAACAGTAAATACAAAATAAATAAATATCCCTGGACATTATTCCACACAGCGCCATCTAGCCCCAAAGTAAGCTAATTAAAGCTTGTGTTATGGGATACTAGACAACGGATAAACATACTTAAATACATTTTCTTTTGTAAATACATACTTATTATACATAGGAGACACCCAGACCAGTACAAACAGACATGTTCATGCACACAAATGTTTGTACTGTGCGGGGATCGAACCCGCGACCTCTGGTGTAGTAGCCAACTTCTTTCTTAACCATTACACCAAGTCGGTCGTCAAAACAGTGGCTCCATGATTAAGGTATTCAATCATTATCACCCCCTGGCTGTCCCAGAAAAAAGAGCCCATGATCTTACCGGCGGATGGAATTGCCTTTCACTTCTTAGGCGTTGGAGATGAGGGCCTCTTCCAAGTCATGGACTGTTGTTTCGTTTCAGGATCATAATGGTGAAGCCATGTTTCATCCATAGTTACGAAACGAACCAAAAATCTGTCAGGATCTTGTTGATTCGAGAAATCCGCAGTCTTGTTTGTTTATGCTCGTCTGTAAGCATTCTAGGCACCCAGCGCGCTGATACAAAAATAATGCCCAAGTGTTCATGTATAATACTATGGATACTTCCTATCGAAATCTTTATTTCTTCAGCTACAACTAACACGACGTTTGAACACTTATTGTGACGTTTTTTATAAATAAATTCATTTAATCTACTTACTTGTAATCAAGTTTTAATTGATACACTGATTACTTGAAATTTACACTTCTGACACTTTGAATGAAAATTCAGGTATGAAGCTGTTGAAGTTACTCATTGAAATGTACACATGGTACTCGTATATAGTTAAGAGTATAGTAAAGTTTTTAAAAAAGAATTGGATGGAACGTGTTAGGTAACTTTTTTTTAAAACGGCGATCAAAGTTCAGGGAAAAAACCGCATATCCAACTTTTTCAATTTTATAATTTTTTTTAGAGTTATGGTAAGCGTTATGGATTTTAATTCTTCAGAATTATCTAGCGCTATTATTCATCTGATGAAGACAAAAATAAATAGGCATTTATCTAAACAGATCCGCTACAAAGACCGAAAAAGTGGGTCAAGCCCAGAAATCTTCAAAAATCGTAACTCGAAATCTACAAAAAATCGGGTAACATACATGGGATATTTTCGGATACGCCTGAGTGTGAGAAAGCTAAAAAAAATATTGACGTGTATGTTTGGACCACCGCGCGACAGACGGCGCTCGCAAGCTGAGCTCCCAGTAGGCAAGCACAGAATTCTAAGCGAAGGATGGTTTGGGGTTTTACTGAAGAGACCCTAGCCTTATATATTTTTGGCTATGCCATGCCTTTGTATGTACAAGCTGTAATACTGTGAAGTTTCATCTAAATCCGTAAAGGTACTTTTGTACGTTTTTCTTAAACAACTCGTAAACGGTGGCTCATAGCAAAAAAACTTATTTTACTCAAGTCATAATCATTCGTGCTGTCTATCCCGGTGGTGAACTCACACTGGTGTGTGGGGTCCCAGGGACCGCCTTTCTTATTTTCTTGGAAATCAAGAAATTAGAAATGGTGGATTCCGGAGAAGTGAAAAACTATAACGCTGACGTGACGACGCGACGACACAAAAGCGTCGCACATGTGACATGCAGACCTGCGTTATCTACTTATATTTATGTCTGCAGTGTTTTCTACTATTTTAATTGTTTGCTCACGCGGCCTAGTACTTACCTGCAAGGTTACCAATGCCGATATTGGTGGATATGCATTTATTTAATAACAATGACAATACCTACCACGATGGGTTCTAATACTGATACTTGCATGGGCAGTGGTATTTGGTTGTGATGGTATATTATGTAAATTTTATATTGCTTTTTTTAGAGATCCAAATGGGCCAGTGAACATTTCGGTGAAGTGGGAACCAACCACGGGTGAAAAGAAGATGAAGTATTTAGAAATTGCGAGTGAACAAAGTATGAAGTATGATTTCGCAGAACGCTCTAGGTTCTGGGACGAAATGCCGTTGTGGCACAATATCCAGCCTTCGCATTATGATATCCAGCACCATGACGAGCTTTAAAAGTTCAAAATGTGTTACTACAGACATACATTTTGAAAGATGACCCGAGTGCACTACTGCGTGTTTCGTAAAGTAGTGCAGTACACCGCCTTTGACGATGAGATAATTAGTTTAACATTATCAATATTTCTACGGATAACAAAATCAAGAAATTAGAAATGGTGGATTCCGGAGAAGTGAATAACTATAACGCTGACGTGACGACGCGACGACATAAAAGCGTCGAACATGTGACATGCAGACCTGCGTTATATTTATGTCTGCAGTGTTTTCTACTATTTTAATTGTTTGCTCACGCGGCCTAGTACTTACCTGCAAGGTTACCAATGCCGATATTGGTGGATATGCATTTATTTATTAACAATGACAATACTAATGTAATAGTATCCTTTTTAAGGTGCACTTACGCGGGCAACCGAAATGGCTCAATTCTAGGAATTCTGGTAAATTCTGACGTCATGACTACCCAAGCAAATAACTGCGATTCTTGTCCACATCTAACAATTCACAGCCATGTTTGCTCCACCAAACGTTCGATAAGAGACATGTAAATTTCTCGGCGAATATTTCTGAAATAATTAGTCGTGTAAGAGCACCTTTAAACATACAACATAACGTGAACATCAAAATAATAACTGTACAATTAAATCGTTTGTACACTTACAATTTCGTATTTTATTTTAAAATTGGTTAAAGGTAGTAAAGGAGAAAATGGACCAAAACTATGTTAGAATATTCGCGTTGGTACTTTAGTTAACGATTCTCTTACATTCCTGAAAATGGAAAGAAGGCAGTATTTAAAAGAATCGCCTTGAAAAGTTAATTTTGTATTGCTAAGAGACCTAAAGCCCAACAAACAAGATGCATTAGGTTTGTTTCAACATGAAAAAAGTCTTGTCAATCCTTTCCTTCAAAAGTTTTCGACAAGAACCAAGTCCGGCCGGCCCAATAGGTAGACACTCATATATATGAGCCGGGCGGCACGAGGAGCTGGCTTCGTTTCCTGATTGGTCCTCTCTCCCAGGTTACGTTATCCTGCCGAGGGAGTCTTTGACACTTACTCTACCAGTATATCAGATCCTCCATAAAGTATTCGCTCTCATTATTAGTCCCGGAATCTTCATCGACAATCGACAACTTCCTTCTTCTAGGATTTGGCCTTTTAGAGCAACTTTTTGCTATCTTATGCACTTATGTAAACATGCTTGTATATTTTCCTTTGGATTTTCCCGGGCTTTTGATATATGCGTACTCGTCGCTGTCTCATTAAAGATTTCCTGGTTTTACCCGGTAGGCCTATCTGCATTAGAAATTGTAGGATGACAGACTTTTTCCCAATCAGAACCTGTCCACCATTTGTTTAAATGTTTATAAATTGTAGTTTGTCTCATTAATTTCGCGTTGTTTATCATAGAACAAAACTTACAATAATCGTCAGTATCAGGGCTTTCATGTTTAAAATGATAATAGTAGTATTTCTTCCATCGAAAATAATTATAATATGCTGTACGATTCTTAATAATCCCTGCCATTTTTACAGCTAATTCAGACGGTTTCATTTCATAAGCATTTACGTAGGCGCCATCCGGCATAAACCTAAAAACGAAGTAAAATCTTTGTTAAGTTTGGTAGGTAGTTTTGTAGTAAAATTATGAAAAGAGGCAAATTTTACTGTAATATGTACGTGCAATCTTTTGGCGGGTTATGTAGGCCAAAGATCCTAGTAAAAATACAAGCATTCCAGAAAAATACAGGGTCACTTTATAAACACCATCCAAATTTAAATATCAGGATCTATGAAGAAAATGGAAAATACGTATTTTTCTGTTTGATAAACTTCTGTACTGAAATGTTGAGTCATTATAACCACGTAGACCACGTAGAACCAAGTAGAATGTTGTAGACGTTTTAGTACTTAGTAAAATACAAATTCAAATCATCACCTGGAATAGTTTGCCCCTCCGAAAACAATAGGCACTGTGTTATGATTAAGAGCATAAATAATCCTTTCTGTAACATAATCGTCACTTACAGCGTTTTCAAATGCTAAATAAAAATAATAGCTTTTCTCCAAAGTCTTCAGACATTTTGGCATTATTTCCTTTGGACAACCGAATACTCCACATTTACCATAAATATTAACTTCCATGCCGAATTTCTTAAGATGTCGTTGCAATTGTTCCACGTAATTTTCCCTTAAACTTTGAGTCATACAATTGGAAGCGAACCAAGCGGCTGGTTTGTGTTTAGTTCTTAATCTTTGTTTTAATTCTTCGTCAATCTCATCCATGTCTTCTGGACGTATCCAATTTATATTTTTACTCGGTCCAATAACATGATCGCTTACGTTCCTTATTGCAAAATAGCCCCAAACTGCATCAGAATTTAATTTGTAGGTCCATGTCCAGTTAAAGAAGTCGTTCCACACGTCTGTGCAGAGTGGATAGTTGGAAGCAGCTTCGATGTTCGCGTAAACATACTTCTGGTGTGGCGAGCGTTTTCTTGGTACGTCGCCATAAGTTAAGTGTTCCAAGAGCTCTGGACCATGAAACGCCACCACATCGAATTCACTATAGTCGCCTAAAAACTGTCTGTCGCTCGTAACGTAACAGTTGTTCCACTTGCATTTCTTGGCTAGAAATACACCGTTACCTGTTCCGAAGTATGAAAACGGTGATGTATATGGACTGGTCCACAGGAGTATATATTTTTTTCTGGCTTGGTAATCTGATGTAGAGTTCGTATAGTTTATCAACCGAGTTGGTTTTCCTTTGTAGCGCAATGCATAACGGATGTTAAATGAGTGAAATAATATTATAAAACAAGTCAAAAACAATACAACATTAGTATTTTTTTTCGTGATTCGCTTAAGAACTGTCATGTCTGTTTTTGAGGTAGAACTGCGGAGTAATGATTCGGATAGGGAATGCATTGGTAATCTCCGGCCATTTAAAGATGTTGGTAAACATATCACTGTATTCGGTGTTGTGTTCATTATTGGTATTTGTGGCGGCGGTGTGTGAGTAATATCTCAACCGGTAAATTATAAATGTTTCAGTAACTTGTTGTAGTGGCTAATTAAAATACTTTCTGGGATACATCTGCGCTCGCTCAAAATCTGTTACCTATACTGTTTAGCCTATTCTAATGATTCATTTAGGTACGACTCGCCTAAAGTTAGTTTTATTTCGGACACACTTGAAGGTGCTGTGACCAAAAGTTAACCTATCCAACCAACCAATCAAGTTTTTTAGGATCTGATAAGCAAGACAGTTTTATCAAAAACCGGAAAACCAACATGACTAATTGATACATGCTCCGTGCTCACTTATTTTTTGTCCTAGCTCTATAGCTCTGATTTACTCGTCATCAATAGTTGACCAAAAGTTGATCTAAAGTGTTATTTTAAAACAAAGTTTTTTTTAAAATTAAAAGCGATGAAATAACGAGATCTGCGGTGTTACTATAAGAAATAAAGACACACATGTTTGTCAATGTGCGTCAATTGCGTTGTTGTTGCTTTACCTGCCACCCGATCTAGCACAGAGTCAGTGGTTATTTTTTTTACAATTTGTTATTTTTTTGAGGATAGGGATATAGGGAGTGAAACTGAAACAACACCAAACACTCCAAACCAACCTCCACCTGCACACGGTCATCCTGACGAACAACTAACAGGGCTCTGGGACCGATATATGGCGGAATAACCATGAATTTCATCTAAACGTATAATTGGTATAGGCCGGTGATGGCTCGGCTGCACCACCATTCTTGCTAGAGGTAGCCTACCAGGTTACGGTGAAGCAGGGGGTGCGAAGAATCTCTGGCAGAGATCCGGCCACCAACCCCGACGACTTGACCTGGCGACATAATATCACGCACGCACGCTTCGGACGGACGCTAAAATCGTCGAGCTGGAAGAAGAATTGAGCAAGATAAAGTGGAATATAGTACGGTTAAGTGAAGTCCGAAGACATGGGCAGGACACGTTAATCCCCGAATCCGTATGCTTGCTCTTTTACCGAGAGGGCGACCTGCTATCCCAGGGGGGTGTCGGGTTTATTGTTCAAAACCCCTTCGTTAACAGCGCTGTCCAAGTCGAGAGTGTGTCAAGCTGGGTAGCATACCTTATACTCAGAATCACCGAAAGGTATTCACTGAAGGTCATACACCGTACTTTACGCACCGACCTCGACACACCTAGACGAAGAGGTCGAGGTTATGTATGAGGACATCTTCAAAAGCCATACATACCTCGTAAACTCGGTACATCGTTGTAATAGAGGATTTCAACGCTGAGCTAGGCGCAAATAATGGCGACGAGTTGGGAGTGGGGCCATTTGGATATGGCTATTGGAACCGAAGGGGCTCACGGTTGGCCGACTTCATGGGGAAGGAGGGCCCCTCAATGATGAACTCCTTCTACGAGAAGCGACCAATCAGGAAGAGGACGTGGTGCAGCCCTGACGGTACCACATATAATGAGATAGATTACATTATGACGACCAGATGGCAAATATTTAGTGATGTCTCTGTGATCACCAGGTAAAAAACGATCACCGCTTCGTAAGATATATGTATACTAAATATCGATGTAAAGCTAGAAAGGTCTCGTCTGACGAAATCCACGTTCTTCCAAGCCCAATCCATTGAATTGAGAACCCTGAAAGCTTCCAACTAGAACTCAAAAATCTCTTTTACTGCCTGGCCGAGTGCGTCACAGTGGACGAATTGAACGACGGGTTGGTAAAAACTGTCCAAGCGGTTGGGTCCGAGTTCTTTAAGACTCACCGCCAAAATGAGGCACAGAAACTTTCTCGGGAAACCCTCAAACTCGAGCTTCAGTCTTTAGTTGATGTTGCAGCGTACGGTGTGCTTAAAAGACGAATCTCTGAGTCAATGCGGCATGACTTGCGGGCCTAAAATAGATCACGTGTTAGGATGGCAACCGAGTGGAACCAGGGCTCGAAAGTGTTCGCAAGGGGATCATCTATAGGTCAAAGCCAGCTGACAAAACTGAAGACAGCGTAGTTTAGAAAGTTTCTACGGGCAGTTATACACCTAAACATGTAAGCCCACAAGTCGAGCAGCTCAGGACACCAGAGCCAAGCTCATCCGACACTTTACTGAAGACATACCGGACATCAGTCTGTACGAGATTGTGGTGGCTCGGAAACAGCTTGAAAACCACAAGGCACCAGGCGAGGACGGAATAACAACAGAACTTCTGAGAGCAGGTGGAAAACCGATACTTATACTCCAGAGACTGTTCAACTTCGTCATCCTTCAGAGCACGACACTTGAAGCGTGGCACAGGAGCGCGGTGGTACTCTTCTTCAAAAAAGGTGATACAGCCCTCTTAAAGAATAATAGACCTTAATCGCTCCTGAGCCACGTGTACAAGCTGTTTTCCAGAGTCATTACAAATCGTCTTGCACCCAGGTTCGATGACTTCCAGCCTCCCGAACAGGCCGGTTTCCGAAAGGGCTTTAGCACCATCGAAAATATCCACACGCTACGCCAGATTATACAAAAGACGGAGAAGTATAATCGGCCTCTCTGCCTAGCGTTCGTGGACTACGAAAAAGCATTCGATTCGATCAACACCTGGGCTGTACTCAAGTCTTTGCACCGATGCCAGATCGACTATAGGTATATCGACGTGTTGAAATGTCTGTATAACTCAGAGCACGGGATCGATTCGATTGCAGCGAGATGTGAGACAGGGACACGTAATCTCACCTAAACTCGTTACCAACGCTCTAAAAGATGTTTTCAAGCTCTTGGATTGCAACGTACCTGGCATCAACATCAATGGCGTAAACATCACTCACCTTCGTTTTGCCGACGATATAGTTAAACTGGCGGAGTCGTTCGAGACCTAGTACTATGCTTGGCGACCCAACAGGTGGGTCTTAAAATGAACATGGACAAGTCGAGGGTAATGTCAAAAGTCCATGTCACACCCGTACCAGTAGTTGTTGGGAACCATACTCTCGAAGTTGCTGACGAATATGTTCACCTGGGACAAATTATCCGTCTGAGTAGGTCGAACTTCGATAGAGAGGTTTCACGACAAATCAAACTCGGATGGGCCGTACGGCGTTCGGGAAACTGCGTGACATTTTTACGTCCAATATCCCACAGAGCCTGAAGACCAGAGTCTCCAAGCAGTGCGTGTTGCCAGTGATGAGCTACGGTACTGAGACGTGGTCCTTGACAGTTGGCCTTTTGAATAAGCTCAGGGTTCCACAGCGCTCTATGGAGAGAGCTATGCTTGGCGTCTCTTTGCGCGATAGGATCCGCAACGAGGAGATCCGCAAAAGATCAAAAGTTACCGACACAGCTCATGCCAGCCCATTGCCACTTCAGCTTGGCTATGCGATGGAATAGCCAAGCTGCAGTGGCAATGGGCTGGCCACATCGCTCGCAAAACTGATGACCGCTGGGGAGTAAAGGTTCTTGAGTGGCGACTACGAACTGGGAGACGCAGCGTGGGCAGGCCTCCTAACCGGTGGACCGACGACCTGGTGCAGATTGCGGGAAGCCGTTGGATGCGTACGGCCCAAAGCCGTTCGTTGCGGCGTTCGATGGGGGAGGCCTATGTCTAGCAGTGGACTTCCAAAGGCTCATAATGATGATGATGATTATCATTTTTTTAGTACCTATAGGAAACGTCTATATTCAAAAAGTTTTGCCTTTAACATATTGAATGAACCATTCAGCCGGTAAATTAGTTACTACAATTGTAACAAATTTACCGGAACCTCATTATCATTAAATGCTTGCGTTTTCGAGATTCCTAAAACCACATTATTGAAGGTGTCCCGGAAAGTCTTCTATTACTGACTGTACAGCTAGTTGAAGCGTCATCATTTTCTGTACAACCAGATAAATCGTCATCATTTTGAAACACTTAAAATTACTCAAGCCAAAACATCAATCTCCATTTTTAGATAAACACTAATCTATAATTGAATAAAAAGGTATAGCTAACCAATTTATCCTGTCCATAGCAAAGTGATCAGTGAGAAATACTATTTAAATTGAGGTAGAATTCTAATGATACCTATCAACATACTTGGTACTTAGTGGTTTGTTTTCCGGATATTATTGGTTTTCATACTAAGACCAATTATTACTCTGGGGATTACAAAAAAAACATCCTTTTTTCATTGTCTAGGGAAATTTGACTTTGTAAAAAGAGATGTAATAACTAATGTCTTCAATATTTTTAATTACTAACGTGAAAGGGAGTGGGTAACCATTGAAGCGTGAAGGTAAAAATGTAAGTTTACAACATTTAGCTAATAATGAGATCAAGTTATGATAAACTAAGCAAACATAAATTATTAGACGTTCAGCCCCAAACGCGAACCCCCTGGTCCCAAGAACAGCTAGCCAGAGCCACACCGTTCGGTGCCAGGGATATTGATGTGACGCGATTCTCGTGGCCACTTAACGTACCTGCAAAAAATAACTAAAGTCAGACAACCGTTTTCTTTTGTGTCACTATTAATCACAGAAGACAAAGAGAGGTAGTAACTAGTCGTCAGTGGACGAGATCTGCAGTGATAGAGTGCACTGCACTCATAAGCGGTCCATTGCAGAACTCGACATTTCTAAGTCGTCTCAGCTTAACTTGTCATGTAAATTATTCGTGATAAAGTCTGTACTTCTCGTATAGTTTACTCGTATATAATATATATACGAGTCATATAATATGTATTCAGGCCTTTTTATAACTTTTCACCAATTCCTTTGAGGGGTTTGTAAAACAAATGATAATGTGTGCTGTCGCACACATGCCATTGGCATTGTTTGCCTGTTGGCAGCAATGCCTCCTTTATAAATTAATGCTACTTGTACCACTATCAATTAAAGTACAGATCAGCCACAGCTCAAGCTGGCACTGGGTCCTCATACTAGTATCAGAGTATCACTGAAAGCTCTAGCTGTAGGCGGCCGTATGAACGAGTCAAATGATGAGCACATTAATGTTTTAAAACATATAGTCAACCACAGTCCAAGCTTCATAACGTAAACTTATCCCCTAAATATCACTGTAGTTATCTAAAAAATAAAGATCGACTGTGCCAGCTACGCTAAACATAACAGCTACTTCATTTAATAAATAAAAGCAAGTGTTAAGCCTACGTCTCCACTTGCTGAGCAAATACCTCTATAATTGAAATCAATTCATCGCAATTGGTTTGTATTGGTCTACTTACCACGCTTTCCAAACACAGGTTAAAGATCACATTACATCGAAAAATCCGAATGACAGACCTTGGAATGGAACCCCGGCCCCTAGATTTCTAGTTAGGAATACCTGGTCTAGATGATTTGTTCCCAAAGTGGTCCAGGTGGACCCCAAGGGGTATATGGGAGACTCGACGGGGGTCTACGTTGGAGTCACATTTTTGTCGCGTCTCTTGGGAATATGGTAGAAATGTAGCTAGTAGGGGGTCAACCGGAACTGAGGTCTAGGTGAAAAAAAGACTGGGGACCTCTGGGTTAGTTCAATGGTCCGTCTGGATATTCCAGAAGACATTTTTTACTTGAATAAACTTACTTTTGCCTGCGATTAAATTCGCGAAGACCATTTTTTCCCCATCATAAATATGTATGATATTGGCCGATAGTCGAGAGCACTAGGCCCAAAATCCAGTGGGTCGAGCAGTTTTTTTCGGATTTTTCGGTAAATGGGCTTAGCTCACTAACTTGCACTTGGCAAAGCCTAAACTCATGAGTTCAAGTGATATCTTGACTTCAATAATAGGCCCTTCAATGATAGGATCAATTAGCCAACTAATTCAACAAACTTGAACTTAATAAAAGCAATAATTTCTAATGCTGACCGATTTCCTCAAAATGTATTAAAATAATGGTTACCTGTATGATTAACTTTGAGTGCATCCCAAGAGTGAACATGGTTGTCGTCAGAACCAGCTAAAATATATCTTCCACTCAGCGATAAGGCTGGAAAGAAAGAAACATTGAAAAATTAAATGTGACCTAATGACAAAGCAAGAAAGTAGTGTAAGTGTTGCACATGCAAAGCTGTTTTGGTTTTTTGAAGCGATTGTTTTATTAAAAAGCAATTTAGTAATTTCGCTCTTAAATGTTGTAAGACATATTACTTTATGTGAAGGTGGTGGTATGTCGTTCCAACACTTAGATGCAGTAGTGCTAGCTTAATTAATCTGCAAATGGTGTTAAGGGCATGAAAATCGGAGCGATTGATTTTTAGACCATACGAATTAATTTGACTCGTAGCACAAAAAAAAAAGAAAAAAAGTGAGGAGTTTTAGTGATATCTTTTTTTTTATGAAAATAAAAAAAAATTGCTCTGAAACCTATCGTGTGCGGTATCTAATGCTTGGCTTACTGAGCCAATTCTAAAAATATATCACATTATAACATTTTAGTCACTTGTATTGAATTAAAATAAAAGTCATTTTCGAAACATACTAAGTTTGGGCTTCTCTAGATATGATACGGTTGAATATTTTTTTGTAAAATATGCTTATTTGGTACGTAATATCCTCATATCTTTAATGTTCAATTTTAGACACTGAGATATGTCTGTATAATGCGTCTCCAAGCGCAGATGCTAACTACGAGCTTTAATCCGGAAGTTGAAACTTGTACAACATGGGATCCACTAATTCCGAAAAAGTATTTCTTTGTCTTATCTTGTGTGACTTACCACAGCTGGTGAATCCACTGGCTCCCGGCGGCGTGTAGTGCCCGAGCTGCTGGTCGCTGCGTATGTCGAACAGTCGCGCTGTTTTATCCTCTGATGCTGTTGCAAATGCGTGCCCGCCATTGTGAAACTGCAAAATCATAATGTATGGGTCTTAACATGATCATCGACAGAAATGTAAAGTAAAATATATATTTATTCATAAAGACTTATAAAATGTAAGTACCTACTTATAACAAGTCAAAAAAATTATTACTAGCAAAAATATACTAAATAAAAATAAATAATACGATAGTAAATATCATAAATAAACATGATGTGACTACCACCGATTCGGAGGTTGTTTCCCCACAAGAAACTCGATGGTTACTTCTTGCAATCTTGTTTGTTGAATTGACAGAGTAAAGTCATGACAAAAAATGTGCAGACAGAGGAGCAAATTATAACGGGTGGCCCAGAGAGAAATGCACTTTTGATTTCGCCTGCATTTCTAAACGACAAAAAGGTGGGGCGCGGGAGCGGTAGCAGTGTGAAGCGTGGGCTTTGTAATTAAATTTTAGTCACCATGAGTACACGGAAGAGCAGCACGCTTTTTGTGTCTGCGCATTTTATGGGAATGCTCGATCTTATGTGAATGTTTGACGGCATTCCCGTGCTGAATTCCAATTGCGGCGCATCAGTTAGTGTCCAAACACTAATTTAATTAAACAATGGATTGAGAGATTAAGCACAGGATCGACGCAAAAAATGCGACCTCGCGTTCACCAAAGAGTATCACGGACCGACGAAAACATTCAGCGAGTTTGATAATTTTTACGCGCGAATCCAGACTGTCAACTCAGAGCTGCAAGAATCCCGAGGCTACAACCGGAACCCTTGGTTCCAGCCAGATGGGGCTACAATTCACTCTTCAAATGAGAGTATCCAGGTGTTCAGAGACATGTTCCCACAAAAATTAATTTCATGCAGTGGTGAGATCTCCTGTCCACCAAGAAACCCTGATGTCACTCCAGCAGACTTCTTTTTGTGGAATTACCTTAAGGACAGAGTATACTTTAGTAATGCAACAACGCTGCAGCTACTGAAACTGAACATTCGGTAAAAAATGGAATCCATTTCCGGAATAACTTTTTTCAAAATTTTCATGAAAGATTGGAAGAATGCTGTAACCGTCGAGGAATGCACCCGAACGATGTTAGATATTTATAAAAAGTAAATTTGAAAATAAATTACATTTAATTATGTTTAAATTGTAATAAATAAATATCTACAAATTTACATAGTTATTTTTACTTGAATTTTCATAAGTGCATTTCTTTCTGGGCCACCCAGTACCTAAGATGACCATAAATTCTTGTCATTTAAGAAATCCTTTACAGTGTGAAGGATTTTTTAAATTAAACTGCCTTTTCACAGCTTTAAGTTACAAATTAAAGTTATGTTAATGAAGCGAGATTATTATTAAAGTGTAAACTTTACACTATAAATAACCTCGCTTCATTAACTTTTTGTAACATAAACTTGTGAAAAGACAGTTCAACATTAGTTTGCGGAATCTTATTAAAACACTTTACACATTGACCAATAAATGACTACCCTACCTTTAAGTCTTAGACTGGGAGTTATGAGCTTATTTTTATTTCTAGTATTGAGTTTATGAACATCACTTTTTTCTTGAAAAGATGCAAGTTTTTACGGACATACACTACATTTTCATAAATAAATTGAGAGTAGGTACACAGTTAAAATATCTATCTCTCCGAATACCTACTTCCCGAAGCGAGTCGCGTGGTCTAATGTTGTAAATGGAGAGGATGCCTCTTTTTTAAGAACAAAGATGGTGTCTTATTATGAGTACTTAGAGATAACAAAATTCAGATGCAAATTTCATTGTTTTCATTAAATAAATCGGAAGAGTAACAACAAAAACAAGAAACTAAATGTTAATTTATTAATAAAATGTAGGCAGCCGTTTCCAGCCGCTAGTTATCGCTAGAAATGATAATAAGCCAAATTAGTCGTTTCTACCCGCTAGGCTAGAAATGTTAGTAACCAGCTTCACATCTAGGGCCTCACCAAAGGTTCGGTGACTCGTTTTTTCGTCGTACAACCATCTAGACATGGAGCGCACTTTCAGCGCGTGTTTCTTTCCCCTTATAGTCCCGGCAGGGGTCTTCAAACGGGATGTGAAAAGGCATTACTGCAGGCTTCAGAAGAGGTTGACCAGCTCACTGATTGCTTGGCTTTACTGTGCTTGTCAACTTCATATACAGCCGCCTTTCTTCAGGTGAAGTGAGGTTATCATTTTAGGAATTTGCTACATGTAGGAAGGAACTTAGTTTTGCTCTTAGCTGGGCCTCTCAGTGTACTCACGCAGACGCTGTTGACGTCAGCGTCGTGCCCGAAAAACGTCTGCTTGGCTTTGTCCTCCCGAACGTCCCACAGCTTGCAGGTCCGGTCCACGGAACCCGTAACATATGTCTTCATATCTGCAAGATATAAGAATTATTTAAGCTGATGATAACATCAATTTAAAATCTATTATAAACAAACAAGCTTCTGCCCGCGACTTCTTTCGCGTATCCTGGTAATTGGTTAACACGTTCAGTGCGTTATGCGATCGTACAAGCCGCATGCGTAACTTCTCGCTGGTGCGGCAGTCAAAATCGCGCTCTTTCACTCTGTGCGGGAGGCCACAGCGTTCACATTACTTTGATTATGACCGAGACAAATATACAATTATGCTCCTCTTTCGGAATCTATCCCAACGGTACAATAATTAAACAATGAGGTTGAACGGACCACATACGCACTAAATTCAAATTATTAACCTATAGTGTGGGATGGGGCTTGACGAACCTCAAAAAAATGCAGGCCTCATATCCGCACGGAGCGGAGTGCAGGTGGCGCGGGCGCCGCGCGTCTTAGTTTAGTGAGGAGACAAGTTTCGATACGGACTCACGCTACCTCATATTGTTACGTAAGCGTGAAGTAGTGACTTGCTTGCTAGATAATGGAACGTTCAAGCGGTAAACGTTGCAGAAAGCGGCTTATTTTACGTGATTTAGATTCATCTAGAGGGCTCGGAAATGAGGGCCGTGTTGTCGTAGCTGACAATTTCTACGCCTCGGTTGGGTTGGCTGAAGAACTTCTAGCAAAGAAAACATTTCACTGTGGTACTCTTCTATCCAATCGTAGAGGACTGCCAAAGAACGATGTACCCAAAAAAATAAAAAAAGGACAATCTGCAGGAAAAATTAAACCAAATGGCGTAAAAATTATAAAATGGTGTGAAATGTCTTAATGATCACCACCTTTAACAATGCTGTTTTAGTGAACACAGGCAAGAGAACAAGAGTAACTAACGAATAAATTCGAAATCCTTCATGCGTTCTGTTGTACAACCAAAACAAATAGGGTGAAACAAACAACAAACTATAGTGACCAAATGTCTTAATACACGACTTTAAAATGAGAAATTAGGAAGTTAAGGCGAACATTAACTAGTAGTCAAGCTGCCACAGAAACAAAAAAAAATTACTTTTTGTGTGTAGTGCAACAAATCTTTCTGTTTGCCGTGTTTTAATGATTAACATTTTGTCTAATGCATCATTTAATAAATATTTATCGTAACTGAAAATCTCTTTCATTCCCATCACTAGTCATGACCAAAATAGTACGTTCTTTCAGTGCTAAATGAGGCAGAACCGATGACAAGTTTTTTTTTACATTTATTCAATACGTAAATGTCGTAAACCCAGGCGAAGCTAGATTTAATTTGAACAACTAATTATGATTAGCACAGTAAAATATCAAACTAAGATTGTCAAAATTGAGCGAGATATAATGTCTTTTTTGAAAATGATTTTTGTGAGGCAGAGTAGGTCTCAAACGCACTGAAATAAAGTTCAGTTTTGGCCTGGAAAGGCCCCATGCGCACTAGCTGAAAGTTCATCAAAAATGGCAACGCAGCAAACGTGTTAATAAGAACATTGACGAAAATATATCCTTTGCTGATAAGATAATGCAGCTTCATAATATAGGAAGAAAAAGAATAGAAAAAAAAACTAAATCTGTCAGTCCTCGTATTAGTGTAGAAATATGTAGGACAAACACTTGACGGAGAGCTCTTGGCATAGGGGTCAAGCAGCCCAACTCGGATCGTGAATCTTGAGGTCCCTAGTTCAAATCTGGCCAGAAGCGTCTTTATGTTCGTTTTTTTCCGACTGACTCGCCGGTGATAGAAACCATCAATAAAAAATCGAATCATCCCGGATATCAGCAGAAGAGTCACCACCCACCATGTTGGGTTCTAATACCATTGTCCTTTCACCATGACGGCAACAGTCACTTGCCTCTTAGTGCCCCGTTTGGGCTATGGTCATCATGGTATTCATGTTAAATGCTTTACTAAATAGAAATAAACACCCAGACAGAAAACAAACACAAATGTTCGTCATAAGAATGTTGCCCATAAGCTTTATATACTGTTAGGCTGCTTTTTCACCAGAGATATGCTAAGCAGCTATGCTACGAGGATGTGAAAGCTAAGCTACGAAACTATGGGACCTTTTCCACTGATGCTACGCTATGTAACGGACCGAGTAAGATGTGCTACGAAGATGTGCCGCCGTAAAGTAGCTGTGCGAGGAAGATGCGCAGCTCGAGCTGTCCGATGAATTGACAGCAGGGAAGGCACGCACAACACGCATCCATAGGACGCCTCCATAGCCCGCATCCACAGCACGCATCCATGTGTCACATGACTCAAATGTCATGTGTCATATTAAAAACATAGCATAGAAGAACCTGTTTCCACCAGCACTATAGGTGGACCAATGAATATGATTGGTAAATATCAAACGCATCCACAGCAACGTGGCATAGCACATCTTCGGTAACGCCCATGGCCCGACCAGCACTATGTTGTATTGCACGGGCCGCACCGCAAAGTGGATACCTACTTGTACGAGTATGTTCGCGTAAAACTATACTTTATATTTGAGTCTAAAACAACGAGTAGTTTTGTGCTAAGCTCAAGAATTACCTTGTGGTATAAAAAACAGCAACTTGTATGCCATTTTTAGTTCCATTTATGTTCACTAGAGGCGTTGTAGTAATTGAGTCCCGTACAAATACTTTACTACAGAGACTAGGGACTATCGATGCAGCCAATTCGTGCTAGGACCTAAACCCTTAATATTTGTAATTACATTTATACCTATTTCATGAAGACACCATGGTTGCTCCACCAGCAGTGATAGGGTTGCCGTCAACTTATTAGTTGTGCAGCAAAGCTAATACTAGATAGATAGATAATATTCTTTATTGTACATTTTACTAAAGGAACTTAATTCTAAGTTATTACATTAAAAACAATGCACAATTTAGGCAGCCTTATCGCTAATAGCGATCTTTACCAGGCAACCTACAGGTAGAGGAAATATAATATAAAATGGCAAGTACGTGCATAAATACGTAAACTTAATAACATAAATTAAATAAACCTAATAATATACTATAGTCATATAAAGATATTTAAATAGATACATATTATAGTATGAATGTAAACAAACAATTTATACACAGTTTTTTTTTATATTGCCAGTCAATATGACCTCAATCCACCTGATGGAAAGCGGTCGTGAGGTCCAGATAGGCTGACAAGTCCAGTCATTCAAACGAATCACTGGGCTGGCCATCCTCACCTTGAAGGCCTGCAGAAATGCCTCTTCACGCCCCGCTTGAAGATCACGGGACTATAAGAGGAAGGAAACACATGTGCTGGAAGAGCGTTCCACGTCTGGATGTTACGACAAAGAAACGAGTCACTGAACCTTTTAGTTCGGGCCAACAAATGTTGAATAGTGTGTGGATGACGCCGTAGTCCAGCACGCGTGGTACGGAAGTGGAAAGGTTAGGGTGGAATAAGCTGGAATGACTTGTCAGAGCATTCCCCATTGTAGAAGCGATAGAGAACACTCAGCCTGGCAATGTCTCTACGCAATTGGAGAGGCTCAAGGGTCAAAGTTGCCTCTGAAACATTTAATCATTAAATTACTAGGTAGAGATACCGTTCATACAAATGTACACATTTCGTTTGTGGCGCGACCAGGTGGCGCCATCCTAATATCCTAATATAATAGGACCCATAAGTGATACGCATGTATAGTCAGACTGTACATGATATTATGTACAGTCATTTCTTAAATAAAATACTTGCCTGGAGCCAAAGAAATGGTAACGACGTCCCCCGCGTGGGCGTCAAATTCCATTTCCCTTTTACCAACTTCCAAGTCCCAAACACATCTGAAAATACAATGAATGAATATTTAGTCGTGCCGGCTAAATATGGACGAATCATTGGGGTCCAATTACAAGTCGCTGCAGTAAAAACTAAATATTTATATAAATTAGCATTTTAGGAACATGCCAACATATACAACAATACAAACAATAATTTGACGGTAGATTTTGGCATCACAATAAATTGAGGCGTCTTTTTGCATGACACTATCCTTCTACTAGGTACCTAGTACATATTATTCTGAGGCTCTCATTGTAATCTTTGATGATTTCATATCGCGTGATATGCTATGATGCTTTGTCATAATTTCCATTGCATACACAATGAACGGCTTTATGTCGCATGTTTCTAAATATTTAATGTATGACATCTAGTTCGCGGTGAAGTATTGTTACATCAATGAAGTCACAGCAGTCTATTTTAAATCACAGCAAGACTCATAACATATGCCGATTGTCTGGGAAATTGGTTTGCATTGGATATATTTCTTTGAAAGAACTGTCGTAAAAAAAGAGTCGTAGAGGCAATTTGAACCTACTAATGAATTAAATCTAGAGCCGAGATAAGATATTATACCATATCTCCTGTCGAGATAGGCATTTTCGAAATCTCTTGCAAAAACCAGTCGAGATCCAGCGAGTTTTCGGTAAAGAAATATTCAAAATAAATGGTGATTGAAGCATGCATGCTAGACCTGCATAAACGACTAGCGTTTTTCTTACTGCTACTAATTTTTCATGAACCTAGCTGGGCATATGCATGTGATAGGCTTGACTAGGTAAAACAATAAGACATACAATTATGAAAACGTTTTACATTTTCATATCGCCAGAACCGGTGAGGATGTGATTGTCGTCAAGGAACCGGCAGCTGCTGAGGAAGCCCTCGTAGCCGGCCAGCTCGCGAACCATCTTGGCGGCTCCTGTGGAGTCGCGGTTGTTCACGTCGTACACCGTGCACATGTTGTCCATCCCGCCACATGCTGCCATAGCAACAACACAGTCGTAATTTTTTGCCACGTAGATAGCATGAAGGCACCTGGCACCTTTCTCGTACTTAATATAATGCAATTCAATTCCACTGTTATACCTGAATATTCTTGTGTAATAGAGAAGAAGTACCAGATATCTAAATCCTTATCTGTTACCAGAAGTACCAGATAAGTGTTGTGTGTCTAAATTAAACACAAGACCTGAGCTTATTAAGAAAAGTTTTCTGAATAGACCGGACCGGGGATCGAACCCGTAGCACTACGTTAGTCAAGGCGAGAAACCCTAAAGCGCACTGCGCCAATCGTGTCGTCAAACAAATTGGCTCACCCACTTCCCTGTTACTGGCCAGCTTTCCTTTAGGAAACTGAATATACCTATTTGATGGGTAATCCTAATCTTTAAAAAAACACTTCAGATATACCTGGTGACTATCAAATCACTTCCGAAAACGATATAGCATACTCACTAAGCGATGTAGAAACTATCTGAGCGAAAATGAAATTTATCTAACTTTCATTTCGAGGTCGCCTTAAAAATCACTCGAACGGTCAGTATTTTTTGTATGAAAAACTTAAAATTAAAGTTAATTTAAAAAAAAAAAATTTTCGCTTAAACATACAGTTACTACATCTCTTACTGAGTATGCCACATCGTTTTCGGAAGTTATTTGATGATCACCCGGTTTAGGTTCTGGTTTAATCACAGATTAAGTCCCGTATTCTAGAATCGTACTTAAGCACTGATCTGTGCTTGAGTAGAGATTTCAAAACGTCACTCAGATCTATACTCAAGTACATATTTTGTTTTAGAATACGGGCCTTAGACAGTTAAAATTCAAAGTACTGACTACAGTTTAACAATTGTACAACAAGTGTTATTAAAGAACCGATCTACTTACGTCGATTAATAGTTTGTAGTGTGCGCAGGCTCTAAATGAAGTCTGTAAATCTACCACGCATAAACTACGATGTGTAACTGATCCAATTTGTATGCCATTTCCAGTTCCATTTCTATTCACTAGATTAGAGTACACTCACCAACGAAATTCCCTGATGGTGCAAAGGCGACGCTCATGACCCAAGCGGAGCGCAGCGGGATCACCTGCACCTTGTTCCCGCTCCACGTGTCCCATATTATGAGCTTCCCGTCCAGCGAACCGGTAACGCAGTGCCTGTCAAAAACAAACCTTGCCCTTGTAATTTTAACAGATATTTTTGTTTAACCGAGTAGAAAATCGCTCCGGCAATTCCTTTAAATATCGCAAGCGTTTCCATTTTCCCTTTTACACAACTACCTCGCTTCAAATTCGCAAATGCCTGTACATGACACTGATGATTTTGTAACAAAGAAAATTATGAGTGGTAGGTATTACCTGGAGTCACCGCTATAGTGAACTGAATTAACTTTGTTGATGTGGCCCTTCAAAGTTTTCTTCGTCGTTAATCTTATTTTGGGAAGGTCGGACATGTCTCCGCATTTTTCACCCAATTTTGTATCAGCAACTTTTTCTTGTTCGGCCTAAAGGAAAAATATGAACTTAATATTTCAAAAAATAAACTTTGACTATAAAGAACTTAGGCCTCCACATAAATTCTGCGTTCATTATCGAGATATCCATTTGGCTTTTGATATTTGAGCTAGACTTTTGATTATAGCAGACCGATAGGGTTCCGGCGATATCTGCCGAGCTAAGGCCCAGTATTCACCAAACCAACCTCTCCGATTCGATGTGTTTATAACCAATCAGATTTCGTTATTTTAACATCTGTCTGTGAAACTTGGAAATAACGAAATCTAATTGGTTATCAAAACACATCTCCTCTTCCTTTCCGCTTGAGGGATACCGGGCCTAAGAGCCGCTGTCTACAAGGCATAGCTGCATACACATATTATCAAGCTCCTCGTCATGCCCACCACTAACTTGTTGTTTGGGTATTTTGGACGCGAGTCAAAGTACCAGCAAACAAAAAAGGGCAATCAAGTAGGTGGTCGGAGAGGGCAGCATCTCGGCAGCGCCAGGTGCACATCCTAGTGTAAGTCTGTAAGGCTTCGTGTCTATGCAGCCACGCTTCCGTGGAAAGTTTTGCATTTTATCCTGCATTAGATCATGTAAGCCTGGTTTTAGCGTGAGAATTAACAATAAATAATTTTCTAGTGCGTCGATCACTCGCATCTTAGTTCAATATCCCTCCATATCTTATTTACGCTACAAAAATTGGGAGCCACTTAAAAAAATACATAAAAGCGAAGTGCTTATAAGTATTTGTTATGTTTAGGTACATGCCAGGGTACCTACTAACTAACGCAATGTCCGTAGTTTCGGGCAAATTAACATGGTCATAATTGGTATAAAAACGAAGATGATTTTAACGACCATCATTTATTTTTGTAGTCTTAAATAAGATATTCAGTATACACAAATAATTATTCAAGAATATCATTTGTTGTAGGTTTTTTTAATATATTAATTTGACCGAAACTACGGACATTGCGTTAGTGAGTAGGCCCCCTGAACCGCTGATCTGATTAAGTAGTTGAATTTTGGCAACGACTTCAATCTTACCTTGGGAAACCTTACTTCAGCTGGGAAATGACCCGCTTCATTTTGACTAGCCCGTTTGAAGCAATGGTAGCGATTCTGCCTTTGACGCCGAAGGTCGTGGGTTCGATGCCGACCCAGGACAGATTCGTGAAATAACCATTTGTGTTTCTTCTGTGTCTAGTTTTTTTTATAACTAAGAACATACATTTGTCTCTGACGCATAGTACAAATAGTACAAGCTCTGCTTAGTTTGGAGCTAGATGGTCTCGGTGGAAGATGTTTGATATTTATTGATATGTTTGTTATTCATAGAAACCAAACCAGCCTAACACCGCTGTGTCCACTATTATATTGTAGTCTAAAAGCACTGTTTAGGTTTCTTAAAGTAAGCGGATAAGTGAGCTGGCAAAAAAGACAAATAAATCAGCTGTGCATTTGCTTAATTAGTGTTAGTATGCTTACCTTAACTTTAGCAATCAAGTCTGTCAGCTCCTTCTTGAGGGCTGTGGTCTCTGGGTCCTCCTTAGGCATGGTTTCTCTCGGGTTGCTGGTTACGTGTTTTGCTGACGGCGTCCGCGCGTTATGTGAATGTGTATTTCCGACTAGCTCCTCCTAATCGCATTACAGAAATTGGATTTCAATTTACTGTTCAACTGAAGCTTTACATGTGCCTCCTATCCATAGCTGACATAGTTTTATAATTATCATTATTTTCTATCAGGTTTTGCAATAAGCCATTATGTAAATCAATTTTATTATATAGGTTTTAATACTTGAAAGCTCATGCCGTATCTCGTTGGTTGCAAAATGTTGTAATTGTAGTTAGTAAACTAGCTGCGAAATTATGAAACTGTGGTTTTTAGCATTTTACAATGCTATATTTCCTACCTACGATCATAGTAGAGCTCTAGGTACTAGTTTTTATCTTTAAATCTACCTAAGTATAATAAAATTCATGGGTAATAATCAACTAAATTAGTAAGTAACTAAATTATTAGGAATAAATTGTTTTGCTGAACACGCCGTTAATGCAATACTCGTACTGCAAATAGTGTGGCTATCATATAGTAATACAGTCAGTCAGGACTCCTATTCATTCCCAGATGCTTTTTCAAGTTTCCTAAATCTCACTGAGCTGGTCAACCTCGTCGTGCCTGAAAAAATGCCTATTTCAAACCACAAGGACTTCCAAGTCCTTGATCAAAGGACAGACACATGGGCTATTAAAGCGTTCCAAATTGAAGAACTTTAAATTTCCTTAGTTTTCAGATTCTAGAATGTCAGCTGACCAGTACGTCTACAATGAGTTTTGCCACTTTGAATTTACGTCATCGTTCGTTTTTTTTACGCGAACGATAGGTTACGTAAATTTAAAGTGGCAACTCGTGGTAGTCGTACTGAGTGCCGATAAATATTTTATAAGTACGTCAGATTTATCGCTCATAATATTACCTACTTCTACTCAGTAGTAGAAGTAGGTAATATTATGAACATAGGTAATATTATTATTATAGGTAATAAAGGTATTATGTAGGTAATATTATGAAGCGTCCTGCTCTTGCTGTAACTGATTAGCTGATAGATTCTGTACACACTTTTCGATAGTGGTCTTTAATAGGTTTTCTTGTTGCCACTCCTTATTCAAGTTTTGAAAGTTCATTTTAATGAAAAAGGTGTTAAAAAGAAATCCCAAGTTACCTAACAAAGATAAGTTCAACTTCTTTGTCTGGGACGCCAGTGGAGCGAGACCGTTGTCCCACTGAAGCTAACTTTCACTGGAGTCTTATTTTCCTTTTTAGTGAAACTGTTGTCAAGAAACAGTCGCTTGAACCGATTCGTGGTTTGCAAAAATAGACAATACAGTTTGACGTTCAATTAATTTTTGAAAGCCTAACGTTGAAACGCAAGGAAGTGTTGGACACATACTCGTAGCAGGAGACAGCTCTTCCTTCACATTTTATTCGTATACGAAAGCTTTTAAAACGTTAACGATTTTTGTGATTACGATTTTTGTAAAAAGACATTGTAGAGGTACATAGTAATGATCATTTACGGAAGGCGATCGAATAATTCAGAGCCTACACATCATATAGATATACTTAACTGCAGCACACCCTGTCAAAATTCCTTTCATTTAAAATTACAGTTCTTTCGAATTGTCAATAATATTTTAACTTTAGCTAATGATATTATAGACAGACAGACATAGATACTATTAATACGATCTATATAGATTCTAAATATACCTAATACAAACATATTATGTGACTACACTGGTGCGGGCGTCGGAACGCTGATTCCACTGCACGAGGTGATCTGTGTTCCACTGAGAAGTCCCGTCAAGAAACTCAGTAGTTACGAGTACCTTCTTAACTTGGTTCAACATGGCGGGCCAGTCTACTAAATTGCACCTGTTTTTGACAACACCTCTTGGCCGTAGTCGTGTCGAAGGAAAGTGCGTACTAAATGAAGGGGAGGCCTCACCTCCTCCTACTGCTTGGTGACCCCCTTTGGTGTTGAAACCAAGCTGTATTGATAAATATGATTCAAATGTCTGAATTGACACATTTCACACACAATTTAGAACTTGACCGCAGTACCAATAATCATCACATAGTACTTGGGAGCGTCTTTGTTTGTAGAAGTCCTTCTCGGGAAGCACCAATTAAATATAACTCATACCGTACCTACATGCAATATAATTTTTAGGTTGAAGGTCGAATAGAAGTCGCACATTCATTATTATGTTCAATCTTACAGTTGCAACGAAAACTAATGTTTACTAATTATTTACGAACAAGCTGCCTGTCAGAGGCTCCGCCCGCGTAGACTGTATTTCCTGTCTAAATGTAGCCTAAATTTAAAAATATGTCACTCCCTGATAATGTAACTTTATATTGGTGAAAATATTTTAAATTCGTCCAGTAGTGTCGGAGCCTATTCAATACAAACCAAAAAACAAGTCTTTCCTCTCTTTAATATTAGTAGGTAGAGATGAACATGGAAACTCAATTACTGACCAATTACTTGTTCAGTTACGGTCAGCAAAATGTACTTTTTCGAAGACGTCAGGCACTTTCATTTTGCGCCATGCCTTTTTTCCTCGATTGAATAGCGTTCACAATTTCCGTTAGAATCAATTTGATAGCTTCTGTTGCTGCTGTGACAGCAGTCATAGTTGGGAGGCTATAAGGAAAACATGCCTTTTTCTGGACACCGCTGTTTTCCGCTAAAATGTTGTTGTTGGGTAGTAGCTATGTTAATAGCTCTTCGTACTGGCAGTTCGTCTCAAGAATTTTGTACCAAAGAAGAGAGCAATTTATGTAAGCAGACTAATTTATATGACAAAGGTAAGAGGTATTTTATAAATTTTAACTTAAAGTAGTAATGACTTGTTTTTTTATTCATGCGAAACGATTGTTTTGATTGATAAATCGCGTTGCGTCATTGAAGATTTTAAAGAAATCAATCTTATTAACTTGCTTCTTAGTTTTATGAAATAAGAAGCAAGTTAGTAGTATAATACTTGCCTAGCGACCTGCCCCGGCGAGTAGCTCCAAGCAAAAAATAAGTTCTTATAAAATCGATACTAATGTTATAAAGAGGAAAGATTTAATTGTTTGTAATGAATCCGAAAAAAAGGGCTCCGAAACTAAGGACCCGATTTTCAAAATTTCTTTCACCAATATGAATTTACTTTATGTAAGTACTTTATTTTAAGAGTTAATAATTTTTATGTATCATTATTTGAAACTAGCTGCCCGTCAGCGGCTTCGCCCGCGTAGATTATTTCTCCCGTCAAAATAGAGCATATGAAAAATTAGCCTATGTCACTCGCTGACGCTGATAAAATAATGTAGCTTCATGTTAGTGAATTATTTTTAAAATCGGTCCAGTAGTTTCGGAGCCTATTCATTACAAACAAACAATCAAATCTTTCCTGTTAAAAATATTACTAGCTTTTGCCCGCGACTTCGTCCACGTGATTAGGTAAAAGCTGCGTCTCGCCCTGAGCGCCGAGAGCCGAGAGTGCGCAAAAAAATTGCATGCGTATTTTTTAATTTCACGATATATCACAATCTATTAATCCAATTAATGTGTGGCTATGGACAAAATTTATATCCGTTAAATTCTTGTTAATGAAATAACTTTTAATCATAAGGATTGATATCAATAAGCCTGTGTAGTAATAATTCTCAAAATTGACCTTTTATTAACATTATTTTTTAACACCTAACATACCTTATATAGCATACCTATTTATAAAAGATAGTATTGTGTCGCGGAATATGTATCTAGTTACTAGAAATCTACATTTTTGTAGTACATTGTATCTATGCATAATGTATAATCGACAGTGGGGCAAGCACACGCACGAAAAGATTTTCGCATGCGCTTTTTTCCCGAATTACTTTATAAATGTTGGTTGATCTGGCTGAAAACGAATTATTCCAAAACAAATATATGCCTATAGCAATCAGGGATAATGTAGCTTTATAACAGTGAAAGATTTTTTGAAATCGGATTGGTAGTTTCGGAGATTACCTGTCCCAAACACAAACTCACAAGCTCACCACCAATATCTTGGTGAAGATTTTTTTTAAAAACAGAATTAAAATATTATTGTGTTTTAGGAAAAAGGCAGATCGTGATGAATAACATAAATCAAAGGTTGATAATTATACTACTTCCCATTCCCAAATTTAACAATACAATATTTAATAGTCTGCTGTATACATTACTGATAGATAAAATAATACCAGCGTTATTTTAATGTCAAGTAAAGTTGATAACAACAAACAAAGCTTTTTTAAACCCAAGCGCGGGCTATTCATCGAGTTTTGACATTGTACTAATATCAGATAAATTAGTGCTGGTCAAATCGATCAATGTTGACATATCGATCGAACTGGGAAAATACGTGAAGATATAAAAATGAACGGCATACGTTAAAAAATGTTTTTCTATGCAGCAATTCAGTATTACAGTTAGGTTTTTTTGACTTTTGTTTCAACATCATAAGGTAAGGTAAGTGAGAAATCGGCACGTCAATTTTATTGTGCCATTTTAAGTAACTTATGTAATCATATTATTATGTTAAAAAAAATAAATGTATTCAAATAATTGCCACAAAATCTCTACCAAAAGAAAGATGTCTTTCTAGTTAATGAATCTAAATCAGAATTCACCAAAGGAATTTGAACATTTTTATTTATTCTTCATTGCACAAAATACACAGTACAATGGGCGGACTTAATGCCAAAATGCATTCTCTACCAGTTAACAACACGATTAAACAGATAAGTTTACAGACGGTGTAAGAGATTAAACTGTTAACAGTTTACTATCATTTTAACTGATGTTAAACAATAAAAAAAACAACAAAATATACCTACTTACTTACACATATAACATTATCTAATAAAAACTTACATAGACATAAATAAATACAAGATATATATTTCCTACATTTAAAAAAATCGACACACAATAAAAAAAGCCATTATAATATTAAGAAAAAATAGGTATTTAAAAAAAGAAAATTGCTCAATCATAGAAACGCCACAGATTAACTTGGCAGTATTTTAGCCACAAACATTGACCTTCACAGCATCTCAAGGACCCTATTCCAAGTTCGAGATCAATGCCCTGTAATTTAACAGCCACTTTAAAACCATATTTACCAAGAGATTTTCTGACTGGGGATTTTTGTATGGAGGGCGAGGCTGGCATAGCCACCTGCCCCCATTTTGCTTTTTTTCTAAAGTTTCCGCGCACGCTAAAAGTGGTTGATATGAATAGAGGACACATAAACAACCAAAAAATGTCTTAATAATATGGTACCCTAAAGTGTCAAGTTCCCGAGTTATTCAAAGATCGATTTAGAAATGGTGAATATTCATTAAAATCTGCTAATTGTTAATAAAATTACGCAAAAATATTATTTTGAAATATTGGTACACGAGATATAGCAATCATCACTTTGTCCCTTGTAGTACTGTCCGGGCACTTATCATCACTACAACAGACGTTTGATAGTTTGTTATCATTATTTTATAGAATAATGAAAAAGCTTTCAGACGTCTTACAGTTAATTTAAAAAAAACCGTTAATTTGCAAGTTGTTGAATGGCCCTGCCGAAGCCTCACTCTGAAGTAATAATGAATGTGTCCAAATCCAGCATATTATTTGTCAGTATTTTAATAATATTTTTATGAAAAGACAACAGGTTAAAGGTATGCGATTCCTACGTAATATATATATATATATATATAAAAGAAGTAGTGTTAGTTAGTTACACCACTTATTAAAACTCAAGAACGGGTGGACCGATTTTTATGATTCTTGTGTTTTTGGATTTGTCTACATCGGGAATAGGATAATAAGTATTGAAAACATTGTGAAATTGACCAAAAAAAAAACATTTTCCATACTAAATGTTCACAGCTGTCAAGAATTTGCCAATAGCTTTTGATAGAACAAAGTTTGTCGGGTACGCTAGTATTCTATAATTATTGTTTTACTACAGATAATCCCGGAATCGACATCGTTTTGTGTTGCACATCACTAGTTGCGTTTGACGTTTACTAAACTTCCATCCAATCCATTCCATCTAAATACAATAGAGTCCAGTCAGTGATTATTTTCAGTTCAGTGTTCGTTCACACACAAGCAAGAGTGGAAGTTATTAATGTTTTGTTTTTAAAGTTAAATGGTTTACTAGTCCGGCTAGTCGGTTTATCGGTATAACGGTCGTCCGTCGTAATACATATAGGCGTTTGCGGTAGATGGACGTTACCATTTGTTTTATGGTGGGCTTTTCGTACAGCACTTAGGAAACTGTGATTTGGTTGAATCATAATATCAATGAAATATAATACCATGTGTGCATCCGAGGTGATCTCATTTTATTAGTTGGTAGTTCAGTTGAGATCGCGTGTCGAAAGGAAGCGCCTAACATTATCGCCGGGCGGTCGCGCGTCACGTTACTCTGAAAACTTATCACCAAGGAAGTGGGAACGTTGTATCTGGAGCGGCTAGGGCAATAAACCGGTCTTTCTTTAGCCCGCTGCTGTTTAACGAGCCCCAATTCACTTACCAGTATACGCAAGTCCATTGACCTGCGCTCATCATGGATAAATCTGGAACAGTCATACAAATAATTACTTTATTGTATTTTTTCATTGTTCAAGTTATATGTATTGGTAAGTTCTAGTAAAATTAGTCAAACTGCTTGCGATAAGAACCTCTGTTTAAATTATTAATTGGAATGTTTATGCTATTTCAGCTGAATTTTGTTATAAGTACGTTTTTGTTTAATTTGATGCTGCGCTTAAAAAATTCTGTTAGTGATCGAATATCCATTTTTGCTGTGCATAGGCAATTAATATAGGTTATTATTGAAATTAGGTATAATTTGTTACCGGCCAGTGCCAATTAAATTAATCTGATTTTGAGTGCCAGGTTATGGTACTTGATGATTTCATGAGTTCATTTTTAACCCTTTATTCATTAATTACTTCCAGGAGATATCAAAGTTCTGACAGTTGCCACTGAAGAAAACCATGGGTTAGAACGGTTCCTTCGATCTGCAGAAGTTTATGGAATTGATGTAGAAGTACTAGGGAAAGGGAAAGAATGGACTGGAGGAAATATGAACTATGCTGGTGGAGGCCAGAAGATAAACTTACTGAAAGAAAAGTTATCTGAGCTAATGAACTCGGAACAAAAGAATCAAATTATATTATTCACGGATAGGTCTGTATACATAAAACATATTAAATTCAGCAATTTCTTTTTATTTATTTCAAGATATTATCATATTATCATAATCATAATTCTAAGATAATAAATGTTAACTGGCAATGTTAACATGTTGATTGAATGTTTTTTTTCTAGCTATGATGTGATGTTCCTTGCAAATCTTCAAGGTATTGTGGACCGCTTCAAGTCATTTGAGGACACACGGGTACTGTTTTCTGCTGAACAATTTTGTTGGCCAGATAGTAAATTAGCTGCCCAATATCCAAAAACTGAAGTGGCTAATCCATATTTGAATTCTGGTGGTTTTATAGGTAATGTAAATTAATGATTTGTTGTGAAGCTGCTTTTTATATTTATAGCTAAGTTACAAGTACTTTGTTATACTTATTTATAAGCTATTGAGGCCATTCTGCATATTAATTTACCAGAACATGGGAAGTAAAAACAATAACTGAGGCTAATAATAGTATGATTGCTTTTACTCATTACATTTTTAGAACAGACATTGTTCAAGAAGTTGATTACTAAAACTATTTAATGAAATCATCAATTATGATGAAGTTACACGCATCCTTATTAACCAATATGTTTGAATTTTAGGATATCTGCCCGAGCTTCATGCGCTTGTCACTCATGAAGCCATCAAAGACAAAGATGATGACCAGTTGTATTACACCAAACTATACCTGAAAAAAGATTTGAGGGAGAAGCTAAAAATGGCTTTAGATCACAATTCTGCCATATTCCAAAACCTAAATGGGGCTTTGTGTAAGTAACAACATTTTAAATATACCTATACTACCTACTTAGTTTAACTTATTTATAAGTTAAGTTACCAGGTTACCTGAATAAATGAATATGTTTAATTTAATATTTAATGTAACAGTTTATTTGTTTACTTGGTGTACTCACATCATACTCACATCTCCTTTTTTCTCAGCTGATGTCCAATTGAAAACCAACACTACAGAAGATTGGCCTTATTTGGAAAATGTTGCAACCAAAGAAAAACCTCTGATTGTTCATGCTAATGGACCATCAAAATTGACTCTCAACTACTTAGGTAATTACTTAGCAAAATCATGGTCACTTAAGCAGGGGTGCTCATTGTGCAAAGAGAAAAAAATTGAACTGAAGGTAAATTAATAACCTTTTATTCACATATTGCAATTATTGCTTATCTATTTCCTTAACAAATAAATTTATTTTTCAGGATGATGCCCTACCAAATGTTATGATGGCAGTGTTCATTGAACAAGCTACACCATTTTTAGAAGAATTCTTGCAACAATTGGCAGACATTAATTATCCTAAAGAAAAAATCCACCTACTTTTAAGAAACAATGTAGAGTATCATGAAACTGAAGTTGATGATTTTTTCCAAATTCATTCAAAAAGTTATGCAACTGCTAAACGTATCAAGCCAAGTGACTTCATATCTGAATCTGATGCAAGGAATATAGCCAAGTAAGAATTTTTATTTTCCTATTGATATAGTTATTTCTCCTAAATATTTTGTCAAAATGGGAACTCTTTCTATAGTATATTTTAAATCGACGAACTAAACGAGGCCATAATATACCAGGAGTCAATGAAACCGAGGATATATTTAGCCTCGAGGTGCAAACTGTAGTTTTCACTTTGAGTGCGAGGAAAATAGTGAATTTAGCACAAAAACATTTAATAAATATGACTTAGTAATTAGCCTATAAATATTAAACATAATTATAATTTTCAGGGACCGATGTATCAACAGTGTGTGCGATTACCTGTTCTCCATAGACAGTTTGTCTCGGGTGCAGAAGGACACCTTACGCTATCTGCTATCTTCGGGATACGATGTCATATCACCCATGCTGGTCCGCCCTGGCCAGGCTTGGTCTAACTTCTGGGGTGCTGTAAATTCTGCTGGGTTTTACGCTAGGTCTTCCGATTACATGGATATTGTTTATCACACTATCAGGTGAGTCTCAGCTGTTTATTTTTTACCTACTTACTAGCTGTCCGTCAGCGTTATGTCTCCCGTTAAAATAAAGCCTGAAAAGCTAAGTCGCTCATGTTACATTGGTGAGAGAATTTTAAAATGGGCCCAGTAGCTTCGGAGCCTATTCAGTGCAGCAAAAATACAATCAAATTGTGTCTCTTTCTAATATTAGTATAGAAAACTGGAGCCATTTGAAATAAGATCTTGTCCTAATATATCCGGTTACTGCTATTTTTTTAAAGAATTGATTTATAAAATACCATCACGACTTCATCCCAAACGGGGTAGTCAGAGGCAAGTGACTGTTGCCGTCATGTTGAACGGAACACTCAGAAGCCCACTTTTCACGAATGGTTTTAGAACCCAACTTGGTAGGTGGTGAGCCTTCCGCCGCTATCCGGGTTGGTTTGGTTTTTTAACGATGTTTTCCATCACCGGAGAGTTAGTCGGAAATAAAACAATGAACACAAATATTTTGGTTCTGGCCAGATTTGAACTCGTGACCGACCACACGATCGCGACCCAATTTAGAGTGCTGAATTGATTCATGCAATCTCTAATAGAAAACTAGCTACTCAAAATAGGCTTCAAAAATCAATTTGTGTTTCAGTTAAAGTCACGGTTGATGTTTTTTTTCCCTCCTAAGTAGTTTATATTTAACTCAACAAGGGAAACTAAAAAATATTTTAATGCTGTGTATTATTTAGAATTTTATTTGGTGAGATTTATTTCACATAAGTTGTTTACCGGTATTGCTTGTGGTAATACAGTTTTTTTAAGATTTAATTTTTTTTTTTTTTTTAAACTTCCTTTTTTAATTGCAATCTGTCCAAGGACATTTAGCGCAGAGTTATGAGTGTCAAAGTGTGGGCTTGCATGGTATAAATCCACTGATTTATCCATTTTATGTCACGACTTCCAGATTCAATTGGCAAAGTCCTGCGGTGCTCTCCTTTTTAGCCTTACAAACGAATTTTTGTCTTTCATCAGCCCTGCAGCTAGGGAGTTTGGGTGTTTTGTCAGTCTCTCTGCATATCGCGTCATAGTTTTGCCGATTTCTTGCTTGATTGTTGGCATATTGAGATCATGGTGAAGTTGGTCATTTGTCACAAACCATGGTGCGTTAACAATTATTCGTAGCATTTTCGATTGGAAGCGCTGTAGGATATCCAGGTTTGAGTTGGAGGCAGTTCCCCACAGCTGGATGCCATATGTCCAGACTGGTTTTATGATGCATTTGTAAATTAGCAGTTTGTTCTCGAGTGACAAGTGTGACTTTCTGTTCATCAGCCAGTGCATCTGCCTGAGTTGTATACCCATGGCCTTCCGTTTTGTAAAAATGTGTTTTTGCCATGTAAGACGTCGGTCGAGGTATACTCCGAGGTAACGAACATAGTCGTTTTGTGGAATTTGGATGCCATTTAATTCCACTTTTGGGCAGGTGTCATGTCTCAAGGCAAACGTGACGTGGGCAGACTTTGACTCATTCGCATTGATTCGCCAATCCGTCAGCCATGTGGATATTTTATCAAGGTTCTGTTGGAGCATCATGCTCGCCGTGGATGCTTCTGGGTGGACCGCTAGCACCGCAGTGTCATCAGCAAATGTCCCCACCAGGACACTGGGTGACGAAGGTAAATCGTGTGTGTATAAGAGGTATAATATTGGGCCTAAGACACTGCCTTGGGGTACTCCTGCTCGGATTCCTCTCACACTTGTTGTGTCATCTCCATGCTTTACGTAGAAATGTCTGTTGCTTAGGTATGACTTAAGAAATTCGTAGTAGGTAATGGGGAGAGAGTTCTTAATTTTGAATAGGAGTCCTTCGTGCCAGACGCGGTCGAAAGCCTGGGATATATCCAGAAATGCTGCGGAACAGTATACCTTTCTTTCAAAAGCAGAGTTGATTCTTTCTACCAGTCGATGTACTTGCTCGATCGTTCCATGGCCGTGACGGAATCCAAACTGATGATCTGGGATGAGGTTTTTCTTCTTTACGATTGGCATGAGCCTTTTGAGAAATAGATGCTCAAGAACCTTTGACGTTACCGGGAGCAGGCTTATTGGACGGTATGACTTAATGTCTTCAGGTTTTTTGCCAGGCTTAGCAATCATTATGATTTCTGCTACTTTCCATTGAGGAGGCAAATACCCTCTCCATAGGATTGCATTGAAGAGATGGGTAAGAAAAGTAATGCCCGCCTCGGGAAGCTCCTTCATAATTTTGGCCGTAATGAGATCATAACCGGGGGCTTTATTTAGCTCGAGTTTCCTTATGACTACTTTGATTTCATCTTTCTTAATTTTTTCGATAGGAGGTTCCAGTTGGTGAATACTACTCAGCAACCTCGCAACAATTTCACTTTTTTTTGAGCCGTTTTCGGGATTTGGCACGAACACGTTTTCTAGGTGATTAGCAAACTCTACCGCTTTTTCCTGGTCAGACCTAGCCCATGTATTATCCTCACGTCTTATGGGAGGTTTAAATACGGCAGGTCTCTTAAGGTTTTTAGTCGCCTTCCAAAGGGAATAGTTGGTTGCAGCCCTAGTGTCTAGATTTTCCAAGTAATATCTAACAGTTTGGTTTCTCTCGGTTTTTAAAAGGTCCTTGAGTTCAGCTGTTAATTTATTGTAGGAAGACTTGTCCTGAGGATGCCGTGTTTTCTGCCATTTCTTCCTGGCTTGTCTTTTTAGTCTCACCATTTCTCTCACTGATTTTGTGCATGAATATGCTTTAGCTGTGTGGAGGACTGGAGTGGCTTCCCACGATGATATTTGCACAGCAGAATTGAATATCTCTACGGCTCGGTTTATGTCCTCGTCGGTCCTAAGGGGAATATTTTGCATCAAACCCTTCTCAGTGAGTTCCCGGAAGTAGGCTCAGTCGGTTTTTGTGCTATGCAATTTGCATGGCATCGGTCTTTCTGTTATTCTGCACTCCAAACCGACGAGCACCGGCGTGTGGTCAGAGGACAGTTCATAGCAAGATTTGCAAGTGATGTGCGATGTTGGTAACCCTTTCACCACCCAGAATTCCGTTAGGTCAGGTGTTTTTTTCACACTTGTGGGCCAGTATGTAGGTTCTCTTGTTGATACCACATCTAGTTGCAGGTTTTCTACTGCAAGCAGAAGCTGTCTACCTTTCGGGTTAGTGGCACGTGAGCCCCAATTTGTATGTTTGGCGTTGTAATCTCCGCCGGCCAAAAACCTGGGCCCGAGTGACTCAAAAAAAGATACGTAGGATTCACGTTTAATCGTGTGTTTGGGAGGAGTGTACAAAGCACAAACAGTGATTGATCCCCGTTTGTCATCGATGATTACACTTGTCGCTTGGATATGCTCGTCGCGCATGTGGGTGGACTCGTAATGTTTGATGTTCTCTTTTATTAAGATTGCCGACCCGGCATGAGCGCTGCCATCGGGATGGTCAGTACGATATAATTTGTATTTGGGTATTTTAAAAAAGGTCTTCATGGTAAAATGTGTTTCGGCTATTAAAAGGATGTCAATGTCGTGTGTTTTAAGAAATATTTTTAGTTCCAAAATATGTTGTGGTAGCCCATTGGCGTTCCAAATTGCTATATTCAATGAGATGAATTTTGCAGATTTGACATGAGTTGGACTAGTAAGGCATTCATTGAGGAAATTTGCTGTACAAGTTGATTTAAAAGATTTAAGATTAGCTTATTTTCAGAGACATTTTCATTTGTTTGATTGGGTTGTTTCATTTCTTCGCGTTTGGATTGCAGAGCTAGCTTGTAGCTACGTTTTTTCTCAGGGTCAGGTTCAGTCCCAATTACAGGCTTAGCAGGAAGTTCTACCTTATTTGTGTCTGTTGGTGTGTGTTTCAATTGTTTTGGGCGTAGTTGGGGATATTTGGTTTTCTGCAGGTCTTTAAACACCACACAGCCTTTGTAGTTCGCGGGGTGGTTTCCTTCGCATAAAACACATTTAACAAGGTCAGAGCGTCCCTTTCGCTCACAACTTGATGATAGGTGTTCACCAGCGCATTTAATACATTTTGGTTTTCTGTGACAATATTTTTTTGTGTGCCCATATTGTTGACAGTTGGCGCATTGAGGTATTTCTCGTTTTGGCCTTGGAGGTTCAAAAACGACTTTACAGTGTTGTAAGGTTCTAATTTTATAAATATCCTTATTGGTGGGGCCTTGTTCAATTTCAATGAAAAACAGAGGTAATGGCTTCTTTGAATTCCTCTGTTTAACATTCCATATGTTAGTTACTACATGACCGTGTTCCTTAATTTCCTGTTTGATATCCTCTACGTTGGAAGATGAATGCATGTTTTTCAGAACAACTTTGAAGCTTCTTTCTTGTTTCGGTTTGTAGGTATAGAATTCAGTACTCCTTTGTTGTAAGCCCTTCACTATAAGTGTGTACAGTTTTGTGGTTTTTGGTTGAATTCTAACTTGGTCATTACGCAAGATTTTAAGGTCGTAGTCTCCTTCGGTTACTTCGTCTAGCAGGCTCAAGAGTGGTTGGATGTTGCTCACTTTTTCAACAAATATTGGTGGGGGTTTAATGGGCTTTTCCAAAGTAGCATTCTCTTGGGGATCGTCAGTGTTGAGCTCTGAGAAGCTGTTGTTGGTAGGTATTGGTTGGCTGAGCCAGTAATTTTCTGATCTACTCTGTTTTTGTTTCCTTGCTTGATCTGGACTTTCACGCTGTCTTTTTTTTGAAGTTACTTCAGTCCATACAGTCGCGGTCCCATCGGGTTCCAAGTTTAAGTCATCGCTGTCAGGTTGAGCTGCCAAGTTGATGATCTGGCTTGCTAGTGGTAGGTTGGTGCAATTACTACTTCCTACAGATGCACTTCTTGGCCTGTTGAACATGCTAGGGTGGAATGCCTGTTGAATAAGTTTTCTTTTTCCAGTAGTATTTACTGACGTAGATGCCTGGTTGCCCACACCTGCGCAGTCTTCGGTGACATATTTCACACCGGAAGGCCCGGGAACCTCCTGGCGCCGGGGGTTAGCCGGGTCGCACGACATATCACATTTATCGTTAACCATAATTCATAAAAAGGGGGGGGTGGGAGATTAGAAGCAGGCGTTTCCCAAGCATCTGCCCTCGATCTTTCAGAGGGTATTTAGCAGCTCTTGGTTTTCGAAAACCATTAAAATGGGTTAGTTGACCGCCGCCCATGGCTCGGCGTTGACGAGTTTTACAGCTGACTTTCCTGTGGTGATTTCCGGATAGAGTCGTTCCCAGCGAACCCTCCTCTTTTCTCATCCGGGCTTGGGACCGGCAAAGGCAGAGTTTTTTTCAGATTTAAATTAAATGATTATTTATACAGCTGAAGATAATGCAAATAAAGTAAACTAATATAAAAAATATATTTAATATTATTGCTGATTTAGAAAAACGCACATAAAATGATTGCTTAACAATGTCAACTTAGGTCTTAACTGGCTATTATGAATACAGACTAAAACGATTATAGTATTCGAATTAGATTATAGTAACGTTCCAATTATCAGGTACATAAATAAAAATAGTCTTAGTCAAATGCAACAGAGAAATCTCTCTTGAAAGAGCGTCGATTAAATCTATGGAATACTTACAAGTTATCCGCAGTTAAAGATACGGTTGATTTTTTTCGTCCCTCTTTAGTAGATGAGATGAGTTAACTTTAAAAAAAATATATTATATAGTGTCTATAAATTGGTTGAGGTAATACAGATTTTTCAAAATAGTAAGTAAATCAATTTCTTTATTCAGACGAGGAGAATGCAAGTAAATTAATACAAAAATTAATATATTTGCTGTTTTTTTTAATAGTTCTAAACCAGGCTGTAATAGAAACACTATAGTGTTGTGTTTTGTTAAAATTTATAAATCGAGTATTATTTTCGAATTAGAGTATTGCAGCGTTCCAATTAGATACGTAAATAATAATAGTCTTAGTCAAATGCAATAGAGAAATCTGTCTTGAAAGAGCGTCGATCTATGGAGTACATGTTGTCGGCCGTGCACTCGTACACGCCCGCGTCCATCTGGGTCGCAGGGTCGATTTCGATCTTGGACTTAACGCGGTCGTCCCCGATAGGCCATTCGTGGATCTAGCAAAAAAAAAAAAATTTCAAACGGTAACCATGATACTAAAAATATCCTCGACTCAAATTAATATACTGTACTGATACTACCAATGCGAAACAATATGGAACTCATTTGAATTTACTCCTTTTGTAGGATACAATAATCTCGTTATTTATCTAAATGAGTACCTATTTGTAAAAAAAAATGCATTCCTTGCAAACACAAACAACATATTCAAGCACTTCACCAACAAAAATCTCTGCAAAACAGACAAAAAGAATAGGTAGGTACAACAGTTATCTCCTATTGATAAGTAGGTATTATTAATGGGGCCAGTGTTTGACCTACAATGGAGCCAAGAGTAACAATCTCAATGAATCTGTTCCTCATTCCACCGAGATAGAAACAAATAGCTCTAATCAATAAAATTACTGCTCTGCTGCTCAAGCGCATCGAGTATCTAATGTATGATAATGTGTATATTGTTTAAGGTATGTTTAGCATAAAAAATCTATTTTGGCAGAAGCAAATTATATGGAATTGCGATTCATATTTTGTTCTTAACAAGTATATGCTTACATGTAAATAATGATGGGCAAAAATCTCAACACCATCTTTGAACCAAGTGATGTGAGGCCGTGGAGATCCTTTAGCAATGCATAAAAACGCTATTTTGTGGCCCAACACATACTCGAGGTCAAAATGAGATGCGAGTAAAATCTTTGCTCCCTGAAAGTATAAATAAAATATTTTTGTAAGAATAGTCAAATTACACTCCTCAGTGGTAACAATAAATTGATTTGTATTTCTTTAATACACTATAACTTTGAATTAAAAACATGAATATCGCTGCGCCAATTATAAACTGTATTTCCTTAACTTATATAATATTTAACAAAATTATATTTTACTTACATCATTGTTGTTGTAGTACTGATCGGATTCGGGATCTCGATATTTTCCTGTAATAGGCAAACCTATTTGCACCTGGAAAAGATCACATTATAACATCACACGGACATTAATAAGATCATGTGCATGATGTTTCCGCATTTACTTACCTTGGATTTTGTTCTGCTTCTGGGACGACCGCGTCTCGCATCCACTGGACTAGCCAAAAACCAGCAAATGAACAGCAATCCTATGATCAGCCTTCCTTTGGGGAGCTGCATCGTTGAGGGTATCTTCGAGGAGGTGACTTAAAGCCCTTGCAAAAACGTCGCTTGCTTGAGGAGTGTTGTTATTCTGGTATGTTCTTGTGTGGGGTCCGATTGCAACTGCTGGTGCCGGCGATCCCGCCCCGCCAATCTTTCAATTGGCTAATGACAGAGGTGATCGCAGGAGGGCCCTTGTCTCCCCTAGCCGATGTGTGATACTCGTCATTTCCTTTCTCATTTCGTACGACGGCATAAGTTATTCTATTATTAGTTGTGAAGTACCTATTTATTTTGAAATTCTTAATAATAATGCATCGTAAACACCTCAATTTTTATGGGGTATCTCGAAATCGTGTAATTCTCTCGTTCACTCAAACAAGATTAGTTATTACATTCGGTCAGAATAGCTTAAGTATTACATTTTTCCGTAAACATACGAATCAGGTTGCACCTATTGAATAACACGTCTGTGTAAAAAATATACACATGAAGATACTGTGGGAATAACGAATTAAGCCAGAAACATCCGATTTCACAATGTAAATTCCTTTTCGCATATATTTTTAATAAATAATGGCTTGAAAATAAGTAGTAGTAATTAAGCGATAGATAAAAATTATCTCCAAAGGTTATCGTAGGTAACTTCGGTGGCTGATGACTAAAACAGTATCTAATTTCAGGAAACGTGCGTCACGCTCCCGCGCTTGGGTTAAATTTGACGATGATTATGTTTCAGAGGAATTTGGAATGTGCCGTTCATCACAAACTGCTACTTGATGAAGATGTCAGTATTCAGGACTCCAGCCGCTAAACCCGTAACTTACTCCAAAGAAGATATCGATCCTGACATGGCTTTTTGTTCGAGTCTAAGAGGAAGTGTAAGTAAAATAAAAACTTATCGATGTGCTTACGTACTGAGTAATAACTGCGATAACATAGCTAACACTGAAAAATCAAGTTCATTGTGCTCATTTCGTAATGATCAGTACGCATAAATGAAACCATATTATTTAATAATATCATTTCATACCAACTGCAAACAAGAGGCCATTCATAACACACCTAATGGTTAACATTTTTAAAGAGACTGACGTTTACTAGGTTGTGTAGGTAAAACAAAAATGGTATCGCGGCAAAGTGAATGAATGAAACAGTCGTATTATAATTATTTATCTTTTAAAACACGTAATAGTACTTATAAATAAAAACTTTCGGTAGCCCTTCGGAGTAGCTAGACTGCCGTTATCTAGTCCCGGGTTTTGGCAAACACAGTGGGCAATAGTGATGTACAAGGCTCGAGGCTTCCGAGCCCTTTTGTCTAAAGCTCTGTGTCATTTACAGGGCTTCCCTCGTTTGGATGAAGCTCGACACTCGGAAGTCTCTTCTAGAACTCGAGCCTTCTTGAGAGCTCGATCGATCTCGAGGCTTTTTCAGGGCTCGATCCATCTCGAGACTATTTAAGGGATCGAGTCTTTTATAACGCTCGAGTCGTGGCCAGTCGCACTCAAGTTGGTTTTCGTTTTGAGTCTTGCTTTTCAAAGCAGGCAATAAAATATGTGTTTGTGGGTGGGATATAATATATGTGACCAGAAGGGTATTTGAAAAATAGAAGTTTAATTAACAGAAAAAGACATTTTAATAGTGAATAAGTTTGAGAAGACTCAAGTTCTTTTTAACCGACTTCAAAAAAAGGAGGAGGTTCTCAATTCAATTGTATGTTTTTTTATGGTTGGTGCCTCATTACTTTCGACTGGGTAAACCGATTTTGATCATTCTTTTTTTATTTGAAAGCTGGTGCTTCCCGTGTGGTCCATTTCTGACAGTGGCATCCATGGAAAATCCATATAAGTCTTAAATCTAGATAAACCATATGCGCGATAAATGGACGAATAACTCAATATCACGCCAACCGATTTCGATGTTTCTTTTTTTATTGGAAATTATATACTTCAAGGGTAGTTTGATGAGAGTTTGGTTAGGTTCTGATTATAGGATCCATGACAAAGTAACAGAACTCTTAAATTCTTAGGAGCAATTGGACGATACTTTTTCGATGTATAAAATAAATAATAACTATTCACTGAAAATCAAGAAACAAACAAAAATTTTAACAAAAAAAAAACTATTCCAAAACAAAGCACTAAAAAGTAAAGAAATAATTGCGTATTCTTCTAAAACTTATACGATAATATAATGTAGGTACAATTATTATTATTTATATTAGGCTTTTGGCCTTGGGTGCGCATGAGGGCGGCTACTGGCTTCATGCGTACCCTTCGTCAAATACAGGAACATTTCTTGAGCCTGACACACTCCGAATCGCAACTTGTCTACGGCTTGGGGTTCCGGTCTGCGTTCCTCATAAATGTCTCTGTGGCAGTGATGTCGACAACCTAAGACAGCACGGAACTTCATGCCAAAAAAGTGCAGGTCGCTTCTCGAGACATGCCGCACTTAACGATATCATACGCCGGTCCCTTGCCACCGTCAACGTGCCAAGTCTACTTGAGCCGACTGGTATTGCAAGAGACGATGGCAAGAGACCGGACCGGGTTTGATTCCATGGAAGATGGGCCGGGTGCTGGTATGGGATGCAACCTGTTCAGACACGCTGGCCCCTTCCCATCTACATGGAACCAACAATAGAGCTGGTGCGGCTTGTGAAGCGGCTGAAAAAGGTAAAGCATGCAAATACAGGGGTCTAGGCTCGGAATATGATTTTGTTCCATTCGGTGTCGAGACCCTTGGTCCGTGGGGTCCTAGCGCTATAAGGCTTTTTAAGGAAATAACAAAAAGGTTAGTCGACATCACAGGAGACCGAAGAGCTGGCAGCTACCTCGGACAAAGAATTAGTCTAGCTATTCAAAGAGGGAGCGCTGCCAGTATCTTCGGAACCTTGCCTAAAGGGACTTCTTTTAATAATATATTTTAGTTATTAAATTATATTTTTTAGGGTTTTTAGTTTTAAGTTCATTTGAATAACTTCAGATGTGTTAGTATTTGTTTTAGTGTTATTGTTATTGTATGAGTCGGTGTCAGCCAATGTAGGTTTGTAACTACCTACTACATACATACGTAAATGTGATATGTAAGAAATAGGTATATTGCTAGGTATATTTTAGTGTTTCCTTGGCTCCTAAACATAAAATCCTAAGTAATTAAGGCAAGGGTCAAATTTACTAAGTAACTGGCGATTGGCATGTTATAAAAATATTTTTAAATAAAAATTGCTGTAAAAGTTTTATCCAATAGAATTCCTAAATGTTGAGAACATTGACATAAAAAATAACGTAATTGTCCTATGTAGTAAGTAGATGCTGTGGTTTGGCATTAGCTAAAAAAGTTCATTTGTGCTTGTTCGGGCATTAGCTAAAAAAGGTTCATTTGTGCTTGTTCGGTAAAACTTCCATATCACGTTTATGGCTCATCAGATTGGTATTCATTGTGACTTAGTCAGGCAGACTTAGTAAATTCCTTGTGTATAGTGTATGTATACGAGTATGTTGAAAAAAAACACTATGCGGATTTAAATCGCGAAATTTTCATTTTTTTAGACTCTATGATCACGGGATGATACAATGTTATGTGTCTAAAATAAATATGTTTTTTTCACTATCATTCCCAGGAATGTTCCTATCCACGAAGAAAAAACTAACTGTATATAAATTCCGCGGGTTAAATCCGTAAAGTTGTTTTATTCCGCGTAAATGTAAGCCATTAATATGTGTGTATATGTACAGGGTATTTTCATGTACGTAAGCAACGAGCTGGACTTCGGCCACCTCGTGAACCCGGAGAGCTTCGACATCAGTCGCACGCACCCCGACATATACCAACTCTTCGACAACAAGATCGAGTGGGAGCAGCGCTACTTGAACGCGGAATACGCCGCCAATTTCGAGGAAGGCCACAAACCGTTGATGGTAATAAACTAATTATTAAATAAATATTTAATTTATTTTAATTTGTCGACCCTTTAATCGCGACGGTTACGAGCACCAGTTGAGAATCAAAGGGGGCTCGCGCTATAATCAAAGGGATTTGATTACAGCGCGAGCGCAAATGTGTGCTAATGAAACAGATGTGTTTAAGGTCCATTGCTTGTGGTGACTTCGTTATTTAGTTTATATTCACTCTTAGGCCTTTAGTGTGCCCCCACCCTAGCGTTCTTTTCGTTCTTTGACCCGACGGCGACGCAACGCTCGCGCAGCGGCGCGGTTCAACTCGGGCGCTGGGCGCTTGCTGCGCGCCGAACGTCGGGATTGCGCGCCGTTGCCGCGACGCTTGCGCAGATTTTTTTTTGCGACAGTACAATGAACAACATTGCCCAGCGGTGCCGTTGCGTACATTTCACACATTTTACGTACCTTTTTAGCCTCCTATGTGAGTTTACCATTTTACGTTCTTTTTGAACTTAACATCTAAAATCATGTAAAAAATGTTAGAACATGGACGCAAATATCTCAAATTCTCAAATAATGATGATATAAACAAGTACCTAATCTTAACTTAAAGGTTTTTTGGATTGAGTGAAACTTTTTGAATGCCCTAATAAATTATAAAGGTAAGTTTTCCCACGCCTAGACCCCAAAAAATAGTACACCTCTTGATGAGAGAAACTGTATGAGTGATTTTAGAAAAAAAACGTCGTCGCAATCATTTTCTCACTGACTGTATAAGGCGTCTGCTTGGCGCGACGCTCGAACGCGGCGCGCATAGGACGCCCAGCGCCGACGCTGCGCTTGCGCATCAAGACGCTGAACGCCCAAAGCACGCTAGTGTGGGGTATCTCTTCGACCCAAGAGTCTTGGGAAATCTTCATTTTATGACCAGGAAAATTTATGTAATATGATGTCTTAATTTCATCTTATTTCTCTAAACCGGGTCCCTTATTGTGAAGTTATTGCAAATTGCAATTGCAAAGCCGTATGCAAATTCTATGATCAGGCCCACTTTCCCACAAAGGTAAACCCAGGCTTTATTGTAAACTTCTATGCTGTTATCTCCTTGCTCAGCGCGAGATGAAGTCATAAAACATGACCACTGACAAAATGATGTTGAAGTGGATAGAGTATTACACAAACAAGTGTGCCTTACTTAGCATTTATCCAAACAGCGAATTAGTTACGATTCTAGTCAAAATATTTTGAGACAATTGGAATGATGACTTCTCCAACTCATTAGGGTATTACTATTAGGATTTCTATTCACGGTTTATGTTATACGACTCTTAAAACAGAAAATAGTATTTTTTTAAATGTTAATAACATTGGATACATCTCCGAGATTTAGTTTCAATGACCATGACATATCGCATGCGGTCTTACTGTCAGAAACCAAGTCTTACCGACTTTTTACTGCGATTATTCTCTTTCAAGCTCGAGTGTCAAACTCACATACTGTTAAATATACTTGTGCAGTGCAATCACTTTTGAATCGTCCAATTTAAAGTTGAAACCAAAGACAAATTTACTAAATAATAGACATAAATACTATAATAATATAATATATAGACACATAAATAGACAGTTTACAAACATAATGCAACTCTGCTACCGCGTCGGAGTTGTTTGTGTACCTCCTGAGAAGATTAATTTTATTCGATGTAGAGAATTCTGTTTTAACCATGGTTAAAGAATAATATAATTTTGTTGCAACAAAAAAAAACCGCTTGTGATACCGACAGTGGCAAGAAGTACCTCTGATCTGTACATTCTGGATGTTAAGCTAGTGACATATCGAAATAGTTTTATGGGAGACTAAATATAGCCTGAATAAAACATAATATAGCCTATATTACTCGCTGAAAATGTAGCTTTATATTGGTGAAACAGTTTTTGAAATCGGTCCAGTTGTTCCGGAGCCTATCCAATGTAAACAAAGAAACAATAGAATTTTCTTCCTTATAATATTACTAATATAAATGTTAACTATTTTCGTAAAAATGGACAGTATTAAAATAAAAAGAGTGTTATCAACTTTATTGCTTTCGAATTTGAATTCTAATCTTATTTTTACCTTTTTCAGCCTTGTCCTGATGTTTACTGGTTCCCGCTAATGAACAAGAGATTCTGTAATGAATGGATCAATGTCATGGAAGCTTTTGGACAATGGAGTGATGGATCTAATAGTGTAAGTTAAGTGGTACTTATCCAAATGAATTAAAATATTCGGTATTACAGCTATGAATATGATATTAGGATCAAATTTCAAAGTTTAGGAACGTGAAGTAAGGTTATGTAATATTTCATAAGATTTTATATTTTTCTTAGTTTGGCACACGTGACCCGCTGTCTAAAAAACAAACGTTCTATCGTAAAATTTGCTACTAAACGGTCGTACAATTTTGTCTTGACAAGCACGTCTTTGTACCGGCTGAATGTTATTATAGTAGTAGTCTTTGCCGCAAACTCTTACATCCATGACTGCGATGCACAATCGCCCGAAATCCCAAATTGCGGCTCCACAATGCCTGATTGCCGTATCAAACAGTGTGATGTTCGTGCCGAACTGCTGTCACTCGATGTCAAGAAAGCCAACGACCCGCATGGAATTGCAACTGTGGTGTAAAAGAAATGTGCAGCGGAGTTGTCTCCAGTGTTCACTCGCCCGTATCTATCTACTACGATTCGGGTCTTGTGCCGCTGTTTTGGAGGGAGGCGAACGTTCAACCGGTTACCAAAAAAGTTGATCTGAACCTGCCAATTACCGTCCAATAGCCGGATCATGAACGCACAAATCATCCGCTACCTAGAGGATCATTCTGTGATTCACGACCGTCAGTACGCTTCCGGCCGAATCGGTCCGCGGGTGATCTTCTAGCGTACGTTACTCACATCTGGGGGGAGGCTATAGACAAACATGGTTTTTTTATATATTTTTTTATACTGTCGGTGACAATCAAGCACGCGGGCCGTGGGCGGGCGGTTATCGCGGCCTATGGACGCGTGCAACACCAGGGGTATCACTCGCGCGTTGTCGACCCTGTAAAAACTTTTTCAAACCCCTCTTGAAGAACTCCATGCTATAACTCATCGGGAAAACCTCGGCAGGGAGTTCATTCCACAATTTAAGCGTCCTCGGAAGGAAACATCTCTGAAACCGAGTTGTACGAGACCATTGCGGATTCAGAGTGTGAGGATGAATGCCCTGTCGGTGGCGAGCGGTGCGGTGATGAAAAGTAGCCGTGGGCATCATATCAAACAGTTCTTCAGAACAAAACCCGTTGTACAAGCGGTAGAACACGCATAAGGAGGCGAAGTCTCTCCTCAGACTTAACGGCTCCAAACCCCTTGTCAGTTTGGGATCGTCTACAATCCGGATCGCACGCCTCTGGACCGAGTCAAAAGGACTGAGTTGATATCCAGGCGCTCCTGCCCAAAGGTGACAGCAGTACTTCACGTGTGGCCTGACTTGCGCTTTATACAGCAGCAGTCTTTGCCTAGAAGTGAAGTACTGCTTCGCCCTGTTTAGCACACCGAGCTTTTTGGATGCCAACTTCGCCTTTTGTTCCATATGACTCCGAAACTGTACGTCACTAGATATGTCAACGCCAAGGATCCCAATACTACTTGATATGGTAAGGGAAGTGTGGATCTTTAGCGGTCAGCCTTGACATTAGCCTGTTTTTGGGCAGTCAATAACAAAAATTAAATGAATAGAACAGTATTTTTATTTAACTTTATTGTTTCTATGTAAGAATAAATGCATTATATTATATGCATAAGTATAATATTATAGCAAGATATATTATAGTTATAAAGATACGTTTTATACAAGATTATTTCATCACCAATTTTGCTGTTGTCTTGTCTGTCTCTAGGTCGTTAAAGTTTTTCAATTTTAGTGTATTTTAAAATTTCTTTTGTTCTTCTCTTTTTAGGGTTACTAGAACCAACTTCTTTCCTCCTATATTTTTTCATTTAGTAAATTGCTCCTTTTTAAATACATTAACATAAAAAAGTAAATTTCCCCTATCTCCAGAAACTTTGCTTCTAAGCTTTCTATGCCATCGTTCAAGGGAATTTGTGGTGCGGTGGCGTTCTTTGGCACAGCACCACATGTCAGCATTAATTTTTTTTTGCTACTGGTCAGTAAAATAATTAATAAAATTTAGACTCGCATCACAATGCGGTGTTTTCTCCATTAATGACAGCCATGCTTCCGGAATGTATGGTCGTGGCAATAGTGCCAGGTTCGCAGTCGAGTAGACCATTTTTGCCGAAGCCTTTTGCTTAACTGCAGCTTCTTTATTCATTTTCTTTTTTCTCTTCTCAATTTCAGAACCTGAAATGCGATGGTTTCATCGAAAACGGCTTTAACGATTTTAATAAAAATCGGTTGTTAGAATGGGTTGTTGGGGTCGCAAAGACTATCACGTATATAGAGATATCACGTCTTACGGCTAAGAAAGTTTGAAAGTAACTACAATCCGAGCAAAGATCGGCCGGCTACGTACTGAAGTCTTAAGTCGTGTGAATAAATAACTAATCGATTTCATGGAGCACCGTTTCTGTACCTTTTTAGTGTCGTGGTGTCATTAAAGTAATTTATAACACTTTTTCTACTTACATACTAAAACTTACCAATATTGATCTCATTATCAGTTAGGCTCTTGATTCAACGAAGTATTTTGTTTTTGATGTTTTCTACTAAACTGTACTAGAAGTTGACATATGTGAAATTCGATGAAACAAGAATTTGGTGAAACAAGGCTTTCACGTAACAAGGATCTGACAATACAAGGACTAAACCATGGTTTGACGAAACAAGTATTTGCAACAGGGATATGACTAAACAAGGATTTGACGGTCATCCTCGCAATCTATCTTTTCGAATCGGCGAGTAAAATTATATTTTATTTAAATTTGACGCAGCTCATGTTATGTTGGACGTAAAATTGTTAACCTTGGCAACAGGATAAATTTTGACATTTCTAAATTACCTCTCTTCCCCGCTCATTACCTAAATTGAGAAGGATATTTTCTTTTTTGAAATAATAATCTCTGTTTCGTCTGATTATCACTTTGTTTTTTTGCACTTTTATCAACACAAATTCACAGACACATTAGTATATTTTTACGTGACATGATGGAGGTATGACTAAATGAATAGAATAAATAACATAATATGAACGAGGTACGCGTGGCAATGTGACGTGGCATTCCCGCCTGAACATAGCCGCGAGTCACGTTTCGTTTCACGAAATGCTTTCATTTACCTTACTCAATCATTCACACTTTTTCTCTTCCTTTGTCATTATTATTTATTTACTTCCAAATGGGAAAAATTCTTACTTTTGGTCACACGCTTAAGTAACCGATACGTGTTCAGCTCGTGAATGGCTTTGAAATGTCTACGGACACAAGTTAGATACGGGGAGAAAGTACAATGATATTCCAGTGGTTCTACAATAGTGCAGTTTCATAACTTATTCTTGTGAGGCGGTTGTAGATAAACAGAACATAAGCTTCTTTAAATCTTTACATTTTTGACTGTTATAGCTAGACTGCTCTACACATGCTGACATTAGAAAAATGGAGTCTTCCAGTTATAAACAAATTTTTCACTTCACATGCTCTAAAAGTACGCTAATATAGCCCTACGAAGCGGAACTAAAGTGACCACTTTAGTCTCTAGGGAGTAAAAAGTAATTAGTTTTTTAATTTACTTTATGTGACATAGACAAACTCAAACAGCCAGTAAATATACTATTATCTGTGGAGTGTTCCATGGTTTGTCCGCAATGAAGGTGGCGCCATGTGTTTTAAATTGTTAATCTGTGACTGATTTAGAAGAAAAAAATGACCGCGTAAATTTCAGAATTTTTGTCGAGTGTGAATTTTTTAAATAAATTTATTAAGAATGTCCTGTGACAGTGAAGAGTTTGACGTCGAGCAAAGTGCAAAAGACCTAGTAGATAATCATTTGCCGCCAAAATCGCGGAAGATTTACCTAAAAACTTACGAAAGTTGTATGGACTGGAAGAATAAGAAACATTGGTGATTTTTATTTTATTAAGTAATATTTATTAAATGTTTTTGGACTAAATTGACTATTTTTCTCGCACTCAAAGTGAAAAGTACAGTTTGCACCACGAGACTAAACGCCAACTTAATATACCCTCGGTTTCATTGACTCCCTCGCACGCTCTGGAGTCAAACCGATAACAGTATATAAAATATACTATTATCTGCGATGCCAGATTGTTAATGTCCATGTAGTCTAGTAAGTCGATGCTATCATCCTTTTTTTATTACACAGGACAAGCGTCTCGAGAGTGGTTACGAGGCCGTGCCCACGCGCGACATTCACATGAACCAAGTGGGTTTGGAACTTCACTGGTTACACATTCTAAAGGAATACGTGCGACCACTCCAAGAGATGGTGTTCATTGGCTATTATCACAACGTAAGTAGAGGCAAGGGTACATTTACATACTGTCATATGAAAAAATAAATGGCAATTGCCTGATCGATTTTTTATTGAGTTTCTAGTAACGCCAACATTCAGATGGAACCAAAACAGCTAGCACATTAATATCTGTTTTATCAACAGATATTAATGTGTACAGATATAAATTGTGTGTGCTTACACATTAATATCTGTTTTATCAACAGATATTAATGTGTAAGCTAGTGCGGTATACAAACGGCTTGCCGTTTGACCAGCGCATGTAACCACTGCGCTAAAACGGTTCTTTAACACGTATAACTTTGATTATTTTAGCATTTTACAGTGCTTGTTTTCATATGTAAAGATATATATATTCAAGGTTCGAAATTCGATTATTTCTAGTTTTCTATCTTTGGGTCTTCAATACCGATATTTTTCTGTTATCTTTTACGATCTTAAGATTATGACCTATTAAAAAAGCCTTCGAAACCATTATTTTCTAAATCACTGGTATTGACATCCTAATTACACAGATAACACAATTTGCAATGAGCACAGCATTTACGCAGATTATAACTGTTTTTAAAATAATAATGCTTAAGTTTGTTTATATTGATAATAACTTAATTGGAACATGTTTTCCAGCCTCCCGTGTCAATAATGAACTTCGTGGTGCGGTACCGGCCGGACGAGCAGCCCTCACTGCGCCCTCACCATGACTCCTCTACGTACACCATAAACTTGGCCCTCAACACGCCTTGTGAGTTTCAATGGAAATCATCTAACCTACTTTTTAAAAGAATTTATCAAAGTTTCAGAGAAGAGATCTCGCTTTGTGAGGCAACTTAACATCTAGATTAAGAGTAGGGTTTACTGTGAAAATTGTGACTTACTTGAGTTTTTATTACTGCCCAACCCGGAATCCTGGGCTTAAACCCCAGGTCGTGCAGTGTGATTTCGGGTTTTTCAGAACTTAGGCCGGGTTGCGTCAAAAGATTTCGTCTCTCACTGGAAAGAAGTAGTGAACAAGGCTTTACCATGAATTACATACGAATTAGCTCGAGAAAGCCTAGTCGATCTCGTCACCTGCAGTAGACGTGGTGAACTGGGGTTTTCTGGTGTTTAGGCGCGGAAATTCCCTGTGGGTCTCGTCTCTTCGTGCGGAGACGTGGTGAACAAGGCGTTTCCGTGAATTTCATTCGAAATAGCCCTAGAAAGCCCAGTCGCTCTCGTCACCTGCAGTAGACGTGGTGAACTGGGGTTTTCTGATGTTTCGCGGAAAACCCCTGTCGCTTTTATCTCTCCGTTACGTGGTAAACAAGGTAAGCCATATACGCGCCTGGGTTTAATATCACTAACCTGCTTCTGGCATTGTATCCACGATATGTGTTCAAAAACGGAGGGCTTTGCCCAGCAGTGGTGAGACAGTGTATAGGCTAATTAATAACTACTATTATTACTGTTATGAAAATTTACTCACCAGGAGAGCCCAGAACGGCAAGCTCAAGGCAACCTGTAAGGTCATACCCGGAGAGAGTCTCACTGCCCAACACCGTCAACTTGTGATGGACCTGCGAGTGAAGTCTCGAGGCAAATGCCGGGAGCGCTGCCCGCCCCGAACCAGGTGGTGGCTGCTTGAAGGAGTCTGATCCCATGACTTTGGAAAGTGAGTCCGGGCAAAAGCTCTGGGATAGGTGTCAGGCAGCTATCACCAAGGCCGCGAAGGTGGCGTTGGACTTAGGCTTGACAAGTAGACCTGGTGGTGGAACGAAGCAGTCCAGGAGATCAGGGTAAAGAAAGCCCTCTTCAAAGCGTGGCAAGCGTCCAAATCACCTGAAGATCGCGCCGCGTACAGGGATGCCAAACAAGCCTCTAAACGAGCTGTAGCCAGAGCCAGACGTGACCACTTACGCCCTTAGTACGATAAGTTGGAGTCGTCTAAAGGGGCAGAAGCTCGTTTACAAGTTGACACGTTCGAGAGTCAAAGCGGCCCAGGATATTTCCATGTGCCGCTGTGTAAATGATACTCTCGGTAGTCGGTAACCTGCTATGCGAGGACCGCGCGGTGAAGGAGAGATGGCGCTCTTATTTCCACAAGCTCAACAAGCAGCACAAGAGGTGCAGCACCTGAACTCCCTCCGAATCAGGGACTAGTGCCTCCGGTAACGCCTGATGAAATCCAGATGGCTCTTCGCCGCATGAAGAACCAAAAAGCTGTCGGACCCGATGGAGTCTCTATCGAAGCGTGGAAATCGATGGGCTCTCGTGGTGTGGGCATGCTTACCCACCTTTTCAACCGCATTCTCCTCACCGGGAAGTTACCTGACCAATGGAGGCTGAGCATTATCACGTCGGTCTTCAAGGGCAAGGGCTCGGTGCAGGAGTGCTACAATTATTGTATGATGTCTGAAATATAGTAATGTCCCAAACCATGAAGCTCCTCGAGCGCATTGTGGACTCTCGGATTCGACAGGAGTGTACAATCTTGGAGTGTCAGTATGGGTTTCGACCAGGTTGCGGGACCATGGACCCCGTTTTGCCTTGAGAACGCTCATGGAGGGATACAGACTGAAGAATACACCTCTGCATCTCCTTTTCTTAGACATGCAGAAGGCCTTCGACTGTGTCCCTCGTGAGATGATCGGCTGGGCGCAGCGGTAAACGGCCGTTCCCGAAGTCTTTATTGACATTATCCGGGACATGTACCACGATTCCAGTTTAATAGTCAGGACTGCGGGTGGTGACACGCTTCCCTTCCCTATCACCGTTGGAGTACACCAAAGCTCCGTGCTTAGCCCGTTTCTGTTCAGCGTAATATTAGACGTGCTGTCAAACAATTTGTGCCGTGCTGGTGGCGGCACTTTAAAATAATACTTTCCACAGCCCCATATCTTCCCATGGGTGTCGTAAGAGGCGACTAAGGGTTTCTTCCAGCAGACCATCTGCTCTTCAGGTGGGAGACTTATGTCGGCCGGTTGTTGTTACCACCATGCAGTTGTGTAAAACCCGCCAAGTGATTCTGACCTATCTCGGTCAGGTCGCGTTCCGGGATCAGCACTTCACTAACCGGTGCCAGGGGGACTGTGATCGTGGCAATTGTTGGACCAGTGGGAGCCCTAGCGGCGGTATTGTGTGTGTAGTGTGTATCGGCCCGCCGGCCAGGGAGACCCGTAGAAACGGTGGTGCCGCTGGCCGCTCGCGGCATAGTACAGGGGCCCAAAAGGGGTTAACCACCTCTGGAGGCTGCCCCACCAGGTCGCGCATAATCTCGGGGTGGCTCGTCGTGCCGGGTGGTGCCCGGTTCCGGTGGGGCCCGGCGACCACACCCGAGGGGGTACGGGGGCCCTTCCGTCCGGCGGACCGGCCTACACTATTCCACGCGATTAATATGCAATGCAGGGCACCACGCTTTGTCTTTCATTGCCTCGATCACAGTCGTCCTTTCACGCCCCTCCCATCCTCCAACTTCTATGGCAGTCAGAAGCACGAAAAAACGGCCTACAGCGGCATCCCCATCCCCCACCAACACGCTGTTTGAGGTGGAGTTCGCTTACATCCGCGGACTCCATGCAAACCTCAACGCCGTCCATCAACAGCTTGAGACGGCGAGGCCTGCGATGCTCTTTTTGACGGAAACACAGATAGGCCGCCCTGCCGATACGTCATACCTGCACTACCCCGGCTATGTGCTGGAAGAGTCCTTCCAACCTAAAGCCGGTGTATGTCTATTCGTCAGGGCGGACGTCTGCTGTAGCCGTCTCCGCTGCCTAAAGGACCCATCCTTATCCACTCTCTGGATGCACGTTGACCTGGGCTCCACAAGCCGGGTCTATGCGTGCATATACCGCTCCCACAAAGGCGACGCCGAGACAACTCGACTCTTCGAGCATCTGAGTCAGGCCGCAGACAACGCTCAGGCGCAGTTCCCAAATGCCGAAATGGTGTTTTTGGGAGACTTCAATGCCCACCATGAGTCCTGGTTAGGCTCATCAAAAACAGACCATGCAGGCCGAACTGCCCATGCGTTTCCTCTCACGCAAGACCTGACGCAACTGGTACACCAGCCCACCCGGGTACCAGATATTGTCGGTCATACTCCCTCTTTATTGGACCTTCTGCTGACGAGTCACCCAGCCGGGTATAAAGTGTCGGTTGGTGCTCCATTGGGCTCCTCCGATCACTGTCTGGTTGGCGCTACAGTGCCTTGTGCAGCTCCCCCACAACCTGTGGAGGTGACGCGGCGGTTATGGCACTACTCGTCGGCAAATTGGGACGGATTGCGAGAGTATTTTGCCTCCGTCCCTTGGCGGCAGTGTTGCTTTGGAGAAAGGGATGCTTCAGAGAGTGCATCTGCTATCGCTGACGAGATCAGTACCGGAATGGAATACTACATTCCTTTTACTGATGTCGTCAGTGCTAGCAAAACTGGTCCCTGGTTCAATCGCGAGTGTGACGCAGCTGTTGAACAAAAACAGGCGGCGTACCGTGCTTGGTCTAGGGCCCAGGCACTCAATGATCATTCAAACCTTGCCTCCCTGAAAGCAGCCTTTAATAAAGCCACCAAGGCCACGAAGAGGGCTTACATTAGAGCAGACGCCCAGCGAATTGCACGTGTTGGCCAAGAACTCATCACGCACCCTACGGGTAGCCGCTCCTACTGGCGACTGGCTAAACACGTGCAATCTAACTTCTGCGTGCCTTCGCTGCCCCCACTGAGATTCCCTGATGGATCGTTGGCTCATCAGCCGCAAGAGAAAGCCGATTTACTGGCTAACCTCTTTGCCGCAAACTCTTGCATCGATGACTGCGGTGCTGCGCCGCCTGATATTCCACATTGCGGCTCCACTATGCCTGATATTCGTATCAGGCAGCGTGATGTTCGTGCCGAACTGCAGTCACTCGATGTCAGGAAAGCCAGTGGCCCTGATGGAATTCCAGCTGTGGTGCTGAAGAAATGTGCAGCGGAGTTGTCTCCAGTGTTTACTAGCCTGTATCGCCTCTCCTACAATTCGGGTCTTGTGCCGCTGTCTTGGAGGGAGGCGAACGTTCAACCAGTTCCCAAAAAAGGGGACCGGTCTGACCCTGCCAATTACCGTCCAATAGCCGTAACCTCAGTTTTAGCTAAAGTGTTTGAGCGGATCATAAACACGCAGCTCATCCGCTACCTAGAGGATCACTCTCTCATTCACGACCGTCAGTACGGCTTCCGACCAAAACGGTCTACGGGTGATCTTCTAGCGTACGTAACACACATCTGGGGGGAGGCTATGGACAAGCATGGGGAATCTTTGGCCGTCAGCCTTGACATTGCCAAAGCTTTCGACCGTGTATGGCATCGTTCGCTTCTTTCCAAGCTTCCGGCATATGGTCTGCCACCTCGCCTATGCGACTGGGTCGCCGGATTTCTGGAGGGACGTAGAATTCGTGTCCTTTGCGATGGTCAAAAATCATGCTTTCTCCAGATTAATGCCGGAGTGCCGCAGGGCTCCGTCTTGTCGCCGACGTTGTTTCTTCTGCATATCAATGACATGTTATCTCTTGGTAATATTCATTGCTATGCTGATGATAGCACGGTCCACGCGCGATATTTCGAGCGTCCTGGGGCAAAGCAGATTGACATCGAGGAGAAGTGGCGAAGTCTTGTTGTTGAGCTTGACGGAGTGTTGGACCGCATTTCAGAATGGGGTGCATGCAATCTTGTCGAGTTCAATGCCAAGAAAACGCAGGTGTGTGCATTCACAGCAAAGGCGTCGCCTTTCCTTTCCCATCCCACTCTTCAGAGCACCCCACTACCGATTAAGGATAGCCTAAACATCCTTGGCATGGATGTTCGTAGCAACCTAAACCAGCGGGACTACATTGAGAGCGTCATTAGAACTGCATCCCGTAAACTCGGAGTCCTGAACAGAGTGAGACGATTCTTCACGCCTGAGCAGCTCTGTCTCTTGTATAAGACACAAGTTCGCTCGTGTGTGGAATACTGCTCTCATCTCTGGGACGGTTCCGCTAAGTACCTACTCGAAGCTACAGGTTGCAGCGGCGTGCTATCCGTATTATTGGAAACCCAGAGGCAACTTTGACCCTCGAGCCTCTCCAATAGCGTAGAGACATTGCCAGGCTAAGTGTTCTCTATCGCTTCTACAATGGGGAATGCTCTGACGAGTTATTCCAGCTTATCCCACCCTCACCTTTCCACTCCCGTACCACGCGTGCTGGACTAAGGCGTCACCCACACACAATTCAACATTTGTTGGCCCGAACTAAAAGGTTCGGTGACTCGTTTCTTTGTCGTACCATCCAGACGTGGAACGCTCTTCCAGCACATGTGTTTCCTTCCTCTTATAGTTCCGGGTTCTTCAAGCGGGGCGTGAAAAGGCATTTCTGCAGGCCTTCAAGGTGAGGATGGCGAGCCTAGTGATTCGTTTGAATGACTGGGCTTGTCAGCCTCATATCTGGACCTCACGACCGCTTTCCATCAGGTGGAGTGAGGTCATCTTGACGGGCAGAATAAAAAAAAAAAAAACAGCATCCGAGACCACCACGAGCAACCATGATGATAGTGCGCTAGCAGATTCGGACAGAGGACGGCTGGTACAACGGTTGAATAAGTGGAAATATGCACTTGAAAACGGCGGTCTGAAACATAATGTGGCGAAGACGGGAGTACATGGCCTGCAACACCACAGATCCCAAGTCCGCATAGGCGTTGACGAGGTCGAGCGCATGGACCGTGTTAAATACCTGGGATCTGTGTTAAGCGCATCCGGGGACATCGACCGCGACGTCAGAACCTGAATTTCCGCGGCTTGTGCCAAATGGCGTGAGGTTACTGATGTCATTTGTGACCCAAAAAAGCCGATCAAGCTGAAAGGGCAGGTCTATAAAATCATCATTAGGCCTGTCCTTTTATATGGTAGTGAAACATAGCCGTAACTAGAGCGACATAAGCAGGAGCTGCACGTCACGGAAATGAATATGCTGCGGTGGATGTGTGGAGTCTCACGCAAACATCTCGTGCGGAAGACCCACATTCGCGGCAGCCTTCGTGTTCGTAACATCGCAGACAAGCTGCAAGAGTGCCGCATACGTTGATATAGTCATTCATTCGGCAAACTACGTGGGCAACAAATGTCTGGCCATGCTGCCCCCGCCAGGTCCGGTAGAAGAGGTCGGCTCATAAAGCGGTGGCTTGACGTCGTCCAGGGTGACATGCGTGCCAACAGACTCATCACTCCTCAGTGATGAGTCATCCTCATGCACAAGACCGTGCGAAGTGGGCCAAGAAAATAAGAAAGGCGGACCCTCGGACCCCACACACCTGTGTGGGGTGGCCAAAAAAATAAGCAAAGCGGACCCTGGGACCCCACACACCAGTGTGGGTTTACAACCGGGATATATCGCTCGGATGTTGATGACTGTTATAAAAAAATACAGAGACGTGATTGCCTTGAATGCTACATTTACCATGATGGGCTGAGTAGGATGGCACGAGTAGAAAACAAAAAACATCCAATGGAGAAGATTGTTGCCAATGTTTTTTCTATACAATGAACTGACTTGATCTCACAACCTTTTGAAACCCTACCTGCTTTGGATATGGTAATTAAACTCTCAAGCCTAGAGCGGCAGCTCTGTACTGTCAGACTGCAAGATATTCACAGTTAGTTCTTTCTGCTTGGATAGGAACATTCCTGGGAATGATAGTGAGCATGACGATAGTCGAGTGACGTTGCTGATCAAATAATTTACTTTTTTGCCATGTAACATCTTCGTCACCCCGTGATCACGACTGCTGCAAGAGGTTTTAGACCTTTGTGATTTGAAAATGTAAAACGCAAGTAGAGTTCGTAAAGTTATTTAACTAGTTCACAATCGCAATTACTACAGATTTGTAAATTTTAGAGGAGAGCGTTTTAAAGTTAAGACAAAGTTTCGAAAAAGTCAAGTATTAAGAAAAATATGCATCTATTCAGTTGGTATAAAAACCCACTCAAAATACTTGTTTTTTCCAATTCCCTGAAAATACTTGTCTACATTTGTTGAAAATCTATAGCCGCCTAACCATTTCTTCGGGTTTGGGAACAAGTGAAAGTCGCACGGGGCCAGATCTGGAGTTCATGGAGTTTGGCGACTGCAACGATTGTCGTGTGTACAGGCGCGTTGTCATGGTAGAACAACCTTTTTTGATGAACCAAATGAAGTCGTTTCTTTCGGATTTCGCCACTAATCTTAATTTTTGCAGCAAGCTACCTTTTATTGTTTTTCATTTTTCAGATAATCCACTACCTAAATAATCTCTCGAGCATCCCAAAAAGCAGTCGCCATCACTTTGCCGGCCGACAAAACGGTTTTTGCTTTCTTCGGCGCAGGTTTTGCGATCAGTCCACTGCTTCGATTGTTCTTTTGTTTCTGTAGTATAATGATGTATCAAGGTGTTATCTACTGTTACATAACGCCGCAAAAACTCGTTAGGAAATCGCTTAAACAGCGCCAAACACTCCGATCAATCGTCCACTCTACGTTGCTTTTGGTCAACAGTAAGCGAACGCGGCACCCATCGCGCGCATAGCTTTTTCATTCCCAATAAAATATTAAAAACGAGTTCAGGTGAAAAGCTCACCATCTCTGCTATCTCCCGCAACTTTAAGTGCCGATCGTTCAGTACAATTTTGTGATTTTTTTTGATCATGTCTGGATTCGTGACTTCATTTGGATGGCTAGACCCGTGGGCTTCTTCGCAGCTCTGTCTTCCACGTTAAAAAGAATTACCTAAAACACCATCTAGCTTGACTTTAATCTGGGTTTCTGTTTTCCCTTTAAAACTTAAAACTTTATCACCGCAAGAATTTCGTTTCTTTCTATTTGTTAAGAAAATTCACGACAGAAAAGTTCTAGGTCCTGTTATACAAATTCCATCCGTTCGATTAAATTCAAATTTGGCGTACTATTCTCGAAAAGAAGCTAGAATATAATGTACCATTTTTTTGCGTATTGTTTTTTTAAGTTCGTTGTTTCGGAAACATATCAATCAGACTCGTAAAAAGAGATGGATCGAAAGAGCATGAAATTAAGTTTAAGCACTAAAAAAGTAGAAACGTAAAATTTTGATATGTGTGCAGCCATCGAAATGCAAAACAATATTCATTATCTTACTTCAAATCAGACGAGGACTACGAAGGCGGCGGCTGCCACTTCCTGCGGTACAACTGCTCGGTGCGCGACACGCGGCAGGGCTGGCTGCTGATGCACCCGGGCCGGCTCACGCACTACCACGAGGGCCTGCGCGTCACCAAGGGCACCCGATACATCATGATCTCCTTTGTCGACCCGTGAACGTTTCAACAACAATATTAGCTCTCTATGCAAATGAGGAATGATACGGCATATTAGTATAGTACCAGGACACGGAACCGATATTAAAAATATATTTCCTAAACGTTTCGAACGGTTCCTTGCATAGGATTTTGTTCGGAACAAAAAGAAAACGATAACGTTATTAGAACGGCAAAAGCCGAACTTTACTCATAGGAACTAGACGACAACGCAATAAAATAATAACTGGATTGCAAGAAAGAAGAGGAAAAAAAAGGTAACAGTTAAAAATTCTTATGTAAATCAAGAACGATTTAAATTACGTTCCTCTTCAAAAAAACAGGTTACTTACGAACAGAAACTTAATTAACTGAAGCGAAAACGTTTCGCAAAAGAAACCGGTATTCGAGCGTTCTTAATTTTAACTTTAGATCTTCAGTTAGAGGCGTTTAAAAAGGAAATGAAGGACATCCTTATTTGTAGTATGTTAACTTTTTTTTATGAGATAGTTCCTACTGAGTATGCCATATCACTTTCGTTAGGGCATAAATAATTACTTGGTATAATTTTAAAACGTCTTGTGTATTTTCAATAACGCACAGCATTGTATTTGTAGTTTTATTGTTGATGTTTAAGTCTTCCTACTTAGTTTTATTTTTGCATTTTTTTTTCTTATATTATATTACATGTAGACAGCGACTAACTTCGCTTCTCAGCTGGAATCTCTGTTAGGCATGATGTTCTACTTGTATCGGAAAACCAAAGATGATTTTTTAACCAACTGACAATGTAATGGTGAAAAAATAACAAATAAAATAAACGTAATATTATAATGTTTGTTTAAATTGCATGCAATCACAATGACTTTCACATGATTTTGGTACTCTCTTCATTTCACTTGTTTTAAATATGAAAAAACTGTAACTTGGATGTAAGGCTATCAGATAGTAGCACAGAATAGGTAATAGTAAAGAATTAGGTCTAAGCCACACTTGACGGAAATTCCGACGCCGAACTTCCGTTGCGGTAAGTTCGTTACTACATATTCGTTATACATTGCAGACCGATCTTGCGGATAGTGTGCCCGCTATTGGCAATTTATATGCAATAACATGTATTGGCTTTCCGCTGCGGTACTCCCGCGACGGAGATTACGTCAAGTGTGGCTACGGACTTACGGTCTTGAGCCTAGGCGTTATATAAAAAGAAATCAATCAACACAATCTTTTTACAGTAAGGGAGTGCTTAAAAGAAGAATAAATGTCATTATGCACTTTGTTATTTTTTATGATTTTATGTAATACCCTTTTTTTTTGATAGCTGAACAAACGCAGATATATTTAGGTACATCTGCAACACAGACCTTCTTAAGGTGCCCTTTATAGTGTTGTACCTTCTGGCCACGCCACAAAAGCAATTTTAACCAATTTGTCAGAAAAATGGTCCCCTGAATGTCCTATTTAATCCGTGGTTTAAAAAAAATTCCTAAGTTAAGTTTAAAGGCAATTGAACGTTATGAGTGGCGTGGCTGGGAAGTGTACTTTGTCGCCACGCCACCTCAAAAATCGTAATAAAAGGGGGTTAATTTAAACTATTTATTATCAAGCAGATGTCCGATAATAGTCTGTGCTTCTAATATTAGAAATACTGCCAAAATCTTATCTTAATATTGAAAATTTTATAAGTGATTTTTGGGTACACTTTCTGGCCACGCCACAAAAGCAATTTTAACCAAATTTGGCAGAATCATTGTCCCCTAATTGTCCTATTTAGTCCTGTGGTTGTCCTATAAAACTTTAAGAGAAATTGAACGTTATTAGTGGCGTGGCGTGGCTGGAAAGTGTACTTTCTCGCCACGCCACCTCGAAAATCGTAATAAAAGGGGATTCATTGAAACTTATTTATTATTTAACAAATGTCCGATAATAGTTTGTGCTACTAATTTTAGAAATACTGCCAAAATATTTTCATAAAATTTATGTTTTTTTTTTTAAATGATTTTTGGGTACAATTTTAGGTCACGCCACACAAGCAATTCTTACCAAATGTGGCACAGTAATTGTCGTATTTAGTCCATGATTGACTCAAAATAATTTAGGGAAATTAAACGTTATTAGTGGCATGGCTGGGAAGTATACTTGGTAGTCCCGCCCACCTCGTAAATTGTAATGAATTGGAGTGACTGAGGCCTGCCTGAAGATGCCTGCAGAGTTTGTATGTCTGTGACATCTGCTGTCATAAGACGTGACGTTTCCTCGGACACACGTGTTAGCTTTGTTGTTAAAGCATTTGAGTTGAATATTTGCTATATGCAACCTTTATAAAGAACCTGGTAGGCTATAAAAAAAGGACTATGATTACGTCTATCTGACATTTAAAAAAATATATTGTTGTGGACTACGAAAAGCGAAATTGTGAATTATTTAACAATGCAGAATAAATAAAAGCACTAGTGAAATTCGAGTATTATTCTTTCTACGCTTCTGAGCTGAATTCCTTTTAGTTCAGAAGTGGGATAAGATCAGGAATATTATTTCATTTTCCAACCACGTCCACTGATAGATTCCGCAACCGTTCTCCTATGACCGATTAGTCAATGGACTGTTCGTCGACAGGACGATTCATTCTGAATGTCGCTTTTCGGAAGATTGACGGCAAAATCTCCGTAAAGGGAAAGTTCTGTAGTTGAAAGAGCTATAGGTTTATCGTCGATTCGGTAAAACATTCTGTAGCTGGAAAGGCCTGACGTTTAAAGTGAGATAGACGAAAATGTATGTCGGCAAAATGTCCGTAGTTGAAAGATTCTGCTGGGGAAATGGCAATGAATGAAACGTCCTGTCGACGATCAGTCCATTGATGAATCGACTATAGGAGAACGGTTGCGGAATCCCACTGATAAGTAAAAAGAAAAATCTGTTTACATTAAAAATAGATACTTTATGCCGAGAACCCGTGTGGAAGGGAATTTGTATGAATCAGCACGAGGAGAATCTGTTCGAGTTAAAGAAACTATGATAGCGGCGCGCCGTCTAACGGTCGCAGTCGAAGTCGTTCGCGACACCAACGGAAGGTTCGCAGGAGAAGCCGCACTTGTGCGCGGCGCTCACGACACGTGAGTTCGTGTTCTTGAAACCGGTCGCAGTCGAGAGGCCGCTCTTCGCGAAGGCGCAAGGATGCGGATAGTTCAAGACGTCGACGGCGCAAGAGAGAGGATCGTCGCGCAAGCCACGAGCACGCTTCCGATCACAGTCTTCGGGTGTCCAGGGGACAAAACGACTAGTGAGGTGAGACAGGGTGCCGATCAGGAACGTCTGGAACGTCAGAAACGTCTAAAAACCATAAGTCAGTCACCACGTACTAGCAGCGGTTCTAGAAATGCGACAGGAAATAAGGACCTAGGGGTAGATAATCGTATTTTTTTTAGTATTCAGGAGGTAATGGCATTGTTAAAATCACAACCCTTTTCGGCATCTCAATCCCAGAATAATTTTTCAATGTCGACGAATGCGGGGCCAGAGTTTGACCCTGCTAAAAAGGAGCAAACTATTCGACATTTTAGAAATTTAGGTGCTAGCTTTTTGAGAATTTATTGTCCTTGTCGCTTTGGTAGAAAGTCCTTTTCCAAACAATATCACCTACGTTAAAGTCTACGTTTTTACGGCGAAGGTTGTAATTAGAACTATTTCTAGAGTGAGCCTTAATCAGTGATAGTTGAACTTTATCGAATAATTTATGTAGCACACCAAAATTTTCTGCGTAGCTGTCTCTAGGTGTGAATATGATGTAGTTTTCTAGATCGCGATCGGCGTCTATATAATGTGAACCACAAACAACAAGCTCACGTCCGTAGACTAAGAATGATGGTGTAAATCCCGTCACTTCACTTACGGCACTGTTTATAGCGAATTGAATCTTGGAAACGTTAGAGTCCCAAATCCTATGATCACTCTCTATGAATGTAGATACTGCAGTCATTATAGTCTTATTATAACGTTCTACCGTATTTATCTGCGGAGTGTACAAGGGAGTATAAAAAACTTTTTCATTGTGACACTGATAAATTGACGGCCATTATCCATTAAAATAGTACTAGGCACTCCATGAATAGGAAAACTTTTTCTTCGATTATCTTTGAAATAATATCCGAAGTTGCACGACGGATCGGAAAGAGGAGACAATATTTGGAGAAGCAACACGTTATTACTAACAGGAAGGTGTTTTGTTTTCTTGATCCAGTAGTGTACTGTATATTATTGATTAAAAACTATAACAAAGTCTTACCAAGCTGTCTGATAAAAGGTTGAGCCGTCGCTTAAGAAGGTTGGAACCGGAATTTCAAGGGTTGGTAATAGAGCAAAAAAAGCCTGTTAAAGAGCCTGAATCTTCCAGTGACGAATACGAAGACTCGATATCAAACCTGGATTTGCTTGACTCACTAGGGCCTTCACGCATCCCAGTACCTATCATAAGGAGGATGGCGACCTTTGAATTTGATGACAATGTGCTTACATCAACTTTTAAAGGTGAAGAAAAGAACAATTAGGAGTTGCACAAAAATTATTGAATTACCTGAAGGTAGGTAGGTATTTTGCAATACTAAGAAAAATGCAACAAAAAATAGCATAAATCAGTCTTAAAGATAGGTTTAGGGCCAACACCAATAAAAACCATTAAATGCTAAAAAAGACAAAGTAACGTTTTGGTTGCAATTAAACCCGTTGTGAGGCGCCAATGTACCGTACCCTTCTAGGAAGGTGGTCAAAATTAGGTGGGTAAGTAATAAAATAATAATTTTAAATATATGTTTATAATTACTAAAAATAAAAATAGGTAGACCCAGGTAGTGGATTCTTGATTGGCAACCGAAAAATTACAAAGTCCTAAGCTAATCAAAACCACTGAGCGGTGGAGCCCGGCCGTCCTAGTTCGCATATGTCTAGGTAGCGGGATTATATCGCGGTAAAATTCAGCAGCTTATCACAAGAGCGGTGCAGGGGCCACCCTTCTACTAAGTACTGTAGTCCGGAACCGGGACCCCGATATCAAGGTAACACAACACACTGTTAATTATTTAAAGTAGAAAAGGAACAATCAACGACACTCGTGGTTCGTCGTGATTAGGAAACTTTTATCAAAGGGCGTGCGTCCTTGCGTTTAGATAGCTTCGCTCGGACTGTTGAGACGATATCATAAGGTGAACTCATACACTCGGCCGAACCTGTTTCTACGCAGCGTTCGCTCATCGTTCGCGTAAACAGAAATTACGAAATCAATGCGCCCGAGTTTGTGTCATTAATTTTCCTTATTCTAATTTATTTTTGTCTCGTAGTGGTAACGATGGAGCTTAATAAACACTAATTAAACTCGTTGATTAAGATATAATCAATTTATTACGAATAATTAACAATAGCGTGCGTTCGTTAGCAGTATATGATTTAGAAGGGGGGTTGTACTAATTAAACCTGTGGTGGGTATGTTTGAGTGACTACTGGACTCCTTGTGAAATGAAATAGCAGTGTTGCTCTTTTGTGTCATGTTGTGGCCAATTTGTGATAAGGCTTCAACATATTCCCCGCCGTTGAAGACGTCCGTTCTTCAACTTCTCAATTTTCTTCCGGGAGCAGTGGGCAGAATCGAACCAGAGGGCGTCGGTAGCAACCTTTTGAAGTTGTGATATCAGCGACTCGTGAAATTTTGTCTCCTCCAGGAAAGAGTCTTGTCACACGCCCGGTCTGCCAGCATAATGGAGGGAGTGAATCTTCACGGAGCAGCACCAAATCTCCAATTTTGAGACTGGTGGTGTTTTTCTTCCACATTGTACGAAGTTGCAATTCGGATAGAGACTCTCTCTGCCATCTTCTCCAAAAGTGTTGGTGTATTTGCTCTAGTCGAGCATAGCGGCTTAGACTGCTTTCAATTCTGTGTTCCAGGGCAGGTGCTGGCAATGCATTCAGCGGTTTTCCTATCAGAAAGTGCCCTGGGGAAAGATATGAGTAGTCGTCCGGGGATGAGGACAAAGGGAATAATGGACGGCTATTAAGGATGGATTCCACCTGTGCAAATAAAGTCGATATTTCCTCGAATGTTAAATGGGAATTTCCCATAACACGCCTAATATGAAAATTGGCTGACTTAACACCGGCTTCCCAAATGCCGCCAAAGTGAGGTGAGTATGACGGAATGAATGAAAATTTAAAACCTTCCTGAGTCGCAAACTCAGAGAGAGATTCCGTTTGATTTTTTAGAAAAATACTTAATTCTTTAGCCGCGCCGCAGCTATAAAGTTTCGACCATTATCAGAGAACAACTCTATTGGCCTACCGCACCGAGAAACGAAACGACGTAGAGTAAGTATGAATGCTTCTTTAGATAGATCGCTTACGGCTTCGAGATGTAAACATTTGTAGCGCAAACAGACGAATATACATAAGTAGCATTTTGTCAATTTAGCACCGCGACTTTTTCTATTTAATAAATAAAATGGACCTGCATAATCCAATCCTACTGAATTGAATGGATAATCTGGATTGATTCGTTGGGACGGGAGGTTTCCCATTTGGGGATTTAATGTCCTACCCTGAGTGCGTCTGCATTGAACACAGTTATTGACAGTTCGTCTTGCGAGCCGTCTACCGTTAATTGGCCATACCTGCTCTCGTATTGTAGCCAGTAACAACTGGGGGCCTGCATGTAAGCCGCGAACATGTTCATGCTCAAAGATCAGTTTGCGTAGTGTGAAGCGTCTAATAGTATAGGATGCTTTTTGTCGTAAGTATAGCTAGAGGCCTCCAGTCTGCCACCTACACGTATTAAATTTTGGCTATCCACAAAAGGTGATAAAGATAAAAGCTTGTTTTTAGTATTAAGAGATTGATTTTTAGATATTATTTTATATTCTTTATCGAAAATTTCTTGTTGAGCTATATGACAAAGACACATAAAAGACTCATTGAGCTCATCTATTGTCAAGGCACCAGTTGTTTTATTTTTTGGATTTTTAATATTGTGAATGAAACGTTTTACATAGGCTAGTGCTCTTTGCAGCCTACCTAACTTAGAGAATCGTCTAAAATCGATTACGGATTCGTAAGTAGCTACAGATAATAATTTAATGGTTTTAGTTTCAGGTGAGTTATTTGTTAATTTTGAGTGTAGAACAGGCCATTCTGACTCTACATTATATAGGAACTGAGGTCCGTGCCACCACAGATCCCCACTCAATTAGCTGATGAGGATTAACACCTCTGGAAATCAAATCAGCTGGGTTATCCGCAGTGGGTACATACCTCCACGACATTGGATCTGTTAATTCGGTTATTTCGCCAATTCTGTTGGCTACAAAAGTTTTTAAATTGGATTGATTGCTTGACAACCAACCCAAAACAACACTAGAATCACACCAGTGAACTGTTCGATTTGCAGTGTAGCGTATGGACTCTATGACTGTTTTGTATAAGCGAGCGGCGAGTAAGGCAGCACATAGCCCTAGGCGAGGGATTGAAGTAAATTTAAGTGGCGCTAACTTTGACTTGGAGCAAAGTAAATGTATTGTGACGTCACCAGCGCTATTTACTGATTTTAAATAAATACATGCTCCATAACCAACCTCTGAAGCATCACTGAAAGAGTGAATTTCAACAGTTACAGGAGAGTCGCAACGTACAAACCTAGGAACATTCAGATTTAAAAGATATGGAACACTTTTGGCAAATTCTTTCCATAATTCTGCAATATTTTCAGGAACGGGTTGATCCCAGTCCATTTTAATTTGCCAAAGTTTCTGTAATATTAATTTTGGTTGCATTATGCAAGGGCTCAGAAGGCCCGAAGGGTCGAAAATTTTAAAAGAATTCGACATTATGGAACGTTTGGTGATGGTTTCAGTGTTAGAAATATTATTCATTGGTAAGTGAAAATTATCAGTATTAGGGTTCCAGCCAAGATCTAATGTGCTTGTGGATTCGCTAATAGTTAAATTCTCTTGGAGTTCTATGTTATCAAAAATTGATTTTAAGTTTGATTTGAATTTTCGCAAGTTAAAACATCCCTTTTGTAACTCCAAGGAAACTGCGTTTTGAATGTATTGTAACTCGTTTTCTGAATCTGAAGTTGTGATGAGGTCATCAACATAGAAGTCTTTTTGAATTATTGTGTTGACTAGTTCATCTTGACATTCCTCTCCTACCTGCCATAGACATCGAGTACTGAGATAACTTGCACTTGCAGTACCATAAGTGACTGTGTTAAGCTGCATTGTTCTAATTGGAGAATTTTCGTTATCTCTCCATAAGATGAGCTGTAAATTTCGATCATCGGGGTGGATCTCTACTTGGCGATACATCTTTTCAATGTCTCCTGTTAGCAAAAACCTACACTGTCGCGCGCTAATCAATATTGAAAATAGCGAATCTTGTACGTTCGGCCCTATCATTTGCAGGCTGTTGATAGAGTAGCCTGAAGTAGAGGGAGCGGAGCCATCGAAAACCACACGAATCTTAGTTGACTCGCTGGATTCTCTAAACACAGCATGATGACATAAGAAATAGGATGGACTAGGAATAGCGTTACTCGCTTCCGAGAGGTGTCCTATAACTTGTATGTAATGTTTGTAAGTATACTTAGCTTACGTAAACTTAGTCGGCCTCGAAGACCTAAAGAAATACGAGCTAAGCGTGTAGTATCTTGGTTAAGGATACTCTCCAAAGCCAAGGATGTGGTAACAAACGAGATTTGGAATAACCAAGGGTTTAAACTCCAAAACCTCGAAGGTTTATGTAGCTGTCGGTTAGACAAGCCGTAGAGTAGGTGATGTCTGTAGGGCTGTGGTGTAAATAAAGTAAAGGGTACTGAAAGTATCTTTGGGATAATAAGTAAGGGTAGGTAATAAGTTTGTGAATGTAATGCCTACGCTACTAAACCATCGGGAACCGATTACATTTGTAACCAGCAGTAGTAGCGTCGATCGTATTATTGTCTGTAAAATGTGTGTATAGTGATTGAAGTATATTTGGTTGTGAAAACGGTATGGTATAGTGTAATGAAATGGGGATGAATGATAGTACACAAAATAGGGTAGGGTAAATGCACTAAATAAGTTCCACGCTTAAACACACATTATAAATTGCACAAACGTCCTAAATTATCTTCTTTTTCAGTTACTGGAAATAACAAATATTATTCTTCACTCGTGGTTTCGAGCTGCAGAGAAGAGATATCTTCGATTTTTTGTTCGGGCGCCATATAACGTAATTCTCGTCGCTGGCCAGCAATACAGGAGCCGGAGCGCCGGGATTCGTCACACAATATTTAGAAGTAGATGTAGTTGTCGAATAGTTAATAAAAGATCAGCCAATCCAGTGACTTGTTTATTAAATAGGATAAAAGTATAGGTAGGAAAGAAGAACCCGATACACTGGTTCCTGTTACTTAAAACTGTTTTAACTGTTTACAAAATTGGTTATTTAGAGTATTTAAAAATACACCATCACATAAGTTATACTAGTTAAACTGGTAATCTGGTAAAATGCTCACAAACTGTTCAGTACGATGGTTTTGGTAGGACTGAATCAAAAAAGCTGCGCATGCAATGCGAAACAAAAATCATCAAATTTGAAAACAAGTACAAAATACTTTTAATGGCCAGCAGTTAAACCATGAAGTTTCCAGCGATCGTGGAGGTTGTAACGTCCACGAGACTGAAGGGAAACGGCATCGTTACAAACTCATACTCTTTGATAAATTGGACATAACTAGTCTTAAAGTTCGCATTTCGACGAAATCTCTTTTCTAAATTGAGGAACCGTTTTTTTGCAAGTGAATATGAGTCACCAAGTACATCAGACGAGTCACGCAGTGGCAGTCTAACAGAAAATCTGCCCGAATTTAGCCTAACAGTATTTAGTAAGAAATGAGTAGCGCATGCCTTTTCTGTTTTGCTCAGAACGGCCTTCTGGGATAGCTCTTCTAACTCCCAGAATTTAGGAAGTAAATTATTTACTTGGAATTCTTCAGAAAAATTCTGCTCTGACATTAGCAATGAATGATTGGAATGAATTGTTTTAGCTGATGTAAGTTCAGTATTATTTGTTAAAATATGTGAATTTTGTATGAATGGATTTTGTAAGTTAAATTGACCCCCAATTGACCAACCCAACTCTGAATTATGCAATTGAGGATTGCGTTCACCTAGTGATCTTTTTTCACAGCCGAGTATATCCCAGAAGATGTCGGCTCCTATGAGCATATCAATGGGAGCGGACTGGTCGAAATGCGGATCAGCTAACATTAGATATTTAGGAATATTTAGTTGTTTGGTGTCTATGAGAAACTTTGGCAATTTTCCTGTAAGAACATCCAAAATGTAGCATTTAAAAACTATTTTGAAATTGTTGATAGACTCTCGGGATTGCAACTGCACAACACAGCTTTCGTTGACCATGTTAGCATGACAATTGCTAATCCCAATGACTTTTAGTTTTGTAGGTATTATTTCTAATGACAACCTTTTTTGTAAGGATTTTGTTATGAATGTAGATTGGCTACCTGAATCCAGTAAGGCACGTACTGACAGCACCGCTTTAGTTACCGGATTCATTATGTCTACAAGAGCAGTAGATAAAATAATTTGGCTAGTAATTTCTTTAGAAAAATTACCTATGGCCTCTGGTTTGTGAATTTAACTCGAGTTAACTTCAGTGTCAGCGGAGCTGTTGTGTTATAAAGTGTTATGATGTTTATTACAAAGTCTGCAGAGACCCATGCGGCACTCGCTTACTGGGTGGCCCTGTCTTATACAATTTTGACATAACTTGTATTTTGCAATATCAGAGTATTTTTCTTTAGTATTTTTTGATTTAAAATAAAGCAATCGTATATTTTGTGGTTTTTGTTACAAATTACGCACGTAAATGAATTATTTCTATTTTGGTTTAGAGCAGAGAATGATTTTGTGCTAGTGTTTAAATGTCTATTGTTATTGGCACTCGATCCTACTGAACGTTGTTGAAATTTATGGTTATTGTCAGATTTGTTACGATTTATTGATTCTAATACGTATGCACGATCTATTAAAAACTTATTAAATTGAACCAAAGTTGGAAAATCATCCATATCACTATGATGCTCCTCCCATTTCATTAGAGTATTATTGTGAAGCTTGGAAGATAACATAAAAATTATTACGGCGTCCCATTGATCAGTGGGTAGACCTAGATTAGAAAGAGCACGTAAGTTTTTAGTATATCTACATAAAATCTCAATGAGCTTTCTGTCTCTTGAGTTGGCGTTTGAATGTTGAGAAGTGATTTCAAATGATGGCTAATTAATAACTTCTTATTATTATATCTATCGCAAAGAAGCTGCCACGCATTGGAGTAATTAGTAGATGATAACTCAATATTTGAAATAATGCGCGCGGCCTCGCCCTCAAGGTAGGATACCAAATAGTGAAATTTTTGAATCGTAGGTATGCGTACATTGTTATGGATTAAATTAGAAAAGGTATCACGAAATTCAAGCCAACGGAAGAAAGACCCAACAAATTTTGCTATTTGAATTTGTGGTAATCTTACACCAAATTCATTATGGTCGAGAGAACATTGAGCTTCTTGAAATAAGGATTCTCGTCTTTTCCTTTCTTGGTCAAGAGTTTTTATCTCATTTTGGCCTTCAATCAAACTCTTAGCTGCTGCTAAATAACGAATTATAGTTTGGTCAATGTTATCACGACATTCAATTTCTGTTTCCAAATTTTCAGAATTCAAAATCTCTATTTGAGTCTGCAACTTATCAAATTTGGTTGACAAGCTCTCAAAACGCCCGAGTTTTATTGACAACTCAGTGTATTCGATAGCTGTCAAAGAAGTTTGCTTTGCAATACTATCTAAATAATTCTTAAATTTAGTTATTTGCCCTTTAATTGAACTACGCCTTGTAAGTAGAACGTTAAGTTCAGATGCACTAGCACCTTCTTGATACGACATTTCGAATGTCTATTTAAAATAAAAAACGTTAAAGAAAGTAAAACAAAAGTAAACACAATATAAAGTTAGTAAAAAAGTTATGTTAAGTTAAGAATAAGTCGCAAAGCAAACCTTTGAAAGGGTTTAAAAATATTAAATATTCTGGCTCACGTTCCTTCCTCCCTTAGCGGCACCAAGGTCACCGACGCGCAGCCGGCCGACAGTAGGTCAAACTCGAAATCAGCTGATCCGGCGTTTGCTTGTTGGTTGTCCAACCTGGAATAGTCGGCCAATCCACTGAGTTTCGAAGTACAATTTGGTGCGAAACAGTTATATTCAATAACTAATTGCTTTTAGTTTAGACTGTTTAATGAATTTACTGATTTAAGAACTTATTTAACGATAATTTAACACTTGAAAAGTCTAGAAAGAGGAAAAAATAAAATGTAGGTAGGTATCTTTAGACGCAAATTTATATAGGAAAAAAACCGCCTTTTTGCACAGGTGTTTTAGGAATTACGGTAAAATGCTATTATAGGAACACTAGGATATGGTAACAAGGCACTCATCTGATTTATTACGCTGCGAGGTGATGCTTATGCTGCGACACTGCTCGGCGCGATGAACTGAACCTCTTGCATTATCAGTTATCCGTCCACTTTTTCACCGCTTACTTTTTTCAAATTTTGTTCTTGAATAATCTTGACTGCAATCTTGAATAAATCGAAGCTGCACTCTGTGCTTTTTGTAGTAGTGATTTGCGATTTCAAACACGACGACACACGAAGATTTTCAAATCGCACTATCTAAATTTTCAATTGCGATATTTTTGCTTTATCACGTCGGGGTCACCATTTTATGTCTCGTAGTGGACACGATGGAGCTTAATAAACACTAATTAAACTCGTTGATTAAGATATAATCAATTTATTACGAATAATTAACAATAGCGTGCGTTCGTTAGCAGTTGTGGTGGGTAAGCAACCTGTGGTGGGTATGTTTGAGTGACTACTGGACTCCTTGTGAAATGAAATAGCAGTGTTGGTCTTTTGTGTCATGTTGTGGCCAATTTGTGTTAAGGCTTTAACAATTTTTATTATTTAAGAAATAAGATAAGTTTTATGATTTATATTTTTTAAGTTAGTTTTATTTAGTTTATAAGTTAGTAATAAGTTCTATTTTCCTAATCTTATTCATAAAGACTGTAACGAACCCCCCTTTTTAGGTTAGGATTTTACTTATAAAATCCACTAATTTACGAAATAATCTAAGTGAGCTTAAAATCTTTCACATGCCAGGTCCCTATATTGCGCCCTGTCATGTCTTCAAGTTCGTAAACTAGTTTTGATTTTTTTGTAACAACCCGACGTTTTAGAAATTTAGGTGCTAGCTTTTTCGAGAATTTATTGTCCTTGTCGCTTTGGTAGAAAGTCCTTTTCCAAACAATATCACCTACGTTGAAGTCTACGTTTTTACGGCGAAGGTTGTAATTAGAACTATTTCTAGAGTGAGCCATAATCAGTGATAGTTGAACTTTATCGAATAATTTATGTAGCACACCAAAATTTTCTGCGTAGCTGTCTCTAGGTGTGAATATGATGTAGTTTTCTAGATCGCGATCGGCGTCTATATAATGTGAACCACAAACAACAAGCTCACGTCCGTAGACTAAGAATGATGGTGTAAATCCCGTCACTTCACTTACGGCACTGTTTATAGCGAATTGAATCTTGGAAACGTTATTATAACGTTCTACCGTATTTATCTGCGGAGTGTACAAGGGAGTATAAAAAACGTTTGGGATATTATAATTTTCAAATAGCTTTTTCATTGTGACACTGATAAATTGACGGCCATTATCCATTAAAATAGTACAACCCTCTGGCACCATAGCAATGCCCAGCACGTCATGGCGACGGGCCAATGATGGGAGTCTGCCTGCCCTGTCAAACTTAATAATCTCCAGGCGCCGAAATAACAACATTTTTGAGAATAAAACAATAACATTATGAAAATATTCATGGAAAAATCAAGTGTACATACGTGTACAATTTTAAGACAATTCTATGTTTAATTGTGTATACTAAGTATATATTTAATTTATTTTTTAATAATGTACACTCACTTTTTTCGACGCCACATGTCGCAGTCCGCCGGCCCATCCATCTCGCCGGCAGTAAATAATGACGTAGGATTTGTGCAGTGCCCACAGTGCCCCCAGATGCGTATTTTTAAAAACAACAGGGGCCTCATCCTCATCCGTGCGGTCTATCCCGGTTGTGAACCCACACCGGTGTGTGGGGTCCCAGGCCCATTCAGCCTGACAGACCCACACAAACACAAAATTCATCATGTACTCCACATTTAACATACACTCCGCCCCAAGGTTCCCAGGGGGAACCATTCTGGAAAACCCTGGGAAACTTAAAGGGGCACTGCCCCATCTTAAAGCGGATACCACGCGGCGCCCGCAATAACGTCGCTGAAAAACTCTCAAAAATAATAGAAACATCAGATAACTCCAATTGCGCCTGGGAGGCACTTTTCAGGTTTCCGTACGACACTTTACATGTGAACAGAAACAATCACAAAAAATCATTAACATCTCTTTTTTTTTAAATTTAGCCTCATAATTTTAATCTCTTATAAAACAAAATTGTTCGGTACAACACCAAATTAAAATTTCTAATCAAAAACTTGTAGAAAGCAGCAAATACACAAAAGTAGAGTCGAAAGTAAGTGACGGAGACCTGAAAGGGGCTACACAATTCCTTTTCTCAAGCGACGCAATCGCTCTCGACTCGCCCGAGGTTTTCGGCTCTAAAAGGTAAACACCCGTTTCCTCTCAATACTCTCTGCCTTCCACCAGCACCACAGCCCGATGACCAACACATCGAGGTCATCGGAAAAGACGTCCCAGCGGCTGTGATGTTGTTTATTAAAGCTTTCTTTAATATACTCGTATGTTCTATGTTCTTTTCTGTTGTTGTGCCTCCTCTTTAGAATGGCGAGGTTATTTCAAAAGTAGATGTAAAGAACGCCTTTAACTCGGTGGATAGAGGCGCCATGCTGGGAGAGGTTAGAGAAGTCATACCAGAGATTTATCCGTACATGTGGCAGTCCTACAGCTGCCCATCCAATCTCATTTATAAAGATCACTTTCTAGAGTCCGCTGTAGGCTGCCAACAGGGTGACCCCCTTTGGGCCCGCCATCTTCAGTTTGGCCATACATAAAATTATATCATCACTAGAATCAAAATTAAACACCTGGTACCTCGATGACGGCACACTGGGAGGCGAAGCAATAACGGTACAAAAGGATTTTTTTACTCTTTCGGAAAAACTTCATTCAGTTGGTCTCGAACTAAATTTCAGTAAATGTGAACTTTTCATTCTTGACCACGTAAATTCGAAAACAGAAATAATTTCTAAATTTATCGTGTTAGCGCCAAAATGTTAACATTTTAAACAAAAGATAATCTCCGCCACCTTGGAGCACCAGTACTCGAGGAAGCCTTTCCAGAAATTTTAGACGAGGAAAAATGCAATTTTTTCGAAACTATCACACATCTCAGCAAAATTAACACACATAATTATTATGGCCTTTCAAATTATCCGTTTTTGTTTGTTTGTACCGAAATTCACCTACTATTTGAGATGCAGCCCCTTTTGCGTCCAAGCGGCACTTTTGGGGCCCATTGATACAATGACAATGATAGAAGTCCTAAATTGTCCTATAACAGATCCTGGCTCCAGGCCTCGCTCCCAATTAGATTTGGGGGACTAGGACTCAGAAAAGTAAGCAGTGTCGCATTGCCTGCCCGTTTGTCTTCCGTCCACAGCATCGAGGTCTTGTATAAGAAAATTATCCATCCTTCTTTGGGTGACATTGAGACCTCATGCTGTTGAGAAGCCAAGCAGGCATGGAGACTGACCTGCCCGAGCCAAGATCTACTGAAGGACCCGACAGTCCAGAGACAATGGGATGAGCCGCTATGCAAGCTCACACAGAAACTGTTAGTAGACACATGCTCGAATGAAACGGAACGAGCTAGTTAAGGAGGCTAGCCCAAGCCCAATACGCTTTGTAAGCAATATCTAACGTCCTACTTTAGATATTGCAGCGTTAGTTATAATATAGTATATAAGATAGCATCTAAGTTAGATTCATTGTATAATTGTACTTAGAACGTAAGGCTGCCCAATTGTAGATTAAATATATTTTTAGTTAATCTCCGCTCCTATTATTTAATTGGCGCAGCCGGTAGGATCCCATAAGTTGGGTCGCGTTTTTTTATAGACTAAAAGTAGTAGTTAAAAATTTGCACCTAACGTCCGTTTCAACGGTTAGTCTGGGATCACCGAACAAACACATTTATTAAATAATTACGGAACCAGGAAGCAGCCTAACAGAGTGTACAATAGTTTCATATCATGGGAGTAACTGCGGGTCTGTGAGTAAAACTTTTCACCTTCCTTTCGTTTTCCTTTATTAACTCTTTATAAATATATGTGTTATTAGGGATTAGCCAACGCCTTTTTAACATTTAGGGAATTTTCATATTTGTGTTAAAAGGGATTAGCCAACGCCTTTCTAACATTTCGGAAATTCTTAAATTAATAAATAATTGTGTTTTTAGGGATAAGTCCTTTGAATATTTCGAGAATTTCTCAAGTTAATTTTGAATAATTTTGTTATAAGGGATATTAGCCAATGCCCTATTAACATCGAAACCAAGCAAAGTTGATTTTATTTTGGTAATATTAGTGGTTTTAAAAAAAAAAAAGGTCTTTTTATTTTATTAATATTCTCGACATTTAAGTGCTATTTGAATTGTGTTTTTTTTAATAAATCAATTTAACGTACAATCAGTTATCTATTTGCCATTTTGTGGTGTTTTGTTTTGTAATTGAATACTAGATACGCGTAATAATGGAAAATATAACTCGCGTACCCACCGAAATGGTGAACATGATCCCTATATTTGAGGGGGAATCTAGGCAATTGTCGTTGTATATAAAAAGATGCGAATACATTCTGCAAATGTTTAGTGGGGGAGAAGCACAAAACATTTATCTATTTCATCTCTTGACTAGTAGACTGGCAGGTGCAGCGGCTAGTTTAGTTGGGGAAAGGGATCAAATTGATTCTTGGGTTAGCCTGAAAGAGCTTCTAACTCAGCACTTCGGAGACCCAAGAACCGAGGAATGTCTCTTTTTAGAATTAGAAGCACTACAAATAATGAGGGGAGAGAGTTATTCCGATTTTTGTCATCGGGTTCAAAGATTACGAAGCATTTTATTTGCCAAAATTAATGAAACCATTCCAGACGCAGCGGTTAGAAGAGGTAAACAAGATATTTATACTCATGCGTCATTGAACGTATTTCTTTATAATTTACCTCCCCATTTAGTTAGGTTAGTTCGCCAACAAAGTAACTTAACGTTGGAAGATGCTAACAAGATAGTCCTGGCAGAACAAAACTTCCAGACTGTCTACGAACATAGGGGTAGAGGCAGAGAGTTTAGGAACCCCCCGGTAAACAACCGGCCCTTGAATCAGTGGCAAAATAACGCATCTAGACCCAATAGAATAACCAGTTTTGGCAATAATAACCGAAACTTAGAGAGGAATTTTTCGCCTAATTTAGATAATAACTTTAATTCAGCAAATTCGTCTTTACAGTCGCGTAATAGTTTCCGATCATCAAACACATTACGCAATAATAATCAGTGGCAACAACCGGCGTTCAGGTCAACGCCTGTGCAAAATCAGCATTTTAGGGACAATGCACCGCGTAATCCGAGCAATTCGTCATATGTTGGGTCAGGTAGCAACACTGACGTAACTATGAGGACGGCTAGTTCCAGACGGGTCAATTACACTGAGAGTAATCCGATCGACAGTCAGTCTGGCGAGTTTATAAACAATAACAATGAGGAGATAGCGGGGCCTTCTTCGGGATACGATAGGGTAGAAAATTTTCACATTATGGCCTCAGAACGGGAGACAAAATAGTTTTAAATTGTAGTAATAAACTCAATTTACCTCACATTAGAATACCGGAACTTCAGGCAATCTTTATGCTAGATACGGGGAGCACAAGATCATTTATAAGTCCTCAAAAAGCAAACGATTTTTACGCTCAATTTAAGCAAATCGAACTATTCGAGGTAGTCAGTACTCATGCATCGAGCAAACATAATGAGGTTATCCATATAACATTACCCAATACTGACGAAACTCATAAGTTTTATGTTTATAGCGTGGATAGTAGGTATGACGGATTAATAGGTAGCGATTTACTGAAACAATTAGAGGCAAAAATCGACATGAAGTCGCAAACTTTATTTACGAATAGGACTAAGATACCTATTATTGATTCACCACCCATGAGGCTGACTTACGAGTTACCGGGTCGTAGTGAGTTAAGAGTTAGGCTTCCCGTCAATTTATTAGATGGCGACGGAATTTTAGAATATGTTAGGTTCACTAATGGTGTTAGGATGCCTGACGCATTAGTTAGATGTGATAAGGGCTTTACTACCACAGTTAATCAAAACTGTAACGAAGAACAGATGACTTTGACGGTGACGTCACCGTTCCGGGTAGAACCGTATAATTTTAATAATAGATTAGAACTAAATTATTCAGGGGATAGTAGCGAAATAGAGCATTTATTAACAAATAATTTATCAAAACTTAGATTAGAGCATATGAACGAGGAGGAAAAGGCAGTAATAGAGGGTATCTGTAGGGAATATAGGGATATTTTCTATAGCGAGGACATCCCATTGTCGTTTACAAATCAAGTCAAACACGAAATTCGAACGACAAATGAAGATCCCGTATTCATTAGGGCCCATAGGTTACCGCCATCTCAGACCACAGAAATAAAGAGTCAGGTCAATAAGATGCTAAGGGACAACGTAATTCAAGAATCTCACTCTCCCTGGAGTGCACCAGTCCATCTAGTACCGAAAAAAGTAGACGCATCGGGTAAGCAAAAGTGGAGAATGGTCGTCGATTATCGCCGGCTTAATGAGATAACGGTAGACGATAAATACCCCCTGCCAAATATAAGCGATCTATTTGATATGTTAGGGAAGAGTACATACTTTACAACCCTAGATTTAGCCAGTGGGTACCACCAAATTGAGGTCAAGGACTCCGACAGAGCATAAACTGCCTTCAGCACACCGTTCGGACATTATGAATTCAATAGAATGCCGTTTGGTTTGAAGACAGCACCTGCTACGTTCCGAAGGGCGATGGATAACGTTCTAAGAGGCTTACAGGGACTACATTGCCTGGTTTACTTAGATGACGTCATCATATTTTCAAAAAGCCTACCCGAACACGTACAGAAACTTAGAGCGGTATTTGACAGATTTCGCCAAACTAATTTAAAGGTCCAGTTAGATAAGTCGCATTTTCTTCGTAAAGAGGTTCTCTACCTAGGCCATACAGTAACCAGCGAAGGTCTTAAACCGAATGATGATAAAATAAATGCTGTGCTTAACTACCACACAACAACGACAGAAATAAAAAGGTTTCTGGGGTTAGTCGGATATTATCGTAAGTTCATTAAGGAGTTCGCGAAACTGACCAGACCTCTAACGTCTTGTTTAAAAAAGGGTCGTAAAATAATATTAAATGATGAATACAAAAATAGTTTTGAGTCATGTAAAAAGGTCTTAACAAACGCACCCTTGTTACAGTTTCCTGACTTTAATAAGGAATTCATTCTTACCACAGATGCATCAAATTTTGCATTAGGAGCCGTGTTATCCCAGGGAACACCACCCTTAGACAGACCAATAGCTTTCGCCAGTAAAACCTTAAGCGAAACCGAGTCCAAGTATAGCACAATCGAAAAAGAGCTTTTAGCAGTAGTTTGGGCAGTAAAACATTTTAGGCCATATCTTTATGGGAAAAAGTTTCAAACAGACCATCAACCTTTAGCTTGGCTTCACTCATTGCAAGAGCCAAATAGTAAGCTCACACGATGGAGATTGCGTCTCCAGGATTATACTTTTGAGACAAAGTATAAAAAGGGTCTTCAAAACACAAATGCAGACGCTTTATCTAGGATAGTTACCAATACATTAGATGACGATATGGAATCAATGTTTGTTAACGTAGAGGATAGTGAAAAATTACAGGACGTAGTTAGGGAATTAGAAGAAGATATAGTTAAATATAGTAATAGGGAGCCAGAGTTAGAGACGATGAGCATTTCGGACTCTGACACTGGAGCCACAGCCCATTCATTATCTAACAGGGAACATGAAGGGATCCCGATATTGAATGAGGCTATAGACACAAAGCCTAAGCAAATTATAGTTTACAAGTGGTTTATGGATAAAATCGCAGTAAAGGACCTATCAAATAAAAAACAAAGGATCCTAGAAGTTCACATGCCATTGCACAAGGAACATCTCGTCAAAGATTTTCTAAAAGAATATGTAGATTTTAAGCATAAATATTTGATTCACTTTGAAGACATTTTATTCAGACCAATATTTGTCAAAGTCTTCACGCAACTTTACAAAAAAGATACGATGAACTTAATAGAGTGTACTGAAAAAGTCGTTAATTTGTCAGATTCCGAAACAGACCAGGTAGATTTAATACGTAAATATCATGAAGGCAAAACCTGTCATAGAGGCATTAATGAAACTTATACGCAACTTAGGAGAAATGACTGGTGGACTAATATGAAAGAGACTATAACTGCTGTCATAAATGGATGCGAGAAATGTAAGAAAATAAAGTATGAAAGAAAACCTATTAAGCCACCCATCCAATTAACACAAACACAACAAGCACCATTCGAAGAATTATTTATAGATTTATTGTTTATTGAGGGCAAATATTATTTAACTATAGTAGACGCATTCAGCAAATTGGCTCAGGCAATTTACATCCCCAACAGAAGCACGCCTGAAGTTGTTAGAGCCATAATAAAGTACTTCAGCATGTATGGGGTCCCCTCAAAAACCAACAGTGACTCTGGCGCTGAATTTAATAATGAATTACTTAAACTTTATAAGATAGATATTCATGTAGGCACCCCTAACAATCCTACGTCAATGGCAGTAGTCGAAAGATTTCATTCAACCATAATTGAAATCTACCGCATAGCTAAATACGAAAGGAACGATCAGGATGCTTGTTCAGTAATGTCATACGCTATCATGGCCTATAATAATACAATTCATAGCGCCACAAACTTTACACCATTCGAAATAGCATTTGGACACACTGAGTCGGGCAACATGTTTGACATCGATAGGGAAAAATGTCTACTGCAAAAGCTAGTACAGGATCATAGCAAAAGATTAAAATATTTATATGATTACGTTAAGGGTAAATTGGAATCAGATAAGGTAGTCGTAAGAGAAAAGAAGGGTGGAGAACAACCACCAGAAATAAAAGTAGGTAACAAAATTTTTATGAAAAATACTTGAACCAGAAAGGCAAAAGACTTACCTAGATTTGAGGAAGCGATGGTAATTGGGGAATGCAGTAGGAATATTATTCCCGTAGAAATAGGTAAACGTAAATCTAAAGTTGCAATAAAAAATATTAAACGCCCTCCACAGGTTGTTCGCGATGATGCTAGCCCTAGCCGGTCAGGCATTGGGTCTGAATTTTCAAAAGCTAGATCCAAATCCAGGAATAGCGCCTATTCGGATCGGGACAGCAGTGAGGAGGATTGACCACTGGAGCGTCATCAAAACATTAGATTTAGAATTATTAGCGAAACAGTTAGATAATAATATAGAAGAATATCATAGATTAAAGGGCTTAGTTTATAAACAAAGCGAAACTCGCAAAGAACGAGTTCGCAGTGAGATGTGGTTTTAATTTTCATACATAAGTTTCCCAAATAGTCATAATATTTAGTCATTAATATCATGCCCTCCCAATATGCATTGATGTCATAAAATACCACTAGTTTCCACTCGTCTCTTATCAACTTCATATTGCTCATCTTATCAAAATAAATGGTTTGACTATCTTTTAGGCTGGTGGTGCTATAGCTGCCTTGCGATGGTGTAATTGGTAGTAGGATGAACATAAGAGCCATGGTTATAAAAAATGATCGTCTTGATTGATTCACTGGTTTCTTGGGGTCGTTGGTTCTTGATGGGTCTTTAGTTGGAGGTTTAGTCATTGGTTGGTTTGGTGGTGTTTTTGGTTGGTTTGGAGACATGTCTGGTAACTTTGCAGTTTCCTCTTCTTGGTAAATAGGAAGAGATGAAATTTTCGTAATTGGCCTCTTTAATATGCCTGTTTTGGTTTTTAGAGTGACTACTCTTACAAGGCCGTCGCTCCCAGGGTGTATTTCTAGTACTCTCCCGAGAGCCCACTTCCCAGGGGACACGTGTACGTCTTGAATGATAACTATATCATTCATCCGGATATTATTTTTTGGTTGACGCCACTTCGAACGTGTCGTTAATTGTGTCAGATATTCAGATTGCCATCTCTTCCAAATATCCTGGTAAATTTTTTGAATAAGCCGCCACCTGGTGCGCTCATCCTTTTCTGTTTCTATGATGGTTAGTAGGGGTCCGCTAGTGAGAAAATGTGATGGTGTTAAAAAATCTAAATCATCTGGATCTTCGGTAATTGCACACAATGGTCGTGTGTTCAAGCAGCCCTCTAACTGAGTTAATAGAGTCATAAATTCTTCGTAGGTCAACTTTTGGTCCCCGAGAACCCTACGTAGATGGTACTTAAGACTCTTGACTGCAGCTTCCCAGATTCCTCCTGCGCTTGGCCATGATGGTGCATTGAAATGCCATTCTATTTGCATGTCTGCTAAATGTTGGTAAGAAGCTTCATCCAATGTTTGTTTTATACTAAAATATTCTTTTTGTATGATGTTGTTAGCACCTACGAAGTTGGTACCATTGTCACTATAAATGTGCTGCGGAGTCCCCCGACGTGCAGCCATTCTTCGGAGCGCAGCTATGAATGATGACGATGTGAGGTCAGATACTAATTCGAGGTGTACTGCCTTTGTTGCTAAGCACACAAAAACAGCAATATAACCTTTGGTGCACTTAACACCGCGGCCTTTGTTACTCTTAACATCCACGTACCCAGTAAAGTCGACTCCAACGTGATAAAAGGGGCGTGCCTGATTGGTTCGAGCAACTGGTAAATCAGCCATTAATTGATTTTGGTTTTCAAATTTAGCGCGTCGGCATCTCACACACTGGCGTAATCTTTTTTTCACAGCATTATTTCCACCTATGATCCAAAATTGCCTTCTTAACCACGCTAGCGTCAGGCGAGGTCCTCCATGGAAAGTTAGTTTGTGTATATGGTCAATAATAGTATCTGTTAAATGGTTATGGTTTGGTAATATGATCGGGTGTTTCATTTCCTCACTTATGTTTGCATGTTTTATTCTTCCGCCGACTCGTAATACGCCGGCCTGGTCTAAATAAGGATTTAATGGTAATAAACGGCTTTTAGCGTTCAGTCTGGTTTGTTTTTGAAGATCAGTTATATCTTCGGAAAACTCTATTTTCTGCACATGGTTAATTAAAATGTTGTTAGCCTTTTTCAGTTCTCCTATAGTTAGGTATGATGGTTTGTTTTGGTCACGTGAGATTGCGCGTAGCATCCATGCGATGACTCGACACATTCGTATGTAATTGCTGTGTCTAGCTATCAAGTTTCCTATTACGTCGCTGTCATATGGTCTGGTGATTACGTTTGTTTGGTACTGTTTGCGTATTTCTTCTTGAGTGACATATTTTGTTTTTTCAATAGGTTGGTGGTTACTTTGCTGCCGAAGCCAGTTAGGGCCATTCCACCAAAGTGAATGCTGAGTAAGTAGTTCTGTGGTTATTCCTCTGCTTGCTGGATCTGCCGGGTTTTCCTCAGATTTTACGTAATTCCAGTTATCTTTTCGAATCGTTTCCGTGATTTCTTTGACCCGGTTGGCTACAAATGGTTTCCAGCGGTTTGGATCGCCGTTAATCCATCCTAAAACCGCTGTAGAGTCCGACCATCCAAATGTTTTTATGTTATGTTCTGAAAGGCATGCTTGTACTGTTTTCATTAACTTGGTCAATAACTGTGCAGCACATAGCTCGAGTCTTGGTAATGTAATATTTTTGTTTACTGGCACTACACGTGACTTGGCTGAGACAATTACTACTGAAGCTGGGTCCTGGGGATTTGGTTGAGTCTTGCAATAAATCACGCAAGCGTATGCTTTGGTTGAGGCGTCGCAAAATCCATGTAATTCTAGATTGTCATTTTGCTTACATTTCAGCCATCTTGGTATTTTTATTTTATTTATTAATTGCAAGTCTACTATATGTTGATTCCACTGTTGGTTAATCTTGTCTGGTAAATTGTCATCCCATTTAATGTCAAGTCGCCAAATGGATTGAAATAACAATTTGAGCGTAATGGTTACAGGTGACAGCCACCCCAGGGGGTCAAACACTGTCGATATCTCTGAGAGAAGTTTTCTTTTGGTTACATGGGAGGTTGGTTCTGGAGAAATTTTGCTCTCAAATGTGAATTGGTCATTTAAAGGAATCCATTTTAACCCCAGGGTTTTAGTTGATTCTTGGTGTTTGAAATCAAATGATTGGTTATTATCATTCGACAGATTCGCCATCAGTTTAGGTTCGTTCGATTTCCATTTGCGTAAGTTAAAACCACCTGCTTTAAATAATGCGATTAGCTCCGCTTGTAGGTTTTCAGCTGATTCTAAAGAATGCTGACCATGCAAAATATCATCCATGTACAGATTGTTCTCTACAGCTTTAGCTGCTTCAGGGTACCTATGAGCTTCATCTCTTGCTAACTGCTTCATGCAGCCTTGGTTCCATAGGTAACGGTGGTTAGTTGGTATTCACATAAACGGTCGGTCTGATAGTCTCTCCATACAATTTTTTGGTAATGCTGGTCAAGTGCGTTCACGAGGATCTGTCTGTACATTTTTTCAGCATCCGCCACATATCCTACTTTATACTGTCTCCATTTGATAATTATCGCCATTAAATCATGTTGAAGATTTGGCCCACTAAACATGAGGTCATTCACACTATACCCAGTGGACGTTTTCGCTGATCCGTTAAAAACGATTCGGATTGCAGTTGTTGTGGACTCGGGTCGTCTTACACAATGGTGAGGGAAAAAGTACTCATTGGCTTGGTTACTAAGGCTCTTTTTCATGTGACCTAGATTCAAATACTCATTCATGAATTGTTTGTAATCTGTTGCTAACTGGTTATTTTTACGAAATTTATTTTCTAATTGATGAAATTGGGCGATGGCCTTTGATTTTGATTCGCCTAATTTCTCATTGGCATCTGGTATCATCGGTAATCTAACGATGTAACGGCCATCTGGTTGGCGTTTTGTTTCTTTTTGGTACTGGTCCAGACAGAATAATTCTTCCTTGGAGTGGTTTTCTGGTTCATCGGTCACATCTTCTATCTGCCAAAATTTCTTGAAGTCATCACAGTTTAAAATGACATTGCAATAGTATGACTTCACATTACCACATAAAATCCATCCTAGCTGCGTTTGTTGAGTAATAGGGTGAGTTTTGTCTTCTCTGATTATTCCCTCCATTATGATCTCTGCATACACGTCTGCTCCAAGTAACAGATCAACAGAACGGCTTTGGTTAAAGTTGGGGTCTGCAAGTTGTAAGTTTGCGAGACAGGGCCAAGCTGGTTTGGTAAAGGATTGTTGTGGTAATTTCTTAATTAAATTTTTCATGATAAATGTATCAACGGTCATGGTGAAATTGTTATATAATGATGCTATGGTTATGGTGATAACTCCTTTACACATATTTTCCTTTGCTCCTATTCCAAAGATAACGCCTTTACATCTTTGGCGAGAGATTCCTAGTTGTTGTGCTGCGTATTCTGAGATCAGAGATGTTTGAGATCCCTGGTCAATTAGGATCCTCATCTTTTTATAAGTCCCGTCACCTGCTAGGACATTCACTTCGGCGGTCGCTAGCAGTATGTCGGTCATTTGCTGATCGTCTCTAGCCACATGTGACACAATTTTTGTAGGATTATGCTGTGCGCTGTGAGTTTGGTTGGTAACAGCATTTGTCGTCATGTAAACGTTGTGCAATAGTGAATTATGCTTTTCATTGCAATGTCGACATGTTTTGTGCGATTTGCACTCATTTCCATTGTGGTTAATTAAGCAGTTTTTGCATATATTCCATTGCGAAATTAATTTCCTTTTCTCTTGATTGCTGGATTCCCGAAATTTATCACATTGGAATAATAAATGATTTTCATTGCAAACTATGCAATTCTGGTTAGTTTGCTGGTAAGTTTTGGTTGTAGCATGGTTAATAAATGGTTTATTCTCTACGTATCTGGTTTGGTTAAATGGTCTGTTCTCAACGTTTCTGGTTTGGTTAAATGGTTTATATTCTACATGTCTGGTCTGGTTACTTGGTGTGTATTCAACGTGTCTGGTTTGGTTAAAGTTTGGTTTCTTAGTAAATGGTTTTATATTCTGGTTACCATTGCTTGTAGACTGGTTATAATGGTGTGGTTGGTTGTAATGGTTGGTGGTTGATCTGGTTATCTCGTTCTTTCGGCGGGCGGTCTCTAAAGCAATGAATTTTTCTTCTAGATAAGACAGGAAATCTTGTAAACTTGGTAAATCTCTCGGTTCTTGCAATGAATTGATATAATCGCTGTGTGTTTCTGTGTCCAGTTTCTGTGACATCAGGTAAACAATAATTGGGTCCCAGGAAGACGTACTAATTCCAAGGTTTTTAATCGCGTTGAGACATTCATTGATAACATCATGAATCCTTTTTATGTTGGTTGCTGTTTGATGCTGCATGGTTGGTAATGACATAAGTACATTCATATGTGAGTTGAAAATGAGTTTTTTATTATTGTACCTTTGGTTTAGTATGTCCCAACAGGTTTGGTAATTGGACGAACTAATTTGGAGATGCTGGATTAATTTATCAGGTTCTCCGCGCAGTTTGCCTTTCAAGAACTGCATCTTTTGCGCTTGAGACATGGATTTGTTTTTATGTATAGATTCTATAAACAGGTCTTTAAATGATATCCATTGTTGGTAATTCCCATGAAATATTGGAATGTCCATCTGTGGTGTTGAGTTTTCTCTATGACAGGCATTCCACATTCTATTGTTTATAGATTTCTTAATATCATAATATTCGCTCTCGTAGTTCGCAAAAAGTTCTTCATATTTGCTATCCGCTCTCTGAAGATTGCTATCAATCTCCCAATGCAGAGAGTCAATAGCTGCCCAGCGTACTTCTATTGCCTTTAAAGCGTCTTGAAACTCCCATCTTTCAGATAAAACGTTGATATTTATATTCGAGATGGTACGAATAAACGCTTTGAAGTTGCTTTGCTGTCTGCGCATCATTTCGTCGATTTTACTTGTGCCATCGACGTCATGAAAAACAAATCGTGGTAAGACTTGCTTTGGTAGATTGCTTCTAGGTGGTGGAACTTCCTGCCCAGACGTACTTGGATTATTAGCATCCTCCTTGGTTAATGAGGATGGTGTTGGTGGTGGCTGGGTTTCCCCCACAGTTGGTAGCAGCGATGGTGATGGCGAGCGTTTAGCTTCAAGATTTTTCAATAAAAAAGCTTTCACGTCTTCATAGAACACTTGTGTCTTCCTGAATGAATCGTCTTCGAAGTACTGGTTATCTTCAGTTTCGTCACAAATGTTCATCAACTTTTCGTGGTTCATCGAAAAGTCGGTCCAGAAGTTTTTCAGAGTAATTAGACGACGTTCGATACTCTCCCGGGTTTTACGTTCCTTCCCTTCTTTTTTAAAGTTAATATACAACTTGTTCATGCTTTCCATGATTTCTTGTTGAGTAGCAAATAATTCCATCTTGGTAGTCATATTGGTAAATGACGTTTATTACGGACGAAAAAAAAGGAAAGATCTTACTTGTGTATATCTTGGCTCACAGCGTCTGGTAGGCAAGTGATGGAGGTTAACGAGTGACAACTCCGCCCTGGTTGGCAGCACTCGTGGTGGTTGACGAATGACACTTCAGCTCCTGGTTGGTAGCACTGGTGGTTGTGGATGAATGACAATCCCGCTCTTGGTTGGCAGCACTATCACTCACTGATTATTCGATTTTCAAAGAAAAATCTCCAAAATTGGTTAAGTCACTGGTTACACGAAAAGAAAAGTCACTGACACGTCCGGTTCAAAGTTCACAACGACGCGCGACGCGGCAGATCCCACCTTTCCGAAGGCTCGAAGGACCAAATCTGTAGGGTGTAAATCCCACAAAATAAAATGGTAAAAAATGGTGAAAATGTTGTATATTAAGAAACTAGTAAAAATGGTTAAATTATGGTGAAAATGGTAAGATGGTGAAATGGTATGAGAGCACGCGGAGCGAATGGTTTCCGAACGTGAACTGATGATTTAAATTATTAACAAAGCTACGAAGTTATAATTTAGGTCATTAATAAAATGCTGATCGCGCGCTCTGCAGATCAATGCACTGTACTTTGTACAATCAATTACTGAAAAAAATAAAGACAAAATAAGTGATAGTGACCTCAAAGATGCCGCACTATTACTTTTTACAAACAATTTCTTCGCTCCGGACTGCCCAGACACCCTTTCAGCCCTTCTTAATAAACATCCACCTACAGCAGCAAAGAGTAACCATCGAGTTTCTTGCCGGTGTCTCCTCTATCGGAAACAATCTTCGAGCCGGTGGTAGAGTCGTTTATTTATGATATTTACTATCATAGCATAATTTACGTAAGTTTATTTTTATTTAGTATATTTTTGCCATAATTATTTATTTTGTATTTGACTTATCATAAGTACTTTTTATAAGTCTATAAGAATAAATACATTTTTTTCCTTACTTTACTTTTACCAGCCTCCCAGTTTCTCCTGTTTCATCTGACATTCCCTATCTTTTTACAACCGCTGAAGTGCGAACTGCTTTGTTTTCGTTTAGGAACGGTTCTGCCGGTGCCCATACGTCGATTTTTAGTAATTAGCCGATCGAAAGTAAATTTTGGTACATTTACAAAAACTGTCTCAGTGACAAAAGACAGTACCAGTTAAAATAATGTAACATCCAACACTCTCGATCTGTGAACATGCGCGTAAGCGGATAGTTGAAACTCGATCGTCCCAGTTGCTTGTACGCCTTGTTATCTGCGCTCTTAGTGTATACATTGAAAACAAGCGAAATTGTATGTAATTTTCCCTAATTTTTAAAATTTGTTGTGGAATCGAGTAATTCAGGTAAGAACCATCATTTATTGATATATTTGAATAGCGTTTTCTTATACCATTTGTAGAACATCAAAGATGGGCAGTTTAATAAAGAAAATTGTATTTTGTTTTGATATTCATAAGACCTTTTGTTATATTGTTTCTGTTGTATTGTATAATTCATTTATTAAGGTACATAATGACGTATAATTAATATGCGGAGCTGCGGATCAAATCCAATTCAATTAATTTCAAATATATTTATTATCCCTTTACAATCACAGGTATTTAAGGCTAATCTTAGTCTAGACAATATTTTTTGAGGGACTGGTGCCTGAAATAGGTTTCAAAATAGAAACCTGTCCTACAGGGGATTGATTATAAGGTGCTTTAAAAACAGTCTCAATTTCATACTATCCTAAAACAATGCGAAACTAACGCTACCTACTCAAATTCGTACTATGACCTTCACATAAACAGTCCTGCTTAGTGCCGGGAAAGAACGAAGGTTTTTCATGCTAATGTCTATTTCCTGCTGAAAGCAAGAAAGAGATACTGCCATATAATCGGTATAGCGCTATCTCTTTTATCTGATACGTCAAGTTGTCGTTCAGAAACGTGCTATACCAAGTTGCCAAATGGTATGAAATAAAATCCTGAAATAAAAATACTCGTCATAATTATGCTAATATATTATATTGCTGAGAGCAAAGATTTTGCAATTAAATAATTCACTTAAGGTGGCAGTCAATTTTACTCAAGGGTTTTATCATTCGGCCAGTTGCTGGGCAACGAGGTCCGTAACTTAAAAAAAAGATAAATAATATTGATTTGTCATTCACTCAATCGGTATTACAAGGTGCATTTTGACAACTAGTAAAACTGAAATAACGTTGTTTGATGACGTCATCAAATTGTTTTGAAAAGGCTTCTCTTTGACTGCTAATTGACGATTTTTTGATATTTGTATCCACTTTCATGGACTCAAAATTTGATACAGTGGTTTGTAGTGGCATTAAGTTCTATAACAAATTGTTTGTGCAATAATCCGACCTAATTAATTAATTTATAATGACGAGTATGATAATACTTTACTTTTGTAGAGCAAAGCTGGAGAGTTTTCTCCAGCTTGGTGACAAACACACATGTTCGTCACAAAAAAAATTGTCATGGGTGGGGATCGAACCCACGACCTACGGTGCTAAAGGCAGGATCGCTACCATTGCACCAACAGGCCAGGTTCAATGAACTGTTTATTGCCTGTCATTGTATGACAGTATGACATATACTGGCAGCTTTTTTATGGTTTCTGAGGTAAAGCCTATCACTCATATACGTTCCTGGTAGATTCAACCCGTCGTTTACGACACACGCACTTTTTTGCCCGGCAGGTGCCCGTCAGATGTCCCTCAAATTCGGGTACAGTTACGGCTGATAAGTTGCAATTACGACTTTTTATGGTTGTCATGACAGCCGAGAAAATTAAGTCGTCAATTTTTTTATTAAAGTAGATACAGATGCTTCTTCCTTATAAGGTAGGGTTAAAATAAAAAATAACAATCAATATGAATTATTTTAACAGTTATGCTTTTTTAAATCAAACCTGTTTTTATAAGCTTTAAAAAATACGGTTTGTTGAGAATCCGTAGATTTAAAGAAGGTTAGAAGAAGTAATAGAGATAAAATAAGAACTTTTGAATGATTTAAGAGAAAAGAGAAAATACAAGTAAAATAATTAATTAGAATCGAGTGCAGTCAGTCCGCTGTCAGAGAGATATATATAGGTATATGCCGTCGTGGAGATGACGTATTTATGGTCGTGTCCTCTGCTGCACAAACTTCGTAGTGGATTTTCCGTTGTTAACATGGTTTTTAACGATATTGTCTTTCAAAATGTTTGCAATGAAAATATTATACAATTAAATTAAATTTTATTCAATAAGATAACAAGATCCAAGGGTTAGTGATTCAAAACAACAATTTACTTAGTACCAAACTAATGTTTGAACTTTAATAACATTAGAATAAAATGAAACTCGGCTCGAGCGAATCCATAACAAAATAAACCTGTTCGACCATCACCCGGACAAAGTGCTGGCGAGAGATTATGCTTCATGAAATATTTTTTACCACGTGAGGTATTCTAATTGAAATTATGGTAATAGAGACAACGCGTTAAGAAGTTTAGTATCCTTTGTCATACGTCGCTAGTGTGACCGCCAGCTCGACATAATGGGTTGTCTGGCGGGCACATCTGTGACTTTTCTCTCCACACACGTACGTTTCTGTCGGGTAGAACTGGCGTGTGCCTGATGAGGTAGTCTACAGGTAGGTAGGTTAGAAAAAGGTGGCACGAGCAACACATTTATACTGTGTTTGTGTAGTCTGCGTAAATATCATTGATAAGATAGAGATGGTCAGTTTTGTTTTGACTACTTTAATTTTATACGGGTAATGTTTCATTTGAACTTGGCCGTCTATAGACACGGCTCGAATAATTATTTAAAACGACTTGAAGGGGTTCGAATAAGTATGAAAGTTCGAGTAAAGGTACAAATAGATTGGAGCATTCGCTTGTATAAGAACATCCCGGATCCGTCGTTTTTAAATTTATTTGAACCACAATGCGAACATGACGCTCGATGTTTTGTTACAACTTGATTTTGAAAACAAAGCTACAATTTTACATCGCATGGAAATGCTCTTCGAAAACTGAGCATTTGCCTGAATTGTGTTCGAGCAAAAGTTCTAGTCTACACCCACCTTTAGGTTTGTTAACTTTTTTGTAGAAGTTGTTAAACCGCCATTTGACGGCGACAGATTTCGTCACAAGCTATGTGAACGATGTCATGGACTTTTTAATTATATTTGACTGTAAATACTGTAATATACTTAAACCTAGTTATGTTGCCCCAAATCCATTAGATTAAGGGCCCAGGTTGCGCAGTAAATGGTGTTTGTTCGTATTCGTATTTATGCGTAAATAAATTAATAAAGTCGAGCCGGCTGGGGTCGGTTGCATTGCGGTTTCTATGATTTTTTGAGAAACTACTTGAACAGTTACATGAACATTTTGATGCGCATTGTAATTAATTCATGAGGATCTAGGGGACCGTATTGAAGAATCAACGCCGGGTAGACCCATAGTCACGGATGCACGTAAACAAATAAGTTTGATTTGGATGAGCTTATAGAATCAATGAAAGAGAGCTATGGCTTGGAGATCAACATTATTTCCTACAAAAGAGGAAGCTGACAAGTGTGATGTAACTATAAAAACAAGAAAAAAATGTAAAGTGAATAAGGTCTAAATTCATAATATTAAAGACTCAGTTTGCTGAATTTTATGTAATTCAATATTTAAATAGTAAGAAAACTGGGTTATGAAAACACGCCTTCTTGTAATGTAAATAAAACTATACAATTTATAAAATAATTATTATTCTGTATAAAAGATTTTGCAGCCTTTACCTATAACCACCTTTTTAAAGGTAGCATGCTGCCGTTACCACAACTACATAGAGTTAGTGGTCACCTGCTGCTAATTTCACTTACTTGATTTATAATTTGAGAATGTTTATTAAATGTTCGAAATACACACATAAAAAGTGTCTAGGGATCAAGCATTTTTATGCGGATTTCTTGAGATTGAGATGTGGCTTTGTAATAAATTTATGATTTTATAAATGTATATGGATCCTTTTTGGTGCATTTCATAATTTGAAACAGGAACTGTCAATCAAATTCGAGTAAAAGATGAAAATCAGCTGTCAATATTTTCCCTATAAAAACATACAACGCATTGAAGACATTATTAGTGCTACTGTTTCCCTACTACTGATTAAAACCAACGTTATTATGGAGCGGCGACGTCATTTAAGCAGGGAAGAAATGCTCAGAGCCGTGGGAATGATAGAAGCTGGTTCCCGGCAACGTGCTGTGGCTTTAGCTCTGAATACAAGTCAGAGTGTTATCAGTCGACTTTGGACACGTTACCGAAGCACTGGTACCGTGGCTGAGCGCCATGGAGGACGGTATCGCTGCACCACACGGACACAAGACCGATACATTCAATCACAACTCGAAGAGCTCCAACAATAACCGCCATGATGTTAGCCGTGAGGCTTCATCACTCTTCAGGGAACTTAATTAGCGACCAAACAGTCAGAAACCGCTTGCATGAAGTGAACCTTCATTCCCGAAGACCGCTAAGGGTACCACCTATGGCAATGTACAATCGTAGGATTCGATATCAATGGGCTCTTGAACACAGAAATTGGGCAGAAGAACAATGGCGTTTCGTGTGCTTTTCTGATGAGTCTCGTTTTGGTATGAGACCTGATACAAGACGTATACGACACTGGAGAACCCCTGGACGCCAACAGCGATTAAAATCCTGCCAGGAAGTCCATCCTTATAGTGGTGGAACCATCATGGTATGGGCGGGTATTTGGATCGGCGGAAGAACTGAGTTGATTTGGATCAGAGGCAACCTCAACGCTCAAATTTATGCTGAGACGATTGTATCAGACGTCATCGTTCCTCTACAAGTGCAAATCGGTCCCTTATTTCAGTTAATGCATGATAATGCACGACCGCACACCGCAAGAGTTGTAAGACAGACTCTCGCCGCAGCTAACATCAATGTCCTGCCCTGGCCTGCTCAGTCGCCAGACTTGAACCCGATTGAGCATGCATGGGATATGCTACAGAGAAGAGCTCTGCCGAATATGGAGGGTGTCCAGTCGCAAGAAGACCTTTTTTTGTTGTTGCAACGAACATGGGCGACCATTCCACAGCGTGATTTGGATGAACTCATTTTGAGTATGCCAAACCGATGTTCTTGTGTTGTTAGTGTTTGCGGTAGAAACACGGATTATTAATTGTTTAAGTTACCCAATAAAATTTTAAAGAAAACTGTTATTTCAGTCTTTTTTTCGAACTTTAATGTTAGTGGTTCAAATGTCAAAAATCCCTTTATTAGGAAAATGGCAAATTTCTTTATTAATGCAAAGGTGACTTGGTTTATCGTTACTGTAGACAAACGAAAACACTTTATTTGATGAATCCTTAAAGAAAATTTTAATTAATATCAATCAGGAGAAGTTATCGCAAAAATATATGTTGATCCCTAGACACTTTTGATGTGTGTACATATAAAGCCACGTATACGCACGAACGAACAAATTTGTTGCGTTGCATGATACGCAACAAATTGGTTCGCAGGTATGTACCACTAACGTACATTAAACACTCTGTTCGTCAAACGTGCTTGCGGCGATCTTAGTTGTAAGATCTGCATGGACGGTGTTTTAAAAAATGTTACGTAACAACCATCACTAACTGCGCCACCATGGCTATTATGATGCACCCACATCCGCGGCAGCCTTCGTGTTCGTGACATCGCAGACGAGCTTCGGGAGTGCCGCCTTCGTTGGTATGGTCAAGTCTCACGGAGATCGGCTTTACTTGGTTTATTTGATCTTTGTGTAAGGTGTGTCGCTTTTTTTTTATTATTTGCCATATACGTGGATTTCAAAAAACGGAGTTCGCGACTGTTGTGCGCGACCTTGATCCAACTATGTTTGCGTTCGTGTTTGAATATGCTGTCCATACGTACAAACCAAATGTTCATGATTGATGTTTTGTTAGCTATGTTGGTGTTGGTACGTGCGTACATGGCTTACCAATGCACATGCCATTAGAGTTAGGGTTCTTTCTTAATTCTGCAGCCCTTTTTAACAGACGCAAATCTAAAGCACTTAGAAAATTTTATTTTCTGTCAGCTGCTCTCCTAATGCATTAGCTATTATTAATGTATGCTGCAGCTGTAATTTGGTTAGTCTATTGCATCAGTGATCTCCCGTACGCTCTGGTGCCTTCAACCTTCCCTAAAAAACTGATAGTTTACGCCACTGAAGAAAGTTAGGAAATGCGTTGCAGACTATGAACTGCAGACGATAAAAGCTGTGTGTTATGTTTGTATAGACAAATTTGTGCAAAATTCCGTCCACAGCACACAAAGCATTCTCTTCAAACCCTACATCTCTATAGAGTCCTCAATCTTCTTTTTGCTATCATGCTGAATTATGGGAAAACATTATTGTTCTGTCTAGTCGGAAGTTAGTGATTTACTGCTGTCGTCACATTTTACTCTGCTCAAGTATAATTTATTTATAAATAAAGGAAGCATAAAAAGATTCATAAAGCAAAGAAAAAGACTGAAATTATCCATATAAATAAACAAATAACAACAAACAGACTGACATGGTCTGCTGCTTGACGTTTCATTTTTTAATCTTTGTTATAGCTTGGTAGCAGTATGCACATAATTAAGAAATATTAGAGAAAATAATCATTCATTCTTTCCCCTCCCTTAGGAGGAATACAATTTGACAATCAAGTGGAGGTCATAATACCAAATACATATAACATTAGATTCGCGCGCCTGTCATATGAGGTCGTCATTGTCACTGGGAAAAAAGGTTTAGCCACACTGGTGATTTTTTTGCTGATCTAAATAAGTTAAATACCTTTTTTTTAAACGTCAAAGAAAGCCAGCTTTTGATTCTATTCATGAGTTAAAGTTCTTGCGTTTATTTTATGTTTTAAACTTTAAAAACATAAGAAAAAATCTCTTACTTTACATTCACATAGCTTATAACTGTGCTGGTCACGAGTAAGGGGGCCTGGTGACCTGGTTACTGATTACAAGCCGTTAGAACAGTCCTGAATCATTACTGTTTTAAATTTTCGAGTTTATGAGTTATTATGAGTTGCTAAAAATAACCTTAGTTTCTCACTGTTTTACTTTGGCAATTTTGTTGACATCGCCCATACAAAACAGATGAATTTGGTACTATGAACCGTTAGGCGAACGCTACACGTCAATAAATATTGTGATAATTATCATGATATTTACTTATGTACTCGTATCTTGGGCCGGAGCACAGCTCACCCTACACCATCAATACGGATCGTTTCAGTATTGAAGCGTTATTTGTACGAGGCAGACGTGATGGACCCTAGACGGAGTAAAATTAGAGCTTGTGTGGCAATAACTATAGCCCTGTCTTTAAACAAACGAGTAAAAAGAAAGCGATGGATGAATAATTGGCTACAAAAGACAGAAAAGTATACACATCTGAATTTATTGAACGAAATTCGCCTTAACGATGAAATGGACTACTACAAAAATTACTTTCGGATGATTGATGTCTGTTTTGATAACCTTTTGGAACTGGTGACGCCAGTTTTGAGTAAACAGGATACAGTGATGACGTCATCAATGGTCGCATCACTTTTAATTCTTTTGTATATGGTAACTAGCTTTCTTAGCGCATCGTTTTTTAAGATTGTGTTTTTATAATTGACATGCGCGCTATTCCAAACTTCTGGCAATGATTCCAAGTTGAGAATAAACTCTTTTAAAACAATCTTGTCGCCTGTCATCGATTCATGCTCGTGGCACGTGGCAGGACGCGGTGTCATCGACGTCCTCCATCGCTGCCGTCTCGCTGCGTACTGACGCGTTAAATATTGACGCGCGACACTACACGCAAGATAAATATCACGATCCAGGTTCTGGGATCAGATCACAAGGATTTCCAGAAATCCAGCGATAAATATTGTGATCCGTCAATACACTACCCTATACGTAAATAAATATCGTAATCCTTCAATTTATGTTCACGGTTCACAATGTATCTTGCGTGTAGCGTTCGCCTTCGTGACGTCATCTATGAAATATCGATTTTTTGTTGGTAATATAATGTCTAATCAAGTTTATTGTTGCTATGGCAATAACGGTTTTGTTTTGACAACCTTCATAGCGGCGCATACACATGGTTTACTTTTATTACAATTTGTTTGTTTGTATTATAAAGTTCAACGTATTTATTTGCTGTTGCATCTAAATAATAATGAAGTAGGTTAATACGTAACAAACCATGCATACAAAGTTCATTTAAAAACATAAGAAGAAATAATATGTATTCATTTGAATAAGAATGAATAAAACGCCGCTATGAAGGTTTTCAAAACAAAACCGTTATTGGGGGAGGCCTATGCCCAGCAGTGGGCGTCGTTCGTCGTTTAAAGACAGGGCTATAATTATTGCCACACAAGCTCTAATTTTCCTCCGTCTAGGGTCCATCACGTCTGCCTCGTACAAATAACGCTTCAATACTGAAACGATCCGTATTGATGGTGTAGGGTGAGCTGTGCTCCGGCCCAAGATACGAGTACATAAGTAAATATCATGATAATTATCACAATATTTATTGACGTGTAGCGTTCGCCTAACGGTTCATAGTACCAAATTCATCTGTTTTGTATGGGCGATGTCAACAAAATTGCCAAAGTAAAACAGTGAGAAACTAAGGTTATTTTTAGCAACTCATAATAACTCATAAACTCGAAAATTTAAAACAGTAATGATTCAGGACTGTTCTGACGGCTTGTAATCAGTAACCAGGTCACCAGGCCCCCTTACTCGTGACCAGCACAGTTATAAGCTATGTGAATGTAAAGTAAGAGATTATAGAAATACAGAAAAACATAAAATAAAAAAAGTACTAAAGTAGGTATAGTTCCTTGCAGATTTGTGTGTTTGAGTGAGTGACGGAGTGTAGGTATGATTAAGGTTTGAGTATGTGTGGGGTATGGGGGGGGGGGGGGTATGTGGGTTTGTGTAGCATGGAGTGTATGTAAGTAACCATAAAATAGTGTGGTTCACATCACCAGTTAGTTGATAGCTCTACTTAAGAGGACGAAGAAGTTTTTCAGTCGCCTTATAATTTAAAGACCTTGAGATATTTAGAAACAGTTTTCTTGCAAAGAAATTTATGAAGTGAATAGATATGAAGGGAAGCATTTAATTTGTAATATAGGTAAGGTCCGAGAAAGCAGAAGAAGTTTTCAGAGAATGATTTTTTAAAAGGAAGTTCTCTGCAGACTTTACATTTCCGACGCTTATCCTTTAGTAAATCGGGATCGCAGGGAAGCTGAGAGTGCTGTTTTAGAATTACCTTACCAGTGTCGTTCAAGTTGTTAACGCAGATTTTAACAGTATTTCGAACTGGAGTATTTCGTTTGGCCTTAAGGTTAATCCTGTAAAAATACAGGCAATAATTGTCGGCAGTTTGTGGATGATTTCCAGAGTTGATGGTTGACTGCCATCAATTGTATTTGACGGTGTTCAAATACCTTTCAGTAAGGCTGTCAAAAATCTAGGCATTCATATTGATGATTCTCTAACTTGGGCAACGCAGGTTGGTGAGGTCAGTAGCAGAATGTTTGCATCTGCAAGCTGTTTCAGCAGACTTCTTGCCGATACCCACCAAAATGGCGCTTGTACAGGCATTGCTTTTGCCTTTACTTGATTATGCAGACTGCTGTTACTTGGATTTACATGAGAATGTCCTGAACAAGCTTGAGCGACTTCAGAACTTCTGCATTCGCATCATTTTCGGTCTACGAAAGCATGACCATGTCTCTGAGTACCGAGCTCAGCTTAACTGGCCGCCTATATGTCGCAATTTACATGTCCTATCTCTTCTCTACACCATCTTGTTTAACCCATTGTCCCCGCCCTACCTCAAAGAGCGCTTTGAGTTTCTGCAACCGACCCGGGATCATGGTATGATGCGATCATTTACAAAAAATCATCTTAAATTTCCTCCTCATTCTTCTCACACCTACACAAACTCCTTCACTGTGCAATCCATACGTTTATGGAACTCCTTACCTTTGTCCATCAGACAGTCACAGTCCCTTCCTGTCTTTAAAACTAGAATGAAAGCACATTTTCTTACTCTTACTTAAATTATCTATTCGTCTTCTTGTTTCTTTCTATTTTCCTCTTGTTAGTTTTATCCTGTGTCTACTTTGGTTATTTCGTTGTTATTAATACGATGTCCTGTCCTGTATTATATGTACATATTATATGGTTAAACAATATTTTTATATCTCTCCTCTCTGTCATCTTTCCTTTACCTGTAGTAGGTTGTCTGGAAGAGATTGCTTTAAGCAATAAGACCGCCTAAATTGTACATCAACTTTTTTTGTAATCATTGATTTATCCTCTATTTTTGTGCAATAAAGAGTATCTTATTATCTTACCTTAAGAATAAATGAGAATAAATGTTTGCCTGATCGTGAGTATATCCCAGTTTTTATATAACTCTACCGTAGGGTACCGATAAGGAAGACCTGCAAAAACCTTCAAGAGTGCATGTTGAGCCCGTTCGACTGCCAGAAGATGTGTTTTAGCTGCTCCTCCCCAAGCGAGGTACAGTATTCTATGAAAGAGTGACATAACGCATAGTACACCATCTTAATTACCGACCGATTAGCAACATACTTCAGGGACTTAAAGATATATCAGCTTACGAAACCTAGTAGACAGCAAATTGAGGTGCGGTTTAAAGGAAAGTGATTGGTCAATCAAGACTCCTAAGTATTTTATGCAGTCCGTTCTCTCCAGTGTTGGACAAGAACATGGAACTTCAGACAGGAGGCCACAACCGTGGGAATTGATGCCGTGAGTCAACGGAGGAATTAGATCCGATCTCAAGGCAGATTGCATTGAGATGAGATGAGAAACAATTAAGATGTTACTACCAGCTGATCCGAATGGATCCTATATTTCAGACACAGAGGAAGATATATAATGAAAGACGTAAATACCAAATCATATTATCATGTAAAATAAAACAAAAATAAGTTAAAATATACCTTTTTGTGTATTTTTTTCTGGTGGTTTTTTATTTCTTGTTTATCACTTTTTTGGCATGAAAATACGCCAATCTTACAAACAGCTACCTACAGTATAAAATAATTTAGACCGCCTAAATCCGTTAAATCGACCTATGTGCGGTGGTCTAGCTAGACGGTATAACGCCTCAACATCTAAAAGATTGAACCTCTAGCGAGGCAGGTGACGCCGGTATAGGACTCTTCTATATTACTAGCCTCAGTCATATTCTTGTTTCAGGTGAAACAGATAAAACCATTACTGATATTTTATACGGAGCCAACTTTTATTTATTTATTTATTTATTCTTTATTGCACAAACATGTAAAGTACAATTGGCGGACTTTTCTAGAGTAGAGGCATTTTCTACCAGTCAGCCGCAAGGTATAACAGAAACATTGGAATTTAGGGCTGTGCAACAGTTAAAAATGGCAGCGAGAACAACACATCTCAGATATACATACTTAAATATTTCAAAATAAATATACTACATTATTTTATAATACATCATATTGCCCTAAAGAAAGTTAAACAAAAAAGTCAGCATCTGAACTCAATGACATAGTTGACTTAGACAGGATAAATTAGGAAGTTTTCGACGTTTAACTTCTAAATTATGTATAAAATGAATAATTCCAGATATTCCCACATAATATATTTCAACCCGACACAGCTCGGTATGGTGCGAGGCTGCCGTCCACACAGTACGCACTTTCCATCAGCACAATGGCGAAGAGGTGTTGTTGAAGGGAGTTGTCCACTCGCCTCATAGAAGTCTCCGGTGACCAGAGGGCTGGCAGCTATCTCGGCGTATTAGCCTGGCCATCCAAAGAGGTAATCTCTCTAGCTATCTGGGCACCCCTGAGTTCGAGGCGGTGGACAATTCTTTTTTTTTATTGTATACCTATCCTTTTTTATTTTACTATTATTATTACTTAACTTTATTCAACTGTACAATATGTATAAAATGTGAATGATACTCGTATATATTATAAAGAAATAGAAGCATTCATTTTATTTAATAACCTAACAACATATTTTTCTTCTTTAAAAAAAACTTTGAATTTATTTTGCGTAAAATCCTTTTATTAATACTTCTAGCCAAATCAAATAAGGAAAGATGGTTTGAGGAGCTAATTAATATGAAGGGGTAAAGACATGCTCTGCATATTCTTTATTAAATCAACCAGGAAAGCAGAAATTACCTGGAACTAATTGCTCATAGTTAAAAATTAAGGGCTCCCTCACTTGGCGCATTCACATGTAATGTAACGTTATAGAGTCGTGCATTTCATCAGTGAGGGAGGAGAACCGAGCATTACAGTGCGCAAACTGTAATGTTACAGATTCGAACATTACGTTGGTGAGGGAAAAGCACCGAATAATGTTCTAATGAACTAATGCTCAAAATCGAATCTAAAACGATATATTACAGGCGGGAGCACTTTAGCAGATCGTTACTCAACTTAGCAGATCGTTTTAAGGCAAACTTATTATGCACAACACAGCCAACTATGCTGACAACCCGGAATCCATGCCTTCGATAGTCTCGTCTGTTTCCTCGCTTTTGAAATTTCTGAATTTCTTCGATGGATAACGGTAATGTTTGCCGAAAGCTGGCTCAGCGTATTTTTTGAATCTTCTCCATTCCCATTCTTCCCTTTCCCAGTCTTCTTTTTTTATGTAAGGGAACAAATGTCTTAACCATTTGGGCATGAATTCGTCCATATAGTAGAAACGCCGCCGCCAGGTTTTGTGAGTATCGCAATAATTTCCACCATGACCTCCCAGCCAAAAGGGTATACTGGTAAAAAAAAAAATTGGTTAAACCACATTTTTAACTTGTTCCATTTTTATCTACTTTAACACAAAAACTGTTTTTATGACACACTTTTTACGACAAAATTTTTGGCTCTACGTTTCAGCGATAATTGCATGTCGCCTAATAGCCCACTCAACGAAGGAAAAATATGGAAAATAATTCGTGTAAAAGCGAATGTTGGCACAAATGTATGGAATGGTGTCTGAAGCAACATACTCAAAGTAGGCACTGATGGATAGGAGTAGAGCTAACGGGTAGGTGGGGTTTAAAGGTATTTTGGCGAACGACCGTAGGAGGCAAAAAAATATATTAATTTTAGTTAACAATGTAATAATAAATTATCCCTCGATAGAATATTTTTCTTGGTAATAAGTTTTTTATTATATAAAATTTTATATTTGGTATTCAAAATGTTGGTATCATAAACTTTAGTGTTATTACTATAAACATTTTAAACATTAGGTATTTCGTCCAATCGGTATTTTCATCTTAGGTATTTCGTAGGTAGGTATTAGTTGCTTAGGTATATTAAAACATTAGGTATTTAGTCCAATTCGTAATCTATGATGGCTCGTCATTCATGCTTATAATGGTATCGAACTGTCTTACATTGGGCATAGCACAAATGATACATTTAGTCTTCTTAGCATTAAGCAGTAAATTGTTACTCGTGAACCAATGCAGTACCTTAGAGAGAGTATTATTTACGTCGTGTAGTGCTTTTTTAACCGAGTTCAAAAAAAGGAGGAGGTTCTCAATTCGTGTGTGTTTCTTTATTTTTTATGTATGTTACCTCATTACTTTCGACTGCGTGAACTGATTTAGATTTTTTTTTATTCGAAAGCTGGTGCTTTCCGTCTATTTCGATGCTTCTTTTTTTATTGGAAAGGATATTCTTCAAGGGTAGTTCAATGAGAGTTTGGTATGGTTCTGATTATGGGATCCATGACAAAGTAACGGAGCTATTCAATTCTTGAAATTTCAATGGTTCAAATGAACCACACTTTTTCGATTTATTAAATAAACAAGAACTTTAACTGAAAACCGAGAAATAAACAAAAATATTAACGAAGATGACCGAACTTCAATAAAAACTATTCCAAAACAAAACACTAAAAAGTAAAAGAATAGACACCTCCCATAAAATATATAATTTTTCACGAGAGTGATAATAAGAAACTTTTGTGTATTATGTGGGCTGTAATAAATTTATAGCTTTAAACTTTTTATCTTTATATCTAGTGTGGGTTAAATAAGCTCAAGTAAAAGTATTTATTGCAATAAATAGCATAATTTCCAAATTAGAGCTAAATATCTAAACTTATGACTTTATGCACGTAGTAAAAAGGTCGTAAACATAAATGTTACGACCTTATACTATTACGCAACAGAGGTAAGTACTCATCATCATCATGGGATGCGGTCTATCCCGGTTGTGAACTCACACTGGTGTGTGGGGTCCCAGGGTCCGCCTTTCTTATTCTTGGCCCACTTCGTGCAGTCTTGTGCATCCTCATTGGTGAGTCTGTTGGCACGCATGTCACCCTTCACAACGTCGAGCTAGCGCTTCTTGGGTCGATCTCTTCTACCAGTACCTGGTGGGGGCGGCATGGCCAGACATTTGTTGCCTACGTAGTTTGCCGATCCCCGTGAGACATGACCATACCAACGAAGGCGGCACTCCTGCAGCTCGTCTGCGATGTCACGAACACGAGGGCTGCCGCGGATGCAGGTGTTCCGCACGCGATCTTTGCGTGAGACTCCACACATCCACCGCAGCACCTTCATTTCCGTGACGCGCAGCTCCTGCTTGTGTCGCTCTAATAACGGCCATGTTTCACTGCCATATAAAAAGACATTCCTAATGATGGTTATATAGACCTGCACTTTCAGCTTGATCGGCATTTTGGGGACACAAATGACACCAGTAACCTCACGCTATTTGGCCCAAGCCGCGGAAATTCGGACACTGACGTCACTGTCGATGTCCCCGGACGCGCTTAACACAGATCTCAGGTATTCGACACGGTCCGTGCGCTCGAATACGTCATCGCCTATGTGGACGGACTGGGGATCTGTGGTGTTGCAGGCCATGTACTTCGTCGTCGCCACATTAAGTTTCAGACCGCCGTTTTTAAGTAAATTCCTCCACTTATTCACCCGTTGTACCAGCCGTTCCGCTAGCGCAATATCATCAGCATACATGAGCAACCAGGATTGCTGCTCGTGGTGGTCTCGGATGCTGTTTGACAGCACGTCCAATATTACGATGAACAGGTGTAATCCGAAAGTGATAGGAAAGGGAAGCGTGTCACCAACCGCAGTCCTAACTATGGAATTGGTTACTGGAATCGTGGTATATGTCCCGGATAATGTCAGTAAAGACCTCGAGATAGGCCCTGGACCGCAGCGCTCACCCGATCATCTCACTAGGGACACAGTCGAAGGCCTTCTGCATGTCTAAGAAAAGGAAAAGCAGAGGTGTTTTATTCAGTCTGTATCCCTCCATGAGCGTTCTCAAGGCAAATACGGGGTCCATAGTCCCGCAACCCGGTCGAAACGTCTTTAAATAAAGCTTGAAGTAGAAGGATATCGAGTCTACCTTCATTAAGAATTTCGCTAGTTGTGGACGTAGAAGTAGATGGAAAGATAAGACCTGCACTTTGAGATCTGCCAATATTAGGAATTTGTTGATAATCTCCTGCTTCTGCAAGATCGGGATATTCTCGAAGGATTTCGCTCTGCATAGATGATGAAAGACATGGTAGACTTGAATCCATATCGGTATTTATAATATTTGGTATTACTTAACAAAGTTTCTTGGACTGAATATTGAAAGTAACATGACATGGCAAACGTAGGTTGACTTCATATGCAAACAACTAAACCAATTTTCATACGCTCTTTATATGCTTACCAAAATTGCTGACAGGGCAGCAGTCGTTACATCATATGACGGATATTTGCATCCACTTTAAGGTACGGTATTATTTTTTGGGGTATTGCTTTTGGGGGGAGATTTTCAAAGCTCACAAGTGTATACGTGCCAAACTACGAGCCGATGTACATTTATGAAATGGTGATATTCATAAGGGCGAATCTTCACTTGTAACAAAACCTAAAATCTAAATTACATGCTGAAAAAATAAAGTCAGTTCTTATAAGATAATTTAATGCAATACAAACGGAGCTTAAATAACATGTTATTAGACAGATCCTACTACAATGGTACTGACTTCCTAAATAATAAAATTCAGTAACATCTCTGATGTATAATGGTAACATGTTACATTTTGACAGGGCTTTATCGGTCCCATAGATCGGCGCTTATGATCGAATGTTGTGGTGCGACGGTATGCGCGGAAGATTATGTAACTCTGGTATTAACAAAAATAATTGCATTTTTGTTTTCGGAAGTTGTTTTTTGGGTTAATGTTAATAAAATGGACAAAAAATCGAATTATCCAAAAAAAAATACGTGTTCTTCTAAAACTTATACGATAATATAATGTAGGTACAATTATTGTTATTTTTGGAGTTGGTGTCAGCCAATGTAGGTTTGTAACTACCGACATACATACTTATACGTGAGATTTAAAAATATTTCTAGGTATATTGTAGTGTTTCCTTGGCTGACACTGACTCCAACAATAACAATAATTATTCCTACATTATTTTATCGTATAAGTTTTAGAAGGATACGCAATATTTTTTTAACTTTTTAGTGTTTTGTTTTGGAATAGTTTGTTTTGAAGTTGTTTTTTTTATTTTTGTTTATTACTTCTATCAGTTAAAAATCAGAGAAGTATCATCAGCAAATTGTATCCCTCATAGGTCTTTAACAAATTCATTCAAAAGCATTCCCACGCATCAAATATGTGTTTGATGAGCGCAACACCCGCATCAGTAGGAATCTTATTTTTAGTGAATCCAAATTTTTAACTATGTGATGATTTATTCAGAGCAAAGTAAGAGAGTAATTAATTCAATATTATCTTTTCAAAAATTTACTAATAGCCGGTAGAATAGAAATAGGTCAATAATTGGATGGGTCATTTTTATCACCTGACTTATAAAAGGGAATAAAAAAAATATATATATACTCGTATAAATTTGCGCCAGACAACACACCTCTTGTAATGGTCTCGAAGTAGGGATTAATATCCCTGTGTTCACACAAGGAAATAAGCCAGGGGCGTCTCCCAGCACACTCAGACCCGAGTCAATTCAGAAAAGATCGTTTCCTGAATTGACCCGACCGGGAATCGAACCCGGGACACTACGGAAATCGAGGCGAGAAACCGTGCTACAGCGCACTACGCCAACCGAGTCGTCAAAATGAAAATGACTAAAAGTAAAGCTAAACTAGGGGAGAGTATCTTTGATTGATTTAGTATATCAATAGAAATACCCCGTAAATACTCCGTTTTTTTATGTTAAGTTCTTTTAACGTTCTGAGGATGCATGGTATGAGAAGATATTTGATCAAAGCAAAAACTAGTGGCGCACTCATCAACACTTGATGTGAGGAGAGAACTAGCTAGCAGTGAACGGTAGTAATGAAAGGTATCTCAGAGAAAAAATATTCAAATGTATCAGCTATATCATTGTCAGACTTAATAATAATAGGATGAGGAAAAAGATTCTTCGCATTTTTAAAAAAAAATCATGTCCTTTTTTGATATAGTTTATTTTTATTTAACTTGAGTATGTAGGTGCCATTTTGTTCGATTACTTTTTGCCATCTTGTAAGTAGGGTCATGATTCCATTGCTATAGGAATTTTGAGGTATCTGATCAAAATACCGCGACAAGTGGTTTTGTCTGTCCTCACGTGATGTTACCTGACACTGCCTAAATAATTCTGAAGAGATCGAAAAAGATGAAAATCTGAAGGTGCAAGGTCAGGACAATACGACGGAGGCATTAACACCTCCCAGCCAAAAACCTTTTAATTTTTGCTGAGTGGCTAAAGATGTGTGAGGTCTAGCGTTATCATGATAAAAACCACACCCTTTCTGTTGATGTCTCTTAACTTCTTGCTTTAATCTCATCAGTTGTTCGCAGTAGAGTTCAGAATCGATGGTCCTGCCTGAATAATGCCCTTCCAATCCCACCACACACACAGCATCACCTTGTTGCGAGTTAACCCGGGTTTTCGAACAGCAATTCCAAATTTGTGCTACTTTCACATACACTGCACTAGGTCCATAAACATAGCATTTTTTTTTTGCGGCTTGCGTTGCATTTTTACCTTTACTGTAGTAAAATTTTAAAATGTATCGAATTTCTTCATTAAATTCACTCATCTTGACAGTAAGAAAAACAAATGAAAATCACACATTTTCTTAATTTGAATTATCTTCTTTAAAATTTAAACTTTTAATGATATCAAAACCAGCCAGATACAAATAGTTCAGCCAAAGAGATTTTATTACAAGTTCATACATACTATATGCGAAAAGACTTTTTCCCCAACCTAATATTATCTTCAATTTTAAGTGAGAAAGAGTCATTGCGTGGTATGGACTTGCAAGTTTCATTATTTATAATGTTTCATCCAAGTTGCTTTGCTTCTGTTTATTGCTTGTTTTATTTTGTCTCGCAAAAACGTGGACTTAGAAACATTGCAAGATTTTTCAAATATCTTAGAGTAAGTTTTAACATAATCTACTAATTTGTGACTATGAAAGTTTGCCTTGACAAAAGTTTGTGGTCATAGTAGGAGTAATCTGCTTTTCTGTTTAAAATTGTATTCTTTTTTCTAACTCTCTTTGACTGTACTCTGAATTTATTTGTTGTAAAATAAACAAAGTTCAAAAGAGTAATTATGGAGTTTCTTGCCGAAGTCTTCTCGATAAGAAGCAACTTCCGAACCGGTTGGTAGATTTGCATTATGTTTTATTTATTATTGTATTATTTTATTGACGTTTATTATTATTATTTATAAACGATTAAATACTTTTTTTTTGACATGTCATAAGTGCTTTGTACAAGCGTGAATAAATGATTTTTATACTTTTATTTTACTTCCTTTTATAATTCTTATAATTAAATCTTACTTTTATGAATACCTGGAGTAGAAGTAATCAACTGTTACTTTTTTTTTGGAAATATGGTGTTATGTTCATACATTAGGAGATTGAACAAATCTCCATATCCATATCATTTATGTTCTGGTCTTGGTGTGTTAAGTAAGGAAGTTAATTGTTTACGTTGCTTTTAAATTTCTCTATACGTTTCTTAGTAAATGGTCTAAAAATAATATCCACCGATTGAGGGACATGAGGGTGCCCAAATTTGGTTAACAGACCACAATGGTCTGATTTTTAACAATTAATTCATGATTTCTCCTTAGAAACATTTTCGCAAAAAATAATATCTAAGCAGGTAGCTGATGACGCAGTGATTCTAGTTAGTTTATCAAAAATATTAAATAAATTTAGTGGATATACAACGTGTAAAAAAGTGGAGCACTAATATTTAAGGAGCATGTAACCATCAGTATTGACAGATTATAAAAGCAATGTCTGATAACCTGATTACGAGGGCCACACCGAAATGATCGGGAATAGAAATACTACAACGATAATACAATCGCATTTATTTTCATTGCTTTTCGAAGTATTCTCCGTGACAATCGATGCACCTTTGCATTCGTTCAAACCATTTATTATAACACATACAAATTACAGACTGGATTTATCCAGTCTGAAATAGATATAGTCGAAACGGCCTATTTGTGAGCTTCGACTGCCTCCTATGGACCTTGAAACCGTTGACCACTTAGGAAATCTTTAGTTCTTAGGAATGTAAAGTAAACATTGGGGCTCAGGTCAGGGCTGTACGGAGGCTGGTTCATCAACTCCACATTTTCCTGACTTAAAAACGCGAGCGTTTGCCGAGCGTTGAGCTCGCATTGTCGTGGTGGAGGATTATGCGACGATTCGGATTACTTTTACGAAGTTCTCTTATGACTGCCGGCAAACAATATGGTGTGTACCAATTAGCAGTAACCGTTCTCCGTTCCTGTAAAAGAATCGTAGCCACATTTCCGGTTTTCGATACAAACGAAGCGACAATTTTTTTCGACACGCTACGAGAGCGCAACTTTAGTTGGCTTCGCCTCACCTTCGTAGACCCTAACAGTCGATTGGTGTTTTCTTTCGGGCTCATATGAATAAATCCGCGATTCATCACCCGAGACGATATTGTAAACTGCATTTGGGGTCTGATATGTAGATTCGAATGCCGTCTTTGCGACGCACGCTGTTGCGAAAAAATTTACCAACTAGTACGCCAGTTCGAAAAGTGATAAAATCGAAAACCGCTATATCGAGTGTGACGGATTCGCGAACACGCAACAGCGAACAAACTTTTATTATGGTACGCTAGATCGATAGTCGCGGTAACGAAATCCATGGTTGCGATTCGAGTATTCAAACCGGGAATCGAACTCACGACTCCGACGAGGCACAGCCATTCACCATGGGATTGATTAGCATTTGGAAAGAAAGCAGTAAAAAATATATTTTTTACTATTAAACCGGAGTGTTTTAGTGTTAAATAAGTCACTGGCTTGCGTGGCTTGTTAAAATCGTTAGGCAAAATTTCAATAGGTATTAAAGTTTTTTTCAAATGACTCAAGTTAATTTCACAGCAATTACTAGGCTACTATAAAGTTGTTTACTAAAATGCTTGAATCACAAATAGGTAAATAGTACAATTATAAATTGTAAAGAAAACCTTGTATGAACTCTCCGCCGCTGCTAACTGTCCATTCTTCTAACCATTCAATGGGGGTTTGTGGCGTAGCTAGCATTTATGCTTCCCGTTATTGACTATCATTAAATATTCTTATTTTTGGCAGTATTTTTTTATTTTGTTGCTTTATGTAAATTTGTTAAATTTATTTAATGAATATTTAATTATAACTTAGAGTCCCTAATTCGTGTGTTCGATTCCCGCTTTGAATACTCTCATCGCAACCATGGATTTCGATACCGCGACTATTGATCTAGCGTGCCATATAAAAAGTTTTTCGCAATAGCGTGTTCGCGAATCCGTCATTCGATATAGCGGTTTTCGATTCAATGACTTTTCGAACTGGCGTACCACTTGTAATTTTTTCGCAACAGCGTGCGTCGCAACGACGGTATTCGAATCAACATATCAGACCCCTGCATTTGAGCTCCCTCTATCGAACCGTTGCAGAGCAGACCGACACCAATTAACAGGAGCCGACTTTTGTTGTTCGTCAAACGATGGGGCACCCATCGAGAAACTAACTTCTTGACACCCAGTTCATCGTGCAATATTATTTGAATGGCTGTTATTCATACCAACGCTGAGAGAAGCCTGTATCTGCTGATATGTCACATGTCTATCTTCTTGTATTAATTGACATACAGCATCGAGGTTTTCTTGCGTTACCGCTGATTTTGGCCGACCAGTAGAGGGAACTGTGGTAAGAGAAGAACGTCCTCGACTAAACTCAGACTACCAGCGATATATAGTCGTTTTACTAGGTGCTTCAAGATTATAAATAGAAACAAGCTCGGCGAGACATTGTCCTTGTAATGAACCTCGGCGAAAGTTGTGAAAAATTATGGCACGGAAATGTTCCCGCGTAAGCTCCTTTTTCTTACTGATCTGTGAATTTGAAATGGCTATCACTCTTTTATTTATGAATATTTTTTTATATTAAAAAATGGAATTAAGTTTGAAATAATACTGAATTTCAATTAAGTACCAAAAAGATTTTAAGTCTAATTTATTCAAAAGTATTCCATTCCCGATCTTTTCGGTGTAAGTAGAGTTTTTAAGTAATTAGAAGTTTAAGTTAGTCTAAACTTTCGAGTACCACCCCACACAGGATGGCAGTACACAGATGTAAATAATCTCCGATCATAGAGTAAAAAGATTATGCAGACGTGACAAGTAATTGACCTTGCACCTTTCCACACTGTTTTAATCCGTCCCAAGTACTCAAAATTCATAGGTATCAAATAAACTCATTTATGAACACTAGAAAACAATACTGAATACTGTCATAATAACAAAAAGGTTGATAAGGGATTTTAAATCATTTATATCGATTTTATTTAATTGATTCGTTTTCCATATAAAACTCAATCGACATTCACGCGCTAAATATATTAGTAGTACACATGCATAGCTATTTGCGTGTGGACTTATTTAGGGATACTTATTTTGGCAAAACCAATAAAAAAACAATATTTATAATGTCAGTAATCTTATATCAGACGACTAGCTTTCGTTCTAGTTAAGTTACTTAATGTCGACGATAGACGCTCCGGGCTTCGCCCTACGCGAAGTTCGGCCTTTGGCCTCCCTGATGTGTTGGCTTCAGCCTAGACTTTGTGCACCCAGCCTGTGGCTTCGCGAAGTTACTTGGATTCGACGATGATAAAATGTTAACCCTACAGTTGCCAGTCGATTTTTGCAAAAAATATCAAACGGTAATTAGGGACTACAGCAACCATCAAACTGCATCCCATTTTTTTGACAGCTGTCAGATTTCTCATTTCGACTCTCCGGGGCCATATCCTAAAAACTACCATGTATTTGTATGTATTTTTTATTGAAAGGTTTCCTTGTGTGCGCAATATTACCACTCTCCCCTACCCGTCTATGTATTTTTTTCAGATTCACGTCTTCGTTGTTCATTTCTTACAATCTTTTATTTTAGTATCGCGGACTTCTTTTTCAATGCTAATGAATTTTTTTTGGCATTATGAAAAGTTTTCACAAACATTTCACGTCAAACCTTGACACTTACGTGAGTGTAACGTGCGATTAAACTGTTTCGGCTTCTTTTGTTTGGGCCGACTTTTGATTTTTTGCGATATGTAGCATTCTCGCCAGTAACAAGAGAAAATTTTAATTTGATAAATACAATAATTTGCCATGTACTACATATCACGAAAGAAAAAAAAGAACCAAAAACATTCATACACTATTAATGCGAGTGCAAACAGGACTACATTAATTCCTGCGGTAGATAGAACGGAAGAATTCTAAACATAATTATGTAAAGCTCGGTAGTTACAACGCTCATTTGCTCAGTCGCATCGTGCGTCAAAGAATCCAAAAATTGTAGCTACACTGATTTCCGTCGCTCCCAAAAAAAGCCGAAACAGTTAAATCGCACATGTCCGTTATCCACGTTGGGGTGCTTAACCCCTAGGCCACCGCAAGTATATAAATAAATAAATATAAATATAAATATAAATATGCGCCAGACAACACACCTCTTGTAATGGTCTCAAAGTAGGGATTAATATCCCTGTGTTACGAGGTACCACACAAGGAAATAAGCCAGGAGCGTCTCCCAGCACACCCAGACCCGAGTCAATTCAGAAAAGATCGTTTCCTAAATTGACCCGACCGGGAATCGAACCCAGGACACTGCGGAACGCGAGGCGAGAAACCGTGCTACAGCGCACTACGCCATTCGTGTCGTCCTGTATTTATTAGTATATACTTATCAAAACTATACCACTCGACCCGATTTTAAGTTATACAACGTGTGGATGAAAAAGCGCAAAACCTGAAATTAGTTTGTTCAGAATCGAAAGTAGAATCGATTCCACTAATAAAAAATAGGGGTAAAATTTTAACCAAAAAAAAAAATTATCATAACGCCGTGTTTAATCATTACCTAACTCTATTCTTACGGCGGCACGCGGGAACGTCGCACTACCTTGCGCGTTATTACCATAGACTTTTTAATTTGCAACAAAGACGGGAAAAAAAAAAGCTAATATCTACGTAAATAATACGCGAAAATTTAATTTAATCATTTACATTATTCTTTTATAATAAAAATAAGTTGGGGTTTCTGAGGTTTTGCGCTTTTTAATTAACACGTTGTATATGAAAATCATCATCCAACTTACAGACTGAAGTATCTCAACGCCCATCTGTAAACATTAGTGTAGAAAAACGCTGACAGCGGACTCAGCTGTGGAAAAGGCTTGGCGCTGGTAATACCAGCGGCAAAGGATATAACTGTCAGGCCTGCTTGGTAGCCGTCCACCAGCACCACGAGACCTTCGTTCAGATTCTCCTTTGTAGGCTTGTGTATCGTCATCGACGGCTCTGCAAGTGTTTCAGTCAATGTGGTTATCAGATCTCATTCTACCATTCAATAAGAACTGTGCAGAAAACTTATCCTTTTGTCTGAAGCACTCATACAATGTTTTAATACTTGACATTCTTAATGAATAAGTATTATTTAGGACAAACTACGAGTACTTATCTAGGTTTATCAGTAACAAATTAATTAGATGTGTACAAGTTGATTAATAATTCAGCATCTTCTGTTCAGAAATGGACTAACTTATTTTTGAAAAATTTACCGCGCACCAAGTTTTATGGTTTTTGTAAGCGCGTAAAGTATCAAAGAAAAAGGTAAGTGAATGCCTACCAATCAGTTCACTATCTTGTATAACAGAACTTGTTAAAATCATTTTTACTAACTACATGTCCTGGAATAGCATAATCTAGGCCCAGAGATAAGACAAGTGAATTTTCATTTTTTAGCCTTTTTACAATGCACTGTTTTCTACACAAAGATAGAAACTAGAAAAATTCGACCTGATCCTAGGGACTCAAGCGGGATTCGAACCTGCGACCTTCCACAATCTGGGAGGCTGCTCGTCCAACTGAGCTACCGAGGCCGTTAACAGACCCGGCGAATTTATCTAGTGTATTTTACTTTGTAAGCCAACGTTGTTTCATCAATGTTAAAGGCATGCGCTTTTTAACACCTGAAAGAAATATTATTGCAAATATTTGACTTTCGATTAAGATGAAACTAGCCGGATAAGTGAAAGGTCGCGGGTTCCAATCCCGCTTGAGTCCCTAGGATCAGGTCGAATTTTTCTAGTTTCTGTCTTTGTGTAGAAAATAGTGCATGGTTTAATGCTTAAAAATGAAAATTCACTTACCCAGATTTACTTTCTGATTCTTGTTACCCAAGATAAAATTGATCACTTTGTCTACAAATTACTTGAAGAGGGTTGACTTACATTTACTTTAGAAGTTGCTTTACAATATCTTACCTGTTGTAGGGATAGCCAGGTCGATGCCCAAACGTGGCTTCCAGAAGAACGTTCCCGGAACGGCTCCCTTAAGAGAACAGTAGAATTTATTGAATGCCAGACCAAAATATGTTTTCAAGGTAAAACTCACTAAGTGACATTTAGGTCAAAATAATTATTTTGTTAATTCAGAACAGTCAAAACACACGAGAGAAAAGAATAAAGTTGCAAAATCCCAGTCCTGTAAGTTTTAAAACTGAAGAGCTATAGCAAATGGAAAATAATTAAACAAGTAATGAACGACTAGGTACATTCCCAATTTTTGTCAATTTTAGATGTAATGATGACTTTACTTGTACACTTAAAGATTCGTGTGAGAAAGAACGAGTGAAGCATTACTGATAAAAAGAAAACGATTTACTCAAATATCTACCTTTGCAAAATAAATTCCCATTGTTAACCAAATAAATGTAATTTTTAGGTCCATGTTGGTTATTTAACTTGGGAAGCACTGGTAAGAACATTGGAAGACTGCCCGCAGCCGACTGGTCGCGAGCAGTTGCCTGGCGTCTTGTTTTGAACACAATAAATTCCTTTTATGGAAGGATATGGGCGTCATGCATTGAAGTGATTTGAAAATACAAACAAATACGAGGGGCATGCCAAAAGTAGTTCGATAGATACTCTTTACTCATTTGATTGACACTGGCAAGTTATACACCATCATAATGCTGGTTGTTTATTGATATATTTGAAAATAGAACACACATAATTTATTTTTATTTGAATGAGTATCATTTTTCCTAGAATCTGGCGGGAATTCGCTTGCAGCAATGGAGCTCAGTCAACGTAATTTTCGCGCTATGATTTATTATGACTATAAAAAAGGTTTAAAGTCTCAAGAATGTTTTGAACTTTTGGCTACTACTTTTGGTGGGTCTGCTTGTTCACGAGCAGCAGTATTTGATTGGTTAGCTGATTTTATAAAAGGACGGAGATGTCTTGAAGATGAAGCGAAGGCAGGTCGGCCGCCAACCACGGTCACACAAGAAAACGTTCGTGCAATCGAGAAACTTATTCGCGAAAACCGACGAATTTCGTATGTAGAGCTAGAGCGAGAACTGGGAATTGGATCAACGGCAATGCAAACCATAATTCACGACTACCTTTCTCTCCGTAAACGTTGTTCGAGATTGGTGTTGCACAAACTTACCGATGAGCAGAAAGACCGCCGCACGGCACACGTCTGCCAGAACACTTGACTTTTTGAACTCAAAAAATGTGTCAATCCTTCCTCACTCACCATATTCCCCTGACCTAGCGCCTTGTGATTTTTACCTGTTTCCAAAAAATAAAGAAAAACTAAAGGGGAAGAGGTTTGAAAGCAAAGAAGATGCAATGAAGTGTCTAAAGAAGAGTGGTCACAGGTATTTTCCAATTGGTTCAAACGTATGGAAAAGTGTATACGTGCTCAGGGACAATACTTCGAAAATATCGATACTTGTAATAAAGAATAAATTTTATAATTTTTGAGTATCTAATTTCTTTTGTCATGCCCCTCGTAAAGGGTCACGGCTTAAACGTGTAAGAACTAAAGTAGGGGAAATTTGCACATAGTCGAGTAGCTTTTGTTAATTAGTATACGTAGTTACATAAATAAATTGACGTTTAACGTTGCCAAACAATCTGTAAATTTACAGTGTTAAAAAATCTTTTTTCTATATTGTGCTCTTGCTTTTTTATCTTTAGAACTTGGCATTAACGGTCTTAGTGCCATAAGTTAAAAGGCATGTATTTAATCTATATATGTTTGATGTCAGCTCCGTGGGGCGGGCGGCGGAGCGCGGTGCATCGCGCTCGACACCAGCTCGCGAACATTCCAGTGTAGCCGACTCGATACTGACGATAGATGCGTTTTGCGCTCCGCGACGTATGTTGACATTCGAGGCTACTTACGTTTGAATGATAATAATTCGGCACGCAGCTCGGAGATCGTAGATTCCGAAACCTCCACCTTCAACTTCACCTCAGTCAAGCTGGCTTTTAGTTATGTGATATCATTATACAAACTGATGACGTCGACGTGGTACAATGATGTTTGCATTTCCTTAATTACCTATTAAAATAACGTTGCTAAGGTTAACAACTGCCTGGTTTTAGTTCCGTTCAGTTTAATCTGACTTCTACTTTCCTGAATGCACCTATACCGATAACCAACCTGTACGAGCTACGTCGTACATTCTGCAGCCGTCAGCAGCCTACTTACGCCGGCCTGGTGACCGATGGTCACTCGGTCTGATCAGCACTCTACACTGACGTCTCACAAACAATAACCTTTGACGACACGATTGGCGTAGTGCGCTGTAGCACGGTTTTTCGCCTCGATTTCCGTAGTGTCCCGGGTTCGATTCCCGGTCGGGTAAATTCAGGAAACGATCTTTTCTGAATTGACTCGGGTCTGGGTGTGCTGGGAGAGGCCCCTGGCTTATTTCCTTGTGTGGTACCTCGTAACACAGGGATATTAATCCCTACTTCGAGACCATTACAAGAGGTGTGTTGTCTGGCGCATATTTATTTATTTATTTTATTTATTTAGTAGTGTGTATTGCCTAAATTATGTATTTAAGAAAATACTTCATAGAAATAAACTAGATTTCAACCGAGCGTTGACTCTCATTTCCCACCACTGCGGCCAAGACAGATTTGGCCATCAGTAACATGATCAGCGGTTCCAACACCCCTACCCAGTACCCTAACTATTCCCACTTGCCCCGTGCACCCCGGGAGCAAGATTCCATTCCCTTCTTGTCCCTGTGCAGCCGGTATGTGGTGCCTTACAACCATTTAGTTTCCCGACCGTGCATTCCTAACTTTGGACTCGTTGGGCTGAGAAATTCTCCCTATGATGCAACGTCGTCAACAGTCTAATCTTATCTAAAACAGTTACGATGGTAAGGTAGGGGAGGTTTTCATAAGAGTGGACGTTCAGTTACTATTTCTGATAAACTTTATGTATTTAAGAAACGTAACATTTGCGGACTTAATGTCTAATGGCATTATCTACCAGTCAACCACTGGGTGAAGTAGAAATCGTGAACTTTTTGTAAATAAGGCAATATTGCTTTGTTTGTTTTAGTGCAATTATTAAAATTTTAAAATAGGGCCAACCAGCCGGAAGGTCACCTAATGGAAAGTGATATCCTCCACCCATGAACAACTGCAACACCTTCGGAGCGTTAGCTGGGGGGTGGATCAAAAACGCTGCATTTTCGTAAGATTTTATTATTTCATTGAATTGAAATAAAATTTAAATTTTCGCTCTATTATTGCGTGCATGTTTAAAAACACATTGAACTGTCTAAAATTAGGTTGTCACCAATTATTTGCTTAATTAAATAAAAAATGTTTTTTTTTTAAATTGATAAGACACTTATACATTTACTGTACACAGTTATAATTATAATTATGAAATTAAAAGGTGCATTCAATAATAGAGAGATAATTTATACTTAATTTGAATTCAGCTAAATAATCACGAAAACCTTAAAAAAAAACGATTTTTACGATCTACCCCAAACTCAAAAAGCAAACCTTCTTAGGTGTCACCGATGCGTTGCTTGCCTTTTAGATAGGAAACGCTCTGGAAATATCACCGCAAGAGGATCATTCCATATCTTGGATATTTAAGCGTAAGAAAGTGGCGCGAAAATCGCACCGTTGTCGCTTAGTTATTACGTATATCATTGTTGCTACGAAAGGGGGCGTGCTGCGTCGTCCCACACGTAAAGTGGCGTTGCTGGTCGCCGGCCAGTAATAGGTGCTTCTCACCGTCGGGGGCCATGTTGCTGCACCGCAAGATCCTTTTTGGCCACATTATTTCTAAATTCTAGTTGCTTTTTATACTTTTAATTATGCTTCTATTTACCCTTCAAAATATTTGTCAGAACTTAATAAATAAACAAATCGATGAGCTGGTAACTAACGAAACCCAGGGTTTTATTTTGGCCATACTCAACATTTTTGGTGTCAGAAGTTGCGCTATATTTAACGGCCCTGCCTATGGTAACCACATCCCGCTCGCTGGTCCATAAAAGTAACCCGGAATTACGTGAGAGTGCTTCAGTGTCTCGTAATATTGCTGCCATTCAAGACAGTGCTTCTTCCCGTGGTGCCCTCGCACCAACGCCGTCCAGCATACCGTACGCCGAAACACAAGATATGCTTCTCCAGTTACCCGACCAAAGCGTCCAAGCGCCAGCAGTAAGCTCATCACCAATTATTTATTTACTGAGGAAATCTCACTCAAAATAAAGTTCCCGCTCTACATCCACCGTAAATCACAGCGCCAAAGTTAGGCGTAAATGTCTTCGCAAAGGGTCGCATCAATACAAGTTTTGTAAGAAAAGATGCGAAGTTGAAGGTTTCCCAACAGATAGACGGCACCACACACTGCTTCACAGAACCCGGTCAGGAACCTCAGCCCACGTAGAAGTACAGTCATCATCATCTTCGGTAGAACAATCAGCCAAATAAATTCCTTGTACTATTTTTGATGCAAGTTCCTCTAAGGCCAAACCGAAGTCGGGGATCGTGGCCCATAGTTTTTCGCCGCCAAACTCGTCCTCTCACAAGCCACTTCTTAAGGTGATAGCGGTCACCGTCAGTGGACCATGGGGAAGTGTGGATACATACGCCTTATTGGATGATGGGAGTTCCGTGACGCGTTTGGATAAATCTGTGGCGGACTCGGTAGGAACTAAGAGGCATAAGTGCAAATTAAACATTAACTGTATTGGTGGGTTGAATACACAGGCTGACATAAGTTTCATCGACATCAAGGTGAAAGGCCGACACAGTGCAGATTAGAAATTAGGGCGCGCGCTATTCCTAACTTAGGTATTAAAAGCCAATATGTTCCCTTAGATGACATTGTCGAGTATAAGTATCTGTCTGACCTGGTTAACGTCTTAAGCTACGATGATGCAAAGCCAATGCTCCTCATAGGGACAGACAATTGGCTAGTGTCGCTTCCTAAAGCTGTTCGCCATGGCACTCGTGATCAGCCAGCAAATGCCCTTACGGCGTTAGGTTGTGTTCTTTTCGGTACCATTTCACATAGGTCTCAATACGTCGAATTATTTAACCACATCACCGCATTTGACGACAACGATCGTTCGTTAGACTTACTCATCAAAGACTATTTTAAACTGGATTCAATGGGAATTACAAAGGTAGATCATCGCAGCGCTAGTGAGCAACGCGCGTTAGACATTCTCGAGGGCACAACCAAACGACAAGATTCAGGTAGGTACGAAACGGGTTTGCTGTGGCGTGATAACATCACAGCTGTCCCCAGAAGCCGCGAGTTGGCTCCCTTTAAGTTCATGAGTTTTGAACGTAAGATGGCTAAAGATAGTACTTATGCTGATGCATACAAACAAAATATTCAAGACATGATCAGCAAGGGCTATGCTGAACTATGTACAGGTCCTCCTACAGGTCATATCCCGTGATACCTCGCTCATTTTGGAGTCGTCCAACCCAAAAAGAAGAAGTTGCGCGTAGTCCATGATGCTGCAGCGAAGTATGCTGGTTAAAGTTTGGCAAGGTTAAAGTTCTTATGAACACCTTCAAACACCGAACCCATGACATCATGGAGAGGTATCGAAGCAGAGTGGAAGCTGTCATCATCTGAAGAGGAAGAAAAGGAAAGAAAGTGGCCACTTTCGTTACTATCACTGCTACCAGGAGAAACCATACCGAACAATAACTAAAAAAGTATATAAATAATGTGTATGCAACAAGCAAGACTTCAATAAACAAGTACTAAACGTCCCAAACCTACCAGCACTAAGCAAGAAAATAAACAAAACACAAACACAAAAGAATAAAAAAATCAAAACAGTGAACGTTACCTTTCACATTAAGATCAAACAAAACACAAAGAGACAAAAAAAATACAGATGACAATGACGTCAACGTCACGTCAGTGTCAAACACAACAAAACATTATATCAAAAAAGAAAAGTAGGTACACGAAATAATTTAATAGCTCGTAAAAAAGATTTAAAAAAAAAGTATATACCGTGGGTAATTAATCAATAAAGATTATGCAAGTGCCTAACACTTACAGATTACGATACTTGTTAAAAATAATGTGAAGGAGGAATAAACAAGACAGGAAGTAACACCGAACGACACTGACATGCAAGATAGATAACGATCACCTGAAGTACACAAATAACCAATATAGATGGCTTTTCACTTCTTCCGTTGCGGCCTGCCACTGCTCGTCTTTTGGGCACCTCGAGTTTGGACTCCTTTTGGCGCTTGTTCATCGGCCGGCGGGGGGCAGATCTTGTTGAGTTCGCCGAGCGTTGTTATGCGCCGCTGTTTACCGTCGGGCGCAGTGATAATAATAACGCCGTTTTTTAGACCAACACTTCGAGATACCTAGGCGCCTCCTAGCTTCCAAAAACGTGTCATGGCGCATCTTTGTCAGAAATTCCGACACCGTGACTCCAATGCCCTTAAAGCCTTTCTTGGCAAACCAGATCTTCTCCCTATCTTTAATCTGACGAAACCTTATTATGATGGGTCTGGGCTTATTTGGGGATGACTGGCCAACACGATGACACCTATCTATCACATCCCGAGTAAGCGGCACATGCAGATGCTGGGCCACAGTCTCAACCACCACCTCACAGGTGTCCTCGCCTGAACATTCTGTGAGCCCGTGCACCATGAGAATCTTGCGCCTACTTTTCATCTCTATCCGGTCACATTCCTGGGCTAGCAGTTCCACCTGCTTCTGAAGATTCTCCAGAGAACTCATCATGAGCATCTTAAATGATGAAAAATCAGCACCCAGTGAAGTGATAGTTGGTGCCGGAGAAGTGGGGGACGCCTTGTCAAGGTTAAGTTGGAACTCTGACATTCGTGTAACAAACATTGCCTTCATTTCATCAATTGATTTGTACAGAGTTTCCATGACTATTGCAGTTATAGGCTCAGTGAACAAAGTAAATAACTGGTAGGTGTGGTGCTTATATTATAAACATATAAATTATAAACATAAACTGAAATTAACTGTTTTAAATCAAATTAAAACCAAGAACAAATTTTTGTGTCTACTACTTTCACGCCTACCCACCTAAAAAAAGAAAATCATCTGTTTCCTTTATTCGGACTGAAAATCCAGGGAGTCGCTCTTTCGTGTACTGCGATGTCAGTACAACGACCCCAAGGCCCTTCGTCCCTTAATTGCTGCGAAAACAAATTTTCGATAGCTTACACTCAGTAAGCCATCCTGGTGTCAGTGCCTCTGCCAAGCTCGTGGCTGAGCCGTATGTTTGGCCTGGCATTCGTAAAGACTGCAGGGAATGGGCACGATCTTGCCTCCCCTGCCAGCGAGCTAAAGTCAGCCGTCATGTGTCTGCACCATTAGGCACTTATAGCTTACCCAGCGCTCGTTTCAAGCACATCCACATTGATATTGTGGGTCCCTTGCCAGTATCTGATGGGTTTTGATACTGCTTGATTGCCATTGACCGTTTTACTCGGTGGCCAGAGGTTATACCTATGACCAATATTACTGCCGAGACAACGGCCAAAGCTCTACTGTCGGGATGGATTGCCCGGTTTGGTTGCCCAGAGACAATAGTAACAGACAGAGGACGACAGTTTGAGTCCGCTTTGTTCGGGTTCTTGTCAAATTAGCTGGCTTCCAACATAAAAAGACCACGGCGTATCACCCACAGTGCAATGGCATTATAGAACGCTTCCATCGGCAGCTCAAAGCGTCCATAATGTTTCATGTTAATGACAAATGGACCGAGTCTTTGCCATGGGTACTTCTTGGCATAAGAAATTATTTTAAAGAAGACCTCCAAGCATCATCTGCCGAGCTTTTATATGGCGCACCACTGAGGCTACCAGGAGAGTTCTTCCATTCCGGTACCGGCGGCACAACCGACATCTCAGAGTTTAGTGCACGACTTCGTTTCTTCGCTGAGAAGCTTCAGCCGCAGCGCAACACTGCAAAGGCAGAGTTTTCGTCTTAAAGTTTTAGCCACTGCTGAGCAAGTCTTTCTGAGGGATGACACAGTGCGTGGATCTTTACAAACTGCTTACTGGTCCACATAAAGTGTTGACCCGCAAAGATAAAACTTCAAGATTCTTTGTAGGAAGCGTAAGGAAGTGACGGTCTCCATAGACCGCCTTAAGCCAGCATATTTGTTGGCTGAGAATGACGACACGGTCCCGGTCATCATTCGAGGAATCAGTCACTGACGCTAATAAGGAGTACGTCCCTCGTTCTGGCCGTAGGGTCAGATTTAAGATTAATCGCTCCTGACGGTCTCTGAAGGGGGGTGATGTGGCCTTCCTGCCGGCCGCCACGATTCACATGCAAACTCTTCTTCACATTGACAACCTCTTCTGTATATAGACTTACTTATTCGTGTGTCAAATTTCATTCTGACTTTTGAGACGTCTATCGAAAGAAATAATTATTTTCTACGCTTTTAAAATATATCGTGATTTTATTTATTAGGTCGCTGATAATTTAATAGAAGTGTTTTTATGTTCATTATTACTGTAAATAGCTAGTGTGTGATTGTATATAGTGACTGTACAAACTACCAATCTACTCTGTTCTCCTTCTGTACATTTTCTTTGTAATATACGATTGTACATAAAGACGTACTCTATTTACAAAGAAGAAGCAAACACGTAAGGGCGTCCGCCGACAGGCGTCGCGACAGACCCGCGCCTTTATAAACGGAACCTGATTCGTCGGCGCCGCAAAGATACTGCCCGAGCTTTTTGATTTCTGCACAGACCGTAAAATTGAATGGCGCTTTATCCCACCATCAGTGCCTTTTATGGGGGGCTGTTGGGAACGGTTAGTGCGAGAATTGCTGTCACCCTGAGGGAGCTTGCTCCCAAAGAAGAAGTTTTGTATACCCTCCTCCTCGAAGCAGAACATCGATTCGGAGCACGCCATCGCCGCTTTTACTTTTTTAATTGGCTGTTCCAGCCACGAACCGGCCACTGGAACATTTGATGACACAGACCTGCATAGACGGCCCGATTGTAGGAAGGCGCAGAGACTCGCAGATCACTATTGGCAACGTTTTGTCAAGGAATACTTGCCTCGTCCTTCGTAAAACCAAAGCCGACAACTTAAGGTCCGGGATCTCGTATTGGTAGCAGACGGGACCCTTCCGAGAAACTGTTGGCCACGTGGACGAGTAAAAGCAGTGTATCCCGGCAAGGACGGGATAGTGCGGGTCGTAGATGTTGCTACGAAAGGGGGCGTGCTGCGTCGTCCCACACGTAAAGTGACGTTGCTTATCGCCGGCCAGTAATAGGTGCTTCTCACCGTCGGGGGCCATGTTGGCGACCTGCACCGCAAGATTCTTTTTGGCCACATTATTTCTAAATTCTAGTTGCTTTTTATATTTTTGTTTGTACTTCTATTTACCCTTCAAAATATTTGTCAGAACTTAATAAATAAACAAATCAATGAGCTGCTAACTAACGAAACCCAGGGTTTTATTTTGGCCATCCTCAAATCATATTACGCGTTCTCATCTAGTCGGAAATCCACTGAAATCCATTTTGCTCAGTCTTTCGCTGCAACTTGGATTTATACAAATAACCAGGTAGTTTTGGTCCAGGTACCTCAGGTAGGCCTCCTTGTGTAAATTTTAAAGATGAAATTGTGTTGACTGCTATCGCACGTTAGTGCGAAAGCACGGTCAGGTTGAGTTTCACAAAATAATAACCTTTTCTCACACACGTTGGTTGTCTTTTTAAGCATGTTGACGCAATATTGCCTCATATGAACCCTTAAAAATTCACTTAAGATTGACCGTCCTTGAAATAACAACAGAAGACATGCTTATGCACTTAAAAATAAATTCACAGTCATTAATTAAGAATTCATGTCATACCTTCTGTGTACTAAGTATCGGAAATTGGTCAATAAAACAAAAAATACAAATTATTCATCTAAATTTATTTTATCGCCTTCAAAGTAGGCCCCATCGCTTGCAATACAACATCTCCACCACTTCACCCAGTCTTCCATACATTTTTCATAGGCTATTTGTGGTATGGCCTTTAGCTCATTCAGCGAATTTTCTTTTGAAGCCATAAAAGAAAATTCGCTGAATGAGCTAAAGGCCATACCGCAAATAGCCTATCGACTCAAAACGTTTTCCTCGAAGTGGTAATTTTAACTTGGGAAATAAAAAAAAGTCAGACGGAGCCATATCAGGTGAATACGGTGCTTGGTCGAGAACTTTTGTTGAATTTTTCGCTAAAAACTCTTTCACTATAATGGCTGTGTGTGATGGTGCATTATCATGGTGCAGCATCCTTGAGTTGTGTTGCCACAAATCTGGACGTTTTCGGCGGATACACTCACGCAAACGCTTCATGACGCCTAAATAATATTCTTTATTCACTGTTTCTCCCTCTGGAAGGAATTCGGAGTGAACCACACCACGGTAGTCAAAAAAAACTGTCAGCATCACCTTGATTTTGGAGCGACTTTGCCGCGGTTTTTTGGGTTTCGGCTCGTTTTCGAGACGCCATTCTGAAGACTGTTGGCTTGTTTGCATGTCGTACTCATAAAGGTCAGATCCGTAGAAGCTCGGGAAACCATGTCTTCAGCGACATGCTTTCGCTGCGCTTTTTGAACAAAATTAAGCTCTTTTGGAATTAGTCGAGCGGCGACGCGCTTCATGCCTAAAATGTCAATGAGAATGTTGTGGACGGACTTAAAAGATATGTTCACCTCACTAGCCAACTCTCTTAGACTCATACGTCGATTTTCGAGTACGAGTTACGAGAGTAAGAAGCTATTCTTGATTTGATGTTTTCTTTGGTCGTAGCGGTTGAAGGTCTACCAGAACGAGGCAAGTCTACTACTACTTCTCGGCTTTCTTTAAAAGCCTTATTTATACCATTCATAAGCCCTTGTTTTCGATATACACGATTCGCCGTAGGTATTTCGCAACATTTTTAGTGATTCACCACATGAAATATCATTCAAAACACAAAATTTAAGGCACACTCTTTGTTCAACAATATTTTCCATTGTAAAAATCGCCGAGGACTCAAAACTATCACCAACAAAAAGTGTAGCTTAAAATAAATTAAATGACAGATCCCGCTCAAATTTTGCGCGCTTAATCAGTACAGTGCTATCAACATGCAGTAAAAAAATTAGAACGACCTCTTTTACGCGGGTCTTTTTATTGACATATTCCCGATACTTTTTACACAGAGTAGTACATTCTACAAATATTAACGTCATTCAATACTATATTATATTTCAATCTAAAGTACCACCAATTAGAAAATGTTTATTGCATAAATTAGAACCCGAAGTAGAAAATATGTAGAAGACGATTTGCGTCTAATATTTAAAATTTTATTTTGATCGTTCACATAAGACTATATTATTGACTATATTATTATTATTGAGGATGCAATAAAAATTCTACCACTCCACGAAATACATATACATATCTGGGTATATTGCAAACGAAAGTATCGGCGATTTAAAACCAGAATTAGAAAATGTTTCTGAATCCGAAATAAATACGTTTTGTAAATCGTGTCTTTCGTTTTGTAGAATTAGAAATGTAAGTGGTAAAAAGATTAAACAGCGAAAATTTTATCCAAATAATAGCTATCTATCGTTTGTCTATGTACTTATATCGCTAACTTCACACTGATTATCGCAAAGCGAGATGCACTTATACTATCATTTCAATGTTGGAATGAAACAAGACAAAAGTTGACGTTTGACTAATTGACACTAATAAGAAAAACAACCTCAGCTTTTTTTGTTGTCAAAAGTTGTGGTAAAAAGTTTGTGGTTATAATAAAACATCAAAACTCCTTAAGAAAATGAAAATAATCTCAAATGACACACCACACGATACACACATGACCTCATAATGTCCTAACCCTTTTTTTTATTATCGTGGGGAAATCCTCATGGATACCTCGTCGCTCGGGGGAACGACGAGGTTATGTCGGACTTCTACCGACTAAAACCCCACGGTACTCGACCTCAACACTTCAGCGGCGAGGCGGGGTCCCTAAAAAGTTTCGCAACGCCCCGCCGCCACTGTTTCCCCGTATTGGGGCCCCCTCCAGCCGACCCCCCAATGAAGGGGGAAGGCCACGAAAGTATCTGGAGCACGCAGGTACTTCCGCCGTCGGGGTGAAAGCCGTGCATTGCGGGCAAAAGCACCCCCGTACTCAAGCCCGCTGGCTCCCACCGTACGCGGACCCTACTAAGTCTGCAACCACGATCCACCTGAAAGGTGGATCCGCTGCCACGTCTGGCGGTGCGGCCCCGCCGAGAAGCAGTGCACAGGGGGGGCCAGCCGCGGATCACTGACCCCCTCCAAACGGTTGTGCACCGCGGCTCCCACCTCGCGCCCCTTTGGGCGGGCAGTGGTAGCACCATACCACCACCACGCCCGGCGGCAGGCAATGGGTGGGTGGGAAGTCCACCGCACTGCCATGCCTGAGCCCTCTTAGCTTCCCGGTGGTTCCACCTACCACCAGTACTAAGCCCCCCCGCCAGGACAAGGCGAAGGCTCATGGGGTGGAATGTCCTAACCCTAACCTAACCCTGAAGCTTTATGCTGGTTTAAAACAAAAGAGGATAATATGGTTAAAAGTATGAAACACTTCAATAATTCAGTGATAGAAACAGAATTAAATGAAACTGATCAAAAAAACGAATAGACAACACCATCAATAACAGTCAAACTATTAATAAATAATAAATTTCATATAAATAGAATTTATGATTCAGGTTTTAATGTTTCTTTGATAAACTCCAAATTACTTATACTAAAAAACAAAGGAAACCATTTGAACGAAGCTAATTTAATAACGATTAATGGTGTTAAGAAGACAAGTGGTTTGACAACATTGAAAATAAAAGTTTTTGAATTGGAAAAACTGGTTGATGTGTACATTATTGACGAAGAGAATTTCAAGTATGATTTTTGATTGGATTAGACTTGATAAAAACATTTAAGTTGATTCAAAATGAGAACTTAGAAATAACTCAGAAACAATATCTTAATGATCATGTTGATATGCTGGAGGAAGTTGCTACATCAAAAAATATAGAAGAAAATGAAAACAAATTAAAATAAATAAAAATAATTTTAATGAACATGTAGAACAGGGGTTCATAACCTTTTTTTGTCTACTGCCCACTTGAAGAATAAATAATTTTTTAACGCCCCCCTTTTTAAACATACTTAAAAACCGCTAAGTACTTATAACTGATTATTGAAACGCAAATTTATAGTATTCGGACAGAGTATCTTTTATTGAAAATAAAACAAACATAATCAATTCTTATATAAAAACTAATGTGAAGGTTGAATCTGATGCTGTTCAATAAGTTTGTTGATATCAGGTTCCAATTTACTCAAAAACAGCCGCAAGTCGCCACGTTCGGTAACACGCAAACGATTTCTCTTTTTAGTAAGCAGCGTTGCCACAGCACTAAATCCACGTTCACACAAATATGACGATGGGAATGCTATCAAAAATCGTTGAACATTGACTTTTTTTTTTGCCTGTGGCAACACTTCGGTTAACAGCTGATTGTATTTGCTCCCGACGATTTTATTTATAATTTACATAAAAATTAGGAAAATCGTCACTAAATAAAACCAAAACACGAAGAAGTGTTAATAAATAGACGTAGATATTAAGCAATAGTGTCTAAGTGATTATTTTAGTGGATTGAAAGTGTTAGTTGTGGACAACAGTGACTGTCAGTTACAAATTTAAACTATTTTGTGTGAATCATTGTCATTTTGTGAATAAGGTAATAATTTGTATGTATAACGTACAAATTACTTTTCATGTTTGGATATTAATCAATCATTAGTAAATCGCATCGACTGACTGTGGTTGTCAGACGCGTGAAGAGGTTAGAAAGTGCTTTTATTTTACTTCCCAGTGCTTGACCTCTCGATTCATTGAACAACACTTTGGACTTCGTTCACATTTTATAAACATTTTAAAATGCAAACACGCGTAGCCTTATCTCGCCAGCTTCAGCTGGCTTTGCAGGAATTGAAGGCATCCAAAGAGTTGGTTAATCAATTGTATTTGGAACGAGATGACAATGAGAAAGAAATGTTGGAGGTTTTAAATAAGAATTCTGTACTCAAAAAGGAAATGGCTGAGTTGCACAATGAGTATGTGTTAGTTGTAGATGAGCGGGATAGGTTGCAGGTTGTGGTGAATGGCTTCGGTGAATGCAGTGAAGAGTATGTGCAAGGCCTCAGGCGCATCACTTTGCTGGAGCAAGAACTACAAGAGGCCCACCACCAAATCACAAACATGGAGTCGGAGAAGATTGACACCTTAATCTCCCACAATCAAAGTTTATTCAGCGAGTTAGTCGACAGTGCACCCAGCCTTGTTTCTGCTGCACCTAGTTCAACTCCCACAGTCACCATTGACCTGACTAAAGATGACACTATCATCAACTCTCCAGTTGGTTTGATAAGGTGCAGCAAAAACAAATTTAAAAAGTATGTTAGAATAAATAAATTCATTAAAAAAACGCAGAAACTTATTAAAAGGAACAAATGCATGCTTAAGAATGTAAAATACATTAAGGAACGAAGGCGGTTAGGTGATGAATTAGATGTGTATTCCATTATGCTAGAAAATAACTTAAGTGAGCATGACAATGATGTAAAATTATTACAGTCAGAGTTATGTAACCTTAAGTCTCAGCTAAAAAGTGTGTCCGATAGGTACCACTTTACCAAACTTGAGTATCAGGAACACATTTTGGCCCTGAAAAAGCTAATGGAGAACTCAGATTCTTTGGCTGGTTCTCGGTCAGAATGTGAGCTTTGCACTCACAAGAGAACATCTGATAACCAGACTTCCAACACCACCACTGAGAGTCCTGTCAGAATGAGATCAAATACTGTAAATATTGTAATGTTTAGTGACGATATTGGGAAAAATATGGGCCAGTTAGTCTGCACATATTTAAACCAACCAGTAACCAATCACTGTTCACCGGGGGCCTCTTACTCTGATATCATGAACAAGATAAGAGGCCATAAGTTCAATGAAAACTCAATTTTAATTATATTTATTGGAAATAGAGGTAGTTTAAACAAAAAACAGCTGTTAGAACATTGTCATAACCTGTGTTTATTAAATGTTAAGAAGATTATAATGTTTACACTACCTTACAGTAGAGGTTTGCCACAGACAGAAAATGAGATGAGGTACAAAATGAATTTGACATTAGATACTGTGACTTTTCATAACAGTAAATTAATGAATGTAATTGACATCAACAGATTAATTAATATGAATAATTTGCATGTGACATATAATAATTTTTATATTTCTAATTATTTTAAGCGACAAATAGCACATTCGCTATCCTCTTTTTTTATTTCTCCAGCCAATATTTTGGCTACTCAACCTGCTTTTATTGAGCAGACAGACTTGTCGACTTTGGAACATGTTCCAAATCATTTAAATTAGATATTAAGACAACAGAGGAAACCTCTAGCAAACCTCCATCTATGACAAAAGAAAAGCCCAACAGTAATTACCTCAATTTTGTTCATCAGAATATACAGGGCTTTTCTGGCAAAGATTTAGAGGTAGGTTTGTTCCTTGACAGTATGAATATAGATGTTTTATGTTTAACAGAACACTGGCTTAAGGAACACAACTGTCTGTTAAGTTTTGATAATTATAGCATCGCTAGTATGTTCATGAGAGTTTCTGCTATTCGGGGTGGGTCACTAATATTATTGCACAATAAGTTAAAGTATAAAGAACGCAAAGATGTGGTAGCACTCTCAATTGAGCAAACTATTGAAATTTCATGTGCAGAGTTAGAGCGGATTATTATTGTTTGTGTGTATAAACCACCATCTGCGGATTATTCACTGTTTGAAGAAACTTTGGAAGAAGTGTTAAAGAGAGTATGTAAATCAAACAAGAAGGTGGTTGTTTGTGGTGATTTTAATGTAGATATTCTAGACTCTTCTCAAACCTCACTTAGATTTTTGAATCTTTTTAAATCATTTAATTTATTTAATATTTTTGATCAACCAACTAGAATCACTGCGTCATCAGCTACCTGCTTGGATAATATTTTTTGTGAAAATTTTTATAAGGAGAAATCAATAATTAATTGTTTAAAATCAGACCATTGTGGTCTGTTAACCAAATTTGAGCACCGTCATGTCCCTCAATCGGTGGATATTATTTTCAGACCAGTTACTCAGAAACGTATAGAAAAATTTAAACACAATATAAACAGTCAACTTCCTTACTTATCACACCAAGACCAGAACATAAATGATCAGTATGAGGATTTGTTCAATCTGTTATTGTATGAACATAACACCATTTTTTCAAAAAAAAAAGTGACAGTTGATAAATTTAAATTTAAATTCAGTGACTGGGCTACTCCAGGTATTCATAAAAGTAGGATTAAATTATACGAATTATATGATTTAAAAGCGAACTTTCATAGTCCCAAACTAGTAGACTATGTTAAATCTTACTCTAAGATATTTAAAAAATCTTGCAATGTTGCCAAGTCCATGTTTTTGCGAGACAAAATAAAACAAGCAAAAAACAAAATCAAAGCGACTTGGAACATTATAAACAAAGAAACTTGTAAGTCCATACCACGCAATAACTCTTTCTCACTTAAAATTAAAGATAATATTATTAAGTCTGACGTTGATATAGCTAATACATTTGAATCATTTTTCTCTGAGATACCTTTTATTACTACCAGTAAACTAAATTCTAGTTCACTGCTAGCTAGTTATCTCCTCACATCAAGTGTTAATGAGTGCGCCACTAGTTTTTGCTTCGATCATATATCTCCTCATACCATCCTCAAATCGTTTAAAGAACTTAACATAAAAAAAACGTAGGATTTATGGGGTATTTCTGTTGATATACTTAAACCAGTCATAGATGCCATCTCCCCTAGTTTAGCGTTACTTTTTAATAACTGTGTAGACAAGGGTCAGTTCCCTAATTTAATGAAATTTAGTAAAGTCATACCCCTTTATAAGTCAGGTGAGAAAAGTGACCCATCCAATTATAGACCTATCTCTATTCTACCAGCTTTAAGTAAAATTTTTGAAAAAATAATATTGAATCAATTACATTCTCACTTTGCTTTGAATAAATTATTACATAGTAATCAATTTGGATTCACTAAAAATAGGAATACAACCGATGCAGGTGTTGCGCTCATCAAACACATATTTGATGCGTGGGAAGGCAAGCAAGATGCAATAGGAGTTTTTTGTGATTTATCAAAAGCATTTGACTGCGTAGATCATGAAATCTTACTGATTAAGCTGAGGCATTACGGTGTTTCAAATATTTCACTTAGCCTTATAGAATCTTACCTCACTGATAGAATACAAAAAGTGAGTATCAATGGTACGAACTCTTCCGGTGCCACCATACGTATGGGCGTGCCCCAGGGATCAATATTGGGTCCTCTGCTGTTTTTAATCTATATAAATGACCTGCCTTATTTTGTCAAAGACCTATGTGGGATTGTATTATTTGCTGATGACACTTCTCTAATTTTTAACGTAGATAGAAGTAACAAAGCACTTGACGACGTAAATAATACTCTTTCTAAGGTACTGCATTGGTTCACGAGTAACAATTTACTGCTTAATGCTAAGAAGACCAAATGTATCAAATTTTCTATGCCCAATGTAAGACAGGACAGGTATAATGGTATCGCCATTATAAACATGAATAACGAGCCATTAGAGATTGCGAATTCCACTGTATTTCTGGGAATTACTCTCGATTCCAAGTTACAGTGGGGTCCGCATATTTCTGCCCTGGCAGGAAGACTTAGTTCGGCAGCTTATGCTGTTAGAAAAATAAGGCTCCTGACTGATATCGCAACAGCAAGATTAGTGTACTTCAGTTATTTTCACAGTGTTATGTCGTATGGTCTTCAGTTGTGGGGCTCGGCAGCGGATCTCAACACCATCTTTGTTCTTCAAAAAAGAGCCATCCGCTCCATTTACAACCTTAGACCACGCGACTCGCTTCGTGAAGTATTCAAAGAGATAGATATTTTAACTGTGTACTCTCAATTTATTTATGATAATGTAGTATATGTCCGTAAAAACTTGCATCTCTTCAAGAAAAACAGGGATGTTCATAAACTCAATACCAGAAATAAAAATAAGCTCGTAACTCCCAGTCTAAGACTGCATAAGGTAGGGAAATCATTTGTTGGTCAATGTGTAAAATATTTTAATAAGATTCCGCAAACTCTTGTTGAACTGCCTCTTCACAAGTTTAAGTCACAAATTAAAGCTAAGTTAATGAAGCGGGGTTATTATAGTGTTGACGATTTCTTAAATGATAAGAATTTGTGGTCATCTTAGGTATAATCTGCTCCTCTGCACACTTTTTTGTTATGACTTTACTCTGTCAATTCCATTTTTGTGTATAAAAACAAGATTGAAAAGAGTAACCATCGAGTTTCTTGCCGGAGTCTTCTCGATCGGAAACAACCTCTGAACCGGTGGTAGAGTCACATTATATTTAATTATGATATGAACTATCATAGTATTATTTTATGTAAGTTTATTTTTATTCAGTATATTTTTGCTACAATTTTTTTTTGTTACATGACATGTCATAAGTACTTTTTATAAGTCTATATGAATAAAGATATTTTTTACTTTTACTTTTTTACTTCACAATCCAGGGTACAATTGCGGATCGGTTTTTGTAGCCAAAATTCTTGATATCCATTTTTGAACTTGATTTTCATTTCTTCGTTTGTTGTCAATTCTATAAGTTCTTCTTCCAGCTGAGGTGACATTGCTGTGTTGACATTTGAAAACGGATCCAACACCCAGTCTGGTATTTCCAAGTTTAAAATGTCCTGGTATCGTTCGGTGAAGTCAATGTGGAGGTTTTCCAAATGTTGGCAGTAGGAAAAAGTTAAAGAGTCGTTACTGCAGTATACTGATAAATTCGGAAAATTGTGAAACGTCTGCCCATATTCTTTTTGTGCAGAAGCAGTTTGGCTGCGAAAGCAGCAACGACATTATTTGTTTTAATTAAATTTAGTTCATCGCCTTGCAGTTGGAGGTTCATGTCGTTGAACATTTTATACAGGTCTGTCATGTAAGCTATATCATTCTTAGATGTTATGAGCTTGTTGCGCAGTTCTGTATCTTTAGTTTCCAAGAACTCTATCATAGAGTCAAACAGGTTGTAAAATCGAATCAGACAATTGCCTCTTGACAGCCAACGAACTTCAGTATGAAGCAACAAACGGTTGAAATCTTCGTCATTAGTAACACAAAGCTGATGAAATAATCTATCATTCAAAGAGCTGCTACGGATTTTATTGACTGCTTTGATGACATATTGCAGTGATTGAAATAGTCGTTCACTTAAGTTTCTAGCAACCAAATGTTGTCTATGAATAACGCAATGTATAGCAAGGACATCTGGAATTTTATTCTTTAAGTATGCTATGAAGCCTTTATGGCGCCTTGTCATAGCCGGAGCGCCATCCGTAGCAACTGATATAATATTTTTCAAAGGAATCTCTTTCTCTTCACAAAACTTTTCCAATGTATTGAATATGGTTTCGCATTTTGTATCTGTCTCCAAATTTCTGGCAAACAATAGTTCTTCACGTATTTTCTCATCTTTAATAAACCTCACGTAAGATAGCAACACCGCTTCATTAGTTGGTAAAGTGGACTCATCGAGCTGAATTGAGAATTGACTAGTCCTCAGATGATTGCACAATGATTCTTCAATGTTTTCAGCCATTTCATCAATTCGTCTTTGCACAGAATTATTACTCAAAGGAATTTTTCGGATAATATCTGCGGCCGGTTTATGAAGCACAGTAGTTATTACTTCCTTTATTGCTGGCAAAATTAACTCTTCTCCGATGTTGTGTGGTTTGCCTTTTTGAGCAATTAACAAAGAGATATTGTACGAAGCTCGAAGTCCGTCGTCATCTTGCTTAGCAGCCGCCGAAAATAGTTTTGATACACTTGGCTGAGTATTATGCTTCTTCTCTAGGTCTTGAAAATATGCTACATTCTTTTCTGCCTTATCTGGATGCATTTTATTCAAATGATCTTGCAGTCTTGAAGGCTTCATTGCTTCGTTCGAAAATGTTTTTAGACATAGAAGACACAAAGGCGACGACGGGTTTGTGGGATTTTCAATAAATCCGAATTTAATATATTCCGCAGAGTATTGCCGTCTCTTCTTTTTTACTTCTGACATTGTTTTGTTTTAAGAAATACGTAAGTGTTGAAATCAAGTACTGCTTATCTATTATGCACGAAACCGCAAATGAAAATAAAATAAATTTACGACGCTTATATAGGATTGCATAAGCAGCACGCACTAACAGGAATAAGACAAACGTGCATAAACTCGTTTATCTCATTCGACGCCCAATCGTACTCGACAAGCAAGAACAAGTATTATAGAACCAGCCGATTGGTATAGGAATGTACAATTCGGATTATTTAACAAAAACTTGTTAAAACATGATTGCCCGCAGTCTTTTATATCGAACCGAGTTTGAGCTATATCTTAATTAATATTAGTAGATGTTCACAAGATGTAGTCGAGAGTCGAGAGCTCAGTCGGTGTCTAAGAGTCTTCCTAGCTAGGTAGATGAAATTATAAATCGACCCCAAAGCTCTACACAATGCCCCCTTTTTTTTCTGGGTCTCTTACCGCCCCCCTTTAGGCCTGCAGCGCCCACAAGGGGGCGTTATCGCCCACGTTGGGAAAGACTGAATGTAGAAGGAGGAGATTTTGATATAAAAATAAATCATTTGGGAGAAGATCAAAAAAATAGAATAGATAAACTGATTAGTCAGTATAAATCAGTTTCATAAATCATTAACATTTATTTGATCTTCTTGTTGTACAAAGATCTTAAAGACGAATATGTAGTTTCAAACAAGAACCCTGCAAGGGCACCACAAATATAATTATACATTTTATTTTTACACTTCAATTTTATTTTATTACTTAGCATTAAATTAAAATATACCTTTAAATATAACATTAAATTAATAACAATATTATTTTTAATCCTGCCACTGCCATACAAATTAGAATAATAAAATATTGCCTGATTTCTAACTAATTTTCCCTATCAAAGAACTCCTGCAGTGAGTAAAAACAATTCTGAGCCAGGTATTTAGTAAGTTCTTTTTTAAATACTTTGGCTTCCAGTACATTTTTTAAAGATTCCGGAAGGGAATTGAATATTTTAATCGACATTGAATAAGGACCAGTGTTTACTATTTGCAATTTAGAATATGTTTTGGCTAGTTTTTTTTTCGGCCTCAAGTTTTCAGGACGGGAATGTTGTGGAAACCAGTCTACATTATTTTTTACTAAAATGCAAGTTTCTAATATGTACAATGAAATTAAAGTTAGGATGTGGTACTTGACAAAATAGCCCCAACAGCTAGTTCTTGAATCTATATTTGCCAGTATTCTTATGCATTTTTTTTGTATTATAAACAGTTTCCTGGCGTTCGTGCTGCTACCCCAAAGAACTATTCCATAGCGCAGCCAGGAATCCGCATATGCATAGTATACGCTGGTTGCCGTTTTTAAGCCTGTAGTTCTTTTTAACTCTCTAAGGGCATATGTGAAGCTTGATAACTTACTAATGACTCCACTTACATGCTCTTTCCAATTTAATCTTTCCAATTTAAGTTGCTGTCCACATTAATACCCAAAAGACTGTGCGAGTTTACGAGTTCCAAAGTAACATTATCAAATTGATAGTCTATATCCAGCGTGCGCCTTTGGTAGGGCTTAAACTCTATGAGTTTTGTTTTACTGAAGTTAATTTCTAGGTTATGGTCACGGAGCTAGCTTGTTAGTATGTTCAAGTTCCAGTTTAGCTGTTCATATAAATCTCAGGTATCTGAACAGGGCAATATAAGGGAGATGTCATCTGCGAAAAGGGTACAGGTGATGTTAAGAACATTTGGCAGATCGTTGACATAAATTAAAAACAGCAAACAGCCAAGTACACTACCCTGTGGTATGGAGTGCTCTAGATGGATTTTATCAGATCTTACAATGCTGACAACCCCAGATTGGAAATCGTTGTACTCTATTTCAACATACTGGACGCGACTTTTCAGATACGACCCAAGCCACTTGTGCGCCACACCTTTTACACCTATGCCATAGAGTTTGCTGAGTAGAATTGAATAAGATACCCTGTCATAGGCCTTGCTCATATCCAACAGAACACCTATCGCGTGGTTCCCACTGTCAATGATTCTCAATACTTCTTTGATGTATTGGTATACTGCAAGACCAGTTGAACGACCCTTTCTAAAACCATATTGCTAAAGATGAATATGACATAGGTACTGTTAACGGATATGAAGCCAGAATAGACTTATTAGTAGACAAATACTGCAGTAAGAGGCCTTATAGGTGCACAATAGAAGATAAAAAAGAGCTAGAACAGCAAATAGCAAAATTATTAGATAACGAGCTTATTGAACAATCCTATAGTCCGTTTGCAGCCCCAGTGACGTGGGCATTTAGAAAAGAAGATAACAGAAAGTCGCGAATGTGAATAGATTTTAGAGACTTGACTAAAATAGTGGTACCCCAAGCCCAACCGTTCCCTTTAATTGAAGATTTAGTCACAGAGACAAGGAATTGCAATTACTTTTCAACCCTCTATATAAATTCTGCTTTTTTGTCCATTCCATTACGAATAGAAGACAGGAAAAAGACTGCATTCGTAACGCAAGAGTAACATTTTCAGTGGACTTGCCTCCCATTTGGTCTGAAGACTTCACCGGCAATATTTCAGAGGATACTAGCCAACATACTGAGAAAATACAAACTTACTGATTTTACTGTCAATTACATCGATGACATATTAATTTTTTCTGTGAATTTTGATGACCACATTTATCATATTACACAATTGCTGGAAGCCATAAGAAGAGAAGGGTTCAGATTAAAATTTACAAAGTGCACGTTTGCATCAGACTCTGTTAAATATTTAGGACTTATTATTGGAAATAATTCCGTAAAACCATTAAAGGACAATATCATTTCTGTACAAAATTTCCCAATTCTGCTTGCTTGAGCAGAAATCCAGTATTGAATCCAAACGAAAACACTGATGAACAGTTAAAAGTGTTAAATTTGATAAAATTGGGAGATATTTTGACAGACCAAGAGAAAAACAAAGAAATAGTAGACGATAAAAATAAATTTATTAAGAAAAATCATTTATACTTGAAGAAAGTTGGTAAAAAAGAGAAAATAATTATATCCGAAGTATTCAGTTTGAAGTTTTTGAAAAGTATTCATGAAAACATGTGTCACATTGGAATCAAACAAATGCAGAACATGGTTAGTCCCTTCTACTCAGCAAAAAATCTAACAAAAAACATCAGCAAGATTTGTAAAACCTGTGAGATATGTCTCAAAAACAAATCTAGAGGACATGACAAATTTGGATATATGTGTCATCTTGTTCAAGGTCATCAAAGAGATATCTACATTTATTAGTAGACCATTTTACTAGATACGCATTCATTCTTACCTCAAAGACCCAAACTGCAAATGACTTCATAAAACTTATTACAATTATAACGGAAACCGATGACATTGGTATGATACTCACGGACCAATACCCAGGGAGTAATTCAAGTGCATTCAAGAATTTTTTATATGATAAGCAGATACAAATGGCAGTGAACGCTCCTTTCTCTAATGGTTTGAATAAATAGACTGAATCAAACATTAGTGAACAATATCAGATGCAGAATTAATGAAAGCGAAAGAAAAAGAGCTTGGACAACTGTGGCTAAAGAATGCGTAGATAAATATGAGACTGTTCACACGGTTACTGGATTTTCCCCTACTTATGGTACACATGTTACAATTTTACCTAAAGAATTGAAACATGATATTTCACCTAGTGATTGGAAAAAAGACAAAAGAATTGCTCTCGTGAATACAAAAAAATCACACGATTATAACAAAAAAATATTTGACAAAAATAGAAAACAGTGGGATTTTAATGTGGGAGATATGGTATATGTGGAAAATGGGAACAAGTTAAACAGGTCCAAACTAGAAGAATTGAAGATTGGGCCATATAAGATCGTTGATAAGGTGTCTGATTGTATATACAGAATAGACACAGGTCATAAGAAGACTGAATCAAATCTCTTTCATATTACCAAACTTATTCCAGCCCCGAATTAGGAGAAGAATAAGAGTAAATTGCAGAACAGGATGAAAAAAATTTAAGGTAAATTTTCTTTCCCTAGGGGGGAGATGTAAAGAAATAATAAGTATGATTCCTTTATGGTATGATGCCGTGCTTGTTAGTAGATGAAAAGTTCTACCATTTGAAGTTGTCAAGAAAATGAGAATTTGACTGATAGATAAAAAGATGGACGAATATGAAAAGTGATAAAATATTTATATTTAAATTTGTGTGTGAAGAGTGGAAACAGATAGCGAGGAATAAACTTCAATTGTAGTTTCTTTGTTTACAGGTATGGTTTTAGTATTTACGTTATTAGTTCATTTAGTCAAAACAGAATTGTAATTATTATCTTTTAACGAAATAAATCTTTGTTTACAGAGCAACATAAAAGTTTATTTCGAGAATGATTATTCTTATCTTATATGAATATTAACGAAAACAATAACTATCAAAAATATATTTATTCACGTAGACTTATAAAAAGTACTTACTTTGAGCGTATTCAATCCGGAAATTTTAATGTCAAAGATGCACGTCGCTCTGGTCTATTACGAATAAAATGGATGCCATTTTTTTAAAAGTGGAGCAATATCGGTATATCAGTAGTTACGACGTAGCTTAAGAACCCAACCTATTATTTACCTACTTTATAATTAGATGCCGCAGTGAATAAATACGTTGAACTTTTTACTAAAAATATAATATTGTAATAGAAAAAAACCGTGTGTATGCGCCGCTATGAAGATTGTCAAAATAAAACCGTTATTGCCGTCATAGCAACCATAAACTATTCAACAAAAAAAAATATTTTTCATAGATGATGTCTTGAAATAATATTGCTTAAGCGGTTCATAGTACCCAATTCATCTGTTTTGTATGGGCGATGTCAACAATATTGTCAAAGTAAAACAGTGTGAAATTAAGTAGGTCCTAATACGAAAATTTAAAACAGTAAAGATGCAGGACTGTTATAAGGGCTTGTAATCAGTACCCTGTTAGCTTGAACTTTGCTTAGACACGCTACCGCGTGTATAGAGTCAGCCAGTCAGCTTGTTTGTCATAGTTAATAAACGCGTCCAGCAAGGATGCGCTTTTCAAAAAGTATTAAGTTAAATACACAACAACAACACACAACTCGGATTCGTCCACTAGGATCCCCTAAACCGATCCCCCAGGGGATCCCTGTGAACACAATTATAGCGCGATTCAATGACGTACAACGCCATCTAGTGGTGGAAGCTGTTAGCGGCAGCCGTCACTGTCTTCAACCCGTAGGAAGGTATGTAACCAGCCGCTCTACTCTCGTTTGTCAAACACGTAGTTACGTGAATTTTCAGTCGTTAAAAAAAGATACTAACCAAGGGAAATTGATGTTGAGGATTTGGCATTCTAATAATATTTTATTGTACAAAATACAGGAAACCTATTCATAACATACCTCCGCTACCTATACATAACGTTCCAGCCGCGTGAGCATCGGCACATCAGCACCTTCAGCAGGAAGAACAGGCAGTATGGCAAGTGTTCGTTGTGCAATCTAGGCGAACACGGCATTTACTTTTGTCCGAGGTTCATAGAAATGTCGCCCCAGGACAAACTTAGAACCGTAAATAGTTTCAATTTATGCCATAATTCTCTCCATCATCACCCAGGGAAATCATGCTTGTCAGAAAGACTTTGTCGAGAATTTAATAAGGATCACAATAGCTTATTACACGCGGCATTTTCGCAATCGCCCCGCGGGGGGCAGTGGACAACGGAAAAGGAGCAGCGGTTGCGCGCGGGGGGAGCACAAACAAGAGTGCTAACGCAGGAATTCAAGTCTGCGATGACCTACAAGTGACGCACGCGCTGGTCAATGAACCTGTCCTAGTCCTACTTCCAACTGCGTTTATCAAGGTACAAGCAGTAGATGGCACGTATTATGTCATGCGTGCCCTCCTGGACCAAGGGTCACAAACGTCTCTTATAACCGAGCATGCAGTACAGCTTTTGAAAATACCCAGGATGAAGTGCAAAGGAATTATTTCAGGCATCTAAGACAAGGAGAGCAATTGCAAAGGCATCATCAGTATCAAATGCCTTTCAATGATTAGCTATTTTACCTTTGAAACAGACGCCTTAATAATGAAGCAACTCATAAAGAACCTACCTAGCCAGTCGTTTTTCAAACCAGACTGGTCGTACTTGGATCATATTAAATTAGCTGATCCTGAATTCTATCACAGCCGCCCCGTAGATATTTTACTCGGGCCTGATGTCTACTCAAACATTTTAATAGATGGCATCTGCAGATCAAACACAATCCTTCCAATCGCCCAACAGACACAGCTCGGCTGGATTCTGAGTGGGAATGCAAAAACCTTCCAATGTAATGTATTCGTGTAGTTCCACAAAACCTGGACGAATTTCAAAGGTTTTGGGAGTTAAAAGAAATCGCTGAGCAGGGAGAGCTATCTTCAGAAGACAAGCAGTGTATCGATTTCTACAAAGCAAGTACAAAAAGAAGGGCAGACGGACGATATGAAGTCCACCTGCCATTAAAACCTAACTATCAAGAAAAATTAGGTCATTCAAAATCAAAAGCAATAGCACAATTTTACAAGTTGGGACAAAAGTTGTCTAAAAATATAAATATTCAAAAAGATTATAAGTTATTTATAGACGAGTACATATCGCTTGGACATAAGATACCTGCTGACGATTGCACCCCGAGCCTTAAATGTTATTTACCTCACCATTGCGTCATGCGCGAACATTCTACCACTACAAAATTACGAGTTGTTTTTAATGCTTCTGACAAAACTAAATCAGGTCTAAGTTTGAATGACGTAATGTGCAGGGGTCCAAATCTTCAGCAAGATCTCCAGAGCCTTATTATCAAGTGGAGACAGTATCCGTTTGCTTTTACGGCTGATATGAAAAAAATGTTCAGGCAAATATGGCTCAACGAACAAGACCAGGAGTTACAGATGATCATATGGCGAGATAACCAAACTGAAAAACTTAGAGAATATAAATTGGCAACCGTCACTTGCGGGACAAAAGCAGCCCCGTACCTTGCTCATGATGAAAAAATTAAATATCAGCACAGTTCAGCGCCTAGCGTCCTTGAGGAGTCATTCTACATGGATGACCTAATTCATGGCTCAAATTCCATCCAAGACGCCAAACAATTACAGAATGATTTGATTAACCTCTTAAAATCAGGAGGATTTCATCTGAGAAAGTGGTAGTCAAATGCCCCGGAGCTCCTTACAGATGTACATACAGAGAAACTACTAGATTTTGATTTTAAACTGGCAGATACCACCAAAGCCTTAGGCCTTGGATGGAACCCACAACACGATTAGTTCACCTTTCAATCACAAATTTCTTACTCAACCTCAGGAGTAACTAGACGATCACTGTTATCAGATATTTCTAAAATATTCGATCCATGGTGGATCGCCCCCCTCACTGTAAAGCTGAAAATACTACACACATCAAAAGTGTCTAGGCATCAAGCATTTTTATGCGGATTTCTTGAGATTGAGATGTGGCTTTGTAATAAATTTATGATTTTATAAATTTATATGGATCCTTTTTGGTGCATTTCATAATTTGAAACAGGAACTGTCAATCAAATTCGAGTAAAAGATGAAAATCAGCTGTCAATATTTTCCCTATAAAAACATACTACGCATTGAAGACATTATTAGTGCTACTGTTTCCCTACTACTGATTAAAACCAACGTTATTATGGAGCGGCGACGTCATTTAAGCAGGGAAGAAATGCTCAGAGCCGTGGGAATGATAGAAGCTGGTTCCCGGCAACGTACTGTGGCTTTAGCTCTGAACACAAGTCAGAGTGTTATCAGTCGACTTTGGACACGTTACCGAAGCACTGGTACCGTGGCTGAGCGCCATGGAGGACGGTATCGCTGCACCACACGGAGACAAGACCGATACATTCAAATCACAACTCGAAGAGCTCCAACAATAACCGCCATGATGTTAGCCGTGAGGCTTCATCACTCTTCAGGGAACTTAATTAGCGACCAAACAGTCAGAAACCGCTTGCATGAAGTGAACCTTCATTCCCGAAGACCTAAGGATATACGCTAAGGGTACCACCTATAGCAATGCACAATCGTAGGATTCGATATCAATGGGCTCTTGAACACAGAAATTGGGCAGAAGAACAATGGCGTTTCGTGTGCTTTTCTGATGAGTCTCGTTTTGGTATGAGACCGGATACAAGACGTATACGAAACTGGAGAACCCCTGGACGCCAACAGCGATTAAAATCCTGCCAGGAAGTCCATCCTTATAGTGGTGGAACCATCATGGTATGGGCGGGTATTTGGATCGGCGGAAGAACTGAGTTGATTTGGATCAGAGGCAACCTCAACGCTCAAATTTATGCTGAGACGATTGTATCAGACGTCATCGTTCCTCTACAAGTGCAAATCGGTCCCTTATTTCAGTTAATGCATGATAATGCACGACCGCACACCGCAAGAGTTGTAAGACAGACTCTTGCCGCAGCTAACATCAATGTCCTGCCCTGACCTGCTCAGTCGCCAGACTTGAACCCGATTGAGCATGCATGGGATATGCTACAGAGAAGAGCTCTGCCGAATATGGAGGGTATCCAGTCGCAAGAAGACCTTTTTTTGTTGTTGCAACGAACATGGGCGGCCATTCCACAGCGTGATTTGGATGAACTCATTTTGAGTATGCCAAACCGATGTTCTTGTGTTGTTAGTGTTCGCGGTAGAAACACGGATTATTAATTGTTTAAGTTACCAAATAAAATTTTAAAGAAAACTGTTATTTCAGTCTTTTTTTCGAACTTTAATGTTAGTGGTTCAAATGTCAAAAATCCCTTTATTAGGAAAATGGCAAATTTCTTTATTAATGCAAAGGTGACTTGGTTTATCGTTACTGTAGACAAACGAAAACACTTTATTTGATGAATCCTTAAAGAAAATTTAAATTAATATCAATCAGGAGAAAAGTTATTGCAAAAATATATGTTGATCCCTAGACACTTTTGATGTGTGTATTTCAAGATGTATGGATAGCAAACTTAGGGTGGGATCAAGCAGTGCCTCAAGATATATGTGAGAAATGGAAAATGATAAAAGCTGATTTACAAGTCATTAGCCAATACCAAGTATCGAGGTGGCTACAAACAAAAGACAGAGATCGCATTGAACTGCACGGATTTTGTGACGCAAGCACAAATGCGTACGCATGCATTATCTACTGTAAAATAAATAGAGAAAATGAGTCATCAATTGTAATAGTAGCAGGTAAAACCAAATTAGTACCTATCAAGAAAAATACGTCACTGCCCCGTTTAGAGCTATGTGGAGCAGTATTACTATTTGGTAATGTTCATTGCTATGCGGATGATAGCACGGCCCACGCGCGTTATTTCGAGCGCCCTGGGGCAAAGCAGACTGACATCGAGGAGAAGAGGCGAAGTTTTGTTGTTGAGCTTGACGGAGTGTTGGACCGCATTTCAGAATGGGGTGCATGCAATCTTGTCGAGTTCAATGCCAAGAAAACGCAGGTGTGTGCATTCACAGTCGCCGTTCCTTTCCCATCCCACTCTTCAGAGCACCCCGCTAGCGATTAAGGATAGCCTAAACATCCTTGGCATGGATGTTCGTAGCAACCTAAACCAGTGGGACTACATTGAGAGCGTCATTAGAACTGCATTCCGTAAACTCGGAGTCCTGAACAGAGTGAGACGATTCTTCACGCCTGAGCAGCTCTGTCTCTTGTATAAGACACAAGTTCGCTCGTGTGTGGAATACTGCTCTCATCTCTGGGACGGTTCCGCCAAGTACCTACTCGAAGCTCTTGACAGGTTGCACCGGCGTGCTATCCGTATTATTGGAAACCCAGAGGCAACTTTGACCTTTGAGCCTCTTCAATTGCGTAGAGACATTGCCAGGCTAAGTGTTCTCTATCGCTTCTACAATGGGGAATGCTCTGACGAGTTAATCCAGCTTATCCCATCTTCACCCTTCAACTCCCGTACCACACGTGCTGGACTACGGTGTCACCCACACACAATTCAACATTTGTTGGCCCGAACTGAAAGGTTCGGTGACACGTTTCTTTGTCGTACCATCCAGACGTGGAACGCTCTTCCAGCACATGTGTTTCCTTCCTCGTATAGTCCCGGGTTCTTCAAGCGGGGCGTGAAAAGGCATTTCTGCAGGCCTTCAAGGTGAGGATGGCGAGCCCAGTGATTCGTTTGAATCTGTTGACTGGGCTTGTCAACCTCTTAACTGGACCTCACGACCGCTTTCCATCAGGGGGAGTGAGGTCATCTTGACGGGCCATATAAAAAAAAAAACATGAGCTTGTAGCCGAGGTAGCAAGTAGGGTACCGAATGGCATTTCAACGCGCCCTCTTGGCCTTCAGCGGGCGGTTTGTGGGAAGCCGCTGTAAAAAGCTTGAAGTATCATTTCAAGCGTGTCATCGGTGAACAGAAGCTAACATTTGAGGAATACACGACACTTCTATCTCAGCTTGGAGGTTGTTTTAATTCCCGCCCTCTCTGCCCATTGACTTGTAGGCAACTTTCCTACACTTCATATCTTTTATTTATGAATGTTATATTTCACACTTATACCTATTTATTAATCCTAAACTATATTACACTTAACCTAAGCACACACATTACAACACTAAATTACTTATATCTATAATAACATTATATATTTACATTACATGCGCGACACTGCGATGCATAACAGTTTGTCGATATCGATATCGACAATCAACATCATCGAGCATTGCACAGCGCGTTCGTGCGGACCGTACATAACGCTCATGTATTGAACGCGGGGACGCGCCGTCCGCTGCGCCCGCGCATCAGTCGAAACTTGCTTACGACGCGGAACGCACGCTGCTTTTGACTCGCTTATATACTTACGCTTGAGTGCCTTGTATGTTATTATTAAGACTTTCATTCTTCCACATCTATTCTATCATCTATCTTTCCGAACTGTGTCGCTTACCTACTATCTGACTGTGCTTGTGCTGTGTGTTCATCTTCCTACTGTGCCTTCTAATAATTGTGTTGGGAATACAAACATTCGAACGTGAGTTTTGAATATTATTTTACTCCTTATACTACACCCGACACCGTGTGGTATAGTTGGTATCATACCAACCCATCATACCACATTGGTGACCCCTATTTGACTTACGAAGAACACGATAAGGAAGATGGCGGAAGGACGCGACTCGTTCGATGACGCTAGTGATGGTAACGTGTCGATAGATCGTGGCGATGTTTATAAGGTCAGCATACGTGTACCACCATTCTGGCCAGAAGAACCTGAGATCTGGTTTGCTCAAGTCGAGGGACAATTCGCCATAAACAAGATTACCAGCGACCTCACAAAATTTAATTATGTGATCGGACAACTCGACAACCAGTATTCTCGCGAGGTGAAAGATATCATCATAAGGCCACCGAAAGAAAACAAATACGAGAAGCTGAAAACAGAGCTTATAAAGCGACTAAGTGCTTCCAATGAAAAGAAGCTGAAGCAGCTGCTGATGCATGAGGAGTTAGGAGATAGAAAACCATCTTCGTTTCTGTGACATCTCCAGAGCCTTGCTGGCGTGGATGTACCAGACGACTTTTTGAAGACCATCTAGATCAGTCGTTTTCCCAACAGGATCCAGACAGTGCTAGCAGGTCAACCAGGGTCGACGCCAGTAGAAGACTTGGCAGATTTAGCCGACAGAGTAGTCGATATTGCCACATCCTCACCTATGGTTGCTTCTATGGGAGAAGCTGGACCAAGTTCCGTGCTCAGCAACCTGACGAAGGAAATAGCAGAACTTCGCAGGCAGTTCCAGTCATTGGTATCGGAGAGAAACGGCAGACCTCGCTCCCGACCCTCACAATCTGGTCGGAATAGGTCGTCGTCAAGGCAGCAGCGGTCCCAATCCAACTATCGGAAGTTCCCACTGTGCTGGTACCACAGCAAGTTCGCAGAGAAAGCCAACAGGTGCGTCCGCCCTTGCGACTTCAAGGCGGAAAACTTCAAGGGCGGTCGATAATGGCGACAGACGACAGCCCTAAATCTTCTACTGGTCACCTATTTGTAACGGATCGACAGTCGAAGACGCAGTTTCTGGTCGACACTGGTAGCGACCTCTGTGTCTTCCCTCGCTCGGTGCTGCGTGATCGTCGTGCTGCGACGGAATTTCAACTTTGCGCTGCCAACGGCTCCAACATCTCTACTTACGGTTATGTACACCTTAATTTAGATTTTGGCTTACGTAGATCTTTCAATTGGCGTTTTGTAGTAGCTGACGTAACAAAACCAATTATTGGTGTAGATTTTCTAAATTATTATAACCTAATTGTAGACTGTCGTAATAAACGCTTAATAGATAGTACAACATCTGTATCTGCAGTAGCTAGTGTTGTAGTTAGTAGTAGTGATAGTAGTCTTTACTCTGTAAAAGTTTTGACTGGTGATTCTCCGTATCATAAAATTCTTAACGAATTTCCAGAGATCACTCGACCAGCTGGTACGCATCGCAACATCCCGCATAACACTCTACATCACATACGCACCACACCAGGCCCTCCAGTAGCTTCACCACCCCGTCGTCTTGCCCCTGACAAATTAAAAATAGCTCAACAGGAGTTCCAGTCCATGCTGGCTAATGGCACAGCCCGACCTTCAGAAAGTCCTTGGTCCTCGCCACTGCATTTAGCTCCGAAGAAGGACAACGGTTGGCGTCCGTGTGGTGATTACCGCATGTTGAATGCCCGTACTGTGCCCGACAGGTATCCGATTCGGCATATACAGGACTTTGCCCATTGCATAACTGGTTGCAAGGTCTTCAGCACCATAGACCTGGTGAAGGCCTATAATCAGATACCTGTCAGCCCAGAGGATATCCCTAAGACAGCCATCACCACACCCTTCGGACTATACGAATTTCCGTATATGACATTCGGACTTCGTAACGCAGGTCAGACGTTTCAAAGATTTGTGGACGAGATGACTCGGGGCCTTGATTTCGTGTACACATATTTGGACGATTTCTTAGTGTATAGTAGGTCCCGAGCTCAGCACGAGGAACACCTCCGAATCATCTTTGAAAGACTGCGTGACTACGGCATGCTGATAAACACGTCTAAGTGTGTTTTCGGGGCAGAGGAGGTAACCTTTTTAGGATACAGTATCTCCGAACGCGGTACCCGACCACTCGACGAGAAGGTTCAAGCCATCAGGGATTTCCCGACACCAACCAACGTGCGACAGCTGAGAGCGTTTTTGGGCATGCTGAATTTTTACAGGAGATTTCTTCCTCGCGCTGCCCAAATACAAGCTCCTTTACACGCACTGCTAACAGGTTCAGTGAAGGGAACACAGCCTATAGTCCTAACGGATGAAGCCCTAGCTGCCTTCAAAGCCAGTAAAGATAGCTTGTCTGATGCCGCTTTGTTAGCACATCCTGATTGCGCCGCCAAGCTTGCGCTGGTGACGGATGCATCAGACAAGGCTATAGGTGCCGTACTACAGCAGCTGAAAGACGATGCATGGCAACCACTGGCATTTTTCTCCAGGAAGCTAAGTCCATCGCAAGTGAAATACTCGCCTTACGATAGGGAGCTGCTTGCGATCTACGAGGCAATCAAGTACTTTCGGCATATGGTCGAAGCTCGGCATTTCATTGTCTATACTGACCACAAGCCTATCAGTTTTGCATTCCACGAGCGGAAGAAAAACTGTTCGCCTAGGCAGTATAGACACCTCGACTACATCTCCCAGTTCACTTCTGATATCCGACACATATCCGGCAAGGATAACGTTGTGGCCGATACCTTGTCGCGTATCGAAGAACTGGAAGCGCCTGTAAGCCTCGAGACTTTAGCCGAAGGTCAAGCCTCAGATCCCGAACTTTCCAAGCTGCTTGATGAAGGTTCGTCATTGCGCCTGGAAAGACTGCACGTACCTGGAAGTCGAGTTCCTTTGTACTGCGACGTCAGTTCACCGACATCCAGACCGTACGTCCCGAAATTCTTCCGGAAGCAGGTTTTTGACAGCCTGCACTCCCTTAGCCACCCAGGTTGCAATGCTTCGGCCAAGTTATTAGCCGAACGTTTTGTTTGGCCGGGTATAAGGAAGGATTGCAGGGAGTGGGCACGGAGCTGTATACAGTGCCAACGAGCTAAGGTCAACCGACACGTGACCGCTCCAGTGGGCATGTTCAACCTACCACGGGAACGCTTCAAGCAGATCCATATTGATCTCGTTGGACCCCTTCCTCTTTCGCATGAGTACCGGTATTGCCTTACCGCCATAGACCGATTTACTCGGTGGCCGGAAGCAATACCGATCAAAGATATAACGGCGGAAACCGTTGCAAAAGCCTTGCTGACTGGCTGGATTGCTCGATTCGGTTGTCCGACAGTCATTACAACAGACCGTGGCCGTCAGTTTGAATCGGCCCTGTTCCAGTGTCTGTCGACTTTAGCCGGATTCGAGCACAAACGGACGACGGCCTATCACCCGGCTTGCAACGGCCTTGTGGAGCGTTTCCACAGGCAGCTTAAAGCCGCAATTGTCTGCCATGCGAACGACAGGTGGACAGAGTCACTTCCGTGGGTCCTGCTAGGCATTAGAACTTCCTTCAAGGAAGATTTACAAGCTTCCTCAGCGGAGCTCGTATATGGTGAACCCTTAAGATTGCCTGGTGAATTTTTTGAAGCTTCTGCTGCTGGCACTACAGATACTTCTGAGTTTGCAGCACGTCTGCGAAACTTTGCCAGAAAATTGCAGCCAACACCTACTTCGCACCATAATAGGTCGAAGGTATTTATATATAAAGATCTCGCCACCAGTGATCACGTTTTCCTTCGCGAAGACGCATTACGTGGTGCACTACAAGCTGCATATTCAGGGCCACACAAAGTTTTGACAAGAGGTGATAAAGTTTTTAAAATCCTTCTCAAAAACAAAGAGGTAACAGTATCGATAGACCGTCTAAAACCAGCCTTCATACTGACTGACCATACCGAAAAACCTCCGCCAGTTATTCAAAAAGAATATGTTACCCGTTCTGGACGACATGTTAAATTTGCAGATTTTTATCGCCCTTGACGGTCTCTGGAGGGGGGTGGTGTAGGCAACTTTCCTATACTTCATATCTTTTATTTATAAATGTTATATTTCACACTTATACCTATTTATTAATCCTAAACTATATTACACTTAACCTAAGCACACACATTACAACACTAAATTACTTATATCTATAATAACATTATATATTTACATTACATGCGCGACACTGCGATGCATAACAGTTTGTCGATATCGATATCGACAATCATCATCATCGAGCATTGCACAGCGCGTTCGTGCGGACCGTACATAACGCTCATGTATTGAACGCGGGGACGCGCCGTCCGCTGCGCCCGCGCATCAGTCGAAACTTGCTTACGACGCGGAACGCACGCTGCTTTTGACTCGCTTATATACTTACGCTTGAGTGCCTTGTATGTTATTATTAAGACTTTCATTCTTCCACATCTATTCTATCATCTATCTTTCCGAACTGTGTCGCTTACCTACTATCTGACTGTGCTTGTGCTGTGTGTTCATCTTCCTACTGTGCCTTCTAATAATTGTGTTGGGAATACAAACATTTGAACGTGAGTTTTGAATATTATTTTACTCCGTATACTACACCCGACACCGTGTGGTATAGTTGGTATCATACCAACCCATCATACCACAGACTTAAGACCCAAATTATTTAGAGTTTTTTTACACCCTCTCACTTTATATCTAGTGGGCCTTCTTTAACCCTCTATGATACCGAAATAGACCTGAGAACAAGGTGGCATCTCACGCAGAAAATATTTAACGATGTCTGGAGTCGTTAGCGCAACGAATATCTAACGCAACTCTCCACGAGGGGTAAGTGGAGACAGCCGGAAAGAAATATCAAGTTGAACGACGTGGTTATTATCAAGGACGATAACCTTCCGACCGGCAAATGGGCTTTAGGTCGTGTTGTTGAATTACACCGCGGAAGTGACGGCTACACAAGAGTCGTCACACTTAAAAAAAAAAAAAGGCTTTCTAAAGCGTCCTATTGTCAAGTTATCCGTTTTATCAGAAAATCAAGAAAGTAATCAAGAAGTAGGACAACAAAAACATGAACACGCACCCTCCACGTAAACAAAGATCATATTTTACTAAAATGGCTTTATCACTGATGCTATTTTTATTTATTATAACACCAATTAACTGCTCATACAATACGTCATCATTGCCAAGTAATAACAGCTTATACTTTGATCATATAACCAACATTAATTTAATACGAGACGACTGGCGCCTCATTGTCTAGTACGACACTCAGCCGTATCAAGACGGGAATGCAGCGCTAGCAAAATACATGAAATACTTAGACCACCTATGTTCAAGAATAACAACACAATCATACTGCTATTGAGTCTTATTACAGTTACGTCATGAGGTAACTGAACTACAACACTACAACAACCTATTAATGAGCCACAATCAGAACATGAATGACCCAACAGGAATAGGACACCGGCGCCGACGCGGTCTTATCAATGGTGTCGGCTCCATTGCAAATAGCCTATTCGGCGTCCTAGACCAAAGCTTTGCCGATAAATATGAACAGGACATAAATTTAATCAAAGAAAACCAAAAGCATCTGGCGACCCTTTGGAAAAACCAAACATCTGTAGTCGAAGCTGAATTTAACCTTCTGAAACGGACAGAAAATATCATGGACCAGCATCACAAACTAATTAACAAGAAATTTAACGCTATGGAAATATCGACGAACCAGATAAAAAATTAAATCCAAAACATCTCACTTGTTTATTACCACTTCGATTATGGCAAACAATATTTTGTTAAGTTTAAAAAATGTTCAACAAACGTTACTTGACACCGTCACTAATGTCTACAACGGAAAATTCAACTTTCATTTGCTTCCACCAGATCAGCTGAGACATGAACTAAGTGTCATAGCTGGACAGTTACCCAAAGACTTGTCCATTCCTGTAGACAATTTTGGAGACCTGTCAGAGATGTACAATTTGCTACAGGTACGAGCCAGAATAACTAATAATTATATCATCTTCGAAATAATTATACCTCTGATCAATGAGGATATGTATGAAGTTTTGAAGATTATACCCATACCTCATTTGTTAAAAAATAATGAGGAGATAGTCGTAGTACCGATAGCAACATTTGTCGCTGTGAATCTTAATAAAGACATCTTTATTAAGATTCACAGCGACAAATTTGTTACTTTAACTGAACAGGATTTGAACTCTTGTATTCAGCGAAATGCCCAAAGAATGTTGTCACATCAAAATACCTATTTTTAAGATAAAGAATGATCAGAACTTTTGCGAACGATCGCAGAATTCAAATCAGTGCAAAACAATTAGAAAACCTTGCTTCAATAGATAAAAGAATTAAAGAAAATTAATTCTTATTTAAATTTTTGTTGCAAGGGCTGCCAACTGAAACTTTCATGTGAAGACCAAATTACGGCGATAACAATGACCCACTCTGGTTACTTTAATGTCGATCAAGGTTGCGTCATAAAAACAGCTGATTATTTTATTTATTCACATAGACAAGAGGTCAGTAAAATCAGCATATGCTCTAATATTCCTTATCCAGAGATAACCTCAATAAATCATCTCATCAACATTCTATCACCTAACAATCAGTCAGAGTTTAATGAGCACAGGATTCGGCTTTAAGAGATCCAGCAGAAGCTAGAAATTATGAAAGATAGCCCAGTATTATCAGACAGAATATCCTATCACGATGTGCATCATTACGCAGCTATATACGTAACGCTCGCTATAGTAGGTGTGATGTGCGTCGTGTGGGCGTGGCGGCGCTGCAGACGCGGACCGGCGGCCGGCGCCCCGGCCCCAGCAGCAGCGCCTGCGCCGCTTCCAGCTCCACGAGACAACGGGCTCCAGTGCAGTGCTTCTAGTGCTCAGTGCATTTCCCCTAGTGTTCAGTGCAGTCCCCCTAGTGTTCAGTGTAGTGAAACGTGTGAAGTGCCCGACAAAAGTGCACGATCGCTAACAAAACAAGAAAACGTCTCCAGTAGTGCTTCGTTCCGTATTTAGCATTTCGGATGAGCGTATGAACCGAGCCTAATAGATTTAATATTGAAAATCATCGTGTTAACTCATGAAGGGTAACAACAAATCATCTAGTTTATAATAATCAATTGTCTCACCCTTGTATTCACTTAAGCATCCCATTACTCCTACTAACCCCATTTTTCCCGCCCGGGAATATGTACAAGCAAGCACGTACATTGCTCACATCAGCATTATTTCGACCTAGTTTCGTAAACTCGCTTTAGTTATTTTACCAAATTTTCCAGTCAGTTCGTTCGTATCCGCCAATCAATTAAGTAGCGCGTTCTCACCTTACCATCAAAATCCATCTAGCTTAAACAAGTTCATAATACAAGTTTATCTTATTTTACAAACAATTTCTATCATTTTACATCTACCTTATCATATAGTTGCGGCATCCCCGTACAAAGAATCTATAGCTAGCATCTCATTCCTAGTCATGTACTCGTACTGACGATTCTAACTTGATTAGATAAGACAGCGACCAACCAGTGCTGCCAGCACAAAATTTCAAGAAGGATTACCTAAAATTATAGTAAAGTTAATGACATAAAAACTTATTTACAATGAATAACTACGGCCACGAGTTTGTGGCCTAATTATTATTCGACCTGAAAACCGTAGATGTCGTAGCTATGACAACACTGCAAATGACCGACTGACTCATGCTTCACCAGTGTCGCCGATTCACCGTACCTAATTTCAGCTTCTAAAATAATAAGTGTAGATAAAAAAATATTTAAAAATTAATTTTCGATCACTTAGTAGGATTTTCTTATTTTAGTTTTGTATTTGACCCATAATACGACGCCTTTGTCGCAATTAGGGACAGAGCTATCATGGAACACATAGTAAGAGAGACGAACAAATATGCAGAATACCTGGTAACAGCGATAATGCAGGAGGGAACTTTACCTACCTCCAGCAGAATAGGTAAGTGGAAGGAAACGGAAGTAGATCAGAGAAATCAAGTTTGGAGGAATACTGGAGTTCAGCAAACAACATATTCTGCACTCCAGGATTCTCGGTGGCCATGACAATCGACAGTTTCCTTCTACTGAATCGCTGTCTGCATTTGAACGATAACACTTTTTGCACCACTGATTTGACGCAAAAACAGGCAAAGCTGTTTAAGTTGCTTTCTGTTTTGACTTTTCATAAAATATTTATTCAGGTACATGAGTATAAAAGACACGTGACCCTTATTAGGATGGTTCATTCCGCAATATAGGCGTGGATTTTCGGGCTAGGAGATGGTATTTTCAATAAAATAACGGTTGTACTAATCACAGCACTAATTATTCAACAAATCACAGTCAAAAGTTACAAGGAATAATAAAAGATTACAGTGGATTCAAAATTAACGTCCACCAAGCACGTGAACGCGTGCGAACTTCACCAACACTCAATCCGAACTATCGTTGTCACAAGATGGCCGCCTATCCAGTGCTTGGTGTTCGTTCAATTGATACTTAATACTATCGCCTATTGGTGGCGCTGCCTTCGATATTGGTGGCGCTGCCATCGATATCGTGTGGATGCGCCTTCAAGTATTATGAAAAAAATCGATACATAAATTGCATCGATCGTTTAAAATATCTGTGTGCCGTGACACGACTGCTGCCGATTACAAAATTCGTCAGTTTTGTTACTCGTATTTTATACACGGTGTCGGGTTTCATGTGGTCCAAACGAAAACCATCAATAGAGGGGTCCAGGGGCTACTCTATGTTCCGCGAAAATTTATAGTTTTCGAGAAAACAGCATTTTTCTAATTTTTTCTTAGTACCCAAAATGACGCATTTTTTTAATGATTTCTCCTAAAGTATTATTACTAGAACCTTGATTTTTTTTGTGAATGTAAACAATTAATAGGCCTTTCATTACACCACTATAGTTGTAACTCAGGCTAATTATTTTCTGCAAAAAAATAAATAAACAGTGAATTTTATTTATTTGGATGATTTTTTACTTCTTTCTTTAGGGTGGTGTAACTCCAAAAAAGCACATTACATAAAACTTCAGGACCCATTTCAAAAACTTGCCTACTATGTGGACCCACTACTTGTAAAATTTCTATCAGCTACGGCAAGAGCTTCATGTCAAAAAAAATATAATTCTGAAATGGGAGGATTTTAATATTAAATTAAATTTCGTCAGTCATGAACTCAATTGATTTCCAATGGCATTAAAAAAGTTTACTTTGAGATAATCTGTCTTACGATATCAGACGTCATAACAGATACCAGTTTTGATCCCTTTGTTCAAGTTTACAAACTGTTTTGTTAGTCTTCCCTTGGCTGCTCTCGCGTTCGTACATTGTTCATACTATCCCTTTTTAACTACTGGCGTGTTAACGGACTTTTCGATTGCTTATTCAATTTTATTTTGACGACTCTGGAACGACTCCTGACGCAAAAAAAAGAAAAAAAAGGTGCTAAGATAATATGGTAAGATTCAGATTCCCCTGCTCAGTTCTAAGATTATTTATTCATTATAATGCAAGATGAATAAAATAATTAACATTTCAAAACAGTGTTATTTATTATTTAAATGACCACGTCATCCTCACCTATACCACATACCTTACTATAACCTATGACATTATTTTTATAGTTAGCTAAATCTGCAGAAAAATGCTTATCGTCACTTGTAAAAAATATCCTATAACTCTGTTCTTAGATAGCTAAAATCCATAAAATAAATGAGGTAGGTTTAAATTACTATGAGCTATTATTTGACACCAATTAAATCTTTTTACATCCAAGCCCGAGTTTGTATGAAAGCGTTTCTATCTCCTTTGCAACACGTACCTGTTTTGTAATATTTAATATTTTAATTCCATTTTGTTTTGTTAAATAACATCTCATGTCTACCAGCGTTTTAATTTTTATAAACTCCATTTTTAACTACGAGTATATGACGTATTTGAAAGGGACACACTACATATTCTATCATCTCGTTATCCACGGCGTTACATAATAGTTTATTATTTTTTCAGTCTACATCCTGAGAAGTATTGCCAACAGGCACAATTATATTATTAAAAATGCAACTTTGCCTTACCAGGTATTGACAAAACCTGCTAGGAGATGTCCTTCCTGGCTTCGACCTGGGGACTCAATGCAATGGAAGAGGCTTGTGCATCGTATACAATAGTATTGATCAGATTAGTAAGACATATTATTTAAGTTATTAACTGGAAAATGTTCACCATCTCTGCTAGAGCGAGTAGACTTAGGTCTCGGCTCTATCGGAAGTGACCAATAATCCTGATCAAAGTCTTGACTTACTTTTTTTAAATACGAGTACTCTATTAAAAAAGGAATATAGACTGGAAGAAATTGGTGATAATTCCAGTTCTAACAAATCACCATAAAAAGAAGGCAGTTCTTAAATGTACTCGTATATGCAAATTATCTGCAGCAAAGCATTCCTCGCAAACATGACAAGTGAGTCTCAGTCGAATTAAAGTTCCAAGAGTAGCCAATGAGGCATAATAAGCCTAAGTTGGCAAAGATTCCGTAAATTTCCTGTTATGAGTGAGCCCGTACTCCAACTTATGCTGCCTAGAGCCACCTGTCTTCAGTAAAGAATCAGTCTCTCTTCTCAGTGCTCAAATCAGAAATAGCTCCAAAGACCACGTTAGGATAATAGCAACTTGGGCGTCAATAAGATTTCATTATACCGACAGACAGATAAAATAGGGGAAGCCCCTTTCTTTATATTTATTTTATTTTCTTTCAAATCGAAGTACTGCTTTTTTACGTTGCCTCGATTTAAGTTTGATAAATTATTTTTATAAGTCTGAATATTTAACTATTAATGGTCTAAAACTTTTATACTTGACATCAAGTAAGAAAGATTATGATTATGGTTATGACGATAATATTTTAATTCTTCAGTATAGCAAGTACTATTCGATGTGAAGAAGAAGAAGAAGGAAATAACTCGATGTGAAAAATATAATTTTACCGTGAAATTAATTACTATTGTTTGAAACTGGCTGGAGGCGCAGCCTCCATGGTAGGCCTAGTTTCAAATTTGTATTTAGAGTCCTTTTATTTTTAATATGATTTTTCTTTATTGATGTTTTTGATAAGTATTGTCAGTCTTGTTTTTGGTTTCGTAAAATATACAGTTAAAAGTGCTCCCGAGTTTTCATCATCAGTTAGTTTCCATATCCTCAAACTCTTCATCATCATACTTATACAGTCCATCAGGTAGGTAGGATCCTCAACATTTCCTTCGAGCTTTGTAGATATTTTCACCGCATTTCATTTTGACAGCTGTTCATTTTATTGTTTTTTATTTCACGCCATTTTATTGTACATTTTCTGGAATTATTTCGTGTAAATATTCCTATTGTTTTTTCCTTTAGTTTCGCGCAGTGTGTTTTTTTTGTTTTTTTTGGGTAGATACATTTGTTTCATAATGGTGGAAACTCGTAATCAGTTCGCGAACTAAAACAATGACTCTGCAGTGCCAACGACCCCGGGCTTGCGCTCTGGCGGCTCCCCACCGGTGGCGCCTCAAGCCGCGGACCACCAAATAGCCCAGGTCGATGGTGCTGCACCATCTTCCGTTTCGACACCATTGCTGTGCGGTGATTTGAGTTACAGTGGCAGTTCTTCTGGCAATCGTTCAGCCCGCTCTTCAGCGACGGTGGCGCCAGGAAACTCGCCTCCAAAGCTGAAATTCTTCAGCTCCGCATCGAACACGCTGAGCGTGAGAGCGTGCGAAGGGGTCAGCGAGAGCGGCAGCTCACGTAGCGTGAGCACGAGCGGCAGCGAAAACTCGCCAGGCTCCAGTTGGCTGCAAAAGAAAAATTGTTGCCAGCTACGCTCACCGGCACGGACGCTTCGGACAGGTCGTGTAGTTCCGTTTCGCATATGCGCAATAACAGTGGCGGAACAGTCGCATCCGACCGTATTCTCCGGCTAATCTCGAGACAGCTTACTACAGCCGGACACGCTGGCGTCACCGGTTCCGTCATTGTATGAACAGTGGCGACCGACCGCAGTGCTAGGCCAAGGCCAGCACCCATTGCGGCCGGCCTTAAGAACTAATCCATATTACCTTGCACCCCTTGACCCGTCACACTCATATGCAGAGCGACCGTCCGACCCGATAGCGCAACTTACACATGCTATCGGCAGGTCAGGTGATCGACCGAAAACGCCCGAACTTGTTTATTTCTCGGGCGATATAAGCCAATGGATGGCTTTTAAAATGTGCTATGAAAGTACTAAAAATTTGTTTTCTCCAGCAGAGAATATGTCGCGGCTGAATAGTGCAAATCGCTGCCCTGTGCACCAAGCTGTGGCTTCCATCCTGTGGGGTTTAGGGGACCCCGACGAGGTCATGCGCACGCTGGAGCAGAGCTACGCGAAGCCAGAGCTACGCGAAGCCAGAGCTACTCATAGCACGGGAAGTTGCCGGACTCCGGAGCCTTTAGATAAGTTCATCTGAGCATCTTAACAGCCTGGCCAATAGGTTACGCAATTGCGTAACCTCCATGAAACCATTGAAACAGCGAGATTACCTTTACTCTCCCGAGCTGTTTCAATCAGTTTTGGTTAAGCTTAGCGAACATACTAGATGCCGCTTTACTGATTTTGCTGCATCTCATATGCCTCTTGACCAGTCCACTCCACGCCCAAATTGGAGCTCTTTTTACAATTTTTAATAGAGGAGGCAGACCGACAGCTAAAGTACGACCTAGCCCTTTGCGAAACACCACTTAAATGGACGCCGCCAACAGTAAAGGAGGCCACTTGTAGCGTTGTCACTAGTAAGCCTCAGCCTAAGTGTGTGTTATGCAAGCAAGGCCCGCATAATATCAATGTCTGCAAGGCTTTCCTACAGCTAGACTTAGGGAAACGATGGCAATGGACAAAAGAGGCTAAGGCTTGTTACCGCTGCCTGAAAACCAGTCCACACCGGTGGACATTCTGTCAACTAAGGCATGTGGTACCAGAGGATGCACCAGGCATCACCACGCCCTTCTTCACGGTGTGTCTGACGTGGCACCGACACTTTCAGCAGTTGCAGCAGACACCTCGGACTTACAGCCATTATCGTCTATTAAATCAGAATCTTAGAATGTAACAGGTTTTCAGAAAGCGCAGTCATGTTCAAGACCTCGTGGGTTACTAAAGATTCTGCCTGTCATTGTGGAGGGTTCTAACGGCGAGTACGAAACCACGGCGTTGTTGGACGAAGGCAGCACGGCGACGCTAAGGCATCGATCGACGTCGACGTGGCAGCGTACATGGGCGTTAAACCGGAACATCGAGAGCGCCTTCACATTGAAGGCGTAGGCGGTATGAGCAATGACGTCGTCGGTACAGCGTTTCCCTCGGAATTCTCAACCTCCGATCTAGTGCGACCTGAGCTGCTGCTTTTCCTGCGCGTTCAAGTCGACAGCTTTCCACAAGAACTGAAGCATCTACAAGCCGCGCAGCCACTGCCTAGATGCAGTAAAATAGTAGCGCTCACTCCAGTATTAGAAGCAGCGGACGGACTTATTAAGATGGATTCTCGGATAAAGTCCGCCCCGGGAGTCGGCGAAAATTTCAGTACCCCAATCATTCTGGATGGACACCATCACATCGTGCGCTTAATTATACTTCACCATCACAAGGGCAATGAGTACTATTCGGAGCGTAGTAAACACTTGTGTGAAGTGCAGAAGGCAAAAGGCGCAACCGAAGACCCCCGTGATGGGAGACCTGCCCTGCGAAAGACTAGACCATCATACTAGACCTTTCACACACGTCGGCATAGATTACTTTGGGCCTCTCACCGTGACTGTTCTGAGGCGCCGTGATAATTAAGAGATACGTGGCGCTTTATACCTGACTATTGACGAGGGCGTTGCATCTAGAAGTCGTCTACTCTCTATCAACAGATGCTGCACTAATGAGCCTCAGAAGATTTATAGCGTGTACAATTTTCTCTGACAACGGAACCAATTTTGTTGGAGCAAGTCTTGACTTACTTTTTTTTTAATACTCTAATAAAAAAGGTCATTTGGAATATAGACTGGAAGAAATTGGTGATAATTCCAGTTTTAACAAATCACCATAAAAAGAAGGCAGTTCTTAAATGTATTTGCAAATCATCTGCAGCAAATCATTTCTCGCAAACATGACAAGTGAGCCTCAGTCGAATTAAAGTTCCAGGAGTAGCCAATGAGGTTTACCAGCAAGCCTAAGTTGGCAAAGATTCCGTAAATTTCCTGTTATGAATGAGCCCGTACTCCATCTTATGCTGCCTAGAGCCACCTGTCTTCAGTAAAGAATCAGTCTCTCTTCTCAGTGCTCAAATCAGATATAGCTCCAAAGACCACGTTAGGATAATTTCAACTTGGGCGTCAATAAGATTTCATTATACCGACAGACAGATAAAATAGGGGAAGCCCCTTTCTTTATATTTATTTTATTTTCTTTCAAATCGAAGTACTGCTTTTTTACGTTGCCTCGATTTAAGTTTGATGAATTATTTTTATAAGTCTGAATATTTAACTATTAATGGTCTAAAACTTTTATACTTGACATCAAGTAAGAAAGATTATGATTATGGTTATGACGATAATATTTTAATTCTTCAGTATAGCAAGTACTATTCGATGTGAAGAACAAGAAGAAGGAAATAACTCGATGTGAAAAATATAATTTTACCGTGAAATTAATTACCATTGTTTGAAACTGGCTGGAGGCGCAGCCTCCATGGTAGGCCTAGTTTCAAATTTGTATTTAGAGTCCTTTTATTTTTAATATGATTTTTCTTTATTGATGTTTTTGATAAGTATTGTCAGTCTTGTTTTTGGTTTCGTAAAATATACAGTTAAAAGTGCTCCCGAGTTTTCATCATCAGTTAGTTTCCATATCCTCAAACTCTTCATCATCATACTTATACAGTCCATCAGGTAGGTAGGATTTTTCTGGAATTATTTCGTGTAAATATTCCTACATTATCGTCTATTAAATCAGAATCTTAGAATGTAACAGGTTTTCAGAAAGCGCAGTCATGTTCAAGACCTCGTGGGTTACTAAAGATTCTGCCTGTCATTGTGGAGGGTTCTAACGGCGAGTACGAAACCACGGCGTTGTTGGACGAAGGCAGCACGGCGACGCTAAGGCATCGATCGACGTCGACGTGGCAGCGTACATGGGCGTTAAACCGGAACATCGAGAGCGCCTTCACATTGAAGGCGTAGGCGGTATGAGCAATGACGTCGTCGGTACAGCGTCTCCCTCGGAACTCTCAACCTCCGATCTAGTGCGACCTGAGTTGCTGCTTTTCCTGCGCGTTCAAGTCGACAGCTTTCCACAAGAACTGAAGCATCTACAAGCCGCGCAGCCACTGCCTAGATGCAGTAAAATAGTAGCGCTCACTCCAGTATTAGAAGCAGCGGACGGACTTATTAAGATGGATTCTCGGATAAAGTCCGCCCCGGGAGTCGGCGAAAATTTCAGTACCCCAATCATTCTGGATGGACACCATCACATCGTGCGCTTAATTATACTTCACCATCACAAGGGCAATGAGTACTATTCGGAGCGTAGTAAACACTTGTGTGAAGTGCAGAAGGCAAAAGGCGCAACCGAAGACCCCCGTGATGGGAGACCTGCCCTGCGAAAGACTAGACCATCATACTAGACCTTTCACACACGTCGGCATAGATTACTTTGGGCCTCTCACCGTGACTGTTCTGAGGCGCCGTGATAATTAAGAGATACGTGGCGCTTTATACCTGACTATTGACGAGGGCGTTGCATCTAGAAGTCGTCTACTCTCTATCAACAGATGCTGCACTAATGAGCCTCAGAAGATTTATAGCGTGTACAATTTTCTCTGACAACGGAACCAATTTTGTTGGAGCAAGTCTTGACTTACTTTTTTCTTAATACTCTAATAAAAAAGGTCATTTGGAATATAGACTGGAAGAAATTGGTGATAATTCCAGTTTTAACAAATCACCATAAAAAGAAGGCAGTTCTTAAATGTATTTGCAAATCATCTGCAGCAAATCATTTCTCGCAAACATGACAAGTGAGCCTCAGTCGAATTAAAGTTCCAGGAGTAGCCAATGAGGTTTACCAGCAAGCCTAAGTTGGCAAAGATTCCGTAAATTTCCTGTTATGAGTGAGCCCGTACTCCAACTTATGCTGCCTAGAGCCACCTGTCTTCAGTAAAGAATCAGTCTCTCTTCTCAGTGCTCAAATCAGAAATAGCTCCAAAGACCACGTTAGGATAATAGCAACTTGGGCGTCAATAAGATTTCATTATACCGACAGACAGATAAAATAGGGGAAGCCCCTTTCTTTATATTTATTTTATTTTCTTTCAAATCGAAGTACTGCTTTTTTACGTTGCCTCGATTTAAGTTTGATGAATTATTTTTATAAGTCTGAATATTTAACTATTAATGGTCTAAAACTTTTATACTTGACATCAAGTAAGAAAGATTATGATTATGGTTATGACGATAATATTTTAATTCTTCAGTATAGCAAGTACTATTCGATGTGAAGAACAAGAAGAAGGAAATAACTCGATGTGAAAAATATAATTTTACCGTGAAATTAATTACCATTGTTTGAAACTGGCTGGAGGCGCAGCCTCCATGGTAGGCCTAGTTTCAAATTTGTATTTAGAGTCCTTTTATTTTTAATATGATTTTTCTTTATTGATGTTTTTGATAAGTATTGTCAGTCTTGTTTTTGGTTTCGTAAAATATACAGTTAAAAGTGCTCCCGAGTTTTCATCATCAGTTAGTTTCCATATCCTCAAACTCTTCATCATCATACTTATACAGTCCATCAGGTAGGTAGGATTTTTCTGGAATTATTTCGTGTAAATATTCCTATTGTTTTTTCCTTTAGTTTCGCGCAGTGTGTTTTTTTTTTTTTTTTGGGTAGATACATTTGTTTCATAATGGTGGAAACTCGTAATCAGTTCGCGAACTAAAACAATGACTCTGCAGTGCCAACGACCCCGGGCTTGCGCTTTGGCGGCTCCCCACCGGTGGCGCCTCAAGCCGCGGACCACCAAATAGCCCAGGTCGATGGTGCTGCACCATCTTCCGTTTCGACACCATTGCTGTGCGGTGATTTGAGTTACAGTGGCAGTTCTTCTGGCAGTCGTTCAGCCCGCTCTTCAGCGACGGTGGCGCCAGGAAACTCGCCTCCAAAGCTGAAATTCTTCAGCTCCGCATCGAACACGCTGAGCGCGAGAGCGTGCGAAGGGGTCAGCGAGAGCGGCAGCTCACGTAGCGTGAGCACGAGCGGCAGCGAAAACTCGCCAGGCTCCAGTTGGCTGCAAAAGAAAAATTGTTGCCAGCTACGCTCACCGGCACGGACGCTTCGGACAGGTCGTGTAGTTCCGTTTCGCATATGCGCAATAACAGTGGCGGAACAGTTGCATCCGACCGTATTCTCCGGCTAATCCCGAGACAGCTTACTACAGCCGGACACGCTGGCGTCACCGGTTCCGTCATTGTATGAACAGTGGCGACCGACCGCAGTGCTAGGCCAAGGCCAGCACCCATTGCGGCCGGCCTTAAGAACTAATCCATATTACCTTGCACCCCTTGACCCGTCACACTCATATGCAGAGCGACCGTCCGACCCGATAGCGCAACTTACACATGCTATCGGCAGGTCAGGTGATCGACCGAAAACGCCCGAACTTGTTTATTTCTCGGGCGATATAAGCCAATGGATGGCTTTTAAAATGTGCTATGAAAGTACTAAAAATTTGTTTTCTCCAGCAGAGAATATGTCGCGGCTGAATAGTGCAAATCGCTGCCCTGTGCACCAAGCTGTGGCTTCCATCCTGTGGGGTTTAGGGGACCCCGACGAGGTCATGCGCGCGCTGGAGCAGAGCTACGCAAAGCCAGAGCTACTCATAGCACGGGAAGTTGCCGGACTCCGGAGCCTTTAGATAAGTTCATCTGAGCATCTTAACAGCCTGGCCAATAGCCTTGTTTCATGGAGGTTACGCAATTGCGTAACCTCCATGAAACCATTGAAACAGCGAGATTACCTTTACTCTCCCGAGCTGTTTCAATCAGTTTTGGTTAAGCTTAGCGAACATTCTAGATGCCGCTTTACTGATTTTGCTGCATCTCATATGCCTCTTGACCAGTCCACTCCACGCCCAAATTGGAGCTCTTTTCACAATTTTTGATAGAGGAGGCAGACCGACAGCTAAAGTACGACCTAGCCCTTTGCGAAACACCACTTAAATGGACGCCGCCAACAGTAAAGGAGGCCACTTGTAGCGTTGTCACTAGTAAGCCTCAGCCTAAGTGTGTGTTATGCAAGCAAGGCCCGCATAATATCAATGTCTGCAAGGCTTTCCTACAGCTAGACTTAGAGAAACGATGGCAATGGACAAAAGAGGCTAAGGCTTGTTACCGCTGCATAAAAACCAGTCCACACCGGTGGACATTCTGTCGAGCTAAGGCATGTGGTACCAGAGGATGCACCAGGCATCACCACGCCCTTCTTCACGGTGTGTCTGACGTGGCACCGACACTTTCAGCAGTTGCAGCAGACACCTCGGACTTACAGCCATTATCGTCTATTAAATCAGAATCTTAGAATTAACAGGTTTTCAGAAAGCGCAGTCATGTTCAAGACCTCGTGGGTTACTAAAGATTCTGCCTGTCATTGTGGAGGGTTCTAACGGCGAGTACGAAACCACGGCGTTGTTGGACGAAGGCAGCACGGCGACGCTAAGGCATCGATCAAAGTCGACGTGGCAGCGTACATGGGCGTTAAACCGGAACATCGAGAGCGCCTTCACATTGAAGGCGTAGGCGGTATGAGCAATGACGTCGTCGGTACAGCGTCTCCCTCGGAACTCTCAACCTCCGATCTAGTGCGACCTGAGTTGCTGCTTTTCCTGCGCGTTCAAGTCGACAGCTTTCCACAAGAACTGAAGCATCTACAAGCCGCGCAGCCACTGCCTAGATGCAGTAAAATAGTAGCGCTCACTCCAGTATTAGAAGCAGCGGACGGACTTATTAAGATGGATTCTCGGATAAAGTCCGCCCCGGGAGTCGGCGAAAATTTCAGTACCCCAATCATTCTGGATGGACACCATCACATCGTGCGCTTAATTATACTTCACCATCACAAGGGCAATGAGTACTATTCGGAGCGTAGTAAACACTTGTGTGAAGTGCAGAAGGCAAAAAGCGCAACCGAAGACCCCCGTGATGGGAGACCTGCCCTGCGAAAGACTAGACCATCATACTAGACCTTTCACACACGTCGGCATAGATTACTTTGGGCCTCTCACCGTGACTGTTCTGAGGCGCCGTGATAATTAAGAGATACGTGGCGCTTTATACCTGACTATTGACGAGGGCGTTGCATCTAGAAGTCGTCTACTCTCTATCAACAGATGCTGCACTAATGAGCCTCAGAAGATTTATAGCGTGTACAATTTTCTCTGACAACGGAACCAATTTTGTTGGAGCAAGTCTTGACTTACTTTTTTTTTAATACTCTAATAAAAAAGGTCATTTGGAATATAGACTGGAAGAAATTGGTGATAATTCCAGTTTTAACAAATCACCATAAAAAGAAGGCAGTTCTTAAATGTATTTGCAAATCATCTGCAGCAAATCATTTCTCGCAAACATGACAAGTGAGCCTCAGTCGAATTAAAGTTCCAGGAGTAGCCAATGAGGTTTACCAGCAAGCCTAAGTTGGCAAAGATTCCGTAAATTTCCTGTTATGAGTGAGCCCGTACTCCATCTTATGCTGCCTAGAGCCACCTGTCTTCAGTAAAGAATCAGTCTCTCTTCTCAGTGCTCAAATCAGAAATAGCTCCAAAGACCACGTTAGGATAATTTCAACTTGGGCGTCAATAAGATTTCATTATACCGACCGACAGATAAAATAGGGGAAGCCCCTTTCTTCATATTTATTTTATTTTCTTTCAAATCGAAGTTCTGCTTTTTTACGTTGCTTCGATTTAAGTTTGATGAATTATTTTTATAAGTCTGAATATTTAACTATTAACGGTCTAAAACTTTTATACTTGACATCAAGTAAGAAAGATTATGATTATGGTTATGACGATAATATTTTAATTCTTCAGTATAGCAAGTACTATTCGATGTGAAGAAGAAGAAGAAGGAAATAACTCGATGTAAAAAATATAATTTTAACGTGAAATTAATTACCATTGTTTGAAACTGGCTGGAGGCGCAGCCTCCATGGTAGGCCTAGTTTCAAATTTGTATTTGTTTTTGATAAGTATTGTCAGTCTTGTTTTTGGTTTCGTAAAATATACAGTTAAAAGTGCTCCCGAGTTTTCATCATCAGTTAGTTTCCATATCCTCAAACTCTTCATCATCATACTTATACAGTCCATCAGGTAGGTAGGATCCTCAACATTTCCTTCGAGCTTTGTAGATATTTTCACCGCATTTCATTTTGACAGCTGTTCATTTCATTGTTTTATTTCACGCCATTTTATTGTACATTTTCTTGCATTATTTCGTGTAAATATTCCTATTGTTTTTTCCTTTAGTTTCGCGCAGTGTGTTTTTTTTTGTTTTTTTTGGGTAGATACATTTGTTTCATAATGGTGGAAACTCGTTATCAGTCCGCGAACTAAAACAATGACTCTGCAGTGCCAACGACCCCGGGCTTGCGCTCTGGCGGCTCCCCGCCGGTGGCGCCTCAAGCCGCGGACCACCAAATAGCCCAGGTCGATGGTGCTGCACCATCTTCCGTTTCGACACCATTGCTGTTCGGTGATTTGAGTTCTATAAACAATGCGGCCATTCCACAAAAAACTTGCCCACAAATCTTCACCGGAGGTGGTCTTGAGATCCCGTCGCCGTTGCAAGACTATAGGGGCACGAGCGGCAACAGTACTCCGCCACATGGCGTAAGTCTGTCTCGTCGTATGACACTCCAGTCTGGACACACGAGTTCTGAGTCTTCGACAGAAGGATCAAAGAATGTCTCAGTAGCTGCGACGAGTTTATTCTCCAATGATGCGAAATTATTGCACCATCTGCGTAGCTTAGTTTTCAGACCCCGCACGTTTTGATATAAAGCTCCTGAGCGCCCACCCTTATTCTGTCCACTTTGAGTCACGAAAGGACTGGCGATGAGAGCTTCTATCTTTACCGCGGTGTTGATTCGGGTTGCAGGCTTTCGGTAGTTTATCCATGCTTTTATTCTAGCGTTGATAGGCCAAACCTCAATTGAAAAACATTTCTCGTAATGGGCTACAGGGACTCCTATCACACGGATGCCAGCAGGGTGTTCGTTTTGCAAAAGCGCACTTTACGTACACTTGTCGGGGTGAAAACTAGACACTCGTGCAGGGATTTGTTTGTGAAGCAGCGTATACTGACGCACTACTCAGTCTATCTTTATGAACTATTGACGTTTATAAGATCCACTATTTCGGATTATCAGTGCATGAGTGCGAGTAAGCAATCTCATCTAGTAGGCCGGCTTAATGCGGTCCCTCGTCGCATGGCGCTTGCAGAAAAGAACCCACGTATAATAGGTCCAACATACTACAACTACCTACCCACTGTGCTGAAAAATGCACAATCCGACGAAGCATTCCGACGCCAACTGAGAAACCTTTTGTTGGAAAAGTCTATCTATTCCATTGCCGAATATTTAAATTGTGTATTTTAATTTTAGTTGACATTTGTATTTATATTAATTGTATTTGATTGTATGATTTTGAATTTGTAATTTGTATTTTTTTTTTAACCTTGACATTCCTATGCATGCTATTATTATAACTATATTGTTGACGATCTTAATACAAATTCTTATATCTGACATTCAATGTAAAATATATTGTAATTATGTACTAAGAGAGAAATAAATCTAATCTAATCTAATCTAATCTATCTTGTAAGATTTGTAGTTCCTTTTGGGGTTCAACTCTTCTACAGTACACGAACCAATATGACATAATTGTCGCAGGTATTGCAAGACATTCTCACTACTGGAAGCCATATTCCACAGATGTAGAAACTTGACTGGCTCCATAGCTTTAAGGGTGGTAGTCGCGGGGCCTGCTTTGCCACACATTGACACGTGTTCACGGCTTTTTCGGTTTCTTACTCCAGTCTTCGGCTTTTCATCCAGGGATGAATCCTTATTCCCTGAGTCAGAATTTGTAATTTTATTAATCTCACTTATATCGGCGACGCTGGGAACTTCTATACCTGGGTTGACGGCTGATGCGGGTTTTTCTTGTTGGGGCGTACTAGCACTTAGTGGTTTTTTATAAGCTTTTTGCTGTTTTATGGGTGTGGGTGTTTTGAGAGGCAAATTCAGAGCATTTACCTTCTCTTTAGCGGTAATTTGGTTTTGTTATGCTTCAGTTTTGGTATCGAGAGCGACTACCTGCTCGTGCGTCGAGCGGTTCTATCAAGTATACTTTCAAAACCACTAATTAGAGAGATTGTTTGACTGAGTTGCTTACGTAACATAACTATCTCCATTTTTTCTCATATCTCAGTAGTAAGCCCACTGGAATCGTCGCTGCCAGAATCATCGTGGCTGGGCGATACTACTTTAGTAGCTTTTTTTCGGAACGTTACATTCGGGTCACGGGTTTTTTTAGATGAGCCAACGGGAGTGGAACTGTTATGTTCAGGGCAGATCCAAGACCTTCTCTCTTCAGCTGTTAAATTCATCACACCTCCTGCACACAATAGATGATAAGATTTATTGCATGTCTCTAGGTTACAGCGCAAAATGTCCTCCTGGTTGTGATTGTGAAAAATGTTTTTACTTATATATACGAAACCACTTGTCCGATTTCAGTTATTTACACTAGATTGAGAGTTTTACTGTTCACAGAAATATGTAGGTCACAAATACGATACGGCAAATAAAACCACTATTGTGATTGAAACAACAACAGAGCAAAGAAACGCGATGCTGCTTTCGCGAGCTTTCGAGCTGAACTGTAATATAATAATAGCCTTTAGTCGTACTAACGTAATGCACCATTCTATATTATTAATCACTGATTTAACTAGTATGCAGAGCCAGCTTAAAAATATATATAACCCTGACTCATTACTAAACTTAGATATTATGTTTTAATTACCTTAGGTACATACACACATCAAAAGTGTCTAGGGATCAACATATATTTTTGCAATAACTTTTCTCCTGATTAATATTAATTAAAATTTTCTTTGTTGTGATTTGAATGTATCGGTCTTGTCTCCGTGTGGTGCAGCGATACCGTCCTCCATGGCGCTCAGCCACGGTACCAGTGCTTCGGTAACGTGTCCAAAGTCGACTGATAACACTCTGACTTGTATTCAGAGCTACAGCCACAGTACGTTGCCGGGAACCAGCTTCTATCATTCCCACGGCTCTGAGCATTTCTTCCCTGCTTAAATGACGTCGCCGCTCCATAATAACGTTGGTTTTAATCAGTAGTAGGGAAACAGTAGCACTAATAATGTCTTCAATGCGTTGTATGTTTTTATAGGGAAAATATTGACAGCTGATTTTCATCTTTTACTCGAATTTGATTGACAGTTCCTGTTTCAAATTATGAAATACACCAAAAAGGATCCATATAAATTTATAAAATCATAAATTTATTACAAAGCCTCATCTCAATCTCAAGAAATCCGCATAAAAATGCTTGATCCCTAGACACTTTTGATGTGTGTATTTTATTCATAGAAAAATTGGTTTTGTCCTTAAATTTCCTATAATGTCGCTAGAAACATACGACCTATGTAGACTTTGCCCCGTTCCTAATAAAAACTCCGAAATTATCCTTCCACCGTTCCCTTTTAAGGCATCCGATACCCAGGAATTTGCGTAAATGGAGGCTAAATGCCCGAAGATCGATATGTACGTCTGCAAGCAGTAGCAGAGCAGCTTAGCCATCAAATCCGAACACGGAGTGACTGCATCTTCAACCTCATCTATCATCAAGAGCCTGGCCACCCCACATATATCTCGCCCCTGAAAGACGCACTTTCGGAACTCGATAGCCAACATTACATTCTATCCCTACCTAGAGAAATCAAAGTACAAATATCATGCGCACGAGAAGAGTACCATCTGCTAAAGGGAAGCTACTTAGCAACATTTCCATGAAATTGCAGCATTCGAACACCGGTTTTCACAATTGTTAACAACGACGACAAACTTCGAGGTCAAGCTGTTGAAATAATAACATTCCCACATTCAATCCCGATGTCAGCTAATTCAAGGAACTAAATGCCACATTATAATTTCATAACAATTGATTTGAACCAGTTGCACAATATTTAACATCGATTAGTCATGGAACCACCTGTTCAAATCAGCGCCGTCGACTCATCCAGCCTGTATCACACCATGATACCTACCTGTGTCATCTTACTGTTAAGTGCACTTGCACTTATTAGTCTGACTTATTACCTGAAACGCCAAACACATCAAAATGAAATTACATCTACACAATCTCAGGATATAGAAATGGCTTTTACAGCATCTATTGAAGATAGAAGAGCCGCAACATTTGCTCTCAACCTTCGCAAATAGTTGCTCATCTAGGAGGGAATGTGGGGAATGTGTAACGAGTGCAAGCCTCGTCTACGTCACTGCTATGCGTCACCAGTATATATGTGTTGTGCAAGTACAGTGGTTAAAGATTAAGCAATAGTAGATACCAAAAGTGCATGGTTAGCAGTTTTCGTTCACATTGGAACTTTAGGACAGTTTTCGGGTGCATTTAAGCTTCAATCGCGAAAGCGACAGGACGTTAGCTATGACCAGATCAATAGGGATCAAATTAGCATAGTAATACTGTAATTACTTCAAATAAATAAGTTATAGCGTGTCGTACTCGAGAATTCTAAATAACATCGCATTATAAAACTGTTTATTAACTTATAACACATTACTATTGCAAGATTTACAATTCGCTCTAGACGGTCAGATACAAACTCATACAATGGGAAACGGAACTTGTCAAAGACAAGTTTTTCTACTCTCGGTGGACGGGTGAAAATCCCACACAGTGTTGTCACTGTTAAATAAAAGAGGATCTAGTTCCTCTTTAAGCATAATAGGAAGGCGGCGGGGGTGTGTAAATTAGGGGTGCGTTCTATAAAGTTAAACTTAATCGTCTAGTTTTTCAAAATCCTACCCGACGGCCCAATTCCTTAATTCATGCGAGTCCTCAGCTTTTGCTAGCTAATGTGCGTGAAGAGTGGTGGCCTCTAAGTGCCAGAAATTTAGTGTGAAAAATAGTACGAGATTGTGTAACCTGTACTCGGATGAAAGGTAAAACTCTGTCTCCTATCATAGGTAATTTCCCAGCTGAACGCCTGGAGGGTGGGTTTCCTGTTATGCAACAGGAGATGACTATGCAGGGCCAGTATACATACTAAATCGGAAAGGCAGAGGGGCACGTACCGGAATGGAATACTACATTCCTTTTACTGATGTCGTCAGTGCTAGCAAAACTGGTCCCTGGTTCAATCGCGAGTGTGCCGCAGCTGTTGAACAAAAACAGGCGGCGTACCATGCTTGGTCTAGGGCCCAGGCACTCAATGATCATTCAAACCTTGCCTCCCTGAAAGCAGCCTTTAATAAAGCCACCAAGGCCACGAAGAGGGCTTACATTAGAGCAGATTGGCTCATCAGCCGCAAGAGAAAGCCGATTTACTGGCTAACCTCTTTGCCGCAAACTCTTGCATCGATGACTGCGGTGCTGCGCCGCCTGATATTCCACATTGCGGCTCCACAATGCCTGATATTCGTATCAGGCAATGTGATGTTCTTGCCAAACTGCAGTCACTCGATGTCAGGAAAGCCAGTGGCCCTGATGGAATTCCAGCTGTGGTGCTGAAGAAATGTGCAGCGGAGTTGTCTCCAGTGCTCACTAGCCTGTATCGCCTCTCCTACAATTCGGGTCTTGTGCCGCTGTCTTGGAGGGAGGCGAACGTTCAACCAGTTCCCAAAAAAGGGGACCGGTCTGACCCTGCCAATTACCGTCCAATAGCTGTAACCTCAGTTTTAGCTAAAGTGTTTGAGCGGATCATAAACACGCAGCTCATCCGCTACCTAGAGGATCACTCTCTCATTCACGACCGTCAGTACGGCTTCCGACCAAAACGGTCTACGGGTGATCTTCTAGCGTACGTAACACACATCTGGGGGAAGGCTATGGACAAGCATGGGGAATCTTTGGCCGTCAGCCTTGACATTGCCAAAGCTTTCGACCGTGTATGGCATCGTTCGCTTCTTTCCAAGCTTCCGGCATATGGTCTGCCACCTCGCCTATGCGACTGGGTCGCCGGATTTCTGGAGGGACGTAGAATTCGTGTCCTTTGCGATGGTCAAAAATCACGCTTTCTCCAGATTAATGCCGGAGTGCCGCAGGGCTCCGTCTTGTCGCCGACGTTGTTTCTTCTGCATATCAATGACATGTTCTCTCTTGGTTATATTCATTGCTATGCGGATGATAGCACGGTCCACGCGCGATATTTCGAGCGCCCTGGGGCAAAGCAGACTGACATCGAGGAGAAGAGGCGAAGTCTTGTTGTTGAGCTTGACGGAGTGTTGGACCGCATTTCAGAATGGGGTGCATGCAATCTTGTCGAGTTCAATGCCAAGAAAACGCAGGTGTGTGCATTCACAGCAAAGGCTCGCCTTTCCTTTCCCATCCCACTCTTCAGAGCTCCCCACTACCGATTAAGGATAGCCTAAACATCCTTGGCATGGATGTTCGTAGCAACCTAAACCAGCGGGACTACATTGAGAGCGTCAGTAGAACTGCATCCCGTAAACTCGGAGTCCTGAACAGAGTGAGACGATTCTTCACGCCTGAGCAGCTCTGTCTCTTGTATAAGACACAAGTTCGCTCGTGTGTGGAATACTGCTCTCATCTCTATGACGGTTCCGCTAAGTACCTACTCGAAGCTCTTGACAGGTTGCAGCGGCGTGCTATCCGTATTATTGGTAACCCAGAGGCAACTTTGACCCTTGAGCCTCTCCAATTGCGTAGAGACATTGCCAGGCTAAGTGTTCTCTATCGCTTCTACAATGGGGAATGCTCTGACGAGTTATTCCAGCTTATCCCACCCTCACCTTTCCACTCCCGTACCACGCGTGCTGGACTACGGCGTCACCCACACACAATTCAACATTTGTTGGCCCGAACTAAAAGGTTCGGTGACTCGTTTCTTTGTCGTACCATCCAGACGTGGAACGCTCTTCCAGCACATGTGTTTCCTTCCTCGTATAGTCCCGGGTTCTTCAAGCGGGGCGTGAAAAAGCATTTCTGCAGGCCTTCAAGGTGAGGATGGCCAGCCCAGTGATTCGTTTGAATGACAACCTCATATCTGGACCTCACGACCGCTTTCCATCAGGTGGAGTGAGGTCATCTTGACGGGCAATATAAAAAAAAAAAACGTATAACTAAAGCTAATATCTGCTTATTTGTGTGTTTCGCTACACGAGCGATCCACCTGGAACTTGTCACCAGTCTGCTAACCGGTCTTTTTAATACTCTTTATATGTACTTTTTTACTCCCTTATTGTTTTTCTATGACTTTGTAAAATACATTGTTGTCTTGAAGCTATCCTAAGATTTGCAGTGTTTTACTCCCAATTATTCCCGTTATTTCTAGTTTCCCTAAATGAAAAATAACATTTGGTCCTTTGCGTTTTTTTGAACCTTTCCTATCGGATTTTCGAATTATTTCACTTCTCACAAAAGTTAATTTTTTTCTATGGTGAAGACTAGAAATCAATCTAAAACTCGGGAAGGAGTACAAAATCCGGGGTAAAAGTGACAATATGAGTGAACCAGTAGCTAACACGTCTAGGATTACCAAAAGTAAAAAGGTTTGTTTGTTTGTTTCTAATGTTTCTCGAAGTTCCAGATCGTCTCGTTCGTCAGCATCAATTCGTGCCCGGAAACTAGTTTTGCAAGCGGCTCACTTAAGAAAAATCGCTGAAGTGGAACGATCAGTGGCTGAGGCTGAACGTAAAGCTGCTGATATTGAACAGGAGGCGGAATTTGCAGCTTTGAAAGTGGAAAGTGGTGAGAGTCGCAGAAGCTTTCGCTCTTGTTCTCGGTCTACTGTTTAGAACTAGTTAGCTGACGTACGAGTATATAATAATAGTACTCCAATCAGAGGCGTCCCATTGGAACCTACTACGGCTTTAGTATCCAACGGAAATAATGAACGTTTTAAGGAGCCAGGACTTCGCCAATACTTAAATAAATGTGGTGGTAGAAGCTCAGCCGAGCCAAACCCGCCTATCACCACAGCGGACATCTCTCCCTGCCTTGGGCTGAATCTACAAAATAATGGAAAATCAAACAGTAGACCCACTGACATAACTTTATTAGCGCAGGCAATTACATCACTCGCAAATGGTGCTTCAAAACCCAAGTTCGGAGATGGGCGGCTGGCTGTTTTTGGATTGGCTATCTTTCAAGCGAGTATTTGAAGAAAGCAAGATAATGTTCTCCTCGACTGAAAATTTGGCACGGATTGGAATGGCTCTTCGTGGTGCGGCACGTGAGGCGGTTTCAATCCTTCTTGTATCAGCTCGCGATCCTGATGAAGCTACGGACGCGTTAGAAATGAGGTTTAGCAGGTCGGAATTGATTATATTACAAGAGATTACTGCAGTAAGATCATTGCCTAAACTGAATACTGAATGCAGTGACCTCAATAAATTTGCTTGTAGGGTCCGTAATTGTGTGGAGGTTTCGAGACTTCTTGATCAGCGATGTGAGGCACCGGAACTTTTTCAGAGCATTTTGAACAAGCTAAAACCTTTATTACGCAGTAGATGAACTGATTTTGGTATAGCACATTTTATGCCTCAGGACTAAGCTTGGACTATTAGCGCAATTCTCAGCTCGTGAAGTCGAGCTGCAGCTTAAGTTTGGTCTAATATCAGAACCCTCAACTGCGAATAGGAGGTTTGATAAGGTCCACGCGGTTACCTCCACGAAAAGCTTAACCGGCTCTTCGATGGTCACTCCATCAATTAGTGAACGTCGCGAACCGTCTTAATCGTAACGCTCGGCCGAAACGACGCTTTTAACTAAGACATGAACAAAATCATCCCTTCTGGACCTTGTACCTCGGTGCCTAGAAAGGATGACCCATTTTTGTTGGACTCATCTACGAGGACGTGTATCAATATTATGCGATGTATGAATACTAATCTGCACTGCAAAGATGCAAGCTTAATAAAAAAATCAAGGCTTGGTATAAATTTAGGGAAGCATGACGGCACTTGCAGCTTTGACGAATTTATAAGAGCTCTCAACAAACACATAACCTTCTTTGAAGGCGTCGTGAATTGCACGTCCATTTAGAAAAACTTACTGACTGAAACATAGCAACACTAGCAACAATACCATTACCAAAATTCTAAAGAGCGAGTATGAATCTAACAAAGGCTGCAAGCATAATAAGAGTAGGTTACTGCCGATTGTTGGTTGTTTTTGTCTTTGTCCACGAATGGACACTTTGTGGAAAAATATTTTATTTTTATATTTTTGTATTGATTTTGTTTTCTGTTTTTATATGTCATTTTTTGACGTCAATTATTTGACCAACACGGACGGCTTTCTGGTTTAATCACATTATCCTTAAATAAATCCCAGTAGGAAGCCCGTTGTTCAGTTACAAAGTTCCTTCGAGCCGGACACGAAGTTCTAGCAGAAGATTTTTAAGTTTTCAGCTTTTTTTTTAGCCAAAAGTGAAATTAATTTCACCATTAATAGCGCAATAAATTCTTCACGTAAGTAAACCTTTTGTTGTGATGGTGAAAACTAGGTTGCAATCGAAGTTGGTATCGACGTCGACGGAGCCTACCCCGCTAAGCAATGAGGCTGCCTCAGCGCCTCTTGCACATTTTGGCGGGTCAGCTCCACAGTTACAGTTGAGCCGAGTCGAGGCCAGCTCCCGACCACACTCTGGCACAAACACGAAACGAAGTTCAGCAACGGTTGTTGCTAGAAAACTAGCAGCAGAGGCACAGCACGCGCGCCACCTCGCCCAGTTAGAACAAGCGGCAATCGAACTCGAGCGTAAAGCAGCAAATCCCAAGCTTCAGGCTGAACTCGCCGCGATCGACGCAGCAGGAAGCAAGCATGGTTCACGTAGCGGTAGGAGCCCGGACAGCATATGTCAGTGGCTACCAGATGCGGATAAAGCCACGCTTCCTCTTACCGCTGAATCACAAAATACAAACATACAGTCCAATCAAATCGAAGATCAGGTAAAGCCACATAATCATCGTTCTTTGACATGTTCTCAGGATTTGACAGGTGCTAACGTAGCGCCGCCTATAAAACCAACGCGGCCTCAGAACAATTGCCATGCAGAGGGGGATACCGCTACGGCAGGCAAAAGTGGTGATGGCAATATGATGGTGGTGGTGTAATAGTATATTGCTACATTGCTACTTACTACAAGCACTTGTTCGAAACAACGATGGCCCCAAGAGTATAAGTAATCTCGTCAATCTTCCTTTCTTTGACGGATAATCCCCACTGGAGTGGTTAATGTTTAAGCAGGCTTTCCAGGACACTGCAGGTTCTTTTACAGATGTAGAAAACTTAGGGCGCCTTAACCAAGCATTGAAATGCGCAGCTCGTAAGGCAGTGAGCATGCTGCTGGTGATGGCGCGCCACGCCATTGATGTTATCGATGCGTTTGACCGTCGGTTCGGTAGGCCTGAACAAATTGTTTTACAGAAAGTAAATTCAGTACGAGCTTTACCTAAACTCGGGTCAGAGGTGAGAGATCTACACATATTTACCACCCGTGTGCGTAATTGTGTCGAAGTGGCAAATTTACTAGAGCATCACGACTACCTACGATCTCCTGATTTATTTAACACTCTTCTTGGTAAGCTCTCTCCACTTTCACGCACACAGTGGCTGGATTTCGCTGCTAGTCACGAGTGTAGAGGTCAGGCCAGAGTAGAGTTGCTATCGGATTTTCTTTCGCGTGAGGTAGACCTCGAAATGAAATTTGGGTTGCAAGCCGAACCCTCGACATCGACCTCCACACACCATGACCGTACTCACACTGCCTTGGAGTCGAAATTAAACTGTCTCTCCACATTCGCCGAAAATTCTAAAAATTGTTTACTTTGCAAGCTAAAACACCAGCTGTCACAATGTGAAAACTTCAAGTCTATGCCAGGTGGCGTTTTGTCAAAGAAAATAAAATCAGTCACCGCTGCTTTCAAAAAGTCTCACATAATTTTAGGTTTTGCAACCAAACCTAAATAAATTGTCAAACCTAAATACCAAATTGTCAACAGAAACATGCACACAGCAGTAAAACGAAGCCGGTTCAGACGGCGTACAATGTATGCCTGCGGGATTATGACTCTTTGAGGCTTGAGCTCGAAACATTAATCAAAGATCAGTACAAATTAGATGCTATTGGTATTACTAAGCACGAGCCTCGTAGCGTTGATGATCAGCGTGCTCTCCAAATTTCAGAGCAAACCGCTCACCGCTTACCAGATGGTCACTTTGAAGTTGGGTTATTATGGAAGGCTGATGATACTCAGACGGTGCCAGATAGTCTTTCGTTGGCATTTTCTAGGCTTAAGAGGCTTGAAAAGAAAATGTCAAAGGACCCTGAGTGCGCGGCACGCTGTCGTCAAAACATTCGGGACACCTCAAGTAAAGATTATGCGGAAGAATGTACGGGGCAGCCACCGCAGCAGTCAGTTTGCTGGTATTTACCACATTTCAGTGTGGTGAAACCTAACAAGCCGGCAAAACTACGTGTGGTTCTTGACGCCGCCGCGACAACGCAAGAAGTTTCCCTTAATTCGTTGCTGCTTCCGGAACCTGATCTATTACAGCCTCTTTTAGGAGTCCTGATGCGTTTTAGGGAGGGAAAATTGCTTTGACCGCCGATATTAAAGAAATTTTTCCACAAGTCAAAATAAGGGAACAAGACCGCGACGCTCAACGCTTTCTGTGGCGTGATGACCTGGCAAGCTTACTTAAAACCTACCGCATGACATTCATGATCTTTGGCGCTTGCTCGAGTCCTTCTACTGCTATATACATCGTAAATCGGAACGCATCAGAATTTCAAGATGAGTTCCCGGAGGCTGTACGGGTGATCGGGAACGACACGTACATTTACAACTTTATTAGTAGTTTTGGCTCCCGGGTGGAAGCGGCTCGTTTGGCGGCCGAAATTGTTAAAATTCATGCTAAAGGCGGTTTTGAAATGCGTGGGTGGATATCAAATGACGCTACCGCACTCAGTTTACTGCCGAAGGAGTCGCTTTCCGACCTCAGTAGCGTAAATTTAGGTAGTTTGGCATCAGCCACCGCCACTTGCACGTTGGGTTTAATATGGCAGTGAAGTGAAGATCTCATTGGCTTCAATATTGTACTGAAAGACCATTTACCAAATAATTTCACCAAACGAGAGGTTTTAGCTCAAGTCATGCGAATTTACGACCCATTAGGTATCTTAGCGCCAATTGTAGTAAGGGGGTGAATTTTATTTCAAAATTCGTGGCGAAAAGGTTTGGATTGGGCGATAGGCTCTCAGAGGCAGCCAAATAGTTTGGCAGGAATGGTTTGAAACTTTAAAATCCACCCTCCAGTTGCGAATCCCGCGGTGCTATATAATATTAGCGAGTACATAGAATTTGATCTTCACGTGTTCTGTGACGCCAGTGAACTGGCACACGTAGCCGTTGCACATTGGAGATTCACACTCTCAAACGGTGATGTCAAGCTCGCGCTCATAGCAAGCAAAGCACGTGTTTCTTCATTAAAAGCAGTGTCTATTCCACGCTTGGAATTGCAGGGTGCCCTGATAGCCGCTCGCCTTGCCAAAACCATTTGCTCAGCCCACCGTTTTAAGCCTCATCATCGTTTTTTCTGGTGTGATTCAATGGCTGTTCTGGGTTGATTGCGTAGTGACGCCAGAATATACAAACCATTTGTGGCACATCGCATGGGCGAAATTTTAGAAAATAGCTTATTGAATGAATGGCGTTGGATTCCTGGCGATCGCAATGTAGCTGACGATGCAACCAGAGGCAAATGTAGCTCATTAGATCACTCAAGATGGCTGGTAGGCCCAAAGTTTCTGCTTTTACCTGCCTCGGATTGGCCATTAGAGCCACAAGGCGCCTCTATATCTTCCGGCCAGGAAGAGCTGAAACCATGTGATCGCACCCTCGCCTCATCTACACCCAACACAGATCTCGTTCTCTCTATAAACACGCAACAGTTGTCAGTGCCAGTAGTAGCGGACATGATTCATTTTAGTTATTCGATTCGTTAAGTACGGACAACTGCGAGAATCCATCACTTCATAGCCTCCATTTGTCGAATAGAAACGGGCAGCTTGTTCCACAGTTTCACAGCCTGAACAGTACAAGAATCACCATACATGCTCGTGCTACAGGTATCATCATACTAAACAGTCTTGTCCTTATTAAAGACGATGGCTTACCGTCACTGAAGTGGAGGTTAGGCCGCGTCATGCGAGTGTTCCCAGGTGCAGACGGCGTGTCACGAGTCGCTGACATCCGTACAGCTTCCGGGGTGATCCGGCGAACTTTCTCCAAGCTCGTGTCAGCGCAGCTCGAGGCAGATCTCATCTCTTAAGATCAGTTGGAAGGTGATGCTTACAAGGCTGGGGGCATTTTTACGCCTGCTACTAACGCCACCTAGAGGAGTCTCCAATCGAAACCGGTATGAAAACCTGGTAACCACTCACGTGCTTGGCGCGGCGGGTGGGATCGCCGTTTTGCGTTTGCGCCGCGCATGAAATTTGACACCACTCCGTACTCTCGCCGCTTGAGATATAAACACGATTTATGAGTCACACGTGTGGCTTTGAGCTAAACAAATGACTGCAACACCACAGATCCCCAGTCCGTCCGCATAGGCGATGACGTGATCGAGCGCACCGATCGTGTCAAATACCTGGGATCTGTGTTAAGCGCGTCCGGGGACATCGACAGCGACGTAGAGCCTGAATTTCCGCGGCTTGGGCCAAATGGCGTGAAGTGACTCGTATCATTTGCGACCCCAAAATGCCGATCAAGCTGAAGGGGCAGGTTCATGAAACCATCATTAGGCCTGTTCTTTAATATGGCTGTGAAACATGGCCGTTACTAGAGCGACACAAGCAGGAGCTGCGCGTCACGTAAATGAAGATGCTGCGGTGGATGTGTGGAGTCTCACGCAAAGATCGCGTGCGGAACGCCACATCCGCGGCAGCCTTCGTGTTAGTGACATCGCAGACAAGCTGCAGGAGTGCCGCCTTCGTTGGTATGGTCATGTCTCATGAAGATCGGCAAACGACGTGGGCAACAAATGTCTGGCTATGCTGCTTCCGCCCGGTACCTGGCGTAGAAGAGGTCGACCCAAGAAGCGGTGGCTCGACGTTGTCAAGGGTGACATGCGTGCCAACAGACTCACCACTGAGGATGCTCAAGACCGCGCGAAGTGGGCCAAGAAAATAAGAAAGGCGGACCCTGGGACCCCACACACCAGTATAAGATCACAGCCGGAATAGACCGCACGGATGATGATGATGATGATGATGACGATGACTGGGATAATAGTAAAGGTCGCACAATTGCAAGTCTAGGGTACACGTGCATGAAATTTGGGAAGCGTACAGGGGCACTGAAGTTTGTGCAAATATGGTTAAATTCATGAAGTTCCGCTTACAGGCAGTAATAAACGCAGGCGGCGGTTATACCTGACAGCTAAGCCAACGACCAGGCTTGCACGCTACGACAGAGTAAAACAACTGCGACAACACTTCTGGCAGCGCTCGTCAAGGGAATTGTTGCTAACCGGTCTTTTTAATTCTCTTTATATGTACTTTTTTACTCCCTTATTGTTTTTCTATGACTTTGTAAAATCCATTGTTGTCTTGAAGCTATCCTAAGATTTGCAGTGTTTTACTCCCAATTATTCCCGTTATTTCTAGTTTCCCTAAATGATCAATAACATTTGGTCCTTTGCGTTTTTTTGAACCTTTCCTATCGGATTTTCGAATTATTTCACTTCTCACAAAAGTTAATTTTTTTTTATGGTGAAGACTAGAAATCCATCTAAAACTCGGGAAGGAGTACAAAATCCGGGGTAAAAGTGACAATATGAGTGAACCAGTAGCTAGCACGTCTAGGATTACCAAAAGTAAAAAGGTTTGTTTGTTTGTTTCTAATGTTTCTCGAAGTTCCAGATCGTCTCGTTCGTCAGCATCAATTCGTGCCCGGAAACTAGTTTTGCAAGCGGCTCACTTAAGAAAAGTCGCTGAAGTGGAACGATCAGTGGCTGAGGCTGAACGTAAAGCTGCTGATATTGAACAGGAGGCGGAATTTGCAGCTTTTAAAGTGGAAAGTGGTGAGAGTCGCAGAAGCTTTCGATCTTGTTCTCGGTCTACTGTTTAGAACTAGTTAGCTGACGTACGAGTATATAATAATAGTACTCCAATCAGAGGATTCCCATTGGAACCTACTACGGCTTTAGTATCCAACGGAAATAATGAACGTTTTAAGGAGCCAGGACTTCGCCAATACTTAAATAAATGTGGTGGTAGAAGCTCAGCCGAGCCAAACCCGCCTATCACCACAGCGGACATCTCTCCCTGCCTTAGCTGAATCTACAAAATAATGGAAAATCAAACAGTAGACCCACTGACATAACTTTATTAGCGCAGGCAATTACATCACTCGCAAATGGTGCTTCAAAACCCAAGTTCGGAGATGGGCGGCTGGCTGTTTTTGATGGCAAGTCTTTGGATTGGCTATCTTTCAAGCGAGTATTTGAAGAAAGCAAGATAATGTTCTCCTCGACTGAAAATTTGGCACGGATTGGAATGGCTCTTCGTGGTGCGGCACGTGAGGCGGTTTCAATCCTTCTTGTATCAGCTCGCGATCCTGATGAAGCTATGGACGCGTTAGAAATGAGGTTTAGCAGATCGGAATTGATTATATTACAAGAGATTACTGCAGTAAGATCATTGCCTAAACTGAATACTGAATGCAGTGACCTCAATAAATTTGCTTGTAGGGTCCGTAATTGTGTGGAGGTTTCGAGACTTCTTGATCAGCGATGTTATTTAGAGTCACCGGAACTTTTTCAGAGCATTTTGAACAAGCTAAAACCTTTATTACGCAGTAGATGGACTGATTTTGGTATAGCACATTTTATGCCTCAGGACTAAGCTTGGACTATTAGCGCAATTCTCAGCTCGTGAAGTCGAGCTGCAGCTTAAGTTTGGTCTAATATCAGAACCCTCAACTGCAAATAGGAGGTTTGATAAGGTCCACGCGGTTACCTCCACGAAAAGCTTAACCGGCTCTTCGATGGTCACTCCATCAATTAGAGAACCTCGCCAACCGTCTTATTCGTAACGCTCGGCCGAAACGACGCTTTTGACTAAGACATGAACAAAATCATCCTTTCTGGACCTTGTACCTCGGTGCCTAGAAAGGATAACCCATTTTTGGTGGACTCATCTACGAGGACGTGTATCAATATTATGCGATGTATGAATACTAACCTGCACTGCAAAGATGCAAGCTTAATAAAACAATCAAGGCTTGGTATAAATTTAGGGAAGCATGACGGCACTTGCAGCTTTGACGAATTTATAAGAGCTCTCAACAAACACATAACCTTCTTTGAAGGCGTCGTGAATTGCACGTCCATTTATTAAAACTTACTGACTGAAACATAGCAACACTAGCAACAATACCATTACCAAAATTCTAAAGAGCGAGTATGAATCTAACAAAGGCTGCAAGCATAATAAGAGTAGGTTACTGCCGATTGTTGGTTGTTTTTGTCTTTGTCCACGAATGGACACTTTGTGGAAAAATATTTTAATATTTTTGTATTGATTTTGTTTTCTGTTTTTATATGTCATTTTTTGACGTCAATTATTTGACCAACACGGACGGCTTTCTGGTTTAATTATATTATCCTTAAATAAATCCCAGTAGGAAACCCGTTGTTCAGTTACAAAGTTCCTTCGAGCCGGACACGAAGTTCTGGCAGAAGATTTTTAAGTTTTCAGCTTTTTTTTGGCCAAAAGTGAAATTAATTTCACCATTAATAGCGCAATAAATTCTTCACGTAAGTAAACCCTTTGTTGTGATGGTGAAAACTAGGTTGCAAATGACACCTAGTTTTCATGGCAAACAATTGCCATGCAGAGGGGGATACCGCTACGGCAGGCAATAGTGGTGATGGCAATATGATGGTGGTGGTGTAATAGTATATTGCTACATTGCTACTTACTACAAGCACTTGTTCAAAACAACGATGGCCCCAAGAGTATAAGTAATCTCGTCAATCTTCCTTTCTTTGACGGATAATCCCCACTGGAGTGGTTAATGTTTAAGCAGGCTTTCCAGGACACTGCAGGTTCTTTTACAGATGTAGAAAACTTAGGGCGCCTTAACCAAGCATTGAAATGCGCAGCTCGTAAGGCAGTGAGCATGCTGCTGGTGATGGCGCGCCACGCCATTGATGTTATCAATGCGTTTGACCGTCGGTTCGGTAGGCCTGAACAAATTGTTTTACAGAAAGTAAATTCAGTACGAGCTTTACCTAAACTCGGGTCAGAGGTGAGAGATCTACACATATTTACCACCCGTGTGCGTAATTGTGTCGAAGTGGCAAATTTACTAGAGCATCACGACTACCTACGATCTCCTGATTTATTTAACACTCTTCTTGGTAAGCTCTCTCCACTTTCACGCACACAGTGGCTAGATTTCGCTGCTAGTCACGAGTGTAGAGGTCAGGCCAGAGTAGAGTTGGTATCGGATTTTCTTTCGCGTGAGGTAGACCTCGAAATGAAATTTGGGTTGCAAGCCGAACCCGCGACATCGACCTCCACACACCATGACCGTACTCACACTGCCTTGGAGTCGAAATTAAACTGTCTCTCCACATTCGCCGAAAATTCTAAAAATTGTTTACTTTGCAAGCTAAAACACCAGCTGTCACAATGTGAAAACTTCAAGTCTATGCCAGGTGGCGTTTTGTCGAAGAAAATAAAACCAGTCACCGCTGCTTTCAAAAAGTCTCACATAATTTTAGGTTTTGCAACAAAACCTAAATAAATTGTCAAACCTAAATACCAAATTGTCAACAGAAACATGCACACAGCAGTAAAACGAAGCCGGTTCAGACGGCGTACAATGTATGCCTGCGGGATTATGACTCTTTGAGGCTTGAGCTCGAAACATTAATCAAAGAGCAGTACAAATTAGATGCTATTGGTATTACTAAGCACGAGCCTCGTAGCGTTGATGATCAGCGTGCTCTCCAAATTTCAGAGCAAACCGCTCACCGCTTACCAGATGGTCACTTTGAAGTTGGGTTATTATGGAAGGCTGATGATACTCAGACGGTGCCAGATAGTATTTCGTTGGCATTTTCTAGGCTTAAGAGGCTTGAAAAGAAAATGTCAAAGGACCCTGAGTGCGCGGCACGCTGTCGTCAAAACATTCGGGACACCTCAAGTAAAGATTATGCGGAAGAATGTACGGGGCAGCCACCGCAGCAGTCAGTTTGCTGGTATTTACCACATTTCAGTGTGGTGAAACCTAACAAGCCGGCAAAACTACGTGTGGTTCTTGACGCCGCCGCGACAACGCAAGAAGTTTCCCTTAATTCGTTGCTGCTTCCGGGACCTGATCTATTACAGCCTCTTTTAGGAATCCTGATGCGTTTTAGGGAGGGAAAATTGCTTTGACCGCCGATATTAAAGAAATTTTTCCACAAGTCAAAATAAGGGGACAAGACCGCGACGCTCAACGCTTTCTGTGGCGTGATGACCTGGCAAGCTTACTTAAAACCTACCGCATGACATTCATGATCTTTGGCGCTTGCTCGAGTCCTTCTACTGCTATATACATCGTAAATCGGAACGCATCAGAATTTCAAGATGAGTTCCCGGAGGCTGTACGGGCGATCGGGAACGACACGTACATTTACAACTTTATTAGTAGTTTTGGCTCCCGGGTGGAAGCGGCTCGTTTGGCGGCCGAAATTGTTAAAATTCATGCCAAAGACGGTTTTGAAATGCGTGGCTGGATATCAAATGACGCTACCGCACTCAGTTTACTGCCGAAGGAGTCGCTTTCCGACCTCAGTAGCGTAAATTTAGGTAGTTTGGCATCAGCCACCGCCACTCGCACGTTGGGTTTAATATGGCAGTGAAGTGAAGATCTCATTGGCTTCAATATTGTACTGAAAGACCATTTACCAAATAATTTCACCAAACGAGAGGTTTTAGCTCAAGTCATGCGAATTTACGACCCATTAGGTATCTTAGCGCCCATTGTAGTAAGGGGGTGAATTTTATTTCAAAATTCGTGGCGAAAAGGTTTGGATTGGGACGATAGGCTCTCAGAGGCAGCCAAATAGTTTGGCAGGAATGGTTTGAAACTTTAAAATCCACCCTCCAGTTGCGAATCCCGCGGTGCTATATAATATTAGCGAGTACATAGAATTTGATCTTCACGTGTTCTGTGACGCCAGTGAACTGGCACACGTAGCCGTTGCACATTGGAGATTCACACTCTCAAACGGTGATGTCAAGCTCGCGCTCATAGCAAGCAAAGCACGTGTTTCTTCATTAAAAGCAGTGTCTATTCCACGCTTGGAATTGCAGGGTGCCCTGATAGCCGCTCGCCTTGCCAAAACCATTTGCTCAGCCCACCGTTTTGAGCCTCATCATCGTTTTTTCTGGTGTGATTCAATGGTTGTTCTGGGTTGATTGCGTAGTGACGCCAGAATATACAAACCATTTGTGGCACATCGCATGGGCGAAATTTTAGAAAATAGCTTATTGAATGAATGGCGTTGGATTCCTGGCGATCGCAATGTAGCTGACGATGCAACCAGAGGCAAATGTAGCTCATTAGATCACTCAAGATGGCTGGTAGGCCCAAAGTTTCTGCTTTTACCTGCCTCGGATTGGCCATTAGAGCCACAAGGCGCCTCTATATCTTCCGGCCAGGAAGAGCTGAAACCATGTGATCGCACCCTCGCCTCATCTACACCCAACACAGATCTCGTTCTCTCTATAAACACGCAACAGTTGTCAGTGCCAGTAGTAGCGGACATGATTCATCTTAGTTATTCGATTCGTTAAGTACGGACAACTGCGAGAATCCATCACTTCATAGCCTCCATTTGTCGAATAGAAACGGGCAGCTTGTTCCACAGTTTCACAGCCTGAACAGTACAAGAATCACCATACATGCTCGTGCTACAGGTATCATCATACTAAACAGTCTTGTCCTTATTAAAGACGATGGCTTACCGTCACTGAAGTGGAGGTTAGGCCGCGTCATGCGAGTGTTCCCAGGTGCAGACGGCGTGTCACGAGTCGCTGACATCCGTACAGCTTCCGGGGTGATCCGGCGAACTTTCTCCAAGCTCGTGTCAGCGCAGCTCGAGGCAGATCTCATCTCTAAAGATCAGTTGGAAGGTGATGCTTACAAGGCTGGGGGCATTTTTACGCCTGCTACTAACGCCACCTAGAGGAGTCTCCAATCGAAACCGGTATGAAAACCTGGTAACCACTCACGTTCTTGGCGCGGCGGGTGGGATCGCCGTTTTGCGCTTGCGCCGCGCATGAAATTTGACACCACTCCGTTAAGTTCAGTACTTATTTATTAACAAATGTGTATCAATGGAGAAGAAGGAGAAGAAAAAGCATTTATTAATTAATAAACATTGTTACGTTAATGGCTGAAAACAATGATAAAAACTGCTTAATTTCTGGTCAGAATGCCAAAGATGTCGGGATTAATTTTTATATTTAAGTAGTTTACCTCCTCTGATCGTTCACATTTATGCAACACCAGTGCTTTCTCCGCAAACCACTCGGCCTTCTTGTGTAGCCTGCACATGTCCTGCACAATGAGGGCGTCGAGAATTTCCAGCGCGACTTCGTATCTGCTTTCTCTCTTTAGGTCCTGTACCCCAGGCTCTAGTATTCTGATGTATAAGTGCAGAGGAGTGAAACGTCGAAGCCATGGGGGAAGGGATTTCAATCTGAAATTATAGGTGAAATTGTTATATAACCGCCTCTGATGTACAGGAATTATTTGTTAGAGGCTTTCAAACATTAATCATCTTTACTCAATTCTAATAATATTGAGTCGGCATCACTATGTCCGAAAGACAGAAGGTCAACCTTTACCACATCATTTCAAAAGAGGTCTTTGTAGGCAGCTTAAGGTGCCCACATATATAAAGCTTGATCTGCTCTCATGTAAACATGTAAATTGGGAAAAAAAACAATAAAATTCTAGCATGTAAAATAGTGCTCTCACTGTTGAAAATGAGTCACACGTGTGGCTTTGAGCTAAACAAATGACTGCAACACCACAGATCCCCAGTCCGTCCGCATAGGCGATGACGTGATCGAGCGCACCGATCGTGTCAAATACCTGGGATCTGTGTTAAGCGCGTCCGGGGACATCGACAGCGACGTAGAGCCTGAATTTCCGCGGCTTGGGCCAAATGGCGTGAAGTGACTCGTATCATTTGCGACCCCAAAATGCCAATCAAGCTGACGGGGCAGGTCTATGAAACCATCATTAGGCCTGTTCTTTAATATGGCTGTGAAACATGGCCGTTACTAGAGCGACACAAGCAGGAGCTGCGCGTCACGTAAATGAAGATGCTGCGGTGGATGTGTGGAGTCTCACGCAAAGATCGCGTGCGGAACGCCACATCCGCGGCAGCCTTCGTGTTAGTGACATCGCAGACAAGCTGCAGGAGTGCCGCCTTCGTTGGTATGGTCATGTCTCACGAAGATCGGCAAACGACGTGGGCAACAAATGTCTGGCTATGCTGCTTCCGCCCGGTACCTGGCGTAGAAGAGGTCGACCCAAGAAGCGGTGGCTCGACGTTGTCAAGGGTGACATGCGTGCCAACAGACTCACCACTGAGGATGCTCAAGACCGCGCGAAGTGGGCCAAGAAAATAAGAAAGGCGGACCCTGGGACCCCACACACCAGTATAAGATCACAGCCGGAATAGACCGCACGGATGATGATGATGATGATGATGACGATGACTGAGATAATAGTAAAGGTCGCAAAATTGCAAGTCTAGGGTACACGTGCATGAAATTTGGGAAGCGTACAGGGGCACTGAAGTTTGTGCAAATATGGTTAAATTCATGAAGTTCCGCTTACAGGCAGTAATAAACGCAGGCGGCGGTTATACCTGACAGCTAAGCCAACGACCAGGCTTGCACGCTACGACAGAGTAAAACAACTGCGACAACACTTCTGGCAGCGCTCGTCAAGGGAATTGTTGCTAACCGGTCTTTTTAATACTCTTTATATGTACTTTTTTACTTCCTTATTGTTTTTCTATGACTTTGTAAAATCCATTGTTGTCTTGAAGCTATCCTAAGATTTGCAGTGTTTTACTCCCAATTATTCCCGTTATTTCTAGTTTCCCTAAATGATCAATAACATTTGGTCCTTTGCGTTTTTTTGAACCTTTCCTATCGGATTTTCGAATTATTTCACTTCTCACAAAAGTTAATTTTTTTTTATGGTGAAGACTAGAAATCCATCTAAAACTCGGGAAGGAGTACAAAATCCGGGGTAAAAGTGACAATATGAGTGAACCAGTAGCTAGCACGTCTAGGATTACCAAAAGTAAAAAGGTTTGTTTGTTTGTTTCTAATGTTTCTCGAAGTTCCAGATCGTCTCGTTCGTCAGCATCAATTCGTGCCCGGAAACTAGTTTTGCAAGCGGCTCACTTAAGAAAAGTCGCTGAAGTGGAACGATCAGTGGCTGAGGCTGAACGTAAAGCTGCTGATATTGAACAGGAGGCGGAATTTGCAGCTTTGAAAGTGGAAAGTGGTGAGAGTCGCAGAAGCTTTCGCTCTTGTTCTCGGTCTACTGTTTAGAACTAGTTAGCTGACGTACGAGTATATAATAATAGTACTCCAATCAGAGGCTTCCCATTGGAACCTACTACGGCTTTAGTATCCAACGGAAATAATGAACGTTTTAAGGAGCCAGGACTTCGCCAATACTTAAATAAATGTGGTGGTAGAAGCTCAGCCGAGCCAAACCCGCCTATCACCACAGCGGACATCTCTCCCTGCCTTAGCTGAATCTACAAAATAATGGAAAATCAAACAGTAGACCCACTGACATAACTTTATTAGCGCAGGCAATTACATCACTCGCAAATGGTGCTTCAAAACCCAAGTTCGGAGATGGGCGGCTGGCTGTTTTTGATGGCAAGTCTTTGGATTGGCTATCTTTCAAGCGAGTATTTGAAGAAAGCAAGATAATGTTCTCCTCGACTGAAAATTTGGCACGGATTGGAATGGCTCTTCGTGGTGCGGCACGTGAGGCGGTTTCAATCCTTCTTGTATCAGCTCGCGATCCTGATGAAGCTATGGACGCGTTAGAAATGAGGTTTAGCAGATCGGAATTGATTATATTACAAGAGATTACTGCAGTAAGATCATTGCCTAAACTGAATACTGAATGCAGTGACCTCAATAAATTTGCTTGTAGGGTCCGTAATTGTGTGGAGGTTTCGAGACTTCTTGATCAGCGATGTTATTTAGAGTCACCGGAACTTTTGCAGAGCATTTTGAACAAGCTAAAACCTTTATTACGCAGTAGATGGACTGATTTTGGTATAGCACATTTTATGCCTCAGGACTAAGCTTGGACTATTAGCGCAATTCTCAGCTCGTGAAGTCGAGCTGCAGCTTAAGTTTGGTCTAATATCAGAACCCTCAACTGCGAATAGGAGGTTTGATAAGGTCCACGCGGTTACCTCTACGAAAAGCTTAAACGGCTCTTCGATGGTCACTCCATCAATTAGTGAACCTCGCCAACCGTCTTATTCGTAACGCTCGGCCGAAACGACGCTTTTGACTAAGACATGAACAAAATCATCCCTTCTGGACCTTGTACCTCGGTGCCTAGAAAGGATGACCCATTTTTGTTGGACTCATCTACGAGGACGTGTATCAATATTATGCGATGTATGAATACTAATCTGCACTGCAAAGATGCAAGCTTAATAAAAAAATCAAGGCTTGGTATAAATTTAGGGAAGCATGACGGCACTTGCAGCTTTGACGAATTTATAAGAGCTCTTAACAAACACATAACCTTCTTTGAAGGCGTCGTGAATTGCACGTCCATTTAGAAAAACTTACTGACTGAAACATAGCAACACTAGCAACAATACCATTACCAAAATTCTAAAGAGCGAGTATGAATCTAACAAAGGCTGCAAGCATAATAAGAGTAGGTTACTGCCGATTGTTGGTTGTTTTTGTCTTTGTCCACGAATGGACACTTTGTGGAAAAATATTTTATTTTTATTATATTTTTGTATTGATTTTGTTTTCTGTTTTTATATGTCATTTTTTGACGTCAATTATTTGACCAACACGGACGGCTTTCTGGTTTAATTATATTATCCTTAAATAAATCCCAGTAGGAAACCCGTTGTTCAGTTACAAAGTTCCTTCGAGCCGGACACGAAGTTCTGGCAGAAGATTTTTAAGTTTTCAGTTTTTTTTTAGCCAAAAGTGAAATTAATTTCACCATTAATAGCGCAATAAATTCTTCACGTAAGTAAACCTTTTGTTGTGATGGTGAAAACTAGGTTGCAATCGAAGTTGGTATCGACGTCGACGGAGCCTACCCCGCTAAGCAATGAGGCTGCCTCAGCGCCTCTTGCACATTTTGGCGGGTCAGCTCCACAGTTACAGTTGAGCCGAGTCGAGGCGAGCTCCCGACCACACTCTGGCACAAACACGAAACGAAGTTCAGCAACGGTTGTTGCTAGAAAACTAGCAGCAGAGGCACAGCACGCGCGCCACCTCGCCCAGTTAGAACAAGCGGCAATCGAACTCGAGCGTAAAGCAGCAAATCCCGAGCTTCAGGCTGAACTCGCCGCGATCGACGCAGCAGGAAGCAAGCATGGTTCACGTAGCGGTAGGAGCCCGGACAGCATATGTCAGTGGCTACCAGATGCGGATAAAGCCACGCTTCCTCTTACCGCTGAATCACAAAATACAAACATACAGTCCAATCAAATCGAAGATCAGGTAAAGCCACATAATCATCGTTCTTTGACATGTTCTCAGGATTTGACAGGTGCTAACGTAGCGCCGCCTATAAAACCAACGCGGCCTCAGAACAATTGCCATGCAGAGGGGGATACCGCTACGGCAGGCAATAGTGGTGATGGCAATATGATGGTGGTGGTGTAATAGTATATTGCTACATTGCTACTTACTACAAGCACTTGTTCGAAACAACGATGGCCCCAAGAGTATAAGTAATCTCGTCAATCTTCCTTTCTTTGACGGATAATCCCCACTGGAGTGGTTAATGTTTAAGCAGGCTTTCCAGGACACTGCAGGTTCTTTTACAGATGTAGAAAACTTAGGGCGCCTTAACCAAGCATTAAAATGCGCAGCTCGTAAGGCAGTAAGCATGCTGCTGGTGATGGCGCGCCACGCCATTGATGTTATCAATGCGTTTGACCGTCGGTTCGGTAGGCCTGAACAAATTGTTTTACAGAAAGTAAATTCAGTACGAGCTTTACCTAAACTCGGGTCAGAGGTGAGAGATCTACACATATTTACCACCCGTGTGCGTAATTGTGTCGAAGTGGCAAATTTACTAGAGCATCACGACTACCTACGATCTCCTGATTTATTTAACACTCTTCTTGGTAAGCTCTCTCCACTTTCACGCACACAGTGGCTAGATTTCGCTGCTAGTCACGAGTGTAGAGGTCAGGCCAGAGTAGAGTTGGTATCGGATTTTCTTTCGCGTGAGGTAGACCTCGAAATGAAATTTGGGTTGCAAGCCGAACCCTCGACATCGACCTCCACACACCATGACCGTACTCACACTGCCTTGGAGTCGAAATTAAACTGTCTCTCCACATTCGCCGAAAATTCTAAAAATTGTTTACTTTGCAAGCTAAAACACCAGCTGTCACAATGTGAAAACTTCAAGTCTATGCCAGGTGGCGTTTTGTCAAAGAAAATAAAATCAGTCACCGCTGCTTTCAAAAAGTCTCACATAATTTTAGGTTTTGCAACCAAACCTAAATAAATTGTCAAACCTAAATACCAAATTGTCAACAGAAACATGCACACAGCAGTAAAACGAAGCCGGTTCAGACGGCGTACAATGTATGCCTGCGGGATTATGACTCTTTGAGGCTTGAGCTCGAAACATTAATCAAAGATCAGTACAAATTAGATGCTATTGGTATTACTAAGCACGAGCCTCGTAGCGTTGATGATCAGCGTGCTCTCCAAATTTCAGAGCAAACCGCTCACCGCTTACCAGATGGTCACTTTGAAGTTGGGTTATTATGGAAGGCTGATGATACTCAGACGGTGCCAGATAGTCTTTCGTTGGCATTTTCTAGGCTTAAGAGGCTTGAAAAGAAAATGTCAAAGGACCCTGAGTGCGCGGCACGCTGTCGTCAAAACATTCGGGACACCTCAAGTAAAGATTATGCGGAAGAATGTACGGGGCAGCCACCGCAGCAGTCAGTTTGCTGGTATTTACCACATTTCAGTGTGGTGAAACCTAACAAGCCGGCAAAACTACGTGTGGTTCTTGACGCCGCCGCGACAACGCAAGAAGTTTCCCTTAATTCGTTGCTGCTTCCGGAACCTGATCTATTACAGCCTCTTTTAGGAGTCCTGATGCGTTTTAGGGAGGGAAAATTGCTTTAACCGCCGATATTAAAGAAATGTTTCCACAAGTTAAAATAAGGGAACAAGACCGCGACGCTCAACGCTTTCTGTGGCGTGATGACCTGGCAAGCTTACTTAAAACCTACCGCATGACATTCATGATCTTTGGCGCTTGCTCGAGTCCTTCTACTGCTATATACATCGAAAATCGGAACGCATCAGAATTTCAAGATGAGTTCCCGGAGGCTGTACGGGCGATCGGGAACGACACGTACATTTACAACTTTATTAGTAGTTTTGGCTCCCGGGTGGAAGCGGCTCGTTTGGCGGCTGAAATTGTTAAAATTCATGCCAAAGACGGTTTTGAAATGCGTGGCTGGATATCAAATGACGCTACCGCACTCAGTTTACTGCCGAAGGAGTCGCTTTCCGACCTCAGTAGCGTAAATTTAGGTAGTTTGGCATCAGCCACCGCCACTCGCACGTTGGGTTTAATATGGCAGTGAAGTGAAGATCTCATTGGCTTCAATATTGTACTGAAAGACCATTTACCAAATAATTTCACCAAACGAGAGGTTTTAGCTCAAGTCATGCGAATTTACGACCCATTAGGTATCTTAGCGCCCATTGTAGTAAGGGGGTGAATTTTATTTCAAAATTCGTGGCGAAAAGGTTTGGATTGGGACGATAGGCTCTCAGAGGCAGCCAAATAGTTTGGCAGGAATGGTTTGAAACTTTAAAATCCACCCTCCAGTTGCGAATCCCGCGGTGCTATATAATATTAGCGAGTACATAGAATTTGATCTTCACGTGTTCTGTGACGCCAGTGAACTGGCACACGTAGCCGTTGCACATTGGAGATTCACACTCTCAAACGGTGATGTCAAGCTCGCGCTCATAGCAAGCAAAGCACGTGTTTCTTCATTAAAAGCAGTGTCTATTCCACGCTTGGAATTGCAGGGTGCCCTGATAGCCGCTCGCCTTGCCAAAACCATTTGCTCAGCCCACCGTTTTAAGCCTCATCATCGTTTTTTCTGGTGTAATTCAATGGCTGTTCTGGGTTGATTGCGTAGTGACGCCAGAATATACAAACTATTTGTGGCACATCGCATGGGCGAAATTTTAGAAAATAGCTTATTGAATGAATGGCGTTGGATTCCTGGCGATCGCAATGTAGCTGACGATGCAACCAGAAGCAAATGTAGCTCATAAGATCACTCAAGATGGCTGGTAGGCCCAAAGTTTCTGCTTTTACCTGCCTCGGATTGGCCATTAGAGCCACAAGGCGCCTCTTTATCTTCCGGCCAGGAAGAGCTGAAACCATGTGATCGCACCCTCGCCTCATCTACACCCAACACAGATCTCGTTCTCTCTATAAACACGCAACAGTTGTCTGTGCCAGTAGTAGCAGACATTAATCATTTTAGTTATTCGATTCGTTAAGTACGGACAACTGCGAGAATCCATCACTTCATAGCCTCCATTTGTCGAATAGAAACGGGCAGCTTGTTCCACAGTTTCACAGCCTGAACAGTACAAGAATCACCATACATGCTCGTGCTACAGGTATCATCATACTAAACAGTCTTGTCCTTATTAAAGACGATGGCTTACCGTCACTGAAGTGGAGGTTAGGCCGCGTCATGCGAGTGTTCCCAGGTGCAGACGGCGTGTCACGAGTCGCTGACATCCGTACAGCTTCCGGGGTGATCCGGCGAACTTTCTCCAAGCTCGTGTCAGCGCAGCTTGAGGCAGATCTCATCTCTAAAGATCAGTTGGAAGGTGATGCTTACAAGGCTGGGGGCATTTTTACGCCTGCTACTAACGCCACCTAGAGGAGTCACGGGTCAACGCGAAAGAAGCCTGTGAAGGAATCCTCGCGAACCGTCTTCGTCTTCGTAACGCTCGGCCGCAACGACATTGCTCTGTATAAAACTCGGGAAGACAGTCTATTCATGCACCTTAATTATCACATTTACTTCGAATGTAAACGCCTATTTTTTTAAACGAAAACCACAAGAAGGTATTATTGAAGGAAGAAAGAAGCCCTCCTGCCGCCACAATTACCTTTATTCTAAGATTTACTTATATTGTCTGCCTGGTCTAGTTGGAAGTTTAAATTTAAAATAAAAATAAACTAACCTGACTTTTAACCTAATAAATTAACCTTAACTTAGACACTTTGGGAGAGTAATTATGAACTTATATTAAATTTATGTTAAGTATTAAACATGTCACCTATTCAGAAGTGTTATTAGACGTACGAGTATTTGCTGTATTTCATTACGTTGTTGTTTGCCTTATACCTAATGTCTGATGACAAGTATTCTGGTGTGGTTGATTGTGCTTAGTTACTAGTGAATTACTACTTAGTTGTGGAACTCTGTAATTAGCTTAAGTAAGTTCATAGAGTGTCTTTAAATGTATTCGTAAGAAAAGCTGTTGATATTCCGATTATATAAATAAATGTTAAATCAAACTGGCCGTGGTCCTTCGCCGTGATAGTGCTTATGCCATTCCAGTACATTTATCACATTTGCCATGTTGACACGAAAGTAACGTGTTGCTCTTGGCTAGGGCCCCTGATCTCACATTTACTTACCCTTACGAAAATCTCTTTTGATTTTATTGCTTTTTATTTTAAATTGATTATTTGGCCAACTCCCTGCGTCTGTGTTTCCGGATACATACATACAACCTTGGTGTCTTCAATGCCAGAGTGAATAGGCATTTTTCTGGGTAAGCGTGTACCACCATCGGTCACGTCATCGCTTACCACCAGGCGAGACTGAGGCGAAACGCAAACCCATTTCATTTAAATTAAAAAAATTAAATTACTTATAAATCTGATACAATCATATCTTTTTAGAAAGCTCATAAAAGCGGCATTTTTACGTTCGCTTTCATGCATTTTTTTTCGAGTAACTGATGTAGTTTTTAGATAGCGTTTTATTTCTGATACTATAAGGATTTAAGGCTTGGTTCTTTTTAAACATTTTTCTAGACAATAAGCTTTCTAAAAAGTGTCAGTAAAGTGACTGGACTTTAGAATTTTTTTTATAGCAATTTATTTCGGAGACTAGTCGGAAACTTCAGAAAATATACTTGTATTATAACGCCAATATCTCGTTAACCATTAGTTTTGCAACTCTAGTTGATGAAAGTTATATTGTTTGTTGCAAATAAGGTCTTACAACAAGGAATAAGTCTATTCTATTTCCCTGTCACCATGTACGAGTATACTGGATTCAAGATATTTATTCTTATGAAAATCACCTCGGTTAACGAATGTACTGAAAGAAGCGAAGGTCCAAAGCATGCTTAAATCGATAGACCATTTTGCAGCTCTAACTACAGAGCCATCTCTTTTGCCAGCGGATAATCTTCATGCCACCCATTATTCGTTTCAGGTAGGTTCTGCAAACAGAGGGATAGTTGGATTCTGAATTCCTATCAAATTCAGTAAATTACGTTCATGAGTTCAAAATACTGCTGAAACCAATATTAATTAGATTCCATATACAAATAAAGATAATTGAATGCTGTCAATACTATTTACCGCTATGAATGGTTTGCGGATTGAATAATGATTGGTCTAGCAATCCCTATGTATGGAACAAAATTGGGACAATAATTTTATTGGTGTTACTATTATTAAACTACCTGACTCTACTAACTTTAGGCTACTTCCTAATCAACTAGGGCCCATGACCGTTCAGGTTGTAAGTGTGCAATTAGCAAGAGGCCATCGTGTTGTACTGCTTCATATTGAAAATCATGGAAAGCGTTTTAATTAGTGACGGCCTCTGTTGTTTTTATACGTAGTATTCAAATGATACAAAATTATATAACAATAGGTGAGATAATAGCGCCACACCGCTAAAGCGGCGCGAAGACGAACTAATAAAGGGCAATCGTGGTCGCGGCATCGATCTGCCCCGCCCGACTCACTTGCGCGCACTTCAGGCCAATTGCGCCCCATGCTTTGCTCACTTCACGATACCTTGTGTATGAAACGTAGTATCTATACGTTTTTATTGTTTAGCCACCCCCCATTAACAAAACCTGATACTGCTTGGCGGCATAAAGGTCACTAGTCGAAAAGGGACTGTTGAAATCAGGCAATGTTTTCGTTTAGACGTTTTCTGACGCTTCTTCATTTCTAAAGGACGTAAAGAACAGTGCTCAGTCACAAATCTAAAGGCCCGAAACGCGACGAGTCTAATAGATTAGTGAGAATTCTGCAATATCGTTGTGATCGTTTGTTGTTGTGAGAATTATGATTATGCGGCAAATTCAAAAAAAAAATGTAAATATAAAAAAATAAACAGACGTTCCTATTTATGGCAATAAGTCTTTACATAAGTTAAGATTATTAATATTGCTTTGATAGCCAGTAGTGCCCTACAGTTTTATTGGAATCAGTGGACTAACAGCACGCACGTGATAAAAAGCTCTCAGTGTTCGGAGACTTTAAATTTGTGGAACGACGGATATCATAAAGCGGCACCACGTTTCGCCACAGCAAGCTACGTTACTCAAACCATTTCCCGAGAAGTTCTCCCCTGAACGTTCGAGCACAGTCAGTTAAGGCGGCGTCATTAAGTCGAATCGAAGCGTCGTCGCCGAGGCAGGGAGCAGGGCCGGAGTGCGGGCTCAGCGGGGGCGGCGCGGCCGTCGGCGGCGTCGCCGGCGGCCGCCCTGGCTATGGCTATGAGGCGCTTTCAGCGGCCAGCGACGGCAGCGACGGCGAGCCTGACGACGCACCCGAGTACGCAGCCTTCGAAATGGAGCTGTCGGGCGGTGGAGAGTCTGCCGAGGGACCCTCCTCCAGGGGATCCACCAAAGTCAATTTTCCGCCTGAGGTCGAGCTAGAGCGTCGACCCACCGTTCCTGCTGCTGCGGCCGCGGTTTACCACCGGGGGCGAGGGAGATCTATGAGTGCTTGGAGTGATATCAGTCGCTCTAGCATACGTTTCGAAGAAAGGTAAGCTATTTATTTTAGAAATAGTACTAATTGCTATTTCAAGGTAATTAATTGACTACCCTGATTTAGTTTGATTTGGTTGATTTTACTAAAATCCAGTTTCCAAAGCTTGATATAGTGACAGATAACATGCTATAAGGGTTTACATTCAGAGGGTGCTGCAGAAGTTGGTGTGCTCGTTAGGAACATTTCATGCCAATAGAGGGCTTTCAAAAAGGTTTCATACAAAGGGATCTATAGGAACTCACCATTAAGTATAACTCAAAATAAATTTACGAGAGCTTTCCGCATCATGAAACCGCTTGACGCATTTCGCCGTATCGGAATTTCTCGGCATGCGCAATAGGCGCCACTGTACATACACCCCAGCGCTACATCCATGTACGGACCTAGGGGAGCTCTTGATTTTAGTGCTGATTTAAAGTCGACTATTCAAAGAAACATATATATACATAGCGTTTAACCTTTAACGGTTTTTTTTCTGTCATCGCAGTGCAATCTTAAGAATGCCTTAGTCCTACCAGCATATTTTGAATTTGCATTTTTGGAAAGTTGACCTTAAGGGGAGGCAAGTGCAGAAACACTACCTACCTAAACGACAAAACAAAAAAACTCTCTTCGGTATTGTCTTATAATAATTCAAATTGTCTTTTACGTTGCATTGTATTTTTCCGGCGCAACGTTAAGGCCTGGTTTCTGCAATCTTAATTTCAGTAGAACCGTATGTCTAGTTGAACTGCATTTATTTTGTTCCATACTGAAACAATGAAAAACCACGCCTTTGAACTTCGATTCTATTGGGATTGAAATAATAAAATCTAGGCCTGGATATATTCCGTTCGTAATATTTCGTTAACGGTTGTGTTGCAGACTGTAGGCGAAACGGAACTTTTTTATTTTTTTTATTATTGTATCTGTGCTTGGCGCGAAAAAGAAAATGTATTGCATTGTTCTACTTCGCTAATAGACTTTTTTAATCCTAAACTATTTTCATTTATTACACAAGATTTTATGAATACGACAGTTTCATTCAGTAATTAACAACCACCGTCTTTTGAAATAGCTGACTTACAGAAACCGTATACAATTTCTGAAACGACCAAGGTAATTGCAGGCTTGCTGCCTTAGCACGACCACTTTATAGTGGTTTTATTTGAGTTTTAGTGTCATTAAAATGTGGTACAGAGGCGTTCACATCAACATAGGGGTACCGCTGCTGACATAAGACCCATTTTGCGATGGTTTTGCAGAGGTTGATGTGAACGCCTCAATGCCTAATATGTCAGCAGCATAAGGTGTCCTATGTGAAGGTTGCTGTGCACGCCTCTGTACGTACAAAATCATAACAATGTATTAATATATCCATTAATTCTGTATTCTGCGTCCTATGAATGCTGATCAGCCTCGATAGGTCGGATCGCAGTCTTGCTATTGTGTCGCCTTTGTGAAGCTCCGCCTGAGTGTTATCAAGTTTCTCGATAAGTTTAGAAATCGTAGCAGAGACGTGATAAAGTGTCCTCAGTGCCAAGACCGAAGACAATCTGCTCAAGCAGTCTTCTTCGGGGAGGTCCAAAGGTGGATTACAACATAAAGGATGTTATTCAGAAACTAGAAAATAAACTACACAAACCTTAGCTTAGGGGTTTCAGTCAAAATATTTTTAGGATATGTTGAAAAATACTAAGATTTAGCTTAAGGGAGCAACACAGGTGTTGTAAGTTTTTCCATCAATCTTCATCTTATCCATCATCACACTACTCCGCTATCTCTATTTTAAAATGAAAACCGTGTTAGTCGAAGTTCCTTTCGAACACTACCCTCATAAGACATCATTTTTTAGATACGTATTTGCTTCACGTTGCGTTAACATATTTTTACGGGCAATTATTATTAAACACCACATTTATCACTTTACTGGAACACCAATTTATATGACAATAGCAAATGATAATGGTTGATTTGTAATAAAACATGTGCTTTAGGCAATATGAATAATTGTGTCAACGTGTTACGTTTTAGTTTACAGGCTCTCTATCTCGCGAATACTCGCGATATATACTCGTATCAACTTACTCAAAATAACTGGGCTACATTGCACAGAAACGTGTCAGTTGTTATTTTTTAAGATAATCGGGTTAAAAGTGATTGCTGCCTGAATTTTTTAACTATTTATTGGCAAAATATTGTCTGCGATTGATTAATTTGTCCGAGAGAATGTAAGGTATGTGTATTGAAAACGTCTATTCATATCGAAATGAATTATTATCGATTAAAATATTTTTTATTTCATTTTTGTAGTATGTCCGATGAACCCTCATCTAGTTCTTGCATATCACTTGAATCTAACGAAATCAAACTTTATTGTTTGATATTAAGAACGTCAGCGCGCGCACTCGTGAAATGATTGTACTGTGAATTATATAACTTTATATCAATCTTTTAACCCTGATATCGAAGAGAAAAGCAACAAAATGTTAGACGTTAATTTTGTTAGACAAAGCAAAAAATTAACTAACTCCAAAGTAATTAACTAACTTCATAGATCTTAGAGGTTGTCGATCAATTTAAGGATGCTAAAGCTATCTCATAACAAAAAATCCAAAATTAGGTAACGTTTAAAATTGCTTTTAGAAAACTAACCAATTTTCAAAAGTTACCGAAGTCTCCACCCCACGGGAAATTAAGATTTCTCACTAGGAGGTTATTGTCACGATAAAACACGGATCCTGTTGTTTGAATTTCTGAAGCAAGGGAGTTCTCGAAAAAAACCAAACATTTGATTTAAATAAACGGCTCAAGCACAAAGTTTGCTTACCTACTGCTCACAAGACCGGTTTAGCGGAAAATGTCTTCTTTTTCGTCGGCCCATTCCTCCATAATATAATAAATTTGATCCTGTCCATCTGTTCTCTTACCAGAGAAAAGTGTAAGTAAAAGGTGACAGAACATATGGAAGAAATATAGTCGTACTGAATGAATGCCCTGATTCTTGGCAACTCTGTCTCTGGTGAGAGGAAAAACTTAAAAAGCCGTTACGTTTCACGGAACTTTAACCCTGCTTTAATCTTGCTGATCTTTTGTTGAAGATGTTTATTATTAACTTTCTACTGACTTATTGCACTGTAGCTGTATAAAGTTAATAGACTCATTAAAATAGTTTGACTTATTTCAAGTATTTTAAAATGCGGCTTCTATTCACTCACAGGTAAATATAAACCCACAGAATGGGAGGATTGGCTTGAATCAATTGCAATGTGAAAACATTTCGTTTGTCAGTTTGTCTGGGACCTTCGGGAACTGAGAACGCTTGAGGAAGTCTTCACATTTACATACGACTGAATATCAACTTTTTGCATTGATATATATGTACATAAATATGAATGGAATCAACTTGGAATATATTAAATAAGTTCTTACGGCTGAAAGAAATGTCAAATCTGGCTTGTTTACTCCGAAGTTGCAGTAACTTTAATATCAAGTGAGTGTCCGAATTCGAGAGAAAGTCCATACTTACAAAGAAAGTAATGATCTGTTTTGTTATAAAATATTTGAATCTCTTTTTAACATTGATTTGATTCTTTGTCAGAGTAATACAACTAATCATTTACCTAAACCCCTAAATCACAGCGAGGCTATTTTATGCCAAGAATCACTAGATGTAAATCTTATTACCTTAAGATAAAACATAATTACATTTATAGAAGATCATGCTTGTCGCTGATGAATTCAAAAAACTTGTTCATGTAAAATCACAGGTTGATACAGAAGTAAAAAGGGTCAAGTCAATTCTTACAACTGATTTCTTAGAACCATTGTAAAAGGACGGCAATTACACCCCGAAAGATATTTTTTATCTATATCAAAATAATAGTTAGTAAAAATAGCAATGCAAACGTTGCTATTGTTAAGCGAATAATTCTAAACTTATAAACATACCAAAATCATATTAATTGGTCGTTTATAATGTAGTCTGGAAGCAATCGAAGCTATTGATTGCTCTGCGGCGAGGACCTGTTAATCGTATTCCCAATGTAATCTTTTCTGGTAATTCACTATCACGCTACATACTAGTTAAATGTATATCTATCTAATATTTTACCAGAAAAGGACAATGCGGACTTAAGTTTAAAGGAGACTAAGCACCTTTGGACCAAGGGTTATAAAACAGAAGTTTACGGCCACTTCAGGTTCTAATTTTATATGAAAGAGAAGAATATGTGCTTAATTTTTTTTATGAGGATTACTCTCAGATATGGATGGTTAAGATGATAATGCTTTTTTTTATTTTTTTTTATATTTTTATAAAATAGTTTTTTTTTAGTACTCATTCTTATAAGTAACCCGCGTCACTTCAATTATGCTGCATATTCTTGACCCTTGCAGGAAAACAATTTAATGCTGCTTGAAAGAAAAAGAAAACAATAATTTAGATATTTTTTTCTGTTTTCATAGAATCATAAGGGCCGAGTCACATCTGCCTGACGCCACGTTTATCGCGTCGCCGTATTTATAAGGACGTGTTATAAGATAAGTGTGCTTCTAGTGCATACATATACTATGAAAACCGATGTCAGCTGACGGCGTGCTAACACGTCTGAAAACAATCTGAGAGGTAGTGGGGAAAATACTTTAAGACAGCATTATTAAGTTTATATTTTAATAGAAAATCATATTTAAGGCCGATCTGGCATAGTTAAGTACTAATGCAGCTGCATAGTTGGTCAGCGTACCTACTGTAGGTCGTTGCGCACACGTTATGACTCTCGTGTGGTTTTTGGGATGGGCTAGGCATGAGACAAATATATCTGCGCCTTCAGAATTTTGTTTGATATAATTTATACCCGGAGAATGAATAAAATTACTTTAAAATGTAAGTACCTATCGTTTCATTTACCTATTAAAACCCCCTATATGGCTGAAGCTTGAAATATCATAATGGCACGTAAATTATGTGCTCCATTCTTTGGAGTCATAAAATAAGGCATTCGTAAAATACAGAAAAAGATGGTAGTTAAAAAAAATATTGGTCAAATTTGTTTTGAGCAATTATGAGTATCTCTCATTTTGCCTAGCTACACCTTAGTAACGTTATTTCAGTACCTAGGTAATTAAGGAAATGCAAACATCATTAGGTGTTACATCATCACTATAACCTCAAAATACAAAAAAAATGTGAACTTTTTGTGGCTTCTTTTTAACTAAATTCTTGTTGGCAAAAAATAAAATAAGATCATCATTCACTATCATTTTAAAAAAAAAATCTATCGTAGAAGCCTCATATCATTTCCTGATAAAACGTTGTATACCGGGTGCTTATCAAAATACTAACAAAAATGATAGTGGATACTCAGTAAGTGGTGTAGTGAATATATAAGAGAAAATAAGATTTCTTGAATTTTAATAAAATAAATTTTATTTTTACTTAGATAGTCTTTACATTACTTACTGAGTGTACCGTATTGTTTTTGTAAGTCTTTTGAAAATCACCCGGCAGAACCTTGTAATTATCTTTTACCGCAAATATTTTTATACATGAATCTGCAGTACCGTGCATTTTAGTCCAGCTTTAATAAAGCATAAAACTAAAAAAATAACTGTAACTCGTACTTATCATGTGAAATTAGAACTTGATATTTACGAATCAACAGACAGCGTATTTTATATTAAAAGTGGCTTTTTAGGATATGAGGATATTACGTAACCATTTGAGGCATATTTTACAAAAAAATATATAACCGTATTATGTCTGGAGGAGCCCCAAACTTGGCATGTTTTGAAAATGATTTTTATTTTAAATTCAAAACAAGTGATTTAAATGTATGATGTGATATATTTTAAGAATTTGGTTTAAAGCCCTTTCATTAGATACCACACGATAGGTTTTAGACCAAACATATTTTTTTTCCCAATAAAAAAACTCACCTCCTCACCTTTTTTTCCGATTTTCATGCCTTTAACACCAGTTGCAGGTTAACTTGGCGTACCGCTAGCACTAAAATGAACTATGCAAAGAAGATACTCCTTCCGTTTTCTGATATGCTGTTTTATAAATAATTAATGAGGTTTTAAACTTTTAGGAGCTTAAGGGCAAAAGCGCAAAATGACAAAGCATCGAAAATTGTCAAAAGAGCGGAATGTCAAAAGCGCAAAATTTCAAAGGCGTACAATGGACAAAGGCGTACAATGTCAAAAAACATTAATAAACTGGACGAGAAGCAAAACATTGGTGTAGAAAAATAAAAAAATTCACTGATACTCGTATCCCTTCCAAAAAAATTAAAAACAATGTGATATTGATTTTGCCAGAAGATACACATATTGCTTGTGTTTAGGTGATAATTTTTTTAACAAATGAAGAGGTCATAGACGCTGTGGACGCTTATTTTGAGGAGTTAGACGAAGATTTTTTTAAAACAGGTATCGAAGCCTTACCGGGTCGATGGAAAAAGTGTTTTGAGCTCGGAGGAGAGTAGGATGTTGAAAAATAAAAACAAAATCAAAATCATGTGGTTTCATTAAGTAAGTTTGGCTAAGAACTTTTCAAATGACCCTCGTACTTAGGTTGTTTTTTTTCTGCCGCAGAAGCAATATCCCAAATTATACGAAAATTTAACAATTTTCGTACGACTGTCGGTTACATCAGCGAGAAAACGTTAACATTTTAGGTCAGTAAATTATAAAGCAATGAAATTTTAAGCAGCGGCAAGGTAGCTTTATTCAATTTGCCCCTAACGAAATAACGAAACGACGGAAAACCACGCGAAATGCGAAAATGTTATATTTTAGTAGAAATCTAATAACTTCGAGAAATACACAATTTTCTAGTGTATCTATAATACTTTGCACATTTGAATTACTGGATTGCAGACATTTTGACAATTTAAACCCGTTCTCACTTTTATTTCTATTTCCTCACTTTTGAGAGTTTTGTTTTTAGTAATTTCAATCGCTTACCTAACCAATCTTGGTATGTAGTGGCGTTCTGTCGAAATTATCTGAAGTATATGAAACTCAATCCAGTGATTAGGACCCGATTCTAACAAATGTTCCGCTATTGCCAAAAACCGTAAAATACAACGAAGTGACGTTTTGTGGACAGATACTGTTAGTGTCGTGAGTCGAGAACAAGTGCGAGTGAATAGTGAGTTAGAAAACAGTGGCACCGGCGGCGAGCGTAACAAAAGACTTCGGAAGAGGGTAGACCGATATGTCTACCAATAACAACTCACCCGCAAGATCTTCAGTTACTCAGTGATCATGGCACTTGCAACAGTGCCGAAATATCGAAAACTCGAAAACAAAAAACATGGTAAAGATCCCGTAACTAATAACTATTCTAATGTTAGTGACCATGGAAGTTTAAAACAATGTATTATGCACAATTATTGAAATGATTAACCATATTCATAACATTTCCAACGATTAAGTTAAATAACAGAGAATTCAAAAAGATATAAAGTTATTGATCATAAAATAAAACTCAAACATATTTGAAATCAAACTAAAAAAATTGTTCATCAATACGTAAAACCCTAGCGCGTTCGCTCGAGAACGCAGCTACGCGAAGGTCGCTGGGTGTGCAAAGTATTCTCGTCCCTTGATACGGGTGTATATAAGATATGTTTCTGCTCTTCGTGCAGGAGTATTAATATCAAAATTTGTAGGCTATTACTGCGAAGGTATTTTCACTTTAGAATGGGAGTCATGTATCTGTTACGTAGGAACTAAGTATTATAACTATATATCTGCTATTACTTCAAGCATATATTTATAAAATTAAGAAAGAACGGTACGTTCTATCGTCGAATCCTTCTTTTGTAAAACATTCCACCGTACACCGGACTTATTCAGAAATTAATAGTTCTGCAGCAGAATCGTTCTTAGTTGAAAGCTCTCAATGAAAATTTAAATTTATAGACGAAGAGTCGACTGTCGGAGATAGGACGAGCCTAAAAAAAATAAATATTGTCCCCAATGGTGCCCAATATTGAAAATATTTTCAATTTCCAGTGATTGGATTTTAATTTTGTTTTATATTTTTCGAGATCTAAAAGAAAAACTACGTCTTTCATTTGACCTATATTACGTCACAAATTTCGCTATTCGATTGTACAGCACGTTCAAAATATTGTTTGATGACTTAGAAAATGATTTATTCAAATGTATGTGAATGTAGTCATAAATTAGGAATAAGAACACATAGAAATGGAGTTCACATGTGCGTGATTTTAAAAAGGCTCTACCACACCGACTGGATCCGATCTAGTTAATGATCTAGATCATGAAATAGACATTATGAAAGCGCAAAATAAACCTATATCCGAAAACCTTAAGATAAAAATATTTAAAAACTCTTCAACCAGTTTCTGAGAAAACCCAATTCGACCTGTTTTTCGATTTTTAGATGTATGGATGAATTTTCAATTTTGAGAGGTAATTCGAGAAAAAAATTTTGTTACTCTGAGTAGCAAATAATTTGCTCAGTTAAATGCATATTAGTAGGTACCGAAGAGAAAAAATAACAAACCTAAATTAAACGAAAAGCTTTACAAAATTTACGATAATCTTTCGTAAGAAAATAATCGCCAAGCCATTAATACAACACACCGCACATAATTCGATTTTCAGCAAGAAATCTACCTACTACTATTTAATTCAACAAATAAAAATTTAATCGGCTCAAGAAAAACCTTCACCTATATAATAATTCACCAGCGACTGAAAATCTTTTCACTGTTTGTTATGAAATCGACCACCTATCTATAAAAAATAATCGACCACCTGTTTATAAAACATTAGTTAGGAAATTATTCAGAAAATATTACGTAGACCCGAGAACTGACAGTTTGTTGATATAACGAATGTCAAATATATTTTACCGTACTTTTTTAAAAGTTAATTTATTCCGTACAAATGAGGTTCTAATAACTACAAATAAGTTGCGGTTTAACATATTCTGTTAAAGCAGATTATAACGAAATCTATAACATTACCTTATAAAATTATTTTTAAGAATTGATTCTTTAAAAACAATTATAAAATAAGCTTAACGTTTCCAAATAACTATGAGGTAGGAGAATTTACAGGAAAAATAAGATGTGCTTGTGCATTATATTAATAGAACAAATAATCGAACGACTTGAACGAGTTTGAAGAAATGAAAATGACCACGTCATCATCACCTATCCTACCTTACCTGGTGTTCCCGAAGCCTTTAGGCTCCCAGGCATTTAACTTTTTTTATAAACTGCCTATTAGGTTAGACCTATTTAGCTTTTTGGTTGGTCCAATAGCTCTTGGAAAGGCCTAGACTTTTTTAAAGCTATTCTGACTACTGTTACACCTAACCCTCTGAAATGGCTATGAAGGTGGTGAAGCTCTTAGCCTTCGAGGCTATTATTTAAGAATATTACCTTAGAAAGTAAGTTCACTCCACGAGTAGTATTGGGAAAAGTAAAATAGCTTTTGAGTAATAATAACTATTGAAGGTAACACCGACAATTAAATTAACTACCTTCATAATGATTTGATTGTTCTAACTTGCGGATTTGTTTCGTTTTGTTAAAATGTTTAGTGGGATTAAGTAAAGGTATGATTTGCCCAACACAATAACACTGTTTAGTCATAAGTGTCATGTAAGTGAATTCAAATTGATTATGAGAAATAAATAATGGAATAAAACCTTGCCACTCAATCCTAATCTACTTCTAGCTTTGTCGTGCCGAAATGAAACTTTGTATAGGTACATGTGTATCATATTGTTCGGATGAGGATCTTGGAGCTGTTCTGATGATGAAGCCAGGAGGTGGACTGTGAAACTCTTTAGGAGCTTGTAAAATAATGTAATACGTTACTTAGTTGAAGTTATGTACTGGTAGTCTGTCGATGCACCGAACAAACAAATAGCACATACGACAGACTAGGGGAATTTACAATTGAACAATATATTAGTAATCTATATTAATCTATACGAATACTATAAAGAGGAGAGATTTGACTGTTTGTTTGTTTGTTTGTTTGTTTGTTTGTATTGAATAGGCTAATCCGAAACGACTAATTCGATCGCGAAAATTCTTTCACTAACAGAAAACCAAACTTTGAAAGGATTTCTATCGATTGTTTTACCACGGAATACATTGAGGGTAAACTTGAAGTGAATTCTGGCTGGAATTTATGGCGGCTGATAAGGAACTGATACGGAGCTTTAAAGGATTAGAAAACAGAAATTACTTAAAGGACGACTTTTTTGATAAGGCAGAGAAATTGTGTACTAGCTTTAAGTCCGATTTAAAAAGTAGGTTGTCAAGGTTGAGCATTGACGTCAACCTACTTACTGCACATGTAGGTCAGAGCAAGCACAGTCAATTAAAATTGCCAAAGATAATATTACGCCGTTTTCAGGGAAGTATACTGAATGGCCAACGTTCAGAGATTTATTAAGATGTTCAGTGCATCTTAATGAAGATTTAGACAAGGTACAGAAAATTGATTATTTATAGGGGTATTTAGTAGGGGAAGCGGAGCAACTTTTAAGGCATATTCCTATTGCAGAGAGCAACTATGACAGGTGTTGAAAACTATTGGATGAGCGGTACAACAGCAAAAAGAATCTGTGTCATCAGATTTTAAAAAGGTTGTTTAGTCAAAAAAATATTAGTAAGGAATCAGCACAGGCGTTTAAGAAAATGTGAGATACAACTAATGAATGTTTAACGGCTTTAACTAATACGGGAGTTTGTGTCCAGGATTAGGATGTTTTCATTGTTGACATGCTCACTATAAAATTGGATAGTGAATCTCGTAGGGAGTGGGAGTTTGAAATAAGCAAGACCGTTGAACCCGATGATTTTCCAACTTACGAACAATTTAAAGACTTTCTGCTTCATCGGTTTCGTGCGTTGGAATTTTTCCCACAAGATTCACAATCCACTTTGGAAAATAGGTTACAAACTATTACTTACTGGGAAATGCATGCATATAACTCAGCAACATTGCGCTTTTTGTTTGGAAGAAGGGCATGAGCTAGCATTTCGTAAGGAGTTTTTAAGGGAACCAATAGACTCTCGTCGCTGTTTTGCTTTCAAAAACCGATTATGTTTTAATTGCATGGCGAACGACCATGCCGCCAAATTTTGCCTACACAACGTACGATGTCAAACGTGTAAACGTAAACATCACACGCTTACTTCCACGTAATAATCTGAATAGTTTGGGAAATAAGTCCATCAGCTCTACAAATGGGATGCACTACTTAAGGAACGACAGTGGTCAATTGGAACATCAAGTATACAGTCCACAGGCAATTTCGTGAAATAGCTTAGCAAACGAAAAGTGGGCGAAATATGCAGCACAATCAGTAATTTCAAGGGGAAATGATAACATTAGTAACAATGGACGATTTGACGACCGACTTGGTGTAATGGGTAAGAAGTTGGCTACTACACCAGAGGTCGCGGGTTCGATCCCCGCACAGTACAAATATTTGTGTGCATGAACATGTCTGTTTGTACTGGTCTGGGTGTCTCCTATGTATAATAAGTATGTATTTACAAAAGAAAATGTATTTAAGTATGTTTATCCTTTGTCTAGTATCCCATAACACAAGCTTTAATTAGCTTACTTTGGGGCTAGATAGCGCTGTGTGGAATAATGTCCAGGGATATTTATTTATTTGATGGAGGGTTGAACAAACAAGCCGAATCGGTATTTAATAATTCTAAATCGTCAGTAAGTTTATCAGATAATTTGAGTAGAAATTTTTGGTGGAGAGGGAACAGTAACCAAGAAAGAACGTGGCTCTGTAATGGGTCAAGAGTAGGCATTAGTTAGTTATAATATGAATGACGGGTTTTAATAATTTTCTGTTTTAAAGTGGAATGTTAAGTACGTTTTTAATTTTAGAAATTAAAAATTATTATTCATTGTTTTGTTAGTTGTTTGTATTTATTTATCTATAGTTGAGGGGAATTTGGATAATTGTAAGTTTCAGAATTCACATTGTCATGGTGGGCAACGTGTGTTTCGTAAAGTTATAAGATTTCTAAAGAACAGATGCATAGGGTTATTAGTTATTTGATTTTTAGAAGAAATTAATGATTTTTAGTTGGATTTATGCAGGAAGGTATTTGTTTCATTCTGATTTAAGTGCATTGTATATGATTCTGTAGGTCACTCTATAATAAATTGTTCATAAAAATTAAAGACCGAACTGTATGGTATTTGGTGGGCGATATGTAGGAGCGTGGAACCTTTTTAATGTCATTCCTGACAAGGATAAAAATAAAAGGGATTGTTGTGAAAACATTGGTACATTGTGGGAAGTAATTATTGATTCTATAATAAAGAGTGAATTATAGATACCAAATGTTTTCTTATACCTGTTGTAACTAACGGGACAACTCGCGTTGAACGAGCTGAATTCGAAGAAGGTGCATTTTATCTTCATCATCGTCCAACTTCGTCAACATTTTCGTGAATTCTTGACAAATTTGATGATATCTGCCATTAGGTGGTAATTCTTCATGGCTTCGGCATTCAGTTTGTGTTCCTTGAAAAATATCATCAAATTCAGACAAATCTACTATGCACTGCTAGTTCTCAGTCACGGTTTATAGCTTAGGCATTTGGTTGTCCAAATCCAAATATCAAAGTATACAACGTGTTTAAAAGATGAGCATTTATACTTAAGGGTCAGTATGCACACCATAAAACTGAAAGCAATCATTTCGTTTTCCATACAAAGGACACCGTCGAAATCGGCCCTAGCATGCACAAACGAATTTCCTTCATTATAATTCTTCTATTTTTATTTTATTAGCATTTATTCATGCTAAACGGACATTCTGTGTTAGAAACGTAAAATAAAAAGTTCTGTAGCTACTACACAATTTAATATGGGTGGTGGTGGATATTATTGGTGGACGGTTTGTCAAGAGTGAAGACAAATTATTTTCAAGTAATAGCAACAGATGGAGTTATAGTCCTTTAGATCGCGCTATAATTGTGTTTCGTCTCAAGCATATATGAACTTAAATTCGTTCATCATCATCCGTGCGGTCTATCCCGGTTGTGAACCCACACCAGTGTGTGGGGTCCCAGGGTCCGCCTTTCTTATTTCTTAATTATAACTTAAATTCGTTACGCCTGCTTTTTGTTATTTCTATAGTAAATGTATTATGTATGGATCGTCGGCTCATCAGCCGCAAGAGAAAGCCGATTTACTGGCTAACCGCTTTGCCGCAAACTCTTGCATCGATGACTGCGTTGCTGCGCTGCCTGGAATTCCACATTGCGGCTCCACAATGCCTGATATTCGTATCAGGCAGTGTGATGTTCGTGCCGAACTGCAGTCACTCGATGTCAGGAAAGGCAGTGGCCCTGATGGAATTCCAGCTGTGGTGCTGAAGAAATGTGCAGCGGAGTGGTCTCCAGTGTTCACTAGCCTGTATCGCCTCTCCTACAATTCGGGTCTTTTGCCGCTGTCTTGGAAGGAGGCGAACGTTCAACCAGTTCCCAAAAGGGGGGACCGGTCTGACCCTGCCAATTACTGTCCAATAGCCGTAACCTCAGTTTTAGCTAAAGTGTTTGAGCGGATCATAAACACGCAGCTCATCCGCTACCTAGGGGATCACTCTCTTATTCAAGACCGTCAGTACGGCTTCCGACCAAAACGGTCTACGGGTGATCTTCTAGCGTACGTAACACACATCTGGGGGGAGGCTATAGACAAGCATTGGGAATCTTTAGCCGTTAGCCTAGACATTGCCAAAGCTTTCGACGGTGTATTTATACCTGGTTTATCCCCCTGTGTTGGAGATGGTGGTGGGGCTGAATCATTTTGTGCGCCTTCATCTTCTGACGACGACGAAGTTGATTTTATATCGAAATCCGCCATAGCTAAGCTGACAATTTGACGTATTATTTTTAATTTGATTTTTTATTTAATAAAAAATTACGAACGGTAAAACCGTTAGAGAAAAAATACTCCTAATATGTAGTCTCATTTCAAATAAAATTAAAATCGTAAGTACTCACCAAAAAATCCGACAGAGACTTTTTTGGACAACGCTACGGAAAATGAAACGCCAATAAGTCGAAAGCGAGCACCGTTGCGCTCGCCCGCCCGGTGAGTTAGAGAGAGCGACAGTGGAGGTAAGGGAAGTGACGTAGTATGACACAGGTATTAGAACCGACACGCTGAACGGAAAAGAATATGCTTCTCTCAAATTATTTGTAGGCTTCTAATAACGGTACATAAGCTTAATAAACGTTTTTTTTGTGATTTGTGGGTTTAAGTTGATGAATGTGTGATAATAAAGCGTAGTTTATTATTAATATACGCTAGTCAACTACAATTTTATAAAACACAAATAACTACAATTTAGTAGTTAAAAATCCAAATCAATATGTGTAAACAAATACTACGAGGGCCCAGGGAACTGGCCCGCTGCAATCTGTCCTCGCGGGGCCAGTTACCCATGCTATTTTATACCATTTTGAAATTGGTCAACTGGCCCCACAGCTCAAATAAGTACAGTCACCAGAAAAAAAATAACAAATCACCGTTAATGAGCTTATTGGTATGAAGGGGTCAAAACATGCTCTGCATAAAACATACCACCACTACCTTATCCCAAACGGGGTAGTCAGAAACAAGTGACTGTTGCCGTCATGGTGAACGAAACACTCAGAAGCCCACTTTTCACCAATGGTATTAGAACCCATCGTGGTAGGTGGTGAGTCTTCCGCCGCTTACCGGGTTGATTTGGTTTTTTATCGATGTTTTCCATCACCGGAGAGTTAGTCGGAAATTTAACAATGAACACAAAGATTTTGGTTCTGGCCAGATTTGAACTTGGGACCAGACGATTCGCGATCCGAGTTAGGGTGCTTAACCCCTAGGCCACGACGCTCTCCGCATATTCTTTATTAAAATTACCAAGAAAGCAGAAATTAACTGGGACTAGGTGCTAAAACAACGTAGGTTAGCTCACTAATGGTACACTACTTATTATTTTACAAGTGGAGGTCAAAAAGTTCGCGGAATGTGAGGTATGGTGGGGGAAATGGTCACTTCTTACTAGCTGTACTAGTTTGGACATTCATGCGTATACATACAAAGTTTCATTAATATCAGATCTTCATTTAATGAGATACAGCTCAGCACCGTGACTTTCACGCAGTCATTTTGCAAGTTTTTGGCTCTCTGTAGTTAAAACTCAAACAGAGATATAGATTTGTTAACTGGCCGCGCGGGGTCAGATTCGAGCAGGGCCAGTTTCCTGAGCCCTCATACTACTACATTATGTTACCTTTCAATGAGCTTTTCCTTAGTACCAGTTGGCTGTTTTTGGGCTCAATCTTCAGTTCGGCGAACTGTTTCTGACCGTAATCTATCTATACTAATATTATAAAGAGGAAAGTTTTGATTGTTTGTTTGTTTGTATTGAATGGGCTCCAAAACTACTAATCCGATTGTGAAAGTTCTGTCACTAACAGAAAGCTAAATTATTCAGGAGTATTAAGGGCTATATTTTATTATGATTGAACATAAAAATCAGTTAAAATAACAGTAAATGTAAATCAAGTCTGAGAAAAACGGGCAAAATGGACACCAGCTATCAAACATTTAACAGAACGAAGTCTGTCTGGACTGCTCGTCCATAATAACTCTTCCAAATGCAATAGAATTTCAATAAACAATCACATGTTCGGTAAGAATCTATGGTATCTGACAGCAGTTTGGACCTGACGCAACGATAGCGCCAACTGGTGGCAGAAAAAATATCGAAAACCATCATTCATTTGAACGTCATGAAACAACAAGGTCGATTGTCCCTTGCAATAACATTATGACAGTGACTATTAGATCAGACTTTTAGACTTTATTAGAGATTAGACTATTAGACTAACCAGGTGATAGTAATAATTTAGAAATTTGATTTAATTGTAGTAGTTTTGATTTTGTTAAAAATCATAGGTTTCCTGAAAATGCAAACATTTAAGGTACAACTGATCCACAGGCAAAAATAAGAAAAATTTAAAAGGTTTGAAGTTAAAATAGGGAAGCGTGATACCAGACTATGTATAATTCTAGAATTATACATAGTCTGGTATCACGCTTCCCTATACTACTAGTAGTATAGTGTAAAACAACGTTACTTTCAATATTTTTTTTTCAGTCTGACATAATCTTATTGTGTTATGTCAACCCCTACAGAATCGCCTTTTTTATTATTATTTCACTAGTAAAAATCCGCAAAAGCTTGTTTCGTTGAGGTGGTTACTCAGGGAACAAAGATATTTTATCCTGCGTAATAAACAGGTTGGTATCTGTGAAAGTTTTCTCGTGTTATACGGGAAAGTAACCAAATCAAATGTATATCGAATTTAGTATGTGCGTGCCCCAAATACGAATTTGTTGGTCTCTAAATTCAGACCCTTTCGAACGCCGCTTTTTGAAATGCTTGTGATATCAATGTAACAATTTTAAAAATGTTATAATATGTAGTAAAATTTTCACTAGCTGTTGTGTTAGCATTGGTTTAGACCGATGAATGTTGCGATAAGCTTATTATGAGTTTGAGCACCAACAAAAAAAAACATTTGGGATTCTCTGTTAGTACATATCTGCCTGAAAAATGTGACCTTAAGAGCGTTAGCTGGGGGTGGATTGAAGACGTTGCATTTTTGTGGGATTTTCGTGATTATTTCATTGAATTGGAATAAAACTTAAATTTTTGCTCTATTATTGTGTGCATGGTAATATTTGAAAATACATTAATTTGTCTAAAATTAGGAAGTCGCCAATTAAAGCTAAATTAAATAAAAAACTTAAACGCTTAAATATTTACTGTACACAGTTAAAGTTATAATTATAAAATTAAATTAAGCATTCAATAATAGAGAGATAATTTGTACTTAATTTGAATTCGGCTAAATAATCGCGAAAACCTTGGAAAGGTGCGACGTTTGCGATCTACCCCAAACGCAAAAAGCAAACCCTCTCAAATTAAATTAGTGACAGAAACCACTCTAGGCTGATCGCCGTCTCTTAAAACCAAACTGGCCGCTGGCTTCTACAATAATTACCCTCCACAAATATCTGTTCGATCACGTCTAGAAGCATCGGTTAACGTCCTGCCTACAAAAGCAAAAATAGTGTCTGTTTTAGGTGGTTGTATTTTATTAGTTTTTCTTCATTTATTTTTGTCAATCAAAGTTAATTTAAATGGGAGCCATGAAAACCTGCTTGTCTTTTACAATCAAAGTTCCGCTTCTAGACATTCTACAGGCGTTGATTCGTCCGAGGTAATTTTGGTAGCCATTTTTGTAAACATCAGATGTTACTAAGGCTATAACTCGATGGATGTTAGTTGTCGGGTGTTCTAATGATTGTTCATACAGACCCAATTTGTAATAAAACCCCGCATCAAAAAGTCTTACGGCCATCTTGGCGGCCAGTTTACTTTAACCTGACGTGAATTTTTGTCTCCTTTCTGCTGCACTCACATCGTATCTTCGTATTCTTTCACTGTCCAATATCCTGGTTCATCTGAGTTGTATCGTATTTGTTATGATTTAATTGATATTTGAAGTTTGGATCTGGCGCTATTATTAAGACTTTACAGTATCCGTAATAGGAAGCTCAAAATGGATGATTCATCTACCTATTGTACGACGAGTAATATACTATAGGTGGGGTTTTTTGTGTTAGTTCCCTTGTAACTTTTTAATTTGTTACATTTGAAAAATGTATTATACAGTCTGCCACTAAGCAGGTCAAGGCTGTCATAAAAAATATATGAAGTAATACGATTTTCACTACATCCACTTTGTAGGATTTTATGATGTTTTTACTTTTTAAGACCCAATTCATAAGACCAAAAGTTAAGGCTATTACGACTCAGATTGTGTTTGGCCACAAATGGCTGTTCTCTTTACCGAAGTTACCGAAGCCAAACATTTACTTATTGATCAGTTGACCTTTTAGGGTAGATACACAGAAAGCGTAAAAGAAGTGCTCAGGGGTAGTAGCTAACCTTCTTTTGTTGCCACCTTAAATTCACTGATAGTTATTGATTACTTAAAAATAATAACTTCTTTTTACTTCTTCTCCCTGTGTCGTATTATTACCGTATTAAAGAAACAAAATAAATTGTAAAACGTTCAATAACACAAAACCATAAACCCCACCCCCACCCACGTTTCATTCTTCCTGATAAAGTTATACGAAGCAGTTATGTTACAACCACATTTGAAATCGTAATAAACTGTTTTTATTGTCATCAGATAAAGATAAACCCCTTTGAAAAAACACCTTTCATACGCACACGTTTCATGATATTGTATTTTATTACTTGCCATGGAAAATAGGAACAGAATGTTATTTACACAACTTTTGACTGATTATTTTGAAACAACTACTTTAGGAATGTGTGTCGTAGGTAGTTATTAATAATATTGATAATTATTTCCTAGTCTACATTTAAATCAATTGTAGCGTTCACTGTTTTAAGATTAGTTCGTTACTGTTGTTATTATCGACGAGCAAATTGAATTGAAATAACTTTCAAACACTAGCTTACCGACCGCGGCTTCGCCCGCATGGACTACACAGTTTTAGCTGCTGTGAAGATGCTAGTCTGTTTTCATTTAATCACCTATAGTTTTAAGCATTCAACTTTTTCAGTTACAGAATAAATTTCTGAACGGAACCATAACCCGGCCCCGCACCTCAGCAACTCCCACTCCATGCTCTATAGAGTAGGGAACAACGCGGCGGACGCGAAAAGGGTTCTTGTATAGTATTTTTATACGGATCATAATTAAATGAAGTCTGCTCAACAAATTGACCAATTTTTAATTATGTAAAGACTAAAAAACATGTACTTACAATTTTGTCTTGTTTTTAACCATTTAAACCAGCGCACGCGAAGAAAGTAAATTATTAAAATTATTTTTTTACACCTTGGTTAACAAAACCTGCTTTTCTTGCACACATCTAAGTTATTATAAATAAATTATAGCTACGTCCTCATTAAGTAACGGTTAAAATCCAGTCCAATTGTTTTGGGGCCTATTCGATACAAACAAACAAACAAAAATCTTTCCTCTTTACAATATCAGTGTGGATAAAACATAGTATGCTGCACATTTCCTATTCTTGTGCTGGCTCATTTCTATCGAAACATGACTGTATTTTATGTAAAATAGCAATTTGCAGGGGATTTCAATATATTCAAATACTCTTGGTACAGAAGTGCCACGGGTGAATTAGAAAGCCTAGCAAATAATTACATCCTGACACTTCACACGAAGGAGGCAACAAGACAACGGACTTTCATATATCGTTATGCTTAATTCAAAAACTCATTGTGCTTATGTGTCTATGACACAGCTCAAATGGTCTTTATACCAATAAGTAAAGGAGTGTGTACCGATCATTTTACGTTTTACATTACTAAGAAAGACTGTAGTGAGGAGAGCTTCCATAGTGGTTTGAAATCAGTCAGATATAATTTCGGCCTTGACACGATGCACGCTGGTTTTGAGACTTACGAGGTTGGTGTTCTCGGGCGCGAAAACAATACGCAGGTTCCAAACACCTACGGTCTTGCCTTTTCCAGGTTCATTAACTTGGAAGTCCAGATGGAAAAAGACTAGGCCTTTTCCGATCTGGTTCCGCGGAAGTTCCGGTCTACGCCAGATGGATTTGATGGTACCTTCCCCACTTTTGGAGTTACTAACCTAAATAAGCGACTAATTTCATACGACAATGCAGCTAAGTCCAATAATGTCAGTTTTAAGTCTTCATTACTGCCTGGCCCGGACTAATCAAACTAAATTTTATACATTATTTTCCGTTTCCGTAAGGGGACAAGTATACCTCATCGCTGATATACGCGACATATAAAAATCGGGAGAGTAGACGACACGCTGACCGATGTTGTAATATCCGAACCGATGTGTGTACATGCCATGCCACACACGTATTTTTAAGTAAGTAGACTTATTCCTGATCTGTTGTTGCTCCCGCAAACTTAGGCAAAGGCAAATAAAAAATATCCAGACTGCAAATTCATACAAAACTGCGGAAACTATGATCTTTCGACACTGGTCAAACAGTTTTAAATGATCAATTAAACGTCAGCTTTTGTAATATTGATCACGTCTTGTCTATACTAATATTATAAAAAAGAAAGATTTCTTTGTTTGTTTTTGTGTTTCTGTTGAATAGGCTCTGAAACTACTTCACCCAGATTAAAAATTCTTGTACCAATATGAAGCTAGGGAGTGACATAGCTACTTTTTTATTTTATTTAGGCTATCTTTTGACGGGAATGACAGCTTAAGCGGGCGAAGCCGCTGTCGGACGCCTAGTCTAAAATAACGAAAATAACAAGACTACTTACTTTCAAATTTTTTTAGATTGCTTATTTCCTCAACTCGTCAGATATTGTAGTTGCATTGCAGTTTAAAGAGAAGTCGATTTCATATCATTCAGCACAAATTGAACCATGGAGAATTAATAATTTTATTAAAGTCCGAATTAACTATACAAATGTGAGTGAGTCATCTTCACTTACTCGTTATGTTCGGACAGAGAAATACTTTCAAGGATTGAAATAAAAATTATTTTGTATATTGGAAAGTGTGCTTGCGTACAAATCAGACAGAGTGAATGAATAGTTAATGTTATCGTCCCCTGTTTTGAAAGACTACGCAAAACTGATATTCGACTTGCGATCAGAGTCAACATGAAACTCATTGTTTTTATACGAGTAACTTTAAACTTAACTTTTATAATTGTGTTAATTTAGTTTTTATAATTATAATTCAGAAGTGGTTTTTACTGTTATAAATCCTTGTTGTTGTAGGAATACTGTGAAAATTTTATACCTAAGTTTTATTGCGCATGCCTAATTTGTGGTTTTATAATTAATAATGATTTTTTTTTAACTTATAGGCACAAAACCAACTGAAAAGACGAATTATTTTGTTACCCTTAGTTTTTTAATTATCATAATATGTCTATCGAATGGAGAAAATATCGTTTTTTCTATCTTTTTATTTTTAATGAGGTTATCTCAAGTTATAAGTTAAACAATAGAAGTGAAACAGAGCACGCAGGCAAAACAAAACGTACTTCGAAACAGCGACTCTTAAGAGTAGCAGCATCGAGTGAAGAATATTCGCAATTGAATCAAACCCACTTTATAAGCTCTCACAAACAGCGAGTCTAAAAAAAGTGATTGTTGAATCTGGTTATTTCATTTCTTTTTTATCTACTGCAATAGTGAAGTATTCTCGTCTGTAACACTTGAAATAAAAGATCAAGTGAGGCAAGAAAAGGTAAATTATAACAACTTTTAAATTATTTTTAAATTATAACAACTCGTACTATATCATCGAAAAATAAAGTAATACATTTTCATCCCTTAACTTTTTTGCCTCCTCAACCAGCATGCTTTCACACAAATGAACCCCCTGTACAAAGTTACGTCAGTTATACGGCAATGGAGAAAAGGTTACAACATCTAATGAATACAACTTCCAGCATTTTTACAAGGGAACGAACGAAAGCTCCAGGGATAATAATAATATCTTGAATGTTTACCTGATTTTATAATTTATATTCATTGATATTTAGACATTTCATCTTTAACTTCCATCCCCAGAATTTACTGCTCTTCTAGAATTAGATGCTCTGACTCAAAAATCCACAGTTTTTATCACCAGATGTAAATACTGCCTATTATTATGTTTAACTGAACATTTTACAATATTCCTTGAAGCCACTAATTATTTATTGATCCACGTTATTAAAAATGCAAAAGGCGTAGGTACTTTAAATTCAAACATAATTATGCAGCTCACTGATATGTCGTGACGTCCTGTCGTTCACGTCTTTTCAAGGTTAGACCTCGTTGGTAATTAGTAATGTACAAGGCTCGAGGCTTCTGAGTCCTTTTGTCTAGAGCTCGGTGTCGTTTACGGGGCTCGCCTCATTTGTATGAAGCTCGACGACTCGGGAGTCGATCGATCTCGAAGCTTTTTGCAGGACTCGATCGATCTCGAGGCTTTTTCATGGCTCGAGTCTTTTTTAGCGCTCGAGACGTGGCGAGTCGCACTCAAGTTAGTTTCCGTTAGGAGTCTTCCTTTTCAAAGCAGGCAAAAAAATATGTGTTTGTGGCATATGATATACTCGTATGTGACCAGAAGGGTATTTTGAAAAATAGAGGTTTAATTATCAGAAAAAGACATTTTAATCATCGTGAAAAATATTATAGGGAAAAGATTTAAGAAGACTTGAGCTCTTTTGATAGGTTCGAGCTCTTTTGATAGGTTCGAGCTCTTTTGAAGGCCTCCTCGAGGCATGGCTCTGATAGCTCGCGACTTGGCTGGGCTCGGGTCTACGAGCCTACCCAGCTCACTGAGTCCGGCCAATCCACCTCGAAGCTTCACAAGTAGAACTCGACTCCTCGAGGTTTGTACATCACTATTGGTAATTTAAAGACTAGCATAAAATAAATGAATTGTTCGAATGATTTTGATTCCAGTTTTGTCAAGTTTAGTTGGTCTTAGATATAACTTTTGGTCGGTTTTCAAACAGGAAAACCATGTAACTGAGAAATAACTCAGAGATAATCTAGGCACAGGTGTCTGTTGATTTTGCCATGTGGTGTTTACCAGTAAATAGTTTTTGTATTTCGTTCTTTAAGTGAATTAAGTAGTTTAAGTGTGACCTCGTGATCAATCTCACGCTATAGTTCGAGCTAAGCTTCGCTCCTTGCACCAATAGGTACATAGATAATGCGATTGCCTCTGCGCCCATTGTGTGTGGATGCCCGCAGAGAGCGTGTTGCGGCATGGCCATGCATGTCTATGATAAATTCAGCGACAACAGTACAATCAGCGAGGAACAAAGTCAGTTAATTATTCATATGCGGATAGGCGATACGCCGCGTATTTCTTGCTTAAAAATCTTTAGGGAAGCATAAAATTAAAAATCATAGGTCTAACCTCAATTAGCGACGTAGATATTTTCGCTAAGTAATAATTCACAAAAGTAAAGAGGCGTTCCCTTTTGCAATGGTTTTGTGAAGGTTGTACGCCTCTGTACGATTTTAGTTATTTGAAAACCAATTTATAGGATTCATAAAAAGTTTTTCTCTTTGATATTTCTTTTAATGCTTTATGTACAAAAAGGTATTAAAACTTTTCGATTTACGTTAACATAGACTGGAATTTGCCTCTGAAACCTTTAATACCATTGATTTTTCGTAGAGCATAATGCCTTAATATTAGAGTGCTAAATTGTTGTCACATTAACTGGGAGCTCAGCTGTATCTGTAGTTGGCTGAACAAGAGAACTACAATCATTAGTAGTAAGATCATAGAATAATATATGATAAAAGAATAACATTAGTCAATTCATTCCATTGAAAATATTGTTATCAATTAGTCTATTGTTAGCATAATTTGTGACCGTATATCAGTACAAACTCCCATCGTCTAGTAAGTTTGATCTGAGCCAATATAGGGACTTAACGAATGCATGAGAGTACCTCGGCGAGGGTGTTTGTTTTACAAATGTAGTATCAAGTATTAGGACAGCCGTCAGTCGTCAGGAGAGTGGTGCAGGTAGGATGCGGGTGCGGGGCGCGTGGCCGGGGGGAGCCGAGGGCGGCCGGCGGAGGGCAGATCTCATGGGCGACGCCAGCTCAAATCACATTTAGTCTTACAGCCCGGCTGAAACGCACGCCGGATGCGAGACACGGCCGCCCGCGTGCTCGCGCCCTGACCGAACATGTAAACACGCGCCAAACCGAGCCCTTCGGTCTCCACCTCTGTGACACACCAAACAAACTAACCAAAATAGTACACGTGAAAAACAAATACTTTTTGCCTTTATTTACAAATTCATGAAAAGTTCTACAAACTACATTTAACTATCTTATAATTTAGTCAAACTAGTTGGATGGCGAGTAGCGGTTATGGAATTAGGAGATGATTTATTTTTCATAGATGGACGCAGCGGGTTTGTACCAATTACTTATGTCAATGTAAATAAATATTTCAAATATGAAAACAATTGATAGTAATCTATTGCACTCCTAAGAATCACGCAACAAGTTTAAATTGTATACATAATGAGTAGTTACACTTTAATTAGCTGTTGTTAAAGAACCCACATTATTTCGTTTTTCGATCATAGCAAATATAATATCTTCGATTAATCAGGACTTAGTATATGGTATACTTGAAATAATTAGTGAAAGCATGTTAATGATATTCACCTTCGTTATTTATGACTAGCAAGCATGAGATGCGATCTAATATCGTTTTTTTCTTTTGGGGTCAAGTAGAATATGACACAATCCTCGAAAGCTGGTGAAAATAAACTATTGTGCCGCGCGCCCTCTTCGAGACACTCGCACTCGCCTCCTCTTCACATCACTCACAAAGTCATTTCTACATTTCTTGTTTTTATAATTTCAACATTCTGGCTATTTGTGGTGCGGAAAATAATGGGAGTTAAAACTATGTTTCTTAGTAATCAGTATGGACGTCTACGAATACATTTTACTATTATAACTTCGGTAATCAAACGTGTTTACAATTATTACTATAGGGATTTCTGCTAAAAATTTCGGTTACTGATATCCATACTTACTTACTTATGGATGCCGCAAATAGATGTGTCGAAACACTCTGTCATACTTCGGAAGGGAACGTGTCGCGACCTAAATCTTGTTTTTACCTTAAATCTACATCTAAAGGTACCGAAAATTGATCCAGTAGGTATGTCCTGAAACAAATTTATCTAAAATTGTTCACTTAGATTGATTGTATTGTTAACGAAGAGGGTATCATCTTTAACAAGAACTCTTAGGACTTGAAGTACGGAGTGGATACTTTTAATTTAGCTTTGCTTCAGTTTATTTTCAAAGGGTATTTCTATCCTATCTTATCACGTTATTATTGTCTAGAGTCCGGTGTTAATTCTATGATATATGCTGCATTAATGACACGCCTTAGAATATGATCATGAGAGTGTCTTTAGTGACTAATTAACTGTTACGCTACTGAAATTCAATAGTTCGGATATTCAACTCCTTTGCCAATCTAATGGATATTTTGAATGAATGAGTTCAATCATAATATTTTGCGCACTAAGTTACGCATCGGGGAACATCATAATAAATAATTATACATTATTTCCGCTGGGTCTAACAAAATTTTGATGCTGATAGAGATAATTTTGTTACTTACATAAACATTTAATTAGTAGCTGTGTACACAGTTACTAATTAAATGTTTAATTTAATGTAGGTATTTAATAACACAATTTGTTCAAATGAGACTGCTAGGAAGCATTCACATCAATTCATTGTCACGTCGGAAATGTTTTTAATAATTATTCGATATTTTTGTAACATTAGTCCCTAGGCTTTTTGCTGTTTTACAATTTGAGGCAAAGTATTTTTTTCAAATAACTTGTCTATAATTATTGTCAGTAGGTCATATTGTAGGATTTGTTGATTCAGTCTATTTGGGCATTAAAATACAACAATGTATTTTTAATAACTGATTAAAGATGGAATTATATTTGTCTCACTCTGACTCATCAAACTCAAACTCTTTATTCAAATATACTGTATCAGTACTTTCAAATCGTCAAATTTACAGCAAAATTGACTTAATAATAGACATAAATACCATAATATATGGATATATAAATACACAGTATATAGACATAATGCGACTCTACCACCGCGTCGGAATTGTTTTTTGGTGAGAAGACCCGGCGAGAAACTGAGCAGCATCAGAACGGACATTTAGTATGGTACGTCACGACACGTCACATCACAGAAGTATAAACGTTACCATACTAAATGTATGAAACCAATTCCGTTCTGACGAGTCACGACACGACTCGTCAGACAAATATAACGGGACCTTTAGACTAAAATTTAGATTATTTAAATGCATTTTCGTGCACATGAGGTGGTTCTAAATATTTGTATTAGATTTTTTGAAGTATGAATTATCTTTGTGCAATATAATACAATGTGACCTATTGGTGATGTATCAAACCTAAACTGACTGTGAGACTGTGAACTAGGAATAAATACACCGACAAAAACTTACAAAAAGACGTGGTCAATTTACCATAGTACTTATATATTATTCGAATTCTTCTCTTACTTGGTTTCTTTTAATTTTGCTATTATAAGTTTCATAGCTATGATCTTTTTTATTGAGTAGGTAAAATAATAGACTAATATGAATTGAAAATAAAGTGGTGTTCCATTCAGCTGTGAAAATATCTACTGTAATATGATAGGGATACCATTATTATTTCCAATACCTAATGACACTAAGCTGGAATTACAGAACACAATTAGGAGCGGTTTCAATGACGTAGGCTATGTAGAAATTATAGGTGTGTGGCTTACCCACTTGAACGGATTGCTCGCCAGCAGATTTACCTACCTACATGTACTTATATAGGCAGATATTTCCTTTCATTTGAGCCGAATCGTATCCTATTACATACACGTAAAGTGCAAAACTCTTTACACATGCATTAGTTCAATCCTAAGACTAGGAGCACACCAATCCATCACGAAATTAGCTTATCCTATTGAAAATAGCAACCTACATTCACGTAATGCCATGTGTGTATGTATGGGCCAAGTCATTAATTAATTATAATTCATCGCATGGAAAGTATATTAATAAATATGTAATGATAAGTTGAATCGGCCAAATTCGGACATGAACTATCAAAAGGAATTTTTCATCATTTCTAGTTATTTGTTTTGAATACAGATGATTTCCTTGATGATTAGATGAAATGATATCCTATTTATGAATGTATAAAAAAAAATGTAGGACCATCGCTACTTTTTGGACGATCACAGTAGCTTCACTTTACCGTTGTATAAACGGGATTCAACATTCATTAACAAAAAAAAACCAAATGAAAATCTATTTGATTTAGTAAAAAGTAAAGCAAAGTAAAAAGTAATTTATTGGCCAACACATACTGAGGGATACACAAAAAAATAATAACAAAACAAAGAAAAATGGACACAGTATAACAAAATGAAAATGAAGTAAAAAAATAAAAGAAAATAATTTAGACCTCAATTTAGGCATTCGCTTCCTTAACAGCAGAGCGGGCTTTATTGACTATCGAAGAAATAATTATCTCCTTTCTGACACACGAAGTACATAACACTCGCTTTGTCTATTTCGATTTAAGACTGTGTTCAAATACTAAACCGATACGCGTGGTCTACATAATAAACAAATTGTCATTTACAATTGCTTATTTATCATTAAACGTTAATAATAATAAACAGGGGCGGGGGGGGACCTTTGTCACCATTATGTACAAAGCCCCGCTGCGTTTAACGGGTAGCTAATAAAAAAATCATCTGCGTAAAATCAGAATGGAAATTAACTCGAAAAAAGCCGACCATTGAAACGTACTAAATCAAAAGGTAGGCAGGAGCTAGGGGGGGCAGGGGGGAGCCTTTACCTTTTTTGTTTTGTTGACCTATCCTATCCGCTTAACTTTTCTCTGCTGAAACACAATACTGGCTTCGTTTTGCTGACCGGACTGCATACCTACACCTTGATCAGAATGTATTCAATTAATGAACACTCGTAATAATATACAAAATGGAGGCTATCGCTTTTTGTGCTCATTTCAACACAAACCTCCGTACATTAGCAACACAAAGGAGTTCGGGCATATCCGAATTTCGGTACCACAAAGGTTAAACTACGAATTCAACACAGTAAACAAAAACCTATGAATCTTTGTTAGGTATAATAATGTTAAATAAATTTCCATCTTGTATTTAAGTTTCCAAAACGCATGATCAAATTTGTTTGTACCTGTACTGTATTGCCAATTATATGTACCTAATTAAAATGATCACCCAAAACAGTACTCTAGTCAACACTGACCTAGTCTATGACCTTTTTATCGGAGGAAATGAAAAGCCTTATTTATTTGAAGATCGAGAGATGAAGACTTTAATAGCCAGAATAATACTGAATGGGATATCAATGAAAATCATTCATTTCGACCAAGCCTCTACTTTTAAGAACGATTCGATAAACAATAAGCACATAACCTTCAAAGTGCCAATTAAGTATTATTTCAAAGAACTTTACAATTGACAGCTATTTTCAAGTTGGAAAAGTAAATCCAAGCAACAATATCAGAAAAATAAAACTTGCACATATAAGCGACGGCGGCGAACAAACTTACACAGAATAATAAATCAAGCGAGCCACGCCTCGAGGCTTCAAAGGAGTTCAAGCCTTCAAAAGAGCTCGAACCTATCAAAAGAGTTCGAGCCTTCTAAAGAACTCGAGTCTTAAAAGAGCTCGAGGCTTTCTAAACCTTATCACTATGATATTTTTCACGATGATTAAAATGTCTTTTTCTGTTAATTAACCTCTATTTTTCAAAACACCCTCCTGGTCACAAATATTATACGCCACAAACACATATTTTATTGCCTGCTTTGAAAAGGAAGACTCCAAACGAGAAGTAACTTGAGCGCGACTCGCCACGCCTCGAGCGCTAAAAAAGACTCGAGCCCTGAAAAAGCCTCGAGATCGATCGAGCCCTGCAAAAAGCCTCGAGATCGATCGAGCTCAAAAAGGCTCGACTTCTGGAAAAGACTCCCGAGTCGCCGAGCTTCATACAAACAAGGCGAACCCTGTAAACGACACCGAGCTCTAGACAAAAGGACTCTGAAGCCTCGAGCATTGTACATCACTAATAGCGAGCTATTTCGGCAAGTTCAATCTCTAAACTGAGCGAGCTATTGCGTCAGTAAATTTACCTACAGAAGAAGCGTCAGTGCCAGGTAGCTGCTGATTGGCTAGATTTAAAAGACCGTTTTAAGAAATTGCTCCCTACGCTCAGTTCAGATATTGAACTTGACAAGATTCAAGGGATTGAAATAAGGCCCCTACGAGTATTTTTTTATTGGGTTTGAGTTTGCCCTCAGTCTCGCCTGGTGGTAAGAGATGACAATGCCAATGGTGGTACTTAGTACAATCGCTGAACGCAACATTTCGTCTATATAATAAATTGTCTACCACCGTGCACATCACATGTACGCTGCGGATCAAACAAAAGTGTCAATGAATAAAAAGTTTGAGTCCAATGGGCTGAAGTTATTTTGATTTGTTTTCAAAGTGAAGGTAAATATAAAATTGTGACATATTGGTAGTTTGTTCGCACCTTGATCACAGATTTCTTAGTTACTACGTAACAGATAAATCACATCCATAAAAAAATTCAATTTTCTCAACCCTAAATGCGTGCTGTCATATGACAATATGTTGCCAGGGCCACCTTTTTCGATATAAGTAGATATCAGTAGTCAGTACTTACAGTACGTCACACGGTGGGCTGAAAATTGGCTTTCATATACTTAGAGAATGCATTTCACGAATACCGGATTTTCAGCGGGTTCTTACTTCTAATAGCTAATACTATGCATTAAAATTGTACATTAGTTCATTCTGCATAAAAACAAAGGAATTATATTTTTTTTACGAAAATTCAGTATGAAGGCAGTATGAAAAATCCGATTATCTTTGCAACGGCAAGGAAAACCTCAATATCATCACAGTTGGCTATAATGCTAATTATTTATGATTTATTGGCATACTTCATATTAAAGGTTCTAGATCCCGTTTTTTTTTAATCATCGTATTTTTAAAATGTATTTTCTCATATAAATTAGTTTATTTTAGTGTCTTAAACAAGACACACAGGCTTTAACAGCACGTAACATAAAATAGCATCACGGCTATATCGTCAAACTCCGTCGACAGAGTTTAATAGCACATCCAAACTTTCAAAGCTATGTTCGAGCTACTCATATTCATCAACACAAAATATGTTTTAAAACAAGTCATGATGGCTATGTAAAGATACTTAGTATAAAATCATAGGACCATGCTTAATCTTCTGATAAGTCATAATCAATTTAGTAATCACAATGGTCTAGTCCGGTAATAGATGCTGTTTTTTTTGTTTTTGTTAATCATTGATTTTATTTTTGCTTTTGTGAAGTATGGAGTGGTTTTGACTCTGATTTTTAGTTTTCTTTTAGTGTCTTAGTTAAAAACATTGATAGCAATAGTGTTATTTACTAAAATATTAAGAAGGTATTAATGAAACTGCTGCTGTTTGTTTTATTCGATTGTTTTATTATATATTACTATTATACATTCAAAAACAGAATATAAAACATTTAAAAATAAAATATTTATTTGGAATTAATAACAAAAATTATTAGCACAATAAACAAATATAAAAAAAACAACACAAAAAACATATCTATTACTAATTCTCCTTATTGCTTCCCTGATCGGACTCTTATTCTGAGTCAGATTCCTAATTGGATTTATCTAAAAACTCAAACTCAGTAACCTGCAACTGAATTAGGTCAAGGGTTTCAAGAAATAGTTGTTTTTTCTTGGCATCTAACTTAGGCCTTTGTGCACTTAACATAGGATCCGAAGAAACAACAAGCATATTAAGGATATTTTAATTTGAATCTGGCCCGCTCCTTTTGCGCGAATGATGTACCCGGAACTTCCTAAAATCTTTGTAACGTGCCTCTGACGCTTCTTCTGAGAGAGTTCCAATCGGCACAATATCATTTTTCTTTATTATATCAGCATAAACTTTTGATACACGGATCAAAAGTTATGTACGGTTGACGAAATGTAGTACCAGTCGTACCGTTTCACATACTTCTCTGCTGTTTTCCGGGCATATTCTTTAAATTTAAAATCACATCAAATCTTTTTGTTAGGTCTTCATCTACCCCGGTTATAGCTGCAGTTATATCTGGAAACTCGAAAAACTTGCAGTATTCTTATCGTCGGTAGTTTCCAAGCCTTGTTTTGCTATGTCAATCAACACATTGAGCTTATCTTTAAATTTGTCTTGAACACACTTCTTTCTTGTCTGCAACATTTTATGCTCTTTTTTTCTCGCAGCCCACTGTTTGAAATCAAGCCTGACCGGAATGTGTAGCAAACATTCCATGCAATAATACGTGCATGTAAGGATGAAAATCATATCTAGCCAGTAAACACAGTCTTCGATGTTACGGCATCTAAATGGTTCATTTCTGTTGGTTTTGCTAAGCAGAGATAGCACGATGCATTAGATGTGGCTTCGGAAAGATAAGTGCAGACTTTAGCGTCAAGCGTTGTCATCATTAGTTGATGCGTCACAAACTAGCAATCAAAATGGGAGGAATTGGGGGTACCAATGATTATATTTAAGGTAATCCAAGGGTATCGCATACCATTCCATCAAAAGCCTCCACTTATATACCCAAATGTACTCAAAGGCCCATTTTGAACTCCGACGTAAAGTACAAGGAACTCCGAAAGTCGTTCAAGCCTCACCAAGTTTCATCTCCTCTCTGTTTCTGGTGCCAAAGCCCGATGGATCAGCGCGTCCAATATTCAATCTCAAAGTACTAAACGAATATGTCATGGCCAAACCCTTTTATTTGATGAATATGTATCGCATACCGGATATCCTCCAGGCTTGCCATTAGATGTGCAAAATCGATTTTTCTCAAGCCTGCTTTCACTAAAAGTAACGGAATCCCTCAGGCCTCATATCCAATCAAGAATTGTTGGAGATGATTAAGCACAGCACCGAAAACTTTCTCCATATTGACCAACTGGGTAGCCCAAATACAATATTACGAGAAAGGTAGAATATGTGAATACTAATATATTCAGACGACTTCCTGATAGTTAATCAAAGTGCCACTGTTCTTTGCGATCATGTCAAAGTTGCAGTAAACTTATAACAGACTCTGGGTCAATCCAATGATTGACTGGGAACCCTGGGCAAAACACAAACGCATAGGCGTTGACGTGGTCGAGCGCACGGACCGTGTCAAATACCTGGGATCTGTGTTAAGCGCGTACGAGGACATGGACAGCGACGTCAGAGCCCGAATTACCGCGGCTTGGGCCAAATGGCGTGAGGTGACTGGTGTCATTTGTGACCCCAAAATGCCGATTAAGCTGAAGGGGAAGGTCCATAAAACCATCATTAGGCCTGTCTTTTAATATGGCAGTGAAAAATGGCCGTTACTAGAGCGACACAAGAAGGAGCTGCGCGTCACGGAAATGAAGATGCTGCGCTGGATGTGCGGAGTCTCACGCAAATATCTCATGCGGAACACCCACATCCGCGGCAGCCTTCGTGTTCGTGACATCGCAGACAAGCTGCAGGAGTAAGTGGAGGCTTTTGATGGAATGGTATGCGATACCCTTGGATTTACCCTCCCATTTTGATTGGTAGTTTGCTAGTTGACCGGCTTGAAACTGTTGAGAGTCATTGTCTTTTTTTATCTTTAGTGGCCCTTGTGAAATTCGAACGTCCTCTGGTATTTCCACGGTCAGGCCACGAGCCTCGTATGTGAAAATTACCTCTCCTATTGCCCCTGTGATCGTGTTGCGAATATTGTTGTTGACCCTGATGAAACCATTGGTTGGATCTATGTCCACCTCGCGATGGTGTTATATTACAGGCATGCTCTTGCATAGAGGAAAACCTGATTCATGGCCACTGTATTGAGTTCCACGCGATGGGACTGCATGTTTTCGCGTACCCTGCCGTGGTGAGAGCCGTTGGTTAGCTTGGTTCACTTTGTATTGTGATATATCCGTTTTTGGGGGCCAAAAGGCTTTGCGGACCCCCCAGCCTTTTTTAGTGCAGATGCGAAAAGTTCCGACTCGAACAACTTGGTCGATGAAGGGGCTATTTTGTTTTGTGAAGCTTTAACTAGGGAATATTTAACCTGACTTGTGATTGTTTCTCGACGCATTCCAATTGTTTCGGCACAGTGGCCGCAAACCATTTGCAATAAATCTGAAGAGACTTTGTGAAAGTCACCTTTCTGAAATAATTCTTACATCTTAATACTTAAACTATCACATGGCAGCTCTGTATCCTTGGCGCAGGAAAGTAGATTTCGTAAACAGTTCTGCGATGATTATTTTTGTTTTAATATGCAGTAGGTTATAGCTGCATATGACTTATCCGTGTTTGCCAAGTGGCGTAAGGTGTCATACTTTTTTACCTCTTCGTTTGTTTACAATTCTATGAAACCTGGAGCATGATTGTACAACTTTTGGGTATCAGCGTATCTCACGTCTGACCACGAGGTACTGCCTAAACGCTGAACATCAAGTACCATTCTCAAAAAGTATCTGAAGTTTTCGGAGCAGTCGGTTCCATAGGTTTCGTTTCAATGTCAAAAGTAAAGCCAGGCTTTATACTTTCAAGTACATCCATAGGGCAAGGCTCGTAGAGGCGCTTTGTTGTTCATATAAGTCCCCACTAACTCGCGAACAAATGGATACAGTGTCACGAGAAAGGTCATCATTATTTGACATAGCAATATGTTTACGGATTTCAATCATTTCTTTAAAAAGTTTGATTATCACACGGCTAAATTTTCTAGCACGTTTATTGATAGAAACGTTAATGTGTTCTTTACACAAGCCCAGTTTAAGCCTAATGTTCAACCTTTTTCAATTTCAGTAATTCATCATCATTATTTTCATCAACAATGTCATTTAAAATGTATGGATTGTTAGATCCCATTTCCGTAGATGAAAATGGGCACTCTCGATTTTTTTTAAGACACTTTTGCAAGTGAGAATGAGTGATGCAGGACAATCATTTCCGGTAAATACATCATCAACGAAGAAGTCATGTAAGATTGTTTCACCTACATCTGTGTTTTCACAGATACGTCTTAGTTTTACAAGGCATCTCGTTGCTAGAAATGGTGCTGAGGTGATTGTATTAAGTTTGTATTGTTTAATATCTTGAGTTGGGTAAGATCTCCGGAATATTTGCTGTAGACTGCGCTGACCTTCATCCTCCATGATCTGCCTGTACATTTTTTGTATATCTGATGTTACTACGAATTTATGTTGACGAAATCGTATTAATATGCTTGTCAGGTCATCTTGTTCTGGTGGGACCATGTGCTGAATATTATTTAAAGATATGCCTGAGCTAGTGACAGCAGAGGCGTCATATACCGAGCGCAATTTTTCTGTGAGACTTTTTACTTTTGTATACCATGATGTGGCATACAATATTCAGCACCTTGGCCTTGTGTTATTGAGTTTTCTGTTATATGGCCTAATGTTTCATATTCCTGCATAAATTCTTAATATTTTTGTTTGAAATTAGAGTTTCTTTTGAATTTGTTTTCCAATTATTGGAATCTAGTTAATGCCTGGGAATTAGAACCACCTAAGCCCTTTGCAGGCTTCTTTAATGGAATTGTGACAACAAACCTGCCAAAAAAAAACTTTATCTGGCTAACGATAGGTCGTTTCTGTAAATATGTTTTTACACTCTCACCCTTTGACTGGGTTTGTTGAATGGTGGAAACTAATTCGAGTTAAAAAAATCTGTTTAAGTTCAGGTCAAGTTCATGATTGTTGAGGAAGTGACAGTGGACTGTATGATGTTTGGTTTGTTTGTGAGTGTAATGTTTGTAAGACACTTGTATGGAACCTAACATGAGCCACCCTAGCGTTTTTTAAACTAAAGTGGGCTTTCCCTTGCCTAAATGTATGTAATGACGACACGAATGGCGTAGTGCGCTGTGGCACGGTTTCTCGCCTTTAATTCTGTAGTGTCCCGGGTTCGATCCCCGGTCAGGTCAATTCAGGAAATGATCTTTTCTAAATTGGCCTGGGTCTGGGTGTGCTGGGAGACGCCCCTGGCTTAATTCCTTGTCTGGTACCTCGTAAAACAATGATATTTATCCCTACTTCGAGACCATGACAAGAGGTGTGTTGTCTGGCGCATATATATATAACAGAATTAGTTGTGAAAAAAACTTGCCGATCCAACATTTAACATTAAGTAGACGTTGTTGGGTGTAGACCTTTTCTGGGAGGTATTATCAAACAATTATATATATATATATATATATGTAATTGTTTGATAATATCACGTCAAAAATTATATATATATATATATAATATATAATTATATTAATATTATATTATATATAATTATATATATATATAATTGTTTGATAATAGCACGTCAAAAATTATATATATACATATATATATATATAATTGTTTGATAATACCTCCCAGAAAAGGTCTACACCCAACAACGTCTACTTAATGTTGAATGTTGGATCGGCAAGTTTTTTTCACAACTAATTCTGTTTGTTGGTATGCACTGAGTAATGTGAGGTACGACAAAACAGTTGACCTCAGCTATGTAGCCACTGTTGGTGGCTGATGAATTGGTGACATCACATCGGCTTGTCATTTTTGATAATTGTTTGTTCAAACCTTGGACTGCCACCGAAGTTGAATACTTTGAGATGTTTAATTAATTTCTTGATGACTCTGTTATGAAGCTGGAAGTGCTCCCATTGTCCAGTAAAGCTCGAATACTATGTTACTGACCAGTATTGTCAGCTATGTTTATGATTGCAGTGGAAAGTAACACCTAGGTTTTTGTGTGTATTGCTGAAAGTGTTTATTTATTTATTTATTTATTTATTTATCATTGCAAAAAAATAATGATACAATTGGCGGACTTAATGTTACATTGTGCTGCGAGGTTTGGGAGGTTTGCGTGTTTGGTCCTTTTGACCACTCTGGGTTGTGTGATGAAGGAAGAACAATGCTACTAGGCTGTGTATGTATTTTTTGTTGCATGTGAAGCATACCTAGTGTTGTGGCGTTCGATGCATAGCTTACAATGACCTAATTTGCATTTGTTTTCACTGTGACCTGGATGCAAGCAGTTTTTACACAATCTTAATTTATTAACCAATTGTATGCGAACTTCGATTGGCATAGCCTTGAATTTGTAGCATTGGTAAATAAGGTGATTGTTTTTCCATACTGGGAATTGAGCATTTGGTTTTGTTGAGTTTACTATTAATGATTTTGGACGCAACGGTGTGTCACTGTGCCTACGGGGCTTACTTTTGTGATGTGACTTCTCCATGGTCTCAAGCAAAACAGACTTATTAGTCAAGAAAGCAATAAATTGATCAAGAGTTGGTAAATCTTTCATCAAATTTTTGTGTGTCTCCCAGTCACGGAAGGTTGCCGAGCCTAACTTACTTGAAACCAAAAAAATAATCATCATGTCCCAGTGTTCAGTAGGAAAATTCAACGATTGTAAAGCCCTTAAATTGCTATTTACCCTGTCAACTATGTTACGAATAGCCTTAAAACACTATCTGGCTAATGGCTCAATGCTAAATGAGGCTTGAATGTGATTGTTTATCAAAATTCTATTGTTATTGTACCGATAACAAAGTAAGCTCCAAACTATGTCATAATTCTCAGCCAAGAACTCCAGTGATTGAATAATCAAAGCTGGTGTGTCCTTAAGTGTCAGCGGAACACACGGGTTTTTTTTTCTTAGAAAACCCTAAGAAAAAAATGGCAAACAATGGCACACAATGCAAAAACCAGAACAATAGAAACACGAGACGGGTTAATGAAGCCCTCAAGTAATGAAATTTGTTAATTTTTGGAATTGATGCGTTATCATTTATAAGTGAGCAGTATGTGTCATGATAGTCAAGCCAATCTAGACAACGTTTAAAAAAGGTAGGCAAATGAATAGTTAGTAATTTTATGTTTGGCAAACCTTGCAGTGCGGTAAGTTTACCACATGAACCTGTCCCCGAGCTGCAGTCGCCTGGGCTCGCAGCTCTGCTAAACAGCTCTTCTGTCTGCAGACTGTACCAGGTTGTTTCAACGAATTATCGATACTTGTACTCGTCACCTGGAATTTCACACAAGTTCTCTATTTCACATTGTGCTGTGTCAAACTCTGGGTACAATTCCTGTATTCGCGCTAACGTACATTCTAATTCGTGTATTAGAACCTTATTTAGTTCTTCACCTGGTGTGAAACATTGTAAGCTTTGATTTGATAGAGCCCCTTGATCTTTTTAAACCCTATAAGTCCATTGTTAAGTTTAAGTTAGGCAAAACTAAGGCAAAATTATTAAAAGTGCAACACAATAAAAATTCTCAAAATTGACGAGCTGAAATCAATTTAAAATAAGTAGTTGAAATTAAATGAACATGTGCATAAATAGACCGATGACAAAATGAAATGGTTAAAGGTACTTAAATTTTACAAGCGTGTTCAGAAAGGTGCAAGGCGGCAGGCTCAGCAAGCACACAACAAGGCACCCCCCATTCAGGCCGAGAATTTTCCACGACCGCGGCACCACGCACGCACGCGACCGAGAAGACCCACGTGCCACCGGATGCCCGCTTCGCGGCAAGCGCGTAGCTGAAAAATATTGAACCAGCTTTTTATTTGTACAAAAGAGGCCCTAATATTTTGGGATCATTCATTAAACATGACTCAATGCAACTAAATGCGAAACATTATTCGAAGAAAACAAACTTGGTACAGCAAAAAAAAATCAATGTGACGCAAAAAATAGTCTGTACACTAATAATAAACTTTGAAATTGAAAATGAATGAATGAAGAAAATACTCCCACCAAAATGTTTTTTTGGGAAATAAATGTTCGGCTTGACTTCACCACGTCCTTGTTGGCTTGACGCGCCACGATGCTTCCACAAAATGAAGGTTTCCCGACGGGTCCATCCGGCTCGAATCTTGTGGTGTTTTGGGAGCCGGGATTGTTAATAACGACGCCTGTAGTAGATTCTAGTTTTTTACTTAATTTCACAATGTGTTACCTAAGTGACTAAACTTATAATTAAATATGGCGGGCACTAGCACACGGGCACGTCCTTCTTCTGCCTTGGTCCGGAGCGAATAGAAAGAGCTGTCGCGTGCGACGCCTCGCGCCGCCTTCGCGTCATTCTGTAGTGATGCGCCGTGTTTTTAGTGGTGTGCACTGATACGCGTTACATGCGTTAACAATGATATTAAAAAAAACGACATCTAGAACCTTAATATGAAGTATGCCAATAAATAATTAATAATTAGTACTATAGCCAACTGTGATGATATTACGGTTTTCCTTGCCGTTTCAAAGATAATCGGATTTTTCATACTGCCTTCATACAACATTTTCGAAAAAGAATTATAATTCCTTTGTTTTTGTTCAGAATGAACTAATGCGCCCTTTCTATACATAGTATTAGCCAATACTCGTAGAAGCAATATCCCGCAAAAAATCCGGCATTTGTGCAATGAATTCTCTTAGTCTATGGAAGCCAATTTTCAGCCCACCGTGCGTCATCACGTCATGTTCAACCGCAAAATATGCTCTACGCGACTGTTGACATCTAAATGCCAAATTAGTCATGTAATACCCGGCGGCTGGAAGGTAATTATCGCAAGTACATGCAGTGACAGAAGCCTTGATGTGATGAACATTTAAAAAAATGATAAATTTTCAACTGAACCTATTTTGATGAAATTCGGTACAGTGATAGACTAGACGTTGAGAAAGGACATGGACTACCTTTTACGTCGTAAATTAGACCTGTAGGCGTTGAAAGTGGGGATAGAAATTTGTATTACCTTTGATTTTAGAAGCTGGATAAGAAATAAAGAAATAAAACGTCAAATCGAACAACGTATCCGAGATACGAATAAGGGTTTCGAAACGACAACAAATATTCAAATTAATATTTGTATCGATTTAAATTTTTTTTACACTTTTGTCATATTTGTTAGGTGTCAAATATTTTTATCACTGCGTTTAGGAAATTATTTTGTAACTAATAAAGTTAAATACTGATTAAAACTCAAGGTCGATCAACAAATGCTGGCACTTTCACAGCACTTAAAATTGTGTTGTCCACGCGGTGAAACCGCAGGCAAAAAGCTAGTCATGTATGTATTTATAAATATTCAACTATCTTAATCAGCCTCAGACATACAAAGTACAAGATTTTCAAATTCAAATTCAAATGCCATTTATTTGCAAATACAGGAGGGGGATAGCCAAGAGCAACACGCCACGACTATTTCTACAATAGAAATCGTTTAAATGTATGGGGATAACTAAGCGCCAGTTACAGATTTAGCCCCCCAGGTATCAAAGGTATTCAATTTTTACAACTGATCAGCCAAGTCAAGCGTGCAAATTACATTGAGGGAAATAATATCAATAAACAAAAATAAAATACTAATTAACCAGTTCACACAAAAAATATCGATTATTATGTAAAAAATAGTAATGATAAATATGTCACAAAGATAATATAAAAACATGATTAGTAATTAAAGATTATATCACAATGTGCTGTCGAGATATTCCCTGATACTATAGATAGCGTTTTGAATTAACAGCAACATCAATTTTTTCCCTTAAAATGTGACAATTTGTTGGTGTCTAGTACATCAGAAGGAAGTATTTTGTATATTACCGAAACTTTACAAAATATGCTGTTGTTCAGGAGCTGTTGTTGTTACTTAGTTTGGAGGAAGATGTCCCAGATATTCAGAGCATACTCGTACTTAATTCATTTATTTTTATAAATTAATTTATCGCTTATTTTGATCTTCTTTATTTTGGTTTTTATTGATTGATCGCAAAAATCACTTAAAGTTAAACGCATGGCATATAATGTTAATAAGTAAGCCTAAAAGTGAGTTTAAAAATTACAAAAAAAACATTATTTTAGAGGCCACAGTAGGGCTTTAGGAATAAGCAAATGAGTCAATATAGTTTTCTTAGTCACGCAATTTTCTGTGTGCGTAAAACATTAGTATTCTTAAAAAAGCTGAGGAGTGTATGTTTTGCAAACGTATTTTTATCTAAAAATACAATATCTAAGACGACCGAATTCTCTGAAATTGAGCATGACTGTCTACTTTCCACGTTCTAATTAAAATGTCTAGTACTAACACGTTCTGCTGTCAAAGTAAATAACAGCATTTTGCAGCATTTTCACGATTTTTATTAAAATAGCAATAACAAATCAACACAGCTAGTTATCATTCGAATTTTCAAACGCTCTTGATAGTACTTTGTGCTAACATTAGCATGCATGTTTTTATGAAAGGCTTTGAAGCTATTCGATAATTATATTAATTAATAAAGCTTCAGATACCAGCATCAAGGGCACTATAAGTGACAAAATAATCTGCTTTTTATTAAAATAAGCAAGCAAGCAATGTATGTTTCAAGAAGATACATTAGTTTAATCCCTTACAATATTATTACGTACGAGGATATCTGGAACGGAACTAAAATAGTAGAGGATAAAAACATGACACGGTACTTGTCACTAATGAGAAATAGGCCTGAGAGGCGAGCAACTCTCCGCTAAAGGAGGCGAACAATAAGAACACTAAGAATGAAAAACAAGCAAGTATATTCACAATAACGCATACTGCACCAGGATATTCTTACATTTCGTTGTTAACGTCATATACTACATACCATCCAACCAGATTGACCATTGCAATTAACCTGACTCATAAATATATTTCGGACTTTCACTTAAAAAAAGGTATCACCAAGTAGTCATTATTTTCGGCACCTGAAAGCACCAAAAAATAAAATCACTAAATTATACTTTATACTGCTTTCATATTCGGTCTTTTGGCACTATTTGCTAACGAAAATAGCTATTTCAGTCGACACTTCAGCGATGTAACTACTTTTCGCTGAAACGATGTTAAATATTTAAATTTCAAAGCTGTTGTTTACGAAGCACAATGACGTTGGAAAGTTGGAATATATAAGTTATGACCAATATTATTCAGCTCATTCATAAAGATAAATTCAATAATGAAAACAGCTCTGAAATATTGATTCATTAACGAATATGAAAGCATATAAATATCAATAAATATTAACATAAAAATATCAACCTACAAAGAAATCGTACATAAGGGTCGTGTCATAATATTTAATTTTGAACAGACACAAACTAATATAAAGTTAACTCTTTAATACTTCTCATCAAAAATAGACCATTTATGTTTCATTTTATTATGCATCTTTATATAGGCTATCAGCAAACAGTTATTCCACGGCGACCCGTTCAACTACAGACAACTGCGGTGTAAGTGGGTGACTTTAAGTGTAATTAAACCCGACCTGAGCTTTCATTGCAAGACCAACTAACTTACTATAGCAACAGTGCGTTCAATCGGCATATAATGTCGATGTTTTTCTTCCGATTCCACAATCTGCAACGTAATGAAGAGAAGCGAAAGAAGTGCAACAGAAACACGAAAAACAGAGGAAACATGAGTTCTTCTGACATGCTAACCACCCCGTCCCGACTGCATGAGCGACCGCTCAGCGAACCCGTCGACAGCCTCGACGAAATCGCTCTACAAATACCCAGGTTCATTAGAATTGTTATCACTTTGCTTTAGCTTTGTACCTGAGCATCTGAGCCCTTTTTTCTGTCTGTGTCTACTTTTATCAGTGTATTTAAAGTAGCATATAAAATGCGACCTGTGAAATCTTACTTTACAATTAACAATTCTGAACAACATTGTGCTATATTTCCTTTCGATAGAATCCTTTTACTATTTATATTACCAAGACTATTTTCTTACTACGTACTTGGTTATTCTTATAGTTAAGCAATAAAAAGGTACATTTAACATTGCTTTCTTATGAAATGGATAAGATTCCATGGCTTATAAGAAATTAGTTGCATGGCTGTAGCCTAATGTACAACTTTTATAAGGATCCAATTCTCTTTAAACCTATTAACCACGTGACAGAATTTAATTGCCGCTTGAAGACAAGTACTTTTGACGCCGTTTACAGAGTTTCTAAACGTGGAATATTAAATCTGTTAAGAGAAATGGGTTCTATTCACTGTTGATTTGATCGAATTCCATTTGAAAATGGTTTTAGCAATCTTTCCTCGTATTAGTTATATTTGTGTAGCGTTTAGACATTAATCAATGATATTGTAACCTCTATGATGTGATGTGATCAGAGAACCGACCACACCATACTGCATAAGAGCGTCATCCAAAAGAAGCCCGGATTTAAGATTATCCACAGCTTTTATAAAGTAACGGTATCATAATTTGGTTGAGACTCACTAGAGCTTTCACAAAAATTACGATAATTCTCAATTAAATCTACGTTAGTTCAATTGAAAGAAATAACGAAAAGTTATTTTAATTTGCTTTTATGAATTTAATAAAAGGTAAGCATAGAGGGGTAGATGAAATTGTTTTTATGTACACCTAATGATATAAGGTTCTGTGTCTCGTTAATGACTTGATGAACATAGTATACGAGTATTACATATCGAAGCACTTCAATTTAACTTCGTGGGCATAACATTTTGAATGTAATTAATTGGAGTCCATAATTTGATTGCACAGGACCACACAGTTAATTGATGTTATGAATGTCTCTTTTCCATAGGCAATGTTCAATGTTAATGTTTGTACAGGAAACAATGATGACCACCAGTTGTTGTTATTTGAGTATGAAGAAGTTGCGATGAGTCTCATTTCTCGCAGTATTAAAGTACTCCTCGTTTCTTCCATCTGAATCAAGTTAGCTTGAAATAAGTAAACACATGTTTTGAGCAAGTTAATTATTTAACCATTTTGTGCAGGAGTGCGATAGGCGACGACAAACAAAACAGAACACTTCGTGTCTGAAGAAGATAAGGCGCACGCTCACCTTCGTGGATTTAATCTCTCTTCACGGACGCATACATTAGTTTAGCCACGCATAACATTACCAATATTATTTGACACGGTTTCACCATTTGTCAATTTCATTGCTGCCGACCATTCTTCAATGTCACCATAAAATAGCCGTTAAGTCCCTTAATAAAAATAAATACGAGCTATCGGCAGTGTACGAAACGGGCACTATTACAAAAAATTAAGGCAATAACGAACAAAATTGTAATTAAGAATGCTGTGTATAGAAAAAATGAAGGGGTTATCATTTTCGGTTCCTTTAATAAATATTGCTGTTTATCTACAAGTGAATATTACCTTATGTAGCATTATATATTTAAAAAAGTTTTTTGTTTATTTTAACTCGATCTTTACCATAGGAATCCAATAGTAAAGCTAAACAGCCATCATTTAATTAAATAAAGCTTATCTAAAAAAGAGTGCAAATTGTGCCTATCATTCCACTGAAGATACGCGAAGTTTCATCGAAATAACAAGCATTGTCAATATTTTCCCGTTATTAATTTAACACAAGTTGAGAACGATGTTGACAACTGGTGTCTCATTTCTACACAACATAGCTTCGTCCAATCAACAAGCTAAATAGGCCCCCCTAATATTAATGTATTAATACACAGTATACAAACATAAGCAATTGTTTCTGTCTGAGAAGATCCAGCGAGATACTCAGCAGTTTCTCTTTTAAACTTGATTTTAATAAGTTCAATTGGTTTGTTAAAAAAATGCTTGAATTCTTACAAAATTATCATACAGAAGAGCCTTGTAAGTTCACCAAAGCTACATAATAAATAACAATACGATGAAACAAGTCATTTATACAAATGCCATAAAAGAAAAATTGAAACTCATTACACTTAAGTCCGTTATTGAATCACATTATAACATAGACTACTACTATTATTATAGAGTTAACTGATCTTGCACTGAGCGGAGAGGTAATCAGTGGAAAGCCCTTTTTTAATCAAATAGATTTATCGTGGCTTTTGAACCAATCCAGCGGTAACTTACAATTGCCTGAGGATTTTTGCTGCAGTAGTGTACAGTTGAGCACCCTGCCTCATGAAATAATCTAAAACTTTTTGTAATCCTACAAATGCAAGCGCAATTTTATCTTTATTCATACTTGGCGCGTAATAGCTGTTTTTAGTGGAAACACAGAGATATACACGCCAACGCTGTTTGAACTGTAAACAGTTACAAATATATTGAAAAGCTACGGTAAGAATCCCAATTTCCTTAAAAAGATAAGTGAATTTTGATTTTTAGCATTGAACAATGCACTATTTCCTACACAAAGATAGAAACTAGAGAAATTCAACCTGATCCTAGGGATTCAAGCGGGATTCGAACCCCTAAAAAAATCCCTACGAGAGGCCCGTGCTTATATGTAGATGGATCTGATTGCTTGCTTCTGAAGGATAAACATAGATTCTTTAGCCACCGCTTAACGTCATAGTAGAATTCCGTTAGGCATAATACAGTGGCAAAAGCTGTAACCACAATGTTTGTTGTGATTTTCAAATGTTTTTGATCTAAGGAACTTATATTGTTGTACACATGTACGAACATTTTGTGGTTAATGATATTAGTATAAATAGATCATTGAACACAAAATAAATAAAATATAGTTTTTTACTTTTATGCTCTAAATCAAGTTATATTATTTTTCACCAACGTACAATACATAATTTTAATACATAATTTATAAAAGTCTTCTTGAATTCTTATACACAAAGTCAATCTAAAAAAAATCAATCTTATAAGAAGTAGTAACACGAGACATACCTCTTGTCACAATAAAATAATGAATGAACACTTCGGTTCACTTTGTTAAAAGTAGACATGTACGGGTATCAATAATCACGAAAAAAAACTAAAAATGGGTTCACAAAGCCTCAGTTATATTACTTGGCACAACATTATTTTCCATTCTATGCATCGTAGAAATATACCGATTACATACAAAAATAGCAAATTTCTCAGAGAATCATAATAACTAGTAAAATCAATTTCGATCTAAGTCGAGTTAGATCCCTCTTCACTGGAAGTACAGATTTTTAATCATTTTAGAAGCGAAGCTGCCGCAATGTAGCTATACATTGCATCGCACCGCCGCCAACGACCGCGATTTTATCCGTAATGAAACCACTCAATCGGATGGCTTATTGAAACCAGTGTTCCTTGAGTGTTTCACAACGGCTACATATTGCCAACGCGTTAAAACACTATGCAATTTTTTTTAAACCTAATTTTTATTAAGCTATTATTATTAGTTTAGTTACTAATGTTTCTTAATAAACTTCGTCGAGCATTTGTTGCGATAATCGTCGACTCGTTACGGTATACGCTAAGTTGTTGACTAATAACTCAAACTCAAACTCAAACTCAAATAACTTTATTCAAATAGACTGTATCAGTACTTTCAAATCGTCAAATTTACAGCAAAATATACTAAATAATAGACATAAATACCATAATAATATGGATATGTAAATAAACAGTATACAGACATAATGCGACTCTACCACCGCGTCGGAGTTGTTTCTTACTGAGAAGACCCGGCGAGAAACTCAGCAGTTACTCTTTTAAACTTGTTTTGGGTTTACAACAGGCGTTAGTAAAGTACAAGCAGTGTGTCATTTTGATACAAATAAACCTAAAAGAATATAAAACAAAGAGAAAAAACCAACCATGAAAGAATATAATAAAAAGAATTCATTTAAACAATTCAAAATATAACTTAATATAACGTTACGAGCAAGAGAGTCTACGTTGAATTGAACAGTTTGGTATTTTTTAAATAAAAATGAATGACGTCAAATGAAACTGCTTTATTTTTAATAAATGAACTCATTGAACTTTCCTTCGTACTTACTTACTTTTTGCTGTCTCGCTTAATCTTCAACGAAAAAAGTGTTTTAAAGCCGTAATACTGCCTGGCAATACTTAAAAGTTCATTGATTGTATATACAATTTGTATTTACATATTGGTAATATATTTTAAGCACATTTACACTATCAGGCCGAGACACAACTTGTCTAAAAGTTTTTATTGCCGTGTAGAAACATTAACTTTGTTACTTTACTCGTTAGCCGAGTTCTCCTGTCGTCAATAATATTACCGGCTTTGGAAAAAGCCGGTAAAGGTAGTGGTACTGACGTTACCACTACCTTTTTGTATTTTCAAGAGTCTATTCGTCAAATGCATGTTGTTTAAAGCGAGGGTCTGAAAGAGTACATCCTCCTATGCTCATGTTTTATGTGAGTCGTGAAATCTTCGATTAAGACCAATTGTAATGTTTTGCAGAAGTTTTTTTTCAAGGGAGAAATAGTCGTTTGAATCAGCCATTTTTTCGTATAAGGTAGTAAATCCCTGTGTTACCACACTGGCTTTGCTAGCAGTCAGATAATTATCTGCGCTCATAATTAAAGTAGCCTCCTAAAAAGGTTACAGAACAGCACAATATTGCTCTAGGCATCGCCACTCTTCTAATGGTTAATAGGCAAATCCACGTTTAGGTTAGGGACCGTTGCCCCAATAGCTTCTTGTAGTTTCAAGAAGCGCTGGAACATTAGAAAGGTGGAGTTTCACCGAGTGGGAACGGAAATAATTAAGGTTATTGCACTTCCTTCTGCTACGCCTTGTGCGTTAAGTTGATATTTTATCAACTTTTCCTTGGCCGGGAACTACGCTTAAAATGTGCGACGGTCTTTTTAATTTTTGCTATTGTGCTCGCCACTTCAGGAGATGCTAATGTTGGACTATCAAATTGAGCTTGTGAGCATAGCATCCGAAATGTTGGTATTGCAATATGATACCTGCTCTTTCCATATTTGAGGTAACAAAACAGTTAATTTTTCCACTAAATTACACTCCTGCACCGCTGAAGCTATAGCTTGCGCAAAATTGCCGCCAGTATGTGATCCATAGACTACACTGCAGAAGTATAGATTTGAACTCTAACGTAGTCTTGTTAATGAAATGCCCGGTGATCGCAATGTAAGGCTGCATTGTTCGTGATATCCAGCAGTCTACTGCCAAGCACATGCTCAAGCACTCCGCATTCACACTGCTTTTATTTTTGATAAGGATTCCTCAAATTCACGAGACAGAAGTGTACTGAATAACTTTAAGATCTGTACCACCTGTGATTCACAAATAAATGATTTGATTGATTGATTGATTGGATAATGTCTTGCGGCTTGGCAACTTATTATTAGGGTTCAAACCGCGAACAAACGATTTGAACCCCTCATCACATACTATGCTGAAAGGTTGACAATCTGCGGCTACAATATTCAATAAAAGTTTTTCTAGTCGTGACTTTTCTTGCGTTGACAATGGCCTAGATAAATAAGATGCCGTGACGCGTTGCCTTTTTTGGGATGAAAGGTTTTATTGCAATTTGAACGTTAAAGTCCAAGTGTTACCGCACCAGCTGTACGAGGAACAGCACCAGGTGCACAACCACCACTACCAGCACTAGTAATAGCACCATCGTTAGCAATACCACCACCTACATCACCATAACTTGAATTTTGACTCGCCTCAGTGCCTGCAGCATCAGCACCAGCATCAGCAAGTTTGTAATATCTACAATAAAATTAAGTAGGTAGTCAAGTCGCACGATGCAACACACAGCATAGTGCTGAGTTAAGCTAAGTTAGCTAATAACTTTGAAAGAAAAACGAGTTGTATTGTACGTACAATTAACGTTAACACATAACGTGTTATGTTATACTGAATTCGTTTTAACGAGAGACTTGGTATATGGTAAAATTTTAACGGGAATCTTAACTCAAACCTGGCATAGACATCATGACGTTTTTCATATTAAGTTAAGAGTTTCAGATCCATATCCATCCATAGGTTTATTGTTTACTTACACTAAGTCCCTGGCTCAGACTAATGGAGTAACTACCTATAATATACTAAGGAAAAGGTAAGCAAATTAAAAGTAGGTTGGTAGGTGCTTAGTAAACTTCAATTGGTGTAGGTCTCATACAAACAAACATCAGAAACTTACCATTAGGGTTGGTATTTCCTGCTGTAGTGTGTTTACAGTTTATGAGATGAGTGAGAGAGAATTTTGTAAGGGAAGGTGATGATAGGAAACCAAACCCGATGATAGTCGTTAGAAAGACTATCATCGGGTTTGGTTTCTTACACTGTTTAGATTCAAATTGATACATAAGCAAATATAATAGAGATAGTACGAACTGCATCCCCTTCCAGGTATGATAATAAATAGTGAAAATTATGAATGTCGGCAATATGTTCGTTCTTATGTACTAAACTTACGACCGCCAAAACTTCTTGTTTACGCACAGGAATGGAATTTCAAGAGAAACTCGGAAAACTGCTTGAATGATTTGTATTTTCTAAATTGCTTCTATGTCTGATCAAAAGTGTGAGCGAATAACAAAGATTATTTTCTACCCCAAAACTTGACAGAACGAAATTACTAACATTCTTTTTAACAAATATTAGCATGATTCATCATCATGCGTCATTGCTAACAAAATTAACCCGAGGCGCTAACAATATCCACCCTTTGACGTCAACTCTCGGAAAAGTTTTTTTCAAACATGAATATAAATAGATTAGTTTTATGTTGAAGCCAGCAGTATAGTACCTTTGGAACAATATGGTTTTCGTAAAGGTAGAAGTATTGTTGATAGTTTATTTAAATTCACTGGGGACATTCCCTTCAAGCCATCTATGTTGAATTATGCAAATTTAGTTAGTGTTAATTTAGACATACAAGGTGCTTTCGATAATGTAGACTTGGTTGTTCTTGTTCAAATATTACTCTCCTATATTACTATCCTCCCCTTCCCCCCTGGATGCCATTGAGTGTAGACGTGTATTACAAGTTAAATATTCCAAATTATAAATAATTTAATAGGTAAAAATAAATCCGGCAAAGTACCAGGAGCGCATAAGACAACTGAAGTTGTGCTACGGCACACAGTATAGTACGATAAAGTATGCTTGCCCCGCCCAGCTACGACCCTCGCAATACTGCGCTACGAGTTGACGTACGGGACAACCCACAGTGCGTGTGCTACGACTACAAACGGTGCATCGAGTGCTACGGTGGCTACCTTATACAACATAGTAAGTGACTTGCTCGTTTGTCCTGAGTTCCTGGTAACGTGTGACTCGTGTTCCTATTTCGCTCGAGCGTAACCTCAATCTTGTATTCGGATACCTATGTAACATGCAAGACCTGAAGCAACTGGTACACCAGCCCACCCGGGTACCAGATATTGTCGGTCATACTCCCTCTTTATTGGACCTTCTGCTGACGAGTCACCCAGCCGGGTATAAAGTGTCGGTTGGTGCCCCATTGGGCTCCTCCGATCACTGTCTGGTTGGCGCTACAGTGCCTTGTGCAGCTCCCCCACAACCTGTGGAGGTGACGCGGCGGTTATGGCACTACTCGTCGGCAGATTAGGACGGATTGCGAGAGTATTTTGCCTCCGTCCCTTGGCGGCAGTGCTGCTTTGGAGAAAGGGATGCTTCAGAGAGTGCATCTGCTATCGCTGACGAGATCAGTACCGGAATGGAATACTACATTCCTTTTACTGATGTCGTCAGTGCTAGCAAAACTGGTCCCTGGTTCAATCGCGAGTGTGCCGCAGCTGTTGAACAAAAACAGGCGGCGTACCGTGCTTGGTCTAGGGCCCAGGCACTCAATGATCATTCAAACCTTGCCTCCCTGAAAGCAGCCTTTAATAAAGCCACCAAGGCCACGAAGAGGGCTTACATTAGAGCAGACGCCCAGCGAATTGCACGTGTTGGTCGTGTTGGCCAAGAACTCATCACGCACCCTACGGGTAGCCGCTCCTACTGGCGACTGGCTAAACACGTGCAATCTAACTTCTGCGTGCCTTCGCTGCCCCCACTGAGATTCCCTGATGGATCGTTGGCTCATCAGCCGCAAGAGAAAGCCGATTTACTGGCTAACCTCTTTGCCGCAAACTCTTGCATCGATGACTGCGGTGCTGCGCCGCCTGATATTCCACATTGCGGCTCCACAATGCCTGATATTCGTATCAGACAATGTGATGTTCGTGCCGAACTGCAGTCACTCGATGTCAGGAAAGCCAGTGGCCCTGATGGAATTCCAGCTGTGGTGCTGAAGAAATGTGCAGCGGAGTTGTCTCCAGTGCTCACTAGCCTGTATCGCCTCTCCTACAATTCGGGTCTTGTGCCGCTGTCTTGGAGGGAGGCGAACGTTCAACCAGTTCCCAAAAAAGGGGACCGGTCTGACCCTGCCAATTACCGTCCAATAGCCGTAACCTCAGTTTTAGCTAAAGTGTTTGAGCGGATCATAAACACGCAGCTCATCCGCTACCTAGAGGATCACTCTCTCATTCACGACCGTCAGTACGGCTTCCGACCAAAACGGTCTACGGGTGATCTTCTAGCGTACGTAACACACATCTGGGGGGAGGCTATGGACAAGCATGGGGAATCTTTGGCCGTCAGCCTTGACATTGCCAAAGCTTTCGACCGTGTATGGCATCGTTCGCTTCTTTCCAAGCTTCCGGCATATGGTCTGCCACCTCGCCTATGCGACTGGGTCGCCGGATTTCTGGAGGGACGTAGAATTCGTGTCCTTTGCGATGGTCAAAAATCACGCTTTCTCCAGATTAATGCCGGAGTGCCGCAGGGCTCCGTCTTGTCGCCGACGTTGTTTCTTCTGCATATCAATGACATGTTATCTCTTGGTAATATTCATTGCTATGCGGATGATAGCACGGTCCACGCGCGATATTTCGAGCGCCCTGGGGCAAAGCAGACTGACATCGAGGAGAAGAGGCGAAGTCTTGTTGTTGAGCTTGACGGAGTGTTGGACCGCATTTCAGAATGGGGTGCATGCAATCTTGTTGACTTCAATGCCAAGAAAACGCAGGTGTGTGCATTCACAGCAAAGGCGTCGCCTTTCCTTTCCCATCCCACTCTTTAGAGCTCCCCACTACCGATTAAGGATAGCCTAAACATCCTTGGCATGGATGTTCGTAGCAACCTAAACCGGTTGGACTACATTGAGAGCGTCATTAGAACTGCATCCCGTAAACTCGGAGTCCTGAACAGAGTGAGACGATTCTTCACGCCTGAGCAGCTCTGTCTCTTGTATAAGACACAAGTTCGCTCGTGTGTGGAATACTGCTCTCATCTCTGGGACGGTTCCGCTAAGTACCTACTCGAAGCTCTTGACAGGTTGCAGCGGCGTGCTATCCGTATTATTGGTAACCCAGAGGCAACTTTGACCCTTGAGCCTCTCCAATTGCGTAGAGACATTGCCAGGCTAAGTGTTCTCTATCGCTTCTACAATGGGGAATGCTCTGACGAGTTATTCCAGCTTATCCCAGCCTCACCTTTCCACTCCCGTACCACGCGTGCTGGACTACGGCGTCACCCACACACAATTCAACATTTGTTGGCCCGAACTAAAAGGTTCGGTGACTCGTTTCTTTGTCGTACCATCCAGACGTGGAACGCTCTTCCAGCACATGTGTTTCCTTCCTCGTATAGTACCGGGTTCTTCAAGCGGGGCGTGAAAAGGCATTTCTGCAGGCCTTCAAGGTGAGGATGGCCAGCCCAGTGATTCGTTTGAATGACTGGGCTTGTCAACCTCATATCTGGACCTCACGACCGCTTTCCATCAGGTGGAGTGAGGTCATCTTGACGGGCAATATAAAAAAAAAAAAAAAAAAAAAAAACATGCCTTTGAAAAGAACTCCACCGAAGCTGGGTATTGGATCAGACGCAAACCAAAGCTCCGCTCCGGCTACTGACACAAACAATGAGGGCTCGAGTGTATCAAGTAGAAATCGTTCCCGCAAACGCCAATATGATGAGGAATAATCTACGTTTATGGCTGACATTAGAAAATCAATAGAAACCTTAACTAAACAACAAGAAACGATGCAGGAAACTGTTAAGGACATACAAAAGCAGAACAAAGACATAAAAACTCTCATCATCATCATCATTTCAGCCGAACGACGCCCACTGCTGGGCATACGCCTCCCCCAAGGATCTCCACAACGATCGGTCCTGCGCTGTCCGCATCCAGCGGCTTCCCGCGACCTTGACCAGATCGTCGGTCCACCTTGTAGAGGGCCTGCCCACGGAACGTCGTCCGGTACGCGGTCGCCATTCGAGAACCTTACCGCCCCAACGGCCATCGGTTCTCCGCGCTATGTGTCCTGCCCACTGCCACTTCAGCGATGCAATCCTTCGAGCGATGTCGGTTGTTTTTGTTCTCCTGCGGATCTCATCATTTCTGATTCGATCGAGCAGGGAAATACCAAGCATCGCTCTCTCCATTGCTCGCTGGGTGATCTTGAGCCTTCTTATGAGACCCATAGTAAGGGACCACGTCTCACTCCCATAGGTCATTACTGGCAACACACACTGGTCAAAGACTTTTGTCTTGAGACACTGAGGTATTTCGGACGCGAATATATGCCGGAGCTTCCCGAACGCTGCCCATCCGAGCTGGATTCGACGAGAGATCTCTTTCTCGAAGTTGGACTTACCTAGCTGGACTGTCTGTCCCAGGTAAACATAGTGGTCAACAACTTCGAGTGTAATGTTCCCAACGTTAACTGGAGCGGGCGCAATATGGGCATTTAACATGATTTTCGTTTTGTCCATGTTCATCTTAAGACCCACTCTTTGAGAAGCATTACCGAGATCTTCGAGCATTATGTTCAGGTCTTCCAAGGTCTCAGCCATAAGAACTACATCATCGGCAAATCGCAGGTGTGTTAGGTACCCGCCATTGATGTTGATGCCGCGTCTTTTCCAGTCCAGAAGCTTGAAAATATCCTCCAACGCAGCCGTGAACAGTTTCGGAGAAATAACGTCTCCTTGTCTCACGCCTCGCTGTAGTTGGATCGGATTAGAGCTCTGGTTCTGTAATCGGACCGACATGGTGGCGTTCTGGTATAAGTACCTTAGCACCTCAATGTACCTGTAGTCTATTTGGCACCTTCGGAGAGACTGCAGTACTGCCCAGGTCTCAATCGAATCAAAAGCTTTCTCGTAGTCCACGAACGCTAAGCAAAGTGGCAAGTTATACTCTTCGGTCTTCTGTATAACTTGCCGCAGCGTATGAATGTGGTCTACGGTACTATAGCCTTTTCGGAACCCTGCTTGTTCGGGAGGTTGGAAGTCGTCGAACCTGCGAGCGAGACGATTCGTAATGACTCTCGAAAACAGCTTATAGATATGGCTCAGAAGCGAGATGGGTCTGTAGTTCTTCAAGAGAGTTTTGTCACCCTTCTTGAAGAACAGCATCACATCGCCTCTGCCCCATGCCTTTGGCGTTTTTCCCTCGAGGATGACAGAACTGAAGAACGTCTGGAGGACCTTAAGTATCGGCTTACCGCCCGCTCTCAGGAGCTCGGTTGTGATTCCGTCATCACCCGCCGCCTTGTTGTTTTTAAGCTGCTTGAGAGCCATCCTAATCTCGTACAGGCTGACGTCCGGGATATCTTCGTTATAGTGTCGGATAAACTTGGCTCTAGGATATTTAGCCTTGCTTTCAACAGGTGTTTGCGTGGAATATAACTGTCCATAGAAACTCTCAATCTCCCTCAGGATTTCAGGTGTTGACGAAATGATGCTACCTGCATCAGTTTTCAGCCTCGTCAATTGGCTTTGCCCAATAGGCAGATCTCTGGCGAACACTTTGGAGCCTTTATTCCGCTCAATTGCCTCTTTGATACGCTGGGTATTAAATTGGCGAAGGTCGCTCGTCAAAGACTTAGATATCTGTCTATTGAGTTGCCAATAACGATGGGCATCCGCTGAGTTCTGTAGCCTCATTTCGTTTCTCTGATCCATGAGTAGGAGAGTCTGACTGGAGAGTTTCTTTGATTTGGGACGGCGGGTTTTAAAGTGCTTGAACCCTACCGTACGGACAGTATCCACCACCATGTTGTACAGATCGTCCACATCGATGCTGTTCTCAAGGGCTTCGAAGCGGTTTTGAAGCTCGAGCTGAAAGCACTCGGGGTTTTGAATTTGAGCCGGTATTGGTCGGAGCGTGGATTTTATCAGTCGCGCTCTCTCAAGCTTTAGGTCGATATTCAATGTGCCTCTGACCATGCGGTGATCGCTTTCTGTCTCAGCAGCATTGATCACAGTGACATCATTGAATATATGCTTCATCGTCGACATGATAAAATCGATCTCGTTTTTGACTCTACCGTCCGGACTGATCCAGGTCCATTTGCGGCTTACGGGCTTCTTGAAGAAGGAGTTCATCATAAAGAGGTTCTCCTTCTCCATGAAGTCTGCCAGCATCTGGCCTCTGTTGTTCCGTTGCCCAAATCCAAATTGCCCCACTCTCAACTCATCACCGCAACGTTGCCCCAACAATAAAATGAAAATCTGGTACCCAAACGTAAATACAAACCCATTAATTCATATTTTTAAAATTCAATACTATTGCTAATATTTCCAATGATATCGACTATATGGAGGTGTCAAAGTCTTTAGTATGTACTCCGGAGGCCCTGCAACATCTTACCAAATCACCACTAGGATCCATTAAAATAATACACACGAACATCCGTAGCCTGAACTGTAATTTTGACATGTTAATGGTTTTACTTAAGAGAATTACTATCCAATGTGATGTACTAATACTCACTGAATGCTGGTTAAGTAAATCTGCAACAGTCCCGGAAATACAAGGATACGTGTTGTTTGCCTCGGAGGAACCATAACCAAAATGACGGTGTTGTAATTTATGTTAAAACTGACAATCAGCATAGCATCATAATGAACACTCAAATAAGAGACGCCAACAATGTAATCCTAAGGTACGATGGGATTGCAATAGTGGCCTTGTATCGATCTCCATCGTATAGGAATATCGATAACTTCTGTGATAGCCTAGATCTTTGTTTATCTGCCTTAGCATCGTTTAGGTCGGTTATATTAGTTGGCGACTTCAATATAAACATAGCGCCAGGTAGCATGGATTCAAATTGTGACAAGTACCTGGATTTAATAAATCCCAAGGCTTACTGCTGGCGCACATGCTCCCCACACGCTTTGACTTGATCACGTAATGCTAAGATCGGATAGATGCTCAAAAACGTTTATATTAGATTCACTGATAACTGATCATGCGCCCCTTGTATTTGAGCTGGAGCATAAAGTAAAGCGAAATGTGGCTAAGACTCGTATCCCTAAGATTGATTACCCAAACGTAACCAAGGATCTGCTGGCCACCGACTTTAGTCAAGTATACCTTGCCAATAATGCAAACTTAGCCGCAAACGCATTAATTGACATTCTATCCAATGCAATATCTTCCCACTCTTCATCATTTTGTGTTCCACATCGATCGATCGGGCTATCAAACCTTGGCTTACACCTGGTTTTGTACGATGTATTCGCAACCGTGATAAACTGCACAAAAAGACCAAACGTATTCCTGGTAATGCCATACTTCAGGTAACCTATTCTAGATAACGTAATTTCTGATAATCTCCTAAAAAAACTTAAAACGGAATATGAATAGCATGAGTTTGTGAAAAATAAAGGTAACCCCAAAGGCATGTGGAAAACTAACCTCACTCCACCTGATAGATAGCGGTCGTGAGGTCCAGATATGAGGTTGACAAGCCCAGTCATTCAAACGAATCGCTGGGCTGGCCATCCTCACCTTGAAGGCCTGCAGAAATGCCTTTTCACGCCCCGCTTGAAGAACCCGGTACTATACGAGGAAGGAAACACATGTGCTGGAAGAGCGTTCCACGTCTGGATGGTACGACAAAGAAACGAGTCACCGAACCTTTTAGTTCGGGCCAACAAATGTTGAATTGTGTGTGGATGACACCGTAGTCTAGCACGTGTGGTACGGGAGTGGAAAGGTGAGGGTGGAATAAGCTGGAATAACTCGTCAGAGCATTCCCCATTGTAGAAGCGATAGAGAACACTTAGCCTGGCAATGTCTTTACGCAATTGGAGAGGCTCAAGGGTCAAAGTTGCCTCTGGGTTTCCAATAATACGGATAGCACGCCGCTGCAACCTGTCAAGAGTTTCGAGTAGGTACTTGGCGGAACCGTCCCAGAGATGAGAGCAGTATTCCACATACGAGAGAACTTGTGTCTTATACAAGAGACAGAGCTGCTCAGGCGTGAAGAATCGTCTCACTCTATTCAGGACTCCGAGTTCACGGGATGCAGTTCTAATAACGCTCTCAATGTAGTCCCGCTGGTTTAGGTTGCTACGAACATCCATGCCAAGGATGTTTAGGCTATCCTTAATCGGTAGTGGGGAGCTCTGAAGAGTGGGATGGGAAAAGAACGGCGACGCCTTTGCTGTGAATGAACACAGCTGCGTTTTCTTGGCATTAAACTCGACAAGATTGCATGCACTCCATTCTGAAATGCGGTCCAACACTCCGTCAAGCTCAACAACAAGACTTCGCCTCTTCTCCTCGATGTCAGTCTGCTTTGCCCCAGGGCGCTCGAAATAAAGTGCGTGGACCGTGCTATCATCAGCATAGCAATGAATATTACCAAGAGATAACATGTCATTGATATGCAGAAGAAACAACGTCGGCGATAAGACGCTTGTCCATAGCCTCCCCCAGATGTGTGTTACTTACGCTAGAAGATCATCCGCTGCCGTCTGCTCTAATGTAAGCCCTCTCCGTAGCCTTGGTGGCTTTATTAAAGGCTGCTTTCAGTGAAGCAAGGTTTGAATGATCATTGAGTGCCTGGGCCCTAGACCAAGCACGGTACGCCGCCTGTTTTTGTTCAACAGCTGCGTCACACTCGCGATTGAACCAGGGACCAGTTTTGCTAGCACTGACGACATCAGTAAAAGGAATGTAGTATTCCATTCCGGTACTGATCGCGTCAGCGATAGCAGATGCACTCTCTGAAGCATCCCTTTCTCCAAAGCAGCACTGCCGCCAAGGGACGGAGGCAAAATACTCTTGCAATCCGTCCCAATCTGCCGACGAGTAGTGCCATAACCGCCGCGTCACCGCCACAGGTTGTGGGGGAGCTGCACAAGGCACTGTAGCGCCAACCAGACAGTGATCGGAGGAGCCCAATGGAGCACCAACCGACACTTTATACCCGGCTGGATGACTCGTCAGCAAAAGGTCCAATAAGGAGGGTGTATGACCGACAGTATCTGGTACCCGGGTGGGCTGGTGTACCAGTTGCGTCAGGTCTTGCGTGAGAGCAAACGCATGGGCAGTTCGGCCTGCATGGTCTGTTTTTGGTGAGCCTAACCAGGACTTATGGTGGGCATTGAAGTCTCCCAAAAACACCATTTCGGCATTTGGGAACTGCGCCTGAGCGTTGTCTGCGGCCTGAATCAGATGCTCGAAGAGTCGAGTTGTCTCGGTGTCGCCTTTGTGGGAGCGGTATATGCACGCATAGACCCGGCTTGTGGAGTCCAGGTCAACGTGCACAGAGAGTGGAGAAGGATGGGTCTTCTAGGCAGCGGAGACGGCTACAGCAGACGTCCGCCCTGACGAATAGACATACACCGGCTTTAGGTTGGAAGGACTCTTCCAGCACATAGCCGGGGTAGTGCAGGTATGACGTTTCAGCAGGGCGGCCTATCTGTGTTTCCGTCAAAAAGAGCATCGCAGGCCTCACCGTCTCAAGGTGTTGATGGACGGCGTTGAGGTTTGCATGGAGTCCGTGGATGTTAGCGAACTCCACCTCAAATAGCGTGTTGGTGGGGGATGGGGATGCCACTGTTGGCCGTTTTTTCGTGCTTCTGACTGCCATAGAAGTTGGAGGATGGGAGGGGCGTGAAAGGACGACTGTGATCGAGGCAATGAATGACAAAGCGTGGGACCCTGCATTAGTATAAATCGCGTGGAATAGTGTAGGCCGGTTCGCCGGACGGAAGGGCCCTTGTACCCGTAGTGTCTTCGGTCCCACTCTCTTCCTTGTGTACATCAACAGCTTGTGTATGCTTCCAATTAACAACCGTAAGATTATCACCTACGCAGATGATACAGCGTTGCTTGTGCACGGAAGGGGCTGGGCTCAGGCTCAATGCCATGCAGAGGCTGCCTTCAGAGAGGTCGTTAAATGGTTGGACGATAATCTTTAAACGTTAAACTTGAATGAAACCAAATTTATTACTTGTTCCCCGCGTGCAAATACCCAACCCTCCACTAATTTCTGCATTAGAACACACGTATGTGATGATTGGAGGAGCAAGTCATGTACCTGCCCAAAACTAAGCTCTACACCTAGCATAAAATATCTCGGGACAAGCATCTAAATTGGTCACCACATATACAAACGTTGACATCTCGTATTAGGAAAATAATACCTATCTTCCGTAAACTGAAAAATTCCGCAGACCGGGGGTGAGAGCAGTATGAATACTTTGCTACCTTTGGAACGTGCCCAGCGCTCTATCCTCAAAATAATGCTTGGGAAACCACGTAGGTACAGCACATCCCTACTCTACCAAGAATGCCCAGTGCTTACCGTGAGACAAATCTTCATCTTGCATACGATTATTTTTTAAGCACAAAGGTCTCACCTATGTGCCTTCTCTAAAGCGTACTAAAACTGAAGTTTTGCACCACAACTCAACACCGAACATCATTTGCAAGACGCCACTTTTATGTAATTTGTGCCCACCTTTATAATTTTGCAAATAAAGTGAGGAATATTATACCCTCTCACAATTAAAAAATGCAAAGACACTGCAGGATTGGCTCCTGACACTTAATTATCATGACACGGAAAAAATTCTATAACAACAAATTTGACAATACAGCACAGAACGAACTACTTACATACACACACATACCAACGCAGTCACGCTCTAATACATCCTTACAACATTCTCATTCACTCACCCACACACACACAACACTCCACTCACTACACACATCTACTACTTATATAATACATATACATAATGGTGGTATAAAAACTATGTTGAAATTTTTTTCAATTAATTAATTTCTGCTCGTATCTATCTTTTTTATTAGTTGTTAGTTTTTTTATTTTCTTTATATAACTTCAAAACAACCTAAACAGTCGTTATCGTCCTTGTTACCGTGACCAGATACCAGGGCAGAAGACGCAGGCAGCTGTGACACAGTTCATATTAGTACAGCCGCCGACGCCGACGTTAACCTCCAGTGCATTATTAAATTCATAATTTGCACTAAAGATTATAGGTTAAGATTATATATGTTTTTTTGAAGAAAGAAAGAAATAAAATTATTATCATTATTGTTGTTCTTCGTTACGTCTCAGCTCAAATGCTGGTTTGAGATCAGTTACGGGTAAAATACCAAGCAATCTGATCTTTTTATACCGTGATTGAATTGTTGCTGTACGGCTCATCTTGCAGGAACCGTCTTACAATGCGGCAGGTGTTTAATATGGCAGCTTTCTGCATAGTGATGTAGGAGTTCTCTGGAAGATCTAATAAATTGATACTATGGTGTAGATGCTTAAGGAATACCCCAGTACTTTAAGATCACTAATGGCACAATGTACACTTATCTAAATTCCATATCCTTAAAATCTCTTCTCATTATTATTATTATACACGGGGTAAGATATTGCAATTCATCTATAAGTTCTTAAATGGTTTTAAAGTGGATATTAAATTTAATAATTGTTATTTTGGGCCAACATTTGCATTCAAAGGAATTATGTGAGGTGCTACACTTTCTCCCTTACTGTATGTACTATACACTGCTGAAATCCATAAATATGTAAATCTGAATAACGCGAAGGTTCTGCCACATGCGGATGATATACTCGTAGTAGTTTACTCATCTCATAAAAATCTAACTCAATCTCAAGCAGAATTGAATAGAACCCTAAATGAAATGTATTCATACTACCAAATAAAACTTAAGCTGAATATAAATCCTAATAAGAGCTCAATTATAGTATTTTCAAAAACTCAAATCAATGATTTTGTAAATATTAATTTGAATTCTGTAAATATTGAAGTAGTAACAGAAAAATATTTTTCTTGGTGTAGTTTTTGACTGTAAAATGTCATTCAGGTCTCATGTTAGTAAGATTTTAAATAAAGTGCAACCATCTGTAAATATATTGATATATTTAGCTAATTTCAATTGAGGAATGGCTCTAAAACTTGTAAATATGTTATTTAAGTCAATAGAGCGCACAGTGGTCCGGATTTTGAATATGGTGGACTTAGAACCTAAGGTCAGTATTTCTGGCTGAAAAAAAACATACGGACAGTTAAGTAAACGCTCATCAACGTTTGTTTTAGCGGTTTTCATGAAATTGTTTACTTAAGCGAAAAAAAATTATTGAAAAAAAAAATGTATGGAGCAAATCTGAAATATATTTTTTTCTCAAAACGTTTAAAAGTGTTAGCAACGAAACCTTATGTAAATTATTGTAATACATGTATTTGTTAATTTCACAGAGAAATTTTTTGCTTGTACTTGCAGTCTTGGCGTTTATATAGGGTTTAACTTAAAATATTTAATTAAATAGAAATAACACGAATGATCTACTTTATTTCGTCTGTTAAGTGGTTTCGGGAATATAAAATACTACGAATAATTTATTAATCTCAACACAAACATCAGTTTTGAAAAATATTCAATATTAAACATTTTAATTTCATAATAATATTATACTTCTTAGTTGTTAGCGCTGTTACTCAAAGCGCAGTTAGTGACCGAATGACGCATTGCCTACTAATATTCCCCTCCCATTCCCTAATATTGTTATCTCTTTCATTTTCTACAATCGCTATCTCTTTCATTCTATATTGCTCTCTCTCTCTTTCACTCCTTTAGACCCTTGCTAGTTGCGCGATTATGAATCGAATAAAACAGACGGGAGCTCCTGTTGGAGCGTCATTAGACATTCAACCCTTAAAGAGTCAACATACCTGGAATTTTGAACGTGAACAATCTACCTACTTGATCATGGCTAGATTTGGTACTAACCTGGATATTTACGTTTTTCTGCGAAAAGGGGACCTCAAGGACTACAAACGACTACATCAAGCAATTTTAGACTGCGTTTTGCTTGAAATTTCGCAAGAAGATTATGAAAAAATATTGAATTTTGCAAGATCTCTCACTGTGAACTTAAATCGTCGATGGACCGATGCACATAGGGTGCAAAAAACATTCATGAAGAAGCATATGGACTGGTTAGAAACAAGAATTAAGTGGCCTGAATGTAAATGTGTAAATCTTACCGAAATTTTTGAAGGGACCGAAAATGTGGATTCTCGTTTTACAGAAGAAGAAGCAGCTGTTCTACCCTTTGCATCTACTTCGAAGGGGACTGGTGATATGGGCACTTCTACAGACATTGCACCAAGGAAGCCATTTGAAGACTTGGGGAATAAGCAGAAGAAAAGACGATCGGGTACATTACTCGACTATCCGGAAGAGGAACTGACTTTTGCTTTTGTCACAAAGCTAAAGTGTACTGGGAAAGAAGCTCTTGCTCGCATCACTTAAAATTGGCCACAGCACCAAGATAATTCGTAACAAACTTAAATAGATTAAGATTTGGTCACGAAAAATTTCCAGCGCATTTGAAGAAAATTACTTGCCTTTCTTTTGTGGCTTGTACAGAGAGTTGTAATAAAAATATATTATGTGGATAAATTCGATACAAAATACTTTGTACAAAATACATTAGTATTCTAAAACGCATAACACACTCATACATTGGTTATATAGAACCAACTGTAATATTCTTTTAGAGCTAGTCGACCGACATGTTAGGTATAAGTTAAATGTCAGGGTTCCTGTGGACAGAGCTGACACAAAATGCCTATGTACATCAGTTGCTACTTCGTTATCATCATGACCCAATGATCCCGACCGAAATTAAGTGATGTGTTTTTGGGCATCTCCGTGCTTCGGACGGCACGTTAAACAGTTGGTCCCGGCTGACGTCGCAAGATATCAGTCGTAAAGCCTAGTCAGAGGCCTACAAAGGCGGCTTTATAACATCTGACGGTAAGGTTTATCACTGGCCTTACATTAATCTCTCCAAGAATCCGCACTGAGCCCGCGTGTTGGAGTATGGCTCGTACCACCTCATAGTTGAGGTGAGGCCTGTGCCCAGCAGTGGGACGTATAAGGCTGTATTTAATGTTTGTTGTATCATCATGAAAGTAAAATTTTCATTTCTATTTTTTTTTTCGTCAAATACTAACCGAAAAGACAAACACCTAAATTTCTACCTATGCGACTACCTAAGATGACACAAATCAATGTATTAGGTTGGCCAAAGGATTCCGAAATTACATGCCAAGAAGAAAGAACTTTACTATTTTTGAAACCTAAAAACCCAGCGCTACGGGTCTAATGGTGGACCGTGGATGTCACCGCAATTATTGGGATTTCAGAAAAAAACTATTTAAAAAACAGTACATAATAGGGCAACTTGGCACACTTAAGTATTTAAACGTGCAGAAAGGTATGAATTATAACAAGGTACTAAAATCTATTGAATTCTGATTGAGGATTACGAGGATCTAAGTATGCCTTTTTTTTACTAACGTGGGGAAATCCTCATGGATAACTCGCCGCCCGGGGGAACGACTAGGTTATGCCGGACTACTACCGACTTAAACCCCACGGTACTCGACCTTAACACTTCAGCGGCGAGGCGGGGTTCCTAAAAAGTTTCGCAACGTCCCGCCGCCAGTACCTCCCCGTAATAGGGCCCCCTCCAGCCGACCCCCCAATGATGGGGGGAGGCCACGGAAGTACCTTTAGCACACAGGTACTTCCGCCTTGGCGGTGAAAGCCGTGCATTGTGGTCAAAAGCACCCCCGTACTCAAGCCCGCTGGCTCCCACCGTACGCGGACCCTACTAGGTCCGCAACCACGATCCACCTGAAAGGTGGATCCGCTGCCGCATCTGGCGGTGCGGCCACGCGGAGCCGCAGTGCACAGAGAGGGCCAGCCGCGGATCACTGACCCCCTCCAAACGGTTGGAACCATACCACCACCACGCCCGGCGGCAGGCAATGGGTGGGTGGGAAGTCCATCGCACTGCCATGCCTGAGCCCTCTTAGCTTCCCGGTGGTTCTACCTGCCACCAGTACTAAGCCCCCCGCCACGACAAGGCGAAGGCTCATGGGGGGGGGGATCTGAGTATGCCTGATTGAACGCAATCAGGAATCATTAGGGCTGATAAAATGAGAAGAAATGGTCAATTCTACAGATCGATTGCCACAAGACTTCGTCGATCGTTATCAACGATTCATCGTAGCATCCGACGCTACAGATTTATGAAATCTCTAGTAAGGAGGAGAGGACAGGGCAGGAAAAGGTGTACTTCAAGGAGGGATGACCGTTTTTTATAGCTTCAAGTTCGTCGGAACACGAGTCTAACGGCGGTGCAGGCCCGAAATGTTTTGAAGGAGGTTCGAGTAGTAAGAATGAGTGAACGGACAGTTCGCGGAATATTCGAAGAAAATCGTATACTGCCAAAGCACCGATACTTGAGAGAAACCACCGCACAGATTGACCATACTTTGCTCGTGAACATCGTCATTAGGTCTTTGACGAGTGAGGACATGATCTCTTGACTGATGAATGCAAAATTCTGTTAAATTAGAGTGATGGAAGGCAACGAGTACGAAGAAGCAAAGAAGAGCGTTATATCCAGTCTAATTTTGAAAATACAGTGGCACATGGCGGCGTCTCAATTATGGACTGGGAAGGGATATGTTTAGGAGCTCGCACAGAGTTGGTAGCAGTCGACGGCGGCAATCTGACTGCTGATCGGTATATCAGGGAGATTTTAGAAGAACATATTATTGTACCATTTGCCCCCTTTATTGGCAACGACTTCATTCTAATGTAGGATAATGCTCGGGCTCACAGTGCTCGCACAGTACAGGCCAGTACCTAAACCATGTTGGTGTAACGGTGATAGAGTGGCCAGCACGGTCCCCGGATATGAATCCTATTGAACACGTTTGTGACTTGCTGAAAAGGCGTGTCAAATTAAGAATGCCACCTCCCAACAATCTGGGCGAGTTGCGAAACGCATTACACGAAGAATGGTAGAGGTTGCCCCAAGAAATCATTGACAGCATCATCCGCAGCATGCACAGACGGATGGAAACCTTGATCAGAGCACGGGGGGCGGTAAACACTCCAAGTTAAACAGTCATTTAATAATTTTTCAATCGTCACAAAATCTTAAATTGTCAATTGTGTCTCTGTCATTACGAAATCTAAGTAAAATGCATTTTGTTTAGTTTTTGTTCATTAAACTTTCAGTGTGGTGTTGCAATGCAATTTTAATGTCAAAACATGTTAATTTAATTGTTTCATATTTAATTATTATGTGTTTAAAAATTAAATAAATTAATATTCTAACTTTATTTTATGGTCCGCTAATTCTGCCGGTGTGTGTATTAACGAACTGATTTACTACTTTTTTACACCCTGTTATAGTATAACAGGTTGTGCAAAATTATCTCCATATTGAGTACAAATTCTTTAATTCGATTTATGAAAAATCCTAATTCCTGCGGTGGATAGCGACCCATATCAAAAAGTGATCAGCGTGGCAAGATGCATCAAATGAGACACGTTTGATATCTGTTGGTGAGTGGGGACGGTAATTTGCGTGGTCTTTTCCCCACCGCATTTTTCACAATTTCTGCTTCAATTCCTTGTTGAAAATGAGATGATTTTACAAGTGAAATAATAGAATATATTAAAGTTTTGTAATTGTGAAATACAAGTATATAAGTTATTTAACGAAGCAAGTAAAACCAATAGGGGTAATCAAATTTTGCCTACAAACTTATTTTACCTATGGTCGCTTTTCCCGTCTGATAAGTCCTTAGCACCAAAATGTAAACATTTGTACTTCTGTATTTAATACCTGTTTTGTATTACGTCGGAAAACAAGGCCACGAAAGTTTCCAAGGCAGCAAAAAGGCTCGAGAAATAAAAGCGGAAAACTTTTAAAGGCATAGGGTTTGCTTATAGTCTAATATTAATTAGGTCAACGCGTAATTTCCGCCCAGTACGTTTTCTGTTTGTTTCGCATTGGGAGCGAGAGCAACCGCGATTTGGATAATTTATACGGCTTTATAACATTTGCCTTTAGGCCGTATTTGAATATTTTGAAGTATAGCATGAATTGAAATATTATATGTCGTAGGAAGGAAATTAAAAATGTTAAGGTTAATTGATAGGTACTATTGTTTACCAGTGCAATGAGTAAATCGACTGAAGTGGCTGTGTTACAAGTGCCGGACTCGGTTAGTTTTACGCATAAATTGGAGGTTATATCATATTCGGACCAATCAGAGAAGAGATGTCAGTCAGTCGACTGATCAATCAGCCAATCAGAGCTTAAGTTATCGAGCGTCCTTTTGCCAGGATAATAGCGATGATATAATGTCAGATTCCTATTATCCGGCACATTGCGACCGTCCTAGGATTTTCGCAGAAATCCGGCTCTTCCTGTTATCCTACGTCATATACATACATGCCATAGTATGAGCAACTAAAACCTACATCTTAGATAACAAGACGGACATGTTAATTTCCCAACATTAATTCTCATACCATTACGTATTTATGTTATGCACCACGTGATTACTGGAAGACATTATTCATATCTTGCTGAGGCTAAACTAAAGTCAAAGCGACACTAAGATAGGTGCATTGAGAATTTAAGTAGACATACATACATACATACCATCACGACTTTATCCCAAACGGGGTAGTCAGAGGCAAGTGACTGTTGCCGTCATGGTGAACGGAACACTCAGAAGCCCACTTTTCACCAATGGTATTAGAACCCAATGTGGTAGGTGGTGAGCCTTCCGCCGCTATCCGGGTTGGTTTGGTTTTTTATCGATGTTTTCCATCACCGGAGAGTTAGTCGGAAACTAAACAATGAACACAAAGATTTTGGTTCTGGCCAGATATGAACTCGGGCCCACACGATCCGCGATCCAAGTTGGAGTGCTTAGCCACTAGGCCACAACGCTCTCTTTAAGTAGGTATATACATAAAACCACTTTGTTCAAGACTATTAATTCAATCTTCAATGCTGCATAAAAATTAATTCGTCATCACATTTCTTTCACAATCCAACTTATGAAAACTGCTTAATTTATTTAAGCATGTGTTAAATGATAATTACTAAAATTGGCCCAAAAGCCTCAAACAAGAACATTTGGTTTGTACTTATGGACGGCATATTCAAATAGCCAAAAAGCAAACAAATGTGTTATTGTGTCAAAGTCATACCAACTTATATTTATTTTATTTTATTGAAATATGATCCTCATGTATTTGAAAGAATGGTAAACGCAGTTATGTTTTTCATGAAGTGATAAAAGGAAGTGACGCATTCTCTAACTTGCCACTGTCAGAGACAAATGCAGAGACGACATAAAGAGTGAGGTTTTTTTTTTAAAACATTATTGTGACTGGTATAATTTCATGTAGGAATAAAAAAAAGTTAATTTGGGGGGTGAGGGGGCCTCCAACATCTTCGGGCCCCAAGCCAACCTTGCCTGCAAGCTGGTGCACCCCGCTGATCAACGAAGGAGGCTCTGGCGATGGCTCCCCTTTATGGGTTGGTAGGTCAGATGGCAGTCGCTCCCTTAAAGCCATCACACGCCAAACAGTTATGTTCAGCAAGAAAAGAGTACCCGACCTGGATAGGGCGTCACCGAAAAACGACGCGCAGAGGAATCGCCCTACTCCTGTGTTAAGTTGGTTAGGGCTACCAGGCCATGGGCGGGCCTGGTTAAAGACATTAGTCCAAACGAAGGTCCCCTTCGCATCGTGGAACGTTGGCACGCTTACTGGACGTGCTCGCGAGCTGGTTGATGTGCTCGCCAGGCGGAGGGTGGCCGTGAAGTTCCTGCAGGAGACTAGCTGGAGAGGCAACACGTCCCGGAACATCGGGCACGGCTACAAGCTGATCTGCGAGGGTTCTCCTGGTGGGGTCAATGGAGTGGGGGTGGTGCTGACCGAGGAATCCCAAAATAGTGTCTTGGAAGTAAACCGCGATAGCGACCGCCTTGTGGTCATGAGGGTGCTTTCGAAGAGGTCACGACCAATTTGATAAGTGAACCTGTGGTGAGGTTCACCACAGGTCGGTTGTAGCGATTCGAATAAGGCACTGTTTTGGAAGCAAATCGACCAGCTTCTATGGACTATTCCATTGCCCTAAGGCGTCGTTCTGGGCGGCGATCTGAACGGCGTGGTGAGTGAACAGTGTGAGGAATACGGACGGGTTTAGGGTGGTTTTGGTTTTGGCAGTCGTAACGCTGAAGGCGAAGATATTCTCCGGACGTGTGTGGCTGCCGACTTGGCCATCGTGAACACGTTCTTAAAAAAGAGTCCCGAGCATCTGATCACCTACAAGAGCGGTAGGAACGCAACCCAGATCGACTACTTTCTTACCAGGAGAGCCCACCAGATCGGCAAGGTAAGGTTATACCCGGAGAGAGTCTTACTGCTCAACACCATCTACTTGTGATGGACCTGCGAGTGAAGCCTCGAGGCAAATGCCGGGAGCGCTGCGCGCCTGAAGGTGGTGGCTGCTTGAAGGAGCCAGAACCCATGACTTTGCTGCCGCTGTCGGTGACCTGTGCATCGCAGCGGATAGTGAGCCCGGGCAACAACTCTGGGCAATAAGTGTCAGGCAGCTATCAGTAAGGCAGCGAGGGTGGCCTTGGGTATGTCTGGGGACGGACGTAGGCTTGACAAGGAGACCTGCTAGTGGAATGAAGCAGTTCAGAATTAGATCAATGTAAAGAAGCCCTCTTCAAAGCGTGGCAAGCGTCCAAATCATGCCAAACGAGCCTCTAAACGAGCTGTAGCTAGAGCCAGACGTGACCACTTACGTCCTTTGTACGATAAGTTGGAGTCATCTGAGGGGCAGAAGCTCGTTTTCAAGGTTGGCACGTTCGAGAGTCAAAGCGGCCCAGGATATTTACATGTGCCGCTGTGTAAATGATACTCTCGGTAACCTACTATGCATGGACCGCGCGGTTAAGGAGAGATGGCACTTTTATTTCCACGAGCTGCTCAACAAGTAGCACAAAGAGGTGCAGCCACCTGAACTCCCTACAAATCAGGGACTAGTGCCTCCGGTAACGCCTGATGAAGTCCAGTCGGCTCTTCGCCGCATGAAGAACCGGGAAACTGTCGGACCCAAAGGAGTCCCTATCAAAGCGTGGAAATCGATGGGCTCTCGTGGTGTGGGAATACTTACTCACCTTTTCAACCGCAGTCTCCTCACCGGGAAGATACCTGACCAATGAAGACTAAACATTATCACGCCGGTCTTAAAAGGCAAGGGCTCGGTGCAGGAGTCCAGCCATTATCGCGGCATAAAGGTGATGTCCCACACCATGAAGCTCCTCAAGCGCATTGTGGACTCTCGGATTTGACAGGAGTGTACAATCTCGGAGTGTCCGTATGGGTTTCAACCGGGTTGCGGGACCATGGACCCCGTATTTGCCTTGAGAACGCTTATGGAGGGATACAGACTGAAGAATACACCTCTGCATCTCCTTTTCTTAGTCATGCAGAAGGCCTTCGATTGTGACCCTCGTGAGATGATCGGCTGGGCGCTGCGGTTCAGGGCCGTTCCCGAAGTCTTTATTGACATTATCCGGGACATGTACCACGATTACAGTTCCATAGTCAGGACTGCGGTTGGTGACACGCTTCCCTTCCCTATCACCGTTGGAGTACACCAAGGCTCCGTTGACAGCACGTCTAATATTACGCTGAACAGAAACGGGCTAAGCACGGAGCCTTGGTGTACTCCAACGGTGATAGGGAAGGGAAGCGTGTCACCAACCGCAGTCCTGACTATGGAACTGTAATCGTGGTACATGTCCCGGATAATGTCAATAAAGACTTCGGGAACGGCCCTGAACCGCAGCGCCCAGCCGATCATCTCACGAGGGTCACAATCGAAGGCCTTCTGCATGACTAAGAAAAGGAGATGCAGAGGTGTATTCTTCAGTCTGTATCCCTCCATAAGCGTTCTCAAGGCAAATACGGGGTCCATGGTCCCGCAACCCGGTTGAAACCCATACGGACACTCCGAGATTGTACACTCCTGTCAAATCCGAGAGTCCACAATGCGCTTGAGGAGCTTCATGGTGTGGGACATCACCTTTATGACGCGATAATGGCTGGACTCCTGCACCGAGCCCTTGCCTTTTAAGACCGGCGTGATAATGTTTAGTCTTCATTGGTCAGGTATCTTCCCGGTGAGGAGACTGCGGTTGAAAAGGTGAGTAAGTATTCCCACACCACGCATTCAAGACCAAAACGAGCAACCACCCTGGTTGCTCATTTATGCTAATGATATTGCGCTAGCAGATTCGGACAGAAGACGACTGGTACAACGGTTGAATAAGTGGAAAAATTCACTTGAAAACGGTGGTCTGAAACTTAATGTGGCGAAGACGGAGTATATGGCCTGCAACACCACAAATCCCCAGTCCTTCCGCATAGGCGTTGACGTAGTCGAGCGCACGAACCGTGTCAAATACCTGGGATCTGTGTTAAGCGCGTCCGGGGACATCGACAGCGATGTCAGAGCCCGAATTTCCGCGGCTTGGGCCAAATGGCCTGAGGTGACTGGTATCATTTGTGACCCCAAAATGCCGATCAAGCTGAAGGAGCAGCTCTATAAAACCATCATTAGGCCTGTCCTTTTATAGGTGTATGGCAGTGAAACATGGCCGTTACTAGAGCGACACCAGCAGGAGCTGCGCGTCTCACGCAAAGATCTCGTGCGGAACACCCACATCCGCGGCAGCCTTCGTGTTCGTGACATCGCAGACAAGCTGCAGGAGTGCCGCCTTCGTTGGTATGGTCATATCTCACGGAGATCGGCAAACTACGTGGGCAACAAATGCCTGGCCGCCCCCGCCAGGTACCGGTAGAAGAGGTCGACCCAAGAAGCGATGGCTCGACGTCGTCAAGGGTGACATGCGTGCCAACAGACTCACCACTGAGGATGCACAAGACCGCGCGAAGAGGGCCAACAAAATAAGAAAGGTGAACCCTGGGACCCCACACACCACTGTGGGTCCACAACCTCCCGGTTACCCGCACCCCGGATAGACCGCACGGATGATGATGAATAAAGAAAAGCGAATAAAAACACCAGGCAAAACATAAGGAAAGGAAGGATAGTTCCATACAAAAAAGCTCAAAAATGGTAATGCCGAAGTCAACACTCAAAATAACAGTATTTCATAGATTTTACATGTATATTTGTATATGCTTTTCTACCGGGTTTACCGCACAAATTGTCATTTTGTCCGAGCTCTTACTACGATAACTCGACACTTAGCACTTATGGTACTTCAAGCGTAGGTAGCCGGAAAGCCTAAATATTTATGGCATCACCGTAGGTCGAATTCGGTTTCCGTGTTATTATTTATTATTCTATGTTTATACCTACATTCACCCATTCAACCTTATCCTTTTAGAAAATTTGATATTTTCACTTCACACAATCACAATTATCTCTACCATTCATTTGACTAAATTCGTAATAATATCTTTATCAAATTAAAAACATTTTTTACACATGACATCAAACAATGTTTTAAACACACTGTAGTGAATAGCATTGAATAGCATTTGTTTGAGTACTTTGAAGGTGCTAACCAGCGTACTGATTAAAATATAAATATGTAGAAGAAGCTGAAGATTGAAGTTTGTTTGAATAGCTGCACAGAATAAGATGTTAAATTTCGCATTTCAATCCAAATGCCTTTTGAAACAGTGAACTCAAACAGTATATCTTAAGATCCTTGGTTCGAATTCCACTTAGAAACAACTTTTTGCCTGAGTTTTTTTTATTTTATATTGTATCTTTGTATCCCTATTTTTCACTACACTGTTTCGAAAAAAATATTATTCTTACAAGAAAGTTATTTAAATTTCAATTTAAAGAGTTTTCTCCGCATATCTGCCAGTGGCGTGTATTAACTTGGTTATAGGGTATATTAAACAACGATTCAGTATTTTTATTTTTATATTGATACATCAAAATTGTTAAAAACTTCAGCAGAAACTTCGTCTGGCTCTAATGATTTACCAGAAATAATAATAATAATAATAAAGTGAAAGAAGGGCGGCGAAACTCGACTGCATATTTTACAAAAACGTTACCGAACGGACATATTTTAAATAAATATAGTTAAATTTGTTGAATTCATTTCCCTAAAATCGGGATTTTTAAAGAAGGCAGGTCAAAGATAAAATTTTCCCGATTTCAATGAAACAAAACTTTTCTGTAGTGACAAAAAGTGCAAAAACTAAACGGTTTTATTTCCTGTAAGAGTATTCCAATCTACGCAGAAGTTTTCAATTACTGCAATCAATTCTATTTTCAATTTGTGTTATGGTAAGTTATAATTTAACTGTTTTGACCTAATCAATTAAATCAATACACTTTAATGATAACTTTAAAATCCATATACTTGTATTTTGAATGTATTCTAGTACAAAGTGTAAAAACAAACTGATAAAGAGGCTGTATGGGCATATACTTCTTTTCCTCCCCATTGTTGTCATCAATGTCAATGTCAAATCACTCACATTACGTTATGTTTGATTTTTAATACTATTCTATATAACATATTTTTTTAGTTTTTATCAAATAATCAAACTGTAAGAAAAAGTAACCCTCCAGAATTACCTGTAAAACATAATCAAATTGTACCCAGCAAACAAATAATGAAGCAAATAATCAAATAGCTCTTTCAACAATAAGAAGAGCAGCTGCCACTGCTGGACGTTGCTTGTTTCCAGAGTGTGATGATCGGGAAAAACTTCATGTACCTGGGTCTATACGCAGAAGGGTCCTTGTAGACTATAAGTAGTACAAGGGAGTGAAGCCATTTTCGGATATTGTTGCTATTGTGCTGCTGGAAATCACACAGTTGGGTGTTGCTCGCACATAATGTCCATTTTATGGAAATGGGGTACGCTTGTCATCAGGATCGTTTTGGAGCTCCTGCTGCATTCTGGGACAACTTGTTAAATATTTAAATCAATGTACATAAATTAGTTATTATGTTTTTTATTTCACAGTTTACATAGCATTAAAACTTTAATATGCCCCACACTGAGCTGAACAAACTTAATTTAGGTACACCAGAAATGTACTTCTTTTGTTCTTTGTCTAGTTTTATAGTTTTGTGATGATGTGACAAGGGTTACAGGTGACAGATCGCTCGTGCTGCGTACCGATGCGGCACGAGCCAGCCGCATAGTAGAAGAAGCACGCGACCGTACTAACAAACTCGCAGTGCGCCTTTGCGTGGGACGGGTATAGGGTGGTTGAGGCCCATCAAGGGTTCTCATTGCACGTACCATGTAGCGCTGTTGACTTAACAAGCCCGTTCGTGCACCCGCGACGGGACCCGTCGCACGGACGTGGGCCCGTCTGCCGATCCGCACAATTCTCCGGAATGGAATACTTTGCATGGAACCGGGCCTAGTCAGACAAAATGCGGATATTGTACGTTGCATTGTATCACTATAGTGACTTATTATAATAAGAAATATCTAACCAAACAGCCTCCGTGCGAAAGTGAAACGCCCTAACATGTATCCGCTTACGTCGGACCAAATCTGACTGATGTGTAAACATCTGTGTCCTTGCATTAATAAAAAAATGATTAAAAACCAACGATTTAAATTATAACCTTACTACTTTCAATAGCTTTAAAATCTTTATAACCCCAGCTTCAAAAGAGTTAAAACTATTAACTTTTTTGTTTGTCTATCGTAGTTCTAAAAACATCACCGATTTCTTTTATGTACGCGGCCCGTAAGTAGAGGTCTGAAATTACATGGAAGTTGGCCGTCCCTCTTTATTTCCTCTTCACAAAAGCCAAATATACAAACTCGAGAAATGGATAGTGCACGTTATACAAGATGCAATGTGCTAACAATTTTTCATGATATGTTCATGCTCAGTATATTTTAGTTAGTCCTGCTCAGTTTAAGTCCTGTTGATTACCTTTTTACAAGTTTAAATCTACAACCGTACAAAATTGATGAAACAATGGTATTGAGGGTATGAAGAGGATTCTTATTACAGTAGGAATAATCTGCTCCTCTGCTCAGTAGGTTTTTTTTGGTTTTGCTCTGAATATATCAGTTTTAAAACAAAACAAAGATTAAAAGAGTAACTATCTAGTTTCTTGCCGGAATCTTCCCGATAGAAGCAGCGTGCGAACCGATTGTAAATTTGCATGCGGTTTATGTATTATATAATATGTACCATACTAGTATTATTTTATTAACGTCTATATTATTTATGTACTTTTACGTTGTTGACATGGCATAATTAAGTGCTCTCTACAAGCTTAAATGATTAAACGGTATTTGTTCTTTCTTTCGAAGTCCTTGTAATTCAAATGTCACTTGTCCGGATCTGCCACGTTTCAATTAATTCAAATGCTAAAGTGTCAACAGAAGCCAAAGATTGTTGGTATAATACGTGCGCCATCTATTGTTGACTAGATTATTTAACACCTAGTTTGGTATTAAATAACCTATTTAAAATGAGGGAATTATTTTTACATAGTCGTTACTAAGGAGAAAATATTACGAAATAAATAGTGGCAATTCTTCAGAGGGGTATGTTGTCCCCCCGCAGCAATTGTCAGATTTTGACAGAAATTAAATTTGAAATCTCTCAAATCACCGCCTTAATAGTAATGCTAAAATTACTGCAGTCTTATCTTTGTTCCTTGTTTTGACAAGAATAACAAAATTTCTGTCGACGAATCATGATAAAATCAAATCGAAAGATAGTCAGAAAGACACCAAATAAATTGACAAGATTGATCATATTTTCGACCAACAATATTGTCGGGTCGAGTGTCCGAGAATTCGGGCCATTCATTATTTAGGCCAACTGCTCTCTGTGAAACTGCCTTGATATTTTGCATGAAATAAAATCACTTTCGCTCAGATTATTTTATTAATGCGGTTAATTGTTTTCTCAGTAGTTTCATTGCTCACTGATTGTCACAATAAAATATGCATAGTTCACATGGAAGCACCAAACGAAATGTCAGTCAGTCGATTCTTCAGGCTTCGCTATAGCTAACGATGGCTCGCTATAACACTTCAGCACTAATAGATGAATCAGCAGCGTTTGTCTACACCGCCTAACAATTGAAAACGTAACTCATAAAATTAAATAATAGAGCAAGTTTTTAAAGTATAACTTCCTTACATTTTGGTGCTACAGAAAACAGTTAGTTAAGTGGAATACTGTATTAGAAGAAACGGTTTGCGTTATAGTGCGGTCCGCGGTACTTATATCATCAGACTGATTCAAAAATCTTTGTAGAAATTAATATTTGCTTTCTTTCAGAAACAGTATTTTTTATGTATGAATCCTTAAAAAAAAAGTTGTTAAAAATAATCTTTTTGGTAATGTAGAAACTATTACTTCCTTGTCTTTTTTTACGTAACCAATAATGACCTAGTATAAAACCGAGCAACGACGGTCGCTTGAGAGCTTCTGAGAGGGTCTCCAACCATGAAACTGCGCTTCTTGAGGTACATGCAACAATACTCGTCCTTTCTCACAGGCAATTTTTTTATCTTTAAAAACTAGCATATGCCCTCGACTAATATCCTAGGTGTGTAGGAGAAGCTGACTACTAATGTCAAGGTAAAAGGCACTCTCAGTATGCACACACACGCTTCACCAAGCATATTTGAACTGAAAGTGCAAGGTGGCGACTTAACGTGGTTAAGTGAGCGAGCTACTTCGGTTTAGGCGTGACTTTCTATCATGGGTTCGTGTTCGTTCTTTGGAAATTGTGATAAAAATTACCTAACCTCCGACGGTGGTAGATTATTTCCTGTTTTGTAAGTGTAAAGTTATAACGACATCTCCATGGTTGTACTATTTGTATCTCGCTGGTTGTAATACCATTGTAAAGAATAAAACCATAGTGTTTTCTCATATTCACATTAAAATAAAACAACTTAACAGATTTAACTCGCTTTAAGGAGTCGAAACGTTGAGTAAGAAAATTTAAAAAATATTTAACCGCGAGTTAAATCCGTAAAGTTATTAAATTTAATGAAAAACACTTTCTCGTCATTTTTTATTGCTTTTCTGTCCACCAAATTGGGAGTTTTACAGCCAGTGGACGTAATAAAACTTTCATCCTGTTGGTAGGAACTAAAGTATCCCTTAATTTATTTCAAGCTTCTATAGCAGTACGAATCGGTGTAAAGAGTTTTAGTCACGCTGGAACAAACAAACAACCAGAAACAAATGCGAAAATTGTTTTCGTACTCTGTATATGTTTTTCTACACACAAGTACTAAAGCAATAGAATTTCCCAAAAAAATTAAGGTACACAGTTTATTTCATTAGTTACCAAAGTGGTTCAGGTGGACCCCTCGACAGGGGTAGACCCTTGCGTTGGCATTGGCGCTATTTTTGTCGAGTTTTGGGAATATGGTAGAAATGGGTAGCAGCAAAATTTTGAAAGTGCACTATTTGAAAAAAAGTTTGTGTACCTCTGGTTTATATCATCAGTCGCTTTCAATATACATAATATCATTATTTGTTACGTTTATGGACCTTATTTTAACACTGTGTAGGTGACAAACATATCTGGGTCAATTTACAAAAAGATCATCTGACCCCAAACTAAACAGAGCTTGTACTATGGGCGTCAGAGATTTCTAAATAAATACTTAAAGAGATATAACACAGACACACAAGAAACCCAAATGATCGCCACATAAATGTGAGTTAATTGAATATCACAGCCTGTAAGCAACACAGGTACCTAATGCAGTACCTTAAGACCTAAGAATGGAATAAACCACAGCTTGACGAATTTATTTTAACGACCTGATAATATTGAATTACACTCTGGTATAGGGCAGACTAGTATCACGGCGATGGACCAAGGCCAGTCGGGTTTCGGCTTAACTTTTATATGTTTATGATTTTTACTGTAAACTCCGCCAAGGAATTATAAGAATTATTGCCAAGGAATCTTCGGAATCTTGAAATTCAGAATATCGTTTTTCGGGCCAATGAACTTCGAATTTTTAATTCTTCGAAGCTACTAATAAGTCGAAAATGTAAAATTTTGGATATATGACTTTTGGAAAAATTGCTTGCGAGTTTTTAAATATTGGGAACTTTGTTGCTTCGGAATGATGACATTCGGAATGTTTGGGTCCCCCCCCTATGAATGCAACGATGTGTTACGAAAATTTATCCAATCGTGCGTTGTTACGAATGCTACGACTATTGCCGAAGAAGTAGAAACCTCTTCGGCAATAGTCGTAGCATTCATTCGATCCGTTTAGCTAATTACCTTGTTTAAAATCATCACTGAATACAGTTTTTAAGCTAATAGAAACTAATTTTTAGTCAAAACTACTTTTGCAGCATTTTTCCAGTCAATAGTGGATACTTTTGAACGGCGAAGAGCTTTTTCTGTAACAATATATATATAATCATAATTCGGGAACTTGGCAGCACGGTTTGTACGAGTAATAACGCTGACAAATAATTGATTGCATTCGCTCGAGAGGCTGTCGGGACGAGTTCGCCCACTCCCGCGGCGAGCGACCTACTCTAACTGCTGCCAGTGACTTTACTTAAATCAAGTCCCTATTGAGAAGTATTAGAATATTCATAGTTTATACCCATGAACAGATATAATAACTTTTAGTACTTTGATTTTATGTCCAAGTCGAATTAAAAAGCGATTTTAGTATTATTATAAGTAGATATAAATATCCCTGGACATTATTCCACACAGCGCCATCTAGCCCCAAAGTAAGCTAATTAAAGCTTGTGTTATGGGATACTAGACAACGGATAAACATACTTATATACATTTTCTTTTGTAAATACATACTTATTATACATAGGAGACACCCAGACCAGTACAAACAGACATGTTCATGCACACAAATGTTTGTACTGTGCGGGGATCGAACCCGCGACCTCTGGTGTAGTAGCCAACTTCTTAACCATTACACCAAGTCGGTCGTCAAGTAAGATATATAGCCTATTCTTATAGTATAGTTTGAAGTTGATAGTCTGCACGTATAAAATCATGGTGCTAGTATGGCTATCCCTATAACTTTATACGATATCTTACAAGCTCCGACGAGGCCTAAGTACTAACCATATTCGAAGGGAACCTTCAATGGACGTTTCAATCTTTATGTAGGCCAAACAGTAGAAGCGATTTAGGTACGAGTATTCTAACACGATGAGGAGCACCGAGACACGTTAGTACCATTATTTATTCTGTGACTGACAGATGAACTAGATATTGTGGTCTAGGGTCTGCATAGCCGAACTACTGTAAAATAGACTGCATATTCTTAGCTTAATGGATTTCTTAACGCGTCAGCCTTTGCTATCAAAATATCACATTAAATTTGTATCGCGCCAATGATTTTTTGCGTTGGTTTGGACTAAAAGATCTTTAACCTAGATTGGTTATGTTGAGCTACAACTTGTATTTCAGTAAGCCTGCACAAGATAACGAGAATCGAGCTACCAGACACGAAACCAACAATATAAAGGACAACAATCGCATTTGATTGATATTCCGAATACAGAGTTTCACCCTACTCACAAATCAATAATTCTCATTAGTAGATTATTATTAAGTATGTAGTCTCTTGAACTGTCAACCCCACGATAAAACGAATAATGCTCACATCATCCAGGTCAGGTCATCGAAAATATTAACTGTATACTTCTCATCTTCATTCTCCAAGTCTATTAACCGAGCTTCGAGGGGCCAAAATAAAGCGGCTTGATGTAAAATTTTGTCTGAGTCCCAACCAGGAATACATTTATGTTTGTTTGTGTTCGGAAATATTTTATTACGTTCATCACAGCCTCTGACACCTATACGACAAGTCTCTGACAAGCTTTGCTGAGCTTTTTCCAATAGTTTTGGTGTAATTGATTATAAGTGCCCACGCAAAATCCACCCGATGTCAAGTTCCAAAATACCTTAACGATGCTTTGGGTGTATTGAAATTGGCACTGATAATAACTAAGGCCGCGCGATAACTATCCGTTCATCTGAAAGTATTCGTTTTTTTTTTAATTTCTTGTACATAATGATCCACAGTTCTCTGGTAAACGATGCGGTTGACTGGTAGAGAATATGTTCAGGTATTAATGGCGTCATTTGTACTGTTTTTTTGTGCAATAATTAATATAATATAATTAATATTTTACCTGTTAATTTACAAGGCTGGGAAACACAAAGGCCGTGATCTATAATTATATATACTATAATAATATAATATAATAAAGAGGAGAGATTTGTTTGTTTGTATTGAATCTACTGATCCGATCGTTAACTATTCAGGAGTGTTATAGGCTATATTTTATTATGATTGAACAAACGATATAGTGAAAAATAAAAATCAAGTCGGAGAAAAGCGGGCGAGATATGATAATGGACACCAGCTGTCAAACATTTGACAGAAGGTAGTCTGTTGGGGCAGCTCGTATATAACATAATGCAACTGAGTCCCTGAGAGAGGCTTTGGTGGAGCGAGTGAACTCAAAAATAAAAGCAGTGTCCGACTGTGGCTAAGCTAACCTTGTTGAGTTCAACGCCAACAAAACCCAAGCAGAACAGACAACTGTTCTCCGCCAAACGGAGTCCTTCCAACCTGACTTTTAGTAACCTGAAAGCACCTATACCGATGAACAACCACCTTCAGTAGTTCTTTTGAGTCTAAACCGAAAACCGCTTCAAAAAAACTTTACATCTTCTTTAAGGTTTGGCGATACTTCACACCGACACAGCTGCTACACTTGTATCAAGCACAAGTTCGGTCATGTATGGAGTACTGCTGCCCCCTCTGGGGTGGCTCTGCCAAATACCAGTTGGATGCATTGGACTCAGTGGCGCGAAGAGCCAGGAAACACAAAGGCGACGATGCGCTTGTTGGAACCAAACTCCAGAGTTTGGAGTTCGGCGGACCGGACTAGACAAGACGCCATTAGGGCGTCTTCCATCCCCATGCGGTCGGTTTCTCAGTAATCCACAATCAACGGTCTTTTGCTGCGTCTTTTCTGGTCCGTACTGCTAAGGTGTAGAACGTTCTCCCTGCTTCTATGTTTCCGGATGTGTGTTATTACAACATTGGCATCTTCAAGGTCAGAGTGAATAGACATTTTCTGGGTAAGCGTGTACCACCATCAGCCTCGTTATCGCTCACCACCAGGTGAAACTCAGGCCAAACGCAAACTCATTTTAATTTTTAAAAAACATCAAATCTATCTAAATACAATTATATCAGTTACTTTTTATTGATATACAATTATTTTTGTCTTAGTTAAGCTTCAACTTAGGCGTTTGTTAGCAATTGTAACAACAGTATTAAATTTTAGGCAGGTGCCTACCTCGTGGGATACGTCATAAAGGACTAACGCGAAGATAAATGTGTGTCAATAAAGTCGTTAAAGAAAATGGTTTACCAATGTGTGGTAGCAAATACCCATTTTCACACCCAATGAGAGGTTCATTAACATTTCAACAACCCTTAGGCACGATACCCAGCGACCGGCGCACAGTGCATTTATAAATTAGTATGAAATTTAGAGCGTATCAACAGTAGTTTAGGTCCATATTGGGATATGACTTCGGAAGCCACACAGCTCCGGGCGCATTCCGTAGAACGATATGAATTTCATGTAGATTTAGACCTTGTTTCCTCTGTTGACGCTTCAGTTTCCCTAAATTTATAAATTGCGCTTCGACGCGCGACTCGGTCGGTGTGAATCGTACCATAAGCGTAAAGAGGTAGAAGGGCGTCCTTAACGGAGTATTAATTGTGCCTTTCGAGCTATCATTTAGGTTTGACGGATAGGCTCACATCTTCATAGAATACTTTCTTCTATTATTGGTAGAAGCTATTAAAATTATGATTTCGCCAAAGTGTTCCCGCCACTTTTTGAAGAGATGATTTCGTCGCCACGTTTGCTCAATGTGGACTGGGGGTAAAATTTATATTGTGAGCACAATTTCCTATCGAGAGGAGCAATTTCGGACAGCTACTCTGTGCATGCACTTACACATTCTATTTTGGAATAGCCTAGAGAGTTTTCGTTTATTGATCCCGGATTGGACCGCCAAAAACGTCTTTAAGAAAACTACTTTAGAGGACGTTTCATGTTGCCCCGCCTCCTGGTGAAAACACGACCTTATTAGGAAATAGGATGGGTAGGTACGTATTAGAACACCTAAAATTAAAATATCTAAAGTTAAAACCCCTAAAATTACAATACCTTATGGTTGGTTGACCTAAATTCAAAATAATGAAAGTTCTAAATGTCAAGTGATTATTATATCGAAATTCATAAACCCTAATTTCACAACTCCTACACTTGAAATATCTAAAGAAATAATCTCTAGTGGTTTGTTGATCTAAATTCAAAATAATGTTTTTATTTATTAATAACCATTTTTTTATTTCAAATCTATACAAAATAATAATATTGCTATATTACAATTTGGCTGAATATAATATAAAAACAAAGAAAAACATCCTATTTTTAAAGATTGGCAGCAATAGCTAACAACGTCAACATGAGTGTACTTCGGAATTTTTTTCAATATGTTGTCTATTTTTGACAATTTATGTTGATATTATTTTCTCATCCTTTTCTTAGTTACTGATTCACCATTTATGATTTTCTGGATTTGTATTAGGTTCACCTTGGCTTCCTTAATCAGCTTCGACACCAAACGATAAAATCCACCATGTCTCTGAGAACATATTTGGTTTATGTGATGATGAAATGATTTAGCGCTGTGCGCTCTTCTGAGTCCGGGGAATCGTAGCTGAATGATCTAGACACCAAACGTGGGGGCTCTATTTTAGATTCTGATTTCTTCATATATAATTTTCTTCGAACGATTCAGGGATTTATCATATTGGCAACGAATCATTGGAGTACATTGATACTCGGGATGAATATCGTGATGAACGTATCATAATGCCATCAAACATTTCATTTCTCGATTAAATTGATTATTACTGTTATCCCTCAGAAGTCAATTTCAGAAAGAGGGAACTTTGCGATATTAAATTTGACGGAAGTGAAAGAAACAGCGTTTCAATTTGACAGACATGATTATGTAACACTTGACACAGTAACATCTTCAATTTTAAACCATGTATATTCTGACTACACCTACTCTGATGGGATTACCTTCGTGGTTATGCTTGCCACTACATGATATCAGTAATACACTTCCGCCATCCGTAAAAACATTTATCTATCTATCTTTTTTTATCAAACGCGCTTTGCAATTGTACGAGATATTAAAATTTACATTCCCAAAACGATTTGTCATTATCTTTACTTTATATACATACTTTTACCATCCATGAAACCATCAACTTGAACTCTGACTGCACCTTGATGAAACACGACTTTTAAACACAGTTGAACTTTTGTGTTCAGTCATTTTTAACTGCACCTGTCAAGAACGGATCTATAATCTCCTATGCTTTTGGAGTTAAATGAAATGTAATAAAACACTTTTTAATAAATATATTCAATCGAATAATTCACATTCAGTTAACACGTCTCTCCCTTAGAGAAATAACATCTAACACACCTTGTCACAAAGTATTTTAAAAATAAAAAAGTATTAAAAATATAAACCTTTTTTAGAGAGGTTTATCACCCCTCTAATGAACTATAAACTTATTTCGCTTCTGAGACATGTATCGTACGCACTCGAAGACTTTCAGTTTTCCGGACAAGCCGTAAAATGGGTATTACATACACTACATCCTAACGCTGATTAAATGATAGGAGATAATCAAATACCTTCGTTTCCAATTAAAACCACATCAAATAAAAGAAACTTTTCGTAGTTTGTGTTAAATAGTGGTACAAACACACCAAGAAAGCTCTTAAACTCAAATTATAATACTCAAGCAATTTTATGTAAAAAGAAAATGTATGACTAAGTAGACGCTACTTTACATAGTGTAGCGGGCGCGGTGGCATGGCACCTGCTTTGTGAAGGAGCGCTCTCCAGTGAGAGCGACAGTTTAATTACACTAATGCATCTATGCCACTATCTAGCATAACGCGGATATTATATCGACAGGACGGAGATTAATATCTTTGTCAATATCTCCTAGAAGCTGAAGTCACTGATCCTGCGTCAAACTCAACGTTTATATCAAAAAGTCCCCGTTTTTTTAAACAAAGCAGTAACAAATAGTTTAAAGATAAAGAGATAAAGATGTATTTATTTGTTCAAAACATGTGTGCAAATAGGTTAATAAATAAATGAACATTAGGTTTCAACATGTCGTGCCTTTGCGGCATACAAATTAAGATACGTTACTACAATCATAAAAATGTCAAATCTAAGGCATTCTAGAAAATTAAAAATACAACAATAAGTACATGTCAAATTAATAAAAATATGAAGTCAATCCGTAATTATATCAAAATTTGTCACTAAAGAAGTCCGGCGTATTATAATAGCATTATTCAATTCATAAATTCTTAAATTTCATTTTAAATTCATTGAAATCTAAGTTTTTTAATGTCATTGGAATTTTACTGAAAATTTCAGGTGCCATACCTAAAATACTTTTACTTTTTAGAGCTGTCCTTGATGGAGGCATCTGTAATCTTGTGTCGTCGCGACGGTTTCGATCAACAGCATCTGCCAAACGAGAGAAAAGTGACGGATTGGCTTTTACAAATAACGCTATTTCCAAAATGTCCAAGGGCGGAAGTGTAAGAACTTTATGTTTTTGGAAGAATGGTTTGCAACTATCAGTTGGTTTTAGTCCAAACATTGCTCTTATGCATCGTTACTGCATTTTAAAGATTGTTTCCTTTTCCGTGGAATTTCCCCTGAAAATAACCCATATCTCAAATTTGATGACACCAGGCCATGGTAGGCCATGAGGAAAGAATCGATATTCAGTAGTGGAGCTAAATTATATAATGCAAAAGCAGAACTGCTTACTTCCTTACTCAGATACTCTATATTATGGGCCTTCCAATTCAGTTGTTTATCTATGAATATTCCTAGAAATTTCGCGTTATCGACTTCAGCTATCTTCATGTTATTATAAATTACATTTATGTCAGATGTATGTATTGTTCTTTGTCGAAATTTGATAACTTGCGATAAATTTGGTAAATTTACTTTGAATTATTACTATTTAACCATGAAATTATCGATGTCAATGAATTATTAATGTCACGTTCATAAATGTCATGTCTTTTACATGCTACTGTCAGAGTACTATCGTCCGCAAATAAAGTCATAGGGTTGTCAGTTGATCGCGGTAGGTCATTAATGTAAATTACGAATAGAAGTGGTCCCAAGACACTACCCTGTGGTACTCCATATTGAACACCCCGTTCCTTCGAAAAGTAGTCTTCTTCTGTTTTCGATTTCAGATTTATGCGTGTAATTGATGTGTATTGTTTCCTGTCATTTAGATAAGATTTTATTAATTCCACAACATTACCTCGAATACCATAAGCCATAAGTTTTTCAAATAGAATGTCATGTTTTACGTGATCAAACGCTTGCGTCATGTCACAAAATATAGTACAAACGGGATTTCTTCGGTAGAAAATACAAATAGATCCCTTTAGATATATATTTCTCAAAAATTTTAGACATAATAGGCAATAATGAAATGGGTCTGTAGTTTTCCAATTGTTGCCTACTTTCTTTTTTATATGAAGGTTTTACTACGGATACTTTAGGAGAATCTGGGTATCTTCCTTCACTAATGCATAGGTTGATAATGTGACTTAAATATTTGCTCATTATATCACTTACATTTTTTATAATTTTTGTCGCTATACCGTCAGTGCCCTCGCTGTTTGTGTTTTTCAAAATTCTTATGATGTTATTAATATCATACGGTGAGCTTGGTGCCATGAACATGGAATTTTGTTGACACTGTATATTTGAGCTAACGTTTATTCCTGATCCAGGCAATGAAATAATCTTGTCGACAAAATGATTGTTAAAATTTTCTGCTATGATCTGTTACCAAGTCGTTTCCTATTTTATTTCTCCAATAAAATCTTTGGGCTAGTTTATTTTTGAATAATTTACCATTGCCCATGTGGTTTTGACTTTGTTCGATGAATTTTTTATAGAGTAATCATTTTGGGCCCTTTTTATCTGTCTAATATTTTTTTTAAATCGTTTTGTATACCTGCTGTAGATATTTTTGTTGTCAATAGTAGGTTTCAATCTTGAGGTCCACTAAAGGAGTCTCTTTCTCTTACTACATAGTTTTATGTCATTAGATACCCATTTATTCTTTTTATATGCTGAAATGGTTATCATTTTGAATGCAAAACATAAATTATAGAAGAGTTTAAAATCTTCCTTATAAGAATTTAAGATTAACTAAGATAAAAAACCTAACTGCAAAAACCTTTGATTCCCGAAAACATAAAAAAATTGACAGGACAGAGCATAATGGATGCAGTACGTCTATTACGAGTTGCCACTTTAAGTTTACATTATCGTTCGCGTAAAAAAATGTATTGGGATGACACATGCCATGACATGACATGACAATGGCAACTCGTGGTAGACGTACAGATAAAAACCCAGAAAATAGATGAAAGGGATGCCAAGATAGAGAAACTGATTGCCATCACACAGCTTTCCTCGTTATTCAAAAACTTGGAGTAGATGAGGTCAGGGAAAACAATCGTGTTTTAGACACGGAAAATTGACCTGGAACTGTCTGATGAGATAGCGGTTGGGTTAATGACTGTTTTCACTTGTCTTCGCAAGGAAGAGAATAACACAGCAGGGCATCAGCGCAATAAGGGATACACGGCTAAAATAATAATTATTATTAATATTACTATTCATTAAGTCTAAAGTGGAAGATATAAAAGCAAAAAAAGATATCGCCTAGCCCGTCGTGTGTTTCGAGTAAACCCGGGTTAATTTACTTGTTGCAACACCAATAGTACACTTGCTGTGATGATCCTCGTTGAAAGCATTTTTCGATGAAATTCGAACTGGTGTAATTAAATTTAGGGTTAGGGCTTCTGTTGCGGGATGCACTAGGGAAAGCAATATCCTGGGGACTCAGGGGTAAAAGAGATGACACAAAATATCTCTACCTTGTTGCGAGGAATGACTCAGAAGAAGCTCAGGGCCGATAGCTCAAGCGATCCATTTAGAGATGGAGGACAAATATCACTATAAACTCTCCGACGCATTGCTAAATAGCTTGCAGATTCTTCCTACGGCGCAAGAAAGATTAAATTGCTAAAGGAAGCCAGGGCTCCAGGAGCTATTGCACGGAATTAAGCGATATCCTTTTTTTGTCTACTACCCGTTCTACGCAAAAGATATACTTTCCATTACTCGTGATGATTTCTATGTGGCAGAGAAAACCTACAGGCTTCAAATGGAGTTTCTCGGTAGCTCCTATGCTCAAACTGTACACCTCACTTGCTAGCCAAGGAATGAACCTGCTAATCTAATCAGGAGCAGACAAATTCAAGACTTCAGAGGTGGTCTTCCACGCCATGTTCGAAACGTACTTGGAGGATCTAAATGTGCTGAACCAAGTCATAAGTAGCAGTGGTAATTGGCATCAAAGGCGTGAGCTAAGCTGTGATTTTAACAAACTATCCACTCAACTTCAGATAGATGTGCCATTGATCACCCTTAAGTACGTCTCGATGATGGCTCAATCCCTGCTCACGAAAAACTTGGGAATGTTCATCCGGTCGCAATGAGTAGACCTTAATTTTCTGGGTTCCTTAAAAGGACACAGACAAGAATTTCTCAACCATGTAACAACAGCTCAATTTGTTCCAGTTTAGGGCAATATAAAGGTTTACTGGACGAACAATTAGCTTACGGATAAGAGAAAAATATATAAGATTTTGGACTGTTATTATTTATTTTTAATGATTTTGGTAATAACCAACAGAGCGGAAATTTCGTTTGCAACATAAATAGTAATCATAATTATTTCTGCTTTTAGATTCTTTGTCCTGTTGTCATTTTTTAATTAAAGTAGACCATGCTAAGATGATTTATATGAAATACTAGCTTTCTCGCACGGCTTAGCCTGCGTGAATTTCATATCTGAAACATGTACATAACCTTTTCATAAATTGTAGCCTATGTGTTATTCTGATATAATATACACGGTGTCGGGTTTCATGTGGTCTAAACGAAAAGAGGTAAAAAATCAGCCTAATAAAAAAGTTCACTGTTTATTTATTTTTTGCAGAAAATAATTAGCCTGAGTTACAACTGTAGTGGTGTAATGAAAGGCCTATTAATTGTTCACATTCACAAAAAAATCAAGGTTCTAGTAATAATACTTTAGGAGAAATCATTAAAAAAATGCGTCATTTTGGGTACTAAGAAAAAAATTAGAAAAATGCTGTTTTCTCGAAAACTATAAATTTTCGCGTAACATACATGGGGGTCCCTAGAGTAGCCCCTGGACCCCTCTATCGATGGTTTTCGTTTGGACCACATGAAACCCGACACCGTGTATACTAGGGGTGTTCAATAAAAAGTGATAATGAGTATGAAGCAGTTATATACTATTTATTGTTATTTAATTTTTTGACATAATCACCTTTGAGGTTTTATACACTTGGTATATCGTTTTTCTAATCCTATCCTAAACAACACAACTTTAGCGATTTTCGCGTCTTTCCTGACGCAGTTTTTTATTGGTTCTGTGCATAAGGGCCCCGTAATAATGGCTCCATGATTCAGGTATTCAATCATTATCACCACCTAGCTGTCCCAGAAAAGAGAGAGCATAATATTACCGGCGGATGGAATTGCCTTAACTTCTTAGTAGTTGGAGATGACGGCCTCTTCCAAGTCATGGACTGTTGTTTCGTTTCTGGGTCATAATGGTGGAGCCAGTTACGAAGCGAGCCAATAATCGGTCAGGATCTTGTAGTAACAATTTCAAATTGATTTGATAAATCCGCAGTCTTGTTTGTTTATGCTCGTCTGTAAGCATTCTAGGCACCCAGCCCGCTGATACATTTTTATGCCCAAATGTTCATGTATAATACTATGGATACTTCCTATCGAAATCTTTAGTTCTTCAGCTACAAAACGAACAGTAACACGATGATCTGCCAAAGAGTTTTTTCAACTTTTTTATCATTTGTTCGGTAACTGCCGTCGTAGGGCGTCCCGAGCGCGGGCCTCACTTAAACTCGACACACCACCGCGCAACCGTAGAATACGGAGAAGCATTAACCCACATTAGGGGTACCTTTCAAGTCTAGATTTACTTGCTCAGTAGTAAATTATATTAGGCAAAGATATTTTATTACAGCGCGAATTTAAATTTTATTCATTTTGCGTACCACGCTCCGACACGATGAAAACAAATGACTTCTATTTTTAAAATAAAAACAGAAAGTCAATAATTTTTATTTTATTACATGACTGGGCTTTACCGGCCAGTATTTACTTTTTTGTTGTTCAAGGAGTTTATATGCCATTATTACTTTTTATTGAATACCCCTCGTAAGCTGTATTACTTCAAAGTTTCATCTAAATCCGTTCAGAAGTTTTTGCGTGAAAGAGTAACAAACATACACACGTACATCCTCACAAACTTTCGCATATAAAATATTAGTGAGAAGTATGATGAATCATTGAAATCAAGTCATGGCTGCAATTCATGCATTAAATTCGGCACCCAGATCGGTAATTGGGCGAATACAAAGTAAAAAATCAGAAACTGGTAATTTTTTATCATTTAATTATAATTCATTTTTCAATTAATTGATTCTATTATGAACACTGATTACTTATAATTGCTGTTATATAAGAATCGGCAGTCAAAATCGATGACAGCTGGTTTTTATGTGGATTTTAAGGTCTTTGCGTGAGTATAATAATAGGTCTTTACCTATGAAATTTCCGTTCTGCAATACTGGCCATTTCAAATCAAAAAATTTTTTGTTTGGCCAACATCAAATTAATTTTATTTTAAAAACATGGAATTCTTTTTCCAAAAGTAGACATTTGTTTGTTGATTATTATAACATTTTCATCGCTTTCAATCTTTTTCGTCATCATGAATACGTTAAAAATTCGAGTAATTATGGAATATGAGCACCGTCGTGGCAGCAACGCGGCACAAGCGGCACGCAACATCAACGAAGTTTATGGCGCTAACACTACAAACCAACGCACCACCTGGTGCTCGCTGGTTTGCTCGCTCCCGTTCTGGAAATTTCGACCTGAAAAATGAACCTCGCGGTCGTCCGAAGACTGGTCGACAATGACGAATTTAAGGCGATTGTGGAAGCTGATGATACACAATCTACGGCTGAATTAGCAGCAGCTTTCGACGTTAGCGTCAAAACAATATTAGTCCATTTTCGTCAAATTGGCAAGGTAAAAAAGCTCTGTTGCCTCCCGTCCAGCTCATTTCTTTAAGAAGGGCATCAATAAACTGCCACTGCGTTGGCAAAGATGCATTGACTGCATGGGTGATTACTTCGATTAATACAAATAAAAAATACATGAAAAAAAAATCGTTTAATTTTTTTCATACAAAACGGCAATTTCATAGGTAAAGAAAGACCTAATACGAGTACAACGAGTGGAATACCACTATTGTTATAAAACGATGAATAATCCTATAACATCGAGTCTTAATACTGCAAGAACAACCAAGGCATATATCATATTATTGAACTTGGCTATCATTTCACATTTGTTTTTGTTGGGATTGTTACTAAATAATTTATTTTTATCTGAAAAACGCAAAATTTGATCTATTTCATGACACATAATTTGTGCAATTAGAACACCCAGATTAGTTCTATCGGTATTTGAATCAAATTTCCTTTGTACAATGTGTAAGTAGTAATGAGGCGGGTAGATAAAGTAGTGATAGGGTGGGGCGTTTCCCAGCACTACACCCAGACCCGAGCCAATTTAGAAAATATTTTTCCTGAATTGGCCAGACCAGGAATCTGACCCGGACAACACGCAAGGTAAGGCGAGAAACCGTGTTACAGCCACGCTACACACAACGCCGATCGTGTATCCAAATATTAGGTATATGAGGTATGTGTGAAAATCTCGGTACATACTCAGTTATTTGAAATAAAAACGTGCCTTTATGATTCCTGATTAAAATCTCATAAAGATCGCTCACCACAGATTGAGGTGTAGCGACGTATCCAACAATAGTGCTAGCGAGCGGTACACCCTGAAATTCAGTCAAAACCTGCAAATGGTGTTAAAGGCATGAAAATCGGAACGATTGATCTTTAGCTCATACGAATCAATTTGACCCGTAGCACAGAAAAAAAGAAAAATAGGCGAGGAGTTATGGCGTAATCTTTGATTTGTATGCGAAAAAACAATTCTTTGCTCTGAAACCTATCGTGTGTGGTATCTAATGATAGGTATTTTGAGACAATTCTTAAAATATATCACATCGTTACCTTTTAGTTGCTTGAATGAAATGATATAAAAATTATTTTCAAAACACACGAAGTTAGTGCTCCTCCAGATATGATACGGTTGAATATTTTTTTGTTGAATATGTCGGAAATAACGCCTTTCCACAACCTGCTACCATCAAGTACTCAGCTATTTCGGGCATATAATGAGGCGTGGGTAAGCCTTGAGAAGATGATCATTGTTCTGAACACGGAAGGAAAGAGACCTAGAGGCCGATCACCAACGAGATGGTCTGATCAACTTTTCAAGATGCAGAAACACCGACGTTCTACACAAAAATGAGTGATGACACCATAACTAGCCCCTTTTTTCCTTTTCTTTTGTGCTACGGTCTTACCGTAATATTACCGTATCTATTTAAATTAAGATATCAATGACTGAATTCATGAATTGTTAATGATGACACAAGTAATTAGTTCGCATTCGATAATCAGCAGTTTCTATTTTTTTTTCCTAATCAGCTAAGTTTATTCAATTGAATAACTATAATTTACCACGACTCAGTCAACATCCTCAAATAATGATTATATTACAGTACGACTTAAAGAGCATATAACACTCCGTTTATGAAATGGGGCTCCCATAGGGAAAATTTGCTGTATGTAGAGAAGCCCCGCTCCCACTGCCAACATTTTTAACTTTTGACAAGTTTCTTTTTCATTGTGGGCAACGTGAGATAACGTGACCATACAAAAATAGTGTTGCGCAGCGGCATTCGAATTCATCGATAATGCAAAAAAATATTAAGGCACTCTTTCTCTTCTATTTCATGATAATTATGCTTTAGAAAACAGTATGGAAAGAGGAAAACAACTAAACAATTAAATCATTTATCATAAAACCATCTGTTTTATTTAATTATCGACACTTTCTATTTTGCAATACCTTGTTTTTCTGCGTTTTCACTGAAATGCTTGACAGAATGTTTAAGCGAATGGATTTTATGGGCACATTTACCAAGTATTCTTTCTCAAATACATACATACATATAAATAAAATGAAAATATGTTAAGTTCATTACAGGAAAATATTTGTTGGATTGAATGTGTATATTGCTATTTTTACAAAATCGATTTGGCACTTGTGATTCATTAACTCAATGTCATCCATGAGCAACTAGTTTCTTGTCGGATTATTCTCCGAACATTCCTGAACCGGCGGTAGAGTCACATTATGTTTTTATGCAGTGTGACCCGTTCGTAGTGTACCCAACAAACTTAAAGGCTGTAAACTAGCATTTAAATACATCGACAAAAAACAAAAAATAAGAGCGCGGAACTTACTATTGTAATTTTACAAAGGTGAAATTTTCTTTTCAAATTCTTATTTAATTTATTTACCTGTTGTTATTTTGTGGTTTAAGCTGTAAGCAGTAGATGTATACGATTTATATCCATATATAAACGATAAAAATGTTATACCTATCAGTCGTCGCAGAGGCTTGTGAATGTTTTTTCACTTCTCATGCTCTAAAAGTACGCTAATATAGCCCTACGAAGCGGGACTAAAGTGACCACTTTAGTCTCTAGGGAGTGAAAAGTAATTAGTTTTTTAATTTCCTGCATGTGACATATACAAACACAAACAGCCAGTAAATATACTATCATCTGTGGAGTGTGGACCGTCTTCATTGCGAACATGTTGAGAGTTTGTAGTTCCATGGTTTGTCAGCGAAGAAGGTGGCGCCATGTGTTTTAAATTTTTTGTGATTTTCATTTCACTAAGTAATATTTATTAAATGCTTTTGTACTCAATTGACTATTTTTCGCACACTCAAAGTGAAAAGTACAGTTTGCACCTCGAGCATAAACGCCAACTTATTATATCCTCGGTTTCATTGACTGCATCGCACGCTCTGGAGTCAAACCACCTCTGGTATATTATGGCAACGTTTAGTCCCTCGATATAAAATATACTATTTTAACATTGCTTTCCAAACACAAACAAACCCTTCCAGTAAGTAACCATTTCATCTTCCATCTTCAAAGCCTTGCCTAAAAAACAAAAACGGGAGATGGTTATTTGATTCCAGTCACGTCTAAGCTTTAGCTTATCTGTTGTAGAGAAATCAACGAAGCAGCGCTTTGAGAAAATGACTAGTTTCTACAAAGATAAGTTTAAGATAAGATAAGATAACTTTTTAAGATAAGTTTATCTTTTAATGATTTTGTGTTCTGTTGCTGTTATGTCATATTTTACGCTTGGAATAAAACAATGTAAGAATTAAGACGGGTTCCTGAATTTTCATCCAATAATAAAAAAAACCCTAATCCCGTTGGCCAGCTACAACTTATCCCCGTAGTTTTTTTTCTATAAAGGAATTATTTCCAAGATGATAAAATATCAAAATAAAGTATATAAATATCGTTTTGTAATGATTTAACTACCTTAACTAACTCTGTAGCCACGAAGCACCACCAAAATCGAATATTTATTTAACGAATCTTGTGCTTATTGCACTAGCAACTTGGGCACTTTATACAAAGTCAGATTCGGAATCATGCCATTTGAGAGAAAATTGGAGTTTCAAGACGGTATTTGTAAAAGTTCAGCACCAATCTGAAATCTTTCGTTCCAGGAATAGCCGTCGGCCTTGATTTAAGTTTTTGCAATTTTTATTTCTGCTGAGGAACAAGATTTTATTAGAGTTACAACGCTCTAGGATGATCTCCCGATGGAGTTCATCATGATTGGACAATCTTTCGATTTGAGAGATTCAGGGATTTCAAGATTTGATTTTGTCTGAGATAAAATTTACTAAACACAAACGTATTTACAATAAATTGATAAATAATATTTTTCGTTTGCATTTGATATTGCCAACGCTGCCTCGTCCGTCTGTGTATCTGTCACAGGCATCTCTCCCCTTATCGAAATTAAATAAGGTTTTTTAACTGAAAGAAACGTATTATGGCCCAGAGCCAAGAAACATAAGTTTTTTAAAATAAGCAAATAAGTGAAGTTTGAACAGGTTTTGAAGAAAACAAGTAGGTCACTGTATTAGGTTCATAGTCATCTTTGAAGTGTGTTCATTTACCAACCATGATCTTCATGCATAGTTTTATGCACACAACAATAGAGCAAAAATTTGAGTTGAATTTGAATTCAATGAAATAATCAAGAAATTCTTTCAAAAATAAAACGTCGTCGATCCACCCCCAGCAAACGCTATCAAAAAGATGTCGAGCATGTATTAGGGCACAAGGGAAGCAATTCGGGCCTCTTTGGTGATTTATTGTATTTTTTTTTTAAAGTTAAGTCCTCCTTTTTTTTACCATCACCTTAACCCTCAAGGTTAAATTACAGAGCATTTTTGCATTTTACTTTTCACAATCTGTTTTACAATAATTTGCGTAAATAAGTAGCCATTACTTACTCTCCTAATGGTTTTGTCAAATTACGTTACTTACATTTTCAACAAAATCTGCTCTTCTGGGACTAGAATTCCATTTTTTTCTTATTTTTTAACGCACAAGTGTTGTATCTTTCCAAAATCACCATTAATATTTTAAGCATATTGTACAAAACTCTCACATACATTTTTTTTCACCATTTTAGGTTAAAGTTAAGAGATAAGAAAATCATTTTGCGAAAATTTCAACAAAAAATTGTTTTTCTTGAAAACATTAATGTTTTTGATAAAAAAAGACTTATCAATGAGCAGAGTATTTATTTACGATTTATTTGATAAAAAAATACTGGAAAAGGAATTTTTCATTGAGATATGCTAAAAAAACTGTTTCAAAGTCGAGATTTTTCGATATTTCGTAAATTTTTTAATAACATTAAAACCGTAAAATTTCGCTGAACATATATTGAGTTATTTTGGTAGTTATTGGTCCCTGCTATCACCCCCTGCAGTGTGTCGTCCTATTTCCTGGACACCCTACCCTGTATATGCGAGAACAGACCTCGTCCAATTAATCAAAGAGCTTTTTCACGGAAAATAAGTAACACAATAGACTGGAAAAGTTGCGATTTTTTAACAAGCTCTGACGAAGCCATATCATAAAAAACTTTCGTTTCGCTAAATGCTAAAATGAACCAACTATTATTGAGGGCACAAAACGAAACCATATAAAAATTCAAAAGCTAACAAGCTCGAAGTTTTATTTTTTAATTAACATTTTTCATGCCCTTTGTGTTTATTGTAAGGAATATACGTTATAATTCATCAGCATTGCCGGCCCTTATTTTCATTAGCATTTAGAATTTCTTTTTCCCCAGATGTTCCTTGGTAACAAGTTTATTTTGATCGTCATCATTTATATGACATTGATAACAATTTTTTTCTGAAAGGATTGTTTAAAAAATACCGAAATACACTTGATACGCATTCACCTGTTTATTTTATCAAAGGGGCGAACGTTTTGCATACTAGGGCAGCTCACGCGTAACCCTTTCTCAACACAAAGAAAGTACTGTCGGTTGTCCGCCTGGTCGCTAATTTATTCTCAAGGAAAGCTATAATAGCAGGAATAACAATAACTACAAGTTTTACAAAGTACTGTGTACTATAATTACGTACATAACAGTTTACTGGTGCGAATAATATTATTTATACCACATTGAATTACCTAACTGAAAAATATTGCAGAAGTTTATGGGCTAAAATTTCTAAAAACTCCTTATAACTTCTCAAACATAATATACAAGGTTTTATCTGCGATAACCCTAAACTATTCACAATGGACGAAAAGGAAATAGGCCTTTTCACTGCAGAAACATTTGGAGCCCTGAATAATAGGACAACACAGTAAAAGCTCTCCTTTATTCATTCATGCTCTTTATTCGTACTAGGTAAGCGATGACAAAACCCATACAATGGCAGAGAATGCAATTATTTTCATCTTGAACAAAAGAGCTGCCTAAATGAGCAGTAATTGCTGCTGCACTGTTCTTCTTAATTGATACAATGCACCCCGCAGCCTCAACTTCAACAGTGTAACTTCGAAAAATTAGTGCGCTTATAAATAACGTTTCGTCTCTTTAAAACTTCAAAATATTGTGCATTATTGTAGTATACATCTTAACTATAATTTAATCCGAACCTGCCTTTAGCGCCGGAGGTCGTAAATTCGATCCCCACCCATTAGACCCGCAGCGCTGCGTTTTGAGGTTTCGAAAATAGTAAAGTTCTTGCTTTTTGGGATGTAGTTTCAGAATCCTTTGTCTAACCTAATACTTTAATTTGTGTCATTTTAGGTAGTCGCATAGGTAGAAATTTAGGTATTTGTCAATTCGGTCAGTATTGGACGAAAAAAAAATTAGAGATGAAAATTTTACTTTCATGATGATAACGAAGTAGTAACTGATGTGCAGAGGCATTTTGTGTTAACTAATACCTAACATGTCGCTCGACTAGCTCTAAAAGAATATTACTGTTGGTTAAATATGTGTTATGCGTTTTAGAATGCTAATATCTGTCATACAACATATTTTGTGTCGAATTTATCCACGACATGAGTATTTTTTTTTTACAACTCTCTGTACAAGCCACAAAAGAAAATGCAAGTTACTAAAATTTACGTGTTTTTATTTTTTTGTTGTAATTAGAACACTAAATTCTTAATTTGTGTCATTTTTATCTACAAAATCTTATTATTTTAAAAAGTCAGCTTTGTTCGAACGAACGGCGCGAGAGTTGTAACTGTTGTTACATACTGACCTTAAGACAGTTTGCGCTGGAGGAAGATGTCTCAAATTAGGTTTGCACACTCCGCAGGCTATACAAGATATGATACTATAAAGATTTTAAGCTTTAAATTAATTTTGGCAGTTTAATTTTGAATAAAAAGTATGGCATACAAATAGTCGAATTGCTGAGATCGGACTCAAAACGCAAAAATAAGCTCTTTAGGTACGATTCTATCTACAGGCAGGAAATAAGCAAGATTAGAATTTTTGAAACTTATGACCTCAAAATAGCCTAGCGCTACGGGTCTATGTAGACCCGTATGTGCCCAACATTCATTTTTGTGTCGATTCGTCCGGCTGGCGTTCTGTACGTCTTCCACGAGTTGCCACTTTAGATTTACGTCAACGTTCGCGTAATAAATTGTTTCGGGATTTGACATTGTCATGTCACATGACAATGTTGAATCCCAATTCAAATTTTTACGCGAACGATAACATACATTTAAATTGGCAACTCGTGGTAGACGTACTGGTGATAAATGAGAAGGTGTTAGATTTTCTTAATCCTAAAGCATAAGCAATTCGGTGGGAGTTGACAATAGCTTCGGCTTCAAGTTATGAAGCTTGCAAAAATTCCTCTTTTGAGATTCGCTCTCATAAAGTGCACTCAGAGCCTCTTCAATTGCATGTACTAAAGCACTCCAAACATCTCTCGAAAATAGTTGGAGATAGTCGGAGGTTTAAATCGATTATCATTACCCGTAATTATATCGCCCATTGCAGCATTTGGATGAATAAAAAATTATTGGCGATTGAATTCAATTATTTCAGCAGCCCATGAGCTCCGCCGAAAGCAATACCGCTGTCAGAAAATATGGTATCGGGAAGGCCTCTTCTGGCCATAAATCTTATGATTCTGCTGAATCAAGATTCTGACTGTGAACGAGCTTTCGATTCACAGCTCTCAAATTCAGGCGAGTATAAAACGTGACGGTAGTAAAAACTATTCACTGTAATCGACATCGGTAAAAGGGAAGCAGCGTCAAGGATGGTCATCTATTATTGGCTAAAATTTGCGAATTCAATAGAAACAACCTCAGATTAGTTAAAGGTATCCATAATATGCTTAGACGTCCAAGTGTACTTGTTTGTAGTTTCTTGCCCCGCATAAACTTTTAAGACGATAAAAGTTATTAATGCTTTTTAGGTAGTTCACTGTGTGGCGAAATCCCCGCTGCAGGCCAGCAATACAGGGGCCGGAGCGCCGGTATGCGTCAGTTATTGTAAAGGGTAAAAGTATAGGTAGGAAGAAACTCGATACACGGGTTCCTGTTACATAATAACTGTTTATAATTGGTTAATTAAAGTACTTAAAATTATCACCATCGCTTAATTTAAACTTATACTGGTAATCTGGTAAAATGCACGCAAGCTCTTTTCAGTACAATGGTTTTGGTAGGAATGCCTCAAAATGCTGAACAGGTAAAGTGGAACGATAAATTAAATTATGAAAGGACAGGAACAGAATACTATTGATGGCCAGTAAGTTAAACTATGAAGTTTCCAGGTATCGTGGAGTTTCTTACGTCCATGAGACTGGAACGAAACGGCATCGTTACAACTGGATTACCATACGCCCAGAACGACTAGCCGAACATTATCTGCGCAATGATTGCACCAATACAGAGTCTCAAATGTATTGGTGCAACAAATGCAACAAGTCAGATATCAACAGAGCTGCCAACACTATTAAACAGTTAGAGGACGAGAATGCTAAGCTCCAAGCTGAAATGGTTTGACTTAATGGCCGCCTCACAGGCATTGAGAAGATGTCCCGTAGCTGTAATATAGAATTGCAAGCAGTTCCTGAGCGTAAAAGCGAGAACGTCATAAGCCTATTTAAAAAGCTATGTGAGGTGGTCAATGTTCCAATGGACGATGCACACATCAGCGCTTGCCGTAGGGTGGCTAAACAAGACGCTGCTTCCAGCAGGCCGCGTAACATTGTCGTTACTCTTCCATCGCCGAGAATTAGAGACTTGGTACTGTCGGCCACGCAGCGATACAACAAAGCCCACCCTGGGGGTGGTTTGGTTTCCTCGGACCTCGACATCGCTGGTGAAACGTGTAGAATTTTCGTTACTGAACATATGTCACTGGGACAAAAATCGCTGCATGCCGCGACACGGATAGCAGCCAAAGAACGTAAATACAGTTTTGTGTGGGTCAAGCATGGACAGATCTACGTACGCAAAGGCGAGTCATCGGGCTGCATTCTTATTAAGAACGTAGAGTGTCTTAATAAGCTCAATTAGATGGTTTTAATTTTTTTTGCTTGTTTCTCATATTTGGTATTAAGTAAATCCTAGTATCTATCTTATCCTCTTACACCTACTAGTCCCCAAGATTGTAAAGCCCTTTTACTATTAGAAACCGTCAAAATGTGTAATTTGTTTTAATTCAACAATATTCCCAATAACAGCAACCGCTATTTAGACCTGGTAATTTCAGCACTTCCTCCTTCCTCTGTTTCTGTCACTGAAACTGAGCCTTTATGTAGAGTGGAACGTCATCATCTGGCATATTGTGTCGAAATTTCTGATCTAAAAAATTGTAAACCAATTAGACCTCACCACAAGAAACGTTATAATTTTAATAAATGCAATTATCCTGGCCTAAAGGCAGACATAAGGTGCGTCGATTGCGGATATATGCTGTCGTCTGAGGATGTCAATGAATGCGTCGATACATTTTACTCAAAAATCAATGATCTTATATCGGTCCATACGCCTATTAAAAAAAATACCTCTAACAAATACCCCCGGGTGGTATAGTCAAGGACTGATACGCTGCATGAAGGAGAAAAATAAGTATCATAGACGTTACAAAAAGTTTCACAACCCTACGGAATAATGACAGTTTCTCTATGCATCGCGCTCGTAGTAACGCTCTTATCGTGGAATGCCATGGAGCGTTTTTGTCGTCGATTGAGGAATCTTAACAGGACGACCCTAAGGTTTTCTGGCGCTATGTAAATGACAGAAAGGCTAGAGTCACGATTCCCCACACAATGACTTATGATGGCAAAACATTATCCGATGGTCAGGGCATCTCTGAGCTTATTTCGGAGTACTTTGGATTAGTATTTGATAGGACTCCCGTCAAATTTGCCGAATCCGATTGATTTTCTGAACCTACCTTCCACTTTTCACTTCACTCTGCATAACTTTGAGTTTACAAAAAAGGATGTAGCGCTCAAAACTGGATGCACGGAAAGGTTCAGGACCAGACGGTTTCCCACCAAAATTTTTGAAATGTTACGCGGATGAACTTTCCTTACCACTATCTATGTTATTTAATGAAGCGATTGCATCTGGGGTGTTTCCCACTCGTTGGAAGATGGCCAGTATTATCCCTATTTATAAATGGGTCATAGGTCATCATGTTCAAACTATCGACCCATAAGTATCCTTTCCTGCATCGCTATGCTCTCTTTGAAAAGTTAGTATGTGGACCCCTCTACGATCATCTGAGCAGCTACATATCTGATAGACAGCACGGATTCGTTAGAAAAAGGTCAACTTTATGCAATCTTTTGAAGTTTAAAAACTATTTATGTCATGTATTTGATTCTGGAGGGCAAGTTGATGCTGTCCATCTTGATTTTAGCAACAATTCGATCAGGTTGATCACTTTCTGCTCGGTCATAAGCTTTCTCATTACGGTATTCATAGTTGTCTGTTGAGATGGATTATATCTTACTTGAGTAATAGAACTCAACTAGTTACTGTAAAGGGTTACGCTTCCTCTCTCATATCTGTACCTTCCGGAGTTCCACAGGGCTCACATCTTGGGCCACTTCTATTTGTAATTTTTATAAACGATTTGGTTAATCTTCTGACATGTCCATCTCTCCTCTATGGCGACGATTTGAAAATTTACACGGATATCAGTGATATGACACAGAGCACTGCGCTTTAAAATGATCTGAAGATTATTTCTGATTTGTGTTCTTACAAAAGAATGAATATTAACGCAAGCAAAAGCTGTGTCATCTCTTTCAACAGGAAAAAGAGTAGTTCAGCCGTATATTATTCAGGACAAGATACTAGGCAGAAAGGAGATTGTTAAGGATTTGGGTGTTTCATTTGATGATCAATTAACCTTCAAGCCTCATCATGATCATATTCTGAAAAAGAGTTACAAACTATTGGGATTTATAATGCGAACAACCAAGGCTTTTCGAATACCCCTTAGTATCTTGTGCCTGTTTTTTAGCTTGGTTGGAAGTGTTTTAGAGTATTGTTGTCCGATTTGGTCCCCATATTATGGTGTCCATATCGACAGCATCGAGAGAGTGCAGAGGAAGTGCTTAAGATTTATTTCACGTAAATTCAATTATGGACGTTCGCTCAGAGACTACAGGGGGAGGCTTTTAAAGTTTGACCTGATACCATTGCAGACTCGTCGTAAAAGATATGACTTGCTTTGTCTTCACAAGATAGTGCATTCAGCTACTGGTGCCCTGGATTTGCTCTCTTCCCTCAACTTTAATACTCGGTATAGATCGCTTCACCCGAACATTTTTGCAATGCAAGTGTATAAGAACAACATCTACTTTTTCAATCCCATGGTCAGAATGTGCATAACGTACAATGATGTCGTCCGTAGTGGCGGATGCGTATTTAATAACAGATTTTCCCAGTACAAAAGAGCAGTCTCTAATTTTCTTAAAACCGAGCAGTCCTCGACTGTACACAAATAATGTAGGATATTTATATGTATATTAAAAATTTGTAGTTAAAATCAAAATTGTTTAACCCTCGTTGTAGATGTAAACCTATGTATAACCTATCATGATGTGTGTGCTATTTAAGGATTACGGTCTAGTTATTATAAGTTGATATGTATTCTTGGTTGTGTAATGGCTGTGATCTGTCTGCATATATATAAATAAATAAATAAATGCGCAGATACACAAACTCCGAAATAATATAAACAGTGAAATTATTTCAGAAATTGGTGTTTGTCATTTCATTGCTCAATAATACGTCTTATTTTTATTATAATAGTTCATTTTTTATAAATGAATGTCGCTACTACGTAAAAGTGTCTCTGTCATGATACACTAATGTGTATATGTAATGATGATTCATTCTCTGATCTATTTTAGCATAAACCACGCATTGCTAATGTTTAATTCAACACTAAATCCATAATTTGGCAGCAACTGGAATATTTATTCATTGTAGTGTTTCATTAATCTGTAGATCCAACGAACAAACTCAGGCTCCACTCGTCGTGATTAATATGATTGGGGCAGATTAATAAACGTTTTATTATAAAGCACGAAAAGATAGACAAGTAGGTTAGTTGAAATGCTATGAGTACTAATCGGATTTTAAGAGGAAGACGAAGATCAAACAGAGGAGTTTTTAAAAAAAGGCGCTGTTTCGCAGATCACGGTAAACAGTGATTTGACAAAAAGTACCATCTAACGCATACCCTGGAAGAGCTGAAGGCCGGTGATTCATATTTTACGGCTGAAAGGATTTTTCAGTTTTTTTCCAAATAATGGATGTCTAAACAACTGCAGTGTATTGTGGCAAGGATAGTACAATTTGTGGATATTGCCAATGAAGAGGGCTGCTGCGGCGTACTCATAAACAGGCATTGCTGGTCGCCAGACAGTGGCAAAAGACGACTGCTTCTTTCAGTCTGAGGCCACGTTGAAGACCGACACGGTACAATCCTAATAGGTTGGGTAAAAAGTTTCTTCGCATTTTGCGAGAAAATTCAAAATATTTTTAAATATAGTTTATTTACATTTAACTAAAGTATGTAGGTGCCATTTTGTTCGATTCCTTTTTGCCATCTTGTAGGTAGGGACATGATCCAATTGCTATAGGAATTTTGAGGCTTCTGATAAAAATACCACGACAAGTGGTTTTGGCAGTCCTCTCGTAATGTTAACTTGACACTGCCTAAAGAATTCTGAAGAGCCGAAACAGGTGGAAATCTGAAGGTGCAAGGTCTGGACCATACGGCAAATGCATTACCACCTCCCAGCCAAACTATCTTAATTTTTGCTGAGTGCCTAAAGATGTGTGAGGTCTAACGTTATCATGATGAAAAACCACACCCTTTCTGTTGATTAATTACGGGCGCTTTCTCTCAACTTCTTGCTTTTATCTCATCAGTCGTTCGCAGTAGAGTTCAGAATCGATAGTCCTGCCTGGTGGTAACAGCTCATAATGAATAATGCTCTTCCAATCCCACTACACACACAGCATCACCTTGTTGCGAGTTAACCCGGGTTTCGCCACAGTCTGTGAAGCCTGACCGGTCTAAGACCACGACCTTTTTCGAACGTTCTTGTCGAACGCGATTCACTTTTCATCACCGGTTATCAGCTTGTTCAAAAATGGTTCGATTTCATTATGTTGTAATGAAGAATCACAAATAAGTACACGGTTCATTAGGTTTCTTTCAGTAAGCTTGTGAGGTAACCAAATATCGAGCTTTTTTGTGTACCCAGTTTTTTTCAAATGCGCCAAAACTGTTTTTTGGTCAATTCTCAGTTCTTCAGCTACGTCGTAAGTACTGATATGCCGATCTTGCTCCACTTTTGCAAAAATAGCATCCATTTTATCCGTAATAGGGCGACCAGAGCGACGTGCGACCAGAACGACGATCTTTGGCATCATAATTTCCGGATTGAAAACGCTTAAACCAAATTCGTGCTACACTCACAGACATTGCACTAGGTCCATAAACATCGCAAATTTTTTTCGCGACTTGCGTTGCATGTTTACCTTTTTTGTAGTAAAATTTTAAAATGTATCGAATTTCTTCATTAGATTCACTCATCTTGACAATAAGAAAAACAAATGAAAATCACACATTTTCTATAATTCGAATATGGAATTAATGATCTTCTTTAAAATTTAAGCTTTTAATGATACCAAAACCAGCCAGATAAAAATAGTATAGCCACAGAGATTTTATTACAAGTTACATACTATATGCGAAAATACTTTTTACCCAACCTAATATTTCAACACTTTCTCCTTAATCGTAGTTTTTTTTCATATTTCTCAACTATCAAATTAAGTAATTTGCAAGCTGGTAAAAACCTTCGGTTTCGATAGGCCTGTCGAGGAGACCGGCATACAAAAAATAAACAAGTTTTTTTCCCGTTTTGTATTTATTTTAGACTGTTAAATTCAATTATTATTTAAAAAAAAAATTTATCTATTAGTGAACAAAGCGGATTTTTTAGAGTCATTCAGTATTCTTAACTAGTTACTCTTTAGTTTAAATTAATACATCAATTTTATTAAAAACTTTAGTAGAAACTTCGTCTGGCTCCAATGTTTTTCCAGAATTGGATAGTGCACGTCATACATTAGGCAATGTGCTCACAATTGTCATGTTCTGATCATGCTCATTTTAGGTAATAATATTATGTATATGCGCAGTAACTTGCATCTTTAAAAAAAACAGTGAAACTCATAAACGAAATACCAGATATAGAAACAAACTTATTCACATAAGGTATGTCTTAGATTACATAAGGTAGAAAAAATCATTTGTGGGTCAATCTGTAAAATACGCGTACATAAGACGGATACCAGTAGCTTCGTGTACATGGGTGACTCGCTAAAATATTGAGTATAATATTAAAATAGTAAAGTATAGTCACCAGCGGCCCGCCCCAGCTTCGCAAGAGTATTTATCAAAAAAATAAAAATTATATCGCCTATATTGTGATTGATGTGTGGAATTCTAATAGTAAAATATTTATTCAAATGGGTTCAGTAGTTTTGGAGCCTATTCAATGAAAACACACAAACAATCATATCTTTCATCTTTATAATTTCTTTTGGAAGAACTTTCAAAATATTTAAGTATATGAAAACAACGCGGTCAAAATATTTATTTACACGTTGTTCAAACCGTCAAACGCCAAGTAATAGCGAATTAAAACTGATTACTTATATAATATACTAGCGACCCGACTTCGCTCAAGCTGACCTGTACTCAAGCCTGCTGGCTCCCGCCGAACGCGGACCCTACTGGGTTCTTAACCACGTCCCACCTAAAAGGTCAATCCACTGCAGCATCTGGCGGTGCGGCCTCGCCGAGCCGCAGCGCACAGGGGGGGGGGGGCAGCCGCGGATCACTGACCCCCCTCCAAACGGTTGTTCACTGCGGCCCCCACCCCGCACCCTAAGGCGCTGCGCCCGGGGGCGCCCCTTTATGCGGGCAGTGGTAGGCAGGCAGGCACCATACTACCACCACGCCCGGTGAAAGGCAGTGGGTGGGTGGGAAGTCCACCACACCGCCACGCCTGAGCCGGTTTCCCAGTTTCCCGAACAAAGAGGTTTCCCGGTGGTTCCCAGCTGCCACCAGTACTGAGCCCCACCGCCACGACAAGGCGAAGGCTCATGGGGGGGGGACCTAATACGTCACCAAACTCAACCTACTTCTACCTCCTACTCCGTACAATTGAATAATGGACTATGTCTGCCTAAGACAGTGCCCAAAATTAGTGGGATACCAAGAGGAAGGGATGAAATAGGTAGACTGCGAGCTATAAGATTAGCTAACCACTTTTGCAGACACTGATTCATTTATTCCGATTCATCCAAAACAGACCTGAAGTGTTAAGAGTTTTGAAAAAGGCGATGTATTCTTCATCACGGTTAACCCCTTACTACGCTGTTTTGAACTTAAAGGCGAACTACAAAAGTACATCTTGAACCAAACATAGTATTGCCGGTCCACCTGGACCTGTTACTTTGAAAATTCTCAAGAAAGTCAGATTTTCAGTACAGTTAACTGTAAAGGTAAAATAGACGGCATTGTCTGATGATACAATTAACAAATTATAAAACCGTTTTTTGGAAATTATATGAAAAAATAAATAAAATAAATAAATATCTGGGACAAATTATACCAAACTAAGCTGAGCTGTATAATGGGTGTCACAGACTGATAAACATACTTAAATAAATAAAATTTCTCACTTAAATAAATAATATTTCTAAATCCATATCTAAATAGATAATAACACGCAGACACACAACAAACACAAATGTTCGTCACATTATTGTTGTCAAGGGTGAGGAATCAAACCCATATATTTCTTCGTTTAAATTTTGCAAAACAAACCTGCTGTAAAAACCAAGAACCATTATATATTTTGGTAATAGTCACCAAAATATGAATGGTTTATAGCAAACCGTGACTTTCGTCACCAAAAAATGTTGGACGAAAGAGCCCGCAAAGTAATCACAATTTGAAGTCACCAAATGAATGCTAAAATCGGTGTTTGCCGCAGTCCGTGTCTCCAATGTCCAATTCAAGGAAATCCTAGCAACATTTCTGCAGAGGTGTTTCGAGTTAGACGAACAGTGTGTCATGTCAGTCAGTAAGTAGGTACCTAAGAATTTAGTTCTGCCTACTGTTCTTTACACATAAGATAATGAATTTAAAAGTTTTAGGTAATGTGTTGGTTGGTGTGTTGCTTGTTTGTTTATGAGGGGTGCACCAGACGCGCGTTTAGTACTTATAGTCAGTTCCCTGGTCGGTGTGACGTCATTAAGCGCAAAACGAAAGACAATTGCGTTTTTAAAAGCTGATAAAAGTTGTATTGATTCGGCAGTTAACAATCGTATTGTGTTGGGTGCAGCGTGAAGTAGCGGTTGTGAGCGGTAGCGGAGGAGGCGCGAGAGTGCTCGGCCTTAAGCGGGAGCGGGCGCGAGCGCGGGCTGAAGCATTAGCACAGGCAACTTCGCACCAACACGGCAGTCGGTCCGAAAGAGACGTGCGACGCGGCCGCATCCGCCGCGCCCTCGCGAAAAATATACGAGTACACCTACAATATACACAATATACTCGATACCTTGACTTTTGCATTCATCCACTGATTGAATCTCACCTACTTAACACAATACAACCGACACGTAATCACTAGGTAAAAGTATTGGACACCTGTTACAGTGTAGGTATTTACAAACAAAATGTGTTCTCCGAGAGAAATTTAACCAACTTACTCCGATCATTCTTTTTCACGACTAAGCTGTCGTTAGCCTTATTTTTATTTGTCTGTCAGATTTAACAAAATCGGTTTTGTTAAGTATTGACGATTGACGCGATTTTGAGTGCGATTGTAAAGAAAAACTAAGTTGTACATAAATCACTAATAGAGTTAAAGAACACTAATAGTTACACTATAATTTCCTAAAGGTTTGGTTGCTCTTTGTGTCATATAACCATAGATATTAAAGTATCTATGCATTTGCTTTTAAGCTTTTAAGTTAATTAATGTGTGATGTGACTTTAACCAACAGTCATATTAGAGTAATGGAGGTTAGTAACACTTTTCAAGGTTAAATAACTTCATAATTATTATTTCAGTAAATTCGCCCTAAGGATAGGACAATTTTTTTGAATCTGAATGACTGACACAAAAATTAAATATTATATGTATTGTTGTTGGTTCATAATATACTCACATGACAAAATAATACAAAAAACCATACAAACCACCAAAATGAATGCTAACTAAAAACAAAAATAGTTTGTGAATGTACCGTAAAACGGTTAAACAGTAAACCGTTTTACTTGGGCGTTATAAAACAAATTCGAGCCACTAAGAAATAAAACACGAGGAACGTCTTCATCTTAAGGTCGATTAAGGCTCGTTAAGAGTTAATAAGTGAATTTCGGAAGCTGCTTCACTAACCAGCTCGTCGAAGCTCGACACGAGCTACTTGAGTAATCGTGATTGCTGACATGCCGCTGTGAAGACGCACCGCAGCATGGCTTCTATCAGCAGATACAACTCCTATAACTGCCTAACTGGCTGGGACAGTTATGATAAGATCCCGAGGTAATATCTTTCATACTTTTTTATATTAAAGAGAGAGCAAACTTGAGGGGCACCTGGTAGGAAGAAATCACCTCCACCCATGAACAACTGCTACACCTCAGGTCTCGTCGATAAGTTGTTTCTGCGATGCGATACTTTGAAGTTTTTCAACACAAGGAACTTTGATTCGTTAAGGGTAAACCGATAAACATGAAGATGGCAGATGGGAGCATGCTTAGCCTGAATCTAGAAAGTTACTGGTTCGCAGATAGGGCAAAAATAGTTGCAGTTTCTTGCTAGCTTTTTCGTACCTAATTAGGAAATGCAGCCGCAAACATAATTTCATTTACAGTGGTAATTGCTCTTTACTCGTAGATACAGAAAAAACAGTATAAGGCATACATATTTCTGAAAGACGCATGAAAGCATGGTTAATTATGAAATGAAAAATCTGTTCTCATGCGATAACGGACAGAGCGACACTCTTAGAGTTGGCTCCTCGAAGTCGAGTTGGGTATAAATACCAAATGTATAGTCATGACGTGCATTTAGTAGGTACATACATAGATTTTGTACATTTATTCATTAAACTATTGAATACTTAAGGTACCGAAAATGATTTAAAATAAACGCATACAATGCCAGGCCTAATTAAAGTAATGTGTGAAATTATTTGTCAACGATTATTTCATACATGAAGGAGTTTGAACCTTTGTGGCATAGGTCACTAGCCTCCATTTCGCTTTTTCTCGATGTTTTCGCGCACGATAAGAGTAGTTTATATGTATAGAATACACATAAATAAACAATAAATGTCCTATAATATGGTACCCTAAAGTGTCACGTTTCCGAGTTATTTGAAAGTAAAGATCGATATGAAAATGGTGATGTTGATTAAAATGGGTAGTATTAAACTGCAAATCAAAAAAATCTTCCTCTTGTATGAAATAAAAATCCAAATACTAATCAAAAATACAGATTGCAAAGCAAAATAGCTACCTCAAAATTTTAATATTTAGGCAACAGTTTATGTTCGTGACTCATTACTGTGAAGCATTTTTATTAACGTAGATATACCTAATAATTACTAACGTACAGTAAACTATTAACACTTTTTTTATTAAACAGAGGGTCTATTTTTTATCGTATACTGCAGTTTAAATGAATAAAACATTTTTTTATTTGAAAAAATAAGCTAATTATTAATTAATTAGGACACAATGAGAACAACAATAAAATTATAAAATCACAGACAAATTGACTTTCTGTAGATTTATTGAATAATGAGAGTAGGACTTCACTAGGCTGGACGTCCGTGCCTCCTTTACTGGCCAAAAGGTATATTTTTGGCCTCTACTGGTGGTGTTACGAACTTGAGCCGTATTGCAAGCCCAATGACATGCTTGCAGATATATTTCTTAAAAATTAGGGGCAGGTACACAATTAGGGGTAGGTATTTACCGCTCATCCAGGCGATTTCGTGTTTTCCTTAAACTCATCGAGTGTCCCAATTTTGACCAAATGGGGACTTACTTGCCGTTGAGCTTGCCACTGTATAAGTGTTGTGTTCGGAGTCTGATTCTAAGATATCAACGTTCGTGACACTTTGTGCCCATTAATATGCATCAGTCCAATCGTTTAGTTCTAACGGAGGTACATTTTGAAATGTCTCTGGTTTATGGTTTTCGGACCATTCCTTGACTATATTCGTGGCAATTGTCAAAAACCGAGACAGTGAAAGCCATTCTCGGGAAGTGTGGCTGTCTTTAATACTTCTATTGAACGACTCTAGCGCGTTGTTTGTCTCTGGAGACCCTTCAGCTGAGCCGAGATACCAATTTGGATTGAGGGATTCCTGTTTAAAATATGTTATGAAACTTTGCTCGTGGGAGTGTTTATTTAAAAACGCTGCTAGCGCTTGATCGAATAAGGCAGGAGAAGTTGCTGAATGTAATATGTCAATATGTTCATTATAGCTTCCTGATTTTTTTCGGAACCTTTCGGATTTTTTCCTTTTTTCAATACTTTTTTCATATTTTTAATGGAGAGCGCCCAACACATTTTAATGGTTACCTCAGTGCCAAATACTTCTTGGAAAGCATTTTGAATACTTCTAGCTGCGTAACAAATAAGCGCCTCAGGTTTTTTAGAATGGGCGTGAAGGTTAAAAACGGTTTTCTGGAGCGTTTCAAATAACATTTCGAAATCTTCTTTACACTCTGATGTACAAATTGCCATACAAAGAGGATGAAATCGCCTTGCTTTGTCGGTTGTCTCCACCACTAGCACTGGGAAGCCCTGCAAGATGAGCTTGTATGTGGCATCTGCATGTAAGTTCGTTGCCAATGTAACAAATTTCAATAAAGACTTAGTTGCGATCGCAAAACGGAACATAGGATTTTCACCTTAATTCACATAGTTATAAATGACATAAGGTTCATCATCATCCTCGGGTATTTGTGATTTAGTGATTAGCCATTGTTCCAATTCTCCTTAACTGATTGTAGAAGGGTCATGAACAACTCGGCGGCGGTCGGTAAGGTAATTATTCAGATGCTTCTGCATCTTTAATATCTTTCATTTCCTTGAACTTTTTAAAATAACCTTTGGCTTTAAATGCAACGCGTACAGTCTATTAATTTTCTCCTTTGTTTCTTGGCTGATACCATAATTTCTTTTAATCCCAATATCCTCATGATCATGGTCGCTATTAATTCAATACAGAAATATAGCACAAAACATCGGCATCGGCATCGGAATTAGATTCAAAAAGCAAGTATATCTGTGCTGCACACTGTTGACCACGGTATTTTACCTTATTGCAACGCAAATACTGTTTTTTACCTTACTCCGTTGTGTTGGAAAATTCAGCGGTCGGTATTGATGATATAAATAGATGGATGATAAGTTGTTTACTGTACCTATGTGTGTGTGCATATCAAAATAAGCCTTTAAAAATCTACTAATTAATAGGCTTTTTTGCGTTTTTATGTAAACAAATAACAGACTTTAGGACATTTGAACAGTCTGTTATCTTCTTCAGCAATGTCCACATACCAACGTTGACTGGAAGAAATCGCTCGAAGCGATAAGGTCACTGTTTGCTATCCTCTGCTGCCACAAATAAAATTGTATTTGTCTCATATGCAATAAAGTTATTTTTTTTTAATATGAAACATTTTTGTAGATTTTTTATTATATATAGGATTTACGATAAAAATGTCGGTAGGGAAAATGTTTGTGATTGTGTATTTACGCTTACCAAGCGAGATAATTAACACTGACGATTTGACGAAATCAAGCAAAGCTCCGCTCGTTCTGTGAAGTTCTCAGTACGAATTTGTATGTTCATGATGACGCCACAACACCTTACATGTTTATGATGACGCTACAACGCCTTACATGTTTATGATGACGCTACAAAAACCCTTCTCTAGCTGTTACCCATGTAACAAGTTCTTCAGATCATTTTGCGGTCTAGTTACGCGAATAGCATCGTTTGGTAAAAAGAAACATGAGTCCTTGAAGTTTTAGAATCACAAATTCATAGTTTGTTAATTTCTCGATTGCAGTTTCTATGAATAATTTGTGAAATTCTCTCTTGGAACCAAACGGCAAACAGCTGCACTCACAAAAATCATCAGCAAAACCCACAATATCCAAAAAGTATACGAGTCTACGGAAAACCCGTTAGTATCAAAAAAAAATCAATGAATACGAGCAGACGAAACGAATGGTTAGAAAACATCTACCTACCCGCAATGTAGGGCCAAACGAGAGTTTTAAATTCTGGCACATGATGTTCTCACAATTGTCTAAGAATCCTAAGATATAATTTTTGACAAGGACTTACTTAACAAATGGACCTCTAATCTCCTCTAGAAGATATAAATTTATTGAAACATGGGTCGATTCAACTGAATAGCCGCAGCTGGCAGCGAGTAAAAGTTAGAACTCCCGCTCCTGCGACATGTATGGGCTCAAAGCTCGTATATTGTTGTGTAAAGTTATTTAAATCGTACATTACTTACATAGTGCATGAGTCAGAAAGTATAACACGTTCAGTTATGATAAGCCCTGGTGCAAATAAATAACCAGTGTGTATAGAAGATCTTTTGCCACTTTAACCTGAAGCTTTCCAATTTATTAGTCCTCCGAATAAAAAAATTAACCCTTTAAAGCTCAGACTCGTCGAGTCTGAGGAGAGACTTCGCTTCGATGTGTGTTTTAGCGCATTTACAATGGGTTTTGTGCTAAACAACTTTTCCATATGATGGCCACGACACAGTTTATTATCACACTTGGGATCCGCCATTGTCTCGTACAAAGACATGTCGGACAAAGATTTTTCTTTTTGGGGCGCTTGAATTTTAGAATGAACCCTCTCTGTAAAATGTTCTCCTTATGAGTTTTAAGCATGGTTAAATGAATACTTTGAGTGATCCTTTCGTGTTACATACATCTAAAGGCTGCGGTAACTGGAAAGCCTGAGGCGTTGTATTATGAAAAGTACTAAGTATACACATCAGAGCCATTTAGTTTCTAAAAACTTGTATTTTTGTATGTACGAGTATTCATTGCTTATGCTATCATGTTTAGATTTTACTATGCTCTCAGTTTGTGCTACATTATGATTCACTAGGGAAAACATTTTTACCTATACCATTTAATAAATCTAGTTTTTCTGAATCAGATACAAAGACAAGGTTCTAAAATACCAAGTAAGAAAAGGAAACCTGCTTTATAAGAAAGTAAATGCAATGAAAATGTTACTGCTAGATCAAAATAATTTTTACGAAAAAATTGAGGTACTTTGGCTTTTGATTATGGGTATCAATAGTTTTAACTAAAATGAAATAGCATACCTATTGAAACGAATAGTTTATGTGGTCATCTGAATTTAATTCATTGCACCCTGTTTTGAATTTATATTTAAAATTAACGTAAATCTATGTTTTTGCAACTTCAGTGTTTTAGTCAAAAGCCAAAGTCAAAGTCAAAATATTTATTTACGAGAATACATGTCAAAAAGGTCTTAAAATATAGCTTAAATTGTCCATTGTATTCGGTCTGCATAAAGACGTGTAAATTTTAATAAACTAGCTGGTTTTTACATAATTTTGAACAAAACTGTATATTCCTTAACACTATAAAATCATTTTTCTAATATCTATATCGTTAATTTTTTCTTAAATACATTAGTTTTTAATATTTTCAATTCGTTCAGCAAGCAGTTGTATAAAGAAATGCACTTAGTGTATACATTATTTTTATATATGTATTTGTGACACGCAGGTTGGTACAACATGTTCATAAATTTATCTCTTTTCTGTTGTTTGATAATATCACTACGTTGCAGTAAATATTCTGGGTGGAATTTTGTAAAGACACACACATCTCTAATGTACATACATGGGAGTGGGAGAACATTACATTTTTTTAAAAGTGGTCGGCAGCTATCTAAGAACCAGGCCTTATTAATGACACGGATACAGCGTTTTTGAATTTAAAAATCCCCTATCAAATACAACAGAGTTGCCCCACATTATCAACCCATAGCTGAGGAGAGACGACACATAGCCGCGGTTAATGGCGCCTCCACAGATACAGTCTGTCTAATCTTCTTAAGGGCAAACACGTACCGTTCAAGCTTAGGTATATAGGTACTGTACAAAGTAATGTGACAATTCGAATTTATTCTCATACCAAAAACTCAATACTCTAATAGTCGAACCTTAAAAACTGAATACCACGCCTACAGCTAACTGCCATTTGGTATAGACACATAGGTAGAACAAAAGCAAACTCAATAGCATATCTAAATTATGGGAAACACAAGGTATACAATCCCAAGGATGTTAGTAGTGTAATTGAATTTTCAATCTGAAAGTCCACAAGTAGCATAGAGCTTACATAAGCCTAACCTACTTATGCTTAACCTAGAGGCCTCTTCAACATTAAGTTTGAATGTGATTTTCCAAATGTAAGTAGGTGTGCAATTTAAGTAGGTCACCTAGCACACACCTTTTTAGCGTAACACAATTTCGTGCAAGTGTTCAAAGTAAAAATAAAGTAACTAGAAAAATACCTTATCTTTGGGTTATTAGGCGTAAACGAAACAACGACACAAAGATTGATAAATATTGTGCTTGGGTTTTTTTTTGGCAATCAGGATAACTGTATTCGATCGCTACCTCTATGGAATTGATATCAATAGAAATGAAAATTCGTTAATAAATAAACAGAGTAAAAACTTAATTGTTTCGTTTCTTATACGAGTAGTTATTTACAACTGCAGTACCTATTGAATAATCCTGCACCTATCTATGACCGTCATGCCATGAATACAGAGCTCCATTACGCCTCAAAAAAAAACGCTTTTTTAACATTTATATTTTCACCCTCATTTGCACTTCCCATTCGCTGCCAAAAAAAATACGATAGGGAATTGATTATTAAAAGGCACCGATGCGTGCTGTAGCATGTGAATTATTAGATCACCTCAAATTGAGTTAAATAATTAACAATTATAGTTTAGACAGGTTGACATACTTCATTTTATTTTTTGACTTTCGAAAATGAAAATATGCCTATTATTACAAAACTTAGAAAAATAGGTTTTTATATCACCCAACTACTTTTAGTGCTGGTATATTAAGGCCTGATATCCGCTTAAAGTTGAGTTACTCGGAAGCCTGTACAACGAGTAAGTGAAAGAAAAGTCAACACGCGCGCGCACGAAGTAATGGGATGGAAAATTATACAATTAGGCTACTCTACTGTTCAATCTGATTCAGCCTTCCCGTTCGTACGTAAGTATCCTTGAAATCGAATATTTTTAAATGTAAATATACTTTATTCAATAATTGCAATACATTTCCATTATGTTCATTTGTTGATAGAATGTAAACGCCTTCGCATCGTATTAGAAATAGTACCAATTAGTCTGAGCAGACTCGTCATTCATCTCGCAGAATGTCTAACTGCTTATGTAAGCGTATTGTTAGCCTTTTGTGCAAATGTCGTGCCAGAGCTTTGAATATATCTGATGCTATCTATTCACAGGAGAAACAGAACACAGATCTCGTAATGTATTGAAACAAAACACGGTCCGAATAGGCCAATTCAATCCCATCCCGTCCCATCCGATCCTGCAGAAATATGAATGGTTTTCTCTTTGTCACACGTTCATCGGAAGGACATATTTCGATGTTATCAAAATGGAAAACTAATACTTTACAGGAGAGCTCTTTGAAGTTCATTTTGTGTACAAACGCGTCATTCATGAAGCTAGCTGCAATAAATTTGAGATGTTTTAATTAACAAATATATGTATTAGTTAGTACCTTTGCTACAAATTTCGTCACGGTTTCTGAGAAATGCTAGTTGCAATACTTTAGTACGTGCATCAACTATTAAGAAAACTTGAAGCTTCAAATTTTGATAAAATGCTTTGGAACTATTTTACGAATGTTTATCGAAAAACCTTCTTTCGGTATTTTACGTCGGACTTTATAATTTTAAAGACATTGAAAGTGTCATATTCGAAACAGTACGTGAAAGTATTTTTTATGTTTCAATATCATACCTCAAAATAATTAACCAATCTACCTATTGATACTAATAATTTTTAAAGATTAATGCACCATAGATCAATCATGATACGTCATCAATCATTAAATGTATTAACTTGTTAGGATTTACATTTCAACTAAAAAAAATCTTAAATAACAATTGTAAATAAATAAAATCACTATCAAAAAAACTCTCGAACAGTCAATCTAATATTGTAAAGTGGAGGTATAGTAACTAGCTTGGGAGTGGCCCGCAGCTGGATAGAAAGTGATCGCTTTATTAATTGGGTACTGTCTTTATCCCTAAATCCTTTAAAGAAATAAAATCTCGATACGAAAATGAGTTTAAAAATATTTCTGTAGGTATCTTGATATATTTTACTACGCATCAAACAAAAATGTGGTTCCATTTTCAAATTTCGATTCAACAAAGGCTGTTTTTTCACAAACAACGCGGTCAGTACGAAACTATCTGTAGGTTTCATTTAGATTGGCGGGTCACTGCCTCCCTGCTAAATTCACCAAACCAGAAATAACAACATGGCTCTGCTCGTTAAATAATACAGAATGGATTGCAACGCGGATCACAAAGCTAATTTGACATAAATTACTTAAATATGAGCGAGCTCTCTGTGTAAACACGTGCCCTAGCGTACATATTTAACAAGGTCGGGAATAAGTTCAATCAGTGTGTATTTAACAGAATGAGCCTTAGGTAGCCTTAGTACTCCGTTACATTATTTGCAATAAGTATCCTTTATTTCATTTCGAAAACTCCAAAAAAAAACTACGTTATCAGTAGAAAACAAAGTGCAAAAAGATGAGTGCATATACAGGGTGTCCCGGGAAACCAGTACCAGCGAAGGTCTGTGGTCTGGGGATCCCAACACCTAACGATTGGACCCCGTGTATGTTCCGCGAGTTTTGGTAGTTTTCGAGTTAAGATCTTTTTTACGAATTTTCGAAAATTTCTGGGTTGTGTCTCTTTTTTGGTTACTGTGGCGCAAACAGTTGAGGTACATGCTTATTTTTTTTCATTGTTAGCTGAATACTAGGTGTACTTGATTCAGAAACATTTACATTTATAGCACTGAATGAATCAGAAAAAATATATGAAACTGTAAAAGTGGTAAATAGTGTTTTTCCCTAAAAAAAAAATTTACGAATTTTCGATAATTTTAGGTTTTGTTACTATTTAGTAGTGTTTTTGCAGATTATTAGCTAACTTTCGAAGTTTCCTGTGTATTACCTATTGGTGGTGTGGGAAAAATAAACTCATAGGTAGGTATGTAAAGGTATGTGGAATTACGATGCCATTACGTACAGGGGGGCAATGATAGCTTTGGTGCACCGCCTACATACGAGTACATGCCGCCTGCCGATATGTTTTAAGTTTAGTTTGACGACCAACTTGGTGTAATGGTTAAGAAGTTGGCTACTACTCCAGAGGTCGCGGGTTCGATCCCCGCACAGTACAAACATTTGTGTGCATGAACATGTCTGTTTGTACTGGTCTGGGTGTCTCCTATGTATAATAAGTATGTATTTACAAAAGAAAATGTATTTAAGTATGTTTATCCGTTGTCTAGTATCCCTTAGCACAAGCTTTAATTAGCTTACTTTGGGGCTAGATGGCGCTGTGTGGAATAATGTCCAGGGATATTTATTTATTTATTTATTATTTATTAGCTTCAGGTAGATAAGAAATAAATTTCGCTAGGTGATTTTCTAAACAAATGTTTCATTGTGTTGTTTAATAATAAAACATAAAATTGATAAGTTTACAAAAAAATGACACCATCACTGCTTAGTAGCGATCAGTAAGCTCCATCGAACGCTGAAAACTTGAGTACTTTGTCAAAGTAGCGAAGACTTTCTATCGAGTCAACAATTTGCCTGAAGTAGACATTATGTTAAACATTTTTATAACCGGCGGCTTTTTATATTTTGGAAAATGTTGCAAATGTTTCGTGCACATTTCCACAAATATAAACAGTTATTTACATTATGATGATTGCATTGAGGGCGCTGTTGGTGAAGTTTCTGACAGTAATTGTCGTTCCTCTTATCTATATAACAGGAAATGAAGCGTCAGTTTCACAAGGAAGAACATGCTAATATATTAAACGTCTTATAGATTTATTCTTTTTGTGCTAAGCCCACAAAATTTGGTGTTACGCCAATGTGAAATACGCAACATTCAAGCTTTTTTTTGTTTTAGGATCGATTCTGCGCCACTGCAGATAAAAGTAAAGTCCGCAAAAGCTAGCGCCGGGATCCTACTTCTGAGGAGCCGTCACGACTACGAAACTGCTCTGTTTATCAGTATCTTACAAAATATACAAGAAATACGCTCTGAAATGAAGTTAGTTTTTATAATAAGATGTAAGGGTGCATACCTAACCTAACCTAACCTACATGAGTGTTTATATTGTTTATTATTCATTTATCAAATTCGAAAAGAAGAGACAAAATAAACAAGCCATAAAAACAGATCAGGCAATTTGTTTCAGACATCAATCAAATAAGATACTCAAAACAATGACAATTCGTAAATCAATGACGTTTATGACGTTTGTAAGAAAAAATTGTGATTGACATATTCGGACGATGTTTATTGAAATAAAAAGGCATATTAATGATTCTTTTGACTAGGAAAATATCCTAATAAATATCTGTAGCCATAATGAAACGGTACTCCCATGGGTATATACGGACATATTTGTCGAAGCACGCAAGGATCGTTAAGGCCACTTTAACGTAGACACTCACCCAGTAAAATGCCATAAAACAAATGTTTTAACTTTTATTATCGCTTCTCTTTGGGATAAGTACACCGTTTTCTTAAGAGGGACAATCTAACAAATACTTATTTGTTTGTGACTTTACGAACATTACTCAAAAAAGAAAAACGGTAGTACATACAATAGGTTTGTGATAACCTGCCTCCTTCTTATTGAATGGAAAAATTAATGAATATGCTTATCTGACGACACACCAGTTGTCATGGTCTCGTAGTTAGTATAATTTATTTTGGATTACAGAAAAGGATTTAAGCCAGGCGTATCGTTCAGCACACTCAGAAATTTAAAAAAAATAGTGATGGATTAGCTTATTAGCTTGATATAATGGCTATGTACACCAGGTATGCATTATACTTAGATGATGTATGGACCAAATCAAAAAAGCGTTTAGTGTGGGGCATTAGTTCAATACTTCACTGCACTAATAACGATTAAAATTTCAGAACCTTATGTTATTGCAACCTGTCAATTCTATGCTCAATATTAAGTACCATTCATATATTTTGAATGTTGCTAAGCCTTTTCTTAATATTATACCGTAAAAAAGCTTTTTGTTAATGGCTCTTTGTCAAAGTGCAGGTATAATTTCCAGTAATCCTCAGGTTATTGTTAACAAATACAAGCCAGGGCATAATGAAGCAAAATGGAAATACTACGAATAATAAACATATTATACTAGAATTATTTAATAACGGTTTTGTATTACATTCCACCCCTTCGACCAGTCACGAACCCTTAGTTATATATGGCTAACATTTTATGGCCTCATAAATACTACAAGTGGAACTCTTAACTAGCTATCGTTAAACTAAATCCTGGGACAGGCATTTTAAATATCAATCGTGAGCAATGGTCGTTCCTATCGAATGCGTGAATATCTGCATTCAACCGATAACTTACGAGTACATACTTACATTGAACTTTGAATGAACACAATCATTTTAGTAGTAGTAGTTTAGGTCCTTTTCTGGTAGCGCCGTTTTGATGAAACTTGCATAGGTTTAACTGAGGTTGAAGCATAGCTGAATGCTGATGCTTAGTTAACGAGTACTCAGTGAACTGAACATTTTGAGCTAAAACATGTGCAGCGTCAGATCACATATTATCTGCGCTTGTTTCGCGAGCTCACCCGAATCCTTTTGTTCATTTTTGAATGACACAAAACATTCACGCCTCCCTACCTGTGCTACAAATTTCCTGCTGACAAAGTTCTGTCAACATTTTTAATAATTGGATAACTAAAATTTATTCCCGGTAGATGTTTCGAAATATTTAAGCCATTTGCCTAGAAAAATATGTACTCCGCGTCTTGTAAATATAACTAGAGAACAATCAATCATCACAAGTAACCAAAATCACTTTTTGGTCACTCACTACTCGTATTATTATGGGTGAGAGATAATATGCTATGTGTGCGAGTGGAGAATTTGGACTAGCGCAAGTTTTTCAATGTAACTAAATTAAAACTTATTTTAAATTTCTATTATTACTTTCTGAGTGATTGAGAGACTGATTACTGACAGACGACGCAAAAAAGAAACTACTAGACGTAGAAAGCTGAAATTAGACATGTAGGTTCTTCATATTGAGGAGTGTTTACTGTAGGTGAGCACTAAAAGAGAAAATCCCTGAAAAACCTACGGTACCTAACTTGAAAAAACGGGTAAGATCGTCATACAAAGTTACAGGCAAGAAGAGTTCTAATTTAATGAAATTATTTTACCGATACCAAGAGTTTTCTATTTTCCATAGTCAGCAAAGCCTCCCTGTTTGAGGTCAAGTCTGTGTATGAATTCGCCGTGTTCCGAAACTAGAGGATTTACGCTTAACTGAAGTGATTTAGAATCACGTATCATGAGATCTTTTTTGTTTTTAAACCCGCAAGGTTCTCCTCACGACTTCTACCAAAATGAATGTGAAAGTGCCCCAATGATGAGATCTTTATCAACAATTAATATAACGGTATCTTCATAACCAACACCCAATACAGCGAGTACGAACTGCATGTCCATTCCCACAGGGTTTTCATGCCAAGAAAATCCTTTAAGGGCCGAGTTCCTTGTTAATAATTTAGTAGGTTTCATGCAAGGCTGGTCAGTAATAAATCTATCAATGCCAAGACTAGCTCTACGGGTTTTTTACGTTCGCAGTTGCATGTTCGTGTATGTGTAGGATGAAACAATAATAGAACACACGATGACAGGTTTCAAAGTAGAATTTTCGTAAAATTTGCAATTTCCGAACCAGTATCATTGGGCTCTCCACCTCATCACGGTGAACCAGTAACGACCATCAAGTTTTCAATTAAAAAAAAATAACTGGAATAACGAATGAACTATTTTTTGCATGATACTGTAAGTACGTGATAATAATGCTTGAAACATAATAAACAAAGTCCATCTGATTATTTTACTATCGCCAGTTGTGTCATTCTAAGCAAATGTTATTACTAGAAGCTACTTTAGTTTCGAGTACATGTCAAAACAGAAATGTGAAAATATCTCAAACTTACAACCAGCGGGTCAAGTCTGACTGAACGCCAAATTGGATTATTGAAAATTGAAATCCGGTTCACATCTGACTGAACTTATGCACAAAAAATTTCACGAGTAAGTTTTCTAGTACCAGGCGTATGCCTGGACGATGTACTGATACATAACCCGCACAGCAAACAAATCCAATGAGAACTATGCAGGTGTGTAGAATGTGAAAATCAATCAATGGTACTCGTGCATATTAAAATAGTTGCCATGGCAGAAAATAGAATCAAATCAGGTTGTGACATTTGTTGCATTGCGTCAACTAGAACGAGGCCAAAGATTTACAATATTATTCAAACATGAAGTAAAATTGAATATGTACGTACAAATCAATGAAAACTGCCTACTGTTACGAGTGTCACAGGTTCTGTTTCATCAATAATAATTACATAAAATAAAATAAAATAAAATAAAATAAATAAATATCCCTGGACATTATTCCACACAGCGCCATCTAGCCCCAAAGTAAGCTAATTAAAGCTTGTGTTATGGGATACTAGACAACGGATAAACATACTTAAATACATTTTCTTTTGTAAATACATACTTATTATACATAGGAGACACCCAGACCAGTACAAACAGACATGTTCATGCACACAAATGTTTGTACTGTGCGGGGATCGAACCCGCGACCTCTGCTGTAGTAGCCAACTTCTTAACCATTACACCAAGTCGGTCATCAAAATGAAAAATATAACGACTACAGCTCGGTGTTAATGTGTATCAAATGTGCCTAGACAACGAATTTCTATTTCGCACATTGGTTAATCAACCGCTATCGCTATCTTTCTACAAAGAGGTGTGAAAACTTCTTTTTGAAGTCACAGGTAACCCAAAGTCTCGCCGTCATCTCGCTGGGCGTATCCTACTCGCGTCGTGTTCAATGTTTTAGTTGTTTTATTCTACTGGCCAATAATGAGAAAATAGTAATACTTACAGATTAAAAACTGTATTTCAATTAAAAAATAATAATTATTATACAATGTCACCCGTTCGTAGTGTAACAAACTTAAAGGCTGTAAACCAGGATTCAATTCATCGACAAAAAACATAAAATGAGAGCCCGCAACTTGTTATTGTAAATTTTACAGGGGTTTTGATTTATTTTTCAAATTCCTACTTCAATTTGTTCAATTACTTGTAATGTTGTAATTGTAAGTTCTAGGGCCTGAAAAACCTACGGTAACTTGAAAAAGTGGGTAAGATCGTCATACAAAGTTACAGGCAAGAAGAGTTCTGATTTAATGAAATTATTTTACCGATATCAAGAGTTTTCTATTTTCCATAGTCAGCAAAGCCTCCTTGTTTGAGGTCAAGTCTGTGTATGAATTTGCCGTGTTCCGTAACTAGAAGATTTACGCTTAACCTTTATGTAAATGAAGTGATTTAGAATCACGACTTCTACCAAAATAAATGTAAAAGTGAACCAATGGTGAGATCTTTATAAACAATTAATTTAACGGGCTCTTCTTAACCAACAGCCAATAGAGCGAGTACGAACTGCATGTCCATTCCCACAAGGTTTTCATGCCAAGAAAATCCTTTTAGGGCTGAGTTCCTTGATAATAATTTAGTAGGTTTCATGCAAGGCTGGTCAGTAATAAATGGATCGATGCCAGGACTAGCTCTACGTATTTTTTAAAGCAGTTTGCAGTTGCATGTTCGTGTATGTGTAGGATGAAACAATATTAGAACACACGATGACAGGTTTTAAAGTAGAATTTTCCCAATTTTGCAATTTCCGAACCAGTATCCTTGGGCTCTCCACCTCATCACGGTGAACCGGTAACAACCATCAAGTTTTCAATTAAAAAAAAATTAGCTGCAATAACGAATGATCTATTTTTTGCATGATCCTGTAAGTACGTGATAATAACGCTTGAAACATAATAAACAAAGTCCATCTGATTATCTTACTATCGCCAGTTGTGTCATTCTAAGCAAATGTTATTACTAGAAGCTACTCTCGTTTCGAGTAAATGTCAAAACAGAAATGTAAAAATATCTCAAACTTACAACCAGCGGGTCAAGTCTGACTGAACGCCAAACTGGATTAATGAAAATTGAAATCCGGTTCACATCTGACTGAACATAAGCACAAAAATTTTGACGAGTAAGTTTTCTAGTACAAGGCGTATGCCTGGACGATGTACTGATACATAACCCGCCCAGCAAACAAATCCAATGAGAACTATGCAGGTGTGTAGAATGTGAAAATCAATCAATGGTAGTCGTACATATTAAAATAGTTGCCATGGCATAAAATAGAATCAAATCAGGTCATGACATTTGTTGCATTGCATCAACTAGAACGAGGCCAAAGATTTACAATATTATTCAAACATGAAGTAAAATTGAACATGTCGTACAAATCAATGAAAACTGCCTACTGTTACGAGTGTCACAGGTTCTGTTTAATTAAAAATAATTACATAAAATGAAAAATGAAAGACTACAGCTCGGTGTTAATATGTATGAAATGTGCCTAGACAATGGATTTCTATAATTTACTTGCTATTTTGCACATTGGATATTCAACCGCTATCGCTAGCTTTCTACAAAGAGGTGTGAAAACTTCTTTTTGAAGTCACAGGTAACCCAAAGTCTCGCCGTCATCTCGCTGAGCGTATCCAACTCGCGTCGTGTTCAATGTTTTGGTTGTTTTATTCTACTGGCCAATTATGAGAAAATAGTAATAGTTACAGATTAAAAACTGTTTTTCAATTAAATAATAATAATTATGTATACAATGTCACTCATTGGTAGTGTAACAAACTTAAAGGCTGTAAACCAGGATTCAATTCATCGAAAAAAAACATAAAATGAGAGCCCGCAACTTGTTATTGTAAATTTTACAGGGGTTTTAATTTATTTTCCTTTAATTTGTTTAATTACTATACTTTACTATTGTCAATAAGTTAAGTCCTAGTTAACAGCCTTTAAGTTTGTTACACTACGAACGGGTCACATTGTATAATATATCCAAAAATTCTATAAAAAATAATGTATTATTCGTTGCATTGTAAAGTGGTTTACCTCCTCTCCGTTGTTGTTGTGCCCGGGTTCATGGTGATCTATTTTAATATTATTGTAAGATCTTGTTCTAAACTGCGAAATGCAATAAAGATTTGAGTGTTGTATTGAGTATTAAAAACTCTATTAGTCTCACAACACTATTTTCACTAAAGTAGTCGGAAAAAATTATCTCCTTATTCATGAAAACTGAAATAGTGCTAATTTGAGTTTTCATGAATAAGGAGATTATTTTTATTGTTACTTTTTTACCTACGTGTGTTTTGGGTATTATTATACAGGCTGTCCCTGAAAGTAAGGATCAAATCAAAATAGCGCGTAGCTGGGGTCATTTCTGACCTTTTTAACCCTTCCAATATTAGTCCAATTTCTAACCGTTAAAAAGTTATGATGAACTTTAGTTTTTTTCATGAAATCGGCTAAATAATCAATTTAAAAAAGTAATCAAAGGTGCAATATTTTAATTCCTTAAATTGACATGGGTCTTCTAGCACAACTAAAGAACTAGTCAAAGTAAGTAAGACAAATAACCTGCTAATCTTTTGACCAAAAAATAAGTTGGCACCTTTGATATATTTTTTAAAAAAATCTGTTTTGTATCGATCGGCGATTTCTAAAAAAAAACTTAAATTAATCATAACTTTTTAACGGTTAGCAATCAGACCGATATTGATAGAGTTAAAAAGGTCAGAAATGACGCAAGCTATGCGCTATTTTGATTTGATCATTACTTTCAGTGACAGCCTGTATTATGTTTTTTTTTTTATTTCACCTTCGGGTGTCTGCTTGAGAATTTCCAGTGTAATATACCAAAAACGTTTGCTTTGTTGCAGAGTCCGCGTGGAATACTACGTAAACGAGAACACTTTCAAAGAAAGACTGCAACTATATTTTATTAAGAATCAACGCTCGAGTAAGTATTTTGCGGATTTGTTTTTGGCTTAAATAGTTACTGATAAATTCGTTTCCGAGTAAAAAAGTTAGCTCAAACGAACAAAAGCCAATTATACAATGTAACCGTTCGTAGTGTAACAAACTTACAGGCTGTAAACTAGGGTTAAATTCATCGACAAAAAACATAAAATGAGAGCCCGCAACTTGTTTTGTAAATTTTACAGGGGTTTAATTTTTTTTTTCAAATTCTTCTTTCATGATTATTACTTAGTTTACCTTTAAGTTTGTTTCACTACGAACGGGTCACATTGTATATAACATATCTATCACTTAATATCATTTTGATATATTCATTTTTTATATAAGTGTTTTATACCGGGTGATTATCAAATAACTTACAAAAACGATATAGCATACTCACTAAGTGATGCAGAAACTATCTAAGTGAAAATTAAATTTATTTAACTAACTTTCATTTCAAGGTCACCATACAAATAACTCTGTTTTTTTGTATGAAAAGCTTAATATAAAGTTAATTAAAAAAAAAAATTTTCGCTCACATATTATTTACTACGTCACTTAGTGAGTATGCCATATCGTTTTTGTAAGTTATTAGACAATCACCCGGTATAACTGGTCCGGCCATAAGTTCTGTTACAAATGAAAATGCTTTTTTTATGAAGTAATGTTATATTACTAGAACTAATATGTACATATTTATTAAAGTCTCCGAAATAATGAAAATAAAATTCTATTCGAAATGGCTACCTTTGGCTTTTAATATGTCTGTTACGCACTGTTTCCATGGGAAATTTCGCCACTGCCGGCTCCAGAGATTTTTCAGAAGACTCAATGTCGCCGTTCCGTTCAGATCATGGTCCGCAGGTCATGTGCTCTAAAACTGACTAAAATTTGTAGTCTAAAGGGTTGAGGTCTGGGCTAGATGGAGGGGCAATTTCAGCTCTTATAAAGTCCGGAATGTTGGTTTCAAGCTAGATGTAGCTTTGTGACTCCTTGATAAGACACGCCCTACCAAACCATCACTGACGCAGGATGATGACCACGTTGTACCTTTCCGACCACTTGAGCAGCTTCTTTAGAACTGCGAGCGTACACTTTATCATTTTGTTTATTGTAGTGCTCTTCAATCATGATTTTTTTTCATCGGTAAAGAGGATATTTCTGTGCCTTTCCCGTGCGTATCGCGTAAGGCGTATCGATCGATCCACTCTCTTTAATTGTAAACATTGATTTGGGGCATGTCCTGTATAACGACGATAAGCACTGAACTTCGGGTCATGTTTTATAATATGCGACAGAGTCCTAGCAGGAATCTTCACTTCTCGCGATAAGATTTTTTGCTTCCTAATGGGGTTCCAACGAATTCTGGCTTTAACATTAACAGCCTTTGTAGTTCTAACAGCATGCGGCCGCCCGATTCTTTTATGGTCTTCAACAGAGAAAGTGTTGTTGTACCTGTTGATAGTACGAAATACGAACATACTGCTGATACCAAGTTTTTGAAGTGTCTGGAATACGACCGATTGGTCCATACCCACTTTGTGCAAGGCAATCAAAATGCAATCTTAAGTGAAATGGCGCGAAATCAAAATAAGTTTTAAAATGATAAATGCGTTCTAAGTTCAAAACAATTATAGTGTTGAAAAAACACAAGGAAAACCATGAAATATAAACTTATAAATTCAATGGGATAAGATAAAGCACTTTTACTCAATGGTCCATCAGATTTCCTTGTGTTTAATTTACCACGTTTGTTAGAGAGATTTGACCCTTATGATTGACCTATCGATCGATGCCGTAAAAGTACAGGGTGTTATTTTTTCGGATTTTACCTGAGTGGAATTGTTTATCTCCAGTATGCACAGTACTTCCACACTGTATAATATGATATAGGTAATAGTTATTTTGTCGCTTTTCCCCTTTTTTTTAGGGTGACCACTGAAAACAGCGTCGGAGTGCTAAACTAGGTACTACGGCATATGCTGAGTGGGAGCCGATTTGACAACTTCTTTCAGTTTATTTTAATTGTATAACCTGTGTATGTCAAATAAACATAATTCTATTTCTATAAGTACGCGTATAAGAGGAAGATAGACAGACACAATCAGGCAGTTGGCACCGCGCTCTAGGTGGAACCCTTTTCAAAGTGCCTCGGAAATGTCGATTCGCCGATTACGAAGTATCTCTCGCCGCTTGATGGATCTGTTACGTTATTTATATCTACTTTAGTTTTAAAATTTAGACACAAAGTTAATTCCGTCTTGTAGGAAGGTATTAGCTTCATTTGTATTAACTTGATTTTCACTCGTTTATCAATTTACAACTATATTACCTTCTGAGATATACTTATTTTATTTAGCCTGTACTGTCTTGCTGCTACCGATTCAGAATCTCTAAGTAGAATCAACATTTTCTACTCCTACAAATATTTGTCTAGATCGTCTCGCAATCTTTCTTATAGTCTATTCTCCCAATATCAGTCTATCTATTGGTAGACGATTCTGGTCAGTTTTCCTGCTTCTCATTTGGCCCCATTGTCGTCTGCGGTCTCTACATGGTGGCATTTATGAATTTGTCTGAAATTTTTTGGTCATACTATGCTTAATTGCTTTTGGACGAACCTTGCATTCAGAATTCTGATTATCAGTCATTGCTCAAATTGAGGAATGTAGAATACAAACATTGATGAGTTTGTGTTTCAATGACAGAGGAAGGTTACCAAATAACTGATTTCTCTTAAAACCCCCTGTTTCTTTGTTCCAAATATCCAATATCACATAGAATTCTCTTTCCGTGTCGTCCATATACCACTGTCCTACTGTTAAAGCTAATGGTTTTTGAAGGCGTCCTCTTTATTTGGCATAAAGTTGATGCTCCGAAATTCCCCAAAAAAGATTAAGCCAAACGATTTTTCTTTTTTCACTCTGGGTAGCCTGCGCACACATCATGCTAGCAACAGTAACTGTCCCACAGCTCGTGCCATACATTTACTATACGGATCTCTGAGGGAAGTTCATGATGCCGAGTTATTCGCGGATTCCTTGCAATGTTTTGTAACCAAACTGTGGCATTATCTTGGCTTTATAAAATAGTTCACTGATTCTCACATTTTACATAAATAAGAAGGAAATTCTTACAGACCGTAGCGTAGTACAGTCACGGTCGTCAAAGAGCAACATTCAATATCTCGAAGTCGTTTTGAAGTTAGCAAATATATGCTATGTCACCTGCGCATCTATCGGATGACTAACACTAGTAGTAGTCACGAATGCCATTTGAAAGGCCCAAGAGAGAGGATGAAACTTGTTAATAACACGATATTGGCGTTCTTCGTGCTTTCATACATTTGACTGGCGACAAACAACTTTGTGAAGCAGATTTCCAATATGACTTATGGGCTTGCATTATGTGAGAACAACGCACTGCACAGCACATCTGACCGAATAATATTCTTTAATCGCAGAATATAGTAGCCTCAATAGGTTATCGTCCGAAAGTTTAGTAATGCCTTGCTGAATACTTCATCAACGTTATCCTTGAATTATGAACCAGAGCTACGCCATAACTATTTTAGGAGCATCGATGGTTCCAGGCAAATTGTGGGAGCTATATTTAGCATTTTTTATCGAGGCTTAGCTCTGCTCTGAGGCCAGTGCTTTGTAAACTAAGAAACGCTAGAGAGTTGCGAAAGCGCCATCAAAAAAAAACTGATCCTGTTTTTCGTGTACCTACACTTCTAAACTCACCAGATGTCCTGATGAAAAATACAGCTTGAGGGTTCGGTAGAATACACAGGACAATCTTGACGTCTCTTCTACCTTGTCCTTATTTCAATCAATATTTCTATATCAACATAAGCATAGACCTATGTTGATATAAAAATATTGATTGAAATACACAAGACTTAATTGAATTGTTAACCGTACCCTGCACATTTTTTGTCTTACAGGTTTACGCATTAGGATAGCGAACTTATTCTTCAAAATTTTGGCCTGCGTTTTGTACATATGCCGTGTTTGTGCGGATGGAGATCCCATTTCCGCATCATGGTGAGTGCCCATATTGTATTTTGGCTGTCTTTATGTAGGTACTACTAGAAATCCTAGTTACCAAAAAGACCTCTGTGTACTCTAGCCAGAGGCGAGGCACCCCTTGTTATCTCAAGTTCTAGTTTAACAATGCTTTACAATTCGTAATACCACTTGCTATTCGTCAGTAGTGGCTCAGTTAACGATGTCCTTGTAATATAACGCTAGACTGAACTCATCTTCTGTTTTGTTCTTTTAACCATTTTCAATGTCTCTTATCTTTGCATACTTTGCGTAGATGCATCCATCACGAATAAATAAAAATTTGTAATTTTAAAAGTATTCACGACAGTTTTACTGCCAACAGTCTTCTCTATCAACACACAGTCGGTTGCTTCTAAATTAAAGTAAACGCTTTGACATTAGTACCTACATTGCAATGCATGTAAAAAAATAGTGATAACACATAAATATCAAAAGTTAGTATCAATGTAAACAAACACTGCAAAATGGGTGAGACTATGAATATTAGTGACGTGCCCCTTAAAAATCTGGTAATAAATGCTTTTTTGCGCTAGAAACATGACGCAATGATGGGCTTCGACTTGGAGTTTTTGGTTTATCTTGTGCTCATCTTTCAAGAGAGGAAAACACTATCCTGGGAAGGAAAACATCGTAAAAAACCATAGTGATCCGGTTATCGGTGGAAGGTTCGCTACCTATCAAGATGTGTTCAAATATGCAAGGAGAAACGTGGGCTTTTGCCCGTTCCGTTCACCTTGATGACGGCACGAAATGATTTGCCTCTCTGACTACCCCGTTTAGAATATTATTTTTTGTTATGTCAATCAATTGAGAAGTCTGGTGCACCAGGCAATAATGAACTCAGAAAACCCAGAAATCGCCGTGACTGTATACAATTCCTTCAGTCATTAGTGACATCCTTTTTACATGAGTTAGGTGATTTCAAGGTTCCCTCGGTAGTGACATCACATATCTTACTATCGACCAAATTTAGGGAAGGTAAATGATAAGTTTATCGATGGCAATGATAACGGGCATCCATTTGTATGATCATGTTGACGAGAATTCATTACCAAAATCAGAATATTAAAGTGATCAAGATTAGAGAAAGATTCTCCACCATCATGGCATTAGGGTGAAGAGAATATTTTTTTGTAAGTGGTTACCATATTAAAATATATTTCGCCACACTTTTGAGGATCTACTAACAATAGCTTATGATCTTACATCGTCATTACGTCATTAAAAATGATAAAAAAATACGTCGGGTCAATAAAATATAATGTATTCCTAGCTGGAAATATAAATATACGCCATTTCGGGCAAAAGTGAAAATTGACAATCCTTCACTACTTGTCATCCAACTGTTAGCGACATAATAATAATATAAAGTTTCATATCAGGAGCTTTAGTAATCTTTATCAATGTTGTTTTGGTAATTTTATATTTTGCATATGAGGAAAGTACAATGGTTTGTAAAGACACGATTAAGTATTTATAAAAAAATATGCGAAAACTTGCGAACCACTTGTCACAGTCTCGAAGTAAGGATACGAGTAAATATCCTTGTGTTACGAGGTAGGGGTCGGAGGCGTTATATGAAAGGTTTTTATTCGGTGCTCTGTTATCTGTCCTTGTGTTACGAGGTAGGGGTCAGAGGCGTTATATGAAAGGTTTTTATTCGGTGCTCTGCTATTTGAGGTATAATTGCTAATAATTGTTTTTGTTTAGAGTGCTTCCCAGCATAGACAGTGTTAAGTGCTACCTGCTGTAGATTACTGAAAGTTTTAGAGTCTTTAACTAAAATAAATCAGATTGACCAGTTTATTTAAAGTTTGTTCCAAATAGGAAATAGCTAAATTGGTCGCGTTGCCTCTGTTTGGCAGGCATTATTTATTCCACTTTAGAGCTCTTAAATAAAATCGAACACGTTAGATTCCTGCAAACATTTGGCATTCTCTATTCGTACTGTCTATTTATAAGAAGTTACTCTATTGACATTAAGGTAATTAATCAATTCTTCACGAATTTCAGTTATGGATGTAGAGCCGGGAATAAGACTGAATTTGAATATTCGGCAAACTTGACGGAAGAGGAATTTCAAGAGCATCCAATAATAAACTGGGACGGCATAATATGGGTCAACAGGCCGTTGTACTTGTGGATAGTGCAAGTCATATTAGCCATGATATCCTTCACTGAGGCGATACTTCTTGCCTATTTGGGTTATAAGGTAGTAAGAAGATTCAACACAATTAATTACGTCACATGTATTTTATTGCTAATCGTTCTTTTTTATTTTACCACAAAGGGAAACATATGGCAACAGGTCTTATCATTCCATTTCATATTAGAAATGGTGAATACAATTCCATTTGCTCTAACTGTAAGTATACTAAATTTGTTTTTGCAGTAGTTATTCAGTTAGTTAGTCGTGTATTATATATATATGGTCAGGGGTTCAATTCTCACTTGAGAACTTTAGAATCATAACTCAAGTCGTGTATGTGAACGTAATTTTAAAGGGGAGCCGCCAAATTGACCCCAGGCCCGGCGCAATAAATAATTATCTCAGCTTTTGGACTAATAATAGTAAAAATATTGTAAAGTATCGCTATTGTCAAATCCGGTGGCTGACATTGTTTTTTTTCCCGGTGAAGTTTCATAGGTGCTAGATGGAAAAATAACACTTTTAAGGAAAAACTGCCTTTCTGTGTTCTGTCATCCACCTATGTTTTATAACCTGGGTATGTATTTTATATTATGTAGAAACATATACACTCTTCATACGAATGGACTGGTCAGCTGACCGAGTTAGTATGAAAAGTAGATTTTAACAATTTTCAATTTTTGACTTCTATAAAACATCTATAAAGACATAACCATACATATAACTATAGACAAAGAAAGTAATGATATTTTTTTATTAAAAATAAAAATTAAAACAAACTAAACAATGGGGAGGGGGTGGCTGATTCTAAATGGCAAACATCGTAATGAATGAATGGCCTTTAAGGCCGAAATCTATAGAGCGTGCTTAGCTTAAGCTTACTCTTAGGTTAAGATCTCAGACTTAGAACAGCTGTATCTATCCATATCAGTTACTTTTTATTGATATTAACGTATTTTTGTCCTAGTTAAACATCAACTTAGGTATTCGTTAGTAATATTTTTCACAATACTCAACAAGTAAGACAATAATAATGTGCTAGGTCTAAATAACGACTATTAATCTCGGACTAGGCGCCGATTCGCTTCATTTTTTATTTCCTTTAAGATATATAGCTGCAAAATCCATGTTTTTAACGTCAGTTATTTGCACGAGAATTAAGATTTACCTTAAAAGTGTCATTCTTACATGTATCACCTGTGAAACTTTACCGGGCAAAAAAATATGTTAAGGTCACATCATATTATCTCAGCAACAGCACCGCTCCAACCCGGTAATTAACTTGCCATTCAAATAAGAGCATTGAATTGTGTGGACTATAGTATATTTTATAATGTCAATATGAAAAGGCGGACGGCGGGCAGCCGCCTTTTTAATACGAGGCGATGACAGTCTGGAGAGTGGACGTTGCCGTGCTGTGACCTTTAGCCACTGAATTTGGCAATAGCTATAATCCCCAATATTTCCACTATTTTTACTTTAAAATCTGAGATAAATTTCTTTTGCGCCGGGTTTGGGGTTTTTTTGTATGGGATTCGGTGGATGTCCTTTAAGTAATTTTGCACATAATTTGTGAACTCATTATAGTCAGTTTCAAGTACTGAGAAATTTCAGTAGCATTTCTATGTGGTTATTTATATGTATTTTCTTTAAGAGAGCTGTGTTAATATTAACAGAAGTCTAGTTTTCGCCACGCAGTATATTATTTAAAAAAATCTATGTAGCTTAGCAATGCAGCTCTTATTTAGATAGGCCAGTCATTGTGATTCATACTCGTAGACTATTCAATGCATGAGGCTAACTTTCCATATATGTTAAAATTTTGTGAATTTCAGCTACCGTTCCCTCCGCTGCGGAATCTATTCATACCGGTATTCCTGAATTGTTGGTTGGCCAAGAGATCTCTCGAAAACATGTTTGTAAGTAAAAGCTGTTACTTTTTTTGTTTTTTTATTTATACTTTTTACTGAGCCTGCGTTTAGTAGGAGACAGGTCACCCAAACTAGGTTGCCCTGTGCATTGGGTTACTAGGGACAAATGTATGGCCTCATTAGTTGGTACCTATATTTCAAACACAACAAATTTCACTTGACAAGGCATTTATTAAATCGATAAAGTGAATGAAGATCTAATTTAGAATAAAACTTGACATTGGAGTCCTTAATTAAATTTTCTAGTGAAGAAATTTTTCATTGTTTTTTCAATTTGCTTTGCTCAGTGAACATGTATTTCTTTTTCAGAATGATCTCCATAGAGCTATGCAGAAATCTCAATCAGCGCTGTCACAACAGTTAATGATATTGTGCGTAACTTTATTATGCCTAGTCTTCACCAGGTAAGTAACCATGAGAAAACCATACTTATTATGGTTAATAATCTATATATGACTATAGTTATATCTCTTCTTATTGATTGGGATGCACATTTTTACAAGATTTTCCTGTTTGCTAGCAGGGTAACTTAAATATAATACGAGTAGGTAACTTACTCTATAATTCAATGTATTAATAGAATTGTTCCATAAAATGGGAGGTGATTGATTGCGCCAATGCGTGTCACAGCCCGGTTTACTTTACCACCCCTGTTTAATTTTATATCATTGAATTTTAACCGAACCTTATTATTTCGGTATAAATAACTTTTACATTTAAGAGATACTTTTTCATGGTGAAAATTATGTGTGACGTGTGCAAAGTTATGTATCATCGTATTTTCAATCATCTATAAGAGGACAACACGAGCAGTGATGAAGACAGACACCTTCAACTAAACATGCAATTACTCGTATTATCAGGTATTCAAATTATTCTACTTGCGGAATACCTACTATGGGGAGCAAAATGTACTGTTTCACAATATCAGATAAGGTAGAGTATTGACAGCCTAGATGCTTGTTTGACCAGTCTTTGAGGTTGTAGCGCATTTCCAGGCGCTTGTATTTATAGACGGCTAGCCACGCGCGTGCCCGATCCAAAACCAGCTGGATGAGGCTATTACTGGGAAGCGTACTGTTATTTGGTCCAGACAGTTGGTTTCGTGCAGACAGTTTCAGGCAAGATTTATTCATACTAGTATCATAAACATTCGTTTTTTTATATGTTTGTAACAAATTAAGCCATAAAATACTGTACCGATTTTAAGAATTCCTTAACCAATAGAAAGCTGCATAATCAGCGAGTAGCATAGACTTTATTTTTATTTACACGCGGGCAAAGCCGCATGCGGAACGCTAGTATCATACCTGGGAGCGCAGAAATTGTGTCACCTCGGCTTTTAAGATTAAGTCATTATAATTAATAATACCTTTAATAATAACGAAGAAACCTTATCAAAAAATCTGTGATTGAACGTAGTCATTGGTTTTGTTACAACTTGGTTCTTTATGAACTTTCTTGGTTTCAAATGTAGTAAAGGTAACTATCTCGATTGGGTTGGTATTTAATTGGAGTTCGTAAGGTCAAGTTCTAATGGGGTGGAACCAACTTTGTCATTACCAACTTTAAACAGAAAGATTAAGTAACAGCACAGTGGGATAGCAGCTGTATGTCAGTCTGTCAGTCCGTCTGATGAAATTCCTGAAATATTCAGCAGGTAAGGTAATCAGCCAGTTCGTGACACCGACGCACAGGGCTGAAGTATCAGGAAAGAACAATACAAAAACAATAAAAGCCATCTAGCTATGAGCCACCGAAAAAAAAACTTTAGAGATACCTTTACACCTCTTACTTCTCCCATGTCCTCTTTTATAATAATGATATATCAGCATAGAATTTCTTGCAAAAATGATTTTTTATAATAACGATAACTAATCATAACATTTACTGCCATCTAAACCTATGCCGTAAAAATTACAAGTCTAAAGTCAAGTATAAAGAATACTATCTTTATGTTACAAATATTAAATGTAATAACAACTTAATAACACACTTAGAATATCATTTTATATTTGTATTTGAATAAGTAATAACATGGTATGATCGCCTATCCAGCCACTGCAATAGCATGCAAATAGATTGCACAATCATATAACGGTTAGCATGACATTAGCCACAGAACTCAAACCTTAGTTACATGTCTTGCATCTCTGATTGACTCTGACTATACATTTGAGAGTTAATATGTTGTATTTGTTGTGTGTCTGGTACAATTATCTATTTAAGTATGTATTATAAATATTTCAGTATGTTTATCAAATTTATTTACTTCAACACTCACAGTACTAGCCTTGCTCAGTTTGGCGTCAGGTGATCTTGGTCCCAAATATTTATTTAATTATAGTTTACACTTTGTTTGCTGTGCATTTTCATTTAATTTTATTTCTTCAATATCATATATTTTCAACCAAACACCGATCACTCAAATTAACATATTTTGAAAGAATCTAACCAATTATTTTGCCACCTATGCACAATGCACATGCTGACTGAGCGTTCTGTGTTATGGTCACAGTTTTGACCTTTTTATTTTTATCGTGGGATTATCCTCTTGGACGACGAGGTTATGTCGGACTTTTACGTTCTTAAAACCCCACGGTTCTCGACCTCAACACGTTAGCGGCAAGACGGGTCCCTAAAAAGGTTTACAATCGCCAGTCCTTCCTCTTACCCGGTGCTTTAATGGTTGGGGGAACTCACGGAAGCACCTGGAGTACACAGGCACTTCCGCCGTCGCGGTGAAAGCCATGCAATGCAGGCGCTATCAACAGCCCCGTACTCAAGCCCGCTGGATCCCACAGTTAGCGGGCCCCACGAGCCTGCATCTGGCGGTGCGGCCTGTCCGACGGTGCCCCAATGCAAAGTGCCCCCTATGTTCTAACCTTCTTATTCTGATATAATCTAACCCACTTTTCTTTCAACTGAAGAATAGTTTTATTTTTTCACTTTTGGAAGTAAAACAATCATTATCCTTAAATTATGGTTAAGACAAACAGAATTAGTAAAAATTATGAAGATGAAACCATTTTGCCTTTATAAAAATCTGCATATCAATATCTATGCGAAATTGCTTTATCCCAAAGCCCCTATTCCCAATTATATTATGATTCAAGAGATTATGCGAACCAAAGAGCTACCTTTTATTTACTTTCATAGACACCCGATCTATCGGGCAGCTACATATACGGCCTGGCCCTGGTTGAGTCGCCATCTCACCTGACTTTAATAAAACTGACAGCCGCCTAAGGCAAGGCATGCATTCTCAAGATAGCAAAGCTTATTTTTATTAAAAGAGAAAAAAAATATAAACGAAGATCTGTGGGTTGGGTTTTTGTTTTCCTATCGAGTTAATACATTAATTTGAGTTTTGTAAAATTTCATGGTAAGGTCAAATGATAATAAGCGGATAGTTTTGATTCAAAGACAAAAGTGGTTCTAAATTTACGGGCATTTGGTCCATAGATGATTAATATTGGAGTAGGTAAGGTTGTTATGTATTCATAGCGGGGGATCGTGGGGCAGAATACAGTTAAGTTACTGAACCAATTTTTCTACTCAACCCGTGGCAGCAAATTACTAATGCTAGCTGCTAGGGTAGGGAATTTAAAGAAACATTCACATCAAGAAATCTTTATCTACCTTGAACTGTTAGTGGAGAGCCATATGACATAAAAAAGAAAGAAGTTAGAAATAACAAAATTACAAAAGAAAAAAGTGATCTCAAAGTAAGTGGTTTAAACATAATATCGGTCCAGAGGTGCATACAAGAAAAGATGTAATAATAAAGGAGACTCTTAGATCCAATGTAACAAACTTAAAGGCTGTAATAGTTTACTAGGATTTAATTCATTGACAAAACCAAACAAAAGGAGCCCGCAACTTATTATTTCAAATTTACAGGGCTTTCATTTTTTAAATTGTTCTTTAAATTAATGAAGAATTTGAATGAATTTAATCCTAGTTTACAACCTTTAAGTTGTAAACTAGAATTAAACGGGTCACACTGTATACTGAAATATATGATAGCACCCAGACACGGAACTAACATAAATATCGAACCGCGACGGTGCTTAGAGCAGGATAGCTTTTAAGTTAATGTCCATGTACTGGCAGCGATCCCGCCTTCGGCGCCGGAGGTCGTGGGTTCGATCCCCACCCATGACAAACATTTGTGTGACGAACATTAGTGTTTTTTGTGTGTCAGGTGTTATTATCTATATATATGTATTTCGAAATAGATTATTTAAGTATGTTTATCAGTATCTGACGCCCATAGCACAAGCTCTGCTTAGTTTGGGGTCAGATGCTCTTGGTGTAAATTGTCCCAGATATTTATTTATATATTTTTTGTGTTTTTGTTTACATTTTCATGTGCCAATGTTCACCAATCAATTGTATTCTTCCTTCTTCTATATACGAGTATGATATAAGTATCTATCTTGTATAACGTAACGTAATTTGTATCATGTATAATGTAAAACTGGCTGGCTTGTTAGGGCGGGGGTAAGAAAACTAATGTAAATAGTTACATTATTTCTTGTTAATCTGACCGAAAACCTGTTAGTCGCTATTGTGTATATCGAACACAGCGACGTCCTCATAATGACTCTGAAAATAAAATTAATTCAAACATAAAAAGGAAGTCCCTTGTTATTTAGGCCTTGCCATTGACAACGAACCTTAAGACGATTTTGTGAATATTTAATATTCTGGCGTCAATTAACAGGCCAGCTATCGGCCCATAGTCGTTAAACTGCTATTAGATAGACTGCTTTGCATATTAATACTTCTACCGCGTTTTGAACCTCTTGGAATTTTCCTCAAATTTATACGATACATAACTCGAGCCAGACTGAACAGATGTATTTGAGAATAAATATGTACGTACAGAGTCTATGAGCGCATAAATGTAGCATAATAGGACACGTCACGTTCTCTAGTATCTCCTGTAGAGTAGTCTAATTGCTTAACTAGATTTCATACAATGATACTTGGTCTGTATGTATTACAGTTAAAACCAGTTTTTAGATAGAACGCGTTTTTTCTAGTTAGAACTAGTTTTTACTATATGCCTTTGTTAAGACTAGAATTAAAATTGAATATCAGTTAAAACTAGTTCTTACTAGACAAAACGTGTTTTTCCGAAGCGAGCCAGTTAAAACTGTTCCGACCGAGAGGTGACGTCTCGCGATCAATCAGAATAAGGTATGATGAACTTTAATCTCGGTCGGAACAGTTTAAAGTTCCTCATACCTTATCTTTAGTGTAAGATTATTATTTGGTTTTCCGTGCCTTAGATCTTTTTAGTAAATATTTTAAAGGCTCACTCATTCTAAGCATAATTTGGTTCTGGCACTAGGCGACCGCTGCCGCGGCGGGCCCGCTTCGCTCGCTCGGCTTGGGCGATGGGTCGCAGTTCTAACCTAACCTAACCTAGCTATTTCGGTCGAATTGATCTACACTAACAAACCAAGTGAAATTGGTATTAAGGATTTTACTAATTATTATGCCATCTTAATTCATAATATGCTTTAAGATACTAGGATCATCTATATTATGCCAAAAATAAATGGGATTTCATGTAATGATATGCATTCAGACTGTTATAAATGCATTTAGACTACTATGCTATTTAAGAGTTATGCGAAGCATAAATTATGACACGTTAATGTTATGCTGAATGGTGTTATGACAAATGAGTTAAAATTAATTCATTTACCTTGCCTTTAAAACTTAACGTGGATATGTGAAAAATAGACATATATAAAAGATTTTAAATTTTCAAGGCTGGCAGTGAAATGACTGTTTTCATAACAGTTTAGAGGGTTACTTATACGATCATAGCAGGCTTTTATAAAAGCTCACGTGATGTTAGGTTTTGTATTATCTCACATCAGATTACGGAGATTCGCTTGCACGATTGACTCTTCATTCAATTTCTGTAACCTTTTAGGGTGTTTTGGTGTATTACGTTTTTTACCTCGCTAAAAGTATAAAATATTTATGTCTTATTACGGGCCTGTCAGGAAACCTATTTGTAAAGATGGAGCAAAATTTGGTAGACTTGATTTAAATTCCCAGATCTATTGTTCTACTAAAACCACTGTAAGATAAGATAAATGAAAAACAACATAGGTAAATATTTCGTACCCTATATTTATGTTGTACGAGTTGTTTAAGAAAAACTTAAAAAAGTACCAACAATCCGCACTGAGCCCGCGTGTTGGAGTATGGCTTGTACCACCTCATAGCTGAGGTGAGGCCTGTGCCCAGCAGTGGGACGTATAAAGCTGTATTTGTTTGTTGTTGTTGTTGTTGTAAAAAAGTACCTGTTCCGTGTACAGGTATTTTTTAGTTTTTCTTAAACAACTCTTAAACGGTGGCTCATAGCAAAAAATCTGGGATCCCCCCTACGCGTTAGCTCCACTCCTATCCATCAGTAGGTACTTTGAGTATCTTGCGTCAGACACCATTCCCTACATTTACGCCAAAATTCGCTTTTACACGAATTATTTCCCCTATTTTTGCTTCGTTGAGTGGCCTACATAGCAAAGTTCTAAGTCAGTTTAAATTTACTCGGCACTTTCTTGGATAACCTATCAGGGTTGAGGTTTATAAAGTTATAGCCGCGAACGAGAAGCTCAATCCTTCAAGGCAAGTTCGAATTACAGGTTTGAGTTCTATTATAAGACTGTTTTGATACCTTGCTTATTGCGGGCAGTTCAAGAAATATCTTGACCTGCTGAAATGGACTGCTTAAAGTTGATCACCACAGGAATTAATGTTTTAGTAGCGTTGCAAACTTCGATAAATAACCTTGAAAAATGGTATTAATGATGTTAAATAAGATATGTCTTTTATTGTTTTTTAAAAGACGTAGACGACAGTGATGTAGTGAGTTTGGCTTGTCAGGTGTTTGTGGCCAAACTATTATAACATGGGTCTCCTTATGCTAAAAGTGTATTGTGATGTTCCATCATAGACCACCTCTTCACTGCCCAAAAGTGCGCTGGTAATTAAATGACTGCCTAGTAATAAAGTTAATCATGTATAGGATCAACACATTTCTAAATGTGAATTGAGTGAACGAAATAAGATTTATAAATCGGTTTAAATCTTAAAAAACTAGGGTTGGTGTAAATTTTGATAAATAATCACACGTTGCGTTGGGAAATATTTTGATAAATTATGGTACAGTTGTTTGAACTTAAGGTGTTAGGAAATACCATTTTATCCTTAAGAAATAGCATATTTAAATTGAGAAACTCTCAGTTTTTAAATATGTAGGAAATAAATGGCCTAAATTGAAATAAACACGAAATGCATTTTTATGAATCTTAAGTTGTATGGATAGGTTATAGAGGGTGAGCTAAATGTACCACTAATTGCAATAAAACATTGTAGGAGTTAATTCACATTTACATAGAAAAACAATTGTGCTGTAATTTGGTGTCCGAAGGTCTCCCGAAGCGCAAAGCCACAACGTTGCTCATGATTTATAGCGTCGTAAATTATTTAATTTGCAGCGTTTGCGGCATTCAGCACTTCCAGAGGGCTGGACACCGGCATCTGAATCTGTTTCAAGCCACGTATTTTGTTGTTGTTACTTTCTCCACGGTCGGCTACGGAGACTTCGTGCCTGATATCTGGCCCTCGCAGCTCTACATGGTGATAATGATAGGCGTCGCACTGGTCGTTTTACCCACCCAGGTAAGACGCACAAAACGCTATGAACGCCAATAGGTATGTCATTAGCCTCATACTCAAAACAAAGACAAAGTAGCGCCAGACGTATTAATTATTCAACGGTCATGACAGAAACGGTTGGCCGCCTTAGCAAAATCATAACATTAAATATCGAGTATACTGCAAAAATAGATTTGAGACGCTTTGTTCATAAAAACTCAACAGTATCACAACACTGTTTTGCTAAATCTCAGTGCGAGCAAAAGACGGAACACAGTTAAACTGGAAGTGCTAATTTGATAAATACGAAAGGAAAGGTTTGTTTGTGTATTACAGTTTGAGCAACTGGCGTTCACGTGGATGGAGCGACAGAAGCTAGGAGGATCCTACTCGTCGCACCGAGCTCAGTCCGAGAAGCACGTAGTCGTGTGTTCCACGACCCTTCATGCTGACACAATAATGGATTTCCTGAACGAATTCTACGCGCATCCGTTGCTGCAAGATTACTACGTTGTCCTTCTTTCCCCAATGGAGTTGGACACCACCATGAGAATGATACTGCAGGTATTAAAATAGATTTATTCTTTATTCTCCACACTCCAAAATATAAATACAAAGATTGATGTTAGTATATCATACATATCCACAATAAGTAGGCCAAAAAAATATTAATTTCTTTTAAAACATTCGAAACATGTGAATATGCTTAAAAATGGAAATTTGGATAAGTTCTTTCAAGCAACTGTTACCGCTAAAAGTAACCCAGATTTATTAATCACTAAAATTTTAATTCAAGTCTAAACAGGAAAATACTAGATTATCTAATAATAAATTCATCTAAAATATCATGATATATTTTGGCATTATTTTGTAATGAATATTGACTGAGTCATCTCTGCAGTGATGAAAAACCTCGAAAAAAACCAAAGCAACTTAAATAAGCGTGGAATAAAGTCGTGGGGGTAGTTAGGGTAGGTGAGGGAAGGATAGGTGAGGGTTATACTATCTATGTAAAAAACACTAAACTGAGTTCAAAAATAAAACTTGGACAAAGTCAAAGTGGTTTTTCCCTGTAGATTTGTAAATCGTACATAGGTGTATTTCACAAATTAACCAAAGCAAGTTATTGTTAACAGAATATAATGAATGACCCAAGAGTATGATTTAAACTTAAAGCTGAAGCATTGTTGGCTGAACAGATTCAAAGGCCATCAAGCTCTTAATATTTACATAACAAACAATAGTAACAAGATACGAGTAGTTTACCTATCTTACGAATTTCAAGGGGAATTTTCTTCATTATGTTAAATGACTGGTTCGTTGTTATTGTTTTTCATAACGAACGTTCAATCGTCATAACTCTTGTTTGAAAACTGCAAAGTGAATTGTTTTTTATGTTTAGTATTTTCATAATGTAACTTATTCCATCTAAGGGTAGAAACTAGAAAAAAACAACTTCGATATCAAGCTGGACTTAAACCTGCTTCTTCTGCGATACCGGCGGCTGCTCGTCCAACTAAGCTACCGAAGCCTTTTAGTGACCTGGGAAATTTCTATTATGTGAATATTTTACGCTTTAAGCCAACGTTAGACCAGCATCTTTTAACATTGGAACATCTTTTAACAGCATACTGCATTGCTAGCTACGCTCCGTTGAGGGACGAAAGCGCAGTTCCAGCCCCTCACAGCGATTTTATTCATAGGCGGGGACACATAATATGAACTTATTTTCATTTAGTCTTTGTATAGGTAAATACGCCAAGTCCTCATTTCCAGTTAATTTTACCTATAACTGACATCTAAAACAAATAAAAGTTTATCGATAAGTCGTGCGCATAACTACTTATTTTTATGATTTTTATATCAAAATAGCTCAAAATTTACAGAATATACGTGCAATCTGCTATTATTTCGTTAAAAAAGCATTCTTGAAAGTCAAGAAACATAAAATTATCACAAAGTTACCTGGCCGGGTCAAGTGGAAATCTGGCTAAAAACATTTAGGAATAACTTCTTCTGAGACGCCTGATACCACAAACTTCACTTTTCCTTGAATATATGCACTCCTATTAGCACAAATTCAATGCCCAAGGATTATAAAACACAATAATATTTAATAAATACACTTTAGCCGGCCGGCGACGATTTTTTATCCAAACCAACCACAGACTAAAAACCGATCGAACAGGTCCACCAACCATAACAAAAATATAACGCCATTAAATTAAATAGTAGTTATGACACTTAGTAGCCAGATGCGTCAGTACACATTTTAAATAGGTAAGAGTTTAACGAGTTATTTTATATCGTAATGTTGGTACGTAGTAAGATCATAATTCCATACAAACTTTTATTTGTATTCAGTGTCGATGGGCTCCTCTACACCTAGAAGTTCTAGGCGTTAGAACTACAGTTTTATCTTTACTGGAAAGTCTGATGAAAAGCCTGTATAAATTATAACCGGCAGTACCGACTAGTTATTAATCTTCGTGTTTCTAATTTCCAGGTTCCAATATGGGCGCAACGAGTGATCTACATACAGGGATCGTGCCTTAAAGACACGGATCTGATCAGAGCTCGCATGAACGAGGCAGAGGCGTGTTTTGTTTTAGCGGCACGAAACTATGCAGACAAGACTGCTGCCGATGAACATACTATTCTCAGGTGGGCTTATTCATTTGACTCCTAACTCTTCTAAATTGGCTCGTGTCTAGGTGTGCTGGAAGACGCCACCGGCTTAAGATCCTTGTCTGTTACCTCGTAACACAAGGATAATAAGAAATTGATCCCTTCTTCCAGACGATGACAGTACATATTTATTTATTTATCAAAGTACACCAACGGCCATATAAATTTGTCATGTGTGGGGATCGTATAGTTAGGTTCGCTAGAATTGCGCCTACAGGCCAGTAGCGTAATATAATTCACTTTGACTCATCCGATATCTAGCACTGATCTCAAAACCACAGAGCTATTGTTTTTCAACCAACTGCATGGCGTATCTACTGGTGTGATTGTTTATCGTGTAAAACGAATACTTTAAAAATTATTCATATTTTACCAATTCTACATATGCAGAGAACGTTACTGATTTGATTATACTAACAGGATAAAAAAAAACATTTAAGAAGTTTCCACAAAATACAAAAATTCATAGCAACCTAAACGTAGCCCTTTATTAAATGTGTTTACTGGTAAACACAGACGTTATCTACATATTGTATTCATTGGGGAGAAGAGTTCAGTTATAGTACAGATGGCGTCATGTAAAAAGAGCTCTAGGCGACAGTGGAGGGGATGGTTTGGCGTACGGGTACATTGTGAAGGGGGGGGTTCCATACCACCAATTTTCCATACCATACAAATGAATTCGCTCACTGCGCAGGTCCTGACCAGCGTTCCTTTTAGATAACGGGAACTATGCTTAATTTATTCCATTAATTCAACCTAGATCTAAAAATTCCCAGGTGTTTTCATAACGTTTGACATATTACGCTATTATACAATGTAAGTCTCTATAAAGTGGACATATTAAAAATTAGGAAGCTAGTCAATTTTATCGACGCCAAAATATTTTAAAAAAACCAGCGTACCTTTTTAAATTTTAATGGACATTAAAAAATAACTTTTGAAGTTGGGTAGTCTATGCTGAAATAATGTTATAACAATTGAACTAAAAGCTTTATCGCAATGAAGAAAGCTTTTGATGATAACTAATAATAACAGACCATGCTCAAAAAATTAAAAAATGCCAAAAAAGTAAATACCATAGATTTGTAATTAAATGTTTTTTTTCAGAAAATCATTTTTATTTTTCGTAATTTTGTACAATAATTATAACAATTTTAAATATTTGCCCTCATTACATATTGTTTTACACTTTGAGTGAATTTGCGATAAAGCTTTTAGTTTAAAAGTTATAACATTATTTCTGCATAGAGTACCCAACTACAAATGCATTTTTTAAAAACTCCATTAAAAATAACAATAAAATGCTGGATTTTTTAAATATTTTTTGTGTCAGTGAAATTGACTATCTTCTTTTTAATATGTGCACTTTATAGAGACTCAAACCGTATTACGAGTAGAACCTCCACGATTACAATGAAACTTTACTAAAACTCATACCTTTAATAAATGGGCTTCGTGTTCGCGCACGTCAAATGCAAGTCATTGCAGGTAGTTTTGAAAAACCTGGAAATTCAACCTTGAACCTTTATTCATTATCGAATATCGAAGGTTGATTGTTCGTGATGATTGATGTTCACAGATCGTGGGCTGTCAAAGATTTCGCTCCCGATGTGCCACAATACGTGCAAATCTTCAGACCTGAAAACAAATTGCACGTGAAGTTTGCCGAGTTCGTGGTGTGCGAGGACGAGTTCAAGTATGCGTTGCTGGCCAACAACTGCACTTGTCCGGGGGCATCAACCCTTGTTACTCTGCTCCTGCACACCAGTCGAGGACAGTAAGTGTCGTAGGCAGCTGTTCTAGGAAAATCGTGTATTCGAGGTAAATGTCGAAACTTGTACTCGTCAAGGCCAAGGAAACAATGGTTAAAATATTCACATTTAGATTTATTACGCCTGGCGCAACTGCAGGACAATACCGAATAAATGATTATCAAAAAACTTACAAAAACGATATGGCATACTCAGTAACTATGAAACTGAAAATTAGATTTTGTCAATGGATTTTAAGGTGTTCCTTAAATGTTAAAAAACTTCAAATTAAAATATTTTACATTTAACTTTGGTTTATTTTCCAGTCCTTGTGCCCAACATGCCAGACGTTCATTTCAGACGTTCTACTAGTATGTCGATTTAAAATTTCAGACTTTTTACAAGTAGGTCGTTTTAATTTAAGGTCACTTATCCCTCTAGCGCATTTCACTAGATTACCCTTCTGAAACGAAAGGGAATTCTTCATCCGCAACAAATAATGGTATATTTTAAACGTTTCAGGGAAGGTCAACAATCTCCGGAAGAATGGCATCGTCTTTATGGAAAATGCTCCGGAAACGAAATCTACCACATTGTTTTGGGGGATAGTCGTTTCTTTGGAGAATATGAAGGAAAGAGCTTTACCTACGCCAGTTTTCACTCTCACAGAAAGTTAGTATTACATTGCAATTTCCTAGCAAATATTTGTAAACTTTCGATTTTCACATGGTTTTATTACTTCAATTTTATTTTTGGCATTTTCACACAGCTCTACTTTCCTATTTGCTTGCCATATTTTAATGGTTGTATTGTTTATAGGTATGGTGTCGCATTGGTCGGAGTTCGGCCGTCAGAATTGCCTGAATTTTACGAAGAGACAATTTTGTTGAATCCTGGACCACGTCATATTATGAAAAGTAGTGACACCTGCTACTACATGAGTATAACAAAAGAGGAAAATTCGGCATTTGTCGTAGCCGAAAAGCAAACGGAAAGTAGACCAACAATACCTAAAGATCAATCCGCATGTAGCCTTCTTTCGACTGAGAAGAAGCCCGGTGACGCAGAGGAAGGTTCAGGCGAGCAGAGGAAACCAGACGGTAGTAGCGTCGCTCAATACGACCTCCCACAAGTGGTTCTCCAAGCTCCCGCGAGTTCCACCCCAAACGCATCGCCATCACGCATCAATCAAGCTAATACTGTATCATCCGCTATTTTTACTGTCGCTGGCTGTGAGTGTCACAGTTGGATTTATGCCTCACGTAGTACGAATACATATTTAGCAAACTTAATATGCATTCGACCTACTTTATTATTGTATTTATTTGCTTAGATTGCTCCTTTTTAACACAGTAACGATTTCAATAAGATTTATCAGGCCTATTTTAGTTAAATAATCTCATTGAAATATGTTATGTAACCAAACTCGAGGAGCATTTGCACTCACCTGCGCTGTTTAAAAATCAAACATTGACTTCAGCGAAGATATGCAATTTATTACTTTTAGCACAAACTTAAATTGTAAATCTTGTTTCTCTATCTTTTCTGAAGTCTAAAACTTGGTAATGCAAATAATTTATTTGAAGTATGTACAGATAGCAGCATCCACAAACCACTTGAGTGCGGTGAGTGCGTTTTGTGTTGGTTGAGACAATCGTTTAATAATGTTGTTTTCAATATATCACAATTTACAGTGCATATTAATTAACGTTGTCAGTTTAGTTTGTGCATGATTGATTTTAATAATTGAACCATGCATTTTAGATTAGAAACAAGGCCAGGGTTGTCTCTAACACTGCATCAATTCTTTTTTTTACGTCAAGCCACTTATTTTTCATCGAAATTCAGTAATAGTATTTTAATGATTCTCTTTCTTAGTACAATGAGCCTCGAGCGTCACACTTCTGACATGAGTTAGCTCTCATTGCTATACACTCTCATACGTGACGCGAAGACCGCATGAAGCCTAGTGGAATGCCTGAGCTGAGGTTGACAGTACTTCTAGTATGACCAAGAAATAAAGTTAGGAAACTAAAAACTACTAAAAATGTTGCCACTGTGGTAAGGTAACCAATAATCCGGAACCAAGAAGCTGGCAGTATTCACCCGTTTGATGAATAAGACTCACACGTTGGGCGAGTAATGTACCATCTCTTGAAATACTTCCATCTTGATATTGATGATGTCAATAATATTCTTCTATAGCTGGGATAATGCAAGAATATTTGATAACTTGACATCTGATTGAACGGATGGATTTTGTGCTTATCACGAAGCCTTCATCAGTTGACACAGATTAAATTTGAATATAAAAAAAATATGAACTTCGCAATGAGTAAGCAAAGGATTTGAAATCATCTTTTATGTGCGAGAAGATATCTCTTGTACCCAAAACAACAGGAGTTGAATTTTTTGTCGTGTGAAAGGAGATGTCCCATTTCTGGCCAAGTCTATGTGCACTTATTTAAAAAATGAAGTACAATGTATTGATTCCGGTAAAAATACAAACAATAAGAATAATTACCTCATTATCTGGTTCTTACATAAAAATGAGTATTCAAGTCCATTTTTCATTATGGCAATTCACTTGTCTATAGACATTCAGAGCGAACTGTCGATGTCACTAGTGTCACTCGTGTTGTGTTCGTACTTATTTTGGCTTTCGATTTGGCAATTTGCACTGATATTTGTCTCAGCTCCGCTTTTGTTTCGAGAACTTAAAACTTCTATTGCTATTCAGACAACAATAACCACAGAAGTTGTTCGTAACAACTGGTTAAGTGAAAATAATCTCCATGTTTTTGTTTTAGTCCTGTCAAATTGACACCGCGTAATCAGTGTTGACACATTTCCGCCATGATGATTTTTGTTGTGTGTAGCAATTTCTATTATTAGAAATCTTGTTTGAACCAAGTAAATTTTTTTTTTTTTTTATATTTACAAACTGTTTCACAAATTTTTTGGTATAGTGTACAAAGACCTGGCCAAGGCATACCTTTTTGGTACATCTCCTTGCGTCTGTTTGGTAGCTTATTCCTAGCTAGCTCTAGAAATCATGTCACCATCATAAACTTTAAAAAACGACTTAATAATTGAAAAATATCAAGGGGGCCTACAATTTTTTGAGGTTAGTACTTGTAAAGTAATAATGTACTCGTAAATAATTTGCTGGTAACGACCACGAACTGAGAGGCGCAGCGTGGGCGAGCCTTCTACCCGGCAGACCGATGGCCTGGTGCGGGGCAGTTTGCGGGAAGTTTTCGGATGCGTACGGACCAAAGGATTTTTCTGTTGAATTCAGTTCAAGTTTTTATTGAGTTATTTTGTTACTCAAGGTTGCTAAAAATAATACCAACCCAAAAATAATTACTCGAATTCCATTTTGACTGAACACATTCCGTATCATCACATAGGTATGTACTACAGCGCTGCAGAGAACACAATTTTTTATTTTTCCTTTTTTAATGTTTTTGTCGATGTATTTAATTCCAGCTTTTAAGTTCGCTACGTCATGAATAGGTAACGTTGTATAAATAAAACTTTCGACCCTCACAAATTTTCTAATGTAGCTTTATCACTGAATTTAATTGGCACTTCTTTGTCAAAATATATAAACAATTTGGGGATGTCTATATCTAGCACGAGGTGAACACTCGACGAACATCAACTATGCAATCTAAGTGGCTGGATGTAAAAATATTGTGTTCATCAAACCTGACGCTAGGTTATCCATGATGGGACGTAATAAACCGCCGTCATCATGTTTGAAGGAGGATTCGACTAATTAACTAAATATTTTTAATTAATGTTAAATGAATGTTGAAAATATTGTCAATTTAATCACTTACACTCAAAACGGTTCTTGTAGGTAAATTCGTAAGGTGAGAATTTTGCGCGAACCAAAGAATTGAAATGACTTTTAATTCTCTTTTGCTTTTTTTACGTTACGGATGAATCTATTATGAACTGTTTTGTATTTTTAATCCTTTGTGTGCTATTCAGATACTTATAAGGTATTCCTTGTATGAGAAATCTTTCATGTCAAATGACTTAACGCCAGGTTTTATACATTTAGTTGAAATTATTTATATTCTTATTAATTGTATTTTGTATTACTGTTTTTATTGTGCTGGTTTTGAGATTGGTTTTTCCATGTTAATGCAATAATATCGTAGATATGCAGTTAAATTCGTTTGTTATTCTCGCTAATATCATAACATGACATTAAACATCAATAATCGCGAGTTAACGATTCTCATTAGACTAACACTGTAAAAAGTTCTTTAAGACTGGTTTGCAATATAATGATCCTAAAATCTTAATAATTTTTAAAATTAGTCGTATAATAAGCATGGTATTTGCAACAGTTTTACCTTTTGTGCAGCTAAATACGGCGAAGGTGCGTCCGGTTCAGACTCCAGAACTTATCTGAAAGACTCACCAGGGATGGACAGTGCAACTGACAGTCACTTGTTGTTGCCCAAACCTGACAATCCCAATTTTCTCAGTCCAGATGCTATAAGCTACAGAAGAGGTACTTCGAATTTATAGTTCTTCTCATTAATAAATTTTAATGATTTTAAATTCTAATCGAACTTCAATCTAAGGCACAGGAAGCAGGAGGCCTTCTATTTTACCCGTACCTGATATGGTCACAAGCAATTTGCATATTCCGTCTGATAACCAGGACGAAGATGTTGAAGTAGACGAAAGTGAGGACGAATTGGAGGATGATGTACCCTGGAGATCCCCGTCGGAAAAGATTGCGTAAGCACTCACGATCAGCCTGAGCTTTACATGCATCCCATAAGCACGCCACGTTTTTCTCACATTCCCAATATTTTTCCATTCAATTGATAGAAAATATATAAATTCTCCAATGATATAAATTATGTCTTTATTGAGAATTTATTGACTTCACCAATTTTTTATTATGAACTAGTTTTTTAATTGATGCCAGTGTTCGTTTTTTTACTTTTTTTTTAACTAGTTTTTTCTTATTGTTCTAATCACTAAAAGATAATCTGACAGGATTGTTAGATGACGATCTAAAATCTGTGGGACTATCTTGTAACGTTGTATTTTTTTATTTATCACCTTTTGTAGCCTGTATATTCACTCCTATAGATAGCTGACCCGGATCACGCAGCTGCATGAAAACCGCACAAAACATCATTGTTCCATGTAAGTGTTTTGCTTTGCCCTCAGTTTTTTTGCAATGCTTTGCAAAGTCTTTCGATGGACAGCTCTTATGGTCGCAGATGGTGCCGAAATTAGCTTATCTTAATATACTCATGATAATGTTATTACTTCTCGAATGAGGTTCATACATTTCAGGCTGATCTAATGAAATTCTGTACAAGAGAATGTCTAAGGAACAAGTATTAGCAAGTAGCTTATGAATTTGGTAATATTTGAAAGACACTACTTTACAAATACATATCGTTAGTAAATCGATAACGAAATAATTTTGAAAAATAGTGGTTTCAACGCGAGAAAGTCACGAACGTACTAGACGGCACATACAATCCAGGCAATGCCTTTTGATTCTCATTTATCGGCATCATTTCGGCAGCTTTTTATGTGGTTTTTTAATTGATATATGCTTGGGGCTTGAGTTATCCATTAAACTGGTCAATACATATTTTTCAATCTAATTTCTTTCATGCAAAATATATAAGATATATTAAAGGGGATTGAACCTTAGCGGCATAGGCCATTTTGTTTTTTTTCGATTTTTCTGCGCACGATGAAAGTGACATATATACAAAGAAGACATAAAAACAAACAAAAATTGTCTCACAATATGGTATCTTAAAGTGTCACGTTTCCGAGTTATTTGAAGGTATAAATAAGAAAAGTTATTTTTATTGAAAATGTACTAATTATGAGGCTTTTCGTATTATTTTGTTAACAAAACACGGGTGTAGGTACATCGAAAATGTATGGCGCGCTACGTAATACCGGTTCTATTGTGGCGCCTGACGGGTTAACCGATTTTAGGGCATTTGAACAGCCTGACAACTTCTTCCGCAATCTCCTCACAACCCAAAGTCATCTAGAACAAATCGCTCAATGCAATAAGGTCACTATTTGCCTACCCTATGCTGTCAAATGCTGACAAATAAAATGTTATTTCTCTTAAACAACAAAGTATATTTGACATTAATTTGAATTATAGATTTCTTGCCATAAAACTAGTGAAAATCACATTAACTTCATTATTAATGTGGCAATAAGCATAACCAATTGAAGTCTGTTATCTGTTTACAAAATAACACGAAAAGCCACATATTAGATTTATAACCTTATAACAACCTTTAATAACCTTTTTCATGACAATCTTTACCTTCAAATAACTCGGCAGTGTGACAATTTAAGGTACCTTGTTTTCAGACATTTTTCTTTTTTTTATGTCTCCTCTTACCAAATATACTACTTTTATTGTGCGCGGACCTTCAAAAAAAAAAATGGCGCCTATGCTTCCATGCGAAAATGTTCAAACCCCTGTTAGATTGCAAAATAAAAATACCGACCAAATCTTTGTTTATGTATAGACCAGCAAAATATAATACTTTTCGCTACTTCCTGTTCTTAGTTATTGCATATATCATAATAGCACTAAACCACTACATATTATATATTCCCATGTAGATACTCGTTAATTATTGTAAGCAATTGTGTGCATTGTGTATCTGTATAACCCCGTGAGTGTAATCCCCTACTGCACGGCCCGTCCCTGCCTTCAGCGACGACCTCACCACCAGCAGCTTCTCTTCCCTGGCCGGCAGTGACATCGTGCACAGCGCCTGGCGAAACGACTTCACCAGGTAAGCATCAGGACATTCAATACACACAATTTCCAGTTTAGTTACTAAAGTGAGCCTAAACTTGTCAATCCACTAAAAGTAGTTTGGGATTTCTGACAATGCTGATTATAATCAAGATAACTGCGACAAATGAATAAATCAGTTAACAATTATTAAAACCACTTGCGTAATGTAAATAAAATTATGTTTAACTGCTTTAAAATAATCAGCATGTAACTGAATACTTTATTATTCATAGTGATACCTAACTGAGTTCGTCTTTGCACAATGCCTCCCAGCGTTGCCGAGCATGTGGACTCCGTTAACTCGATGTTGAATGTTAGAATATTTAACAGCACTCAAAATACATTATTCACAGTCCCTATCACCTGTATGTTGAATGTATATTCCTTTTTTGTATGCAAATATTTTATGGTAACCACAGTAAGTATTAATTGGGGATTTCCAATTATTTCCTTATAAGATTTTACCTTTTACTCCAATATTTTAACTTGCTTCGCTTTGATGCCTCTATAAGTTAAAACAACACCAATATCATAAAATTGATATTTAAAATTTGCATCATACGAAAACGACCCACATTTGAGATTTTTTCCAGGATTGTTAAAGGATTTCCACCGGTATCGCCGTTCATTGGAGTCAGCCCAACATTATGTTACTTGCTGAAAGAGAAAAAGCCACTATGTTGTTTGCAATTGGCGCAAGTGTGTGAGCATTGCGCGTACAGAAACGCAAAGGAATATCAATGGCAAAATAAAACGATAATTCTTGCAGCCGACTATGCTTCCAACGGAATTTACAATTTCATAATTCCCTTGCGAGCTCACTTTAGATCCAAAACGTCACTCAACCCGATCATCCTTCTTTTGGAACGCAGACCAGACATTGCATTCTTGGATTCTATATCATATTTTCCGCTAGTTTATTGGATGCTGGGTAGTATTGATTGGTAAGGCAAAACATACTTACATTGGAACCAAATATGATGATGCTTCATCAAGTTTATTATTCACATATTTTTACAGCTTGGACGACCTTTTACGGGCCGGAATAACGTTGGCTGAAAACGTCGTAGTTGTTAACAAAGAGTTGTCAAATTCTGCAGAAGAAGACAGTCTCGCTGATTGCAACACTATTGTCGCCGTCCAGACAATGTTCAAGTAATTTTTTTCATATATTTTCCAATAAAAACTAAGTGTTCATGTAATGTGCAGAGCTGCTTAAGCGAATTTAGCTGACGAGCGAGTTGATGTTATTGAATAGTCGCAACGGCGAATATAAAATTTTTGTTGGGTTTCAAACTAAATAATTGGTTTTTTATTCCAGATTCTTTCCATCAATCAAATCCATAACGGAATTATCACAATCTTCAAACATGCGATTTATGCAATTCCGAGCTCATGATAAATACGCGTTGCATCTTTCAAAAATGGAAAAGGTGGTATAGTCTTTCTTGTTCAAACTATAGAAATGAATAATTCATTTTAACGCAACCAACTTTCTTATGTACTTTAATAAATACAGATTTATATGTTACAGCGAGAAAAGGAACGTGGTTCACACATCTCTTACATGTTTAGACTGCCGTTTGCAGCCGGCTCTGTGTTTTCAGCCTCGATGTTGGATACATTACTTTACCAAGCATTTGTCAAAGATTATGTCATTACATTTGTCAGACTTCTGTTGGGAGTGGACCAGGCACCGGGCTCAGGTTTTCTTACCTCGGTAAGTTTACTATGTTGAATAAAGCGGTTGCGCTGTATAAATTAACATGCTGGTGTATTTTGCGATACATATCATACTCATCACCATCTTCATGGTCATTGGCTACTACTGTTAAGCGAATTGGTTTCTAGATACTCTTGCGAATGCCCTGACTTACCTCATGTGTTATTGTGCATTTATAAATTCGTAATTCTAACAGATGAAAATAACCAAGGAAGACATGTGGATTCGTACGTATGGTAGGCTGTATCAAAAGTTGTGTTCTACAACCTGCGAAATCCCTATCGGGATATATCGCACTCAGGACACAAGCCTAGCCGACCCCTCTCACCACGTGAGTATGTCGCCAGGAACACCAACAAACTGGTTTTGGTCACGCCTCGCGAGAATGCGACCATCGGTGGCATCGGTGAGTTGGTTAACTCCTTCTCTCAGATACTTCTCCTTAAATACAGTCCTTCACCTACTACCATCTGTCTTTTACCGCTATAAGACAGTAACAACACCAATTAAATCTTCATACGAAAACACGATATTTTCTTAACCGTAGTAGTCCTCTTTGGACTGTATTTCGGGTTAAAGTTTCAATTTTTTCTATCTTCATTACGCGCCAGCGTTACACTTTTTCCATTTTATATTATTATGTTTACCTACATAATATACATTTTGAGCCTAACACTTGTGGCGTGTCTGTAATTTAGTTTAGTTATTTAAAAACTTTGTTTCTTTCACGCGAAACTTTGTTTTGTCTTAATAAGTACACGTGCTTTAACTTTATGATTTCCTGCAAACTGCTATAACCAATGAGAATAACCTAACTCCTGCTTTAGCGCCGACACAAGTGAAAAACGAAACCAGAATATGTATACCTCCGTAATTAAAAAAATCTTGACTGCTACCGGCTGGGAAAATTGGCGTGAATTAAGTTAATGTGTGAATATCAAGCATACCCCTGTCGGTATTCCAACTCGATGATCGCAGTCCCGCCTCTATGTTGTACTCGTAGTGTGTGTTCTGCATGTTTTGTCATAGCAACAAGTAATAGACTAGAAATTCAATAAATGTCAAACAACAGCGGAGTATCAAGTAAATCGGCTAAATTCTACGATAGAACAGTAGTATATTGTGTAGAAAACTGAAGAATATGCATATTATTAAAGTTCTGACTGATCACTGCATGAATAAATTGAGAATGTCATCAATTAAAATATCGAGAAATTTAATTCAGCGTTCCACAGAACTGGAATAATTTTTCAAATATAATAGTTAAGTGGCAAAATTAATAACACTAGAAATCCGCAAATGCTTCCGCTTATTGCATGCTTTCTATATCGCAGTTGTTTCCACACCGTGACTTCATTCTCCTTTTCCAATGCAAAACTGTTAGTAAAATTTCCCAATTAGCAATCGCCGAATCGTAAAAACTGTTTCTCAAATTTGACAAAATTATGGGTTACCGTCTTCAATTGGTAATAATAGTCTGAGTCATGAGGAGGAATTGGACAATACTGTGACACGACAGTTGCAGCCGGAGGACGGCGGAGGCGGAGGGTTCCCGGCGTGCGGGCGGCGCGAGGCCAGCGGCTGCCTCGGCGGCTGCTACGGGGAACGCACGCCGGCGGTAAGGCCTACACCGAAAGGTGTTTACTCCGATGCAGGGAATAATCCGCTCACTTTCGGAGTTGTTAATACAACATTCATACTCAAAGTTAAATTAGAAAAAATATATTAACGTTTTACTGAAAATAAGTTACAATTGAAACAATACGTAGCGTATGATATACTAACGCTTTTTACGTTTTATGATGCTTCTTTTTATTATCTCAAGAGTTTAAAAGGTATTTCAAGAGAAACGTAAACGTAATGAATGAAATAAAAATATGTTAGTGACCCAAATAAACAAATATATTTGCCAAAAATATAAGTCGAGGTACAAAAAACATTTTTGCTGTTAATATGTATGATACTTTAATACGAACATAAATATCTCACTTTTGAATATTCCTAAATGAACTGATTATGCATTTGTTTTCATTGAAAAACACTAAAACACCAGAAAAAATATTCAGCCATTATTCAGTTCATGTTATTGGCTACTGCTTTTTTGAAATAGGTTTATTTAGAGGATAAAAATATTGGTTCAATATGACGGTCACACCCAAAAATAATAAGTTTTCTGGAAAAGCATTGTATCTGGTATGTTTAGCAAGTAATAGTTAATAGTAACGCAATTATGTACTTATAGCTGAAATTACAAAATTTCTACGGTTTTTTGTTCAGTTTTGTGTGTGACAATGTAAAACAAGTACCTATGTGTGTGTGAGTGGGTTTATGTGTGTGTGAGTGGGTTTATGTGTGTGTGTGGGTTTACGTGAGGATGGTTGCACAATATATAGTTGCAAATTAGCAATACTTGCATTTTTGTAATATTCAAAGTACCTTCCCTACCTTGTCGATACTTACGATATCATCAACCCCTTAGAAAGCACTAACATGATCCTAATTTCATCAACATAGATGTAGAATTTAGTAACTTAGCGAAAGCTCAATGTGTCATAGTCTGTGTTCATTGCACGAACACAACCAACATAGAACATAGTTATTTTTGGCATAATATAACGACATCAATTTGATTTATTTTACACTCATAGGCTACGCCAGTTTGAAACTTAGGCAAGTCATGCATGATTGTATAGGCATCAACAATAATAAAATATATCAATGTAAATGGTTGCAAAAATATTTTTAAATCTATTGTTATTGCTTATACTCGAACTATACAATTATAAATAGAGTAGTAGGTAGTAGTAGTGTAGGACAACGCTGATCTTTTCTTAAATTCACAGTATTCTACGAGTCTTGCTGACGAGGCTAGAGATAATCATGCTCAACAAATAGAAAGAGCAGAAATAGCCAACCTAGTGCGATCAAGAATGGAGTCGTTAAATCTTACTGGCATTGATTACGATGATGTCAGCGAGAAGCGCAACAGTCTGTCGTACGTCATAATAAATCCAAGTTGCGATTTAAATTTACAAGAAGGTGATATAATGTACGTGATTGACGAGTTTTTTTTTTATATTTTATAAATTCATTATTTCAATCGACTCAATGCATGTAATTTATTTCCAGATACCTAGTTCGACCATCACCCTTTTCCGCTCAGAAAACTTTCGAACGCCATAACAGCCGACGTAAATCAAATATCAGCTTTTGTTCACAAGGACTCATTCAAGCGCAGAGTGTAGCGAGCAGGAGGGGAAGCGGGATAGGCACTTTCACCCAGCCCCGTGCTCCACCGTTGTCTACTACGAAAGCCAATTCCTTGTCGCTGCCGGACAGTCCAACTATTATAACTGATTTCCGAGGACGTTCGAATTCACTGCGTGTCGTCGACGACATACTTTTGCGGCGCTCCAATTCACTTCGGCAAGGCCTCGCCGGAGCTGGTTCGAGACGCAGGAAGAGCAGTCTCGAGGAAATCGGCATATCGCATTTCAACTCTCTGTTGCAACATCAGCAACAACAACAGCTGCAGAATGCTAATGCAATTAAATTAGCACTGAACGGGAGCATTGGCTTGGAAGTCACACCGCCGGAAAAAGGTCCTCTGGAACGCTTTCCAGGTTCAAACATGCCCCTTGGCGGCTACCAAGAAGTCGCCGGCGCATTGCCTTCTACGTCCATGGGGCCGTCTCTGCCGCGAGCGCCGACCCCCGACCCGCAGCATCTACAGGGGACTATTGTATGATACAACCTTATGTGGGGACGTCGACGAAGTTCCGTGATCAAAAACAAATGGACATAATTAAAAGCCCGGATGCAATGTACTTATTGTAATAATTTAAATTTAGATGTACCTCCTCTGTTCTGGCTAATGTACTGTCCATTGTTTTTAGGAACTATATATCAACCTGTAGCGTCTCTACTTTACTAGTAGCGTAAATCTTTGTACATTTTCCCAAATTTAATAGTAATGAACATTTAGTTGTGTAGACTGGTGGTAAAGGAGCTGTGTAATGTAAGCGGGATCAACTAGTTTCTACTTAAAGGGAATAAATATTACAGCAAACTGCTGAATGTATATATGCTTAATTTTCTTTGTGCGTTAAATGTAAATATTTGAAAAACTAAAATAAATTTTTAAAGTGTACATAATAGAGAAATAATATACTGATCAATCGTTAGGAAACCACTTTTCTATAACGTACTGACCAAACGGATATCTAATATTATCAACATCTTCAGATCAGATTCCGTTTTTCAAGCTACATTACGAATTTTCATTAGATTTGTTCAAAAAAAAATATTAATCACATAGTGTCAAAACCCAGATAAAATAATAAAGTACATGTAATCTTTTTTGTGTTTGCTTTTAAGAATACCCTAAAGGCAGTACCTACTTATTAGTATATAATACAGATGATCACACTAGTAACACGAAAGTTGGCTGCTCTACAAGGATGCTGCTGATGGATTTTTATATTTTATCAATAAAATAGGTTCACCAGTACGATTGCTATAATAGTAATTATACCAGAATTACCAGAGAGATACTGCCTAATCGTATATTTCGGTTTCTACACTATTGGAAATTATGTAAATAAATATATAAATACACACTAAACAGACATAATATGACTCTACCACCACGTCGGAGCGGCCCGCCGGCCAGGGAGACCCGTGAAAACAGATAACAATACAGGGGCCCAAAAGGGGTTAACCATCTCTGGAGTAAGTGGTGGTAGAAAATAGTGACATAACGATTTTCTGTGACATTAAAATGGCGTGACGCCGGCGGCTATTAAATCCAGTGAAAATTATTATTTAGTACGGGTTGCATAACTTTCTCCTAAGGCGAGAACTCAAGCCAAAATCAAAATTCCGTCGTGGTCAAAGGCCTACTCCTCCTAAATGGATGGGCAAAAAAATTAAAAACATATAATAAACTTAAACATGTCATGTTATCTTTATTTTGTTAGTTTGAAATTGTCGTGGCATAGGAATTCCTATACTAAAAATATGTTAAAAAAGGTTATTTGTAAAATTGCTAAGGGTCCTAAGCTATAAGTGTGATTTTTATAGTTTTTACAAGAAAATATAGGCCAAGCTTTACTTTTATCTATAAGTTGGGTTTTTAAAAATAGAATGTATTTTCACCCAAGAAAATTTAGAACTTTTAGTTTTTTGTTGCGAGCGTCCTCGCGCGCGGGTGTCTGCGGGGGCGACTAGCAGCAGTACCGCTCCGGTATATAGGTATATATTAGGTATATAGGTATATATTAGGTGGACAGAAATATGGACGAACACATGGTCCTTAACTGTTAGGTACGCGTTTTTTGCACTTTTGTGCCTTTCAAATAACCCAAAAAGTATTTAACGTGTCGTTTTATAAAATCATCTACTTGTTGCCCCATAAGCCCTGCGACCGACTTTTGAGAAAAAAGTCCGCTCTGCGGTTAAAAAATCCGCCGACGACTTTCTGGACTCAACGCACACGGACTTTCATCATTTGTCGTCCAGAAATTTAGCAAAGCGCTCGTTAAGAATGCAAATACTTTGCGATTGTGTTGTGCTTTAAATACAATGAAATTTAAGAAAAAATAACGTTTTTAAAGAGAATATTGGGTCTATCCCTTTATTTCGAATCGATTACTAACACAGAGTAAAGTCCGCTGTATGCGTTCCTGCTCATAGGTCGTTACTTCTATTTTTTCACAGACTTCCGCATACTTTAATCCGCTCCGGTCCGTCGGCTTCCGCGGTTATTCTACTAACTTTTTGTACCGCGTACTTTTAGCCCTCCGTGTGCGTTGTTCGATATAGTTTGCCAGGGATCTATCAAGACGGACAAAAAAGTACGTCGCGGAGAGTCCCTCGTCTGCGCAGGCCTATACTGTTATTAAGTAAAAGTTGTTTGATGAGAGCGTCGTGTCGTGGCCTAGGGGTTAAGCAAGCACCCCAACTCGGATCGTGGATCGTGTGGTCCCGAGTTCAAATCTGGCCAGAATCAAAATATTTGTGCTCATTGTTAAAGGGGTTTGAACCTTGGTGGCGTAGGTCACCAGCCGCCATTTAGTCGTTTTCTGTTTGTATCTGCACCCAATGGAAAGCACACATATATAAACACAAAATGTCTTATTATAAGGTACTACCTACCCTAAAGTGTCACGTTTTCAAGTTATTCGAAAGTAAAGGTCGATATGTAATAAATGATACCTATTCATTATAAATCTACAAAAAAAGAGGAGTTTTGCGTTATTTTGTTTACTTTTTTGGACAATAAGAAGAATCTGTTATATTCTTCCGCAATCTACCTAAATCCCCACATCCCAAAGTCATTTAAAAGAAATCGCTCCAAGCGGTAATGTCACTTTTTGCCTATCATAAGCTGTCACAAATGAAACTGTATTTTTCTCCTCTGCAATAAAGTATACTTGATTATAAATTAAAACTTTTATAGATTTTTTATCAAACAAGAGGTAAAATCCACATTAACCTTATTTAATTTGAGAACTTTCAAATGTACACTCCATAAAAATGTAATAATAAACGTGCGAAAATGTCCTGAAATCTGTTACCTGTTCACAAAATAACTCGAAAAGCCACTTAATAAGTAGATCTTTAATTAATATCACCTTTTTCCGATAGTATAACGTGACACATTAGGGCACCATATTAGTAGACATGTTTTGTTTGTTTATGTGTCGTCTAATCATATTTATCACTTTAACGTGCCCGGAAACTCAGAAAAAAAAAACAAAATGGCTGCAGGTAACTATGCCAGCTTCCATACCAAAATGTTCAAACCCTTTTCCGACTTACTCTCTGGTGATGGAAAAAATCGATAAAAAACAAATCAACCCGGCGCAGACTGGGGCAAATAACCTCTAAACATACCAATAATTTTAAAAAAAGGAGTGATTTCAAGATACTCTCATAAAATGAATAAGTAGCACACTAACTAAGGTACTCGTAGATATCATTTAGATGCTTCGCAACAAACCGAGTTCGCCTGTACACCAAGTCAAAGTTCAACAAATAGCCTGTCCTTATTTTATCAGTAATTTTTTGCATTTGTTTAAAGTCTAATTTCTTCAAGTTCATCAAGTTTAAGGTTTATTTTGGTATGGAACCTTCTACTTCAGGTATGTGATGAAATTTTGACATACTGTTTTATTTAGGAATAATATGAACAGCTAAAAAAGATCACACCGTAACAAAATCACGAATTGCCGCATTGATTACACACTATAGGTCGCACATAAACGTCTTGTGTTGTAAAAAAGAAACAGAACACAAAATTCAAGCAAAACTGTGTTGTAAAAAATACAATTTTTTAATCATTAACTAAATAATGAAATATTGTGAAATTTGCTTGAAAGCAATTTGACAACTTTTTCCTCTTAAATAACATAGGTTGAATTTGGACCATAGTGCAGGAACGTCGTCGCATCAGAATAAGAATCATTCATTTCGATTGAAAGAGGTACAAATACAATGCTGTCGATTTACGGTTCCTACTATTAACAAGTAATTATTAAATTAAATAAAATTAAAGTTGAAATTATTTTGCTATAAACTTAGATTAAATCAAAAAGAGGAAGGGAAGATACCGTACGTTCTTACAAACGTCGAATAAAATATGGGCTTGCACTTACAACTACATACACACGAACTCACACAACGCTAACTATGAATGAAACAATATGCCACCGAACGACAAAGAAAGAGCGATAAACTCCTAAATAGTGCGAGCAAGAGAAGCGCACTGTCTACACAGGCGATCGGGCGCTATCGGCCACGCTCGGGCCTCACAACCTCGAAAGTAGCGTCAGCAAGCAAACAAATGGAAAATAAATAAACATTTGTTTTTAAACTATTTATTCATCATAATTATAGCGAATTAATAGTTGTAACCCATTACAACTATTTACAAATATGTATGGAATTTAAAATGTATCTCTATTAGGCTCTAAAAATGTTATTGGAAATATTGATTTCAACATTGAGAAACTTCATAATATCACTAGGGCACATCATGAAAATAAAGTATAGGTTACTTGAAACGTAGACGTACTTTCATAGATTTAGTATAGCGATAAGAACGTGTTGTTCCTAAGGTCAACTTACGGAATTGGGTATGGGAAGATAAATCAAACATGTCCTAAATCGAAAACCATTTCGAGGTATTTGTATTTTATACCTTATTTAAATATTTAACATTTTTAAACTCAAAGGATTTAGGATATTTTTAATTAAATACGTTGGCAATCTGGGGTCATTCATTTAATTCCAGATCGCCAACGTACGCAAAGAGTACAGAGTAAAGAGTAGAGAGTTGTTATTGGACTCTTGACAGTAATCAAATTGACATCTCACAATTGAAACACATTGGGTCATATAAACGTTCTTTCACGTGGTTGGTTGATAATCTATCCATCAACCAATCAAACGATCTGTATCATTCGCGAGATTTTTAGCTAGGTGATTCTACTGCATGGTATTAATGGTGTTTCCAGATAGCAGATTTTAATTCCCCCAGATGAAAAATATTTTTCTACAAAGTAATTTTCAATAATACGTACATTAATTTACGCTCATTGCCCAGACGGGTAGGTAGGACGTAAAATAGCTATTCGCTATAATTCCAATCCCAACCCTTTTAGGGTTTTGTTTTTGGCTTTTGGCTTGGTTTCAGAACTTGGCAAAATAAATTGTATCTGAAATCTACTTCTCACATTCTCGTGAGATGCTACATAATGAACGCCGAGCTCTGTTTCAGCCGTAAGTGCTTTAAATCATTAATTTTCTCTTTATTATTTAATCCCATCCCTAATGGGTGACCACCGATTTGTAATGCTTTCGAACAGCCACTTTAAACCTGTATTTACTAATAGATTTACTTATTGGAACAGGAAGTTTGTTTAAAAGACGAATCACAAATACAGCGAAAGAACTAGACATGAAACCGGAAGAATGAGAGGGAGTAAGAAGGGAAAGAGTATCTCCAGGACGCAACTGACGACAATGTGAAGAATGAAGAAATGGAAATTTACTTTTTAAATAAGATGGAGAATTAGGATCAAAAAGAATAGAAAAGAGAACATTTAAAATTCGAATGGAACTACGCTGGCGGATAGGCATCCAGTTAAGTTTAGAGCGGAAAATGGAGACGTGGTCATATTTGCGCAGTCCGAAAATGAAACGTATACAGTCATTTAGAAGTCGATCCATTTTGTTCAAAAGCTCCATAATCAATCAACGGCAAGGTAAGGGCTTGCACTAGCAGTGTCTTTGTAGATGACGGCAGAAAGTTCTTCAGGCGATAGAGAGCGCGAAGAGTCCCAGTTACTTTCCTGCTCACTTCACTAATATGCTTGGTCCAGCTGAGGGAGCAGTCCATATGAATGCCGAGATTTTTCACACAAGGGGAGTAAGGAACAACAACACCGTCCATTACAATAGGTGAAACTACACTTATATCAAGCTTCGCCAGTTGTCGTGAGCCACCGATGATTATGGCTTGACATTTGATAGGAATAACCTTGACTCCGAATTTGGCAGACCACTCAACAACGCACTCCAGATCACGGTTAACTGGTCCAATAGCGATGTTAATCTCAACAGTCTTTCTCTGTTTGTAGATCTGTAGATCATCTGCCTAAAAATGGTGGGGGCATCCAAGTTCGCCAGCCAGAACGTTTATACAAATTGAGGATAGCATAGGTGACAATATGCCACCCTGAGGGACACCAGTATCCAAACCTGACCAATCTGAGAGAGATTGTCCAACTCGAACAGCTTAGTGGCGATCACGGAGATACGAAGAAAACCAATCAAGCGCTAAAGGGGAAATTCAAAGGTAAGAGAGCACAGCAAGGAGAATGTCGTGATTAACGGTATTGAAGGCGTTAGAGAAATCAATAAGAATAAGTACCGTTAGGCACGACTCCTCCATGCCGGCTCTGATGTCATATATCCATCGTCGTGATCGTGAACATACAATACAAGTGAAATTGGCAGCGTCCGGGGAAGCGCCCAAAAGCATGCTTCTTTCTAATACATTTATGCCTAGTCAATACTGTCTTTTGACTATTGTGCTTCGGACCTTGTGCATTTTTATAGTTATTCTGTTTTATGAGTTAATGCTTTTAATACGTGTAGTGTTTGTATCTAAGTTCTAGGTACAATACACTATCTCACACGCAGAAGTGGTGAGTTGACACTGACCCCTGTCAGGTGTCAACGTCATCTGTAGGTGTCACTCATCTGTCAACGTCAGTGTCCAGCGGAAGCAGGGGCCAGTCTGGCGAAGCTCAACAGGAAAATGAAAATGTATGAAACACATGGATTTTTTATGGTGGCTTTTCGCTTATAAGTTAAGACTAGGTACCAAACCTACCTGATTGCGTAGACGTTACGGACTCTCTTCTTAGCCGTATTATACGTCACCGCCCCTGCATGTCTTGCAATTTGACAATTTATTTTTTCCCTTTTCCGTAATCTGTAGGTTTGTCGTTATCGCCAAGTGATAAAACTGTTTCTGTAAAACTTGTTATGTTTTAGTGTTTAAAAGCTGGTAAAACTAACGAATTCAGTGATTTATTTGTCAAGTATTTTGTGTTTATTCAAGGGTCCAATAGTAACGTGCGAAATATGTGGTTTTGAAACGAGTCGTGTAGCAGATAAAAAACGAACATTTATGGCACAATTCCCGCTGGATGAAGATCGGTTAGTGCTTAATATAATTTGTTTTTGTTTTAAGGTCATGTATGGTGTAGTTCATTGGGATTTTAGTGCAGATTTTCGTATAAAAAAATCATAACCGCTTTACATGTGAACAAATAGTGCAGTGCCATTTTTAATCGACATTCGTTTTAAAAAAAAACATATTTCGTTCTCTCATGTGATGTTATTACAAGGAATAAATTTTATCAGCTTTTACGGCCCTCCATTCCTCCGCGCCTCTTAATCCTCAAAAAATATTTTTTTCTATGATGTTCATTCACTTTCCAGTTGCAGGCAATGGATAAAAGTTACTGGCAAAGGAGATTTGGCATATGTGCCAGCCAAAAGCTAAACAACACCAATTAAAGCATATTTGCGGAAAGCATTCTTGACCTAAGGATTTTAAAAGAAAAAAAAAACAACTACGGAGAAATGCTCTACCATGTATTGAAATAATGGCAAGCCATTAAGTGATGAAGTTTTGAGTCAATTTCCACTCCATAAAGCCAGAAAAGCTGTAAAAGATCAGCACCTCAATGCTCAAATGGTTCGTTGTTCTGTTTACTTTTTCTTCTTTATTCATCTGTTTTTCACTATACAAACAAATTCAAAACTAAGAAAAAAATATTAATTATGAATTTTACACTTTACAGAGCTGTCAACAATTCTTTGCGAGGAGTCCATTTGCTAAGTAATAATTTGGGAAATGAAATTATCCGAATAATTGTTTGGGAAGCAATGATGTGGTCATTTTTTTGGATGAAACGAAGGTAACCCATATTATGTTTATCATGGGCCCGATTTATAAAGGGTTAAATGATTGTATAGGTACATGCTTATGCCAAGTGAGTCCATTTGGTCCTACGTCTTTTCTCAATATATAAACGTTAAAATTAAGGACTTTTATTTTGAATTTAACCCCTTAATCCTAAATGAAATAGGTAGGTCCCAACAGGTATTTTCGATCTCATTTTACCGATACCACTAATGCACAGAATCTTTGGTTAGCACAACCCTATTATGTTGTTATGATGTTGGCAGTATAGCTTGTCATAGTTTCTGTAAGGTTGTCACTGAGCAGTTCATGCGTTTCATACATATTGCCTTTTTTTTCTTGGTATGGGAGAGTCCCGTCTCTTATAACGCTAGTTACATTATATTCTCTTTGGCATGGACAGTCATATGAGAGCCGCGGACCGTGGCGGACGTAGTGCGTTACGGATACTCTTAGTGTGATGGTGAGCCAGTGATAAGTGCACACAACACACATTTAGGTACTCTACAAATGGCGACGAGGCATAAGGTCAGTAAAATATTTAATATTTTAACGGTACATTGTATCTACGTGAATATTTAACAAAAAGTGATATGTTAGAAAGAAGTTTACTTATTGCAAAGTAAAACGATATAAACACACTATTCGTAGGTTGCTGTTAGCAAAACAACACTCTTAAACTCAGTAGATTTGTTTATTTACAACATCAGGCCGAATTTTTATAGTTTCTATATTTGTGCCAAAAAAAAAAAAAAAATAAGACTTATGAACTATCTTACAGCTACGTTACTAATGCTGCTAGTGCTACTAATGCTTGACCAGTGTTTATCGCATTGGTTTATATAGGCTCTTATAATGTGTGGGTGGCATTCATGCTAAGTCTGCGGGATGTCACGTAGTTAATAATTGAGTAGCCGAATTTGCAAATGATAACTGCAACATTGTCTTTACATTGTTGCAGCTTATACCTATTCTGGATTTCAGATGCCTATTTATGTTCAATTGATGATTGATGTTCAATGCATAGGATTGGATGATGGTTCGGAATACTTAACTAGGTTCAACCGTTGAAATACGTCTAAGCAGCGGGACCCCATGTATTAATGGTTAAGGTCCTAAATAATAGAGTTGGTATATTGGTTGGGTTTCTACTTGTCTATTGACCGACTTGGTGTAATGGTTAAGAAGTTGGCTACTACACCAGAGGTCGCGGGTTCAATCCCCGCACAGTACAAACATTTGTGTGCATGAACATGTCTGTTTGTACTGGTCTGGGTGTCTCCTATGTATAATAAGTATGTATTTACAAAAGAAAATGTATTTAAGTATGTTTATCCGTTGTCTAGTATCCCATAACACAAGCTTTAATTAGCTTACTTTGGGGCTAGATGGCGCTGTGTGGAATAATGTCCAGGGATGTCCAGGGATATTTATTTATGTACTTTAAAATTTCTACCTTTGCAAGTTTATGAAAAAGAAAAGAAAATAATACTGAGCTGTGCCAGCGGGGGCCCTTTGTTAATTGAAAGTTTACAGACTAAATGAATAAGTATTCAAGGAGCCTCTTATTTCTACCTTCCAAATAACTTTTCATTACACCCAAGATATAAATATTTTGTGAGAAATATGCGTTCGAAGATTTTGTCCTTCTAGCAGGGCCCTTTGCTATTTAGTGACTAACATGACCCTAGGTAGTTTTGAAAAACAGCCGGTTATTAAACTTACTGAATCAATTATTACCAACTTGCTAGTGACAGGGTTTTAAGAAAGAGAACCTACTGAAGACGCGGTGCTAGTGCTATTAAGCTGATCGTTGGTAGTGTTATGACGATTTGTATGAAAACATTTAAAGTAACCCAATAGAATACATTGAAATAACACTGTGTTATATATTGAAAAAAAAAACATATATCGTAATGTAAATATGTTTCAACCGTACTACATTCTTATGGGCTTATTTTTAAATGCACAGCAAACAACTTATCATCCATCTATTTATATTCATCAATTTAATTATTTTCTCATCAAATATATCATTTGACTGCAAGAAAACCAATTGTATAGCTAAATTGGCAATACAAATATTTAGGATAAAATATATCTATAGTAGGTATATCATATTTTTTTCTCAGACGCGCGACAATAAACTTTTTTAAAATACAAAAAGCTATTTTCATATCAAATATGCTGATTGCACAGCAAATTAACCTGTGCGCACATACAAAATATTTACAGCCATAACAAAATAACTATTCTTACGACTAGTATCATATTACGCATCTCAAACCCTGCTTGACATAATTGTCTTAGAATTTCAGAAGCGGGTGCTCAGCAAGTTTATAAATCATTATAATAAAGTAATGAGTTTCAAATAGCATTATTTTTCAAAATCGATCAAATTTATTGAATAAACTGATTTCACGCGCTTACTATCACTTCGCGGTCTGCAAAGAGCGCGCGGATCTAAGAGCGAGTGGGAAGGATATATTTATCACTATTGCGTTTATGCTTCATGCAGACCACGGAATAGGTTTGTTTATGTTTATTCTACCGACAATTATTAGTTATTTTTCCGAAAGTCACAAATCCGATATTTCAAATTTCCGAATTTCATTAGTACGAAGAATTGAAAATCCGAAGTTTCATTTGTCCGAAAAACTATATTCCGAATTTAAAAATTCCGAAAATTCATTTCAATTATTACACATAAAAAAAAATAAGCTCAAAACCCGACTCGCCGTGGGTCATCCCGCCTTGATACTCGTCTGCCCTACACTAGAGTGTAATTCAAAAGCCCGTACGAGCCGAGCGAGCGTAGCGAGCGTGCCGCGGTAGCGGTCGGCGAGTGTCAGAACCGAATTGTCGGCAAAGTAACATGTAAAATGTTTATAAAAATATAATAGATTCCGGATTTGGGATTTTTCGGAATTCGTATTCATAAATATCGGATAATTTTTAATCGTAATTTTAATGATTCGGGATTTTGAAATTCGGAATTCTGACTTACGGACTCATGAACATTCGGAGTATTAAAATTGCGGATTTTTAATTTTCGGATTTATGATAATTCGAAATTTTGACTTTCGGGATTCTAAATCATTCGGAATTATGAAATTCGGGATTTTGATTTTAGGAGTTACGTTTTTCGGAATTATGTAGTGTACCCCGAAAATATACCTATTTGCCAGAAAAGGAGGCGCGGAGGTCCAGCCAAGGCAAGGTCGGCTCTCATTTTTCAACAAATCTACAGATTGTATGTGGTTTTAGAATTTGATTGTTGATCTCATTGTGTCCTAATTGATAAATAATTCGCTTATTTTTCAAACAAAAACATGTTTTATTCATATAAACTGCACTATATGATAATAAAATAGACCCTCTGTTTAATACAAAATGATGTAAATAGTTTACTGTACGTTAGTAATTATTAGGGATAGGTACGTTTATTAAAATGCTTTACATTTAAATAAAATAGTAATGAGTCACGAACATTATTGATGCTTAAATATTTTGTGGTAGCTATTTTCCTGTGCAATCAGTATTTTTGATTGGTATTGGGATTTTGATTTCATACAAAAGTAAGATTTTTTGATTTGCAGTTAAATACTACTTATGCCCCTAAATTACATAATTTGCGGTACATAATATTTACAGAGGGATATGGTTACAGATTTGCTATTGTTTTTTTATAATATGATGATTTCTTGATTGATTCTTGATAAATATAAAACATTATACTGTTTCTTTGTAATATGATTTTGGGTTGGTACTCATTCAATTATGTAAAGAGCTGCAGCAGAAGTATAATAATATAATACAATAACTTTTTTCTACTTTTTTTTTCTTAAAACCTTGTCACTAGCAAGTTGGTAATAATTGATTCAGTAAGTAGAAATAACCGGCTATTTTGTAAAACTACTCAGGTAAATAGCAAAGGGCCCTGCTAGAAGGACAAAATCTTCAAACACATATTTCTCATAAACTATTTATATCTAGGGTGTAGTGAAAAGTTATATGGAAGGTAGAAATAAGAGGCTCTTTGAATACCAATTAATTCAGTCTGTAAACTTTCAATTAACAAAGGACCCCGCTGGCACAGCACAGAATTATTAGTTTTTTTTTTTCATAAATTTGCTAAGGAAGAAAATTTTAAGTACATAAATCATTAGTTATAAACATCAATATATAGGGTCCCGCTGCATATACATCTATGTTCCGTTGAATGTTTACAAACCGTTTTGGTGGGAAATAATGTTGAATCATTCATAGTCGAAATTGAACAATTAAACTGAGTATTTGAGGATTATTTCATTACTTTACTACCATGGTAGTATGTAGGTACCTACTCGTACCTCACGGCTGTAATAGTATGATTGTGTGTATAAATATCTAACGATGCCGTTTCGTTCCAGTCTTATGGACGTTAGATAGAACCTCACGGTGACTGGGAACTTCATAGTTTAACTTACTGGCCATCAATAGTATTCTGTACCTGTGTGTTCAGCATTTTGAGTCAGTCCTGCCGAAACCATCGTACAGAACAGAGCTTGCGAGCATTTTACCAGATTACCAGTTTAATTAAATTACGTGATGGTGTATTTTTAAATGCTTTAAATAACCAATTGTAAATAATTATATATAATGTAACAGAAATCCGTGTATCGGGGTAAGTATATCATACTTATCGGGGTAAGTATATCTTACTTACCTATTACTATTAGATAATCTATTACCTAGGACTCTTTGTATTCATTTATTGTTATTTTGTTACAGTTCCTCTTTCCTACCTATACTTTTACCCTATTCAATAAACAAGTCCCTGGATTGGCTGATATTTTGTTCATTATTCCATAACTACATCTACTCCTAAATATTGTGTGACGAATCCCTTCGCTCCAGCTCCTGTATTGCTGGCCTGCAACGAGGATTTCGCCACATATGGCGCCCCACGTGGGGCTCGGACTTCAGAGTGAAGACTACCATCTCTTTTTCCATTACCTAAAATAAGCAGATACATTAGGACTTTGGTTGTGTAACTTATAATTCCCTATTTTGTGTTTTACTTTTAATAATTTATTACCATACCGATTTAACAACCAAATATACTCCAATCACTATACACTCATTCTACAGACAATAATACGATCGACGCTACTACTGCTGGTTACAAATGTAATCGGTTCCCGATGCTTTAGTAGCGGAGGCATCACATCCACAAACTTATTACCTACCTTTACTTAATGTTTCAAAAATACTTTCAGTACTCTTTACTTTATTTACACCACAGCCCTTCAGACATTACCTACTCTACGGCTTGTCTGACCGACAGCTACATAAACATTCGAGGTTTTGGAGTTTAAACCCTCGGTCATTCCAAATATCGTTGTTTAACACATCCTTGGCTTTGGAAAGTATCCTTAGGTTCTATATAACGTCCGTAAGACTGGAACGAAACGGCATCGTTACAAATAAAAATATAAAGGCCTAAAATTATTATGCTAAAGCTTAATAAATGTTTGTGGTTATAAAAAGAATACAATCGCACAACAATGCACCGAATCTGGCTCATTGAACTAAGTGTTAAATTTTAATATCAACTATATCTGCTAGCTGTCTGTATGTTTATATTGATTCATAATTTTAAAATTTTACCGCCTACCTACCCGTTATAAAGAAGAACCACAGAACACTGTTGCGTTTGAAATGTATTTGTCGCAGATATTTCGTTTCGTAATATCAATTTCAAACAAATAAAGACACGAGTGTTACTCACACTCGTGTCTTTATGATGATGGGTGGGTGTTGAAGCCACTTTATACCACTCGTGTCGGGTGCGGTGTATGGAGTTAAATAATATGCAGGCTCACGTTCAATGTTTATAATCCCAACACAATAGATAGAAGGCACATTAGGAAGATGGATACACAGCACAAGCACAGTCAGAAAGTAAGCGTGCACAGTTTGGAAAGATAGAAGATAGGATAGATACGGAAGTATGAAAGTCTTAACAATAACATACAAGGCACTCAAGCGTAAGTATATAAGCGAGGCAAAAGCAGCTAGCGTTCCGCGTCGTAAGCAAGTTTCGACTGATGTGCAGGCGCAGCGAACGGCGCTTCCCCGCGTTCGATACACATATTAAGCATTATGTACGGTCCGCGCGAACGCGCTGTGCAATGCTCGATGATGCGTTGTCAGGATCGATATCGACAAACTGATATGCATCGTAGTGTCGCGCATGTATATAAATAAATATAATATTACAGATATAAGTAATTTAGTGTTGTAATATGTGTGCTTAGGTTAATTGTAATATAGTTTAGGATTAATAAATAGTTATTAGTGTGAACACAATATATATATTTTTTTAATGGGTTTGCGTTTGGCCTCAGTCTCGCCTGGTGGTAAGCGATGACGAGGCCGATGGCGGTACACGCTTACCCAGTAAAAGCCTATTCACTCTGGCCTTGAAGACACCAAGGTTGTAAGTATCCGGAAACACAGACGCAGGGAGAGCGTTCCACTCCCTAGCGGTGCGTACCAGAAAAGACGCAGCAAACCGTTGGGTACGGACTGTCGGAAAGTCAACCACATGGGGGTGGAACCCCTCCCGGCGTCTAGTGGTCCGGTGGTAGAAAGTAGACGGTGGTATCAGGTTGTGTAGTTCCTGCGCATTCTCCAAAATACACCTTATAGAAAACCGATAGACAGGCGACTTTACGCCGATGCTCCAAACTCTGAAGTTTGGTTCCAACGAGCGCATCGTCGCCAATGAGTCTCCTAGCCCTTCGGTCCACTGAGTTCATTGCATCCAACTGGTACTTGGCAGAGCCATCCCACAGGTGGCAGCAGTACTCCATACACGACCGAACTTGTGCTTGATACAAGTGGAGCAGCTGTTCCAGTGTGAAGTATCGCCAAACCTTAAAGAGAATACCAAGTTTTTTGGCAGCGGTTTTTGCTTTCAACTCAATAGAGCTACCAAAGTTAAGGTTGAAAGAGAGTTCCATACCTAGGAGCTCGAGGTGGTTGGTTATCGGTATTGGTGCATTCAGGAAAGTAGGAGTCGGATTGAATGGACTCTGTTTGGCGGAGAACAGACAAACCTGGGTTTTGCTGGCGTTGAACTCAACGAGGTTAGCTTCGCCCCAGTCGGACACTGCTTGTAATGTTGAATTCATCCGCTCAACCATGGCCTCTCTAAGGGACTTAATCTCAGCGACACTGACGCGGGCACTGGACATATATCTCTCTGTAACAGTGCTGTCGTCTGCGTATCCAAAGATACCTGTGCACAATAGATCATTAATGTGCAGCAGGAAAAGTGTCGCAGAAAGAACAGACCCTTGAGGTACTCCGGCATTTATAGGCAATAAGTCAGAAGAGCAGCCATCAATGACTACCTTTATTGACCGTTCGCTCAGGAATTCAGATATCCAGTCACACAGTGCGGTGGGAATTCCGTATGAAGGAAGCTTGCTTTTGAGACTGTCGTGCCAAACCCTGTCAAATAAAAGATATGAAGTGTAGGAGAGTTGCCTATACGAGTAAAGAGGTTTTACACTTTACCTGAACCAACCTTTTCAATGTGATATGGCTGGTGATAGTACTTACTTCTTCTTATTATGAATTTCAAACGAGACTCCATATTTGTGTTTCTACGTATGAGTGTTCCATTTTAAACTGCCTGGTGAGTATAAATACGGGTGCTGGCCCATAGTTAAGTCACTCCTCTTCGGATGGAATCACCACGCGGTACAATTGACTGAACTGTCGATTTACTTGCGAAATAGGTGCATGGCACCGACCCTAGCCGTTGTAATACAACGCCGCCACACCTTATAGGTGTAAACTGTAATACCGCTGTGACTATGTCCAACAGCGGTAACCCTTCAGCATGCCTAGCAGTTGAGAACTGCTAGGCAGCGTAACAATGCTGCCGGCAGCGTCACGCTGCAGCTCCAAGATATTATTTATTTTCATTAATCTTCAACCGAGTACACTGTTGTAAGACTGTTTGACGTACTGTTGACTTTGATTAAATTCGAAGTAATTATTCTAAGACATCCATTAAATTGGACGTACTGTTGACTTTCATTAAATTGTAAGTAATTAATAATATTATGTTTTCATTGAACAACTTTGATATTACAGGAAATAAAATAAAAATAACAATGTAACACAGTAGCTTAGAGTGCTAAAATTGCGTCGACAAACGTATAATCACACGAGGCAAAATTATTTCTACACTAGGCTCAGCCTGTCCTGTAGAAAATCTTTGTCATATGTTGCCAAAAATTTAAAATTATATGCGACTATTAGTAGTTAAAAACAGTTATTAAGATTATACTATTTAAAGATTTTCCATATATTAGGTTCAACGTGAGTGTATATGTAGGTACGTGAGTGAGTGTGTGCGTGCCTGCGTTAACCAGTAACCGGTCTAGCCCTACGATGAATATCTTGAGGTCGGAGTTGCAATTCACTCCACCGATAACAGGTTTTCTAGACAAATACTCTCAGTAGTTTTTCACTTTTATCGTACGACAATGTCAGAGTCCACCTAGTTACTTTACGTTTAGGCTCGGTTACAGAACAGTGTTCAATACAGCAGTGAGATTGAACCTTGTTATAGAAATAAGGATGCAGGAAGTAGCTATTCCTTCTAGCATTCTCTGTTTTGATTACGGAAAGCGGCAGTCTAACCACTCTTTCGCGTTTAGTAATCCCAAAGTCAACAGTTAGAACTGTTGTGTAATTAACTGGTTGCTAAACAATTTGTTAACCATGAATCTACAAAAGACTAGGTATAAGACATTGGCTTCCACGCCGAATCTGCCCCTTGGTAAACTGAAGGTTCACACGTGTCAAGTACCTAATGACGCCCTCATAAAAACACACGTCTGCGTCTATGGCAGTATCTCCAGAGGTCCAACGATTAAGTATTTGGGTCTGGTCATTGATGAGAAACTCTGTTTTGGTGACACGATAGTCTTAGAAAGAGCGCATCGATCAGTGCTAAAAGTAATGTTTAGGAAGCCCATTAGATACCCCACTGACACGCTGTACAAGGAAAACAAAATTCTGAACGTTCGCAATCTTTATCTGCTGAAAGTTGTTACCCACGTGCATCGCCTAGTTGTTAAATCCCCCGAGTATGGTAAAATGCTCAAGAAACGAGCGTACGTTCATTAGTAACAAATATACCCAAATATATTAGTAATTAGTCAGTTCTTTTAAATTAACACAATAAGGAAATACATTATTGAAAAAGTGCACCAAGTACTCTAACGATTACGAATGTCAAAAGTGGTGTAACATGAGATGACGACATTTAAAAAAACGGTTAAAGAGTGGTGCTCTTCGCTTCGCTCTGAACATACCTACCATATTGGTAATGACATAACAGATGACAATAGGTTGGTTACTCATTTGATGAGATACTATTTATTTACCATAGTCTATGTTACCAAGATATATTTATCACGAAACGTTTATAAATAGAAAAGCAAACCTTTGTCTAATAAAGTAGAAAAATTCAAATAGGTACCCCCACAAAACTGTGTTAAAATATATTTAAACTTGGTTGTTCCACTAAATTGGATGTATTTGCAGATGCGGAAAATGAGTTTCATTTAATTGGAACTGTTGTGGATCTGGTTTTCCATTCAATGGGAAATACGTATCTAGACGTCCATTAAATTGTATGTATTTACTGATTCAAAAAAGGAGTTACATTTAATTGGAACTGTTGTGGATTTTGGTTTTCCATCCAATTGAAAATACGTATCTAGACGTCCATTAAATTGGGTGTATTTACAGATACGAAAAAGGAGTTTCATTTAATTGAAACTGTTGTGGATCAATAGTCCAGTTGCCATGAAACTTTTCTTGACGGCTTACAAATCCCCAACCTGTTCTAGAAGCATCAGAAAATAAGTGAAACTTATAGTTTTCTCCGCTAATAGGAGCAGCACATGCCGGTATAGTTTTTATCCACCAGCTTAAATTCTTGGATAATATCAGGGGTTATTTTAATTTTTGCCTCATAATTATCATTAGACTTAAGGAGAGCAAGATGAATAAATAAATATCTGGGACAATTCACACCAAGATCATCTGACCTCAAACTAAACAGAGCTGGTTATATGGGCGTCAGAGACTGATAAACATACTTAAATATTTCTAAATACATACTTAAATAGATAATAACACCCAGACACACAACAAATATAAATGTTGTGTCACACAAATATTTGTCTTGGGTGGGGATCGAACCCACGAACTCCGGCGCTAAAGGCAGGATCGCTGCCATTGCGCCAACAGGCCAGTCAAATATTTGGATCTTTCTAATAACTTTGTGTACATCCACACATATGGGACTGCTGGGCAAATTGAAGTCAGAGTACCTAGTAAAGATGCAAATTCTCTAATAGTACATATCTTTTTCTTATAAAATAAATTAAGCATAATCAAAATAGTGTTATTTTCGGGAATGTTAATTGTGAAATTATTAGAGTCTAGCTCAAAACCCAAGCATTTACATTGTTTGCTAGGATGTAATTGACCTTTATTATAATTTATGATAAATCCTAATGATTGAAGAAACTGACATACAAAATCAATATGTAGTTTACATTGTTTCATCGTAGGTGCAATTGTCAAAAAATCATCTAAGTAATTTACTATAGTGATACCATACCTTACTCTCCAACAATCCGCACTGAGCCTGCGTGTTGAAGTATGGCTCGTACCACCTCATAGTTGAGGTGAGGCCTGTGCCCAGCAGTGGGACGTATAAGGCTGTATTTGTTGTTGTTGATACCTTGAGATCTCAAGTAAGTAGTGTAGTTGTCTCATAATTTTTGAAAAAACATTTGGTACCGTTGACAGTCCGAATGGAACATAAAACATTAAACTGATATAATTTGTGGTCAAAACTGAACCCTAAGGTATTTCCGAGATTGTTTATTTATGTTGACTAAGAAAAAGCATCTTTTAGACCTATTGTGCCCATTAGTAATCAGATTCAATAAATTTTAATACAGTCTGAATGTCCTCCATTTTAAAGTGGGTGCTCTGAACAAATCTATTAAACTTTTTAAATTTAAAATAAACCTAAATGTTTCATCATGATTGGGGATGATGAAAATATTAGATAAATACTGATCTTAACATGAAGTACATTCGGTTATGGCTTCTGATTCCAACAAGTTAGCTATACAAGTATGAATTCTTGATCTTTCTATACTTGAGAAGTTATTATTATGGAGAATATTTGACTGTTAAACCTTTTGAATAAGGTGAACAGAATATCCTTTTTCTACCCATTGTACAACCTGGAAATTTTTCGTAAAAGACCAATTTTTTAAATATTTAGATATTCTACCCGCTAGTACCTCCAGTCTCGACGTCGTTGATTGACCACCGGAGCACCATATGGAACTTCCTTGTCCCTGGGTTTTATCATAGCACAAAACTGTTGTCGCCACTGACGTGGACGGTTGAATGTGGGTTGCTTGGCTGGAGGATACTGGTAAGGGCGCTTGTAGTTGGTTTGGTCACCCTATTTCCTCACACCGGCTGTGCTCCAATTGTTAAAAAAAATCTAGCATCACGGATTATTTCTGATAAATTTTTGCCAAAGAGGTTTTGATTAATATCTGTCTTTTCTAATGAATATTTTAGGTTATTGTTTAGACCAGGCAGTATGACTGCTCGTCTTGTTTGTGACTCCATATAGTGGGCATTGCATAACAGACGGATAAAGTTAGATAATTTTTCAATACTATTATCCGCATTAGTAGTATTTTTTACATCTAACATGTCTTGAAGTAATTCGCTCAGACCACATATCGCTGCCCCAATTATAGTATGTTTCTCGCACAGGTACTCGTTCCTTTTAATGGCCTGTGGAGATAAAGTCACCTTTATTTCCTGATTTAATAAAGGTGCAGATGTATAACAGTATTTTATTTCAGGAATCTTTTTTTGTATAAACTCCATGGTTTCTTTATTCATACCTATGCCAGTACAAACATTTGTGTGCATGAACATGTCTGTTTGTACTGGTCTGGGTGTCTCCTATGTATAATATGTATGTATTTACAAAAGAAAATGTATTTAAGTATGTTTATCCGTTGTCTAGTATCCCATAACACAAGTTTTAATTAGCTTACTTTGGGGCTAGATGGCGCTGTGTGGAATAATGTCCAGGGATATTTATTATTATTATTATTATTATTATTATTATTACCTATTTTGAGCACATCATCCCCAATAGATTTTACATCTTTGTGTAAAGTAAAACTATTTTCTTGCTTAGGAACGAAACCAATAATTTCTAATAAATTGGGTGTAGTTAAAGACTGTGGAGGAGTGGATGACGAGTTTTCTTCATCGCTATCATCAACGATAATTGGGTGCCGCTTGACCGGGGGCGGAATTTCGGTTTCGTCTGAAATCATGTAAATAAAATGATTCTTAATCATATGTACACCGTATGATTAGTATCAGACAGAAGATGTACATATGTCCGAAAAAAATATTGTAGGTGACTAACCTACGTCAAGATCTTTTCTGGTTTATTGACCAGACGTATCAATCAAGCGCTCGTCTTATCGCTACGATCCCCGTATATTCGCTCGTAATATCGCCCGCAAATTCCTATCGCAAAAAATATAATATGTAGACACAAAACGACGGGAAGTGAACTGAGTCAAACATACATCACGGACAAGTGTGATTTTATACTTATACATACCTTCCGACGAAGACTCGAGCAATTCCAGCAATTTCTTTTTGAAAACTTTCGCCTTTTTATTGTTATTTTCCATTTTGTAGAGAAATTACGCCGTATTTTCAAGACATGAAAAATCATAATGACATAAGGAGGCAGGGGGTTGCCACAACCTACGTAATGGTGTGGCTATGTTAAAAAGTTTTATTTTTTTCTTTAAAGCCGTGTTCAAGTTAGGTTTAGTGCATAAACAACATAGTCATATCAGACGAGGCGTATAACATTCTGACAATTAACATTATGCTTAGGATTAGTAAAAATCGGTAGATTATCGTTCAAAATCAGTATTTCAGTAAACTAAGGCCAATTTCGGGAAATCTACTAATTGAATCAACAACTTTAAAGTTATTGGCTTCCATACTCGTAAGTTACAGGGCAAAGTCGCCGTTTCGCCACACATGCACAGTTCTCTCTGTCTGACATCCGGTGGGAAAACCTTCACGTATACATATATGGGGTGGAGTAAATGATAAGCAGCGGATTGGAGAATAACTGTTTATTTCTTACTTCGTCTTTCTAGAAAACTCCAACGTAAATCCCCCTAAAATGCGAACCCCGCAAGGTTATATATATACTAAAGACTACCGACTCACTCCGCTCCGTTAATACGTTCATCATTCAGTCTTACATTCCATTGCACACAAACCATTCCCACGCTCGGCCATCCTGTAGTCTGACTGTCCTCAGTCAGCCATCGACTCTTCATATACCTCATACAACATCTTACACATCATCCATACCAAAGTCAACATTCCGCTAACATCTTTACACTTAAAAAGCTTAACAATCAGCAAAACAATACTACATTTTAGTTTAATACAGCTTAACATATATATATATATATAAATATGCGCCAGACAACACACCTCTTGTAATGGTCTCGAAGTAGGGATTATTAAATCCCTGTGTTACGAGGTACCACACAAGGAAATAAGCTAGGGGCGTCTCCCAGCACACCCAGACCCGAGTCAATTCAAAAAAGATCGTTTCCTGAATTGACCCGACCGGGACACTACGGAAATCGAGGCGAGAAACCGTGCTACAGCACACCACGCCAATCGTGCCGTGCATTTAAAAAAAATGCTTCTGTTATCATCATCATAATACAATATTTCTTTCAATTTAAATAAAGAAAATTAAACCTTAGTTTTGTTTCATTTAAACTCATCTCAACAAAACTGTTTATGTCTTAGACATCATTAGACATATGGATAGACATTAAGTATGTAAACAACATATCTGAGCATCTCAATTATTAAAGTATCTTATACAATTATACATAAATAGTTCCTAAGTTATTATGGCTGTCATTCAACTATCACACACCATCTCATCATTCTGGCTAAATCTAATAATCTGAAACAAAAGAAAGTTAATAAAATTTAAAAATTACCAGATTAATCTTCACTTTCACCAACACCTGGCCACTTCTTTATATAGTCAGCAGCTGTAGAAGTTTTCAAAGGTCCTTCAAATCCACTGTTCACTTTTTATACATCATATCTGTCTTTACCACACACACGCGTAACTTTATATGGTCCAAGGAAATTCGGTTTCAATTTCAGACATTTCCCAAACTGTGTTCTTTTATTGCAAATTAAATCTCCTCCTTTGTACATGTTACTTTCTTCTCTTGTTATAATTTTTTTTGTTTTCTACTTGTACTTTCAGTAGTTGAATTTTCGCCTTTTCTCTCAATTCTTCTCTGTTTACCATAACATTTTCCTTTTTCTCTTGCTGCAATAAACTTATAATTTCTATAACTTCTTTTTGCTTCATTTTCACGCCTGTTAACAACTCAAATGGGCTTATGCCTATACTTCTTTGGTAAGTGCTGTTTATGGCACGCTGGGCTTTACACGTGCTTGTACCACTGTGTTTCATCTTCAATACACAGTTTCGTTAATACTGAAATTAAAGTCCGGTGTATGGGTTCAACTTGGCCGTTGCTTCTTGGCACACCTGTAGTAATCAGAACATGTTGAATATTTTCTTTCGCGCAGTATTCTTTGAAGTCATTGCTTGTAAATGCTGTACCACGATCTGTAATAATTCTTGATGGATTACCATAATTCTGCTGGTGAATAATTAATTTATCAAGGGTTCCCTTCGTAGTGGTTCCTTTTGTAGGGAACAATCACACAAACTTCGTAAAAGCGTCCACCATTGTAAGGATATAATTATACTTCTTCTTAGTTTCTGAAAGTAGTCCAATATGATCAAGATGTAAAGTTTCTAATGGTAAGTTTCCTTTTTCAATAACATTCAAAAATCCTTCTTGCTTGCCCTGTTTCTTCATAGCCAAAAGACATGGTATACAAGTAGTGATAAGCTCTTCTAACTTTTTTGTCAAGTCTTTGATATAGTATTCCTTATTCACAATTTCTAACATTTTCTTTATACCAAAGTGTCCATTTGAATGTAGGTACTTGTTTTAATATTTCCATTTTCATTCCTTTTGGTATAACCAACAGTCCTTTCTCTCCTTTGTGTAATAACCCATTATGTTCATAGTAGTCTGAGTATTCTTTCTCTTTTAAAACTTCCAGAATGGCTTTTATACGTTCGTCTTGTTGCTGCGCTTGTCTTATTTTCTCATTAGTTCTTCTTGTTATAACACCTATAAATGTACTTCTGCTAAGAGCATCAACATGACGCATCTGAGTGCCACTTCTGTGTTCAATAGTGTAGTTAAATTCTTGCAATAACATCACCCATCTTGCAACTTTTGGTGTTAAATCTTTTTTCTTTAATGTCAACTGGAAAGCCTGGCAGTCAGTTACTTTCTTAAAAGGAATGCCTAATAAATATCTTCTGAACTTCTTTATGCCTTCAATGACAGCTAGAGCTTCTAATTCATAGCTGGAATATTTCTTTTCTGCATCTGTGGTCTTCTTACTGCTATAATATACTGGATGTAAGCTTTTATCATTGGGATATCGTTGTAGCAAAATAGCTGCATATGCTTGTTGTGAAGCATCCGTGTGTAGTTCAGTTTGCAGGTTAGGATCAAATATTCTCAACACTGGGTGCTCTGACAGCATCTTCTTTAACATCTGAAAGCTACTTATTTCTTCATCATTTAATTCAAAACTTTTATCTTTTTTCGTTAATAAGTCTGTAAGTGGTCTTGCGATAGCAGCATAGTCTTTCATATATTTTCTGAAGTAGGAGGTCAGTCCAATAAAACTCTGAAGTTGTTTTATGTTTGAAGGCTCAGGAAATTTGAGAACAGCATCAACTTTGCGACACAAGACACAAGTTTGCGCGTTTACCACTAAGAAAACTCCATTTACTGTAGCTCCTCAGTTTCAGAACACTTCCCTTACCATATCAAGTAGTATTGGGATTCTTGGCGTTGACATATCTAGTGACGTACAGTTTCGGAGTCATTTGGAACAAAAGGCGAAGTTGGCATCCAAAAAGCTCGGTGTGCTAAACAGGGCGAAGCAGTACTTCACTTCTAGGCAAAGACTGCTGCTGTATAAAGCGCAAGTCAGGCCACACGTGGAGTACTGCTGTCACCTTTGGGCAGGAGCGCCTGGATATCAACTCAGTCCTTTTGACTCGGTCCAGAGGCGTGCGATCCGGATTGTCGACGATCCCAAACTGACAAGGGGTTTAGAGCCGTTAAGTCTGAGGAGAGACTTCGCCTCCTTATGCGTGTTCTACCGCTTGTACAACGGGTTTTGTTCTGAAGAACTGTTTGATATGATGCCCACGGCTACTTTTCATCACCGCACCGCTCGCCACCGACAGGGCATTCATCCTCACACTCTGAATCCGCAATGGTCTCGTACAATTCGGTTTCAGAGATGTTTCCTTCCGAGGACGCTTAAATTGTGGAATGAACTCCCTGCCGAGGTTTTCCCGATGAGTTATAGTATGGAGTTCTTCAAGAGGGGTTTGAAAAGGTTTTTACAGGGTCGACAACGCGCGAGTGATACCCCTGGTGTTGCACGCGTCCATAGGCCGCGATAACCGCTTACCATCAGGCGGTCCGCGTGCTTGATTGTCACCGACGTAGTATAAAAAAAAAAAACTTTATCGGAAGAAGGTCTTATAGTTCCATTTTCAAACACATGGCCAAGGTATTCCACTCTAGTTATCAGCAACTCAGTCTTTTCCCAGTTAATCCGTAATCCGTGATCAGCTGCTACCTCCAACACTGCTTTCAGTCTTTCAAAACCTTCTTGGCACGTCTCGGCTATTAATATTATATCGTCGATGAAAATTTGTAACCAACCTCTGGAAATCAGCTCTCTGAAAATGATATTAATAAATCTGGTGAAATAACTCGGGCAAATTGAAAGTCCAAAGGGTGCTCGAGTAAATTCGTACTGATTATTATGTGTTGCAAATGAAGTGTACTTTGTGCAGTCCTCTTTTATTTTCAGGTGAAAAAATGCATCTTTTAAATCAATTTTACTGAAAATCTTAGCATTTACTAGTTTTTCTATCTTTCTATGATCATCTTTAATTGGCAAAGGAAATTCATCTTTAACAATTTTTTCATTTAAACGTCTTTAGTCTACACAAATTCGCCATTTACTATTCTTCTTTTTAACAAGAACCAAAGGACTTGCATACTCTGAAAAACTAGGCTTAATAATACCACTCTGAAGCCACTCACCAATTTGTTTGTCAACTTCTTCCTGCTCTTTCAAAGCTAAACGTCGCGGCCTCTGAGCAACTGGTGTGTCGTCCTTCAAGATTATTCGCATTTCAATTGGAGCTTCTTTCTACTGAACCGGATTGTAGTTACTAACCAGGCACTTGAGCTCTTGTTCCAAGTTAGGGTCAATACCTCCACCTATAAAAAGTTTATAAACACACATGTTAGTCAACCATTCTTCTTCTTTCACTTTAATCCACACAGACTTCCCATCCAAAACAACTACTACGTTTTTGAGAAAATCATAACCTAATACTAGCATATATGGGGAACTGTCATTCGGCACTATATAGAAACGCACGTCGTAATACTTCAATTTCAATGTCCATCAATTTCGATTGTTGTTGTCCACAGCGCTAAACATTTCACTTACATGCATTGACCGAAACCACTTAGTTTTTCGCACACGTTAACGTCGCACTTTGGAGAGCCTAACTGCTTGTAGAAGTCGTCCGTGATGAAGTTTACATTACTGCCGGAGTCTATCAGCGCAGAATAAACATTTTCGCCTATTTTTACTTCTTTCGAAGGCTTTTCTTTCATAATTGTTTGTTGTTGTTGATCCTGGCTTACATTGTGTACGTCCATGTGACAGTGACAGCTATTACAGCATTCGTTACAATCTTCTTCTGCTTTTTCGCCATCTTGTGAGCGAATGTACATCACGTTGCGTTTTGTTGTCTGTGGTCGCTCTCTACGAAAATCGTTTCCGGCTGTCTTGGGCGATGTCGTCACATTCGATGATATCGGCGCCACCATGTTCGTGCACTTTGAACCAATATGGCCGAACTCGTTACATCGGAAACATTTCAGCCCTTTTCCACGATGCGGACATGCGGATGATAGATGTTCTAGGACACCGGAGTTAAAACAGCGTCGCTGGAAGGACTTATTCCGCTGAAATTCTAGTTTAGGCTTTCTGAAACCTTCTTCTTTCTTCATATTTTTCTTCAAATTTTCGTACATCTTTATTTTTTCTTTCAACTCCGGATAGGTTGATGCGCTGTATAATAGTATTTTATTGCTCTCGTTATCTATAATTCCGTCTATGATGTATTGTATGGCGACATAGTCGGCGAGGTTCCCTCTTTTACCCAGCTCCTTCATTTCCAGAATGAATTCGTAGCAACTTTCTTCTCGTCTTTTCTTTCGAGCGCTCATTTGTTCGTGAATGTCTTTAGTATTCATCGTGTCTGAAAATTCTTTTGTTATAGCCTGCTTTAGTTCTTCGAAAGTCCTGAAGGCTTTTTCCGTCCTGAGCCACGTAGCCGCTGTTCCTGAGAGCGATCTACGGGTGATGAGCAATTTTTGTTGGGCGGATAACTGAAATATTTCGGCGTTATCCTCTACGTCCTGTGCCCATTTCGACGCGGAGTAGTTTTTTTCGCTACCTGTGAACTTAGGTATGGCGTCGTCAAGCAGCAGAAGGTTAAAATTCGGCGGAGGATTCGTCATTTCGTCTTTGTTTTCAGCACAATCGTCGTAAGAATCGTCGTGATTTTCGTCGTTTTCACTCGCAAAACCTCCACTTACTCGTCTTCCTTGCACAGCCCACGTCTTAGCCGTTGCTTTCGCACCACACGTCGTTACCGCCACTCACCCATCCATCCCGGACGAGCCCCCAGATTATGGGGTGGAGTAAATGATAAGCAGCGGATAGGAGAATAACTGTTTTTTTCTTACTTCGTCTTTCTAGAAAACTCCAACGTAAATCCCCCTATAATGCGAACCCCGCAAGCTTATATACTAAATACTACCGACTCACTCCGCTCCGTTCATACGTTCATCATTCAGTCTTACATTCCATTGCACACAAACCATTCCCACATATTATATGGTAGGCTAATGACTCTGTATGATTCACTCGATGATTTCCTATCACTACGAATTGGCTATGTTTGTCGACTCGCAATGTTTGTTACCTAATAAGACATGTAAGAATAAACAGACTTTAAGTGATATTAAATTAAATCCTAAAATTAGTTTTAACTGATATACTTATCAGGCAATTTGTTTAGGTATATAGCTGAATTTAGCTCAAGGTTTTATGTAACAATATTCGGTGCCTATAGTATAGGCTCCCAGAAACCATTAAATAAGTTTGCTACTTATTGCTAATTTATGATTTAGGTGAAGAGAATGTAGTAGAGACAAGTCGAATGGAGATATCTTCATTTTTTTTAATAAGTTCAGATCCTGTGATGACCAGACCAGCAAGCAAAAGCCAGTAAAAAGTAAAGTTAAGAATATCCCTAAAGATGCAATGTCTTTATTAAAAGTACCAGCCCATATTATTTCGGATGATAATGCCGCAGACGATGATGATGATGATTATTCATTAAGTGATTTGTAAAGTTTAGTTAGTTATTTGTATTAAGTCATTTGTTCAGTTTTAGTGTTATCAAATGTTTTTTGTTTTTTATATTTAGTAATAAAAAAAACCCAGTTTCGAACTTTTATTAATATCAAAATATAGATTTTTTTTGAAGAAGAAGAGAGTTTATTTGAGGGTACAAATTATGGTCTCCTGCCCCAGTGTGCGGCGGAAGGCTCACCACCACGTAGGGTTCTAATACCATTTGTGAAAAGTAGGCTTCTGAGTGTTCCGTTCACCATGACGGCAACAGTCACTTACCTGGGACTACCCCGTTTGGGATATATTCGTGATGGTAAGTATGATATGCAAAGTACGATTCATTAAAACTACTAGTAGCCGTCTGGTTTAAAGTTTTAAAATATGATGGTATCAACGTTTGTCAAAAGCGGTTACTTAGCTATGTTTTACCTTAGGCGAACGCTACACGTCAATAAATATTGTGATAAGTATCACGATATTTATTGATGTATCTTGTGCTGGATCACAGCACACCCTACACCATCAATACTGATCGCGTCAGTACTGAAGCGTTCTTTGTTACGAGGCAGACGTGGCGGACCCTATTTCACTATAAAATGGACTAGGCTACGAAAATTACTTTCGGATGCCTGATGTCCGTTTTGAACCTTTTGAAATTGGTAACGCAATTTTTGAGTAAACAGGATACAGTGATGAGGAAATCGATTTCGCCTGAGAAAAATTGGCATTGACATTGCGCTATATCGCCACATGAAGAATATTTATGGACATCAGATTTTCAAGAATAATAACGCCTTAGTCAGTTAGTAAAAGCGTCATGGATACTTGCCCTCCATCGCTGCGGTCTCGCTGCATACTGACGCGATAAATATTGACGCGCGACCCTATATACACGATAGTTAAATATTACAATCCAGGATCTGGGATCAGATCACAAGGAAATACAGAAATGCAGCGATAAATATTGTGATCCGTCGTGTAACGACCCCTCTCACCAACTCTCACCAACATCTACTATTTCAACATATTTTCACATGTTGAAGACTTCTACCCAAATCAATATGAATAAACATATCGATATAAATTATCAATAATCAAAATAGATACATGATCGAACATGTAACTAGAAGATAAAATGGCCAAATGGTTGTGATCGTCTAATAGTGGTAGAACCGTTTACGTTGTGTTGTGAAAATAGTATTTATTACTGTAGTAACTCAATATTCTTTTATGAGGTATGTGAGTGCTAATTATGAGTTTGATTGGACATAATTAGGAACCTACTATGCTATGTAAAACTGTTTCAGACATTCTATTTATTACATGACTAACTAACTCACCTAATCGAAGACTAACATGAAATCAAAGACAGTGAAATTAGTAACTCTTCAGTAGTACCTAAGTAAATAGGAATAACAAGTTTAAAATGAATTGTTGAATTCGGAACCAAGTATATAATATTCTATGTATGTACCCAACAAATGTTGATTATGATTTTAAATATAGTGCAGAATTGGATATTAGAGTGAAAAGCTGATATTTAGAATCATTAAATAAAGTTAATAGAATCAAAATATTATAGGAAATTTCTCCAAAGGAGCATTCCCTTTGGAGGTGGTCATAACGAGCTCCACCCCGCTCCAGACCGATGAAGGCCAACCAGCTCGCGCCTCCCCCCGAAATAGGATTGAGGATATTTGTAGTGACAATCATAGACTGTGGTGTGACAATGTGTAAAACACAATTGAAACACTGAATTGTAGGATTGTAGCAGGATGTCAAACCCAGCTCCAACGTAATTCATTCTGTAGATGAATCATCATTTATTAAAATGAAATAATTCAATATAAATCATTGGTAGCATGATACTTCATGACTTCTTAACTTGTACATCATGTTGATGACGATTGTAGATAAACATTCACAAAAGCAGACCTTGGACCGGATAATATGGGATACATCAAAAACATCGTCTTTAGGGTGAAGATAATTCAATTCACGAAGACTTAACAAAATACTCGAGTCAATGGACAGCTAGGTCACTTACAGGAAAGTTAGTGTGAAGTTTGAGTTTGCATGTGGGGGAAAAAAGCATATTTGTTATCAATCAGAATACCACCACTAATTTGTATAATTTGGTGTGGAAAGGGTATTGGCTTATAGCAGAATACCGCCACATATATGTAGAGTAAGGAGTGGTACATGGCGTTACTGAGGGATAAGATGCCTCCACATATTTGTAGATTTGTAATATTGAACGTGATATGAAATGTACATATTCACAGCCATCAAGCGGCATCACCATCACGACTCAGATTGAACTATATAAAATAGTCAATAATTAGCTTTGCAATATATCTTGCCGCTAGGTTTGTAGGATAAGGTTTAATTTAAACTGGGATAGTTTAAATTATTATGTTTTGGTTTTGAGTGAATCAGCACTTATAAATAATTGACTAACTGTTAAAATCACAGTGTTTAGTAATAGGTTAAATTAACCAATAGTATTTGCCAAAAGCACTCTAAGAACCTTAGCCAAGCTCTCTTGTTAAAATCAATTGTTATCATTAAATAACATTATGTTGGTTTTAAGTGAATCAACACTTATAAATAGTTGAATAACTGTTAAAATCAACAGTGTTTAGTAATAGGTTTAATTAACCAATAGTATTTGCCGAAAGCAATCTAAGAACCTTAGTCAAGTTCCCTTGTTAAAATCAATTATTCTCATCATTAGGTAACATTAGCAATTAGTCCAGCATAGATGTTGGTTTTAAATACAAAAAGCCAATTCACTCATACTAGGCATTGGACCCCCACAAAATCTAGTATAAGCTAGCAATTATCATGTGGAGTACTGACCAGCAGTGGTTAGCCACTGACCAGCAGAGTTGATTAACGGGACATAAAAACTAAACCTCATCTCTAGGTTCCATTCGTTTACAACGGCATTTATAGCCTGGCCTGTCAGGGGATGAAGGTCCTAGGACTTAGTACGCTCAAATCTTCGGCTAATCAATGGACGAGAAGAGTAAACTCAGCCAGGCACACACGTATTGATATGCGGTCCAGCTGCCACGCACACACGTATTGCTACGCAGCCTAACAGCTAGGCAACACACATACCCTACTTCTACGCGGCCACGACTTATAACTATAATGAGTATACTCAGCGGGAGGCACACACATATCAATACCCTAATTAATATTAGGTGTACTGCTACGCGGCCAAAGAAACATCCCTCTTTTCCACACAATACTGCATAAATGATGGTAATATGTATAACAAAATGTATTTTGATAACCTCCATTCTGGACTACGCAGACCATACCAGTGAATTAAATAAATGACAAGGTGAACTTCACTAATTACCTTACCAATGTAAAACAGATTCTACAAATACTAATTCTTGTACTATCATTGTAAGTACTACTTTCATTAAAAGAAAGCCTCAACATTTCAATGTTCGTAATTGATGCTAAGACCATGACTAGATTTCATTATGTGAATATTTATTAGGTACACGCATAAAACATATAACTGTTTAGTAAAATCATTACTAGTTTTAGAATAATATGTTGCACTATATTTGAGATTTAATAGGAAATAAAATTCTAACAATTTTTAATCTCAATTTTATAGCTCTTATAACGGAAAGATCTGAGCTTAAAATGTTGCGTCTCTAACTTCACTGATTCTAAAATTTATGACGTTATTTAAGATAAAACAAAGATTAAGTAAATCAATTAAAACACTTTTGTATAAAACTATTACTGAACCTAACCCTGAATTACTGACTTTCTGACTATTTCACTGCCAAATAAAGACTGTCCTACTAAATCATAGAAGTCTAGATCTCCTAACCTTCTTATAGCTCTATATATATCGGAAAGATCTGACCTTATGATGCTGCGTCACTAAATTCACTGATTTTACTATTAATGTTCTATTTTAGATAAATAGAAGAAACTAAAACACTTTTGCACAGAACTGTTACTAAACCTCACTCGTCTGAGGACCTAACTCTCTCACAACCAAAAACGAGCTATCCCGTGTTCTGAACCTAACGTTCCAGGGCTACCAACAGACTCTCTTCTAAATAATGAAAGTCTAGATTTCCTCACATTCTTATAGCTCTATATATTAACGGAAAGATCTGACCTTATGATGCTGCGTCTCTAAAATCACTGATTTTACAATTAATATTACACTTTAGATAAAAAAATACAAGTAATTAAAAAACCTTTGACCGTCTGAGGCCTAGATCCTAACTCTGTCACTACCAAAAACGAACTGTCCCCCCTACCGATTCCCAAATCATAATGTAAACTAAGTTCCTCAATAAAAAGCAGAAATGTATTACCCTTAAGTGCGAATGCTGAACATGAGAATTACTAGTAAGTACTTGGATATTTTTAGGGTTCTGCCTTTTGTAAGTTGAATAAAAAGAGAACCACGACAAAAGAATATTCTTGTGTACGTCTATTTGACTGTCAAAATCCTCCCCCTCACAGAAACGCCTGAAAGCATTAAACCTAAAGTAAACTATAATTTAAAACTCAGACTTTCATTGTGTTTATTCGGACACAATAAAAAGACACCGCAATGTAAGTCACATAATATTCTGAAACTTTTAAGAGAATCTAACCCTATAAATAACTTTCCTTGAGATAAAACTAGTAATTAAGAAAAGGCAAAGTCACACAGAACAACTAAAAGGATAAATCTATCACCGATATGTTTTAATATCTATTAAGCATATTTCTTTTCACCAACCACTAGACCTTATCGTTTGACGTATCAGCAAAATAAACATTTTGGACCAATTTATTGAAATAAACAGTCACATATATTAATTTTGATTAGTTTAATTTATGGTCATGAGAACTAACAGGGACTTAGGATATTTGAGAATGTTTAACAAAAACAACCATTAAGTAAGACTCACACTTAAATATCAAATTGAAATTCTAACTAACAATGAATCTATTCATGAAAACAATGACTTTTTGTATTGTATTTATTTACAAGTTTTTACTGGATAGATTTAATCTGAAAAAAATTAAATCCCAGTTTTAAATAGTGTAGGCTAAGGTGCGTTCCGTTACAGTCAATACACTACCTAACACCACAAATCAGACAGGCGTGGCGCTCTGACAGATAGCCCGCTTAGAACAACACGCCATTTTTGACGCACGCACACAGAGACATGAGTTTACAAGCGAAGTCAGTGAGCTTCGGTGAGTCGGAAAGTCGCACTGTCACGAGTGTTTTTGTTTTTGTCGAACTTGATGCAATTTTTCACATGATGAATTTAGTTTTTGGCCGGTTCTGTCAAGTAGGTATAACTTACTTACTTCATTCTAAGAATTCAGAGCGAATATAGTAGTAACCCTAAGCGGTTCACGCAAGTTTTGGAAAAAGGTGAAAGCGGTCCTTCTGTAAACTCTACATTTTGTGGTTATATTCTGAACATTTGATACCCGATTTAGTATATCTAAACCCGAGTTCTACCATTCTGACAGTTCAAAGTGACCATCTCAGTCAGCAATAGATGCTTCCTTTGCAGAGGCCGTGCCTACGCAGCCAAGATCTACACGCTTCTTTGTTGCTAAATGCCAAATTGTGATATATATAGGAGCGGCATTAGCTTAGAACTCACAAAATCGAAATGACATTGAATTTGACGTCATTACCACACCTACTTATTAAAATTTGTCATAAAAAAACGATACTAGCGTGTTGTTCTTTGCTGCGTGCGAATCAGTCACTTGAACCATTTGAATGAGGCGTTAATAAGATAAGATAAGATATTCTATATTGCACAAATATAACAATAACAAGATAAAGTTAACGTAACTTATGAGTACAATTTAGGCGGCTTTATCGCTAGAAGCGATCTCAAGTGGTGGAGACAGTTAAAAGCTGCCATACCGACAACATTAAGCTCAGATATTTTAATTATTCATAAATGTTTAAAAAGTGATTTTTTCTATGAAACATATCAAAATGTATTAAAACTTCTCTGATTAGTGTGCACGAGCGTTTTCCACGCAATATGCAAAAGATTAAGGCGTGAAAAGTGTTAACAACAATTTGCATCAGTAAATACTTGAAAGTGAAATAAACATACCAAAGTACCTATGATATGAAGTTTTGGTGACAGTATACTGATAAAGACATCATTTCAGTAAGTGTTAATTGAAAATCTGTTTATGTGAAAAATCTACATCACAATTCCCAATTAATAACAAAAGCTGCCGTTATTTTCACTTGAAAGCAGTTTGTAAAAAAACTCTTGTCTGCGGTACGCATGCGCGAAACTCACTTACTGTGCCGCGTGTCATAACCGCGTCAACTGCAAAATTCAAAGCGCCATCTAACGAATTATCTAACAACGATCTTCATGATAAATAAAAAATAAAATAAAATAAATAAGCAAGTAAACAAGTGTTGCTGCTCATTAGTTCTTAATAATGCTACTAGGTGGCATTACCTGGCATAAAATGCATTGGGAATTATTAAAAAATCATATTTGAATACTATTATCTTGATATTGGCTGCCTAGTGGATTATTTGATAATATTCTTTTGTAATTCGTCTAGAACACATAATGGAAGGAAGTGGTCTTAAAAATACTTGTGCAGGATGCTCTGAAATTATACCTGACAGAAGAATTTTGACATGCTTAAAGTGCAAGGATAAATATGTTTTGTTTTGCGCGAATATTCCTGAGGTGAGGTTCTACAACACAATGAGCGCCGAACATAAACAGGCTTGGGTGTGCCCCCAGTGTAAATCCAACCAACCAAAACCTCACAACACTAATACATCTATACGACAGTTATTCTCAATCCCGAATACAGAAACTGTTACTTTGAGCCAGATTATAGGCAATGATCCTAAAGTGACCTTGAGAAAAAAAATATACTATCAATGATTCTCAACTTTACGACAACACCCCACCCCAAGGAGGCACAATAATACTCGAATCTACTCCTAATAATATTGATTTGGTACTTCAGGAAATACGTGCCTTTCGAGCACAAGTCTCAGAACAATTCCAAAGCCAAGACCAAAAAATACAAGATTTATCAAAGACCTTGAAGAACGTTCAAACAGTGATAGAAACCGAAATAAATGCCGTTTAATAATAATTAGTGACAAAAAATACTGAGAGAATCTGTGAATTAGAAAACAGTAATTCTATGTTACGCTCAGAATTAGACGAGGCAAAGAAAAAAATTATTGCAGTAGAAAGCGAAATTCAATCTATAACCCTCCTCCCTCAAGCCTAATAACCCCACTCCTACATCGTCTTATTCAAATATTGTTTCCAATTCGGACTCCTCTCCGACACAACGTTCAAACACGCAAAATGCAGATAAACATGCAAATAATACTTTTAAGAAACCAGAAAGAGACTTCTCTATGGACTAAATAAGTTTCAGTTTGAAAATGATTACGACTTACAAAATCGGATCGTATCGCTTTTCTATGACGTTGCTAACATAGACATATCGGGTTATATCTAAGACTTACACCGCATTGGACAACGAGGATGGCGCAGACCACTTGTTATCGAGCTCCTTAGTAAAAGAACGGCGAACTGTCTTCTCTCGAACGTCAAAAACTTTAAAAACACTGGTCTGTGGATCTCAAAGTACCTGGATGAAAAAGGCCTGAACGAAAGAAAATGACAAAAGGATAGATACAGAAAAACGAAAGAAAGTGTACATATTGTTAATGAAACAAACAAAAATAGCACCGTTACAAATCTACCTAATTCAGATACTGCATTGGCTCCAGATCAGTATATTAGCTTAAAACGGTATACACACAAGAACAGTTCCTTTCGTTCCTAATGGGAATAATCCAAAAATACTCTATCAAAATACACGAAGTATAAACAACAAATACCATCTCTTTGAAGCCCTTACGGAAGAATACCAAATGGACACTCTATGTATCACTGAAACATGGATTACGAAATCAAAGTTTTATCTTCTTGCCCTAGAAGGATATAATTTAGCTAGTGTTTTTGCCAGATCCAACCATGAAGGAGGAGGTGTGTGCATTTTGTTAAGGCATGACCTTGACTATGTGCAATGTGAAGATCTTGAGCCCCTAGCGGTGGAATTTGTTATTGAGATATGTGCAGTTGAAATTCCTCAGTTAAACATTCTATCTATTGATTGTTATTTATTGGCCAAATAATTCACGAGAAGTTAATAATTTTAATATACATTTAGAAAAGTTGTTACAGTTACTAAATACTAAATACTCAAAGAAAAATATCATAATAGGTGGATTTTAAATGTAGATTTTTTATCTAAAAAAAGCAAGCTCTTGTTTGGTGAAGCTTTTCAAAAGTTTTAACTCCAGTCAAAATATTAAAGAGGCTACAAGACTTTGTAAAGATAGCTCAACCTGCTTAGATATCGTTTTCTCCAATTTCGATAAACATAACTTCACTATTGATGTTAAAGAATATGGTTTAAGTGATCATAAGGGTATTTTGATTAATTTGTTACAACCGGGTCTTGATTTGAAAGAATCTTATTAATTTTAAAAAACAATAAATCCATCGATGAAAATTACTTAGCCTTTCATCGAAAATTAACTGAGATACTCAACAATACGATACTTACCAATAAAAAGAATAAAAATAAAAAATAATAAAAAGCCGTGGTTAACTCCTGGAATTAAAAATGCCTGTGAAAATGAACGATTTCTTAAAATAATGACGTCACGCTTCGATAATTTAAATTTCCATACCTATTATAAAACATACGAAAAAACGCTCAATAAAGCAGTTATTACCTCAAAAAAAATACATTGCATAAAAAATATGCACAGTTCACAAAATAAAACAAAGTCAATGTGGCTAATAATCAAAGAACGGACCAAGAAAATTACCAGATAAATTCAACAAAATATTGTACTTAAAAGTAATAATTGTAGTTTACATGAACCAACCACAGTAGCTAATGCCTTTAATGACTATTTTGCGTCTGTAAGAGCCTGTCATAACAATAATTCCAAATCATCTGGTACAACTGGGATTTCTCAGCTTGCCAACACCATTTACCTTAACCCATTGACCCCACTAGAAGTTGAACAAATAATTAAACGACTTTAAAATAAAACAAGCTCCGGCCTTGATGAATTTTCTCCTACTCTAATTAAGCATTGTAGTGAAGTACTTCTGATGCCTCCTACATATTTAATAAATCAATCTTTCTTCGAAGCGACGTTCCCATCACTTTTAAAATATTCAATAGTCAAACCAGTACCTAAAACAAAAACAACTAACGGTGATGTAGCTCAGTTTCGCCCCATTGCTTTACTGTCGACGTTTTCAAAAGTATTCGAATCAGCCATGTATTTAAGATTAAACTCATTTTGCTATAAATATAATATTTTTAATGATAGTTTTAGAACAACATGGTTTTAGAAAAGGCAGGTCTACCGTTACAGCGCCATTTGATTATAATAGAGAAATATTCGATATTATTAATACCCGTAAGTATGCCATTGGAATAATGCTAGATATGAGCAAAGCATATGATCGCGTATCGCATAAAATTCTTTTAGAGAAACTAGACAGCATAGATGTTCGAGGTCAGGCTCAAAAATGGTTCAAATCCTATCTGGAAAAACGCGAGCAAATTGTAGAAATTGACCATTTTGAAAACAATACCAGCACTTTATCTACAATTAGATCGCAATCACTGAAAACTACTAATTCAATACCACAAGGCAGTGTCTTGGGCTGTGTCTTATTTTATATCTATATTAACGACCTAACAAAAGGTATATGCAGTAATCTCAACAAAACCATATTATATGCAGACGACATTACTATAGTTTTCCCATGCAACAATGCTGACCAGTTAAAAACTGAATAAGTCGATAAGCTAAATCAAATTGATGAATGGTTAATAACTCATAACTTACAATTAAATATTTCTAAAACAAAAGTCATGCAGTTTAAACCTCGTCAGAAACCTCCTCTAAGCATAAAAGTATCCTATAAAAATAATATAATTGAAGCCGTAGAATCAAGTACAGTGCTGGGTGTTGATCTTGACAGTAAAGTCTCCTGGAGACAACATGTAGAAAAGATAGCTAGCAAATTATCTCGGGTTACGCTCATGCATGGTTAAATTACGGTCTTTTAATGGGGGAAAATAGTGTAGATGTACATCAACTATTTATTCTACAGAAACGCTGTGTAAGGATTATTGTAAATATTACTGAAAGGGAGAGTTGCAGACCACACTTCAAAAAATTAAATATTCTGACGTTAACTTCCATGTATATTTTGCAAATTTCCGACTATGTTAAAAAGCATATAAACTTATACCCGCTAGCAAAATATTTATTTTCCAGGCTCCATAACTTGCGCAATAAGGACAAACTAGCTATTTCCTCTTCAAATTTAAAATTAATTTGGCGCAATTTGTATGTCAGTGAAAATCTTTAATAAATTACCATTAAAAATAAAAAATATTTCAAGACCCTTAAGGAATTTTTAATTGAGAAGAGTTTTTATAGTTTAGTAGAGTATTTTGAATAAAAGTGTGTTTTTTTAAGTTCCGTATTGTATATACATATATTGTTAATGTATGTAACTATTTGTAGTTTTAACAGTTTAGATAATTTATTGTTGTTGTACTATACGTAATGCTGTCGTTTTTGTTTTTGTTTATTTAAATATTGTTGTGCCTTTGCAGGGTTTATGTGCCTGTACTTTTTACAAATGTATAACACCTTATGTACCACATAACTTAATAAATGATTATGATTATGATTAAGATGAGCAGTTAAACAATAAAAATAGAAACAAATTGAGATATAATAATAATAATAAACATCCCCTAGTTTTACAGCAATCTACATGACACGAAATTGTCTCATTTATAAATGAAGTAGGGATACTACATGGCTTTGGCCCGTAATTCCTAAAAAACTGGCTCTTATGCCGAGATACATAAGTGTAAAAACAAACCATAATAATAATATATAATTACATACATTTATAATTAAGATAGCAATAAATAATCTTATATAAACATACTTAATATACTTGAAGTAAAGTTAAGTTATCGACGCGCATTACGAGTTTCTGCTACGGATATGCTTGACGACCAATAAAAATTTAACTATGGATGCCAGGTTCAGCTGCATTAGTAGAGTGTTATATACTTTACGTATACAAATTCTGCGAGTTATTACGTACCATTCGGGATATCAATTCGCTTCGCAATAAACGATTACACGACTCGGTGCCACTGCGTGTTTGCGGGTTGAATATTCATTTATTTTATGCTATGAGTTATAAACACGATAGGTGATATAACACAGATAGATAGGATAATACAAATAGGTGAAGTTTTTATACATGTTTCAACTAAGTAATCGTAATTTTATCACATTTCGTAAAATTAAAAAATTATAAAAAAATATTAAATGTAAGTAAATATTTTCAAAAATCCTTTTTTAGGGTTAGTTATAAGGATATTACGTACCATTTGAAGCATATTAAAAAAAAATACCCGTATCATATCTGGAGGAGCCCCCAAACTTAGTATGTTTAAAAATTATTATTATTTTATATTAATGCAATTGACTAAAATGTAATGATGTGTGTTTAAAATTGGCTCAGTAAGTCCTTTCATTAGATACACACGATAGGTTTCAGAGCAAAGTACAAAAAACCAGATTTCGCCGTAACTCTTCCCCTTTTTTTTCTTTTTTCCGTGCTACGGGTCAAATTGATTCATATGGCCTAAAGATTCCGATTTTCATGTTTTTAACACCATTTGCAGGTTAATTATTAAGCTTAACGCTAGCATAAGTAGTGTAGGTATAAATACTCTTTGATGGACTGACAAAGTGATGATTATCCCTTCATCTCACACAATAGATTAGAAAGAGAACGACCACGACAAAATAAAAAGACAGAATAGTGTCAGAATAAATTAATATTGTTTTCATTGTCAAAGTCGATTTATATCCACCACGGCTCGCTCCTTGGTAGGCAGATACCATATTATCTACTAGCTACGGTAGGACCGTACGACCTCTTGCTTGATACAATCCTCTTACTTTAATTGATCCCTTCATAGATGCTCGATGATTATGGGCACTATTTCTTGACAGGACCTTTTCTAAAAAAGTCTTTACCCTGTCCATTTATTTTAAAATCATATGTAAGTATATATAAATTAAAAACCTAACAAAAGTAAAAGTAAAAAGTAAAAAATATCTTTATTCATATAGACTTATAAAAAGTACTTAAGACAAGTCAAATGCAAAAAAAAATATAGCAAAAATATACAAAATAAAAATAAACTTACATAAAATAATACTATGATAGTAAATATCATAATTAAACATAATGCGACTCTACCACCAGTTCGGAGGTTTCCGATCAAGAAAACTCCGGCAAGAAACTCGATGGTTACTCTTTTCAATCTTGTTTTTATGCACAAAAATTGAATTGACAGAGTAAAGTCATAACAAAAAATGTGCAGAGGAGCACATCATACCTAAGATAACCATGAATTCTTATCATTTAAGCCGCCACCGGTGACTTATATGTCTGTGAGACCGAGCGTTTTAAAAAAATCGAATAACTTTTTCCCACGCAATCGATTTTTGTCGTGATCTCGAGTAGCTGCCGCATTCCACGCGCCCCGTCGATTGTTCCCTCCGCAACATCGAAGCGGACGCACGAGTGGAGTTTTGGCGCCATCCCGGTGCGTGAGACCGGCGTCACCGATTACGTAAGTAAAATAGTCATAGAAATTTTTGATTCTTCGTATTTTATCAGGGCTATATACATTTTTTACTTACTATTTCAGTTTTGTTTTTACTTTCATGAATTTTCTTATGATCAGTTAGTTTATTGCATGATTTTATCGATATTTCACGAAATATTATGTTTCAAATTATAAACTTTATTTCAGCATGTCATACGAAAATGAACAGCGTCGTCTCGAGTCTCTTCTACAAGAAGTACTCGATGAGGACGGGCCATCAACGCCTTCAGACAGTGAAGCTGAAAGTGATATCGAAGTGGCGAATCCTTCTCCGGCTGAAATACAGGATTCAGAGAGTGAAGAAGAATTGAGTGACCGAGAATCTTCAGGTAACAGCAACGTTTATTATTTAGGAAAAGATAAAACTACGAAATGGAGTAAAGAACCCCACCGCCAATCCGTTCGTACTAGAAGTTTTAATATAGTAACTCAGTTACCAGGACCTAAACGGGCTATATCTACTGTAAAGGACCCTCTTGGAATTTGGAAACACTTCTTCGACGACTCTATAATTGATATTATTGTCAAGTATACCAACCAATACATTGCTACCGTGAAAGATAATTATGCCAGAGAAACATATACGAGACAGACTGATTTCAACGAGATAAATTGCTTGATAGGATTGCTTCTATTAGCTGGAGTGAAAAAAGCTAATCACCTGAACGCTGAAGAGTTGTTTCGAACGGATGGTGGTTCAGTTGAAATATTTCGACTTGCTATGTCTGCCCAGAGGTTTCAATTTCTGCTCCGAACTTTGAGGTTTGATGATGGTACTACAAGGGAACAAAGAAAAGCACTCGACAAAACTTGCCACATTCGAGAAATTTTTGAGAAGTTTGTCCAAAGTTGTAAGGATAGTTACACCTTGTCTGCTTTTGTGACTGTCGATGAAAAGTTGGAAGCTTTTCGTGGAAGGTGCTCATTTAGGCAATATATACCAAATAAGCCCAGTCCATACGGTATCAAAATTCAAGCTCTTTGTGACGCTAAAATGTTTTGCACATTTAATATGGAAATTTATCCCGGAAAACAGCCAGATGTAGGCCCCTACAACCTTGACAATTCTGGCTTAGCTGTTGTTCAAAGATTATGCGAGCCCATTTTCAATACTGGTCGCAACGTCACAACTGATAATTGGTACACCAGTATACCTTTAGCTGAAGCATTGCTTCAGAAAGGTCTTACAACAGTCGGAACAATTCGGAAGAACAAGAAAGAAATTCCTTCTGACTTCAACATATTGCGTGGTCGAAATGTGAAGTCAAATATGTTTGGTTTTCGCGACAACATGATTTGGTTTCACATGTCCCAAAAGCAGGAAAAAACGATCTCCTGATCAGCACAATGCACTGCACAATGATGCTAAAGTCGATGCCGAAACTCAAAAACCCGAAATTATTTTGAGCTACAATGACACCAAGGGCGGCGTTGATGTCGTAGATGGTTTATGTGCGAATTATAATTGTGTACGAGCAACAAGACGTTGGCCTTTGGCAGTCTTTTACGCTATGCTCAATGTCAGCACCATAAACAGTCAGGTGATACATACGGCTAACAACCAAAATTCAAAACTAAAGCGTCGTCACTTCATTGAGAATTTGGGTATGAAATTAATTGAACCTATCATAAGAGAACGACAGATGCAGCTGAACTTGCCACGGTCAATGAGACAAAGACTGTCAGAAATTTTGAAGATAGATGAGGTACCTGGAACGTCTGGTCCATCAAAAAATGGGAGGTGTTATGAGTGTGGATGGAAAAAAAATAGAAAGACCAAATATACTTGCCACAAGTGCAAAACATATTTGTGTCTTGAACATATAGTGCCTTCCTGCAGGAGTTGTTTGACTGAAGAATAGTCATTTTTCAGATTTAATTTTTGTTGTTTTTTTGTTGATAGGATGCCACTTTTTGTTTATTTTATGCAAGTTCCTAGTGTCCTAAAAGTGATAAGACTGATCTAATAAAAAATATATATTGATATTTGTGTTTTCTATGATCTAACGAAAGTTATGTTTGAAAAGTTACCAAATTTTCTTGTTTAAGTGAAATTGTTTTAAGTTATAAACGTGTTGTGATTAATAAAATATCTTTGTTTTATTATCAAAGAACATATATACATATATATATAATAGACAGCAAATAAAATATTTACATAAATCTTCCATTGTAAATCCCGGTGCGTGAGACCGGCGTCACCAATGATGTAAGTAAAATTGACGTCACCGGTGGCGGGTTCAGAAATACTCAACACTTTAATAACCTCGCTTCATTAACTTAGCTTTAACTTGTGAAAAGGCTGTTTAACAAGAGTTTGCGGAATCTTATTAAAATATTTTACACATTGACCAACAAATGATTTCCCTACCTTATGCAGTCTTAGAAAGACAGAAAATATTCATTATTTTTAAGGACACACACTACATAGTACAACAATTTTACATGAACAAAAGTACAACAAAACACAATAACAGATAGCGGTGTCGCGATGTCCGTAAAATGAATTGGACCGCGCTCAGCTTATGCCTGTGCCTAATAGCCCAGACGCTGATTTTCAGCGGGCCCATTGAGTGGGCGCACGAGGGGCGCACGGACAGATGTATGCACGGAAAATTCATACGTAGTGTAATTGTGTGTTGCTGTGTATGTGTGCGTTATGATGACAGAGCGAACGCAGCATCGACGAGCGACCTTGAGCCCAGGCTGCAGCCAAGACAAAGCAACCTACGCTCCGTCCGCAGTGACAAAATACCTATGCGAGTGCCGGTAGTGTCATCGGTAAATGTCAAACAACTAAGCTAATCATTTCAATCCTGTAATAATAATAATAATAAGCCCCCCAAAGTCCAACCTAACGTCCGAGCTTGACCATCTAAGCCACGTGGGGGGCGGACAATCGCAATAAAACCACTATGCGAGTAACCAACAGAGCCATGGCAAACCCTAAATAATGGATGAAGTGAATCGAAGATACAATTTACGGCCGCTTCCCGGGGGTCGCCGGGGCGCATCTGGAGCCGGTGCTGGATGCCACAGAATGCGAACCATCGACGATGCGGAGTTGAGCAGGCGGACTCCCATCGAAAAGAATACTACAGCCGACCAAACTTCCCGTTCCTCATCTCCTCAATCCTTGTTCCCTTCCCTACCCTCGCCCCAGCATCATATATAGACAGTTACATTGAACCACTATCCTCCCCAACGTCTTCAATAATCGAACCAACTTTTGTACCCACTGTGGATGTTGTGCAGGAGGCACCTGTAGCCGATAACCCTGCACCCGCCACAGCTGGTCAACGCGTGCGCAAGAAATGGTCTGAAGAAATGAATATTTTCATCTTGCGCACATATCTTTTGATTACCAATTTAGAATCCGATACCAATACATATCTCACTGAACTGCACGCCAAATTTATTGAGAAGTTTCCCGAAATGCAGGTTAGCAAGCAAAGCGTAGGCTGCCAAAGAAGAGCAATAATCAACAACAAATTACTTAATATAGATAAAATAAATCAAATCCGAGAAGAAATACGTTTTGAAATGAGCACACAAAGACAAAACGTTACAACCTTTATTCAGAATGCCCAGCAGAGAAAGAGGTGGAGCAATACGATCAATGAGTCTATTATTTGTGGTTACTTCATAGTCACAGAACTTGAAACGAATATAACAGCTTACAGACCGAAACTACGCAACTATATAATAGCACAACACCCCGAAATGTCACATATATCAGAACAACTCATAGCTGATCAACGACGAGCTATATATAACAATCGAATGCTGACTGATAAAAGGTTACATCAGATCCGGGAGGAAGCAGCAAGTTACTGGAGGCAAAGTGTTAGGAACCCTGAGAGTATATAGCTTCCGGAGACACAAGAATCACAGTCATCCGACACTGCAATCACGAAAGATAACGAAATACCGTCAGGTGTTAACAATGAAAATAACGATGCTGCCACTGATTCTAGAACACAAAACCAAACTGATGGAGATACCAATTCTGAACTTGGCCCAATCGAAGCTACTTTTCTTAATTCCTTGATTCAATTTGAAAACACTGAACCGACATTAAGACCGTACATTCCTAAACAAAGAACATCAAAAAAAACTGGCGAAGATCGTTTATATAATAAATTCCATAATATTACCTAAATATTTGCAAAAAGACGATGACTTCTTGACATTTCAATATAAAATCTACTGCGCAGCTTACACAGCTGCAATTCATAATGGCTCAAAAATATACGAAAACAACAACCACCGAATAAATAACGATAACATCTCAGATGCTATGTCAGACGTCAGAAAGAAAAAAGTCCTTATTTTAGCGGGAACAAGGCTATAAAATGCAGCATATTCTTCAAAAAATGATTGGAAAAAAGTTCACTGTCTGCTGTTACTGGAAATCTGGAGCATCTCTACAAGAAGTCTTATCATCAGCAAGAACAGAAATGAGTGAAATGGACACTGAAGACTTTGTTATTATCCTTGGTGGTATTAATGATAGAAATCCCAGTAAAATAGTATTTTCTTTGAGGTGTTTTCTTGACAAAACAACTAACACTAATATTATGGTTTCCGAAGTTCCTTATAGTAAATTCCTTAATGAATCTAGACTCAATTATGAAATAAAATTTGTATGCTGTAAAAGTAAAGCTCACTTCGTTAATATGAACTATAGTACATTTTTGCCCCGGCGCAACTCTATTGCTCTTTACAGAAGTCAAATGCTATGGAGAGAAATTCTTCGTACTAATTATTACGCGAAGTATGAAGAGTACTGTAAAGTAAAAAATGACAATCCGGAACATATTATACCTACTTTAATTGATAGAAGTACTCCAACTGATAAAATGCATTTTAATGATGTGACAAATTGTAGGAAGTCTGAAGATCTTTTTCGTGTATAACAAAATTTGTATTCTTCACCAAAATATAAATGGCTTAGTCTCTAAATCTGATTTACTGTCTCTTTCTATTGAATCGCTTGAATGTAAGAGCGTGCTTATTGGTGTCAATTTCAATTTCAATTTCAATTTCAATTTCAATTTATTTATTGCAAACCATAATGTTGTACATAAGATAAGTATTATGTAAGTATAAGTAAGTATAATATATAAGTATTACATATTATGTCCTATGTATAACAGAACATAATATGGCAAGTGTAGATAAAAACATATTGAAAGTTCCAAATTACAGATTAGGTTCATGTTTTTGTCGAAAGAACCGCCATGGTGGTTCGTGTATATTGGTGCATAATTTACTAAATTTTGTACCATTGGATGAAGTAAGTAAATACAGTGTTGAGAATGTCATAGAATGTTCAGAAATAGAGCTTATTGGTCATAAGATTAATGTCATCTGTATTTATAGACCACCGTAAGCAAACACAAATATGTTTTTCACAAAGCTACACTCTCTACTGAGTCGGTTTTGTTATAAAAAAAAGAAAATAATCCTCTGTGGCGACTTTAATATCAATCTTCTCAACGACAGTAAGAAATCACAAGAATTCAAACAGATGTTATGGAGTTTTAACTTAAAAATCGGTATAAGTAAACCTACGAGGCTATGTAGTGGGACCTGCATTGACAACGTCATATTCAATGTTAGAGGCTGTACCACTGATGTTCTCGAGTTAGCCTTATAGATGCCCAGTAAAAACCAGTTGTCCAATCATTAAATATTGGTACATCGAGAAACGTGATTATAGTGAAGAGAATATAGATAAATTCAGAGATTGCATAAACGCCCTTATCTTTAGCGATGCATTTGATAGTGATGATCCTAACGTGGCTTACGATCGGTTTTGTAAAATGTTCTGTTTGCTTTATCGATTGTGTTTTCCTTTGATGCTGGTTAAAATCTATGCTAAAGCTCGACCTAAATGGGTAACAAAAGGAATAAGGCAATGTTGCAAGCGCAAGCGAGAACTTTTGTGGCATTACAGAAGAAAACGTACAAAACAAAATAAAAGTATTTTTTTAGCCTTATCGTCTCGATTGAAGCGGATTATTGCACTTACTCAAAAGTCTCGAAATTATCACTTTATTAGTACAGCTCCTAATAAATCTGAAGCTACCTGGACTGTAATAAACGGCAGTAAATCAAATACGCCTGAAGACCAAATACAGAAAATTTGTGACAGGGGTAATATTATAAGTGACCATAACTATACAGATAGCAAATTCTTTTAATAATCATTTTATCGATCAGGTCGCAGAACTAGATTCTAGTCGAGAACAGGTCAGTGTTCCGTATGAAACTAAGTCTGTTTTTATGAAGCCAGTTATGCACGAAGATATCAACAAAATAATTCTGAATCTTAAAAATACGAATAGCACTGGTTACGAGGACATATCTACGAATATTTTAAATCGTGTATCCCTGAAGATATCCTACATTCTAAGCTATATTAATAATTTATGTATTTTTCAAGGCATCTTTCCTGAAAACTTAATATTGACTATTATTAGACCCCTATATAAAATGGACGATAAGTTAGATATGAGTAATTACAGGCCAAGAGCACTTGTGTCAGTTATTTCTAAGATATTTGAAAAGGTAATCCATAACTCTATAAATAGTTACTTTGAAAAAAATAACCTTTTTGCCACTGAACAAGCTGGTTTTAGAAAAAATAAATCCATAAATTCAAATTCAAATCATGCATGTCACATTACAGTTTAGGTATGGTGGTAGTACAGGTAAGGTTAAATAAGGTACAATGTAGCAATGTATGTAGTAATATTTAATGTAGGTTTAAATGTATGGCAATCTATAAGTTCTTTAATACAATCATGAGTAATGTTGTCAAGAAAAATCTCACAGTCGCTCTATATATAATAATAAATATTAAATAAATATCCCTGGACATTATTCCACGCGCCATCTAGCCCCAAAGTAAGCTAATTAAAGCTTGTGTTATGGGATACTAGACAACGGATAAACATACTTAAATACATTTTCTTTTGTAAATACATACTTATTATACATAGGAGACACCCAGACCAGTACAAACAGACATGTTCATGCACACAAAATGTTTGTACTGTGCGGGGATCGAACCCGCGACCTCTGGTGTAATAGCCAACTTCTTAACCATTACACCAAGTCGGTCGTCAATATGGATCTTAGTAAAGCGTTTGACTCTGTAAACCACAAAACATTGTTAAATAAATTATATGCATACGGTGTCAGAGGTAATGTGCTCGAACTTATTAAGTCTTATCTTAGTGACAGAAAACAGACAACGCAAATCTCTAGAATATGTTCAGCCACCAATAGAATAGTTAAATATTCGTCGGAAACTAGAGACGTCGCCTTTGGAGGACCACAAGGTAGTGTTTTGGCCCCCTTTTATTTATTATTTATATGAATGATCTGCCCAATGTAACTAGTAATAAAATCATATTATTTGCAGATGATAGCACCGTTTTATTCACTAGCAATGATAAGAAACGCATTGAGCAGGACATTAATGACACTTTATCGAATATTATAGGCTGGTTGACATTAAATAACTTAAAAATAAATCTTGACAAAACAAACTTAATGACATTTAGAAATAGAATTGATAAAATAGGAAACATCGACATTAATTATTATAATTATACCATTAACACAGTGAACGAAACAAGATTTTTGGGATTAAATGTAGATAATAGTTTGAACTGGAAAGCGCATATTGAAATCTTATGTTCAAAAATTAACCGATCTTCATATGCATTATATATGTTAGCAAAAACAGTCAGTACAGCAGCTGTCCTAATAGCATACCATGGATATGTCGCTCCACTTTTAAGGTATGGTATTATGTTCTGGGGAAATTCAACCAATAAAGAAGCCATTTTCAGAGCACTAAAGAAGTGCATACGTGCTATTTGTAATTTAAAACAGATTGACAGTTGTAGACCCTTTTTCATTAGGTTAAAGATTTTAACTCTTGCCACTTTATATATTTTTGAAACTGTAACTTTTGTAAAAAATAATATCGAACAATTTGTAAGATTAAATAGCCGACGACACCTTTTAAAAATTTGTATTCCGCCAAACAAAACAACTTTTTTAAATATATAGTATTTTTTGCATGGCACCTCGAATATACAACCATTTACCTGAATCGTTCTTAGAAGTGAAATTTTTTATGTTACAGAAGGGCTACTACTCGGTTAATGATTATTTGTCTGACATTTTTTAGTTATTTTTTTATTATTATTATTATTTATAATTGATCCTAGATGTAATAATATTTTAATGGCTCGTGACTTGAAATGACTCTGTAAAATAAAATTTTGAAATTGTATTTATGCCTGTTTTGAGTGTAATTTAGTGTTTTCAAATGTTTTTTGCATGCCGAGAGGCCTAATATGGAGATACTTATCATATCCATAACATCAAATGTACCCATGATTCGCAAATAAAGAACTTTGACTTTGACATTCCAGTATGGCAGAAGCGACTAGAACGGAGGATAATTGACAGAATACATAAACGGCAACAATAGCGCAACACTCAAAAAACACATAGATTTAATAAAAAAACATTATAAGATTCATTCCAGACACGAACAAGAAAATACAGATCTATCACATTTTTTGGATACCCTTAAGCAAAAATTAAGAGCACTAACTAGTAGATTGCGTAGATACAAACAGACTACCCTGAGAAAATCACAAAACAAGCAGTTCATGACTAATGAGAAAACATTCTATCGTACACTAAACAGCAATAGGAACACACACACAAACACAATATCAAGCACACAATCATCAAACTCAGATTCTGAGCCATCTACAGCAAATGAGCTACATAAATATTGTTCTGAAATCTGGGGATCACAAATTGAGTCCCTGGATAGAACAAGCTAAAAATCAACTTTTGGAAATTCCAGAAATGCAATTCGAAGAAATAAGCCTAGACCTTCTAAAGATAATTATAGCTAAAACGCATAACTGGAAAGCAGCTGGTTCCGATAAAATTCATAACTTTTGGTTTAAAAAGTACTACAACGTGCATCCTTTTTTACTTTTGTATTTAAACAAATTTATGAAGTCGCCCGATACAATGCCACGTTTTCTTACTTCTGGTATCACCTACATGCTACCCAAGACGGAAAATAACCAAAATAACCCAGCTAGCTATAGACCTATCACTTGTTTGCAGAATTTATATATATATATATATAATATATACTGTGATATTTATATATAATAGTTTATTTTCTGCAAAATGAGCTCATCAGACTAAGATATGGATTTGACTCCTGATTTTAATGCACTAACTTAGGGGAATCAATTATTAAAACGTGAATTAGGGGTAAAAATACTTCACTAAAAGTGTGACTATGAGCATGTGTGAATGGCATTAATTCTGCTCTAAAATACCGAGATGAGGTGCTAGAGCCTGTAATCTTGCCTCACAGACAGCAAATGGGACAAAATTTCCAGCTAATGCACGACAATGCCCGTCCACATACGGCGCGTATCGTTACAAGTTGGTTACAACAGCATGATATTCAAGTTTTAGACTGGCCTGCACAATCCCCTGACTTAAATCCTATTGAGCAAACCTGGGATATGCTTCAAAGAAGAGCTCTTATTATCTTATAGTTTATTTTAATGTGTAGGTGTCTTAACAAAAAGTTAATAGAATTTTAGTTATTAAGGTTTAATTGAAATATCTCTAGATCATGTTGATGTGTTTAAATCATGAAGGACGGTACGGTCGACATCTGTCGGGCATGCCGCCGTCCTGGCGAGTCTATTTGCCATGTTATTTCCGGTTGTTCTCACCTTGCTAACGGAGAGTACTTGCACAGGCACAACCTAGTAGCCAGGATCATTCACCAGCAACTTGCTCTTCAATATGGCCTTGTCGAGTCAGAGGTACCGTACTATATGTACGCACCGGTACCAGTTCTTGAGTCAGTTCTTGATCGCTCTATTATCACGGACAGGACTATTGCAGCCAGATATCCTGATATCGTGCTGGTAGTTCGATCCCAACGCCGGGAAGTGCTCGTCGACATCACCATCTCGCATGACGATAACCTCGTAAAAGCTGGGAAGGACAAACTCAGCAAGTACCTTGACTTGGCTCACGAGGTGACCGCCATGTGGAATGTTGATTCGAAAATCAAAATCAAAAATCAAATGTTTTATTTGCAAGAATACAGTAAATACATCAGGTGATAATTATAGAATGAGTCCAATGCATTCAGCCTAATACTAGCGTGCAAATATACTTATTACAATAATAATTATTAATATTAATGAAGATTTAATTTATTATATTTTATCTTTGAATTCAAGAAATTCTTTAACAGTGTAAAAGCTGTGGTGTAATAACCATTTTGTCAGCTTTGATTTAAATGTATTTATGTCATGAGTTAATCTGAAGTCGTCTGGTAAATTATTGAACAGCACAATACACATATTATAAACATTTATCTTACTCGTATATATTCGTTTATGGCAAGTAGGATGATACAATTTGTTCATAATTCTAGCTCTAGTTTGCCTACTGTTTATTTCAGCTCGTGTTTTCCAAAATTGTGGATTGGAGAATACAAACAAACAGACTTCCTTAATGTACAGCGACGGCAGAGGTAGAATCGCAAGTTTTTTGAACAGCGGTTTACAGCTGTCGTCAAATTTCGCGTTGCAGATGGCTCTTATACACTTTTTTTGGATTTTAAAAGCCTGATCAGCGTTTACTGAGTTTCCCCATAATATTAACCCATAACTCAAAACGGATGAAACATAGCCGTGATAAGCTGTCAGAGCCGCCTCTACAGAGACTGTTTGTCTCAGTTTTCGCAATGCAAAAACAAATCGGTTTAGCTTATTACACACTTGCTCTACATGTCCTTTCCAATTTATATGCTTGTCAATAGTAATGCCTAGGAATTTATGATCATTAACCGAGTCTACTGTGTTATTTTCATATTTATTTGAAGCGGTAGAGGATGAGAATTATAAGATAGAAATTGAATTTGCTTACACTTATTAACATAAATTTTCAAGTTATTACTCTCCATCCATTTAATTACATTTTTAAAAGATGATCGATGATCATTGTCTCGATAGTCGTATTGGCAAACGGCTTAGTAGCGACGAGCCTCGACCAACACCCCGAGAGGCTCTCGCTCAGCGGTTGGGTCAAGGGTCAGATAGTTCCCTGCGGTTAGGGGACGAGAATACTACCGAGGTATCCCTGCCTGTCGTAAGAGGCGACTAAAAGGGCCCTTGGGGTCGCGAAGCGCACGCGGGGGGGTCTGCGTGTGTTTCGGTTTGCGATCCCGAGGATGACGGTAACGCGTGTCTTCGGACACAGTGGTCTGTGTTATCGTGCACTGGAGTTGAGCTTGCTCCTCCCGAGGCTGGCTGCCAGGCGGCCTTGCGCGCCGAAGGGTCCTGCGAGGAGTCTCTCCCTCGTTGGGGATCCCGGGTCCCTTCCATTCTGCGCCGAAGATGACCACCGTCAGGTTTTAGTGGGTAGGGGTCTCTGTTTTCCCAGGAGTTCCGAGTCCCACATATCCCAGGTGTCCCGAACCCAGGGCCTTGGGAATGCCTAAATGCATTTCGTGAAGCAAAAAAAAAAAAAAGGGTCAGATGCAGAAGGCGGTGCTCCTGGACACGGGTCGTATTGTCAGGAGGTTCCCCCCTCTTTGCAGCCCTAACCACCGGTAGTCTGGGCCTTGCCTGCCCCAGTTAAGGTTTCTATAGTATTTTTATAAATCATTGTTTTTATAACTTTAAGCTTAGGTTTTATAATTGTAATTATTTAGTTTTTATAATCATAATTCAAAAGTTGTTTTTATTGTTATAAATCTTTGTTTTTATAGGAACACTGTACAAATTTCATACTAAATAAAGAGAATAATAATAATAATCTTTATTTAATATAAACATTTTAACAAAAACAATTTACAATATAACAATTTAGGAAGAAAAATACGTATATATTAAAATGCATGCGTGTGTGCGTGTCTGTGGGTGTGTGTGTGAGTCTGTTTAACTATTTATTTTGAGTAAATTTTCGGTATCTTCGTATGATAAAGTTAAAAGCCACCGAAATGCCTTTTTTCTGGCCTCGGCCACGGAGCATGAACGTACTCGTATGTCGAAATTTCGGGCAACCAAGTTGTAGATAAATGGCAATTTGAAGATGAGGTAGTTCCTGCCAAAGGAAATTTTAACAGTGGTTTGTGGTATGCGGAAGACTCTCTTTTTGATCAGTTTTTGGTAATTTGGGGAGTTTAGAGTAGAGCGGTGTCCTAATCCAAATACTTTCGCTATGTACAATTTTCTGACAGACAGCACGGAAGCTTCTTGGTACAGATCTGTAGTTGGATGTAGTCGAGGTTTTTTAAGCCTTAAGAACGGAACGCTGTACTCTTTTGATGCCTATCATAGTCGTTTTACCTAAACCACCCCACGTCGATATACAGTAACTTGGGATTGATTGGGATAACGAGGTATAAATATAGTTTAGTAGGTTTTTATCGGCCGAGTTTCGGAGTAATCACATTATGCGTGTATGGCTTCTCAGTCTGGTAATAAGTATGGCAGCATGTTATTTAAAAGATAGTTAGTCATCTACTTCAACGCTAAGGTATTTAATGCATTCGGTTCAGGCAATAGAATCACATTTACAATATAGTGTAGTGCAAGAATGTATTTGAATTTTGGTGGGGAAAGATGGTTGTGAAGCTCTGGTTTTATGAAAACACAAATATCTCGTTTTAGCGTGGTTTAAGATTAGCAAGTTGTGATCGAGACATGTCTTTACCTCGGACATCCCAATTCGGCTGTTTGAAGTGTGTCCTGTCATCTGTTTCCTCGAAAAAGGATATTATGGTATCGTCAGCGTAACAGATAATCTCTGGTAGCAGAGACACAAGTATGGATGTCGTTCATGTATAAAATGAACAGCGAGGGACTCAAGACACTACCTTGTGGTACACCATAAGTAATAGGCTGTTCTGAGCTAAGGGACTCGCCTATCTTCACCCTTTAAGATCTGCCAGTTAGGTAACTTCAAAACCATTCCAGTGCTAACCCCTTATTAGAATCGACACCGTATGGAACGCCTTAGCCAGGTTAAGAAACACTCCGACGCAACTTTCCCCTTGGTCCAGGTATCCAGAAAGGAGTTTTCTAAGAAGTGTGACTGCGACTTCGGTTGAGCGCCCTCTTCGAAAACCAAATTGGCGGTCCGAGATTAAGTTGAACTTCTCAAGGTAGCTCATGAGTCGATAATTTACTATTTTCTCGAGAACTTTAGAAAGGATGGGCAATAACGATATTGGCCGGTAGTTAGACAGAACTGATTTGTGACCGGATTTGTGTATTGGGATGACATTTGCCACCTTCCAGTTTGTTGGAAATGTACCTGTAGATAGACTGAGATTGAAAATGTGGGTTAAAGGCTGGATTATTGCTGATTTTATTGCTTTCAACAAGACTGGTTTGATACCATCAGGTCCAGGGGCGCGATCTAGCTGAAACTTTGAGATGAATTCATTCAATTCCATTTCGTTCTTATGGGTTAGGATTTTTCTTGCATAATTCTAGTTCTTTGGACTCATATTCTCTTTTGAGTTTATGCAGTAGGTTTGTGAGAAAATTTCTATATCTACAGTAGGTCAGTTTACGCATTTGATCTAATGGATGTCGACGCATATCTGAATAAAGTTTGTTTCTGTGTTTCATGCACCTGATTTACCTGGGGTTATCCATGGCTTAATGACAAGCTTTGATCGACGGATACGGACTGTCTACTTAGACAGTTGAACAACAACAACAACAAGAACACTTGTTCTTCTCGACAGATGATGAAATGATCGTGTCAAATTCTGATAGGGCACTATTCACGTCCTGAGCGTTCAAAACCAAGGACCAGTTTGTATTCTTCAGCTCCATTGCCACTGCATTATGGTCAATAATAGTTTTAGTAGACTTTGTGATAGGTCTAACTAATCTCGGGGTTGCTACGAGAAGTACTACGATAGAAAGCTTATGTCATGATATCTAGATTAGCAACCACTCCATCCAATCACTTTTTCAGTATTTGTACAAATATGTGGTCACACATGAAGTGAGTCTAGTTGGTTTGGATATTGCCGGTAAGAAGCCCATTTCAGCCATTATACAAGTATATTCACAAGCGTTGCTTTCTTGGATGTCTAGAATGTTAATATTTATGTCACCAGCCACAATAACTTGTGACTTGGTTTTAATTGAGTCAATAGTACTCGTATCATAGACTTTTTATGAAATCGGTTGTGTCTGAAGGTCGGTTAAGGCCTATAATTTATTTATTCTTCATTGCACTATATTAAAAGTACTATGGGCGGACTTAATGCCAAAGGCATTCTCTACCAGTCAACCACACGATTAAACTGTTAAATTGAACACAGTGCACGAGATTAAACTAAATAGTTTCGTTTAAAATAACAACAAATGCAAATTATAATTAAAAACCAAAACAACAAAATATATATATACACACATCAAAAGTGTCTAGGGATCAAGCATTTTTATGCGGATTTCTTGAGATTGAGATGTGGCTTTGTAATAAATTTAAGATTTTATAAATTTATATGGATCCTTTTTGGTGCATTTCATAATTTGAAACAGGAACTGTCAATCAAATTCGAGTAAAAGATGAAAATCAGCTGTCAATATTTTCCCTATAAAAACATACAACGCATTGAAGACATTATTAGTGCTACTGTTTCCCTACTTCTGATTAAAACCAACGTTATTATAGAGCGGCGACGTCATTTAAGCAGGGAAGAAATGCTCAGAGCCGTGGGAATGATAGAAGCTGGTTCCCGGCAACGTACTGTGGCTTTAGCTCTGAATACAAGTCAGAGTGTTGTCAGTCGACTTTGGACACGTTACCGAAGCACTGGTACCGTGGCTGAGCGCCATGGAGGACGGTATCGCTGCACCACACGGAGACAAGACCGATACATTCAAATCACAACTCGAAGAGCTCGAACAATAACCGCCATGATGTTAGCCGTGAGGCTTCATCACTCTTCAGGGAACTTAATTAGCGACCAAACAGTCAGAAACCGCTTGCATGAAGTGAACCTTCATTCCCGAAGACCGCTAAGGGTACCACCTATAGCAATGCACAATCGTAGGATTCGATATCAATGGGCTCTTGAACACAGAAATTGGGCAGAAGAACAATGGCGTTTCGTGTGCTTTTCTGATGAGTCTCGTTTTGGTATGAGACTGGATACAAGACGTATACGACACTGGAGAACCCCTGGACGCCAACAGCGATTAAAATCCTGCCAGGAAGTCCATCCTTATAGTGGTGGAACCATCATGGTATGGGCGGGTATTTGGATCGGCGGAAGAACTGAGTTGATTTGGATCAGAGGCAACCTCAACGCTCAAATTTATGCTGAGACGATTGTATCAGACGTCATCGTTCCTCTACAAGTGCAAATCGGTCCCTTATTTCAGTTAATGCATGATAATGCACGACCGCACACCGCAAGAGTTGTAAAACAGACTCTCGCCGTAGCTAACATCAATGTCCTGCCCTGGCCTGCTCAGTCGCCAGACTTGAACCCGATTGAGCATGCATGGGATATGCTACAGAGAAGAGCTCTGCCGAATATGGAGGGTATCCAGGCGCAAGAAGACCTTTTTTTGTTGTTGCAACGAACATGGGCGGCCATTCCACAGCGTGATTTGGATGAACTCATTTTGAGTATGCCAAACCGATGTTCTTGTGTTGTTAGTGTTCGCGGTAGAAACACGGATTATCAATTGTTTAAGTTACCCAATAAAATTTTAAAGAAAACTGTTATTTCAGTCTTTTTTTCGAACTTTAATGTTAGTGGTTCAAATGTCAAAAATCCCTTTATTAGGAAAATGGCAAAATTCTTTATTACTGCAAAGGTGACTCGGTTTATCGTTACTGTAGACAAACGAAAACACTTTATTTGATGAATCCTTAAAGAAAATTTCAATTAATATGAATCAGGAGAAAAGTTATTGCAAAAATATAGGTTGATCTCTAGACACTTTTGATGTGTGTATATACCAACACAAATATAAATATGAATATACATACATAAATAGAATAAATATCTATAAATAAACATACATCAATAGATATCTATAATAGTGAAATCTGACAGATTAATTTTTAGACATTCAGCACTTGTAAAATTTGGCTCATCAACAGAAACACTTAAGGTGTCTTTGATGTATGCCACTACTCTACCGGATCTGTATGGACTCTGAATTTATAAAATAACTTGAAACCAGGGATTTGTGCAAATATCGTCGACGGTGTGAGCCAGCATTCGGTTAGAATAATAACATCACTTCTGAGTTTAGGGCGTTGTAGAGCCACTATAAAATAATATATGTTTTTATGAATACTTCGTATATTATAAGTTATTACCTTGAAGTTGTAAGTCTCATTCAACGGTAATTCACAGTCCTCAATTAAATTACATATGTTCCTGACATTCTATATTTATTGTTTTATCAATATCCTATACAATATCAAAATCGGTCAAAGCCATTCCGGATGGTTTAAATATTTATAATAAGAGAGATTTTTATATAGAATGTCATACAATAAATAATAATAATAAATATCCCTGGACATTATTCCACACAGCGCCATCTAGCCCCAAATTAAGCTAATTAAAGCTTGTGTTATGGGATACTAGACAACGGATAAACATACTTAAATACATTTTCTTTTGTAAATACATACTTATTATACATAGGAGACACCCAGACCAGTACAAACAGACATGTTCATGCACACAAATGTTTGTACTGTGCGGGGATCGAACCCGCGACCTCTGGTGTAGTAGCCAACTTCTTAACCATTACACCAAGTCGGTCGTCAAAAACAACACAATAAATATGTAATATCATTATATATTCAAGAGTTCGACAACTATTTGGTGAATTTTTCCTTGAATATTGAGGAAGAGGTATAGAATACATGTTTTAATATTTTTAGATTTACTTGAAATGCGAAAAAATCTTTCAGCATTTGATTTAGTTGTGACACTAAGGGATTTTTGAAAGCGAGTTTGTTTTATTTGTAGTATGAATGTTGGTGTTTAGTTGGTCAAAATGTAGCATGACTGTGTTATGTGATATTTGATGGTTTTGTAAGAGTGGGTTTGTGTTAACTTTGTTGAGACATGTGTGTCAAAATTAGTAGTGATAAAAACATGAAGTCGATTATAACAAAAAATTCTGAAGAATAGTAAGAATAGGAGCTTTAACAGTTTTATGGATGGTGAGCTATTTGTTCTGTTGAGTATTGTCAACAGGCTCACTAAGCTGCCCAAGTCCGACGAGTTTGTCCAGATCTTCATAGGTCCTAATTTGGGCTGCAGGTTTACTAGCAAATGTACAAATGATTACAGGTATTAACACATTAAAAACTTACTTTGAGAAACAGTGGATTGCCATATCTTCGATCCCGATCACCACAAAGCCCTAATTTATATTTATTTTTGTATAAAACCAAGAGAGAGATGAGATATCAAAACAATAGACTAACCCGTTTCCTTTTTGTAACAACTAATAAGACTAGACGGAAAGCGGACATTTTGTTAGACGAAAAATAAAGTTCGTTACAAAATAAACTACACAAAAAAATGATTCCATTTGAATTATTAAAAGAATTATTTATGCGAATTTTAATCAAGTGTGAACGAAACAGAAAGTAAAAATAATAATAAACATATTGAAACAAAAAAATATTAAAAATTCATTTGCTTTTTCAAATTAATTTGATATTGTGACTTTAAAAATCACCTAGAAAATATGTAAAAACATAAAAATGTATAGTTTGTTTTAGAGGTTCTAGTGATTATAGATTTTTTTTTGTAGGTCATTTTTTTTTTGAATGGTTATTCTTTTACTTTTGATATATTTTATTAAAATCTGAAGAAAATGTTATATTGTACATTTAACCTCAGTACATTGCATTTAACCTCGGTCTCCTCGCTGAGGATATCGCCCACTTTAACATGACAATAGCGCCCCGTTAGATAGTCGAGAAACCATTGATTCAACGGCTGCTCAACACCACAATCGTCCATCCGATTTAAAAATGTTCCCATTTCTAACTTGTCAAAAGCTTGTTTGTAATCGTAAAACACTGATACTACGAATTTTTTATCTTCTAGGTATGAATTAATTTCATCTGTAAATTTTGATAACAGTGAATATTTTGTGCTTTTACCCTTCTGGAAACCATGTTGACATTCATTCAGTATTTTATTTTTCCGCAGGTAATTTCCTAGTTAGTTTACTATACATTTTTCTATGACGTTATCAAAATAGCTATGGGCCTATAATTGGAAAAAACTTTACGATCACCTTATTTTATATTGTCTAAAGATTGCTTATTGTTTCCTAATAAGTTATTAATTCTTTACCATATTTTTAGATATTTTTGTTACAGTCTAATATACTCTGCTTATCATGCTCAACGTTACATTTAAAAATGGCTTTAATACATTTATTTCTATATTTTGTATAATTTAGTCTTTTTATCATATTTTTTGGTTCATTGCACCATACATTAAATATAAATAACCTTTCTCTCTCAAAAATCATAATTTTAAATTATCATTTATCCAGCTTTTGTCCAGTAATACTATTACTTTTATTTAACCTAATGGGCTGCATTTCGTAACAATCATTGTATATATTAGTAAAGATACTAGAAAAGGATTTATATAATTGAACAGGGCAATTAATACTTAATAAACTATCAAAGTTAGTTGACAGTAACTTTTCTCTTACTAAACGGTTAAAGTAGTCGTCGTAGTACGTCTAGTGGCAGGCTGGCGCTGCTGTGACGCATGTCCATCGGAATGCATGGCGCGGCGCATGGCAGGTGCGCCATTCAGTTGTATCGCGGCTGAAATATAATAATGGTCCGAAATCTTATATTTAATTACAGCCGAATTTATTATTGCTAAAGGTGATCACATACATATGATCTAAACAGGATTCGACCAAATTATCCATAAGTATTTCTCTTCGAGTTACATCACATATACCTTTTGTAAATCCATACTCCGTTAATAAGTTTTCATATGCAATTACTCGGTTATCACTACTATTTGAAAGATCAATGTTCAAATCTCCACAATAAATTACTTTTGAGCATTCTGGCAAACTGTCTAATAAATTACGTAATTCAACATAGAACTCTTGAATTCTATCTTGCTTAAAAATCTAGGTGGTCTATACATAGATATTAAATATATTAGTGCTCCACTAATATTGAGCGTAATGGTGACGCACTCCGCCGAGCGCATAGTGCTAGCCGTCGCGAGCGCAGCTGTCACGCGCACCTAGCTCAGCTCGCGAGTATACCATCACGCCTCCAGCGCTACGCCCCTTACGGCCAAAAACATTGACTACGAACCCCGGAATTTTAAAGAAAGATGCCAAAGGAAAGCTTATGTTAGGTTCCAATTACATCTAACTTATTCAAATCATAGTTACAGATCAGAGTTACCAGAAATTTAATAATAAATAAATAAATAAATATGCGCCAGACAACACACCTCTTGTAATGGTCTCGAAGTAGGAATTCTTTGAAATGTTTTTTTAAAGAGCGTATAATAACATGTAATATGCAGAATTTTTTATAGATGTTTATCTGTTGGAACCACGAATTAATATTATGGACACAAACATAGTTAACAGATCCATTAGTTATGGAGTCTATGTTATTTAAATTTGTGAATTTTATACCGAAAAATATACTTGATAAACAACATACAAATGCAAACAACCATCTGCAAAATAATAAAAAGCAAACTTACTTATTATGGTCATTTTGCAGTTCATTACAATATCTCATCGGGATACTATACAAATTAAATAGGAAGCTACATGGAATCAGATGCATGTAGTGTAACGTAAGGTGGTAACATCTGTTATAAATTTATTTTATTTCCGGTGGCAAAGCAAGTAGAATGAGTCACTTGGAAAATTGTAACCTGCTGTGTACGTCTCACGCACCATAACAGCCACTCTGTGAGCTAACATAGAAACAGAAATTGTAAAGAAAGATTTTACCTGCAGATGCTGCATAGTCCTCACAATTTGTGTCTGTGATTATGTCATCAGTTTCATTAACTCTGGCTGTTACTGTGTACATTTTCTAGATTCTATGTTCTGGCACAATCTTCGCCTTTACAATGAAGACATCAACGGATCTACTAATTTCAACATACCCTACAGCTGAATTTAAGTAGGAGTCTCGAGATGACCCGTGAAAAAGAGGTGCCTATTAAGATAACACAAAGAAGACTCTTATATTAGTGGTTAGGTTACTAATATATTTGTATTTTGATCTTCATAACAACCATTAGAGCTTTTGCTCCTCGTATTTCAGCCACATGGTGTTTGTTGCTTAGCGCCATATACTCCAAGATCATCACATTATTAACTCTAGGTAAGTTGCGAGAGTCAGCTTTAACAAAGCTACTCGTATTTTGTGAAGTAATTGCCACCATTTTCCGAGCGTTAGGCAGATCAGATATCCGTGAAGTAAAAGCAACAGTAACGTGTAAGCTGTCAAGTTCAGAATCCAGGGGAACTCAGAGGGTTAATGTGAAGGTAGGCAATCAGTAATCCAATGGCAGCAGGATCGTTCAAATAAGGTGAAATCAAATGAACGGAAACAAACAATAACGTCGAACGAAAATCGTCTTATTATGACAAGAGTCAACTGTCAATTGACGTCTGGTTTCAGTGTTGCCATTGTAAAAATAAAAAGGCGAAAAGATGTGACGTGACGAAAGGTCAAACAAAGGACGTAGCTTTTTATTCAAATACATATCTAAAAAAATACGAAACAAAATCAAAATCTGACTTCTGAAAACTGTTCACTAATGCTATTCCTCGAAATGGTTTTGGAATTGTTTTTTTTTTCAAAATTGGGCATCGCCCATTGTTTGTCCACGAACACGAGTACAAGTAACGCATTGCTTAACGACACGTCTGGCAAGTTTACGTCCATTGATAGGCCACACAGTCTCCCGGATAGTAGACCGCAGTGACTGCGGGCCTGCACGCAAGTTAGTCAAATGTACTTTATATTTTTGTTACATGATGGTAAGAATCGAGTTAAATAGGGTGGCGTTTATCATATGCATAATTAGAGTTCTCGGACTCGCGGTTTATATGAACTGAATGTTTAATAACGAATCCAAGTGATTGCTCATGAGAATTCTTATATTGTTATACCGATTACAAAGGAGCTTCCATGCTTCTTCGTATATTTTAAAGGATATCTCAAGATTAGAAATGATACGAGCTGCGTCACCTTCTAGGTATGATAATAAATAGTGAAATTTATGAATATCGGCAATACGTTCGTTCTTATGTACTAAACTTACGAAATTATCACGAAAATCTAACCACTGGAAGAAGGTTCCGTCGAATTTCGAAACCTGGATCTGAGAAAGTTTGTAATTAAGAGCTTGAGGTTCGGGAAGACAATGGATAGTTAACATTGGCTTTTGCAATTCACTTTTGTTAAGATTACTGTTATTAAAAGTTTGTATTAAAGTATTAGCTAAAGCTATGTTCTTGATGAAGCTATTTTAAATTTTTTCACGTTCCTCTAGTTCAACTTCCATGCTCACTTCATTTAAAACCTCGATCTCAGTTTGCAAAATATCAAATTTCGCAGAAAAACACTCGAATTTGCTTAATTTTACAGTTAGCTCAGCTATTTGCATGTTAGATGTATCTAGTGAATAACTAATATGATCTAAATCATTTTTGAACTTGATAATTTGTCCCTTTATAGAACTTCGCTTCACAATTAATTATTTTAATTAAGTCTCTGCCATTATGTAATTATTTAAAATAAAGTACAACAACGTTAAAGTAAAAATGGAAATTGTATGCTAGTAATTGGCAGTGACTCAACCACTATATGCAATTGTATTGACTTATTCAGACCTTGTACCCATAAATACTTGGGTGTGGTGTTGGACGAACACTTAAAATGGGCCCCGCATATATCAGCATTGAGCAAAAGACTGCGTAAGCTGCTCCATATATTTAAAAATTTGAGAGATTCAGCCGACTCGGAACTTCTAACTAATGTGTACTTGGCACTCGGCCAATCTCTCATATTCCTACTGTTTACCGATCTGGGGTGGTGCAGCGACCAGTCATATATTGGAGCTTGAAAGAGCACAAAGGGCTGTCATTAAGGTCATGTTTAAAAAACCATGAAGATACCCAACTGAAAAACAATATGAAAAATCCAATTTGTTAACAGTTAGGCAAATTTTCATCTACAACGCAATCCTTCGGTACCATAAAACATTGGATCCTTCGACACTTCCTCAACACAAAAGTAAAAGACGTATACGCACTCCCGTACCCTCACTTAAATCAGCATTTGCAAGACGACAAACCACTTACACAGGGCCGTTTCTCTATAGGTATTTTAACGATAGGGAAATCATTGTTAATATGAATAGAACTTCGTTAAAATCTACGCTTAAAAAATACCTGACTTCATTAAACTACCAGGCGACTGAAAATATAATCCGATTCTAAATTCAACTTAAAATGCTTAATTATTCTGTCATCACTAATCTGAATAATAATTATACTAATAAAATAATTTCACTCATTTTTTTACGGATGTAAAGTGTGAATTCAATTATTGGTCATACTTTCCGCTAATTACGTATTATGCTTTTCAAATAACTTCATCTTATCTTTGCTTTGTTTCCTATATTAAGTGCAGTATCATATCATTTCAATGTTTAAATACAGGTTAAAACTATTTTGCATGACCCCCAAGGGTGGAGGGCTAATAACCTGAGCTACAGGTTTTACCTAATTCAGGTATTAGCCCGCCATAGTTTACTTCACTGTGCAGGTTTAACTATACTGTGACCATACCGTAGTATTTAACTTTAAAACTACCCACATTATACTTTGTTTTTTATAGTGTGTGTTATATTATTGTAAACTTAAAATTGTAAAACTATAGTGAGAATAAAGGTTTTTTTTTATTATTATTAGTAAACAATGAATAATTAAAAGAGGATCTTTAAAATAGTTAGGAGGGAATAAAATAAAAAATCTCACGCTCCTCGTTCTCCGGAATCTGCAGCAGGAACCAGTCAACAAGCCACTCAACACACGCCGCACCACAGCCATTATTAATATCCAGCAAGTAGGTAGGTATTTGGCTGGTCGACGCAGCAAGCCTGGAATATTCGGCAATCACGGTCAAGGACGCGTATTTATAAAAGATTTATCGTACGACTATTTATTTACCGCGAATCGGGGAAAAACACATGTGGGAACACTTAATTAAAAAAATGATAAAAAATAACTTGCGGCTTGATCTAAAAATATTCGAATTAGTTTCTTAAAATAGGAAAAGGTAAAAAATACATAAAATTATGTTCCCATACCCAATGATGAACAAAACGCAAAGCTTATTGTAAATGGCGCCACCAGCGACCAGACCATTACGTGTCCCGAAAAAAAATTTTTTAGGGTTTCCTTAACGCAAGACCCCTAAAACTTACATCAGGAATCTTTAGGGCTTTACTGACGCCTAAAGTGTAAAAATATGTTGTTTTTCCGATAAAATTTCGTTCTTCCTTTATGGAGGCTTCTGAAAGGCTTCTAGGGTAATACATATATGACGTTTCGATATGCATGTAATAATTAGTTCCCAGAGACTAAAATATTCTGGCGTTTGTGCTTGGATTGGGAAATAATACGATCTTGCTTATCGTAAATATATATTTAAACTGACATACCAAAAAAATATTGACAACCTGTCATAGAGCTGCGGCAGATCGTAGTAGGCCGCATACTAAACAATGAGGTTTACTTCTAATACGTCACAATCCTCACCTCTAAACAATACATAACATTCAAATACTATGAATGATATATATGAATACCGAAAATGCTAACTAATGGCTTATGGTCAGTTCTCAGTGTAAAACGTCTGCAATATACATACTGATGCAACTTTTGCAGAACACAATAGCCAAGGCTTCCCGATCGATTTGTGAGTAGTGATTCTCTGCAGTCGTGAGCGCGCGCGATACATAAACTACTGGTCGTTATCTGCCTTCCGCACCCCGCTTCTGCGTGAGCACACCCCCAATACCTTTGGAGCTAGCATCACATGTTAAAGTTAAGGGTTGTCGAGGATCGTAATGAACCAACACATCAGCACCGGTTAAGATTTTCTTTGTCCTGAGAAACTCCTTATTACACTCCTTGGACGATTTCCACGGTACCTCCTTTTTAAGTAACTCGTAGAGCGGACTTAAAATAACACTTGTATTTTTAACGAATTTAGCATAAAAGCTAACTAGCCCTAAAATGACCTCAACTGCGAAACATCTCCTGGCCGTGGAATTCCTGCAATTGCTGCAACTTTGTCACTATCAACCTGTATACCGTCTTTTGAAATTATATAACCCAAGTACTTTACCTGTTCAACTAAAAACGCACACTTACTTTTTTTTAAATTTCATACCGAGCCTTTGTAAGCGTTCTAGTACCTTTTCCAAAACCGCCAAATGTTCAGAATGACTCACTTTACTGGATATGATCATATCGTCAAAGAAAATCTCCACGCCCGGAATATCACAGAGCAAATAGAACATTATACGTTGAAATATGCCTGGACTAGACGAAAGTCCAAAAACCAACCTGTTATACTTAAACAAACCCCTGTGAGTGTTTATAATAGTGAAATCATAAGAATCATCAAGTTCTACCTGATTATAGGCTTGTGATAAATCGATATTTGAGAATAACTGGGCCCCATTTAACCTAAACAATAAGTCTTCTATTTTGGGCAAAGGGTATCTATCGACCAGCAATACTGGGTTCAACGTCACCTTATAATCTGCGCAAATCCGCAGTCCCCCGTCCGACTTACGTACAGGCACCAGTGGCTTCGCCCAATCAGAGGCATCTACCGGCTCGATGATGCAGTCCCGCAGCATGCAGTCCAGCTTCACGTCCACCTGCACCTTGAGCGCATAGGGCAGCGGCCGCGCGCGGTGGAACACCGGCGTCGCGCCCTCCCGCACTCGCAACCGTGCTCGACCTTCCGTGAACCGGCCCAGTCCGCCGCTGAACACTAGTTTATACCTGTCCAGTAATGTTTTTAAATCATTAGAACAAACCTTCTCTGATAATTCATTGACACGAGTATTACCTTTGCCACCGGGCTGTGGTGGCGGAAAGTCAATCTTGATACCTAACTCCGTTAGCCACTATCTTCCTAGTAAGGAAGTAGTTCCACCCTCAATTACAAAAAGCTCCAATATCTTACATTTATTTTTGTACCGTACGCTTGGTTTAATAATTCCCGAAGGCTTAATGCAACTACCATCATAAAATTTAAAAATTAAATTATTGCCCTAGATATCTCTTGGTTTGAAATGTTTTTCATATGTGCTTTTACTTATACTGACCGACCTGACAGACCGCTGAACCGGTATCAACCTCCCTTTTAATCACAAAATCATCAATGACGATATCTTGGCCTACCGGTTTGTAATCTTCTCCCTTTGGCTTCTACTGCCTTTGACTGAAAGTCCTACTCCGATTCCTCGTCGACACAAGTCCGGAAAGTATTTACACGCTCTCGTAATCTTGCCACCGTTGAACGCGGGCAAACACGCCGCAGGTGACCCCTACTCTTACACTTGCTGCAGACAAACTTCTTATAGCGGCAATCGTCGCTCTTATGACTGCCGTTCAGGCACACCGTGCAAGATTCCGTGCCACCACTGGCCGGCTAAAAGCGTCGTGAAGGAACTCTTCATTTTAATCGCATGAACGCCTCCAATATCCGTTGCAGCCACTTGCCTAGATAACCGTTGCTGGATGATATCGCTGAGTAGCCGACACACCAGTTAATCTCTTAAATAGTCTTCTAGACTGTTCCCAAAATCGCAAAATTTTGACAGTTTCCTTAATTCGGTAATAAACTGTGACACCGACTCTTTCTGACGTTGTCGCCTTTGGCGAAACCGATACCGTTCCGCCATTACGGAAGGCCGCGGCTGCAAATGCTCCGTCAATACCTTGACTGCCGCTTCGTACGATAATGTCGAGTATTTCATGGGACTTACTAAATTGCTCGTAAGCCTCACCACCGATGGCCGTAATCAATGTAGGTAGCCACAAGTCCCTTTCCACATTATTTACTTTGAAGTACATTTCTAAACGTTCTATGTACAAAGTCCAATTTTCAATATTTTTGTAAATTCTCCTTCACGCGTAGGTGAGTTCTTCCTCGTCGCCAATAAAATATTCTGGTGTGTGTGCTTGGATTAGGAAATAACACGATCTTGCTTATTGTAAATATATATTTATACTGAAATATCAAAAACAAATTGACACGCTGTCATAGAGCTGCGGCAGATCGTAGTAGGCCGCATACTGAACAATGAGGTTTACTTCTAATACATCACAGAGACTTCGAATTTGTCAGGTCAAAACAACCTACTGTTCAACCTACAAAATCAATCAAGCCAATGCCATCTTTATGCTACAAACGTACAGTTTTTATTGTAATTGATTTTTATAATGAGTATAAGGCGTATTGAGACTACTTGTGCTAGATTTACACCATAATAGTCCCCAGATTTAAAATAATCTACAGAGACAATAATAGAAACTAACCTTGATGAGGCGGAAGCTTTTCACTTTTTCGTTCTGGGAGACTGTTTCCACAATTTTATCAGATCTAAGTATCAATTGGAAATACATAATTACCTCTGTTTTTACAACCAAAAGCAGCACATTGAGGATTGAAAATTTTCTCTATGTTATTTTGCATGGCATTTGACAGCTTTGACAGATAATTTAGGTTCAGTCGCTTAGATCGCCCTCTATCGGGATCAAAAAGCAAAAAGCACTATTGTTCCCCATTAAACCCAGGGCCTGCAGGTTTCGGGCCGAGATCTGAAACCACTCGGCCACGGACGATAAAAAGATACAGATACAAAATTATATTGGAGAACTTATTTACCAAATTGCAACTGGTTAGTTCCATTTATACAACTCGTTATTAGTTTCAGTGGATAATCTAAACCAAATAGTGATTGAATAGCATGATGTTGGCTGATTTATGGCATGTGGGTCGTCAATAAACTATTAAAATTATACTGAAAAGGATTGTTAAGAATAGCATTTTATTTAAAAATATCTTACAATATCTGAAGCACAGGACAAAAATAAATATTCAGAAGTATTATCAATCAAATCAGTGGGTGAGGAATGTTTCTCTCTTTTTACTCCGGTGAGCATTTAAGTTTCTACAGTATTGGATGCTTCTTCAATTTGTGTTGGTGGTATTATGGGTACTGGGTTTTTTCTGCCATATCTCCATTTTGTTATGCTTACTCCATCCACACTTGGTCAGATGAGATTACATTTGGGGCACACTGTAAAAGATGATAATTTAAATGTGAAAATTATAAATAAATAAATATCTGGGGCACTTACACCAAGATCATCTGACCCCAAACTAAGCAGATCTTGTAGGTACTATGGGTGTCAGAGACTGATAAACATACATGAACATTTTTAAATGGATAATAACAACCAGACACACAAATGTTTAGTCATTCGAACTGGACACGCCACTGGCAGGCTTTCCCCTCTGTGAACCGCACATGATGCTAGTTATATAAAACATGTTGGCGCGCGCTCGCACGTCATTCTGCATGTCACCTACACGCGGTACGCCAAGAGCAAAAAATGCCGATTGGCAGCGTGTTTTCTTGCAAAAATAGATCAGAAACAACCAGTGCACCAAAGGATTGCGTTTCTTTACATTTTTTAGTATTACTTCGTCTGAATATTATCATAATACTCGTAATTATCAAAATTTAGAAAAGAACTCCTAAAAATTTTAATCATTAAGTGTTGCCACTTTAGTTACGATTAATGGTACATGATACATTTTGCGCGACATTTAAAGTGGAATAAACTAACAAAACTGTTTGATTTCGTATTTTTGATTTTTAATAAAAAGTAATATAGCGTAGTTTAGAACACTTGCAATTACTTTGATCCTTCCAATCTCTCATCCTTTTCTTACATGTGCACTCTTGCGCCGGCTATTCTAACCTAACCGCCACTCCTGCGACACCGCTGTGAAGATCGTGTTCGCGTGTTAATCTCCACTTATTATAATTTTGTAACTATTTCAAATGTGCAGTGTTGTGTCCAGACAGTGCTGTGATGATTTCTACTGGGGGACAGTGAATCGAGGTAAGTGCACATGTTCCCACGACGTTCCTATAGATCCGATTCCCTTTTTTTCCTCCTAACTACACTAAAGTAATTTGCAAGTGCTGTCTGTATGTATTCCGCTAATATCCACAAACATATACAGTCCACTTTTCAACCTGGCTTATAGGTTTATATCGAACTTAAAAATATATAAACTTCTACTCAATGGGTACATATTTCACGACTTCTTCTTTTTTTTCACCGCACCCTATTTATGAAGGTTTAGGCGCTTCCTAATAACTTAAACCTGTTTTTCACATTAACTTGTGTCATTTATTATTATTAAATTATTTATAGTTAAAGATACACAATAAATTAGCGAGAGATTACTTTAGAAAATTAGTCTATTTTATTATTTTTTTAAACATTTTTTAAAACTACATAAATACGCTCAAAATGTTAATTCTTTAATTTGTATTTTAAAGATCCGTCATAATTATAATTTAATAAAAAAGTCATCATTAAAAGTTACTGTTTCGCAGCCTTGATCCGAAAACAGTAACTTTTAATTTGAAAACTTTTTTTTTGAAACATCCATCAAAGTTAGTGCTGTACTGTATGTACTGTAGTACTTCATCAAACCAAATATCGTAAAAAAAATATATTGAACAAACTTTAATCGGAAAAGTAACACAAAAAATAATTTACGGAATCACTAAAAGCATGACATTTATTTGGCTCAATTATCAAGTTATATCTACGGGAAAAGTACTTTTTATAATGGGTACCAGGTACTTTTATGAGTTACTAAATTTTATTAAAGCTTTGGAAGGTCCATAATTAAAAAATAAAAAAAATTACTTCTGACAAAATGTTTTTATCATCTAAAAGAATTATATGATTTCATCTAATTGTTAATAGTATTAATTTGTTATTTTACCTATTTATATTGTACGCAATGGGCAAACTGTTGATTCTCATATCTATGTAACAACAATGTAACACAGTTCTGACAATAAATGATTATCTTATCTTATCGTTAACAGATTTTTTGGTACGTTTATTTATTATCCAGATTTCCAAAAGATGCGAGAAAACTGGATGTACTGGTCCAAGCTTGTGCAAATCATGTATCGTTGACACCTGAACACACTAGCACAATTTGCTCGCTGCATTTTGAAAGTTTAGCTTTTACTAATGCAAGCTAATAACTAGAAGAGATTAGAACAGTGGTCTGCACCAACTTTGAATTTATCAAAGGAAAGATTTATTATTATTTAGTAGTTATGACAGTTAAAATTAGGTATTTTATAGATCTAAAATCTTTTTACCTATCAATATTGAAATATTGATTTAGATTAGACTGAACCAGAAACGTCAACACCTAAAAAAATAAAATAAAATCTTTGAAGACATTCAACAACCTAATACTCAAAAATGTGAAGCTACCAATATGTATCCCCATACGCCTAATACGGCTACAAAACGATTAGTTAGGTGGATTTTCTTAAATGATCACCAAATGAAAAAAAATCGCGTTTTTATTTTGTATTTAAATTAATTTGGTTTATCTATAACTAAGATTTATTTGATACCCTTAAACTTGATTTTACTCTTTCTGATACTTAAAATGGATACGTAAGGATGATGTCGTTGAATTTCCAATTGAAATCAGCATGTTAAATAGTTGATAGATTTAGAAAGTTAGGTTATTAAAAAGATTTGAATGCAAAAAAATGCTTTTTTTTTAAAACAGCGTGGCATGTGTTATCTGAACTAATCTATGTTAGAGTTTATAAACTAAACTCCTTAGTAAAGGAGTAGGAAAACCGCCTACTCACGGCGCTCATTTTTTGTAAGATCATTATTGATATGAAAGGTGTCTTGACTTTTACTGAATAAATGTTTTGCTCTATTTTACGAAAACCTGGTGTCTTTTGCCCCAAAATCTATCCTAATATTATAAAGAGGGAAGACTTGATTGTTTGTTGGTATTGAATAGGCTTCAAAACGACTGATCCAATCGTGAAGATTCTTTCACTAACAGAAAGCTAAATTATACATCGGGAGTGATATAAGATAAAAGCTATTATGTATTCAGTTAGGTTGATTTAGACTTCTATATTAATCAATGTATATGTGGGTACTCAGTTAATAAATCAGTTATGTTTTGATCTGCAATGGTGTTGTATCTTTTAGTGGCTACTACGGAAAATAACTGTGTTATGGTGGATTATGGCGTCTAATATCGCAAATATTGTGTTTCCCGGTCAATTTAATCCAAAAACTGATGTGGAGTGAACACAAAGAACGGCTTCTTTGAGCACTCGACGCCGCCGGCGTGTCGGCAGATTGTCAGGAACAAGGGCGATCGTCATTCTCATCTCAGTGTGGCAAAGATACATATTCGCTTATTTTTTCATTCTGCGCGCCATCAGAACAGATGATGTGTGTTTATATGTGCACAGATATTTGCCGCCTTTCAAAGCAATTGTGTCAATCGAGGGTGCCCCAGTGACTCCGGGGCTTCAAGAACAATTATGTCTGAAGAAACATTCAAAAAGACATGGCATACGCCGCCGCCGTGGACACGTGATCCATTAAGAGTTTTGGGTGCCGCACATGTTCGAGTGATTCTTGGCGATAAAGAATCTCAGTGCGAACTCTTAGTGGTATCAGGCAAGGGATCTACCCTGCTGGTGCGAGCATGGTTTGAAGGTCTGGGCATTGAGATAATGGGAGTATGCTGGACGGATGGGGAGATAGATTCCGTAGTCCGTCAGTTTCCAAATCTATTTAATGAAGAACTTGGAGAATACAAAGGCCCAGAAGTTTCCTTGCATGTGCGTGGTGACGCAAACACCGCGGTTTCTCAAGGCACGCCCGGTGCCATTTCCTCTAAAGCGGCAGGTTGAAGAAGAGTTAAAGCGAATGATTAATGATCTTATTCTCACGCCCGTACGCTGAGCCTTCTTGGGCCTGTATAACTTTTATGAAAAGTTTATACCTGATAAGGCAACATTGTTAGAACCATTGTACCGATTGCTGGAAAATAAAATGTCCTGGTACTGGGGGGCAACTGAAAACAAAGCTTTTAAACATTCCAAGATTTGACCTTGGTTAACTATAATATAGACAGAGAGTTCATATTAATATGTGACTCATCAAGCCGTTGGACTGCGGCTAATTCTGCGGTTACTATAGAAGAACCGGTCTCACAGGTGTTATTGTGACATGAACCACCTGAAGGATGGAACCTGGATATTTCAAAAATAGTTAGAGAAACTTCACGAGCACCCCTGCTTAGGAAAGTGCTGTTTCATGTACTACATGGTTGGGCACGAACCAATATACGGACTCAGCTCTACAACCATATTGGACTAGAAGAGAGGCTCTTTCACACAGTAATGGATGTTTACTATGGTGTAATAGAGTCATTATACCAATGCCGTCGCAGGCTACGGTATTAAAATTGTTACATGCCCTGCAAGTTGGCATTGTCCACACTAAGGCGTTTGCTCGAGGATATGTTTGTTAACCTGAGATGGACCGACTGATTAAGCAGTGTGTTTCTGAATGTGAACAGTGCCAGGTTGTAAGAAATAATCCAGCAAAGGAGCTTCAACGATGGGTAATTCCTGAAAAACCCTGGAGTAGAGTATATGTGAATTTTGCAGGGCTATTCAAGTAAGTTTTTGATTGACAGCTACAGCAAATGGTTAGAAGCGGAGATTGTCCCTTCCATGTCTAGTGAGACAGTTATTGCAATTCTACGAAGAATTTTTAGAAGATAACGGAAGAAACTTCACCTCTAGAGAATTCATCGAATTCCTAATGAATAATGGCATCAAGCATCTGTATTCTCCGCCATACCAATCAGCATCTAACGGCCAAATAGAGAGAGCTATACATTTTCAGAAATAAACTTAAGAAATGTGCGAACTTAAGAAGGTGACTCCTGGGCTGAGAAACTACCGAAGGCATTGTATGCACTACGAACTGTTCCTAACAGTTGTACAAATAAAACACCAGCTGAGATGCTGAATGGTCGACGGTATAGGACTGCCATTTATTCACTGCACTCCGATGCTGCACCCAGCCAAACTTACGAGCAGCTACAAGAAGCAGCGCAGCATATATCAGCTCGCTCTTTTGCTGTTGACCAGCCAGTGTTAGCCCGTATGTATGGCCCTGAGGAGAAGTGGCAGAGAGCAACTATAGAGATAATAGAAAAATCTCTATAGTTTTACTATATATGTATAGTGAGGAAAGAAGATGGTGAATTACATCGCCGTCACGTCGACCAGTTGTCAGGACGTGCTGCTGGCCAGAATCGCAGTAGCCCTCCCTCAAGTACGTCGGATTTTAGATCGTCATCTCCGGAAGTGCCTATTATTATACCACCACCTGAACAGTTGCCTGATATAATTGGTATAACCAATAATTAAAATACATTGTTAACTTGATTTCTCATTGTTAATAAGCTACTGTTATAAAGGGAAGGTGTTTATGTATTCAGTTAGGTTGATTTAGACTTCTATAAAAATCAATGTATATGTGGTACTCAGGTAATAAATCAGTCATGTTTTGATCTGCAATGGTGTTGTATCTTTTATAAGCTATATTTCATTATGATCGAACAATAAATTCAGTGAAATATAATAGTAAATGTTAAAAGCGGGCAAAATGGACACAAGCTGTCAAACATTTGACAGAACGAAGTTTGTCTGGGCAGCTCCTTTATTATAAACACTAGTGAAATGAATTGCATTATAAGTAATTGTCAAAATTGACTGATAGCGTCAAGCACTATGTTGTTCATTTCAATCCGGCATAAGATTCGTGCATGTACAGGTTGCCCCTGTGTGAGAATGTATTTGTGTGCGTCTTGTTCATGCCAGTGTTAAGTATTTACATGGCGTGCGTGTGTAGCGACGTCTCCGAAAAATGCATCTGTGTTGACTCTGACGCGCACACGTTACCTCGTCCCCTGCAGAAAATGGCAGACTTTTTTGCATATAAATACACACATCAAAAGTGTCTAGGGATCAAGCATTTTTATGCGGATTTCTTGAGATTGAGATGTGGCTTTGTAATAAATTTATGATTTTATAAATTTATATGGATCCTTTTTGGTGCATTTCATAATTTGAAACAGGAACTGTCAATCAAATTCGAGTAAAAGATGAAAATCAGCTGTCAATATTTTCCCTATAAAAACATACAACGCATTGAAGACATTATTAGTGCTACTGTTTCCCTACTACTGATTAAAACCAACGTTATTATGGAGCGGCGACGTCATTTAAGCAGGGAAGAAATGCTCAGAGCCGTGGGAATGATAGAAGCTGGTTCCTGGCAACGTACTGTGGCTTTAGCTCTGAATACAAGTCAGAGTGTTATCAGTCGACTTTGGACACGTTACCGAAGCACTGGTACCATGGCTGAGCGCCATGGAGGACGGTATCGCTGCACCACACGGAGACAAGACCGATACATTCAAATCACAACTCGAAGAGCTCCAACAATAACCGCCATGATGTTAGCCGTGAGGCTTCATCACTCTTCAGGGAACTTAATTAGCGACCAAACAGTCAGAAACCGCTTGCATGAAGTGAACCTTCATTCCCGAAGACCGCTAAGGGTACCACCTATAGCAATGCACAATCGTAGGATTCGATATCAATGGGCTCTTGAACACAGAAATTGGGCAGAAGAACAATGGCGTTTCGTGTGCTTTTCTGATGAGTCTCGTTTTGGTATGAGACCGGATACAAGACGTATACGACACTTGAGAACCCCTGGACGCCAACAGCGATCAAAATCCTGCCAGGAAGTCCATCCTTATAGTGGTGGAACCATCATGGTATGGGCGGGTATTTGGATCGGCGGAAGAACTGAGTTGATTTGGATCAGAGGCAACCTCAACGCTCAAATTTATGCTGAGACGATTGTATCAGACGTCATCGTTCCTCTACAAGTGCGAATCGGTCTCTTATTTCAGTTAATGCATGATAATGCACGACCGCACACCGCAAGAGTTGTAAGACAGACTCTCGCCGCAGCTAACATCAATGTCCTGCCCTGGCCTGCTCAGTCGCCAGACTTGAACCCGATTGAGCATGCATGGGATATGCTACAGAGAAGAGCTCTGCCGAATATGGAGGGTATCCAGTCGCAAGAAGACCTTTTTTTGTTGTTGCAACGAACCTGGGCGGCCATTCCACAGCGTGATTTGGATGAACTCATTTTGAGTATGCCAAACCGATGTTCTTGTGTTGTTAGTGTTCGCGGTAGAAACACGGATTATTAATTGTTTAAGTTACCCAATAAAATTTTAAAGAAAACTGTTATTTCAGTCTTTTTTTCGAACTTTAATGTTAGTGGTTCAAATGTCAAAAATCCCTTTATTAGGAAAATGGCAAATTTCTTTATTAATGCAAAGGTGACTTGGTTTATCGTTACTGTAGACAAACGAAAACACTTTATTTGATGAATCCTTGAAGAAAATTTTAATTAATATCAATCAGGAGAAAAGTTATTGCAAAAATATAGGTTGATCCCTAGACACTTTTGATGTGTGTAAGTTCGCGTGACGTAATCCACAACTATATTGTAAATGCCATTGCTCCAACAGACTAGTCGAATTAAGAAAAGAATAAAGCTAAATTATCTTGAACATTAATAGATATTGGCTGTCTTTTCGTGGTTTACGTAGGTTTGGTTAAATATAAAAAAATTAAAGACTAGAACATAGTTTCGAAAATATTGTTTAATGCTAATTTAAACAATATTTAAGATTTCGTAGCCTATCGAGGATATAGAGTTAGAAAGTTATGTTTTAAATTATTCACTAATTTAGAAAATTTACTTACGTTACTTCATGACTGGTTGGCGCCTCCATCTTGGGATGTCTTTTAAGCACCTATCCATTTCATCGAACCAAACCAAGGATGATTCGTAGATAGCGTCTGGGGTAGACCTCTGCAGAATTTTTTCAACTTCTCTATCGTACGCTTCTCGTAAGCTTTTTATCTTCCTTCTCACTTCGAGAACTGACAAAGTCTTCGAAGTAGCCGCTTTGAACTCCGATATCATTGCTCTGTAGGATTTTTCCCTTTGGATCTTTCGGTTGTACATGGGATGAACAGGGTTCCAGAGGGCTTCATTATTTGCATATATTTGAACGAATTTCAACGTTAATTCTCCGTCCCAACGCATTTCTTGATTGTTTTATTTTAATTCGTTTACGAAAAACACAATGTTGGATTTATCGATTTGACAGAAGAATGACAATTTACTTTTTATACGTTTAGGTTGTGCCGTGGTGGCGTGGTCTTTGGCATTTGTGATTCCGTCAGTGGCCGTAGCATATTTAGCCGTGGCAATGTGTTAATATCGTCAAAATCTGGGTTCCCGTATCTAAAAATCTGAATTGCCGTATTTAAGAAATAAAAACGGAATTTTGCCGTAATATTAAAATAAAATACAAAATTTAATTCACAAATATATTTTTTACTCTTCTTTACCTCGCTGTTGGTGGAATACTATCAAATCAACTAGTCTTCATCACAACCTCAATGGTTGTGGTATGGAGAAATGCAATGAAGCATTTCTCACCAACTAATGGCATTTTAGGAAAGAGATAACATGAGAGATTCAGTTTAATCAAATTTCTTAATAGCAAACATTCTTATGGGAATCCTCCACCTAGTAACAATGAGTTCATTGATTATGGATGAAAATAGTTCCTTCATTATGGCAAAGTAAGAGTTTGTAAAAAAATGAGCGGCATGTCTGACACAGTGCAATCGCTTTCTTCAGTTACATTGGTAGTTGTGATGTTTTTCATTGGGTTTTTATGGCAAGTACAGATACGGTAGTCAAAACTCTGCCGTATACCATATTTTTAGGAAAAACATCGTTGAATTACCGTATAATACGGCCAATGCCGTATGAATAATAATAAACCCAAGATAATAATGATAAATGGTCGTGGTAAGTAACTAATACATAGCTTGAAAAACATTAAGTTTAGTCTTTATCTATGACTATGCTTAACAATTTCATATTTTTAAAGCAAATGTTATCTAAGTAGGTCATTTTGGAAGCTAGGTAATTGTTTAGTTAACGTTAAACCGACTAAATAAAATGGATATATTGGATCCTCATCTTAATTTTTTATACTTCTCAACATAATTCATCGGACAAGAACCATTTAACAGTTAAACAAGAACTATTTAACAGTTGACAATTCAAATAAAATTAAGATGAGTATTATTAGCCCACTTAATTTAGTCGGTTATAACGTAGCTACCAAGGTTTCTGCTAGCCGTACTGAGGAGCTAGCACGAACCACTTGATAGCTACGTGATCGTATCGTTTTACGAAAATGTTGTCAAATGGTTTGTGCTAGCCCCTGAGTTTGTTTTAAACGCTATCATAATGGGCTGAGTTGGTTTGCGATGTTGAACTTGAGTGGGGTGGGGGAATCGGAAGGAGAATGGTTTCGTACCTAACAAAAATATTTAGGGCCCGTAAGGCTCAAACTGGACGACCGCTAGTACATACAAACGGCTCGCGCTACTTAATGGAAATGCTCTCCGCGCTCGCCGACGTGCCCGCGCCTGCGCCCGCGGCGTCCAGTTTGCAGCCTAAGATTATGTCTGAGTTCAACCACAATTGAAAACTAACACACTAAAATAATCCTTTAAACTTTTAATCGGACAATCCAAACTTGAAACAAACAATCGTGCAAAACTTCCTTCCAAATAAAACAAACGGTGGAGAAGTGCATGTACCCTAACTCATTGAGTAACTTAATTCAAACTAAATATATTTAACGTACTTAGAAAATATGTCATAATCACTAAAACAGAAAAGTCTACATCTCATAATCATACTTTAAAAAGATTGATCAAAATCACAAGTTCCTGATTAAAAGAATTACATTTTTGACCATAAAACCAAAATATTTCAAGTAAACAAATTGATACACAACAACTGTGGTTATGGTGGCGAGATGTTATTAAGCCAGAAACATCAAGTAGCTCACATACATACATTATGTACCAAAACATTACCATAGCGAACAAACATTACAATCTAAAACAAAACGCATTCACATTAAATACATAAGTATGATAATAAGATTAAAATCAAAAATGCACATAGTGAAAAACCTGAATTCATAATCACAAAAAACATAATGATTGGTGATAAATATCACAATGTTATCTGATTAACATAGTCTAGCTGTCACAATCAAGACAGGCCCTCCAGTGCCTAGCATTATGTCCCATTTAAAATCAAGTCAAAATTAAGGTCGTGCTGTCCAAAGTGTACATACTTGATAAATGATTTAGTTTCTGGTAATATTGTCAATCGCCAATAAAGGTTTCTTTTATAATCAAATAGTCATATTATTTAAAATATGTTATCAAAAGGGATGTTAATATTAGCAGAGTTAGATAAATAAGGGTTTTCTGAAATGGCCTGCGTGAGATGGCATCACGGAAGCGTGAGGGCCAATCAACTGTCAGATACATACATTATTTGTATTTTTCGAAAAAAAAATGGTTTATTTATTCTTATAAACATTACTATAGGAATATTGTTTTCTTAGTGCTGTGTACTGCCTATGTGTGCAAATAAAACAGGAAGGTTATGTTTCCTACAGTAGATAAATCCCGATTAAAACAGTGGCTTGTAGCCATTCGCAGTGATAAATTTACTCCAACAATAAAATAGTCTCGTTGATTAATGTATATTAATAAAGTAGGTTTACTATGCTTCATTTATATAGTTTTTTGGGTTTTGTGAGTTGTAGTTGATTATTGCACATTAATCCTTTCTCTAGTTAGAGTTGGGACAGCAACCACAACATTAAAATGGACATCTATAGGAGCGGGATTTGCCTTGGTCGGCCTCTTGATGTGCTCTGGCGCGTATCTTCGAAGCCATCGCTCCCAGAAGTGGTCTTCCCGATAGTGGTCTCCGAGACGTAAGACTTGCACGCGTCTTCTTTATTCAATTTCTTAATCCAGCTTACCTGCCATTCAATGCACAATTATGAGAGGCTTACTCTTTATTCCCAGATTTAGAATCTTTTTTAAATCATCACATTTTGAATCTTTTTCAAATCATCACATTTATTTTCTGTTTTGTCGCAATAATGCCTCTGACACATTTTATGGTCCCCGTACACATGCGCCAATGAGTTCACTCTACGAGTATCATTATGCAGAAGCGCTCTGCTACATCTTTTTGTTTATCTGATGATGTATGGTGTTTAATGCTTCAAACGATAACTTTTCTCATTGTCAAAATTTTTATATTCGTAAGTGTTTTCCTGAATGCTTATTGATATTTGGTTTTAGGGTTAACTGCACAAAGTTTTTTTACACATTCGGTCACATTTTTTGCTTTGAGCATTTTTGAATAGGTTGATACGTCTCCGTCCCCTATAGTTCTGCTAGAAATTGAAGTATTAAATCCCTCTACTAATCTTTCTGTCTCCATAGAACTTGGAGAGCCTTCATAATTTTTAAAGGCATATGTGTTCTTTAAGTACAATTTTTTTATTTTCTGCTCTGGCACATACCAGACACTATTTGCTTTTAACTCCAGTATTAGGTATCTGTCCAGTGCGCCTCCCAACTATCGCAGCGGTGCCCAAAGAAGCTTTACAGTAACTTCTTCCGTATGACCTTGCAGTCCAAGAGCCGTCTACGTAAACGTCTATAACTGGGTAACCATTTTTTATTGGGCCTTCTTAAATAGCAAATTCTTTTTCATTTTCAGCCGCAGCCTGCATGGATATGCATGCAGTTTCTTTCCATTTATTATAAATTTCATTATGTGATTTACTGTAGTAGTTTGATTAAAATATGTCTATAATATCTATGTTCTATGGAACACAATTTTTCGTTTGCAGCCATTGAAAATGATAAAGTCAAATGCGAGTAACCTACCCACGGATGACACTTTAACAAGCGAGGACTTTTGTTCAGACACAGGACATATTTTGGTGAAGAATGAGAACAAAATGAAACTTGCTAAATTATTATTACTTACTCCTGAAACTGGGAAGTTATTAGAGATGTAGGTAACCTAAGAACTTGCAGTGAAGGTTGGTCATCATTTAGATTTGAAATCCTTAAAAACAATTATGTGTCAGTTAGTACCTGAATCAATATTAAATTGCTGGAAAGTGCCTAAAATGTTCATCGGTGCAAATCAGATAAGAAAAGCCTTCCCCAGCATTCACAAAAGCAAAATCAATCAATGTTTTCTTACTAATTCAATAACTCACTCTTCAACTGTACTTTCTTTTGCTCTACATGCACCTTTGTCCCTTGGTTTGGACTTTCACGTTACACCTCGGAAACTCCTAGTTTTGCACATGTACAGGGTATTGAATTATGTAAGAATATAAAGACTGTTCTTGTTTTAACACTTTTTACTTCAAGCTGTTTTAAATAACGGGGGAAATCTTAATTGTTCCATAATCCGTAAAATGTTAAAAGGGGTTTAAGTAACTTTGTATGGACCCGTGGTGTTTATTAGCGACAAGCAATAATTATACCACTGTTTTATAGCACGCTTATATAAAAACATATTTGAGTGGTCGGAAAAGTGATATCGGAGCCGAGATGATTTCTTTTAGTATTATTTTTTGTCTTAGTTTTACTAAAATAATAGTTCTGAAATGATACTTTATGGAACTAATCTCACTTAACATCTGTTAAAAAGGATGCTAAAATAGGAGAGAAACGTTTCCTTTTCGAGATGTACCTGTTGAGTATATTCTTCTAATAAATGTACATCCATCCATACTTCAAGTTAGATATTCGTAGTTGTAATGGTGTCTATATAACAGTAAATGTTAAGTATTTGGCATAAGCAAAGTGGAATACAAGCTATCACGAAAATGACCTTAACGTCAATGACATCAAAAAAACATTTTCTAATAGTCAATATGTAAATAGGAAAATTTGAGACATTATCTGGGAAAAACACCTAAGTCTTTTTACCTACAATACATGAATAATAATGGCCTAATATTGCACCTGGCCATTAAAAACTAGCCTTCTTAAGTCCTAATTGCGTCGCATGTTTAAGTTTGTAAGGATTAAAAATAATGCTGCTTTTTTACCTTTTTCTTGCTATGGATCGAGTTCAATAGAGTAGTTAGTTTAAAATACAATACCTAATATCTCAGCTCCGATATACTTTAGCTATATGTGCTCCATATAAAGTTTGTTTCCCTCGATATGTTCTTTCTTATTAGTAAAATTTGGTGATTGGCCGCGAAATTTCAAATATGACGCCAACGTACCTATACAATACGAGTAGCATTATGTTTTCTGATTTAGTATAGAATTACATACGGCGCCGAGCGGGTCGTCAATAAACTAGTTAAATTAGACTGAAAAGGATTGTTAAGAATTTTTTTTTTTTTTAAATATCTTACAAAATCTAAAGCAGAGGACAAAACATATTCAGAAGTATTTTCAATGTTAGGTTACATTTTTGGAAATAAGAAATCTATTATTTATCTATTTATTTATTTTGCATACCAAAACACTACATAACACAACAGATGCAATTATAAAAATAAAAACTTAAAACAAAACATGCAGTGCTACAGTAGCAAAAATGTCTCCATCTCAGCATGTGTTACGACACGGTGGCCGAGCCGTAACGCTGATTTTCAGACGGAGGCTCACAAAGGAGGGAAGCTGTCGAAAAATTTGCTCTAAAAGATCCACGTATAGTTAGTTTTTTTTTTTAGCTTTGCTTCGATCTGGACTAGAATCCAATACATAGAATATAAGATTAGAATTAAATAAATATATAAAAAATAGATATCACGCTTGTAAAAGATACATTAAATTATACATTATTTTTTTACACACTACATACTCGTAGATACGGCAACCTTAGATCTGCAATTTTTGCATAGCCAGCAGGTGCCGACCAAACTTACATTTAAAAGTAAACCTAGTTTTGGCTTGCCTTACTGGCGGTAGAAGATTACCCCAACATTTGGTTGCCAGATATCGGAAACTGCCTCGGAAAGCAGCAGTTCTATGCTGAGGGATTTTTAGCTTCGATGATGCACCTCGAGTGTTGTATTGAGAGCCTGAGTGTGCCCAAACTAATTTGTTTTTTAGGTACTTAGGTGCATCATTATCGATTACGTCGTATAAAAGACCTGCAAAATGCAATCTACTACGAGCCTCCATTTTCAATAAATTAGCACTGTTGAGAAAAGGGGTAATGTGGCTTCTGTAAGGCACAGCGAAGCAGAATCTCGCACAAGCATTCTGTACACGTTGCAATAACTTTCTTGTACGCTCCAACAGACACGGCCCAAACACGGGGAGACAGTAGTTCAGCTTTGATAGAACAAGTGATTCGCACAGTCGTATACGCAATTGTTCATCCAGATTTTGGCGTATTCTATACAAAACTTTGATCCTAAAAAAGCAACTTTTCGCTAACTCAGCCACATGCACCTCGAAACGTAGCCCCGCATCCAATTTCACACCTAAGTTTCGCGCAGACCATACCCTCTCAATTCTCTGCCTGCCAATCTCCACACTGGGATTCAGTTTTTCTACCCCTAGGATTTGCTTCTGTGAACCCAAAATTAATAACTATGATTTGTGTGGATTAAGAACCAACCCATTGAAATCCGCCCAAGAATGAACCCTGTCTAAATCCTCGTTAAATCTTTCTACTGCTACCAGTGCATTCTTAGGACTGAATGACAGGTAATTCTGCGTACATATGATATCGACAATGATGCATGCTGCCCACAACATCACTACTGTACAAAACAAATAGGATTGGACCCAAAATCGACCTCTGTGGCACACCCCTATGAACCTCACTTCGCTCTGATAGCCGCTTGCTACAGCCCTGCCTCAATTCTACCCGTTGTGTACGATTTTCCAGGTAGCTGGAAAACCATGCTACAGTTTCCCTTGATAAACCATAATACGACAATTTAGATAGAAGGCAGGCTTTCCCCTCTGTGAACCGCACATGATGCTAGTTATATAAAACATGTTGGCGCGCGCTCGCACGTCATTCTGCATGTCACGTACACGCGGTACGCCAAGAGCAAAAAATGCCGATTTGCAGCGTGTTTCCTTGCAAAAATAGATCAGAAACATCCAGTGTACCAAAGGATGGCGGCGTTTCTTTTCATCTTTTAGTATAATTTCGTCTGAATATTATCAAATAATTATCAAAATTTAGAAAAAAACCCAATAAAAATTAATCAATAAGTGTTGCCACTTTAGTTACGATTAATCGTACATGATATATTTTGAGTGATATATATATTAAAGTGCAATAAACTAAGATAATTTAAACCTGTTTTTCACATTAACTTGTGTCATTTATTATTATTAAATTATTTATAGTAATAGATACACAATGAATTAGCGAGAGATTACTTTGTGAAAATAAGTCAATTTTATTAAGTTTTTCAACATATTTTCAAACTACATAAATACTCTCAAAATGTTAATTCTATAATTTTGTTTTTTTAAGATCCGTCATAATTATAATTTATTAAAAAAGTCCTCATTAAAAGTTACTGTTTCGTAGTCTGCCTTAATCCGAAAACAGTAACTTTTAATTTGAAAACATGGCTATTGGCCACATCCATCAAAGTTAGTGCTGTATGTACTGTAGTACATAATCAAACAAAATATCGTAAAAACAAAATATATCGAACAATAAGGAAAAGTAACACAAAAAATAATTTACTTTCTCAATATAAGCATGACATTTATTTGGCTCAATCATCAAGTTATATCTATGGGAAAGGTACTTTTATAATGGGTACTAGGATCTTTAATGAGTTATCAAATTTTATTAAAGCTTCGGAAGGTCCATAATTCAAAAAGACATTGGAAAAATTGACTTCTGACAAAATGTTTTTATCATCTAAAAGAATTATATGATTTCATCTAATTGTTAATAGTAGTAATTTGTTATTTTACCTATTTATATTGTACGCAATGGGCAAACTGTTGATTCTCATATCTATGTAACAACAATGTAACACAGTTCTGACAATAAATGATTATCTTATCTTATCGTTAACAGATTTTTTGGTACGTTTATTTATTATTCAGATTTCCAAAAGAAGCGAGAAAACTGGATGTGCTGGTCCAAGCTTGTGCAAATCATGTATCGTTGACACCTGAACACACTAGCACAATTTGCTCGCTGCATTTTGAAAGTTTAGCTTTTACTAATGCAAGCTAATAACTAGAAGAGATTAGAACAGTGGGCTGCACTACCTTTGAATTCATCAAAGGAAAGTCTTATTATTAATTAGTAGTTATGACAGTAAAAATAAGGTATTTTATAGATCTAAAATCTTTTTACCTATCAATATTGAAATATTGATTTAGATTAGACTGAACCAGAAACGTCAACACCTAAAAAAAGAAAATATAAAACTTTTGAAGCCATTCAACAACCTAGTACTCAAAAATGTGAAGCTACCAAAATTGATCCCCATACGCCTAATACGGCTACAAAACGATTAGTTGGGTGGATTTTCTTAAATAGTCGGAAATTAAAAAACTATGTGGTATTTTTTTGTATTTAAATTAATTTGGTTTTCTATAACTAAGATTTATTTAATACCCTTAAACTTGATTTTACTCTTTCTGATACTTTAAATGGAGACGTAAGGATGATTTCTGCGAATTTCCAATTGAAATCAGCATGTTAAATAGTTGATAGATTTTGAAAGTTAAGTTATTTAAAAGATGTGGATGAAAAAAAAATTGCTTTTTTTTAAACAGCGTGTCATGTGTTATCTATACTAATATTAGTAATATTATAAAGAGTAAAGACTTAATTGTTTGTTTGTATCGAATAGGCTCCAAAACTACTGATCCGATCGTAAAAATTCTTTCACTGAGTGATATAAGATGAAAGCTATTATGTATTCAGTTAGGTTGATTTAGACTTCTACAAAAATTAATGTATATGTGGGTACTCAATTAATAAATCAGTTATGTTTTGATCTGCAATGGTATTGTATCTTTTAGTGGCGACTACGGAAAATAACTGTGTTATGGTGGATTATGGCGTCTAATATCGCAAATATTGTGTTTTCCGGTCAATTTTATCCAAAAACTGATAAGTGGAGTGAATACAAAGAACGGCTTCTGTGAGCATTCGACGCCGCCGGCGTGTCGGCAGATTGTCAGGAACAAGGGCGATCGTCATTCTCATCTCAGTGTGGCAAAGATACATATTCGCTTATTGTTTCATTGTTAGTGCCTACTCGACTTACTGCGGTGTAATTACTATTCAAAGAAATTCTGCTGGTGTTGGACAAGTTTTATGAACCAGAAGTGAACGAAATATTGCAAGCCGGGAAATTCCATAAACGTCAACAATCCCGTGATGAATGCGTGCAAGATTTTGTGGCAGCTATTAGTTTATTGGGTGCTCAATGCAATTTTGTGGATTTGAAACGACAATTGCGAGACCGGCTAGTGTTGGGTGTGCGTGATGAACGCCTGGGTCGTGAGTTATTGAGGACCAAGAATCTCACATATGAGGCAGCTGTACGGCTGTGTCTCAACTATCAGGCGACGTTCCAGGATTTGTACCCCAACGCCGGTGCTGGATCGAAACTAACTCAACCTAGAATTAATGAACCTATGAAAATTGGTAGAATAAATGCTGATGATTGTAGGCATTGTGGGCGAAGGCAAAGAAATAATGAGCAATCCTCGTTTATGAAGGCAAGATGTTTCTATTGTGAGAAATATGGGCACATTTCGTCAGTCTGTTCTGAAAAGAAGGCAAAGGTACACCAGGTGGAGAGCAATTGTGATGCTAAAACTTCAGCGCCATTAGAACGGATGTTTAAGCGCGTCACGCGCACAACACTATTAGGGCGACGGAGTAGAACGCGCGGGATCGCCCACGCAGACGGCTCACGGGAGACGCCCGCGCAGCCAGACTGGCGCCGGGTCCTCACTCCGCGCTTGCCACCGCCGTGAACCTACGTTTTTATAATACTTATGTACCTACAACCCAATAGTGTAGAAGAAAATAAATGTTTGAAGAAAATTTGTTGCTACGATTTATTCGAAACAAAGTGGCGACCGTGACAGGACACGAAAGGAACGATTATCACGAAGATAACGGTCGCGTCGGCGGCGAGTTGAAATTTGAAAATTGCGGAGTCATTTTACGCAACGCGACGCCATTGCCACCGAGTAGAGAAATTGATTGAATTTGTCCGTTTGGCGGAAGAGGATAGCTGCTTTTGGAGAATTTGAAGCCTATTGGAAGCGTCATTCATTGTGAATCGTGATCAAAGGTCTAGTCCGACAAAAGTAAGCCTATTCTATTGACTTACCTTTAATCTTTCCCAACCTATAGATTCCTTCTTTCGGTATCGAGCGTTTGCATGCAATAATCTAGCTAGCTTTGAGCAAGTCTAGGCTTCACAAGCTCACAGTGAGCAAGTAATAAATACTCGTGTATAAGGCACGTTATTTTAAAAGTGTGCATTTCGATTTTTTACTACAATTTGATGCACTGCAAAAACTGCTATACTTAATTCTTAACTTTGGCTTAATTTTTTATAGAGCTACTTTGCACTATAAAATAGATAATAAGTTGCACTGCAAAAGCTGGCCACTGGTGCGCTTTAAGGTTAAGTTTAATAAGTCTGGCCTATTTAATTAAATTTGTTTTAGGGTTTGTGCCCCAAATTAACCAAGTGTTATTCCGATAGTTAAACATAGTTCGGCCGACTATTTCAGGTTACGGATCTCGCTTAGAAAAGCGTTGGACTTTGGACCCTCACGCCCTTAGCCAATCCTCGCGCCGGCTTCCCAAGCTGTTTGCTGTGTTCATCGTGAGCTGCTCACACTAAGCATCGGGGAATCGGGGAACTTCGACTGCGGCTGAATCTGGAGCTACTCATCTCCTTATTACAGGCTTGAGTGATTTATTATTTTGTAGTTTGCTGCTCAACTGTTTAATTACAGTAGGCATTCTTTATTATTATTCTTTATATTTGATGAAATGACTGTTTCGGAGGCCAGACCAGCTGATCTCGCGGCTATGACGAATGAATTGGCTCAGTTAATAAAACAAAGAGGCATTATTAAGGGTCGTTTAATAAGAATGTCAGAGTACTTGAATAATATTGCAGATTTGAGTGAAATTTTATCCGTAAAATTTAAAGAACTAGATTTAAAGTACAATAAGTGCCAGTTGTTCTAAATGTCTATGAAACTCTTCAAGATAAAATTGATATTTTACATGAAGACCCGAATGAACAAATTAAGGAAAGGGACTTAATAGAAAATAAATTCTTAACAATAATTGCTAACTGCCAGGAGATGTTAGATGGTGAGCGGGTGATGGGAAAAGATAAGAATATTGGAGAGGATTTCAATAGTTGTCATTCTACTGCGGCTAATAACTCTATTAAATTACCAACTATAAAGTTACCTACTTTTGATGGCAACTATTTCAACTGGAGTTCAAAGACACATTTGAGTCGGTGATCAATTGTAATGAGGGGATCCCGCCTATAAATAAGTTTCATTACTTGCGATCCTCAATAGAAGGTAATGCTTCAACGTTATTAAGTCCATCGAGTTTTGTGCCCGAAACTATAATTTAGCATGGGAGTTGCTTTGCCAGCGCTTTGACAATAAAAATGTTTTGATAAATAATCATTTAAAGGCTTTATTTAGCATTGAACCATTGCGTTCAGAATCTTACAAGGCATTAAGGTTTATTGTCGATCATGTATCAAAACATTTACGGACTCTCGACAATTTAGGCCAGCCTACTGATAAGTGGGATACCCTGATAATTTTTCTAGTCTCGGCGAAATTAGACATTACCACTAGTAGAAAGTTGGAGGAATATAAATGTAACTTAAGTGACTTAGCATTGTTGAGTGAATTTTATTCCTTTTTGCGTACTCGTGCTGACGTGTTGCAGACTGCCTACAGTAGTTCTAACCGGTATGAAAAATCAGCGGATAATGAACAAAAACATTTTAATCAGGCTAAAAGCTTTTTGGTGTCCTCTGATAATAAACAAAGTAACAAAAATGATTGTGCTGTATGCAACCAAGGACATCCAGTGCATGAGTGTCCTAAGTTCAAAAATATGAATGTAGATGATAGGTTAGCTGAGGTTAATCGTTTAAAGTTATGCAAAAATTGCTTACGCACTGGCCATAATTCTTTCCAATGTAATATTAAAGCTTTGTGCTTCACTTGTAAAAATAAACATAACTCACTCATTACTTACCTACTGCAGAAACACAACAATCAGGTGCGTCTTCAATGCCTGTTTCTTTGACGGCATTTTCAAACCCTAGCCATCCGTCGAAAGGGCAACTAGGTCAAGTGCTCCTATGTACGGCCATAGTACAGTTAATTCATAACAATAAATCTTTCTCAACACGAGTTTTGTGTGATACTGGCTCACAAAGCTCATTTATTACAGATAATTTAAGGAAAAAACTAGGGCTGCCTACTGACAACCTTAGTTCCGTTAATGTTAGCGGAATAAATAATGTCGAATTCAAAATAAATCAATCGACCACTATTCAATTAAAATCAAGAGTGATGCCATTTGAATTCAAAGTGAAATGTTTGGTTGTGCCACGTATCACAGGTATTCTACCAAGCTCAGCGATAGATGCTGAATATTTACAATAACCTAGTAATATTGAACTTGCTGATCCTAAATACTTTTCCCCATCAGAGGTAGATATTCTCCTAGGAGCAGATATTTACTGGAGCATAATTGGTAATAACATAATCAAACTTGGTTCAAATGAACCGGTTTTGCAGGAGTCTAAGCTCGGATGGCTTGTAGGTGGTCCCTTGTAGGTGGTCCCTTCTCCCTAATAAGTCAGTCAACCCCTGAAGTTCAGTGTAACTTTTCTCAAGAAATTCAAGATTCCTTAGAAAAGTTCTGGAATATTGATGACTTACCACTATAATCAAAAACTTTATCCGTTGAAGAGCAACTTTGCGAAAATCATTTTTCAGACAACTTCAGTCGGCTTCCAACTGGGAGGTTTTCAGTTAAAATGCCTTTGAAGGCATCACCAGAGCAAGCACTTGGTGATTCATATTACATAGCTAAAAATGTTTAGAAAGCCTAGAAAGAAAGTTTATTAAAAATCTTAAGTTGAAAGTGAGCTATGCTGATTTTATTAATGAATATTTATTTATTTATTTATTTATTTATTTATTTATTCATTTACAATATAAACTTACAGCTAAGCCAACACGTTTACATGCTAAAAAAACAAAAATATAGAAAAGTAAACAATAACAAATACTTCGATTAAACAAACAAAAGAGCTTAAAGTAAAATAATGTACATTTAAAAAACAAATTGAAAGTTAATTTTCCGAAGTAATGTGGATACTGAGTCATAAAATATGTCAGCAATATGCTACATTAGGGCATCTAAATAAAATAAATAAGCCAAGGTTTGGTTACTACATGCCACATCATGCAGTGATCCGTGAGAAGAGTGAAACTACCAAACTTAGAGTGGTCTTCAACGCTTCTTCAAAAACTCACTCCGGAAATTCACTTAATGATGTACAAATGGTTGGCCCAGTAGTTCAGAGTGATCTTATATCAATTTTGTATCGGTTTCGAACACATAAATTTGTACTTACAGGGGACATATAGAAGATGTTTCGTCAGATAGAGATTGACCCATCACAACGCCATCTGCAGCTCATTCTGTGGCGCGAGGCGCCTCATCTCCCTGTCCGAAGTGCTGCAGCTAAATACAGTTACCTATGGTACTGCGTCTGCCCCGTACTTGAGTTCTCGGTGTCTGCTTCAGTTAGCCCATGAGTGTGAGGATAAGACTATTTCTAGCATAATACAGGGCGATTTTTACGCTGACGATTTAAATACCGGAAGCGGAAGCCAAGAAGAGCTTAAATACATTTATGAGCAGGTAGTGAGCGTTTTAAATTCGGCATGTTTGCCTCTCAGAAAGTTTCGAACATACCGCCCCCAACTATGCGATAGTGAAGTAGAGTCATCGAAATCAGTGGATTTTAATAAGGAATCCAGTGTCCTAGGTCTGAACTGGTCACCTAAAACTGATTCGTTACAGTTCTCTACCGATATAGAACCATCTTCTCAAATAACCAAAAGGACAGTCATTTCCGCTACCTCTAAGGTTTTTGACCCCTTGGGGCTGCTATGTCCATGCATAATTGTTGCTAAAATATTATTACAGGAGCTGTGGACTTCTAAACTCGGCTGGGACGATCCTGTTCCAGCAGACTTCTGTAAAAATTGGTCAAATCTTTTTAAAGAGTTTTCAAGTTTACCTCTAATCCAGGCTCCTCGACGGGCTCTCTGTGATATTCCGAGTAGTCTAGAATTGCATTGTTTTGTCGACGCCTCGCAACTAGCCTATGCGGCTTGTGTGTATTTGCGTTATATTAATCAAGAAGACCATAAGGTTACTGTCAGGTTATTGTGTGCTAAAGCTAGAGTATCACCGCTTAAGCCCACCACTATACCTCGGTTAGAGTTATGTGGGGTTTTGTTAGGAGCTCGTTTATGCTCAAAGGTTTTACAGTCATTGCGATGTGACATCAGCAAAAATTACATGTGGACCGATTCAATGGTTGTGTTGGGATAGCTAAATACTCCTCCACGAGATCTTAAGGTGTTTGTCTGTAATCGTGTAAATGAAATCAACGAAATAACGAGTGGATTTACACAGTGTTACGAGTATGTCCCTACAGCTCAAAATCCAGCAGAAAGGCGTCTCAGGGCGTGAGTCCTAAACAGCTGCATTCTACTTCCCTCTGGTGGGAAGGGCCTTCCTTCCTCGCGAGCGAGCAGTCTGACTGGCCAACACAGGCTTACACAAAAACCCCTTCCGATTTACCTGAAGTAAAAAATATTGTAAAATGTCATGCCGCAACAGTAACCAGAATAGTTGATTTTGAAAAATATTCTAATTTAAATAAATTGAAAAGAATTTATGGCTACGTGCTACGCTTTATATTTAATTGCAAAAATAAAGGTTTAAAAATTACAGGACCTCTAAATGCTGATGAGCTTAATAATTCATTATTACTGTTGGTTAAAAGTTGTCAATTAGAAACTTACAATGAAGTTCTCGTGGATGTCGCATGAGCGACGGTTGTGTCCTCAGTTTACGCAAAATAATTAAATCAAAGACAAGGACAAAGTTATAAGTTAAAACAAGTCAAATATAGTGCACGTAGTATAGACGTCAAACGCAAGCGCAGTTCGCTCCGCCCACAAACCCCTCCAGCAATCTGTGACTCATAACTATCACTGCCGTCGGCTAGTAAAATAGGCCTACGCGATGCAGCGCTCCCCGGAACAGAATAAACGCTATGGTTCTGAGTCGAATGTCGCTGACATGAAGGGCAACGTGAGTGTTTTGAGCTGGATCAATGCTCGCCAAAAGAAAAAGCGTGTAGATGATTCCGACAGTGACTCCTGTGTAAGCCAGGAAACAAGGCGACATAAATCTTCCTGCTGCAACTCGGATAAAATAAACGAAACATTGACCGAGTTCAAAGACCAAATGAAGTCATTGACATTGATGCTGAGTTCAATGAAGGATGAGCAGAATGATCGTTTAACGAAAATTCACAATGATATGTCTGAAATCAAAAACCAAATAACAGAACTTACAAAAACTAATGAAGAGACCGAAAAAGAGGTAGACTACCTAGGAAAAAAGCTTACAGAACTTGAAAAATCTGAGAAGGAAATGAAGCAAGAATGTATTGAGCAAGAAAATAAAATAAAGGATTTGCAGCAAACAAATGTTTATTTCGAGAAGTGTAATAAAGCGTTAGAAGAAATAATAATGAGACTGGAGCAGAAGGAACTGGAGCTGCAGATCGAGCTTATAAATGTGCAAAAGCAGGAAGGTGAAAACTTGTTAGCAACGGTGAGCAAGATAGCACAGGAACTAAGCTTGAAGGTTGAGGACATCGAAAAAGCCTGGAGATTGCCTGGTGAAAGTACTAATAAGGGACCTCGGCCTATTCTCGTCACATTGCGCTCGAGAGAAGCTCGCTCTGATTGGCTTAGGTGCAGGAAAGCAGCACTATGGAATGACAATATTTTCCACAACGGGAACGACTCCCGAATTTATATAAACGAACATGTAACTCGTCAAATGCGGCAGCTGTTCTGGAGCGTAAAAACAAAATTAAAGGAAACTTATAAATATATATGGATACAGAACGGAAGAATACTTATTAAGAAAAATGAAAATGAGAACATAATCTACCAAATTAATTTTGAGAGTGACATCGAAACCTTTATGAAAAAAGAACAAAAAGAAACAGAATAAAGAGTACCTATACGATTATTATTTACTTGCAAAAAATATATATAATTATATATATAAATGGCATCTTACTTCATTTCAAGACAAAATCTAGAAGATTACGAATATAATAAATATACGGATCTAAACTCATGGTACGAATCGGTTAATAATGATCAAATAACAAAGCTGCGAATTATGCACGTAAACGTGTGCTCATTGAGAAAGCACTTTAGTTTAGCACATGTTTACATAAGCTGGATATCATTTGCTTAACAGAAATTAACATAAAATATGAAGAAATATACAACTATCAATTAGATGGCTTCAACGTATACTCTTGGACAAGAGAGAACAGGCGAGGTGGCGGAATATTGTTATTTGTGGGAAAGAAAATCAGTTTTACACCGAAGGATGTGACCGTGAAACATTGTGAGATCATAGCCGGCGAGGTGCATGCAAAAAATTATATTTATTTATTTATTTATTTATTCTTTATTGCACAAAGAAAAAGTACAATTGGCGGACTTAATGCCTAATGGCATTCTCTACCAGTCAACCACTGGGCGAAGCAGAAATCGTGTTGGCGGTGTCTCATAAAACCGGAAATAAAATATACTATTAATACAAAAAACATACTTATACCAAAATTATACATATTACACATACATAATCATAATACATAAATTTAAAGATACATACACTAAATATCGTACCTAAATCTTAAAATATTGCCTTGAAAGGAGAGAGGTTTGGTTAAATGAGTTAAGGTTTATCTATGAAGAAGTTATGGATTGCTCTTTTGAAGGAAAACCTACTGGTTGACAATTTAATTTTATTAGGCAGCGAGTTCCATAGCCTAATGGCAGCTAATGTGAAAGAATTCGACATATGGGAAGACGTATGAAGAGGAGTATGAAGCAGCAAAAGGCTATGCGAGCGCTGGTTGCGCGTGCTGCACTCGCCCCTATACTTAAAATTACATTTCAGATATCTAGGGGAATTGGGATTACTAAGAATATTAAAAAGTAAACAGAGCGTTCGAGAATTCCTACGGTGACGAATTTTAAGCCATTTTAATTGAGAACGAAAGGGAGAAATGTGGTCGTATTTTCGTACACCATAGATAAACCTAATGCAACTGTTTACCAGACGTTCAAGTTTATCAAGGAGACCTTGGGACAGATTAGAAGTGCAAACGTCTGCATAGTCAATGAGGGGCATAAGGAGTGCTTGTACTAAGATAATTTTGGTGCCGAGAGGAAGAAAGTTTTTGAATGTATATAGGGAGCGTAAGGACGCAATGACTTTTCTGCTCGTTTCAATAATGTGCTTATCCCAACTCAGAGTATTGTCCATAAACGGGCCAAGGTTCTTGACGTGAGGACTGTAAGGTATAACAGTGCCGTTATAGGTTAACACCGGCCAATCAGTCCCAAGGCTACCCAGCTGCCGCGGGGTGCCTACCACAATTGCCTGACACTTAGTTGGATTAACCGATATCCCGAAGCTGATAGACCAGTCAAGTAAGCGTTTGAGATCATCATTCAACTGGAAAATAGCCTCATCAAACCCCTTCACGTCAGTCTGTACGTACAGCTGAAGATCATCAGCATACAGATGGTAAGAGCTGCAGAGAACATGGGTTACAAAATTAATGAATATAGAAAATAAGAGAGGGGATAATATTCCTCCTTGTGGGACTCCAGAATCGAGGTCACACCACTGAGAAAAAGTTTGGTCAATGCGCACTGCCTGTTTCCGGTTACGGAGATATGACGAAAACCAATCCAATGCCTGTGGAGTGATGTGCAGATGAGAGAGCATGGCAAGAAGAATGTCATGGTCAACGACGTTAAAGGCATTAGAGAAATCTATTAAAACGAGAACAGTTATTTTGGAAGCCTCCAGGCCAGCTCTGATATCCTCAGTAACCTTCAAGAGAGCAGTGGTCGTACTGTGGCCTGGCCTAAAGCCTGATTGGTATTCACTGACGAGGTTATGGGTGAAGACGAAATGGGAGAGCTGTTTATGAACGACGGCTTCAAGTGCTTTAGAGAGGAATGGGAGAATTGAAATAGGGCGGTAATGACTGAGCAGACTAGGGCTAGAAATTTTCGGTAGAGGTCGGATGATAGCATTGCGCCAGATAGAGGGGAAAGTCCCAGAAAGAAGAGAAAAGTTAATAATATGCGTTATAGTTGGCAGAATACAATCAAGGATGGGCAGCAAAAGGCTTCTGCTGATACCATCACAGCCTACCGCTTTGGACTTAATGGATAGTATGAGCTTACGAACCTCGTCACAAGAAACAGTGGTGAATTCAAAGGAAACGCTAATGGGAAGCACCTCAGAAAAGATAGCTGCTATGGTTTGCGTTTTTATGTCAACAGGAAGCTTAGGGGTTGTGGAAAAATGAAGATTCAAGTCATTTAGAGAGTGAGGGAAATTGACGTTTGAAGGATCAGATTTCCCAATACCCAAGGAATTTAGAAACTTCCAAGTATCAGAAAAAGAAGACTGGACAAGGTTTAATATTACCGCTTTGGACTTAATGGATAGTATGAGCTTACGAACCTCGTCACAAGAAACAGTGGTGAATTCAAAGGAAACGCTAATGGGAAGCACCTCAGAAAAGATAGCTGCTATGGTTTGCGTTTTTATGTCAACAGGAAGCTTAGGGGTTGTGGAAAAATGAAGATTCAAGTCATTTAGAGAGTGAGGGAAATTGACGTTTGAAGGATCAGATTTCCCAATACCCAAGGAATTTAGAAACTTCCAAGTATCAGAAAAAGAAGACTGGACAAGGTTTTCATGAAAGTGCCGTCTCTTTGCAGCCCTTACCATCTGATTACAACGATTTCTGGCTACCCTAAAAGATTCCCAACTTATATCACTTCGACTACGCTTGTAGGCCCTGAAAGCACGGTCCCTCTTTGTCATGGCAACTCTGACCATCCTAGTTATCCACGGAGCTGGAGGGCGCCTCAACTTAACTGCCCGGAGCGGAGCGTGCACATCATACAGTGATAATATTGTGCTGTTGAACTCTGAAACTTTTTCATTCACTGATGATGCCAACAGAACCGGTTCCCAGTTGAGGGAGGAAGCATCCTGTTGCAGTTTAACAACGTTGAGCTTCGCAAGATTACGTAGGATGGCCACTTGAGGCTGACGTTTCACAGGCTTTATCTTAAGGGACAGAAATATAAGATCATGGTGTGAAAATCCAGGAGCGGGAAATTGGCCATGTTTAAGGACACGATCAGGAGAGGATGTGATAATAAGATCGAGCCACGAATCATTGGTGTTGGAGTTGAAATGAGTTGGATCGAGGGGAAGAATAGAGAGATTTGCTGACTCTACCACAGAACGTAACTTTGATGAACGTGACCCGTTCTTCATGAGATCGGCATTGAAATCACCCATAATAATGACATTTTGAAAGTCTGTTGCATGTAGGCCGAGAACAGACTCAAAGTCCGCAAAAAAATCGATTGTGGGAGGAGAGTAAACAACACCCAACAGGGCCTTATTTCCACCCAGCTTGACCTCGAGTATTAGATATTCCATCGAACGTGAATATTGTGGAGAAGAGGCAGCTAGGATATTATAAGATATAGAGCAATGAAGATAAATGGCAACCCCCCCATATCCCTTTCCTATGCGATCATTACGCAGAAGAATATAGCCCGGCAAGCCATAGCTCGTGGAGGCTAGGTTAGGTTTCAGAAACGTCTCTGAAACCATTACTGCGTGTACATTACTGTCCGTGAATGTGTCCAGTAGATCACCATAATGGCTAGGTATACTCTGGGCGTTAATATGGCAAACATTGAAATTTTTACAATCAGGAAAACTAAGCCTGAGTTGGTCGCGAAGAGTATTTACTTGAAATTGTGAGTCATCAAGGGAAAGATGAGATGTGCTACTAGATTCATCTGCTGAAAAAAAAAATTCATCATCTGACATTTAAGACAGGTACTTAGGTATCAACAGAATAAATAATTTAATAAATATAAATAATTATAAGGATAAATAATTTAAAATAAAATAATTAACTAAGCAAAGGTTACGGGAAACTGAATATATTTATAGTACATTTTTATTAAAATAACCTATGTTTAACTTAAGTGATTTAAAATTAAAATATGTTTTATTGAAAAAAAGCAAATTACTCGTAATATCCCTATGTGAAGCTAAGAGGCGAGAGCCTGGTAATCTGTAAAACAGGTTTCTAACCTAGTGCGGATACCAGTCTCTCACATTATAGCTCATCATTATTTAATGTGAAATGTAAGCTAGACCTAGAAGTGTAAGCTATAATTGTGAAGGAGAAATAAATGCTTTTATTATTATTATTATTATTATTATTATTTGTCATCTACAGACCGCCAAATACAAGCAAAACAAGCTTTATACTTGAGTTAGAAACACTACTAGGAATAGTACCTAAAAGAAATAATGTAATTTTGATTGGAGATATTAACATTAATATCTTGGAGCAGAACCTAGACGTGATTTCAAATAAATACTTAAATATGTTGTGTGAACAAGGATTGCAGTGTTGTTTATTGGATGTTACGCGCGAGAGTGTAACGGGCGTGTGGGCCGGCAAGTGGCGTCGTGCATCGACCATATCCTCGCACGGACTGCGGCGGCGGGCTCACTTTAGGCGTACACAGTGACAAGTAGGGTCGCTGACCACTACATAACAGGTTTATCAGCTGACTTAGACATTGTCTATAGCTTCGATTTTTCAAGATATTTATAAGAAATGTACCTTTCAAAGTCCCTGCACTCAAAGTAGAAACACACAACCGTGGGTGAATAAACATTTAAAGGAAATGGTAGTCATGAAAGATAAGCTATTTAGAAAATGGAAATCGAACCCAAATAATAACAACTATAGACTGGAGTATACTAGGCATAGAAATCACACAAATAACATTATTACTCGTGCTAGGAATGATTACAGAAAACAAAACCTTATCAACTGTGAAGGGGACATGCGTAAGATATGGCTCAAGTAAATAGCTGGCTAGGGCGTAATAAACTATCAGTAGACTCTGTGGTTGAACGGTACATGCTTAGGACGAGAACTGAGTCAGAGGTATGTGAGGGTTTCTGTAGCACATTCACTAAAGAGATAGAAGATATCAAAAATCAACATCGCTGTCAAACTCCATTTTTAGACCGTACAACATATGTGACCGAAACTGACTCAAGTTTTAGGTTTAGAAAGGTATTACCAAATGATGTAATGACCGTTATAAATGGCATGGACTGCAATAAGGCACCGGGATCAGACGGTATCAGAATAAGGGATATCAAAGAAATAAAAAAACAAATTTCTTCCGTAATTGCACATTTCATTAATTTAAGCGTACAAAAAGGAAGTTATCCACAGGAACTAAAAATAGCAGTTATTCGACCTTTATATAAACAAGGCTGCCACAATGAGTTCACAAATTATAGGCCCATAGCCATTCTGAACGTGATCAATAAAATAGTCGAAAAAATAATTGTAGGCCAAATTTCAGTATATTTAGAGAAGCACAATGTTATTAACGACACTCAGCACGGTTTCCGTCCACAAAGAAGTACAGCGACGGTTTTATGTAATTTTGCAGATGACATTAATAATTCTCTAAATGAACAGAAATTTGTTTTTGCTGTCTTTATTGACTTTAAAAAAGCCTTCGATACGTTAGGTCACGATGACTTGTTCCAGTCTATGCAGGAGTGCGGAATAGGGGGGCCAGTCAATTCATGGTTCAGAGAATACCTTAGAGATAGAAAGCTTAGAGTGTGCGTTTGTGGAAGGAACAGCAGGGAAGGTAAAATTAAGTTTGGGGTACCAACTGGCTCTGTGTATGGACCTCTCGGGTATATAATGCATGCCAATAGTATGCCAAATGTTGTTAAGGGGTGCAGGACATATATATCCGCATGGACGACACATGTCTCATCTATAGTAACAGAAACAGAAACAAAATACAAGAAGTAATGCAAGTAGACTTCGACAATATAGTTCGGTGGGCTCACGATAATGGAATCATCATTAACATCAATAATACTAGATCGATGTGTATATTATCTCCATATGCTAAAGATAAAATGTTGATATACGTATATAAGGGCATAGCTATGACTGCTTGAATAATAATAAAGCTAACTGTAACTGTGTAGATATTGAATCTGTGTCTTCTTATAAGTATCTAGGGCTGACTGTAGACAGTCGCTTCAGTTGGAGTTTGCATGTTAACTTGGTATGTAATAAATTAAGACAAATTTTAGGAAAACTACAAAATTTAAAACATATCGTGACCAGGAGCATAATGTATGTTCTATATAATGCGCTAGCGGGTGCAGTCATGTCATACGGACTGAATGTTTATGGTCTAACATTTCCCGTTCACATCAATAAAGTTAAGTCACTGCAAATGAGGCTACTTAAGCTTTTAGTTTCTTATAAGGAAAAAAAAGCGCTTATGAGAAACTATGAAAAACTATTTAAACTCTGTAACATATTACCAATTGAAGCAAAAGTCAAAACTGCCATATTGACCGAACAACATGATAAAACTGAGTTCAAGCGGGATAAAGAATATACATACGCAACTCGACAATCTAGGAAACCGCGGCTTGTTGTTCCAAAGACGAAGAACTACTACGGCAAGCGAGAAAGACGCTGGATAGTACCTTCGTTATTAAATGAGTTGCCCTACGAACTCCATAAAACCGCTGTAAGTAAAAAGCACCTAAAAGCTACACTGAGAAAACACTATTTGTCATTGTGTCCATAGTAACCTAATAAAAATGTCCATTTATGTAGTAATCTGATAAGAAAAATGCTGTAATACCTAATTTAGCTCTGTGTTACACATCACTGTGAACTTAGAGTAAATACGCATAGAAGGCGAGTCGGGGCACCGATATGAACTTACCGATGTCAATTTCTCGAGGTGGGAGCTTCTTCAAAATGTTTATTTGTGCAGTAAATGGTCTAAACAACATAACAGAGAAGCACAAGGAGTATTCATACATGTGAAATACTGAAAACTGTGATTACATGTCTATAGAGTTGGTATTTTGATAGTTCATTTTGGCATCACAAATGGCGCGCCTTTTTATAAATGTATAACTATCCTTCTAGGTGTAAGTATTCTAAGACTGAAAATAATAGCGAATGTGACGAGTGTGTGTCTCTCTCCCTAGATAAGTTTATGTGTGCGTGTGTGTGTATGCGCGTATATGTGTGTGCGTGTGTGTACAAGTGTATGTGTACGTGTGTGTGTGTTTGGGTAGGTAGGTGGATGGGTAGATGTAAATCCATGAGAACTACTGCCGACAAACTGTTTTTCAGTTTGGCAGATGTTGTGAAAATAAATAAGTGTTGTTATATGGAAAATAAATTTAAAAAAAAAGAAGTATAAAGCATAAAAAGGAATTGAATAGAAAATCAAAGTTGTTGTCTTTGAATTGTTTTGTAGATCCTAGCGGTTTGTTACGAACTGGGGGTCGAATTCGAAATTCAGAGTTCGATTACGATAAAAAACACCCTCTGATTCTAGACTCAAAACATAAATTCACTAAATTGTTGTTCAAAAGCGAACATGAAAAATTATTACATGCTGGGCCACAGCATCTACTGGCCTCGATAAGGGAAAGATTCTGGGCTATAGGTGGTAGACGTCTAGCACGCAGCACGACCAAGCAGTGCATCATTTGTGTTCGTTTTCGCGGGAAAACGCTACAGCCCCTGATGGGGAACCTACTCGTACCTGCAGAAAGGACGTAGTCGTCGTACCCTTTCTACTCGTGTGGTGTTGATTTCGCCGGACCCTTTATGATATCTAGCCGCAAGGGAAAGGGCAACCGCATCTCTAAATGCTATTTATGTTTATTTATATGTCTCTCGACAAAGGCTATACATTTAGAGTTGGTAAGCAATTTGGGTACCGAAGCATTCATTTTATCTTTGCGAAGATTTGTCTCGAGAAGAGGCAAACCTCATTCAATTTTTTGTGACAACGGTACTAATTTCAAGGGTGCAAACAATGAAATAAGTAGAATACTCAGATCTAGCCGCGAGTCAGTAAGCAATTTCGCATCTAACGAAGGCTTTAAGTTCATATTTAGCCCCGCGTACTCACCCCATTTTGAAGGTATTTGGGAAGCTGGCGTGAAGTCAGCTAAATTTAATTTACGCCGCGTAGCCGGCAATGCTTCATTAACGTTTGAGGAGCTAGCTACACTGTTTGCACAAGTTGAGACGATACTGAATTCCCGTCCTTTAACACCCCTTTCTTCATACCCAAATGACCCTTCTCCTTTGACTCCTGGGCACTTTTTGATCGGACGGCCACTCCTTGGCATGCCGTCGCTTCCAGACACTATGAAGCACCCCAACCGATACCAAATCATTGAGCAGCTGAGACAGCACTTTTGGGATAGATGGCGTCAAGAATTCATTGCTGAGTTGCAACAACGGACAAAATGGAAAACGAGGCAGCGAGAGCTTCGCGTCGGTGACCTTGTCATACTCAATGAAGAAAGCGTTGCACCACTTCAATGGCGATTGGCCCGCATCAGTAAATTATATCCTGGATCTGATGGGATTAGTAGAGTCGCCGCTGTGCTTACCACAAAGGGCACACTAAGAAGAGCAATAAACAAGATGTGTATCGTGCCGACGAGTGAAGATGACAGGATAGAAAAGAGAAGAGAGACAGAACCTGAAGAATCCCTTGAGAGCAACGCTCTCAAGGCCCGGGAGGATGTTTAACGCGCACAACACTATTAGGGCGACGAAGGGGAACGCGAGAGGTCGCGAGAGACGCCCGCGCAGCCAGACTGACGCCGGGTCCTCACTCCGCGCTTGCCACCGCCGTGAACCTACGTTTTTATAATACTTATGTACCTAGTCTACAACCCAATAGTGTAGAAGAAAATAAATGTTTGAAGAAAATTTGTTGTTACGATTTATTCGAAACAACGGATGATGTGTGTTCATATGTGCACAGACAGATATTTGCCGCCTTTCAAAGCAATTGTGTCAATCGAGGGTGCCCCTGTGACTCCGGGGCTTCAAGAACAATCATGTCTGAGGAAACATTCAAAAAGACATGGCATACGCCGCCGCCGTGGACACGTGATCCATTAAGAGTTTTGGGTGCGCTACATGTTCGAGTGATTGTTGGCAATAAAGAATCTCAGTGCGAACTCTTAGTGGTATCAGGCAAGGGACCTACCCTGCTGGGGCGAAACTGGTTTGAAGGTCTGGGCATTGAGATGATGGGAGTATGCTGGACGAGTGCGGAGATAGATTCCGTAGTCCGTCAGTTTCCAAATCTATTTAATGAAGAATTTGGTAAATACAAAGGCCCAGAAGTTTCCTTGCATGTGCGTGGTGACGTAACACCGCGGTTTTTCAAGGCACGCCCGGTGCCATTTCCTTTAAAGCGGCAGGTTGAAGAAGAGATAAAGCAAATGATTAATGATGGTATTCTCACGCCCGTACGACACTCTAAGTGGGCTACCCCATTAAGGATTGTGAAGAAGGATGCTGGTACTCTCCGTATCTGTGGAAATTACCGTTCTACGGTGAATTCAGCTATCAATATGGACACTTACCCTCTCCCAGCAGCAGTAGAGTCATTCGTCAAGTTAAGTGGAGGACGCATATTTAGCAAAATAGATTTAAAGCAAGCGTATTTGCAGCTCAAAGTAGACGAAGGCACTGCTAACCTTTTAACGCTCAATACCTCCCTGGGTTTAATGAAAATGAACCGCTTAGCGTTCGATGTGAACGCAGCGCCTGGGATGTTCCAGCGAGTCATGGAAAATACGTTCGCTGGACTGGAGGGAGTTGCATGCCTGCTAGATGACGTGGCTATTTCAGGAAGCTGCGTAGAAGAGCACAATCAGCGTCTTTGTGCTGTCCTTGACAAGCTGGATGACATGGGTTTCCATCTCAATTCGAAGAAATATGTTTTCCGTTCTAACAGCATTCAGTTTTAGGTCACATGATAGACGCAGAAGGTATCCACCCCTCACCATCCAAGGTAAAAGAAATTTAGAAGAAGCTGGCCCCAACTAATAAAGAGTCTCTGAGAGCCTTCATGGGCCTAAAAGTTATACTTTTATGATAAGTTTATACCTGATAAGGCTACATTGTTCGAACCATTGTGCCGATTGCTAGAAAATAAAAGGTCCTGGTACTAGGGTGAAGCTGAAAACAAAGCTTTTGAACATGCCAAGGAGCTGCTATCATCAGATTTGACCTTGGTTAACTATGCAGTAGACAGAGAGCTGATAATTAATATGTCACATATTAATGTGTCTCATCAAGCTGTGGCGTAGGTGCTATTTTTGCCCATGTCATGAATGACGGATCAGAAAGGCCCATCATTGATGGCTTCCAGATCACTACAACCTCATAAAGAAGCGCTGGCCATCATATTATATTTGCAGTGACTAAGTTTCATGAATTTTAGCAGGGCGCAAATTTAGCATTGTTACTGACCATAAGTCATTGGTTAGTTTGTTCAACCCCAGTAAGCCTAATCCAGACCAGATAACTCCAAGAATGTTACAATGGGCGTTGGAAATTGGATGTCATAGTTATGAGATAAAGTATCGACCAGGTAAATGGCAATGCTGATGCATTAATCCGTTGGACTGCGGCTAATTCTGCGGAAAAGGTCTGAGGTGTTATTGTTACATGAACTACCTGAAGGATGGAACCTGGATATATCAAAAATAGTTAAAGAAACTTCACGAGAACCCCTGCTTAGGAAAGTGCGGTTTCATGTACTACATGGTTGGCCACGAACCAATACGGAATCAGCCCTACAACCATATGAGACTAGACTATGGTGCAATTGAGTCATAATACCAAAGCCTTTGTAGGCTGCGGTATTAAAATTGTAACATGCCCCGCATGCTGGGATTTTCCAAATTAAGGCGTTTGCTTTTTGCATAGAAATAAGTTCGCGTACGTAACCCACAACTATTGCAAAAGCCACTGCACCAACAGGCCAGTCGAATGAAGAAAAGAATAAAGCTAAATTCTCTTGAACATTAATAGTTATTGGCTGTCCTGTAGCGACATCTATCTCGCCACATACGAACTAAGAACTGTCGTATACTACATCGCGATATCAAAGTTATCCGAGCAATCAAACATAAATACAAGAACCCGACAACAACCGTCGGGCAGTAGCCCACCAGACACAACACCCGTCTGGTCGGAGGATCCTCTCTTTTCAATGGTGGATGAGGAACTTCACACCCTGTTCCTCACACTCCCCAAACTGAGTACTAAGAGCGAGTTTCAGTAAGAGATGCGAATAACTTTACCATCTCGTTTTGCGAGCATTCGACATTCCCGGTGAGTATCGAATGCTAGCGAGTGTGAGTTACCAACAGTCACGTTACCCGATCCGCGTTTGCTCACCGTGAGCAGCGAGCCTTATTCTTCTTAAGTTGGTAACACATACGGTCATCCTTTACAAAGCCATTGCAAAATGGGTCTTATTTTGATAGTTATAGATGCCTACATTTAAAGCTTGATTTGCTGGGTATACATGTCAGCCGACCATTTTAAAAAATCAGATTTTAATAAATATGATTTTTAAATAATCATAGTAGATAAAGTGACAGCAGACGACTATCTTATTAGTATGGTTATAACATGTTAGTTTGTTTCAAATTATAAACAGCAACAAGTATTTAAGTTTTTTACGATGAACAAAAAAAATTTTAAAGTTCAAGGATCACTTTGTAGAAATGTCAGACTTGCACAAGCAGAACAATTTCTCCACTCTAATGATGAGTCGAGAACTTATAGAGTGACTTATTAGCACCATAACTTAATGGACCTAGGAGCAGAAAAAACAGGATACGGCAACTGTAAGTGTAGACCCAGAGAAAAAGGCAAAAGGCTGCTGGATGTATGATATCATTTGGTTAAAAGGTACCTAGGTACTGAAAAAATATACCGCATTATTCATAAAAAAAAATACTTAAATCTGTCTAACTCTTACTACTTGAAAGCTTTCACTATAGTATTGAAGACATTGTTAATGTTAGTTTTAATGAATAAAGGGGAAAAGTTGGAAATTATGATTTTAAGCTTGTAAGCATAATTTTATTAGGAAAATATACTTATGAAAAACTAATTAAAAATGTTTTTTTCCTACCAGTTTTTATATTGTATATTTGATACACTCAAACACTACTTGCATCAAAACAAAACTAAGCATTATTAACACTAACTATATTTAGTAAGTGTTTTACAGATTGTAATATTTCAAAATTGTCATTTAAAAGTTTAGTTTAGACTCTAGTATTTAAATAATCTTTTTGAATCGTGGCAGCTAAATTCTAACAGTCAGTCACCCAGTTAGTGTAAAGATTTTGGTTCAATTCCAGCCTGATTTTTAGACATGACCGAATTATTCATCTTTAAATAAATCTCCCAGAATGAAATGGATAGAAATTAACTGAATGCTTTAAATTCCATTGGTTCAGAGTTAGGTACATAAAACAAATACATCAGTACAATGTTTTATTATCTATGAAATTATATAAATTTTTAACAAACAAACTCAATAATTTTTGATATCGCTTCAATTTCATAACATTTCACATCACATTTGCTGCTTTTATGGCTTTCTCCTTACTAATTGGCTTCTCAATATTCATCTTCTAATAAATAGATGGTATTTTCTCCTTCCTCAGTGAGTGCAATTTCAGATGCTTTCCTGAAAATAAATCTCCTTTAATCTATGTTTCGACCGGACTTTTTAACAGCGATAACGCTAACATACTAAATTGAAAATGATGAGGATCATTTTGTAGTTTTAACTTTACCGAAATGCCAGACCATTTCTCCAATAAGATGCAATGAATGACTATGTAAACTACAATTTTCTCATATTAAGAATCATGGTTCGCTCCATCATACTTGAAATTCTATCATCATAATGTATACCAGCAAACATAATTTTTGGTTTCTTATGCCAGCTCCATTAAATATAATGTAATATTTAGTATAATCACTCATATTTACCACATGAAAATTAGCAGAATAAGTGTTTGTGTTCCAGCTGTAGTCAAGATGTGATGTGATGATTTTGGTGATTTTAAAGAGGCTTCCTTCCATCAACACAGCCTCCCTCTCCAGATATACTTTATTTAGGCATATACTTTCTAAAAAACCTAAGGATATTCTCCTATCCCTAGTAAGTGTAGGGCTGATAGGTATATTACATAAACTTCTTCAGTAAGTGTAGGTATGGGTTATTATTTTAGTTTTGATCTTATCGCTGCCCAAGTGCCTTACTTGCACCTGGAATACCAGGACTTTTTTAATACTAATTATATTCTTGTGCATAAGAGCCCAGATAACCTCAATGCCAACTAACTAACTAACCTCTAACTATAGTTTTTCCGAGATAAATGGTTCACAATTCCTATGGGCCTTTAATATGATCAATATGAAAAATAGAGCAATGAGAGTCATGTTCATAAACAAAAAGCGCATAATAATATCAAGAACTTTAACATTTATTTTACATACCTTGATTAAAAGAAATCTCTTTGGCAGGACCTTAACTACGCTGTCTAAGTTAGCCCATTGCACAAGAGCTTGAACATTTCTTAGTTGAGTGATATTTATCCATAATCTGCTGCTTTGCAAGACCAAACAATAAACTGAATGTAGCCCGAAGCATGTTTCTTCGACTTGGGCATTGTTTGGCGCTCATCGTGTGCTCTTACCCCTAAAAACGTTATTTATCTAAACGAGAAAAAACCGTCACGACACCGTTTAAAACAAATTTACAGCACTTAAATTGAAATAAATAAGTTTTCTATCCGCTTTCACTGTAAAATTTGAAGTGAGAGCCATTCGTATTCGATTGCGAATATTTGTTCACTCTTAGAAGTAAAGGCTGTCAAAATTGTAACTCGTACTCAGCTAAACACTCGAAACAACCAATCACAGGCGTTCACCCTGCTCGCTTTCGACTGGGAGTCGATACTCGATGGTCACTAGTGAAGTGGAAAAAACCCGTACTCACGCATTTTGTTACCCGATTTTGCCGCTAGGTAGCGCTGGCTCGATGTCATACGAATTCACGTTTTTTTTCTCGCAAAACGCGATGGTGAAGTAATTCGCATGTCTTTAAGCAACTCGCACTAGGCACTCTGGTGACCCCAAGCATGAACGTCAGCACAGAGCCTTCTCAGCGAAATTGGCACAGCACACTGCACTTCGGCCGGTCAGCAAGCAGAGACGCACTTCTCTCCTGGTCGACGCAGCAGCCAGCCACTACGTAGCACTGCACCACTCCGACTCACTGGAGCATTCGCAGCATCACCCCGACTCACTGAGGCATCACCGCAGACAGTTCCAACTCACCGTGAACTATGCGGCATCTGGCTCCGACTCACTGGAACATACCACTATCGACCTCCGGTCTCGGAGGGGAGTGATGTAGCGACATCTACATCGACACATACGAACTAAGAACTGTCGTATCCTACATCGAGATATCAAAGTTATCCGAGCAACTAAACATAAATACAAGAACCCGACAACAACCGTCGGGCAGTAGCCCACCAGACACAACACCCGTTTGGTCGTAGGATCCTTCCTTTTCAATGGAGGATGAGAAAGAAATTAAGAAGAAGCTGGCCCTAACTAATAAAGAGTCTCTGAGAGCCTTCACGGGCCTGTATAACTTTTATGAAAAGTTTTTACCTGATCAGGGGACATTGTTTGAACCATTGTACCGATTGCTAGAAAATAAAAGGTCCTGGTACTGGGGTGAAGCTGAAAACCAAGCTTTTAACATGCCAAGGAGCTGCTATCATCAGATTTGACCTTGGTTAACTATGCAGTAGAACAACATTACATGAACATGTAGATGACATGAGAGATTCAGTTTAATCAAATTTCGTAATAGCAAACATTCCTAAGAGACTTTACTCCACCCAGTAACACTGAGTTCATTGATTATGGATACAAAATAGTTCCTACATTATAGCAAAGTAAGTTTGTAAAAAAATGAGCGGCATGTCTGACACAGTGCAATCGTTTTTTTTTTCAGTTTCTTTGGTAGTTGTGATGTTTTTCATTGGGTTTTTATGGCAAGTATGTGATACGGTAAACAAAACTCTGCCGTATACAGTATTTTTAGAAAAAACAGCGTTGACTTACCGTATAATACGGCCATTGCTGTGTCAATAATAAATACACAAGATAACAATGATTAATCGCCGTGGTAGGTAACTATCGGTACCTTAAAAATATAAGTTTAGTCTTTATCTATGACTATGCTTAACAATTTCAGATATTTAAAGCAAATGTTATCCAAGTAGGTCATTTTGGAAGCTACGTAATTATATAGTTAACGTTAAAACCGACTAAATAAAATAGATATGTTGGATCCTCATCTTTTCTTCTTTTATTTTCTCTCTGGCTCTTTTGTGTGTTTTCCTTTCACACAAATGCTGCCAATGTCAAGTAAGGCTGAAAGAAGCCTTAAAGAGGATTGGCAGGTGAATAGAGGATTCTTGATTCTGGTTTGTCTAGAATCGAGGGCCAATAGTTTAATGGGTTTTCCGTAGAAAGCTTTATGAAGATTTATGAATTTCAGTTTTTCAGTAGATACACTACAATTTTCCGGAAGTCTAAGTAAGTACACACCCTTAATCTTCATGTACTCATCTTGTCAACACTGTATCAGTAATTTAGTAGAGTTTGGACTGATAAGTAATGATATTATATTCGTCGTTTATCTTTTCAAATATCTCTTGTTCTATTTTGATTTTTTGATATTGACATTGCGATGATAGCTTTTGCGTCATTATCAATGTATGTATACAATCGGTGTTAAGTTTTGCATCTTGCAGAAGAACGTCGCTGCTTCGGCAGTAATACTCCTAATTTCCGACTCGGTTACACGGAATGTCTAAATCCTGGTATGCATTTTCGTTCATAACCAGGTTTGTTTGGGATTACTACTATTTTAAAGATCAATGTTCAAATCTCCACAACAAATTACTTTTGAGCATCCTGGCAAACTGTCTAATAAATTACGTAATTCAACATAGAACTCCTGAATTATATCTTGCTTAAAAAATCTAGGTGGTCTATACATAGATATTAAATATATTAGTGCTCCACTAATATTGAGCGTAATGGTGACGCACTCCGCCGAGCGCATAGTGCTAGCCGTCGCAAGCGCAGCTGTCACGCGCACCTAGCTCAGCTCGCGAGTATACCATCACGCCTCCACCGCTACGCCCCTTACGGCCATAAACATTGACTACGAACCCCGGAATTTTAAAGAAAGATACCAAAGGAAAGCTTATGTTAGGTTTAGTTAACACAATTACATCTTAGTTATTCAAATCACGGCCTAGAGTTACAAGAAATTCTCTGAAATGTTTCTTTAAAGAGCGTATAATAAAAAGTAATATGCAGAATTTTTTATCGATGTTTATCTGTTGAAACCACGAAATAATATTATGGACACAAACATAGTTAACAGATTCATTAGTTGTGGAGTCTATGTTATTTAAATTAGTGAATTTTATACCGAAAAATATACTTGATAAACAACATAAGTACTTAAAGTCACTAATTATTAGTTAGATTGAAAATGTCACTATCAGCCCGCACACAAACCTCTTTATCTCCTTCTGATTTCTTGACCAAGATCTTTCCATTAGAAAACCCATATGTACTCGTATCTATAAAAATCCTTCAATTCTTTCTTTATTTTGCATAAAAGAGCTCGCGTAGTCTTAGTCAAGTCCTCATTTATGTATATGTCATTAGTATCCGATCCTCTCGTAATCATATTAATGTTCCGCCTCTTCAGATTCTTCGTCTTCACAATTATTGCAATATATTCTGCTCTTCGCACTTTTTATATCCGCCGCTAAACCTTTCACACAACCCCTATGAAAAGTTCCCTGGCAGGGACCTTATCATTTGTAATGCGATCTTTTTTAAGCTAGAACTTTTTTGCATTTATGGCACTCCTTATATAACAACGCGAAGCGTAGGTAGGTAGGTATCACCATTCGGTATCAACAGCGCAAGCGCGCACTAAAACGTCCCATTCGCACGTACACACCGTTCGGCGCTGCGACTGAGACTGACACTCTATAGTTTTAGCTTGGCCCAATAGCATTTACCTGAAGTGGACGATGGTTGTTAATTTTTTTTAGCAAGCCAAAACAACGAGAGCAGAGAGTGTTTGCAACAACCTGCAAAATAATAAAACGCAAACTTACTTATTATGGTCATTTCGCAGTTCATTACAATATTCCATCGAGATACCATACAAATTAAATAGGAAGCTACATTGAATTAGATGCATGTAGTGTAACGTAAGGTGTTAACAGCTGTTCTAAATTTATTTTATTTCCGGTGGCAAAGCAAGTAGAATGAGTCACTTAGAAAATTGTAACCTGCTGTTTACGTCTCACACAACATAACAGCCACTCAGTGAGCTAACATAGTAACAGACATTGAAAAGAAAGAAGTTACCTGCAGATGCTGCGTAGTCCTCACAATTTGTGTCTGTGATTATGTCATCAGTTTCATTAACTCTGGCTGTAACTGTATTGTGGATTCTATGTTTTGGCGCAATCTTCGCCTTTACAATGAAGACATCAACGGATCTGCTAATTTCAACATACCCTACAGCTGAATTTAAGTAGGAGTCTCGAGATGACCTGTGAAAAAGAGGTGCCTATTAAGATAACACAAAAAAGACTCTTACATTAGTAGTTAGGTTACTAATATATTTGTATTTTGATCTTCATAACAAACATTAGAGCTTTTGCTCCTCGTATTTCAGCTACATGGTGTTTGTTGCTTAGCGCCATATACTCCAAGATCATCACATTATCAACTCTAGGTAAGTAGCGAGAGTCAGCTTTAACGAAGCTACTCGTATTTTGTGAAGTACTTGCCAACATTTTCCGAGCGTTAGGCAGATCAGATATCCGTGAAGTAAAAGCAACAGTAACGTGTATGCTGTCAAGTCCAGAATCCAGGGGAACTCAGAGGACTAATGTGAAGGCAGGCAATCAGTAATCCAAAGACAGCAGGGTTGTTCAAATAAGGTGAAATCAAATGAACGTAAACAAACAATGACGTCGAACGAAACTCTTCTTATTATGACAAGAGTCAACTGTCAATTGACGTTTGGTTTCAGTGTTGCCATTGTAAAAATAAAAAGGCGAAAAGATGTGACGTCATAAAGGTCAAACAAAGGACGTAGTTTTTTTCTCAAATATCTCAAAAAATACGAAACTGAATCAAAATCTGATCTCTGGAAATTGTTCGGTGAGGCTATTCCTCGAAATGGTTATGAAATCGGATTTTTTTTCACAATTGGGCATCGCCTATTGTTTGTCCATGAACACGAGTACAAGTAACGCATTGCTTAAAGACACCTCTGGCAAGTTTACGTCCATTGGTAGGCCACAGTATCCCGGACAGAAAACAGCAGTGACTGCGGGCCTGCACGCAAGTTAGTCAAATGTACTTTATATTTTTGTTACATGATGGTTAGAATCGAGTTAAATAGGGTGGCGCTAATTATATGCATAATTAGAGTTCTCGGACTCGCGGTTTATATAGACTGAATGTTTAATAACGAATCCAAGTGATTGCTCATGAGATTTCTTATATTGTTATACCGATTACAATGGAGCTTCCGTGCTTCTTCGTAATTTTTAAAGGATATCTCAAGATTAGAAATGATACGAGCTGCGTCACCTTCTAGGTATGATAATAAATAGTGAAATTTATGAATGTCGTCAATACGTTCGTTCTTATGTACTAAACTTACGAAAGTATCACGAAATTCTAACCACTCGAAGAGGGTTCCGTCGAATTTCGAAACCTGGATCTGAGGAGGTTTGTAATTAAGAGCTTGAGGTTCGGGACGACAATGAATAGTTGACATTCGCCTTTGCAATTCACTTTTGTTAAGATTACTGTTATTAAAAGTTTGTAATAAAGTATTAGCTAAAGCTATGTTCTTGATGAAGCTATTTTAAATTTTTTCACGTTCCTCTAGTTCAACTCCCATGCTCACTTCATTTAAAACTTCGATCTCAGCTTGCAAAATATCAAAATTCGAAGAAACACTCGAATTTGCTTTATTTTACATTTAACTCAGCTATTTGCATGTGAGATATATCTAGTGATTAACTAATATGATCTGAATAATTTTTGAACTTGATAATTTGTCCCTTTATAGAACTTCGCTTCACAATTAATTCTTTTAATTTAGTCTCTGCCAATATGTAATGAATTTAAAATAAAGTACAACAACTTTAAAGTAAAAATGGAAATTGTATGCTAGTAAACAATGAATAATGAAAAGAGGATCTTTAAAATAGTTAGGAGGGAATAAAATAAAAAATCTCACGCTTCTCGTTCTCCGGAATCTGCAGCAGAAACCAGTCAACAAGCCACTCAACACACGCCGCACCACAGCCTTTATTAATATCCAGCAAGTATTTGGCTGGTCGACGCAGCAAGCCTGAAATATTCGGCAATCACGGTCAAGGACGCGTATTTATAAAAGATTTATCGTACGACTATTTATTTACCGCGAATCGGGGAAAAAACACATGTAGGAACACTTAATTTAAAAAAATGATAAAAAATAACTTATCTACGGCTTGATCTAAAAGTATTCGAATTAGTTTCTTCAAATAGGAAAAGGTATTGAATAAAAATGTAAAAAATACCTAAACATTTGTTCTCATACCCAATGGGGAACAAAACGCAAAGCTAATTGTAGATGGCGCCACCAGCGACCAGACCATTACGTGTCCCGAAAAAAATATTTTTTTCGGGTTTCCTTAACACCCCTAAAACTTACATCAGAAATCTTTAGGGCTTTACTGACGCCTAAAGTGTAAAAATATGATGTTTTTCCGATGAAATTTCGTTCTTCCTTTATGGAAGCTTCTGAACTAAATAAACCTACATTTTTACGTAACGAATAGTTTAGTGTAATACTTATATGACGTTTCGATACGCATGTAATAATTCGATCCCAGAGATTAAAATATTCTGGTGTGTGTGCTTGGATTGGGAAATAATACGATCTTGCTTATTGTAAATATATATTTAAACTGACATACCAAAAACATATTGACACCCTGTCATGGAGCTGCGGCAGATCGTAGTAGGCCGCATGCTAAACAATGAGGTTTACTTCTAATACATCACAATCTTCACCTCTAAACAATACATAATATTCAAATACTATAAACAAACAAATTTTTTTTTTTTTTGCCTTAGGAAATGCATTTAGGCATTCCCAAGGCCCTGGGTTCGGGACACCTGGGATATGTGGGACTCGGAACTCCTGGGAATCCACTAAAACCTGTCGGTGGTCATCTTCGTCGCGATTCCCAACGAGGAAGAGACTCCTCGGAGGACCCATCAGCGCGCAAGGCCGCCTGGTAGCCAGCCTCGGGAGGAGCAAGCTCAACTCCAGTGCACGATAACACAGACCACTGTGTCCGAAGACACACGTTACCGTCATCCTCGGGATCGCTAACCGAAACACACGTAGGCCGCCCCGGGTGCGCTTCGCGACCCCAAGGACCCTTTTAGTCGCCTCTTACGACAGGCAGGGATACCTCGGTAGTATTCTCGTCCCCTAACCGCAGGGAAGACCACTTAAGCCCTGCTCTAACTGCGAATCGACGGCAGACTGCTCACTGCAGGACGGAATGGGACCCTCAGTTAGGGGTACCGGTGATTGCGCCTCTGGACTATCCGGAAGGGAAGGCACAGACGTGGAAGCACTTAGAGAGTTACGTGAACTCCTCCGTCTTAGCTGGTCGATATGCCTGTGAGACCCTTTACCAGTTAAAGTCTGAAGTTCTATAGTCCGTAGTCCCTATTCCTTCCACGATGTTACCCGGAACCCATTTGACCTTACCTTGATTTTGCCGTATCCACACATCTTCGCGCATCACCGCGCAGCCCCGGCACAACGCCTCCACCGCCTCGTCCAGGCCGGGCCACCACACGTAGCTGCGAGCCATTGCCTTAGTTTTACAAATGCCATATATGTGATTCATGCAGTTCGTTTAAAACCCTCTTCCTGCAGCTATCCGGTACGATGACCCTATGACCCCACATAATGCACCCTAACTCCTCATACAACTCCTTTTTCCTATTACAGAATGGTTGTAATGCCCTTATCTCATTTTGCTCTGGCCATCCCTCTACTAAATACAGTAATATCCTACTAAGTAGCGGGTCGCGTAAGGTTACGCCTAAAGTGTAAGTAAGTTTGTTCCGGTGGGTCAAGAGATGAACCACCAACCCGTCCTGCGCTTTCAACCGGTAGCCGGGATAAGCCGTCCGCGCCGTTTTCCTTTGTATTCACGTATTCAATGTCGTAAGTGTAAGCCGATAAAATGACTGCCCACCGTTGCATTCGACTTGCAGCCATTGCCGGAATTCCATGCTTAGGGCCGAAAATGCTAACTGATGGCTTATGGTCAGTTCTTAGTGTGAAACGTCTGCCATATACATACTGATGCAACTTTTGCAGACAGAACACAATAGCCAAGGCTTCCCGATCGATTTGTGGGTAGTGATTCTCTGCGGTCGTGAGCGCGCGCGATACATAAACTACTGGTCGTTATCTGCCTTCCGCACCCCGCTTCTGCGTGAGCACTTCCCCAATACCTTTAGAGCTAGCATCACATGTTAAAGTTAAGGGTTGTTGAGGATCGTAATGAACCAATACATCAGCACTGGTTAAGATTTTCTTTGTCCTGAGAAACGCCTTATTACACTCCTTGGACCATTTCCAAGGTACCTGCTTTTTAAGTAACTCGTAGAGCGAACTTAAAATAACACTTGTATTTTTAACGAATTTAGCATAAAAGTTAACTAGCCCAAGAAATTACCTCAACTGCGAAACATCTCCTGGCCGTGGAATTCCTGCAATTGCTGCAACTTTGTCACTATCAACCTGTATACCGTCTTTTGAAATTATATAACCCAAGTACTTTACCTGTTCAACTAAAAACGCACACTTACTTTTTTTTAAATTTCATACCGAGCCTTTGTAAGCGTTCTAGTACCTTTTCCAAAACCGCCAAATGTTCAGAATGACTCACTTTACTGGATATGATCATATCGTCAAAGAAAATCTCCACGCCCGGAATATCACAGAGCAAATAGAACATTATACGTTGAAATATGCCTGGACTAGACGAAAGTCCAAAAACCAACCTGTTATACTTAAACAATCCCCTGTGAGTGTTTATAACAGTGAAATCTTTAGAATCATCAAGTTCTACCTGATTATAGGCTTGTGATAAATCGATATTTGAGAATAACTGTGCCCCATTTAACCTAACCAATAAGTCTTCTATTTTGGGCAAAGGGTATATATCGACCAGCAATACTGGGTTCAACGTCACCTTATAATCTGCGCAAATCCGCAGACCCCCGTCCGAATTACGTACAGGCACCAGTGGCGTCGCCCAATCAGAGGCATCTACCGGCTTGATGATACCGGCAGCATGCAGTCCAGCTCCGCGTCCACCTGCGCCTTGAGCGCGTAGGGCAGCGGCCGCGCGCGGTGGAACACCGGCGTCGCGCCCTCCCGCACCCGCAACCGAGCTCGACCTCCCGTGAACCGGCCCAGTCCGCCGCTGAACACTAGCTTATACCTGTCCAGTAATGTTTTTAAATCATTAGAACAAACCTTCTCTGATAATTAATTAACACGAGTATTACCTATGCCACCGGGCTGTGGTGGCGGAAAGTCAATCATCTTGATACCTAACTCCGTTAGCCACTGTCTTCCTAGTAAGGAAGTAGTTCCACCCTCAATCAGAAAAAGCTTCAATATCTTACATTTATTTTTGTATCGTACGCTTGGTTTAATAATTCCCGAAGGCTTAATGCAACTTCTTCTTAGCGTGTCGATGGAACACGAGAATTAATTACATCGTAGCAGCCCAGAATTCAGCCACTTGTATTTCTGATCGACTGCCGTCCATTCAATCCGCTGGCGTGCAGGTGTTGGGGCACGCCGGGCACGATGTTAAGTGTGCCATAGTTTGCACTGCACCGTAAACACAGTCCACATCGGAGCTTACCGAAAATCCCCACCTGACCAAGTTCTCCTTACTTCGGCCAACCTGAGTCCGAAGCCTGTTTAAGGACTTCCAGATCGGCCATGGTAAATCATGTCCAGGAGGGAGATTCTCGGCAAGCGGGACAAAAGGAGTAGGCAGAGAGGTTTTTTGCGCCAAAGTTCACATCTGGCCTGTGCGGGTTCGGTAGAAAGTGGGGCGACACACTTAATAAAACTGCGACGACTTTTTAGCCTTTGCGGCACTAAGACGTAGCCGTGCATAGGATGCCGTGAGTCGCGATCTGCGTTTGCAACTACCATCATAAAATTTAAAAATTAATATATTGCCTTCGATATCTCTGGATTTTAAATGTTTTAATATGTGCTTTTACTTATACAAGAGACCGCTGAGCCGGTATCAACCTCCATTTTAATCACAAAACCATCAATGACGATATCTAGGCTTTCCGGTTTGTAATTATTCAAACTTAGTTGATGCAACTCCTCTTCTACTCCCTCTGACTGAGAGTCCTCCTCCGATTCCTCGTCGACAAAAGTCCGGAAAGTATTTACACGCCCTCGTCCTCTTGCCGCCGTTGAACGCGGACAAACGCGCCGCAGGTGACCCCTACTCTTACACATGCTGCACACAAACTTCTTATAGCGGCAATCGTCGCTCTTATGACTGCCGTTCCCGCACACCGTGCAAGCTTCCGTGCCACCACTGACCGGCTCAAAGCGTCGTGAAGGCCCTTGACTCTTCATTTTAACAGCATGAACGCCTCCAATATCCGTCGCAGCCACCAGCCTAGATACATCGACCGCCGACGCATCTCGTTCTGCTGCCTCCAACGAGCAAGCTAACTTCACCGCACCGTTGTACTTCAAATCATCCTCAGCGAATAACCGTTGCCGGATGACAACGCTGAGTAGCTCACACACCAGTTGATCTCTTAAATTGTCTTCTAGACTGTTCCCAAAATCGCAAAATTTTGACAATTTCTTTAATTCGGTAATATACTGTGTTACCGACTCGTTCTGACGTTGTCGTCTCTGGCGAAACCGTTACCGTTCCGCCATCACGGAAGGCCGCGGCTGCAAATGCTCCGTCAATACCTTGACTGCCGCTTCGTACGATAATGTCGAGTATTTCATGGGACTTACTAAATTGCTCAAAAGCTCGTAAGCCTCACCACCGATGGCCGTAATCAATGTAGGTAGTCACAAGTCCCTTTCCACATTATTTACTTTTACACACATTTCTAAACGTTCTATGTACAAAGTCCAATTTTCAACATTTTTGTAAATTCTCCTTCACGCGTAGGTGAGTACTTGCTCGTCGCCAATAAAATATTCTGGTGTGTGTGCTTTAATTGGGAAATATTACTATCATGCTTATTGTGAATATTCTTAGCAAAACTCAAACAGAGGGCAGATTTAAATAAAACAATTAATTTAAACAGCACTTTTAAATTTCATTACAAATGTTGAATGCGTTTTTATAACGAACAAATAACAAGAACAAAATGAAATCTCTAAATAATTAATTGTAGGCTACAAAAATCAGAAAAGGCAAATTGACTTTCAAACGGGCATAGATTTTCCTTATCGAGTGAATGCTACAGGAATTCTTCACAGACTGCGCGTACTGGGCTTATCAAAGCGCGCTCACGCTACCGGTCGGCATCCCCTCCTCTAACGGTCGTTTGACTTCTCCGCCAACACGGCCTCTCCTGACTGGAGGACGTCCTCGTGCTCCTGTGTCTCCTCTGGCGGCTGGGCTTCCACTGCCTTGGAGGTGCTCGGCACAGCTTCTGGCGGCTGCTCATCCAAAGGCACATCATCGCTCGTGACAGCTCGCTCAGGTGTGGACTCCGCATCTTCGAGGTCTGCACCTTAGAATGTAAACAAAACACGTCTTACTATTCTGAAAACCAATTTATTTTTTATTACTAGTGATGAAACAGAATCGCTGCAGAAAATTCAGCCGCATCACCGTATGAATCATTTTATTACAAACTACAGAGATCGGGTCTCCGATGGTTATCAGAGACGCTTCGACCTCACATAGGGGACCATATGTTCTTACACTACATGACATAGGCGCGACGTTAGCTTATCATGTACCCCTACACTTGCGTGACATAGGCGCGACTTTAGCGTATCACACAAATGTAGCCTGATCACCCACATGGCATAGGCACGACGTTAGCGTACCATGTGGCGTCTACCCTTGTATGACATAGGCACGACGTTAGCTTATCATACAAGTGTAGCCTAAGCTTACCCTCGAAGTAGGCAGCGCAAGTGTCCGGAGTCCACTCCCCTCGCCACGGCACCATGAACTCTGCCGCAGCCTGGGTCGATTTTCCGTAAGAGCCTGCCAGCAGTTGCAGCTCATATCGACCATGGGAAGCGCTTCAACCACACGATACGGCCCGCGCATGCCTGAGTCGAGCTTGCCAGTAGCTTGTGCCTGTTTGATAACAAAAACAAGTGCATTTATTTCAAATGTCCGAGTAAGCCTTCGATTAGCATTTACAGTCGCATCTTGTTTGTGTTGATTCGCCTTCAAGCGCTCGGAAGCTCTTCGCCGATGCATCTCTCTTAAAGCTTCGCGATTCGGATGAGAGTTATCTAGGGCAATGTCCCTGATAAGATGACGTATGAGGGGTGTGGCTGCTTCAATGCCCACTAGCAGGTTTAATGGTGATATTTTTGTAGTCTTTTGTTTTGTTATGTTTAAAACTAACTGAAGCCGCCACATAACGTCTGACCATTCGTTTTGACGATGGTTGCATTCTATGCGGACCATGTTCAATAATGTCCGGCAATAACGTTCTACTTGCCCATTTGAGTGATGCATCTTGGGTGTAATGAGGTGCATGTCAATGCCTAAATCTGTTACAAGCTTTGTGAACCCTGAACTTTGAAACATACGCCCACGATCTGCTACAATTAACTTTGGTGTGCCAAAGAGGGATATCACGTTTGTAAAAAGTCGTTTTAATTCGTTTGTATCTTGACCAAACATAGGATACAACAGACAAAATTTTGAAAATGCATCTACAACAATTAGCACATATCTATAACCGTTAGACTGAGGTAAAGGACCTAACGCGTCTGCGTGAATAACCTCAAAAGGTTCACATGGTTTTTCCCACGAATATATAAGCTGATGAGGAGCCCTAGGGACCTTTTTATGTGTTATGCAAATAAGGCAATGACTCACATACTTTTGAACAAATGATTTTAGAGAAGGAAACCAAAAATGTTTTCTAATGAGTTCTAAAGTCTTGTCAACTCCGGGATGGTCGTGCTCATCATGGAAAATTCTGAGCAGACTCAGCCTATGACCTTTAGGCACAAAGCAAAGAAGTCTAGGGTCTTCTCCCACCGGGAAATATTTGTAATAGAGCAAACCGTTCTTATGAACATAATGACTAGAATCTAGCTGTCCGTCTGTCAGTTTCTGAAGAAGTTGTTGAGTTTCCTCGTCAGCAATCTGTGCTATTTGAGCCCAGTTTTGTTGTTTGCGAGCTTCACAAACATTTACAGGATTGCGACTCAAATAGTCGGCGTATGACAAAGAAGTACCCTTACGGTATTCCAGGGTGAAGTTAAAATCTTGCAGGTATATCCACCATCTGGCTACACGTGGCAATAAGTCCTTCTTTTGTTGTGTAGATTTTAATGCATTACAGTCGGTGATGACTGTAAATTGAACGCCGACCAGATAGTGCCTAAAGTTCTGCAAGGCCTTAACAACGGCTAGAGTCTCGAGCTCATAGGAATGGTACCTTGGCTCGGCACCCTAAGTACGCTTGCTAAAGTAGCCCACTGCTCGTTTGTGACCATTTTCGTGAACCTGAAGAAGCACTGCACCATAGCCCATAGAACTTGCATCCGTATGGACTTCAGGCAAGTCGGGATCATAAATGGCCAACACAGGCTCGCTCGTAAGCTGAGAAATTATATCTTGCCGTGCTTCCTCTTGCTCACTACCCCAAACAAAGGGTTCACCCTTTTTCGTCAATTTAGTGATAGGTGCAGTTTTAGTAGCAAAGCTAGCTATATAGCGGCGAAAATAACTTGCCAAGCCCAAGAATTGGCGAACTTGCTTTACTGTCTTTGGAATGGGAGATTCGACCAGAGCCTGGACCTTGTTTTCGCTCGGCTGCACCTGACCTTGACTTATAGTACGTCCTAAGTACTCTTATTGTCAGTGTTTTCCTGGCAAAAGTTAACATTACTTGTGTTGCGTGACTCAGACTTAAGTTTTGCAAAGCAAGTTTCAATCTTATGGCCAGGTTTTTTACAAAAGCCATAAGGTTCGGATTTATTTGAACTATGAGCAGAACTATTTTTTTGACTATCGTTGTTACTGTTACTAGGAATAGATTTAAGTTTCTTAGTACAATTTGACTGCCTGTGACCATACTGGCCACATGAGAAACATTTACCACCCTCAAACTTGCGTTTACGACCAATGTCATTGTTGGATTTGAAGGTAGTATCAGTTTTTTTATTAAGAGCAGACGTATTGGATTTAACATAAATTGATAAAAAATCAACCAAATCATTAGGCATTAGCTTTGCATTGGTGGATGAAGCACGGATTTGCGGATCTGTGATGCCCCGTATTACTATTGCTGAAATTAACTCATCACTTAGCCCTCTAACTATGCGCAACCGTAGTAAAGACCGGCGAGCATAATCGGCGTATGTCGGATACTTATCGGAATTGGAGCTCATGACCTCGTACAGAATATTCGCAATGTCCGGCTTCTTAGGGCACAAAGGCTTAAACTCTTTCTTAAAATTAGTCCAACTACGGTCATTAGTGACCCATTCATTCAGCCAGGTCCGAGCATCACCTTTTAGACAGTTCCCAATGCGAGAAAGACACTCGTTATCATTCCAGTGGTTTAAAATCTTTGCACGGTCTACTTCATCGCACCAGGCGTCTATGTCGTTGATACTCGGATCAAAGTTTGAAATAAAATAAGATTGGTTAGATCTCACCGTCGTGTTGATAGATCGTATCGCGTCGATGATACGATCGGCTGCGCTGAGGTCGCGGTTCGTAGCAGCACTCACGGAACGCCCCGGCGACGACGGAGCAGCTGACACAGACTCACGACGCTCTGCTACAGACTCGCGATGCTCGGCCGCAGACTTGCGATGCTCTGCCGCAGACTTAGTAGGCGCTGCCGCAGACTCTGCCACCCGAAGTCGCAGCGGCGGCGTCGTCGGGGACGCGCCTGCACCCGGCTTGCGCTGTCGCGGCGAAGATGGGCGCCGCCGTTCTTCCAGTGACGTAAGACGATCTAGGATTTGATGCATTGTTTCAGTTAAAACATTTCTAGATGAACTACGTCGTTTGCGGGTAGAATAACCATGTGAATTACGATAGTGAGAACGTGAATCACGGCTTCTGGAACGTGACTTACGCAAAATACGACTTCTAGAACGCGAAGCACGGTTCTTAAAACGCGAAGCACGATTCCTAGAACGACTTCTACTTTTGCGGCTATTATTAGGCATCTTATAGTTACCCCAAAGGTACAAAGAAACAGAAAATAATAATAAAAAATTACAAGGGTAACAAATTACTAAATGGGATAGCAATATAACTAACGTACGCTTTATGGCATCAGAGCACAAAGTAACGTTAGGTGGTAAGAGTAACCATAAAAACTAAAAGTACCTATCAAAAACTAATCAATGATAGGTGATGCATTTGTAAATACACTTGTTCTTCACTTGAAATAAATTGGAACGTAATCACCAAAATTTTCCAACGTAGGTAGGTATACTTTACCACATAAATCACTCGATACTTTCTAATCAAAAAAACGACAACAAAGACACCGTCAATTATAAAATGTTTTGCAAAAGCCAAACTGCCTTTTCTTTAGGTGCAAAACGGGCCAGGACGCGTGAAAGATGATTTATCCCGCTTCTGATCTTAGCAAAAACTCAAACAGAGGGCAGATTTAAATAAAACAATTAATTTAAACAGCACTTTTAAATTTCATTACAAATGTTGAATGCGTTTTTATAACGAACAAATAACAAGAACAAAATGAAATCTCTAAATAATTAATTGTAGGCTACAAAAATCAGAAAAGGCAAATTGACTTTCAAACGGGCATAGATTTTCCTTATCGAGTGAATGCTACAGGAATTCTTCACAGACTGCGCGTACTGGGCTTATCAAAGCGCGTTCACGCTACCGGTCGGCATCCCCTCCTCTAACGGTCGTTTGACTTCTCCGCCAACAATATATAATTAAACTGACATACCAAAAACAAATTGACACCCTGTCATACAGCTGCGGCAGATCGTAGTAGGCCGCATACTGAACAATGAGGTTTACTTCTAATACATCACCGAGACTTCGAATTTGTCAGGTTACAACCTACAAATGCAATCAAGCCAATGCCATTTTTATGCTACAAACGTACAGTTTTTATTGTAATGGATTTTTATAATGAGTATAAGGCGTATTGAGACTACTTGTGCTAGATTTACACCATAATAGTCACCTGATTTAAAATAATCCAAAGAGACTCTAATAGAAGCTAACCTCGATGAGTCGGAAGCTTTCCACTTTTTCCTTCTGGGAGACTGTTCCCACAATTTTATCAGATCTAAGTATCATTTGGAAATACATAATTACCTCTGCTTCACTCTCAATGTGCTGCTTTTGGTTGTAAAAAACCAAAAGCAGCACATTGAGACTATATGTTTTTCGAAAACTTTCTCTATGTTATTTTGTATGGCATTTGACAGCTTTGACAGATAATTTAGGTTCAGTCGCTTAGATCGCCCTCTGTCGGGATCAAAAAGCACTATTGTTCCCCATTAAACCCGGGGCCTCCAGGTTTCGGGCCGAGATCTGAAACTACTTGGCCACGGACGATAATAAGATACAGATACAAAATTATATTGGAGAACTTATTTGCCAAATTGCAACTGGTAAGTTCCATTTATACAACTCGTTATTAGTTTCAGTGGATAATCTAAACAAAATAGTGATTGAATAGCATTATGTTGGCTGATTTAGTATAGAATTAAATACGGCGCCGAGCGGGTCGTCAATAAACTAGTAAAATTATACTGAAAAAAATTGTTAAGAATAGCATTTTATTTAAAAATATCTTACAACATCTGAAGCACAGGACAAAAATACATATTCAGAAGTATTTTTACTCCGGTGAGCATTTAAGTTTTTACAGTATTGGATGCTTCTTCAATTTGTGTTGGTGGTATTTTGGGTACTGGGTTTTTCTGCCATATCACCATTTTGTTATGCTTACTCCATCCACACTTGGTCAGATGAGACTACATTTGGGGCACACTGCTAAAGATAATAAATTAAATATGAAACTTTACAAGTTTTTTTTTTACAAATAAGAAAGTTAAGAAAACAGTACACTTTTCAACCTGGCTTAGAGGTTTATATCGAACTTAAAAATACATAAACTTCTACTCAACCCCACCGCACCCTATTTATGGAGGTTTAGGCGCTTTCTAATAACTTAAACCTGTTTTTCACATACTACCTAAATACTCTCAAAATGTTAATTCTTTAATTTGTTTTTTAAAGATCCGTCATAATTATAATTTAATAAAAAAGTCCTCATTAAAAGTTACTGTTTCGCAGTCTGCCTTAATCCGAAAACAGTAACGTTTAATTTAAAAACATGGCCATTGGCCACATCCATCAAAGTTAGTGCTGTACTGTATGTAGTACATAATCAAACCAAATATCGTAAAAAAATATATTGAACAAACTTTGATAGGAAAAGTAACACAAAAAATAATTTACGGAATTAATAGAAGCATGACATTTATTTGGCTCAATCATCAAGTTATATCTACGGGAAAGTACTTTTTATAATGGGTACCAGGTACTTTTATGAGTTACTAAATTTTATTTAAGCTTCGGAAGGTCCATAATTCAAAAAGACATTGGAAAAATTGACTTCTGACAAAATGTTTTTATCATCTAAAAGAATTATATGATTTCATCTAATTGTTAATAGTAGTAATTTGTTATTTTACCTATTTATATTGTACGCAATGGGCAAACTGTTGATTCTCATATCTATGTAACAACAATGTAACACAGTTCTGACAATAAATGATTATCTTATCTTATCGTTAACAGATTTTTTGGTACGTTTATTTATTATTCAGATTTCCAAAAGAAGCGAGAAAACTGGATGTGCTGGTCCAAGCTAGTGCAAATCATGTATCGTTGACACCTGAACACACTAGCACAATTTGCTCGCTGCATTTTGAAAGTTTAGCTTTTACTAATGCAAGCTAATAACTAGAAGAGATTAGAACAGTGGGCTGCACCAACTTTGAATTTATCAAAGGAAAGTCTTATTATTAATTAGTAGTTATGACAGTTAAAATTAGGTATTTTATAGATCTAAAATCTTTTTACCTATCAATATTGAAATATTGATTTAGATTAGGCTGAACCAGAAACGTCAACACCAAAAAAATAAAATAAAATCTTTGAAGACATTCAACAACCTAATACTCAAAAATGTGAAGCTACCAATATGTATCCCCATACGCCTAATACGGCTACAAAACGATTAGTTAGGTGGATTTTCTTAAATGATCACCAAATGAAAAAAAATCGCGTTTTTATTTTGTATTTAAATTAATTTGGTTTATCTATAACTAAGATTTATTTGATACCCTTAAACTTGATTTTACTCTTTCTGATACTTAAAATGGATACGTAAGGATGATGTCGTTGAATTTCCAATTGAAATCAGCATGTTAAATAGTTGATAGATTTAGAAAGTTAGGTTATTAAAAAGATTTGAATGCAAAAAAATGCTTTTTTTTTAAAACAGCGTGGCATGTGTTATCTGAACTAATCTATGTTAGAGTTTATAAACTAAACTCCTTAGTAAAGGAGTAGGAAAACCGCCTACTCACGGCGCTCATTTTTTGTAAGATCATTATTGATATGAAAGGTGTCTTGACTTTTACTGAATAAATGTTTTGCTCTATTTTACGAAAACCTGGTGTCTTTTGCCCCAAAATCTATCCTGATATTATAAAGAGGGAAGACTTGATTGTTTGTTGGTATTGAATAGGCTTCAAAACGACTGATCCAATCGTGAAGATTCTTTCACTAACAGAAAGCTAAATTATACATCGGGAGTGATATAAGATAAAAGCTATTATGTATTCAGTTAGGTTGATTTAGACTCCTATATAAATCAATGTATATGTGGGTACTCATTTATTAATCAGTTATGTTTTGATCTGCAATGGTGTTGTATCTTTTAGTGGCGACTACGGAAAATAACTGTGTTAAGGTGGATTATGGCGTCTAATATCCCAAATATTGTGTTTCCCGGTCAATTTAATCCAAAAACTGATAAGTGGAGTGAACACAAAGAACGGCTTCTTTGAGCACTCGACGCCGCCGGCGTGTCGGCAGATTGTCAGGAACAAGGGCGATCGTCATTCTCATCTCAGTGTGGCAAAGATACATATTCGCTTATTGTTTCATTCTGCGCGCCATTAGAACAGATGATGTGTGTTTATATGTGCAGATATTTGCCGCCTTTCAAAGCAATTGTGTCAATCGAGGGTGCCCCTGTGACTCCGGGGCTTCAAGAACAATTATGTCTGAAGAAACATTCAAAAAGACATGGCATACGCCGCCGCCGTGGACACGTGATCCATTAAGAGTTTTGGGTGCCGCACATGTTCGAGTGATTCTTGGCGATAAAGAATCTCAGTGCGAACTCTTAGTGGTATCAGGCAGGGGATCTACCCTGCTGAGGCGAGCATGGTTTGAAGGTCTGGGCATTGAGATAATGGGAGTATGCTGGACGGATGGGGAGATAGATTCCGTAGTCCGTCAGTTTCCAAATCTATTTAATGAAGAACTTGGTGAATACAAAGGTCCAGAAGTTTCCTTGCATGTGCGTGGTGACGTAACACCGCGGTTTCTCAAGGCACGCCCGGTGCCATTTCCCCTAAAGCGGCAGGTTGAAGAAGAGTTAAAGCGAATGATTAATGATCTAATTCTCACGCCCGTACGCTGAGCCTTCTTGGGCCTGTATAACTTTTATGAAAAGTTTATACCTGATAAGGCGACATTGTTAGAACCATTGTACTGATTGCTGGAAAATAAAATGTCCTGGTACTGGGGGGCAACTGAAAACAAAGCTTTTGAACATTCCAAGGAGCTGCTCTCATCAGATTTGACCTTGGTTAACTATGAAGTAGACAGAGAGCTCATATTAATATGTGACTCATCAAGCTATGGCGGCGTAGGTGCTATTTTTGCCCATGTCATGAATGACGGATCAGAAAGGCCCATCATGATGGCTTCCAGATCACTACATCCTCATGAACGGAGATACGGGCAGATAGTTAAAGAAGCGCTGGCCATCATAGCATATTTGGAGTGACTAAGTTTTATGAATTTTTAGCAGGGCGCAAATTCAGCATTGGTACCGACCATAAGCCATGGGTTGGTTTGTTCAACCCCAGTAAGCCTATTCCAGACCAGATATCTCCAAGAATGTGACAATATTGTGACATGAACCACCTGAAGGATGGAACCTGGATATATCAAAAATAGTTAAAGAAACTTCACGAGCAGAGGTTGCTTAGGAAAGTGCTGTTTCATGTACTACATGGTTGGGCACGAACCAATATACGGACTCAGCCCTACAACCATATTGGACTAGGAGAGAGGCTCTTTCACACAGTAATGGATGTTTACTATGATGTAATAGAGTCATTATACCAATGCCGTCGCAGGCTACGGTATTAAAATTGTTACATGCACTGCATGTTGGCATTGTCCACACTAAGGCGTTTGCTCGAGGATATGTTTGGTAACCTGAGATGGACCGACTGTTTAAGCAGTGTGTTTCTGAATGTGAACAGTGCCAGGTTGTAAGAAATAATCCAGCAAAGGCGCTTCAACGATGGGTAATTCCTGAAAAACCCTGGTGTAGAGTACATGTGAATTTTGCAGGGCTATACAAGTTAGTTTTGATTGACAGCTATAGGAAATGGTTAGAAGCGGAGATTGTCCCTTCCATGTCTAGTGAGACAGTTATTGCAATTCTACGAAGAATTTTGAGAAGACAACGGAAGAAATTTCACTTCTAGAGAATTCAACGAATTCCTAAAGAATAATGGCATCAAGCATTTGTATTCTCCGCCATACCAACCAGCATCTAACGGCCAAATAGAGAGAGCTATACATTTTCAGAAATAAACTTAAGAAATGTGCGAACTTAAGAAGGTGACTCCTGGGCTGAGAAACTACCGAAGGCATTGTATGCACTACGAACTGTTGCTAACAGCTGTACAAATAAAACACCAGCTGAGATGCTGAATGGTCGACGGTAAAGGACTACCATTTCTTCACTGCACTCCGATGCTGCTTACGAGCAGCTACAAGAAGCAGCGCAGCATACATCAGCTCGCTCTTTTGCTGTTGACCAGCCAGTGTTAGCCCGTATGTTTGGCCCTGAGGAGAAGTGGCAAAGAGCAACTATAGAGATAATAGAAGGCCCTAGCTCATATATAGTGAAGAAGGAAGATGGTAAGTTACATCGCCGTCACGTCGACCAGTTGTCAGGACGTGCTGCTGGCCAGAATCGCTGTAGCCCTCCCTCAAGTACGTCGGATTTTAGATCGTCATCTCCGGAAGTGCCTATTATTATACCACCACCTGAACAGTTGCCTGATATAATTGGTATACCCAATACAGAATAATGCTCAAAAATAATAGTGTTAGAATAGTTAAAATACATTGTTAACTTGATTTCTCATTGTTAATAAGCTACTGTTATAAAGGGAAGGTGTTTATGTATTCAGTTAGGTTGATTTAGACTTCTATAAAAATCAATGTATATGTGGGTACTCAGTTAATAAATCAGTCATGTTTTGATCTGCAATGGTGTTGTATCTTTAATAAGCTATATTTCATTATGATCGAACAGTAAATTCAGTGAAAAATAATAGTAAATGTTAAAAGCGGGCAAAATGGACACAAGCTGTCAAACATTTGACAGAACGAAGTTTGTCTGGGCAGCTCCTTTATTATAAACCAAGAAGGCTAGAGACTAAGGAGAGATAACTCCCTGGAAAGGGTTGGACTAAATCCGTATCCCACAGTGACGCATGCGCATTACGCTTCTTTGCCGCGATCCTCGCGAAGTGTCAAAATTGGTCAACACAACCTCGAAAAACAACAACTGTCGCACGTGACACCGTTCAAAACAAAACCATGTGACCATGAAATGACAAATAGCTGCCGCTGCACATGCGCAATACAGCGTTTTGCCCGGCACAGAGTATACGACTTTCGGCCCTCGAAAGCTTACCCCCACTTCGGGAGTTATCTCTCCTTAGTCTCTAGCCTTCTTGTTATAAACACTAGTGAAATGAATTGCATTATAAGTAATTGACAAAATTGATTGATAGCGTCAAGCACTATGTTGTTCATTTCAATCCGGCATAAGATTCGTGCATGTACAGGTTGCCTCTGTGTGAGAATGTATTTGTGTGCGTCTTGTTCATGCCAGTGTTAAGTATTTTCATGGCGTGCGTGTGTAGCGACGTCTCCGAAAAATGCATCTGTGTTGACTCTGACGCGCACACGTTACCTCGTCCCCCGCAGAAAATGGCAGACTTTTTTGCATATAAATAAGTTCGCGTGACGTAATCCACAACTATTGTAAATGCCATTGCTCCAACAGACTAGTCGAGTTAAGAAAAGAATAAAGCTAAATTCTCTTGAACATTAATAGATTATATTGGCTGTCTTTTCGTGGTTTACATAGGTTTGGTTAAATGTAAAAAAGTTAAAGACTAGAACATAGTTTTGAAAATATTGTTTAATGCTGATTTAAATAATATTTAAGATTTCGTAGCCTATCGATGATATAGAGATAGTTATGTTTTTAAATTATTCACTAATTTAGAAAATTTACTTACGTTACTGCATGACTGGTTGGCGCCTCCATCTTGGGATGTCTTTTAGGCACATATCCATTTCATCAAACCAAACCAAGGATGATTCGTACATAGCATCTGGGGTAGACCTCTGCAGAATTTTTTCAACTTCTCTATCGTACGCTTCTCGTAAGCTTTTTATCTTCCTTCTCACTTCGAGAACTGACAAAGTCTTCGAAGTAGCCGCTTTGAACTCCGATATCATTGCTCTGTAGGATTTTTCCCATTGGATCTTTCGGTTGTACATGGGATGAACAGGGTTCCAGAGGCATTCATTCTTTGCATATATTTTAACGAATTTCAACGTTAATTCTCCGTCCCAACGCATTTCTTGATTGTTTTATTTTAATTCGTTTACGAAAAACACAATGTTGGTTTTAGCGATTTGACAGAAAAATGACAATTTACTTTTTATACGTTTAGGTTGTGCCGTGGTGGCGTGGTCTTTGGCATTTGTGATTCCGTCAGTGGCCGTAGCATATTTAGCCGTGGCAATGTGATAATATCGTCAAAATGTGGGTTCCCGTATCTAAAAATCTGAATTGCCGTATTTAAGAAATAAAAACGGAATTTTGCCGTAATATTAAAATAAAATACAAAATTTAATTCACAAATATATTTTTTTACTCTTCTTTACCTCGCTGTTGGTGGAATACTATCAAATCAACTAGTCTTCATCACAACCTTAATGGTTGTGGTATGGAGAAATGCAATGAAGCATTTCTCACCAACTAATGGCATTTTAAGAAAGAGATAACTTGAGAGATTCAGTTCAATCAAATTTCTTAATAGCAAACATTCTTATGGGAATCCTCCACCTAGTAACAATGAGTTCATTAATTATGGATAAAAATAGTTCCTTCATTATGGCAAAGTAAGAGTTTGTAAAAAAATGAGCGGCATGTCTGACACAGTGCAATCGCTTTCTTCAGTTACATTGGTAGTTGTGATGTTTTTCATTGGGTTTTTATGGCAAGTACAGATACGGTAGTCAAAACTCTGCCGTATACCATATTTTTAGGAAAAAAATCGTTGAATTACCGTATAATACGGCCAATGCCGTATCAATAATAATAAACCCAAGATAATAATGATAAATGGTCGTGGTAAGTAACTAATAGGTAGCTTGAAAAACATTAAGTTTAGTCTTTATCTATGACTATGCTTAACAATTTCATATTTTTAAAGCAAATGTTATCTAAGTAGGTCATTTTGGAAGCTAGGTAATTGTTTAGTTACCGTAAAACCGACTAAATAAAATGGATATATTGGATCCTCATCTTAATTTTTTATACTTCTCAACATAATTCATCGGACAAGAACCATTTAACAGTTAAACAAGAACTATTTAACAGTTGACAATTCAAATAAAATTAAGATGAGTATTATTAGCCCACTTAATTTAGTCGGTTATAACGTAGCTACCAAGGTTTCTGCTAGCCGTACTGAGGAGCTAGCACGAACCACTTGATAGCTACGTGATCGTATCGTTTTACGAAAATGTTGTCAAATGGTTTGTGCTAGCCCCTGAGTTTGTTTTAAACGCTATCATACTGGGCTGAGTTGGTTTGCGATGTTGAACTTGAGTGGGGTGGGGGAATCGGAAGGAGAATGGTTTCGTACCTAACAAAAATATTTAGGGCCCGTAAGGCTCAAACTGGACGACCGCTAGTACATACAAACGGCTCGCGCTACTTAATGGAAATGCTCTGCGCGCTCGCCGACGTGCCCGCGCCTGCGCCCGCGGCGTCCAGTTTGCAGCCTAAGATTATGTCTGAGTTCAACCACAATTGAAAACTAACACACTAAAATAATCCTTTAAACTTTTAATCGGACAATCCAAACTTGAAACAAACAATCGTGCAAAACTTCCTTCCAAATAAAACAAACGGTGGAGAAGTACATGTACCCTAACTCATTGAGTAACTTAATTTAAACTAAATATGTTTAACGTACTTAGAAAATATGTCATAATCACTAAAACAGAAAAGTCTACATCTCATAATCATACTTTAAAAAGATTGATCAAACTCACAAGTTCCTGATTAAAAGAATTACATTTTTGACCATAAAACCAAAATATTTCAGGTAAACAAATTGATACACAACAACTGTGGTTATGGTGGTACATCAAGTAGCTCACATACATACATTATGTACCAAAACTTTACCATAGCGAACAAACATTACAATCTAAAATAAAACGCATTCACATTAAATACATAGGTATGTTAATAAGGTTAAAATCAAAAATGCACATAGTAAAAAACCTGAAGTCATAATCACGACAAACATAATGATTGGTGATAAATATCACAATGTTATCTGATTAAAATAGTCTAGCTATGACAATCGAGACAGGCCCTCCAGGGCCGAGGCGGACGGAACCTAGCAATGAGTCCCATTTGAAATCAAGTCAAAATTAAGGTTGTGCTGTCCAAAGTGTACATACGTGATAACTGATTTAGTTTCTGGAAATATTGTCAATCGCCAATAAAGGTTTCTTTTATAATCAAATAGTCATATTATTTAAAATATGTTATCAAAAGGGATGTTAATATTAGCAGAGTTAGATAAATAAGGGTTTTCTGAAATGGCCTGCGTGAGATGGCATCACGGAAGCGTGAGGGCCAATCAACTGTCAGATACATACATTATTTGTATTTTTCGAAAAAAAAATGGTTTATTTATTCTTATAAACATTACTATAGGAATATTGTTTTCTTAGTGCTGTGTATTGCCTATGTGTGCAAATAAAACAGGAAGGTTATGTTTCCTACAGTAGATAAATCCCGATTAAAACAGTGGCTTGTAGCCATTCGCAGTGATAAATTTACTCCAACAATAAAATAGTCTCGTTAATTAATGTATATTAATAAAGTGGGTTTACTATGCTTCATTTATATAGTTTTTTGGGTTTTGTGAGTTGTAGTTGATTATTGCACATTAATCCTTTCTCTAGGTAGAGTTGGGACAGCAACCACAACATTATTATGGACATCTATAGGAGCGGGATTTGCCTTGGTCGGCCTCTTGATGTGCTCTGGCGCGTATCTTCGAAGCCATCGCTCCCAGAAGTGGTCTCCGAGACGTAAGACTTGCACGCGTTTTCTTTATTCAATTTCTCAATCGAGCACACCTGACATTCAATAGACAATTATTTAATCCTCTTTATTCCCAGATTTAAAGTTGAATCTTTACACTTATTAGTCAACATTGCACGTATCCTAGTTTTTAAAATATAAGAAAATAATAATTTCATTAAATAATATCTATTAATAACTTAAACTAACATCAGAAATAATGTATTCATACAAACTATAATTCAATTATATTATTAATTATCCTAAGTTAAAATGCATATTATTTTCTTAATTTAACCGGGCACTCATTTGCCTACACCCCCTCCAGGTCCTGCCAACGTTTTCTATCTTGCGCCAGTCTTGTCCAGGTCCGGCTTGCCACTACCCTAATGTCGTTATCCCAGCGGCCTGCAGTCGATGTAAAATTATTTTAAGACAAAAATTTATAAATAATGATTAGAGCTTGTCGTCATCAAATAACATCAGTTGAGTTCCCAGGTCCATACCTCTCACGGTCTCGGCTTCGGTATGCGTCTTTTTTCACCCTTTATAGAGTCGAAAGCTTTTTTATAGTCGATAAAACATACATAAATTCTCTCATTGTATCCATTATAATGTTCAACAATTTGTGTCAGCGTGAATATATAAACGATCCATTGTTGAGAATTTTGGTATGAAACCAGCTTGTTCTATTGGTTGACTTTCTTCTAAAGTCCCTCTTAGCCTTTCCAATATTGAAAGAGTCTCCTTTTTTGTAGAGTAGCGTTATAACTGATGTTTTCCAGTCTTTTGGGATATCTTACTTTTCAACTATTTTGTTGAAAACATTTCTCAGTATTGATCACAGTGGTTCAGCAATTGCTTTCATTTGTTTGGTTTTTATTTTTTAATTGCGTGTTCAATTTCATTGTTTAGAAAACTAGGTATCTGTAGTCTAACTTGAGACCGGCATTTTGCTGGAAGACTTTCAGAAGAGTCATAAAGATGTTCATTGTATTCAGTAGTTACAGATACGAGAGCTTTTCTGTTTGTTACTGCTTCTCCATTTTTTGATTTAATAGACAATTAACAATATATTTATCCAGCCCTCTTGAGTTCCTTGGGTAAGCCTCTAAGAGGCGGTGACCAGGGTAGTTTCTGGCGATGCACGGGAGTGTGAGCAGAAACGTAGTTTACTGCTGCGGCTTTGATGGCCCGTGGCCAGTTCATTGAATCCGTGGTTGGCCTTCAGGTGTTGGTGGGCGAGGAAAAGGCGGATGATCGGGTGATTGGCAATATTCTTCCCGATGGCTAAGGATTGATTCTTGGATCGAACATCAAGAGACCGTCCTTAAGCCTCACAGGGAGTGCGAATGTGGCATCAGAAGCAGTTACCTGTTTATGAGAAACGATATTAATAAATTGCAATTTGAAATCAGGGTCTAAAGGTTTTTCCAGAAGTGATCTTAATATATTCGCGCCTAATAGCACGAGCAGCTTTAACCAGGTACTGAACGGTTGAAATAAAGCATCTGAAAACATATTATGAAGTTTCGTATTAGTCAAGTGCAAGTTACAAGACAGCTTTAGTATTTCCCGAATGGATGAAATCTGACTATGACTGGCTCAAAGAAATTTTGTTTGACCGTGATAACTAGCCATGTCACTGACATGACTAGTTATCCTTTGCCTTTTGCTTCTGTAAAGGTTTGAACAGTGACACGCTGATGTATAAATATCCCTGGACATTATTCCACACAGCGCCATCTAGCCCCAAAGTAAGCTAATTAAAGCTTGTGTTATGGGATCCTAGACAACGGATAAACATACTTAAATACATTTTCTTTTGTAAATACATACTTATTATACATAGGAGACATCCAGACCAGTACAAACAGACATGTTCATGCACACAAATGTTTGTACTGTGCGGGGATCGAACCCGCGACCTCTGGTGTAGTAGCCAACTTCTTAACCATTACACCAAGTCGGTCGACAACTCAACGACGACGGTTTAATTCAAAGGCACCAGAGGCAAGCCTTTCGACCCTATTGCCACGCGAACCTTGCTAGGCTGGACTTTGCACGATCCTATGTCGAGTAGATAAAAGACAGTAGAGTTTGTTAATCATATTAATCCGTCCGAAAATAAAAGCAAACAAAACAGACCTAAATCCATATAGTGCTAGCGGCACACGCCGAAATTCAGTCATAACCTTCAAGGGCGTTAAAGGTTAAATGAGAATTGATCTTTAGGCCATGCGAATCTATTTGACCCGTAGCACGAAAAACAAAAAAAAGGGGAGGAAATATGGCGTCATCTTTTTTTGGTAAGCGATATTGCGAATATGGTCTTATTATTAGATCTTGATATTTTGAGAAGATTATGTTATGAGAGTATGATGATGTTTTGCGAATGTGGTCTTTTGAGAATATAATATTCAGCGACGGAGGGATCACTAAAACTAAGAGTATGTGTACTCGGCCTGGGCCTGGTTTTGGATCTTGGATCCTTTTGCTGAAAATTAGGATGTACATTTTCTATATCTTCTGACGACAAATTCCGGATAGGCATGCCAAGAATTTTTAGAAGATAACGGAAGAAACTCACATCTAGAGAATTCAACGAATTCCTAAAGAATAATGGCATCAAGCATCTGTATTCTCCGCCATACCAACCAGCATCTAACGGCCAAATAGAGAGAGCTATACATTTTCAGAAATAAACTTAAGAAATGTGCGAACTTAAGAAGGTGACTCCTGGGCTGAGAAACTACCGAAGGCATTGTATGCACTACGAACTGTTCCTAACAGCTAAACAAATAAAACACCAGCTGAGATGCTGAATGGTCGACGGTAGGACTGCTATTTCTTCACTGCACTCCGATGCTGCTTACGAGCAGCTACAAGAAGCAGCGCAGCATACATCAGCTCGCTCTTTTGCTGTTGACCAGCCAGTGTTAGCCCGTATGTTTGGCCCTGAGGAGAAGTGGCAAAGAGCAACTATAGAGATAATAGAAGGCCCTAGCTCATATATAGTGAAGAAGGAAGATGGAGAGTTACATCGCCGTCACGTCGACCAGTTGTCAAGACGTGCTGCTGGCCAGAATCGCAGTAGCCCTCCCTCAAGTACGTCGGATTTTAGATCGTCATCTCCGGAAGTGCCTATTATTATACCACCACCTGAACAGTTGCCTGATATAATTGGTATAACCAATAATTAAAAAACATTGTTAGCTTGATTTCTTATTGTTAATGAGCTACTGTTATAAAGGGAAGGTGTTTATGTATTCAGTTAGGTTGATTTAGACTTCTATAAAAATCAATGTATATGTGGGTACTCAGTTAATAAATCAGTCATGTTTTGATCTGCAATGGTGTTGTATCTTTTATGAGCTATATTTCATTATGATCGAACAGTAAATTCAGTGAAAAATAATAGTAAATGTTAAAAGCGGGCAAAATGGACACAAGCTGTCAAACATTTGACAGAACGAAGTTTGTCTGGGCAGCTTCTTTATTATAAACACTAGTGAAATGAATTGCTATATAAGTAATTGACAAAATTGATTGATAGCGTCAAGCACTATATTGTTCATTTCCATCCGGCATAAGATTCGTGCATGTACAGGTTGCCCCTGTGTGAGAATGTACACACATCAAAAGTGTCTAGGGATCAAGCATTTTTATGCGGATTTCTTGAGATTGAGATGTGGCTTTGTAATAAATTTATGATTTTATAAATTTATATGGATCCTTTTTGGTGCATTTCATAATTTGAAACAGAAACTGTCAATCAAATTCGAGTAAAAGATGAAAATCAGCTGTCTATATTTTCCCTATAGAAACATACAACGCATTGAAGACATTATTAGTTCTACTGTTTCCCTACTACTGATTAAAACCAAGGTTATTATGGAGCGGCGACGTCATTTAAGCAGGGAAGAAATGCTCAGAGCCGTGGGAATGATAGAAGCTGGTTCCCGGCAACGTACTGTGGCTTTAGCTCTGAATACAAGTCAGAGTGTTATCAGTCGACTTTGGACACGTTACCGAAGCACTGGTACCGTGGCTGAGCGCCATGGAGGACGGTTTCGCTGTACCACACGGAGACAAGACCGATACATTCAAATCACAACTCGAAGAGCTCCAACAATAACCGCCATGATGTTAGCCGTGAGGCTTCATCACTCTTCAGGGAACTTAATTAGTGACCAAACAGTCAGAAACCGCTTGCATGAAGTGAACCTTCATTCCCGAAGACCGCTAAGGGTACCACCTATAGCAATGCACAATCGTAGGATTCGATATCAATGGGCTCTTGAACACAGAAATTGGGCAGAAGAACAATGGCGTTTCGTGTGCTTTTCTGATGAGTCTCGTTTTGGTATGAGACCTGATACAAGACGTATACGACACTGGAGAACCCCTGGACGCCAACAGCGATCAAAATCCTGCCAGGCAGTCCATCCTTATAGTGGTGGAACCATCATGGTATGGGCGGGTATTTGGATCGGCGGAAGAACTGAGTTGATTTGGATCAGAGGCAACCTCAACGCTCAAATTTATGCTGAGACGATTGTATCAGACGTCATCGTTCCTCTACAAGTGCAAATCGGTCCCTTATTTCAGTTAATGCATGATAATGCACGACCGCACACCGCAAGAGTTGTAAGACAGACTCTCGCCGCAGCTAACATCAATGTCCTGGCCTGGCCTGCTCAGTCGCCAGACTTGAACCCGATTGAGCATGCAAGGGATATGCTACAGAGAAGAGCTCTGCCGAATATGGAGGGTATCCAGTCGCAAGAAGACCTTTTTTTGTTGTTGCAACGAACATGAGCGGCCATTCCACAGCGTGATTTGGATGAACTCATTTTGAGTATGCCAAACCGATGTTCTTGTGTTGTGAGTGTTCGCGGTAGAAACACGGATTATTATTTGTTTAAGTTACCCAATAAAATTTTAAAGAAAACTGTTATTTCAGTCTTTTTTTCGAACTTTAATGTTAGTGGTTCAAATGTCAAAAATCCCTTTATTAGGAAAATGGCAAATTTCTTTATTAATGCAAAGGTGACTTGGTTTATCGTTACTGTAGACAAACGAAAACACTTTATTTGATGAATCCTTAAAAAAAAATTAATTAATATTAATCAGGAGAAAAGTTATTGCAAATATATATGTTGATCCCTAGACACTTTTGATGTGTGTATTTGTGTGCGTCTTGTTCATGCCAGTGTTAAGTATTTTCATAGCGTGCGTGTGTAGCGACGTCTCCGAAAAATGCATCTGTGTTGACTCTGACGCGCACACGTTACCTCGTCCCCCGCAGAAAATGGCAGACTTTTTGCATATGAATAAGTTCGCGTGACGTAATCCACAACTATATTGTAAATGCCATTGCTCCAACAGACTAGTCGAATTAAGAAAAGAATAAAGCTAAATTATCTTGAACATTAATAGATATTGGCTGTCTTTTCGTGGTTTACGTAGGTTTGGTTAAATATAAAAAAATTAAAGACTAGAACATAGTTTCGAAAATATTGTTTAATGCTAATTTAAACAATATTTAAGATTTCGTAGCCTATCGAGGATATAGAGTTAGAAAGTTATGTTTTAAATTATTCACTAATTTAGAAAATTTACTTACGTTACTTCATGACTGGTTGGCGCCTCCATCTTGGGATGTCTTTTAAGCACCTATCCATTTCATCGAACCAAACCAAGGATGATTCGTAGATAGCGTCTGGGGTAGACCTCTGCAGAATTTTTTCAACTTCTCTATCGTACGCTTCTCGTAAGCTTTTTATCTTCCTTCTCACTTCGAGAACTGACAAAGTCTTCGAAGTAGCCGCTTTGAACTCCGATATCATTGCTCTGTAGGATTTTTCCCTTTGGATCTTTCGGTTGTACATGGGATGAACAGGGTTCCAGAGGGCTTCATTATTTGCATATATTTGAACGAATTTCAACGTTAATTCTCCGTCCCAACGCATTTCTTGATTGTTTTATTTTAATTAGTTTACGAAAAACACAATGTTGGATTTATCGATTTGACAGAAGAATGACAATTTACTTTTTATACGTTTAGGTTGTGCCGTGGTGGCGTGGTCTTTGGCATTTGTGATTCCGTCAGTGGCCGTAGCATATTTAGCCGTGGCAATGTGTTAATATCGTCAAAATCTGGGTTCCCGTATCTAAAAATCTGAATTGCCGTATTTAAGAAATAAAAACGGAATTTTGCCGTAATATTAAAATAAAATACAAAATTTAATTCACAAATATATTTTTTACTCTTCTTTACCTCGCTGTTGGTGGAATACTATCAAATCAACTAGTCTTCATCACAACCTCAATGGTTGTGGTATGGAGAAATGCAATGAAGCATTTCTCACCAACTAATGGCATTTTAGGAAAGAGATAACATGAGAGATTCAGTTTAATCAAATTTCTTAATAGCAAACATTCTTATGGGAATCCTCCACCTAGTAACAATGAGTTCATTGATTATGGATAAAAATAGTTCCTTCATTATGGCAAAGTAAGAGTTTGTAAAAAAATGAGCGGCATGTCTGACACAGTGCAATCGCTTTCTTCAGTTACATTGGTAGTTGTGATGTTTTTCATTGGGTTTTTATGGCAAGTACAGATACGGTAGTCAAAACTCTGCCGTATACCATATTTTTAGGAAAAACATCGTTGAATTACCGTATAATACGGCCAATGCCGTATCAATAATAATAAACCCAAGATAATAATGATAAATGGTCGTGGTAAGTAACTAATAGGTAGCTTGAAAAACATTAAGTTTAGTCTTTATCTATGACTATGCTTAACAATTTCATATTTTTAAAGCAAATGTTATCTAAGTAGGTCATTTTGGAAGCTAGGTAATTGTTTAGTTACCGTAAAACCGACTAAATAAAATGGATATATTGGATCCTCATCTTAATTTTTTATACTTCTCAACATAATTCATCGGACAAGAACCATTTAACAGTTAAACAAGAACTATTTAACAGTTGACAATTCAAATAAAATTAAGATGAGTATTATTAGCCCACTTAATTTAGTCGGTTATAACGTAGCTACCAAGGTTTCTGCTAGCCGTACTGAGGAGCTAGCACGAACCACTTGATAGCTACGTGATCGTATCGTTTTACGAAAATGTTGTCAAATGGTTTGTGCTAGCCCCTGAGTTTGTTTTAAACGCTATCATACTGGGCTGAGTTGGTTTGCGATGTTGAACTTGAGTGGGGTGGGGGAATCGGAAGGAGAATGGTTTCGTACCTAACAAAAATATTTAGGGCCCGTAAGGCTCAAACTGGACGACCGCTAGTACATACAAACGGCTCGCGCTACTTAATGGAAATGCTCTGCGCGCTCGCCGACGTGCCCGCGCCTGCGCCCGCGGCGTCCAGTTTGCAGCCTAAGATTATGTCTGAGTTCAACCACAATTGAAAACTAACACACTAAAATAATCCTTTAAACTTTTAATCGGACAATCCAAACTTGAAACAAACAATCGTGCAAAACTTCCTTCCAAATAAAACAAACGGTGGAGAAGTACATGTACCCTAACTCATTGAGTAACTTAATTTAAACTAAATATGTTTAACGTACTTAGAAAATATGTCATAATCACTAAAACAGAAAAGTCTACATCTCATAATCATACTTTAAAAAGATTGATCAAACTCACAAGTTCCTGATTAAAAGAATTACATTTTTGACCATAAAACCAAAATATTTCAGGTAAACAAATTGATACACAACAACTGTGGTTATGGTGGCGAGATGTTATTAAGCCAGAAACATCAAGTAGCTCACATACATACATTATGTACCAAAACTTTACCATAGCGAACAAACATTACAATCTAAAATAAAACGCATTCACATTAAATACATAGGTATGTTAATAAGGTTAAAATCAAAAATGCACATAGTAAAAAACCTGAAGTCATAATCACGACAAACATAATGATTGGTGATAAATATCACAATGTTATCTGATTAAAATAGTCTAGCTATGACAATCGAGACAGGCCCTCCAGGGCCGAGGCGGACGGAACCTAGCAATGAGTCCCATTTGAAATCAAGTCAAAATTAAGGTTGTGCTGTCCAAAGTGTACATACGTGATAACTGATTTAGTTTCTGGAAATATTGTCAATCGCCAATAAAGATTTCTTTTATAATCAAATAGTCATATTATTTAAAATATGTTATCAAAAGGGATGTTAATATTAGCAGAGTTAGATAAATAAGGGTTTTCTGAAATGGCCTGCGTGAGATGGCATCACGGAAGCGTGAGGGCCAATCAACTGTCAGATACATACATTATTTGTATTTTTCGAAAAAAAAATGGTTTATTTATTCTTATAAACATTACTATAGGAATATTGTTTTCTTAGTGCTGTGTATTGCCTATGTGTGCAAATAAAACAGGAAGGTTATGTTTCCTACAGTAGATAAATCCCGATTAAAACAGTGGCTTGTAGCCATTCGCAGTGATAAATTTACTCCAACAATAAAATAGTCTCGTTAATTAATGTATATTAATAAAGGGTTTACTATGCTTCATTTATATAGTTTTTTGGGTTTTGTGAGTTGTAGTTGATTATTGCACATTAATCCTTTCTCTAGGTAGAGTTGGGACAGCAACCACAACATTATTATGGACATCTATAGGAGCGGGATTTGCCTTGGTCGGCCTCTTGATGTGCTCTGGCGCGTATCTTCGAAGCCATCGCTCCCAGAAGTGGTCTCCGAGACGTAAGACTTGCACGCGTTTTCTTTATTCAATTTCTTAATCGAGCACACCTGACATTCAATAGACAATTATTTAATCCTCTTTATTCCCAGATTTAAAGTTGAATCTTTACACTTATTAGTCAACATTGCACGTATCCTAGTTTTTAAAATATAAGAAAATAATAATTTCATTAAATAATATCTATTAATAACTTAAACTAACATCAGAAATAATGTATTCATACAAACTATAATTCAATTATATTATTAATTATCCTAAGTTAAAATGCATATTATTTTCTTAATTTAACCGGGCACTCATTTGCCTACACCCCCTCCAGGTCCTGCCAACGTTTTCTATCTTGCGCCAGTCTTGTCCAGGTCCGGCTTGCCACTACCCTAATGTCGTTATCCCAGCGGCCTGCAGTCGATGTAAAATTATTTTAAGACAAAAATTTATAAATAATGATTAGAGCTTGTCGTCATCAAATAACATCAGTTGAGTTCCCAGGTCCATACCTCTCACGGTCTCGGCTTCGGTATGCGTCTTTTTTCACCCTTTATAGAGTCGAAAGCTTTTTTATAGTCGATAAAACATACATAAATTCTCTCATTGTATCCATTATAATGTTCAACAATTTGTGTCAGCGTGAATATATAAACGATCCATTGTTGAGAATTTTGGTATGAAACCAGCTTGTTCTATTGGTTGACTTTCTTCTAAAGTCCCTCTTAGCCTTTCCAATATTGAAAGAGTCTCCTTTTTTGTAGAGTAGCGTTATAACTGATGTTTTCCAGTCTTTTGGGATATCTTACTTTTCAACTATTTTGTTGAAAACATTTCTCAGTATTGATCACAGTGGTTCAGCAATTGCTTTCATTTGTTTGGTTTTTATTTTTTAATTGCGTGTTCAATTTCATTGTTTAGAAAACTAGGTATCTGTAGTCTAACTTGAGACCGGCATTTTGCTGGAAGACTTTCAGAAGAGTCATAAAGATGTTCATTGTATTCAGTAGTTACAGATACGAGAGCTTTTCTGTTTGTTACTGCTTCTCCATTTTTTGATTTAATAGACAATTAACAATATATTTATCCAGCCCTCTTGAGTTCCTTGGGTAAGCCTCTAAGAGGCGGTGACCAGGGTAGTTTCTGGCGATGCACGGGAGTGTGAGCAGAAACGTAGTTTACTGCTGCGGCTTTGATGGCCCGTGGCCAGTTCATTGAATCCGTGGTTGGCCTTCAGGTGTTGGTGGGCGAGGAAAAGGCGGATGATCGGGTGATTGGCAATATTCTTCCCGATGGCTAAGGATTGATTCTTGGATCGAACATCAAGAGACCGTCCTTAAGCCTCACAGGGAGTGCGAATGTGGCATCAGAAGCAGTTACCTGTTTATGAGAAACGATATTAATAAATTGCAATTTGAAATCAGGGTCTAAAGGTTTTTCCAGGAGTGATCTTAATATATTCGCGCCTAATAGCACGAGCAGCTTTAACCAGGTACTGAACGGTTGAAATAAAGCATCTGAAAACATATTATGAAGTTTCGTATTAGTCAGGTGCAAGTTACAAGACAGCTTTAGTATTTCCCGAATGGATGAAATCTGACTATGACTGGCTCAAAGAAATTTTGTTTGACCGTGATAACTAGCCATGTCACTGACATGACTAGTTATCCTTTGCCTTTTGCTTCTGTAAAGGTTTGAACAGTGACACGCTGATGTATAAATATCCCTGGACATTATTCCACACAGCGCCATCTAGCCCCAAAGTAAGCTAATTAAAGCTTGTGTTATGGGATACTAGACAACGGATAAACATACTTAAATACATTTTCTTTTGTAAATACATACTTATTATACATAGGAGACACCCAGACCAGTACAAACAGACATGTTCATGCACACAAATGTTTGTACTGTGCGGGGATCGAACCCGCGACCTCTGGTGTAGTAGCCAACTTCTTAACCATTACACCAAGTCGGTCGACAACTCAACGACGACGGTTTAATTCAAAGGCACCAGAGGCAAGCCTTTCGACCCTATTGCCACGCGAACCTTGCTAGGCTGGACTTTGCACGATCCTATGTCGAGTAGATAAAAGACAGTAGGTTTGTTAATCATATTAATCCGTCCGAAAATAAAAGCAAACAAAACAGACTTAAATCCATAAAGTGCTAGCGGCACACGCCGAAATTCAGTCATAACCTTCAAGGGTGTTAAAGGTTAAATTAAAATTGATCTTTAGGCCATGCGAATCAATTTGACCCGTAGCACGAAAAACAAAAAAAAGGGGAGGAAATATGGCGTCATCTTTTTTTGGTAAGCGATATTGCGAATATGGTCTTATTATTAGATCTTGATATTTTGAGAAGATTATGTTAAGAGAGTATGATGTTTTGCGAATGTGGTCTTTTGAGAATATAATATTCAGCGACGAAGGGATCACTAAAACTAGAGTATGTGTACTCGGCCTTGGCCTGGTTTTTGATCTTGGATCCTTTTGCTGAAAATTAGGATGTACATTTTCTATATCTTCTGACGACAAATTCCGGATAGGCATGCCACGTTTGTATCTACTATACTATATATTCATATAACATTTTACCAGAAATGCCTCCATATTAGTGGTCCAGAAGCTGTCATCTTTTTTATTCTTTATGTGTGTAAACGTTCTTTTTCTCCAACCGAAATACCTAATGGGCATGTTTACCGGCCTGTCACATGGCTATGCATTTGGTAGAACCAAATTTTTTTTTTATTTGAAAATGAAAAAAAAAAATGAAAAAATATTTATTTCGGTAACAAAATTTTTTACTTAAGTTTTAGTGGATGGTGTCTCTATTTAAGCTGAAAAGCCTGTGTTTAGAGACCCCGCTCTTCCATATTCTATTAAGATTTAAGTTTAAATTTAGTTGAGAAGCAGTTCACATACGTAGGTAGGTAAAATATTTACATTATTTAAACTAGAGAGGCGACTGTGTGTGTGTGTGTGTGTGTGCGCGCGCGCGCGTGTGGGTGTGTATGTGTGCGTGTGTGTGCCTGTGTATGCGCGTGTGCTCGTGTGTGGGGGGATGTGTTGGGGCTGGTGTGTGCATGTGTATGAGCTACATGTTGCGGTTTAAAATAGATTCTATTTCATCGTATGTTTTTAACTGAAGCCATTCTTCTAATAGTTTTTTTGCTGTCCCTTGGTTCGTGCTATATATATTTAACTCCTTATTAATTTTATGAAATAGATAAGTGGAACGTAAATTAAATTGTCGACCGGCAAACGTTGTTTTAAAAGATTTTGAGCTGGCTACATTTTTTCTCCGCCTCGTCAAGAGGTGCGGAAAGTAAGGTAGGGATTTATGTTTTTTTAGTGTAGCCAAAATTATATACAATTTCCTGACTGAAAGCAAACCACTGATGCTATACAAGCTGTCTGTAGGAAATCGTCTTTTTTTGAAATACATGACCTTTATTAGTGATCGTTGTGCTCTTTCTAAATTTATGAAGTGTGATTTTGCAGCACCTCCCCAAACAGGAATGCAGTAGGTGATAATTGATTGCGCAAGAGAGATGTATATTTGGTTGAGGAGGTGTTTGGGAGAGTCTTTATTTTCAAAGTTCTCCGGTATTACATATCTAAGGGTTTTGAAGATCCAGATGAATTTTCTAGTCCTACCTATAACATGATCCACATGAGCGTACCACGATAACCTTTGGTCCACAATAACACCAAGATATCTCGTTTGTGGGACCTTTTCTATGGTTTGACATTTGCACATATTCCCACCGGCATCTTCAGCACATAAATGTATTTTTAGGCAAAAATCCTTCCCCGGCTGCGAATTATTATTGATACTGAAGCAAATATAATTTGTTTTAGAGGCATTCAGAGTAAGGAGATTATGTCGCAACCAGAGAGCGACTCGAGCCAGTGCGATTTCTGCATTAGACCTAACCGCATCCCAGGTTTCGCCAGCGATCAACAATGCTGTGTCATCGGCATAAGACAGCACTTTGGCGTTAGGGATACTCATACCACACAGATCGTTTATGTAAACGAGGAATAAAGTAGGTCCTAAGACACTACCTTGTGGCACGCCACATGTCACATCCGCATCCCCACTCATGTAGCCTGGGAGTTTAACTCTTTGCTTTCTTCCAGTTAAGTAGCTTTCAAACAAAGCGAGCTGCGTCCCTCTTATTCCGATGCGTTCCAACTTGTGTATAAGGATGGGGAGGGAGACAGTATCGAAGGCTTTTTTTAAGTCTAAAAATACCGACAAACATTTTTTGCCACTGTCAAGCTGCTCAGTTACAAACGAGCTTAACTCAACAATGGCATCCTCCGTCGATTTCCCCTGTCTAAAACCAAACTGTGTAGACGATATTAGATTAAATTTGTTGAGATAATTAGTCAGTCTAATGTTAAGCAGCTTTTCCAGAACTTTTGATATAGCAGGAAGAACAGATATCGGCCTATAATTACTGATGTCGTCTACATCCCCACTCTTATACACAGGTGTAATGATTGATTGTTTAAGAGGTGAGGGAAACACTCCTTTTTAAAACATAAATTAGCTAGATGAGTGATAATGGGAGCAACGTCATCGATAGCAAATTTCAAAAAATCATTAGATATGTCATCCCATCCTGGAGCGCTACTTGGTTTAAGGTTCAATATAATATTTTTTACTTCATCAATGTACGTAGGGAGCAGGGCGAAAGAATGTATCGGGCAATGACTATCTGGCATCGGTGTGATATTTTTATTTTGATCAGGGTGAATTCGTTTGGCAAGTTGAGCACCTATATTTGCAAAATAGTTGTTAATGTAGTTTGCAGATTCAGTAGGTGAAGATTTTATGTTGAGTAACTCGGTGTTAGTGTGCTGCGCTTTGTTAGAGTAAGTAATGTTTTTAATATTTTTCCACAGAAGTTTATTATTTTTAACTGATTTTAGAATGTTATCTCTATCATATAATCTTTTTAGTTTTTTAATTAAATTGTTGCAGTAATTTCTGTATCGTCGGTATGTGATTCGGAGAATATCATTATGAGGGTCATTACGAAGATTTTTTTGAAGTGCATTTCTATGTCTTATACAACGTAAGATTCCGGGTGTGATCCATGGTTGTATTATTATTTTACTACATGGAATATAAGTCATCGAAGAATTCAATTTGACACTTTCTATTATTTTATCTATGAGGTTCTTAGTCACAGCCGTAGGATCACTGCAAAATAATAAGTTTGGTAAGTTTTTATTCTTTAAATAGTTTAAAGCAGCTTCAAAATTAATTGTGGTTTTTGTTTTATTCTCTTTCGTGTATTTTTTTATTTTAGAGATTGATAAAAATGTTGTGAAGTGATCCGACACAGTTGTGTGCATAACTGCAATTGATGCTTCGTACTTGATTTTATTTATCTTTAACATAATATGATCTAGGCAGTTATTCAATCTTGTAGGTAAGATATGTCCGGCTAGTATACCATGGTTAGCCAGCATATCCAAGTAACACATTCTATTTTTATATTCGTGTGTCGGTTCCGGTGTTTTAGGACGAATATTTATATTAATATCTCCTGCTATTATGATACTACTATGTGGTGTAAGAGTCTCTAAATGAGAGCTTAGAGAATCAGTAAAATTTTCTGCGTTAATGTTCGATGGAGATCGATAAATACACAATATTTAATACGTCTACCTGCAAGCATGATGCTTGTTGCAGTTTTACTTCTTTCACCTTATGCTTAAGAGATTTTTTAACATAAACAGCAACGCCATCATTTTGGTTTAGTTGTATAGTGGAACAATAGGCTAAATAGTTTTGTAATTGTGGAAGTGGTTTATTAGGATTTAGCCTACACTCCGTAAATGTGATGACATCCGTTTCAAATGAAAGAGTTGATAGAGTAACAGAAAAATCTTCAAAATTTCGGTATATACTAACAATATTTTGTGATATTAGAGTAAAGTCATTTTTCTTAATATATATGTGCTTTTCAAGATTATTATCGTCACATTCTAAAGAATTTGCTATTTCAATTTTGTCTATCTCTTGCAGTGTCTGTAATGTATCAGCCATTATTTAATAAATTTGAGAGTGTGGTACTAAATTTGCAGGGGATATTTGAGGAGAAAACTACACTGGGGTATTCTAGGTACAAGTTAGAAAAAGCGGATTGCAGCACACAATGTGAAATGTATGTAAAGCGGATGTGAAATGTATGCACAGTGTGTAAAGCGGCTTGGAGAACGCGGTGTGAAATGTATGGGAGAAAATAGTGTGAAGTGTGTGTGTGTATTTTTTGTGTAATGTATGAGTAAGTTCTGAATGAATGTATTACAAAGATACATAGGCTTATTATAAAACTAGAGCTGAATTGGCCTAAAAAGGAACCATAATAACAAATCAGTATAGCTAAAGCATTAAGGCAATTTAAGTAGCAAGCAAGTGCTAGTCAATCTTGACATAGGAGAGAGTGTACCTGTTCCTCATTTCTTATCATGATAATCGGCGACTGCTCATCTTTTCTGATGTAGACCTTGCCATAAGCGGTCCAGCAGAACTTATATTTTTTGGATTTTTTTAGGTCACGAGATAAATAGTGCAGGCGAGCACTATTTGCTGTAAGATGCTCTGACAGGAAAATAGGATCCTCTTCATTGGACTTCATTCCAACGTGTTTAGCTCGAAGTTTTTCATGATGTCTAGTGTTAAACATCTTTGCCCTCTTGAGAAGATCCGTCTTCAATAATGTAGAATTTGTCTCCACTATTATAGGCCCGTTTGTATGTTCTGAGTTCTTACTTCGAATTCTATAAATGTATTTAATATCAGACGGTGTCATTTTACAATCGAGGTTGTTAGAGAGGCAGACGACCATCTCAACTAACTCCTTTTTGGTCTCGTTTAGTATCCTTGAAACGTTTTTTATTACAAAGTCTGCTTTACGATGGGCAATTTGTCCTTCCTCCAACTTACTTTCGAGCAGCCGAATGTATTCTCTATCCTCTTTTATCTGACACTCCAAATGACTTATTTTGCATCTGAACTCTTCATTCTGTACACTCAAATAGGTAACAGCACTCTCGATGTTTTGATTAGATTCTTTAATACTTATCAAAGTAGCATTGACCTCTGCTAGCTGTTGTCCATGAGTAGTAGTTAAATATGATATCATTTTTCTTACCTCATCCTTAAAGTCATTGAGTTGGTCACCAATAGATGTGTTTACTGGTACATTAGCCCTTGTCCTAGCAGTCACGAAATCCTGCGGCGGCGATGTATTGCTATCCTCCGAGAAACAAATCGACATTTCCGGGTCTGAAGGGCATTCCTTGACCGTGTTATTCATATTGCCAATTTCTCGCTACCAGGAAAGTATAACTCGAAGGATGCGCGACAGTAACAGCGGGGGTTAGAGTAACTGACGTACGTACGCGATGTGATATGATCAGCGTAGCTTGCGAACTGTTGCTGTCGCAGTGGCGTTGTCTCGTTCTTTCGCGAATTGCAGTGACGTATGCGCAGAGTGGCTCGCGGGAAGCTGGCTATCTACGTAGTGTTGTCTCGTTCTCACACCGACCAACTATCACACGCGTGTTATGGGCGCCTGGTACACGGCGAGAATTTTCGTACTAATAATTGAATTTTAAATAGATTTAGAAAATATTTTAATTAATTTTTTTGCAAGGAGGAGACGTCTTTACGCTTTCGCGGTCCGGGGGGAAGAGGATTTATTTACAGTGTGTGACTATGGTTATTCATTTCGTCAGGTGTTGCTCCATCAAATGTATGAATGGGATCGATAAATAATCCACAGAGTAAAATTTCAATATTTTCCTGCCGTTGTGATTGGACCAATGTCTGTTTTTCATTTTTAATCCCATGAGCGATTGAGGGTACATATGCCAATTTTTTGAAACAATGTATTTTTCACTGAATTTGCTGTATTTGACGTTGGTTTCCTTTTACAGATTATTCCAAAATTGGATGCTGTGATTATTTTTCTTCTCATTTCCAACCATTCACTGCTGTCCCTTTGTAATACTGTCGCTCTTTCAATGGCTGTTTTGTCTGATGTAATCAATATTGAATTATTCAAAAACTCATTTTGTACCAGTTGCCAGATATGCATGCAGTTTCTTTACATTTGTTATAAATTTCATCATGTAATTTACTGTAATAGTTTGATTAAAATATATAAATATCCATAGAACACAATTTTTCGAACTGTGAGTATCCACTACCGGATGCTACAATTCCAATGGTTGCTGCTAAATTTAGGTTAAGTTTTTGTGTATTGTTTGTGTTTCCAGAACAGATTTGAACAGATTTGTTTGCACATATTACACTGAAATTTTAATTTTGAAATTAGTACTACTCTTTTTTCTGAAAATTAAACCTATGGCATATCTGAGTCCACACTTTCATAGTTTCAATCATATTTTCGGGGCGTAGTCCTTTGACAATATGTAACAAAAGAGGTACAATGTGTAACAAAAGAGGGTAAGATTAAGTTGTCTGGTTCACTTGCACTCGAGAGAGGTGTGGTACAGGGGTCAATTCTGGGTCCAACGCTTATTGCATTGTACATTGCAAACATTGTTAATGTAATTAAGAACTCAAAATTACATCTTTATGCGGATGACTGCCAGCTTTATGTTCACACCTCACCTCTAACTGATGAAATTAACTCTGATGTCTTTGGACTGAATAAAGACTTAGATGCGATTGCGGATTGGTCCAATTATTTTTATCTGCTAATTTTAACAGCTGAATTTAAGTAGGAGTCTCAAGATAACCTGTGAAAAAGAGGTGCCCATTAAGTTAACACAAAAAATACTCTTACATTAGTGGTCAGGTTACTAATATATTTGTATTTTGATCATCATAACAAACATTAGAGCTTTTGCTTTTCGTATTTCAGATACATTGTGTTTGTTGCTTAGCGCCATATACTCCCAGATCATCACATTATCAACTCTAGGTAAGTAGCGAGAGTCAGCTCTAACAAAGCTACTCGTATTTTCTTCTTCTTCTTTCGTGTCGACAGCAACATTAAATTTCATTTGACCAGTATTCTGCCACCTTTATTGCCTCAGCATTAGCACATATAAGGTCATGCAGCTGTTCGGACACGAGAGGCATGACAGAAGGTGATCCATAGTCTGCGGGGATGCACCGCATTCGCACACATTCTTTGCACCCTCGATGTATCCCCACCTGAAAAGGTTGTCCTTGCAGCGACCGACCCGTGTCCGTAGTCTGTTCAAGGTTTTCCAGGTCGGTCGCGTCTAATCATGGCCAGGCGGTACACATTCCAAAGGTGCAACAAACGTAGCACCAGGTTGCGTTACACGCCACAAACCGATTCTGGCTTGCGATGGGGTGCCAGATAAAGGGCGGACAGACTTCATAAAACTCCGTCGACTTTTCAGTATTTGCGGCACGACAGTGATGCCGAACATGGGGTGACAAGGGTCTTGTTCCACTTTGGATCTTTCCATGGAGTTAGCAACTGTTCTGCGAACTTGTGGTGGCGCAATTCCGGCCAACAGATACAGCATGTTAACTGGGGTCGGCTTTAGGCAGCCCGTAATAATCCGGCAGGATTCATTAAGTGCTGTATCCACTTTTTTTGCGTGCGCCGTGTGACTCCAGATGGGGCATGCATATTTGCCAGCCAAGTACTAGCACTCTGCTACTTGGCTGGCGAATATGCATGCCCCGTCTGGATCCGTAGAACTTCAGTGGACACTCCCCGTGTTGTAGACGTGAGTTTCCGAAGGAGACTGTTGCGGGCACCTACTTTCTGCTTGATGTTTATACAGTTGGCTTTGTATGTTCAGGACCTATCTAATATAACACCCAGATACCTGGGGTTTGAGCAATGTTTGATCGACTCCCCACGCAGTGTTAGGTTGAGGGTCCGGTTTGCCTGATGGTTTCGCAAGTAAAAGGCACATGACTGTGTTTTGGCAGGATTGGGTCTTAACGCGTTACTGCTTTAGTACTCGCTAAAGTCCCGCAGGGCCACCATCAGGTCCTCCTAGACCTGCTCAAAGGAAGACGACTGTGAGGCCAGGCCCAGGTCGTCGGCGTATAGAAACCGTGCAGTATTTGGGGGAGATGGCTAATCATTGGTGTAAATATTAAACAGCATGAGGGCAAGAACGCTACCCTGAGGTAGGCCATTTTTTTGCGATCGCCATCTTCTTTTTTCGAATGACAGATGTACTTGGAAGCGACGATTGGTTAGTAACTCCCTTAACACTCTTACAAAGTTTTGGTCCTCAGTTACAACTCCCACTTTCTCAAGCAACCTTTTTATGTTAACAGTATCATAGGCCGCCGACAGAACCACAAACACAGTAACCTGGTCAGATTCAAACCCGTCCTTGATGAGCTGAGTGAGCCTCAAAGTCTGGTTACAGCAGGACTTTTCAGGCCTGAATCCTGCCTGATCAGGTATCAGCTTCGGATCAACAAGATGTGTAAGGCGGTTAAGAAGCATGCGCTCAAACAGTTTGAAACTGTGTCACAAAAGAGAGATTAGTCTATAGCTCTTAGGGTCCTCTGCTGGCTTCCCAGGTTTAAACAAGGCTATAACTTTCGACTTTTGCCAAATGCGTGGAATTTTCACTTGCTCAAAGCAGCTATTAAAGAGCTGAATCAACCACGAAATAGCGACAGACCCGAGATGTTTGATCTGTTCCACGGAGACGTCTCCGTGGATAACGTTATCCACTCCCGAAGCTTTTCCATTTTTGAGAGCTTTGATAGCTTCTAGAATTTCGGGCAGGTCAAACGGACGGCTTGTAGTCGCGTTATTGGCCATCAAGTGTTTTTTGCCTTTAACTGTTTTAAGCCTCTCGGTTGGTTTCCCATCAACCAGCAATTGATGTGCTATCTGGTTGACTGTGACCTGGCTTGTTGCTTATACAGGTGGAGGCTCACCAGTGAGTTGACTAATGGTTGTCCAAGCTTTTTTGCTGTTATGCGTCATGTTGATGCTAGCCATCCACTTTTCGCGGCGCCTTTCACCGATTTGAGAAAGGAGAACCTCGCCCAACTCTATTGTATGATCCGAAAAAGGATCCCTATCAAACGCTTCTTCGTAACATTCTCATAACTCTGCTGACTCTCGTGAAAGACCCGGAATGTATGTTGTTCGACAGCCCCTAGGTATACTTCCACGAGAAACGGCAGCAACAATATTGACAAACGAGTCGTAGCTTTCAGGTACTGGAGGCACGTTCCGAATCTCTATGTCTATGCATTTAGAATATTGCACCCAGTCAGCTTTTTTGTAGTTAAAACGACGTCTGAAAGGTACCTGAGCTAGATTTATTGCAGGTTGGATTGAACATAGAATCGGGCGATGTTGGGTTCTCGGTATAGGGGAGCCTACAGATTTCACGGATTGAGAGCTGATGTTAGAGCTGGTGAAAATAAGGTCAGGGTTATATCCGCGCTACCAACGGCAGCTGTAGAAAGAAGTTGGGAGCTTTACATTAAGAATTAAAGTAAGGTCGAGTGCATCTGCACAGCCCTCGACGGCGTGGCCGTCTGAATCTGTGTTTTTGTAACCCCAATTCATACTATGACTATTAAAGTCACCTACAACAATTTTTGGTTGTTGGTTATCAAAATTATTGCGCTTCGAGAACGTAAAAGTTTATCCCGGAGGCTTGTATACAGATGTTACTGTACAGTTTTCGACTTCTACTGTAATAACCTCGACAGAATTCTGGAAAGTCGAGTCACATGACACTATCAAAATATCTGGCGAAACAAAAACAACACTGCCGTTTTTCGGATGAGGAATTTCTGCCACAAGTTTAAAGCCAGGGATAAAGGGTCTGCACTGGCCGCAGCACTGGTCACCACTGCAATGTCATATGTGTTTCCTGGACACATATGACATTGCAGCGCTCTGATACAAAGTTCTGATAAGATCTCAGATTTATTACGTGAAAAACCTTCAATGTTAATGGATGATACCTTAAGAGCCGGTCGTAGGGCTGACTTTTGAAGGCGGACTGGGCCGTTTAGGTCTTAAGTGTTGGGGTGGTCCTGATAAGGACCCCTGATTTAGCCCTGAAAAGGACTGTTGGTTTGGCCCTGAGAAGGGCCGTTGGTCCGGGATTTGTGTTGCCATCGTGGTGAAAGGAGCAGCCAATCTGCGTTACCGACTCGCTGTCCTTGCAGATTGCCCAGGGTGCACCGGGCGTATGGGAACTATTAATACGCCACTCGTGGAGGCTCCTTTCATGCACCCCTTGCCACTCTCGTATTTTGTTTACTTGCCAACACTTTCGTAACAGTCACGTGCAGGCTGTCAAGTTCAGAATCCAGGGGAATCCATAGGGTCAATGTGAAGGCAGGCAATCAATAATCCAAAGGCAGCAGGGTCGTTTAAAGATGGTGAAATCAAATGAACGCAAACAAACAATAACGTCGAACGAAACTCGTGTTAATATGACAAGTCAACTGTCAATTTACGTTTGGTTTCAGTGTTGCCATTGTAAAAATAAAAAGGCGAAAAGGTGTGACGTCATAAAGGTCAAACAAAGGACGTAGCTTTTTGCTCAAATATCTCAAAAAATATGAAACAAAATCAAAATCTGATTACTGAAAACTGTTCAGTAATGCTATTCCTCGAAATGGTTTGGAATTGTTTTTTTTTCCAAAATTGGGCATCGCCCATTGTTTGTCCATGAACACGAGTACAAGTAACGCATTGCTTAACGACACGTCTGGCAAGTTTACGTCCATTGATAGGCCACACAGTCTCCCGGATAGTAGACAGCAGTAACTGTGGGCCTGCATGCAAGTTCGTCAAATGTACATGTTGTACAAGAATCTAGTAAAATAGGGTGGCGTTTATCATATGCATAATTAGAGGTACCTATCAGTAGGGGGATTGGGTTCTCTGACTCACGGTGTTTCAACTCAACTCAACATAATCGAAGTTTTAGTTTTCAGTCTAGGGTGAATCGTTCAACTATAAAGCGGGCTTAAGAGGTGCCTCGCGGCGCCTCTTAAGCGCGCACCTGGTTGACTGATTCACTCGACTGAAAACTAAAAATTCGATTATGTTGAACGACCGTAAATCAGAGAACCCAATCCCCCTATTTCCCGCTCACAAACTAGTGAATCTTTAACACTTATGAAGATGAGTTTAATCAAGTAAATTTTAATTAGTTTCAAAAATACTAAAACAAATACTAACACATCTGAAGTTATTAAAATGAACCTAAAACTAAAAACCTTAAAAAATATAATTTAATAACTAAAATATATTATTAAAAGAAGTCCCTTTAGGCAAGGTTCCGAAGATACTGGCAGCGTTCCCTCTTTGAATAGCTAGACTAATTCTTTGTCCGAGGTAGCTGCCAGCTCTTCGGTCTCCTGTGATGTCGACTAACCTTTTTGCTATTTCCTTAAAAAGCCTTATAGCACTAGGACCCCACGGACCAAGGGTCTCGACACCGAATGGAACAAAATCATATTCCGAGCCTAGACCCCTGTATTCGCATGCTTTACCTTTTTCAGCCACTTCACAAGCCGCACCAGCTCTATTGTTGGTTCCATGTAGATGGGAAGGGGCCAGCGTGTCTGAACAGGTTGCATCCCATACCAGCACCCGGCCCATCTTCCATGGAATCAAACTCATACCGTCCGATCTCTTGCCATCGTCTCTTGCAATACCAGTCGGCTCAAGTAGACTTGGCACGTTGACGGTGGCAAGGGACCGGCGTATGATATCGTTAAGTGCGGCATGTCTTGAGAAGCGGCCTGCACTTTTTTGGCATGACAGTCCGTGATGTCCTAGCTTGTCGACATCACTGCCACAGAAACATTTATGAGGAACGCAGACCGGAACCCCAAGCCGTAGACAAGTTGCGATTCGGAGTATGTCAGGCTCAAGAAATGTTCCTGTATTTGACGAAGGGTCCTCGTGAAGCCAGTAGCCGGCCTCATGCGCACCCAAGGCCAAAAGCCTAGCACGCGCCGAACCTGTACTACAGCTCAAAAGATTGTCATAAGACAATTTGCAGTAAATGTCGTCCCAGCTCCTCTGAAAATTTGGAGTAACTAGACAATTTTGACTTGGGTATGCAATTACGAAAGCGTTTCTAGCTTCTTTCAAGCCAGCAATCTCAAAGTTTGAAGCGGATGCCCTTAAAATTTTCCTTATGAGATTTGCTGAACTATGGACAGAAGATAGGAACGCTGGTAAAGCGACACTGAAATTTTAACGATTAATATTTGGAGCTAAAATATTAAATTTTTGTTTTACGTCATTTAAATTTAAGACGCAGTTATTTATAAAAAGTTCGCATTTGCTAAAATTAAGCTCCAAACCAATGGCTTCAAATTTATTTTTGATTAAAAAAAGATCCGAAAATACAGTATCCACATCACCACCTAGGATTCCGTCGTCCAAATACCAAACGTTGAATTTAGAAATTAAATTTTATTTATCGGATTTATAGCCAAACTAAAAATTGCAGGCCCAAGGGGATCACCCTGTTGACAACCTACTTCCGAGGACAGTTCATTAGAACGATATAACAGTTTTGTTGGGTCAGCGTAACTGAGCAGAAGATAATTGTATATTTCCGGTATATGTTGTTTTATTTCCGTCAACAGGGTATCCCTATTTACCGAATTGAAAGCATTTTTGACATCAATTTTGAGCAACACGTCAGGCTGTCCGTAAGTTAGGAAAGAGCGTAGGGCATGGACGGCTGCCACCCTCCTTTTACACCGAAGCCTAACTGTACGGGTTCAAATTCCAAATTTAATTTTGGTAAAATATGTCGAACAGCAATTTTGGAGGCCAGACGTCGTAGTGTTGATCCAACAGCAATTGGTCTCACCCCTCCGTCCTTTTTGGTGAGGGCAATGAGGTTCGCGCCGAAAAGAATGGGAATAACTTCTGGATTGACATTACCGGAATACATAAAGTTGATTAATTTAGTGATCGAATTTACAAGTTGCTCGCCTGCATCACCCACAGAATGCGATGTTAAGTCTTTCAAATGTTGGGGTGAGATTCCATCCAAACCTGCAGCCGAACCTTGTTTAAAAGATAAAATGGCATCCTTAACATCTTTGTTTTGAATTTGAAGGCATGCTTGCCCTGCTGTTGGTGGGTCGAGAAAATAAGGGTTTACTGGAGCTGTAGGATGTTTTGTCCGTAAGGCCTGAAGGGTGTCAGGGGTATCTGGTGATAGCACGTCGTTGGAGAACAGAAGGCGAGCGGCACTTTTGAGATCTCCGTCACTGATTTTATTTTCGATTAGTTTGTTGCGATTACGAGGAGCATCGTGTTTGATTAGAGTAGCGAGAGAAGGCAACGAGCTTACAACACAGTTATACTTATCTTTTGGGTCAAGGATAAATTCGGTTCATCAGATTTAATTATATGTAGTGTGCTGTATGAAAATAAAAATAGGTTCTGCCAGTCTTGACTACCATTGCTTATGTAACATTTCTGGATTAATTTTGACAAATGAGTAGCAACGGTTATTCGAGCTCCTCGAGGGATTCTTTTATAGTATACTTTATTTTATTACTTTTTTTTATTTTTAGAGTATACTTCGGTCTTTTTTTGAACATCACTAATATTTTTTATGATTTTTATAAGATGAGGAATTTAAATGTCTTACTTTTTATATAATTCCAGCTGATACATTACGAAAAAGTTTTATCTCAGTAACAAATGGAAACTGAGTTCCTTTAATGGGGTAGGGTTCAGCTTTTAGTAAAGGGCTATTATGTTAAAGTGAAAACTTCTGTCTTCGAAGACCTTTCATTTAAGAACCTGTGAACCACCTTCCAGGGCTCAATAGAATTTTGCAGAGATGGAACAAAACTCGAAGACCAGACAAGAGCCGTTTAGCTCGGCGTCTAATACAGAAGTGAAGGCGACGGTTGCCGATCCAGTTGACGAGCCAATGCGGCCCACGGTCACGTTGCCTGCCATTATTTTGCAGGCGTTAACATACTCCCCGTTAAGAACTTTTGTTTTCGACCCCCTCATTCTTCAATCTCGTTGCTTAGTAGAGTATTGTTAAAATCATAAAGCAGGTAAATTTATCATGAGCATCTCATAGCTGACCATTTTTGAACTACCTGACCTATCTATCACTTTTCGATGTTTAGCTCATAAACGTGAGAGTAAATCTGTTTAGTTCAGAACTGACTGGATTGTTTTGAGCTGATAATAGGACTACTGTTTTGCAGCAAATAAATGAAAGAACGAAGAATTAACGTTGTTAATATTTATTGGGGGTAAATATTTACAATGACATTAAAAATACTTGCTACTTTCATTACATATTTGCTTACTCATTTTATCAATTATATCGCGAGCAGTTTTGTATATTTCATCCTTAAAATTGTTTTGCACGATATGCTGGCAACATATTTTAGCGTTACATTTACAAATCCCCACACTTTTAAATTGATCTGCATCATAGATTTCTAATTTGATGGTTTTTCGCCCCGCGGCAGGAATTTTTATGTACGAATGAATCTTTTGTTCGCTTTCTTGATAAGCTCGATCCTTCACCAACTTGTTTTTCATAATTTGGTAGATCTTGATTTGGTCGAATAGAAACTGTTACTGAGTGTAGGTACATCTGTATTAGGACTTGGCTACCTACTTCATATGTGCTCAAATTAGTATCACATATTCTTAAAAATAACTATGAAACGTGGAAGGAAAACCATAGGATAGTATTAGTATTGTAAAGATATCGATTTTCTTTTCTGAGGAAATTTTGCTGACGCGCCGTGTACACACACACTCTCGCTCGTACCAAATCGAGTAAGTCGCCTTCGTCTTACAGCGAACCACCACTAATGCACATCCTGAATCTATTTATAAACCCTAACTTGTGTCCCCCCGTCATTTGCAAGATTTTTTTTGCAAGTGATTCTAATCTAATTCAAGTGACCGAGTTTTCAACTTACAACTTAGTAACTTCAGTTTTACAAAAACAAGTGTTTTAAAGGAGCAAGTAATTATTTAATTATTCAAACGAGTTTTACAAAGATGTTTTTGTTTATAAATTACATTATATACCTAACATTGAAGTGTGATAAGTGTACTTTTAATGTGATAAATATTTCAAAAGAATCTTCATTCATATTAATAAAGGTCGAGCAAACAAGGAGTGCACCTGAGAGAGAGGCTCATCCAGCGATAGCAGCTCGTCGAGCAGTCGGGAGTCCTCCCTCGAGCGCGCGCCTCAACCAGCACCAGAGCCTGCACCACATGAGAGGAAAAGGAAGTCCGCTAACTCGCATCCTTCTAATAAAAGGTAACCATACAAATGTTTTCTATTGCTTCCTAATAATATTCGGTATGAATTATTAGCATTAATCAATTCTCTTGAAACAATAATTAAAGATGAGGTTTTTTTTTACACAATTTTACTTTCTTACTTATTTATAAACTCATCTCTGCTTCGAATTATATTATTCCATATGTCGTGTTAGATTCTCTAATCGTTTGTATATAACATCGACACTGATAATTACTAAATCAGTTGCAACAAAATAATAATCCCGAACACACGTTCATTTTCTTTAAAAGTGCACTACAAGCAATAGTAACCCGTACATTAGAGAATATATGGTTGCAATTCGGCCGGAAGTTTATTGCGACACGGCAGCCGTCGCTCTGCGTGGGAACAATGGGACTGCATTCCTGAGTTATGGAAGATAAGAAATAGACATTTTGTGAAGTTTTGCACTTAAGTGGACACTTCGAACATTGATTATAGTGACTTCAACATAGTAAAGCGGATTAATGTCGTAGTACTTGTGAAATACTTTGTATAGTCTTCACCTACTAGTGAAAATATTTTGTCTGTCTAGTCAGCTATGCGGCAAACTAACCACTTGAACGTTGGACAGTTTTTAGCTTACTAAACACGGTACTTACTATGAAGGAATTAAGGATAATAGATAAGGATATCTTTCAAGTCAATTAAAAAAGCCCAAACCAATCTTAAAATGTGTTCTAAAACAAGGCTTACAAAAGGATACTTAGAAAGTAAATTAGAGTGCATACATGGATATTGGGAAAAAATTCTTAAGGCGCATTCTTCATTCATTAAAGGAACTGATAAAGAACAACATGATGACATACCGTATTTAGCCAATGAAGAATTCGATACTATTGAAGAACTGATTGATATTTATGTCTCAAAGCAGACTTGAAAGATATGTTAGAAAAATGTACGCCCTCAAGTAAAAAGCAATCACCAAGTGGAAAACAACAGCATTCCTCGAATTTAAGCTGCACAAAACTACCAAAAATAGAGCTACCTAAATTTTCGGGAAATTATGACGACTTATTTACATCACTAGTACATAACGACCATTAATTAAGTAAAGTGCGAAAATTACACTATCTGAAGGCAAGTGTCACAGGTGAGGCTGAGGCTTTATTGAGGCATATTCAGGTGACTGAGACTAACTATGAGCAAGCGCGTGAAATCCTCAAGAATCGTTACGCCAATAAACGCCCAGTTGTTAGTTCTTTACTCAACGTTTATTTGGACAGAAAAAGTGTGCTAGTCAGACAATTTGGTTTTACTAAACATAGAAGCACTACTGATGCAGGTGTAGCACTTATCAAACACATATTTGATGCTTGGGAAGGCAAGCAGGATGCAATAGGAATATTTTGTGATCTTTCAAAAGCGTTTGATTGTGTGGATTATGAAATCCTACTGATTAAGCTGAAACATTACGGTGTTTCGGATATTTCGTCTAAACTTATACAATCTTATCTCACAGACAGAACACAAAAAGTGAGTATAAACGGAACCACCTCTTCCGGTGCCACCATTAGCATGGGAGTGCCCCAGGGATCGATATTGGGCCCACTGCTTTTTCTTAATAAATGACCTTCCCTACTTTGTCAAAGACATTTGTGAAATAGTATTATTTGCTGATGATACCTCGTTGATTTTTAAAATCAACAGAGGTAAGCAAGCATTTGACGATGTAAATAATACTCTTTCAAAAGTACTATGTTGGTTCACAAGCAACAATTTATTACTAAATGCAAAGAAAACGAAGTGTATTAAATTCACTATGCCTAATGTTAAACAGGTTGATACCATTATCAACATGAATGATGAGACATTAGAAATTACGAACTCTACGGTATTCTTAAGAATTACTCTAGATTCTAAGTTACAGTGGGGTCCACATATAACGGCTCTGGCAGGGAGACTTAGTTCGGCCGCTTGTGCTGTCCGAAAAATTAGACTCCTGACTGATATTGAAACAGCAAGACTAGTGTATTTTAGTTCCTTTCATAGCGTTATGTCGTATGGTCTACTGTTGTGGGGCTCAGCTGCAGACCTTAACACCATTTTTGTACTCCAAAAAAGAGCTATTCGGTCGATATACAACCTTAGGCCACGCGACTCGCTCAGAGAAGTATTTAAGAAGATTGATATTTTAACTGTGCACGCTCAGTATATTTTCGATAACATAATGTATGTGCGCAAAAACTTGCATATGTTCAAAAGAAACTGTGATACTCATACACACAATACTAGAAATAAAAACAAACTTATTACTCCAAGTCTTAGGCTACATAAGGTAGGAAATTCTTTTGTGGGTCAATCTGTAAAGTACTTTAACAAAATACCTCAAAGTCTTGTTGATCTACCTCTTCACAAGTTCAAGTCTACAATTAAAACAAAGTTGATAAAACAAGGTTATTATAACGTGTAGGATTACTTGAACGACAAGAATTTGTGGTCATAGTAGGAATAATCTGCTCCTCTGCTCAAATAATGTATTTTTATTGTTCTTTTGACTGTACTCTGAATTTATTTGTTGTAAAACAAACCAAAGTTCAAAAGAGTAACTATCGAGTTTCTTGCCGGAGTCTTCTCGATAAGAAGCAACTTCCGAACCGGTGGTAGATTCGCATTATGTTTATTTAGTATATGTACTATTATTGTATTATTTTATTTACGTCTATTATCGTTTATATATATTTTTTGTGAATTTTGACTTTTCATAAGTGCTTCTTTGTAAAAGCTTAAGTGAATAAATGATTTTTTACTTTTTACTTTACTTTACTAGACAGCCAGTCAAATCAAAATGCTTCTAGATACAACTGAGTGTTTGAATGGTCTTAGAAATGAAGGAATTTATAAAACTTCGTGGAATTCTTTTATAATATGCCATGTGGTTCAAAAATCAGACTTAGAAAGTCACAAGGCTTGGGATATGCTTATAAGTTGAAACCTAATGAGATACCTAGTTGGCGTGATCTGAAACAATTTTTGGAAGGTAAATTTCGGACTTTGGAGCTTGTAACTTAAACGAACAACCCATCAGCATCCACTACAAGGGAGAAAAGCCAAACACACAAAAGCAAATCATTACACGTTGCAGCTACATCATCATCATCGGTCCAGACCTGTGTGAACTGTGGAGAAAACCATACCTTAAGTCACTGGAAGGCTTCAACTGCCTGGCTGAAGGTCATTCTGCATGGAAATGTCGGATACCAGTTACATGTCGAATCTGTAAAAGAAGGCACCACACTTTGCTGCATGAAAAGAGGGAATCCCAAAATACAACCAACGTACCAACTCACCACAGCCAACTTGATGACCCAGACGACGAACACAAAGAAGACGAAGAAACAAACGACGCAATAGCAACTCATTTCGCAGCGAAAAGCGAAAAGGCCTCTACAGCCTTACTTCCATCGCATTGGTTCCTGTAAGAGATGAGACAGGATATGTAACAATATTGCGCGCGTTAGTAGATCAGGGATCTCAAGCTAATTTTATTAGTGAAAGAGCAGCTCAAATGTTAGAGGTTAAAAGAACATCGGCTAAGCGAAACATCACAGGTGTGGGTTCAACTAAGACGACAGTTAAGCACGTGGTCCAGCTAGAACTAATGTCAAGCTACGATGACACATTCAACCTTGATATTAAAGCCTATGGTATGGCCACACAATACACAATTGACCACTCACCTGCCAACAAAGACAATCAAAACATCATTAAGTAATTGGACATATTTAAGAGGACTTACCTTAGCTGATCCCAACTTTTATGAAGTAGGGAGAATCGACCTTCTTCTTGGTGTTGAAGTTTGTTCCTAAATTTTAAAAACGAGTTAATCAAGGGTCTGCCAGGTTCACCATGCGCTCAAAATACACACCTTGACTGGATCTTATTTGGGGCAATTCAAGACGCATCTGCCTCTGAAGAAATAATTGTCATGCATCAGCTGGACTTAGACGACATGCTTAAGAACTTCTGGGAATTAGAGCCTGACACAAAGGAGAAATATACAAAAGAGGAAGAAACGTGTGAACGTCTATTTGAAGAAACATACACCAGAACTGAAGAAGGTAGATACATAGTCAAATTTCCGCTAAAGACTGAAAAACCTAAATCACCTTAAGGAGAGACTAGAGAGATAGCTATGAGAAGACTAGGACAGCTAGAAAGAAGATTTAGGAAAGATAATACGTTGAAGGAAGAATACACTAAGGTATTAGAAGAATATAAATCATTAAATCATTCAGAAGAAGTTTCGAATAGCGATAAGATTAATCCAGCAGTGTATCGTCCTCACCATGCGGTAGTAAGACAAGATAAATTATAATTACGAAAGAATATGCAGACTATCAACGCATCCTCTGGCGAGACAACACTGGGACAATAAAAGACTATCGCCCCTTGCGAGTAACTTTTGGCACAGCTTACGCTCCTTACTTAGCTGTGATGACGCTCCAACAAATAGCAAAGGACGAAGGAAAACAACACCCTGCTGCTGTTAAAACCATCCACGAAGATTTTTACATGGATGATTTGATGTCTGGGTCTGATACTGTACCCGAAGCTGTGGACACAGCGAGAAATATCACTGCAATTCTAAAAAGAGGAGGAGTGAATTTACAAAAGTGGAACTCCAACAACCCGGAATTTCTGAACAAATTGAGCCATCGAAGAGAAGTACAAAAGTAAGTTTGTTGCTGCCCGAGTTAAAACACAATTTATTATGGTGGCAAGGCCCAGATTGGCTAAACATTTAAGAGATGCCTTTGGAAAAAATTAAAAATTTAACAACAGAGTTAGAGATGAGAAAAAATATGGTAGTAAATACAAAAGTAAATGAAAATGAAATAGAAGAGAATAATGAAGAAAATGATTATTTACTTACAAGATTTGAAGATTTTGACACGTTGACAGATCTGCTGAAAACACTAATTTTTTGTAATAGATTTCTGAAATTTAAAGATTATGTGAATAGCAGTTTGGATTATCCTATGACTACTGAAGATATAGATCACGCACTAGTGCGTGATCTATTTCGTACATTTGCATAAAAATTGTACAAAGAAAGTTTTTTGGAGAAGAAAATAACGATTTGAAAAATAATGGCAGGGTCAAAAGAAAAAGTAACCTGAAATCTTTGCATCCATTCATAGATTCAAACAATATTCTCAGGGTGGGCGGTAGAATTCGTCATGCAAATTCAAATGAATGGAAGAAACACCCTGTGATCTTAAATGCAAAAAACCCTTAACTTTGCTTCTAGTAGCAGACGCTCATACAAAGACGCTTCACGGTGGAACCCCGCTTATGTGAACAAACCTGAGGGAGAAGTATTGGATTTTAAATGCCAAACGAACAGTAAAATCTTGTATACATAAGCGTTCGATATGTGCCAAACAGAGTGCTGCTACAAAAACACATGGGAGATCTGCCAAAAGAGAGAGTAACTCCTGCTAGACCCTTTTGTAACAGCGGCGTTGATTTTGCTGGCCCATATCAAGTGTTGATGTCGAAGGGGCGAGGAGCAAAGACTACCAAGAGCTACTCGTATATTGCCAGTTTTATATGCATGGCCACAAAAGCCTTACATTTTGAACTGGTAGGCGACTTGACATCGGAGGCCTTTATAGGAGCTTTTAGGAGATTTGTAGCGAGAAGTGGAAAATGTACTAACCTGTGGAGTGATCAACGACACAATTTTGTCGGCGAAAACAATTGTCACTCGACTGGAAAGAAGCCAAGTTAGAGTTTGAAGGAGGCATATGTGAAAAACTTGCACTAGACGGCACCCAGTGGCCTTTAATACCATCACACAGCCCAAATTTTAGGGGCTTTTGGGAGGCGGGTGTCAAGTCTTTAAAGTACCACCTTAAAAGAATACTAAATACCCACCTGACATACGAAGAAATGAGTACAATCTTATGTCAGGTTGAGGCATGTCTAAATTCGCGGCGTCTATGTCCAGTAGACGATACTAACCCAGACAGTCCGTCAGATTGGCGATCTGCTACCGTAGTAGCATCTCCTAAACAAAAGTTTGCTTCCATGAGTAATTTGACCCGATGGCGCCATACGTAGAAACTCTTGAACGAATATTGGACCCGGTGGCAAGATGAATACCTACCTCGACTTCAGCAAAGACCGAAATGGTTGAAAAAAGTGGAAGAGTACAAAATCGGTCAAATTGTTCTTAATGAAACAGATGGGCTGCCTCCTGGCAAATGGCTAATGGGACGAGTTACCGAGAAACACCCCGGAACTGAGGTATTACTAGGGTTTACAGTGTCAAGAGCGGAGATAAGGTTGTAAAGAGACCCGTAGCTAAACTGTGCTTTTTGCCTATCGACAATTCCTAAACTAATGTAATTCTATGTATATTGTTATCTTGAGTATTCAATGAATTCAGGATTTCTAAACCAGATTGAATTTTAATGGTTTAAATTAAAACTTATTGCATGCAGATTTAGTATGTGTTAAGTTGTAAACTTTAATACATTGTTAGCATGTCTTATAACAGTTTTATTCAACAACATTCATTGTTTACAATTTGTTGTAATTAGAACTATAAACAAATTTGTATTCATTTTTAAATTTTCATGTATTTAGGTAATTAGATTTTAATTAAAGGCCCTTTACAGCCCTTTGGTGGGCGGATGTTAGATTCTCTAATCGTTTGTATATAACATCGAAATTAGTGAATTAGTTGCAAATAAATAAACATCCCGATCACACGTTCGTTTTCTTTAAGAGTGCACTACAAGCAATAGTAACCCGTACATGAAAGAACATGTCGAAATATCCTTGTTTAAGTAAATTGTATAGATAAAAGTAGATACTCACTATCTTAAACCGGTCACTCATATTTACTCAGTTACATAATTGAAAACTATTCTAAACGTTGCATTATAATATTATTTCAGATGCTGGATTAAAAGTATTACTATACTATACTACATAAATAAAACTAGGAACTAACAAAGAACATTTTTATTCTAGAGCTAAGCACGACGAAAAACCTAAGAAGGGTCAGAAGCATAAGGTGAAGACGTCTTCCGCCAGGGTCACTGCGAAAGATATTATGGGGGGTGATTCGGATGAAGAAGAAGATACAAAAGCCGGTAAAAAAGATTAACTTATATCTTATTTGTGTCGTCGTGGATCCAATGGCATTTCAACACAATTTAATACAGACATCAGAGGCTTACGTTTTGTAGATCTTAAGCTTTACATTTGTAGCGAAATTGAGAATATTTCACCAATGAACAGGCGGCGTCATGTTGTAGTAACACTGAAAACTAAAATAGATGACGACAATCCAATCGTTATCTAGTATTTTTTTCAAAAGAAGTTAAACAGAACTTTAAAGACAGTCCGATCACATATGTCAGAACACCAAATCAATAAAATAAAATCATGGATTCTTTATTTTTTAATATAGTCTGTATGATGGAATCTAGAATTATATCTCAATAAGTTCTCTTTACTGATTTTGGTTTTATTTTAAAACGAGAGAAGCTCGTATAGTGTTTATATTTAGAAGGGCGTTCACACTGACCTTACCAAGTTGTTATTATTCATATCATGCATTAATGATTATATAACCAATGTATTAATGTTAATTTATTAAGGCTTAATAAAAACGATGAGCTTATATCATATTTGTGTCGCCGTCGATACAATGGAATTTCAAAACAATAATACGAGGCAGGTATAAGAGGCTTACGTTTTATAGATCTGAAGCTTTAATGTGTAGTGAAATGAAAATATTTCACCCATGAACAGATGGCGTCATGCTGTAGTAATGCTATAGATGACAACAATCCGGCACATAGTTTTCAGTAAAAAAATTAAAAGAAGTAATAATTTTAAAAGAACTTTAAAAGAACTTCAAAAACAGTCCGATCACTTAAATTATGTTAGTACACTGAATCAATAAAAATTAAATCATGAATTCTTGATTTTTTAATGTAGTATGTGTGATGGGATCGTGACTTATATTTCAATAAGATCTATTTTTTGTAACTATGAACTGATTTTCGTTTTCTTTATGACTACATTTTTTAAAACGAGAAAAGCTCGAATATTGTTTATATTTTAAGGGCATTCACACTGACCTTACCAAGTTGAATGAAACACTTATTGTTATAAATTATATAATGTTATAATTCATATCATGCATTAATGATTATATTAACAATGTATTAATGTTAATTAATTGAGGCTTAATAAAAAAGATAGCTTTACATGTGTAGTGAAATGGAAATATTTCACCAATGGACAGGTGGCGTCATGCTCAAAACGCTGAAAAATAGAATAGATGACGACAATCCAGCATATCGTTATCTAGTAAAAAAAATAAAAGAAGTTATAAAGAACTTCAAAGATCACCCATGTTAGTACGCCGAATGAATGAAATAAAATCATGAATTCTCTAGATTTGTTAAGAATAGTCTGTGTGATGGAATCGTGAATTCCCCTTTAGATTTCAATAAGTTATATTTTCTCTAACTATGAACTGATATTGGTTTTACTTAATAAGTACTACATGTTTTAAAAACGAGAAAAGTTCGAATGGTGTTTATACTGGGTGATTACTAAATAACTTCCAAAAACGATACGGCACACTCAGTAAGTGAGGAGCTATCTAAGCGAAAATGAAATTGATTTAAATAACTTTCATTTCAAGGTCACCATACAAATCACTCGAACGGTCAGTATTTTTTGTATGAAAACCTTAAAATTAAAGTTTATTGTAAAAATCTAATTTTCGCTCATGTAGTTACTACATCACTTACTGAGTATGCCATATCTTTTTCGGAAGTTATTTGATAATCACCCGGTATTATAAATACACTAACCTTACCAAGTTGAATAAAGCATAGTGCTTAAGTTTTGCTCGTCATAACTTTTATAATATTATAATTCATAGTATGCATTAACGATTATAATAATATAACGAATGTATTAATGTTTAAATGTTAATTAATTAATACTAAATACAAATATAATTAACATATGTATTTCTATTCTTCCAGATAAAAACCCCACTAAAGCCTTCAATGAAAAGATAAATACAAAGATAAACAATACATATAAAGTGAAGTTTTGCACTAAATGTAATCTTCAAGTAATGGATAAGTATATATTATAGATTTCATTTAAGAACAAATTCACATAAAAAGAATTGCTTATTGAAAACTAGTTTTGATAACATTGATATATATTGTAATTATAGCTTCAGCTTTTCGAGAGAGAATAGTTACTTATAGAGTGGACTCTGATGATAATGTTTGTTCAACACCGGAGGATTTTTTACTCAGAATCACAGATGATGTAAGAAAACTAATAGTCATGAATTTATCTAAGCATGGTTCAACAAAACTTAATTTTAAATTTTTTGCTTATTTCAAACTACTCACATCAGATGAAATCCAAATTAAATCATTCAATGTTAAGTATAAGACAATATTTAAAAACACCGATTTATCTGAACTGTACTTAAAAACTCAGGCTTATACTTATATTAATAAATAAACTAAGCGAATTTCAGCACTGTGACTCAGGCTGGCGTTTTAACTCTGTCAGTCATTTAGAAATAAACATTAATAAATACTCTCCTCTGAGGGGTGTTAGCTATCTAGAACTACCTAAAGAAATAAGCAGTACTAAAAGTTGTCTGAATGTGAAGAATTATGATAGTTATTGTTTTGCGTGGAGTAGCTGCTTTATTTCCATGTACAAAAAACGTTAATAGAACGAGTTCATATCCGTTTTACTCTTCAGTTTTAAATACGAGTATTAAAGGAATGAATTTCCCACCATCATACACAGATATAAGATTATTCGAAAAAAATAATCCTTCTATTAGGGTTTCGACGCTTGAAGGGAAAAGTTGACTAAGCGCCCTTGGAACCGAAATTGAGTTATATCGCCTAATTTTTCTGCGTCGTTTAGTCTAACGTCTACGACGACTTTTGATGTCGCTTCTGCATTTTGGACTTTACGACACTTTTCTTTAGTTACTAAACGACAACATTTTCGAATTATTTTGAAAAATTGGTCGTTGTGATAATCGAGCGATGATGGTTTTGCACTTGGTAAATTTTTACCTAGATGTTGGTAGAATAATTTCTCCCTTAGCTTATTTTACTTGGATCTGACAATATCAAAGATTTATTCTTGTTTTCACTCTAGTTTGGTTAGTATAGTATTTTGGCTTAATTATTTTTCTTTCAATATGGCATTTAGTTTAATTCGTCTGTTTGAGAAATACAACTTTTTGTTTAATTTTAGTGTCTTTTTCTCCACATATTTAAAATGATTGTGATTAAAAAGACTTAATAATTTAATATTCGTCTCATTATTTCAAATACTATAAAACTACCACTAATGATTAATATAAGTGTGATAATGGTATTAACTGTGCCTCTAAGTGTAAATTTCTTTAAAATTTATCTGTTAATTTCATTATGCAATTGCTGAATAAAGCTCAATACATTTTAAAATGTTGTTTTTGTAATTTCTAATAAAAAATGTTAACCAACTTTCTAAAACAAACGATACTTAAGTTCAATTCACTCAAACACTTTAATTTGAAAAAAACAGCAGTTTTGCCTCTATTTCCCAACTTTTTTAATTTAGATTAGGGTAATTTTTACTCTAATATCAATTTAATATTTTTTTCTATATTATATTTTTTCTATATTATTATATAAGTACGTCGGTTAGTATATTTTTCCTGTTCCTAATTTTTGGTACAAATTTACTAAGCGCCACTAACATCTAAACTATTTATTATTTTTAATTGCTGCATAAATCACGATAAACTCGACACTATGAAACTTTTTAATTTGGAAGAATTACTCCTCTAGGATGATTACAAAAACTTACACGATTTTTTTTCTGAAAAGTTAAACTTTAAACCGTCCTCCTGAACAATTAACTCCATGTCGCTTAGTAAATTTTTCCTTTCAAGCGTCGGTTCGTATTTATGACTGAGACAAAAATAATAGGATCACAGGCCTATTGTACATGACAAAGCAAAGAAAAGAAAATTATGTCAACCTATTATATCTTGAGCAAAAACCTAGAGGTCATTATTGCCTAGTAAAAGACTTGGCTAAACTTACTCGTCGACAATTAAGTAAACACCATGGTAAATTAAACTTATGCGAAAGCTGTCTTCAGTTTTTTGTATCTCAGAAAAAAAAATATTCACACACGTGTTCAAATGTTATAACAGTTTTGCCCGGTAAAAATAGTAAATTAGAATTCAAAAGCTATGAAAAGCAACAGAAAATTAATTTTGTAATTTATGCTGACTTTGAAAGTTCACTATAAGACAACCATGAAAGCAACCGTTGTAATACTGAAACTTATAAATTAAATCAACCTTCATGTTTTGCATATTTTATTTGTTGTTCGTATGATGAAAGTCGAAATAAACTTGTACTATATAGAGAACCAGATTGTGTTGAAGTATTTATAAACGCCTGATCAAGGATGTAAAATATAGAAAACATACTTAGAAAAAAGAAACCAATGCTACCTTTGTCAAAATCACAAAAAGGGGAACATCGTAATGCAAGTGTTCGTCATATTTGTAAAATATCACTAAATTATGATAAAGTCGCTGACCATGACCATATAACCGGTGTTACAGAGGTGCGGCTCATTCTAAATGCAACTTTTTATGTAGAGTATGTCCGTTTGTACCAGTAATTTTTTACAATTTAGCAAACTATGACGCTCATTTATTTATTAAAGAATTAGCTAAGTATGAGGGTGATATTAAAGTTATCCCGAAGACTAAAGACAAGTATATATCTTTCACAAAGTTTTTGAAAGATTCAAATTTTCCTTCAGCAATTCAGATAAAGTTTTTAGACTCACTTAGTTTCTCAGTTCCAGTTTAGATACTTTAAGTCAAAACTTAGCAGACACTGACTTAGAACATTTACAAAAAAATATAATTCTAGTGAAAAATTTCATTTACTTCGTCAAAAAGGTGTATATCCCTATGATTACATGGATTCATGTAAACGATTCGAAGAAAAAAGTTAACCAAAAAGAGAGTACTTTTACAATAGTTTCACCGGTGAGCACATTAGTGAAGAGGATTATTCTCGAGCACATAACATTTGGAAAGAATTTAATATTCAAACACTCGGAGAATATACAGACTTATATTTAAAATCCGATGTGTTGCTTTTATGAAATATTTATGAAAAGCTTAGAATTAGTAGTCTTGAGTATTATAAGCTCGAACCAGCTTATTATGTCACTTCGCCAGGCTTAAGTTGGGATTCCATGCTTTTATATACAGGTGTTAAATTAGACTTACGGGTGATAAAGATATGTACGAAATGATAGAAAGCGGAATACGTAGTGGCTTAGCTCAGTGCTCGCTTAGACATGCTAAGGCAAATAATAAATATATGCCAAACTATGATGAATTATGACCATCTAGCTACCTTATTTACTTAGACTATAATAATCTGTATCTGTACGGTTATACGATGATGCAGAAAATGCCCATTTCTGACTTCAGATTTTTATCTAACGATGAAATTCAGAATTTAGATATTTCAAATGTACCTGATGATGCTGAATTTGGTTACATTTTAGAAGTGGGTATGGTTTATCCTACTTCTTTACATTCAAGTCAAAGTGATTTGCCATTTGCACCAGAAAAACATATTCCACCGGGATGAAAAACTAAAATACTTATAGCAAATTTATATGACAAATTTTATTATGTTATTCATTAATATTTAAAAGAATGTATGAGAAATGGTTAAGTATTAAAAAAAAATCATCGTGTGATAAGTTTTCGACAGCAACATTTTTTAGGTAAATAAATTAATTTAAAAACACAATTGCGACAAAATTCGTCTTTTACAGTTGAAAAAGACTTTTTTAAACTTTTGGATAACGCTATTTTCGGTAAGACAACTGAAAATAAAAGGAAACAGGTTGACGTTAAATTGGTTACAAAATGGAAAGACATTAACAATAAAACAAATAAAGAAACCAACCCAACCCAAAAACCAACCCAACTTAAAAAGTGTGGCCATATTTTCAGATAATTTTGTTGCTATTCAGTTAAAGTTAGAAAAGATAATTCTATATAGACCAATATACACAGGGTTTTCAGTTCTTGAATATGCTAAACAACATATGTATAATTTTCATTATAATTTCAATAAAATGAAGTATAACGATAACGTAAAGTTATGTTATACCGACACCGACAGTTTACTTGCATTGGAGGTATTCTGTTTTATGAGAAACGAATTCTACTTCTCAGAGAACTCACTACGCTACGCTCGTCATTTTACGAGTAACTTTAACACTACGCTTGTCATTTAACGTGTAACCTATTCTGTGGTGTAACGTCAATCGTGTTTTCATGTTATATAATTTTAAGTCTGCACTAAGTTTCCACAGTTAAATTGAGTACACAGTTTTAATGATTTTCTGCTTGTCGTTAAATTGTGTTAACGCCTGCACAATAATGGCCGGCAACATGACCGCGCGCGGCGCATTGGCTCACCAACTGGATCGGCAACCACCGACATTCTAGCACTTCTGCATCAGACGCCGAGCTAAACGGCTCATGTAATTATAAACACGGCTCATGTATATTAATAAATACATAGTATCAAGTCATCGAGTTTTGTTCCAACCTTGCAAAATTCCATTGAGCCCTGAAGGCTCAAACATTGGCGACCGTGACAGGACCTCAAGTTGGAAGATCAAGCTGAGGACAACTGGACATTGCCAAGCAGTGACGCAGCAAAAGTCTCACCTCGCAACCTGGATTCAGATAAGTGCCCTGCTTACTCCTTCCTATCAATCCGTAATATCCCTAATAAACCCCTAAAACCTTTAAATCCCTTATTTCCCATACATTTCCTAGTATGATTTTACACTTGTGCGATCTATATCTACCCCTTAGTAAAAATAATTTCTCTTCTTTCTTTAATATCGTAGTTTCTAGTAATACAATCTTTAATATTTAATTAAAATATCCTCTTCCACCTATTTCGCGCCGATTTTTGCTGGATATTTAGCCAATTTGCCGAACATTTCAGTGTGCCACCGGCCGAATAACGGGCGGTGGCACACTGAAATGTTGGATAACGGGACATCAGCTGATTCTGTTCGTTGCGTCACCGGCTTCCTGGATGTCGGCTGTGCGAGGAGCGTGAGATACGTATTATTTTCGTAATTATTTATGGGCCTTTTGCCTTTCTCATCATTGTGGTGCTTTGTGATTTAATTTTTACTCCCTACAATACGTTTTCATAACAGTTTATCGCTCAAATACGGTTTTAAAGTACTTAATAATCCTTTATACAGCTTTTAATTGATTTTTATTTCTGTTTTTCGTTATATAATAAAAAAATGCCTGAGACTGAGGCTTCGATATACAAACCTGAGCCTATTAATACTGCTTTAAAGGAACTTAATGTAAGACGTAGCACTGTTAAGGGTCAAATCACCTGATTTAAAAATTATCTGCATGGAATCACAAAGCAACCCAAACTGACGGCCATCACAAATTTGGGCACCACGCATAAAAGATTTAAAAATGATTTAATGTGAGTTGAATATGCTCTTAAACGTCTGAGTGATAACAATTTAGATGGTCAAAATAAAATTATACGAAATGTAAAATTACCAGTTTACGCTACAGATAGCGTAAATAAGGAGTATGTTGATAACTCTATTGCAGATATCTGTAAAAAGTGGATATTAAAAAAACTACAGATAAAGAATATTATATAATAAATCCTTGGATTTTTTCAAAAAATACATTCAGTCAACCAAGCATAAGTTAAGCGAGTTGACTATTGAATTTAATAATTTTGAAAAAGTGCACTTAAATAAATCTAAAAAATGAGTAAATCCGATGTGGTTACTAAAATACATAAAAATGTCAGGGTAAATTTTCCACGACGACGCGTTATTATGAAAGTTATTGATGACTTGTGGCAAGCTGATTTAATCGATATGCAAGCTGTCTCTAAGGAAAACAAAGGTTATAAATATGTTTTAGTAGTTATTGATGACGACGACCGACTTGGTGTAATGGTTAAGAAGTTGGCTACTACACCAGAGGTCGCGGGTTCGATCCCCGCACAGTACAAACATTTGTGTGCATGAACATGTCTGTTTGTACTGGTCTGGGTGTCTCCTATGTATCATAAGTATGTATTTACAAAAAAAAATGTATTTAAGTATGTTTATCCGTTGTCTAGTATCCCATAACACAAGCTTTAATTAGCTTACTTTGGGGCTAGATGGCGCTGTGTGAAATAATGTCCAGGGATGTCCAGGGAATGTCCAGGGAATGTCCAGGGATATTGATACTTTCTCAAAATATGCATGGGCCTACCCATTAAAACGGAAAAAAAACGTGATTTATGTGAGGTTTTTACTGATTTATTCAACAATGGACGTACTCCGAAAAATTTGCAAACTGACTTTGGAACAGAGTTTTACAATTACGATCTCAAGAAATTGTTTGCGAAACTTCAGACAGACAGATCAGACATTATTCCACGTATTCCGTTAAAAAGGCTTCTATTGCGGAAAGACTTATTACTTAACATTAAAAACGAAAATGTATAAATTATTTAGTTTAAAAGGTAATTACATATGGATTGATGGGACTTTAAATGATGCAATTCATGAATATAATCAAACTTATCACAGAACTGACCTATAGTTCTGTGATAAGTTAAGCCTGCAAAAGTAAATCAAAATAATGTTAAAATATCATATGATAGTTATGCAAAACTATTAAATAGATTAGATTAAATAAGCAAACTGTAGTATTTGAAAAAGGTTTTACACCTAATTGGTCAGCAGAAATATTCAAGATTATTAAAGTACAAAATACACACATCAAAAGTGTCTAGGGATCAACATATATTTTTGCAATAACTTTTCTCCTGATTGATATTAATTAAAATTTTCTTTAAGGATTCATCAAATAAAGTGTTTTCGTTTGTCTACAGCAGTCTTTCCCAACGTGGGCGATAACGCCCCCTTGTGGGCGCTGCAGGCCTAAAGGGGGGCGGTAAGAGACCCAGAAAAAAAAGGGGGCATTGTGTAGGGCTTTGGGGTCGATTTATAATTTCATCTACCTAGAAGATGACTCTTAGACACCGACTGAGCTCTCGACTCTCGACTACATCTTGTGAACATCAACTAATATTAATTAAGATATAGCTCAAACTCTGTTCGATATAAAAGACCGCGGGCAATCATGTTTTAACAAGTTTTTGTTGAATAATCCGAATTGTACATTCCTATACCAATCGGCTGGTTCTATAATACTTGTTCTTGCTTGTCGAGTACGATTGGTCTTCGAATGAGATAAACGAGTTTATGCACGTTTGTCTTATTCCTGTTGGTGCGTGCTGCTTATGCAATCCTATATAAGCAACGTAAATTTATTTTATTTTCATTTGCGGTTTCGCGCATAATAGATAAGCAGTACTTGATTTCAACACTTACGTATTTCTTAAAACAAAACAATGTCGGAAGTAAAAAAGAAGAGACGGCAATACTCTGCGGAATATATTAAATTCGGATTTATTGAAAATCCCACAAACCCGTCGTCGCCTTTGTGTCTTCTATGTCTAAAAACATTTTCGAACGAAGCAATGAAGCCTTCAAGACTGCAAGATCATTTGAATTAAATGCATACAGATAAGACAGAAAAGAATGTAGCATATTTTCAAGACCTAGAGAAGAAGCATAATACTCAGCCAAGTGTATCAAAACTATTTTCGGCGGCTGCTAAGCAAGATGACGACGGACTTCGAGCTTCGTACAATATCTCTTTGTTAATTGCTCAAAAAGGCAAACCACACAACATCGGAGAAGAGTTAATTTTGCCAGCAATAAAGGACAGAACTACTGTGCTTCATAAACCGGCCGCAGATATTATCCGAAGAATTCCTTTGAGTAATAATTCTGTGCAAAGACGAATTGATGAAATGGCTGAAAACATTGAAGAATCATTGTGCAATCATCTGAGGACTAGTCAATTCTCAATTCAGCTCGATGAGTCCACTTTACCAACTAATGAAGCGTTGTTGCTATCTTACGTGAGGTTTATTAAAGATGAGAAAATACGTGAAGAACTATTGTTTGCCAGAAATTTGGAGACAGATACAGAAGGCGAAACCATATTCAATACATTGGAAAGTTTTGTGAAGAGAAAGAGATTCCTTTGAAAAATATTATATCAGTTGCTACGGATGGCGCTCCGGCTATGACAGGGCGCCTTAAAGGCTTCATAGCATACTTAAAGAATAAAATTCCAGATGTCCTTGCTATACATTGCGTTATTCCTAGACAATATTTGGTTGCTAGAAACTTAAGTGAACGACTATTTCAATCACTGCAATATGTCATCAAAGCAGTCAATGAAATCCGTAGCAGCTCTTTGAATGATAGATTATTTATCAGCTTTGTGTTACTAATGACGAAGATTTCAACCTTTTGTTGCCTCATACTGAAGTTCGTTGGCTGTCAAGAGGCAATTGTCTGATTCGATTTTACAACCTGTTTGACTCTATGATAGAGTTCTTGGAAACTAAAGATACAGAACTGCGCAACAAGCTCATAACATCAAAGAATGATATAGCTTACATGACAGACCTGTATAAAATGTTCAACGACATGAACCTCCAACTGCAAGGCGATGAACTAAATTTAATTAAAACAAAAAGTGTCGTTGCTGCTTTCGCAGCCAAACTGCTTCTGCACAAAAAGAATATGGGCAGACGTGAGTTTCACAATTTTCCGAATTTATCAGTATACTGCAGTAACGACGACTTGTTTGCCTACTGCCAACATTTGGAAAACCTCCACATTGACTTCACCGAACGATACCAGGACATTTTAAACTTGGTGTATGGTCTTGTATACCATACGTCTTTTTCTTGCTATGTTGTGTCGTGTGTAAATGTAAACTCCTTGTTGAGTAAATATATTTATTATAATCTTGATAATTACACAAAGCACTTAAATTATTGCTAATGAGACTCGCGGCCGTCTTGATAGGCATAAGCGAACTAACTTACAATATTGAATATTACTTAATAAGGTCAGCCGCGCATAATGCAAAAATACTTATAAAATTATAAAGATGCTGACGCGGAAGAATGCACGGTGACACACCGTACATGCTCCGGGCCACCAGAGATGAAGATGAGATAAATGATTATTTGAATAAGGTTGTGCTGCTATGCATTATGGGCGACGTAGACTGATTTTTATAATTAACACTTTTAACTTTTCTACACTGATCACTCTGTTCGCGTGTTTCTTGGTTTTCACTTAAGCTGCTTCGAATTGCGGAGAGTCGCACCGTCGTAGGCTCCGCCAATGGAGCTGTCGCTGCCACTACAGCCCGGCGCGCTCGGTGAACTCGCCGCCACGCCAGCCAGGCGCCCGCGATGATAGCTGCGCCGATTATGATGTAAATTAGGGTGTAATGATGTACATGATGGTATGATACATCAGTGGCCAATACAGGTTGCTCTTTCAGCTCGTTAAGTCTTGTCTCTATGTCTGAAAGTTGCTCTTTACGTTCAGTAATGCTGTCATCCTCTATAGGTTGAATCGGGATAGAAACATTAATAATGTTGTTTATAGGACTTATTTCTTGGATTTGTATGTCTGACCTTGATTTGATAACGCTGTGACCTAGATTGTGAGCGTAAACTGTAAATAGGTCGGACTTGACAATGCACCCGTGTGAAATGCTGACGAGGCCGGCTTGCTCCAGCTGAGGCGCGGTCACCTGATCCGCGCACATCACTCGTAATTGACACCTCCCGCAGCAAAAGTATAAGTACTTGTTCACTGTATTTAATTCAACCCATTTATTCTTGCAGGGGTTGATAACAGTTTTGCATTGTTGTTCACCAATCTTGTAATCACAAAGTTGTTCCTCTTGTTTGAGATGGTACACCGGTTTATTCAAGTGACACAAATATGTATCTTCTTGTTGACGACATGAAGAGATATCTCCTTTTGACAGCGCGATGTATGCATCCTTTGCTAAATTAATAGCCAGGTAGTCCGATATCGGGACCGTCTCTACCATCTTGCTATAATTCATCATTATAGGTACAGGAACAAGGTGAAATATTTCGTAGGAATCTCTGCTGATGCGGCACCTTTATTTCAAACAGCAGGTAGTCTTCGCACATTCTTGCCTTAATAATCAGGAGATGATAGATACTTTGTAAGCTTGCATGTATGTTTTCAATTGGCAATGTTAAATCATTAGATATCTGACTTGCTATGACACTGAGCTCGTTCCTGAGCTGCTCTGGTGACAGTAAATGAAAATTAAATCGCCCATGGAAAACATCTGTGATCGTATCCAACAGTGACTCTTGAATATTGCGTAGTTCAAGTATCATGTTACTTGCCGTAACAGCAGATAAGGTTAAATAATTTACTTGCGAAATGTTGTTGATCTGCGAGTTCAATGTATTCACGGAGCTTTCTATTTTTAGCAAATGTTTGTTTATCAACTTGTGTTGTTTATTCATAGTGTCTTCGCTTCTTTTAAGTAAATTGTACTCTGCTTCAACAACAGAAGTTTGGTTCCGCCACAATGATGCTAGATGCTGCTGATTTGTGCGGATGAGCGTAATATCTTTCTGATACTGTTCTGCAAAGTTCTCGTCCAAAACTCCGAATAGTGAATTTGCGACAGATCCGACTGCGTTAATCAAACCGCGCCGACGACGCACGGGGCTTGTCCGGCCTGCGCGCGTGCGGTGATGTTGAGTCATCAAGATGGTATTGTAATGTTGGAACTCAGCGAAACTGTGACGTAGTTGCCAGAGAATGACATCGCATTGGACCTTTTGATTTAGTTCATTGCATGTTTCTTGTAAATGATTCAAATATGTTTCGAACATCTTCATTCCTTCCCAATAAGGTTCCATGCTGTAGTATACAACCATAGTCCAGTCGTCTCGTATTACTTGCATTTCCGCAATTTTGTCAAAATACATGCCTTGATTTAGTTTTATCGGAGTATTGCTAAAAGTGCTTGAAGATGTAGTGAGTATGCTCATGAAGTACAAAATAGCCAGCACGAGCGATGAAAGGCTTCCACGAAGCTTTTTCGCGCCTTTTTGTTTTTCTGATGCATTATTCTTGTTTATGTTTTGAGTATCTTGATCTGAGCCCGGGTTGACGGGTAATAATGACAGCTTTACAATAGGTCGTTTCAAGAAACCGTTCTTGGGTTTTAAGGTGACTACTCTCACATGCCCATCAGAGCCAGGATGGAGTTCTACGACGCGTCCCATGGCCCACCTTCCCGCTGGCAGGTTATCTTCGTGTATGATGACCATATCGTTAACCTTCACGTTATCTTGTTCTTTTTTCCACTTGCTTCTGGTAGTTAACTGACTGAGATATTCAGAGCGCCACTTTTTCCATATGTCGTTATAGATCTTTTGACAGAGGTGCCATCTTGTCCTCAAATCATGTTCTGTTTCGAATAATGATAACACTGGGCCGCTTGCTAAGAAATGCGATGGCGTTAAATAATTCAGGTCATCCGGGTTTTCGCTGATAGCGCACAATGGTCGTGCATTCAGGCATCCTTCTAATTGTGATAATAATGTGGTAAATTCCTCAAACGTTAACTTCTGTTCACCGACGACTCGTTTGAGGTGATATTTCAAACTTTTTACAGCGGCCTCCCAGAGCCCACCTGCCGATGGCCATGAGGGAGCATTGAAATGCCACTGGATGTTCATGTCTGTAACTTCTTGCACAAATTTGCCATTGCTTGCATTGATCATAGAATAAATTGTTTCATATTCTTGCTGTATGATTCTGCTTGCTCCGAGGAAGTTTGTGCCATTATCACTGTAAATATGATGCGGCTTCCCTCTCCGAGCGGCCATTCTTCTTAACGCCGCTAAGAATGACGATGTAGTAAGGTCTGAGACAAGTTCTAAATGTATGGCCTTGGTTACCATACAAACAAACACTGCCACATAACCTTTTGTACACTTGATGCCGCGCCCTTTGCTGCTTTTCACCATGAAATGACCGGTGAAATCCACTCCTGTATGATGAAACGGGCGTGACGGGTTACTTCTAGCATGTGGTAAGTCACCCATGATCTGGTGCTGTTTCCTTGTGTCGAATCGTCGGCACTTCACGCATAGACGTAAATGCTTCTTGGTGGCCCTGTTGCCTCCGACTATCCAATATCGCTGACGAATGAATGATGTTGTTAATCGAGCTCCACCGTGAAAGGTAAGATTATGGGCTTCATCGATTAACAGTTCTGTGAGACGACATGAGTGAGGTATTATAATAGGATGCTTCATATCTTCACTTATCTCTGCGTTTCTTAATCTACCACCAACTCTGATTATGGAATGTTTGTCTAAGTAGGGATGTAAGTTCAAAATCGTGCTCTTGGAATTTACTTTGCCATTTTTTTTCAAATCTTGATTTTCTTGAAAAAAATCTTCTTGCTGAATGTGCTGAATTATTTTTCGCTTGGCGTTTCTGATTTCATCTAATGTAAGGTAGGGGGGTAACTTCTTATTATCTTTGGTAACTGACATAAAGCGGTATATCCACGCTAAGACATGTATCATTTTTTGGAAAGAGCTATATTTCTCGATTATTTGCTTCATCACGTCTGAGACTCTATCTTGATATGCCAAAATGTTAGCTTGCTTTGTCTTTTTCAGTTCTTCACTTGTACTAAATGATGTTTGTTGCGGCTTATCTTCGAAGGTAAGTAACCAACTTGGACCTTGCCACCACGTAGGATGCTTTACTAATTGAGATGCTGTTACACCTCTGCTTGCACAGTCAGCGGGATTGTCCAGGGATTTCACGTATCGCCAGTTGTCTGCAGGCAAAACGATTGTCACTTGTTTGACTCTGTTTGCTACAAAAGTTTTCCACTTGTTTGGATCACCCTGTAGCCACCCTAGAACAGCTGTTGAATCTGTCCAACCGTATTGCTTGATCTTGTAATCTTGTAAGCCTTGTTTCACCCTTTCAAATAATTTTGATAATAAAACAGCGCCGCATAACTCTAAACGAGGCAATGTGACTGTTTTGCTGACCGGAACTAGTCTCGTTTTACCGGCGACCAGAACCACTGTACTTTGACCTTTTTGTGTTATTTTGCAGTAAATTACGCACGCGTATGCTTTTGTCGATGCATCGCAAAATCCATGCAATTCAATGACCTCATTTTCAATTGTTTCAAGCCATCTTTTAATCTTGATTTGATTTATGTTTTTGATATCTTCTCTTATTTTTCGCCACTTCAAATCGATGTCCTCTGGAAGGGTTTCATTCCAATCTATTTGTGCTTGCCATGTGGATTGAAACAGCAGCTTCAGCTTCGTTGTCAAAGGTGAAAGCCAGCCAAGTGGATCAAAAATAGTTGATATGTCTGACAGTAAAGTTCTCTTGGTAGTTTTGGACTGATGTTCTTGTATTTTGGATTGAAAGGTGAAGTGGTCTTCTTTTGGGTTCCATTGCAGCCCTAAGGCTTTCGTAGATTCAACACCTCGAAAATCAAAGCTTTTCTTTTGACTGCCCTCGTCCATCAGCTCTGGTGCGTTAGATGACCACTTCCTTAAGTTGAAGCCGCCTGATTTTAATAAACTGATTAGATCCTTTTTCAATTGTTTTGCTATCAAAAGAGAGTGACTGCCATGAATCAGGTCATCCATATAGAAGTTATCTCGCAGGACAGCGGGAGCTTGACTTCCTACATAATTCTTCTCTTCATCATCTGCGAGTTGCTTGAGCGTCATCATGGCCAAAAACGGTGCGGCCTTGCTGCCGTACGTGACCGTGGTCAGTTGATATTCTTGCAATGGTTTTGTTTGACTATCTCGCCATATGATCTTATGATATTGTTGATGTTCTTCACAAAGCAAAATTTGTCTAAACATCTTCTCGATATCTGCTGTGTAAGCATACTTGTACTGCCGCCACTTCAGAATCAAGTTTTGGAGATCTTGCTGCAAATTTGGGCCCCTGTGCATAAGGTCATTTAGGCTTAAACCTGTAGAGGTTTTAGCTGAAGCATTAAACACTACCCTAAGCGCTGTTGTTTTTGATTCGGCGCGTAATACACAGTGGTGAGGTAAAAAATATTCCGGTTTCGTGTTACTGTTAGCTATTTTCATATGACCCGACGATAGGTATTCGTCGATAAATGATTTGTAATTTTCTGCTATGTCATGTTGTTTGGTGAATTTCCGTTCTAATTGGGTAAATTGCGCAACTGCCTTCTTTTTTGATGTACCTATATCTTGCATAAAGTTTGATTTTAGAGGAAGCTTTACTTGATATCTTCCATCCTCACATCGGATTGTTGATGACTTGTAATATTCGATGCAGGCTTGATCTTCTGATGAAATGTTTGACTCTTGAGTGATGTCCTCGATTTCCCAAAATCTACGAATATCTTCAATGTTATTGAGAAGAACGTTGCATTGGAAACTGCCTGGATTGCTGTTTCCGCTTAGTATCCAGCCAAATCGGGTTTGTTGCGCAATTGGTGAGTTGCTATTTGCTCTGCAAATGCCGTCTAAGATGATATTAGAATAAACTTCGGCTCCCAGGAGTAAGTCGACTGGACGACTCATGTAGAACTCGGGGTCGGCGAGTTCCATGTTTTCGAGGAAAGACCATGTGGGTTTTGATAATGTACAGCTCGGTAAATTGTTTATAAGGGTGTTCATGATAAGTGCGTCAGTGTTAATTGTAAATTCACTATTATTCGACATGATGTTTATGTTTATGATTCCTTTACAGTTGTTTTCTTTTGCCCCAATGCCAGTTATGACCCCTTTACACTGACGTCTTGGTAAGGGCAAAAGTTGCGCTGCCTTTTCTGTAATTATTGAGGTCTGTGATCCTTGGTCCAAGAGAGCCCGTAAGTCGAAGTACGAGCCATTACCAGCCTGCACCTTGACGATTGCCGTAGCCAATAATATTTCATCTACGTCACGTTGCTGTGACACGTGCGCGCTTCTCTGGTTTTCGGTAACATCGGTGTTGTATGAGCTGCCACGGTTCGCCATCCTCGATGGGCTGGTTTGTTGTCTAAATGCCTCATGTAAAATTGTATTGTGTTGACCTTGACATTCTCGACACCGTTTCAGTGAGTTGCACCTCCCCTGATGATTAAACAAGCAGTTTGAGCACAGCTTTAGCCTTGATACTGTGCTACGTTTCTGATACGGCGTCATTGACAGAAATTTTTGACAGAAGTAAATTCCATGCTCATTACTACAGAGAGGACATTTAATTCGCATATCATTATTCTTGAAATTAGCTTGTTCCGTGTTATTTGAGTACACTTGATATCTTGATTTATTTATTCTTGTATTTGTCTGATTAGCTTGGGGCCTTTGCGTGGTTTGTTCTTGCTTTCTACGTGAAGACTCCATCGTCGTAAACTTATTTTCCAGGAACTCCAAAAAATCTTTAAGACTTGGGAGCTCCCGGGGCTGCTCCAAGGATTCGTTGTAATCATTGAAAGATTCATGATCTAATTTTTGTGAAAGTAAGTAGACGAGCAACGGATCCCATGTTACTATGTCAATGCCTAAATTCTTGATGGCATTGAGCGTTTCAAGAGTAGTGTCATGAAGACGCTTGATGTGATTCAATGACTGTTGCGGCATTACCGGAATAGTCAGTAGATTGTTTATGTACGAGGTGAAAATAAGCTTTTTGTTGTTGTATCTGTGGTTGAGAATATCCCAACATATATTGTAGTTTTCAGAGCTTATTGGTAAATGTTGCAAAAGTCTCTCCGCCTCACCTCGCACCTTACTCTTTAGAAACTGCATCTTTTGCGCATTCGAAATGGATGGATTATTGTGGATAGTTTCCGTAAATAGATCTTTAAAGGAAGTCCACTGAAGATAGTTTCCGGAAAATACGGGTATTTCCATCTGAGGGGTTGACTTCTCCCTGTGGGCGACCGACCAAAGCTTGCTGTTTATGGATCGTTTGATGTTACTGTACATTTGCTCGTACGATGTAAAAGAACGCTCGTACTCCCGGTCTGTACCTTGTAGCTCACTATCAATCTCCCAGTGAAGATTATCTATGGCAGACCAACGTGACTGCAATGACCGGAGCAAATCTTCGAATTCCCACTTTTCGGTAACGGAATCAATATCGATGTTAGACACTGTCCTTTGAAAGGCTCTGAAGTTACTTGCTTGCTTCTTGAGTAGGTCATCGGTCTTGCTGTAACTGCCTCGTGGTTCTTTGGTAACTGGGGGCTGAACGCTGGAAAATGTCGGTGTCACTAATGGTGTTGCAGTATAGGCGTTTGCGGTCTTGAACCTTCCGCCTTAGGATCATAGGACTGAAGCATCACTCGAATATTTTCACACTTGGTTTTTACTTGCTCATACATATTGCTGGTAAAATAAGAGTTAGACTTGTCTTGCCATGCCCACAGCTGGACATGGTTGTTATGGAATTCCTGCCAGTAGCTCTCTAGCGTATTCAACCTGCGGCTAATGTAATCAGGAGTTTTTCTGTCCCGCCCATCTTTTTTGAAATTCACTAAAAACTGATCAATAGCTTCTATGATCTGCTGCTGATTAGCTAGAAGATCTTCCATCGTCGCCATACTGCTAGGTGAGAAAATCCTTGTTTGAGAAAACTTGTTAAATACTTGATACTTGCAGAAAACTTGATATTACTTGATTGTCTTGTTAAGTTCTTGACTTGTCTGATACTTGATTTGCTTGTTTATATGTTTACTTGTTAGATTCTTGCTGATTTGCTAGTTCTCGAAGTCTCGGTCGTCTCAGCACAGATATGCGCCTTCTCAATTCGTTTGGTGAGACCCGCTGGTGGGAGGCCAAACAAACCGATTCGCTCTGTACACGAGATTCACGAAACACCGGAGTTGCTCGAAGGACCATAAAGATGTATGGTCTTGTATACCATACGTCTTTTTCTTGCTATGTTGTGTCGTGTGTAAATGTAAACTCCTTGTTGAGTAAATATATTTATTATAATCTTGATAATTACACAAAGCACTTAAATTATTGCTAATGAGACTCGCGGCCGTCTTGATAGGCATAAGCGAACTAACTTACAATATTGAATATTACTTAATAAGGTCAGCCGCGCATAATGCAAAAATACTTATAAAATTATAAAGATGCTGACGCGGAAGAATGCACGGTGACACACCGTACACTTGGAAATACCAGACTGGGTGTTGGATCCGTTTTCAAATGTCAACACAGCAATGTCACCTCAGCTGGAAGAAGAACTTATAGAATTGACAACAAACGAAGAAATAAAAATCAAGTTCAAAAATGTATATCAAGAATTTTGGCTACAAAAACCGATCCCGCAATTGTACCCTGTATTGTGGTCAATTGTTCAACGATTTTTGATAGCATTCCCATCGTCATATTTGTGTGAACGTGGATTTAGTGCTGTGGCAACGCTGCTTACTGAAAAGAGAAATCGTTTGCGTGTTACCGAACGTGGCGACTTGCGGCTGTTATTGAGTAAATTGGAACCTGATATCAACAAACTTATTGAACAGCATCAGATTCAACCTTCACATTAGTTTTTGTATAAGAATTGATTATGTTTGTTTTATTTTTAATAAAAGATACTCTGTCCGAATACTATAAATTTGCGTTTCAATAATCAGTTATAAGTACTTAGCGGTTTTTAAGTATGTTTAAAAAGGGGGGCGTTAAAAAATAATTTATTCTTAAAGTGGGCAGTAGACAAAAAAAGGTTGGGAACCCCTGGTCTACAGTAACGATAAACCAAGTCACCTTTGCTTTAATAAAGAAATTTGCCATTTTCCTAATAAAGGGATTTTTGACATTTGAACCACTAACATTAAAGTTCGAAAAAAAGACTGAAATAACAGTTTTCTTTAAAATTTTATTGGGTAACTTAAACAATTAATAATCCGTGTTTCTACCGCGAACACTAACAACACAAGAACATCGGTTTGGAATACTCAAAATGAGTTCATCCAAATCACGCTGTGGAATGGCCGCCCATGTTCGTTGCAACAACAAAAAAAGGTCTTCATGCGACTGGATACCCTCCATATTCGGCAGAGCTCTTCTCTGTAGCATATCCCATGCATGCTCAATCGGGTTCAAGTCTGGCGACTGGCAGCAGGGTCTTACAACTCTTGCGGTGTGCGGTCGTGCATTATCATGCATTAACTGAAATAAGGGACCGATTTGCACTTGTAGAGGAACGATGACATCTGATACAATCGTCTCAGCATAAATTTGAGCGTTGAGGTTGCCTCTGATCCAAATCAACTCAGTTCTTCCGCCGATCCAAATACCCGCCCATACCATGATGGTTCCACCACTATAAGGATGGACTTCCTGGCAGGATTTTAATCGCTGTTGGCGTCCAGGGGTTCTCCAGTGTCGTATACGTCTTGTTTCCGGTCTCATACCAAAACGAGACTCATCAGAAAAGCACACGAAACGCCATTGTTCTTCTGCCCAATTTCTGTGTTCAAGAGCCCATTGATATCGAATCCTACGATTGTGCATTGCTATAGGTGGTACCCTTAGCGGTCTTCGGGAATGAAGGTTCACTGCATGCAAGCGGTTTCTGACTGTTTGGTCGCTAATTAAGTTCCCTGAAGAGTGATGAAGCCTCACGGCTAACATCATGGCGGTTATTGTTGGAGCTCTTCGAGTTGTGATTTGAATGTATCGGTCTTGTCTCCGTGTGGTGCAGCGATACCGTCCTCCATGGCGCTCAGCCACGGTACCAGTGCTTCGGTAACGTGTCCAAAGTCGACTGATAACACTCTGACTTGTATTCAGAGCTAAAGCCACAGTACGTTGCCGGGAACCAGCTTCTATCATTCCCACGGCTCTGAACATTTCTTCCCTGCTTAAATGACGTCGCCGCTCCATAATAACGTTGGTTTTAATCAGTAGTAGGGAAACAGTAGCACTAATAATGCCTTCAATGCGTTGTATGTTTTTATAGGGAAAATATTGACAGCTGATTTTCATCTTTTACTCGAATTTGATTAACAGTTCCTGTTTCAAATTATGAAATGCACCAAAAAGAATCCATATAAATTTATAAAATCATAAATTTATTATAAAGCCACATCTCAATCTCAAGAAATCCGCATAAAAATGCTTGATCCCTAGACACTTTTGATGTGTGTACGTCTCCACCGACCTACTTAATTGAAGATGCAGGAAAAAGAGCTATTTTATGAGCAAAAATTATTACAAACAAAGCTCCCCAATATATACCTACTTAATAGAAAAAGTGTTAAAAACAAAGGGAAATAAGATATATGTGAAATGGTCAGGTTTCCCTCCAAATGAAAATAGTTGGATTTATAAGTCAAATAAAGTTCATTAGTATGATAATACAGGTACATTCTTTCATTAAACTAGTTATATACGAGTTATGGTAGACAGCAGTCTACTTAATTGGTTTATTAACAATTTACCCATTGAAGTTCACTTGCCGCGATACAACTATTGTGGTCCTGGGACAAAACTAGAAAAAAAACTAGCTCAAGAAGTCGGGGGAATAAATTCAATAGACGAATACTGTAAAGAACACGACATAGCTTATTACAATTCATCTTCATTAAGTGATCGCCATAGAACTGATATTGAATTGATGAAAATGTGAAGAAAACGTGTTCAAGATTTAGATGCTGGTCTAAGAGAAAAGTTAGCAGCTCAATAATTAATGATTAAAGCTATGTTAACTAAAATAACTACTGGCATTGGTTTTAGAAAACATAACAATCAAAATAAAGGAACCCTCAAAAGAGGAGGTAGCATGAAGACACATTTAAAAAAAATGTTTTAATACAAAAAAACATTTACGAAAACTTAAGCCTAAATGCAGAAAAATGGCTATCGAACTAGCAATAGCAGCAGCTACAGAGTCTATGAAAGATTCCAATCTAAAAATACCTCGCATGATTCTTGTTCCAAGAACTCCTCTTATACCAATATTTGCTGGATTGTCTGCTGTTGGGAGCTTAGCTGGTGGAGCAGCATCAATCAGCAAAGCTATTGCAGCAATTCAAAGCGGCTAAAAAACGCTTAGCTGAACTAAACCGACACAACGAAAAGATGGAAACTATGTGTATAGAGAAAGGTTTAGAAGTTAGACCTCATCATGATGGATTAGGAATATTCATATCTAACTAGCTTTCCGCCCGCGGCTTCGCCCGCGTGAACTTCATTTTTCTTTCCCGCTTATCTGTTGAAATTTTTCCTGAATTTTCTTTGCTATTAACCTCACGGAGCCCGAGACCTTTCCAACGAATGCAAAACCGTGGAAATCGGTTCGTGCGTTCTGGAGTTATAGTGTCAGGAAGGAAAACCCGACTTATTTTTATATAATAGATAATCATTATGGTGCGGTGCTCCTGGACACGGCTCGCATTGTTAGGAGGTTCCTCTCTGTGCAGCCTTAACCACCGGTAGTCTGGGCCTTGCCTGCTCCGCTGCCGGCGGCACCTTAGGTCAAGGTTTTTATAGTATTTTTATAAATCATTGTTTTTATAACTTTCAGCTTAGGTTTTATAATTGTTATTATTTAGTTTTTATAATTATAATTCATAAGTTATATATAATCAATAAAAATAATAATAAGTTATCGCCTACCCAATAGCGCTTCAAGCAATATAGATATTATTAAAAATAGTAAGGATATACCATTCTTTCAGGGTATTTATATGCGTGATGAATTGCCGAAGAATCCAGTTACAAAAGAGTGTGGCATTATTAATCTAGACAGCTCAAAAAACTCCGGTACTCATTGGGTAGCCCATGCAACATATCTTAAAAATGTAATATATTTGAATGTATAATTTGAAGCCACCGAAAGAATTCATTTTTTATGTTGGTAGTAGCAATATAAAATATAATAAAGAAAACATACAAAAAAATCACCCTTTTAACTGTGGACATTTGTGTCTCCAGTTTTTCAGAAACGTATACGTACGTTGTTTACGTATGGTCTGAAATACCTAATAAATAGACAGTAAGGCGCTTAAATTTATCAGTATTCAATAATGTATATTATTTGTACCATTACCGGAAACAAGTCTTACTTGGAATCACAATTCCAACCTCCACTAAGTTTGTAGGAAAAATGAGAATGTGGATTATTTTACTTTTCCGCTTTAAACGCCATACCAAATGTAACTGCTCTCAACAACATATTAACTTACGGTGATGATAATAAACAGCTTCAAATACCTGCTGGGACTTACGATCTTTACGATATTGTCGATTATCTTGAAACAAATATCACCGATTGTGAAATCAAGATTAAGCCGAATATTAATACGTTGAAGTGTTATTTTTATTGTTATGAAAAAGCGAACTTAACCGTAAATAATAGCATAGGACAGTTACTTGGTGTTCAGAACATCAAGTTAGAAGCAAATAAATTGTATGAATCTGTAAGTCCAGTAAACATTCTGCCTCTGTCCATGATAAGGATTGAATGTGATCTAGTACGAGGATCGTATAATAACGGCTCGCTCTCACATATTATTTATGAATTTGTGCCGGACGTATCACCCGGTCTTATATAAAATATTATATCTTTACTTGTTAACAAATACTGTTTATCATCTCTCAGTGTGAAGATTCTAGATGAACACGGAAATTACATTGATTTCAGAGAAGAAAGTATTCAATTGCGTCTTCATTTACGTAGATCATTATGATCGTCTTTTATAAAGTTCAGAATACGAGCACTAAGCGCGCCGATATCTGTCGTAGTGTTAAAGTGTCCACACGTGTTATGCCTGCCATAGGATTTAAAACATGAATATTCTAGGAATAAGCGATTTTCCACAATACGATACCTCAATTGAGAGATATGAAATTCATACCTTTAATCCTTATAATAATAATTTTAATGATAATTAATTGATATTCATAAATTGAACCTAATTGTAATAAATTTCCATTGTAACATTTGTAACTAATTAAATTATGTGTACATTTGCTTGCCGAATCAGGGTATCGATTCAGAACCATACGGCAACTCAGTTATCTGACAGTTCGGATAGATATCGTACGGTAATTTGAAATTGCAATTCAGAACAACCGAATCTTCCAGTATCCCGAACCGTGTCGACAATGACGTCACTTTCGTGTGATTACACATACGTCAAGACTTTAAACGCAATTCACAACACAGTTTTTGACAGTTTTCTACCGAGAGTTTCCGAACGTCACGTTGTTTTCATACGACAACTAACCGACTGGTACCAACCATCAGATAGCAATAGTCCCTCTGTTTAAAAACGGAATATTAAATAGTTTCAGTACTTTGAGGTCGTTATTTTCCTAAAACTTGGTGCTAAAATAATTCGTACTCATCAACATGTCAAAATAGGGCCAAAATGTTTTTAAAAAAATTCACATAGCTATGTGCTCATTGAAAAACTGAATCTATGAACAAAATGTGATCTTGCAGATCATTTAAAACGTAAAATGTACTGTAACATGTAAAATCAGAAAAATCATGACCGAAGGCAACAAATGTAACAACATTTAAAGTTAGGGTGAGTTGTTGACTTTTGTTACCTACTAGCTTTACACCACCGGCTTCCCCTGTATAGGCTATTACTACCGTTAAAACAGTCAATGTTACTCGCTGATAATGTAGCTTAATATTGGTGAAGGAATTTTTAAAATCGGTCCAATAGTTTCGGAGCCTATTCAATACAAACAAACAAATCTTTCCTCTATAATATTAGTAAAGAAGTATAGTATAGTTATGACAAAGCTTTTCAGAAGTAGAATTATAACAAACTGAGTACATGAAGAAGAATTGAAAACCCATGACGCTAAGTTGTTTCGCAGATGTTGTATGTTTGGTCATGTTAAATTAAACTCATGTCAATATGGCAATCACATCAAAGCTAAGCAAGTATTTGTGTTTAGTTCAGTATAGTCCTTTTGTCTATCACTGGCTTTTTTTAATAGCCCATTTGAACGCAACTTCTGCAATGACTGCAGAAGACAGCAAAATAGATATATGCACATTATGACAAGATTGTATCGCTGCCCATAATATTTATTTTGTTTCATTGCACAGACAGAATCAAAGTATTGAAATTAATCAAACAAAGTCCAGCCCTAACAAAGGAAAATTCTGGTTTTGTGCCTAGTGTAAATATGAACAAGACGACACGATTGACGTAGTGCATTTTAGTACGGTTTTTCGCCTCGTTTTCCATAGTGTCCCGGGTTCAATTCCTGGTCGAGTCAATTCAGGAAACTATATTTTCTGAATTGACCCGGGTCTAGGTGTGCTGGAAGACACCCCTGGCTTATTTTCTTGTGTGGTACCTCGTAGCACGGGGATTTTAATCCCTACTTCGAGCCCCTTACAAGAGGTGTGTTGTCTGATGCATATTTCTTCTTATATCAACCCATAGTATGTTGTATGTGCTAGACTAGACACAGTAGAAAAACGATACAATTTACTGCTGGGTGGTACACCACACACAGACAGACGACCAGTTATATGGTATTAAATTAATAATAATAATGGATGTTCGTAGCAACCTGAACCTGCGGAACTACATTGAGAGCGTCATTAGAACTGCACCTGCAGCAGCTCGTCGCGCAGGTGCCGGCGCGCCGGACGCACCACGAATCGGCGCACGCGCGGTTTGACCGTCGCACTCTTCGGACCTGGTTCTACTAGCGGCGCGCCCACCCGCTCGGCAAACACCACGTGTATGTGACTTCCATTTTAAAGTACGGGATTATATTTTGTGGTAATTCCACTGAAATGGAAGCGGTATTTAAGGGGCAGAAGAGATGCTTACGATCTATATTTAGGTTACATCAAACTACTTGCTGTAAATCTTATTTTAAAGAGTGGGTAATGCTTATTTTACCCTGTATATTTATGAAATCGTATTATTTGTCAAAAAAAAACTGGATAAATTTCAAAAACACCAAAGCAAAAGGCATAATTTCAAATTACGCATTCCACCCCACAAAACGACATTGTTTTATAACAGTATTTTTTGCATGGCGCAGAGACTTTATAATCATTAACCAAGATCCATTTTGAATGTAACAGAAATTGTATCTTTTAAACATCAGGTAAAAATGTTTCTACTGCAACATGCCTATTATAGTATAAATGAATACTTGACGGACAAAATAATGTAACATTGCATGTACTTGAATTATATTAGGTATTGTTATTTTTAATTTGATTTTATTTTGAACTTGTGACTAATTTTGTAACTGAATTAAATATGAATTTGAATCTAATTGTTATAAATTTTCATTGTAACATTTGTAACTAATTAAATTATGTGTACATTTGCTTGCCGAATCAGGCTGAATATGGTAACACTATTTTTTATATTTGACATCTGTATAAAATACACCCATGTTTTTTGCAAATAAATGATTTGGAATTTGGGATTGAAAGGGCATTATTCATTATGAGCCGTTACCACCACGCAGGACCATCGCTTCTGAACTCTACTGCGAACAACTGATGAGATTAAAGCATGAAGTGGAGAGAATGCGGCCGGAATTAATTAATCCACAGAAAGGATGTGGTTTTTCATCATGATAACGATACCTCACACATCTTTAGCCACTCAGGAAAAGTTAAGAGAGTTTGGCTGGCAAGTGTTAATGCATTCGCCGTATAGTCCTGACCTTTCACCTTCAGATTCCCACCTTTAAAATTCTTTAGGCAGTGTCAGGTTAACATCACGAGAGGACTGCCAAAACCACTCGTCGCGGTATTTTGATCAGAAACCTCGAAATTCCTATAGCAATGGGATCATGTCACCTACAAGATGACAAAAAGTAATCGATCAAAATGGCACCTACAAGTTAAATGTAAATAAACTACACACATCAAAAGTGTCTAGGGATCAACATATATTTTTGCAATAACTTTTCTCCTGATTGATATTAATTAAAATTTTCTTCAAGGATTCATCAAATAAAGTGTAACCGCCCATACCATGATGGTTACACCACTATAAGGATGGACTTCCTGGCAGGATTTTAATCACTGTTGGCGTCCAGGGGTTCTCCAGTGTCGTATACGTCTTGTATCCGGTCTCATACCAAAACGAGACTCATCAGAAAAGCACACGAAACGCCATTGTTCTTCTGCCCAATTTCTGTGTTCGAGAGCCCATTGATATCGAATCCTACGATTGTGCATTGCTATAGGTGGTACCCTTAGCGGTCTTCGGGAATGAAGGTTCACTTCATGCAAGCGGTTTCTGACTGTTTGGTCCCTAATTAAGTTCCCTGAAGAGTGATGAAGCCTCACGGCTAACATCATGGCGGTTATTGTTGGAGCTCTTCGAGTTGTGATTTGAATGTATCGGTCTTGTCTCCGTGTGGTGCAGCGATACCGTCCTCCATGGCGCTCAGCCACGGTACCAGTGCTTCGGTAACGTGTCCAAAGTCGACTGATAACACTCTGACTTGTATTCAGAGCTAAAGCCACAGTACGTTGCCGGGAACCAGCTTCTATCATTCCCACGGCTCTGAGCATTTCTTCCCTGCTTAAATGACGTCGCCGCTTCATAATAACGTTGGTTTTAATCAGTAGTAGGGAAACAGTAGCACTAATAATGTCTTCAATGCGTTGTATGTTTTTATAGGGAAAATATTGACAGCTGATTTTCATCTTTTACTCGAATTTGATTGACAGTTCCTGTTTCAAATTATGAAATGCACCAAAAAGAATCCATATAAATTTATAAAATCATAAATTTATTACAAAGCCACATCTCAATCTCAAGAAATCCGCATAAAAATGCTTGATCCCTAGACACTTTTGATGTGTGTATATTAAAAAATGTTTTGAATATTCTTAAAAATGCGAAGAAACTTATTCCCCAACCTATTGACGGGGATTGTAAACTGTCAATTAGGACAACGTAGGGCGCCAACTGTTTTTTTAAGATATCGTAACGTTGATATTCATGGTAATTCAATATACCATGTGTATTATCCGCTTATCCGCCCGGCCAACGCCGCCAACGCCGCCAACGCCACCTCTCGCACTAGACTGCATTGGACTGACTTTTCTTGAGGCCCGTATTCACTTTGATTAGTAGTAAGTGCAGGTGATCAGCGCAGGTGCTTAGTGATTATGACAGCGATTGATTAGTGCGATTGAATAGAACACGCTTCTAAATCACTCCACGACACAGGATACTTATCACTAGCGATAATCCATCGCTGTCTACACGTGTCATTTCATAATCACTAAGCACTGAATCATCCTTAATTGTACTTTGATGCATAAAATAATCAGTTTCATAACTTTGACCAAAATGATGAAAATGTTGGTATAAAACTAAAAATGTACGGTTGATGAATTAAGACTTAAATTTTCAACTTTAAATTAAAAATCTAAGCGGGTGACTGTATGGTTTCTAAGCAAAGCTCAAAAATGCTCCCGAATCTCAGCTTTCTTAATCATTACAAAAAAGAAGTACCTACCTACTTAATGGGCTACTTTGGCTTTGGTTTTATACCAACATTTTCATCGTTTTGGTCAAAGTTATGAAACTGATTATTTTATGCATCAAAGTACAATTAAGGATGATTCAGTTGGGCAAAGAAAAAATTTTAAAAGTTTTCTACTTTTTAAAAAATAAAAAATTTAAACTTTTAGGTCCGAAATTCTCAGAAATTCAGAAAAAAAATCATAACTCGAAAACTATGAACAATCGCGGAACATACATGGGGGTGATTCGGGTACCCCAAGGGGTGCTCTTTCTGTGGGCTTCCGCTTGACACTTTTTTTTGGGACACCCTGTATAACGCCTAGTCATCCGTATGTACCATTCAATTTGAGAAAAGATACAGTTATGTTCATGACAGAAACAGGTTTGCACATATGTTTTCATGCTACAGAAAATAGAAATTTATGCACATTAGATAAGCCTATCTGTGATGTAAACACGAAAGAATCAATCTGTCAAGTAAAAATTAGCAATGCCTATACAAACACAACAATTTGTTAATATGAACAAGCAAGTTGCGCTAACAGGTGGGTCAAGTTACACTCAAGAAATGACTGGCTCTTCTCGTGTTGCCATGAATGCAGTGCTGGCATTTTCGGCACAGCTGGTATGACAATGACTAAATTATCAGGTAACGGTCTTATCAACCTGGGTCAAGGTTGCTCTCTGAGGGGCAATGACCTCTCCATATATACTGACAATAACTACATGAATCACCTGACAGTTGCAGGTAACATTCAAGTCCCAGAGTTGTCTATCTTGAATAATATTATCAACACATCTATGGCTGACGATCTAATGATAACGGAAAATACTACACAAGTATGGAAACAAATAAAGGAACAGATTGAAAACCTAAAAGGGCAATCTTACTCTGACTTAAGCATACACGACGTCCATCATTACACGTTGATGTATATTGTGGTAGCAGTTCTTCTACTAGCAGAAAGTACTTTCATATTTTTGAAGATAAGAAGCAGATGCCAGCGGCCATCGCCCATCGCGGCGGACGCGCCTCCTCCAGGGGCGAGTGCCAGGGGCGCAGTGAGCTGTGACGTAGCGAGTGTCGTATCAGAATCTGATGAGTGTAACTTACTGCATAAGTCAGTAAGCTGTGTAAGTGTTGATCAAGGGACCTCTCCTATCACATCGCGATCTGTGTCGTTCCACGTCCAAACTGTAGAGTCACGCGAGTGAAAAGACTTAATTTGAACTGAACATTATTCGCATTATTTTTACATTAATCTTCACTTCAATTTTATTGTTTACAAGTTACTCAATCTAGAATTTACTTCATCTGTTAGCAACATTTTACTTTTATTTAAATTGATAAATCAATCAGTTGTAAATGCATAGCACATGGCCTTAAATATTGAGCTATTTAATACAGCATCCTAAATGTGTTCTTCTTTCTGGTGGACAAGATGTACGAGCTAGCGTACATGCATAATATTTATGTGTGTGTGTTAACCTCATTTACGGCGTTTCGCAAACGCCATCAATATCGCCAATTTTACTTTATTTCTACATCAATAAAGTTAGTGAATTATTAGCACTCAAGCGGGTCGGTTTTATTTATCACTCCTCGGGAGTAACCCCCCATCCAGCATAGCATTAGCAAGCATATTCTAGAAGTGTAAGGGGCAACTCGTACATCATCTAAAACTCCCTTACAGTCTTCCATCTTTTCCGCTCGCTTGACTCTCTTCAGAGCATTATGATGTGCATATAATACCTCATTTTCTTTACCATATCTTGCTTTCGAGGTGTCGACAGCAATTTGGTAACTTCTGTTTGTCGTGTCGAAACCGTCTACAAGTCTAGCAGCATCTCCTTTGAGTAAAGACTTGAGGTAAAGCAGCTTATCAACATCATTAAGCTTTTTACGGTTCATATTATGTGAACTGGTCCCAGAATTGATGCCGTTCAAGCAAATTACCGCTAAACTCAGGTAAACACAAGTCAGGTAGTTTGCTATATGATGAGTGATCGCTTTGCTGTGGTAACGATGCTGGCCTTTCAGTTTTCATGGTTAACCTTGCTTCCAGTTCTGCAAGAGTTTTTTCACCTTGCAGCTGATAAGTTGTCAAGTCCGATATTTCATCTTGGTTAGGATCATTGCAGATTTTAAAATAATTATAAAGTTCAATTGTGAAGCGAGACAACATTGTTTTTAATTTAGATGTGATAATTCTTGCCGTTTCAATGTTTTCATCATAATGTGAAATATTGCATAAATTAAGAGCCTGATCTGATAAAGATTTTACTTCTGATGCAAATTTGGACAATCTGTTTAATAGAATTTCTTCCATTGTTGATACTTAGAAAATATTTATTTACCACATACTGATATGCAAATAATAATATTACATATTATATCACCCATAACATACCTAAAAGACATGTTATTCCTTAATGGTGACAGTTAATAACTATAGGTATCAAAGGAACAAACCAAAGCTTTAATTTTGAATTTAAATAAACAGATGCAAAAAAAAACAGTAAATTGTACCTATCATTATGAATTGATAATATACTCGTACCTGTAGTCATTTTTAAAGGATAAACATTCCTATGCCTTTTGTTTCTATGCACATATTCAATTGGATGGCAAATGCATACCCGTCCCTGCAGGTGAAATGCAGTTGTACCAAATTATTTCATATGTACAACTATGTATTTATTCTGCAAGAGATATAGCTAGACCTATACAGTTGAATGTATCTACCAACAGCCCTTTATCATTTACTGATTCAAAATTAATTGCAGAAACTGAAAATGTTTCCTGAAAAAATAAATAATACACTATGGGCATCACTATAGATATTAAACTGCAACATATTCATATACTTTGGCACAATCTAAACTTCACTGCCTTTAATTATTTTGCTGATGCATTTTATCATCTTGAACACAAGACATTCGCCATAGAGCATAGGTCTCCCCCAAAGGATCAATCCTAGGAGCTGACATGCAAGCGGTCCACATGTAAGTATTATACTTACATGTAAGTATTTGACTTGCCTTCGTAAATGTAAATGTATCCATCTATTCATTAATGTATGAGCCAAGTATAACTCGATATTTATTTCGCCACATGGAGTTTCGCTGTTAAGACGTACCTTGAACACGAAGAACTATGGAAATGCGTTATAATGGAAGAAAATCAATCGTTTACACAAAGCGAGGACACAAAAGCAAGGTCTAAGATTATATTGTTGGTCGATCCTATTAATTACATCCACATCCAGGAATGTAAAGCCGCCAACGCCGTGTGATCTGGAAGACCTGGAAAGCTGTGGTAATGTAGAAAATTACGTGAGCAAAATTATCACATGTGCACACAAGCTTCGGAACATGGGATTCATAGTACAAGACGAGTGGTTAGGCACACTCCTGCTTGCATGGCTACCGGAATCTTATAAACCAATGATAATGGCGATGGAAAGCTCAGGTGTGACAATAAGCTCAGATTTAGTGAAAACAAAAATACTACATGATGTAAAAAATACAAGCGACAACAGTGTTTAACTCAGATTACCACAAGAAAAATTGCAAGCAAAATAAGCCTCCTAGAAAAAGTTCCCGATGTTTCAAGTGCAACAAATATGGTCATTTGTCTCAAAGTTGATATACGAAAAAAAATCCAAGTCCAAGTGATGATAATTCCATTAAGACAAATGCTGGTCAGGCTAGTAAGAGTGATACTTCCAGTTATGTAGCAGCTTCCTCCGCATCTGGATTGAAGAATGAATGCTGGTATTTAGACTCTGGCGCTGCAATGCATATGACCAATAAGCGAGGCTGGATTTATGATTTTGGACCTACTACGATTACTAGTATCAGAGTACCTGACAACAAGACCTTAGCAGTGAAGAGGTGCGGAAAAGTTAACATAAAGAGTTATATATAATAGGGGCAACAATGAGTTATTAGGAACAATACAAGTGAAAAATGTGTTGTATGTTCCTGATCTGGCTGTGCATTTATTATCAACTATTCAGATAACTCTGAACAACTGTGAAGTCAACTTTACAAAAGAGTGCTGTCAGATATACGATAATTCAAAATTAGTTATGACGGGGTATACTCATACCCCTATCACTCTTACTAGCCTGACCAGCATTTGTCTTAATGGAATTATCATCACTTGGACTTGGATTTTTTTTCGTATATCAACTTTGAGACAAATGACCTCTGAGTAGAACAATTTATATGTGGTACATAATGAAACTTTTGCCTTGTTATCTTCAGCTCATTTGTGGCACCAAAGGATGGGCCTCCTCAACTATCAAAATCTCCAGAACCTAATGAGTCAGTTGATGGTGTTGTTGTAGAGTTGAAAAAAGAGAATGTGATATGTAATACTTGCCTGCAGAGTTAACAAACCAGGAAACCGTTCAAGGCACCTGGGTTTCAGATCTTCTAGAGGTAATACACTTTGATAAATGCGGACCAATGGAGGAAAAATCACTTGGTGGTGCTCGATGATATGTAACATTCATCGATGATTTCTCTAAAAAATTGTTTGGCTACTTCATGCACTCAAAATCCCAAGTTCTTGATAAATTCAAGGCGTATAAAAACTTAGATGAAAACAAAATTGAATAAAAGAATAAAACAAAGCTCAGATAATGGCACCGAATATGTGAATAGACCATTTAATACATTCTGCAAAGTATGCGTTAAACGACAGTTTACAGTGCCATACAGCCCGGAGCAAAACGGAATGAGTGAACTCATGAACCGTAACTTAGTTGAACGTGCAAAGTGTAAGTTAATGGACTCCAAATTGCAAAAGAAATTCGGGGCTGAAGCTGTTTCTGCTGCTTCTTATGTAATTAACCGCTTACCTACAAAGTCTATTAATTACACAACTCCTTAAGAGCTGTGGACAGGTGTACAGCCTAACATTCAGAACTTGAAAAAGTGTTTGGTTGCCAGGGAAAAAAGAATGAAATGGGACTGTAAAGCAAAATAAATGATGTTTGTTGGGTACTTCCATGAGTCCAAAGGCTAAAGATTGTTTGACAAGAAGGAAGGAAGAATATTAGGAAGCAGAGATGTTATATTTTTAGACGAAACAATGGAGAAGAATTTTGCTCTTATACCATTATAGAGCTCTCTTGAAGATGTTGAAATCTCCGATGATGACGGTACGTGTGAAACAAGTTCTTTTAAAAGTGATAGTACAGACAAAGAAAATATTTCTTCACAAAAGATTAGTGAAGACGATGAAGATGAAAAATATATTCCTGATCAGTGTTACCAATAGAGCAATAATCTTCCTTATACTCGTTATTTGAGACAAAGGAAAAATGGAGTGCAGCCTACTTATATGTGTAAGATGGTGAATCAGTGTTTCTTTCAACTTTACCGAATCTAGTGCGGGATCCACAATCAGTTAAGCAAGCTTTAATAAGTGAGAACCAAGCAGAATGGAAACATGCCATAGATTGTTTAACAGTCCATAGACTGTGAGTACAATTCACTGATTGAAAATAACACTTGGACACTTTGTCAACTTCCACCTACTAAAACACAATTCCTAGCATGTGGATATTTAAAACAAAAGTTGATGCAAATGGTAATGTGACCAGACACAAAGCTAGATTTGTAATCAAAGGATATGAACAAGTATTTGGTATTGATTATTCTGAAGTGTATGCACCAGTAGTGCACCTCAGCTGCCAATGAATGAGTGCCAAATATGGCCTACAGATTGAGCAACTTGATGCTGTAACTGCCTTCTTACAAGGTGACATTGATGTGGAACTGTACATGACACAACCACCTCTATATAACAATGGATCAGAAGATGTATGCGAACTTAACAAATCAATATATGGCTTAAAACAAGCTAGCAGAACCTGGAACAAGAAATTAGATAGATATTTGTACAAAATTGGTTTCAAAAAGTCACAATTGGATCCATGTGTGGTACATACTCATACTGCTGAGAAATGTATATTGATTTTGAATGTGTATGTCGATGTTGATATCTTACTGTTTCATAACAATCAAGAAATAGCATCAAGAATAAAGAAACAAGTTATAAGTAATTTAAAAATGAAGGAATAGGGAAAAGCTTACTTTTACATTGGTCAAATAATCTCATATGATAGTCAAGGAATTTATATATAGACCAAACTAAATACATAGAAAGTGTTTTGAAGCGCTTCAGCATGGAAAGCTGCAAGTCTGTGGCGACACCTATGGAACCAAATGTAAAGTTTTCATGCACTTCAAAAAGTGTTTAAGGTGAAGTACCTTACCAAGAAGCAATTGGCTGCTTACTATATATTTCTCAAGGGACTCGCCCTGATATATGTTTTGCAGTGAACACACTAAGTCGCTACAACAATTGCCTAACTGTTCAGAAATGAACGCAGCCATAATCGGTGTCAACATTGAACGTAGGCGTAACTATAAAAAAAAAAAATGGTCTATGATGGTGAGAAAAAAGAAATCGTTTTTTAATTCATTAAACCTAAAATAATATATCTACGAAAGTATGTGAATAGAACTAACAAAACGTAAAGAAAAAGAGTTCACACGTACAGGAAATATTAACATCTGGCGACCGTGACAGTTTGTTTTAGAAAAACTAAAAAGTGAATTGCAATCTTCACAGCGTCCTACAAAATGGACGCTACCAGAGAAACAAGATTGAGAACAGTGGTAAGAAGACTTTTCACTGTTAACGTAAATCAAATAGAAAACATTCTTCAGTCCGGGCGCAGCAAGGAAAATGATTTGTTGATGGAAGTACATTACAAAAAGCTTAAAGATCAAGCGGCACAGCTCGCCATATTTGATGAAAAAATAAAGGAATCCATTTTATCGAGTGAAGATTATGAAGAAGAAAATTTGGAAAAGGAAATAACAGGGGCTGAAGAATACCAAAATAAATATATATATTTGTTAACAAGATACGAATTCATGTTAAAGGACGATAAGGTTGAAAAAACACAAGAACGTAAAAATATAAGAATGTTCAACCTTCCCAAAATAGAAATGAGAAAGTTTGATGGTTCCGTAAAAAACTGGTTGGCATTTTGGGGACAATTTAAGAAAATAGACCAAGATCAAAATATAGACGAAGATGATAAAATACAATATTTACTGCAAGCTATGGAGACCAATACTGATGTCTACTCGCTGGTCCAAAGTTACCCACCAAATGGAACATCATATAGACACTGCATAGAAGAACTCAAAAGAAGATATGCTCGGCAAGAGTTGCTAATTGAAGTCTATGTAAGAGAGTTACTTGCTTTGGTCTTAAAAGAAAAACGTGACTTGGTGGAGTTGTACGACCGTCTAAATGCGCATCTACGAGCCCTAGAGACACTGGGTGTCTCAAAATATGCCGCTTTCATATTACCACTCGTGGAGTCAGCATTGCCATTGGAGATTCTGCGTATATGGGAAAGAACAAAAAACTCCAATCAAGCAGCTGAGTGTATGGATGGACCGGAAACTTTGCTTCCAAGATTAATGGGATTCCTAAAAGCAGAAGTGGAAAGTGCGCACAGAATTCAGATAACGCAAAGCACATTTCAAAAAGAAATAGATGAAATTAAAGAGCCATCAGTGGCATGCTTCATAGCAGGAGAAAAATCACTTCCAAATAAGTCAAGAACGTGCATATGGTGTGATAAAGACAATCATAGCAGTGTAGAATGTTACAAACTGGCAAAAATGACACTAGAAGAAAGAGAAGAACATCTAAAAAAGAAAAAAGCATGCAGAATATGCCTAAGGCAAGGGCACTATGCTAAAATCTGCAAAGCATTTATTAGATGCCACATTTGTAGCAAACGTCACACTGTAGCAATGTGTCCAGGAAAAACAGAACCTAGAAAAGAACGTGAAAACCAGTACCAAGAACAACCTCGAGACAAAGGTATGACTCATACAACCACAACAAATATCTCGTCCCAAGGAATACAAACATTACTTCAAACAGTTGTGGTTAATATTCGGAGTGGAGACAAGACCCTGCCTGTTCGAGTACTGTATGTCAATGGCTCACAAAGAAGTTACATCCGGGAGGAAGTCATGAAGAAGTTGGGTGTCAAGAGTGTGGGGCAGCAAACACTTAGTCACTGCCTGTTTGGTAATGTATCAACACAATCAAAAACTCATAAAGTTTATAACGTTAACATAGAAAGTTTAGATTGTACATTTAATACAGAGATAGAGGCCTTAGGCCATCCAATGATATGTGGTCATATTCCTAAAGCTAATTTAAATGACAACAAGCTATGTAACATGTTAAAAAGACATAATATTTTATTAACTGATGAAGTAAACTCTGTATATGACATAGATTTGTTAATTGGAGCAGATTATGCTGGTTTGTTCATGACAAGTGGTATTATAAATTTGGAAAATGGTTTGGTTGCTATAAGAACAAAATTAGGGTGGACACTACAGGGTAGACAAAATGGTTGCTCATCAGACAATATTGTTACTTCTATGTTTTGTATGTCAGGTGAAAGTTTAACAGATTTTTGGTCATTGGAGACACTGGGCATCCGCGATCCTGCAGAAATGAAAACAAAGGCTGAAAATGAAGTTGAGGCCATTCAAATATTTGAGAAGACAGTCAGGAGAGAAGAAGATGGCAGGTACCTGGTTCAGCTACCATTTAAGGTTGGTCATGAAGACATTTTAAGTAACTTTGAAAAGGCTAGTAAGAGGCTTGATTCAACAACCAAAAAACTTTTAGTATGTGACAAGTTTTACGAGTATAATAAAGTATTTCAGAAATGGTTAGAATTAGGAATTATAGAAAAAGTGCCTCCTGTTGACAATAATAATACAATACATGGGCATTATCTGCCCCATAAGGCTGTCATAAAAGAATCAAGTCTCACAAGTTCTGTTCGACCAGTTTTTGACGCATCATGTCCAGATAAAAATGGACTAAGTCTGAATGCTTGCCTTGAAAAGGGTATGAACTTTCTTGATCATATAAATAAATTACTCATTGGGTTTCGAAAAGGTGCCATTGGCATAACTTCTGACATAGCAAAAGCTTTCTTACAAATTAGTTTACCAGTTGAAGATAGGAATTATTTAAAATTCTTGTGGTGGGAGGACGAGTCTGCAAAACAAGTGGTGCAATATAGACATTGCAGGGTTGTATTTGGCTTAACATCTAGTCCTTTCTTACTGTCAGCGACCCTTATGCATCATCTTAACAGTGTGACAGGTAGGTACCACGAAACAGCACAGCTGATGAAAAAATCGTTCTATGTGGATAATTGCCTCACCAGTCTAGATTCTGAAGATGACGTTCGCAGATTCATAGAAGAGGCCAAAGATATAATGAAGACAGGAAAATTTGACCTGCGGATGTGGGTGACATCTCCACTACAGATAAATGAATCAGGTAAGGAAACTATCTCAGTACTGGGTTTGAATTGGAATGTGGGGACAGATGAACTCTCATGTAATACAGCTGCTATGCCTCCTCTTTCAACACTCTGTAAGATAACTAAGAGGTTAGTATTATCTCTAACGCAAAAGATCTTTGACCCCATTGGTATGACATGCCCAGTTACATTACCTCCAAGATTACTGCTACAAGAGATGTGGCGTCGTAAGCTGACTTGGGATGAGCCCTTACCGCAAGATCTAGCAAAAGAATTTGAGAAATGGTATGCAAATATTGATTATCTGAAACAATGTAAAGTACCACGTAGAATGACAGCAGATAAATTGAATGAATGCAATCAGAGTTTACATTTGTTTACGGATGCTAGCAAACATGCAATAGCAGCTTGTATATTTTTAAGAGCTGAAAAAGATGGTAAAGTCACAGTGCAGTTACTTGCTGCGAAATCGAGAGTGGCGCCACCTAAAAACGTGTCCATTCCACGTTTGGAGCTGATGGCTGCTGTAATAGGTGTGAGACTATTAGTAGATATAAGAAATAGTTTACAGCTGCCAAACTGTGAGGAATATTACTGGACTGATTCAAGTGTCACTCTATACTGGATTTGCAACGACTTAACTTGGAATGTATTCGTAGGTAACCATGTCAAGGAGATAAGACAAAATACTAAAAGGAGAAATTGGTGTCACATTTCAGGGTCACTTAATTGGGCAGATTTGGCTTCTAGAGGCTGTGACGCAAAGCAACTTCTGGAACAATGCTGGGCTGAAGGTCCACAGTTTCTTCGAAGCAGTCCTGCTGATTGGCCAAAATCATCAATATATAACGGGAATCCTCGATGCTGGCCAGCAATACAGGAGCCGGAGCGCCGGGATTCGTCACACAATATTTAGAAGTAGATGTAGTTGTGGAATAGTTAATAAAAGATCAGCCAATCCAGTGACTTGTTTATTAAATAGGATAAAAGTATAGGTAGGAAAGAAGAACTGTAACAAAATAACAATAAATGAATACAAAGAGTCCTAGGTAATAGATTATCTAATAGTAATAGGTAAGTAAATAGGTATGATATGCTTACCCCGATACACGGGTTCCTGTTACTTATAACTGTTTTAACTGTTTACAAAATTGGTTATTTAGAGCATTTAAAAAATACACCATCACGTAAGTTATACTAGTTAAACTGGTAATCTGGTAAAATGCTCACAAACTGTTCAGTACGATGGTTTTGGTAGGACTGAATCAAAAAAGCTGCGCATGCAATGCGAAACAAAAATCGAATTGAATCAAATTTGAAAACAAGTACAAAATACTTTTAATGGCCAGCAGTTAAACCATGAAGTTTCCAGCGATCGTGGAGGTTGTAACGTCCACGAGACTGAAGGGAAACGGCATCGTTACAAATAACGGCCAGGAATGGAGAAGCTGAAAAGGAACTAAAGAAGACAGCTAAGTCAATCTATAATCTTAATGTCACTACAAATGAAAATTTTGTGGAGAGGCTCCAGTATTTCTCTAAATACTCCAAAATCGTCCGCATGGTTGCCTGGATACTCAGATTCGCCGAGAATTGCCTGAAAAATAAAAGAAACACAGATAAGAATATAACAAATGAAGAGTTTGAAAAAGCAGAAAGGAAGATCATTAAATGTAAACAGGAAGAAAATAAGGATGTTATAGAACAAAGCTCAAAAAACATACTTACCTTTTATGATAAAGACAACCTTCTGAGGCTGAAAACGAAGCTATTGCTATCGGATATTCCAGAAGATACCAAAAGTCCTATCTTGGTACCAGCCAAAAATGAAGTAATCCTGAAACTGGTAAGACAAAGACACATACAACTACAACATGCAGGTACAAATATGTTAATTACTGATATAAGGAAAACATTTTGGGTATTTGGCATCAGAAGATTAGCCAAGTCAGTAATAAGTAACTGCATGATATGTAAAAGATATAGCACCAAACAAATGCAAGCACCGACAGCACCACTACCAATTGAACGTATCAAGAGCTCCGGTCCATTCGAAAATACAGGTGTGGACTTGGCCGGGCCCCTATTTTTGAGAAATGGTGAGAAATGCTGGATTGTTATGTACACTTGTGCAGTATATCGTGCTGTGCATTTGGAGCTTACATCTTCACTGTCGACTGAAGCCTTTATAAGAACGTTTAGGAGGTTCATCGCCAGGCGAGGACGTGTCAAAATAGTGATATCTGACAATGGAACAAATTTCACTGGAACCAAGAATCTACTGGATTCAATAAACTGGGATGAAGTTCAGAAGGAGACTTGCATGGAGAGAATCAAATGGAAGCTTAATGCACCAACTGGTGCATGGTGGGGAGGTTTTTTCGAACGCTTAATAAGAACAATGAAGGACCTACTGCGCAGAGTATTAGGTAAAGCAAGTGTAACATATGATGAATTACAAACCTTATTATGTGAATGTGAGTCTGTGAAGAATAATCGTCCACTTACATATGTTCAAGATGATAAAGCAGAATCGCTAGAACCATTGACGCCAGCGTGTTTTTTACAGCCTTTACAGTCCTCTGGAACAGCTGATTTAGATGTAATAGATGGAAAAAGTTTAAATTTACGTTTGAGATACTTACAAAAGCTTCGTCACGATTTTCGTCAGCGGTTTAGAACCGAGTACTTGACGCAGTTGATACAGAGAGGAAAGAAAAAAGGGTAAACAAGAAATGGTGAGAGAAGGACAGTTGGTTTTGATTGAAACAGAAGGGAAACGGGTAATGTGGCCTTTAGCTATAATAACTACAATATTCACTGGGAAAGATGGCATCAATAGAACAGCGGAAGTGAAGACAGCAACAGGGTGTAAGGTGAGGCCTATTCAAAGATTATATCCCATGGAGATGACAATAGAGGACATTGAGGCAATTCCCGATGTTCATTCAGGGAAAAACGAAGATAAAGGTAAGAGTCACGAATCGAATAACTCTTCACAAAAACCACTCCAAGAGAGAAAGGAAGCTGACTGTGATGCAGATAAAGTCACTCGTTATGGAAGGAAGGTAAACATTCCAAGTAGATTTAGACTGTAGATTGTCTGATGAACACCATACTTTTAGTTTTAATGATGGAAATAACCTACATTTTCCATCAATATTTTGTTAGTCATGTTTGACAATTTTATTCTTTCCTTGTGTTAGGAGGCTGGTGACAGTAATAATGTTAAGAACATTTGTCTTTGCGGGAGCCCAGTGATAGAGGCTACCCGATCACTTGTGCTACCCGAATCACCCCCATGTATGTTCCGCGATTTTTGGTAGTTTTCGAGTTATGATTTTTTTACGAATTTTAATTCACTTGTTTATGATTAAATATGTTTAATTAGTGTTTCAAGTACACATAGGTATTATTTTTTGTTATACTTACCTAAATGATGGATATGGTCCACTGTTATGTATGTATTTAATGTTTATCATTTAAACACTGGTTTATAATTTACTTCTAAAATTAAGTATGTTTTGTTTCAAGTAGGTACCACTATGGTTGATATATTTGTCTTAACCTTGAATGTGGTAGTTTATGATACATGTTATCTAGTAGTAGTACCTAGTTTATTCTTTATTTTTTGTCGCTGTTTGGAGGATGTTCAGAAATGAACGCAGCCATAATCGGTGTCAACATTGAACGTAGGCGTAACTATAAAAAAAAAAAATGGTCTATGATGGTGAGAAAAAAGAAATCGTTTTTTAATTCATTAAACCTAAAATAATATATCTACGAAAGTATGTGAATAGAACTAACAAAACGTAAAGAAAAAGAGTTCACACGTACAGGAAATATTAACACTAACTGCTGAAAATTGGAGAGATGTCAAAAGAATACTGCGATATTTACAAGGCACAAAAAATCTGCAATTGTGCTTCAAGAGTAATCTAAACCAAGATATCACAGGGTATTGTGATTCTGACTGGGCTTCATGTCCAGAAGAAAGAAGATCATGCAAGGGATACATTTTTCGGTTTCAAAATGCCGCTATATCCTGGAACTCAAAAAGGCAACCAACAACAGTCTACAACTGAAGCTGAATACATGGCCCTTTCAGCCGCCACTCAAGAGGCTTTGTGGCTAAGACAACTAGTCAATGAGTTGTGACCTTCAGCTGCAGCTCCTTTAACTCTGTATTGTGATAATTAAAGAGCTATTAAACTTACAGGTACTTCTGCTTATCATGCCATGAGCAAGCATATTGATGTAGGTACGACATCATTACATAAGACACAAGGTTGCTTCTGGAGACATTGCTATCAAGTACATCCGCTCTGAATTGATGGTTGTCGACTGCCTCACCAAAACTCTGCCCAAGTCCAAACACCAGCAGTTCCTGAAGGATATGGGGTTGCGTTCAAGGGAGGATGTTGAAATGTGAACGCTACCGTAACCAAATATGATTTTAATAAGTGAACGCACCCTTGCAAGTTTCAGCAGAGGGCGCTGGTGTGCTTTCTTTCTCTTTTGTTTCCTAGTTCTAATAAACTGCCCCTTACTGTTATCGCTTCGTCTTTTCTTCAACATTAATCCAGTTAGATCACAGCCTCATACCATATAAATCAAGTTTTCGTCAGGGCGGCTTTCCCGTGTTGATATTTAACTACCAGGCGAGCTACGTGATGTTGTCCATCTAAAATCATTAGTCTTTAAGTTTCAGGTGAGACTCCCGTTACTGCGTCGATGCGGCCTCCACAACGTAAAACTCCGTGTTCGTCAAGGATCGGTGAAAAGGTAAGTAAGTAGTCGACTGCAACATTTAATGTTTTTTCCTTTTTTATTGCAGACATCTCCGCGGCAAAGCTGTCCATTTGTGCTTGTTTTATCAACAAACGCTCAGCTTGCTCCATATCAGTCAACGTGCTCATTGAAGAAGCTTTTCTACATCTGTTAATGAACTTCAGGACTGCAGCTGTTGTTCTAAGTAATCACAGCCACGATGGAAATCTGCTTGCATCCGGAACAGGTAAGTTTTTAGTTTCAATTTCTATAATACTTAATCCTTCCAGGTCTTCATAGCTATTATAAGCAACCTCATGTCGCGGCCAGGTCAATTCATTCTCAAAAGAAACGACGACCCTTCAACCACTCATTTTTGAACACAGACACATCGTAATCCTCTCTCGTGCCGACATTTGCAATGTTCAACTTCGTAGGTACGTATCTCCACTCGCGGGCTCGCGTCAATTCATCTATTTCGCCCAACCGGTTTGCTATGAACGTCTTGTAATTGCACGCATAGTTATAAATCCACTGGAGCACTGTTATGGAGTCGCACTAGAAATACCTTTCGTCGGTCATAAGTTTATGTTCCTGAGTTACTGTTTTCGCTAATCTAGCCGCCAACAGCGCTGCTTAAAGCTTTGGGTATCGTTGTCGGTTTCACGGGCGCAACCCGGCTTTTACGGGCTATAAATGCAACATAAATAATGTTATTCTTCTCCCAGCGCCAGTAACCCACCGCACACATCGCTTTCGAGGATGCATCACAAAATACATGTAATTGCAGGTTGCTATAGTTTCGCCCGCTTGTAACTGTTGTAGCAAAATCCGTAGCACACTTTACCGGCATCGTAGCTATCATAGGCGATCGCGGCGCAAGCGGCGCGGGCAGAGTAGGCCGTCGTAGCAGATGCGAGGTCGTAGCCTTGTCTGTCTCGCTAGAAGTTCAATCCAGTTGCACCATTTTCGGTAGATGTCATCTGATATTGTTTCATCCCAGCCGATATTATCCTTCCGGGTGTCCTGTAACATGATTTAACCTTGTATTGTAAATGGTGTTAGGAAACCAAACATATCAAAAATGTACATTAAAAACTCTCAAAAAACTCAATACTCAAATATCTTTATTTAAATAGACTTAATCAGTACTTTTAAATAGTCAAAAAATATACTAAATAGTAGACATAAATACTATTATAATATGAATATATAAATAAACAGTATACAAACATGATGCGACTCTACCACCGCGTCGGAGAAGTTGATTATTACTGAGAAGACCCGGCGAGAAACTCAGTAGTTACTTTTTTAAACTTGTTGTGGTTTTACAATGCGAGACTTCAAAACAGCTATGGTAAGGCGGATAAGTGCCTTTTATGAAAAATATAACATATTGCATGAAAAACAAAACGGGTTCAGACGGAAACGCTCCACAACTTTAGCTATCTATAAATACTTTAAACATATTATCGAAATCATAGATAGTAAAAAGTACGCTGTGGGCCTTCTATTAGATATGAGTAAGGCCTACGATAGAGTTAGTCACGAAATTTTGCTAAAAAAATTGTTTGAGGCGGGAATAAGAGGAATTGCTTATGACTGGTTTAGGTCATATCTTGAAAATCGCCATCAATTAGTTGAAATAGAACACAACAACACACTGACTTCAACTCAGGGAAAATACAGCAAATTAGATCTGATAGAGTTTTATGTACTGGCTCTATCCCGCAGGGTAGCGTTTTGGGGTGTATGCTGTTTCTCATTTATATAAATGACCTCCCACGTACAATTGATGAGGAATGCACCCTATTCGCTGATGACGTATCAGTGTTAATTTCATGTACTGGTGCAAATGAATTAAATAATAAACTAAACTGTACATTGGGTAAAATTGATAATTGGCTGCATGAACATAATCTGGAACTTAATTTAAAAAAAACTAAAATAATACAATTTAAGCCCTCACAAAAAATCCCATTGAAAATATCCTATAAATTCAAAAATACAGAGCTAGAAATTTGCAACTCTGCAACACTATTGGGAATGGATCTGGATACGAATATGACTTGGAAACCCTATACGGAGAAACTGAAAAATAAGTTACACTCTATTATTTATGCTTTGCACCAGTTGAAACGCGTTACTAATTTCAAGACGGCCCTAGCAGCTTACTACGCTTATGCTTACTCCAGGTTAACATACGGCATTGTACTATGGGGAAACTGCAGTGAAATAGACACCATATTCATTCTACAAAAGAAATGTGTCAGGATACTTACAAACATTGACCAAATGACTTCATGTAGATATTATTTTGTAAAACACCAATTGCTGACCCTTACCTTTATTTATATTCTGGAATCCTGCAAGTTTGTTAGAAATCATTCTGAATTATACTCCCCAATCGAAAAGAAATAATAGAAATCAAAATAAATTAAACAAGCCAATCACCAACATGAAAATTGTCTCAGGTAGCTCTCATTACATGGCAATAAAAATATATAATCATATTCCAAACCATCTTAAAAATATAAAAAAGGCATCCTTGTTTATTAGTCACCTCAAAGATTTCTTAATAGAAAAGTTTTACTATAATATTTCTGAATTTTTTGATGACCGATTTATAGTTTAATTCAATAAAATTTATATTGTACTCTTTAATTTGATTTAATTAAATGATATCTGCTTTCTAAAAGTTTCTAGTTAGAAAAGTGTTACCATAATTTTTATTCTAATTTATTTAATGATAGACTTATAAATTACTAATGTGTTTATTATTGAATGACATATTTACAATAATTGTATTCGAATTGAATTTATTGGTATTTAGAGTACATTTTAAGTAAATAGGCAATAGTTGCCTCTCATACAATGTTTGCTGTGCCCTTGCAGGGCGTCACTGTACCTTATATACCCTGTAACATCCTATCTAACATGCGACTTGCAATAAATGAATCTGAATCTGAATCTGTTAGTAGAGTACAATTTGTTTGTTGATAAAAAAACTGCTTAAATTCTAACATTAAATAATAAACAGAACAACCTAACAAGTACAGCAAAGCTACATAATTTTAAACAATAGGCTGTACCAAATCTTTATAAAATTCCAAAAATAAAAATTGTTAGTCATTAATACATTTAAGTCCGGTATTAAATTAATAAGTATGACAAGAGGTAACTGATCCCGCATTGAGCAGAGAGCTTTAATTCCAGGCTTTTTGATCTAAAAGGTAATCATTGGTAGTATAATACCCCTTTTTTAATAAAATAGATGTTATGTGGTTTTTGAATCTGTGCAGCGGTAACATACAAATTGCCTGAGGAACTTTGTTGTAGTAGTGTACACCTTGCCCCATAAAATCTTATAAGTCTCTTGTTATCCTCGGCTCCTCCTTTACAGTCTGGTGCACAACACAAATCCACAAAATCACATAGACCACAATTTCGGACACAATTTGAGAAGTGACGTCATCGGTTGGAATCGATTACGCGATTCTCGAACAAATTATGGAGAGTTGTCACGAGAGTTGTGCGGACGTTTTCTCCTAAACGTTGCTACCTCTCGTTCCCTCGCTCATGAATGGCTGCGGTTGTGCTATGCAGTTGTGCCCAATAAATGGGCTTTTGTGCCTTTTTTGCAACTAATCCCTCGGGCGCTTTATTTACTGTTAGCCGTTCTTTTAAATCCCTAACGATTTCTCAGTCATAATTTATTTGTGGGACGTTAAAGCAATGCGAGATTTCGTGGCCAGTCAAACCAGTAGATCAACAATTTTATCTAGCATCGAGTCACGATTGCGAGAGGAACCGTTACTTCCTGCAAGTTCGAACCCGTCATCTTGTTAGCGCAAAGTGACTTTTGGAAATGGCTACTTCAAAGTGGTGTTGCAGTAGGCGCTGTCAACCAATGCTAAAGCGTATTGTCATACTTCAGCAGTCCCTTAGGTTGTTAGTGCTTAAGTACTGCACTGCAGAGACAATTTTTTTGAAGGTTCTGCCCCTATTCGCGTAAATAAAGCAGGCAAGAAAAGGGCAATGACAAAGGCCGGTATGACACAAAAAAATGCAGACGATTGAGAAGTAAAATGAAAAGCTGTTTTGGAGACAGGATACCATAATCAGGAATTGATTTGATCTTATTTTGTTCAACAATTATCTAAACCAATCATTGGTATTATAGATTTTGAAGATGAAGGCAAACATGTGTTACATTTTCACCGAACATGACAAGAAAGTAAATTGTTTGTATTTTATCTCACTCCCGCTTTAAAAACGAACGAAAGAATACTGAAAAGGGATAGATCTGGAAAAGCCAAGAATTAAAAAAAAAAGAAAAAATGCTTCTTTAACTTAATACTCGTAGAAACGTCGTTGGTCTGAGCGCGTCATGGCATAAGGGGCTAGTATTGTCGGCTCATGTAAAACGATATTGCGACAAACCGGCGCGCAACGACCTACCTAGTCACCAGCGCGGCAGTTTATTAGGAATAAGTATCAGATTAAATAAGAGGCAGGAAAAGGTGAGTCCCTTTCTACATTTTAATATTTCTGCAAATGCTTTGAAAATTTCAACTCAACTTACATATTCTACAGGAATATAGAAAACATAAACATGGTTTTGCCATAATACGTATAATATAGGCAGAGACAGACGCATTCCAGAACCTCGAGTAGGTACTTCGCAAAAAGGTTGGAATGCCTGGCGATTTAAATCGTACAACCGACATTGAATCACGTCGAGGCATACTCTTTTTAGAGACGACGAAGATGCATGTGTTTCATGCTGTGAATTTGTCGAGATAAAGAACGCCGCGCAGTGAAACATTACAGTGGTTTTTTAAGTAAAATTACTGAGGCCCACTTAAATTATTTGTTGGATGGAAGAATGCCATTATCAAGATTTCCCAAGATTCATCAAGTCAATGTGTGAACCTAGCAAGGGCTCATACAGAACGTTTAATAAATAGCAATAGGCATAAAGGTAATTGCGAGACTAGCGAGACTCTTGCTGCAAGACCAAGACCAAGACTGGGAGCGCAATACCAAGACCAAGACCAGGTGTATTGGCGCAAGACCAAGACCAAGACTGGCTAAGTCTCGTCTTGTTCTTGCATTTGGGCAACACTAATTCTAATCATTGTTCAATTTCAGATGATCACATAATCTTGTGACCCCGATTGATTTGCCTCAAAGACCGACAACTCTGATGAGAGACAGTCAGGTTAGCGCTTATCGGGGAACGTAAACTAACAATCTATTGACCCCGTTTATTGGACCAAGAGAGTAATCCACCTGTCATCGGAAAGACGATCTTTGTGTAAGGTGAACGACTTATTCCTTACTGCCTGCGGACCCCCCAAGGCCGCATCTTGTGCTGTAATAGCTGGCTGGGATCGGCTCACATTGGCCGAGGCTGGTATTCGGCAGCATGCGACCGGCCGTCGCCTCGAAGAAATACTAGCGCGTGGAAACTGGCGCTACCAGGATACATTCAAGAATCATTACGGCCGGATGATAAAACCAGGTCAAACAAACGTGATATCTGCTATGTTTTCCCCGATAGTCTGATAAAGGCCTCTTATTCTTTTCTTTTGTTATTTTCATTGAAAAGTCTCGCTTGCTAATTGAAAATTCTAAAATCGATTACCTTTTAGAATGCTTTTTATTATGTTTACTAATGTTGAAAAAAGGGAGTGTCCAATTTTTGCAAAATTGTTATTGTTATTTTTTGAAATAAACTTTTGTTGTGATTATAAGTGTCTCCTTCAACTCTGAGTTCATTTCAATATACCTACACAAACAGTCCTACTGGTAAACATTTGATTTCAAAAAAGGTATACATAACTTACATACGAGGTACATACCCACAATCACATTTTATGTACAAACATACTATTTTAGGTTTTAGGTACACGAATTATACAATACATACTCAAGTCACATTGGCCCCTGTCCACCAGGCGATAACAAACACGTCTCACTTTTAGGCTTCGAATGGCGGTACAGTGAGTACCTTACAATGAAAGGCTTATTAACTACTTACCTCATTCGAAGCCTATTTGTATACTTGCCTGGTGTAAGTTCGAATGCAATGAGGCGTGAAAATACTTCACGCTAAAACGAACACTTTCGCCACCGCCAGAGGAACTAGCAAAACCAGCGGGAAAAATGTGTAAACAGACGACAGATTAGAAAAATAGGGTTGCTATTCACACTTTTAGGCTTCTAATAAACCATAAGCACATGCAGACCATAAAAAAAATCCTGTAAACCAACTGAAAATGAAGATAAGTCACTTTATAAAAACTAGCAACCACCCAAGTGCGAATCCTAGGAAACCCACCTATCAACAACCTGTTAACAAATGAGGAACCCCCTTTATTTACACGCACCAACCTTAAAGTAAAAGGCAATGCCTATGCAAACCACCTGCAAGTCATCAAAAAACTACTTAAAAACGACCAGCAATTTATAGGAAAACCACTATAAACCATTCTAAGATCGACCCAAACACGCCAACACATTTTCAAATCATAATTTGTAACGAACGCTAATAATGCCATTTCAAACACAAATATGCAACGTTTACAATATTGTGAAACTGTATTTTGTAGGTACATGTTTTTGAAATTCATGCATTTATGCTAAAATTTGAGAAGTAACACCCAAAACCGAATGTTTACATATTATTGAGATAGACTCTGTATACAATTCTCAGAAATATTCTTAGTTACATATATCTCACGTGAAAAGCGTACACTTATTTTTGATTTTGTCCTGTTAACAATAAAGTGCTTAAAATGTAAACCTATTTTTAAGGCCATGGTAAATTACATAATTTTGAAAGAAAGTGCATAGTGTTGCAATGCAAATTATAGTGTTGACAATATTTTGAAGAACTATTTTGGTATACTTATCATTGCACGTGACTACATCAGTAACTGCTGCTGGGCAAAGGCCTCCATCATTGAAATCAAGTCATCGCTACAATGAACGTTCATTAGCTTAATCACCACGTTTTAGACCTGTGGCGCTAGGCTATTTTGAGGTCATAAGTTTCTAAAATTCTAATGTTTCTTATTTCCTGCCTGTAGATAGAATCGTACTTAAGAAGCTTATTATTGCGTTTTGTGTCACATCTGACTGTCGCATAATCAGCAATTCGACTATTTGTATGCCATACTTTTTATTCAAAATAAAACTGCTAAAATTGATTTAAAGTTTAAAATATTTATAGTATCTTAACTAGTATATATACGGACAGCACGGCGGTGATCACAGTAAAGGTAGCACCACTAGAGAAAGTCACCAAATATATCTATCTTGGCCAAGAGGTTAAACTGGGAAAAGAGAATCAGTGAGCAGAGGTAAACAGGAGGGTCCGTCTAGGCTGGGCTGCCTTTGCCAAACTGGACTTTGCTTTCAGGATGAATCTCACCAGTAATCAGAAAGCACGGAGCCGAAACTTGGGTGACAACCAAAAGTATTCTTCAGAAACTAGTAGTCACTCAAAGGGCAATGGAACGTAAGCTGGTAGGAGTATCTTTACAAGACCGTAAGACTAATCAATGGTTGAGAAAACAAAGCAGAGTAGCAGATATAGTAAAGCGAGTAGCTAAACTGAAATGGCAATGGGCAGGCCACGTGCCTCGTAAATCAGACTCGTGGTGCAAGGACTTGTTAGAATGGAGACCGTGGGATTATAAGAGACCAGTTGGTAGATCGCAGATGCGCTGCAAAGATGACATCCGGAAGATAGCGGGCCAAAATTGGATACTGACAGCCCAAAATAGAATGAGATGGAGAGGACTGAAGGAGGCCTACACCAAATTGGTCGAGGAAGGCGTGAGATGATGATGATGATGATCATATCTAGTAGAGCCTGCGGAGTGTGCAAACCTAATTTGTGTCATCTTCGCCCAGCGCAAACCGTCAGAAAGTCAATATGTAACAACAGTTATAACTCTCACACCGTTTCGTTCGAATAAAGCTCACTTCTCAAATAGTAAAAATTTCGTAACTAGATGAAAATGAAACAAATTAAGAATTTAGTGTTCTAATTAGAACATAATAAATAAAAACACGTAAATTTTAATAACTTGGATTTTATTTAGTGGCTTGTACAGAGAGATGTTATAAAAAAATTCAATAAAATACCTATACTAATGTCGTGGATAAATTCGACACGAAATACGTTGTGTGACAGATATTAGTATACTAAAACGCATAACACCTATTTAACCAACTGTAATATTATTTTAGCTAGTCGAGCGACATGTAAGGTATTAGTTGAATGTCAGGGTTCCTGTGGACAGAGCTGACACAAAATGCCTCTGTACATCAGTTACTACTTCGTTTTCATCATGAAAGTAAAATTTTCATCTCAATTTTTTTTTCGTCCAATACTGACCGAAAAGACAAATACCTAAATTTCTACGTATGCGACTACCTAAAATGACACAAATTAATGTATTAGGTTAGACAACGGATTCCGAAACTAAATGCCAAGAAGAAGGAACTTTACTATTTTCGAAACCTCAAAACCCAGCGCTACGGGTCTATTTACCAAAGGCGGGTTGGTGATGATCACAAACCCGGGCTTTGTTACGAAAAATCCGAAAATACACTGCCCAACCTGTGAATTGGGTTTGCGAAAAAAAATCAAACATGTCCTAAATCGAAAACCACCAACGAGGTATTTGTATTTTATACCTTATTTAAATATTAAACATTTTTAGAGGCAAAGGATCTAGGATATTTTTAATTGAATACGTTGCCTTTCTGGTGTCAAATGAATGACCTCAGAAAGGCAACGTACGCAAAGAGTAAGTATATTGAGGTTATACCATTATAACCTCAATATATAAACCTTAATATATGTCTAATCTGATGCCAAGAGTCCATACTCTTGGCATCAGATTAGACATCTCACAATTGAAACCTATTCGGTGGTATAAACGTCCTTTCACGTGATTGGTTGATAATCTATCTATCCATCAACCCATCAAATGACTCGAAATGTATCATACGTGAGATTTTAAGCATGGTATTAATGGTGTTTCCAGGTAGCAGATTTTGAATTCCCCCAGATGAAAAATATTTTTCCACAAGGTCAAATTATTGCTGTGCAAAGTTATTTTTAATAATACGTCTTAGGTCGGGGAAAAAGCCTTTTCGCATATAGTATGTATGAACTTGTAATAAAATCTTTTTGGCTATACTATTAATTTGTATCTGGCTGGTTTTGGTATCATTAAAAGTTTAAATTTTAAAGAAGATAATTCCAAATTCAAATTCAAATTAGGAAAATTAGTGATTTTCATTTGTTTTTTTATTGTCAAGATAAGTGAATCTAATGAAGAAATTCGATACATTTTAAAATTTTACTACAACAGCGCGAAAAAAAATTTGCGATGTTTATGGACCTAGTGCAGTGTCTGTGAGAGTAGCACAAATTTGGTTTAAGCGTTTTCAATCCGGAAATTTTGATGTCAAAGATGCACGTCGCTGGTTGCCATATGACGGATAAAATGACTGCCATTTTCAAAAAAGTGGAGCAGGATCGGCATATCAGTAGTTACGACGTAGCTGAAGAACTGGGAATCGACCACAAAACAGTTTTGGCGCATTTGAAAAAAACTAGGTACACAAAAAAGCTCGATATTTAGGTAGGTACCTCACGAGCTCACTGAAAGAAACCTAATGAACCGTGTAATCATTTGTGATTCTTTATTACGACGTAATAAAAACGAACCAATTTTGAAGAAGCTGATAACTGGTGATGAAAAGTGGATCACGTACGACAAGAACGTGCGAAAAAGGTCGTGGACAAAGGCCAGTCAGGCTTCACAGACTGTGGCGAAACCCGGGTTAACTCGCAACAAGGTGATACTGTGTGTGTGGTGGGATTGGAAGGGCATTATTCATTATGAACTGTTACCACCAGGCAGGACCATCGATTCTGAACTCTGCTGCGAACAACTGATGAGATTAAAGCAAGAAGTTAAGAGTAATCGGCCGGAATTAATCAACAGAAAGGGTGTGGTTTTTCATCATGATTAGCAAAAATTGAGAGAGTTTGGCTGGGAGGTGTTAATGAATCCGCCGTATAGTCCTGACCTTGCACCTTCAGATTTTCACCTGTTACGGTTTCGTCAGAATTCTTTAGGCAGTGTCAGGTTAAAATCACGAGAGGAATGCTAAAACCGCTTGTGGCGGGATTTTGATCAGAAGCCTCGAAATTCCTATAGCAATGAGCTACCTACAAGATGGCAAAAAGTAATACTAAACCTACATACTTTAGTTAAATGTAAATAAACTATTTTGAAAAATGTTTGGAAATTTCTTAAAAAATGCGAAGAAACTTTTTCCCCCACCTATTACATTAATTTACGCCCATTGCCCAGACGGGTCGGTCAGAACTTGGCAAAAAACTTGTATCTTAAGTCTACTTCTCACATTCCCGTGAGATGCTACATGATGAACGGCGAGCTCTGTTTCAGCCATAGCAGTAAATCAGTAATTTGCTCCTCATTATTTATTAACCACGAATCGGGGAAAAAACACATGTGGGAACACTAAGCGAAATTGTGACGTCATGAGTTCGCAATGTTTAAAAATTAATAAAAAAATAACTACTGGCTAAATCTAAAAAATATTTAAACCACTTTCTTAAAATAGGAAAAGGTATTAAAAATAAAAATAAAAAAATACCTAAAAAATTGTTACCATACCCAATGGGGAACAAAACGCAAAGCTAATTGTACATGGCGCCACCAGCGACCCAACCATTACTTGTCCCGAAAAAATAAAAGCAAGGCCCCTAAAACTTGCACAGTTGATTAAGAAATTCGAATAAAAATAAATCTTTATGGCTTTGCTGACGCTTGAAGTTGAAAAATATAATAATAATCATCTTTATTTTCAAAATACAGTTTTAGTCATACAGTATTCAGCGACTTCTACACTAAGCTGGCTGCTTAGATCGTAGAATAAAATATTTTTCCGATGAAATTTCGGTTCAGGCGCTTAGATCGCCCTCTGTCGGGATCAAAAAGCAGTATTGTTCTCCATTGAACCCGGGGCCTTCAGGTTTCGGGCCGAGCTCTGTAACCACTCAGCCACGGAAGATAAAAAGATACAGATCTAAACAAAATTATATTAGAGAACTTATTTGCCATATTGCAACTGGTAAGTTGCATTTATACAACTCGTTATTGGTTTCAGTGTATAATCTAAATAAATAATTAAATGGCATGATGTTGGGTGATTTAGTATGGAATTAAATACGGCGCCGAGCGGGTCCTCAATAAACTAGTAAAGTGGATTGTTAAGAATAGCATTTTATCTAAAAATATCTTACAACATTTAAAGCAGAGGACAAAAATACATTTCCAGGAGTATTTTCAATCTTTGGTTACATTTTTGGAAATAAAAATCCTGTAAAATAAAACTATGTGTAAACTTAATGAAATTGCACTTGTTTGATCATAGGTTCCAGTATATGGTGACGTCAACCACTGGTGACGTCTGAAATCCTGGCTTCGCTTACAGAATGTTGTAGCTCAAGCTGAAGTCTCAATGCTGTGTACAAATCCATTTTTCTCAGCTGCGATGCAATATATTTCCCAAATCTATCAAACTCATCCTCCTTTCCGGTGATTTCTGAAGTTGAATCTTGAATAGGAACTTTATGTTTTAACTTTTTCTTTTTATTCTTTTTGTCAGTGCGTGAGGAATGTTTCTCTCTTTTTACTCCGGTAGGCATTTTCGTTTTGACAGTGCTGTATTCTTCTTCAATTTGTGTTGGTGGTATTATGGGTTCTGGGTTTACATCTGCCATATTACCATTTTGCGATTCTTGCTCCATCCACACTTGGCAAGATGAGACTACTTTTGGGGCACTCTGCAAAAGATGATGAATTAAAGATGAAAAATATAAATAAATTTAAATATCTGGGACACTTACACCAAGATCATCTGACCCCAAACTAAGCAGAGCTTGTAGGTACTATGGGTGTGTTAGAGACTGATAAACATACATGAACATTTTGAAATGGATAATAACAACCAGACACACAATAAATACAAATGTTCAGTCACAGGTGGGATTGAACCCCACGATCATGCTGGTTATGTAAAACAAGTTGACGTGCGCTCGCACGTCATTCTGCATGTCACGTAGACGCGGTACGCTTAGAACAAAAAATGCCGATTTGCAGCGTGGTTCGTTTTCTTGCAAAAATAGATCAGAAACATCCAGTGTACCAATGGCGTTTCTTTCCATCTTTTAGTATAATTTCGTCTGAATATTATCAAATAATTTATCAAAATTTAGAAACAAAAAACCCAAAAAAATTCAATCAATAAGTGTTGTCAATTTAGTTACGATCAAAGGTACATGATACATTTTTTGTAACATTTAAAGTGAAATAAACTAACATTATTTAAACCTGTTTCTCACATTAACTAATTTCATTTATTAATATTATATTATTTATAGTTATAGATACACAATGAATTAGCGAGAGATTACTTTTTAAAAAAGTCAATTTTATTAAGTTTTTTTGACTGTTTCTCAGCCTGTCTTTATCCGAAAACAGTAACTTTCAATTTGAAAACATGGCCACCAGGGATTGCAATCTCGCAAAACGGGATCCAGCATTCCGCTCGGCTCCACTTATTAATCTGCTGGAACCCGCACCTTCAAGACTCGTGCAGTATATAATATTATCAATGCCATTTGCTTTTTAAGAGCGTATTTCAAAAGTTATCACCATGGATAGGTAAGTCGTAGTAATAGCATCTAAAGAAAGTTGTTATTTGATCATTAGTCATTAAATGAATACGACTGAATTTCAAATATCATGAATCTGTTGTTGATGTAAAAGTTAAATAACCAAAACTTGATGCCAAACCTTAAAAAAAAGGTTAAAGACTGAACCGATTACTTATTACTCATAGTCATAGGTACTTCATTATAATTAAATAAATATGCGCCAGACAACACACCTCTTGTCATGGTCTCGAAGTAGGGATAAATATCCCTGTGTTACGAGGTACCAGACAAGGAATTAAGCCAGGGGCGTCTCCCAGCACACCCAGACCCAGGCCAATTTAGAAAAGATCATTTCCTGAATTGACCTGACCGGGGATCGAACCCGGGACACTACGGAATTAAAGGCGAGAAACCGTGCTCCAGCGCACTACGCCAATCGTGTTGTGTGTGTGTTAAATTGTTATTTTGTTAGAAAACGAATAATTTTCATTGCAAATAATTGTCGTTGCATTTTGTGAGACATGTTTAATTATGAAACTTGATTTTTTAAACTAAAACCTGTAGTTTAAATGCGTTTTATAACCTTATTTCAAAGATGCGGCATCCTGCGCGGAATAGATCATTCCCGCATATCAATCCCGCGGGATTGAAAAATCTGTGGGATTACAATCCCTAATGGCCACATCCATTAAAGTTAGTGCTGCGGGCAGTACATAATCAAACAAAATATCGAAAAAAAATATATTGAACAATACTTTATTAGGAACAGTAACTCCAAAAATAATTTACGGTCTCAATATAAGCATGACATTTATCTATGGCAAAAGTACTTTTATAATGGGTATCAAGATCTTTAATAAGTTACCTACCATATTTTACTAAAGCTTTGGACGGTCCATAATTCAAAAAGACATTTAAAAATTGGCTTCTGACAAATCTTATTATAATCTAAAAGAATTTTATGAGTTCACATGATTGTTAATAGTAATAATTTGTTATTTTACTATCTATATTGAACGTCCGCAATGGGCAAACTGTTGATTCTCATATCTATGTAATAACAGTGTACAGAGTACTGACAATAAATGATTATCTTATCTTATCTTATCAACATCAGATTTTTTGGTACATTTATTTACTATTCTGATTCCCCAACAGATGCGATAACACCGGATGTGTTGGTCCAAGGTTGTGCAAATCATGTATCGTGGACTCCTAAACGCACCAGCACAATTGGCTCACTGCATTTTGAAAATTTAGCTTTTACCATGCAAGCCAATAACAAGAAGAGATTAGAACAGTGGGCTGCACCAACTTGGAATTTATCCAAGGAAAGTTTTATTATTAATTGGCAGTTATGACAGAAGATAACGTATTTGTATTTAAGTAGTATAAGCCTTCATTTACTATAACTCTTGCATTTTTACGTTTCTCGGTTTTTTTGTTGCTTGGATAGAATAAAAGCAAAATAACATCAAATGTGGAAGCGTTTAACTGTGACTTTTGAATTTTATTCTTCTATCTTTACGGTTTTTTACATCTTACAATTATTTGGAAATAAGGTATTAAAAAGATCTACAATCTTTTCACTTATCAATATTTAAATTGAAAGCATCGTGGCCTAGTGGTTGAGCACCCCAACTCGGATCGCGGATCATGTGGTTCAGAAATCTTTGTGTGCATTGTTATATTTCCGACTAACTCTCCGTTGATGGAAAACATTGATAAAAAACCGAATCAACCCAGATAACGGCGGAAGGCTCACCACCTACCACGTTGGGTTCTAATACCATTGGTGAAAAGTGGGCTTGTGGGTGTTTCAATCACCATGACGGCAACAGTCACTATTTTTTTAAACAGCATGTCATGTGTTATCTACACTAATTTTATAAAGAGTAAGGACTTGATTGTTTGTTTGTATTCAATAGGCTCCAAAACAACTGATCCGATTGTGAAAATTCTTTCACTTACAGAAAGCTAAATTATTCATCAGGAGTGATATAACCTATATATTATTATGATTAAACAAAATATTCAGTGAAAATTAATAGTAAATGTAAATCAAGTCGGAGAAAAGCAGGCAAAATGGACACAAGCTGTCAAACATTTGACGAAACAAAGTTTGTCTGGGCAGCTTGTTTATTAAAAACACTTGTGAAATTAATTGCATTATAAGTAATCGCCAAACTTTATTGATAGCGTCGAGCACTATGTTGTTCATTTCAATCCGACATAAGATTTGTGAAAAAAAAATGAATACATCTGTCATCAAACTAGAACAAAGTTTTGAAAAGCTTCTAAGTTCTAATTAAAACAATACTATTTTGTAGCCCATCGAGGATATGGAGTTAGAAAGTTATGTTTTTAAATTATTAACATATTTAGAAAATTTACTTACGGTATTGCATGAGACTGGGTGACGCCTTTTGTTTGGGATGTATTTTAGGCATTCATCCATTTCATGGAACCAAACCAAAGATGGTTCGTACATAGCATATGGGGTAGACTTCTGCAGAATTTTTTGAACTTGTTGAGCGTACGTTGTTCGTAAGTTTTTTATCTTCGCCTTCACTTCGGGAACGGACAAAGTCTTCGAAGTAGCCGCTTTGAACTCCTGTATAATTTCTGTGTAGGATTTTTCCCTTTGGTGCCATTGTTTGTACCCGGGATGAGCAGGGTTCCATAGGCATTCGTTCTTTAAATATATTTTAACGAAATCCAAAGTTACTGCTTCGTTCCAACGCATTTCGTGATTGTTTTTGTTATATTCAAATGAAAAACACAATGTTGGTTTTATCGATTTGACAGAAGAATGACAATTTACTTTTTTTACGTTTAGGTTGTGCTGTGGTGGGGTGGTCTTTGGCATTTGTGATTCCGTCAGTGGCCGTAGGATATTTAGCCGTGGCAATGTGTTGTTATCGTCAAAATCTGGCTTCCAGTATCTTAAAATCTGAATTGCGGTATTAAAAAAAGAAAAACGGAATTTTGTCGTAATATTAAAATAAGATACAAAATTTAATTCACTTTTTTTTTTCTACACCTCGCTGTTGGTGGAATACTATCAAATCAACTAGTCTTTATTACAACCATAATGGTTGTGGTATGGAGAAATGCAATGATGCATTTCTCACCAACTCTGCCAAAAGACGCATCTTACATTTTTACCGAAATTGAGTTATATATACTGTCGAAATAAGGAAAAAAAGGCGCATCTGCTAGTATTTTTTTATATTTTGCTACCTCGTTCTGTTACAGAAATACCATTACGAAAATGGACGCATTTACAATCATTTTGCCAATAGTCAGAAGGTGAAAAGACGCATTTCGTTTATACTTAATTGAAACGGCACATTTACACAGAAACGTTTATTTTTATTATAAAAATCTTTTGCGTTTAGAAGGTGAAAGGGCATATGTTTCCGAAAGGAAATTGATAAGACGCAACTAACCATATGCGTCTTCGGTGCTAGTTACAAAAGTCATGCATGCTAAGATGAAAAGTCATCATCTGTCAGAAGTGCCTTTTCAACTTCGTATATTAAGTTTTCATCGGGCGCATTTGGTACATACGTCTTTGATCATTTTGGAAGAAGCCTAATATACGAAGGGTGATTAATTTATTAGACGTAAATGTGTATAAGAGCCTTTTCAACTTAGCAACACTGAGACGGAAACGTGCGGGGAGGAGAGAAATGTACTGCAATCGATCAGTTGCGCCCGAGCGGCTAAGGGCGCAGTGCGCGTCATCGTCGCACGCGCTGTTTGTTTTATTTAGTGATTTATGTTAAGGTAAGTTACACTATATTTATGCATGTTAGTCATTAATAGTAAGTAAAAGCTTATTATATGGAGCTCTAACCACAAATAAAGAGCTAGTGTTCAAGTCACAAAAAAGGTGCATTAGATCAATGTTTGGTTTGCAGCGGACAGACAGCTGCAAGCCATATTTCGAAAAATATGAACTAATGACATGTCCATGTTTGTATATTTTCGAATGTGCTCTATTCGTGAAATCCAATCCTAGACTTTTTAAGCGTACGTCAGAGGTTCTGAATCGTAACAGACGCGACAAAGATACTGTTTTTATTCCAAAGGCAAATACTGCTCTTTTGTACAAGAGTGTGTTGTGTGCGGCTCCGAAAATATATAATAAAGTGCCCAGATATATAAGAGAACTTAACTTTGCCATGTTCAAAAAGGAGCTTAAGAAATTCTTATTGAATAAATGTTATTATAGTTTAAATGAATTTATTAATTAGTTGACATAAGTAATAATATTTGATGCAGGTTAATGACTAATTTATTGTTGTGATTGAATTTATTGTTTATTTTATGAGACTGACATTTTAATGTACTACGATAATTTCGTTTCAAATGTATTACTGGATAGATTTGTGTATACCACAACACATATTATAATTCCATGATTTGAATAATTAAAAATGTATCTGATTATTTGTATACCCTGTGACGGTTGTTTATGGCGGATATTATTGTAATTATCATCTATTCTATTTACCTATAATCACAAATAAAGAAATTTTGAATTTTTATAATGCACATAAAGTCTGTATAGGCTTATGTAACAAATTGCTATATGACTTACCTATTTGTGAAATAATATGTGGTCACGCGGCTTCGCGTCGTCTTTTTAAAGAGTAATTAATTAAAATACTCCAGCCATTCGGGATACTTAAATCAATAAATCGTCACCTCAGTGCTTGTTTGGCCGACAGACCATTTGGGTAATTTTTCAGGAGCAATGTTTTTTTGTTTTTCTAAGTTAAGACCCAAAGAAAGCAGTAATGTTAAGCTAGTTTGATTGTTTGAAATATGATGCATCTGGACTTTTAATAATCTAATAAAAAATAGAAAACTTTGAAATTCACATGTGAAAAACCGGTTTCAAAATGGATATTGGACAAAAAAACGAAACTCTAATTACGTTAATGGATATCGACTACACCTCTTGGGATGTTAGCTAAACAGCAACCAAAAGTATTGTGTGCTTGTTTGCCCTATATCCATGCTTCACAATACAGGGTGTGAAATTTACTAAATTCACTGTGTATCATGTTGTGTGTGAAATTCATATTATAAATGACTTACCACCAAATATTGTGATCGATCGAAGAACGATACTTCTTCACATATACATGTAAAGGATAGCACCAGTTTAAATAAGCTCCTGTAATTGTAATTGTAACTGTAATTTTAGTTTTCCGATTTTTTATACACTTCTGTTTCATACATTATTTATATTTTATTTAATACACATATTTTATATTTATATATCTCGACACTCATATATTTTTAAATGCGATTTTTTTACCAAAATGTCAACCGTATAAGAAGCAAACTAAAACAGCTGTACTTAAATATTTTAAGTGAAAACTATGACGTCATATGTTTATGCGAAACTAACATAGATAGTTCTTTTGCCGATAGCGAGTTTGTAGATGACAGATACACAGTATTTCGCAGAGATCGTCAAACAAGTACATCTAAAAAGAATCTTGGTGGCGGTGTACTCTTAGCACTAAAAAAAAACCTGCATGCGGTCAGAAGGAGAGAATTTGAAACTTCTGTTGAGGATTTGTGGTTAACTGTGGGCGACAAGGCTGGACCAAATTGTAGTTATATTAACATTTGTTTAGCCTATTTGCCTTCCTGGTTGGAAATATCTCAGTGTATCGCTTTTTATACCAACTGTTGCAATGTTCTCTTGAATACTGACATGAGTAACACAAAAACTATTGTGCTGGGTGACTTTAATCTTCCACATTTGTCCTGGTCTCCTGATGGTTCCTATGCTCCCCGGTTAATTCCAAGCCGACCTTACGACTCTAAGTCTAAGTTACTGATTGATCTTTTAGAACTCGGGGGGTTATACCAACTTAATCATGTACTAAATGCAAATAATAGAACACTTGATCTATTTATGACAGACCTTACAGATGTGGCTATTTCAGAATGTCTACCGATCGCAACACCTGACCGCCATCACCCTCCCATTGAAATTGTCGCACAATTTAACTATGTTAAAAAACAGAAAGTCCAAGACAATACTAATAAAGTCCTTAATTATCGTAAATGTAACACGGAAAAGTGCACCTATGACTTAAATAAAATTAAATGGTCAAAAATACTTGCAGATGATGACATAAATGTAAACGTAGCATGCTTTTATGATGTTCTCGGTGAAATAATTAAGACACATACTCCATTAAAGAGAATTGGCCCCTCTAAATATCCAATCTGGTTCTCAGAGTCCCTTAAAGCATGCATTAAGGAAAAGAAACAAGTTCATAAGAAATTCAAAAAATATGGGAATCCAAGAGATTATGACGAATTTCAACTGCTCCGTACTAGGTCTAAGCGACTGATAAAGGCTTGCTATGCTCAATATTTGAGTAATGTTGAAGAATCTCTTGGTGGAACCACCAAGTTATTTTTTTCTTTTGTCAAAAATAAAAGAAGCAGCCAATCTGTACCCAATACAGTTGAATTTATTGGCAAAACCGCAACTGGGGGGCAAGAGGCGTCTGAATTATTTTCAGAATATTTCTCATCTGTCTTTGTACAGAATCATGTTATTAACACAGTTTCAAAACCGGATTTGTGCGTTAACTATCCGCTTTCATCTGTACGGGTGACGAAAGATGAGATCAACATTGAGCTTTCAGGACTAGATGTCAACAAAGGGGCTGGCCCTGATGGTATCCCTCCATGCTTTATTAAATCCTGCGCAAAGCTTTAATATTACCACTAAGTATTATCTTTAACAAATCCTTGCAGATAGGTGTCTTTCCAGATATCTGGAAGATTGCACATGTGGTTCCCATCCACAAGTCCGGTGATCCTACTCAATGTACCAACTACAGGCCCATTAGCATTTTATCATGTTTTGCGAAGATACTGGAATCTTTAATATATGACCGACTATATACGCACGTAAAACTTTACATTCGCCAAGAGCAACATGGTTTTGTCAGGGGAAAGTCTACTGTCAGCAACTTAATGGAATACACTCATTATATTTGTAAGGCATTTCATGATCACGGTCAAGTTGATTCCATATACACTGACTTTAGGAAGGCCTTTGACAGAGTCGATCATGAAACTCTAATTTACAAACTAGAGTCAATTGGAGTTCACGGTTGCCTGTTGCGCTGGTTAACATCATATGTTTCGAAACGTAGCCAGTTGGTTGCATTGAAGGGTTTTACATCTAATCCAGTGTCTGTAACATCTGGTGTTCCACAGGGGTCTCATCTGGGACCACTACTTTTTATCATTTATATCAATGATCTTATCCCTAGACTTAAGAACCTAACATTATTATTCGCTGATGATCTAAAACTATTTTGTAGGATAAAATCAGTTCGTGACTGTATTGGTTTGCAGTTGGATCTGGAGGTCCTAAACAATTGGTGTAAAGAGAATAATATGAGCCTAAATGCGTCAAAGTGCTCAGTTATATCATTTACTCGCGTCAAAAAGCCAATTTTCTTTGACTACTTGATAAGCGACACGACACTAGAGCGTAAAAATGTTGTCAGGGACTTGGGGGTTGTCTTTGATAGTAAGTTAAGCTTTAATTTTCATTATTAAGTGATATCTAAGAAATGCAAGAAATTGTTGGGATTTATTTGTCGTGCTTCTAAAGAATTTAGGTCACCCAGAAGTTTATTGTTACTGTACAAGTCATTGATATTGAGTCAGCTTGAATATGCTTCGATTATTTGATCACCTCAGTACAGTACTTATGTGGACTTGATCGAATCTATTCAGAGACGTCTACTTAGAACCTTATCACACAGATTTGGCCATAAGCGAATACTACTTAGTTATGAAGACCGCCTTCGGTATTTTAAAATGCGAGATCTTTGTAGCAGGCGTAAAGTGCACGATCTTACATATTTATACAAAATTTTGAACGGATATGTTTTCACTGAAATTCTCGCTGAGATCCGATTTAGGATACCTAACAGGTCCACTAGATGTTATCGCCCATTTGATATCCCTTTTTGCAACAATAACGTATCTTTTCATGATCCTGTGCTCAGAATGTGCCGTGACTTTAATACACTGAGTGGCACAGATAATGCACCGGATCTGTTCAGCACTTCAATAATTAGCTTTAGAGATCGGTTATATAAATCATTGCCTGAAATTTGAAAAGTCTATTATTAATACAGCACTAATTGTAATTCTATAAGTATACGTGTATGATTATATAGCAATATTTTTAGCAACACATATATATTTATTTACATACTAATACATATAAATATATGTTCATAGAAAATATTTTATATTTAGCTATTGATATTCATATTATATATATATTATATATTTATTGATATTTAAAATATTCCTTTAATATATTAATTCTCCGCTGAAAGTAGTTGACCTTGTCTTACTTATTGTTAAACTTGCTGTGTACACATCTTTGTGGAGTTATAGCGTATCATTGTGTAAGATTCGCTTTTTTTTTGTTTGTCATGTTTTTGTTATAATTCTGTCTTGTGTACCTAATAAATAAATAAAAAATATATATATATATTGAAAAAAGAAAGATTTTTTATTTTATAAGAATATGAGGTAGATACTTAGGGTTGTTTACCTGTCAGGCTAACATTGAATTATTATTCGTACACTTTTTTAGTTATAAATTAATTAATTAATATTACTTTTGCTACATTACTACGAGCTACAATTAGGTCCACCTCCACTATTTTATTCACAGTTGGTTCGCCTGAACTTTATTCTATCTTTCCTGTTTTTCCAGTCTTTCCATATTATTTTCCTGCTTTTCCTATTTTCCTGGGTTTCTTGTATTACCTTATTTCCCTGTCTTTCCGGTTTTGCCTTCATTACTTTCTTTTCCTGTCTTTCCGCCTTTTCCTTTATTTTTTTCTTTTCCTGTCTTAACTGCTTTTACAGTATTTTCTATTCTTCCTTCTTTTGTCTGTCTTTCCTCAGAGATTGGCTTGCTCAAGACTTTTTGTATTATGGCCTCCATATATTTTTTATCTTCTTCTGGCATATATTTGTATGAGCTACGTATGTCTTTAATTTTTTTTTTGCGTCATTGTACTTGTGGGTGTCTTCACGGTTACGTCACTTATGATGTGATTTTTTTTTTTTGTTGATGTCAACGGATGTAGTAGGCCCTTGGAAACTGGTTTTGTAATGCAACACATTCCAATTTGATTTACTGTAAGTTACGCTCTTTATTTTTGAGAATGGTATTTGGTGAAATCCATACTTCACAGCTTCTTCATGGTAACAGTGGAAGTCGTCATCGACCATCTGGAGGAACACAAATGTTAAAGCCTTGGATTTAATTTTCAAAAATGCTCTCATTAACGATAATGGGCTGTATATTTCTTGATGTCGAAGATTTCGTTCAATTAGGTGGTGTACTGCATCAACCTCCTGTACATTTCCATGTCCCGGCTCGGAATTTTTTTGAATTATTTCGATTACCTTTTTTGCTTCTGGTGACTGTAGGAATTTAATTAAAGAAACACTCATATGTGAATTTCTGTTTTGAGGCACGCATGAGTCGGACCACAAGATGAGCTTGGTTACTGTGACAGGTAAACTATTCACTACGGATTTAAGAATTTTAACTAACGCACTAGCGAGGTCATCACCGCTCCTTCCGTTTTTTGTCTCGTCCCACATTGCGTTAATTGCAGATTTGTTTAAATTGCAGTGGGCTGTCAAATTGTAGACAGTTAATTTACAGGACACATTGGCTTTCGGAAGAGAAAAAATGTTTTCTAAATCAAATGTGACAACAGCTGTTGTCTCATTTAATTTTCTGTCCTTTTCTCTTTCTCGGTTGCCCTCCTCTTTTCTTTTTTTATGTTCGCTGTGTTTTAATGTTTGTTCAGCACTAGGATTTTTCAGCGCCTTGAATTCGGAACAAGCATCACAAGCTTATTTTTTTGGGTGATGAAATGCCACATTGAATTTTTCACTAAACACTTTCCGGTAAATGTTTTCTTTCACCGGTTCTTTAGTCGATTCCACATAAAGTGCATACATTTTGGCGATTGATAGACATTGGTCGAGGTACTGACGTTTTGTGTTAGCCCTACAAAAATGAGATTCCTGGGTGGGAAATGACTTTATGTGCTGAATTACTTCTTCTATTTTGTTTTCGGCTGTCTGTTGTTTTATGTATTTCCCTTTGGAAGGTGTGGGAATTAGTTTCAATGGGTTGTTGTGAAGTTTTTTATGAAAATAATATATTATTTTTGCTGATGTATCCAAAGTACCACAAAAAAACTTCTGGCACACTTTCATTTTTTGCTCATTTTTCAAAAAGAAGAACTGAAATGAGAACTTTCTTCTGCTTTTCTGCCTTTATTCTTTTCCTTTGTGAGCGGACCCTACATGTGAATTCCCTATAGTATTTACTTTTCTGGGCATCTTTTAATGAATAAAATGCCTTTCTTAACTCCTCTCTTTCTTGTTCTGAAAAATTCGCTGGGCAGTTGTATGCGCACTTTTCGTCACATCCAGCGTGAACCTGTTTTGCTGGACAATGTTTTCCTTTAATATTAACATATTCTTCACCAGCCTCTCTTTTTTTTTATCACAACTCTCTGCCAATTTTCAGGGCATCTTTTTCTCTTCCTTGAGATTTTTTGTTCCACAACATCAGCAGCGTCAGTAGTGTTATAAGCATTACTAGCCATAAATGTAATAGAATTTTCCATTTCTAGTTTTGAACTGCCAGGGCAGAGAGTGTAATTTTCCACTGACGTAAGCGCGCATTTTTTGGTAAGTGTTTGCTCACCTTTTCCTACATAATTTATAGTGTATTCCTTGTCGTTGCTGCAAACAATTACATTTTCTGCGCAGTTCTCGATAAGTATTTCTTTGCTTTTTTCAGTGCTTACGGTTTCTTTGCAGTCCACGAATAACTTTTTCTTCGCTCTATCAACCCTGAAAAATACATTTAGAGTTTTTATTATTTAAAATTGTTTTTTTATGAAGTTGATTTTTTTATTCTTCAAATAGTTAATTTACACTTCATATTTTATCAATTATACATTTATTTAGTTACATAAAAATAAAATAAACTCTAAATGAATATTGTACCAAAAAAAACGAATTATTGTGCTTTTATTTTTTCAATTAATTTCAAGGAGAAAACATATTTTTTTTAATCAAATCTTTACGAGGTATGTATGAATGTCAATACCACCAGTTTTACACTCAAAAGACATTGCTGGATTTCGTATAGGAGGTGGCATCTTTTTTTTTCGGGCGGATATCAAACCAAACTTACTATGCCAAGTATACCTCTAAACTCAGTCCTAACTGAGTTACGAGATCCGAAAGTTTGCAAGTCTTTATAAGGTTTGGAGCCATTTTTTGTCTAGCTGTATTAACCAAACGTGGCTGGGTGCTCTTAACGGGTTTTTCTGAATGTTAACACATACGAAGACACTATTTTGTTGCAATTTCTAACATAGCTTGCGCCTTATAAGACAAAATTTGCCTGTAAACCTTATAAATACCTGCAAACTTCCGACCCTCGTAACTCAGTCCGGACTGAGTTTAGAGGTATACTAGTCTTAGTAAGTTTTGTTCGTTACACTATTATGTACTAGAAAAACAAATTTTGGTTTATGGCTGTTCGAAAAAAAAAAGACGCCAATTTCCAGCATTGCTATTTACGAAACAAGTTACCATAGTTGTGTTTACGTTCTCAAAAACAATACTAAATATTATGTTGATACTGGTTGTGTTGAACAACACCCTTAAGTATGAAAACACCTTTCTGTAATCTATCTATCTGTGTAGATAAATAGAAATAAAATATTATAAAGGCCTGATCAGACCTGAGCGATATTCGCTGCCGCTGTGGGTAGCGGTAAATTTTGCCGCGGAACTTGTATTAATACCCGAGCGAAACCCGCGTGGTATTCGTACCGCTACCCATAGCGGCAGCGAATTTCACTTAGGTCTGGGCAGGCCTTTAGTAACGTAAATATTAAGATTAGAACGAAATTCAGATGTAACAAGATGATATTGCAAACAAGCTAGTTTAAGTACGAGTACCTACTACGACATGCATGACAAAAGTATGATTCTGACCACCCTTTATAACAAACACAACATAACCTAAAATAATAGCACCAGCAATGAAAATCAACTTACATTTCCGTGTGTGCAGTGCTGCGGCTATACCGGTTATCAGACCTGGTCCAGGACATGATATTCGAAGTTTAATTCACTTTTCACCTCGTATCACTTGTAAAATAAATAAAGAAGCCTTGCAGACACCGTTTCGTGTCGCGAAAGATTGTTGACAAACAAACAATATGGCGGGACAGCGGCATGTGACGTCATGAGCGAGCGGGTCTGTGATTGGTTTATTTGAGGATATACGCCAAACAAGCACGCGCTGAGAATTTCGATATTGGATGTCGGTTAATTTTTGGTGGTAAGCCATACAAGCACGAAGAGTTTAATTCTCATACTGGATATTGATTTTTTATATCGCCTTTTGCTCGTTCATTGGTAAAATTACACGAGTCATTCTTGATTTAAACTGTTTAGAATTTGATTCTTAAGAAAACTACATTAAAAGGTCATTTTCGCCTAAATTGGTCTGTTGGGCAAACAAGCCCTGAAGTGACGAAATGTTAACAACCTTAAGGTTTTTTTTCAAGATTTTGAACGTTTTTTATTTCCTAATTGGATAATGAATTTAATAAAGACCTATTTTATTTTAAAATGTGCTTACTTAATGAAACATATCGAGATTGTTTACGTTTGTTTTTTTACCCGACAGCTTCATAACCCTCCTTGTTATGTTTTTTGAGAGTATGTATGTATGTATGCATGTATCTATGTATTATTGTTTTGCACGCTCTGCATCCTGAACGGCTGGATGGATTTTAGCTTCAGAGGTGTCGTTAGATTTGTATTACTGTGAAAGTGACGCTGGGTATATTAAAAAAAAACCCGACTGCGTAAAAACCCTAAAACAAGAAAGTCGAAATGATTGAAGCATAGCAGCTGTTGTAGCTTAGTAATTTTTACTTAGTTACGTGTGTTATTATTGTGATCTTTGACTCGAACTTAATTACTGTATTTGTTACAGACTCAACAAAAATGAAGAACAGTCGAAGCTTTGATATGATTACAAAAGCTCTAGCATCTAATAGTGAACAAATCACAACACCCTCTTCTACTGAAACATCGTATTCGTTACCGCAAGTGGAGGAAATGCGTAGCAGTTCCGCTGTCACCGCGAGTTACGCTGAAAATGAATGTAATGAGAATAACTTAAGTCTTAATGACAGCTCGGATCCGACCAATAATTATTTACTCGAGTCAACTCCCATCACACAAGCTGACTCCAAACAAAGTAACAGCAGCAGCAGCAGCAGCAGTTGTGATACCACGTCTTCTTCAGGTGATTTCGACTCTGATGATTCTCTTTTTGATAAAGCCTACGTACCTCCACAAAAGAAAGACTTGAAAATCGCTTCGGAATCCGATTCGGATGGTGATGTCATAGAAGATTCAGACCAAAGTAATATTCGCGTATCTGAGTCACCTGAGTCTGTGCTGGAAGATGAACTTCCAGCCCGATCGAATTAATTAACTAAAAAGGGGACTCTACGCAAACGTAAACATTGCGGAATAAAACTGAAAGAGCGCAAAAGAATGAAAAAGGAGTTAAAAAATAATACTAAATATTGCTTAAAACCGGGTTGTAATGAAAATTGTAAAAAAAAGTGTAACACAAAAATATCTTCAAATCATAGAGCGATGTTAAATAAAACATTTCGTAAATTCAGTAACAAAGAACAGTATATTTACATAGCTAACAATACTTCTCAGAGTTCACCAGCTAGACGCACACAAAGAAAAAACAATAACTCTAAAAAAAATTACCGTGGAAAAACTATTACATATTTTTTAAATAATGAAACCAGAGAAAAAATTAAAGTATGCAAGACATTTTTTTTAACAAAACTTGGATTTTAAAAAAAATTACAAAGTTGTCAGGAGCGCCCTTAAACATTTACAAAATGATGAAATCAGGGCTGACGAGGCTTAAATCCCAACCCCAGAAAAATAGATAACAGGCTAATTATTGACCACATAAACTCTTTTCACACAGCAATTTCGCATTATAGAAGAGAGCATGCTCCAAACCGCAAGTATTTACCATCAGATTTGAATGTTCGTGATATGCACAAAGATTTTTTCAAAAAACATAATTGCATTCCCGAAAACTGTGTTTCCTATGATCATTATCGCAGGGTTTTAAAGGATCTTAACATCTCTTTTGCAAAATTAGGAAGTGAAGAGTGTGAGACTTGTTAAATATATAAAATTCACAACCCGAATTCTGAAATTCGTCATCGAAATTGCTCTGAATGCAAACAATATGAGATACATCATAAACGATATGTTTTGGCGAGAGATAAATACAATGAAGATAAAAAATATCAAATGAACAATAATAACAGTGATACCTACTATGTTTTATTCTGTTGATCTCGAGAAAGTGATCATGCTTCCTCGGTTAGAAGAATTCAAAGTCGTTATGTTTTGCCCTAGATTAATATTATTTAATGAAAGCTTTGTGCCTCTTGGGGACAAAAAGCTAAGTGGTTCGAGACAGACTTATGCATGTACTCGTATATGGCACGAAGCCATATCAGGTCGAAAAAAAGATGACATCGCAAGTTGTTTCAAAGCTTTTTTTACTCATTATCGTGATCTCAAGCATATCCTGTGGATGGATAACTGTGCAGCCCAAAATAAAAATTGCTCATTATTTTCTTATCTCGTGTATCTAATCAATTCAAACGATGTCAATGTAGAAACTGTTACTCTAAAGTATTTAGAAGTTGGCCATACTTTCATGTCGGCAGATGAGTTCCATCATCAGGTGGAGCTTTCACTTAAAAGGAAGAAACGAATCTACGATTTCGATGATTTTCGCCAGGCTGTCACTGACACACAACGTAATATCACTGTGAAATGTATGAATGTTTATGATTTTAATACCATTGAAGATTGTTCTTCTGCCTACAAACTTCAGAATGTTGCGCCACGAGCATACCTTAACAAAATGTGTGAAATTAAATTCCATAGAGGGCGTGAAACGCTTGTGTATAAAACCGATTCTGATGGAATAGAAACAGAACTTGACTTTCTGAGAGTGAAAAACATTAAAATTGGCATTCCAGGTCCAAAGCCTAAGAACCAACCAAAAGGTATAAATGAAGAACGTAAATCTGAAATTATAAATAAATTGGTTCCTCTTATGCCAGAAAATCGGAGAACGTTTTGGAATAATTTGCCTTCTAGTTCTAGCTCAGTCAATTCAATTGACCAATATGAAGAATAATTCTCTTATTTTTTTATTTACATACTTTGTACTAATTTTAGTTATTGCATAAAATGGAAGTTGATTTGTAATAATAAGTGTTATTTCAAAGAACGTGACTGATTTTATTTGATAATTTATTTTTATTTTGTTATTTATGAATACGGCTGTGAGCTCAAAAAGTTTTATAAGGTTCCTACTTTGGGTTGATTAAATAGTTAAGTGAATTTAATAATGCGAGGATTAATATTTTTTGTTAAACTAGCTTTTTTGATCTCAACATTTATGTTGAGTAATTTTTTTTGGAATTTAGATTTATTGTTTTGTAATTTTGATATTTTATTATTACATTTGTCCAATTACAACAATTTGTACAATTAAGAGTACTAATCTTTAAACTTTGAAACTGATGTTTGTGCCATAAGAAACTGTTTTTTGTTATTCTTTTGAATAACACTTGTTTAATTTTATAATAAAAGTGTTTTCTGTTCCTAAAGAAATGTTACCTATCGTTATCAGCTAAAAAGTAAAAGACTCACATAAAAAATGTTTAAATCAATTTTGTGTTTCGTACAGCTGCTTGTTAAGTAAGTGACATTTTAATTTCGCAATGATGTAATATTAGTATTTAGAATGCATAAATGAAAAGGCGCTTAAAAAGCCATATGCGTTTTATCTTCTTAAAATTAGAACGTAGTTCATTAACTTAATACTAAGTATAAAAGTATAGAAATAATCATACGACATTGAAAAGGCGGATATGGTTATCAGCGACCTTTTAATTAAGCTTTAGGTATTTTAGTGACTTTTTTATGCTAAGATGAAAAGGTTTTTGCGTAAAATTTATTAAATAAAATGTGAACTGAATTTTTTTCCAAAGAGTAATTAAAGAACAATACCCGAGCCATCATCCACAATTTTTTTTATTTTTTTTTAATGTCAATTTCAGGGACAACATAGAAATACCCAATTTTGACATTCAAACATTTTTTTTCCGTTTTCCCTTTTTGTTAGATGCGTCTTTTCAATTATCGGGGGCAGAACGGCATTTTATGAAAGAGATAACATGAGAGATTCAGTTTAATCACATTCAGTAATAGCAAACATTCTTAGGGGAATCCTCCACCCAGTAGTGTCAAAGTAAGAGTTTGTAAAAAAATGAGCGGCATGTCTGAAACAGTGCAATCGTTTTTCGATCGTTCAGTTTCTTTGGTAGTTCTGATGTTTTTCATTGGGTTGTTAAGGCAAGTATATGATACAGAAGTCAAAACTCTGCCGTATACCGTATTTTTAGAAAAAACAGCGTTGACTTAACGTATAATACGGCCTTTGCCGTATCAATAATAAATAACACAAGATAATAATGATTAATGGCCGTGGTAAGTAACTATGGGTACTTACCTTAAAAAAAGATAAGTTTAGTCTGTATGTATGATTAGGCTTAACAATTTCAGATTTCTTAAGCAAATGTTATCCAAGTAGGTCATTTTGGAAGCTACGTAATTGTATAGTTGACGTTAAAACAGACTAAATAAAATGGTTAGGTATGTTGGATCCTCATCTTAATTTTTTTGACTTCTCAACATAATTTATCGGACAAGAACCATGTGACAGTAGAATAGGTCGTAAAACTAAAAAAACTGGTAAAACTGCTGTCTAAATTATGTTGACAGTTCAAATAAAATTAAGATGACTATTATTAGCTCACTTAATTTAGTCTGTTATGACGTACGTAACGTAACTAACTACCAGGGTTTCTGCTAGCCGTACTTAGGAGCTAGCACGGACCACTTGATAGCTACGTTATCGTATCATTTTACGAAATAGTTGTCAAATGGTTTGTGCTAGCCCCTGAGTTTGTTTTAAATGCTATCATACTGGGCTGTGTTGGTTTGCGATGTTGAACTTAAGTGTGGTGGGGGAATCTGAAGGAGAATGGTTTGAGTACCTAACAATAATATTTACGGCCCGTAAAAGGCTGCAACTGGACGACCGCAGGCGCGGGCACGGCGGCGACCGCGCAGAGCATTTCCTATAAGTAGCGCGAGCCGTTTGTATGTAGGTACAGAGGCGTTCACAACAACCTTTACAAAACCATTGCAAAATGGGTCTTAGTGCCAGCACCATAAGGTTCCCCTATGTAAAGGTTAATGTGAACGCCTCTGTACTAGCGCAGTCGCCATCGCGCCCGGCCGCGCCTGCGCCCGCGGCGTCCAGTTTGCAGCCTTAGATTATACATGAGTTCAACCACAAGTGAAAACTAAAAACCAAAAATAATTATTTTAACTGTTAATCGGACAAGCCAAACTTGAAGACAAACAATCGTGCAAAAAGCCTTCCAAATAAAACAAAAGGTGGGTAGTGCATGTACCCTAACTCATTTAGTACTACTCACTAAATTCTAACTTAATTTATTTAACGTACTTAGAAAATACCTATGTCATAATCACTAAAATAGCAAAACCTACATCTCATAATCATACTTCAAAAAGATTGATCAAAATCACAAGTTCATGATTAAAACAATAACATTTTTGACTTTGAAACCAAAATATATCAGGTAAACAAATTGCTACATAACAAATGTGGTTATGGTGGCGAGATGTTATTAAGCCAGAAACATCAAGTAGCTCGCATACATTATTTCCTAAAACTTTCAAACATTACAATCTAAAACAAAACGCATTCACATTATATACATAAGTAGATATTATGTTATTAAGGTTAAAATCAAAAATGCATATATTAAAAAACCTTAATTCATAATCACAAAAACATATGATTGGTGATAAATATTAAAAAGTTATCTGATTAAAATAGTCCAGCTGTGAAAATCGAGACAGGCCCTCCAGGGCCGAGCCGGACGAAACCTAGCAATGAGTCCCATTTGAAATCAAGTCAAAATTAAGGTTGTGCTGTCCAAAGTGTACATACTTGTTAACAGATTTAGTGTCTGGAAGTATTGTCAATCGCCAATAAACCTTTATTCATTATAATCATATTATTTGAAGTATGTTATCAAAAGGAATGTTCATATTAACCGAGTAAGATAAATAAGGGTTTTCTGAAATGGCCTGCGTGAGGTGGCAGCACTGAAGCGTTAGGGCAGGGCCAATCAACTGTCATACATACATTATTCGTATTTTTCAAAAATTTAGGTTTATTAATTCTTATTAACATTACTATAGGAATATTGTTTTCTTAGTGTTGTCCACTGCCTATTTGTGCAAATAAAACAGGAGGGCATACATTCCTACAGGAGAGAAATATCTACCGATTAAAACAGTGGCTTGTAGCCATTCGCAGTGATAAATTTACTTTAACAAAAAAATAGCCTCGTTGAATAATGTATAAGTATTCATAGAGAAGGTTTACTCCGCTTTATTTATATAGTTTTTTGGGTTTTGTGAGTTTTAGTTGATTAGGTATTGCACATTAATAAAGCATGGTTTATTATGCTTTAATAAAATAGGTACATTAATCAACTACAACTCAATAAAACACAAATAACTGCAATTTAGTAGTTAAAAAACCAAAAATTGTGTAAACAAATAAGCTTTACCTCTCTGTTTTTGAGTTCAATCTTCAGATCGGCGACTTCTTTCTGGTATTTATCCATAATAACATCAATAACACCCGTAAAATACAATAGAATTTCAAAATATAATTATATTTTCGGTACGAATCTATGGGATCTGACAGCTGTTTAGTTCTTACGCAACAGCAGCGCTGACTGGTGGCGAAAAAAGTATCGAAAACCCTCATTGGAAAAATAGATCGACTTTCCATAATCAGATACATAGGTCCGGAAAAATGGTTAAGAACTAAGTAAAAATGCGGGTTAAAATCAAAAAATAAATACATGCTCTCCTTACAAACTATGATAAAAAATCCATAGTGTAATAACTTCCACTCAAACTATTTTCGCTGTATGATGGATGATATCCCTGACAGTTCATAACTGACAGTTATAGTGATGCAACGAATGAAATTTAATTGATGGTTTCAAAATATCGGATGAGTTGGCAAAGGAAATGGAATCAGATTTACCGATTTTGAATTTTTAAATAAATTCTTAATGAACGGGTAATGGCTAATAAGATTTAGAATAAAACGCGGTCTTTCGAAAAGAAAAGTTTAACTACATTAATCATTTACTGCTAGAACTTGATTTTTGTGAACTGATATCAGAATCGGAATCGTATTCTACTGTTATTATTATTTGCTGGTCTCTTATTCGGTCAATGTGGATGTATTTGTCCCAGCCCTCCATTATAGTTTGGCAAGTTTTTTCAACGACCCTTCTTCAACTGTCACCGGTTACATTGACATGCATTCATTGTTTTTTTCGGCATTGTACGTACTAAACAAAAAACTTAACAAGTAAACTCAACCAAAACAACAACAAAAGTCAAAACAAACAGATACGCAACTCAGACGTAACGCAAACACAAACCGCATCCAAGGCAGACGCACTCGTACTGATTTATCTAATTACTTTTTTTTATTGATTACTTTGTAATAAAATGGGACATTCGGATGTAGATGATTACTATTGTATCTATTGTATGCATGTGAGGCGGAACACAGTGAGACTCTTAAATATGTATGATCTGAACATTATTGATATACCCGTGATTCACAATAAAGTTTATTTCTATAAGTATCTGACGTGAACAACGTGTATTAATTGATTTTTGGTCGATTCAGTAGTGTCAATACACTATCCTTTTTACGCATCAGGCGCTAGAGAGACATATTTATTTAATTTCATTTAGTTCGTTTACTAATAGTTTATTAAATTTTATTTTGCCAGTGTCTTTTTATTTCATTTGAAATAGTATGCGTGACACGGAACAATGAGAGCTGTCATGCATATCATCTTAAAGTGAAAATACTATAAACGCGGTGGTTAGGCACTATACGTCCCTATACTTGGAATTTAAAAAAAGTAGTTTTACTTATAATCTATCCTGATTTTTAGACAACAGGCTAGTTACTTTTGCTTTTTTAATTGCATTGCGTTGTGACTCTTGAATTTTTGACTGATTTCCGCTTCCGTGGATCGTCTATCGTTTGCTGGATGCTTTTTGTTCTCTCACTACCTTCGTTAGCTTTTTCGCGGCGAATGGGCCACATAATTTTTGGTGCTGATTATCAAGAAAAGGAATATTTCTAGAAAGACAATCCACCAGTTTACCCTGCAGGGACCACGGACACTATTATCGTGGAATTGTGAATATTTGATCTAAGTGTAAGTGATACACAAGTGGATGAGGTTCATTGGTAGAAGCGTACCTGGACTGGTTTAAAAGATTAGTGGAATCTTTCAATATTCAGTGTCACGCCTATGCCTTTTCCTAAAAAAACCATAATGTTATTTTCCGTTACTTAGGGTGTCTCTTAAAGTTACTTAATTAATAAAACTTAAACATAATTTTCATAATTGCGCTCACCGCCTGCTGACGGCTATTTAAACCGCAGTATCATATTTTTGGTCCAATCGAGCCTAGATATCGTTCTAGCATATTTGTACTTATATATCTACTTAATAAAAGTAGTAATTTTTAACAACACGCTTGGATGTTCGCAGACCTATGTATTATTTGGTAAATACTTGCGTTACGTGTATGTGTTGCCGCCATGTTGTAAATTCCACATAATTTATTGTCGATTAAAATATTTTTCATTACTCATACACGGAAAGTATGCTTGAAGTTGCCTGAGCATAGATTTGAAAGCTTCACTTTCAGCCCTAGGGCAGTAAAGTTTTTTTCAGCCCTAGGGCTGAAAGTAAATAACTGTCAAATGTCACCTTCTATTTTGACATTCCTTATGCGGCAAGTCGATGTATTCTATTCAGCCACAGCTGTATTTGAAATTTCTTTATCTTGATTTCAAATGAATATTTAAACAATCGAAGCAGGAATATACTCATTAATGTATGTTTCACTTAATTAGTATTTAATTAAATAAATTTGAGCTAAGCATTTACGATAGAAATGAAAAAAATAATATTTTATTTAAATAAAATAAGGCGGGGGAATTCCATCATCATTGTCTAAGTATGCTTTTGACAAATATTTATAAAAATGGTTGAATTCCACACACAAAAAAAAGGCGGGATTGCAACTATTCGAACTTCATTCAGTTGTTTCGTAGATCGTGAGGTGAGATAAAATTTTGTTGGTTGAACTTATGTATCTGATTTTTATTTACTTTCCTTATATTCGTAATGAAAAGCAGAGTGTTTACCTCGGAAGAAAGACCTTTTCAATGCCCTCGAACTATTAGCGCTCTCGCTACGCTCGCGCGCCAAACCATCTCGTGCATTGAAAAGGTAACTTTCTCACCTTGTGTAACAATCTACTATTAACATTGGAATTATTTTTCTCATAATTTTATTGCAAACTCTCATACAACGATCATGTCTGACGACGGTAGGTATGAAGATACGGTCGATAAACAGCTCGTCCTTTTGGACAGCTAAGAAAGAACGTCTTTTTTCACGCATGAATAGATTATTTAATCTCGCAAATAATATCTCCAATTTTGCATCACCCGGCACTCATCGACCCGGCATGAGTATGAACGCTCTTGTCACGAGAACTTGTTCAGCTGATCCCATAGCTACCAGGACCCATTCTAGACCGGCACATGCGACCCTTGGGTCCCACGATGAACATGAACCAAATAGTGTTATCATTGCTTCAAGTGATATTTCGTTATCTTTAGGCTCCGAAGTGAGACCGACCTCTCCAATCTTATTGTCAACTGCGCAAGTTGATGCTAAACCTCAAAAAGTCTTAATTTAGTTATAACTCCTACAAGTAATTCTTTCGTAAAAGGGATTGGTTCCGCTTCTCGGCCTATTTTGGGTTACGTTCATTTAGACATTGAGTCACGTATGTATCCGTATAACAAATATAATATTCACGCCATAGTCATTGACTGTATAACGGTTACCCACACATTATATTACCAAGGGAAACGTTTCTTACCTGGAAGGATTAACGCTCGCTGATTTAACTTATAATGTTCCAGGGAACATAGATGTTGTTTTAGGGGCACAACTGTCCCCATACATTTATTTGGGTGATAAAGTGGAATCAGGCACTGGTGCACCTCCAGCTTTATTGACTACTTTTGGCTACGTATTAATGGGGAATCACCCCGATAATAATCAAAAGGATTTACCCAGTTCTTTTACCGCTCCTAATGATTTGGTGCAAAAGTTCTGGCAACTAGACGAAATACCTAATATGCAATATTTAAGCCCTGAAGACACGGAATGCGAAAATCTGTTTGTATCATGCACTCGTGCTATTGATGGAAGATATTCTGTCGCTCTACCTTTTTCTAAAAACCCAAATGAACTGGGTAACTCTCGAACCACCGCTCAACGCAGGCTCATGGCGTTAGAGCGTCGGTTTAAACAATCTTCTGATTTAAAAAATAATTATAATGCTGTGCTTAATGAATATATCAATAATGGTTACTTGTCAGAAGTTTCCGAATCTGAAATCAGTAATGATGGATACTACATACCACAACATGCTGTCACGCGCCGTGAGAAGCCTATGCCTCGGATCGTGCTTGATGCTAGGGCTGTAACACATTTTGGGTTGTCTTTGAATGACATTATACATACAGGCCCGAATTCGCAAGCAGTTTTATTCTTACTTTTGATTAATTTCCGTCTCTACCCTGTCGCTATGACGGCAGATATAAAACAGGTGTTTTAACAAACAAATTAAAGTACCAAACGAACATCGAAAATATTTAGGAATATTATATATATTTGACAACGATGGTTCGATTCAAACTTATCAGTTTATTAGGGTACCTTTTGGGCTTAAGTCTAGTCCATTTCTGGCAATGCGGACGGTTCAAGTGGCACAGGACATGAGACCACATTTTCCGGATGCCGCCAGAGTGGCAGCCAATTATTTTTATATGGATGATCTAGTTCATTCTATTGAAGATGAAACTAGCGCCATTAGTATTACTATGAGGGAGGAGGAAGGTTGATCCGCCGCCCGATGAGGTGCGGGGTTCCCCAGGGGTCCGTTTTAGGGCCCCTGTTGTGGAGCATTAGATTTGACTGGGTGCTCCTCGGCACGCTCCTTCCGAGGATGCGTATCATATGTTGTTATTTGTCAGAAAGTAACATCAAATGGATTTTTGTGAAAAAAAGGATTAATAGGGATATATTACAAACTCCAAAACACACGACTTTCTTGTTCAAAATATATACAACTTTAGAAATTATTCGAATAACTCTGCAGTTTTATATCTCCAAAGAATTTTTAATAAACGAGTAACTTTTTTCAATAGGTACTGCGACAACTTTCACTAATACCTACATTTTTTTTCACGACATCGGCTTGAACATAAAGTAATTTTTATGATTAAGATTTTTTTTGAAATATTTTAGCTTTCTAAATCGTCAAGGGTATTCTAGCACAATAAAATAACAAGACATATTACCCGCTAATCTTTTGGGTAAAAAAATTAGTTGGTACCATTGATATATTTTTTTAACAATTATTTTTGTATGGACATAGGCGATTTTCTGAAAAATACTAAAATTTACCATAACTTTTTAACCGTTAGAAATCGAACCAATATTGTTTGGGTTAAAAAGGTTGGTAATGACCCCACCTATGCGCTATTTCGATTTGATCCTCACTTCTAGGGACACCCTTCACATACGTATGTCGAATTAACCTATATCAGATCATCAGAATGGTATTGTGTGCGCTATTATCAGTATGGGATCTAGGGTTCTTAGGCTATGTGGCTTATAGATAGTATCATCTGACCCCAAACTAAGCATAGCTTGTACTATGGGTGTCAGAGAATAGATACATACTTGAATATTTCTAACTAAATACATACTTAGAAATAGAATATATATTTTCTATGCCCAATGTAAAACAGGTCGATAGCATTATAAACATGAATAACGAGCTAATAGATATTGTGAATTCCACTGTATTTCTAGGAATTACTCTCGATTCCAAGTTACAGTGGGGTCCGCATATTCCTGCTCTGGCAGGAAGACTTAGTTCGGCAGCTTATGCTGTTAGAAAAATAAGGCTCCTGACTGATATCGCAACAGCAAGATTAGTGTACTTCAGTTATTTTCACAGTGTTATGTCGTATGGTCTACAGTTCTACAGTTGTAGGGCTCGGCAGCGGATCTCAACACCATCTTTGTTCTTCAAAAAAGAGCCATCCGCTCCATTTACAACCTTAGACCATGCGAATCGCTTCGTGAAGTATTCAAAGAGATCGATATTTTAACTCTGTACTCTCAATTTATTTATGATTGTAGTATATGCAGTAAAAACCGTAAAAACTTGCATCTCTTCAAGAAAAACAGTGATGTTCATAAACTCAATACTAGAAATAAACATAAGCTCGTAACTCCCAGTCTAAGACTGCATAAGGTAGGGAAATCATTTGTTGGTCAATGTGTAAAATATTTTAATAAGATTCCGCAAACTCTTGTTGATCTGCCTCTTCACCAGTTTAAGTCACAAAGTAGAGCTAAGTTAATGAAGCGAGGTTATTATAGTGTTGAGGATTTCTCAAATGATAAGAATTTGTGGTCATCTTAGGTATAATCTGCTCCTCTGCACACTTTTTTGTTATGACTTTACTCTGTCAATTCAATCTTTGTGTATAAAAACAAGATTGAAAAGAGTAACCATTGAGTTTCTTGCTGGAGTCTTCTCGATCGGAAACAACCTTTGAACCGGTGGTAGAGTCACATTATGTTTAATCATGATAATTACTTTCATAGTATTATTTTATGTAAGTTTATTTTTATTCAGTATATTTTTACTTAAATTTTTTTTTTTGTATTTGATCTGTCATAAGTACTTTTTATAAGTCTATATGAATAAAGATATTTTTTACTTTACTTTATTTTAAATAACACCCAGACACAACAAACACAAATGTTCATTACAAAAATGTTTGTTTGTTTCATGGGTGGACCCACGACCTCCGGTGCTAAAGGCAGAACCGCTGCCATTGCACCAACAGGCCAGTCAGACAAATGAAGCCATTATAACAATAAAACCTTTTGTAGAATTTAAATCCGATTTCAAATCTAATCCTACTGGCTTAATCTTGTCTTTTCGAACAACGAAATTATACTAAAATCATCTATGTCAAAATCGTCTTAATCGGGTTTGCATCTAGGTATAGAGCCAGTGGCAGCAAAACGAAAACTTCTGTAAAATTGTGAAACAATGTTGATGAAAAGACATTAAGTAACTGTGTCCAGTGAGAGACCAAATATGAATATCCTAAATACTTTTTGTGATTGTTTTGAATGGGTTAGTAAACGTCATTATCCAAAAATAATCAATGACACTTTTATGATATTACATCACCAAAAAATGGCTTCTCATATTTTGTAAAGACTTAAGTTGCGGCACAAATGGCGGTTCCAGTACATCATTATCCTTTATGTGTTGATTCATAAGTTCTATTTGACAGCATTTCAACGTTTCATTTTAATTATTGTCACTCATGCAAGGAGAACCATGACAAGATTGATTCGAAGCAAATTAAAACACGATGTTGGGTTTTAAGTTTTCATTAATTCATGCTCAGACGAATTAGATAGTTCTGAGATGTTATCACAGACACGTTGCAGTGCCTTACTGTTCGTGAAATGTTTAATTGTAAATATCATTTATAACAATTACTGCTGTTGATGTTAAGTAAGCATAGAAAATTCACTAGAATACTGTTTTCAGATACCAATATTAATTTATGGCACAGAAATTTACCGAGAATCAAATTCCGTGAGTAAAAGCCAAAATTAATTCGTTAACTCAACTTGAAGTATAGCGACCGAACGTCATTCTAACAATGAGTAAAGAAAAAGACTATCCTATAAAGGATTAGGTTATGCATGCTCATTTAAAAATATGACAGTTTAGTAGAAATGATTTCAAAATATTCTGTTGCTGACTGTTTAAATACATAGTTTGGAACAATTGTTTAAAAATAATAGGACATTTCATTTTCTTTAAATCAAATATGGATCCTAACTGACCATTTCATTAGCAAAAAGTATTCATGAGGAAAAGATTGTGAAGCAGTATGAGTTAGTTAATTCAAAGGCTTTTTTGTAAGCATGAAACCTTATAATTACATGAGGAAATATTGCGCTTGGATATTTGTTTATAGGGGTTTGAAAAGTTTTTGCAGGGTCGACAACGTGCGAGTGATACCCCTCGTGTTGCACGTGTCCATAGGCAGGGGTAACCGCTTACCATCAGGTGGTCCGCATGCTTGATTTTCACCGACGTGGTATAAAAAAAAAGTTCCAACTTCATTTTAATATCGAAACTGTCTAGCTAGGCTTTCATGGGCTTAGTTAATCAAAAGCAGACGGTGACTTAAGTAGCTTCACTGATGTAGAAGCCTGAACAAATAGCCTCTGATATTTAAGACGTCTATCATGTTAAAAAAATATGATTTATCAAAATAAGAACAGAACTAAGCATTGAATCTTATTTTTTGTTTCTCCTACACTTTCTACCCTGCCGTGGATTTTTGCACCGCACTTAGTTAAAAACACCATAATCAATAAATTTATCAGTTACTAGTTATTTAGTTAATTAAAATATCTCTAAGTATAGTGTCCCTTCGCCCATCATAAGCAAACGTCATTTCATCACGATACTAAAAACAAATTCCATAGTCTTCTACTTCGTGTCGATGATCTTCGTTTTGGATCATCGTTGTGAAAGGATCAGTCAATCTGCGTTACCGATTTGCTGTCTTCGCAGATTGCCCAGGGTGCGCAGGACGCATAAAACAATTCGATGCGCCACTCGGGGAGGCTCATTTCTTGCACCCCAATTCCATAATGATACCTGTTGTCTTTTTAAACACTGTAAAACCTTACCAATACACATGCAAGTTCAGTATTCGATACTGAGGAAGCAATTCTTCAACGAATCCCTAAAAACGTCAATCACTACACAACACAACTACCTAGTGCCTTGCCTTATCAATAACTTGCAGTCTGAATTAGTGGGCGGTATAACGGAAATAAATACTAAGTTTAAAATGAAATGTTTTTACTTTAATTTAAATTAGTGAGTTTGGTGACTCGCGATTCTGAATGATTGTTCATATGATTATGTAATGTTCGTATTGCTCAGCTTGCACAAGCTGCCCTGCGGGTTAGCGTCGGGATGGTGGTGGCCCGTGGTGTCGCTACGCACTAACAGTTCATAGAACTGCCCTATTATTATTACTTATATTATAAAGAGGAAAGATTTGATTGTTTGTTTGTTTGTATTGAATAGGCTCCAAAACTACTGAACCGATTTTAAAAATTCTTTCACCAATATGAAGCTACATTATCAGGGAGTGACATATACTATATTTTATTATGATTGAACAAAACATTCAGTTAAAACTAATAGTATTTGTAAATTAAGTCGTAGAAACGCGAGCAAGATGTGCTGCTTTACCGACGCCGCGTTATGCAATTACTTTTGACAGAACGAATTCTGTCGAGCCAGCTAGTCGGGTATGAAGAAAGAAATACATAATATGTAGATCATCTGACCACAAACTAAGCCGAGCTCCTCCTAAATTTAGGATGTTTATTAGTCTCTGACACATAGTATAAGCTCGGCTTAGTTTGTGGTCAGATGATCTTGGTGCAATTTGACCCAGGTATAATGAAATGCTCTCTTGTGTCATATTGAAAAATATTTTGTCTTGTTAAAAAAAATATTTTTAGACTGTACCTATGGAATGCTATGTTTTGTTATCCATATGATGAGTGCTGCACAGCTGTTCTCCGATACTCGGTTTTCATTCGAAATTGGTGGTTCGATTTGAGTTCGAATCATTTTTGTCGTTTGGTATTAGGTGGTTATTTATTTTAAGCTGATTACAATCGAATTGTGTTTTTGTTTTTTTTCCTCTGGACACTATTTAATATAGTTCACCAAGAAATTCATAAAAAACACCTATCTATGTTGAGTTTGCTCGGCTAAGGGACACCTAGCACAAAAACTAATATAGGTCCCAGCTAAATTAAAATGTAGGATTCAAACTTAAATACAGTTGTTTTAACTATTCTAACTTTTTCAGAAAATTTCAACGAGAAACTGTACAGCTAGAGTATGTAGCAAAACTTTCAGAGACTTTTATGAATAAAATTGGTTCCCTGTCGCTAATTGCTTGTCTTGTTGATTGCAGTGCAGAGGAGACAATTGCAATGCTACTGTAAGAAATATTTCTTTGTTTTTTTTACATACTCAAACCACTTTCCATAACTGACCACAATAACAATCTTTGTACCGCACTTACAGGTCGTACTAGTCAACATTAACTAATTCAGCACAAAAGTATCTTTGCACGCAAAAGTAGTCTTAATAATTGCATTCGCAGTTCACCTAAACACATATTTATTGTTTTTATAGTGTACCGGCACCATGGCAGATGCTGAGGTGAGAAAGTTTATTATTTCAGCAAAAATTAAATGTATCATTATTCCAGAAAAGTACAGTGTCTATATCCTGTCTGCTAATAAATAGAAAAATATAACAGCACTACTGTAGTTTTTTAACTGATAGTGCAATTTGAGGTTAATTTGTTTCTTGTTGTAACAGGGAATTGGGTTTGGATCGCAAGCAGTTGTAAGAATCATCACCCATTTCATATTATCTGTATTAAGATACGGTATTAAAGAACGGAAAAACCACTACATAAAAGTATTTTCAGGTATATGGTGATCTTTCCAAATGCCAGGTAAAATATTGTATTATATAAAAATATATATATTTATTAACAACTCTTACAAATATCATTACAGGCAAATTTAATCTAATGCGATAGCGTAACTATCTTTTAATATACTCATTTTATTATTAGGTACATTATATCTAGGGGAGAGTCGGGTAGCCCGGCCGGCGGGTAGCCTCGGCCACTGTCAGTTCTAGGAAACCACGCACACATAGACAAATACTGCACACGTAAAAATGTTCGCAGCGACGCGTAGTTGAATATTCGCGCCAGTGGTCACGTGATCATCGAGCGCATAAACAAGTGACAATTGTTTGTTTTCATCACCGAGATTTTTACGCGCGCCGCTTACTTTTCAAATACAGTTGATGGACATCGAATGTAAGTAATTTATCATCATTTATAATTGATTCTAAGCAGTGATTGCTTCAGTTAAAAGCTTAGGTTATTTTATGTCGCTGGGATTGATGATTTTTTTTATATAAATAAAAGGTTGGAATGAGACGGTCGGGTAAAACCGGACACAATTTGGTCGGGTACCGTCGGACACTTTTTGAGTAGAGATAATTTTTTTATTTTAATATTTCTATCGCGTTTTTTTGTATTACATGAGTTTTTTATGATCTGGAGAGTAATTTTATTCTATTTGTTTTTTGCAGAAACCCTGAAAAATGCCAAAATGTATGGGAAGAGAGACTGAACGAGGGAATTGGGATCTAAACAGAATGAAACAGGCTATACAAAGTGTTAAAGAAAAGACCAATAAACAGTGCAAGTTATGTTTCTTACCAGCCATCAACTAGCCAATCCTGTGCAACAGAACAACTGCTCAAACAGTTGTCTCCTCTTCCTGATGCATCGACGAAACGACTCACGACCCGTTCACGTAAAACTCAAAAGAGCGAGATTCTAACATCTTCTCCATTTAAAAATGCTTTGGTGGAGAAAAATACAGTTGCAGCCAACAAAATTAAAGCGTCAGAAACTAAAAGGAAGGGTGCAACAGCCATCAAAGAAAAAAATTAAAACTTACCAAAACATCTAAAACCTGTCAAGGGATCAGGGAACAGAGTGCATCATTTATGGCGAAATATTTGAAGAAGATTGGATACAATGCCACAAATGTAAAGATTGGGCGCATGAAGCATGCGTAGATATTGATCCTACACAGGTTTACTATTTTTGCGACGTCTGTAAAGCCAAAGAACGACTTGGTCATCATCGCTAATATGTATGTCCGGGGCTGCCCGCCAAAAAAATAATTGACCAAAATTTGAGACTGTTTGTTAGAGTTAATTAAAGAAATATTAAGAACTTATGTGATTGTTACTTACTACTAAAATACTTCAAATATATTTGATTTAATATTCTAGTACTAAGTAAATGTCTAATTATGTCCATTTATAAAAAAAATAGTTTTATTTTTATGTGTCCGTGGCTACCCGACTCTCCCCTACATCGACGTCGCCGGTATCGCTACTCCTCGCAGCTCGAAGCGCGGTGTGGCCGCTAAACACGCGCCGCCTTGCTAAGTTTTCTGTAGTAGTTTTTTGACTTAAGTCGCCATACATGTAAATATTTCTTTCTCTCAGTTCCTTGAATCTCCGAAGAAACACTATTACCTTTTGACCTGGTATATCTACTTTTTTTCTTAGTTACTGTTTTCTATTTTCATTCCCTTCCGGTTCCTTGACTTCTATTTCCTCCGCTTGACCAGTCCTTATTTCATTTCGTTTTTCTTCACTCAATGATATACTCGATATTTTTGTGGCCCCACACTCTCTTACCGAAGCCCGTGCTGGGGCCCGCGCCGGGGCGATGTTGTTGCCGTCATTAAGGTCTGATTTGGCTTCCTTTTGACTACTTTTCACCACATTGGCCAACAATGATTTTTGTTCAACAAGTTCTACACTTGCATTGCTACTTAAGCGTTTCTCTAACTGTTCATTTTTTATCTATCAGCATTTTAACTGTTTTTTCTAGCAAATCCACTTTTTTATTTTTTTTGGCATAACCTCCAATATTTTCCTTATAATATGATGTTACTCAATGTCCGTCGAAATAAATCTATTTTTGAGACATTCATACTGGTTTGTTTGTTCCTTCATTTCAGTTCTCATTTCTAACCCAAACTGTTTTATCTCCTCCATTATATTTATTTCATCTTCATTTAATGGTAATTCACCTTTTCTGGACCGACTGCCCCGCTCTGTGCTAACGTAGCCGCTCGGGGTAAACGCTTGATTCATCATGTGTCATCGGATTGGAGTATCCGAGTTACTACGCTTGGGAAGATCACGTACACACTCTGGACTGTGTTTTCCGTTATTGCCAGATTATTCCGTAATCTTTTGCAGTTTGCTTGCGCACACTCCATAAACGATAATATCATATATCACTGAGTCCCAGCCAATACACTTAGCCTCCATTATAACCACCTAAACAACTTTTACGTAAAATATTTTTAACTAAAAGTTAATTACGTTCAAATGATTTTTAATAGATTATTAAAATCCAAAGGATAGTGTACATTCGCCCATACATTGCGGCCTGAGAACCAACAGTCATGAAAAATACCTCTTAGGGTTCATAAATACATAGACTTTAGTGTCAAAACATAGTTTATGGACGGACACTTCTGAGAACTCGTTAAATATCAAAAAACTGAAAAAAATTAAGGTTATATTTAATAATATAATGCGAAGTTTCATTTACGTGAGTGGGACTAATGTTCTTCAAGCACATATTGTTATGATTTGCCACTTCTGCCAGTGCCATGGAACCACTAGCTGTACCACAATTCACATAAAATGTTGATTCCATTGCGATGATCGTAAATCCGTAATGATTGCTGAGTTAGCTATGTACAGGTTACAAAGTCTTTAAACGCTTAAATCTAAAAGGAGGTAAGTCACTACAGAGAGCCATCAACGTCCGTTTTCTAAGCCGAGTTGTAAAAATAAAAATTATTAATATAAAAACAATAACACAGCATTGCAAATTGAAAGCGAAAAATGTAAGAGAGATGCCGGTATTTTTTTTGCGTTGACCTGAAATTAAACTATTTCTACTAATTATAACAAATCAATGATTTGTTTGTTATTGATAAATAGTTTTTTATGCATCTAAAGTATGAAGTTAATTTCAACGTTTAGAGAAACGAAACGCGTATTGAACGTAGTATGTGTGAAAGAATGAATGAATGCCGCTTTTTGTTTTAAACCAAACCACGGACGATCTTTGATTTATCTTGTCCTCAGATAGTCTTAGATTTGTAATAATAACACATTTTAAGCCTGGTACTAACTTTAATACTCCTAGATCTTTTTGTCCAGGTCTTTTAAACCAGATCTAAAGCATTGTTTGTTATAAGGCTGTAAAGCATTGTTTGTTATAAGGCTGTAAAGCATTGTTAGTAATAAGGCTGTAAGGCTCGTAGGAATCAGCGGTGGGCGGCGGCAGGTTCCACACGCGAATGGATGGTGTGGTCGTTACATTACGAATGGGTCACATTGTATTGTAATTTAATGTATGTATGTAGATAATGTAATTGTTTTCAGTGCTTTGGACCGTTTTGTAAAAGTATTGTGAGTACTCCTAGTTCAGTATTAGGTTTTGATAATAATATAGCGACATTCAAGTTATGGGTAGGATTATCTTAATTAGATCAAATTTTGTATTGAATTTGAATATTCTTAAAGGAGCTTATAATATTGCCAAATAGTGGTCCAAATTTCACATGGTTTTGAAAATCAAATCAAGTATACCTAGAATAATGCCTTTTGATTCAGCAATTTCTATAATTACCATATAAGATACTCAGTCTTTATATTTAGTAATTTGAAGGTTTGCCAAGTTTATTGAAAAAATGGTACTTATGCTTTTTAGTGCGATGGGGTCATGAACGTCTGCTTGTCTAAGGTAAGGAAAACAGTTCAGAAATAAACTAGAGCTTTTTATTTTTACCGTTAATTACCAATCAGTTTACTATAATTCAGACGCCACACCATACGGTCAACGAAATAAACCGCTTGATTTTCAATAATACTGTGAGCATGACACATTGACTCCCGAGCCTTATCCCTGACAATAGACTTGAGTCTTGTCCAACACCACCAACGAAACTGAAAAAAATATTTTATATGGCTAAAAAACCAGTGTGACAAGCTCATTTTAAGTATTAGCTAGTATTATCGTAGTGACACTAAAAAAACATTAAAATTTATTTAGTGCGCAGGGCGAGCTTGCGAAGCTCTGGTAAGTTCTTACATGTTCACACAATCTATACATAAATTAGTAATTTTAAACAATTTACTTTCAAGAAGCTGCCTTTGTGCTCTAATCTAAATAATGTTGCAGTACTTTCAGGAGTATAAACTTACTTCAAAAAGCAGCAAGTAGAAAGATTTTTTTTAGGAACTTGGCTGTTGGACTGTTAAAATCTGTTCAAATCCGAAATGTTCGAGAAGGTGACTTTATTCATGATAAAGTCACATTCTCGAACACGTTTATTGCAGTGCTTGTATTGTAGTGCTTTTGTACTCTTAGTACATTTCTGGAGATTTGAACATGCGATAAGTAATTTGACTTATCAAAGTTCTGTGATTATTAAGTTTATCACATTAAAAAGGCAAAACACAGCGTCAACAGACAATGATTTTAATTCCAAAGATTTTAATGATGAATACCTTAACAAAGGAAATTTGGAGAGGTGAAATTACACACCCGAAGCATCGTTCCAAAAAATGAAAAAATATATACTTGCAAGTGTTTTGAAACCTGGTTTTTGGCCCTGGTACTAGTGGGTTACGTACTAGATATAGCCCTGGTAAAAGATTTTCCAAGCACGACTCTTGCCTAGCTGCCACGGTGGTAGTCATATTCTATATTTACTCGAATTTAAAACCTATCTATGCTGACGAAAAATTTTCAAATGCGATGAATACAGTACGCAAACAGATGACTAATTTTCGAAAAAGAGTCCATGTTTTTAAAATAAAATATACTTACTAGAAAGTCTTTCCGGCATGTTTTCCTGTTCAAACCTTATGTATGTCATTATTTCGTACACAAAGAGACAATTACACTGAAAACAATAAGGACTATAAAACCAGGTTAGCTTATTCCTAGAAAGATTAAGCTAATCTGTACTTTCAATTAATCCAATTTTCAATTTAAAATTTTGGAGTTGATGTAAACGCCTCTGTACATAGAAATCTAAAGATTTTCTGAAAAACTATTCGTAAAAATCATGTTAATTTTCTCGATATTCGTTGTTCGCTGAAGTTGTCGGTCATGTTAAAACCTCTGAATATAGTTTTTTCAAATCAGTCATAATGAAAAGGGCATAAGTTTTGGACTTTCAAACAAACTTAAATTATCGTTTGTCTTTTATGATGACTTGTGGCATATACAGAGATGCCCTTTTTACATGAAATATGTACAGCGCTCAAAGAAATAAGATGGCCATAAAAATGGATTTTTAAAAAAGTGTGACTCACTTTTCGAAATGACGGCTTCAATTGTATTGTACTTGAGGTGTAATCAATCAACCTGTATATCTACCTGCCGTGTCCCTAGAGTATACACACTCACCTTACCCATATATACATATTGAAAAAATCACTTTTCAGTGTAGGTCTGGTGGTTGCTTAACATATGTAAGTACTTAGCAACATATATTTTCAACTACTTACATGATATACCTGTAGCTATTGCCTGTTAACATATTATTAAATTGGTTAGTTGTTTTTTTGTCCAATAAGCTTTTATCATCACTTTTGTACAAATACCTCTTTAGATAAGTCATCATCATCTACTCTATTGTACAAGTGTTCTACTTTGGAACCATATTTACCACATTTAGAATAGGTATATAGACACGGATTTTCAGCAAGTCACAGACAGAGAACGTAACAGAAGCAGTTGGTCGAATTTGTTTAAAAAGCAATAAAATCATGTGTACCCACCTACCTACCTACATAATGATTATGGCTTCACATAACGGTTGTAACTCTAACATTCGTGAATTTTATATCATCCCGTTCCCTAATTTAATGAAATTTAGTAAAATCATACCCCTTTATAAGTCAGGTGAGAAAAGTGACTCATCCAATTATAGACCTATTTCTATTCTACCAGCTATAAGTAAAATTATTGAAAAGATAATATTGAATCAATTACATTCTCACTTTGCTTTGAATAAATTATTACATAGTAATCAGTTTGGATTAACTAAAAATAGGAATACAACCGATGCAGGTGTTGCGCTCATCAAATACGTATTTGATGCGTGGGAAGGCATCTTGATTAGATGCAATAGGAGATTTTTGTGATTAACAAAAGCATTTGACTGCGTAGATCATGAAATCCTACTGATTAAGCTGAGACATTACGGTGTTTCAAATATTTCACTTAGCCTTATAGAATCTTACCTCACTGATAGAATACAAAAAGTGAATATCAATGGTACAAATTCTTTCGGTGCCACCATACGTATGGGCGTGCCCCAGGGATCAATATTAGGTCCTCTGCTGTTTTTGATCTATATAAATGACCTGCCTTATTTTGTCAAAGACCTATGTGGGATTGTATTATTTGCTGATGACACTTCTCTGATTTTTAACGTAGATAGAAGTAACATAGCACATGACCACGTAAATAATACTCCTTTTCTCCTCCTCTCTTCCAACCTTAACTTTGGTAGCTCTATTGTTGAAAGCAAAAACCTCTGCCAAAAAACTTGGTATCCTCTTTAACCGGAACAGCGGCTCCACTTGTATCAAGCACAAGTTCGGTCGTGTATGGAGTACTGCTGCCACCTGTAGGATGGCTCTGCCAAGTACCAGTTGGATGCAATGAACTCAGGGCCCTAGCCGAAGGGCTAGGAGACTCATAGGCGACGATGCGCTCGTTGGAACCTAACTTCAGAGTTTGGAGCATCGGCGTAAAGTCGCCTGTCTATCGGTTTTCTATAAGGTGTATTTTGGAGAGTGTGCGCAGGAACTACACAACCTGATACCACCGTCTACTTTCTACCACCGGACCACTAGACGCCGGGAGGGCTTTCACCCCCATGTGGTTGAGTTTCCGACGGACTGTCCAACGGTTTGCTTCGTCTTTTTTGGTACGCACTGCTAGGGAGTGGAACGCTCTCCCTGCGTCTGTGTTTCCGGATACTTACAACCTTAGTGTCTTCAAGGCCAGAGTGAATAGGCATTTTCTGGGTAAGCGTGTACCACCATCGGCCTCGTCATCGCTTACCACCAGGCGAGACTGAGGCCAAACGCAAACCCATTTAAAATAAAAAAAAAAATACTCTCTCTAAGGTACTGCATTGGTTCACGAGTAACAATTTACTGCTTAATACTAAGAAGACTAAATGCATCAAATTTTCTATGCCCAATGTAGGACAGGTCGATACCATTATAAACATGAATAACGAGCCATTAGAGATTGCGTATTTCGCTGTATTTCTAGGAATTACTCTCGACTCCAAGTTACAGTCCGCATATTTCTGCTCTGGCAGGAAGACTTAGTTCGCCAGCTTATGCTGTTAGAAAAATAAGGCCCCTGACTGATATCGCAACAGCAAGATTACAGTGTACTTCAGTTATTTTATCACCGTTAAATACTTTACTAATAGTTTATACCCTCAAACTAATCGTAATTTAAACGCAACATGATAAAGGGTGATCTAATTGCAGCTTCCGAACTTTCATAATATAACACACGCAACGCAGATTTGTTAAGTTATTTATTGATGTAATATTTAGTGTTTAACATGCATTATCAAATATTGCAGTAGTCTAATTTGCGCAACTTGCAAGCCCAAAAATATAGTACTGTGTGGTACGCGTTGTGATCAGATGGCGTGATGGGACGTTAATAAAACGGCACATTAGTGACATTGTTGTGACGAAAAATGATTTCAGTAAGAGGGCGCAACATACAGGGTGAACTATAAATTAGTTAATATTATAAAAATCGTATTAAAAACCATTTGACATATTTTGAAATAGTTTATTTACAAGAAAACTAAATAATTGGAATTTATTTTTCAAAAATTATATCATCTTAAGTAAATGATGTTTCACCTCTTGAAGGCCGAGAAGGACAAGCTCAGAAAGTATCTTAATTTGGCTCACGAGGTGACCGCCATGTGGGATGTAGATTTGACGATCATTGTTCCGATAGAAGTTTCGTCAAACGGCTTAATAGCGAAGAGCCTCGAACAACACCTCGAGAGCTCGCTTAGCGGCTGGATCAAGGGTCAGATACAGAAGGCGGTACTCTTGGACACGGCACGTATTGTCAGGAGGTTCCTCTCTCTGCAGCTCTAACCACCGGTAGCCTGGGCCTTGCCTGCCACGCTGCCGGCAGCACCCTAGGTTAAGATTTTTATTTTTATAAATCACTGTTTTTATAACTTAGCTTAAGTTTTATAATTGTAATTAGTTACTTTTTATAATTATAATTCATTACTTGTTTTTATTGTTATAAATCTCTGTTTTGTAAGAATATTATACAAGTGTTATTTTTATTTTTTAGCATTAAACAATGCTCTGTTTTCTACACAAAGATAGAAACTAGAAAAATTCGACCTGGTCCTGGGACTCAAGCGGGATTGAAACCCGCGACCTTTCACAATCCGGGTGACTGCTCTTCCAACTGAGCTACCGAGGCCGTTAACAGACCTGGCGAATTTGTCTAGTGTATTTTACGTTGTAAGCCAACGTTGTTTCATCAATGTTATAGGCGAGCGCCTTTAACAAAACGCGCGGGTTCAAATCCCGCTTGAGTCCCAGGACCAGGACGAATTTTCTAGTTTCTAATATTATACAAATTTTATATTTAAGATTTATTTTGAATAAAGAGTAATATAATCTGAAAATCAATTTTAATAAAACGAACGTAATGCATATTAATCAAAGATCTCCAAATCCCTCTGACATTATAGTGAATTATCATGACAATAATATTCAACTGGTTGACTCGGCACGGTTTTTTGGATTATCAATTGATAAAAGATTGAAAGAACTGAAAAATCACATCGACCACAAAGATAAAAAAAACCAGTAGTTAGGCTTTTGCTTTAGACTTTCACCCACAGTTAACACTGATGCACTACTTACAGCTTATTACGGGCTTGTAGAGTCAGTGCTCAGATATGGTTTAACCTTGTGGGGAAACTCCTTTAATAAAGATGTGGCTATTAAATGTCAGAAACGTTGTATTCGAGCCAAGTTTGGGCTGCAAAATACCGATAGTTGTCAGCCCCTATTTGTGCAGCATCAACTCTTAACACCACCATCTCTGTAGATACATAATTGAGATAGCCCTATTTGTTAGCCTTTCAGACCAGGTTGTATGAAACAGACGTGATTTAGATCGACCTCATCTCTTCCCTTCTAAAACATCACTGTTACGGAATAGTATAGTCTGCATGGGCCCTATAATCTACAATTTTTTTTTATTAATTAAAGTTCAGAAGCTTTAATTGGATCACTTGTTATGACTGAAACATAATCTGCCTAGCAGACTTTAGTAGTAAGTTACAATACTAAAAACTATAATTCCCATTCTACTTAGAGCGAAGGAACCTCTTCTACGTCAAATGTAAGTATGATCATTTAAAATACACTTCATGCATTAAGAAATGGCTGGCCTAACAGCGCTTTGTAAATTCGTCGAAATGGAATTCGTCGAAAAGGCATGCATTAGCTTGACACTAACGTTCGCCAATGTTCAGTAGTCGCGCACCGATGTATCGCAACAGCATTCTTGCGTACAAACGTTCTCGCGTTTTGGTTCCCTGCACATTGCGCTCTTGATTTTCGAAATTCAGTATTATAGTCATAATTTGGCTATTAAAGTACATTTTTCCCACTTTCAATCTTTATTTTAAAGCATGCGTCAACTATCACTGGTTTTTATAAACCACCACCAAACCTCTACTTTCTGCACCAGTAATATAGTTGGTATGTTAAAACTATTCAATCTAGATCCTCTCGCATCTTTCAACTGTACACTTCATTCAACGATTGCGAGGACTCCGTACACAGCCTTGTTTGGAGAGGATCCAAAACTTGGACTTGCGCGTCCACCTTTGTATCTAACAATATAACATCTAAATTAGAAACTGAAGAAGACGGGGAAATAATTTTTGAAGAGATCGATGTACAAACAAGAAAAAGGTCATGAAGTAACTGTAGATTAACAGTTAACTGTAGATTAAAATGATAATTCAAGCAACTCCGAGATACTTCCTAATGAACATGCGACATTGAGTAAACTCAATCCAGAAAATGACAAAGAAATCGTCACCCTAGATACCCCAATAATGATAATATTATTGCTATGTACTACGAATGTGGGGTAGGGTCAGAAAACAATGAGGGATATGGTTTACAATTGTCTATTTTTTTCGCGGATGCCCGCGTACTTTAATCCGTTGCGCTCCGTGTTTTAATTAGTCGTTCGTTTGCTTTGCTCGATACAGTTTGTAAGGGATCTACACACATCAAAAGTGTCTAGGGATCAAGCATTTTTATGCGGATTTCTTGAGATTGAGATGTGGCTTTGTAATAAATTCTTAATTTTATAAATTTATATGGATCCTTTTTAGTGCATTTCATAATTTGAAACCGGAACTGTCAATCAAATTCGAGTAAAAGATGAAAATCAGCTGTCAATATTTTCCCTATAAAAACATACAACGCATTGAAGACATTATTAGTGCTACTGTTTCCCTACTACTGATTAAAACCAACGTTATTATGGAGCGGCGACGTCATTAAAGCAGGGAAGAAATGCTCAGAGCCGTGGGAATGATAGAAGCTGGTTCCCGGCAACGTACTGTGGCTTTAGCTCTGAATACAAGTCAGAGTGTTATCAGTCGACTTTGGACACGTTACCGAAGCACTGGTACCGTGGCTGAGCGCCATGGAGGACGGTATCGCTGCACCACACGGAGACAAGACCGATACATTCAAATCACAACTCGAAGAGCTCCAACAATAACCGCCATGATGTTAGCCGTGAGGCTTCATCACTCTTCAGGGAACTTAATTAGTGACCAAACAGTCAGAAACCGCTTGCATGAAGTGAACCTTCATTCCTGAAGACCGCTAAGGGTACCACCTATAGCAATGCACAATCGTAGGATTCGATATCAATGGGCTCTTGAACACAGAAATTGGGCAGAAGAACAATGGCGTTTCGTGTGCTTTTCTGATGAGTCTCGTTTTGGTATGAGACCGGATACAAGACGTATACGACACTGGAGAACCCCTGGACGCCAACAGCGATTAAAATCCTGCTAGGAAGTCCATCTTTATAGTGGTGGAACCATCATGGTATGGGCGGGTATTTGGATCGGCGGAAGAACTGAGTTGATTTGGATCAGAGGCAAGCTCAACGCTCAAATTTATGCTGAGACTATTGTATCAGACGTCATCGTTCCTCTACAAGTGCAAATCGGTCCCTTATTTCAGTTAATGCATGATAATGCACGACCGCACACCGCAAGAGTTGTAAGACAGACTCTCGCCGCAGCTAACATCAATGTCCTGCCCTGGCCTGCTCAGTCGCCAGACTTGAACCCGATTGAGCATGCATGGGATATGCTACAGAGAAGAGCTCTGCCGAATATGGAGGGTATCCAGTCGCAAGAAGACCTTTTTTTGTTGTTGCAACGAACATGGGCGGCCATTCCACAGCGTGATTTGGATGAACTCATTTTGAGTATGCCAAACCGATGTTCTTGTGTTGTTAGTGTTCGCGGTAGAAACAGGGATTATTAATTGTGTAAGTTACCCAATAAAATTTTGAAGAGAAATTTTCTTTTTTTCGAACTTTAATGTTAGTGGTTCAAATGTCAAAAATCCCTTTATTAGGAAAATGGCAAATTTCTTTATTAATGCAAAGGTGACTTGGTTTATCGTTACTGTAGACAAACGAAAACACTTTATTTGATGAATCCTTAAAGAAAATTTTAATTAATATCAATCAGGAGAAAACTTATTGCAAAAATATATGTTGATCCCTAGACACTTTTGATGTGTGTATTTTGACATACAAAAAAGTACGCCGCGGATAGTCCGTTGTCAGCGCAGGCCTTAAATGCGACATTTTGCGGTGTTTACCTTTTTAACGCCAGAATCGGTTAGTCTCCTGCAGAAAGACAACCTCGTGCCATGATTTGCCGTGGCAGACCTGGAAAACCCTAAATAGACTACGGACGCGAGTCGGTCACTGCCACAATCTGTGTAGATATGTAGTTAATAATAATAAGATAAGTGGGAGCACGACTTGGTATTTGACAGTGGAGAGCGTGGATTGTGGCATATTCAGCGCATCTTTATGCGTACCACTAAACGCCAGTGAAAGCTCTTGAAGCGGGAGATCCTGCGAGGAAGTGTATTTCTACATTTAGGACTACTACTACGGATATAGGTTGAATTTAATATTGCAAAATAAGCGTGGTACAACAAATTGGAGGTGCGTCGGGCGTGGTTCGTGTAATGGCTCTGTGATATTGGACGACACAATCAGAAAATCTGTTCTTCGATATTCCGAATATCAGTGTGTTCAACAATGTAATGAGATCGAAACACTAATTATTCCAGACAAGTGCAAAAGAAGAGTTAAGACAGAATTTAGCCCAGTAGAGCAAATATTCAAAGAATGCTTGGGACCATTACTCAATGCAGGCTATAATTTTCTTCAAAATGTTCCTAGATTTAAAAATACAGCACCTCACTTGCATCAGTTGAGGCGTAGACACAACAATTTTACGAACAACTCGTTTCAACAAGTCTCAAGACATTGTATTACCGGAAAGCTTATTAAAATATTTATTACGTGGTTATGAAGAGCGAATGAACGATTTTTAATTTTATGGCCTCATAAGGTAAAGCTGTATTATGAGACATTCATGTTATCCTGTTTGTTGTTTATGCTCACCCTCACCCCTTACAGGAAAAATGGCTTCGGAGTTCCGCCCGATTGCTTTGGAAACTTTATTTCATTTAATTGTTTAGGTTTTTATTATTAAACTAGCTTTCCGCCCGCGGCTTCGCCCGCGTGAATTTAATTTTTATGACAGAGATTTTTTCCGACTTACGATACTTGTTATTCACAAAATCCCGTCGAGTTAGCATCTACGTCCTAAAAAGAACCCCCATGCAAAATTGCAAATTCCTAGCACTTCTAGTTTCTGAAATTTCGTGCTGAGTGACCGTACGCTTTTATATATTTTAATAATTTTGGGTGCGTATTTTTTAATTCCTCGATATATCAGATTCTATTGATCCAATTGATGTGTTGTAAAGGACAAAATTTATGTTTAATGAATTCTCTTAATGACGAAATAACTTTTAATCATAAGGATTGATATGCTTGTGTAGTAATAATTCTCAAAATCTACCTTTAAATTTACATTATTTTTAAACACCTAACATACCTTATATCTACTTTTTAATAAAATATAGATGTATTGTGTGGCGAACTTTTTTATGGACCTACTCAAAACCTATATTTTTGTTGTACATTGTATGCATGTATAATCAACAGTGGGGCCAGTGCACGAACGAAAAGATTTACGGTGGCGCTTTTTTATGATTTCGCTACGAATTGTAACATTGTCTACCAACTTGCGATGCCGATGACGATTGACCACGTGATTTCACGCGGCATATGTCAAATAGTTATGCTAGTTGGCATTGCAAAATTACAGTACTCTTCTGGTTGACCCATTTCGGGCATTCCACAATAATGTATACTTAAACAGTAGTGTAAGTATATTCGTGTAGATTCTTATATATTCATTAAATTAATTATTAAATTATTAGATTCTATTAATTGTATTGCATCTGCATATAAAGAGAGAGAGAGAGATGTCCATTCAATTATAAATTATTTTTAATGTCACATTCATGTTGTTGTTAGTTGGGTACTTAAAATGTCGAGGGATTTGTCTCTATTATAAATTTCATTTAAATTGTGAAATATATTTTTAAATTTTACACTTAAAATGTCAGTAATGTTACAAGGCAGAGAATTATAAACGTGTATAGCACTTATAAATGTAACTTTACTGTAAATCATGCATTTACATAATGGCTTGCAGTTTGTACGATGTTTTATTCACAAAATGGCATCGATTGGCCTTTTTAAGTAATAAAAAAATCGATGATATCTCACACACACTTTGTTTTATTTAAATTTAAAGTTAGGAAGCGCATAATGGAAAACCCTTTATATTATGTTTCAGTGCCTTGGACACAAATGCACTTCAAATGTAAGTACAATCAGCTTGGAAGTCTTACAAGTAAAAAAGCATAATTTGCATACTTAGTGTACCTTGGGATACCGTGAGGCCAGAGTATTAAAAATAGGTTTTATTTTAAGGATAACACACATAACATGGATAATCTCAGTCCAGTCGCATGATTAGACTTACAAATCTTAAAATAAAACAAACTTGTTGGTTTGTGGCGATATCTTAATACTTAATATCTATTAAGTATTAAGATATCGATATTTAGCCATCTGGCTAAATAGACTAAAAAGAAAACATTAAGTAAATCCTATTTAACCGGAAAGATTTTCGCTTAGAACATTTGAAACACTAATGGGTGAACTGAGAAGTGACGACTGAGTTCTTCATTATTCTCGAATGGCAGACAGCCATCCCCTTTAGACGGTTTTTTGGGATAAATTTCAATAGACATAAGAGATCTAAGCTGAAATGACGCAAGAGGAGCGCGGGCGAAGCGGGCAGGGGACACAGATTCCGGTTCAAACTCGTCCACATTACTTCGGTCCGGCTGTTCTACATAACAGGCGCTGCGCAGTGACAAAACGCTCGGTTAAAATGCCGGCCCTTCTATTCTCTAAATAACAACGAAAATCGATTGCTAGTTGCTCGCATTTTGACAGCTTATCAGCCAATGACGATGCAGTATTCGACGTCAAATAGCAATAATCGTTGTCAATCGGAATTAGTGAATAGCCCAGCGGGCTCGATATTTTTGCCGGATCCACCGTAATGGTGAACAGTTTTATAGAAATTCTTTAGCTACTAGCTCTACCGGCAGTTTTACTGTTCTGGTAAATCTGCCGTTCCGGCATAGTGGAAGGGAACCCAGCCGTTGTCACTTTAAAGTTTAGGTAGGCTCGGCCGCCGTGACCCCTCTCTGGGGTATGATGACAGTATATTGCTGATCGGTTCGCCCACTCACCGCCGAGCGCGATATTTAATGTTTGTTTCTGATCTGTTGCAACGGTAATTTGTAATTATGTGTAATTATAAGGATGAGTACCAAAAGAAACCTCTTGCAATGAATATAACCATATACTAACTTACTTACTACTTTTTTAATGTTATGTCACTTAATACTTTTTTAATGTTATTAATTAAATCAACGAGTTGCGACTGCGCTCTGACAGCTAAATCGATTTAGTTCTGGGGCGCACACCGAAATATGAACGCTCTTGCTACGCGATAAGTTTTAATTTAGGGTGCAAGCTACCTAAACATGACCTTCTTCGATAGCACGGAAAATAAAAAAGTATCTACTAGTGAGACACAAACTTGTAAGATTAAGGAAGACTTTTTTAACTTGCCCGCGCTTCTTGAGTAAACCTACTGTACGAAGTACTATTACTTATTCTGAGCTTACGTTTTAGAAACCTGGCCTTTCTCCGTTAAGTCTATGTTTCGTTAACAAGAACTGTAGAGTGGAGGTAAGATAAGATGAGATAAATAAATATACTTTATTGTAAAAAAAATCATAACATTAGCATTACATAATCTTAGATTGTACAATGTAGGCGGTCTTATCGCTAGGAAGCGATCTCTTCCAGACAACCTGCAACCTGTGGAGGTTCGGATAACCATAAATACCTTTTGTTACAGTGCACAGGCGAACGCTGCGTATCCTTGGTAAATAAATATTTAGTAGATTTATGTTCCTGACAACACACATACTCGTATCTACACACATCAACATGGTCTAGGGATATTTCAATTAAACCTAAATAACTAAAAATCTATTAACTTTTTGTTAAGACACCTACACATTAAAATAAACCTTGTTTAATAGCCTATCTAATCTGATAAATAAACTTTTAGATAAGGTTAAATTAAAACAAAAACTTAGAAGAAGAGGAAAAACTCGGACAAAATTTCAATCTTAACTTTATTTTTGAAACATCACAACCTAAACAAAACAACTATTTTTTTTATAAAAATTGTTGAAAACTTTAAATTAATAATCCGTGGATCCACGTAAGACTCTCCTGACACATCTGCAGCGGTTCTGCATACTCAAAACAAGGGTGTCAATATCCTGTTGTGGAATACTGTCCCAAGTCCTGCTAAGATGCAAGAAAAGAAAGAAAGAAAGAAAGAAAAAACATTTATTGACCCATACAGTGACAGAATTACAGTACAAAAACATTAAAACAAAACACAGAACCTTAATGAGTAACAAAAGATAGTGGGCCAACCAGGACCCTGCCTGAGCACGTGCCCCTGCCGTGCAGGCACGGCAGAAACGCTGGTATTCTGGCAGGGCCTGCTGCGGTGGTCGTCCATCCTTTATAGGTAATAATTAACATTATAATGGGAAAAAAGGTAATTCGTATATGCAAAAGTGCAGTATGCAGTGTAGTGTGTTGGGAAAAGTATAATCGTAATGGGGTGGTAGTGTACATGAAATATCCAAATAAAACAAAAACAGTGAATAAACTAAAGTGTGAGTGTAGTGTGTCTTTAAGGCGATATTTGTGCAATGTATAATCTGTGGTGTGTCCGGTGTCTGTTTCACTGACAGAGTAAAGCTGTTTTTCATGCACAATATCATCAGAGAAATTCCTAAGAGCTCTTCTCTGCAGCATATCCCAGGCATGCGCTCAATAGGATTTAAGTCAGGGGATTGTGCAAGCCCGTTTAAAGCTTGGATATCATGCTGTTGTAACCAACTTGTAACGATACGCGCCGTATGTGGACTGGCATTGTCGTGCATTAGCTGGAAATTTTGTCCCATTTGCTGTCTGTAGGGCGAGATTACAGGCTCTATCACCTCATCTCGATATTTTAGAGCAGTCATATTGCCTTGTATCCAAACGAGGTCCGTTCGACCGCCGAGACGAATTCCTGCCCAAACCATAATCGTGCCACCTTGATATGCATGAACTTGTTGTGGGTGCTGCAGTCGATTCCAACGTCCAGGGTCTCTCCAAACGCATACTCTTCGCGAATCAGGATGAAATCCAAACCTGGATTCATCAGTGATAAGCACAAGTGACCATTGAGAATGGTTCCAGTTTTCGTGTGCAATAGCCCATTGTAATCTTCTTCCTCGGTTGCCTCTACTTAGCGTTGGTACCCGAAGTGGCCTACGAGCACGTAGGTTGACTTCATGCAGTCGTCTTCTCAAAGTTTGACCGCTTACCAGCAAACCATACTCTCTCTGTAGCCTTTGAACCAATTGCATCGCCGTTACATTTGGTTGACTTCGTGCAGTATTTACTATGAATCGGTCCTGTACATGTGTTGTAATGCGTTGAGGTCCTCGGTGCCGGTCCACCACTTCCTGGTGACACGATAACGTGACCAAAGCCTGGATTTAACGCTCTGACTGGTCCTCATGGCTTCAGAAACCGCAATTTGGGTAGCCCTAGCTTGAATCATGCCCACTGCTCTTAACATTTCGTTCCTGGTCAAGTGTCTACGTGGCATGATTAAATGAACACCGGAGATGCGTTTGACAAAGATTTATAGAAATTTATGGAGTTTTAATCAAGTTAGAAGTTCGTGAAGATTTACTTCTTTGGAAGAAATGCGAATTTCATCTTAAAACATAACCTATTATTTAACTGGCGAATTATTGTATCGGAGGCCAAGACACATTTTGGGTCGCGGAGTAAGTAAGTAAGTTTTATATACAAATTTGAGTTTAAAAAAGGAACTTAATAATGTTTTTATAATCTGTCACTAATAGTTTTTTTGTAAGGCCAGTACTTTTTAAGTTATTTAAAAAAGTTTTTCACACCACATGCTCGACAATGCCGAATTATATGTCATGTAAACCTTACCGAAAGCACGACATTATATCTCTTGACTTTAGCCGGGTTATAATGTTCTATTACCCGCTGGTCAATTATGTGATTTTCACTTTCATAATTCTTATTGCTATGTCCATAAAGTCTAATTTCACTAAACAGAATGTGTCCTCAGCGGGCGCGGCCAACTCGATTTTCGAAGACCGAGGCCGTGGCCCACTAGTTTCGCACTGAGACGAACTTCATTTGTTTGTCAAATCGAGTAGGCCACGCCAGCTGAAAGAAGTTGCTATAGCCGTAGATAGTAGTACTACTAGCTTTAGAAGATTCTATAAATATTTCAAAGAAAAAAAAAAATGTCGAGTGATGAAAGTATTTTGACTCCAGAAGCTATTCAATTAGATGCCATAGGCATTGTCAATAATCTACTCCCAGAAAAGTCAAAGGAAAAATACCTGAAACCGTTATCTTTCTATAATTGGACTAATGTCTCCAATATCAATTTGCACTTTTAATATGCTGTAATAAACACTATCTACTAAGCCTGGTTTTTTATTGTCTCGCATAAAGTGAGAAAAGTAGAGTATACAACACCGGGATAAAACTGTTTTTTTCTTGGGCGCTTGAATCCCTCACTGCACTCAGGACTCAATCTTAATTCCCTCGCTTTGCTCGGGAATTAACTGATAACACCCTCGCTGCGCTCGGGAGTTAAATTTGGAGTCCTTCGTTACGTTCAGGATTCCATGTAGCGCCCGTGACATAAAACAGTGCTTTATCCCCTTGGTGTATAATCTACTATTATATATCCCTAGACCATTTTGTTGTGTGTAGTTTGGTTATATTAAGTGCTACTGTTTACCAAACTAAATTATTGTAATAGTGGAATGGTAGTAATACCAAATAACCCAAAACTCAATCTTTGACCTTTAGTTATCAATATATTGTTTTCAAATTTCATGGTCACCAACATTAGAATAGTTATTAGTTACGGGAGTGAATAGTGAGTTAGCAAACAGAGGTACCGGCGGCGAGCGTAACAAAAGACTTCGAAAGAGGGTAGACCGATATGTCTGCCAATAACAACTGACCCGCAAGATCTTCAAATGCTCCGTGATCATGGCACTTAAAACAGTGCCGAAATATAAACAAAAAAACATGGTAAAAATCCCGTAACGAGTAACTATTCTAATCATATTGTAAATGACAATAAGTGGTGTCAGATAATTCGACGACTCGGTAGCCCCCATTTCTTATCCTTTTCTGGACTGCAGTGTGTTTTTAATAAAAAGGAAAAAAATAACAGCTATTTTGTCCGCAAGTGTGAAGGCACCAACTGTTTTGCAGAGGTAATTATAATAATATTTATGTAAACACTTACGCTTTCTGCAACTAATTCTGCTCATATTCTTGATAATATTCTTAAATATGTCCAAGCCGGTTAACTATTGAAACGCATAACGTTTTTTGCCATAAACTAACAATGCATACTGTTAATGGTCATAATAGTCATTTGCCAGAAGCCTTCATAGCATAACTTCATAACGCATAATATCAAAAGGCCGAAATTTGTATCAAAGCATAAGTATCAAAAGAGGCATTATTTTTATTTCTCATAATATTAAAAAGACATACTATTCAAAAAGCATACATAAAATAAGCATACCTAACTCAAAAAATACCTTAACTCTAAGGAATAACCCATTTACCATAATATGCAAGCAATGCGTGCAAGCACACATGCTTGCATGCACGCATAATACTAAATAGCGAGTTTTGTGGCGCTCCGCCGCTCGCTAGGCTCGCGCGTAGTTTGGTCGCAGTTCTAACCTAACTTACCAATTAACGATATAACCAATTTGTTTTTCATCCTGTTAGAGGCTAAAATAAAAATGTCACGAACAGGCTTTTTGGGGTTATAGCCTATTCAACGAAGGAATAATAGAGGAAATAATTCGTGTAAAAGTGAATTTTGGCACAAATGTAGGGAATGGTGTCTGAAGCAACATACTCAAAGTACTAATGAATCTGGGTGAAGCAAACAGGTAGGGGGCGGGGGTTTAAAGGTACTGTTTTTAAGTTTTTCTTAAACAACTCGTAAACGGTGGCTCTAATTGTTCCACGGAGTACACAAATGCATGTCACTTTGACTCTGAAGGTCTGCCTAACTGTCATGTAGTTCGCTTAGAGTTGATTTAAAACGCATATTCTTATCTTTGGTTTTATTCGATGAAATAATGGTAATAATTTAATGATTTAATTTTACCATTCACGTTTGGAAGACAAAGTTGGGGTGTAAGGGGGTCCTCCAACATCTTCGGGCCCCAAGCCAACCTCGCCTGCTAGCTGATGCGCCCTGCTGATTAACGAAGGAGGCTCTGGCGACGGCTCCCCTTCATGGGTTGGGAGGTCAGATGGCAGTCGCTCCCGTAAAGCCAACTCAAGCCAAACAAATATGAAAAGTCAGCACAGAGTACCCGACATGGATAGGGCGTCGCCGGAAAACGACGCGCAGGGGGATCGCCCTACTCCTGTGTTAAGTGGGTTAGGGCTACCGGGCCATGGGCGGGCCCGGTTAAAGACATCAGTCCAGAGGAAGGTCCGCTTCGCATCGTGGAACGTTGGCACGCTGACGGGAAGCGCTCGCGAGCTGGCCGATGTGCTCGCCAGGCGGAGGGTGGCCGTGGCGTTCCTGCAGGAGACTCGCTGGAGAGGCAACAGGTCCCGGAACATCGGGCACGGCTACAAGCTGATCTACGCGGGTTCTCCTGGTGGGGCCAATGGAGTGGGGGTGGCGCTGTCCGAGGAATTCCAGAATAGTGTCTTGGAAGTAAATCGCGTTAGCGACCGCCTTGTGGTCGTGAAGGTGCTTATCGAAGGGGTCACGACCAATTTGATAAGTGCCTACGCACCGCAGGTCGGTTGTAGCGATTCGGATAAGGCACTGTTTTGGGAGCAAATCGACCAGCTCCTATGCACTATTCCATTGTCCCAAGGCGTCGTTCTGGGCGGCGATCTGAACGGTCATGTGGGTGAACAGTGTGAGAAATACGGGCGTGTTCACGGTGGTTTTGGTTTTGGCAGTCGTAACGCTGAAGGCGAAGAGATTCTCCGGACGTGTATGGCTGCCAACTTTTCCGTCGTGAACACGTTCTTCAAAAAGAGTCCCGAGCATCTGATCACCTACAAGAGCGGTAGGAGCGCAACCCAGATCGACTACTTTCTCACCAGGAGAGCCCAGATCGGCAAGGTAGCTAACTGTAAGGTCATAACCGGAGAGAGTCTTACTGCCCAACACCGTCTACTTGTGATGGACCTGCGAGTGAAGCCTCGAGGCAAATGCCGGGAGCGCTGCCCGCCCCGAACCAGGTAGTGGCTGCTTGAAGGAGCCAGATCCCACGACTTTGCTGCCGCTGTCGGTGACCTGTGCATCGCAGCGGATAGTGAGTCCGGGCAACAGCTCTGGGATAGGTGTCAGGCAGCTATCACCGGGGTGGCGAGGGTGGCGTTGGGTGTGTCTCGGGGTGGACGTGGGCTTGACAAGGAGACCTGGTGGTGGAATGAAGCAGTCCAGAAGGAGATTAGGGTAAAGCCCTCTTCAAAGCGTGGCAAGCGTCCAAATCTCCTGAAGATCGCGCCGCGTACAGGGATGCCAAACGTGCCTCTAAACGAGCTGTAGCCAGAGCCAGACGTGACCACCTACGTCCTTTGTACGATAAGTTGGAGTCGTCTAAGGGGCAGAAGCTCGTTTACAAGTTGGCACATTCGAGAGTCAAAGCGGCCCAGGATATTTCCATGTGCCACTGGGTAAATGATGATGCGAGGACCGCGCGGTGAAGTAGAGATGGCGCTCTTACTTCCACGAGCTGCTCAACAAGCAGCACAAAAAGGTGCAGCCACCTGAACTCCCTCCAAATCAGGGACTAGTGCCCCCGGTAACGCCTGATGAAGTTCAGTCGGCTCTTCGCCGCATGAAGAACCGGAAAGCTGTCGGACCCGATGGAGTCCCTATCGAAGCGTAGAAATCGATGGGCTCTCGTGGTGTGGGCATACATACCCACCTTTTTAACCGCATTCTCCTCACCGGGAAGATACCTGACCAATGGAGACTAAGCATTATCACGCCAGTCTTCAAGGGCAAGGGCTCGGTGCAGGAGTGCAGCAATTATCGTGGCATAAAGGTGATGTCCCACACCATGAAGCTCCTTGAGCGCATTGTAGTGTCTCGGATCCGACAGGAGTGTACAATCTCGGGGTGTCAGTATGGGTTTCGACCAGGTTGCGGGACTATGGACCCCATATTTGCCTTGAGAACGCTCATGGAGGCATACAGACTGAAGAATACACCTCTGCATCTACTTTTCTCAGACATGCAGAAGGCCTTCGACTGTGTCCCTCGTGAGATGATCGGCTGGGCGCTGCGGTCCAGGGCCGTTCCCGAAGTCTTTATTAACATTATCCGGGACATGTACCACGATTCCAGTTCCATAGTTAGGACTGCGGTTGGTGACACGCTTCCCTTCCCTATCACCGTTGGAGTACACCAAGGCTCCGTGCTTAGCCCGTTTCTGTTCAGCGTAGTATTAGACGTTCTGTCAAACAGCATCCTAGACCACCATGAGCAACCACCCTGGTTGCTTACGTATGCTGATGATATAGCGCTAGCAGATTCGGACAGGGGACGGCTGGTACAACTGGTGAATAAGTGGAAAAATTCACTTGAAAACGGCGGTCTGAAACTTAATGTGGCGAAGACGGAGTACATGGCCTGCAACACCACAGATACCCTGTCCGTCCGCATAGGCGTTGACGTGGTCGAGCGCACGGACCGTGTTCAATACCTGGGATCTGTGTTAAGCGCGTCCGGGGACATAGACCGCGACGTCAGAGCCCGAATTTCCGCGGCTTGGGCTAAATGGCGTGAGGTGGCTGGTGTCATTTGTGACCCCAAAATGCCGATCAAGCTGAAAGGGCAGGTCTATAAAACCATCATTAGGCCTGTCCTTTTATATGGCAGTGAAACATGGCCGTTACTAGAGCGACACAAGCAGGAACTGCGCGTCACGGAAATGAAGATGCTGCGGTGGATGTGTGGAGTCTCACGCAAAGATCGTGTGCGTAACACCCACATCCGCGGCAGCCTTCGTGTTCGTGACATCGCAGACAAGCTGCAGGAGTGCCGCCTTCGTTGGTATGGTCATGTCTCACGGAGATCGGCAAACTAGGTGGGCAACAAATGTCTGGCTATGCCGCCCCCGCCAGGTACCGGTAGAAGAGGTCGACCCAAGAAGCGGTGGCTCGACGTCGTTAAGGGTGACATGCGTGCCAACAGACTCACCACTGAGGATGCACAAGACCGCGCAAAGTGGGCCAAGAAAATAAGAAGGGCGGACCCTGGGACCCCACACACCAGTGTGGGTTCACAACCGGGATAGACCGCACGGATGATGATGATGATAATGATGATGTTTGGAAGACAAAGTGATTATGAGACAGTACAATTAATCATAGAAAATCCACTGCCAAGGTGTATTACGGAATTTGTATTGGCAGTCGTTGGGAGAAGTTAATGATGAAACCTACAATTTGCTGTACATCCTAGATTTCACCCACACCAGTAAGTCATTATAATTAATCCCATAATTCAACTCCTAAAGCAGCGATGTCGTGGTATTCACTGTGCTAAAACACATCGGCATAATCTTGAAAACTTCTAAAAATGTGACATGACTTTTTTTCATTTTAAGTGATCATTCAATAACAAGTATTCAATCTATGATTTATAACTATAGGGATCTGATGAAAAAAAAGATCATTTTTGAAAGATGAGCACCTTATTTTTGCAGGTTTGACTTGATAACGTAGTCTATGCAGAGTGTTTTGCTTGCTTGCAAAATGTTCTTCAAGCTAAGCCTGCACCAGCTCCTATATTAGGGACTAACCCATATTACTATATCTTGGTATCTGAGTTGGGGCCGCCACAACGATGACCATGCACCAGCCTAATTTTTAGATAATATATTTGATGAGTATATTTATGAAAATGAAGAATAAAAAGAAATCAATTGAATTGAACTTGTTTTTATTTGTACAATAATAATCATAATCATTTATTGAGTTATGTAGTACATAAGGTGTTATAAATATGTAAAAAGTAAAGGCACATAAAGCCTGCATTGTCACAACAATATTTAAATAAACAAAAACAAATGCGACAGCATTAGGTATAGTATAACAACAACATTAAATTATTTAAACTGTTAAAGCTACATATAGTTACATTAACAATTTAAAATACGGAACTTTAAAAAACACAATTTTATTCAAAATACTCTTCTAAACTATACAAACTCAATTTCATTGCGTTACCCGTCCCCACTCTCCAAAGTACTAATATAAAAAAATAACGCCAGTTTCTTTTGATTAATTTGTCAAAAAGGTGATTTAATCTATTCCAAGTCGTTATTTTTGAAATATATAAAAAAAAGGTTCCATTCACTTTTTCCCTGGGATCAATATTTAGTGAGATATGAAGAAATAAAGATGCAATAATAAAATAAACTTATGTATTGAAACAATTCTAACTATCTTCTAAATCTAAAAATCATCATCATCATCATCGTCGATGGGGGCTCCGTTAGTGCATGAGCTGGAGCATACTATCGCAGACTCTGGAGCAGGCGATGCCTGCTTTCCGGCAGCCGCATCGCACCACACACCCAAAATCTCTGAGATTTTTGGGTCAATTCTGGTTTAGCCGTGAACAGTTTAGCAATTCCTACTTTGCTTTTTCCGTAGATCGCAAAGGTGGTGGTGGAGTCGGATCCGGAGAAGCTGTGGAGGAGGAGAATCGTCGTGTGGCGAATGGAAGCTATAGAAGTTGTCCCACTGAAAACCATTTGGTCTCCACTTTTCCACGACCTGGTTTCAATTCACAAGGAGGACTTTGAAATCGACATCCTGTCCTAGTTTTCTGCTTCAATATGTCGTTAAATCTAGATCCCAGAAAAAAAGGGTGAAGAACCTTTTTCGTAGGAAATTTTCTGTAGATTACATAAGTGAAAGTTTTTTTTTTGCTATGAGCCACCGTTTACGAGTTGTTTTAGAAAAACTTTAAAAGTATATGCTAAAAGGAACAATAAAGGCTATACTAGAAAACCGAAACTTTTTCTCGGTTTCCCACGTCATTCATATTTATGCGTTGATATCTGTGCAGTTACATTAAAGTGCCGCTTGTAGACATCTTATTAACTTTAAGAAAAATCAGGTGGCGAGAACCAAATTGTTTGCTTGCTGTGCATTTCGGAGTTGCAGAATCCACTGTCGCAAAATATTTTTAGGGAGTCGTTACCGAAATTTACAAAATGCATGCAACAAACTCTGCAACCCATAAACATACCCATATAGATATACTAGAGAGTAGTGATGTTTTTAAAAATGATTTGGATGAAAAAGTTCATGCCACTTATTTTTTTTAAATGGCCTTACAACTCAGGGAAAATACATTCTGACTTTTTCAATTTCATTTTATTTTACTGGAATTTTAATAAGCGCTTTGGATGTAAATGCTTTTGAATCAACTTAACCTAGTAGTTCTTCGTTCAATAGTAAAAAAAACAGGTAGAGAGGCGGTCGCATCAATCTCTACAAAACCATTGCAAAATGAGTCTTATGCCAGCAGTATAAGGTACACCTATGTGAAAGTTGATATGAACGCCTCTGTACTAATCTCAATTGATCGCGCCACAGTGACCGAAAAAGTGACTCAACCTAGAAATTAACAAATTTCTTACAACAAAATATTAATAACTAGAAATATAAAAAATCGGAGAACCTACACGGAGTATTTTTAGATACCCCTGAGTGTGAGCAGTCTGAAAAAAAATATTTACGTGTATATTTGGACCACCCTACATTCAGACAGCTTCCAAAAGGTACTTCATAGAATGGTCAGACTGCAAATTAACTTACTTTTTATACATTTTGCTTGTTAGCATTCTATCTTTGATCTATCGCTCCAGCAAATTTTTTTTTTCACTAATCACATTACCAACTTTATTAGTAACTTTTAATAATCGCAGGATTGCCAGGAGCACGTTATAGAACGTTAACGTTAGTTCACCTATATCCGCTTGACATTCAGTGTCGGCGCATTCTTTATATTTTTAGCCTTTAATTTGTTCATTTAGAAGTTTAGATACATACGAGTATATTATTGTTATATAACGTTTTATTTACCCAATAACTTCCTTGTGATATTTTTTTTTGTTAAGTGATAGTGGTTGTTAGCTTGGCTTGGTCATAATTTGTGATGGTTAAAGGGGTCTCAACATTTTCGTATGGAAGCTAGCATATTCATTTAAAATCTACTAATTATGTGGCTTTTTGTTTGTCTACCAATTACAGATTTCAGGACATTTAAACAGTTGGTTGTGTATTGTCGCGTTTTTACATAGTGTACATTTGGATGTGCTCAAAATAATGAAGTTTATGTGGTTTTATACGTTAATTGGTAAAAAATCTATATAAAGATTTCAAATTAACATCAAATATAAAATACTTTATAACATATTTGCTCGTAAAGGGTTTCTTATTTCACCAATTTCAATAACGTAATGTATCTCATTACGCACTTGTGCGGTAATGTAATGTAAAACGCACGAGTTTTTTTTATTATGGTAAAACGTACGGTTTAGCAAGATGCTCCGTCTAAAACGAACGATACTTTTTTAAATTTTAGCAAAGAGTTTTTATGTCAGAAAAGAGGTCAACATTTTATGAATAAAATTAACTTTGGGAGATGAAATATAATAAATAAACATTTAATTCTTTAATTTATTTAATTTTGACAATAAATTACAACCATCTGTAACAAAAACACAGAAATATTAATTTACTTTATTAGTAATACTGGCTGTTTTTAATGCCTTTTGCCTTAAAAAAAGCGCTGATGCGCGCGCATCGCTAATTTGTGAACAAGTGAACATTTTCTAACTGCTCTAGCAAGTGATTAAAGATTTTATTTGTTTTAGAAAGTTCGATTTTTATTTATTTCCTCTCAAATATGTTATAAAACGTCGTATGATATGTCATACGACGTTTTATCAAAGCGCACGTATGCGTGCGCTTTGATAATTACAGCCTCTGCTTTCTTGTAGCCCTCGCCTACGGCTCGGGCTAGCAATATCGCCTCGGCTGTAATTTTCAACTTACCGCACTTATATCATAATGTACTAATATTGCATAGGAGAAAAACAATTTCATTTGTGACAGCATATGGTAGGCAAATAGTGACTAGAGTTTTCGCTTTGAGCGATTTCTTCTAGATGACTTTGGGCTGTGGGGAGATGGCGTTAGAAGTTATCAGACTGTTCAAATGTCCTAAAATTGGTTATTTGATAACAAAATAATACGAAAAGCCAAATTTTTAGTAGATTATCAACGAATATCACTTTTTCATATCGATCTGTTACTTCAAATAACTTGGAAACGTGACAAAAATTTTGTCTATAAAATGTCCTCTTTCCATATTTCCCTTTCATCGTGCGCGGAAAAATAAAACTAACAGAATTTTCTTTTTATTTTAGTGCCACTCCAAGCAATGCAAAGCACACGTAAGTTAAGTAGCTACTCGTTTTTTTTAAATTCATTACATTTGATTAGTCAGGGGTTGCAATTTAGTAAGTTGCATTGTTGATTGTTCATCTCTATGTATCTTCAGTATTCATTGAAAAAAAGCCTTCCCAGGATGCTGCTGCTGCTTCTTTGTTAAGTGACTTCTTATATATTCCTTCCTTCCTTGTTTGCTTGCATCTGGCAAGCAAACAATGACAACAGAGTGCCTAGTACGGCTTTCGTTCACTATTCGGTCACAACTATAGTTGTAAACGAGCCGTTTAAGGCCTGCACAGACGACGGAATTTTCTCAGCGGCGGAGAAAAAAGTACGCTCCGCGAATAAAAAGTCTGCCGTGGATTTATCGCCGGTCAATGCACACGATGTGCGATGATTTTTTGTCCCGAGAGTATTTAAATATTCAGAGATTTTTTTTTATATTGCCCCTCGAGATGACCTCACTCCACCTGTTGGAAAGCGGTTGTGAGGTCCAGATATGAGGTTGACCAGCCCAGTCTTTCAAACGAATCATAGGGCTGGCAATCCTCACCTTGAAGGCGAGATTACGTTGTGCTGGAATTTACATGATGTTTAAGCAATAGAGAAGATGTTTTAAAAGAGAATACTGGACAAAGATAGAAACTAGAAAAATTCGACCTGATCCTGGGACTCAAGCGGTATCAGGATCAGGTAAATTTTTCTAGTTTATTTCTTTGTGTAGAAAATAGAGCATTGTTTAATGGTAAAATAAAAATTAGCTTAGAAAATACTGGGTCCATCCCTTTATTTCGAATCGATTTTTGACGACGACTAAAATCCGCCGTGTAGGTTCGTCCTATTTTTTTCGTGGATACCCGCGTACTTTAATCCGCTACGCACCGTGGGCGTCCGCGGTGTTTCGGCGAATTTTTGGTTCGACGTACTTCTAGTCGTTCGTGTGCTTTGCTCGATACAGTTTGTAAGGAATCTATTTTGACGGACTAAGAAGTACGCCGTGGATAATCCGTCGTCTGCGCAGGCCTTAAATGCGACATTTGGAGGTGTTTGCTTTTTTAACGCTACAATCGGTTAGTCTCCTGTAGAAAGACTACTTCCGAGCCATGATTGCCTCTGACTACCCCGTTTAGGATATCTATATATCCTTAAAGGGGTAGTCAGAGGCATGTGACTATTGCCGTGAATGATGACCGAAACAATCAGAACCCCTCTTCATTAATTATTTGCGACGTTTAAGCCATAGAAAGTCTGTCCTTATGGAAAATAAGTTAGTTTATTTCTATTTGAAAGCAGATTGAAACCATTCATTAACCGATGGAAACGAAAGTTGAAAAAGTATAAGTACAAATAATATGGCCAAACTTGAATAAAATACATAACAAAAAAAACTTGAGCACAGGTAAACATTTCAAATAAGGAAATAACCATATACAAGGGCGGCACTGACATTTTCGGGAATCAAGGATATCTTTCCCACTAAAATAACAGTTTTAGTGGGAAAGATATTTCTTTTTGAAGTATTCTCCTTGAAACTTGACATATTTTTCCATTCAATGGAACCAATTATTAAAGCATTCATTCAATGATTCTGAAGTTAGGGTATTCTGAATGGCCGTTTTGTAGGCGTCTACAGCTTCTTCAGGTGACGAAAATCGTTGACCACGCAATTTATTCTTAATTTTGGGGAAAGTATAAAAATCTTTAGGGCTTCACAGAGTTCGGAGACGACCTGCGGAAAACAAATGCTAGCATACCATTCTGCATTGACCGTTCTTTGTCCCTCCGTGAACGAACAACTTTTGTTGACTTCAACTCATTTTCGAACGCCCAAACTCGTGACTGGTTTTTGGTTTCGGGTTCGTATGCATATATCCAGGATTCGACACCTGATACAACGCTATATACCGTATTGAAAAAAAAGAACGCGGTTTTGTCCTAAGGTCTAGTCAAATTGTAAAGTCGGTGTGAAAATGTAATTGACCCAAGAAAATTCAACAGCAATGACTTATTATGACTTTCGAAGTGGTTTAACATAAAAACAGTGTGTTAATCGGATGCTTTCTGCATTTGGTGATAAAGCCTCATCTAAAACCACAATTTATCAAGGAACGCGAGCTGCTTTTTGCTCCTCTAAAAGCGAATTCGGGGTCCATCTGGAAAACAACTTTTTTACACCTAATTGTTCATGCAAGATTACTTGTGTTTGACTCATGCCAATGTCTAAAGTTGCCTGAATTTTGCGATATGACACATGTCGATCTTCCTCTATCAGCTTACGCACGGCATCAACGTTATCTTGGGTGACTTCAGTTTTTGGGCGACCTTGACTGGGATCGTGACACGTCTACGTTGAAGTTCCGTAAATCACCGTGGGACGGTATCTCAATGTGGAAAATTGTCCAACCCCTGTCCGTCGGATACAGGCTAGTTTAAGTGGATCATATGTGATTTCGTTATTTTGTCGATTTTTGGTGATGAGAGTTGTTTCTACAACAGTATGTAAACGTGTATAAACGCGGTCGCGCCGTGAATAGTCTACGCACATATTCGGAGTTCGGATACTAAAATACATAATAATACCGCGAAATTTATCTTACATATGGGACCACTTATTAATACTCTCTGAAAATGGCTAAAGGAAAACATGTGATGTGTAATTATTGCAATATTGAAATGCAAAAACTGTTCCGAAGACGTAAAAAAAATGTATTTTTTACATAATAAGAAAAAAATCTCATCTTAAATACCTGTTCGCCTTCATCAACGTCAACAGCAAGCAAAACTCATGTAGTCAGTCAGACAGACAGTTTCCACACCAACTGAGACGTTAAAGGTCACCTTACTATAAGTGCTGCACTGTCCGTTTGTTTGTTGTTTACTATTTTATGGACGTTACAACAACGACACTTAATAATATTTTAACTTTACTATTTTCAGTGCATTGGGGCAGCCTGCATGTCTTCGGTATGTATGATGTGCCTAACCATGTGAATAAATCAATCAACTATTTGCAGACCAGAAGGCCAACTTAAACTCAATAACAGCTAGGATTCTAACGACTTATTATATCTGTTGTATTAAGCATGTCACAAATTTAGACTTAGTAAGGATTGTAGATTAATCGGATGGGGTCGAGTTTATAATCGATGTATCAGTTTTAGTTCCTCAAGAAACTCGACATCGTCTGTGTAGCTGAATTCAAAAGTATAAATTATCCCTCTATTATTGTCTGCACCTTTTAATTTTATAAAGAAACCTTTAACTGTTTACAGAATTTTTTTACTTTTCTTAACAATTATTTAAAAAAAACGTTTTTTTTTAAGTAAGCAAATTGGCGACTACCTAATTTTGGATGATTAATGTGTTTTTATATAGTATGTGCAAACAAAAAAAGAGCAAAAAATATGTTTTATTTCAATTCAATAAAATAATCACGAAAATCTTTAAAACATGCAACGTTTTCGATCCATCCCCTGCAAACGCTCTTATGTATTAATACATCAGTAGAATTAAAAGCTACATACAACTTACACCAAGGAATAAATCAGTTTATTGTAAGAGTATTATACTCGTACCTACCTACCTACCTATATTCACCAAAAAACGGGAGATAAGTTCAGAAATAACTTCAAAAAATGTGTCATGTGCAGAACATGACACATATTTTGACATTTGATTGTGGCTTCAAGTTTGACGCGTTTTTTTGTAAAGAACTTTAGGTGTTATTATTTATGTGCGTGTGTGGACCAATGGCCCCGCCCACACTTGGGATTCCCGAAATAAGTAACCATTTTTTAGTAAATGACCTCAAACAATTGTATAACGATGCTGAATAATTTTAGAAGTAATCGTTTAACTTCAAACCCGTATGTTTAAGAAGAAGTCCATAAGTATATTGTAAAATAATTGGGCGTTGTAATATCGACGCTGGCTCGTAATATATCTATGGGTAATACTGGTCCCTCAAACCGAATTGGTGTTATGAACCGGCCCCTTCATTCACCGGACCTTGAAAGTCTAATGTTCAGACTCATCCCGACCGGAGACCGAGACCGGAGACTACAACCGGTACTTGTTTTTAAGGGGTGACTCACGTCTGTCTCCTATCTTGGTCGTGTCGTGCGCGCTAACTGACGCTCTTGCGAATCGTTCTGTTTCCTAAACAAATCTGTACATAATTTTTCTCTTCATATTCAGTGTTCCGGACGACGGTGTGAACATACTCAAAGTTGACTTCAAAGCAGTGTGACGATAACCAAATGAAAAATAACAAGTAACTAATATAATAAAGGCTGGGATCAATAACGCTAATAATTTGTTTTTTTCGAGAGGGTTAAGATTGAGGAGGAAAGGCAGATACTTAACTCTATATGTATAAACGCTGATGCCAATAAAAGAGATCGAGTTGTAAAAGAGAGAGCCAACAATTTTAACATGGGATGAAAAGGAGTTTTGGAGTGTAATTTTGCTTACAAACTTTTTACCACAACTTTAGACAGCAAAAAAACGGAGGTTGTTTTTCTTATACGTCAGTGTCAATGTGTCAAACATTAATTTTTGTTTTGTTTCATTCCAACATTGCAATGATTGTATAGGTCTGTATAGGTGCATCTCGCTTGTGCAAAATCAGGGTGAAGTTAGGGATATAAGTTTTCGATTCGACCTCGATTTCGGTTTGCATAGTATGGCAAAGTATGCATTGTAATGGTTAAATAATAGTTAGGTATTTGTTATACAAGAGTGCAAAGTTGCTTTTTAACCGCGTACTCAACTTTGATGACCGAGCAAGCGATGGATTCTAAAATTAATTCAAATATTAGAATCCTGAGCGTTAGCGAGGGAATCGAAAGAGCACAAGGTTAAAAATATTTGCCCTCGAGTGCAACACGTAACTTTTCATCCCCCCTCAGCGAGGAAATGACTAAATGCAAAATAAAACATTTACAATTACAAGATACTTTTATTTCAGTTTAGGTACATATTTACAACAACATTATGATAGGTAAGTATTACAAAAAAGTATTTATATTATGTATAACAAATAATACTTAGGCAGGTACTTATACTTAAGAAAAATTTAAAGTATCGTTGCTACAGTTACATGTTGAGTGTAATATTATTCTTAGGCACTTTAATGTTGGTGTTAGTGACTTGTGTCATGTTTTTTGGTAAACTATCTGTCATACTTAATAGTTGTTCCGATTCAGCGGATTCCCTTGGCGAAATGTTGTCGAAAGGGGGCGATGGTTGGGTGTTTCGTATCGGCTCATTTTTGATGTAGAAGGGCCAGTCCAAGGATCTGACTGGAGCTCTTTCAGTGTAATGGCTCCAACGATGCCTTCACATATTTTGGACTTATTTTGGATGGAATGCTCTATGTATCCCGCCACAACTGCATTGGATTTTCAGCCTCCATGGCGAACAGGAGATCAGCTCCTGAATCGGCCAAAAGTGTGGCCGATGTTCGTCAGAAACAGTGACCGTGTACAACTGGGGTTCTAGAAGTTCAAGAAAAGCTGCTATTTCTGGCGGGATACTGCCAATTTTATTAGTACCCGTAGGCTGTCACTCTCCGTTGCGATATTGTAGAATAAATCGATCGATTGGAGTGTTAGGCGGGCGTAAGGCTTGATATTTCTCAATAATTGTCACGTATTCCTTGCGAATGACGAAGTTGCGGTCTATTTTTGTCTTTGTATTAGGTAATAGTACATTATGATATAAGTGCGGTAAGTTGAAAATTACAGCCGAGGCGATATTGCTAGCCCGAGCCGTAGGCGAGGGCTACAAGAAAGCAGAGGCTGTAATTATCAAAGCGCACGTATGTCATACGACGTTTTATAACATATTTGCGAGGAAATGAATAAAAATCGGACTTTCTAAAACAAATAAATCTTTAATCACTTGTTAAAGCAGTTATACATTTTTTTACTTGTTCACAAATTAGCGATGCGCGCGCATCAGCGCTTTTTTTAAGGCAAAGGCATAAAAAATCAGCCAGTATTACTAATAAAGTAAATTTACATTTTTGTGTTTTTGTTACAGATAAATGGTTTAATTTATTGTCAAAATTAATTAAATTAAAGAATTAAATGTTTATTTATTATATTTTATCTCCCAAAGTTAATTTTATTCATAAAAATGTTGACCTCTTTGCTGACATAAAAACTCTTTGCTAAGATTAAAAAAAGTACCGTTCTTTTTAGACGGAGCATCTTGATAAACCGTGCGTTTTACCTTATGAAAACAAACTCGTGCGTTTTACATTACCATAACGCACAAGTGCGTAATGAGATACAATACGATATTGAAATTAGTGAAATAAGAGACCCTTTACGAGCAAATATGTTATAAATTATTTAACAGTAAGTCATCTGAATGTTTCTCAATGTTTTTGACATTAAGCTACGCTGGAACCCAACTATTCGTTTTCTGCCCTTTGGGGGGAAAACGGTGTTATTTTGGTGTCCGAGCTCCGCTGGACCCACTTATGAGAAGAGTTTATTTTCTGCCGGCGCTGCTTAGACGTACTGTGAAAGACGCTAGGTAGTGCTAGTGGGAGGGATACCAAATGAAATGCAATTAAGAACATTTATTTTTCAATTAATGAATTTATTTGAATCAGTCCTTCAAATCTCAGTTCTTTATATAAATCAACGAAAATAAATAAATGTCTCTCAAAACAAGAAACAAAACAAAAGCAATCTGAAAACTCTTATACTTCTAGTACTTATATTTAGTCATAAATGAGATCCGTTCTTAGTAATGACATGAAACAAATATTTTCACACAGGTGAAAATATTTGTTTCAGTGGGTTCTGTCTGCTACTATCTATTTGTACATTTATTTCCTTATAGTAATGCCTAATAAAAGTATATCTTTACTTTTCCAATTAGCTCGCGTTAGCAGGTCATCCATTTTCATATTGCTGTTTGTCCACATGTCCGAATTGACTGCGGCTCTAAAGCTTCTTCGAATTGACATTGTTTACGGTGATAAACAATGTCAATTCTCTAGACATCTTCGGATAGATTGGAAGAATTTTTTTTTTGGAGAAACAGGGTGCTGCTTCTCCAGTTCTTGGGATATATTTCGTCCAGGAGCTGTAGTATATTTCCGAAAAAAGTTTTATCCCCTGGTGGGGAACAATCGGCTAATATACCCATTCTAGTGTGAGCCACTTGCGCCATCTGAAAATCGCGACATAAATGAGTATGTCTCAGTTACTGCTGGGTCAAGACCGCAGCTATTATAAACAACATAGCCGACAAGGGCGGCTGTTAGCAGACGACGTCGTCTGAAAGCAGCCGACATGTCGTCTGTGCCAACAGATGATGTTATCGGCTGTTAGGCCAATGCCGTCCAGGGAGCGGGCAATTTAAAATAAAATTGGAAAATCACACAGGGCTTTCCTGTGCGGAATGGAATTTGTAACTTACCTTACCCCGAAATAGAAGTAAGACTATTTTTACTATACTGTTTCGGCGCGTGTGTTCGCTATGAAAATGAAAGACGTACCTACTGACGAGAAGCGAACGAGTCGCCCAGCGCTGCGCGCACGCCTCGGCGGGGGAGGCGCGCGGGGGTAGGCTCAACGTGGGGAGGGAACAGTGTTGCCGTTATCGAAAATAAATAAATAAATATCTTGGAAAATTCACACCAAGATCATCTGACCCCAAACTAAGCAGAGCTCGTAATATGGGCGTCAGAGACTGATAAACATACTTAAATACACACATCAAAAGTGTCTATGGATCAACATATATTTTTGCAATAACTTTTCTCCTGATTGATATTAATTAAAATTTTCTTTAAGGATTCATCAAATAAAGTGTTTTCGTTTGTCTACAGTAACGATAAACCAAGTCACCTTTGCATTAATAAAGAAATTTGCCATTTTCCTAATAAAGGGATTTTTGACATTTGAACCACTAACATTAAAGTTCGAAAAAAAGACTGAAATAACAGTTTTCTTTAAAATTTTATTGGGTAACTTAAACAATTAATGATCTGTGTTTCTACCGCGAACACTAACAACACAAGAACATCGGTTTGGCATACTCAAAATGAGTTCATCCAAATCACGCTGTGGAATGGCCGCCCATGTTCGTTGCAACAACAAAAAAAGGTCTTCTTGCGACTGGATACCCTCCATATTCGGCAGAGCTCTTCTCTGTAGCATATCCCATGCATGCTCAATCGGGTTCAAGTCTGGCGACTGAGCAGGCCAGGGCAGGACATTGATGTTAGCTGCGGCGAGAGTCTGTCTTACAACTCTTGCGGTGTGCGGTCGTGCATTATCATGCATTAACTGAAATAAGGGACCGATTTGCACTTGTAGAGGAACGATGACGTCTGATACAATCGTCTCAGCATAAATTTGAGCGTTGAGGTTGCCTCTGATCCAAATCAACTCAGTTCTTCCGCCGATCCAAATACCCGCCCATACCATGATGGTTCCACCACTATAAGGATGGACTTCCTGGCAGGATTTTAATCGCTGTTGGCGTCCAGGGGTTCTCCAGTGTCGTATACGTCTTGTATCCGGTCTCATACCAAAACGAGACTCATCAGAAAAGCACACGAAACGCCATTGTTCTTCTGCCCAATTTCTGTGTTCAAGAGCCCATTGATATCGAATCCTACGATTGTGCATTGCTATAGGTGGTACCCTTAGCGGTCTTCGGGAACGTCATCGTTCCTCTACAAGTGCAAATCGGTCCCTTATTTCAGTTAATGCATGATAATGCACGACCGCACACCGCAAGAGTTGTAAGACAGACTCTCGCCGCAGCTAACATCAATGTCCTGCCCTGGCCTGCTCAGTCGCCAAACTTGAACTCGATTGAGCATGCATGGGATATGCTACAGAGAAGAGCTCTGCCGAATATGGGGGGTATCCAGTCGCAAGAAGACCTTTTTTTGTTGTTGCAACGAACATGGGCGGCCATTCCACAGCGTGATTTGGATGAACTCATTTTGAGTATGCCAAACCGATGTTCTTGTGTTGTTAGTGTTCGAGGTAGAAACACGGATTATTAATTGTTTAAGTTACCCAATAAAATTTTAAAGAAAACTGTTATTTCAGTCTTTTTTTCGAACTTTAATGTTAGTGGTTCAAATGTCAAAAATCCCTTTATTAGGAAAATGGCAAATTTCTTTATTAATGCAAAGGTGACTTGGTTTATCGTTACTGTAGACAAACGAAAACACTTTATTTGATGAATCCTTAAAGAAAATTTTAATTAATATCAATCAGGAGAAAAGTTATTGCAAAAATATATGTTGATCCCTAGACACTTTTGATGTGTGTATTTCTAAATACATACGAGTACTTAAATAGATAATAACACCCCCCAAAATCAAGATCTAATCTCATAAGTGGGTCAAACAGAGCTCGGACACCTAAATAAATATTATCGTGATTATACATATGTCATTGCGAAAGGTTGGACTGCGTTTTGCATATATTTAACAGTATTTTTTTTCGCGAAGGTCGTGAATTTACTACCTGTTTGTTTGTACCGCTCACTTTAGTCACAAAACAGGATGTCGTCACAATTTTTGTTAGGATTTTGTCACTATAACACTCGGAATTATGTAAAAAATTATAGCTCTAATTAAAACTGTTGTGATAACTAATAACTAAATTTTCAATATAAGTTATGTAAAGCTTCCTCACTTGGACCATTCGCCTGTGATGTAACGTTACAGAGTCGAACATTACATCAGTGAGGGAGGAGAACCAAGCATCACAGTGCGCTAACTGTAATGTTGCAAATTCTAGCATCATTACGTTGGTGAGGGAAAAGTACCAAGCATTACAGTGCGGAACTTGATAATACTCGTACAATGTGTAATATTTTGAAACAACTTCCCTGAAGTTTTATAAGGCAGGATTGTAATGTAATGCTCATAATTGAATCTGAAATGTACATTACAGGCGAATGTTCGTCATGTCGGTAGGGCAGTTCTCAAATGTAATGGTCGAAATCGAATCTGAAACGTTACATTACAAGAAAATGCTCCAGGTGACGGGCTACCTTAATACGAAGAAAAAAAAACATCCATGTTTTATGGTCCCAATTTTTTTTTTTTTTTATCATCTTCGATCTTCGCCAACCAAGAAACTCGCCGTTTTAAAAACTTTTTGTTGTGTATTTTTGTGAAAATGCATTTGGTTTTACTGATAAATAAGTTTTATTTGCTACCATAAGATCTTGAATTTTATAGTTCCGATTAATTGAATGTAAATTTAAGTAAGATGCCGTTGTACTATTCCATTGAAATTAGTGTAACAAATAGTTGAAATAATAAGCAAGTTTTTGAAAAACATTTGGATAGATCCAGAGATCGGTTTACAGGATCTGGAGATCATCGGTCAAAATAAATGTTAATTTTTCTATAAAAATAGCCCTGGTTTTTTGTTTATTTGGCAAGCATGGTGAATAAGTGATGAGTTGGTTTCAAAGATAGGTCTTTGCGAAACATTAGTAGGTAACTTTATTGAACATTTGAATAAATGAGTATGAGTTTGAATTATTTTACTTTCTTTCATTTGTGTGTCGTTTTTTGTTCGGTTGTACTGTTTATTAAAGTGTCTCACTATATTAGGGAATTTTGGAGAATATCACAGAATGTGATAGACAAGAAGGTGTGAAGACTCGTAACTAAACAGAAGTTTAGTTACGAGTCTATAGCTCAACAGAAGTTTAGTTACGAGTCTTTAATATTCTACCTGATAATACCGCCCTTAATTTCAATACTGTGTACATATATCTATATTATGTACAGAGTTTTGAGCAATTAAATTATTTATATTCTACTGCTAAGTAAATGGTTTCGTACACTATAAAAGGACCGGTAATATCAGGAGACGACGCTGGGTCGGAGGCGGTTGAGCAACCGAAGTCTACAGATAGGGAAACATTTCCAAACTGCGCACTTTTGTGCCATTCACGGTAGAAACCATTTATATTAAAGCTTTTGATTTTTCTCGAAACTTTTGTAAACGTTAACAATAACACCGGTAAAACTTTTGCTAACTGCTCAACCTTGTCCCATTCTCTGTTAGAAACCATTTAAGTTATAACTTTGGATTTTCCTCGAAGCTTTAACAAGCGTCTCATAATAACACCGGTGCCCCAAGGGGACTATAATGATTTGTTTTTTGTTAAAAGGGTGTAATTATTCTAAGGTTAAAAGTAAATAAAACCATACCCATAAAATATGTTGTAGTTGTTGTAATTTTAGTGACGCGGAGATGATTAGGTGCGTAGAAATTATTCAACACCAAACAAACAGTTCGCAGTTTATTAGAACTTAACAACACGTCACATAAGAATAAAATTTACAGAAGGAGCGGGATAGTTAAGAAGAAGATTTGCGAGAGAAAGGATAGGTAGCACAGAGAAAACATACAATACTAAGATCGTGCACGTATTCTATAGCGAATTACGCAAGCAAGCGACATGCATTCAGCGCGGAGACGTAATTTTGACTGTGGAGCCGCTAGCACTCGAGGTCCGAGCGGCCGGCCTACGTAACTTTGCAAACCGGTCGGATCGACATTCCCACGACTGCGTATGCGCACTATCTACTAACAAAACGGTCGCACTATTTTATGTTTGTACATTCTCTATTAATGCAAATAGTTAATATTTTATTTAAACATATTTATGTATATAATGTTAAGTTCATCTTCACTACTTTATATAAAACAATTCATTTATTTATTCTAGGTTAATTTTGATAAATAATATTGATATTTAAGCTTTATTTATGTTTTAATTACTTTTGTTTGTTTACAAATTATTATTTGATTTTACATAACTTATAATAAAAGCTAAGGTACAGTCAGGATCAGAAAATACTTAACAAAAACATTTTATTTCTACGTTTGTAACAAAGCGGAAATATGTGACACAATGTTAATAAATATTGATGTACAATTCTCCGCTACAACACCCCCCTCCAGAGACCGTCCCTACGGGCGATAATAGTTTGGAGTAATTACCCTACGGCCTGATCGAGTTGTTTTTTCAGTTCTATCATGGCTACTTAGTATATCATCATAACGTACGTTTTGTGTATGGGTCGGAGTCTGATTGCGTAAGTGTGTTTGAGATGGGCTGTTTTGTGTTGTGTGTGGTAGTGAGTCTTGGTCACGCAGTATATAGGCGGGTTTTAGCCTGTCTATGGACACGGTGACTGGCTTACCCTTAACAACCAGCTTGAAGACCTTATCGCCGCGCTGCAATACCTCATATGGTCCAGTGTAAGCGGGCTTTAGGCTGCCAACTCCTGTGTCATCGCGAAGAAAGACATGAGAAGCCGTGGCTAAATCTTTAAAAATGAACGCTGAACGCTGACCACTGTGACGGGAAGCTGGAGACGGCAGTAAATTGTTGGCGAAATTTTTAATTCGCGTAACATACTCCGACATGTCAACCGTTCCTTCGTCCTGCGGTTGGAAAAAATCACCAGGAAGGCGTAAAGGCTCACCGTAAACTAATTCAGCAGCTGATGACTTAAGATCGTCCTTGAAGCTGCTACGAATACCCAACAGAACAAGAGGAAGAGAATCAACCCAACTGCTATCAGCGTGGCAGATTATGGCAGCCTTAAGTTGCCGATGAAATCTTTCCACTAAGCCATTACAACATGGATGGTAAGCAGTGGTCCTGTTGTGTTGAAAACCGGCAATCTTCGACAAAGTTTTAAAGAGTGCCGATTCGAATTGTCTCCCTCGATCTGTAACAATTTTAGTAGGACACCCAAACCGGGATATCCAACCGCTCAACAGAGCTTTGGCTACAGTTTCAGCCGTGATGTCTTGTATTGGTATTGCCTCAGGCCAACGTGTAAATCTGTCGATGGCTGTGAGACAATACCTAAATCCTTGCGACACCGGCAGAGGTCCCACGAGATCAATGTGTAGATCTCTGAACCTCCCTTCTGGGAGTCTAAATGATCCCATGGGTGCGGTAACGTGGCGGGTGACTTTTGACCTTTGACAGGCTATACAAGTACGAACCCACTGTCTGCAGTCCCTTCGTATACCTGGCCACACAAATCGCTCACTGACCAGCTTGGTAGTGGCGTTAGTGCCAGGGTGGCTAAGTGAGTGTAGGCTTTCAAACACCTGTCGGCGCAACTCCCTTGTTACAAAAGGTCGTTGTGAGCCACTTCTTACATCGCAATATAGCTCAAACCGTGAGTCTGGCAACTGAACTTTTTTAAGGCACAGTGAGGTATTGCTACTGAGAAGCTGTTCAAGTTCCAGGTCAGAGTTTTGTGAGGTGGCTAGTCTCATTAAGTCAACGGGCTGGACAATTTCGTCTACCCGTGAGAGTGTATCTGCCACCACATTTTCCTTAGCTGAAATGTGCCTAACATCAGTAGAGAACTGTGCTATGAAGTCCAGATGGCGAAACTGTCTCGGCGAGCAGTTTTCTTTCCGGGAGTGGAAAGCGAATGTAAGAGGCTTGTGATCGGTATATATTACGAAATCTCGTGCCTCGATCATGTGCCTAAAGTGTTTTACAGCCTCGTAAATAGCCAACAGTTCTCGATCGTAAGGAGAGTATTTGGTCTGTGCAGGACACAACTTACGAGAGAAGAATGCCAACGGTTGCCAGGCGTCGTTTTTGCGTTGCTGCAATACAGCGCCAATGTCTGTGTCAGACGCGTCGGTGACTAAGGCGAGATCTGCCTTACAATCAGGATGCGCCAGCATAGCAGCCTCACACAGATCCTGTTTGCAAGCTTCAAACGCCAACGTTTCAGCAGGCGTGAACTTAACAGGATGCGAGCCTTTAACTGAGCCTACCAGAAGAGCATTTAACGGTGCCTGGTGTTGCGCAGCATTTGGAATGAATCTGCGGTAAAAGTTGATCATCCCCAGGAACCTGCGTAATTCTCGTACCGTTTTTGGGGCTGTAAAACTCTGTATGGTGGCTACCCTCTCTGGTGGGGGCTTGACGCCGCTTGCTGAGACGTCGTAACCTAAAAATGTTACCGAAGAAGCACCAAAGACACACTTAGCGGTGTTGACAACCATGCCGTACTCCTTGAGCCTCGTGAAAACCTGGTGTAGGTGGTCTTCATGGGTTTTCCTATCCTTGGAAAAGACTAATATATCGTCGATGTAAGAGTAGGCAAAATTCAGTCCCAGTAGCATTTCATCAACGAACCGCTGGAACAACTGAGCGGCATTACGAAGTCCAAACGTTATGTATGGAAATTCGTACAAGCCGAACGGTGTCGAGATGGCGGTTTTGGCAATATCGCTTGGATTTACGGGAATCTGCTTATAGGCCTTAACCAGATCGATGGTGGAAAACACAGTGCACCCACAGAGGTCATATCCAAAATCTTGGATGTGACGGATGGTATACCTATCCGGAATAGTCCTTGCGTTCAGCATTCTGTAGTCACCACAGGGACGCCATCCTTGATCCTTTTTCGGCGCGAGGTGCAGGGGTGAAGACCAGGCTGATTCTGAAGGACGACAGGTACCAATCTGTAACATGGCCTCAAATTCGGCCTTAGCAATTTTAAGCCTATCAGGTGCCAGCCGTCGAGGTGAACATGACACTGGTGGTCCAGGTGTGGTGCGTATATGATGGACAGTATTGTGTGAAATTGTCTTGTGCATACCAGATGGGCGGGTGATGTCGGGATATTTAGCTAGTATGTTATGATATACCGTGTCACCAGATATAACTTTGATAGATGAAATACAATCAAAATTTTTAGCAGGCAAAGCCGGGGTAACAAGCGTAGTATTACCATCTACTAAGCGTTGATTACGCACATCTACAACAAGATTATAATAGGATAAGAAATCCACACCAATTATTGCCCTAGTAACATCTGCAATAATAAATCGCCAAGCAAAGTCACGGCGCAAGCCTATATTCAATACTAAATGAGCGTACCCGTAGGTTGTTATAACTGAACCGTTTGCCGCACAGAGCTCGTAATTAGTTTTTTGCCGATGTTCTTTAATACAAGATTTAGGAAAAACACACAAATCACTACCTGTATCTACCAGATATTGTATTTTAGTCCGTTGGTCTGTCACAAATAAGCGACCAGTGTTTGGACAGGCGTCGGTCGCCATCACGTTCTGTCCTACACTTTTCCCGAAAAGTCACAGGGTTTCACACACTTCGTAGCCTTTTTAGCGAATTTAGAGTGGTACCAACACACTGGAAATTTTCGATAACTAGACTGAGAACGAGTCGAACGCGAATTATCGCGAAACCGGTTACCGTTGTTATTGTCTTTCACTCTTGATAGCGACATTCTCTGTACCGTCGTACTTAACGATTGGACTTGCCGTGTAAGTGCTGCTATCTGCTTGGCTACATCCGACGAACTTCCTGATGCAGTAGATGCCGCTGCTATTTGGGGACTCGATGGTACGATATCGAGTATTCTATCTGCCAATTCTGCGGCTTCTTCCAGTGTCGCTTTCGATTGAGAAGCTATGATTGTTTGCGTACTGCTTGGTAATCGGCTTGTCCAAATAGTTCTCAGAAACTCCTCCGGAACGCCCGGGCCGGCTAGGTGTTGCAGATGCCGGAGAAACTGGGACGGTTTCCTGTCTCCAAGCTCTTCATGAGTAAGCAACTGCCTCACCTTCTTCTCCTTGGACGCTGATAGTCGTTTAATGAGTTCCGCCTTCAGCCGCTCATACTTATTCACGGCCGGTGGTGCGGATATAATATCGTCCACCTCTGATGCGTAGATCGGGTCCAGCTGACCAACAGCGTAGTGGAATTTGGTCGCATCTACTGTTACGTTGGCCAGATAAAATTGGCTTTCCAGCTGCGAAAACCACAATGCCGGTTTTTCGGGGTAGAACGGGGGTACTCTCACACCCACTCGATGTATATCGCGAGGTTGGGCGTGGTCCGCTGCAATAATGCCGTCGTCATTCCTCTCTACTTCCATCTTGATGTATTGCTCAGCAGGGGTCACCAATTTAGTGACGCGGAGATGATTAGGTGCGTAGAAATTATTCAACACCAAACAAACAGTTCGCAGTTTATTAGAACTTAACAACACGTCACATAAGAATAAAATTTACAGAAGGAGCGGGATAGTTAAGAAGAAGATTTGCGAGAGAAAGGATAGGTAGCACAGAGAAAACATACAATACTAAGATCGTGCACGTATTCTATAGCGAATTACGCAAGCAAGCGACATGCATTCAGCGCGGAGACGTAATTTTGACTGTGGAGCCGCTAGCACTCGAGGTCCGAGCGGCCGGCCTACGTAACTTTGCAAACCGGTCGGATCGACATTCCCACGACTGCGTATGCGCACTATCTACTAACAAAACGGTCGCACTATTTTATGTTTGTACATTCTCTATTAATGCAAATAGTTAATATTTTATTTAAACATATTTATGTATATAATGTTAAGTTCATCTTCACTACTTTATATAAAACAATTCATTTATTTATTCTAGGTTATTTTTATAAATAATATTGATATTTAAGCTTTATTTATGTTTTAATTACTTTTGTTTAAAAAAACAAAAGTAACAAACTTATAATAAAAGCTAAGGTACAGTCAGGATCAGAAAATACTTAACAAAAACATTTTATTTCTACGTTTGTAACAAAGCGGAAATATGTGACACAATGTTAATAAATATTGATGTACAATTCTCCGCTACATAATTCTTCCTAAGTCATTACAATTATATTAGGTTGGGAAAAAAGTCTTTTCGCGTATTGTATGGATGAACTTGTAATAAATTCTCTTTGGCTAAACTATTTGTATCTGGCTGGTTTGAGTAGATTAAAATCATTAAAAGTTCAAATTTTAAAGAAGATAATTCCAAATTCAAATTAGGAAAATGTGTCATTTTCATTTGTTTTTCTTACTGCCAAGATGAGTGAATCTAATGAATAAATTCGAAACATTTTAAAATTTTACTACAAGAAAGGTAAAAATGAAACGCAAGCCGCGAAAAAAATTTGCGATGTTCATGGACCTAGTGCAGTGTCTGTGAGGGTAGCACAAATTTGGTTTAAGCGTTATCAATCCGAAAATTTTAATTTCAAAGATGCACGTCGCTCTGGTCGCCATATTACAGATAAAATGGATGCCAGTTTTGAAAAAGTCGAGCAAGATCAGCATATCAGTAGTTACGACGTAGCTGATAAACTGGGTATTGACCACAAAATAGTTTTGGCGCATTTGAAAAAAACTGGGTAAAAAAAGCTCGATATTTGATTTGGGTACCCCACGGGCTCACTGAAAGAAACCTAATGAACCGTGTACTCATTTGTGATTCTTTATTACGACGTAATGAAACCGAACCATTTTTGAAGAAACTGATAACTGGTGATGAAATGTGGATCACGTACGACAAGAAAGTGCGAGAAAGGTCATGGTCAAAGGCCGGTCAGGCTTCACAGACTGTGGCGAAACCCGGGTTAACTCGCAACAAGATGATGCTGATGATGACTATTTCAATAAAACATGGTTTTGCAATCGGTCAAATTTTAACGACTGATGGTGCATTGCAGTATCGCCTGTGGTCCACCTAATCAGTACACCTCTGACATAATTTGCAACAAATTGGCTGTAATAAAGTTAGATTAGGTTAGGTTCGTTCCCGGGTCCCTTCGATTCTGCGCCGGAGATGATCACCTCAGGTTTTAGTGGGTAGGGGTCTCTATTTTCGTAGGTAGTTGTCTTCGTAGTGTTCAAATTTTTATTAATTTAATTTTAATGTTTTTTCCTTAAAATCAGCGAAGTTTATTAGTGATTTAGGCTGTGTTTAGCTTAAATATCAAGTGAAAATAATAAATCACCCTCCTGGTGAACAACCACTTCGAATCTAAGAAGAGTCTGCTGCCGGGCGGTTGCTTTACAAATTTACGTTCAACGGATTCAGGGGAGTATTGTTTACTTTTCAATTTTACTTTCTAAAACAACAGTGGAATACTATAAACAGACCACAGTGAATTTTGTACTTCAATTACTCATAAGATTGTTATTTATTCAGTAGAACTAGGTTTTGTATTTTGACTTTCAGTTGATTAACATTGGTGTAGATCCTGAGTATTTATCTACTTTTTAAAACACTGCACACTGCTCATTAAAGTGAGACACGTCAAATTACAATACGATTAGGCATTGTTGTTTGTCTCTTCGCTTGACTAAAGTGGAAGCAAAGTTGACGTAAAATAACCTCCCGCCTCAGTCAATTTACACTTTACACTAAACAACATTGTTTCAAATTAACACATCTAATACTTCATTAGCCAATAACACACAAAACTCATCATTACTTGTTAGCATAGATACTCATTTCCTACCCTACTATTTATTTAAAAAAAATAAGATTTTATTTAACTGAAAAACATAGTTTATTTTTGAGAATTATTCAATTTAACCTAACAATGTTTATTTCTCTAGGTTAGGACTAACTTATTTGTTACTAGTTGAACTGTTGCCTGGTTAATTTTCCTACTAGGAACGGTATTTTCTATATACTTCTTTCATATTATTTTGCTAGTATACTGACACCACTTCCTTTGCTTTCAGGGTGACAGTGTAAGACTCTTCGCACCCTATAAGTGACCTTGGTGTCTGCTGGCCCCGCTTCATACAATTTCAGTTAGAGGATTGCATCAAGCCCACTTCAAGATGATGACCCGCAGTAAACTCGCTGAGTTATACAAGCAGGCATGCCATGACCTCAAGGTCGCAAGGAGCGACAATGTCCAGCTGCTTGAAGAACGCGCAGATAGTGAATTGGAAATAAGAAATATTGTCGACAAGAACAGCAAACTTAAGTGTGACCTTGCCGAACTGGAGATCAAGTACTTCAACATGGCTGATCGGTGCACCCAGCTGCAGGAACTTGTTGATTCTTATAATGCATGCAATAACACCCACGAACTAGCACTAAATCGGATTAATGACTTGGAAATTAGTTTATATGAGTCACAAAAAACCATCAGACAGTTAGAGAGTGACAAAAATTGTACAATTGAGAGTGGCAATCAAAGTTTATTTGATGAGTTAGCTTTAGCTGATCCAAATATATGTCCTAAAATAATTCCTATGGTTGATCTCACATGTGATGATTCAGTCTCTGAAACTAGATTCTATAGATTTAATAGCAACAAAAAGTTAAAGAAATATATTAAAATTAATAAATACATTAACAAAACTAAAAAATTAGTTAATAAACAGTTGGACATCAAGAAATATAATATTTTAAGAAAGGAAAAGTTAGATTTAATCTCTGAATTAGAACAAGGTAGCTTACTATTAGATAGTACTAAAATCTCCTATGAAAATGAGACCATGGCTCTTGAGCATAAGATTGCTTGCTTAGAGAGTTCTCTGAGGGACACCAAAAAAATGTATGATATATCCCAAAAAGAGATCAGCGAACACATATTAGCTGCCACAGAATTGTTAAAGATGTCAACTTACAATGCTGAGAGGTTTGATTCGCTTATAAGCAAACAAATCACTTGCAATAATTGTTATCAACAAGTAGTGGAGATGGATACTGAATTGTCACGTGTTGAGGCCACGCCAACTGACTTATCAGAGCCTGCTAAGGTGGATAAATGTAATACTCCACAGGCTGCTCCAAATAATACTTTTATATTTTCTGACGAGCTAGGCCAAGGATTAGGCATATTGTTGTCTAATAGATCGAACCAACAAGTAATCAATTTATGCCATCCAGGTATGTCCTATTCTGACCTAGTTAGTAACATCTCCAAAGAGAAGCTAGGGGTAAACTCCACTGTGGTTGTCTTTCATGGAGACTGCCGATCATTGACAAAAAAAGGGTTAATTAAAAATATTGAAACAATAATGGGCATTCAATCAAAGAACAAGTGTAAATTTATTTTGTGTGCATTCCCATACTCAAGTACCTCAAGTACTTCAAGTCAGAACAAGGTCATCCAAGACCTTAATTTAACTTTGTATAATCTGACATGTCGTCATAGTGACATTGACTTTTTTGATACAAATCTGTTTGTACCATACTTTAGGTTAACTGAAGATACTATGTATCTTCCCATTAGGACTAAGCAGAAACTAGCTACTTTGTTAGCAAATAACATTAACAATGCCGCTATTGGCAGTATTTTCTATTCTGACATTAGTACTAGTACTAATTTATCTATTTCATGTGATGCTCCTTCAGCGTCTTGTTTAAACTAGGACCTAGGACAACAGCCAAGCCCAAATACTTGAATTTATTCCACCAAAATATTCAAAGCTTGACGGGCAAAGATTTAGAAATAGAACTATTGCTGGAAAACCAAAATATTGATATTTTATGTTTTACTGAACATTGGCTGACTGATGAAAACTATCAGTCTTTTGTCCTTAATAATTTTAGATTATCAAGCGCGTTCTTTAGAAAAACCACTATTCATGGTGGTTCATTAATTTTTACTGCAAATAGTTTGAAATGTAAAGATCGCACTGACATTGTAGGCCTGTCCATAGAGCGTATTGTCGAATTGTCTTGTGTTGAGTTAGAGGGCTTTGTTGTGATAAGTGTATACCGTCCCCCAAAAACTAACTTAGATAGATTTGAGACAGTTATGGAGGAAGCTTTGGGTAGGTTAAGTGCTAAGTCTAAACCCATTATTGTGTGTGGTGATTTCAATATAGATTTGCTAGTAAACTCATCTGAAAGGAATAGGTTATTGTCGCTATTTAAATCCTTTGGTCTGGATTATCAATTCCATGAACCCACGAGGATAACAGCCACAACATCTACTTGTCTGGATAATGTATTTTGCAACTGTGTACCCATTGAAAAGGCAATAGTAACTGAATTAAAGTCTGATCATTGTGGGCAGAAGATAACATTTTTAGATTTAACTAACAATAGCGTTAATTACAGGAAAATAACATGTAGACCGAAGACGGGTAATCGCATTAATAGTTTTAAAACTAATTTAAAGCATAAAGTATCTTCCATTCCTTACAAGCAGGGTGACCCTGATGCAGTCTACAAAAGACTGTTTGATTGTGTTAAAAATGAATTCGATGCTTGTTTTCCCACCAAACAAGTTACTTGCAGAGTTCAATCTAAGTTTTGTGAATGGGCCACGCCTGGAATTTACAGGAGCAGACGTAAGATGTATGAGTTGTACGGCATGAAAAAATACAATTTCGATCCACTTTTTGTTGAGTATGTCAAGAACTACTCCAAAATATTCAGAAAAGCCTGCACTACAGCTAAGGCATTGCACATTCGTGATAAAATATCAAAGTCCACTAACAAAATAAAAACCACTTGGGACGTCATAAATCACGAAACAGGTAAAGCTAAACAGCGCGATACCTCATACACTCTTAATTTTAACAATAACATCTTACAATCAGAAGCATCTGTTGCTGAAGCATTTGATAAGTATTTCAGTAATATACCTGTAATCACTACAGCTTCATTAAATTCCTCACCAACTAGAGCGGAACATTTGTTGAAAGATAATGTATCTTGTTGCAGTGTATTCTTTAAATTTAAACATGTTGAGTCACTAGATATAATAAAAGCATTCAGATTAATTAATTCAAAAGATACCGCTGATCTTTGGGGTATATCAGTCAAAACTGTTAGCCACATAATTGACGTGATTGCCCCTTATTTAGCCGTAATATTCAATGATTGTGTTGATGAAGGTGTTTTTCCAAACTTAATGAAACACAGTAGGGTTGTACCACTTTTTAAATCAGGCAACAAACAAGACCCAGGTAACTTTAGGCCTGTTTCAATCCTACCAGCTCTAAGTAAGATCTTTGAAAAAATCATTCAAGAACAACTATTAAGCCATTTTTATGAGAACAATCTCTTACACAGTGAACAATATGGATTCACGAGAGGCCGTTCTACTACTGATGCTGGCATCGCACTTCTAAAACACATCTTTAGGGCTTGGGAGAATTCACAGAACGCTCTTGGCGTCTTCTGTGACTTGTCCAAGGCCTTTGATTGCGTTGATCACGATACACTTATACGCAAGCTTGATTTTTACGGGGTTAGGGATAATGCTTTAAATTTGGTAATTTCGTACCTTAGTTTAAGAACTCAAAAAGTTGATGTTAACAGTGTACTCTCTACAGGATCACAAGTTAAAATGGGGGTCCCTCAAGGATCCATTCTAGGTCCATTACTATTTCTGATATATATAAATGATTTACCTTTTTACTTAAAAGATATTTGTGATGTTGTATTGTTTGCAGATACATCTTTAGTTTTTAAAACTGACAGAAATAAAAACCTTTTTGATGATGTTAATGACGCACTTTCAAAGGTTTTACAATGGTTCACAGTAAATAATCTACAGCTTAATGCAAAAAAGACTAAATGTATTAATTTTAAGTTGCCTAATGTTAAAGATAACCCCATTAGTCTAAAAATTGATGGTAATACTATGAAGCTTGTAGATACAACTGTTTTTCTTGGAATCACACTAGATTCAAAACTGCAATGGAACCCTCATATAACAGCTCTCTCAGGCAGACTTAGTTCGGCTGCTTTTGCAGTGAGAAAAATTAGGTTATTAACAGATGTTGATACTGCTCGTTCAGTTTATTTTAGTTATTTCCATAGTGTAATGTCTTACGGCATTGTACTTTGGGGTCAAGCGGCGGATATACAAACCATCTTTATCCTCCAGAAGCGAGCTATCAGATCCATCTATAAGCTTCGTGCACTGGCTTCACTTAGGGAGATTTTTAAGGAAATTGGTATCCTCACTGTAGCGTCACAATACATTTACAATTGCATTGTTTTGGTGAGAAAAAATATTGGTCTCTATGCTAAACACAGTGACATACATTGCAGAAATACTAGGAATAAGGATAAAATTGCACTTCCACTCTTTAGGTTACAAAAAGTTTTAGGATCCTTTATGGGGCAAGGTATACATTATTACAACAAAATTCCAAAAACAATTTGTGAGTTACCTTTACATAGATTCAAAAATCACATCAAAACGGCTTTATTAAAAAAGGGCTATTATACTACGAAAGACTACCTTATAGATAAAAATGCCTGGGTATAAGCGCTCTGCTCGATGCGGGATTAAATAGCTCTATTGTAACAGATGTTTTATTGTAAGAGTTAATAGGTACCTAGTATGTATGTACTGACTAACAATTTTTGTTTTTGAATTGTTTAAATGAATTCTTTTATATTCTTTTATGGTTGGTTCTCTTTGTTTTATATTCTTTTAGGTTTATTTGTATCAAAATGACACACTGCTTGTACTTTACTAACGCCTTTTGTAAACCCAAAACAAGTTTAAAAGAGTAACTGCTGAGTTTCTCGCCGGGTCTTCTCAGTAAGAAACAACTCCGACGCGGTGGTAGAGTCGCATTATGTCTGTATACTGTTTATTTACATATCCATATTATTATGGTATTTATGTCTATTATTTAGTATATTTTGCTGTAAATTTGACGATTTGAAAGTACTGATACAGTCTATTTGAATAAAGTTATTTGAGTTTGAGTTTGAGTTTAGGAGTTCCGAGTTCCACATATCCCGAACCCAGGGCCTTGGGAATGCCTAAATGCATTTCCTGACGCAAAAAAAAGGTTACGTCCATTACGTACGTGCCTATGAACTAAGGTCCGACTACTCAGGACTAAGATTTGGACTAGGTAAACTAAGCAAGTGGACCACGACCAACGCCCCCGTGGTCCAGAAAGGTAAAGGTCGCCTATGTCACTTTTCACTGTCTTCAACTATTTTCATACCAAAAAATACATTGATCTGTTGCTCTGTTTTGACGTGAAAAAAGGACGAACTAACAATACACATTGAATTTATGATATTAAACAGTATGGATTTTTTACCCACATGGGAATGGAAATGGTATTCGTAATTTGTCTATCTCCTGACAGAGCCAAACATGAGACAGACATATGCAGCAACGTCAAAATCGTTTGAGACAGGCAAGAAGGCTAGAGACTAAGGAGAGATAACTCCCGAAGTGGGGGTAAGCTTTCGAGGGCCGAAAGTCGTATACTCTGTGCCGGGCAAAACGCTGTATTGCGCATGTGCAGCGGCAGCTATTAGTCATTTCATGGTCACATGGTTTTGTTTTGAACGGTGTCACGTGCGACAGTTGTTGTTTTTCGAGGTTGTGTTGACCAATTTTGACACTTCGCGAGGATCGCGGCAAAGAAGCGTAATGCGCATGCGTCACTGTGGGATACGGATTTAGTCCAACCCTTTCCAGGGAGTTATCTCTCCTTAGTCTCTAGCCTTCTTGGAGACAGGTTATAGGAATATAATGATAGCTTCACTGTCCAAAAATACTTTGAAACAGTATGAAGTTTGTATTAGGAAGTGGTTTGATTTTGCCAATAATCAAAACATTGATTTGTACCAACCTACAATCTCCTCAATCTCAATTTTTTTTACGGAAGTATTTAATAATGGGAGCCAATATAGCGCTGTTAACAGCTATAGATCAGCATTATCTTTAATTTTAGGACAAATCATGGAAAACTCTTATGGCATTAGTTACTGCACACAGAGTGCAAACTATATCAAAAGTAAAATTAAATAACATTTTCACTTCTAATGCTCTAAAAATAGGCTAATATAGTCCTACGATGTATAAAGTAATTTGTTTTTTAATTCCCTTCATATGACAGAATCAAACTCAAACAGCCAGTAAAAATATACTTTTATCTGTGGAGTGCGGACCGTCTTCATTGCGAAAATGTTGAGAGTACTACGGACCACTCGTCTACTACGGACAAACCATGGAACTAAATCCATGGTTTGTCCGCAAAGAAGGTGGCGCCATTGTGTTTTGAATTGTTAATCTGTGGTTCAGTTCAAAAGAAAAAACCGAAATTTCAGAACTTTTGTCAAGTGTAAATTTGTTCGGTTTTAAATGTTTTTGTACTAAATTGACTATTTTTCTCGCGCTCAAAGTGAAAAAGTACAGTTTGCACCTGAGGACTAAACGCCAACTTAATATACCCTCGGTTTCATTGACTCCCTCGCAATATATGGCTTCGTTTAGTCCCTCGATATAAAATATACTGTAAGATTACTGATCAGCAAATTTTGCAAAATTACAGATTTAATTAAGACGTCTCGACCAGATGCAACACAGCCAATGTTCCATTTACCTTTTTTCCTAGAAAAGCCGCAAATTTGCCCTGCCAAAGCACTATTGTCATACATTGATAAAACAACGCCACTCTGATAGCCTGTTTGTTTCATTTAGAAAACCACATAAGTCTGTTACATCGCAATCGATTAGTATGTGGATTAATTGTGCACTAAAAGATAGTGGAATTGATGTTTCTATGTTCACAGCACAAAGCACTCGACATGCGTCGACTTAATATTGGCCTAACTCGTAATACGGCAGGTTGTACTGGCAACTCCACTACCTTTGCGCGCTTTTATAATAGAGTGCTTGTTAAAAATAATAATTGTGTTGAATTTGCTAAAACAATTTGGGTCTCTGAAAATGATGATTAGATTTTAGAAAATATTTTCGTTTTTCTGTTGGTGAATAAAGATATTCAATATGATATTTCCTTTCAAGTGTGTAAATACTAATATCGAGGACGATTCCCGAAGTATTATTGAAAATTTACCGTGCATAAGACAGACAACTGCGATAGCCATGATTTTCTTCTCGTTTTATTAAAAGGTACTAATAAAATATGGACAATGGATTTGATGGATGATTCTTTGTATCAAGCTAAGCTAATATGTGTAGAACTTTTTCTTTGAAAAGACTACTTGATTAGATTGTTGCAAAAAAATGGAGAAGTGTTATGTACTGAATTCATGAAAACTGCTTTACTTTGTTCAGCACTCCAGTCTTTTTTTAAGCTAATTTGGCCTTCCCCTCCAGATGACTGCGGAACTGTACATTACTCGAAATGTCAAAGCCAAGGAATCCGATGCTAGGCCTGATACACAAGGAAGTGCTCTCAAACTTAGGACATGTTACAAATAGGGCTTTTGCGGTAAATGCGCATAGTTGTGTCTTACCGGGGTTGAAACAGACAATGTTATTTTGACCCCACTGTGAGACCTGTTCAAGGGATGCCTCAACTACAGACACCAAGCTCTCTTCGGTTTTCGTCAATTGCGGTCTTGAAGTGATTGGTGGTTGACTTTCTAGTTAGCTTTTGATTTTCTAATTAGTCAAAAAGTCAAAAATAATATTACAGTTTTATAATAATACTAGCTCTCGGGCCGCCGGCCTATGGCCGACTCGCGACCCTAAAGCTAGGTCTGCGACGCTGAGGAGCGCCGCTGCGGGCTTCGCCCTCCGCGGCCGCAGCTCGGCCTGCGGCCTCGCGGGACGCAGCTCGGCCTTCGGCCTCGCAAATATTACAGTTCTGGGTTTATCCTTTTGCGCTACAACTAATTTGAAACGTGCTATCGTTAAGCCACTTTATAAAAAGGGTGACAAAGAAAACATCACTAATTATCGTCCGTAATTAAGCTGAATCCTCATTTATTTAAAAAAAATGCATTTACCTAATTTTCGACCAAGAAATTCCAAACTTTGTACCAAACCTTGTAAAACTGCATAAATGCGAAAAAGTATACTCACAATGGCCCCTAAATTGTTCAATAAACTTCCTGAACCACTAAAATACTACAATGTTAATAGATTTGAATGTGTACTGTCGAGATTGTTAGTGGAAAAATGTTATTATGATTTTTTATGATATTTAAAACCTCAGAAGATCCTGTAGGATACATGAAAATCGAATACGGATTGTTCACATATCGCTATGGTTACTAGTTCTGTGTTGTTTAATATCATCTATGAAAAAGTTGTTAAAATTATTAGCAATTTCTAAAGGATCTGTAATGTATCTATCACCAATTTTTATTTTCCTAATAGGTTCTTTCGGCAAACCTGTTTTAAAGTTATTAATAACTGTCCACATAGCTTTAGATTTATTTGTAGAATTGTTGATTAAATGACTATTTTGTGAGCGCTGGGTCAGTTTTATGATTTTTCTGAGTCTCGTCGCGTAACCTTTTAATGCAGTCCTACTTCCTTCATCTTTTTTGGATCTAGCCTGCCAAAGAAGTTCTCTTTTTTTTCTACAACACTTCATTATTCCTTTGGAGAGCCATTTTTGTTTTACTTTTAAACTCTTTTTAATAACTTTATAGGGAAAACATACATCACACAGACATTTAAATATTTCAAAAAATGCGTTGTACGCCTTGTTAGGACCACGAGAACTTAATGCTTCATGGAAAGTTAGGCTTTCTACATGTTTTAGAATTTTTTTTAATGTTGTGAGCGAAATTATCAAGACAAGTTCCACTTTTAGCTCTTGTCGGCATATTTATTTCAAGTCTCAAGTTATGACTCAACAATAGGTACTTAAAATCACGGGTTCTTGGATTATCTTTTAAAATTTCGATACTAAAATCGCCACTTAACGACCCTATGATTTCCAGAATCACAGACAGCACTTAAGATGCGTTCAAGAGTCCTGTGGAAATTGTCAAGGCTCGAACTGTTTGAGTTAGGGACACTATAATACACAAACTATTATATTGTTATGTTTACTTATTTTTACGGCACAACATTCGATTATAAATTTAACAGAGAGTTTCTTGATGTTTTCTAAAGCTTCATACTGTAGTCCTACTCTTACTAAAATGCAAACTCCTCCACGTTTTTTATCACGTGAAAAACTTGTCACTAATGTGAAATTGGGTAGAGTGAGATAACCTTCTATTTAAGGTGTCATATTGTGCTCAGTGACACATAAGATGTTGACTGCTTTTTGAAGCCTTTCAAGTTCATCTATGTGTATCAATAACTCATCACTTTTGTTAATAAGCCCTGATATATTTTGATGCAAAATGTTCGAGTGATTATAATAGTAAAAACTGGTTATCCTGTGTATTACTATTTTCTGCCTCTTCATTGATTTCTTTTGTAGCCTCAATGTGATAATCAGTTTCAGATTGGGCTAAAATATGATCAGCAACCCTTTTAAGCACGTTTTGTACACCGTATCTACTGATTTTCCCTGTGATCCGCGAAAACATATCTAAATATAGATCTTTATTAGAGTCAATAACATATCCATAGTTGAAGGTCAACATGTCCCGGATAAGCATGTTATTGAAAATTTCTACTCTATAATTAAAAAGCGGTTTACTGCAGACATATAAAAGTCTTGAATCTAGATAGACAAAATGCGCGACAAATGGACGAATAACTCAATATTACGTCAACCGATTTTGATAGTTCTTTTTTTTTGAAAGCTGATGCTGCCCGTGTGGTCCTATTTAAATTTGGTCTAGTTCTGACAGTGGCATCCATTGGAAATCCATATAAGTCTTAAATCTAGATAGACAAAATGCGCGACAAATGGACGAATAACTCATTAACACGCCAACCGATTTCGATGCTACTTTTTTATTGAAAAGGATATACTTCGAGGGTAGTTTGATGAGAGTTGGTTAGGTTCTGATGAATGGGATCCATGAAAAAGTAACGGAACTCTTCAATTTTTAGGAGCAATTGGACGATACCTTTTCGATGTATATAATTAACTAAGAACTATTCACTGAAAGTCAAGAAATAAACAAAAAATTTTAACAAAAAACACAACCAACATCAAAAAAAGCTATTCTAAAACAAAGCACTAAAAAGTAAAGAAATAATTGCGTATTCTTCTAAAACTTATACGATAATAATAATGTAGGTACAATTATTGTTATTGTTGGAGTCGGTGTCATTGGCTGACACTGTCAGCCAATGTAGGTTTGTTGTAACCTACCTACGTACATACGTAAACGTAATATGTAAGAAATAGGTATATTGCTAGGTATATTGTAGTGTTTCCTTGGCTGACACCGACTCCAACAATAGCAATAATTGTACCTACATTATATTATCGTATAAGTTTTAGAAGAATACGCAATTATTTCTTTACTTTTTAGTGCTTTGTTTTAGAATAGTTTTTTTGAAGTTGGTTTTTTTTTTGAGTACCCACTAGCGTCTTTTTCAAAATGATGCCACAATTCCCTTCTCAACATTTTTAATAACTAATGGTACTTATTTACAAGTTACACTATACTTACTTAAAAGTATATATAATAACACCTAAACAATATACTTACTAACTTTTAATTAATTAACTAACATTATAGAATAGTACAAAATACTATCATATCAATAACTTTTAACTATACAGCGTTCGTGCAATTTGCTATCGACTTGACCTTGAGCGTAATTTGTCACCCAATGCAATAAAACAGAACCAATAACCGCATCCACACGCATTCATAAACTGGTATAAACTGCCCAAGCTGCGCAACGAGTGAATGCGAAGATCGCTATTGCTCGTTTTTTCGCGCTCGTGAAAATAAGCTATAGTCAAGTAAAAAAGTAAAGTAAAAAATATCTTTATTCATATAGACTTATAAAAAGTACTTAAGACAAGTCATATACAAAAAAAATGTAGCAAAAATATACTGAATAAAAATAAACTTACATAAAATAATACTATGATAGTTAATATCATAATTAAATTTAATGTGACTCTACGACCGATTCTGAGGTCGTTTCCGATTGAGATCCTATAATAACAATATTTTGCTTCCCTAGAGTTAAAACTTAATTTGAGCCACTAAAATTACAACTTAACTGTCATTGAATTTGAATATTACCGTGGAATGGAAGTTTGGCAACGCAAGACGTGATCAAACGAAAAGTTGTATTAAACGGCTACGTTAAGGAGTCGTTGACGCCCTTTATAAAAACGCATGGACTTTTAGGTTTGGTCGTTTATGAATTAACTAGTTAATCAAACTACGGTCAACCGTTGTAACGTTGATTGTACTGCAACGGTTAATATAACGCGTTCGTTTATTCAACGCCCATGCCTACCGTGAAAGTTTGGCAACGCAAGACGTGATCAAAAGAAAAGTTGTATTAAACGGCTACGTTAAGGAGTCGTTGACGCCCGTTTATAAAAACGCATGGACTTTTAGGTTTGGTCGTTTATGAATTAACTAGTTATTCAAACAACGGTCAACCGTTGAAACGTTGATTGTACTGCAACGGTTAATATAACGCGTTCGTTATACAACGCCCATGCCTAACCTGCACCACCTGTTGCAGAAAAACATAATCGAATTGAAACCCAGCAAACAAATAATAAAGCAAATAATCAAATAGCTCTTCTAACAATAAGAAGAGCAGCTGCAACTGCTGGCCGTTGCTTGTTTCCTCAGTGAGATCATCGGGAAAAACTTCATGTAAATGAGTCTTTACACAGAAGGGTCCTAGTAGACTTTAGGTAGTTCAAGGGAGTGAAGCCATTTTAAGATATTATTGTTAATGTGCCGCTGAAAATCACACAGTTCTTTGGGTGTTGCTGGCACATAATGTCAATTTTATGGTACATGGGGTACGCTTGTCATCAGGATCACTTCGGAGCTCCTGCTGCATTGTTGGACAACTTGTTAAATGTGTTTTTTATTTTATATACATACATACAGTATAACAGTATAACTTAATTAAATTAACTTAATTAAACCTGTATAACTTTTTATAGCAGTATAACTTAAATAAGCCTCACACTGAGCTAAACAAACTTAATTGACGACACGATTGGCGTAGTGTGCTGTAGCACGGTTTCTCGACTCGATTTCCGTAGTGTCCCGGGTTCGATTACCGGTCGGGTCAATTCAGGAAACGATCTTTTCTGAATTGACTCGGGTCTGGGTGTGCTGGGAGACGCCCCTAGCTTATTTCCTTGTGTGGTACCTCGTAACACAGGGATTTAATAATCCCTACTTCGAGACCATTACAAGAGGTGTGTTGTCTGGCGCATATTTATTTTATATTTTATTTTAATTTAGGTACACCATACTTCTTTTGTTCTTTGTCTTGTTCTACAGTTTTGTGATGATGTGATAAGGGCGGAATACGGGTGACAGATCGCTAGATAGCTCGTGCCACGTCAGTGTTCGGCACGAGCTATCCGCTTAGTAGAAGAAGCACGCGGCCGTACTAAACAACCCGCAGTGCGCCTTTGAATGGGATGACGATGTGGTGGATAAACCCCATCGAGGGTTCTCATTGCACGTATCATGTAGCGCTGTTGACCTAACAAGTTCGTTCGTACACCCGCGACGGCCGGCGTCGCACGGACGTGGGCCCGTCTGCGAGGGCGCGCGGTCCACCTTCCCGCGACGGTCATCCGCGCAATTCTCCGGAACGGAACACTTTGCATGGAACCGTGCCTAGTCAGACAAAATGCGGATATTGTACGATGCATTGTATCACTTTAATAAGGCATATCTACCCAAACAGCCTCTGAAACGCGATAGTGGAACGCCCGAACATGTATCCGCTTACTTCGGACCAAATCTGACTGATGTGTTAGCATCAGTGTCCTTGTATTAATTAAAAAAATATTAAAAACCAAGTATTTAAATTACAACCTCGCTACTATCAATAGCTTCAATATTTTTTTAACCCCAGCTTTAAACTTTTTTGTTAGTCTAGCGTAGTTCTAAAAACATCAACCGATTTCTTTTATGTACGCGGCCCGTAAATAGAGGTCTGAAATAACATGGAAGTTCACCGTCCTTCTTTTATCATCGGGGGAGCCTCCGAGCGATACACTGAAGGGCACATATTTCGTTTTTACTAAATTTAAGGTCAACACAGTAGCGTTTAGCCATGTTACAATTTCTCGAAGACCCATTTGTTTTAATCCTTGTCTCCTCCCAAGTTTTAGCATGAAAAATTATGGCGGTGTCATCTGCAAAAGTAAAAACTCTTGCATTTGGCAATTCTATGTCGCAAAGCTCGTTGATGTAAATCAAGAAGAGGCTAGGGACCCAAGACACTACTTTGTGGGATCTCATAAGTGGTGTATACTTCGCCACTGAAGTGATCACCTATTTTGACTTTCTGTGCTCTTTACGAAAGGTAGCTCGTGAATAGGTCGAGAACAATTCCTCGAATACCTATGGCCTGCATCTTACACAGCAGGATTTAGACCAAAACCGTGTCAAAAGCCTTAGCTTAATCCAGAAAAACCCCAACACATTTATCTTTAGCTTCCAAGCGGGTGGCATCGTACTCAGATAGTCCTGAGACAGCTTCAACGGTTGACTTTCCAGCTCTAAAGCCGTACTGATTATCCGATAGAATTTTTTCGCCTTCCAGAAATTTTAAGAGCATATTAATCACCAAAAGGTGATTTCTGTAGAAAATCTAGAACTTTAGATATGCTGGGTAAAACAGAAATGGGGCGGTAATTATTATCACAGTTGCGTTCCCCTGCCTTATGTACAGGATGTATAACCAAGATCTTGGGGATTCGAGGAAAAGTTCCCGTTCAAAATAGCGCATAGCTGGGGTCTTTTCTGACCTTTTTAACCCTATCAATATTGGTCCGATTTCCAACCGTTAAAAAGTTATGATCAATTTTAATTTTTTTTCAGAGAATCCTTTAAGTCCATACAAAAATAATTATAAAAAAAATGTACCAAAGGTACAAACTTATATTTTTTGCTAAAAGATTAGCAGGTGATTTATTTTACTTGAAATAGTTATTTCATTGAGCTAGAATATCCATGTCAATTTAAAAAGGCAAAATATTGCAAGAAAAAATCTTAATCAAAAAATTACTTCATGTTCAAAAATATTTTTTAATTTTTGCTTTGTTTTTTTTCGCTAAAATGTATTGTATTAAGCTTATAACCGTCCTTCATTTGTCAGAAAGTAACATCAAAATGTCGCAACAAGTGGTTTTAGCAGTCCTCTCGTGATGTTAACCTGACACTGCCTAAAGAATTCTGAAGATACCGAAACAGGTGGAAATCTGAAGGTGCAAGGTCAGGACTATACGGCGGATGCATAACATCTCCCAGCCAAACTCTCTTAATTTTTTGCTGAGTGGCTAAAGATGTGCGAGGTCGCGTTATCAAGATGAAAAACCACACCCTTCCTGGTGATTAATTCCGGCCGCTTTCTCTCAACTTCTTTAATCTCATCAGTTGTTCGCAGTAGAGTTCAGAATCGAAGGTCCTGCCTGGTGGTAACAACTCATAATTAATAATGCCCTTCCAATCCCACCCCACACACACAGCATCACCTTGTTGCGAGTTAACCTGGGTTTCGCCTGTAAAGCCTGACCGGCCTTTGACCACAACCTTTTTCGTAAGTTCTTGTCGTACGTGACCCACTTTTCATCACCAGTTATCAGCTTCTTCCAAAATGGGTCGGTTTCATTACGTCCTAATAAAGAATCACAAATGAGTACACGGCTCATTAAGTTTCTTTCAGTGAGGTAGGTAGCTCGTGAGGTACCCAAATATCGAGCTTTTTTGTGTACCCATTTTTTTCAAATGCGCCAAAACTGTTTTGTGGTCAATGCCCAGTTCTTCAGCTAAGTCGTAACTACTGATATGCCGATTTTGCTCCACTTTTTCAAAAATGGCATCCATTTTATCCGTAATAGGGCGACTAGAGCGACGTGCATCTTTGACATCTAAATTTCCAGATTGAAAACGCTTAAACCAAATTTGTGCTACTCTCACAGACACTGCACTAGGTCCATAAACATCGCAAATTTTTTTCACGGTTTGAGTTGCATTTTTACCTTTTTTGTCGTAATATTTTAAAATATATCGAATTTCTTCATTAGATTCACTCATCTTGATTGTAAGAAAAACAAATGAAAATCACACATTTTTCTAATTTGAATTTAGTATTATCTTCTTTGAAATTTAAACAACCAGCCAGATACAAATAGTATAGCCAAAGAGATTTTATTACAAGTTCATACAAACTATACGCGAAAATACTTTTTGCCCAACCTAATAAATGTGGAACTTTTTTAAATACTTCGACAACTTTCCGTAGTCAATTTTTTTTTCATCATGTCTGCATTTTTTTGATTAAGATTTTTGTTTGCAATATTTCTTTCTCTTTTTAAATTGACATGGGTATTCTAGCTCAATAAAATAACTATTTAAAGAAAGACAAATTACCTGGTAATCTTTTGGCAAAAAAAAATAAGTTGGTTTTTTAATACCCTTTTTCTATAATTATTCACGTACGGACTTGAAGGATTATCTAAAAAAAAAATTGATCATAACTTTTTAACGGTTGGAAATCGGACCAATATTGATGGGGTTGAAAAGCTCAAAAATTACCCCAGCTATGCGCTATTTTGATTGATCCTTACTTCCAGGGACACCCTGTATAAAAGTTGATGTTAACGCCTCTGTACCTTTGATATTATTTTTTTAATACTTATGTTTGACTTGGGCGATTTTCTGAAAAAAATTAAAACTATTGATCATAACATTTATTAAACTGTTAGAAATCGGACCAATGTTGATGGGGTTAAAAAGGTCAGAAATGACCCTAGCTATGCGCTATTTTGATTTGATCCTAATTCCAGGGACACCTTGTATTTTGATGTGGGCTCGGAAGGTCAAACCGTGATCAAGGTGGACGCCTAAAAAATCGGGCAATTTACTTGCCTAACCGACGATATTAGATGTTTCATAGATTGATGGTGATGATAATGTTTTTCAGTTTTTGAATGTTCAACTAAATCTTGTGAGCGATCAACTGGCACTTACTTACGAGTATAATCACCGAAGTAAACTGTCAGCCACCCTAAAAATGGGGTAACATATAAAATCGGCAAAAACACATTAAAGTCAACCATTCGAACAACATTGTCGGTACAAATTTAAAACTTGGTAAAATTGGTATTGTAAGACTTGTACTTAAAATAATATCATAAGGAATACGAGTAGTAAAAAGCAATATCAGATTGAAAAAATATATTATGATACAACGTTCAGGAATACTATTTAAAATAGACAATTCTTAATAACTTTTATTCTCTAGGTTTAGGCTTCCGTAAAGTTCTATAGTAAACACAAGGTTTATAAATAGCTAAGAAATAGTGGGTTACTGAGTGGAGTTCTGTTGGGTGATGTTTTGAACAGTGTATCTAATGCCTTGTGGCGGGGCGGGCGCTTCGGCCGCTGGTGGGGGGTAGTGGCCGTGGGTGCGCCGGTGGTTGTGTAACGCTGTGCCCTGAAATAGTTCAAACAAAATACTTTTTAGCTTTGTACTAAGATGCATAGAATAAAAAAAAACTCATGTCATATTTTAATTTATTAAAATGTGCTAGTAATGTTAGTATTATTATGCAAAAAAATAACAGTTTTTATTATTTTGGCTCTACATTTTCACCGTATTTGTCGAAATATGCTCACTGCATAATGAAACCAATAAAATCCGTCTCGTTAGACGACTTCTTCGATAAAAAACTTGAATCGTTTTTTTACAATTACAGTGGAATTATAGTTGGCGATTCGCAATTTTGACATGTAGTTACCGTTATGTTTGAGTAATTGAGTACAACTGCTCATTGATATTCAAAATAAACAATCGTTTTTAAAGGTATGATAAAAAAAACATCAACAAACAAATGAAGCCTTAAATACGTATCACTGCTGGACACAGGCCTCACCTTAACTATGAGGTGGTACGAGCCATACTCCAACACACGGGCCCAGTGCGTATTGTTGGAGAGGTGAATGTAAGGCCTGTGTTACTCGTAAACCTTACTGACAGATGTTATCAGGCCGCCCTTTAGGCCTCTGACTAGGCTTAACGACAGATATCTTGCGACGTCAGCCGGCTTGATTAGTTGATCAAGGCGCTACTCTGAACCTCACAAGGGGAATGGCTACGAAAATGTACCTACTGAATGTCTATAATGAATGTCGTAAATGCGCTGCGTCCGCGAGCAATCACAGCGCTTAGAAATAACGGTGAAAAGCGACAAAACACGAATTATTTTATTTAAAATTTACTTTGACGAAAAACGGTTCTTTATGATTCTGAATATTAGAAGCGCCGTTTTTCCATACAAAACGTAGTCCCCTGTTTCCTCCCTGGATACACTACTACTGGATACTGGGTAGTGGAGGAATATTTATTTACCATAAAATCTATGGCCCTTATTAGCATGTCTTTATGTTTTCCTTTTTTAAATAAAATAACTATCAAAAGAGATCTGACCCTTCAAAAATCTAAAAATTAGGTCAGGATTTCCGCTGTGTTCAAACATCCAGAAAATTAATTAGACTACATAATGTAAAAAAAAAACATAAGAACACGGCCAAAGATTTTTTCTAATTTTAACCAATAAAAGTAATTCAATCGATCAAGTTTTCTATAAGGGATGAGGGGACTACGAAGCGTCGATTTTGTGACGTCAGAGTTGCAGTTGTCTATATCGCACTCTGCGGAGGCCTTGAGGTTAGCAACAGACAGCAATAGATTTTACAAATACCTATTTTTAACTCTTTCGCTCGTGCTGTGTTCTCTTAATGATGTCAACGAATTGAAGCAATTTCGTATTAGAAATCGAATGTCGTTCATTTTATTTATCTTAAACTTTCTTATTTTTTGAGCTCTCTTCGAAATTATCGATGTGTGATACATAACATAACTCGATCTACGAAATGTATCGATCGAGGCAATTGTTGTAAATTGTGTTTCTAGTTCTTGTCATGTCCAGATGAAGGTATGAAGTCATATAGACCAGACTTACAGATCCGTAAGGCCTATCAGTAACTAGTAACGCACAAAATAAGATCAAAAAAGACGATTTTTTCGAAATATCACTAACGCGCCTTCCGAAGCACAGAGATGCCCGAAAAATACATTACTTAATTTCGGTCGGGTGGTCACCCATTCCTTTACCGACCCGACTGGCGTTTCTTAACATCGGATCGTTGCAGATCCGCTGCCGTCAATTAGCCACGGGCATCTGCATTATTTCACAGTGTGAATGTTGACAGCATGTAGATATTTGTTAAGCAGTAATTATTCTTTATTTTATCTAAGGGTTTTAGCTTTATTCCAAATTGTGCAATAATGGGAGATTTTCTGATAGAGATAGTCTTGCAGTGATATCCTCACCTGAATAAACCTGTCGCCGCACACCTCGCAGATGTAGGGCTTGTCCCCGGTGTGCCGCCGCACGTGCAGTGTCAGGTCGTTGCTCTGCGAGAACGCCTTCTCGCAGTACGTGCACTTGTACGGCTTCAGGCCCGTGTGCACGCGCATGTGCCGCGACAGCTTATTGCTTCGAGAGAAACCTGCATTGCGACCAGAGTACATGAACATAAATGCTTGAGCATACGAGAGATATAATGCATAATGATATGAGTTTAATAAGAAAACCGGTGTCGCCAATCAGCAAAATAGTCTACACGTTGAAATGTTGTCATGACACATTAAACTAAGACGCGAAATGGCACATCGTGCAACAGCAATACATGTATTTTTCAATCGGACTTTGTATTTTTTAATAAAATACAAAAACTTTCAATGAGTTCTTACGATATTCTTGAAAATAAAAACACTTCTCTCCTAGTATACCTAATAATAAATAACGTAATTTTTCATTCATTGTAATATATGAAAAGTACATTGATTAATACACGTATTAAACATGTAAATTTGTATTTTTCAAATAGCCCTAAATTTGTATTATTCCTAAGTTACATGTATTTCACTGGAAAGATTCAAAGTAGCGAGAAAAACAAATGAGTATCTTTCGCCATTTTCATCAATGGTTGCCATATTGGGCGATATGTCGCAATTTGGGCTACCTAGCGACCGAAATTGCGACAACCAGAAATGGATTTGCGCGATTTTGGGCAACTAAGTTCATATGTTCCATGCCAACGTTTTCTAACATATATTTAAGAATTTACGCGTATTAAAAGGACATGGCCAACATCTATGGGAATTTGTCATGTTACCAAAATTCATCTGCCAAAGACAGTAGTCATTGTTTTGCTTTCTTGATTACTAGAAAATATGATTACAACAAGAAATAATATCTAAGAACTTTTCATTTTAAATAAAACGGATTTCGGCCGTTGTTTTCGTTCTGTTAAGACTAATAGATGCGAAGCCGGTTATTAAAAAATGCATTTTTCGTTATTAACGATTAATTAACCGCATTTTATGCTTGTTACGGTTAAATACCACCGCTAGATGGCGCTGGCGGCACTATTATTGACTGTTCCCTCAGGAAGTCGGATATCCAGTCACACAGTGCGATGGGAATTTCGTAAAAAGGAAGCTTCACTAGGAGTTGACAAAACAATAAAAAGACAGATTATTTACAGTACTTCAAGATAATGGGCATCGGAAAACATCGGCATTTCGGCAACAATCGTAAAACAATACAAAAACAATTTCAAACAAGTAATTATTTTTATAACATATTTGCTCGTAAAGGGTCTCTTATTTCACCAATTTCAATAACGTAATGTATCTCATTACGCACTTGTGCGGTAATGTAATGTAAAACGCACGAGTTTTTTTTATTATGGTAAAACGTACGGTTTAGCAAGATGCTCCGTCTAAAACGAACGGTACTTTTTTAAATTTTAGCAAAGAGTTTTTATGTCAGAAAAGAGGTCAACATTTTATGAATAAAATTAACTTTGGGAGATGAAATATAATAAATAAACATTTAATTCTTTAATTTATTTAATTTTGACAATAAATTACAACCATCTGTAACAAAAACACAGAAATATTAATTTACTTTATTAGTAATACTGGCTGTTTTTAATGCCTTTTGCCTTAAAAAAGCGCTGATGCGCGCGCATCGCTAATTTGTGAACAAGTAAACATTTTCTAACTGCTCTAGCAAGTGATTAAAGATTTTATTTGTTTTAGAAAGTCCGATTTTTATTTATTTCCTCTCAAATATGTTATAAAACGTCGTATGACATACGTGCGCTTTGATAATTACAGCCTCTGATTTCTTGTAGCCCTCGCCTACGGCTCGGGCTAGCAATATCGCCTCGGCTGTAATTTTCAACTTACCGCACTTATATCATAATGTACTATTATAACATATTTGCTCGTAAAGAGTCTCTTATTTCACCAATTTCAATATCGTACTGTATCTCATTACGCACTTGTGCGTTATTGTAATGTAAAACGCACGAGTTTTTTTATTGAGGTAAAACGCACGGTTTATCAAGATGCTCTATCTAAAACGAACTGTATTTTTTTAAATCTTAGCAGAGTTTTTATGTCAGAAAAAAGGTCAACATTTTATGAATAAAATTAACTTAGGGAGATAAAATATAATAAATAAACATTCAATTCTTTAATTAAATAAATTTGAAAATAAATTACAACCACTTATCTGTAACAAAAACACAAAAATATTAATTAACTTTATTAGTAATACTTGTTGTTTTTTATGCCTATGCCTTAAAAAAAAGCGTTGATAGGTGCGTATCGCTAATTTGTGAACTAGTAAAATTTTTATAACTGCTTTAAAAAGTGATTGAAGATTTATTTGTTTAAGAAAGGCCGCGTTTTATTTACTTCCTCGCAATTATGTTATAAAATGTCGTATGACATACATGCGCTTTGATAATTACAGCCTCTGCTGTCTTGTAACCCTCGCCTACGGCTCGGGCTAGCAATATCACCTCGGCTGTAATTTTCAACTTACCGCACTTATATCATAATGTACTATTAAAAAAACACTTGTAATTTAAATTTTTTCGCAAATAAATAAACGTCAATGTCATAGCCGTCTCGCTATTCTACTATAGCGCTGTCATCCAGTTGTCTAGTTTCGGTCGGTCATCTTCGGGAACACGACGTCGGTCGCAGTCGAATAATTAACCGTTAATAACTGCATTTTATCGGTAGTTAACCATAAATTTGGTTAAGTAACGGTAGCTAACAGGTTTTATACAACTATAGTTAAGACGCATATAGGTAGCTGCGTTAAAAATGGAGTATCTGATCGATAATCGATTTCTGAGTATTGTTGTCATTCACCATCTTCTCTGTTTAGGTTTCTTCTTTTCAGATTTTAACAAATACATAAGGTAACTGTGAGCACACATGTAGAAGTAAAGAAATTCGTCTTCCATAGTTATACGTTTGAAAATAATTTCGGCCATCTTGGATTATAGCATGACAGTTCATGCAAAATACCGAAGTCGCTAATATGACCACAGCTTTTATCGCTACAACTTTTTAGCGTCAAAACGTACGAAGCTTCGGCACGCATTAATCCGGGACGATACACGCAGGTGCGGCCGAAGCATAATACTAACAAAAGCAAAAAACGATAATAATGGATGAAGGAGGGATTACCTTTCCCGCAGACTCGACAGACGCAAGGTTTCTCGCCCGTGTGGGATCTCCGATGACATTGCAGGTCTGAGGAGCGAGGGAACCCTGAAAGCAATACCGGTTTAAGTTTAACCTCTGAATTTCAGACCGAAGTGGTGCTTAATTTCTAATTTTTATTGTTTATGTGTTCTATGTGAGTATTTAAAATTAAATGTGGGTTGTTCGACCCCCTTACTAATAACTCTTTGTGATTTTTAACACTACTTTGGCTTATACAATTCAGACACTCTAGATAACGCCAAGAATAAAAAAGATAAATAGTGTTAAAACAATGCCAGTAAAATAAAACAAACAAAACATTCAAATCGGATTTAAATCCTACAAACGTTCTTATTGTTTTTTTAAGGGCTTCATTTGTTGCCCAATATGACTATCCTAGGTTCATAGACATTTTTTTTTAATTTTGACGGTAGAAATAGACTACACTGGCGAAGCCGCTGACGGACAGCTTGTGCTTGATACAAGTGGAGCAGCTGATGTGTGGCTGCGCCATTAAGCATATTGTGGAGGTCCTTATCCTTACTGAGTACCACAACCTTCTCATGCCCCTGTGACACTTCAAGGGCTGTTGGAACAAGCGGATGGTTTCTCACAAAATTGTAAAATACGTTCAACTTTGAGGAGCAACAGCAGAATAATATAAATCTGGTCTCATTCTATGCAAAATTAAACGCTCTACAACTTTTAAATAAAACACTAATCGATAATTTCAGTCCTTTGCGAGTTATAACCGTAAAACCGCAAAAATACTGATTTTGGGGCACACTTTTACCCCTCACTTATGCACCACAACTCCCACGGGTGGCAACACTAAGAAAGTCATAATGGGCAAAAAAATATTAGGATTTAAATCTGATTTCAAATCATCAATGTAACAATGAATTAATTTTGTTGATGAAGAACAATGGAACAGTAAAAACTGTCTCTCCACCTTAATTTGATGCATACATGGCATGACTGAATAATTCGTACCTTTACCACAAAAGTCACATTTGTAAGGTTTTTCGCCGGTGTGCCTGCGCATGTGCACGATCAAGTTGGAGGAGTTGTTGAAGCTTCGGCCGCAGTACAGACACAGGCACGTGTTGGCCTTGCTCTTCTCGCGCGGGTCGTGAATCTTCTTATGTGATCTACAGCGGATAAACATCATTAATGATCGCGGTATGACGAACATTTGAGCTAATTTGATTTGGGATCTCTAAATTACAAGGAATCTGCATCAACACTCTTTCAAAGAAACAGGATAACGTGTGCTTAACGTCATTCTGAGCACATTTTTACCTTAGTAACAATGTGTTTTTACTCCTTTCACTCATACCTGTCAGAAAGAGACAGAAATCTGGATGTCACTGGCCAACCTTGTTCCATGTTTAACCCCCCAGTCAATTGTATGACGTGGAAAATCCAATTATGGAACATCTTTGAACTATTTTGCATTCGATGATGTTTTATGTCCCTAACCATAACTTGACACGAAAGGAATTTCTACTAATAATAATATAATAGGACATCCATCTTTTCCTCAATTACCTATAATAGTAACAAATAATGTGCAAAGGTAAATAAAATTACTTCTGCTTTTACGCTTTTGGAAATATCACCTCAGTTTATGGGCTTGCAAGATAAGGATAACAATATTTTTTACGTCACTCTAGCATACCCACCTAACCTAACTCAAATAGTACCTAATAACAAAAGTTATAATCTTTACTTAATGTTATAAAGAGGAAAGATTTGATTATTTGTTTGTTTGTATTGAATACGCTCCTAAACTACTGATCCGATCCTGAAAATTCTTTCACTAACAGAAACCTTAACTATTCAGGAGTTATATAGGCTATATATTATGATCGAACAAAATTCAGTTAAAGATAATATGTAAATCAAGTCGGAGAAAAACATCAATTAATTAATTAATATAATTCAGTTTACTTAATTTCTTTGTTTAATTTAATCTAGCACCGTCTTTAATATATCTATTTGATCGTGTGGTTGACTGGTATAGTATGCCTTTGGCATTAAGTCCGCCTATTGTACTTTTTGTTGTGTGCAATAAGAAATTAATAAATAAATAACTAAAAGCGGGCGAGCGAGATATGATAATGGACACCAGCTGTCAAACATTTGACAGAAGTAATTTATAAGCTTTCTGTTAGTGAAATACATTTTACGATCGGATCAGTAGTTACGGAGCCTATTCAATACCAACAAACAAACAATCAAATCCTTCAACTTCATAATATCAGTATATATAAGCAGGAGCAGCGTATTAAAATCTACAAACCTTAGATTGTCACTTCTATTAAATTTCTTTTTGCATATTTCACACTCGTACAATTTGTCGGAATGGGTCCTCGTATGCTTAGCCAGTAATTCTTTTCTGTAAAAATTACATTAAACATTTAATAACAAAAAGGCTTTTGCGAGTGTAATGCCAAACAATTTGCTTTGGAAGAGGAAAATATGGACTGATTAGTTGCAAAGGATGGTGACAATTTCATGTGTTTTATCGCCTAAATGTAAAGATCTAAACAAAGGCGATCAGATAGATTTACCAGAGGTGGCTTAAAATTTCAAACCTTGAAAATTGTTTACTGCATGTGTCACATTGATACTGTTTCTCCTCTGCTTTCGATTTAGTGTCCATGAACTTAACGGAAACGCTCTGACCTTCATGATATCTCAATATATGTTTGTTCAGCGATATTTCGTACGCAAACTTCAGTCCGCAAGTGCTACATTTATGTTTTCTTTCTACCTGCTTGCAAAGATTTCTGTGTTTGGCCGCAGATTTTATCGACGCAAATACCTAAAAAACACACAACAGCCATGAACAAGTAAGCAATGAGTAAAACTGACTCAATGAGTGACCCAGCAAGCACTCAAGTTGTATATTATGTAGGTTTTTTCACAGCCTGAGCTGCCTTTCAGCTGTTTGTGCTGTTTACTGTACAGCTACGTATATATAGACTACTAGTATGTATATATAGACAAGGAGCGTTCAGTGTATTATGTTATAGTTAGTAACTTAATCACGACTTGAACTTGGTAACTTAGTGACTTTTTGGCACGGCGGTTCGCTATCGTTCTTGGATTTTCGCGAAAATCTGGCTCTTCCTATTATGACGCTGACGTTAAAAGAACGCTAGTGTGGGGTGTCTCTTACCGTCACGAATCCTTATAAAAGGGAGGAATGGTGACGATCGAGCGAGTGTTTTGACCGAATGGTTACTGAAGATGAGACTTGGGTTCATCACTATGACCCAGAGAGTAACAATAATTAATTTATAACAGAAAACGGTTTATAGGGATGCAGAATGAATTTCATTGATCGAGTATACTAGAGACGGTAAAATGATTACGGCATAACGTAAGTAACTTCAAGCAATTAAAGGAAAGCAACTGATGTAAAAGCGACATAAACTCACAGCGGGGATGTGGCTGCTTTACGACAATGCACCGGAGACGAGGGCTACTTTGAGAGACTGTGGCTTTGATTAAATTAATCATTTTCTTTGAATAAGTTAAACTAAGATGTGCCAGAGGCTGCTATTCCAACTGAGCTATCGAGGTCATTAAGGAACTGACACCGGATTGTGGAAGACGCTTGAGCCCTAGGATCTTCTTTGAAGTCTAGACCAGGCCCTTAGGTCTAGACTTCGAAGAAAGTCTTGATTATTACTTATTTCTATTCCCAAATCTAAAGAAAACTCTTGTGGAAAGTGATTTTCCGCCCATGAAGAACTGAAGGCAGCAATTCATGCCATTTTTTAAGAATAGCCAAAGAATAGTCTTCAGGGTTAGAGAAACTTATAAACCGATCGAATCAATGGTTTGAGGTTGTAGGGAGTTTCATAGTAAAATAGTGTTTCTCCTCATTTTCTGCCTCTTACTTCATACTCATACAGAGAACACATTGAACGCCCCTGGGACAGCTCGCGAGTTAACTGGTTATTTAACTGGGCTTACCTTTAAACAAAGGTTGCATCGAAGCGATCGTTCGGGATGCTCAGAATCATTGTGAGCCATTAGATCCCCTTCAGATGTAAAAACACCACTACATATCTCACACACTTGAAGTAACGTCACGTTCTCCTAAAAAAAATAGTGTATTACTTATAAATGCAGTTCTAGTATTCTCGGCCTGTATTTGTATAATTCAGTAACACGTAGACTGCCATGTCAGTCACCGGGGACTGACAGGTACATAATCTGTGTGAGCCATGTCAGTCATTGGTACCTGACACTATAGTCAAATTTGAATGAGTGCAGTGAGCCGTCTGGCCCGTTTTTGAACTTATTTCCTATTAAAAATGACTGACGCGGCCCCAAGCAAAGCACGTTCGGCATGGCCTACTACTTTTATACCTAGAAAAAAACATTTTTTTTCACATATTTTAATCTTCTTCTTAGCGTGTCGATGGAACCCGAGAATTGATTACATCGTAGCAGCCCAGAATTCAGCCACTTGTATTGCGGATCGACTGCCGTCCATTAAATCCGCTGGCGTGCAGGTGTTGGGGCACGCCGGGCACGATGTTAAGTGTGCCATAGTTTGCACTGCACCGCAAACACAGTCCACATCGGAGCTTACCGAAAATCCCCACCTGACCAAGTTCTCCTTACTTCGGCCAACCTGAGTCCGAAGCCTGTTTAAGGACTTCCAGATCGGCCATGGTAAATCATGTCCAGGAGGGAGGTTCTCGGCAAGCGGGACAAAAGGAGTAGGCAGAGAAGCTTTTTTGCGCCAAAGTTCACATCTGGCCTGTGCGGATTCGGTAGAAAGTGGGGCGACACACTCAACAAAACTGCGACGACTTTTTAGCCTTTGCGGCACTGAGACGTAGCCGTGCATAGGATGCCGTGAGTCGCGATCTGCGTTTGCCCTTTCAGTAGAGCTAGCTACAGCCCTGCGGACTTCCGGAGGTGCTATACCAGCTAGTGGATATAGCATTGACACTGGGGTAGGTTTAAGACAACCAGTGATGACCCGGCAGGTGTCATTCAGGGCCACATCCACCAACTTGGCATGAGCGGAGCGGCTCCAAATAGGCGATGCGTACTCGCCAGCTGAGAAGGCGAGCGCTAGCCCTGTCGTCCGCAGCACGTGCGGTGTAGCTCCCCATTTGGAGGTAGTAAGGCGACGCAGTAAGTTGTTCCGCGAGTTCACTTTCTTCTTGGCGTTTTCGCAGGTCTTCTTACAAGTAAGAGATCTGTCTAGCGAAACACCAAGATATCTCGGGCAGTTGTTGTGCGAGATTGGTACTCCCTGCCACACAATATTGAGTTTACGTCTTGCTTCTCTGTTGCGCAGGTGGAATGCGCAAGACTCCGTTTTACTCGGGTTTGGCTTCAGTGAGTTCGCCTCGTAGTAGCTACTCAGATTATTGAGAGCTGCAGTGAGGTTAGCCTCAACTTCTTCAAACTTGGAGCCTTGAGATGTTAGTGCCAGGTCGTCGGCGTATAAGAAGCGGGACGTATTTATGCTGGATGGTTGGTCATTGGTGTAGATGTTGAAAAGGAGCGGCGCCAGGACACTGCCCTGGGGAAGGCCGTTCCTTTGTGACCTCCAACGACTCTTGTCTGAGCGAAGATGTACCTGAAACCGACGGTTATGGAGGAGTTCTCGAAGGATCATGACGAATTTGCGATCGCCGGTCATGATGTCCACCTTCCATAGCAGTCGATTGAGGTTCACCGTATCGTAGGCCGCAGATAGGTCCACGAATACGGCGCCCGTTATCAACTCAGACTCGAAACCATCTTCAATATGTTGCGTGAGCTTGAGCACTTGGTTGCAGCATGATTTTACCGGTCTGAAACCTGCTTGCTCTGGGACTAGTTTAGGGTCGATAAGGCCTGTGAGCCGGGTCAGCAGCAATCGTTCAAATAGCTTGTAGGTATGGCACAATAATGATATTGGCCGGAAGCTTTTAGGATTGTCTGCTGATTTTCCTGGCTTCAGTATTGCTATCACCTTTGACTTTCTCCAAATGCGTGGTATTTGAGCAGATTCCAGACAATTGTTAAAGAGCTGCAACAGCCAAGATATAGCTACTGGACCGAGGTGCTTCATTTGCTCCACTGATATATTGTCTATCCCGGAGGCTTTACCGCAGTTAAGGTGTTTGATGGTAGATACAATGTCACCTAAGTTGAATGGCAAACTGACTTGGTTGGACGTGCCTGCAGAGTTGTTTAAATGTGGACATTTCGCAGGGCGGCCAGATTTGCCGTTAAGAAGGAGTTGGTGTGCCACCTGATTTGCGGTAACCTGACTGGGCGAAGAGGGTGATGGTGAATCGTTAGTGAGCTTGCGGATGGTAGACCAAGCCTTCTTACTATTGTGTGTCATGTTGATGTTGGTAACAGTTTTGATCCACGCATCACGTCGGTTTTCGCTTACTCGCGATAACAGCTCCTCGCCAGCCAGTATGGTTTCCTCAGAGAAGGGGTCGTTATGAAACAGGACCTCATACCTTTTCAACAGCTCTGCGGACTCTATTGAAAGGCCAGGGATATAAGATGTCCGACAACCTCTTGGGATACATTTGAGGGAAGTTTTCGCAACTAAGTCGACGAATTGATCGTAGTGTTGCGGTGAAGGTGGGAAGTGTGGGTGGGGCACATTTTAATGATAGGCTTAATCAATCAACAATTTATTTTTTTATTGATTTTTTGACAAAAACTATCACATTTTCCTAAAATGTGATAGTTTTTGTCAAAAAATCAAATGTCTATTCCTACTAGTTTTATAGCAGACTTAACCCAATTACTATATTGTTTAGTTATGAAAATTATTTATGTTTAAAATTAGGTAAAACAGTCTGGACAAAAATGAGGCAGTATTTTACTACTTGTTTTGTTTTTTTTTCTAGCATATACAGAGTAGGTAGGTCCACGTTTCTTACATTTATTTTATAGCACCATGACCAGTATTTTCGTGGTTTTTTCACTGTTCCTTCTTTTTTAGCCAACTCATGCTACTGCCTCTTGTTTCGAGTGAATGACAAAGTGCCTGACATGGCGCTGTGAAATGATATTGATTTTTTTTATACCATTTGGGCCGCGTCAGGCACTGGTGACTGACAAATATGTTATATTAGTAAGTTATCGAAATAAATATGTAAAAAATACTTTTTAATCAATAAATATGTAAAAAATACTCTTTAATCAATAAATATGTATTATATACCATTTTGTACCAGTATTCAAAATTTTCAATTAGGACTACTTAGCAAATCTACTATGGCAGTCAACGTGGTAAGCAGTGACGTGATTCGTACTTGACAAGAGAGAAAGTGACGTTTTCGGGATGATAAGATGATGCCAAAAGAGGTCAATTTGGCTTCATCTACAATTAACAATTTATTATTGATCAAAGGGCTTCATACATTTTTGGGCTAGATCTGAAACTGCTGGCTAACAAAAATTCGTCTTAACTTCGCACAGAGCAATCATACAACTCATGTGCCGTATTTTTTTTTGTTGACCGGCGCTCTCTAAAATGTCGGAAATAAATGATCTCCTTTTTTCAAGAATATGAAGATAGGTATGATTAATTAAATGCACAATTTCACTTAAAATAGACATCCTTTAATCCGGATAAATTTTATGATACAAAATGAATACATACCGTAATGCCACTAGGTTCCAGAAGGTTTTCCAAAACTATTTCGGAAACATAATTTTGCTTATTTTTGTCACTAGCGTCTAGTGATAAGCTCTGTAAGTTGATATAAATGTTACAAATAAACTGGTGCATAATAAAACAAACATACATTGTGTTTACAGCAAAAAATATGGAAAAATCCGTGTTCGGTATGATCATCCGTGATCAGATGTATTTGGATGTTCTTAAATGTATGCTAAAAATATTCATTTTTAGTTTGACAGGCTCTGAAGTAAAATACTTACATCTTTCTTTATATTTACTTCATCATCAGCACAAGTATGTCGATTGAAATATTTACTCTTTAAATACATTTTTTTACATAAGAGACAACATAATATTTTTGTTTCTGAAATAAATAGTTCAATGTATTAAAAAAAAATTTTTTGTTATAAATAAAGTAAATAAAAAAAATGTAATTCTTCATTAAAAAGTTTTTTTTTCACCCTTATGTTCCATTATGTGTAAAGCTAACTCTTCTTTGGTTTTGCAATGCTCTTTACACAACATACAGTCATATTGTTCGACAGTCACAGGTTTTAAACGGAAACCATTTTCAGATAACTTTGTTAATATAGTCTGAAAATGATAACATAATATTATTATAATGTTTAGACAAATGGTTGCCTAGTGTTATTTATGGAGGATAATCTGGTGGCCTAAATAATTCACCCTGGTTTCAAAGGAGAGTAATTTTCTTTTTTTTCACTGAAGGTTCTACACACAGACAGCGTTCAAATATAACTATGTGTGTGATCATTTGAGTTTGTGACGTGACTGGGCACAGCAAGCACACAACTAAATTGCAAGCTTAAAAAATTGCTGCGCCTGCACAGCGTGCAGCGGCTTACTACTCGCCCTGTATTTAAACAATAAAATATAACAGCGGTTCTTGACCAAAAATATATGAGTTAGCAATCTGATATATCTTATCGCTAGGTTATTTTACTTACAGTTGTTAATATCTTTTTAGGTCTTCCTCTTTTCTTAGGACCCATCAGCTCAGCATGGCTATCCCACATGTGCGTAGTTAAATTGACAGCGTCATAATAATTGGTACCGCATAAAGGGCAATAATTACTAGTCGCATCGTCAAATTCAACTGAAATAGGGATTAAAGCATAAAAAACGGCGGTAATATAATTATTACCTAATTGCCTATTTGTCGCTATGCCGCCAAAAAGGAATCCACCTGCGAACCCACCAAATTATACTCGCGCTTCGTCCTCAAGATTAGTATAAATACATACATTTTATTATATGAGTAATTGTAGTAACGCACAAGTGATACCGCTTCAACACCATAGTTGAGAGGATTTCTATCCATGAAAATTAACTTTTATGGTGGTATGCTTTCTGAACCTGGTATCATGCTTTCCGTTCATAGCTCGTCATTCGCATTTTAGTGCTCGCTGCCGCAACATGTAATTTTTTCTGTGTGCTCGCCATCGAGTCTAAAATATAGTTTTCAACGTGAAAAGTGATGGTGATTAATAAATAAGAATCTAAAATATTGGAAATATAGTAATAAATCCAAAGAAGAACTAAAATATTCCTTAGAAAACACCCCCACAAAAAAAAGTTGTGATAAATGTAAACAGCGATGTTGATTTTGAAAAAAGTGAAGTTGGTTCTACGATGATTACAAAATAATGCAACCGGAATTTGCCACACCGGACCTATTCGAAGCATAAAAACGTAATGCAATCTGGATTTGCCACATGCAATGGGCTTATTCGCCGCATATACCATCAAACTGTACAACGATTACAAAATGCAACCTCAGAATCTGCCACACCGGGCTTTTTCGACGCATAAAAACGTAATGCAATCTGAATCTGCCACACGGTGCTTATTCACCGCATATAACGTTAAGTAATTGTACAAGAAGAATCGCCGCCCCTGCCGCTCAGCTGCTACTCTGCTGCCGCCGCTGCTTCGAGGTATTTTCTTGCCATAAAAGGATCCCTGAATTTTTCTTGCTTGATCCTTCCAACACCACATACGAGTATACGAGTATGTGAGCCATCTTCCGCCGGCGCGTGCGCCGTGGGGATAGGTTATTGAAGGTATTGTTTTGCTTTTGAACAAAGAATTATTTTCCTTGAAGCTTTTTCTTACCTAAACTTTAATTAGCCCTTATAAAAAGCGTGAGCTAATGCTATGATATTCATTATTTGTTTTTCCTTAAGTCATTTGAAAATGCCTCTTACTATTGCTACATTAAAACTATGAATTTATCAAGTTTGTTATTGAAAACTTCACAACCTTCATGGTTTGATATAAGGTGTATATACCTACCCATCAAATTAAAACATAATTTATGGGTTTAACATTGAAATTCATGTGCTTCATATGAGCTATAGTGGCAATAATAGCAAATTCATCAACAACTGTTGTAATGTCACAGCGGCAAGTCAAGATTATAACGGACATGGTTCCGATCGCAGTCATCACTCATACCAAAATTATACTGTGTTTTTATACGTGCACGCCACGGTATGGCGCTGGCTTTGTGTTTTTTAAGCATAGTGTATAATAAGCAACCAGATATCTGGTTGATTTATGATTATCAGTTTCATGATTGCGGAAATGCTCGCCCCGCTTGTCTGGTGGATTGGCGAGCGCGGGTCGCGCCTTCTTGTGACCTGGAGCTGCTGCCTCCTTAATCCTGTGCGTCCAGGTGCGTCATTTTAAGTATGCATCCAGTCGTTATCCGGTTGCTAGATCCTCGCCTGTTAAACAACAGTAACCCATGTGAGGGTTGAGGTTAGCTGGAAATCTTAAGACGTCTCAAGCGTCCATTGCTCAATGTAAAGGGATATGAATAAACAAGGATATAAAATATCAAGCTTAACTAAAGAAGTGTATATTGCCTAAGCGATAAGGATTTATAAGTTAACTATTAATTTTCAACCAGAATATTAACAAGGAACTGTAAAATTGCAAACGTTGGTATAAGAACCATAGAGGTATTAGACCATCTTTGTTTTGTCTAAAATATAATTAATAGTGTTAGTTTTGTCACATGACTCTGTATTAAAGTTAAACCTGATACCTGGTTTTAATGTTGGCTGGGCTGTTTGCAACCGAGAGCTAGTAGCTAAGTTCTGCTATTGGAAAAATTGTTTATAGTCAGACTTGTTAGGCTTTACCTAGAACTGCACTGCAAAGAGTGAAAAAACCAATTGCAGATGTTTTGTGTTTAATTGACCCAAGGCCACGTGAGCTAATTAATGCAATCTATGAAAAACAAAAGCCATTAATGAATACAACAAAACTTATTACGATTATCATATTTGAGCTCATTTTCCGCATCGGGAAAACTTAACCTCCATTAGGTTTCATCATTTTCTTTGTTTTTGTTGTAAGTTTGATTTTGGCTCCTTGCGGTTTAAAGCAACTAATTTAGCTTAACAACACATTAAAGTTTATAAACTTTACATGTTGCTGTAATTAAAATCTGACGCCTCAACTACGGGGTGGATTGCATTATGTTGACATGACATGATGTGGTCGTAATGAAGACAAATAAAATATTTAATGTAACCTCATGACCCATTTAAAGTCTTAAAACGATTGACTCCGAAGTAATTTCTAACCAACCATGATTTTACCCTAGTCATACATTTAATGAGCTAAGTATTAAGTTGCACCCAGTTCCAGAATACTTAAGTTTTCTTATAGTATCAATTTAATTATTATTAATAATGAGTAAAAGTTTATAAGTACAGCTTGAATAACTTCTATCGATATCATTTACTACAAATCTTGCATGCTTCTGTATGTTTGCCACTGGTGCGCTTTGGGGAATGAAATATTTTTTGACTTTCCACCAAGCGCAAGTCAATGGTGTTTATAAATCTCCTTGTTATCTGTACTTCTGCTTCGAATAACGACATCTGATTCAAGCCTCTGTCGGCTTTCTCTGCTAGCGTGAGTCAACATAAAACATAGGTTGTTGAGGTTCCAAAGGCGTGGTTAGTTGAATGAGTCAATGCAAAGATTCAAAGATGTAATATTACAACAATAGTTAAACATACTTAAAAGTGGCTATCCTTTGGACTTGATTGTTTATAAACTTTGTTTTTAGTAATTAACTAATCCTTTCTCCTATTAATTTTATTGCCTTTTTGAAAATATATATATACTTATTTACAAACAGTGGACGCTGTTGTGAAAAATTAAAAACTCAAATTCACTTTAGTGACCTGAACACACTTCAAAATGTCTTTTGACTTAGTTATTTCAACTACAAGTTTCAGAAAGGCGCATAGTTTTTGTTATCAAGTGTTACAACATCCGAAGTATGAATCTCACAGCGGATTCAGTATGCGAGGTTTGGAGTGAGTTTTACAGAATATCCCTACAGATCTGAATTGTTGTTAACGCTAATACATAGCAATTATAGTACTTACAAAATATGAATTTTATGTCGTTTACTTGATTTAAAATTTTCTTTTCACAAGTAAATTAACGAGAAATGAACAAAGTTGTAAGGACTTCTAGTTTTGACTCTTATTAAGGATTAAGGTAGCTAGTAACTTTTAATTTTCATCAAACAAAGCTAATTCAAACTCAAAATTATATCACAAAAACAATAAATTGGGTAATCATTACATTTTTTGTATATAGAGAAAATACTGTTTTGTAGCGATAGGATGCCCAAGGTGCTTGATAATTTAATACTTTATAAGTATTATAATGTTTCTATTCTATAAATTATACTTTGGACGTGTTATTACAAAAAAAATATATTAAAACAAAAAAACTTCAAAAAAAACTATTACAAAACAAAGCACTAAAAAGTAAAGAAATAATTGTTAAATAAAAAGTTTGACGACCGACTTAGTGTAATGGTTAAGAAGTTGGCTACTACACCAGAGGTCGCGGGTTCGATCCCCGCACAGTACAAACATTTGTGTGCATGAACATATCTGTTTGTACTGGTCTGGGTGTCTCCTATGTATAATAAGTATGTATTTACAAAAAAAAAATGTATTTAAGTATGTTTATCCGTTGTCTAGTATCCCATAACACAAGCTTTAATTAGCTTACTTTGGGGCTAGATGGCGCTGTGTGGAATAATGTCCAGGGATATTTATTTATTATTTATTTATTTAAATTGCGTATTCTTCTAAAACTTATACGATAATATAATGTAGGTACAATTATTGTTATTTTTGGAGTCGGTGTCAGCCAAGGAAACACTAAAATATACCTAGCAATATGTAGGTACTTACAAACCTACATTGGCACCTACACCGACTCCAACAATAACAATAATTGTACCTACATTATACTATCGTATAAGTTTTAGAAGAATACGCAATTATTTTTACTTTTTAGTGCTTCGTTTTGGAATAGCTTTTTTGAAGTTGGTTTTTTTTTTGTTAGAATTTTTGTTTATTTCTTGTTTTTCAGTGAATAGTTCTTTTTTATTTTATGCATCGAAAAAGTATCGTCCAATAGCTCCTAAGAATTGAAGAGTTCTGTTACTTTGTCATGGATCTCATAATCAGAACCTACCCAAACTCTCATCAAACTACCCTTGAAGTATATCCTTTCCAATAAAAGAAGAAGCATCGAAATCGGTTGGCGTGATATTGAGTTATTCGTCCATTTGTCGCGCATATGGTTTATCTAGATTTAAGACTTATATGAATTTCCAATAGATGCCACTGCCAGAACTGGACCAAATTAAAATGGGACCACACATGCAGCATCAGCTATCAAATAATAACAGAGTTATCAAAATCGGTTAGCGTAATATTGAGTTATTCGTCCATTTATCGGGCATTTTGTCTGTCTAGATTTATGACTTAATGGTTTTCTCATAGATGCCACTGTCAGAACTAGACCAAATTGAAATGGGACCATTCGAACAGCACTAGCTGAAAGAATGATCAAAATCGGTTGATTTTGATATTTCTTTTTTTATTTGAAAGCTACCTAGCACCCAGTCGAAAATTATGAGGTAACAAACAAAAAAACATACATTCGAATTGAGAACCTCATCCTTTTTTTAAAGTCGGTTGAAAAAAGACTTTCTGTTCTGTTTATCAGGGATAATGTAGGGTTTTAATGGTGAAAGACTTCAAATCGGTCCAGTGGTATCTGAGCCTATGCAATGCAAACGATCGAATCATTCCTCTTCATGAAATTAACTAACTATACTATTTTCACTGTAAGATGATATGCCTGACAGCTCTTATTGTTCCGTGTCACGTCACGCATACTACTTACTATCAAACTAAATAAAAAGAAACTGGCAAAAGAAAATGTTATAAACTATTAAAAAACTATTGTTCTTTCGAATCTTATCAAGTAAATTATTGTAATTCTTACTAACCGTAAATAAATAAAGTATTTGAAATTAAATTAATATATCTTTACAACGCCTGATGCGTGAAAAGGAACGCCATTTAATAGTGTATTGACACTATTGAATCGACAAAAAATCGATGAATAGGAGCGACCATTTTGTTATTTGTAATCACGTCATTCGCATCAGTAGAGTATCAGTGCGCCTTGTGTGCTATTTTTTAACTAAAGGGTCTTTCAAATAGGACAGGTCGATATTGACAGTTTGTGGCGGCCATGTTGTTTGGAGGGCATCTATGAAATGCGTTGTTATTTCTTCAGTTACTGATGCCAAATCATCATGGCAAGTTACACGATTGAGCAGCACGTCCAAATGATAAAACTTTATTATCAAAATGAGTGTTCGTTAGTGCAAACGTTGCGCGCATCACGTCCATTTTACGGCAGACGCGGTGGCCCTTCAAAGTCGACTCTCCAACGTTTGGTGACCAAATTCCAGACGACTGGTTCGGCAAACAACCAACCAACACCCTTACGTCAAAGGAACGCCAGATCAGCCGAAAACATCGCTGCTGTTCGTGAGAGTGTGCAGGAGACTCCGAGGTTGTCGATTTCTCGCCGTGCACAAGAACTCGGCCTTTCGCAGACTTCAACTTGGCGAATTTTGCGTCGGGACTTGGCCTACACTCGTACAAGATCCAACTGACCCAGGAGCTCAAAGTGAATGACCATAGACAACGCCGTTTGTTCGCTGACTGGGCTACAGACCGATCCCGATTTTAGCCGAAAAGTCATCTTTAGCGACGAGGCGCATTTTTGGATGATTGAATGGTTTTGTTAATAAGCAAAATTGCAAATGAGGTTCACCAAGTGGTAATGCATCCACAAAAAGTTACTGTTTGGTGCAGATTTTGGTCCGGCGGCGTCATTGGTCCGTACTTCTTTAAAAACGATGATGGCGAGGCCATTACTGTCAACGGCGAGCTCTACAGATCAATGATTAACAATTTATTTTGGTCTGAATTGAACGATATGGACGTGGACAGCATGTGGTTCCAACAAGACGGCGCTACGTGCCACACAGCAAACGACACAATGAACATTCTGCATGAACGGTTCGAGGGTAGGGTTATCTCTCGCAGAGGTGACGTGAATTGGCCAAGAAGATCGTGCGATTTGACCCCGCTAGACTTTTTCTTGTGGGGTTTTCTCAAGTCGCAGGTCTATTCCAATAAGCCGCAATCAACCGATGCCCTGAAAGTCAACATAACGCAGGCCTTCGCTCAGATTCAGCCGGATCTATGCAGTAGAGTAATTGAAAATTGGACCTCACGGATCCGTGCCACCGTTCGAAGCCGCGGTGGACATTTAAACGATGTCATATTTCATAAATAATGGCATAAATGGGCCTTTCAAATAAAACAATAATCTCTTTAATATCTCACATACAGCATCTTTTATTTAATTTCAACATCGACCCGTCCTTGTTGAAAGACCCTTTATTATTTTCGAGATATCGCGTTTTATTTTTAACTTTTAACCAAAACCCGTTTATTAAAAATTTATTCAAAAATTAAAAATCCGATTCCATTTCCTTTGGCAAAGGAAATGGAATCGGATTTCCTTTTACATTTGTTACAGCACTATAATTGACAATTATGAACTGTCAGGGATATCATCATACGGCAAAAGTAGTATAGTATAGATAATACAAATAGTAGTTGGTTGTTGTTGCTGTAAAAAAAAATCTAACGAACACAAACTTACTTTAGCAAATCTTTTGGGTGGTTTTGTTTGTTTTGCAAAAGCTTTTTGATTACAGTTTCAATTTCGAAAAACACCAACATGATCTTCGTTGCCTGCGACTTGGCTGACCACACCAGTGCACACTCCACTTGTGTGTGCAGCTCTGCTATACGATTGTAAAAAACAATAACAAAACAGGGCTAATAAGATGTGTCTGGCCCTAGTTTCAAAACAATATACTTACATAGTTAAGATAGGTATTATTAATTATAAGGTAAATAATGATGTTCCTCAGTTTACATTTTACACATGACGGTGCGTCTTTGTTCCAGATTTGAAAAATATATGTAAAGTAATGTATCAATGTGATATTTGAGTAACTGAAATATCACGGCAAATTGACGTTATTCCCCAATATCACTCTTAAGCTTTACAATTAGTCATATAATAATATTTATGTATTTATACTCATCTTGAGGACGAAGCGCGAGTAAAATTATGATAGAACTTCACTTATGGTAAGTTCGTTTAATCATTAATCACAAATGGAGGAGTTATTTTTACAATTACAAAACTTCTAACTATACGTTTTTTACAGTAGCTATGTAAATGATGTAATATTATTTGACTGGCCTGTTATTGCAATGGCAGCGACCCTGCCATTAGCATTCGATCCCCTCCCATGACAAAAGCACAAGTAGTGCTTAGTTTGGGGTCAGATGATCTGGATATTTATTTATTATTTATTTAATCAAACAATAATTTGATGGTAATAAAAGCCGTTGACTAATTAATAACTGCATCTTATGGGTCATCCTCTACATTCATATACATTTACAATAATAAAATGGTATACTTTCTTATTTCGTAGACCTAACTTAAACTGTAGACAATCCACTTAGATAGACACGTCATGATCCGTAAAATTACCTTCAATACTTTGAAAGCACAGTTTTGTTTGACTTTCCTAAAAAAACATGAATTTACTGGAAGATGTCAAATCAGTACTATGAAATAGCTTACCCTTCAAACACTTTTTTGTAATGTGCTGTTGCAGTTTATCGTCACTTTTGAACACTAAATTGCAATTTTTACATTGCAGAGGTGGGCTTCCGTGATCACTTTCATCCTTCACGCCATCTGTAATTAAAGAGTACAGAAAAAATGTACAGGTACTATGAGTCTTCAGTAGTGGGATCAGGTAAAGTTACCAAGTTCTGTTGCAGGCTCTCAAGACTTCCGCTTAAATATGGTCTTAGTGCTAGCGATACGCTAAATTAACCTGCAAATAGTGTTAGTTTTGATCTTTAGGCCATACGAACCAATTTGACCCATAGCACAGAAAAAAAAAGGGAAGGAGTTATGGCATCATCTTATTTTTGTATGGGAAAAAATTGCCCTGAAACCTACCGTGTGTGGGGTAATTATTGAAAGGGCTCACTGAGCCAATTCTAAAATATATCACATCGACATTGTCGACTCTACCGTCGGATAAGCACTTGAGCAGCTAAGCTATACCATTGTCGGTGTAACTTCGATCAGCTGTAAAGCCACGAAAACCACGCGCGAAAATAGTAGCACAGTTAAAGTTGGATTTAAAAAAAAAAAATAGTGACAAGCAGTTCACCCAGTTCAGACTGTCCGTCTTTGGCGAAACCCGAGTTCAAAGTGAAGACGGGCAAAGTTACTAAATTGAACACAATCATTTCATTAACTCACATTCTACATGCTGATACATGACAATAGTCACTGTAGGTATCTAAGTTTTAATAATAATGTTATTTATTCATGTATATGTACTGAAACTCACACTAAATTAAAAAACAGTGTGACCTGTTCGTAGTGTCTCAACTCTCAAACTTAAAGCCTGTACCTAACCGTGGAGAAATCCATCGACAAAAAACATAATTATTCTTTAAATTTATTTAATTACTTGTAATTTTGGGATTATAAGTTCTAGAGCTATAATTACTATTTATCTTTATATTTACGACATGGCTTACTCAGTAAGTGGTGTAGTAATTCATGATCATCATCCGTGCGGTCTATCCCGGTTGTGAACCCACACTGGTGTGTGGGGTCCCAGGGTCCGCCTTCACGCAGTCTTGTGCATCCTCAGTGGTGAGTCTGTTGGCACGCATGTCACCCTTAACGACGTCGAGCCACCGCTTCTTGGGTCGACCTCTTCTACCGGTACCTGGCGGGGGCGGCATGGCCAAACATTTGTTGCCCACGTAGTTTGCCGATCTCTGTGAGACATGACCATACCAACGAAGTCGGCACTCCTGCAGCTTGTCTGCGATGCCACGAACACGAAGGCTGCCGCGGATGTGGGTGTTCCGCACGCGATCTTTGCGTGAGACTCCACACATCCACCGCAGCATGTTCATTTCCGTGACGCGCAGCTCCTGCTTGTGTCGCTCTAGTAACGGCCATGTTTCACTGCCATATAAAAGGACAGGCCTAATGATGGTTTTATAGACCTGCTCCTTCAGCTTGATCGGCATATTGTGGTCACAAATGACACCAGTCACCTCACGCCATTTGGCCAAAGTCGCGGATATTCGGGCTCTGACGTCGCGGTCGATGTCCCCGGACGCGCTTAACACAGATCCTAGGTAATTGACACAGTCCTTGCGCTCGACCACGTCGGAGGATTTGTGGTGTTGCAGGCCATGTACTCCGTCTTCGCCACATTAAGTTTCAGACCGCCGTTTTCAAGCGAATTTTTCCACTTATTCACCCGTTGTACCAGCCGTCTCCTGTCCGAGTCTGCTAGCGCAATATCATCAGCATACATGAGCAACCAGGGTGGTTGCTCGTGGTGGTCTCGGATGCTGTTAGACAGCACGTCTAATATTACGCTAAACAGAAACGGGCTGAGCACGGAGCCTTGGTATACTCCAACGGTGATAGTGAAGGGAAGCGTGTCACCAACCGCAGTCCTAACTATGGAACTGGAATCGTGGTACATGTCCCATGACCCCATGTTTTGATCCAGGGGTATTCCAGATCTTGGAATATACGGGTACGCGACCCCGGAGCGCCCGAGCCACCAAGGCAGTATCCCCCTTCCTAATCCACTGCCGAGGTATCCTATAATCCCACTTCCTTTCAAAAATCCTATTCACGTCCTATTCCAAATCATACGGTTTAGTCCGCCGTTTCATCAAACAAAGCCCTATCCATTGTAGAAAGCGAGCAACGTCGATAGACAACCGCATTCGGTTACTGCAGCAGTTAGGCAAGGCACTTGGAGATATGCCTCAAAGGGCGCACGTGAGGGCTCTTATAGTGGCGTGCGGTCAATCTCCTGCAACCTCAGTCTCTTGCCAGTCGTACCGGCCATCCGGTCCATTGGCGTCAGGATACTGAGGATGAGAGAGTGGACTTACACCTACGCAACTGTTCGTCCACTTAAAATATACTCCCGCGTAAATGACTTCAGCATGTTATTTGGACTACGAGGCTAAGTCCTGCGGCGATGGAGAGCTGGCGGTGGGGGGAGGATAAGGTGTATCCAAACCTTAGTTGGCATCTGCACGTAGGCGGTCTTCTGGTGATGGTCGCTCTGTATTCCGATGAGGCAGGGAACCAGTTCGGCAGCTCAGTTGACGACAAAGCAGCCCTATTTAGGGATCGCTCTGCTTTCCCCAATCCGGGGAGGGGCCTAGAAAAGGTGGCCTAAAAATAGTCTGTCTCACTATTCAAGCAGATGGCTAGCCGCGGTCATCTGTTTACCACCTTATGCGGTCGAAAAAGGAATCAGTATGCATCGACGAAAAACCTTATGATTGCAACATGGAATGTCCGAACTCTTTTAGACAGCGATCGGAATTTGTGTCCGGAGAGAAAAACTGCTTTGATTGCGAGAGAACTGGCCAGATACAGCATTGATATTGCAGCTATTAGTGAGACGCATCTCAGTGACACCGGAGTTTTGTGTGAACGCCTTGGAGGTTATACCTACTACTGGAGCGGGAAGCCCAGCTCTGAAAGAGCAGCTAGTGGAGTGGGTTTCGCTGTAAGCAATGAAATTGCACATAAACTACATGAGCTACCGAAAGGCATTAACGATAGAATAATTACACTAAGACTTCAACTATCATCAAAGAAGTACATCCATCTGATTAGTGTATATGCCCCCACTCTACCGTCCCCTGAAGATGAAAAATTAAAATTTTATTCAGATCTTGGTCAGGTCTTGAGTAAGATACCTTCTGCTGACAGGGTTCTTCTTTTGGGCGATTTTAACGCACGCGTCGGCAATGACTGTGAGGCTTGGAACGGAGTTCTTGGGCGACATGGGGTTGGAAAATGCAACGGAAATGGCCTTGAACTTCTTACTCTTTGCGCCGAATTTGGCTTGTCAATTTCAAACACCTTCTTCCGATTGCCTGAAAAATATAAGACCACGTGGATGCATCCAAGATCCAGGCACTGGCACCTTTTGGATTATGTGATAGTACGCAGGAGGGACCTAGGTGAAGTACTGATCACTCGTGTGATGAGAGGTGCTCAGGGCTGGACCGACCATCGACTTGTGCGGTCTAAGTTTAGGTTACATATAAAAGTACCACGTCGAAACTCCCACAAGATCCCACCAAGGTTAGATCAGGCAAAACTTATTGGCAACAGAGGGCTCAGATTTGAGCTAGACAATGCTTTCCGTGACTCTATTCCAGAGATGGAGGATACTGCGTCTGTCGATGAGAAGTGGCGCTTATATGCCGAAACTCTCCACAAATGTGCTTCTCGGGTTGTAGGGAAACCTGTGCGGAAAAACCAAGACTGGTTTGACGACTCCGAGGGTCTCATTACTAAACTCTTAGAGGACCGCAGACGTAGTCTTCTATCAAACAACGTATGCAAAAGAAGGAAAGCTATTTATGACCTAAAGCGGAGGGTGCGGGCTTTAAAGGATAAGTGGTGGGCGGACAAGGCGAAAGAGGTTCAGCTATACGCTGATAAGAACCACTCAGGAAGGTTCTTCGAATGCTTACGTACCATCTTTGGGCCTTCAACTAAAAAGATTGCCCCGATGTACAACAAGGATAGGACCCAACGATTATCAGAGCAGAGCGATCTGTTGGCTCGGTGGGCGGAACATTTCCATGATGTTTTGAATCCCGTTACTCAATCCACTGACTTGTTGTACGTCAACTCTTTGGAAAACCTTCCTGCCGCTAATGATCTAGCGGACCCCCCCACCTTCGATGATTTTGTTGCCGCACTTCAGAGAATGAGGAACGCCAAGGCACCTGGGACAGATGGTCTGCCGTCTGAAATATATAAATATAGCGGCCCGCATATCAAAAACAAGTTATATCAACTTATTCTGGAGATATGGGAGTGCGAAATCATCCCGCAGGATTGGAGAGATGCATCTATATGTAAGCTGTATAAAGGTAAAGGTGATGTTGCGGACTGCAGCTCATACAGAGGCATCTCTCTTCTCTCAGCAGCTGGAAAGATTCTAGCTCATATAATCAACACCCGACTGTCCCAACATGCCGAAACCATGCTCCCAGAAACCCAATGCGGCTTTCGCCCTGGTAGAGGAACGATAGATGCCATCTTTGTCGTAAGGCAAATTCAAGAAAAAAGTCTGGAACAATATCGTCCTCTCTACATGTGTTTTGTCGATCTGGAAAAAGCTTTCGACAGAGTACCGCGTGAAGCCCTTTGGATTGTGCTTAGAAAAGCTGGGTGTCCAGAGAAGCTTTTAAACTTGATACGCCAGTTCCATGATAATATGATGGCAAGAGTTCAGCATGACAATGACTTCTCGGACAAATTTCAAGTATCTTGTGGTGTAAAGCAAGGATGTGTTTTGGCTCCTACGTTGTTCTCTATATACTTTGCTGCAGTGATGAGAGATGCATTAAAATCATGTAACAACGTTATCCAACTAAATTCTCGTACAGACAAGAGTGTTTTTGATATCTCCCGTTTTAGAGTCAAGCGCCTCATTTCCAAGGTTCCAGTTTCAGACATCTTGTATGCCGATGATGTTTGTCTTATGGCCGACTCTGCCGAGTCTCTTCAGGACTATTTGGACTCGTTACAGGCTTCATGTCAAAGGTTTGGCCTGGTTATAAGCACCAGTAAGACTCAAGTCTTAAAACAGCCCCCCCGAGGTTGCCGTAGCGATGCTTCTATAGTCACTCTGCACAACACCGCGTTAGATGAAGTCCCACACTTTAAGTATTTGGGCAGTCGAATCAGTTGCGACAACACGTTAGCGTCTGAAATACCATCCCGTATAGCGTGCGCCGCAGCTGCCTTTGGCAAGCTGAAGTTGCGGGTTTGGAACTCCCACGACCTAAAACTGCAAACCAAGGTTCTAGTGTATAAGGCAATAGTTTTGCCAACCTTGCTGTACGCTGCAGAAACATGGTGCTGCTATAAAGCAGATATCAAAAAGTTAGATACATTCCACCTTAAGTGTCTTAGGTCAATTCTGGGCATTAAATGGCAAGACCGTGTTCCAAACACCGAAGTCTTACGGCGATCCGGTTTATTTGGGATAGAGGCGCTTATAATGAAGCACCAGCTGAGATGGAGCGGTCACATCTTGCGCATGGACGACAACAGATTGCCCAAAGCAGTCTTTTATTCCGAACTTGCCCACGGTAAGCGGAGGCGTGGTGGGCAATACTTGCGCTACAAAGATGTGCTCAAGCGTAACCTCATAGCTTGCAATGTACCAGCTGAACGTTGGGAGGAGCGAGCGCATCTGAGACCGGAATGGCGACATACTGTTCACAAAAACGTGAATGAGTATGAACTGCAGCGGCTAGAAAACCTTGACGCCAAGCGCCAAGTACGGAAGACTCGACCGAAGCCCTCCTACACGTACACAGTCAACAATGCTGGCCAGCTCTACTGTGTGCCCTGCCGGCGTATTTTTAAAACAAAGTTCGGCTTTGCAAGCCACATACGAGCCTACCATAGCACCAGTCAAATGTAACTGAGAAGCATGTTTCGAAGTCGCCGTCACCGAATACGGTGCGGAATGAATGATGATGGACATGTCCCGGATAATGTCAATAAAGACCTCGGGAACGGCCCTGAACCGCAGCTCCCAGCCGATCATCTCACGAGTGAAGGCCTTCTGCATGTCTAAGAAAAGGAGAAGCAGAGGTGTATTCTTCAGTCTGTATCCCTTCATGAGCGTTCTCAAGGGAAATACGGGGTGCATGGTATCGCAACCCGGTCGAAACCCATACTGACACTCCGAGATTGTACACTCCTGTCGAATCCGAGAGTCTACAATGCGCTCGAGGAGCTTCATGGTGTGGGACATCACCTTTATGCCGCGATAATTGCTGCACTCCTGCACCGAGCCCTTGCCCTTGAAGACCGGCGTGATAATGCTCAGTCTCCATTGGTCAGATATCTTCCCGGTGGGGAGAATGCGGTTGAAAAGGTGGGTAAGTATGCCCACACCACGAGAGCCCATCGATTTCCACGCTTCGATAGGGACTCCATCGGGTCCGACAGCTTTCCGGTTCTTCATGCGGTGAAGAGCGAACTGGACTTCATCAGGCGTTACCGGGGGCACTATTCCCTGATTTGAAGGGGGGGTGGCTGCACCTCTTTGTGCTGCTTGTTAAGCAGCTCGTGGAAATAAAAGCGCCATGGTGTAGTAATTATGAAAGTGAAAAATTGTTTCTTTTTTAACTGACTTTTGTTTTAAGGTTACCATACAAAATCAGTTGAACATTCAGTATTTTCGGTATTAAAACCTAAAAATTAAAGTCAAATTGAGAAAATCATTTTTATATGTATGAGTATGCCATTTCGTTTTTGTATGTCTTTTGATAATCACGCAGTATTTTTGAATAAAAATAGGGCATAACACGAATGAGGCATCATACTAATAAGGCTGTTCCTGAATGAGCTATTATGCGAACAGGTCCTATAAAGAATAAGTCATTCCGAGACCTGTTCTCGGAATGACTTATTCTTGATAGGATCTGTTCGTAAGCCAAGTTTATCTACTACGCCATATTTTAAAAACCACACTATCATTGCTACAATCATTAAAACATTACAAACTTATAGCCTTTTTTTGATTTTTTTCAAAAGTGTCTGGGTGTTATCATCTCATTATTTATAAAATTTGCAGTTTGATTATCAGTCTTTGACACCCTCGATACAATCTCTGCTTAGCAAAGAGTAGGATCACCTTGGCGTATGTTGTCTCTGATTTTCATGGCATGGAAATAAGAAGAAAGATAATTTTTATACTATCAGGAATGTTTATGATCGACCACTTTTCGTCCTTTTTAAATTTTATACATACAATCTTTTTTCACAAGGTCTGCTTGAAAATTTAGAAATTTTTCACTAAGATTTTAGGTTACGATATTTTATTTCTTTTATTTGAGCCATGCTTTCTAGCTCTATGAAATAACTAGTCAAAGTAGGACTAATCATCCACCAACCTTTGGGCAAAAAAATTAAGTTGGTACTTATGATTGATATTTTTTTTGAAAAAAGTATTTATGTTTGAGCTTAAGCGATTTTATGAATAAAAACTAAAATTGATCATACTTTTCAACAGTTAGAAATCGGACTATTGATGAGGCTAAAAGGTTAATAAATGACCCCAGCTATGCGCAATGTTGATTTGATCCTTACTTCCAGGAACACCTTATATTGATTTCTGGTGCTGACGGTGCTGTACAACTTTGGTAACCTGTATTTTCAAGTCAGAGTTTTATTTGTAATGGTGTAAACTATTGATTTTCCAAAGGTTTAACGAAGGCCACCATTTTAAAAAAAATACACTACATGGTAGACTGGAAATGAGACAAGTGCCAAACCCCTTATAAAATGTGAAACAAAACATTATATTAAAATAGGGATCCTCATCATTATAATAAAAACTACTGAATTATTATTAAAGACATACATACCAATACTATTGAAATCATCTAGTCCAATCCAGTCTACATAATCACTGTCATCCGTAGGAAGATTCTCAGTTTTAATGCTGGCACGAGCAGGTGGCTTAAAAAGGTAATTTACAAAATAATATCATTATATGATAAATAACAAAAATAATATTAATTGCACAAACAAATACAAAGGGTTATACAGTAAGTAGACATAAAATGTACAATGTATGAAATCATATCGCCACAAAGCAACCACTTCCAGACAACCTTCTGTAGAAAGACTAGTTTAACAGAGAATAGGTAAGAAGTTTACAGAAAAGTTATTACGAACGACCTAAGAACTCAAACTCTTTGGCGTGTCGCCCACTGGTGAGTCGAGGCGACGACGTCGCGGTGGCGGCGGCGCGATGTCGCAGTATGGCCCCGACTTCATCTCGCCCGTGCCGCGACTCTAGTATATCAGAGCTCTACCATTCATTTCTAGGTGTGCCCTCACACTAGCGTTCTCTGAGCGTCGGGGCCCACACGGCGCTGACGCGACGCCGAACGCAACGCTCGCGCAGCAGCTCGGATCAACTAAGGCGCTTGGTGCTTGACGAACGCTGAAAGTCGAGATTGCACTGCGCAGAGTTTTTTTGTCAACAGCACATGATTTTAGATATTAAGTTCAAAAAGTACGTAAAATGGTAAAATTATACATTCACACATAGGAGGCTAAAAAGGTTCGTGAAATGTGTAAAATGTAGGCTCACGACAACGCTAGGCAATTGCGTGGTTCATTCACTGTACAGTTGACAAAAAAATTATGCAAGCGTCTCACGCCGCGCCGCTGCGTCAGCGTCGCGTTGGCGCCGACGCTCAAAGAACGCTAGTGTGGGGGCTAACTAAAGACAACCTAGTTGCGACGGCCACGCCTCGACTTGGACTCGACAGTTGATCGAGTGAGCGACGGGCCTAAGTACTCACCTGACACGTTGTGCTGTCTTGTAGAGCCAATTCAATTTCGTCTTTTTTGTAAACATTTTGGAGAGTGGTGTTTGCAAGTTGTGATTGCTTTCTGAACTCGTAGGCCTTGCTGGCTTTTTCTTTACACATGTGACACACAGTTGATGGCAATCCATCACTATGCTCAATCTGTGGAGAAATGATGTAATATAGTATAGAATAGAATAGAATAGAATAGAAATAAATTTATTTGACATACACACAGGAAACAATTAAAATAAAATCACAAGAGTTGTCAAGTATGCATTCAGCCCATAAGGATTCATTGATTCCTTAAGCAACTAACATAAAAAACAGTGAGACAAAAATGCAATCTCTTGTGGTGCCTTATACAGGGTGTCCCTGGAAGTAAGGATCAAATCGAAATAGCGCATAGCTGTGGTCGTTTCTGACCTTTTTAACCCTATCAACATTGGTCCGATTACTAACCGTTAAAAGTTATGATCAATTTTAGTTATATAGTTATCGACTATATCCATAAAAAAAATATTATTCAGAAAAATGTATCAAAGGTAATATGTCTTACTTTGATTTGTTATTTTATTGAGCTAGAATCCCCATGACAATTATTTAAAAGATAAAGTGAGTAACAACAGACCACTAATATCCCTATTGGATGAAATAACCAAGGGTGAATACGACATAAAAATCCTTCGCAACGATCAACTTCGTGTCCAACCAAAAACCACACTCATGTATTCCTTAATAGTGAAAAGTTTACAGCAAAGAGATACAGAATTTCATCATTTGTTTAGATTTGTATCTAAACAAGAAAGGAGTTTTAAGGTTGTTCTTAAAAACATCGACCCTCTACAGACCCCGAGGCCATCAAAAAAGAACTCGATGAACTCGGACATGTAGTCACCAACATATGAAACGTGAAGCAAATAACTACTAAGAAACCACTGCCAATATTCTTTGTGGAAATTGCGCCGGGAGCCAGAAACAAGCAAATTTACTCCATCAAAACGATTCAACATTGCAGGATAATTTTTGAACCACCAAGACCAAAACGTGAAATTCCTCAGTGTGCAAACTACCAACAATATGGCCACTCGAGGAGATACTGCCATAGAAGGCCAAAATGTATCAGATGTGCTGGTGACCACTTATCGTCAAACTGTGAACGCAAGGAAAGATCTGACTCAGTCAAGTGTGCACTCTGCGATGGTAACCACCCGGCGAATTACAGAGGCTGTTCTGTGTACAAGGAACTTCAGAAAGCCAATTATCCTCCTCTTCGCCAGAAAACTCGAAACAAAATTATTCCTCCAGCTTCGATCAACAAGGACTTCCCTAAAAACTACTAACGAACCTAAGCAACCGAAAATCCGATCTTATAAAGAAACTTTACTCTCAAATCGTCAAAACAAAGACCAAACAAGCGAACCTAATGATCAAGTAAATATTAACAGTCACCAAATTTTAAAAATCTTAGCCCAACTTACTCAGCAAATAGCATCAATGAACACTTTGCTAACTCAACGCACGTCAAAACTGCAAAATTCATTTTTTTGAATTTAGCCATATGGAATGCCAATAGTCTGCCTCAACATATTGTGGAGCTGAAAATAGTTTTGAAAACTAATGACATTGACATCATTATGATAGCAGAAACACATTTCACCAAAAAAACCCATTTATCATACCAAGGTATAAATTGTACCACACAGATCACCCTGATGGCACAGCGCATGGAGGATCGGCTATTCTAAATAGGGAGCATTTAACATCATGCATCCACGCCATGTAGCCTCTGTTGAATTTGATAGGGTTTTGAAAATTCAAAAACGTATCCGTGCCATTAATAAGGCCTGGTTCTTAGATAGCCGCCGACCACTTTTTAAAAAATGTAATGTTCTCCCACTCCCATGTATGTACATTAGAGATGTGTGTCTTTACAAAATTCCACCCAGAATATTTTCTGAAACGTAGTGATATTATCAAACGACAGAAAAGAGATAAATTTATCAACATGTTATACCAACCTGCGTGTCACAAATACATATACACGGTGTCGGGTTTCATGTGGTTCAAACGAAAACCATCGATAGAGGGGTAAAGGGGCTACTCTAAGGACCCCCATGTATGTTCCGCGAAAATTTATAGTTTTCGAGAAAACAGCATTTTTTTAAATTTTTTCTTAGTACCCAAAATGAAGCATTTTTTTGATGATTTCTCCTAAAGTATTATTACTAGAACCTTGATTTTTTTGTGAATGTGAACAATTAATAATTAATTAATTGTTCACATTCACAAAAAAAGCTAATATTTTCTGCAAAAAAAAATAAACAGTGAACTTTTTTTATTTGGATGATTTTTTACTTCTTTTTTTAGGGTGGTGTAACTCCAAAAAAGCACATAACATAAAACTTCAGGACCCATTTCAATAACTTGCCTACTATGTGGACCCACTACTTGTAAAATTTCAATCAGCTACGGCAAGAGCTACATGTCAAAAAAAAAAATTCTGAAATGGGAGGATTTTAATATTAAATAAAAATTTCGTCAGTCATGAACTCAATGGATTTCCAATGGCATTAAAAAAGTTTACTTTGAGATAATCTGTCTTAAGACATCACTACATCAGACGTCATTACAGATACCAGTTTTGATCCCTTTGTTCAAGTTTACAAACTGTTTTGTTAGTCTTCCCTTGGCTGCTCTCGCGTCCGTACATTGTTCATACTATCCCTTTTTAACTACTGGCGTGTTAACGGACTTTTCGATTGCTAATTTACTTTTATTTTGACGACTCTGGAACGAAGACTTGGCACGATTACTGGACTAGATTTTGCCCTTAATACGTACTGTGTGTTTGTGGGTTCGTCAAAGCATAATGCCTTACACGGCACGAGAATATGCAGAAATGCATTATTATTATGGATATGCCAGAGGAAACGCTCGACTTGCGGCACGTCTGTATCAACAGCGGCTGTTACGAGGTGGACCACAACCTGAAACATAATATCCAGATCATCGTGTTTTCATCTGTGTGCATAATGCATTCATTGGAGGCCGCCGTCCAGGAGCACCGTATAATGAAGGTGTTTTAAGAGAAGATCCCTATTTGGTGGAAAACGTTTTGGAAGAAATTGCTAGGGAACCTGCAGCTAGTACGCGGTCAACCGTCGTCTGGTAGTGTGCTTGTTGGAACCTTTACTGACGATACAGCTGTGCTGGCAGTCAACCAAGATGCCCAGTTGGCATCAGCAACTTTACAAAAAAGCCTCAATAACATAGCGAATTGGTTGAGGGATTGGCGTATTAGGCAAATGAAACCAAATCTGTTCATGTAACATTTGCTCTGAGACACAATACCTGTCCACCGGTATATCTGAACGAGGTTGAGATTCCCCAAGAAGACCACGTACGCTGCCTGGGAATATATATCTGGACCGCCGTTTAGTATGGCAAAAACATATTTTCACCAAACGCAAGGCTATAAGCCAACAGCTTAGGCAAATGTACTGGCTAATGAACAAAAAATCCAGCCTATCCTTAGAAAACAAACTGCGAGTCTACAAATGTATAATTAAACCAATCTGGACGTATGGCATTCAACTGTGGGGTGCAGCATCCAACTCAAACCTCGAAATTATTCAGCACTTTCAATCTAAAATCCTGCGCATGATTGTCGACGCACCGTGGTACATAACAAACGAGCACTTGCACCGTGACTTAACATTCCAACAATAAAGCAGGAAATTTCTAGAACTGCAATAAGATATGCAGACATTGAAAAATCATACAAACCTCCTGGCAGTGGAGTTATTCAAAAGTGTACAAACTTTTGACAGACTGAAGAGAAGGAGCCCACGGGACCTTCTTATTTAACTTAGATGGATAAGTTACTGGATTTGTGCCATGCAAGCCTTAGCACCACCCTCACAACCCATCGCTCAATATTATGGGATAGATCACGTTGTAAAATTGCTTGTCAACCTCATCTCTGGACCTCACGACCGCTTTCCATCAGGTGGAGTGAGGTCATCTTGACGGGCAATATTTAAAAAAAAAGTTCTCGACTCATCATTAGAGTGGAGAAATTGCTCTGCTTGTGCAAGTCTGACACGTCTACAAAGTGATCCTTGAACTTTAAAAATCTTTTTGTTCATCGTAACAAACTTAAAAACTTGCTGCTGTTTATAATTTGAAACAAACGAACATGCTATAACTATACTAATAAGGTAGTCTGCTGTCACTTTATCTCATAATAGGAAATTATTTTTTAAAAAGGTTGGCTCACATGTATTATTCGTTATTCGTTTAGCATTAGAATGTCGGCAAAGCGATTGACCACTGCGACCAGGATTGATCTATTGTGGTCATCATTCCCTCAAAGATCACTCTCCAGGCCTACAGCCATCATGAACTGAATTATTTTCCTGGGAGTGATGTCAATGACGTCCGAAGGGGCAAACTTGTGGCCACCGAGAACGCGGCATCTGCTGTGTATTAAAGCATCACAGTCGCATAGGACATGGACCGGGGTCTCTTCCTCTTCACGACAGAATCTACAGGTTGGTGACTCAGCGATACCAATCCTGTGTCAGTGTTTGTTCAGCCTACAGTGCCCCGTAAGGGTTCTGGTAAGGATTCTTATCTGTCCCCTTCTTAATCCAAGGGCCTTTGTGGTGAACTTGTGTGAGAAGCCTTCGATAAATGCCTTAGCATGTACCATACCATTGCTGCTGGTCCAGTGTTTCCTGCTAAGGTATTCCATTCGGGCTAATAGCAGCTGCCTCAGGGCGCATTTGGGTATACCCACCACAGGCTCAGGGGCATGTGTGATGGTTGCCGCATCCGACCTGGCCAGTTCGTCTGCTGTTTCGTTAGCTGGGATATCACCGTGTCCCGGTACCCAGCGTATCGTCACCCTAGTGTTGGCACCGAGTTTGTTCAGGGTTTCGGCACAATCAAGGGTGAGTTTTGAGTTGATTTCAACTGCGTCAAGCGCTCTAAGGACTGCCTGACTGTCTGATAGTATATTATATACAGGGTGGCCGGGGAGTTGACGTTCAAGCGTAAAATGTAGATACTTTATGATGAGGAGTATCCAAATCACCCCCATGTATGTTCTACGATTTTGCGTAGTTTTCGAGTTATAATTTTTTTTATGATTTTTTTTCGTAATTTTCACCTAACATCAGTTTTCGATTTTTTTCTAATTCTGTTGGACGTTTCTGGTTCAGTTTTTTTGTGATAACTGACTAACATAGTCTTACCTAGCACCCTAAAACTTATGGTTTATCTAGGCATTGCAGAAATTACGATTTGAGCTCAGTACACACAAATTTTCGAAGTATCAAAAAAAAATGTAAATAGGGGGATTTTGAGTTAAGTGCGCAGTGCAAGATGGCGGTCATCTCGGCCTGAAAGACGGTGGCGTGTAGGCCCAGACTGCTTAGAATCTGCGCTTTTGGTCTCTCGCCATAGACTCCATAGCCAGCCCGCCCATTTATCCTGGAGCCATCAGTATACCACACGATGTCTCCGGTTTGGAAGTTTGCAGGAGTGCCATCCTCTCACTCCTTCCTACCTGGTATTTCAACTGAGTACCATTTTTTAAAAAGATACTGTACCGACATGCTGTCCTTAGGCATGAGCATGACTGGCATTTTGTGCAGCTCAGCTTTCAGGTCATTCATGTTTTTTGACTGGTACCGGCTACTTCCACCGTCTAGTGCCCTCAGCATGGCCGCTCTGGCTTCCATCCCAAGATGCAAGTGGAGCGGGCACAGTGACAGCATGGCTACTAGAGCCACGGTGGGTGTAGAACACATGGCACCAGTTGTAATCAAGCAGGTCAATCTTTGGACACTACTGAGCAAGGTAATGCTCGTTATCTGGGTGGTCTTCTTGGACCATACGACACATGGACCATACGACATATGCATAGGCAATCATGGGTCGCACTATGGCAGTGTATATCCAGAGAGCAGCCTTAGGGCTGAGGCTCCATTTGGTGCTGACCAAACGGCAACATATACCTAAAGCCATTCGCGCCTTTATGGATATGTAGCTGATATGAGAGTTCCAAGTAAGTTTCTGGTAGATGATAACTCCCAGATATTTGACCTCCTTGGAGAACCCTATAGGTTTGCTGAACAAGGTGGGCTTACGAATGCCTTCCAAGTTCCTTTTCCTGGTGAACGGCACCAGTGTGGTTTTGTCTGCGTTGACCGACAGGCCAACTTCCCGGCACCAGTTCTTCACAAGACGCAGAGCACCTTGCATTCGGCTTGAGATGGTGTTCAGGCATTTGCCAACCACCATTATCACCAAGTCGTCCGCATATCCCTGTGTTGTGAAGTGTGCGTTGTTCAGACGGTAAAGAAGTTCATCAACGACAATCGACCACTCCAGGGGAGACAGTACGCCCCCCTGTGGGCAGCCTCTTGTCACTTTGACTTCTACGTGCACATCAAGGACGGACGTTCTTACCGTCCTTGATGTTAGCATGGATTCAATCCACCTTAGGGTGGTTTCGTCCACGCCCTTGTTCCTCATACATTTGATAATGATTTCGGTTGAGGTGTTATCAAATGCACCCTCAACGTCAAGGCAGGCGCAAAGAGCTGTCTCTTTGTCCTCCATAGCCTTTTCCAGTCTGTCCGTTAGTTCCATCAGAACAGACTCAGTGGATTTACCGCAGCGATAGGCGTGTTGACTTCCATGCAGAGGATTTACCTTTAGGTAGCTCTCTCTCTGATGTAAAGGTTTAATACCTTTTCCATCGTCTTCAGAAGGAATGACGTTAGACTGATTGGCCTGTAGGATTTAGGTTGGGACTTGTCCTTGTCGCCAACCTTAGGTATATAGACCACCTTAACCTTGGTCCAATCAGTAGGTAGAAAGCCATGCATAGCTTGCTCTAAATATTTTGAGGATAAATGGTAGAAGGGCCTCGATGCCCTTCTGCATTAGCGCTGGGAAGATACCATCGAGGCCTCCCGATTTGAAGGGCCTGAAGCTGTTGGTGGCCCATTTGACCTGGCTGGGTCTGAAGATTAATGACGCCCTTCTCCAGTCTTCCGGCCTTGGCCTTTAGGAATCCTTGGAGGTGGGTGGTTGCCAGTAATCGGTATGGAGCCCGGGATGTGTACTTGGGTAAGTAGCCCTAGTGTTTCTTCTGCCGAGTTTGTAAACGTCCCATCGGGTTTCCTAAGTAGTCTCAGATGTGACGTAGGTGCCTTAGAAAGCACTTTGTGGATTCTAGCTGCATGTGAGGCGCTATTTATCTCCTCACAGAACTTCCTCCACGATTGTCGTTTTACTCTCCTTAGCTCTCGGTTATATTCCGTGAGAGCCTTAAAGTAATCTTCCCAGTGTTTAGTTCGCTTAGCAATGTTAAATAGCTCGCGAGCCCTGGTTCTAAGCCGATCCAGGTATTTTGCAAGGATGTATACCCTAGCAAATCAAGCTTTAAATGTAGGCATCTATCACTGTCAAAATAAGACCCATTTTGCAATGGCTATGTAATGGGTGACGGTATGTGTTACCAACTTAAGAAAAATATGGCTTGCTGCTCATGGTAACTCATACTTGTTAGCCTTAGATACTTACGAGGAATGGAAAACTCTCGCAAAACACAATGGTAAAGTTATTCACAGCTCTTACTGAAACTCGCACTTAGCACTCTGAAGGTCGTATCTTCTATGTCGCGTCGCTAGGGAAATTACATCAAACTTTGACAGCCTATGGTCAGAAATGACCCAGCTATGCGCTATTTTGATTTGATCCTTACTTCCAGGGACAGCCTGTATAAGCTAGCATGGCATTTATGGGTATTTGATCAGCAAAGTTAATGCTTAACTTTATGTTCATGACATTTAGGACATATAAAACCCATCGCTATAGGCATATTGATATTTTTATTAGTCTTGTTTTATTATCTATGGATTGAGTAAAAAAACAATATAACAATTTGCAATCAGGCGCGGTTACAAATACTCAGTATAGTGCACTAATAAAAAATTTAACCAAATGGAAGTACACAATTTATAATAAATGAATAAATTGCACAAGTTAAAATGCTCATAAATAAGGTAACTTAATAAATGATGGTAGGAGTTTTTGAATGGATGGTGCAAGTTTTGCATATACATTACCACAAGGCAGAACCCTGTGTGTGTTTTGTACCCTTTGTACAAAACACACAATATGATAAAATAGTAATAATAATAATAGTATGTAACATAACCAATTTATAAAAAAAATATGAACAAATATGTTCGCAAATCAAAGCAATTAATTTCTATTTTAAGACGGAATAAACATCAACAGTAAAAAATAAACAGCTATGTACATGAAATCTATACTAATTTTATAAAGAGGATATTTTGTTTGTATTGAATACGCTCCGAAACTACTGAACCGATGTTAAACCTTCTTTCTCCAATATAAAGCTACGATATCAGGGAGTGACATAGGCTATATTTTTTTATTAAAGGATAAATTTTGACGGGAAAGACAGTCTAGGCGGGCCGAAGCCGCTGACGGACAGCTATGTTTGATAATTTAATTGGTAGCTTAGTCTTACAGCACAATGATAAGGCAGAAGTATTTAGGAAGAACGGTCGGTACTAACTTTCGCCACGCTTTGTAAGAATTTCATGTTTTCAACTATAAACTAACCACTAGTAAAATATTTGCACACAAAACAAAAGAAAAAGGATTTGCTTACACTTACCTTTATGCCAGTTATTTCAGCAATTATACAGTCGAGTGTGACTGAACCGATGGAGACATCGAAAACTGAATGCAGTTCAATTTCTTTGGATAAACAAGTTCGGCACACGTCCTCAATTTTAATTTTTGTTACTTGTGCAGAAGTAGAAGAAGCCATTTTATTTCGTTTGTTTTTGTAAATTTGTAAAAAGGGCTGCGCAACATCGAACTGTATTGAATCGATAACTGAATGTCAAAGTCAAACTAAAATCGATAAAACTTATCAGGCCACTGGAATGTCGTCCAAAATAATATTAATCCAGTAAGAATGGGTGATAGACTTGTCACTTTGTTGAGTGGAGTTCCTCCTGGCCTGCATCTCTTCAAACTCTACCATACCAATTCTGGAACAACGTTGAAGAAGACAATTTCATTGGATTATCATTGCTGAAATGTCAAACCAGAAATTCATGAAACTTAATCCATAGACATGGTCCGTATTTTTTGGCTATGTTAATGTAAATACCTATCGAGCGAAATAAGATTCAAGGGTCAGGGGCTAATGCGTGCACAATATCCGTCGGAATACAATGTTGACGTCACATCACAGACTAACTAGAGAAGGGAACAAGTTGTTGATGTTGACGTCATTTGATTGGTTGATGGATAGATTATCAACCAATCACGTGAAAGGATGTTTATACGACCCAATAGGTTTCAATTGTGAGATGTCAATTTGATTACCGTCAAGAGACCATTAAGAACCTTAATGTACTCTTGACGGTGGAATGATCTGTATCATACGTGAGATTTTTAGCTAGGTGATTCTACTACATGGCAGTAATGGTGTTTCCAGCTAACAGATTTAAATTTCCCCCAGGTGAAAAATATTTTTCCAGAAAGTTATTTTTAGCCATTCGCTATAATCCCAACCCTTTCAGGTAGAGCTAGGTTTAAAAACTTGGCAAAATAAATTGCATTTGAAGTCTACTTCTCACATTCTCGTGAGATGCTACATGATGACGGCGAGCTCTGTTTCAGCCATAAGTGCAGTAAATTAGTAATTTTCTTCTCATTATTTATTTACCACGAATCGGGGAAAAAACACACGTTGGAACACTAAGCGAATTTGTGACGTCATGAGTTCGCGATGTTTCAAAACTATAAAAAAATAACTACCGGCTAGATCAACAAAATATTCAAATAGTTGACAACAAATTAATGCTTAATAGTAAAAGTTATTTTAAAAAATATCTAACATTATTGAATCAAACACATTGTAAAACTCGTTTTATTTAGGTGGTGTTACTGAATTGGAAATAAAAAGAACTATTATGAGTCTGAAGCGTAATAACACATGTGGGCACGATGATATTCCGGCGACGGTCCTAGCGCACTGCGTAGATGCATTGGCACCGCCTTTAACAATGTTGGTTAATCAATCTTACGCAGAAGGGGAATTCCCGGAAAGCCTTAAATTAGCTATTATAAAACCTGTTTTCAAAAAGGGAGACAAGAGTTCTGTCACGAATTACCGCCCAATCGCACTCTTACCGGTAATTTCGAAAATATTCGAAAAGATAATTTGCCAAAGAAAGCGTATGATCGAGTTTCACATAACGTCTTAATAAAAAAAATGGAATCTCTAGGCATACGCGGACAAGCGCTAAACTGGCTAACATCTTACCTCAGAAACAGGAAACAAGTTGTCCAAATTACTCATTTTAGCGAAGAGACAGGAGAACTAGTACAAGTTAACTCTTCGACTCAAGTTGTTTCTGGGTCTATACCTCAAGGCAGTGTACTAGGATGTTTATTATTTCTTATATAGATCAACAACCTTTCCTCTGTAGTTCCCCATAACCTAGTTTTGTTTGCGATGACGCAACTCTGTTAATTTCTGGCGACTATGACGAATTACATACATTACACAATTCAATTACAGATTCACTAACAAATATAGTCGCACACTTAAAAGAAATAGGACTTATACTAAATTTAGAAAAAACCAAAATCATGCAATTTCGCCCGTATCAGAGACCAGAGGTACCTCTCTGTGTACTTCATGAAAGCAAAAAGATTGAGGAAGTAAATTCGTTTTCGCTGCTAGGAATAACTATGGACTCAACGCTGTCTTGGAAAAAACACATTGAAATAGTGGTATGCCGACTGAGCCAATTTTCATATGCGCTAAGGGAACTTCGTAAAAGTACGAACGAAGAATGTGCGCTGATTGCCTACCACAGCCATGCCGGTGCGTGGATGAGGTATGGAATTGCACTCTGGAGCAATGCAACAGACGTACAATCTGTGTTAGTTCTACAAAAACGCTGCCTTAGAATAATAACATTGACGGCACCGAAAATCTCATGCAGGCACGTATTTGTGAAAATGAAGATCCTTACAGTTACTTGCCTATATATCATTGAATTATGTCGTTTAGTTAAAAAACAAACACACTATTATGAAAGTTGGCGATAAACCAACACGGTACATCTCACGCCGAGAAAATGATTCAATTTTACCAACAGCGCGACTCACCCTTCTGATGCATGGTTCTCATTACATGGCTGTTAAAGTGTTTAATCATTTACCAAAATCCTTAAAAGCCCCCCAATGTGGTAAATTTGAAGATTTGCTTAAAACATTTCTCATCGGCAAAGCATATTACAATTTGAAAGAATATTTTGAGGACAAAATTATAATTTAATTCATGTTTTAATTGAATATTATTTAGTCTTTTAAGTGTTAACTATTACTATTTAATTACCTTGGTACACCTATTGTAGTTTTGAGGTCGTACTGAATTATATTTCAATTTGAGTTTTTGTAAGATGTCTTTGCAACATCCTTAGAGGGTATATGTACATTTTAGTTTTACATTTGTATAACTTCATATGTGTATAGACCAAAAAAATAATGATTATGATTATGATTGTTCTCATTTTTAAACATCCATTCACAAGATAGCTGTTTTTTTTAGGGTTAAAAACAATAAATCCGCGTTTCGTCTTCTGTGACAATGTCATAAACAGCATTAGAATGTCTGTGGTCGTACTTCAGTAGCAGCTGTGAGCACCATTCCACGCGAGCCCGCTTCTGCTCCGCTGTCAGTTCATGAGGGATCCAACGACAACAAAGTTTCCGAACTTTCAATTCTTCGTGTAAAATTTTCCGAATTGGCTCTTACCAATCCCCTATAGTCCTCGAATTGTCTAATAGGTAATCCGCGGGTTTTCTTCAATTAGCCGCTTACCAGTAGCCACATTATTTTCGTTGGCGGAAGTTGAAGGCCGCCCTTCACGAAATTCGTCATGTAAAGAAACTCGACCTCTCTCAAATTCAGCAAACCATCGCCTCACGGTGCTCAAACAAGCTGCTTCTCTCCCAAAAGCATTTTCAAGACGAGCGGCACAGTCTTGCGGAGAGAGAGAACTTTTAAAATCAAAAAAAAATATCATCGCTCTAAAATCTTTACAACTTAATTCCATTTTCGTTGCGAGCGTAGAATTTTAATGTGTGATAAAAAACAATTAACAAATGATTTCCAGGCAATTTTTTTTTTACTACTAAGAAGGTTGCAACGTTCAAAAAAATATAACATTCGAAATTCAAATAGTTCCGATCAGCTAGAAGTGCAAAACTTTTACTGTGCTCCATTTATTCCAATGCCATCGATTTTTTTGATAAAATTGCCTAAGTTCAAACTTAGGGCCAGCTATCCCTGAATCACTATTCATCAAAACTAACAAACGCTCCCGCATTTATCCTCTTCGCGTCGGTCTCAATGCTGAGGGTCGTGATCATCCTTATGGAGTATCTTGTCGCGAATAAAATTATTTGTCGCCATCTGCCTCTGTCCGAAGTAGAGTGTAGGGCATCGTGCAAGGTGCTTTCAAGTGTGATGCTAATCTGGTCGCTCCATCGCATTTATAAGTTAGTTTAATATATCTAATAATAAAACAAGAAAAATTTTTTTTTCTTTTCATACATTATGGTCACCTTATTAGAGAGAGATAAACTGACCTCGTACCTACTGTGTCACAAGGACCGTTTTTTAGTAGCAGTGCATAATCCAGTTGTTTGTAAGTACTTATTACTTCCATGGATTTATTTTAACGAACGCATGACTTTGAGTGATGCATTTGTCCATAGTCTATGTAGTTTTTTTTTTAAAAGGAAAGAAACCGCCCAGTGATTCAGTTATTTGAGCCTGTTGAGTATGCGCAGCGACTTACTTGCCGCCGTGCAACCGTGGTTGCCTAAAGCACTTTGGACGTCTGTTTTCATGCAACCGTGCAGAAAGCACTTTAGTGGTTAGAGAGCCATTTCGCAGACAATAATTGGGACATTTTGTGCATCTTATGGAGCTACTTTAAAAATAATTCGTCATAATGACGTGTGAGAACAAGCCTTTAATTTGATTGGTATTACTTAATCTCTTATTTCTAATAGATCTCTGAGTAGGTACAATTTTCTTTAATTAGTAATCATATCTCAGAATAATAGTCAACTCGTCTTATTCAATGAGTTTCATTTTAGTTTTTGACATAATGTTGTTGTTTTTTTATAAAAGAACTTATTTTAAGACTTATGCTTGATATTAGAACTAATTAAAAGAGAAGACTGGTTGTTTATTTCATCTCTTATTTAGTTAAATAGGTCGTACGTACGTAAGTACTACTTTTTTTCTTCAAAGTTTATTGAAAAAAATTGTAAAAATACATTTTTATTTCATAATATCTATAATTGTTATTACTTTTATCCTAATTTATTTAAATATTGTGATTATTTGCAAGAATAAACACACGAGGTACCAATCTCGCGAGATTTTGAAATTAGTTTGATTACGTGGTACTGATAATATTAAACTTGCGAGATCTCGCCTGAGCCCCAATCTCGTGAGATTGCATTCCCTACGTAGAAGTGTTGAAATCACATTGCGAATTTTCATAAAATCTTAATATGTTTATAAATGCCATTATGTGAGATAATGGTCAAAAACTTTTTTAAAACGTTTCATAATAAAATTCCAGTATGAAAGCACTTAAAGGGAATACTTATTTCGTGAATAATAAATAACAAACATAAAAACTATAATTTTATTCCATCGATGGGCATCTATCGATGTGTCCCATGTCTAAAATATTAGCAACATGACGTAACCTTTAAAAGACGTTGTAGTCAATTAGATTAATAGTTTGTTATTGGTTTGTAATAACTGCACCCGCGAAGACTTAGCTCTTGAATCTCTTTGCTCATTATTTGAATCTAAATCAGCCTATTGTTTTATATTAAGTGGCTTTGCTGTACTTGTTAGGTGGTTCTGTTTATTTTTTAATGTTAGAATTTAAGCATTTTTATTTTTCAACAAACAAATTGTACTCTACTAACTCGCATTGTAAAACCACAACAAATTTAAAAGAGTAACTACTGAGTTTCTCGCCGGGTCTTCTCAGTAAGAATCACCTTCTCCGACGCGGTAGTCGCATTATACTTGTATACTGTTTATTTATTCATATTATTATAGTATTTATGTCTATTATTTAGTATATTTTTTGACTTTTAAAAGTACTGCTTAAGTCTATTTAAATAAAGATATTTGAGTTTGAGTTTAAAAAAGAATATATTTCAATCCGATTTTATGGTCTAAGTGGAAAATTCGATTTAAATCCATTTCGACGTGATGAAGAAGAACATACAAACAGACATGTAGAGGTTTTTAAATGTTGTTTCGTATAATGTACGAATATAATATATTATGATAGTAACAATTATACATTGCCATTGATTTCTGCGATAAAATTGTATAAACCGTTTTAAATCGATGACTTTGTATTGAACTTGTATTAAATTTGCACCATTTAGAATAACTAAACACGCCAAATTAGAATGATTCTTCGCGTTTGAATATTGCAACAAGTGTAGTCGCTCGCTCGTTTCTCGTCGGTACAAAGTTATCATGTCACTTTTTAAGATTCACGCAGATAATAATGTTATTCTAATCCTCCTATTTTTTAGAACTTTAATTATTTAAAATTCCGCTTTTAGTTGTTAACTTGCAATTTTTTATTGATTCGAATCTCTTCACTTGCTTAGTCTGTGGCGGAATATGATTCGTTTTTTGAATCGAATTGGTAGTTTTCGCTCTCACTACCTCCTCGCACTCTGTGGCCGAAACGTGAGGGTTGAGAACGAAACGAAAGTTTTTATCTGTCGCGGTCGGTCGGCGACGGTGATCAGTGTTGTGTCGATGAGTGAGACTTGGAGAGAGAATCGTTCGTCGTTGGACTCGTTGGTTGGCATTCATTGATTCATTGATTGTGTTGCACTTGCGTTGTCGGTGAGTGATCTGTGTCAGCAGCATAACTTTGGAAAAATAGGCTGAAAAATTTGTGGTACGTACGTTAATGTAATTTTGTTTTTGCCAAGTGCATCGACGGAAAATAGTGTTTTTATTTGTTTTTAAAAACAAAAATTAAACTAATTAGATCCATTCGGCTTAAATCGAGCCCCATTGTGAACGAATTAACTATATATGAATCGTATACCATTAAATAAGAGTCCTTCGTCAAAATATTTTGTGTTCGACAATGATTTTCTCTTGTTAATAAAATTAGAAGTCTTACATACAATTTACCTAGTGTTTTGTCGCCTCAACAATGATTTTTATGTAATAGCTATCACATTTGTATGAAATATTGATTAATTTGACGAACAGTACGAAATTCTAATTATTCCTTGTTTTAAGTTTTATGCTTTCTAGGGTCTAAGTAACTGTTTCTCCTACTTAATTTTTTGTAAACAGGATGTTTGGGGAATTGAAGTATTACCTTAGAGATGCCATAACTAAATGAATGATTTTGACAGCCTGTATGTAGCTTGTGTGAGTAAAATTTTTTCTAGCTAACTTATTAAAAAGTTATTATCTAAGGAGTAAATCAACACATATTCTCAGTTGAATATTGTTGTAAAATTTGCAAATGTATAACCTGTAACCTATAATCCATAGCTTGCTAGGGTTAGGCCCGAGTGCACCAACAGATGGTTACATTTTAAACAGTCTCTTATGCCATAAACGACTGTTAAACAATATTTTGCTGTTCACCACTCACTAACAAACGATTAGGTGCTCTAATTTAGTGTTCAACTTAAACGAGGTAGCCATCTTGGTTTAACCCACAGTTAGCTTGTTAACAGTTGTGCGCTTGGTTTTGTGTGATCCCATCTGCCCATCTGTGTGTGCTTGTGACTTTGAAGTGAACTGTTTGTTTGTTAAAATGGAAGATGCCATGAATTACATTATTGAAGAAGATACTGTTTTAGAGAATTATGAACAGCTTGAACATGTTTTACATGCACCAATTATGATGAATATGATGAGAAAGCATTCCAAGCAAGATTTCGTATGTCAACCTTTGCTTTTTCAGCATCAGTGGTGTCTGTTCTTTTATTATCTAGTAGTAATTGATGCTCTACTACCAATTCCATAATTGATGCCTTTTCATTATTTGTGAAATTTTCAGTATGTATGCGCCTAATATCCATAGCAAAAATGAAACCAAAATAGCTAAATAACAAATGAAACAGTCTTTTGACTGTTCACCTTGTTTTAGAATGGTACTAAATAAAGGTAGTATGTAGGTTAGAGCAGGACTCGTGCAATAAGAGAGCATTTCCTTTGGCAGTATAGTAATATAATACGACCATTACAAATGCCATTCCCGTGAAATCATTCAATCATTCTTGACATAAACATTCAAAAACGCTCTGAACACCAAAAAAAAACGCCGAGTGGTTAAACAGCTGTTAAATGTTAACGGCGCGTTGAAATAATCAACGGTTAAAGTATAGTTGGTGAACTCGGGCCTTAGTTACTGAACTTCTGACTGAATACTGTTCAGTTACAGCAGGAACTTCTCAAATGTGAAATTACATTAAAAATCTTCTACTGCAAGCACAGGAGTGAAAAGTTCTTCTCGGCCATCAAACTCAAATGTTCCAATTGATTTTGTAAAACTATATTTGTTACCTTTTTGGAAGAAATGAATAGCTTTAATATTATTTGTTTGAACAGTACCAATATTCCATTCAAGATTTTTTATTTTTTTCGTATACTAAAAGGATTACAAAAATTACTAGTTCCAGTGGTTTTGCTGAGTGCTGATTGTAGCAGAAACGCCAGTGAATACTGAGGCATTGCAACTGAGTCTTCTCTCAGTTACAGGCTTTTCTGCTATAATATATCCCCAGACTTAATGAGCCTTTTTGCAACTTAATCTTTCATACTTATTGAAAAGGCCATAGTGGCAGCGTCTTGCCCTCCTATGTATCCTTATCACCTTTGATATACATGTGACCTGCCCAGTGTCCGATGCTATTTAACTTGGTTAGTGCAGTTTAGGTAGTTATTTTTGTTTTCTGCTTGATGTCAGTGTTTCAGAGATGGTTCTTGAGCTTCACTTCAAGCATGTCGTTCTTTGAATTTTCGAGTTTTTCTTGGCAGTGCCATGTCAGTGCTCGGCTCGAATGCTTGATGAACCGATGATTTGCCAAACACTGGATATAGCTCGTCATACAATTTAAGAGCTAAATGCCACTCGCGCGCGTGACAGTGACATCCTGCGATCTGTCTCTTTCTGACATGTATGAATGAAAGCAGGGGTAAAGTAACGAAGGAAAAAGTGTGTTTAGAAATAAGTCAAGAAAACTTTTTGTTGTCCCGTTGATAGCACGCAAATGCTAGGTCCTTGTAATTCAGATGTCATTGCGTGCAACCATGAATGATGTATGCATCAACAATCAGCAGCTATCTTACATGATTGAAATGTTTTTGTTCATTCTTAAAATCAGTTAAAATATGATTATCCTAAATCAGGGTAAAGAACTTTTGGCTGTTGGGTAGTAAATTCCTGGAAAAACCATTTGATAGCAAACACATTGTTAACAATAGACTTGATTAATAGTCATAGGTGATATATCACGATCGGAAATCTTACGCAGGCATCCAGTATCAGTGGTCTGCAAAGATTCTTATTGAAGGCTTCTGCTACTAGGATCACCTCAGAAACTTTCGCACACCGGAACCCATAGGCGATTATCCCACTGCACCGTGCTCCGCCCTGCGGTGCGCGGAGCGGTCAGCCCTCGGCTCTCTTGCGCCGCGTTGTCAGTGGGTGATCATAGGCATGTTCTCTATACGAATTAAGACACTTGCATAAAATTTCAAAATCTGCCACTTCGCGCACCGAATTGAAGGACCCATTTCTGAAATAAGCTAAAAGTAACCATTTAAGCCATACGAAGCCAAATATGACAGCAGTATTTTTTACGGGAACGCATACGATGCCAAATATGGCAGTTTGAAATAAAACGGTAAAATATACAAAAACAGCTAGAAATTGAAATTAACAAACTATTTCCATATCCTAAAAGGCATAATGGATATAATCATATTTTTTTATATGTTTCACTTACCTTCTTGTATTTTATTTTAAATTTCCAAAGGATCACTTTTTTTCTGTTAACGGCCGTTCGCTCGCGTTGCAAAATAACCTCAAATATTATTGACAGATGACATTGGCCAAAAACAAATTATTTACGTTTCGGTTCACGATGAATGTCTTCTAATTTAAGTTTTTTTTTTAGGATTGGGATTTTAAATAGGCTACAAAAAAATCATAAACTATTTTAGCCACGTATGGCTTGGTATGCGGTAAGGGGTGAAACCAGGTCGAACGCCTTGAACAGGTCCAAAATATATCCATACTGTGCGGTGTCTTACGATCGGGATTATACAAAACTGGATGTTTCCTAGTGTTGCACATGTATTCCGTTGACCGACCAGCTCGGAGCCTCGGAAACCAAACTAAGCATCGTGAAGCATAAGACACTTTTCCAATTAATTGTTTGGAACCCTATCGATCGAGTATCTTTACCATTACCGTCGTTTGCCCGCTAATGAAATCGGTCTAATATAATTTTTGTCACCTGTTTTATTCTCCGCTATATGGTTACAACCATCGTTTTTATGAACTCGCCTAGTAGGTACACGTGGCTTATACATAATGAATAAAACATCGCATCCTAGCAAGTGGCAGCCAGGATACTATAGTAAGACTGTGCTATAGTGGTGTTCTAACAGACATATTATTGATGATTAATTTAACCCCTTTTTTATATAGCATTCGCAACCTGAACAGCATTAGACACAACAGTTAGAATGATATATAATAATGGTAGTATTTAACTGCAAAGCAAAAAATCTTCCTTTTTTATGAAAAAAAAAATCCAATAGGTATCAATCAAAAATACTGATTGCACAGCAAAATAGCTACCTCAAAATATTAATATTTAAGCATCAATTTATGTTCGTGACTCATTACTATTTATTTAAATGTAAAGCATTTTTATTAACGTAGGTATAGCTAATAATTACCATTGTACAGTAAAAAAAACTAAACAAACTATTAATTTTTTTTTTATTAAACAGAGGGTCTATTTTCTTATCGTATACTGCAGTTTATATGAATAAGACATCAAATAAAATTGAAAAAATTAGCAAATTATTTATTAATTAGAACACAATGAGATCAACAATAAAAATCTAAAATCACATACAAATTTACTTTGTGTAGATTTGTTGAATAATGAGAGCAGGCCGTGCCTTGGCTGGACCTCCGCGCCTCCTTCTCTGGCCAACACACTTGGGGTACACTACATAATTCCGAAAAACATAACTCCGGAAGTCAAAATCCCGAATTTCATAATTCCGAATGATTTAGAATCCCGAAAGTCAAAATTCCGAATTTTTCCATAAACCCGAGTACCTATTAAAAAACTGAAATTTCAATACTCCGAATGTTCATAAGTCCGAAAGTCAGAATTCCGAATTTCACAATCCCGAATTAACAATAATCCGATCTTTCATAAATACGAATTCTGAATAATCAAAACTCCGAAAAAGCATAAATCCGAAATCTATTATGTTATTATAAACATTTTGCATGTTACTTTGCCGGCAATTCGGTTCTGGTGGTTCCGGTGGTCACAGTTCTAATCTAACCTAACCAATAATAGCTTTTTAAACCAAATTTCACTGTGAAAACTTAATACTAAGAAACATATTCTATCGAGGATTTTTTATAATACATTGTATACTTATTATCAATAGATTATTGCTACTGATACTTATTTGCAGACTAGTACCTATCACGGCGGGATGACCACGGCGAGTCGGGTTTTGAGCTCAATTTTTTATATGTAATCCAACGGTGATAGGGAAGGGAAGCGTGTCACCAACCGCAGTCCTAACTATAGAACTGGAATCGTGGTACATGTCCCGGATAATGTCAATAAAGACTTGGGGAACGGTCCTGGACCGCAGTGCCCAGCCGATCATCTCACGAGGGACACAGTCGAAGGCCTTCTGCTTGACTAAGAAAAGGAGATGCAGAGGTGTATTCTTCAGTCTGTATCCCTCCATGAGCGTTCTCAAGGCAAATATGGGGTCCATGGTTCCGCAACCCGGTCGAAACCCATCCTGACACTCCGAGATTGTACACTCCTGTCGAATCTGAGAGTCCACAATGCGCTCGAGGAGCTTCATGGTGTGGGACATCACCTTTATGCAGCGATAATTGCTGCACTCCTGCACCGAGCCCTTGCCCTTGTAGACCGGCGTGATAATGCTCAGTCTCCATTGGTCAGGTATCTTCCCGGTGAGGAGAATGCGGTTACAGCTCTGGCTACAGCTCGTTTAGAGGCACGTTTGGCATCCCTGTACGCGGCGCTATCGTCAGGAGATTCGGACGCTTGCCACGCTTTGAAGAGGGCTTACCCTGATCTCCTTCTGGACTGCTTCGTTCCTCCACCAGGTCTCCTTGTCAAGCCCACGTCCACCCCGAGACACACCCAACGCCACCCTCGCCGCCCCGGTGATAGCTGCCTGACACCTATCCCATAGCTGTTGCCTGGACTCACTATCCGCTGCGATGCACAGGTCACTGACAGCGGCAGCAAAGTCATGGGATCTGGCTCCTTCAAGCAGCCACCACCTGGTTCGGGGCGGGCAGCGCATCCGTCATTTACCTAGTGGCTTCACTCGCAGGTAAATCACAAGTAGACAGTGTTGGGCAGTAAGTTTCTCCGGGTATGACCTTACAGTTAGCTACCTAGCCGATCTGGGCTCTCCCGGTGAGAAAGTAGTCGATCTGGGTTGCGCTCCTATCGCTCTTGTAGGTGATCAGATGCTCGGGACTCTTTTCGAAGAACGTGTTCACGACGGCCAAGTCGGCCATACACGTCCGGATAATCTCTTCGCCTTCGGCGTTACGGCTGCCAAAACCACCGTAAACATGCCCGTATTCCTGACACTGTTCACCCACATGACCGTTCAGATCGCCACCCTGAACGACGCCTTGGGACAATGTAATAGTGCATAGAAGCTGGTCGATTTGCTCCCAAAACAGTGCCTTATCCGAATCGCTACAACCGACCTGCGGTGCGTAGGCACTTGTCAAATTGGTCGTGACCCCTACGATAAGCACCCTCACGACCACAAGGCGGTCGCTAACGCGATTTACTTCCAAGACACTATTCTGGAATTCCTTTGACAACACCACCCCCACTCCATTGGCCCCACCAGGAGAACCCGCGTAGATCAGCTTGTAGCCGTGCCCTATGTTCCGGGACCTGTTGCCTCTCCAGCGAGTCTCCTGCAGGAACGCCACGGCCACCCTCCGCCTGGCGAGCAAATCGGCCAGCTCGCGAGCTCGTCCCGTCAGCGTGCCAACGTTCCACGATGCGAAGCGGAGCTTCTTCTGGACTAATGTCTTTAACCGGGCCCGCCCATGGCACGATAACCCTAACCCACTTAACACAGGTGTCCCCCTGCGCGTCGTTTTCCGGCGACGCCTTATCCAAGTCTGGTACTCTATGCTGACTGTCCATGTTTTGTTTGGCCTAAGTTGGCTTTACGGGAGCGACTGCCATCTGACCTCCGAACCCTTACAGGGGATCCGTCGCCAAAGCCTCCTTCGTTGATCAGCAGAGTGCACCAGCTTGTAGGCGAGGTTGGCTTGGGGCGCTAAGATGTTGGAGGTCCCCCTTACACCCCCCACGAATGAAACTAGTAGTAAAAATAGTTATTTCGTTATGGCTGTGAATACTATGTATAATAGGTCCATATTAATTAACCAGGTTAATTAACTGTGCAATCAGCATATTTGATATGAAAATCGTTTTTTTGTATAATAATAACTTTATTGTCGCGCGTCTGAGGGAAAAAAATGATATACTATTGATATTTGTTATTCGAAATATTTGTATTGCTAATTTTGTTATACGATTGGTTTGCTCGCATTCGAATGATATATTTGAAAAAAAAATGTTGATAAATATAAATAGATGAATGATAAGTTGTTTGCTGTTCATTTGATAATAAGCCTATAATAATTGTCTTTACGTTCACCAATAACCCAGTGTAGGTACTAACAGCTGTTTTTTTGCGACCAGAAGTTATCTGCACTTATTTATTCGTGTTGCATTTGCCTTCTTGATTGGGTTTGTCCCTAATGTCTGTGTAGTACATAATTCACAATATTGCTGCATACTTATAGTGCGTATTTTGTTACCGAGAATTGATCGTTTGTTTCGCTCTCACAGCCAAACCGGTCAACAGATTTGCATTAAACCTTACTAACGATTTAGGGTATGATTGGTCAAAAGACTCCAGCCTGAAATCAGCTGTGTACATCCCACATTTCTTCATCGTGATGTATAAATATAACACTTTTTATGTTATGAACCTTTAAAATGCTGTTAAAATCCTATTTCATTTCGGTTAAGAAGGTGTGTTTCGATCGATATTAGGATTTAAAGCAGAGAGATAGACAAAATAATGTATTTTTAAATTATTTTATAATTATTGTTGGTTTTGGTTGTTTAATCAATCATTAAATAATAAATTTATTTTGGCTATTTATCATGAAGTTTAATTAAATCAAAATTAAGAGGTACCTATGTTTTTCTTGAGTGACTCGTGAGGCAGTAAAATGTGCGGAAAATAATAATACCTCAAGCATTATAACTTACACAGGGCTTTGTATTATAATAATACAATGCTAAACAGATATGACAATCATTTCCATTTTGTTTGAGAATACACGTGCAATAAGTATGAGGTTCTCGTGTGCTGAGAGAAAGCGTAGCAGCGGGTCCGCACTGCCGCCACTTTCACTAGCGGACCCGCAGCGATAAGCAAACACGTCTTATTTTATGAAATTAACTCACATAATATTATGTATTTAGTATATTCATTTAAAATTCAGTATGATCTATAAAATAAAAATGAGCAGTAACTCACGTTGTTCGACATATTAAATTACTTCACTTATGCTGCATCCTTAGAATAATTACATATAGAAACCAAGTCCGCGCCCATTTTGAAGCACCTTAATTGGAGCCATAAATGGCTCCAAACGGACGGAATAGCAGGGCAATTTACTTAATGTGTAACTAGAGCTAGGCGAATTCATTATCTCTTTTAAAGGAAACTGCCAACACCACCCATGCTTGTGACGTTTATCATATACAACTAACAACTGTCTGTGGGTATGGAAATACCATCAAACCCATCATTGTTTAACAAGATACATCTTTAACTTTTTTTGTAGAAACATCTTAAGCCATCAGCGATGCGAACCTAGAGGAACATGAAAGTTCAACAACTTTGTATTCAAAAATTAAAATTAAAAAGTTTTTATTGAAGCAAATATTTCACAAATAAATTGCCGGGGCTTCCCAAGTTAGCATTGCGACCCTGCCCTATTTGATAGGATTGGTATTCTTAGTGGACTTCATTAGCTATGGCATGGCTGCCTGACCTGAATCTTACTGGAATTAGCATTGGCAAGTGTCTTCAACAATTTAGTTTTCAGGGTCACAACACAACATGCGAAATTCAATATTTATTGGCAACTTAAAATTTCTGTAAGTCTCAAATGATATAAGAAAACTTCATTTACAGTATTTTATATGCCTATACACGCCTTTTGATTAGTAGGTCAATCAAGTTATACCTATGTGCTGAGCTGGTCATCAAACGATAGAAGTGATGAAATGCCTCGTAGCCAGCTGACGTTGTCTTTACAGCAAAGCCACATAACTTAAATAACTATTTTTTTAATTACCTTTTCAAATAATCGTTTTAGTTGCAAACTAAAACAAAACAATCTGAGTATGACGCACATCGTCGTACTTAGTTACTAAGTTAAAATCCAACTAGTTGCGTGTGTTCTTTTGCATTACGTAATTTTCAGTTTTTTGTCACTGACACCGTAATAATACCATAATAGAGCGTTGGCAATAGGACGCGAGCCACGACAGCTTCCCGGAGGCTCATTTAAAACCTTAGTTAAAAAAATGTTGTCGATGAAATATTTCTCTGTTTGTGGCTTTTATGTGAGAGATTGCTTTTAGCAATAAGACCTAATCGTAGACCATCTTGCAATTTTTCATTTTTGTTATGCAATAGGTATATTTATCTTATCCTTTCGAAAAGTTAGATCAGACAGTCTGAAAATGCTAAGATGTCAACTGTTGGGAATGGGATAGTCGTCTGTTTATGAGTAAAATGGGTAGGTATAGGCTTGATTTCCACGTCTACCTATCTACGAGGAAAACCATTATTCACTGTTTCTTAAATTTATTTATTTATTTATTTATTCTTTATTGCACATTTATAAAAATAGGTACACTTAATGCCTAGAGGCATTCTCTACCAGTCAACCGCAAGGTTTAACAGAGAACATACAAATTTTGGGCTGTGCAACGTATGGAATTTGGTGCAAGAAAATACAAACAACAAATTAGTTACTTAACTAAAACTTTAAAACCTACTAATACTCAAACTAACAAATACCTAATACAATTCGTAAACTTAAATAAATCATATATAGATCATAGTATACTACATAAATACATATAAACAATATATACTTATCATGCCAACAAATATACCTATCTTTATACATTGAAAATAAATATACTAATCTAATATTAAATAATAATATATAATATGAAATTAAATTAAATTGCCATTTAAGAGAGTTAAACGAAGATGCCTGAATCTGAACAATGAAATGGTTTACTGAATCAGATGAATGCTGTACAAATGATGCTATTCCTTCAATTAATTATGTAATGCTGTGTATAACACATGGGATGTTTTTTCTATGAATTGGTAAAATGTAATTTTACATGTAGGGTCAAAATCTCACTAAAAATGTGTGGAGATTCGGCTATTCTGTTTCGACTCTGATAACCCTGGCTCTGTACTAATACTGTACTTACGTAACTTATGGGAAGATACTCATTGTGTTTATTCAATAGAGGAAAACCCTGTTACAGTGCTCTCGTAGCATACAGAAAGGCGTTATGGGTGTTAGACTTAAGGTCATCAGCGTATAGCATTCAACACTTGAACTGCGTAATGCCATAAGACGTCATAAGGAAAACTTGGGTTCCTGGTATTATAGGTACCTATTTAGGTAAGATTTTTAACTGTGATTTCTACACGTGTGAATTGTGATTGAAATAACACAAACCCTAGTTGTTGTTGACACGAGACAGTGCAATAGTTGAAGTTGTTCGTGAAACTTGTTATCAAATCAGTAATAATAATTAGTGTCGTTTTGTGAATACTGGGTAAGATCTCTTGGGAATTTAACAGCTAGTCACCATCTTTGAAATCGCAGAAAATAATAACACTGTTCAGAATATTGGTATGGAAGTAGTAGTAATAATGAATACAGAATATAGATGGATACACTAAATTAGTGACATTCAACAGTCGCGGAAAAATACTTTGTACCTATAGTGTTAAATTAAATAAATAACTGGATAACAGGACAGACTACTTGGTTTATTCTGTTGAAAAACCTGTTATTATAATCCTATTTAATAACTGCGATTCGCATGCGAATAATCAAAAACCAAATGTAGGGTCAATTAGGGTCCTAATAAACTCGATTCATTTTTTTTTAATTCAGCAAAATAAAAATAGTTCTAGAAACTATTTAACAAAATGGTGAAAACAGACAGATTACTGCAGTCTTGCTGGTTCGCCATCGCCATACATTGAAACCACAGTTAAAGTAGTGGCTATGAAATGTAATTTTCTATTATGATGTTATCGTGTTTATTCATGTTAGAAAATATGATTGTTCTAAAATAATAACTTGAAAAAGGCTGAGCATGAAAATGTATAATTATGTTAATTTTATTAAATCCTTCTTGTTGTTTAAAAAAGTAATTATTTCATTTTTATTTTCAGATGGAATGATGCTGCAAACTTGAACAAACTGCCTGTAACCTTGGGGGAATAGTACTCGTACTTACTCACAGCCTTTTCATACACATCCTGGTTAGTAATTTAATGTGAAAAGTTACATTTTATTTCCATTAACGCAATGATGGTAAATATGGTAATATATTGACCATCCCCTCACCATGACTTTTCGTCACGTAAACACGTAAGTAGCTATAGCAACTTGTATGCCGTTTTTAGTTATATTTGTATTCACAAAAGACGGTGTCTCGAAATCCCAATCCAATACTTCACTTTATTCGTTTCGCTATATTGTCTGCGTATACATATGGTACGTACTACATAGGCCCTTTTTTTAGTTAGGGTGAGAAAGCCCTTCGGCTAACATCCCGGTGCGGCTTTTAGGGAGCAGGAGGAGGACGGGCGAGCCGCGTCTTCTTGCCCCCGGCTTCTGCGTCGGAGAGGGGCCGCCAGAGGGTCATCCTCTGGGGCCCTCTCCGCGGTCTCCTTCTGCGTCATCACCTCCTCGCAGGAGACCATTGCCTCCCATGCCTGCTCGCTCCCTAACGTAGCCTGAATAACGGCTGGAAGCGAGATGTCGCCTCCGATGATGGCAACCAGAGCGCGACGCTTATCCGCCCATGCTGCGCACTCTTGAAGTGTGTGCTGGGCAGTGTCTTCGTACGCACCGCACTTGTGGCACCGCGGGGTGGGCTCCCGCTGGGCGATTTTAAACAGGTACTCCGCGAAACACCCGTGTCCGGAAAGTACCTGTACCAGCCGGTACGTCAAAGGTCCCTTTCTTTGACGTACTCACTGGCTGAGGACCAGCAGTATTGCCTCGCCCTGCGCTCTCGCTGCTGCCCTGTTCTGGTAGACAGCATCGAGCACTTGGGCCTCTAATTCCCACGGGGGCATGCCTGCTAAGACGCATGCAGCTCCTGTTGAAATCGTCCGGTATCCTCGGATTCCTCGGATGGCTCTCACCGCCATAACCCTTCGCGGGGCCCGCAGGAGGGTGATGTTGTGGGCGGTGAGAGCTTCTGCCCAGATTGGTGCCCCGTAGAGCGATGGTACTACATAGGCCTAGTAACTTTGTAACGAATATTAAAACTTTGGCAATACTCGTATGTATTTAGAGTTTGTCTGTTATCATATTATTAAGCAATAGTTATTGTGAAAAAAGACATCGTGTATTTAGTAGTCCCAGACACAAATATTTAAAAAAAACGGTATTAGAAATTACTATTGTATTTGCATGATTAGTTTATACAATGACATTGTTCATTACGTCTCGGGAGAGTAAAAAATGTCGCTGGACTAACCACATTTTATAGATGGAAATCGGTTAGGTTATTAATGCGGATGTTATGTATTTCAATATCTTAACCTACCTAATGTGTCGGTCAATTAGGTTAAATTTAATTATGTAGAGATTGTGTTAGATAATTTTGAAATTTTTTACGTATTTAGATACGAACTTGATGTGCTTAATATTTATGTGCTAAATAATAATTACTTGTACATGTCACCGTATGATTGTGAACACCGCTAGTTTAGAATCTATCTCTCGAAATTGAAAACTATCTATCCTACAAAATTTTAACTGTAATATAATGCTTACAATCAAACGTATTAATGTTCGGTAGTTTATAATCTACCCATGACAAACCGTCAAATTGTGAACGAACCTGAACTTACCAACAGGCAGGCTTGGGATAAAAACACGTTTTTTTAAAAGTTCAAAACATCGTGTATTTTTCAACAAAGAAAATTATGTTTTAATATTTTTTTTGAGAATGTTTCAATTGACACGTTTTAATCATGTTTAAATGAGTTTCGCGCAGTCATTAAGTTCCTTACTAAACAAGGTATTATCTAATTATTTTGAAAAAAATAATATTTTGAATAAGGGGACTGTGGCTCTGGTGAAACCATAATTTATCATCAGTATCAGTAAGAAGAAACATTTTGAAAAAATATTGAAGTATCAGCTACAGCCATTTTGAAAATCCTAAGCGACCATTTATACATTTCATAGGTGTGCACAAGATGGTGGTCGAGAATGCTTACGCCGCACCAAAAGTAGCGGCAACACTCAGCTGGAGTGAGTTTTAGGCTCTCTGTAGTAAAAATGTAATCAAAGCTTTAGACCGGATTGTGACTGAAAATGAAACTTGAGCTCATCATTATGCCCAAGCAGGACTCCATGCAAGAACACAAAAATGGTACAACACCCCAAAAGAAATTCAAGGTGTGTCCATCGGCTAGAAAACTACTGCCTACTGTTTTCTGTGATACAGACAGTATTCTTCACATAGACTGCAAAGAAAAGGGTGTCACTTTAGATGGAGTATACTACGCTACGCTACTAAAACGTCTTCAAGATCCTGTGAGGGAGAAATGATGGAGAAAATTGACCAAAGGTGTGCTCCTTCTGCACGACAATGCCCACGTGCACACGGTGCATATTGCGATGGCTGCTGTACACAGAGTGGGCTTCGAAATTGTAGACCTTCCTCCCTACAGGCTAAACGAATCCCCAAGGAACTATGCTCGGTTCCCAAAAAATAAGAAGTTAATCTAAGAAGTTAGAAATGTCAAAGCGATGAAGAGATTGGGCGCGCATCTTCGATCAACGCGCGCAATTTCAGCCTGGTATTTGGAGGACAAACACAAAATATTTTTTTTCGAGGGTACGAACAACTACATCAAGGATATAGATAAGTCTAAAGCTTTTATCAATAGATTAAAGGCCTATCCTTGTGCAGAAGGCATATTACGAGCTGGATGAATTTTTCGCAGTCAAATAGCTTATTTTGTGTATCTCTGTTTTTTCAGTTTGAACATAGTGACGCCATCTGTATGTATATTTGCAGTGCCCTTACAGGGTGCCATGTGTAATGCCCTGTTTATTTATTGTAAGATCTATATGTGACATGTGGCATGCAATTAATAAATAAATAAATGCATTGATAGATTTAACTCATGGATTAGAGTGAAGAAATAATGTATTAATAAGAATATATTAATAAGAAAAAAATATTTGAAGTTAAATTTCTTAATCTTAACCCTCCATGCCGCGAACTTTTTGACTTCCTCTTGTACATGGGGGTCCAATCGACAGGTATTGGGGTCCCCAGCCCACAGACCTTCGCTGAAGCAGGGTTCTCGGGACACCCTGTATATTACCTGTTACTACTTTGATGCTTTTATATTTCGATTGGTAAGCAAACTTCAACACCTACGAGTGAGTTTGTAAAAACTCATCATTTTATGACAAGACTATATTTAACTCTTGCGCCGCGACGCTAGGTCGCTAGAGCTCTAGTCCTACCTAACAATAATTAGTTAATAAATAGTTTGTATTTTGTACTCAATCACTCCAGCTTATACAGAGAAGCTGAAAGGGAGTTTTTCATTGAATATTCCAGTCTTAATTTAATGTTAACATTTTGCATTTTGTATATGAACAACGGTGAATATAACCTAATGGCAAAAAGTGGTTATATGCCCAACTTGCATCCAGCATTTCCAGGGACCTGGAAATGGTAAACTTTAAAGTGTTTTATCGTACAATGTGTAAGTAGTCAGTTGGAAATATATTGATCAGCGATTATTATTATGTTATCTATCACTCTTAGAATAATTTGTAGAAAATTCTCGACTTTATTTTCATGTGCATAAACTAGAAACAATGCCTAACCTAAATTTGTAATAACAACAGTTTACGCAAAAGTTTGTTAAAATGACACATTTTCTTGTTATACAGTTAAGATGGCACTAAAACAAGAGAGTGCCCTCACTATTTCGCCTTCCCGACTGCCGGCTGCCTACCGCGGGAGCGGAATCCCACCACTCGCTACCGAGGACTTTGATGACGTTGTAAGTCACATAAATACATTATACATATACGAGCAAGTTGTATTTTAATATCTATTTAAACCAATGAAATCAAATTTAGTAGGGTTGACACTTTTTAATCCGAAGGTTAGAAAACGGAAAAGGGGGTCATGAGTTCATGACTACTTAAGCCTTGTGTCCACTTGAGCATGCTCAGGCGAATAAGCGGTTTATTCGCCTGAGCGTGCTCAGAGGAACAAAATGAAAGTTTCAGTCGAACGAGCCTCAACATTAAAAAAGCTGTTCTCAGCCTGCTCAGTAATGCTCGGCTCCGTCATTCAAGTTATCGCCATGAAGAAGAAGAGAAACCCCCAAAGGTGGTGGATGAGAGAAATTTTATCACGACACGATTGGCGTTGTGCGCTGTAGCATGGACCACGGTGTAGTAGGGTCTGGGTGTGCCGGGAGACGCTCCTGGCTTATTTCCTTGTAACACAGGAATATTAATCCTTAGTTCGAGACCATTACAAGAGGTGTGTTGTCTGGCGCATATTTCTTTATTTATTTATTATGTATCGTCATCGAAGAAACAACTCTGCTAATATGATTCTACCATTGACTTATATCGTGGCTCGGAGCTCGACGCGCTCGTCTCAAACACGAAAACAACCGTCCACACTGAGCGGCGAGTGAATACTGAGCGCCTTTGAGCGCGGACAAAAACCGACAAGGTCTAGCCCTGAGCGTGCTCGGACATGCTCGGGCCGAGCGTGCTCAGGCGTCTCCACTTGAGCGGCTCGGCTCGGCCAAATGAGCCGGTCATTCGCCTGAGCATGCTCAAGTGGATACAAGCCTTTACGTTTCAACTTGAGCAAATGTCTTGATTTTTGTTTATAACTATTTACAAATTCTGCTTACAGACCTATTTAAATTATGAAATCTAGACTTTGACTAGTTAATTATAGTGCCTATTTTTCCCGGCTCGACAAGTTCAATAGCCGTCCTGCTGGACCAAGTTTTCTCTTTAGACATCTATATCTCTATGGAGTTATATGATACATCATCTCAACTATTCACAATCGAATAATTGACTTTTAGAATCCATAATTCGCCTGAACCTTTAACTTTGAAATTTTATTTCCACTAACTAACCGAAAGCTTAACTATTTAGGAGTGTTATAGGCTATATATTGATTAAACAAAAAATTTAGTAAAAAAATAATAGTAAAATATATATAAATCAAGTCGTAGGAAAGCGGGCGAGATGCGATACTGGACACCAGCTGTCAAACATTTGACAGAACGAAGTATGTCAGCTTGTGAATAAATAAATACATATCTAGGACAATTTACACCAAGATCATCTGACCACAAACTAAGCAGAGCTTGTACTACGTATGGGTTTCAGAGACTGATAAACATACACACAACAACATGGTCTAGGGATATATAAAACTTTTTTAAATAACTTAAAAAGTACTGGCCTTACAAAAAAACTATTAATGACAGATTATAAAAACATTATTAAGTTATTTTTAAATTCAAAATTGTATATTAAAGGTTTTGTTCTAAGATGAAATTCGCATTCATTGAATTGACGACACGGTTGGCGTAGTGCGCTGTAGCACGGTTTCTCGCCTCGATTTCCGTAGTGTCCCGGGTTCGATTCCCGGTCGGGTCAATTTAGGAAACGATCTTTTCTGAATTGACTCGGGTCTGGGTGTGCTGGAAGACGCCCCTAGCTTATTTCCTTGTGTGGTACCTCGTAACACAGGGATATTAATCCCTACTTCGAGACCATTACAAGAGGTGTGTTGTCTGGCGCATATTAATTAATTAATTTATTTATTTTATTTCTTCCAAAGAAGTAAATCTTCACGAACTTCTAACTTTATTAAAACTCCATAAATTTCTATAAATCTGTGTCAAAAGCATCTCCGGTGTTCATTTAATCATGCCACGTAGACACTTGACCAGGAACGAAATGTTAAGAGCAGTGGGCATGATTCAAGCTAGCGCTACCCAAATTGCGGTTTCTGAAGTCATGAGGACCAGTCAGAGCGTTAAATCCAGGCTTTGGTCACGTTATCGTGTCACGAGGAAGTGGTGGAATGGCACCAGGTCCTCGGTTAACTCCCAACGCATTACAACACATGTACAGGACCGATTCATAGTAAATGCTGCACGAAGTCAACCAAATGTTACGGCGATGCAATTGGTTCAAAGGCTACAGAGAGACTTTGGCTTGCTGGTAAGCGGTCAAATTTTGAGAAGACGACTGCATGAAGTCAACCTACGTGCTCGTAAGCCACTTCGGGTACCGGCCCTAAGGTGAGGCAATCGAGGAAGAAGATTACAATGGGCTATTGCACACGAAAACTGGAACCATTCTCAATGGTCACTTGTGCTTTTCACTGATGAATCCAGGTTTGGATTTCATCCTGATTCGCGAATCGTACGCGTTTGGAGAGGACCTGGACGTTGGAATCGACTGCAGCACCCACAACAAGTTCATGCATATCGAGGTGGCACGATTATTGTTTGGGCAGGAAGTCGTCTCGGCGGTAGAACGGACCTCGTTTGGATACAAGGCAATATGACTGCTCTAAAATACCGAGATGAGGTGATAGAACCTGTAATTTCGCCCCACAGACAGCAAATGGGACAAAATTTCCAGCTAATGCACGACAATGCCCGTCCACATACGGCGCGTATCGTTACAAGTTGGTTAGAACAGCATGATATCCAAGCTTTAAACGGGCTTGCACAATCCCCTGACTATTGAGCATGCCTGGGATATGCTTCAGAGAAGAGCTCTTAGGAATTTCCCTGAAGATATTGTGCATGAAAACCAGCTTTTCTTGCATCTTAGCAGGACTTGGGACAGTCTTCCACAACAGGATATTGACACCCTTGTTTTGAGTATGCAGAACCGCTGCAGATGTGTCAGGAGAGTCTTAGGTGGATCCACGGATTATTAATTTTAAGTTTATTAAGCTCATCAACAAATATGTACGTCTACCACGAGTGTCCACTTAAAATTTACGTTACCGTTCGCGTAAAAAAATGAATTGGGATTTGACATTGTCATGTCATGTCAAATCCCTATACTATTTTTTACGCGAACGATAACGTAAATTTTAAGTGGCAACTCGTATTAGACTTACTGTATACTGAATTGAATTTTTCTTTTTTTAGGAAGAATTCGAAGATGCTGCAGAGGAACATTCAAGGTTAGACAAAACATTCCGTTTGCTAGTTTAGTGAATTTGAATTGAAATAAAGCAATAGAATGAAGCCTCATTCAGCTTATGTATGATGGCAATCTTTAGGCTCGCCTGGGAACCGCTTTAAATGTCTCATTCAATAAGGAGTTATACTTATAGCTTGTCTAGTCAGATATGACGAGCCCTACTCCTCTCTTAGTTGATTTAGAATTTTAGATGTATGCGTAAATGCGTAATGAACAATGAAACTTTAATCTGTGTTCTGTGTGGGAGCCTTGACAATTCCATGAACTAAGGTCTGTAGGCCTACATGCAACGTGCAACTAGTCGCGTGATAAATCCGTCAACGCTCTTGTATAAAGCAGCACTGACACAAAAGTATGAAACAAGACGTCCGCTGTTTCGCACTACCAGTGCAGACAATGCATGACCAGTTGATCACGAAATCCCAGATTATAACAGCTCTTTAGCAAGTAATCTCTACAGATAAATGTATGATTTTTATTTTCTTAGAATACTACTTTTTATTTATTAGGTTTTGTATCTAAAAGCATTCAGATTTTGTCAAACTTCTCTCGCGGTCTTTCATCAACGCTTTCATACACTCTCATTTAGACTACTGAAACTGTTATTGTTATAAAAGATGTATTTCTTAATTAAAATTCGATAGGATAGTGTCTCTTCACTACTGTCGTTTGCGTCTCAAGAGGCCGTGGCGTCACGGGCACGACTTTCGTCAAAAAGCGCGGCGTTGAAAAGGTTAAATAGCACGTGCCGCGCTGGAACTCCCACGTTAGTTAGTAGCAGTATCGTAACTTAGCGGGTTTCTATTACATGCCAGGTTTGTTATAAAGAGTGTGCGTCATGAAACGCGGACTGAAGAACAGGAGATCGAATTCTGAATTTCAGACGTAAGCGATAACGACCCAGTGGCCACGTGATAAAAGTGCTCAGTACCCTAAAATCCAGGGGTCCTAATTCCAGGTCGGGAAAAGGGTAAAAAGCCTCTGTCCGGCGATCATTAACCTTCTTTTGAATCGTGTACTGATTCCTGGATTGACTTTAATGTAATTCAGATACAAACATACATACTTACCATCACGCCGGTACATAGTTTACCCCAGTGTGGAAGTGTTGAAATCACATTGATAATTTCAGCTTACATTGTTACTTCATCTCTTACTCAGTATGCCGTATCGTTTTTGTAAGTTATTTGATAATAGTTTCATTTATTTATGAACGGGTTCTGATTCGTATTGTATCGATGTGAGATCGTTAAAGTACATATATCTATAGCAGTTAGTTAACTGAGTTGGAATATTGTCAATTCTCATCAGGCAGGGACATACCCATTGAAAGTCGACGGACACTGCTTTGAGTGGGTGAATGTGCTATTATTGGTATAATACGGTTCCTTTTTGCAGATGTGACATGGACTTGCAAACGGCATTCCAAGATTGCGAAGTTGCGATCCGAAAATTCTTCAACAACGATTTGGTGGGAGCCATGGACATAATGACGCCATGGTATGCATTATTAATTATTATCGTTATTTGCTAAAACTATAATCCATCCACTTATAACGAAAACGACCCACCTCTATGACGTATCATTATGTAGTACCAGGTTCTTACTTAATATCTTAATGGACTTTATGGTGTAGGTGCAGAACTTCGCTGTACCACAGCTTGGGAGCGTCCATATTCGAGTTCATCCCGGCGATGCTCACCTACGACAATAGCCAGATTAACCGCGCGCTCACCGCGCTTAAGGTCTGCATCAACCTCTGCAACCAGCACAGGAGGAATTACTCACTGGTGGAGAGTATTGGAACTATCATCAAAAAGGTAAGTTATCATCTTGCCTGACTTGAAGTCTACTGAGTACCTATAGAAAGACTACTAGATACTATACTTAATTCATTATAACATTAGCAATAAGAAGCAGGGGTGCTAAACTGAATAACAATTTGCATTTGACGTTGCCATGACGATGAAATACCTCAAAATTGAAAACCCCTTCCGCCACAACATATGAAGGGATTAAGTAACATTTTAGATTTGGTAGAGTGATAGTGACAGTAAAAATGTGTCTGGATAAAAACCCCTGCTTCTTTTAGGTTTTTACATCGACAATATAGTTTGATGCAAGAGTAAATAATTTATTTAGGCAAATGCCTCATAAATTCTGAAGTTACTTTACTTTAAACGAGAACAATTAAGTGTGACAGCTGCTATATAAGTAGATTTTAATAAATTCGGCATAAATATTAAAAGTAATAATGTTTATTGTACTTTGACCTCAGTGTACCCTTAAAAACCCTTTTTACTTTTGTCTAATGCTATAATGAGGTGAGTATAGTTATTTAATTAATGTTTATCTTCATTTGTCTCTAAAATTCACTGACCTAAGTTTTCTTTGATCGCGTCATTCGAAAACCGCAAGAATCTTTGATTTCTATATGGAACCGACAACTTGCAACAGCAAAGAATCAAGACTGACGTTCCTACATAGTAAATCAAATTCATTGTAAAACCATTAGAGACAGTGATTTTGTGATAATTAATGACTGTTAATGAAGTAGATGTTAAATGTTTTGTCTGGCTGCAAAATCAGTCATTTAACAATTTTTCTAGCCACATATGGTAGATTCTGTGTGGGTTAATGGGCTTGCCATTGCGGTCCTTCTAGTAGTTTACGCAAGTTACTGAAATGAGCAGCTATTGGTAGGGGTGAAAGTGTACGCCGTGGTAGGTATTGTGCGCTCTTCGTTATTCAAACAATAAGATTAACCTAATCTATGACTTTGAAACTGGCTATGCTAGCTGGAAAACACAGTTGTATTTGTGGGTTCAATATACTGAATAAACGGAGTAGATTCTGTTATCTTATCGGCGCTAACCTCCATCCCATGTAACTGCGTTTGTACAAAGACTACATAACCTACTTATGTGGAATGCAAAAGTAGAATGCCGAATGTTAGATTATTTGTTCGACGGTTAGCCGTTAACAGGTCATAAAACCTTTATTTGCGATTATAAAATTCTACTAGATTATTATACTGGTTCATATTTGGAGTGTGCCAGACAAAGATCCTAACAAGAAAAGTTTGTATTCTGAGTTAGTTTTCGTTATTATACTGTTAGTAGTAGAATTATTAAAGCAACCACAATTCTAGTACAACAAGGCTTATCATTACAATAGTGATAAAAAGAGATAAATAAGGAATAATGGGACTGGGTGGATTTCATAAAGTGAATAAAAGCGTCTCCAGTATCCGTGTATCCGTTAAGACGTTCCGTCAATCATTATCCGCCAAAAGGCTCACAAAGAATATGGTTTACAAAATATACTTAAAAACCTAAACATCCTTAAAAATAGTAAGCAACATAACAAACGTCCAACATCAAACTCAAACTCAAATAACTTTATTCAAATAGACTGTATCAGTACTTTCAAATCGTCAAATTTACAGCAAAATATACTAAATAGTAGACATAAATACCATAATAATATGGATTTGTAAATAAACAGTATACAGACATAATGCGACTCTACCACCGCGTCGGAGTTGTTTCTTACTGAGAAGACCCGGCGAGAAACTCAGCAGTTACTCTTTTAAACTTGTTTTGGGTTTACAACAGGCGTTAGTAAAGTACAAGCAGTGTGTCATTTTGATACAAATAAACCTAAAAGAATATAAAACAAAGAGAAAAAACCAACCATAAAAGAATATAATAAAAAGAATTCATTTAAACAATTCAAAAACAAAAATTGTTAGTCAGTACATACATACTAGGTACCTATTAACTCTTACAATAAAACATCTGTTATAATAGAGCTATTTAATCCCGCATCGAGCAGAGCGCTTATACCCAGGCATTTTTATCTATAAGGTAGTCTTTTGTAGTATAATAGCCCTTTTTTAATAAAGCCGTTTTGATGTGATTTTTGAATCTATGTAAAGGTAACTCACAAATTGTTTTTGGAATTTTGTTGTAATAATGTATACCTTGCCCCATAAAGGATCCTAAAACTTTTTGTAACCTAAAGAGTGGAAGTGCAATTTTATCCTTATTCCTAGTATTTCTGCAATGTATGTCACTGTGTTTAGCATAGAGACCAATATTTTTTCTCACCAAAACAATGCAATTGTAAATGTATTGTGACGCTACAGTGAGGATACCAATTTCCTTAAAAATCTCCCTAAGTGAAGTGAAGCCCGTGCACGAAGCTTATAGATGGATCTGATAGCTCGCTTCTGGAGGATAAAGATGGTTTGTATATCCGCCGCTTGACCCCAAAGTACAATGCCGTAAGACATTACACTATGGAAATAACTAAAATAAACTGAACGAGCAGTATCAACATCTGTTAATAACCTAATTTTTCTCACTGCAAATGCAGCCGAACTAAGTCTGCCTGAGAGAGCTGTTATATGAGGGTTCCATTGCAGTTTTGAATCTAGTGTGATTCCAAGAAAAACAGTTGTATCTACAAGCTTCATAGTATTACCATCAATTTTTAGACTAATGGGGTTATCTATAACATTAGGCAACTTAAAATTAATACATTTAGTCTTTTTTGCATTAAGCTGTAGATTATTTACTGTGAACCATTGTAAAACCTTTGAAAGTGCGTCATTAACATCATCAAAAAGGTTTTTATTTCTGTCAGTTTTAAAAACTAAAGATGTATCGTCTGCAAACAATACAACATCACAAATATCTTTTAAGTAAAAAGGTAAATCATTTATATATATCAGAAATAGTAATGGACCTAGAATGGATCCTTGAGGGACCCCCATTTTAACTTGTGATCCTGTAGAGAGTACACTGTTAACATCAACTTTTTGAGTTCTTAAACTAAGGTACGAAATTACCAAATCTGAAGCATTATCCCTAACCCCGTAAAAATCAAGCTTGCGTATAAGTGTATCGTGATCAACGCAATCAAAGGCCTTGGACAAGTCACAGAAGACGCCAAGAGCGTTCTGTGAATTCTCCCAAGCCCTAAAGATGTGTTTTAGAAGTGCGATGCCAGCATCAGTAGTAGAACGGCCTCTCGTGAATCCATATTGTTCACTGTGTAAGAGATTGTTCTCATAAAAATGGCTTAATAGTTGTTCTTGAATGATTTTTTCAAAGATCTTACTGAGAGCTGGTAGGATTGAAACAGGTCTAAAGTTACCTGGGTCTTGTTTGTTGCCTGATTTAAAAAGTGGTACAACCCTACTGTGTTTCATTAAGTTTGGAAAAACACCTTCATCAACACAATCATTGAATATTACGGCTAGATAAGGGGCAATCACGTCAATTATGTGGCTAACAATTTTGACTGATATACCCCAAAGATCAGCGGTATCTTTTGAATTAATTAATCTGAATGCTTTTATTATATCTAGTGACTCAACATGTTTAAATTTAAAGAATACACTGCAACAAGATACATTATCTTTCAACAAATGTTCCGCTCTAGTTGGTGAGGAATTTAATGAAGCTGTAGTGATTATAGGTATATTACTGAAATACTTATCAAATGCTTCAGCAACAGATGCTTCTGATTGTAAGATGTTATTGTTAATATTAAGAGTGTATGAGGTATCGCGCTGTTTAGCTTTACCTGTTTCGTGATTTATGACGTCCCAAGTGGTTTTTATTTTGTTAGTGGACTTTGATATTTTATCACGAATGTGCAATGCCTTAGCTGTAGTGCAGGCTTTTCTGAATATTTTGGAGTAGTTCTTGACATACTCAACAAAAAGTGGATCGAAATTGTATTTTTTCATGCCGTACAACTCATACATCTTACGTCTGCTCCTGTAAATTCCAGGCGTGGCCCATTCACAAAACTTAGATTGAACTCTGCAAGTAACTTGTTTGGTGGGAAAACAAGCATCAAATTCATTTTTAACACAATCAAACAGTCTTTTGTAGACTGCATCAGGGTCACCCTGCTTATAAGGAATGGAAGATACTTTATGCTTTAAATTAGTTTTAAAACTATTAATGCGATTACCCGTCTTTGGTCTACATGTTATTTTCCTGTAATTAACGCTATTGTTAGTTAAATCTAAAAATGTTATCTTCTGCCCACAATGATCAGACTTTAATTCAGTTACTATTGCCTTTTCAATGGGTACACAGTTGCAAAATACATTATCCAGACAAGTAGATGTTGTGGCTGCTATCCTCGTGGGTTCATGGAATTGATAATCCAGACCAAAGGATTTAAATAGCGACAATAACCTATTCCTTTCAGATGAGTTTACTAGCAAATCTATATTGAAATCACCACACACAATAATGGGTTTAGACTTAGCACTTAACCTACCCAAAGCTTCCTCCATAACTGTCTCAAATCTATCTAAGTTAGTTTTTGGGGGACGGTATACACTTATCACAACAAAGCCCTCTAACTCAACACAAGACAATTCGACAATACGCTCTATGGACAGGCCTACAATGTCAGTGCGATCTTTACATTTCAAACTATTTGCAGTAAAAATTAATGAACCACCATGAATAGTGGTTTTTCTAAAGAACGCGCTTGATAATCTAAAATTATTAAGGACAAAAGACTGATAGTTTTCATCAGTCAGCCAATGTTCAGTAAAACATAAAATATCAATATTTTGGTTTTCCAGCAATAGTTCTATTTCTAAATCTTTGCCCGTCAAGCTTTGAATATTTTGGTGGAATAAATTCAAGTATTTGGGCTTGGCTGTTGTCCTAGGTCCTAGTTTAAACAAGACGCTGAAGGAGCATCACATGAAATAGATAAATTAGTACTAGTACTAATGTCAGAATAGAAAATACTGCCAATAGCGGCATTGTTAATGTTATTTGCTAACAAAGTAGCTAGTTTCTGCTTAGTCCTAATGGGAAGATACATAGTATCTTCAGTTAACCTAAAGTATGGTACAAACAGATTTGTATCAAAAAAGTCAATGTCACTATGACGACATGTCAGATTATACAAAGTTAAATTAAGGTCTTGGATGACCTTGTTCTGACTTGAAGTACTTGAGGTACTTGAGTATGGGAATGCACACAAAATAAATTTACACTTGTTCTTTGATTGAATGCCCATTATTGTTTCAATATTTTTAATTAACCCTTTTTTTGTCAATGATCGGCAGTCTCCATGAAAGACAACCACAGTGGAGTTTACCCCTAGCTTCTCTTTGGAGATGTTACTAACTAGGTCAGAATAGGACATACCTGGATGGCATAAATTGATTACTTGTTGGTTCGATCTATTAGACAACAATATGCCTAATCCTTGGCCTAGCTCGTCAGAAAATATAAAAGTATTATTTGGAGCAGCCTGTGGAGTATTACATTTATCCACCTTAGCAGGCTCTGATAAGTCAGTTGGCGTGGCCTCAACACGTGACAATTCAGTATCCATCTCCACTACTTGTTGATAACAATTATTGCAAGTGATTTGTTTGCTTATAAGCGAATCAAACCTCTCAGCATTGTAAGTTGACATCTTTAACAATTCTGTGGCAGCTAATATGTGTTCGCTGATCTCTTTTTGGGATATATCATACATTTTTTTGGTGTCCCTCAGAGAACTCTCTAAGCAAGCAATCTTATGCTCAAGAGCCATGGTCTCATTTTCATAGGAGATTTTAGTACTATCTAATAGTAAGCTACCTTGTTCTAATTCAGAGATTAAATCTAACTTTTCCTTTCTTAAAATATTATATTTCTTGATGTCCAACTGTTTATTAACTAATTTTTTAGTTTTGTTAATGTATTTATTAATTTTAATATATTTCTTTAACTTTTTGTTGCTATTAAATCTATAGAATCTAGTTTCAGAGACTGAATCATCACATGTGAGATCAACCATAGGAATTATTTTAGGACATATATTTGGATCAGCTAAAGCTAACTCATCAAATAAACTTTGATTGCCACTCTCAATTGTACAATTTTTGTCACTCTCTAACTGTCTGATGGTTTTTTGTGACTCATATAAACTAATTTCCAAGTCATTAATCCGATTTAGTGCTAGTTCGTGGGTGTTATTGCATGCATTATAAGAATCAACAAGTTCCTGCAGCTGGGTGCACCGATCAGCCATGTTGAAGTACTTGATCTCCAGTTCGGCAAGGTCACACTTAAGTTTGCTGTTCTTGTCGACAATATTTCTTATTTCCAATTCACTATCTGCGCGTTCTTCAAGCAGCTGGACATTGTCGCTCCTTGCGACCTTGAGGTCATGGCATGCCTGCTTGTATAACTCAGCGAGTTTACTGCGGGTCATCATCTTGAAGTGGGCTTGATGCAATCCTCTAACTGAAATTGTATGAAGCGGGGCCAGCAGATACCAAGGTCACTTATAGGGTGCGAAGAGTCTTACACTGTCACCCTGAAAGCAAGGGAAGTGGTGTCAGTATACTAGCAAAATAATATGAAAGAAGTATATAGAAAATACCGTTCCTAGTAGGAAAATTAACCAGGCAACAGTTCAACTAGTAACAAATAAGTTAGTCCCAACCTAGAGAAATAAACATTGATAGGTTAAATTGAATAATTCTCAAAAATAAACTATGTTTTTCAGTTCAATAAAATCTTATTTTTTTTAAAATAAATAGTAGGGTAGGAAATGAGTATCTATGCTAACAAGTAATGATGAGTTTTGTGTGTTATTGGCTAATGAAGTATTAGATGTGTTAATTTGAAACAATATTGTTTAGTGTAAAGTGTAAATTGACTGAGGCGGGAGGTTATTTGACGTCAACTTTGCTTCCACTTTAGTCAAGCGAAGAGACAAACAACAATGCCTAATCGTATTGTAATTTGACGTGTCTCACTTTAATGAGCAGTGTGCAGTGTTTAATGTTTTAAAAAGTAGATAAATACTCAGGATCTACACCAATGTTAATCAACTGAAAGTCAAAATACAAAACCTAGTTCTACTGAATAAATAACAATCTTATAAGTAATTGAAGTACAAAATTCACTGTGGTCTGTTTATAGTATTCCACTGTTGTTTTAGAAAGTAAAATTGAAAAGTAAACAATACTCCCCTGAATCCGTTGAACGTAAATTTGTAAGGCAACCGCCCGGCAGCAGACTCTTCTTAGATTCGAAGTGGTTGTTCACCAGGAGGGTGATTTATTATTTTCACTTGATATTTAAGCTAAACATAGCCTAAATCACTAATAAACTACGCTGATTTTAAGGAAAAAACATTAACATTAAATTAATTAAAATTTGAACACTACGAAGACAACTGACAGCCGGTGTTGCCACAGCAAAAAAAAAAAAAAAATCGTACATTAATTGCTATTACTATTATCTGACAAATACTATCTACTATGGACAAAACGAAAATCATGTTAAATGCCCATATTGCACCCGCTCCAGTTAACGTTGGGAACATTACACTCGAAGTTGTTGATCACTATGTTTACCTGGGACAGACAGTCCAGCTAGGTAAGTCCAACTTCGAGAAAGAGATCTCTCGTCGAATCCAGCTCGGATGGGCAGCGTTCGGGAAGCTCCGGCATATATTTGCGTCCGAAATACCTAAGTGTCTCAAGACAAAAGTCTTTGACCAGAGTGAACACACTCACTGGCAACAGCCAGTAATGACCTATAGGAGTGAGACGTGGTCCCTTACTATGGGTCTCATAAGAAGGCTCAAGATCACCCAGCGAGCAATAAAGAGAGAGCGATGCTTGGTATTTCCCTGCTCGATCAAATCAGAAATGATGAGATCCGCAGGAGAACAAAAACAACCGACATCGCTCGAAGGATTGCATCGCTGAAGTGGCAGTGGGCGGGACACATAGCGCGGAGAACCGATGGCCGTTGGGGCGGAAAGGTTCTCGAATGGCGACCGCGTACCGGACGACGTTCCGTGGGCAGGCCCTCTACAAGGTGGACCGACGATCTGGTCAAGGTCGCGGGAAGCCGCTGGATGCGGACAGCGCAGGACCGATCGTTGTGGAGATCCTTGGGGGAGGCCTATGCCCAGCAGTGGGCGTCGTTCGGCTGAAATGATGATGATGATGATGATGATGACTATTATCTAACAGCGAATTTTAGTAGCAATTTATCTTTTCAGTCTGTTGACTTGCTAATGTGACTAAACAGCTATGCATGAACATAATTATATAAAATCAATGAGAATGATCTGTTTTGCCAGTTGATAAAATATGACTTTACTTTCTTGGGCTCATCAAAATAATCCCTCCAATTTTTGCGCCCTCTGATGCGCACGTGCATGTTATGTTATAGAATGATCTTACGCCTGAGGTGTTGACAATGACGCTACGATCTGAGTGTCCTTGAGTTTATAGGCATCTCGAAAAGCAAGCAACGCATCAGTGACCCCTAGTGTTGCAGATGTTCATTTGACTAGGGTTGGTCTCTTCTATTGGGGGAATCTCCAGCTCGTTTGCATGCCCTTTTTAAATAAAGGGGTCCCCTTTGTTGGCAGAAAGTTGATGCTCCGAAACCACTTTGGCATAAAACGTTTGACAAATCTTTTTTTGGCGAAGTCTTTAGGCATAAAACATATTTACCATAGTTATTGATTGGCCGGACCTTCAATGGCATACTCTTTGTGTCAGTGGCAGAATTACCTTTGGCAAATTGTCATTTCGCATAATTCTGCAAACTGTTTATTTTTAGTTTGGCAATTAGCAGAATTTTATTTGTCGTACTACAAACAAAGTTGGTAGAATTTTGTCATTTGGTAAAATTAAGGTGCTCCCTCACTTGGAGCATTCCTGTGATGTAACGTTACAGAGTCGAGCATTATATCAGTGAGGGAGGAAAACCGAGCATTACAGTGCGCAAACTGTAATGTTACAAATTTGAGCTTAACGTTAGTGAGGGACAAGCACCGAACGTTACAGTGCGCAATTTGATGTTACAATGTGTACCTAATACACAACTTCATTCTATGATAACAGTGTACGGTTTTTAGGAAGTTTTGAGTAGACGAGTATGCCAAACTATTTTCTTAGAAATGAATAGAGTTTATGCAAATCGCTGTTATGCAATATATAATATTATGATTTCAAAAATTCTGCCAAAAAGGTAATCCCTAAAAAGGTTAATATATTTCTGGATTTTGATTATTTATTTCTCCTTAACAACATTGACACCGAATGTACATACATACATACCATCACGACTTTATTCCAAACGGGGTAGACAGAGGCAAGTGACTGTTGCCGTCATGGTGATCGGAACACTCAGAAGCCCATTTTCACCAATGGTATTAAAACCCAACGTGGTAGATGGTGAGCCTTCCGCTGCTATCCGGGTTCGTTTGGTTTTTTATCGATGTCTTACATCACCGGAGAGTTAGTCGGAAATTATACAATGAACACAAAGATTTGGTTCTGGCCAGATTTGAACTCGGGACCACACGTTTCGCGATCCGAGTTGGAGTGCTTCACCTAGGCCACGACGCTCCCTTAAACGAAAGTACTTAAAAATAAATCAAGTCAAATTCAACAATTCTCAGATAAAATGTCGATGAATTATTAGCCAACACAACTTTTTATCAGCGGATAGAGTCTGGTGGTTAGATTACGAAAATTGCCGGGCAGCTCTTCTAAAATGTAGAAACAGTGTCGCGCGATTGTTCTGGTGGTCCTATTAAAACGTCTTTCTGCTGCAGCCCAACTACAGCACTTACACCGACACGGAGGCGCACGCGGAGCTTTGCCACGCGGAGGCCCTGCTGCTGCAGGCTGCCATGACCATCATGGAGGGCGAGGACTTGACGGGCCTCATCAGAGGAACTATCAAAGTCAAAAACTGCTATAACAGCTACAAGTAATTATCATATTGACTATTTATTATTCCTGATAGTTAGGGCAACCGTGGAGCGGAGATTATTTTAACAGTGAATGATATAAGATTCATATCTGTTTTGCATCGTAATTACGAGTATATTATATTCATTCAATCAATTAGCTGCCGGTCAATATGGACATAGTGACTATTGAACACCTTAGAAGCTCCAGGTTCAAATCCTACGCCGGGATATTAATAATGAATATCTGATTCTTTAAATGTTATTTATTATGTGCTCCAATTTTCTTGACATTAGTTGCTGGTTTGCAAAATTATAATGAGGCAGCTGCATTAGATCTATATTTATTCTTAGTCTACAGAAGTACCTATGTAATACTTGTATATACGCATATGGGTTTTTTTGTGGTTAATCCTCTAACTTTTTCCTTTACAGAGATTGCGCAAAAATCTTTGAAAAAAAACATTGGGATGATGAGGAATCAAAAACTCATTTCCAAAGCGGTGTACGTCTGGGAACAGCTACTTTTAACCTGATGATATCGCTCCTGCCTCCGAAGATAATAAGTCTGTTGGAATTCGTAGGATTTTCTGGAAATAAGGTATGCATTTTATTGTTTACTTATTCTTGGATTAATTTTGTTTCAGAGTGAAACTCATTTATCGATGGTAACTACATAGCTGAGAGCGTTTTCACGCAAGGTCACGTCCTGTCACTGAAAATGTAATTTGGAGAAACACATTTACATCAGTTCCTTTTCGTACTTCTCTGACGCCATCGTCGCAATGTTTACACCAAGATCGTCTGTACTTAAACTAAGCGTAGCTTGCACTGTGGATGTCAGAGGTTGATAAACAAATTTATAATTAACTAGATAATAACACCCAGACATAGAACAGATATAAATGTTTGCCACATTAATGTAACTGGTTGGAGAATTCCCACGACCTTGAGGCAGGACTACGCGGTAACTTGAAATTGAAATTTCATCGTAGTAAGTAGATCGTTGTTTTCAGAAAATATCGATGTATAATAGTACAATCTACCATGGCAAGCGTAAAGTGCGCTCAGCTTAAACTATCGCAACTGGACCGCGAATGTTAAATTGATAATGTCATACATTTGCATCACAATACAAAATATTGATTGTAATGTCTGACTGAATCACACAAATGTTATGCTTGGTATTACCAATGATATTCAAAAGCTAAATCTAGAACTGATACAGGCCATTTATAGTAATTACATTTTTCTCATACATCATACCAATAAGCATTTTCATTGCATAATCGTATAAATAAAACAGTGCTTCACCTTACGGTTTAGTTTTCATGAATAAGGGAGTTCGTGATGCTTGAGCGCTCTAACACACGAACGGCATTTGCTGTCGACACGTCGTTGGTTGCCCTCGAAATTTCGAATGTTACGGTAATCTTATAAATTCCAGTTACATATTTTTTTTGAAAACACTAGTAGTAAGCATTTCAGAATCAATTTCCTCGGCTCAGCTCATTTTGTTACGCTGCTTAACCCCTGGACTACTAAAAATTACAGACTCGACACGTCATAATTGCAAGCATCGACCTTTGCCGTCGGCAGCCGTCAACGCGTCGACGGCATTTGCCGTCCCGTGTGCAAGTGCAAGAACTCTAAGCTGTACTTTTGAAACAGTACCTTATAGTTATAAAAAGTTGCAAAATATGGTAATCAGAAAAAAAAGTTGATGGATCGTAGGTAAATATCGCATTTTATTTATTTCTAAACCTACATAATTCAGATGGTTTTACCTACAATCATGATATGTTATCTATCTCATTTCGATTTCGAGATAACTTAACACGAGATCATTCTTATCATATTATGAAAAGTGAACCGGGAAGTACATACGTACGTGGCTTTTAGATGTTCACTAATGAGAAAAAAATACTTGCTGCCACTGAATACCTAGGGCAAGTTCTACATTTACTTTACTTAGGTTCACCGATAAATTGTTAAATTAAACTTTAAGATAAGATGTATTTGATACATTTACATTTTTAACCAACAAATATCAAGATATTTAATCGAACTAAAACATCAAAATCTTGAAAAATTAGGGTTTTATGGCTTCTGGCATTAGCGGGTTGCTATTGTGGCCCGCTCGTTTCGCTCGCTTGGCTTCGCGCACTTTGGTTCGTACCTGCGATCCTGAAATCCTTTAATTCTATGTCATGCTATAACTCCGATTAAAGATGCTTTTGCTGATTATGTCTTTTCAAATAAGGAATTCCCATGATTATGTTTTGTAAGATTTTAATTCTTAGGTAACGTCAGGTCAAGTCTGTTATGGATTTTCAAATTAGGATTATTAATTTTGTGGTGCTCTCTCGCCTGGAGCATTTTCCTGTAATGTAACGCTACAGAATCGAGCATTACATCAGTGAGGGAGGTAGAACCGAGCATTACAGTACGCAAACTGTAATGTTACAAATTCGAGCATTACGTTGGTGAGGGGAAAGCAACGACTATTACAGTGCGCAACTTGATGATACAATGTGTAACATTTTGAAATAACTTCTCTGAAGTTTTGTAAGGTGTAGTATTGTAATGTAATGCTCAAGATCTAATCTGAAACGTTACAGCACAGCACAGGAAAATGCTCTAGGTGAGGGACTACTTTTATGAATCATAAAGGCCACCCGTCCCTAAAACGTACTCGTACAATCTCTGCTTGGTTTAGGGTCAGTTGATCTTGGTGTATTTTGTCCCAGATGTTTATCCATTGATGTTTCCTAGGCGTTAGGCCTGGCGGAGCTGGAGGCGGGCTCGGGCGCGCCCGGCATGCGCTCCGTGCTGTGCGACCTCGCGCTGCTCGGGTACCACCTCGTCGTCTGCCAGTTCATCGGCGCGCAGGGCGACCTCGACGTCTGCCAGAAGATCCTGCACAAAGAGCTGAAGGTAACGTCTTCCACTACACAATATGCTTTGCTTTCCTGTTAGGTAACAGCGGGCACTGGGGGTGGATCGGTGACGTTATTAACTTAAAATGTACGCATCATTTTCTCCTCTGCTATTCTTTAATCATTTAATTATTTAATCATAAAAAGCATGCACATACCGACTTACAGTTTCCCAACGCGCCAGTACGGTTAAAACAGGTACAGTCATTTCAAATTAAATACAAGGAAACTAAATTTACATAACCTACACAAAATACAATAATGTCAAAAAGAATAAAAATAATAATGTCAATAATATCACAAAATCATTTATAAATGTCACATCCAGATAAATAGGTATAATAATTAATTTAATTTACAATAAAACAATGTCAATAAATACCATAGAATAATACAAATGTCAGCTTAGATATATAAATTACAATGCTATGTCAAGAATAATTTATATTACATCAATCTATAGGGTACTTACTTATAAAATCAAAGGCCTTCCTGAGCAATACTCCAAAATGGTCAGCAAATAGATCGGTACCATAGTCATGGACAAGCATGTCTCCTATATAATTTAAGGCACGATTAGTAGGTGCATGTGCGGCGCATACAGTGCGAGCCTGAGGCCGCCGCAGCAGGCGCGGGCGGCGCCGCGGCGCAACGGTCCCCTCCACGCCCCAGCCCAATCGCTTAGGAGCTTCCAGCGCGACTTGACCCAGTATCGTTGGACTATCCACTCTGCCGCGTATTATAGATAGATAGTATTTGATAAGTTGTATGACTCTTCTAAATTTAAGAGTGTTCATGTCGACCATACCTATAAATATACAAAGACGGATACAAAAATGGATAGTATCCGAACTTTTTCCTGTACAGCCAGCGAGCAAACTTCTTCTGTACTTTCTCCACCATTAGACAGTACTTGTCTTCATGTGGATCCCAAACCAAAGCACCGAATTCAAGTTTGCTGCGAACGTAAGCGTTATAGAGTACCGTTGCAACTCTCCAATCGTCAAACTGGATAGAGGTTCTCATTACAAATCCTAAATTTAGGTTTAAAGAATATTTATTTCTCATTAAAACCATACATACAGTTACTTACATGAGAAATTAAGATGTGGGTAAGTATAACACAAATAGTCCAGTAGTTAACGGATAATTATTTATTTGCATTCCTCCGTCACTCCATGTACTTGCGCGTGATAATTAAACACAGGCCACGCGCGCGCCGGTCCGCTAGCGTCCGAGTTGACAGAACATATTTCGGTTGAACTGGCGATGGCGTACAACCGTACACGATTAAAAGTAAAAATAACTTCGGATTTGCTCAAAATTGAAATAGGCTGAAACAGAAAAATATTCAACAAATTTTTGTTTCGGCGGTCGGTTGCTTGATTTGTTAACTGTGTTGTAATTTTCCGCATGCAGATAGATGAGAGCTTATTTAAGTTCAAATATTTTTAAAATATTTACACTCATAGACAGTATACTAATGGTGTCACATGTTTTTCTTGGTTAGCCATGGGCAGGAGATAACCATTGAAATAATATTCCCTTCACCTAAAAACAATGATTGCCAGGACCTGCGCAGAGACCAAATTTAGGGCCGAACTGGTGGTATGAATCCACCCCTTCATACTGTACCCGTGCGCAGAAACATTTCCTCCTTTTTACGTTACGGGATCTGTACATTTTTTTTTCAATTCTTTACTTTTAGGTATACCCAAACAGCGTGTGGTTCCTAGTATTCAAAGGGCGGTTGGAACTGCTTCAAGGAGAGTTCCGGCCGGCCATCGAGACCTACGACGAGGTCGTGATTAACCAAGAGACGTGGAAGCAGTTCCGCCACGTTTGCTACTGGGAGATCATGTGGGTCAATGGGTACGTTGCATTGACAACATTTACAATAGATTTATTTATGGAAAATTACGCCATCAGTACAGTACACATAATGAAATCCTCGCTTAAAATTATGATAACAATGGTTCATTTGCATAAAAAACACAACCGTATCAATAACAAAGAACTCATTCGAAAACCTCTCTTAAGATACAAAAAAAAACAGACATAAACCGTTAGAATATTAAAAGGTATTGCAACGCAATAAATTGGCGACTTTTTTGAACACGTTAATCTCACCTCAGATGAAGGTTTCCTGTCGTAAACGCAGGTAGTGGAAGCGAATCGGGAGTTTTCAACTAAAAAAATCCTAAATTCTGCAGTGGCTTTGTGAACTAGTTAAAAATTTATAAGCATACCTTTGTCCTTCAGGCTGATGATGGAGTGGCGTGAAGCGGCGCATTACGCCGGCCTGCTGATCGAGGAGAGCTCGTGGTCGCGCACGGTCTACTCGTACACCAAGGCCGCCATGATGCTGCAGCAGGGCGATAAGCTCTCTTTCAACCAGCGGCTACAATGCCAGGATCTGCTCAAGTAATACATCCCTATTATACACTTAATTTCGTCCACTTATTGTTTGAAAAATGACGTTTGAATTCACGATACCTTTATGTGTGCCTTATTATTTATTCCATGTTTAAAATTCTGACTAGCTGAGTTGAGACCGATTTGCCACTGGACACACTGTATACTTACAAATAATCTAAAGTGTCAGACCTCGTAACTCCATTTTTATTTTATTACTAATTTCTGACCATATACTAATATTTAACAGACAACCTGTTAAATCCTATAAAAAAGTCCAAGTTTAATAGGAAACCACGTAACTCCGGGCCGCCACATATGAAAGTGAAGCTTTCGTGTCTCCTGTAAAATAAGATCTGATGGAATTACGAAGTATGACACTTTAGCCGACGTTGAGAACAAAGCTAACAGCGTCCTTGTAACCAGGGACTGCGCGCTGTACAAGCAGCGCATCGCGGGCAAGTCGCTGCCGATGGAGAAGTTCATGATCCGGCGCTGCGCGCGCTTCTCCGCGCAGGGCGGCCGGCTGGTGCTGCCCGGCGTCGAGCTGCTGTGCCTCTGGAACATGTTCCACATACTGTCCAAGAACGAGCGCGGCGCGCAGAACATACTCAAGGTGGGCATTCACTAGACATGTTCCGTCTTAGATCGCGTCGACACTTACCACCAGCCCCCCGATTCAGAACAAAGTTATCGACCGATTCGGTAAATTTGTTTTAATTATAGTAAATGATCCGCTTAACGATAGCTATCAATATTTTAATATGTAAGCCAAAGGCCATAAGTTTTTATAAACTAAATAACATAAACTCTACCTTCTTAAAAAAAAAATATAAAAAAAATAACCGAATCGGTCGATAACTTTGTTCTGAATCGGGGGGGCTGGTGCGGATGCGTTAAAATGACTGTCTGGTCAAGTAAAAAAAACACGAACAGCAGTTTGCCGACGCGGCTGTCTCAGTTTACGTGATATGCTTGTATTAACCACTGTATGCATGTTCCAATCTCCACAGATGACAATTTTTTTACTCTTTTCATAAAGAATATGTTAAAGCAAACACTCAATTAATCGATGTCGGAGTTTTATTTGCACACAATAATAATCTCATACTTAAACACCTTCTTCTGCAGGCCTTCAACGTGAGGATGGCCATCAAAACCTCACGACCGCTTTCCATCAGGTGGAGTGAGGTCATCTTGACGGGCAATATATAAAAAAACACCTCTAGTCCTCCATATACCACAACTTTCACAAGAAAAGACAACAGCCACTTCTTCTAATTCCTTAATTACCTATATTCTATATCTTTCTTAACCAGGATAGCAATTCTTCCCGCTATTGAATGTTTTCTAGGAAACCATGATTATGTTGTGGAACCATTTACTTCAAGTTTATTTTAGCGTGTTGGCAAAAGACATTGACAGTATTTATATGGGAGTTGGACCAAGTGCTGCCCAGAATAAACATATAGTTGCATAAACTATCATTAGTATGTAAAAGTAAGCTCTTCAAAATCTATCCCAGAGATCTTGAGTAAAATAAATGTTCCTTGTTGAATATATTTATTTGATTAAAAATTGAAAATGATTCTAATAATGGCTTATTCCAAGAGCAATTATTTTATACGAGGTTTTACATTATACATTACATTATTATTAAAATCATTTATTCAGTATTTCATTAGTCGTCGTCGTCATCGATGATAATACTGTCGAGGAAATATGCAAGGCATGAACTTGCGCACGATAATCACCTGACGTACTGACTACTGACTTCTGTATCGAAAGAGGTAGCTCTGGTAATATATTATGTCTGTCTCATTACAGCACGCATTTAGGATTAGGAAAATTGTCATTTTTCTATGGATGTGATTTATCTGTTACTGTATTAAGTAATCTGTGGTATTGGGTTTTATGAATATCACCTTTCCTGTAAATGTTGACCGTCATGCATATTATTGCAGCTGATAGAAGCGACTCGCGAGAAGCTAGAGAACGGTCCGCAAGCGTGGATGGCCGGCTTCGACGCCGACAACCGCGCGCTGCTGCGCTACCTGCACGGCTGCTGCCTGGCCGCGCTGAGCCTGCCGCGCCTCGCGCTAGAGACGCTCGAGTCTGTCTTGTTGTGAGTATTGCAGCTGATAGCGACTAGTAGAGGACTGCTGGGCTGAGTGGACAACTTCGCTGGAGTCATGGCTAACTTTTTAACCCACTTCAAAAAAAAGGAGGTGGTTCTCAATTCGACTGTATGTTTTTTTTGTTTTTTTTTATGTTTGTTACCTCGTAGTCATAACTTTCGACTGGGTGAACCGATTTTGATCATTCTTTTTCTATTTGAAAGGTGGTTGGTGCTTGCCGAATGGTCCCATTTTAATTTGGTCTAGTTCTGGCAGTGGCATCCATGAGAAAACCATATAAGTCTTAAATGTAGATAGACAAAATGCGTGACAAATGGACGAATAACTCAAAATTACGAAAACCGATTTTGACAATTCTTTTTTTTATTTGAAAGCTGATGCTTCCCGTGTGGTCCCATTATAATTTGGCCCAGTTCTGACAGTGGCATCCATTGGAAAACCATATAAGTCTTTAATCTAGATTAACTATATGCTCGACAAATGTACGAATAACTCAATATCACGCCAACCGATTTCGATGCTGCTTTTTTTATTGGGAAGGATATACTTCAAGGGTATTTTGATGAGTTTGGTTATATTCTGACTATGGGATCCATGACAAAGTAACGGAACTCTTCAATTCTTAGGAGCAATTGGACGATACTTTTTCGATGTATAAAATAAATAAGAACTATTCACTGAAAATTCAAGAAATAAACAAAAATTAGAGAATACGCAATTATTTCTTCACTTTTTAGTGTTTTGTTTTGTAATAGTTATTTTTGAAGTTGTTTTTTTTCTTTGTTAAATTTTTTTATACTAAAATGTCATGAAATTGAATGAAGTAATGCAGTGTCCCAGGAATTAAAAATCAAAATAACGCAAAACTGGGGTCATTTGTGACCTATAACCGCTAAACCGACGGCGGCTTGGCCCGCGTAAACTGTCTTTTCCGTTAAAATATAGCCTAAATTGAAAGGATTTTTAAAATCGGTCCAGTAGTTTCTAAAATAGCCTCACACGTTACCGATTTTGAAATAATTATCGATTTAACTGAATAGGAACTTGCAATCGATTTTATGGATCGAAATATTTTTAGCTTAATAATAATTATTCACAGCTACTACTCAACTGACGAGTCAAGTGTAATGAAGAAGAGTCAGATGAATCGTTGTAATAAATAACATTTAATAATTTACGTTTCATTTGTAAATCCAATTACAAATAATAGTTATAATTCCTTGCAAATAATTAATCATGCAGTCATAGATACTATTTTGATTTTCTTTTTCTAATAAATTAGCAGACACAATACTTACATTTATCGATTTATCTTATTTTAAGACCGGTTTAACATTTTCGGTTGTTTGTTGTGCGCAGGGCACTTCACTAAGTGGGCGTTACCCGTCAATAAAGTACGACTGTAGTAAATTATTCCGAAAAATAACGGTTATTCTGCATGAGCCCACTGCATGAACAGAAACAGGCGGCGTACCGTGCTTGGTCTAGGGCCCAGGCACTCAATGATCATTCAAACCTTGCCTCCCTGAAAGCAGCCTTTAATAAAGCCACCAAGGCCACGAAGTGGGCTTACATTAGAGCAGACGCCCAGCGAATTGCACGTGTTGGCCAAGAACTCATCACGCACCCTACGGGTAGCCGCTCCTACTGGCGACTGGCTAAACACGTGCAATCTAACTTCTGCGTGCCTTCGCTGCCCCCACTGAGATTCCCTGATGGATCGTTGGCTCATCAGCCGCAAGAGAAAGCCGATTTACTGGCTAACCTCTTTGCCGCAAACTCTTGCATCGATGACTGCGGTGCTGCGCCGCCTGAAATTCCACATTGCGGCTCCACAATGCCTGATATTCGTATCAGGCAGTGTGATGTGAGCGGAGTTGTCTCCAGTGTTCACTAGCCTGTATCGCCTCTCCTACAATTCGGGTCTTGTGCCGCTGTCTTGGAGGGAGGCGAACGTTCAACCAGTTCCCAAAAAAGGGGACCGGTCTGACCCTGCCAATTACCGTCCAATAGCCGTAACCTCAGTTTTAGCTAAAGTGTTTGAGCGGATCATAAACACGCAGCTCATCCGCTACCTAGAGGATCATTCTCTCATTCACGACCGTCAGTACGGCTTCCGACCAAAACGGTCTACGGGTGATCTTCTAGCGTACGTAACACACATCTGGGGGGAGGCTATGGACAAGCATGGGGAATCTTTGGCCGTCAGCCTTGACATTGCCAAAGCTTTCGACCGTGTATGGCATCGTTCGCTTCTTTCCAAGCTTCCGGCATATGGTCTGCCACCTCGCCTATGCGACTGGGTCGCCGGATTTCTGGAGGGACGTAGAATTCGTGTCCTTTGCGATGGTCGAAAATCACGCTTTCTCCAGATTAATGCCGGAGTGCCGCAGGGCTCCGTCTTGTCGCCGACGTTGTTTCTTCTGCATATCAATGACATGTTATCTCTTGGTAATATTCATTGCTATGCGGATGATAGCACGGTCCACGCGCGTTATTTCGAGCGCCCTGGGGCAAAGCAGACTGACATCGAGGAGAAGAGGCGAAGTCTTGTTGTTGAGCTTGACGGAGTGTTGGACCGCATTTCAGAATGGGGTGCATGCAATCTTGTCGAGTTCTATGCCAAGAAAACCCAGGTGTGTGCATTCACAGCAAAGGCGTCGCCGTTCCTTTCCCATCCCACTCTTCAGAGCACCTCGCTACCGATTAAGGATAGCCTTAACATCCTTGGCATGGATGTTCGTAGCAACCTAAACCAGCGGGACTACATTGAGAGCGTCATTAGAACTGCATCCCGTAAACTCGGAGTCCTGAACAGAGTGAGACGATTCTTCACGCCTGAGCAGCTCTGTCTCTAGTATAAGACACAAGTTCGCTCGTGTGTGGAATACTGCTCTCATCTCTGGGACGGTTCCGCTAAGTACCTACTCGAAGCTCTCGACAGGTTGCAGCGGCGTGCTATCCGTATTATTGGAAACCCAGAGGCAACTTTGACCCTTGAGCCTCTCCAATTGCGTAGAGACATTGCCAGGCTAAGTGTTCTCTATCGCTTCTACAATGGGGAATGCTCTGACGAGTTATTCCAGCTTATCCCACCCTCACCTTTCCACTCCCGTACCACGCGTGCTGGACTACGGCGTCACCCACACACAATTCAACATTTGTTGGCCCGAACCAAAAGGTTCGGTGACTCGTTTCTTTGTCGTACCATCCAGACGTGGAACGCTCTTCCAGCACATGTGTTTCCTTCCTCTTATAGTCCCGGGTTCTTCAATCGGGGCGTGAAAAGGCATTTCTGCAGGCCTTCAAGGTGAGGATGGCCAGCCCAGTGATTCTTTTGAATGACTGGGCTTGTCAACCTCATATCTGGACCTCACGACCGCTTTCCATCAGGTGGAGTGAGGTCATCTTGACGGGCAATATTTAAAAAAAAAAAATGAGCTGTAAGAAGAAAATAACGAATGGACAAGCTATAGTTATTTTATCCAGCTAAAAAACATAGATCGATTAAAAAGTTTTTTTAATTTGATTAAATGAATTGCATTGAATCAAATACTTTACCAGTTCCCATCTTCCACAGGTTAAAGAATGACTTGAAGGAAGACACGTTCCTGCTGCCATACTCACTGGCTGAGATGGCGATGTGTCATTACCAGTTAGGCAACAATGAGCGCGCTATCCAAATGCTGCAAGACGCGAGGTAAGACACTCTTGTCATTATTCCACCACAGCCCTACTGTTAGGCAATAATCATGTCATCTAGCTGTTTGTTGTTAAACATGACAAGACCATATCGTCGAGCGATAATCTTACAGTTACCAAGACGTAGCTAGGTAGGATTCCTGTGAGGCTGCTTTTTCACCAGATAAGCGAGTTAAGTAAAGTAAAGTAAAATATATCTTTATTCATATAGACTTATAAAAAGAGCTTATAACACGTCAAATACAAAAAAAAATATAGAAAAAATATACTAATTAAAAATAAACTTACATAAAATAATACTATAATAGTAAATATCATAATTAAACATAATATGACTACGACCGGTTCGGAGGTTGCTTACGATCGAGAAGACTCCGGCAAGAAACTCGATGGTTACTCTTTTCAATCTTGTTTTTATACACAAAAATTGATTTGACAGAGTAAAGTCATAACAAAAAAAGTGCAGAGGAGCAGATTATACCTAAGATGACCACAAATTCTTATCATTTAAGAAATCCTCTACACTATAATAACCTCGCTTCATTAAGTTAGCTTTAATTTGTGTCTTAAACTGGTAAGAGGCAGATCAACAAGAGTTTGCGGAATCTTATTAAGGATGTCGTATGTTATCCACCGATACGAATTCTTAACTTTCTTAGTTTGTGGCTAGGCTATACTTATTAGTGGATATCACCTAGTTTCTTAGCTTCGTCCTGAAAAAGCAGCCTTATATTTTTGATCATTGGTTCGATCCCCAGTGTCATGTGTAATATTTTCTTGGCTTCAAATTTAATTTAAAGCCACGTGACGATGCCTTCTCGCGTCTTACGCGTTACTCAAAGTTAAGCTACCCTTACAACTATACCGGTTACGGTGTAAATAATTACCCAGTAAAACAATTTATTTAACTTAACTTGCCCTTGGCTCAACTTTCAAAAACGATTTGAATTCGGAGATCAGTACCTCAAGATTGATAAAAAAGCCCGCTAACCTGATACACTTTTTAACCTTATTCACCAATAACTTTATTACCTTACAGGAAAAAATATTCAGGTTACTCTCTGGAGTCAAGGCTACACTTCCGCTTGCATTCCAAAATACAGCAAGTGAAAAACAGCAGCGACTAACCGGAAACCGAGAAATCCCCATCAAACGAGTAAAGGTCAACATAACCAACATTGCTTACGCCAGATTGTAGCTGCCGTTTTTAGTGGCATTACGTCGTTTCATTTTCAAGAAGTTCCTCTTAGGAATCTTGTGATATTACATTTTCAAATATATCCCAAAACCAAGAAGGCTAGAAACTAAGGAGAGATAACTCCCGAAGTGGGGGTAAGCTTTCGAGGGCCGAAAGTCGTATACTCTGTGCCGGGCAAAACGCTGATTGCGCATGTGCAGCGGCAGCTATTTGTCATTTCATGGTCACATGGTTTTGTTTTGAACGGTGTCACGTGCGACAGTTGTTGTTTTTCGAGGTTGTGTTGACCAATTTTGACACTTCGCGAGGATCGCGGCAAAGAAGCGTAATGCGCATGCGTCACTGTGGGATACGGATTTAGTCCAACCCTTTCCAGGGAGTTATCTCTCCTTAGTCTCTAGCCTTCTTGCCCAAAACATAAAACTAAAGAGTAGCTTTCGAATACATTCATTTTGTTCAACGTACGAGTACAACTTGAAATTAGGTAGTTAGAACAAATTCAATTGTAGCGGCATCCGGAAAACTTAACTAGTCCGAAGTAAATTGTACAAGAAACTATTAGAAATTTTCCAAAAATATTTATTAAAAGTACATATACTAGTTAACGTTGCCGCGTGCCGGTGCGTTTCGTTCTGTTTTCAAAAAAATTCTGATCTAAGATGCCAAAAAGTTATAAGAAGGTCGCAAATGATCAGTAAGATGCTTATCTTCATGTGGCTGCATACGATTCATATAATATTAAAGCAACTTAGCTAGTTTGCGAGTAATAATCTTCACAAAATCAGCAAATCGTGGCTTGTTCAGGCAACAATATTTTTACTGAAGTCCTTTCGTTTTGCATGGCCAAAACAAACCAGGTCAAGCTTAGGCCGTATTGAAATATATTAGACCAGGATTAACAATATAGGTGTTGTCCAATCAGGTTCAGTATGATTTTCGCCAGAATATGATAAAATGGACCAGAATGGTGTAAATATTTATCTCATATCTACTCAACTCTATACCAACTCAAATGTTGTATATGACTAGTTTTAATGATACTGGTCGTTTAATTGTTGTTTAGACACTTCTGTACACCTGAAACGGAATTAAAAATAGGAAACAAATTGCTGTAGTCAACTAATATCTATCTGTCGAAGTTTAGGTGAAGGAAACTCATGGAAGATGTACAGTCAAAGCATAAATTTATATACGTTACCAAGGCTTCAAAAATATTTGAGCAAAACTTTAGCCACAAATATACGAGACTTCATTCAGATTCTTTGTTGACTTGTATAGATATTTGCGGCTAATGTTTTGCTCAGATATTTTTGACGCCTTTGAAACGTACAGGTATTTATGCTTTGATTGTATAATTATATGTACTGGTTAACACCAGTATCATATAATTATACATAAAAGTTAGACTGCATTCATATACAAGAAATGTAATCCCAATCATCATTTATCCAAGGAAGCTATTGTTAAGTACAGAGGCGTTCACATCAACCTTTACATAGGGCATAAGACCCATTTTGCAATGTTTTTGTAAGTTCGTTGTGAACGCTTTTGTACAATAACATTTAAATTAAAAATCATTAGTTGAGTAGGATTATTACTATAATAATAACAAAAAATGAATCTCCTCAAACAGCAGGTATTCGTGACGATCTAAAAGAAGTTTGTTAGATATTTGTATTTTAGTATTTCTGTAGTATAGGAACAGTGAAACAATCTCTGTGACTTTTGAAAAGTAAGAACTCTTATTAGGCCCGGAGAGGAGAGGAGATGGGTTTTAATGACCAATCGAATTTCATTATTTCCACATTTCACAGACAGCTGGATAACGAAATCTCTTCGCTTTGGTGGAACCGGGCCGAAAGCTGTGTGTGTGTTATATTTCCCAAGCCTGTAGTTTTAAATACATTTTACGTGGAAGTAGAAAGAGACATACATAATAAAGGTTTCGTTACTAAGGTGTTGAACAATTTAGTTTTAATATTTTTTACAGATAAATGCTTCTGTGTAAAGTGGATGGGTTCCATTGTGTCAACGATTTGTTTATTTTAATTTGCTTAACGTGAAAATCCTAAGTGAGAGGGAGTAGGCTAAGTCCTATCAAGCGTGTAATTGATGCAGCCTGCCGTCAGTTCTGTTGGTCTTGTGAAGAGGAAAGTTTTTGGCCCCATGGAGAAGTTTGACAGATAATGCAGCATGAAGTGGATGAGTTAAAATAGTGATGAAATATATTGAGTTCAATATCTTGTAACTATGACGATGATGTTTTTCCTTCGAATAGCGTTAAGAAAGATTTTTATCGTTTTATACATACAATGTGCATTCCAAATAAAAAGGGACTTCAAAGGTACTAAAATCATAGACGTAGACTATAAAGTGGGCTAGCTTTGAGTGGAAAACACTAAATTATTTTGAAACCTTCTCTTATCTGAAAAAAGTCTTAGTAAAAGCCACTCTGTAATACATGGGGCAGCCCATGTTCGGCAGTGGACTTCATATATAATTACTTATTTTACTTTGATTAAAACTCATTACACGCATTAAGCGCGTTTGCTGAAGGTAGATCGAAAACGTCGCATTTTTGTGGGATTTTCGTGATTATTTTAATGAAAAGAAACCACAATTTTTCCTAACCAAAAATTTGCCAGTTATTTGCTAAATTAAAAAAAGTTTTTATTGAATAATTGTTAAAAAACATATATTCACCGAACACAGTTAAAGTCTAAAATAAATAATACTTAAATTTTGATTCAGCGATATAATAATTGGTAATTGTTAAAATTTACAAAGTTTCGTAAAAATAAACACAAACGCCTGAAGGGTTCCTTGGCTTGCTTATAGATACATAACATGGCATTTAGTTTTAGACTAAATAGGTAACGAATGTTTTGTATATCAGTATGAAAAGTATAAGTTGTAGCTGTCACCTCCTCCGTGGAACAGAAACTCGACTTAACACTAGACTACGGCTAGACCCCGAACAGGGTTGCAGGCGTGAACAAAGATGGCGTGTTGACTATGTCAGAATAATAAATGAGATTATATATAAGTACATTAAATTACTATTCTACATCCCTATTGTTTGTGATAAATTGTAAAGCAGCTTAATAAGAACAACAAATGAGTTCAAAGGTTTTTTGCATAAGTTAAGTGTTAGCTCAATTTGCCATTATGTTTAATATTTATTTTTGAGGTGTTATTTATTTTAAAGTTTAGTTCTTAGTTTTTTTCTTGTTGTGTTTTTTTTTTTTTTGTTGCAAGTACAAACAAGTGCATTTTTTTGGGAAACAATGTTCACTTTAAACATTAAATGTAATATTTTTATTACGTTGTATATTTTAGTTACTTTTCATGAACAATGTTTATGTAAATGTTTTAAGTACATAACATAACCGATAAATATTTTTGAGTTAATATTATTTTTTTAATATTGTAGTAAACATTTTGTCATTTTAGTCACTGACAATGAAAACCATTATTGTTAATCTTCAGTAGCCAATTATTCACTCATTTTTATACATTTTTAGGCAAAGTTACGCAAAATATGTTTTCGCAAATTTTGTAAAAATATAAACCCTTTCTTCTGGCAACTCACGGAAAAATTATATTGTATCATTAAGTGAATAAATGATTATCCCCTCTCATAGGCACTAACTAGAGTGGACTTTTTTGGTGTAGTAATGACTTCACCATCGCGTTTTGCGAAAAAATAATGCGAGTTTGTATGGCATCGAGTCAGCGCCATCTAGCGGCTCAGATGTTACCCGAATTCGCCGCTAGATGGCGCTGACTCAATTCTATACTATTTGACATTTACGTGCTCGCAAAACGCGATGGTGACGTCATTCACTTCTCTCACTGCAATTCGCACTCGGCACTCTGGTGATTTTTTTTACTAATATTTGAGGGAATAATATTTTTCATTAGGTAAGGCTCGTCCAGTAGTAGGTATACAATGAGTTTAAATGTTGTAAGGCATTAGCTCAAAAATTGTATTGTATGTACGCTGTGTTATTTTACATCTTAGGGGATAAATACTTTGGACTGACATTTTAACGAACTAGCCGTATTTATTTGCGCTAGTTAAGCAGTATGCTACTCCTCATACACTTACACGAGCTGCCCTGACAGACTTCGCTCTGTCAAATGTGTCACAGCTGGAGTCCATTGACACATCTCGCCCGCTTTTCTTCGACTTGATTAAACTATTACTTAAACTTTCACAATTTTGTTTGTTCAATCATAATAAAATATAGATAACACTCCTGCTGCATAATATTGCATAATTAAGCTTCCTGTGGTGAAAGGATTTTCACGACCGGATCAGTTTGGAGCCTATTCAATACAAAGAAACGAGTACATTACCCAGCCAAAGATTGAATTTGATTAAGTGTGAATTAAAAATTCCCAATTAGATTTGTTCTTTTAAATATTTTATTGGATATTTACCTACATAAGTTAATATTTATATTGGAATTATTCGTATAATGTTGGTAGGTAACTTGTAAGCCTAAAGAACGAATTTATGAATTGTCGATTTAGCAGTGTGGTGAACTGGTCGGGTGGGGTGTCGTAATGTTATTTATTTTATTTATTTCCTTCAAACCTAATCTTATATAAACTTATTTTTGTATCTAGATAATTGGTATTAATAATGGAGTTAAGAAATAAATAATGAATGTATACTAAAAGGCTTTTCTTCGCTTTTTCATATCTCCTTTTCATCATTATTTCCTATATTTCAATGATATTCTGATATTTTTTCTGTTCGAATACATTCGTTCTTTTTCAGTTAGGATTAATAATTATATGGAATAAAATACAACCTGGCTAAAAGTATCTACACCCATAATGTTACTATCAGTGTACTAAAACATACCAAAACGATTAACAGATAATACTATTCATATAGACATATACATTCTGATGTAGTAGTGATACTACGCGCGCGTTACGTAAGCGGGGCGGTAGAGAAATCTGGACGAAGCCTAACAGTTTAGGCATAGGTCTCCAGTTTAAAATACTTCTAATGTGCTGTCATTTTTACCTAAATCATACCTACCTATGAAATCATTTTAATAACGGGAAAACAGTGTCCATTTGTATCTTGACCGTTTATAATAAAAACGTAAACTAAGTATTCAGTTTCCATACTGGTCATATTAATGTTCATCTCAAGCATACAAAGCAGTCAGTTCTATGGTCGCCAACTCAATTACATGGCCCAAGTGCCATGGAATTGACGACAATTTTATTTTGCAGTTGCATAAAAGTTAATGACACTATCGGTGTTATTGTTACGGCATAGCATACTCATAGCATAGCTAATTATATCGAGTGTCGAACTCGTTTATATAAAAGCATCACACTGTAGTTTATAATTGACCCACAGAATCGACCTACCAATATGTGGGTACATTTTTTTTTACAATAAAGCTCATATCATATCATAATCTTTATTGCTTCATGTCAAGTATAAAAGTTGGTAAAATACTAAATAGTCCAGAACATGAGCCCTGCTAGGGCACTGCAATATACTAATACAATAAGCCTTAACTAAGTTGAAAAATAATAAATTAAATAAAACACAATTCAATTAACATAGAATAAAACATTAAATAATTAAACATTGCATTATTAAGAACCATTAAATTTTCAACTAAAAACGAAAATAACTAAAATAATAATTGAAACATTGCAAAATAAAACATAAAGTTATCAAAACATAACAAGGTACAATTTATTAAATAAGTCACTTTGTCTTAAAACATTCTTCTAGATCATAGACATCCTAAAATTAAAACATTATTTTACTTTTTATATCCTGGATATCCTTGGGAATTTTATTAAATATTCTTATTGCCATATGATGTTTACCAGAGCCAACAATGTGTAGGGTGGTGCTAGGCAAAGCTAAGCGGTCGCTGTGCCTGAGGTTACGGTCTTGAAAATAATGATCTTTAGTTTGAGAAAATAGGTTTCGATTTTCAGAAACTAATTTACACATTTCAAACACGTACAAAGAAACTAGTGTCCATATTTTTAGGTTTCTGTAATGTGGCCTACAACTTTCTGTTCCCCTAATATTGACCAAGATTCTAATGCACTTCTTTTGTAAAATAAATAACTTCATGGAGTCTGTACTATTTCCTCACAGGATGTTTCCATATTTCAATCAAGCATGTGCGGAGGCATAGCACGCACTGGTGGCTGTCCTAATGTCGGTACATTTTTGTAGCTCATAGAGTGCATACGTAAACTTTGATAATTTTCCTAAGATCGTCTCTACATGCTTTTTCCAATTGACACAGGTATCCATTTGAATTACCAAGACTCGATGCCAAGACTCGATGCGTATCGGTAGATTGTAAGGCGTTGTTTTTAAACTCATAATTTATATGCAAAGGAGTTTTTTGATGTGGTCGAAATTGCATCAATTTGTTCTTCGTCACATTCAATTCAAGATTATGGTCTTCCAACCACTGAGACAAAACTGACAGCGTAGAATCCAATCGATATTTCAGATCAGCGTTAGAATTACAGGCAAAAACTACATTTATATCGTCTGCATATAGAACATAGGAATACATTCCTTAATAACAATGTTTGGGAGGTCATTGATATGAACCAAAAACAGCGCGCACCCCAGCACACTTCCCTGGGGAATCAAGTAAGAGACAAACCAGTCATAGGTACGCTATTCCACGCACACCTACACCATGAAGTTTTTGTAAAAGGACTCTATGTGAGACTCTATCGTAAACCTTACTCATATCGAGCATTAATCCTACGGCATTTATATATAAAGTTATATCCTTACACAGTTTCTTAGTACTTAAAAAATCTACATTTAAATCTCCTCCTACAATTATGTATTTTTTACTGTATTTTATTTTTATGATTTCTAAAAGATTTTCCTTATGCAAAGTTATACAGTTTGGCCAGTATTAAACTATCAATATCACATTCAACTTAGGAATACTGACTGCGGTAATCTCTATTAAGTATTCAATAAATAACTTACTTAAGTCACTACATTCTTCTATACCTTCTTTTAAAGCTATACATACAAACACCTCCTTCGTGATTTGTTCTGCTGAACTTGCTCGCGATGTTATACCCCACCAGATGATGTAGCTCAGTTTTCTTCTCAGTTATTCAGGTTCAGTTAGACACAATGCAGCCAAGTGAAGCTCCAGAGAAAGTTCTTCCAATAGGTGGGACTTATTCTTCATACTTCTCAAATTTTGAAATAATATAAAAAAACCACTGTTAGCGAAATGCACGGTCAGATTTAGATTTAACGCGACCTGCATCCGATTCTAAATGGTTTAATGAAATATTTCGTTCATCTACTCCTAACTCTGTTCGATTTGTATTTCGTTTTGGTCCTTGCTTTGCCATCCTTTTACTCAAAAACTATCTTTAGTGGTATTTGTGAGCCTTTCTTTCCGATACGCTGAAGCTCCTCCAAATATCCTATGACTTCTACTGCTATTATGTTATTAAACACGTTTATGACCCGCTTATGAAGCTGATACTCAGTTTCATTTCTGAATTCTTTAAGACCATACAGAACAATCAGCCTGCTATAGTCACCATAAGAATTCCCAGGCTGCGGACTGAGCTGAGTATTAATTGTCTCATTTGTTGTTAGCCTATGGTTTTCTGCATTGTTCCTTTCGGCTGAGATCTTCGTCGATATGTTCGGAGGGGATTAATGTTTTTTTTTATTTCGCTTAGTTGCCGTTTAAGTTGGTTGTTCTCATTGTCTAAAGCTTTAATTACTTCAGAGTTTCTTTCCGCTGTTGCTTTTATTTCAACTATTTCGCTCTTCAAGTTATCATACCGTTTGTTATGATGATTAATTTCAGAGTGCAGTAACAGTAAAGTTTCAGAAAGTTCAGTATCCCGACCTTCCTGCTTTTGAATCAGTGTAATTCATTTTAGCTGAAAGTTCTCCCAGTTCCAACAAGATGGCACTTTCAGTAATTCTGGGGGATTCCTGTCAGATAGTGTCTCCTTCAGGGAGAGTAACATCAATTATTATAGAGCTATCATATTTTATGGCATTTGACGACATTTTTCGTCGTTGTGTAACATAACTGTATTCAAGCAAATCTTCCTCATTTGATGTATCTTTTCTATGTGACGGTAAGTTTTGTCTGATTGGGGTGTTTGTGTTGTCATGTTTTGGTAGTTTCGAAATACATTGCAGGCATTTCCACAACTTTTTATACTCTGCTGATATTGTGTTGTATAACCTCTTTTCAGGCACATTTATACATTCCAAGCCCAAATTTTCACAGCATTTAAATATAAATAAATAAATATGCGCCAGACAACACACCTCTTGTAAATTACACCAATATTATTACCATTAAATGGTCTCGAAGTAGGGATTAATATCCCTGTGTTACGAGGTACCACACAAGGAAATGAGCTAGCGGCGTCTCCCAGCACACCCAGACCCGAGTCAATTCAGAAAAGATCGTTTCCTAAATTGACCCGACCGGGAATCGAACCCGGGACACTACGCAAAATCGAGGCGAGAAACCGTGCTACAAGGCCATTTTTTTTTTTTTTTTTTTCGCGTCAGGAAATGCATTTAGGAATTCCCAGAAGGCCCTGGGTTCGGGACACCTGGGATATGTGGGACTCTTAACTCCTGGGAAAACAGAGACCCCTACCCACTAAAACCTGACGGTGGTCATCTTCGGCGCAGAATGGAAGGGACCCGGGATCCCCAACGAGGGAGAGACTCCTCGCAGGACCCTTCGGCGCGCAAGGCCGCCTGGCAGCCAGCCTCGGGAGGAGCAATCTCAACTCCAGTGCACGATAACACAGACCACTGTGTCCGAAGACACGCTTTACCGTCTTCTTTGGGATCGCAAACCGAAACACACGCAGGCCCCCCCGCGTGCGCTTCGCGACCCCAAGGGCCCTTTTAGTCGCCTCTTACGACAGGCAGGGATACCTCGGTAGTATTCTTGTCCCCTAACCGCAGGGAACGTGCTACAGCGCACTACGCCAACCGTGTCGTTAAAAAAAAATTAGAACATGTCAAAAATCTTCTGTCTGGGATTTGCTTGAGACAGGCTGCACATTTTATGATACTCGTAGCTGGGTTACTTGCCATCTTCTGAAATGTATTTGAACTAAATCGTACGGGTTCTATGTAAATTATTTGCTAATTTATTGCTTCTGTTAGTTAGACATGTCTCCACTAGATGGCGCTGTTCAAAGTATTTATGATTAAATGACAATGTCAATTATTTTTAGGTTATATTTATAATAATAATATAATTAAACCACCACTTTTAGGTGTTTCATTTATTGAGTACACAACAAAATAAGTATAATTGCGGTCCTTACTATGTATTTTGTCTTTCATTGTTTTTTCTTCCATTGACAGCGTAAACAAACGTTAAGTATCTCTGTTTGAATTACACTTTTATTGAAATTTGGTACACTTCACATTTTTTGATAACGTTTATTATCGAGAGCTATTGTTTACATGGCCACTAGCGCCACAGGTTCAAGATATAACCGGTATGGTTTTGGCGCGAATGCAAGCGACACCACTTCTTCGTCAAAAAGTCGTTGCTCAAGTAATTGGCGCTCCTCGTCCGTAAATCACGGAACATCTATCATAAGTAGAAGCACAAAATAAAATAAAAAAGTACCAACGAAACAAGACCGTTTCGCCGCATGCTGAATTTGTGTCCCTCGCGTGACACATATTTACAAGGGCCTGCAGTAAAACGTTAGGTAATTAACTATTTTGAAAGTAATTTACACATTTTAATAGAATGAATAATGTCCTTTAGAATGATGTATGAATCATTTTATAATAATTTATGTAAGGAAAATATTATCTACGATGACACCGGCGCAGCAAAGGCGCGTGTGACACCTCCCAAACCGGCAAAATCTCCCCGCTTCTAGGCTTCGAGGGTGGTTTCTTAAAATTAATCAATACTTATGCACTTTTTTTATGATGCCTCGATTGAATAATAATGCGTCTCACTTTTGACAATGACTTCACTAGTAAAATGGAAGTAATATATTTATTAAAGCGGTGTTACACAAAAAAGCAAGTTCCCCAGAATCACCCAACTTTAGATTTTAGGTGACATAATGTCCTCTACCTAAAAGAATATGTGCCTCTGAAACTAGGCAACAATCAAAATAATCGAAATTAGCAAATCTCCATACGAATAGGTTCGAATGAATTTTTTTTTTACTTAAAATTTCAATTTGCAAGTTACGTGTAAACCTCTTTGGTTTTACCACACCTTCATGGCCGCCTAGTGATAAAAAAGTCTGTATTGGAGTTCGAAATTTGTCCTACGTCAAAGTCAATCAGTAGACAAAAGAAACCCGACTGGCTTCACCGATTTTTGTAAAACTGTCGTAAAAACTCGACCATCCCATAATTATTAGTTGTGTGGTTTTCTCGCGTAATAATGAGTGAGCAGCTGAAAACGGTTTCCGCGATGAACAAGTTGTATATTGGCAACCTGCCGATAGAAGCAGATGAAGCAGCAGTGAGGCAGCTGTTCGCCGAGCAGAATTTAACTGTGGCAGATATTTCCGTGAAAAGGGGCGGTTACGCGTTCGTTGATTTTCCTGATCAGTCGGCTGCGGATCGCGCCATCGACAAATTGCATGGTAAGTACTTAAGTACCATTTAATTACCTGTATCCCTAAAACAAGAGATTATATGCAGATATTGAGAGGGCATTTCAGACAAAAAACGCTGCTATTCGACCTCATAAGGTGCATCTCCCAACTAGCAAAAAGTGTTCTTGTTTTAATCATGAATGAGTTTTGGCCAGCTAAATGCATTTTTTGATAGTCTCAGAATAGTTTTGTAGTCTACTACAAGTCCTGTTTTGTGCAAAAAATTCAAGACCTTTAATCTTGCTTTGGTTCTGCAAACGCCGTTGATGTCAGTTATATTGTTAATACAGGATAATTATTTGAATTCTTGTAAGTATACTTGATTGTGTAAATAAAAACGGCCATTATGACAGGAATGGTTTGGTGGACTGAGGTGTTTATCTTCAAGATAACTGTTAATATATTTAAAGACTGTAAAATCACATTTATTAATTGTTTACAATAAACATCTTGACGTCATCATTTTACCATTTGATAGATGTCTAATAAGAAAACATAAAGAAAGAAAGCTGCCAATATAAATCTACATTGCATATACAAACTCAAACTAACAATAACAACGGCTGATTGTTGATTCAAAGCTAAGTTTTCGTTAAATATAGGTAGGTAAGTTTTAATCAATTCAGATTTTAAATGTGCAATGATTTTCACTAGTCTTTTTGACTAAAACTGTTCCTAGACATAAAAGCTGAGCAGCCCCCCGATTTAGAAAAAGTATAGACCGATTCGATTATTTTCTTTTATTTTTAATTATTTTTTGAAGTAGCGTAGATTTATTATAATTTGGTTTATGAAAACTTAGGGCCTTCGGCTTCAACATAGCAAAATATCGATTGCTACCGCTTAGCGGATCATTTACTATAATTAAAACAAATTTACCGAATCGGTCGATAACTTCGTTCTGAATCGGGGGGCTGGTACTGTTATGATATGAAACTTCAGTTATTTATGTAAGAGGTATCATAATAATCTGCTTCTAGTCAGACTTATTGGAAAACTGTTAGGGTTCCTTCATAAAACGTTTTGATAATAAAAGCGTTTTACATGACGTAAGTATGTTGACTTTTTCTTTTCAGTCTTTTTGATGTGAATGATTGCTATTCTAGATATCCAGATATTTCTATCGAAAGAAGACTTTTTTTTTAAATGACAGGCTATCGAAATTTCGAGGATATCATGGACTTTTCAATCTGGTATCAGTGAATAAATATTTGTCAAAATTAGCAAGTTCACTATAGACTGTTGGAGTTAATTCTGAACCAGAGATTGCTGAAATACCAAAGTCTTCAAGATATCTTTCACAGCTTTTATCATCCATTCACAAGTAAATCAATGGCACAGCAATTTTTTTATAATTTCATTGAATGAACTTGGCCTTCATATAGCGACCATATAAATGAAGGGCCGCATGCAGCTAAGTACCGAGGGGTAAATATGTACTTCAGGGATAAGAAAGGTCGACCTTCGTTCTTATTTATTAGATACTTAATCACAATTTTCGTGATTATAAGTACCTAATAAATTGTCATGTCCCTGAAGTTTTGTTAACGATATCTCGGAATCGTCAAGCCTCAGTCTGCTCTTACCTCGCTTCTCATTTGACTTCTGTCTAGGTAATTTCATGGAAAACGCTACCGCAACATATATTTTCTAAATGCTGTTTCTCAATGGAAATGTGTCTGAAGATAATCTGAAAAAAGAAATAAATTTCGTACTCGTAAAACCCGTGACATTCAGCCGTTACAGTTTTGGATTCCTATGAAAAATTATGTTTGTAGGTAGGTACTCGTATTTTTGTTATAATATGTGTAGTCATTAAAGTTCAGCATTTTTTTAGTTATGTGTTCACAATTTTTTTACCAACGAAAAGTGAAACATTTCGCAGACTTTTGTTGCGGCTAAGCCGGGAAGAGACCAAATCGGGTAGCGCCCGTTACGCACTTTATTTGCCCTCATTGCTTTACAGCTGCCTGTAACTTTTATCTCAATGCAGATGATGAAAAATAGGGTCCGAAACTGGATTGCGAAACACAGTCCATCGATGAACGGAATGTCGAATGAACTTCAAAACGAGACACTGCAGTTCGACTAGGCTTGTTTTATTTATTCTGAATTCGTATTATGTTCGTGAAAATATTTGATGGATGGGTTTTGAAAATTAAAACTGATTTTTCTACACTATTTATTGAAGAACAGGTATGATGCCAACGGCTACGTTGTGTCATCACAAAGCTCGCCATCAGCAGGGTGAATTATTCTCGCACACAGAAACCACCACGCCCATACTTGACAATCCTCTTCCCTCAATGACGACAGGCCGTTTTCATTGAAGGTAAATAAGCCGAGGTTTTCAGTCCTATTATGCAATATAGAGGGAGTTCAAGGTGTGTTCATAATGGCATTACTATGGTAATAATCGTGCTGCCTGCTTTTCGGCAGCGCGTGGTGTGCAAACAAAAACTGCACAGGCGTGAAATCCCGGCGCTGACATATGTTTGTAAGGCTATGTTTTTTATGAGTGTGACATTGTGGATTCAGGAATTTATTGCATTAAATTCCTAAATTCACTACCTACAATGTTTATTTTTCATTCAAAACAGCTGCAAACATTTTTTTTCACACATGCGTGCATGCTCGTAAAGTGATTCTTATTGCACCGTTTTTAAGTTCATAATGCGGCTTATTGAACACGCGTGCTTTTTACTTTACGTAATCGCAGTAGTGCTTTCCATAATATATTTTTTAAACATCACCAAGGAGTTTTAATGTCTTAAAAACAGTATGAAACTTTTTGCGAATAAATAAACGGCTCAGTCAAAACATAATAAATAACAATTCAATATTATCAAATTGTTTGATTACATCGACATAATTAGCAATATTTTTTTGTTACAAATGCATAAATTCATATCTAATTTATTACTATACGTGTTGGATGTTTGGCGGCTTTGTCAATGCCTTTATCTGGCACTTGCGCGCGCATAAGTTAACACAGCGCGCGGGATAATAAAATTCATAGCTGCATTTTGTTTTTGTTTTGTTTTCAAAAATGTCGACTTTAACTAATGAAGAACTAAATACAGAGTGTACGCTGCCAGAAATTCTAATTGGGTATGGGAACAAATATCACGTCGTACTAAATATAAACCACTTCGAGGTATTTGTATTTTATACCTTATTCAATATTAAACATTTTTAAAGGCAAAGGATCTAGGATATTTTCAACTGTCGTATAAATGTCCTTTCACGTGATTGGTTGATAATCTATCCATCAACCAATCAAATCACGCGATCTGTATCATACGTGAGATTTTTAGCTAGGTGATTCTACTGCATGGTATTAATGATGTTTCTAGATAGCAGATTTAAAGTTCCCCCAGGTGAAATATATTTTTCCACAAAGTTATTTTTAATAATACGTACATTAATTTACGCCCATTGCCCAGACGGGTAGGTAGGACTTAAAATAGCCATTCGCTATAATCCCAACCCTATCAGGTAGAGCTTGGTTTCAGGACTTGGCAAAATGAATTGTATCTGAAGTCTACTTCTCACATGCTCGTGAGATTCTACATGATGAACGGCGAGCTCTGTTTCAGTCTTAAGTGCAGTAAATCAGTAATTTTCTCCTCATAATTTATTTACCACGGGGAAAATACACATGTGGGAACACTAAGTGAATAAGTGAAGTCATGAGTTCGCAATGTTTAAAAATTAAAAAAAAAAACTACCGGCTAAATAAACGAAATATTCAAATTAGTTACTTATTATTAGTAGCTAGTAAATTGTAAAAGGTATTTAGAAAAAAAATTTATTTTTGTTACCATACCCAATTGAAGCGCAAAACGCTAGTGACAGGCTGTTGCCATTGAAATCCAAAGATAAATGCATTCTAGCCTTTTTTTCTTTTTTTTGTCTCCCGGATAAAACCCTTTATGGGCTATCCCACTGCCCGAGGGGTAGGCAGTGGGGAGTGTGGGACTCCCCGCCGTGGTGCACTGGTGCCGGGATACCGCACTAAAACGGCCGGGGTGGTATACCGCTATGAAATGGGGACATGGAGCCAAAAAGGATTACCACGTCGCCCATACATTCTAGCCTACGCAAGTTTAAGCAAGTTTCAGACGATGGAAAAGCAGCAAAAATGCGAACTCTTCCGAAAATGTGTTCATGGCTTATTTCAGTGAACTCTCAAATAAGTACAAGCCTAGTTCCCTTTGGTGCATATATTCTATGTTGAAAAGTACTGTGCGGACCAATAATGGCATTGACATCAACTCTTACACCAATTTAACTGCGTTCTTAAGGAGACGCTCGGACGGCTATAACACTCGGAAATCCAAGGTTCAACAAGTAATGAAGTCAAGAAGTTCATAAAAGAAGCTCTGGATAGCCAATATCTAGCGACAAAGGTCAGTTCATATACTTATTTTATATTTATTATTATAAAATGTATATCCTGTTCGTGTGTTGGTTTAATATAACTAAACTGTACGATTTTATTTTTTCAGGTTGCAATAATTTTCGGTATTACCGGTGTTTGTAGACGTCAGCAATTAAACAACATCACTACAAAGGATATAGAGAATCACGGCGAGATGCTATTAGTCAAAATCACCAACACTAAAAATAAAATTCCTCGATCTTTCACTATTGACGGCCCTTTTTATGAAATAGTAAAAAACCGGCCAAATGCGATTCGGAATCGCGCACCTAGGCGTGGGTTCTGTACAAACCTGTAGGGATATTTATTAAAATATTTTTATAATATGATGTAAGTCCGCCAATTGTATCATTAATTTTTTGCAATGAAGAATAAATAAATAACTTAAAAAATACGGTTTTCGCAATTTTTCCTTTATTTGTGCTATAAGTCGTTGCTTCGTACCAAATTTCAAATTTCTGAGTTCACGGGAAGTACCCTGTAGGTTTTGATTCCCTTTCGAAAATTTGCGGCATAAACGTTTGTATCTTTTGATTGTGTTGGCTTTTAGAAGTTTGATTTCTTCACAGCTCCAAGGGACAGTAGACTTGAGTATTTGATATTAATTCCAGCTTGATACCCCTCCACGCGATCCTGAGAAAAAGGGTCTTGACAAACAGACAGACGGAAGGACTGAGAACTATGTGATCCTCTAAGGGTCCCGTATTTTCTTTCGAGGTACGGAACCCTAGAAAATATCAGAGTCTACATTCAACAAAAGCAAAAACTGACCGCTTCTTCCAAAATTTCCAAAAAGATTTACCTTTTACGAGTACGAGTCTGCCCATCGGAGTGAACAAATTATTTTTCCTCGCATGCGAGTTAAAAAAACGTCGTATGAAACACGTGAGCCTTAGTCATTACACTTCTCAGCTCCATTTAGCCGTCGTCTTCGACTCTGGCTTAAAATCCGCCTCGAGTGTAATGACCAACTTAGCACACATGTATCATACCTAATGTATCTACTGCTGTGATTCTAACACCAATATTTCAAAATAAGCATTTGTCACCAGGTTACTCCTATTGCGGACTGCCCTTGATTGTGGAACCATCAGTAGCCAACAAAAAAATGTAAGTGAAAACAAACACTGATATAATACATAATTGTTTTAGGTACCTAATTCACACACAAGCGACAGTTTGTTAGAGCTTGTGATATGTAGACGACGGTCGGCGACGGTCACCGATAAATCGCACAGTCACTAATAACTGCGCGACATGTCATGTCAGCGACTGTAGCGACGCGTCGGCGTGTGTCAGCGACAGTAGCGACGCGTCGGCGATTGTCGGCAACAGCCGCTACGAATCGGCCACTGTCACTAGCACGTTGATGCCTGTTTTCAGTTCAGCGCCTGTCTGCTACTGTCGCCGACAATCGCCTACCACGGTCGCAACCACTTGCCGACACACTGCCGCTCGTGTGTAAGCTCATTTAGAATTAAGGCAGCTTTCCACCAGAGATGTGCTATGCTACGTTGCTGTGAATGCGTTTGATGTCCGCCAATCACATTCATTGTTCCACATAGCATAGCACTGGTGGGAACGGGTTCAACTATGCTATGTTTACGTTTGTGTGACATACGACATACATGACCCATGGATGCGTGCTCGTGCTATGGATGCGTGCTGCGGATGCGTGCTGTGCGTGCCTTCCCTACTGTCGGTACATCACTTAGCCCGAGCTGTGCATCTTCCTCGCACAGCTCTTGCGGCATCGTATCTTCGTAGCACATATTACTCGCTCCGTTACATAGCATAGCATCAGTGGACGACACGAATGGCGTAGTGCGTTGTAGCACGGTTTCTCGCCTCGATTTCCGTAGTGTCCCGGGTTCGATTCCCGGTCGGGTCAATTTAGGATACGATCTTTTCTGAATTGATTCGGGTCTGGGTGTGCTGGGAGACGCCCCTGGCTTATTACCTTGTGTGGTACCTCGTAACACAGGGATATTAATCCCTACTTCGAGACCATTACAAGAGGTGTTGTCTGGCGCATATTTATTTATTATTATCATTTATTATATACGATCTAATAGTTACGTAACTAGCTTAGCTTGCACATCCTCGCAGCATAGCTGCATAGCACATCTCTGGTGGCGAAGCAGCATTCGTACAGTAAACAACAACAGTAACTGAGTCGATATCAGCTGAACACTATTTCTACTGACGCACATAACACGGTGTTTCACCAACACGGAGCTGTAGTTACCAATAGAGACAAAACAAGAACAGGCTATGGAATACTTTATCTGCAGACTGGAGCCTCGTGTTGTTTGTTGACGCTGTCGGGTAACGCTCCATTGTCTACTCCAATGACAACAGTTTCGCTCAATAGCATTATCTGGAGGCTCTGGAACTTTCTGGCACATCATTACATAATATTAAATATGACTCTTATTATAATCGCATTTAATAAATCGTTAAAATTTAAAAGTTGTACCGCGTGCGGCATCAATCTTTTTTTAACTTCGATTATAGAAGATCTTTAATCGTTAGTTCGCAAATAGTCTATCAACATAGCAAAAAGTGAAGTAATTAGCCTACATCCTACCGTGTCACTCATGGTCAAAACCCTACATCATTTTAAGGAACAGCAATTGGGATTGTCTGGTCCTTGGACTGTCTAAAACTCACTTCGTGAATGAATCGCTATTTACACCATAGCATTACAGGCTTTCCACCAATGCCTTTGTTGTATTTAACGTCAAATAGCATCTCGACTACCAGGAGATTTATTAGTTTCAATTTGTCCGACTTTTTATCACTGGACTGGAAATCCACAAACACCGATTATGACTGTCTAAATCTCATTTTGTTTAAGATCAATATATAATGTAATTATATGAACTTTTTATAAAATGATTTGTTTGTTTTCAGCATGAATGTTCCAAATCTGCAAAGCGCGAGTGCCACGCAGCTGAAAGACAGCAGCGCGGACTCTCCTCCGGGGGGCTGGCGGTGAGTGCTAAGCTAAGTCCACTGACACTACTGACTCACTTCTGCAACATCTATAGGGTGTCTTCAACAAGCCTGCTTCGAAGCGTGATGGAGTTCCCGCTAATCAGCACGGTCAGAAAAACATGTTAGGTAATGTTTAACTCACATTGAAAACATGGTCTTTAGAACGATTTTAGTTTTCATCGCTGGCAACTAGGAATGAATTAATTTAACGTGTCGTCCAAAGTTCTTCATTTCATTTGAAAATATCTTTAATGTCGCAGCGCTCAGTGGGGTTAGGTACTTCATTTTTTGGGCGTATCGCTCTTTTGACTTTCAATTTGTTTCTGTTTTATCGCTCTCGCTTTTCTTCGCTCATACTCTTTAAACTACTATAATAATGTACTATAACATTCTGTAACTCTACCACTACTAGAAATTATCTTAAAATTAATTTGTTTTTGTGCTTTAATCGGGACTTGAAATAATTAAAGAAATCTCTGTTTGATAATCAAAACAATTTCTTTCAAAAAGCCGCGTACGCACGTTCGAATAAATTTGTTGATGTAAGATCTGTATGGACGGTGTTCTATAGCTTTAACAAATGTTACGTAACAACCATCACCACCACGCGCGCCGCCATGCCTATTATTAAGATACAAGTCCACGACTGCAGAAGTCAATCCGCAATCTAAAATATTATCCTCTTTTAACACAGCATTTAGTTTTCGTAGACTTGGAATTTTTTTCTCTACCGTATAAAACTGATTCATTTTTCTTCATAACACTCCTAAAGTGTGCGCGAACTCAATTCGAACTATGTTCGGGTCCGTGTTCGAATATGCCGTCACAACGTACAAACTTTGTGTTCGCTATGTTCGTGTTCGTACTGCGCACACGGCTAAACGGTATAATACGAGTAACATCGTACCGCCTGATTATAGGGACAGTGCAGTACTGTATTAGTGTACATTTTAAAGTATTTATTTTAACCTTGAGATCACACACAACTCAATGCGATTTATAGCATGGGGGATCAGCGATCTAACATCAGCAATAGGTGATGTTTTTTGTTGAGGTGTTATCGAAAGACCTCTGAATAATAGAAACATTAGTAAAATATGTATTTCTAAAACACGATTTTGTTGCTCTGGAACCTACCGTGTGTGATATCTAATCAAAGGGCTTACTGAGCCAATTCCAAAAATATATCACATCATTACATTTTAGTCTTTTGTATTAAATTAAAATAAAAGTCATTTTCAAAACATACCATGTTTATGCTCCTCCAGATATGATACGGTGTAATATTTTTTGTAAAATATGCTTAAATAGTTCGAAACATCTTCATATCTGACCCTTTAAAAGGATTTTTGAGAATATTTACATTTAGTATTTTTTTATAATTTTTCAATTTTACAAAATGTGATAAAATTACGATTACTTAGTTGAAACATGAACAAAAAGTTCAATTTCAGACATTGATCTTAATAATTTGAAAAATTAAAACAAATACTAAATGTAGATATTCAAAAAAAACCTTTTTTAGGGTTAGATGTGAGGATTGAAGCTTATTTTACAAAAAAATATTATACCGTATCCGTACCGTAAAATATAAACGATTTTCATTTTTATTTAATACATGTGACTAAAATGTAATGATGTGATATATTTTTAGTATTAGCTCAGTAAGCCCTTTCATTAGATACCACACACGATAGGTTTAAGAGCAAACCTTTTTTTCCATACAAAAAAAAAAGATAAAGCCATAACTCCTCCCTTTTTTTCTATTTTTCCGTGCTACGGTTCAAATTGATTCGTATGGCCTAAAGATCAATCGTTCCGATTTTCATGCCTTTAACACCATTTGCAGGTTTTGACTGAATTTCGGTGTGTACCACTATAAGTCAGGGTAATCTGTCTGATACGTTATGATGATGATTATGATTTAAAAACTTTAACATTTTAGATTATGTAGAAAAAGCGTCGTGGCCTAGTGGTTAAGCACTTTAACTCAGATCGCGGATCGTGTGGTCCCGAGTTTAAATCTGGCCAGAACCAAAATCTCTTGTGTTCATTGTTTAATTTCCGACTAACTCTCCGCTGATGGAAAACATCTATAAAAAACCAAACCAACCGGGATAGCGGCGGAATGCTCACCACCTACCACGTTGGGTTCTGATACCATTGGTGAAAAGTGGGCTTCGGAGTGTTAGGTACGTTCACCATGACGGCAACAGTCACTTGCCTCTGACTACCCCGTTTGGGATAAAATCGTGATGGTATGTATGTAGAAAAAGCTAATAAAACAAAATTATAAACAAACTTGATTACGAACAAATATTAATTCATTTAATCCACATAATGTATAGCATCCTCGTTTCCAGCGTCCTTAACACAGGTGACTTTGTACCGTCTGCGTTTTACCTCTCTACGTAAGCCCCAACACTTACGGTAGCAAAATAATTTAAGCAACACCTAATTGTCGGTTTCTATTAGTCTGTAAGTATGAGACGTCAACAGGTGGTCAGCTTTTGCGTTATCTGTTTTTTATTAATAGATATTTTAATTAATATTATGCAAACATATTTATAGCCTCAGCTTTAGGACAAATTTTACTAAGTCCTAATTCATAACAATTCCAAATTGGCTTATATACGTCTAGTTCACAAATTGAATTTTAAATGGTTGCCGTCCGTAGCTTTGTATCCGGTACGAGTTCGTAGCCAAGCGAAGCTACAGGTCGGCGGCGCCTTTGTCTCGCGTCGGCAAGGGTAGATACGAACTGACGCCCTTATCACCCTGGATCTCTATAGAAGAGTGTGCTATTACAACTGCACACTCTTCGCTTGCGCCGCACCGAGCGTATTACATTTTAACCATACAGAAAAGTACCAATGACTAAATTCCGAGGGAGCCTTTGTATTTGTACAGCTAGCACTGAAGGAGGGTAGTCAATTGTTAAGATTGGAATTTGAATGACCGACCTTGCCTTTTGAACGGTCGAAGTGCCCGTTGGCACGTCGTCAATCATGTGGAGTTTAGCTCAGACTCCGAATAATAATATGTATCATTCACGAACAGATTGGTAGGGACGCTCTATTATATATTTGACGACACGATTGGCGTAGTGCGCATTAGCACGGTTTCTCGCCTGGATTTCCGTAGTGTCCCGGGTTCGATTCCCGGTAGGGTCAATTCAGGAAACCATCTTTTCTGAATTGACTCGGGTCTGGGTGTGCTGGGAGACGGCCCTAGCCCTTTTTTACTTGTGTGGTACCTCGTAACACAGGGATATTAATCTACTTCGAGACCATTACAAGAGTGTGTCTGGCGCCTATTTATATTTATTTATTTATTATACTTATCAGCGTGAAGCTAAAGCTAAAGAAAAGCGATTTAATTAGCGTCGCTAATTATATCACCTTCCTAGATTGAGGATCACGATTTAATGAGCGACCACCGAAACGGCTACCGTGATGGTCGATCGACGAGCGATTTGGATTTGAAGTGGGCGTCAGCCATTGAAAGCCATGATGAGGCTCAGCTGAACCCTAGATAAAACTAAGGCTTTCGACCGGATCGTACGGACTGCTCCCGCGGGCATTCCCTGCTCTATGCGGCATAGATTGCCAGTTTATTGTCTAGCAGACGCATTAAGAGGACACAGCACGGTCGAGAGAATTGAAAAATAAGTAATTGTTATATCTATTGCTGTCTTTTGCAAACCTCGAGCCCCCCGCAGCATAGAGACATCTGCAAATCAGACCGAAATTACTTTTCAAAAGTACACAAGATCGACGCTTCGTAGTCCCCTGATCCCTTTTCGAAAACATGACCGATTAAATTACTTTTTGAGCTAAAATTAGAAAAAAGCTTTGGCCGTGTTCCTAGGTTTTCCCTTCTTTATATAATCCTATCAAATTAATTTTATAGATGTTTGAACACAGTGGAAAATCTGACCATATTTTTTTCAAAAAAAGGGAAACATTGGGACATGCTAATAGTAGATAGCCATACATTTTTTGGGAAATAATGATTCCTCAACTAGCAAAATATCCAGGGAAGAAACAGGGGACTACGTTTGTGTGGTAAAACGGCGCTTCTGTATCCTCATAAAGCCGTTGTTGACGTTAGTACCTGAGTGAGCTTGGACTAATTCTACTACATCTGTCAATTCAACCACAAGGTTCTGTATTATCTATAACCTCCAACACTGTCTCTTCTGCACATGATCAATGATAAACTTAACTAATTGCATTTATTGCTATGCAGATGGATGACAGGCTAAGCTGATATCCCTCGAGTCGTACCGCTGTAGGAAATTCGAACTAATACTTTAAATGGAATCGCGAGTACGCTAGCTTTGCGTCTCGGAAATTCTCCGATGGAGGCAGGAAAACTTGGTTCATTTTGCGATTCAAGTCTTCAGTACGATTCACACCGACCGGGTCGCACCGGGCCAGGCCGGGCGGTTTTTTTACAATGCGGTAAAGGAAAATAAAATGTTTAAACAGGAACTACAGGTTTTTAACGTGTTAACACGTTCCATGCGTCATGACCATGCGGAGTAAAAAACTGTGATTCTCTCCTCAGTGCGGGGGGGGGTTTCATAGGATATTTCTTGAGAAAGAAAGAAATAAATATATATTTGTGAGTGTTTCTTGAATTTTAATCCAAATACATTTAAAACAAATATGAGAAAAAAATGTTCATATCGCACATGATGTTTGAGTTGTGCGCGACATGGGCATATTATAATATGGTCACGCCCCCCTGCACCTCAAGCCGCACCAAATGCGAGCGCGGCTTTCTAGCCAGTCGCACTTAGTGATGCAGCGTCCACACGCATTTTATTTCAATTATTTTTTTGATCGTACTAAATAAGACTGTTATCCATATAAATATTTAGATAAATAAGTATTCTTCATAAATAACTAGTAATAATAATAATAATAATTAAAAGAAAGCATTACACAACAGCTTAGAAATTTTACAAATTCACCCCCTTTCGTTTCTTCTTCTACAAAAAGCTGCGATTTTAAATACGTGTAGAATCGTACGCAAATTTTTGTCTCTGGACAAATAAAACAAACGCATTTTCGTTTTGGCCGCAAGCCCGCGAAAATGTTCAACCCCAGAAATGGGAGACTATTAATAAGAAAATATATCCATAATAATAATAATAAATTCGTTTATTTGCAAGAATACAAGTTCTAAAGGTCTTAAAATTATCTATGTATGTACATGTACTCAACCTGCACGCAGGTGTGCAAATTAATGTAATTAGGTTATGTCTCGAATGTATTCAGTTAGTACTAAATATTCATATTAATCAATTTAATTAAGTATTAATTTATGTTAGCTGCCTCGACAGACTTCGTTACGTCTAAAGTAAAATCACGTCGCAGCTAGGGTAAAGCAGCACATCACGCCCGCGTTTCTCCGACTTTATTTACATCTAATACTAGCTTTCCGCCCGCGGCTTCGCCCGCGTGAACTTCATTTTTCTTTCCCGCTTTTCTGTTGAAATTTTTCCTGAATTTTCTTTACTGTAAACCTCACGGAGCCCGAGAACTTTCCAACGAATGCAAAACCGTGGAAATCGGTTCGTGCGTTCTGGAGTTATAGCGTCAGGAAGGAAAACCCGACTTATTTTTATATAATAGATTATTTTTCGCTGAATGTTTTGTTCAATCTTAATAGCCTATGTCATTCCCTGATAATGTAGCTTCATATTGATAAAGGACATTTTAAAATTGGTCCGGTAGTTTCGGAGCCTATTCAACAAACGAACAATTAAACAAATATTTTCTCTTTATTAAAAAGAGTTCCTAAATGATTGAGATTAGTTTTGACGATTATTATTGATGTTTTAGATTTCCTTTGTTAATATTATGTATTACAATATACTACAAGTAAAAAATAAGACTGTAAAACGATAAAAAATATTAAAATTTTGATTTTGATTCATGGTGTTCAATTTTTTTTCTTAACATTAAAACAGATATGACGTCTCACTAACATAGTGCGGCAAGGCAAGATGTTTCTCGTGAAATCAGGGTAGTAAATAGATTCATATTTCTCGGTAAATACTAATTAGAATTAAAAACTATAACACTGCAATATTTACACATCCTGGTTCTAGCTGTTTTTGACCTTGAACAGAAAAAGAACCACGACTGAGTTAGGGCTCATTCCCACGGGACACGTCATTGACGAACGATTCGGCAAAATATAAAGCATTATATAAAGTCGATTCGTCAAAATACACGGGTCGTGTCCTCGTGTGAATAGGCACTTTCCGCTCTCTTGAGTCTCTTGACCAGATAACGATATTTTGTCAGTGTGTGCATGCGGCGCGCGCGAAACTTAAAAAAAAATCGCTCGGAACGTACCCATGTATGAAGACAACTTACTTCTCTCTCCTTTTATTAGGACCACACCCAGGCAGGATTAAGTCCGATCCGGTCAAACCGGCAAACCATGGGACGCGATTTTTGTCACACGCTCTGTGATGAGGTGATGTCTATACTAATATTATAAAGAGGAAAGATTTGTTTGTTAGTTAGTTTTTTGACGGACAGCTAGTCCAAAATATTTTTTTAAAAGCATTTTATTTAAACACTAGCTGGTCCGTCAGCACCTTCGCCCTCGTTGACTTTCCCGTCAAAATAAAGCCTAAATAAATAAAAAATAAAGCCTTGTCTCTCCTTGATAATGAAGCTTTATATTGGTGAAAGAAATTTCAAAATCGTTTTAGTAATTTCTGAGCCTATTCAATACAAACAAAGAAACAAAAAAAACAAACAAATCTATCCTTTTTCTAAAATTTGTGTAGATTGAAGTTAACTCATTACTAAATAAGTGTGTTTTTTCCGATATTGGCCAATTTGTAGTGTTTGCAAATAAAGGAAGGAAACACGTTTGTGTAGGTAGGTACCAATTATTAATTGACAAAATAAAAAAGATTACTACAACCAAGCTTTTGCTTTTTTAGAAATGGTAATAAAAACTAAATTAAATTGCTATGAAATTAACAATTTTAAGAACACTGCTGTGTTACAATTTTTTACAGATTATTATTCAAAAATAAATAACACTTCAATCTTTTTAGCTCATTCCAATCTGGTTTTCGTTCGGGGCACAGTACTGTACAGCCCAGCTGATAGTTACAGATGCCATCAGACATGCTATGGAGTTTATGCAACTTACCCTTTTCACTTTGCTAGTCATCAGCAGTGCATTTAACTCAGTTAACTTTGACATGCTTCTAAGTATCCTTCAGTCTCTTAACATATCTCCACTTGCAATAAAATGGTTTAGCTCTTAGTGGACACTATCAGTGTGTTCGCGCTGAAGATGTTAAACTTTTAAATAAATGTCAATGCATGCTAAATAATATACTGTTTATGAAATCGACAATAAACAAAAGCCTGAGCAACAAATGTTTAGCAAAAAAAAAGCCTCTGGACAGTATTGGAGTTAAATGTTAGTTTTCGATGTTTTAGATGCGAAATCTAAGCGCATAGGTGATGAACGGGCTTGCTGCGGAGATCAGACAATGTGGAGTTTACAAAAAACAGACCATATGCTGAGCACCGATTGCAAATTATTGAAAAGATGATGGACGCTGATGGTAGTTTCAGAATAGGGCTATGCTGAGTAGGTTCAAGGTACGCCATCAGTCAGAGTCTGGTTTCTTTCAACTTTCGGGGTTTGAAATCCTATTAAGCCGGAAAATCGCGTCTCGTCCACGACGCGAAAGCAGACACTAAAGGCATATCTTTAAATACTGAGCTCATTGCAGGTCCTGATCTTTCAAATAATTTGATGGTAGTTTTACTGCGATTCAGAGAGAACCTTTAGTCATCCCCAAATTGATGAAGTAACCGCTGCTATAGCGGTGGTTTAGTTGGCTTCAAGAACTGAAGAAGTTAGAATGTTTACGATTTTATGGTTTTAACAATAAGCTGAGTAAGCCCTACGAGTGGCTCCCTGAATATGTATATATAATATGTTAACGTCGCTGACGAGGCTATTTGGAGTAAGAATAATCCCAGTGGCTCTGAATTTAGCCGCCTCCCGGATGAAAACTGGCCTCATATTAAGCCAGACCCAGATATTGAGGAGGAGTTAGAAATGAAAGAGAAAACGTGATTTTGCTTGAAGTATGTACGAGGGTCATTCAATAAATACTTAGCCTACAAAAAGTATACGAAAATTTTGGAATAGTGGCAATTTATTTTTCAACATAGTCTCCTTTTAGTTCGATACACTTCGCCCAGCGATGCTCCAACTTTTTTAACCCGTCCGAAAAATAGTTTTTGTCAAACTCTGCAAAATAGGCCTCCGTGGCGGCGATGACCTCCTCATTTGATCCATATCCATTCCCGGCGAGTGATTTTTTCAGATTAGGAAACAGAAAGAAGTCACAAGGGGCCAAATCTGGAGAATACGGTGGGGCAGCAATTCGTAGCGTAATTCGACCAATTTGGCCATGGCAACGGCAGACGTGTGAACCGGTGCGTTGTCGTGGTGAAACAGCACTTTTTTCTTCGCCAGATGGGGTCGTTTTTTCTTTAATTCGGCGTCGAATCGGCCCAATAAATCGGCATAGTAAAACCCTGTAATTGTTTTACCCTTCTCGAGGTAATCGATGTAGATCACACCTTGTGAATCCCAGAAAACGGTGGCCATAACTTTTCCGGCCGATTTTACAGTTTTCGCCTTCTTTGGAGCACGTTCCCCGGTCTGGATCCATTGTTTTGATTGCTCCTTGGTCTGTGGTGTGTACCAGTGGATCCAGGTTTCATCGACGGTCACAAAACGACGCAAAAACTCCGCTGGATTCTGCTTAAACAGCGCCAAACACGTCTCCGATGTGGTCTCACGGTTGCGCTTGTTTTCCGGTGTGAGTAAACGCGGCACCCATCGCGCCGACAGCTTTCTCATGCCGAGTTCCTCGTGAAGAATATGATGCACTGTTCCTTCTGAAATGGCTACAGTCTCAGCTAGCTCCCGAACCTTCAATCGGCGATCTGCCAATACGAGATCATGGATTTTTTTAATGTTTTCCTCCGTAGCAGCTGTTTTCGGTGCACCTGGACGTGGTTCATCAAAAACCGACGTACGGCCACGTGCAAACTCGTTGAACCAATTCTTGACGGTGGCCATCGATGGAGAAGAGTCACCGTACACAGCATCCAAGCGCTCTTTGATTTCGATGCGCGTTTTCCCTTCCAAAAATAGGAATCGAATCACCGAACGATATTGCTCTTTTTCCATTTTTGTAAAACCGATCGACACGTTCGCTTCCATAAGTTGTCAAATTAAAACAAATGAAGGGATTGGAATAAAAATTTGAAAAAAGAATTAAAAAAGAATGTGCTACACTGTGGTAAAACTCTTTTGAAACTACAGCGCCCTCTGGCGATGAGGCTAGGTACTTATTGAATGCACCTCGTATATCCTATTAAAAGTGATTTTGAATGATTTTCCAATTGGCGCAGTCTTGTTAGAAGTTTATCGTGGGCTCGTACACATTACGAGACACATGTTTGTCTTAATATTGATTGATGAAGACGCACTTATGCCTAATATTTATGGCATGTATTTAATCGCCTAACTAATAAAATTGAACATCATTTTATCTGTCATGCATATCTAACTAAGCACACATACAATCAATCAATGGGCATAATGATTTGCAAAGCACCGTGGTAAACTCTTTTTAAGAAAAACTAATATGGCATAGAAGTGGTAGTGCTACGGGGACTATCAACGGGGAACAAATGTTATTGAAAACACTTCATTTGCAAATGGTGGCCAAAATGAGTAGTTTCCTTATTCCTTAAATAAAAGTAAAGTTATTAGCCTATATACTGACTGTTCCACTTCTGAGCGAAGGCCTCCATCATTGAAATCAAGTCTACAATAATTCATTGGTAGGTCTATATAATCACCACACACTAACTATAGTAATGTAATTAGCCTTTATACAGTTCCACTGCTGGGCAAAGGCCTCCCTCATTGAAATAAGTCATCGCTACAATTGATGGATATTGGCTTAATTACCACGCTTGCCAAATGCAGGTTGGTGATCACAAACCCGGACTATATTCCTTAAAATCCGACAACACACTTTGCCCGACCTGGGAATTAAACCCGGGACCTCAAGGTTTCGGGCCGAGCTCTATCGCCACTCGGCCACGGAGGCGTTACTAATTATAATACTTATTAATGTCATTATACGAACTATACAATTTAATTAATTTTATGCGTATATCAGAGTGTTAAATGGATGTGTGAAATAATATCATATTTTATCTAGGCAGAGCAGACAGGTAGAGAATAAGCATTACTTTGTATAAGTGTAATATGGATGTGTGAACAGAATAATAGTGAATGATTTGAAAGTAACATACATGTATTACATTCTTTTAATTTCTCAATAAATGTTAATGAGCGTTGCCTATATAACTTTTCAACACGGGTTTGCTGTTATAATAACTCACTGCCTTGAATGGTTCACTCAACGGTTGAGATTTTACTTCAACTAACCCTGAAAAATCTATTATGACATTGGCTGAGTGAATAAGTATATCATTGAATAAATGCATTCCCTATTTTCTGTAATAATAAAACTGCAGAACAGAAATTGCAGACACAAAAAAATATGTGTCTGCAGTTAAGCGAATTGTTGATAAAACATGAACAAATGTTACTTTAGACCACTTAAATTATAAAATGTGGGCCACACTATGTAGTTTCCTTATTATACATTAAAGTAAAGAAATTGTTCATTTACTGCCCTAATGCTGGGGAAAGGCCTCCATCACTGGAATCCAGTCTTCCCTACAGTTGATGGGTTTCGGCATAAACACCGATTTTAATAAATGTGATGCTGATGTCTGAAATGAATAGCAATACGATTTAAAGGTTTCAAAAATGTATTTATTTTTTGTATTATTAGACATTTAATTGGATTTGTCAACATAATTTTTAAACTTGAGCTCGATAAAATAATAACGCCCTCCTTCTTTGACTGGCTTGGCTGACATGACGCCGCGACGGAAATTTTCCTTTTACGTACATGTGAACTCAAACACAAACACTCAAAGATTTGTATAACCCAGTGGTTCTCAAACTTTTTAAATGACGGAACCCTTTTGGGAAGCAAAATACTTGATGGAACCCTACAATAAAACAATTGTTTTTATAAGTGTATTCTTTATTAATCAGCATAATAATAGTACAATGTAACAGTTACTAATTATTATTTACTTCACCACTTGGCAAGGACAATAATAGAAAACATTAAAAAAGAAAAAATCTAACTAGTGGGAGGTATGAAACTGTTTTTTATTTTTCATCAATTGGTTGATATCAGGTTTGATGGAAGAAAGTTGGAGTCTCATATCAGCTTCGGCGTCCAGTATAATGCGATATTTTGTTTTCGTGGCTGCGTAGGTAGAGAATCCTGTTTCGCACAAATATGTAGTTGGGAACGGGAGAAGAATATCCAGAGCCATTTGGCCAAGCATTGCATATTCATCTTGGATTCTGCACCAAAAATCATTGAGAGGCGTCGTTTTGAACAGTGACTCCATACTTGTGTCTGCTGACATTTCTAAAAGTGATTCATATATCTCGTTTGACATGTTTTCAGGCTTTTCCAAGTTGGGTAAAAAAGGATTATGAATCCATGAATTCACTTTAATTTTTGTATTGTGTTCTTCGGGAAAATACTTTTCAAAAGATGCGCGCATCGAACTGAGATATTGGACCAATTCTTCAAACACATCATCTTCAAACATTTCTGAGTCGTTTTCGCTAACTAACTCACTGAGTAACGTAAAGCTTTCTATTTCTTTCTTACCAATGCAAATGATCCAAAAATCTAATTTTCTTTTACAAGCTGTTATTTTATTATAGGCCTGAAACACTGTTGTCTGTTTACCTTGCAACGATAAATTCAATTCGTTATGTTTTTGAAAGATATCCGCCATAAAAGACAATCGGAACAACCAATTTTTATCATGCAAACGGTCCTTCAAATTAAAAGAAGTAGATACTTCTTTTAATTTGAATTAGCAGATGCTGATAGAAACATTTGTAATTCGGCTCTAAGTTCAAATAGCCTTGTTAAAGTTTTACCCCGAGACAGCCATCGCACTTCTGTATGGAGCAGCAATGTTTATGTTTGCTGCCATAATCTTCACACAATAATGAGAACAATCGGGATTGTAGTGGTCGTGATTTGATAAAATTAATTATTTTTGCCGCTTCATCCATAACTAATTTTAGATTTAACGGCATTTGCTTCATCGCAAGTGCTTTTCTATGCAGAATACAATGACTTGAACTACAATTAGGCGCTTTATTTTTCATTCGTGACACTGCTCCTGCTGTTTTACCTGTCATCGCCTTGGCCCCATCTGTACAAATGTCAATGCAATTGTTCCAACTGAGATTATTTTCTTCAATAAATATATTTATTTTATTAAAAATTTCTTCCCCGGTAGTGTTTGTAAGCAGCGGTGAACACATAAGCATGTCTTCTTCAAAAGAACTTTTATATGGATATCTCACAATAACCAGCAGTATAGCCAAACCAGCGACATCAGTCGACTCGTCCATTTGCAAGGCGAATCGTGTATTTTGTAGACGTGTAACTAGTTCTTGTTTGACGTAGCTTGCCAGATCATGGATTCGTCGTGAAACAGTATCGTTTGATAGCGGAACAGTAGAAAGATGCTTTGCAGATTTTTCATCGAGCATACATTTTGTTATGTCTAATACACATGGTTTTATTAAATTCTCAGCGATAGTGTGCGCTTCACCTGCTTGTGCAATGCGATAGCTAACTAAATATGATGCCTCCGTGACCTTTTCGTTGATAGTTTGTGTTACATGCATCATTTTTTTGACTTTCTAAAAACTGATCTTTTTTGCAAACAAAAAATTATTTATTCTTGTCTTTAGACTCGGGGTGTACAGTTTCTAAATGTCGGCGCAATTTGGCAGGTGCCATGGAACTATTAGGAAGCAGTTTACTACAGAGCATGCAGAGAGGTTAGCCGTTGGAATCAACAAATCCGAAACTGATATAAGATTCATCATACTTCCTTTTTTTCGTCTTTGAAACTGTCGAGCTTGTAAAGTAAAGTAAAGTAAAAAATCATTTATTCATTTAAGCTTGTACAAAGCACTTATGACATGTCAAAAAAAGTATACAGAAATAATAATAATAAACGTAAATAAAATAGTACAATATTAGTACACATCGTGAATATACATAATGTGAATCTACCACCGGTTCGGACGTTGCTTCTTATCGAGAAGACTCCGGCAAGAAACTCGATAGTTACTCTTTTCAACTTTGTTTGTTTTACAAAAAATAAATTCAGAGTACAGTCAATGCGAGTAGAAAAAAGAACACAATATTGAGCAGAGGAGCAGATTATTCCTACTATGACCACAAACTTTTGTCGTTCAAGTAATCCTCTACATTATAATAACCTTGTTTCATTAACTTTGCTTTAATTGCAGACTTAAACTTGTGAAGAGGTAGATCAACAAGACTTTGAGGTATTTTGTTAAAGTATTTTACAGATTGACCCACAAATGAGTTTCCCACCTTGTGTAGCCTAAGACTGGGAGTTTTCAACTTGTTTTTATTTCTGGTATTATGTTTATGAGTGTCACTGTTTTTTTTGAACAGATGCAAGTTTTTGCGCACATACATTATGTTATCTAAAATATACTGAGCATGGACAGTTAAAATATCGATCTTCTTAAATACTTCCCTAAGCGAGTCGCGTGGTCTAAGTTTGTAAATGGAGCGGATGGCTCTTTTTTGAAGTACAAAAATGGTGTTCAAGTCTGCAGCTGAACCCCACAACAGTAGACCATACGACATAACACTATGAAAGTAGCTAAAATATACTAGTCTTGCTGTTTCAATATCAGTCAAGAGTCGTATTTTTCTAACAGCACAAGCAGCGGAACTGAGTCTCCCTGCCAGGGCCGTTATATGCGGACCCCATTGCAACTTAGAATCTAAAGTTATTCCTAAAAATACAGTAGAATTTGTTAATTCTAATGGCTCGTCATTCATAGTTACAATAGTATCAACCTGTCTCACATTGGGCATAGAGAATTTGATGCACTTTGTTTTTTTTGCATTAAGTAATAAATTATTACTAGTGAACCAACATAGTACTTTTGAGAGAGTATTATTTACATCGTCAAATGCTTGCTTACCTCTGTCGACTTTAAAAATCAACGAGGTATCGTCAGCAAATAATACTATCTCACAAATATCTTTGACATAGGTAGGAAGATCATTTATATAAATAAGAAAAAGCAAAGGTCCTAATATAGATCCCTGGGGCACTCCCATACGTATGGTGGCACCGGAAGATGCAGTTCCGTTGATACTAACTTTTTGAGTTCTATCTGTAAGATAGGATTGTATTGATTGAGATGAGATACCTGAAACACCGTAATGTCTTAGCTTAATCAGTAATATTTCATGATCCACGCAATCAAATGCTTTTGAAAGATCACAAAATATTCCTACTGCATCTTGCTTGTTTTCCCAAGCATCAAATATGTGTTTGATAAGTGCTACACCTGCATCAGTTGTGCTCTTGTGTTTAGTAAAACCAAATTGTTTCTCATGTAGTAAGTTATTTAAATCAAAGTGTGAAAGCAGCTGGTTCAATATAATTTTTTCAAAGATTTTACTGAGAGCTGGTAGTATAGAAATGGGTCTATAATTAGATGGGTCACTTTTGCTACCAGATTTAAAAAGCGGGATGACCTTACTAAATTTCATCAAGTTGGGAAACTGACCTTGGTCTATGCAATTATTAAAAAGTTTAGCTAAGTGGGGTGATATCGTATTAATGATTGATTTGAGTAGATTAATCGAAATACCCCACAAATCTTCTGTATTTTTCATATTGAGTTCCTTAAATACCTTGAGGATGTCATGAGAATCAACATGATCAAAGCAGAACTGATTTGTGCACCCATCAACACTGGATGTTAGCAGGGACTCAGCTATATGTGGACTAGAATTTAACGTGCTTGTAGTTACAATAGGTATATTAGAAAAAAAAGTTTCAAATGTATTTGCTATTTCAATCTCAGACTCAATAACATTATTTTGAATTTTGAGAGAGAATGAGTGATCGCGAGGTTTAGATTTACAGGTTTCTTTATTAATTATGTTCCAAGTGGCTTTGATATTATTTTTAGCCAGTTTTATTTTGTCTCTCAAAAAAATGGACTTTGCAATATGACATGATTTCTTGAATGTTTTTGAATATAATTTAACATGCTCAACTAGTTTTTGACAGTTTGAGTTAGCTTTTAATCCATATAATTCGTATAATTTATTTCTACTTTTATGGATGCCTGGAGTGGCCCAATCACTAAATTTAAACTTAAAATTATCAACAGTTACTTTCTTCTTAGGAAAAATATGGTTATGTTCATGCAATATTATCTCAAAGAGATGCCTATACTGATCATCTATGTTATGATGACCTTGGGGCAGTAGGTTAGAAATATTTTTATTTATATTCGTTTGAAACTTTTTTACTCGACTCTTGGTAACTGGTCTATAACTAATATCCACTGATTGAGAGACATGACGGTGCTCAAATTTGGTCAATAGACCACAGTGATCTGATTTCAAACAGTTTATATTTGATTTCTCAATAGAGATATTTTCACAAAAAATATTGTCTAAGCAGGTGGCTGTTAACTCGGTGATCCTGGTTGGTTGATCAAAAAGATTAAGTAAATCAAATGATTTAAAAAGATTTAAAAATCTTACAGAGGTCTGAGAAGAATCTAAAATGTTAACACCACACTTACGTCACAACTTGACGTCGTGGTATCATCTTCTGGATCGGTGATTGCTATATTCTCCGCGCGCACTGCTTTTGAACATTCAGCGTCATTAGAGGATGTTCTTGCAACACGTTTAACACCTTTATGCCAACGTTCCATTCTTCTTTATTTATAATGTTACACGTCAGGATAGTGGGGTTTAAATAATGCACAATCGTTACTGCGCATAAGATACTAAATTTAGTACCTACAGTGAAGAAATGTATAAAAATGAGACAACAGAATACAGCAGGCAGTAAAACAATGAACACTATTTTCTTGCTAGCGAGCTTGTAAGTAGGTAGTAACTTATCGCTTCGAACGCTAATCGTCAACTGACGACGCGCGACGCGCGATCGCCGCTTTTATACTTAGTCCTAGACTCGATCTCAAATATTCTCGAAAATACTCGAGTCGGCACCCTTGATAAACAAAAAGCAAAAATAAAAACAAATTTAAAAATTACGTTGTAAACAATATCGACTTTATCCTCTGAATTTAGAGTCGAAAGTCGCTTGTTGACAACTATAGCGTCTAATTCAGAGGCGGCTTTTATCAAAGAGACTGCGCGCTCACAAGCATACTACCCGCTCGCTTTAAGTTTGCCGCTGGCGATAGGTATGACGTTCGAAAAGTAGCGTCAGCAAAACATAATATAAAATATTTTTTATTTAATTGTAACAATAAAAATTGTGTACATGTACATATTTGGATAAAACTATGACACATTATAAGTTTTGTTGTCACGTGGGGGAGGGTACGCGCATTCCACAGACCGGCAAACTTAGAGTGAACGGGTTGTACAAGTATAAAATTGTTGATACCAAACTTATGAGATATTGTACCAGCTATTGTAACACATGTTTAAACAAATACAAATAAATAAATAAATAACGTTCATAGCGTTTTGCCTCCGCGCGGCCGCGGAGTCCACGCAGCCGCGGAGCGACCAGAGAGAGGTGTTTTGATTTTTTTTTCTAAATTCTTGCGGAACTCCGACAGAGGTATCACGGAACCCTAGGGTTCCGCGGAACACACTAAGAAGCCAATTAATACGACTTGTACGTCTACTTGTTATAAAAGCTTAATCCAGTCTCTCCGTCCCGTCCAAGTTCCCCATACACAATCGTGTATTCTAATTAAAGAAACTCTTACTCAGCTACTTACAAAGGTAATGCTAGAACCTAAACACAGGCTATTACTTTAATGTGCTTAAACTAAACAAGGCGGCTGAATAAAGGTATGGAGTAACACAACGCGTTATTGTCACTCATATCAGAACGTCTAAACGCTGATGCCCAGCTAAAGACAAGGCGGCCTTTGTTCCTTAGCTCGCCGTCGGTACACGAGGCTTCGATTGCTAACATACACTGTGCTGAGCCAGCTATTTCTCTTTTAATCACATCACATCTTTGAAACGCATGGGCTGGGAGGGCTCATTAAGGCACAGGTATTGCTTGTTGTAATAGTACACCCTCTTTCTTCGCATGGTTGACACGTAGGCGGTTGAGGTTTGCCCATACAAACCCTGTGCTGAGGGAGTTATTCCCTTTTCAATCACATCACCATATAATATACTCTATGCACATCACATAACATTTTTCATACACATGAGGGTTCATGAAGGAAGGCGCGGGTTTTGTGGCGGGGAACATTTGCGAACTCAGGCGTTGATTAGTTTCTAGTGTATCGCTAAAATATGACAACGAAACTAAATTTAGAACTAAATATGGCCTGAAAATAATTAAATATTTAATTTATCTACAGACAAAATCGCAACAAAAGGTGTTCTTGTTCAATGACACAATCGTCTTCGAGACACCATAGGTTCAAATGTCAAACAAGCGTCAAATAACGAGTAGAATACCGATGAGTTTACCATCTAAGAACCATTGTAGTACCATTGAAGAGCAGAATAGCAAATAGACCAATGGCGATTGTATTGTGGAATGTAATTGTAAAACCATTGGTCTTAATTATTTAGCAGCATACTAAATGTGTCAAATTATGACATTACGACCCAATTGCGATTCCATTGGAGCATTTTTAAATTAGTCGAATCGAGGCCCTGTTTCTTAGCAAGCTGCCGTCGCACAAACATTCAGTGATAGCGTAATAGCACTTTAGAACGAGGAGATCGTGTAGTTCCGTTTTAAATATGGTTAATTAATATTGCGAATAAAGTATGGAAGTTTTTATAAATACGAGGAAAACAAACATTACAAAATACACTTTGGTTTAACAAAGCGGTTTTATTCGGCATTAAACAAATCTTATTTTTATGACGTTCACGCTTGTCAATAGTGTACAAATGTTTGTTACTTTTAACGAAAATGCCACATTCGAGGATGTATAAACAAAAGAGTTACGTAAACAAAGAGTTAAACAAAGAGTCAGCAACAATACTTGTTATTCACAAAATCCCTCTTAGCTAACTAAGGCAGGATTTTGTGAATAACAAGTGGGTGCTAACACCTACGTCCTAAAAGGAACCCATATGCTGAGACTCATAACACTTGAAGTAATGTAGCTTTTACAAACGAAACTATCAACCCCAAAAACAACCCCTTAGAGGTCGAATTTCGTAAAAACCGGTCTTAGTGAAATGTGGCTACACTCAGCGTGATCCCATTGTCTGGGAGGCTTAAGTGATGCAGATAATTAGATCTAGATGTCCTATTGACTTACGCACCCTCGGTGCAACAAAGTCTCAACAGGTCATTTCATGATTTTACAGGAACGTACTTTTAAGTTTTTTATTCAAAGTATTTTCCTTGTAGATCAGATACTATTCATAGTAGATTGAAAAAATCAATAAAATAATATTTTTGGTTTTATTAGCTACCGATTTATATAAAAAGATAAAGTATATTTAATTACTGAGAAAATACAAATGAAAGTCGAAAGTAAAAAAAGGTCCTAATTTGTGGCTTTGTCGCACCAAGAATAAATATAATTTTATAGTGTATGCCTTGGCTACATATTTAAATACCAAAAATTGAAAACCTAACGTTAAATGACCTACTTTCAAAATACCTAATGGTTGTTTGACCTAAATTTAAAACACCAAAAGCTTAAAATGTTTAACTAATGGATATACGAGTATTACGGAAGTTTTTTCAACCGAATTCTACAAAACCTTTGTTTGGCCGTGCGTTTAAAATCACGAAATAATGACACGCCCAAAGCGTTGAAATTTGGTATGGAGACTAGACAACAGAGATAGGTTTAATTAGGTAGTTTATTAATCCTAACAATGTTAATTTAAAAACATTGGGTTTACTTATAGTATACTCACCTACATAGTTTATTTCTGTAACTCTTGACTATTATGAGAAAGAGTTTTATGACTTTCAAATGTTGTGCACAAGACCGGGCGAAGTGGGCCAAGAAAATAAAAAGGCGGACCCTGAGACCCCCCCCACACACCAGTGTCGGTCTTTACTATGAAATTCTGTAGCAAATGATCTTCTCTATACCTCCCTTAATGAATCGCTATGAAGGCCTATTCACACCTGAGCGGTATTCGCTGCCGCTGTGGGTGAGAGAGGTACATACCGTACGGATTTCGCTCAGGTATTCGCCAGTCGACGCAGCTTAACTGGTGAGTCAATGAAGGCTAATAAAAGTAAAACTTCATCTTCATCGCTATCCATCACTTAAACCAGATGCTCTACAACGTTACTGACGTTTATATTCTTTGGCAACAAATGACTAAGTGGAAATATATCTTGCTTTCCTGAGCGAAAAGCGAATACCGCCCGGTATTCTACCCACAAGGATAGCGAAATGCGCTTTGGTGTGAACAGTAATAGTACTGGGTTTTCTCCGCCGCAGATGGCAGCGAATACCGCTTAGGTCTGAACAGGCCTTAATTGATAGGCATACCTACTTTTTATAACCATTGCTGATTAAATAGTCCTCTTAATCCTAGATCTGTGTTAAAAGTAAACATCATAACAAGTATAATAGTTTGGGCACACTTTGAAGTACTTACTCAAAGTACTTCAAATTATTAGTCACATTTTCTGAAACAAAATGTGAGAATGTGTACTGTGTGCGGCGTTTTACGAGTACCTCACTGGTGAAGAGTACTACAAAATGCACACCATGTTATTTGCCGACTATGTTATTTGATACTGGTATACGCTATAATTAAATATGCGTTTTCCAGTACCACGATTAATTGTTGATCCATGAAACAGGCGGAGCATAATGGTGGGAACGGGCATGTGAGCTATGGCGGCTGGGGGTGGGTGTAATAGGGTGAGGGAGGCAGGTACCTAGTGACGCTTACAGGAGCGCCGTGAACACGTGGCGTAGGCGGGCGGAGGCCACGTGTGAAAATCGATAGACCGGCGCAGGCGCGGCGTTCTATTCAGCCTCGCGGCAGCGCGCCCGGGCCCGCCCGCCCAACGCCGGCCGGCAACACGTTCACACGCCACCCACGTGGGGTTCAACTTAAATGACTACGAGCAGTTGATTTGAAAACGTTTACCCGGTTAATCTACACTGATCTATTTTCAAGCTGTGTTAAAGAAAAGCTTTACTCTTGTGATTGGTTCAGTGTTGTCAGATCCAGTACCTATGTCAAATTATGAGACATAAAGGTGCTCCCACACTTAAGAGTAATAAGCTTGTAATGTAATGTTTCAGATTAGATTACATTGCAGTACTGCCTCCCTGACATGGCGTACATCATAGGCCTGTAATGAACGCTTTAGATTCGACTTGAGCACATTAAAATTCTACCTCCATGAAGTTGTATCAAAATATTACACATTGGATGATCAAGTTGCGCACTATAAAGCTCGGTGCTTTTCCCTCACCAACGTTATGCTCCAATCTGTAACATTACAGTTTGCGTACTGTCATGCTCGGTTCTCCTGCCTCACTGATGTAATGCTCGACTCTGAAGTGAGGGAGCACCTTGAGGTTATATTACCGGTTATTTGGTTTAAAATCGAATTTTGTAATCATTGCCCTTGTAGATGGCTACATTCTTTTAACTATCACATAATATAATCCAGTCAATTTTGACATCCGAGGTTAGTATAATTCGCACCCAGCTCAAAATTGGTGCGATTGTTCAAAACACTCATAAATGAAATCTAAAAAGTCCTCATCGATCCCTCACCTGGAAAAAAATATTCTGGGTCAAAGGTCACCTGGCTTAATTCCTTGTCTGGTCCCTCGTAACACAGGGATATTTTTCCCTGCTTCGAGACCATGCCAAAGGGGTCTGTTGTCTGGCGCATATTTATTTATTATACTTGAGCGCCCGAATTTTGAAACAACAACGTGTAATGGAATTTAATAACCAAGTTATACCCCAGTTTTAATTTCATGTACATACTTTTTGATTTTACCGCGGCAGTAAAAATTTACAGGTCAATAAAAAAAACCTTTATGCGAGATATGCCTATCTTAGGCCAGACATCAAGTAAAAATTTAAATTGTAGAAGTTTACTTACATATAAAAATATTTATAATGTCTGTATTACAAACATTATGTGTTTATTCGCATTTTATGAGAGAATTCAAAACATTTTTTAATATAGTTTATTCACATTTAACTAAAGGATGTACATTAACACCTCCCAGCCAAACTCTCTTAATTTTTGCTGAGTGGCTAAAGAGGTGTGAGGTCTAGCGTGATAATGATGAAAAACCACACCCATTCTGTTGATTAATTCCGGCCGCTTTTTCTCAACTTCGTGCTTTAATCTCATCAGTTGTTCGCGGTACAGTCGATGGTCCTGCCTGTTGGTAACGCTCATAATGAATAATGCCCATCCAAACCCACCCCACACACCATCACCTTGTTGCGAGTTAACCCGGGTTTCGCCACAGTCTGTGAAGCCTGACCGGCCTTTTTCCACGACCTTTTTCGCACGTTCTTGTCGTACGTGATCCACTTTTCATCACTACTTATCAGCTTCTTCAAAAATGGTTCGGTTTCATGACGTCGTAATAGAGAATCACAAATTTAATGAGTACACGGTTCATTAGGTTTCTTCCAGTGAGCTCGTGAGGTACCCAAATATCGAGCTTTTTTGTGTACCCAGTTTTTTTCAAATGCGCCAAAACTGTTTTGTGGTCAATTCCCAGGTCTTCGGCTACGTCGTAACTACTGATATGCCGATCTTGCTTCACTTTTTCAAAAATGGCATCCATTTTATCCGTAATAGGGCGGGCGACTAGAGCGACGTGCATGTTTGACATCAAAATTTCCGGATTGAAAACGCTTAAACCAAATTTGTGCTACGCTTACAGATACTGCACTAGGTCCATCATCGCAAATTTATTTCGCGGCTTGCGTTGCATTTTTACCTTTTTTGTAGAGATTCACTCATCTTGACAGTAAGAAAAACAAAAGAAACACTTTTTCCTATTTTGAATTTGGAATTATCTTTGTTAAAATATAAAACTTAATGCTACCAAAACCAGCCAGATAGAGATTTTATTGCGAGTTCATACATACTATAAGCGAAAAGACTCTTTCCCTACCCTAATATTTTGATTACAGACTCTGTAATCTAATATCAGATGATAAAAAACTCTTATGGTGTTTAGCTTTATTCAGATGACTGACATTGTACGGACAGTAGTCCAACTACCCGTGAATGTCTTTTTTCATTTTATGTTTTTGTATTTGAAAATATAAAAAAATAAAAATATTGTGTTTGTGTCAGCTATGTACCCTAGCTATGTTGATAAGAGGAATTGCAGTAACCAGACAAACCAGTAAGTAATGGTTTAGGGGTGCGAATGAAAATAAATAAATAAAAATAGAATAATAAATATTATTTTTGAATACAGTACATACAACTCTCTGTGTTGCCAGTACGGCTAAAGACTTACCTGCATCTCCCTCTGCAGACATTCCTGTGTTGGAGGTAGCAACTTGTAACTCTTTGTGTAGGTATAACACATTTGGAGTTACCTGCAACTCTCGATGAAGACTTTTAGCGTTGGACGTTGTACCTGCAGACTACCTATACAGATAACATAGTAGTGGTTATAGCTAAAATGTTTCATGCTTACATTGTGGATTTGACCAAATTGCATCTCATCTACCCACACAAATATGAATGACTGCGTTGAACCTATCTACCTGCTCTGGTAGTAATGTAATTAAATGCACCCTTTCGCTTAATACTAGAATCAAAATGTCGTACAAAATATAGCAAGGAAAACTTCCCCCCAAATTCAAAAAAGAACATAATTATCTAAAGATAGTAAAACTGGAAAAAATCGATTTTGGACCTTGATGATCTCGAGCGGGAATCGAACCCGCGTTTTTACAATCCGGGTGACTGCTCTAATCCACTGCGCTACCGAAACCTCAGAGTACTTTTTGATTGTATAGCATCCACGAGAGATGTACCGACTAGTCGGTAAAGCCGACTAGTCTGCCATTTTTGTAGTCTGCGACTAGTCTGCTAAATCCGCTGACTAGTCGGCCCGCTTCTCACTCATGTTAATATGCTTAAAAAAATAAAGAGGGTGATTGAAATGAAATTGTATCTTTACTGTTGTTATTTTTTATTATAAGAATCACAGTTTCAGTTTACAATACAATTTAATAATTGGTAGAAAATTTAAATAGGAACTCTTCCTTTAGTCTTTTATAAAATAACAAAATATAGGTAAAAGCAAACAATTATTGGTAATAAGTAGGTTCAATTATAACTTAAAAAATAGGAACTCTTCCTTTGACATCCCCTCATGTTATTCAATCTCGAAATTAATAAAATAAAACAATACTAGAAGTATCTCACGAACATTTCCGACGTCACCCGGATTTTACCGAAAGTAATGATCGGCCTTGCCGACTAGTCGGCCGACTAGTCGGCCATTTTGCTGCTTTGTACAAACTAAAAAAATTCAAATGTTAATATATTATTAATATATTAACATTTGAATTTTTTTAGTTTGTACAGTAAAGTTAAAAGTATATATATTTATTTTATGTTATCGTTTTTAACACGTTAGGGAAATATGTATATGCATTGGCCATTGATACATGTCTAGGTACTTTCACATCTTAATTTTAATTTACGCGCCAGGCACGGAGGATTCCAGGTTAACCTTCTCCAACCATTGCAAAATGAGTCTTATGTTAGGGAACATACGGTACATACATATATATGTACCCACACCCGTTTCAGAAGTAGGCAATCCATGAATGATGGCCTCATGGACACAATGACAGGTAATGTTTTTTTAAGGTTAATTTAAGATGATTTTTACTAATTGCACTACTGATCAGACCATGAGGCAGCTCATTGATGTATGTAGGTTTTAGCCATCGCCGTTCACGTTTACCGAAATAATTATTAACTTTCGGGACTATTAATGAAATTTAGACTTCTTAAATGCTCGAGTTTGTATGTATATTCTCTTTTTCTTTTATTGTCATTATTATTAAACTGTTCAACTAAAATAGCAATTTTAACTTTTAATTCTGTCGGCAGTATTTTACATAATTGAAATAATTTTAAATAATCTTTTTGAACTGAATGTTTTACCTTTTTATTTACTAAGAGTAAGTAGCCTAATTTGCAAATATTCAATTTTATTTAAATTAGTGTGAAAAGTGAGACCAAACGCGCCAATCCCGTATGACATGACAGCATCAGCCAGCGCATAATAAAGCATGTGCATAATACCTTGAGACACCCTGTACTTCACACTGTGTAATTTACCTATGATCGCCATTAATTTGTTACAAACTGTGAATTTACATGCTCGTTCCACCTAAAAGTACTATCAATCGTAAGCCCCAAATACTTAAAAGAAGAAACAGTGTCCAAAATGCTAAAATCACAGTTACTTTTTTTATTTTTTTATTATGTAGGCACTCATACGGACCTTTTAGTTTAATCGTTAATGACTTATTCTTATTAAAAGGTGACAGAATAGGCGTACATGTGCCTTTTTTACATTAATAATAATGCTATTGTCATGGGCTCAGCAAACAATATTGTCGAAGTCCTCCTGCATTACTTTATGTATTTTGGACTGGTCTGTGTCACTGTACATAGTACATGTGTCATCAGCGTACCTACATATTCGATTCACAGTGCTTTATTACATTCGGCATGCTGTTCACATGCATTATGTACCGTATAGGTCCAATTACTAAGCCGGTGGGGACGCCAAACTTGATATCGCCGCGTATACTTTCGGTGCCACACACTCGATCGATTGCGTAGGTATTCCCTGAACCCCTCTTTGACTGGCCCCCTGATGCCGCACTCTTCCATGGACTGCAGTAAACCACCGTGCTCAAGGGTATCAAATGCTATGCTTTTTTAAAGTCAATAAATAAAGCAAATATTAATTTACGAGCATTTAAAGAATTAATTATACTGTCTACGAATTTTGAGATAACTGTTGCCGTGCTTTTGTTGGGTCTGAAACCATGTTGAGTGTCATTTATTATTTTATTGTCCTCCATAAATTGTGTCATCTGGCCTACTAGATTTTTTTCTAAAATTTTATTTAATACATTTAATATTGCAATGGGCTTGTAATTGGATAATTCTGAATGAGAGCCTTGTTTATAGATCGGTCGAATAGGTAATTGCTAGTTTTAGTTCATCAGGATAGTAGCCGCTTGAAATAGATGAATTAATGAAATGTGCAATTATTGGTGCAATTTTAATTTCTTTTAAGTAGGTACCTTAATCTGATCCCGTCCGATCAAATTGAGATTAGAGGAATGAAACGGGAGAAAGGCGACAGTTGTAAAATAGTAACAGGAAAAATTAGGGTAGCATCTTTGCTACCCTGAGTAACATTTTAGTGGTTCACAGGAATGCCATTGTTTTTTCTTAAAAACAATGGCATTCTTGTGAACCACTAAATGTTCTAGATATCGTTTCTGACAAACAAAAGGCGAAACAATATTTTCGATTACTATTGGAATTTAAATACCTAATCAAAAGATTGGGCTTAAATAGGTATACAATGTGTTTAAAGAGTGCTTTGAGAGTTCCTGTTAAAATGGACAGACTGTTTTTTTATTTCTTAATAAATATGTTAAAGTTCATGTTTCATTTAGTGATTTTTTTTCTGAGAAGAACTTAGTACAATCAACAAAATAGTGTAAATACTCGTAGCAACGGGTTTTTTTTTTCTATACCTAATTCTCTTATTAAGTAATTAATACATTCACACAAATTATACAGCAGCTTAGTAAATCAAGACCAGCCAATACACCAAATTGAATCGAAAGTTTTTATATTTACGACTGTACTTACATCAATTTGACCTGAGCTCGCTCAAAAAAATCATACCAACAAAACTACAAAATAACTTAAGTGTAACTAAAATTTATTTCATGTAAGTATTGTATTATTCATTATATTCTTACTAAGACCGCAGTTCTGTAATAATAACAGATTCAATAATCCATAGATAGGAAAAAGTTATGTTCAATTTATGACAAAAATCGGCTAATCGGCTCTACTGAAAAAATGGATTTTTTTGTCAGTTTTCCTAAATGATCCTGCTGGTGACGATAATGGTTGCGTAACCAAGCTAAGTCAAGTTAGATAATCTCCATACAACACATTATGTTATGTTGGTGTCCTAATGAAATGGAGCCCTGCTATTCTGAAAGTCGCATTTGGATCTGGCAGACTAATTCATCTGCTGTGAGTACACCTGACTAACGTGGTAGAAACTAGAAACTAAACTAAATTATAATAAGCAACTGTTATCCCGTGTAGAGCTTTTGTGCAGGTACTCGTACGTGTGTGGGCGGTCAGAATTGGAGTAATTTCCTCAGCATAATAATATGTAGAGTACCTAGATAGGGGGCACATACCTACAGACCCCCGGAAAATCGTCTACCCTAGTTGTGAAACATTTTTTTTTGTTTAGGTACCTTTTCGTAAGCAATTATGTATTTAAACCTTTTTAATTATGATGTACTAAAAGCCTTTTCCTTGCCACATCAGGTGAATTAGCCAATTTTTATTCCATTGAAATTTAAATTTATTTATATCGAAATCTATTGAGGATATTCTTAGATTTGTCGTAGTCTGATGTGCTGTTGTCTACAATATACCTACTTATAGTTTTTTTTTTACTCAAGTACAGAAATTCTATGATGACTTTTGCTACAACTGCGTGGTATGCGCTCACTAGATTAGCACCTATCTCTCCTGGTGGACAAGCGGCTCAATAGGTGCTCCCATGAGCTAGATAGGTACGTGTTGCTTCTGTGAGGAGCCTGGTTGCCGCCCGCGCCGGCGGCGAACGGCACCACGTGCACGTGCTGGTCCAGCGTGCGTTGCTGTGGAGACGCGGGGCGGGGGCGCGGGTGACGCGGCCGCGCGTTCTCACGCCCCCGCCCCGCTCCGGCCCCGCCGGCCAGCGCACGAGCGGGCGCGCCGGCCGGGCACCCCAGCAGCAGCCAGTCCGTTGAGTCCGTACTCACACTCAGTCAGTACTGTTCTCGGCTGTCGAGCGCAACGGTCATTTCCGCGTACCGCGTACCGCGCTCGAGACTCGTGTTTTTACTTATCAACAGAACTAACCCCATCAATATGGAAGGTGACTTGTCCCCAGGAGCGTCTGGTGACATCTCCCCCCCATCTTACGACGACGGGTAAGTGACTTCACTTGTTTTGTTAGTCGTTTTTGTAGGACTATCAGTTCAAAAATTCCCGGCTTTATGCCGAAAGTAGTGTACCTATTTCTAATTCCATCTATGATACTCGTATGATAGGTATTACACGGTTCTGAGTAATGTTATGTTGAACTTTAAAGAATTGTTTTAAGTAGGTACATATTAATCTTTAATAATTATCGAAAAACCCACAAAGCCCTTTAGAGCCCTCATTCAATATGATAGAACGGATTCAGTAAGCTAGGTTAAGTAGGGTTGCCATCGCCTAAACTGCCAGCCATGGACAAAGACTCTCAAAACCACTGACATTAGATTGTAATTTTCCCCCGGACACGGGGAGATATTTTTTTGACGTTGAACATGAATGAATACAATATGTTTAATTGATGATTTTATTCACTATTTCTTAATAATAGGTCTTTTTACCTATGAAATTTCCCGTCTGGAATAGGTAAGCCATTTCAAGCTAAAATGTTTTTACAAATTTACATAATTTTATTTTAAAATCAAAGAATTTGTTTTTAAAATTCCAGGCTTTTAAGAGAAGTTTTAATGGTCATGGTCTGTTTTCATCACGGTTGAAAATCAATGGTCTACATGGATATGTTAAAAATTCAAGTAGGTAGGTAATTAAGGAGTATGAGTACCGTCGTGGCAACAAAGCACCACCCGTTATTGGTTCGCCTGATTCCGTTCTGGAAATTTCGATCTGAAAAATTAAACCCCTGGTCGTCCGAAAATTTGGTCGGCAATAAGGAATTAAAGAAAATTGTAGAAGATGATGATACTTAATCTCCGGCTGAATTAGCAGCAGCTTTCAACGTTAGAGCAGCGTTCAAATTAGCAAGGTAAAAAGCTTGACAAATGGTTGCCAAGTTATGATAGCTGGGGTTGGAAGTTCTCCGTCGTCCTTCGTACCCACCAGACCTTGCGCCTACAGCCTTCTACTTTTCCAGAATTTGGATAACTTCTTGGCGGGAAAAAAACAAAACCCGAGCGGCAGTAGGTACCTACCAAGTGCCTTTGAAGAATTCGTTTCCTCCCGTCCAGCTGATTTCCTAAAGAAGAGCATCATAAAGGTACCAACCAATGCGTTGGCATAGATGCATCGATTGCATAGGTGATTGCTTTGATTAATAGAAATAAAATATTTAGAAAAGAAATACGATATCTTCTTTCATGAAAAACGGCAATTTCATAGGTAAAAGACCAATTCAATTAACATAACAACGAGAACGAATTAGTTCGAAAATAATTAATGATTATAAATAAAATAGAGAAGCAGAGGCTCACTACTCGTATGTAGGTACCTTATATATAATTTAATGATTTTGCGTGCGTATTTTTTAATTTCACGATATATCAGAATCTATCAATCTAATAAACATATAAATAGATAAATATGCGCCAGACAACACACCTCTTGTAATGAAACAGAAGTAATGGTCTCGAAGTAGGGATTAATATTCCTGTGTTACAAGGTAGGTACTACACAAGGAAAATAAGCCAGGGGCGTCTCCCAGTACACGCAGACCCGAGTCAAATCAGAGAAGATCGTTTCCTGAATTGACCCGACCGGGAATCGAACCCGGGACACTAGGGAAATCGAGGCTTGAAACCGTGCTACAGCGCGCTTGATGTGTTAGCTTTAAAGGACAAAATTTATCTCCGTAAAATTTTCTTGATGATGAAATTACTTTTAATCATAAGGATTGATATGCTTGTGTAGTAGGTAGTACATAAAATACCTTTTAATTTACATTATTTTTTAACACTCTTACCTTATAGCTAGGTACTTAATTAGAAAAGATAGATGTATTTAAGGGGTTGTTTTGTTAAAATAATGTATATTACGGTTGAATGCTCAAGCGCTTTTTCCCGGATTACTAAATAAGTGTTAATTGATCGGGCTGAAAATAAAAATTCAAAACAATATTTGCCTATAGCAATCAGCGATAATGTAAAGGGGTAATGTTTCGGAGATTACCTGTCCCAAACATACAAACTCACAATCTCACAAACGCTTACCTCTTTAGAATATAAGTAGGTATAGATAAAAGTAAAGTAATTAGCCTATGTACTGTCCCACTGCTGGGCAACGGCCTCCATCATTGAAATCAAGTCATGGCTACAATTGATAGGTATTTTGAATAAATAAAAATAATAAAATAAATATGCGCCAGACAACACACCACTTGTCATGGTCCTGAAGTAAGGATACGAGGTACTAGACAAGGATTAAGCCACGGGCGTCTTCTAGCTCAGCCCGACCCAATTTAGAATAAATCGTGTCCTCGATTAGTCTGCCAAAAGCGCAGACTAGTCAGCTCGTTCCTTTTTTTAATTTTGTATAGATCCTTAGTTTTACAACTCACAGTATCAAATGATATACTTAATTTTCAAATGACCTAATAAATCAAGTCAAAGTTTTAAAAGGATCAGTGTCCTCAAAAGAGCACTTCACCTTTTGGCCAAAGACTGCTGCTGTATGAAGAGCTATTCAGTCCACGCATGGATACTAGGTTCTAGTCTCACCCACACTGCACAAACATCGTGACCATAACACAAATGAACGAAAATGTTCAGTCGAGCGCCCTACGTAGTGCACTGCTAAAGCAGTTTTGGCACAGACTGGGTGATAGTTCTGGAAACGCTAACAACCTAACAAGTGGTTGGCAAGTACCTATTGAGTCTGTAAGTACATTTCAATTGTAACGGAACCCTATGAACTTAGCTGTGTCTGACCCAGTATGATTTTTTATGCAGAAAACTATTAGCATTATCTCATATTTATTCATTTCCATGGCAAACGAACTCTTACTCAACTCCCAATCCTGCGTCAGTCCTTTTGTTTGCTCTATGAATAACTTATATCCCTGCAAATGGAAGTACATATATCAATATTCTAAAAATACTGTGAATAGTATTGTGAATTTGGGGACCGCAACACCCGCAGATTTGTATGGGGAAGGTAAGGAAGGAAAAATATTAACTAAAATGAAAAAAAACAATTAGGGTACGTTTCCACCAGAGTTGTGCGAGGATGCGTTGCGAGGAATGTGTGTGTGCGTGTGTGTCAAGAACCAATAGAATTGTTTCATTCACCTAGCTTCGATTCCGATTCCGTTGGTAACGCACCCTGACCGGTTAGCTGCAGGGCGATCGCGCCAAAAGCTACAAGCCAACCCCGCAACCAAGACGCTATTGTGGCAAATTACAACTCACGTGAACAGAACGATTTTCGATCGACGGTAAATAGAAAGAAGATTGTCGTAACTTAAAAAAACACTTAATCTATAGGTATAAAAAAATAATAGATGAAAGGAACTAGACCAAAAGTATATTATAATAGTAACTAGGTGTTAATGTAGCTCGCGGTCTCTTCAGCTCGATTTTCGAACTACGTGTGGTTTCGAAGTCCGACCGTTTAGTCAATCCTGAAAACTATGTGACTGACGAACCAATACCAAGCCGCTACGCCTCGTCCTGCTGCGCGGTGCGTGCGTAATCTTTGTTGGCACACCACACACAGTATGAAAGCTTGAGTGCTACATTTGTAGGTATTTTTTAGGTTTGTAATGTAACATTAGTTTTTTTATAAAATAAGAACTATGAGTCGGGAAGCTTCACCGCAGCGTTATAAGCACGTTAGCAAAGAATCCCAGCTCAAAAGCGGCCATGGTCCATTTCATAAGCCTTTTTACTTTTTTCAACATAAAATTTTGTGCAACAGAATATTAAAAACCAATAAGATTGTTGTGTAAGTACTTAAACTATATATACATTATTCGGATAGGTCCCTGACGAAAATTTAAAAAACAATGAATACAACGATTGTTTGTTGTGAAAAACCACAACTTCACCGCTCCACGCTGCTTTGGCTGTGTGGCCACTTAATATAACGAAATATAGCCCTCGTTTCCTGTGCACCATGTGACATGGTGAGCACTGAGCATGTCACATGGTGCACATGAACAAAAATTTCATGTTACGTAATAACCGGCCCGGTGTGCATGCTGGGCTATTTGCTTTTTGAAAAGAAAAGAAAAGAAACTCAAAGAGTTTGTTTTTATGTCGAGTTGAGAGCTTGTGTGTGATGCAATCTTGTAGGTACTAGTACAAGCATTATATTAACAACAATGCACCAGCAAAAGCTGTAATTGCGCGCGTTTTGCAGAGCATGTCATTTTACAATACCAATCCCATGGGAATTTCTAAGTAACTTAACACTTAACAGATAATAATTCTGATACATTCAAAACAATGCTTACCGACCAAATGAGCCAAGCCTGATGTCAACTGCTAGCTAGAGACAGAAGGCATTTAAAAACAAGCCTTTTTTGATAATCCCTAAAAGCTACAGTTACACATGCTCGTTTGTAGCATGCTCATTAGCATGCTACTTAATGAGCGTGCTCAAAGCAAAGGATTGAAAACACGTGATTTTTAAGCACGGGTTCGAAATAGTGTTGTTGCGATAGCAATAGTTTCGATAGCGATAGTTGACCTTGAAAATGAGTCCTACTATCGATAGTCCTATCGAAACTATCGACCCGTGACTATACTATCGCTAGGTAGTATCGATAGTGAGAAATAAGCGAAATTATTGACCTTTTTCGATACTATCGATAGCATAGCGCCATCAAAGTCGATACTATCGATACTATTTATCGACTATCGACACCTATCGATACTATCGATAGTTTTGCGTTAGTACTTAACTATCGAGGTATTTTCGATACTATCATCTACTGGAAATTAAACGAAACCTTATATGAGCTTGCCATATTATCGTACCATCGATAGTTTCGATACTACCGAAACTGTCGATAGTTTTTGTACTGATACCATCGATAGTATCGATACCATGATCTTTAGCAATACTATTACTTATTTTTATCAATCGATACTAGTCTTTCCTCTTTATAATATGTATAGATAAACTACAACCTCGCTTTATAATTAAACCGAGACTGACATCTCTATACAAGTTCTCAATAGCATGCTCATTAAGCAAAACTGTTCACACGTGCTAAAAGCACGCCCCCTTCTACCCGCGCTGCAGGTAGCATGCTCGCTTGACTGGCTGGCTATATGAGATGGTAATACAGCCCCAGGTAGTGGACATAAGCTTTAAGTTTCTTTTTAATTTAGGCTATATGCTATATATTCGATGGTATCGAAACTATCGACAGTATCGATAGTCGAACTCATATTTTATCTATTACGATATCTTTTCTTTTTCTTATTTTTTTTTTTTTTTGCGCCAGACATGAGACACCCCTCTTGTAATGGTCTCGAGGTAGGGATTAATATCCCTGTGTTACGAGGTACCACATAAGGAAATAAGCCAGGGGCGTCTCCCAGCACACCCAGACCCGAGTCAATTAAAAAAAAAACATTTCCAGAATTGACTCGATCGGGAATCGAACCCGGGACACTACGGAAATCAAGGTGAGAAACCGTGCTACAGCGCACTACGCCAATCGTGTCGATGTATTTCGATATACGTGATAACTTGTAGACAAACTTGTAGTTAGGAATTCTGTACGGAATATAACAAGTATCCACCTAAAAAGTTACTTGTTAACTTCCATCATTGCTTTTCCTGATCTTATGGATACTTCATGACAGTGCCCGCTCGATTAGGCTCTCTGGGGTCTAGGATGTCTGGCCCTGGGCCTCCGAAGTCCGAAGGAACCTTTTTTCAGCGGTCTTTACTTGTAGGTATCTACAAAGACGCTAGACAGGCTAAATGTGGTTAGCTAACGACATTTTTAACATCATTGCTTTTACTTAAATATTTTGTGGTTTATCACTTTATAATCGGTCAACTAACTTCGTTCACCGGGTTTTGGTTTTGAAACAATAATAATACGACGATAATGCATTACAGTGGTAATGGTATGTATATATTATTATGTCGAAATAAATATATTATAGAAATGATGGTATAAATAATAGAATAATAAAGGCTTATGTTTAACTGTTCACCAAATTTGATTAAAAGACATCCAAAAAAAATATTTGTGACCCAGCAATTGGTAAATGTTCACCAAATTTTGCTACCATATTTAATACTAAAACGTACTCATTTATTTAAGTCAACGTTGGCCAAATAGAGCAAGTGACACTTGAATAAAGATCTAACATAATATACTATTATTTTTCACTGAATTTCTTGTGCAATCAAAATGTCCAATTTGAACGTGAACATTTACTAATTTTGGCATACGGTTACATTTTACAGTTGATGCATAACTTATTCGGATACAAGTTACATCTTATTTGTTATGCGAATTTACTTTTTTAGATATTCAATATTTGGATCACTTTTCATTTTTTGGTGTAACTTATAATTTTAAGGGTAAACATATTAGTTTCACAAAACTTATTTTGGTAAACAAAATATTTGTACCCAATAAGAAATATTATGTGTTGTACGATGGGAGGTCAAAAAGTTCGCGGAATAGAGGGTTAAGAGTAAGCGGCAAAAGCCGTCGACGTCTGCCGTCGACGTCTGCCGTCGACATCTGTCATGGGCGTGTCGACGGCTGTAATTTTTAGTAGTCCAAGAGTTTCCGCAGCACACAAAATGAGCTTGGCCGAAGAAATTGATTTCGAAATGACCGATGTCGACGGCACTTGCCGTCCCGTGTCCCGTGTATATGAACTCTTAAGAAATAAAACTTTGAATTACTCTTTCTTACTGAAATATTCTTCTTTTACTCTAATTCACTTGTTAAATCCATCAATAAAGGAGGATGGGCACAAATATATGGAAGCCTGTCTAGGTTCCATTAAATCATGGGGAAGGATTTCTTATGTACTTCAATTATTGTTACGGCGGGAAGTACCAAATCACAGTGTCAGACTCCTTCTCAAAAGAATATAAGTGTTTATTTTTATTTTAATCATCAATTTCTTGACGTTTTTTTGTTAAACTAACATAGTGAAATACCAAAAGAATAAAATCAGTTAAGTTCGAGTTGTACTCGCAAACTGAGGGTTTTGTACGTTTAAATTTCTTTAGCTTTAATGATGGGTGTACACTCAGCGGGATCCCATGTCTTGAGACTTGTGAGTGATGCAGAGAATTAGATCTGGATATGTTCTATTGAATTATGCTGAAAACAGAATTTGTCCCGCATATGTAAATATCGGAAATATAAACTTTTCTAACCGACCTCTAGCCAGCGGGATATTTACCAAAGTTAAACAAAATTATAGTTGTAAAGAGTTTATTAATTTAGTGTAAGAGTTACAAAAATAATGGCCTGAAGAGAAAATGTCCGCCGACTGGAAGTTTCTTTGCAGCTTGACTGTGGCTGAAGTCAGAACGTTAGAAGAATATTTTTTGTTTTGGTGAACAAAACATTCACAGAAGTAACAGATATTACTTACCAATTTATAGTTCATCAGACATAACTTTGGTAAATATCCCGTTGGCTGGCGGTCGGTTAGAAAAGTTTATATTTCGATTATTTATACGGAACAATTCTGTTTTCAGCATAATTCAATAGAACATATCCAGATGTAATTATCTGCATCACGCACATCTCCCAGACATGGGATCCTGCTGAGTGTAGACGCTAGACCCATCATATTGGCTGTCGGTCTAATCTAGCAGCACGTGTAGCATAAGATAAGTGAGAGCGAGATATGTCAAATCTAAACGTCTAATCCATATAATTATTATCAATCTAGATCTATCACATGTATAATGTATGTCTTTATCTACGTTTATTTTTATCAATTGATAGAAATTGTTTAGGTTTGACGTTTAGATGTGACATATGATAAGACATGATATTATGTCGCTCTCACTTATCTTATGCTACTAGTGCTGCTAGATTGCACCGACCAGCCAATATAACTTCATTAAAAGCTAAAGGAATGTATTCGTACAGAACCCTCAGTCTGCGGTTCCAACTCGCACTTAACTGATTTTATTCTTTTGGTAGGTACTTCACTGTTAGTATTAAAAAAAACAAAATTGAAAACCCCCTTCCGCCATAACGGATGAAGGGAGTACATAAGTAATTTATTTATTATTATCAATGGCTAACAATGTTGTGATTGATAGGAATTCTATTTGATTTGTTTACGCCCTGCTAACGAATCTAAAGAAATTCCTGCGTTATAAAATGATGTAATGAAGAAAATAAGTTACCCTCAACCTAACACTGCGTGGGGACCCGGTCAAACATTGCTCAAACCCCAGGTATCAGGGTGTTGTATTGGATAGGTCCTTAACATACAAAGCCCACTGTATAAACATCAAGCAGAAAGTAGTTTCCCGCAACAGTCTCCTTCGGAAACTCACGTCTACAACATGGGGAGCGTCCACTGAAGTTCTGCGGATCACTGGTCTAGCACTCTGCTACACGGCTGGCGAATATGCATGCCCCGTCTGGAGTCGCTCGGTGCAGTCAAAGCAAGTGGATACAGCACTTAATGAAACCTGCCGGATTATTACGGGCTGCCTAAAGCCGACCCCGGTTAATATGCTGTATCCGCTGGCCGGAATTGCGCCACCACAAGTTCGCAGAACAGTTGCTAACTCCATAGAAAGATCCAAAGTAGAACAAGACCCCATGTTCGGCTTTTCTGTCGTGCCGCAAAGACTGAAAGATCGACGGAGTTTTATGAAGTCTGTCCGCCCTTTATCTGGCACCCCATTGCAAGCCAGAATCGGTTTGTGGCGTGCAACGCAACCTGGTGCTACGTTCGTGGCACCTTCGGAATGTCTACCGCCTGGCCATGATTTGACGCGACCGACCTGGGAAACCTTGAACAGACTACGGACACGGGTCGGTCACTGCAAGGACAATCTATTCAGATGGGGATACATCGAGGGTGCAAAGAATGTGTGCGAATGCGGTGCATTCCCGCAGACTATGGATCACCTTTTGTCATGCCCCTCGTGTCCGAACAGCTGCTCCCACGATGACCTTATTTGTGCCAATTCTGAGCCTATTAAGGTGGCAGACTACTGGTCAAATGAAATTCAGTGTTGCTGTCGACGCGAAAGAAGAAGAATGAAGAAAATAAAATGGTATTGCAACATTATTATGCGTCATTGCACTAGCAACGTTGTATTTAATAATTAGATGTTGTATTGTGGGAACGAATGTTTGTTTTGAACTTGTTCACTTTGTTAGCAAGTTCAATTGAAGTTACTTATAGAAATAACAGCCCGTATTTCTCTCTGGGTGGTCGATGTATTTCAGCTTGCGAGAGAAACCTGAAACGAGCCCGTAATGTTATACATTGCTAATAAAATATGCAGTCAGGAACGTAAATAGCTGAAAAACTTTATTCGTTTCCTTAAGAACCCGACATAGTTTTATGACAATTTGACAAAGCATCAAAGTGTTAAGCTACTTCCGTGCGTGCGTGACTGTAAATTTCGTCTACCACGAGTTGCCACTTTAAATTTACGTTATCGTTCGCTTAAAAAATAATATTTTGTCATATCATGTCATGTCAAATCCCAATAGTACCTACTCAACACACGAATCATTTTATTTATCCTATTCATCTTATTTCTAGTGTTTACACACCTCGTCCATGGTAAAATCAGCATGTATCTTCTGAAATCAGTCTATTTTATTGTTATTGTTTCTGTATCTTTTAAAAAGTGCTAGAATTAGATGTCGAAAATTAGCTCTTTTTAGTGCGCTTTCACCCTTATGCACAGAATAACTTAGGGTGCGTTTCCACCATAGATGTGCGAGGATGCGTTGCGAAGAATGTGTTTGTTGTTAAGAACCAAGAGAATCGAGAGCTAGGTAATTAAAACAATTTTAGTGGTTCATAACACACATTTCACGCAACGCATCATGGCACATGTCTGGCAGTATAAATATAAATTAAGACCCTTGGGGGAGGCTTACGTCTAGCAGCAGACGTCTTTTAGTTTAAAAACGATGACGAGGACAACCCCAAAATTTTTGGAGCTTTATGAATTTTTCAAGTGACATTATATATAATTAATAATGATCTCTTTAAATTAATTTGACTACAGTTATTAGGGCAAAAACATTTATTTGGCACTAGATCATATATATCGATTATTTTAGGTGATTTATTGTCGAATTGAATTTATATTGTTTCAAACAATAACACACAAATCCACTATTTTGCGGGAAAACCCTATCAATTAAGAAATACGAAACCAATTAAATCGGCGATAGCTTAAATGATACCCGTGATTTGTTTGTAATGATCAATAACACAATATTATTAAGTAAGATATTCACATTCAAATTACGTAAATCTGTGATTTTCATTTGTTTTTCTTACTGTCCAGATGAGTGAATCTAATGAAGAAATTCGATACATTTTAAAATTTTACTACAAAAAAGGTAAATTGCAACGCAAGCCGCGAAAATTTTTTGCGATGTTTATGAACCTAGTGCAGTGTCTGTGAGAGTAGCACAAATTTGGTTTAAGCGTTTTCAATCCAGAAATTTTGATGTTAAAGATGCACGTCGCTCTGGTCACCCCGCCCTATTGCGGATAAAATTAATGGCAATTTGAAAAAGTGGAGCAATATCGGCATATCAGTAGTTACGACGTAGCTGAAGAACTGGGAATTGACCACAAAACAGTTTTGGCGCATGTGGAAAAAACTGGGTACACAAAAAAACTCGATATTTGGGTACCCCACGAGCTCATTGAAAGAAACCTAATGAACCGTGTACTTATTTGTGATTCTTTATTACGACTTAATGAAACCGAACCATTTTTAAAGAAGCTGATAACTGGTGATGAAAGTGGATCACGTACGACAAAAACGTGCGAAAAAGGTCGTGGTCAAAAGCCGGTCAGGCTTCACAGACTGGCGAAACCTGGGTTAACTGGCAACAAGGTGATGCTGTGTGTGTGGGGTGGGTTTGGATGGGCATTATTCATTATGAGCTGTAACCACTAGGTAGGACCATCGATTTTGAACTCTATTGCGAACGAGAGGACTGCCAAAACCACTTGTCGCGGTATTTTGATCAGAAGCCTCAAAATTCCTATAGCAATGGGATCATGTCCCTACCTACAAGATGGCAAAAAGTAATCGAACAAAATGGCACCTACATACTTTAGTTAAATGTAAATTAAACTATATTAAAAAAGTTTTAATTTTTTTTTTTAAAAATGCGAAAAAACTTTTTCCCCAACCTATTACTAAACCACCAAAAATTTAAGTAGGTGGTTATACGTACCTACGTAGTAATACTCGTTTTATCTACTTATGTTACTATGTGCAGTTGAGCAAGTACAGTCGGCGTCAGATCAACCTACCCTAATCTTTCTAATTTCCCCGATTTTCGACTTAATGTCCCATACATAGTGTTCAAGATTCTTGGGAAGTTTGTGAAACGTTAAATCCATATCAGTAAATTTCGTCTTAGTGCATCCGAATGCAGAACAGTAACGCTTTTGTTTCACTATTCTGTGAACTTACCACTTGGGAAAGTAAAATAAACGGGAAACAAACTGTCGCGTCCTGCGAAATGCGTCGTCGTGACCCTCGACTCAATTTGTCTCCGCGCGCGGACCGAGCGCGTAGGTGATTATGTAAACCGAATTACGTAGTGAGTGACACACGGGCCTGCCCTCAGCCGACTTTAGCAGCGCTGCCGCGCTGCAGCGGCGCGTGGGCGGGCGCGCGCGCGCGGCTGTCGCTACATTCAGAAGGCGCCGAGTAAGTGTTCTAAGCGAAAGTTTTTATTGACAGACGAGCGAGTTCGACACCGATAGATTCATTATTGCGTGGATTGCACGTGTGTTCCGTCGCAGCCCGGCCACAGTCGATTTTTTAATATGTAAACATACCAATTTATCGTTAAATCCATATCATTAAATTTCGTCTTAGTGCATCCGAATGCAGAACAGTAACGTTTTTTGTTTTATTGTTCTTACTGGTACAGTTTAATTAGATGAACTGTACCACGAACACATTTTGTTATAAAAGCACTTGTTTGTGGCCGGGCTGTACCGTGTACTCTGCAGCCCGGCCCCGTGTAAATTTTCTAATAGAGTGCTCAGAATGTTATAAAATATAACCAAACTACATGTTCCTTTTATGTTTTATTACAAATACAAACGAACGAACAGACGTTAAAAGGATTTGTCTATTTTTTTTCTACTGCCAGTACACGCCCGTGTAATAAAAATAGAAAAGCTGCCTATTGATCAATAGTTGCTAGAGCATTTTGTGCCAAAATAAGAATTGTACCTTTTAATGCGTCGTATTTATTGAGATTATCACGCGGACACCTCCCGGGCGGCCCCACGCGCAACCCACAATTTCGCGTGTGATGTGACTGCCGCTCTAACCTGTACCCAAGGCGATGCAATGAGGTACCTCCAGCCTCCTTCATTATCACGTCAAGTGTTTTGGACACCTAAGCTATTAAAAAATGTTCTAAATGAAATGTTTGTGTACACCACGTTACATTATGACAGACTGATTGTTGGGGCTTAACTGTGTGTGGGGGGGAATCCCATGAATAACTACGACCCATATCAATAATTTATTGTAAAGTGTTGTTATTTGACATGTAACATCAAAGGTGTGTGCAGTTATTGCTTATGACCAATTTCCGTATAAATTAGGGCTGTTCCATGATTCTTACAACTCATTAGTAAGTAATGTGCACCTGGCGTAATAAAACCTGTGTTTGGTGCACTTTTGCTGAACAATAGGTAATTTAATTACTGCTATGCGATGTTCTTCTATGTTCAAGATGTTCTTTTTCTGGCCAGAACCTAACGAACCAAACCAGTGTGTATTCCTTCTTACATAATATATTTCATAGTTCTCGTCCCGCTTATGTTAATGTATACATCTGCACACTATTGGGTATATAAATTAACTGTTTTTATGGTTCAATGAAACACCTTTGGCTCTTTAATACCTAATTTATCTGACGGGGACATCCCGAAAAAGACTTACGTAGATCCGAAATTTTCCAACTGATGGTTCAGCCAAGATACTTTTTATGCCCTGTGTGTTGCCATTGCCAACGTCAACCGTTTTAAAATACATTGCATTATACATGAGTAGAGATGTATTCTCGGGTAACGGGATGCAAATCAATCTAGTAAGTGGTACAGGAAATGTGAATATGAATCAATCTAGTGATACTCAAGAGATAAGTGGCCGGAAATTGACTGTAGTTCGCAGTTTGCGACGCTAATGCTGCATGTCACCGTTATCCCTCTGCCATGTTGCTAAACACAAACACAACTGGTGAGACTGAACGAGTGAACTTAGCTCACTAGAAAGTTATTTTAGGTAGGATACTTTTTGGTTAGTACCTCTATACCATGAGTAGGTAGTCGCTAGCGTCTGCGGTGACGTTTTTGACATGTAACATCAAAGGTGTGTGCAGTTATTTCTTAAGTTATGACCAATTTCAGTTTAAATCAAGGCCGTTTCGTGTAACTTACAACTTAATAGTAAGTTTATGCAACTGGCGTAATAGAACCTGTGTTTGGGACACTTTTGCTGAACAGTAATTTAATTACTGCTTCGTGATGATTTGTTGTCTTCTGGCTAGAACCTAACAAACTAAATCAGTGTGTATTCTTTCTTACATATATTTCATAAAGTTACAAGATAATAAGTGGATCTATATATGCTGTGCATGTTTAGCTGTAAGCAAACATGAATAAATGAATAAAAAAAGGTTTTTTTCGTCACACACGTCATGTATGCATCTGCACACTATTGGGTAGATATTAACTGTGTTTGTGATTCAATGAAAATCTTTAATACCTAATTTATTTGAAGGGGAGTAGTGTCATCTCGTAATCTAACATTCTTACATAATGTGACCCATTCGTATCAAACTTTAGAGCTGTTAACTAGGGTTCAATTCATTTTGATGTAAATTTTAGAATGATTTCAATGAGTGTTTTTTATTTTATTTTTGGCATTTATCAATTTTCTACACAAAGATAGAAACTAGAAAAAATCAACCCGATCCTAGGTACTCCTGATCCCGCTTGAGTACCTAGGATCAGGTTGAATTTTCTAGTCGTATCTGGATTTAAATATGTTTATTTACTCGTGTATATAATATCGTGATTATAAGTTCTAGATCAAACCAACATATTTTTGAATATAATTTCAAAACAACAATGCTACAATTAAGTTCGATACATTACGAATGGGGTCACATTGAATATGAAAAGGCGTTACCTAACCCTTCTGATCATACAAATTAAAATTGACATTGAATCCATATGTCGACAGCATAAGGTTCCCCTATGCGAAGTTGATGTGAGCGTACGACATAACATGGCACGTTACGTTGTGATACGCATGAAGTTCGTTTTTTAATCAAATTTCAACTAATTGACACGTCTGGTCTCAGCGTGAGCTAACTGCATGAAGGCAGTCATCCGACTAACACAGCACAGTGCGTCCAATTACTTTTCAATAAAGTTCTAGCCAGGAATAAGTAACGCTCGAGATGTTTTGATAAAGGTTAATGTCACAAGTCTGCGGATAGCCGCTAGTGTGCAGCTGATAGGTTGCTGCCCTGTCGTGGCGCAGTCCAGCGTCTTTAAATTAGCCCCAACTGCAGTAGAATTCAACTGTCAACTGACCTGATTTCTGCCAATTGAACTACTCGGCTGTGCTCTGTCTGTACAATAGAATGATTGCATTTCATTGCATTCAGTAGCATACTCGTATGTTACCTATCAATGCATAACATTGTATGTCGTCCAGGACCCGGATGTAAGAGGCCGCTACTTGTGTTCAGGCAGCCGTTTCTTTTGAGGATAAATCTTTTACAAAATTTGTTTTCCAGTTTATTCACTAACACTACACTAACTACTCTCCTTTTTCATCATTACACATGCATGAATGTATAAAACGACTGTAAAGCCGAACATACATTTTGTTGAGTTAATCAATTCATTCATTGATGTGGCATTAATGTTATTATTTTAATAAAGTTTGCATTACTCGTCATTTTTAATTCAGTGAAGCTAAAATAAAGAAATTTCGTTTGTTGCGCGTTAGTTACGCCATGTTTAGAAATTAAATGAATCATCTCTAGCAGCGCCAATAATGATGACAGTAAGGGCTCTGCAGCGTTCAACGGTAATATAATGTAATATGTGGTTCCGAGAACTGAATTTACTGAAAGGGGGTGGGGGGAATCGGTCGGCGCATGGGGTGGGCGCGAGCAACAGTTGCCGGGAGATGAGGGTGGAAGGGGTCGTTGCTTCCATTACGTGTACTATAGTCCATTTCACGAGTGATGTGTACGGTCACGTTAGGGCTTCGAATTTTTTCAGTGATGTGGTGACGGTAAGTAATATCGTATGATTATGAGTCGATTAAAATATTTTTCGAGATAAAGAGAATTCAGAGAATCGATTTCAGCAACAATGACTTTGGGAATGGAAAAGACCGTTTAAGGCATTTTATCATTTATTCTTACTCCATTTCTTCCACAGATACATTTTCCAAAAAATCACTTGATTCATTATTACCATTCATAACTAATTGAGAATCTATTTTTTTTATATTGCCCGTCAAGATGACCTCACTCCACTTGATGGAAAGCTGTGGTGAGGTCCAGATATGAGGTTGACAAGCCTCCTCACCTTGAAGGCCTGCAGAAATGCCTTTTCACGCCACGAGTTAACATCTCTCTCCTTGTCATGTAATCGTACTGATGATTATAACTTAATTTGATAAGACAGCGACCAACCAGTGCTGCCAGCACAAAATTGGCTAAAATCCTTTCAGAACGGTTAACTATAAACAATACTACGGCCATTAGTTTGTGACCTAATTATTTTTCGACCTAAAAGCCGTAGATGTCGTACCTATGGCAACACTACGAACTGCGAATGACCGACCGACTCATGCTTTACCAGCCGTACGCCGCGCGCCGTAGCAAATTTTAGCTTCTAATTTATTAAGTGTGGTTTGAAAAATGTTCAGAAATTAATTATTGATCATGACTCGTACAATTTTCTTAATAATTCTCTTTTTAGTTTTGTGTTTAGGCCATGAAATATATTGGTAAATTAAATTAAACCGAAAGTTAATGAATCAAGAAACGATTACGTTCATGAAAAATGTATCGATTGTAACCGATTTCTTTGTGTCAACAAGTTATAAACTGGTTCTAAAATAGGATAACTTTGTTTTTTTTTATAAATACCACGTAGCTACCGTAGTTTTTTTATTATTTTTCAAGTCTTTATGATATAGCTAAATCAGTAACTTAAGCATGATAAAATTGAAATAAATAAAATACGCGCAAAACATGCTCACGTTTGTTGAGATTCTTGACAAAAGATCATATCGGTTTTCATCTCTACCACGAAACCGCAAAATTGCAAAATCAAGTCTTTGGCCTTGATTTTGTAAAATAAATAGCGACAGTTCGCTCTGAATTTCTATAGACAAGTGATTTGCCAATTTGCCATACAGGAAAATGGACTTCAATCATAGTATATTTTATATAGAGGGACTAAACGAAGCCTTAATATGCGAGGGCGTCATTGAAACCGAGGGTATATTAAGTTGGCATTTAGTCTCGAGGTGCAAACTGTACTTTTCACTTTGAGTGCGAGAAAAATAGTCAATTTAGTACAAAAACATTTAAAACCGAACAAATTTACACTTGACAAAAGTTCTGAAATTGTCGTGGTCGGTTTTTTCTTCTGAACTGAACCAACACTGAGCCACTTTCTTTGCGGACAAACCATGGAACTAAACTTTTTGCAATGAAGACGGTCCGGTCCACACTCCACAGATAATAGTATATTTTTACTTGCTGTTTTGTTTGTCTATGTCACATGAAGGAAATAAAAAAAATATTACTTGTGATTTTAGTCCCGCTTCGTATGGCTATATTGGCGTAATTTAGAGCATGAGAAGTGAAAAATCATTCTATGAAAGAACCAGAAAATGAAGGAAATAATCTTATTGTTTATTTTTTTACCGGAATCAGTTGATTTTGCTTCATTTTTTGAATAGGTGTATAAAGGACTTGGTCAGAAAAGGGACATCTCCTTTATCCAAACTTTCTAAAACCATGCAAAGCCATTCCTCCCATTGAATTTGGTTGCTCAGCTCAATTGTTTGTTATTGAATTACAAGTTAGTGTTGTAAGTAAATGTTCATTGTTTTAACTTTTTACTTAAAAATGAGTTAACTATGTAATAATAATACTATACATTACATTTTCTAGTTTGTTTACAAAAAACACTACTTATATGAATACTTACTACTATTTTTCTTTGAAATTAATGTTTTTTTTTTCACAAAAACTTTACTTAGGTATGCAAGTTAATATTTATTGTTAACCAAAACAATATTTGTGGCTCTTTAAAAACTTCGTAATTTAGTAAATTGCAATTTTTGACTTCCAACTCAAAAAGTTATTTCCTGGACACCCTGTATATAGATGTAAATTAAAACATATTTTAGGTATGGTTTATGGTCTGCTTTATAGATTTTCAGTTAGTAATTTCTTCGAATTACATCGTGCATGAAATGAATAACCTCCAAGTGTCACAGTACCCATCACTCATAAAATGGACTATAGGTAGCTAGCTAACTGAAAGGCTCTCTACGTGTGCAACTGAGCATGTATGCTGCACTAATATAAAATGTGCTGAATACAATTAATTCAACCCCAAGCGATATGCATGTCGTTGTCCACATAACTCGTCGGCACATCTCCACTATACATGTTTCTTAGCATGTCATTTTTTAAGAGACCCTCCAAGAAGTAAACTGCTCCAACAGGAGATGTGACCAATTTTCATATTTTTATTCATATTTAAGATGTTTAGTAAAATCTGCAAGTTAGTTTGACTTGTATATGTTTCAATTATTTGCTCGGTTGTCATTAAAGTCGATTTTTACCAGTGTTAGTCAACTATTCACTTTTATAGCATGTCAATAAACTGATTTGTATTAGTTACTGCGCCAAAGAATAAATAATTGTTGCGTCGGCAGGTGTGCGCTCGAATCGCCGACGCACGCGCCGCGGCACGCGTAGTTATAATATCTCTCCCCAAACTTCCGAAAGTGCACTTTCTCTTCAGTGCATTTTGCATACTTGTCGGGTGAATTATGGCGATAGCACAAAAGCTCTGTGCCTTCCCGTGCACGCGGCATCCACGAGCCCTCCTAGCTATTGAAACTTTTTACTAATTGCTTCGACTGCATTTCAATCTTAAGGTTCCTCTTGACTTTAAATAATATGATCTTGAAAACACCGCTGCTATACTAATTTGTCTCATTATTGGACAATAATGCGTCCTTATTGATATTTGTTTGGTAGTAATTAATTAAAGGTTTGTGTATCTTTATGTTTTATGCAATGGCATAGTATGGATTTCATGATCAGAGATTTAGCGGGAAATCTAACTAAATTACATTCTAAGGTTCTTCCCTAATTTAGACTTTACTGACTGACTTTTTTAGTACTTTTTCAAGACAGCGCCTAAGTTAGAACTGTATTTCGAGCCTAAAGATTTTACAAATATGTAAGTAAAGCATAATTTTAACACTCCCATATGACTCCCCTTCTGCGAGATCCGAAATATCATCCTCTAGCTGCTAGTCGTTTTCCTTTCAGTAATTTTTTTATTGGAAAATGTACGTGTAGGTAAAATATCTAGACATACTAGAAATTTTGTGTACAATAATCTTTTATTATTAGTGTCACCACCTGCCCCAGCTCAGCAACTGATATACTTAAAGGTGGCACACTCACACACATTATCACTGATTAACCCCTAAGTGGACGGGGGTAAGTGATAGGCAAAGTCCGAAGAGCAGGCGCCTGGCAACCCTGCGGCGAGCTCTCGCCTAGCCACAACACGGTTCGTGTGCGGTCCCGCGTCTCCGATGACAGTGTTGCGAGTCCATCACACTGGTGCTTACTGCAACCGTTTCTTATAATTCTCATCTATATTGCAATTTAAATACCTATACTTACAACCACGTTATCTCACGAAGTATGCTAGGTATTTGCTTGTCCTGCATCCGCTTGTGAAGTCATCCGTGTGAATTTTGGGCTTAAACTTTACCGCTGTCCAGTTCAGCTGCATCAAATATAGCATTACCATCAAAATTTAACATTAAATCCTGATCTCGAATTACTCGACCAATTAGGCGATAAAACTTCCTTTTATGAAATGTGCGACAAATCAAAATGAAAGCTTTTATGACGCTATTCGTCCTATGAAACCTTTTTCAAATTGTGGATATTTTGTTTATCTGTCCCATAATTTTTTCAGTTTGACTCTCTACCATCATCATGACCTAAAACCAAACCACTTATCAAAGGCCTGCCTGTCCTTTTATGCTCAAGGGTAGAGCGCTAAGAGTAAAGTTTATTTTCAATAATATTTTCAAGTTTTGGCTTATATCTAGTGGAATTTGCACTAAGCATTGCTTGTATCGCAAGGTCCATACATAAAATGAAAATTATAAGGGACACAGCTAGAGTGAAGCATGATAAGTTAAATGTTTAATAAGAATTTCTGTGTCTGTGTAGTTCAAATTCATGAGCCATGATATCTAATTGACGACATATGGTATTAGAAAGTCTAGGTGAAGTATAGTCTGGACTCTGGATGGTGAGGAGAAGCACACGAAGGGACTGGATTTTTTTGTGGGTACAAATATTTTTTTTTACCAAAATAAATTGTGTGAACCTGATTATGTTTACACTAAAAATTATAAGTTACACCAAAAAAGAAAAGTGATCCTTATAAAGAATAGTCTACCAAATATTGAATACCTAAAATAAATTCGCATAAACAAATAAGTGTAACTTGTATCTGAAAAAGTGAAGCGCCAAGTAACCGTATGCCAAAATTACCAAATTTGACATACCCAGTTTATGCGGCAACGCTGCCCAAATAAAGTACAATGCTTGCTTTAAAATGCTTGTTTTTCTAAGCAAATATGGTTATCCTAGCGGCGAAGATTTGCGTTAAGACAGATCTCGTCCAAAAATTCGTCCTATCACTAATGGATCTTCATCAACAGCCTTTAGAAGTCCACTGCTGGACATAGGCCTCCCTTTGGGCTAATTGCATCCTGCGGCTTCCTGCTACTTGCACCAAGTCATCGGTCCGGATTGAAGTACGTACATAATGAGAGGATATTAGTATTCATACAAAATTATGAATCTGAACCAGTTTTATAGGACCCCATGAGCAAAACCACAGTTTAGTCTGGCCGTAGCATTACAACTTTTTTTTGTTTTTCGTCATCAAACAGTTCTATTGTTACAATGTTTATAAATAATAAATTGTTTTAATGTTTATAAATAATAAATGTGTACGTACCTAAGAAGACAAACAGTGCCCAAAATGGATTATCAAAAATTAGCAATTACGTGATCAAACGTGATCATCAGGGAGTTAATGACCAAGCAATACCTATAAAAGCACTAGAATAAAAGTTTTACATGTGCGTCAGTCGCAAATTTTACGATTGTTCGCTGTAGCAAGCAACGATCATTCACAAGTTAGCGCGCCGAACGCACTAGGAGCGGAAATACCCAGCCACGCAGGGCTATGTAAAATTGTCAATAAAAAAAATACGAAATTTAAACAGATAGATGACCTAATTTAAGTTTAATCTTATCTTAAAGTTGGTGGAACGATGAAGGAATGAGTTTCTAGTATATTTTTTCTTTCGTCGTGGAACACAACTAACAAAATGGTCATATTTAGATATAACAGATTTGAAAAAAAAACATTGAAATTTTGATAAACATCAACTAAATGTGTGTTATAGTATAGATACATTATATTTAGGTGTCAGTTGCTCACGTTGACTTATAAATGAGTACGTTTTAGTATTAAATAGGGTAACAAAATTTGGTGCACATTTACCAATTTTGAGTGAAAAATATATTTTTTTAGTATGTCACTTTGAATAAAATTTGGGGAACAGCTAAACATAAGCCTTTTTTATGCACGTTGCGCTATTCGCTTTTCGTTATCCGGATATGAGCCAAAGCAGAGCAGTGTGCAGAGGTTACTCCACTCAAAAGAAATAACTGCCGAACCCGTAAAACCCTGCTCTCACTGAAAAGCTGATCGGTAGAGTACCTGTAAGGTTTGCGAAGCATGACCTTTAAAACTGGCCTTTGAGCCCTTTTCATGCCAGGCTAGTCATTTAGGCCAGTAGGATTAGGGGGAGGCCCGATGTGTTATTGTAAGTGAGTATTTGGTACGTCCACGTTCGTCTCTATTAGTTACCCCCCCCCCCAGCTCTCTCTCTCTCCCGTCCGCCCCTAGCGGCTGACAAAAAGAGGGCAGCGGCCGCTCTGAACGCCTCTCAAGCACCGCCCAATGCCAAACGTGCCCAAGCCACTGCTGTGGCCGCTACCCCTGCCAGAAAGGGTCCGAAGAAACCGGCACCCTCGTCCATCCCCAATACTGCTCCTCCGACTGCCGGCACTTCTGCCTCGGTTCAGCCGAGACAGAACGTCGTCAGCGGTGCCGTCGAAGAGGCATGGCAAACGGTGGAAAAGAAAGAGAAGGGAAAGAAGACGTCACCCCCTCTATCCCTGAATTAGTGAAATTGTAACCCCCCCCCCTCCACCAAGAGGACGGCCAGAAGGACCCAGGCCACTGAAGGTAAGCGCGCGTCTGCGCCGGAGGAAGTTGCAATGCAGGAATGAATCAGGTCTTCCATAGCAACTTCCTCCAGACGAACCTGAACCACTGCGCTGGGGCACAGGACTTGCTGATGCAGTCCGTGGCGCAGTGGGGAATTGACCTGGCGGTGGCGGCAGATTATTTCGTGTCTCTCCAGCAGCCTCATTAGGGCCACTGATGACTCTGTTGCCATCATACCGGCCGCGGGTCCCAACTCGCGGCCACTTATCGTTAGGGAAGGAGGGCCCGGCTTTGTGTCTGCCATATGGGGAGACATCGCTGTTGTAGGCGTATATGTTTCCCCCAACACGGGCTTCTCCAACTTGGAGGCGTTCCTCTTGCATCTCAGTCCAGTGGTCCAAGGGTTGGCACCTCTCCCAATTTCGGTAATGGGTGATCTTAATTCGTGGTCGAACCTCTGGGGGAGTGTGTCGACGAACGTGAGGGGTTTGGCTGTGAAGGATTGGGCGGCCAGTTCCGGGATGTCTTTAATCGGGGGACGTCATTCACGTACGTACGTAGGGCAGGGGGTCCGTGGTGAATCTTTCGTTCGCCACCCCTTCCCTCGCACGAAACATCTGGAACTGGCGGGTGCTGAATGCCGTTGAAACTATCTCGGACCATAAATATATTTGGTTCGAGATTTCTACCTCCAATGACTTGGCACCCCTGAGACGGCAAGGCTATTCTGCCTGGCCCTGACCAGGCTGGACCGGGAACTTGCGGAGTAGGCAGCCATAGAGTGGCTGTCTGGGGCGCGACCTCCACAACATCGGGGGTCGATGAGGCAGCGAGCGATGGCAAATGGAGGGCCAGCTGTCTGCCGTCTACAACGCCGGGAAGAAGGCATTACAGCTGGCCATAAGCCAGGCAAAGAGCAGGGCCGGGGAGGAGATGCTGGAGGATCTCAACCGTTATCCATGGGGGAGACCGTACCGCGCAGCGCGCGACAAGCTGCGCCACCAAGGTCAGTCAAGGGAGGGGTTAAAGAGGGTAGGGCGGGAATTTTTTCCGGATAGCCCAGCGCACACCACTACCTCTAAATCTTCTCCCGTGAGGCAAAGTGAGGATGAGTCGATCCCACTTGTCACCGATGAGGAGATGGAGACAGTGGTCGATCGGCTCAGGGCAAAAAAGAAAGCCCCAGGGCCTGATGGGGTGCCGGGCAGGGTGCTCGCCCCTTGCCTTGAAACACCTGGGGGGACAGCTTCGAGATATTTTCAACGCCGCTTTTTCATCCTCGCGTTTCCCGAATCTGTGGAAGGAGGGCCGCTTGTGCCTCCTTCAGAAGGCAGGCAAGCACTTCAATTAGGTGGGGCCCAATCTGTCGCCGGTGCAGTTTAGGTTCAGGGCGGGGCACTCCACTATCCATGCCCTGGCACTCCTGAAGTAGGAGGCGGTAGCGGCATCATCCCGCGGATAAAGGATTGCAATTGCTTCCCAGGATGCGCGTCATTTGTTACGCGGACGATACCCTAGTCGTAGCGAGGAGACACACTTTTCCGGAGGTCCAGGGTCTGGCGGAGGTCGGCGCCAGCCTCGTGATTGTTCGCATTGAGGCGCTGGACCTGAAGGGGGCCTTACACAAAACCGAGGCCCTTCTCTTCCACGGGCCTCGACAGGGACCACCACCTGGTGCCTCGGTCTGCCTCAACGGGACGACGGTGCGGGTCATGGGCATGGCCCAGATAAAATATCTGGGCATCTTTTTGGATGGGAGGTGGCAATCCGAGGAACATTTTCCCGCCTCGCGCCCCGCCTTATCCGTTCCGCGGGGGCACTGGGCGCTTTCCTCCCAAATGAGCTCTGCCCGGATCTATCAGGCCGGCGGCTTTACGCCGGTATTATCCTCCGAGATTATGCTCTCACCGCCCACAACATCTCCCTCTTGCGGGCCCCGCAAAGGGTCATGGCGGTGAGAGCCATACGAGCTAGTGCTCGTATGGCACCATCTCGACGGGGTTTGCCACGCGCTGATAAAGATACGGCCCTGCACACTCTGCAAGTGTGCACAGCATGGGCCGAGCAGTGCCGTACCCTCGTGGCCGCCATTGGAGGGGGACCTCTCACTCCCAGCCGTAGTTCAGGCCATGTTGGGGAGTGAGGAGGCCTGGATGGCAATGGTCTCTAATTGGCACGTTTGTTTACCTTCGATATTCGATGTTGTATTCGTAACGAAAATAATATGAATAAATCAGCTTTGAAATCATAACTCGGTAAGTCAATAATTTGTATGCCAAAGCTTCCTATTAGATTATTCCGCAGTGTGTTTGCAGTGCTGCATGTGCGGGTCAATCTTCGGATTAATTGAAATAAACTGGTCTAAACGCACATTTCCTTCGCGCGTTCGTTGACTCCTCGGTGCGCTGCGCAGTGCGCACTCCAGATAATTCGCCACTTGCACTCCTGCGCCGGTGGAATACTTCCCATACTCATTCAATAAAAACGGTTCTTTATTCAATTAAGCAATTAAATGGCCTATAGTAAGTAATATGGAAAATATAACAGAGGCATATGAAAGAATAAATAAATGAATTTATATACGAGCCGAGTTCGTCTACTATGAAAAATAAGGCACAGTATAAAATAATATGAAGTTAATTTGTGTTAAAAGTTTAAGATTTCAAGATACATAAATAATAATAAAAAAATCTGAATCGTAATAAAATATAGCCTATATCACTCCCTGATAGAAAATGTAACTTCATATTATTGGTAAAATATTTTTTAAAATCGTCCTGTAGTTTCGGAGCCTATTCAATACAAACAATCAAACTATCCAATCTATCCTATTTATAATATTAGTATTGACAAGTAACAAAGACTTTTTTTAATACATACATACCATCACGCCTTTTTCCCAACGGGGTAGGCAGAGACAACATCTTCCCACTTGCTACGGTCCTGACACACCTCTTGCGCTTCTTCCACTCTCATCAATCCTTTCATACATGCTCGTCGTTTATGGGTACTCCTGACCTGACCTTTTCTGAGCACGTCTTGGACTTGTCCTATGTACGTCCGTCTAGGCCTTCCCTTTCCAACAGCTCCATCCACCCTCGCCTTGTAAATTTGTTTCGGAAACGCCTTTCATCCATCCTTTCCATATGCCCAAACCATCTTAGCATTCCCATCTCAATTTTAGTGACAACATCCTGCTTCACACCACATCGCTCTCTTATTATGCTATTTCTTTAATGATGCTTTTATTTCAATTTTATAAAAGACATAATCACGAAAATCTTACAAAGTAGCGACGTTTCCGATCCATCCCCAGCAAACGCTTTAAAGCAGAGTTTTAAATTGGTTTGAACTCTATTACACGGAGTCACAACAATGACATAGCTAAGTAACGCAAGAACTGCATAAGTCATTTTTTGCCTTATTTTTATGTGATTTCATCAAACCTTCCATTGATCACTGCCACAAATTACCCTGAAGTATTTCACCCCTTTAGGACGAGTATATCCGTGGTAATTCGTAGTTTCTTTTGAAAGAAAACCTGTTACCATTTTTGTAATAGGTATACCACGAGACCTATTCGTTATATATCAAACTTTAACTCATCTGAAAGCATTAGGTTATTGTCTCTATTTAAATCATTTGGTCTGAATTATCAATTCCATGAACCCACGAGGATAACAACATCTACTTGTCTGGATAATGTATTTTGCAACTGTGTACCCATTGAAATGGCAATATTAACTGAATTAAAGTCCGATCATTGTTGGCAGAAGATAACATTTTAAGATTTAACTAACGATAGCGTTTAATTATAGGAAAATAACATGTAGACCGAAGACGCGGGTAATTGTAATGTAAAGCATAAAGTATCTTACATTCCTTACAAGCAGGGTGACCCTGATGCAGTCTACAAAGGACTGTTTTGTAATTGTGTTAAAAATGAATTTGATGCTTGTTTCCCCACCAAACAAGTTAGGTACTTGCAGAGTTTAATCTAAATTTTGTGAATGGGCCACGCCTGGAAGTTGCATAGAAAATACAATTTCGATTCAGCTTTTGTTGAGTATGTCAAGAACTACTCCTAAATCTTCAGAAAAGCCTGCACTACAGCTAAGTCATTGCACATTCGTGATAAAATATCAAAATCCACTAACAACATAAAAACCACTTGGGACGTCATAAATCACGAAACAGGTAAAGCGCGCGGTACAGCGCGATACCTCAAACACACTTAAGCAGAAGCATCTGTTGCTGAAGCATTTGATAATTATTTCAGTTATATACCTATCACTATACTAATCACTACAGCTTCATTAAATTCCTCACCAACTGAAGCAGAACAGTTGTTGAAAGATGATGTATCTTGTTGCAGTAAATTCTTTAAATTTAAACATTTGGAGTCACTAAAATAAAAGCATCAGTTAAAATTGTTAGCCACATGATTGACGTGATTGCCCCTTATTCAGCCCTAATATTCAATGATTGTGTTGATGAAGGTGTTATTCCAAACTTAATGAAACACAGTAGGGTTGTACCACTTTGTAAATCTGGCAACAATCAAGACCTAGATAACTTTAGGCCTGTTTCAATCCTACCAGCTCTTAGAAATCTTTGAAAAAAACATTCAAGAACAACTATCAGGGCATTTTTTTGAGAACAATCACTTACACAGTGAACAATATGGATTCACTAGAGGCCGTTCTACTACTGTAGTGAAGTAAGGAAAAATAATTTGACGGTGCTGAATTTTCGCTAATCAAGACAATACCATTTTAAAAGTATATATTTTTTTATACTTACATATATATATATTTTAACCGAATGTTATGAAACATTTTCTGTGAAACGAAATTTCTGTCTGTGAAAAGAAAAGACTTTAATTGAGCTCATCGTGTAATTAAAATTAGATCTGCAGAGATTCTGACATTGTGCATAACTAGTAGTCCACCAGTCCATGCCTCGTTATTCCAGAAGCTTGTACAAGTCTTCCTATGTAGACGTGAAAAGTAGCAAACAATGTTTCCCCAATAACAGCACCTTCACTGCGTTTCCGATGGCTGTATTGGCATTTTGGCACCCCGAATTGCTGATACCCAAGAAGGCAACACCTCCGAGAAGGTAACATCGCAAAAGTTGTGATCGATTCGAAGGCCTTCTTACATTTTTGCTAAGCACACTTACGTTGTACGTAGCGTAATGTAAACACACAAATTAACAAATTAATAGTCATTTGTATTTGCTGGCACAATAAATTCGACGGTGCTTTTTCTTATTATAATTCTGCTTACGGTAATGGTAACGTTCGTTGATCTATACTGCAAATCACTGAAAGATCGCGCGTTTATTAACTGTGTAATACTCATATGTATGATGGAAATAAGTTGATTATAGTTTGTCCAATTTAGGGTGATAATTTTGACAGTTCACGCCTATGAAGTATTGCACTTTTTTCGGTAAAGGGTACTACAGATAATATCATATTTTAATAGAAAATATAAAATCAGTTGTGAAATAAAATTAATCTGACATTTAAAGTCAAGGTTAAGGGCGGCTAGCACAACATTTTATTTATTTCAATACAGTATAATTGCGATTAGTATGAAAGTAATTTGCAATTACCTGTAAAAAAAAATAAGTTAAATATAATAAAGATCATGAACTTAAATATTATTCAATGTTCTAATAGTTCGGCAACACTACAGCCAGTCGATAAAGTCAATAAATACGATTGTTTTCGTATGCTCAACGACTTTTCTTCAGTCTTAAAATATTTTTGACTTTGACTTTATCGACTGGCTGTAGTGTTGCCGAACTATTAGAACATTGAATAATATTTAAGTACTGTCTGTGTATACTGTCCGAATGGGAGCGCGGTGTACATTTTAAAAGCGTTTGTGAACAAGAATTTGTAAACTTAAGGGACAGTTCTTCTAGTGATAATGACGATAATGATTATGAAAGTAATTAAGGGTGTGCTCCATAATTTATGTAAGTAACAAATAACTTCAAATCCCAATATCTACCTTATTTAATTCACCGATATATTTTTATTTATTTAATTATCTCTTTATTGCACATTAAAATATTCGCATAAGATTTTATTTGTTTATCTTTAAAAACTAAAGATTCCAAGTTCTATGAAATAATAAATCGATAATCGAATAGATAACCAATATAAACTACCCCATCTCTATTGAAAGCTGTCAAAATGATCATCCTAAATTGGACAAACTATAAATAAAGATATTTCGTTAGTTGTTTATCAACTTACCCATTAAAATTAAAATTTTCTTCCGAACAAATTATTTTTGGATACTTCCTGCTGCGTAGAGAATGCAAAACCGTAACGAAATTAAAACCGGTTTTATTTTTGGTTTTGAATTCTAAAACCGGGTTTCCGGTTTGTTTTCAGTTTTTTAGAGAAAGTGCTGCATATTTATACAATGTATTAATTTAAAATCAAATCTCAAAATAAATCAAAAATCAAGCCTGCAAAAGTAAACAAAAATATTTTCATAGTACTTATGTTGTATAATTCTAATCATTTATTGACAAGTATACAGTATATGTGAGATAAGGGTCATATTTTAAAGCTTATTTAGTGCTATTTATAATATATAACAGTGTCAATATATAAACTATCCATACAGTAAATCATCAAAATCAATCATTTTTGCAAGTACTACGGCTTAAGTACTGGCGGCTTCACCGCCATACTGTGATTTAGGTGACAGCGCGCGACGGTCTGTTACTCTGTGCAGCGCGCTAAAGGTTTATGAATTTTCTACCATGAATGCATATTCTTGTAGTCCATCCATACATAACTATTAAACGCACGTAACTTCTATTTGAACTATTCTTTAGAATAACCCAAATAATCTTACCCAAAAAATATTAATGTCAATTTTGAATTATTTTAACCTTTTACACCCATTACAAAAAGAAGAGTTTCGCTAGTTAGGGCCTAGTACTGACCATTAAGCACAATATTTATAATTGTAAAGGATAGTTTGATATTGGATCCTTTTATTTAATTGACGCTAACTTGGCTATAGTTATCTAAAATTCTGTAATACAAACAAGATAGCAGGTGTGTGCATTCACAGCAAAGGCGTCTCCCTTCCTTTCCCATCCCACTCTTCAGAGCACCCCGCTACCGATTAAGGATAGCCTAAACATCCTTGGCATGGATGTTCGTAGCAACCTAAACCAGCGGGACTACATTGAGAGCGTTATTAGAACTGCATCCCGTGAACTCGGAGTCCTGAATAGAGTGAGACGATTCTTCACGCCTGAGCAGCTCTGTCTCTTGTATAAGACCCAAGTTCTCTCGTATGTGGAATACTGCTCTCATCTCTGGGACGGTTCCGCCAAGTACCTACTCGAAACTCTTGACAGGTTGCAGCGGCGTGCTATCCGTATTATTGGAAACCCAGAGGCAACTTTGACCCTTGAGCCTCTCCAACTGCGTAGAGACATTGCCAGGCTAAGTGTTCTCTATCGCTTCTACAATGGGGAATGCTTTGACGAGATAGTCCAGCTTAGCCCACCCTCACCCTTCCACTCCCGTACCACGCGTGCTGGACTACGGCGTCACCCACACACAATTCAACATTTGTTGGCCCGAACTAAAAGGTTCGGTGACTCGTTTCTTTGTCGTACCATCCAGACGTGGAACGCTCTTCCAGCACATGTGTTTCCTTCCTCGTATAGTCCCGGGTTGTTCAAGCGGGGCGTGAAAAGGCATTTCTGCAGGCCTTCAAGGTGAGGATGGCCAGCCCAGTGATTCGTTTGAATGACTGGGCTTGTCAACCTCATATCTGGACCTCACGACCGCTTTCCATCAGGTGGAGTGAGGACATATTGACGGGCAAAAAAAAAAAGAGAACAACCTTTACTTCCTTACATCTCAATGTAACAATTTTTTAGAAAGAAAGTAGGTAGGAAAGGTACTTTCATAAAGTTTGTTTACTGTGAGCTTGTGTGTAATAAACACAATATTTAAAAAAAGCGTTAGGGAATAAATAGCAATATGGATTTTGTTTGACTTACTGGCCCATTAGAGTAACCTCGACACGTTCTATTAAAAGTGATCAAAATGGCAGCTCATTTTTTTCTTTTTATATGGCATACTCAGTAAGTAATGTAGTAACTATGTAAATTAAGACTTTAATTTCAATGTCACCCACCATACGAAATCAGTCGAACTGAGTCTTTTTGAGTCATTAACCGTCAACTCGAAAAAATTGGTTAAGTAAACAAAAAACCCGTTAGTTTTGAACGTTAAAACCACTGAAAAGCCGGTTTTTTTGATTTCGGTTAAACCGGTTTGCATTCTCTACTGCTGCGCCCACCCACACCCAATATATTTCCCTTACAACTCAAACGTAGGACAAATAAATTTGTTAGATCTAATCTTCATTGACGAGCAGGAAACTTACTTACCCCACATAACCTTACATTTTGCTTTCAAGAAATTGATCCTAGACGTGTACAGCAGGACTCAAGAATAAAAAATAAATAAGTTAACAGGCACCTAGTTCCTTTTGTGTTCTATCTCATAATTTCCAGTAGCTGGGAATACTACGAAAGCAGACAAAGTAAGTACGCAAGAGTCCTGAAGGAAGATTGCAATATATGATTTTGTCGTAAAGAAGCTTGATATTTATATTTATGCTCTAGTCTGACGACAATGCCGTTTTCTCGGAAATGTGTTGTGCGATGATTTGGCGTGGCGCAAGAGGCGCGGCAGCGCTCGTGGGGTGGGGGTGCAAAGTGCATTATAGGGGCAAGGGGTGTGGCCCGTCCGCCATTGGCTCGCCTGTTGCCTTCAACATGCTGTTAAGTAGGGGTAGACAGCTTGCATTTGCTACAAATGAACAAGATTCGCGAATAATAAGGTGTTCAAAGATTCCCAAAAAGGGTTGCCATCACCTAAACTGCCGGCCACGGACAAAGACTCTAAAAACCCTGGAGATTTTAGTAAAATCGTATTTTTTTCCGGGCCTCTAGATATTTTTTTTTGACGTTAAATATTTATACAATTATGTTTAATTGATGATTTTATTCACTATTTCTTTATAATAGGTCTTTTTACCTATGAAATATCCCGTCTGAAATACCTACTGGCCATTTCAAACCAAAATGTTTTTTCAAATTTACATAATTGTATTTTAAAATCAAGGAATTGTTTTTAAAATTCCATGCTTAAACAAATTTTCATGGTCAGCGTTCTGTTTTCATCACGGTTGAAAATCATTCGTCTTCATGAATACGTTAAAATTCAAGTAATTATGGAGTATGAGTACCGCCGTGCCAACAAAGCACCCGTTATTGGTTCGCCTGCTTCCGTTCTGGAAATTTCGACCTGCAAAATTAAACCCCTGGTTGTCCGAAAAGTTCGGTCGGCAATGAGGAATTAAATAAGATTGTAGAAGATGATGATACTCAATCTCCGGCTGAATTAGCAGCGGCTTTCAACGTTAGCATATTGGTCCATTTGCGTCAAAGGTAAAAAGCTTGACAAATGGGTGCCCGCCCGAATTCAATAATCGCCTGGGCGCCATTACGCCAGACGTGCGTTGCACTGCTCAACAAGCACACGAACGAAGGAATTTGAACCGCATTGTTATTAACAAAAAATTAATCGTCGCAGCTAACAGCCTGCGACGAAAAATGGACGCTGATTGGCGACAATCGTAAGTGCTTAGCAAGTTGGTTGGAATTGGATCCTAAAGCAGCTAAACAATGCCCTCAACGAAAACTTACCACTAGGAAAGTGATGGTGTCACTGTTTGGTGGTCTAACGCCGATGTTATTCATAACAGCTTCTTACCAAACGGGATGAACATTACTGCAGATGTATACCTACGGTAAAGAACTGAACACAATGATGGAGAAGTATTTCAACCAGCTTTGGTCAATCGATCGACTCAGCAGCTCCTGCACGACAATGCGGTAGGTACTTATATTGTACAGCAGACGGTCTCCAAGTTATGATAGCTGGGCTTGGAAGTTCTCCGTCATCCTTCGTACCCACCAGACCTTGCGCCTCCAGCCTTCTACTTTTCCAGAATTTGGATAACTTCTTGGCGGGGAAAAAATCAAAACCCGGCAGTACTAAGTCTTAGTGCCTTTGAAGAATTCGTCGCCTCCCGTCTAGCTGATTTCCCCCCGGACACCACTCCAAACTAGGACGAATCCGGGGAAACCCGGACGTATGGCAGCCCTACCAACAAACTAATTGAGGGAACAAAATATATATATATTTTTATAATAGTACATTATGGTATGGTACAAGTGAGTAATCTGGGGTCGAACGAATGACCCCAGTCTGCCAACGTATTTATTTAAAAATATCCCAGATCCTTTCTTTGCCTTTAAAAATGTTGAATATTTATATAAGGTATAAAATACAATGACCTTGAAATGGTTTTCGATGCAGGATTTTTCCCAGACTCAATTGAAATAATACTTTTACATGTGTCATACAGACATCGTTGTTCGTCTTTAAAAAAATACGCAATGCTATTCGTTTCTGTAGATGTATTGCATGCTGAATGGATTATTATCATATGAAATGGCAAACTGTTGCAATTCAGCCGGTTCCCCAAACAAGTTCGTTCCGTATAAACAATCTTTGGGGCTTGTTGCCCCTCCGTTGAACAATTATACTTGAGTTTCTTTATCTTGTCAGACGTCTTACAAGACCACTATTTTTATTTTACTGAATTGAAAACCACTTAGGGTGACGTTTACCCCTCACAAGTCGATTAGCCCCTAAATACTGGACCCACCTGTTGAATTTCAGAATCAAATCATCATGCGTGAGTTAACAGAGTTCTACATTCGTAGGTTTCCTTATGATGCGTACATATTTGTATTCAAAAGATTTTTGTGTTTTTATGAATTTGGGCGACTTTCTTGACCTAGCAAAGTCCTCTTTCATCCCAGAAAACTGATTTATCATTTGTACTACGAGTAGAGGTCTACTATATAATCTTACTCAACTCATCATTAGGGAAGGGAAGCGCGTCACCAACCGCAGTCCTAACTATGGAACTGTAATCGTGGTACATGTCCCGGATAATGTCAATAAAGACTTCGGGAACTGCCCTGGACCGCAGCGCCCAGCCGATCATCCCACGAGGGACACAGTCGAAGGCCTTCTGCATGTCTAAGAAAAGGAGATGCAAAGGTGTATTCTTCAGTCTGTATCCCTCCATGAGCGTTCTCAAGGCAAATACGGGGTCCATGGTCCCGCAACCCGGTCGAAACCCATACTGACACTCCGAGATTGTACACTCCTGTCGGATCCGAGAGTCTACAATGCGTTCGAGGAGCTACATGGTGTGGGACATCACCTTTATGCCGCGATAATTGCTGCACTCCTGCACCGAGCCCTTGCCCTTGAAGACTGGCGTGATAATGCTCAGTCTCCATTGGTCAGGTATCTTCCCGGTGGGGAGAATGCGGTTGAAAAGGTGGGTAAGTATGCCCACACCACGAGAGCCCATCGATTTCCACGCTTCGATAGGGACTCCATCGGGTCCGACAGCTTTCTGGTTCTTCATGCGGCGAAGAGCCGACTGGACTTCACCAGGCGTTACCGGGGGCACTAGTCCCTGATTTGGAGGGAGTTCAAGTGGCTGCACCTCTTTGTGCTGCTTGTTGAGCAGCTCGTGGAAGTAAGAGCGCCATCTCTACTTCACCGCGCGTGGTCTTCGCATAGCAGGTTACCAAGCGTGTCATTTACACAGCGGCACATGAAAATATCCTAGGCCGCTTTGACTCTTGAACTTGCCAACTTGTAAACGAGCTTCTGCCCCTCAGACGACTCCAACTTATCGTACAAAGGACGTAAGTGGTCACGTCTGGCTCTGGCTACAGCTCGTTTAGAGGCACGTTTGGCATCCCTGTACGCGGCGCGATCTTCAGGAGATTTGGACGCTTGCCACGCTTTGAAGAGGGCTTTCTTTACCCTGAGCAGTCCAGAAGGATGCTTCGTTCTACCACCAAATTTCCTTGTCAAGCCCACGTCCACATCGAGACACACCCAATGCGACCCTCGCCGCCCCGGTGATAGCTGCCTGACACCTATCCCAGAGCTGTTGCCCGGACTCACTATCCGCTGTGATGCACAGGTTACCGACAGCGGTAGCAAAGTCATGGGATCTGGCTCCTTCAAGCAGCCACCACCTGGTTCGGGGCGGGCAGCGATCCCGGCCACTACCTAACGGATTTAGATAAAACTTTACAGTTAGCTGATACATCAGAATAACACATAGGCTACAATTTGGAAAGATTTTATGTAATTTGACCATAATATAATAACGTTAAGTATCTTAAGTGTCCTATCCTAAGCTAGTGGGGATTATATTCCCCTACAAAATAACTTATTCGTCCTAGACTTGAACTAGTAAGGCACATCCTAGACTTGAACTAGTAAGGCACTCTAGTAAGGCTCACGAAGATTTGTTTTTTTTAAAGTACTGCTGGCAAGCCACTGATTACTTTCACAGTATTATCAGATTTTTATTATAACATGAATAACCACAGAAAGCTCGCGGAGTAGCGGCTCGTCGGCCGGCGCCTATTAGCTTCACTAAAGTACATGATGTTGTGACGAGATGTTTTACCGTCATACACGCAAAGGTGGGTACTAGACTAGAGCATTTGCTAGGCATTTCGATGTAACGTTTTACGAAAGGCACAATACAGGCAAAATGATCATTTTTCTATTCAAAAATGACGAATGCTTGATGTAAATGCCTAAATGTTAATAGATTTAATCGAGCGCGCATTTACATCGAGCATTCGTCATTTATGAACACTTAAACGTGCTTACTTTAAAAGCAATTTCATTAACTATGATCAAAAAACTGACAGGGAGAATATGAGTAAACAGAGACAGTCCACAAAATAGTTCGCGATGTAAATCTAAAAAATTACGCAAGGTAGAAAAGAGGCAGTCTTTGTTCAAGTCAGTCAATCAAGATTTACGTAATCTGTCTTAACTCTTGAGGTAATAAAATATTTTTGTTTCTTTCATCACTAAACAGCGGTGTAGTGACAAATTATGACGGCCACTGCACTAAATATAGAGTTTACAGAAGGACCGCTCGCACCTTTTTACAAAACTTGCGTGAACCGCCTAGGGTTACTACTATATTCGCTCTGAATTTTTAAAATGAGGTAAGTTATACCTACTTGATAGAACCGGCCAAAAACAAAATTCAGATAAATAAATACTGCAAGGGTTAAAGGGAATAAAAAGTGGTAAATATTAGAAATAAATAAATTAGATTGTTTGACATGTCGACACGAAAGTACCGTGTTGCTCTCGGCTAGGCCCCCAGAAGGCCCGTTGCGAACCTAGTCCGTGATCTGTAAGCAATGCGACACTTACCGATGACGTCACAGTCGTGTGAAATTGCACCAAGTTCGACAAAAACAAAAACACTCGCGACAGTGCGACTTTCCGACTCACCGAAGCTCACTGACTTCGCTTGTAAGCTCATGTCTCTGTGTGCGTGCGTCAAAAATAGGGTGTTGTTCTAAGCGGGCTATCTGTCAGAGCGCCGCGCATGTCTAATTTGTGGTCACTGTCTATGCTTACGTACGGTGAAGCACAAAACTGTTATACTTATACATTCATATTGTTAATTGCTCTTCACCATATCATGTAAGTCAGTTGACACAGTCATTTACATTGTGTCCAACGTCCAATGTTACAACACAATAATGTCCATTTGCAGTTGCATAATCAATTGCAACTTTATAAACAATCATTTCTAGTCAATCATACAATGTATTCCTAAACAAAACTTTTGAAATGCATTAAATAAGTTCCTATTAAAATAATTACATAGTAAACTTTAATTGCCTTCTTAGACAAAATTAAAAATACTAAATAAATCTACAAAATAATAAGCTTTTTGACGTACACAAATTCACCGCTCGAATTCTTGCAAATGAACGTTTAACAGACGAGTGAGGAATAATAAGTCTTTATCCAGCATAAACCTGATCGCCAATTAATTCATTTTTCGGAGGGGTTGGTTTAATGCAAGCGGATGCCATCTAACGTACGTAACGAACGACCCTATATTATTATCCGCCATTGTGTTTTATTATTACAGAAGTTTTGCCCCGAATACTTAAATTGGGCCGTAATTTGTACAGTATGTTATTGGAGTAGTAGGTGTATCTATACTGATACCACAGTCACAGAATAAAATAAAAACCACAGTGTTATAAACTTACAGTGGTCCAACGCCTTTGAAGTTGCGCGAAATGCCGCCATTGCATCGATCGTCTAGCTATATATAGTTTGTCCAATTTATTTTGACAGTTCACGTCGATGAAGTATTGCATTTTCTTCAGTAAAGTATACCACAGATATATCGTACTTTATTGACGGGTACCGCCCACTTAGTGAAGTGCCTTGCAAACGAATACCAATAGAAAATTTAAAATCAGTTGTGAAATAAAATAATTTAACATTTAAATTTGAGATTAAGGGCGGCTCAGACATTTTATTTCAATATAGTTTAATTTTGATTACTATTATAGTTATTTGCAATTATCTATCATAGGATTATTCTAAAAATTATATGATGTTTCTAAGAGTTCGGCAACACGCAGCTAGTCATGAAAGACAAAGTCAGAATTATTTTTATCCAAATAAACCACATAATATGAGTACTTTCAAATAGCCTAATCGAATTACTGATTGTAATAAACTCAATACAAAACTCAAATGGAATTGACCATTTTTGAATATAATCGAAACAGTTTTTCTAGTGATACTGACGATAATGATCATGAAAGTGATTTAGGTTGTGCACCATAATATGAGTAACAAATTACTTCAAATCCTAAATACCTACCTTATTTAATTCACCAATATATTTTTATTTATTTAATTATCTCTATAATGCACATAAAAATATTAGAATAACATTTTCTTTGTTTATCTACTATACAAAAGATTCCAATGTATATGAAATAAGAAATCGAACATCGAATAGTTTCATAAACGATTTTAAACTACTTACCCCATCCCTATTGAAAGATGTCAAATTAGCATCTTAAATTGGACAAACTATAGACATTCGTCATTGTTGCAGGGTTGTCTTGTCACATATTTTTTTTGGTTTATTTCTTATTGATAGGTACGTTTATGTATAAATCAGGATCCTTAAGTAAAAGAAATATAAGCTTATAAAACGTTTTATATTTAAAAAAAATACAATACTAGTACCTACTTCCAATAAGAAACGTGAACCTGTGACTTCAACAGATAAAAGTAGCCCTCGAATCGCTGTTTTCTTCAATTTCGTCTTGCTATACATATTTTCTTTAAAACGTAGGATACAAATATAAGGAGTTGTTTCTAGGCTATGGGCCCATTATATACAAAACAATGCTGCAAACAAGTGAAACGACACTGCTGATTCCGTTCCCATTCAGTAAATATTTCAAGGGCGGAAATATTTTTTTGGTTTTTTCAAAGTTGAGTCAAATGTTGTTGCGTAAGAGACGACAGTTCATGATTTGTTCCTGTTAATAATTTGATACACAACACAACTTAAAAACTATCTAATAAAATTCTTAATAACAACAATTGTTATTTTACAATGCTTGTTTTTCGGTTCGATTCCCGCTCGAGATCATCAATGTCCAATATCGTTTAATTTCCAGTTTTTCTGTCTTGAGAAACAACTGATCCACCAAAAAATAACGAAAATTCAATTCTAAATGTGTATCGTATCCAACACATAAAATTATCTTTCGCTATCGCTACTGAAAATATCGGGATTTGTGTGATAAGATAATGTAAGTTAATCATACTTCTTAAGTTTGTGAGGATGTATGTATATATGTTTATATGTGTGTGTGTATGTTTAGTTACTCTTTCACGCAAAAACCACTGAACGGATTTAGATGAACAGCTTCTACATCAGATAAACACATAGGCTTCAATTTATAAAGATTTTATGTACATATACATACATAAATGTTACAGAAATGAGATTCAACCGGCGAAACCGCGGGTTGGAAAGCTAGTATAATATACGTTGAAGGTCGATGGGCGATGCCATTCCCTGCGGCTCCCGCAGCTGGTGTCTGACACAATGGGGACGTTCGAGAGATTGTTGATTTTGAACGTGAGGGGTTGTCTGCCGCTGCCGGCCCGGACGGGTGCACAGCTGCCGCCGACGTTAGAAGAGCGTTAGAACCGCCAAAACATTATTCTCTATTGACGCACCAATACCTACTCACTCATCCGCCGCATGGCCACAAAACTTTTTTCAATGCTGGATTTGAATGATGCCCACTTGCTAATAATATTTAGTACCTATATTTATCGTATAACTACCTATTCACTCATGCTTTGGCCCCCAGAGGCCCTCAGGTAAATTTAAAATAGGACCTTCAAAAGTATCCGCTCAATGTTACTATTATTAGCTCCTTTTGTACAAACTTCTTCGAAAATAAGCCAGGGCATGGTGTTCAACACATCTCAGAAATGCTTTTGCGGCCATTGTTATAATATGCTGCGGAATGCTTACCTGCGGTAGTAAGGTCCTCGTTTGTTTTAAAATTGGACTTAGTTTTAGTAGGTTTTCGAAGTAAGGGTACGTACCTACCCTACCCTATATACATTTATTTTACTAATTTTTGCAGACTATTAAAATTAGGAGAAGTTGCTTCACGATCTATTTTCTAGTGAAAAAGTGAGTTTACAAAAGTGAGTTTGCAAAAGTGAGTTTACAAGGGTTTTTTGACCTATGTACCTACTTAGTCAAAAAAGTTTTGATAGTTTTTTGCAGTCAAAAGTGAAGTTTCACCTGCTTAGTTTACTGTCGGTCAAAAAACTCACTGATAGTCTTCATACAACCGCTCCGTCAGAAATGAAGCACTAATCCGATCCACACGTGTGACTATTACTTGCTTACGTACGGCGCGCTTTGACATTGAACATTGCGGAGCTGCAATGAAGACCGCTACCGCACCAGCTGAGCACCGCTCTTATTCTGAGAGTTAAGTTTAACTTATTGTACAAATTACTATTTGGCTTTGTACTCTACTTACGATCAGCAAACATGCAGAAATAAGACTCTAGCTCGGTTACGTCCTTAGTTAAAACTTTGACCAACCAAACGTTCTTACTTTGTTTAAACTTACTAATGTGAAATCCAAAAAAGAATTGAGTATTCAGTACTATCACAAAATAAAGAGTTTACAGAAGGACCGCTCTCGCCTTTTTCTATCAACTGCCTGATCGCCTAGGGTTGCTACTCGCCACTGTATTCGCCAGATTAGCGCAATTTGACTGATACCGCCAAAAATAAAATACATCGAGTGATAAATTGCACTAAGTCGACAAAAACAAAAATAATATATACAAAGGACCCCTTTTTTATATATTGTTTTCGGGTCGGGGTGTGCTCGGAGACGCCCCTGGCTTATTCCTTGTGTGGTACCTCGTAACACGGATATTAATCCCTACTTCGAGACCATTACAAGAGGTGTGTTGTCTGGCGCATATTTATATTTATTTATTTATTTTGTGCCGCGACGCTGAAACTTCCTGACTTCGCCTGTAAACTCACGTCTCTGTGTGCGTGTTTCAAAAATGGCGTGTTGTTCTAAGCGAGCTATCTGTCAGAGCGCCGCGCATGTCTTATTTGTGCTATCCATAACATACAAAATTAATAAAAATACAAACAAATAAATCATAATTTGCAATCACTTAACTTATAAAATAAAAGTGCGATTACTTTGGTTCGACTTCTTCGACTATCTTCTTGTGCAAAATGAATAAATAAATATCCAGGATAGAATAGTCATACTCATCCTTGAATAGTCGTCATCAAACATAAATCAAGGCAACAATACAGTGTGTCCCTGAATGCTGTGCAACCCCGAAAACCTCTAGTTCGACCACTAAGTTCGCAAGCCTCTTGAACTTCGCGCGCCTGCAACTGCTCCACTGCTGCGCTGGTGGGGTGGGTGTGAGATACCCACCATCGCAGTTTGACTGCAGAAAGTATAGACTTTGCTTCCAAGATGGCTCATTCACGGGTAGTAGTAGTATACTTACTGGCTAGCTTTTGTGTGGTGTATAATGGTTGGTGCACGGTGCACACATCATCAGTGTTATACCTAGGTACTTATATTTTTTTATCGATATTTATTATTGAAGGTTTTATGAGGTTTTTTTTTTAATTTATGTAATTATTATATTTCAGGGATGTTTTGTTATTTTCTTAGCTAAAATACTAAATATCATCTTGAAAGTGCGGCAGCGGTGGGAAAACAACCATTGAGTGTCCCGCAATCCAGTATCAATAGACCTACCTTTCGTGCGATTTTAGCCAACCAAAATGAATCACACAATGACGTGGCTTGGCTGCTTTTAGTGCAGGCGTTTCAGAATTTGAGCTCAGTTTAGTAGATTCGCTCTGTTCGAACGTACGGAGCGTGCGCGTCGCATATTATGCGCTGCGACGACGCTATCTTCACATCTGCTCCCATTAGATTCGACTTAAGCAGGTAGCATTGACCGATTCATTTTATTAGTTTGTTATGGAATTGTTTGTGTTGATTATTGTCTCTCGATTATCGTAAATAAATAATCATCATCCTCATTTAAAAAAATACCTCTGCAGACTCTCGAACCGTACGTAGACTAGAAACTGGTAGGTGTTCACTACTAGTTTCTAGTCTGAGGACAGCCTGAATATTTCGAAGGGCGTTTTCTCTCCTTGGAGTCCTTGGACCTACGATGTCTCGACAACTTATAATTTTGAGGTGAAACGGGACACGAGGCGGGCGACGCCTGTACCAGACGAAGTAGGCGGTGTCGGGCGACGGGGCGACCGCCCTCCGCGGGCCCCGGCCGTGCGCTGTAGAAAACGCAATGGGCGCGCGGGGCGCCGTCACACGGACCCACTAACAAATATACTTCACGAACTGCTATCGGCTTTACTTTAGTGATTGACCATAATCGCTCTTCTATTGTCGATAAAGCAAGAACAACAAACCTGTAACAAAAAAAAACTAAATTGGCGTTAGAACCGGACTGGCCATAAACAACCCTCAAAAACTAAACAGATCGGTAGTAGCACTCGTAGCCAACTGTAAAGAAAGATAAGTATGTATGTATTATGTAAGGTCTCTACCTACACCCGGGCTTGTTTTCTATAATCACGCCATCGCTATTCTAGCAATACTTGCCCTCGCGGGCGGCCTAACCCGCTAGGCGGACGAGAGTCTGCTTTGATGTGTAGAGGAGCCCTTTACATATTTTGAGGTCTATACTCGTAAATACCATATAATTTATTCTTTCAAATGTTTTTTTCTCATGCGCGACAGTCTTGTGCGGCTGATGATTAGCGTTTGCTCACTTCATTCAGTACTTTCAGTAGGCGCCAAGCTACTGTTGCATGCGCACGTGTTTGTTGACGGACAGCAAAATTAGCGTGTTCAACACCGAACGCTAAGTATTTGCGTAGAGTGCGTCTGTGCGCCTCACTAATTTAAGGTACGATTTATATCGAACAGCGCGCATCGGCGCGCATTTACAAAGCCGCGGAGGAAATTATTATTTAATTATTAATTCTTCAGCTCGTATTCGCATCCAACTAATACATTTTGGAACCGAACGGATACGTACGCGAGCATGCCGCGGGAGCCGGTCGGCTCGCCTCGCGTATTCCGCGGAACACGATCGACAGCGCGCGAATGCCGATGCCGTCGGCTCTGCTCGGCTGCCGTCGCATGCGATGAGGCACAACATATGTGAGCAGAGTAATATAAAGTATAGCACATCTGCAGTTTGTAATTTGTTTACCGACGCAGATGATTTACCAAGTATTCATCTCATAATCCATTCTGTAGTAGTCATGGCATTTTCAAACATCATATATCAAATCATTATAAAGAGTATGGAATTCGCCGAACTTACATCTTTTCTGCCTTAAGTCATCCACCCAATTTTTTTTCTTATTTTTTATTTTACTTTGGTTATTTTCATAAACTCAAACAACTCTATTCAAATAGACTTTGGGATCTTGTTGTAATAATGTACACCTTGCCCCATAAAGGATCCTAAAACTTGAGAGTGAGTAGTAACTAAGAGTGGAAGCGCAATTTTATCTTTATCCGTAGTACTTTTGCAATGTATATCACTGTGTTTAGTATAGAGACCAAAATTTTTTCTTACCAAAACCATGCAGTTGGAAATATATAGTGAAGCTACAGTAAGGATACGAATTTCCTTAAAAAGCTCTCTAAGTGAAGCCCGTGCACGAAGCTCATAGATGGACCTGATCGCTCGCTTCTGGAGGACAAAGATGGTTTGTAATACCGCGGCTTTACCCCAAAGTACAATGCCGTAAGACATTCACTATGGAAATAACTAAAATAAACCGAACGAGCAGTATCAACATCTGTTAATAACCTCATTTTTCTCACTGCAAATGCAGCCGAACTCAGTCATCTTCTTTCAATGCGGTTGCTAATAAAACAACGCCCTGTTCCACCATTTCATAATAAAATTATGACACGTCAAAACGGTAGGAGTTATTAACAAAACTCACTGCGATGTGAGAGTATACTATGCTGATGCCGACGGCTACGCGGGCATGCGCGCGTATTCCACCACATGTTTGGCCGACCGAGCGTGCTCGGCCACAGTCGCATACGCCTGCATCCGTTGTCGCATCATGCAAGGTTCGATACCGAAGATACACCATCATCTGAGACGTAGTAACTATTTAGTAATCTGTGACTCAACATTGACTTACACTTTGAATTTTAGTTGATTTAGCTGTCAAAAATACATTTCCTATATTTTGAAAAACAAACAGTTTAACTTTCCATCAACTACCTGACAAATGAAATTTACAATTTCACTTCTTGTCACATTGTTGCAATAATATTATAACAATTATGAACTATTTGGAATTGTTTAGTAAGCAAATAATGTGAAACATGCACTTAAAATGTTGTATTTATAAAGCATACTAGCTTTGTGTCGCTTCGCCGGCGGCTCCCGCGGCACGCTCGCTTCGCTCGCTCGGCTCGCGCGTTTTGGCCACAATTCTAAACCTTAGACTGACCACGGCATGTCGGATTTCTTCTGCATTTGATTGCAATTTTCACAATTTCAGATAACTAATTAGGTAGCCCTGACAAAATGTGTTTACATGACAGCACGCATTTAGGATTAAAAAAATTGTAATTTTTCTTTGGATCTGATTTATCTGTTACGTAGTAATTTGCATAGCGCGCCATACGTTTTCGCGGAACACCCGTTTGTTCGACAACACTCAACGGGTTAAGTAATCTGTGGTAGTGGTAAATCAGCTGGGTCTTGCTTTGCATTACGCAGTGCCAAGAAAAGTTGGTTGTTATGATAACGCAAGCTAAGAAAATCTGTAGTGTTTTGTGATGTAAAAATAGTTTTCAAAATTTAGACTGCTTCCTTCAAGAGTATGGATATTTTTTTAATGATTTGGTCCTATTTCAACATTTTCAACGAATGATTTGTTCTGGTTTTTGCATTCGAAAGGCCTTGTTTACCACTTTGCTATTGATAAGTGAAAGTGATTCTCCTCTATTATATAACGCATGATCTGCGTTAGCGAAAATCGTCTGTAGTAGACGTGATGATGATCAAGGTACATCGGTATCGCACTATGTGTTGTAATGTGGTACATCATACCTACCGCAAGTCCTATGAAGGAGACAAAAGAACTGCAGGCTTCAGAGTGCTGAGTGCAAGTTGCAGTGAGGGAAGTGAATGACTTCACCATCGCGTTTTGCGATGGTGAAGTCATTCATGCCATACGAATTCGCGTTTGGATTATGTCTCTTGTCAGTAATGTTTTTCATCGTTAATTACAATTAATAAAGAAATTGAAAACAACTAAATCTAATCTAAATCAGCCCAGTCCGTCCCACTGCAGGGCAAAAAACTGTTTTTAAAACAAACTGTCATAATAAAATAACGCTGGTCCTGAGAGAGACAGAAGCGATTTTTTTAGCCAAATTGGTGGTATGAAATTGAAGCTCTTCGTTCACACTGTACCTGTGTGCGCAGACCCATCCCCTCCACTGTCACTTAGCGTTTTTTTTAAGTGACTGTACTTTGATGGACCTGTTGACTCATAAAACCGGTTTCGACAAAAAGTTTAGTTACTCGATAAAGTGTTATATTGGTATGACAACACTCGATACAACATAAAATCGATATCCGCGCTTCACTAAGGTGTGGTGTGCTCTCCCCGCGGGCCCCGATCCGGGCCACGCCCAGCGCGCGCATTCTCAAACAAAATCTACACGAAATGGATGCGTGGAGGAGCGAGTGGAGTCGGCGTCGTACGCTTCGTTCAGTCACGCACGTCACATCAGAGCTCGGCAGCTCAGTTGAGTAGTGATCTCGATAGCCGACGAACCGTACGCACGGCGCACACGTGCCACTCGCGCCCATCCCTTCTCCGCCGTTTACCTTCCGAGCGAGGCCGCCGCTCGCTCGGCGACATCCATCGGAACCCCGTAACATCAGTTGCATTTAGTACCGTTCCAATCGGTGCTGTAACCCTTACCTACTTCCCTCAACCATATTATGTAATACGAAAATAAACACCGTATCGGAAGAAAACACGTGTGTGCGCGTACCGGCCGGTAATATAGTCATCCTTTCATCGACCGTCCACCAAACACCCTGAAATTTTGAAGGAACCTTAGTTACAGTGCTTAAAAAATCCATTTTTTTTCATAATTGTCAATATTTGTGTCGTGCGTGATTTCATTAAATAATCGTTACTAAATTTAATCAAGTGATCATGGCTAATTCCGTGGAGCAACAGTTTAGCGAACTCAATCTCTCACAGGAGGATCATGATCAAATATTTGAGCAGGATGACCATCAAGATCAAAGGTTAGTTAGTGCTACAACATGCTACAAAAAATTACCTGTAGGTAGTTATGTAAATTAAGTCTTACCATTACGAATGATATTTATGTAATTAGTAAAAAATTTGGTACCTGCTGTACCTACCTATTACCTCCCACCACATCTAACGGGGACGCTCGACGCCTAGTCTTCGATCGATTGACTTACAAGATGGCGATTTTCGTATGCTAGCTAAACGTTAGTTTTCTTTCATTTCAACGGACGGACGCAGTCGCTTCGCTTACGCACGACGTTCTTATCACGGGAGAATTAAATCTGTACTTAAGTATAGATTTGAGTGACGTTTTTGTATGAACTGACTTTTTGAAATCTCAGTACAGATCAGTGCTTAAGTACGATTCTAGAATATGGGCCTAAATAATGGATTCTAAATAAAGGGATGGACCCAGTTTTCTATTTTAAAACGTACTTTACTCTTTTTCTCAAACTTCATGTAACTTACACACCCTACAGCACAACGTAATCTCAGAATATTTAATAACTCAGACAACAAACAAATGATCGCACTCCGCGTGTGTTCGAGTCCGTGGCAAGTGCGTGGCGGACTTAAAATTCGCGTAGCGGACTTTTTCCTCCGCCGCGGATTAAAGTCTGCAGGCCTTATAGGTTGACCTATACAAAACCAACACGTCCATGTAAAGCTTGGATGTACTGTTCGGTAGGTGGGTTCGTACTATAATATAATACTATAATTATAGTTCGTACTATAATTATAGTTGCCGGCTTTGGCTTTTCAAGTTACTTTTTGATGAGATTTTATTAAACACTTCATTTTAAGTGACGAACAAAAGTGACTGGTCGAATAATGTTTTCCAGAAAGGAGTCATTAAAACGTCATATGTAACTTTGCTATATTTTCTTATAAAGTAGCCGATCCTATTGATTTTGAATACGAAAGTACAGATGTTTCATCCTCGATCGATCACGTTTTAACTAGTGTAAAATTACCAAATATCGGCCTCATTAAGGAGATGTCCCAAAATGTATGGAGTCTTGGCCAGGATCATATCAAAAAAATAGGAAAAACTACGTGGAACAGTTTTTTTAACACATTCACTTCGACCACCATTTTCTTGAAGTTCATCCAGATACCGCCGTATAAAAACTGCAGACACGCGAGGCCTGTTCGCGGCATTGCGATTTGGCAAAACAGTAAACACGCCGTGCGTGTCCATGGCACTGACTTTACTAAAAGTGAATTCTTTAAAACTGCTATTTTTCGGTTTTAAAAATGTTTTCCGGTTAGTATTTCTTGTACTGCTTGACAATAAAGGTGTCTACAATAGTGTCGTGAGTTTTTGAACTTGAAAATATGGCGAAAATAGATTTTATGGTAAGTAAATGTATCATCATAATTTTATTCATAATGTAATATTTGGTTCTTAAATTTGTTTTACCAAAGTCCCCATGCATCAATGAATAAAATTTGCGGATAAGGCCTGTGCAGATTGACGGACTCTTCTCCGCGGCGGAGAAAAAGTACGCTCCGCGAATAAAAAGTCCGGCGCGGGTTTACCGCGGACTCAATGCACACGGTGGGCGATCATTTGTTGTCAGAGAGTATGTAAATATTCTGAGATTACGTTGTGCTGTAATTTACAAGTGTGAAGTTCAAGCAAAAGAGAATACTGGGTCCATCCCTTTATTTCGAATCGATTATTAACACTAAAGTCCGCCGCGTGCGTTGACTGCTCATAGTTTGTTCGTTCGCGGACACCCGCGTTCTTTAATAACGGACAAAAAAGTACGCCGCGAATAATCCCTAGTCAACCCAGAAATTTTCCAAAATTCGTATGAAAAATCATAACTCTCGAGAAATAAAGGAAAATCGGGTAACATACAATGACATGGGGTATTTTCGGATACCCCTGAGTGTGAGAAAGCCTAAAAAAATATATTGACGTATACGTTTGGACCACCCTCTGTATTGAGTGACATTCCTTTTTGAACGTATTTGTCTGAGTAAGTTCAATTATTAAACCGATAAAGGCTTTGAACTGCTGTAGTTTGTTTACGTTTTTTTATCTCGTATTATTGTAATGTTGGTTGGTTGGCCTTAAATTACCACATACCTACTTAAAATTAATTCAAAATTTTGTAAGCGTTTCCAAGTATCGAGTTAAAAAAGCTTAAAAAGACTCTGGAGCCCTGGAAAAGCCTCAAGATCGATCGAGCCCTCACAGCTCTGAAAAAGAGTCGCCGAGCTTCATACAGATGAGGCGAGCCCTGTAAACGACACAGAGCTCTAGACAAAAAGTCTCTGAAGCCTCAAAGCCTTGTACATCACTACCGATCAGCCAGACGCTTGTTATGTGAAACAATATTGAGGTTAATGCATTATCATCTGATATTTATCTACCCGTCAACCGTCATACATAATACGTACATGCACGTTTGTTCTGTTTGATCACCCAACAAAGTAAACACAGGATGCGGACAGATGCATAATATGGTTCAACTATTAAGTACCTACTTAAAATAATGGTTGTGTGTGCCACGTTTCCTTTAGGTACATTACCTGTAGATCTACTGAATACGAGTAAATAAGGTTTAAACACAATCGCACATCAAGCTTCCTCGAAGCGCAACCATTTGAATTAAATAAATTAAACCATTTAATTTTCATCGTTATGAGAGATCATAAGGTTTTTTTGTACCTACATACCTTCATTTTTGCTTTTATAAAGTTGTCTCTGAAGAGAGAGCGTCGTGGCCTAGTGGTTCAGCACCCGAACTCAGATCGTGCATCGTGTGGTCCCGAGTTCTAATCTGGCCAGAACCAAAATCTTTGTTTATTGTTAAATATTCGACTAACTCTCCGGTGACGGAAAACATCGATAACAAACCAAACCAACCCGGATAACGGCGGAAGGCTCAGCACCTACCACGTTGGGTTCGAATACAATTTGTGAAAAATGGGCTTCTAAGTGTTTCGTCACTTTCGTCCACCATGACGGCACAGTCACTTGCCTCTGACTACCGCTTGGGATAAAGTCGTGATGGTATGTATGTATGTCTCAAAAGTCTTATTTAATCTACGTCGTAAGTTATTCAAGGGATTAAAATTTTTAAAATACCTACTATCGAATTTCTTCATTAGATTCACTCATCTTGTTGACAGTAAAAAAAGCAAATAAAAATCTTCTTCTTGAGTCGCCCAGTTGAATACCCCAGTTACTGGGGGTCGTGACCTCTTTTATGAAGCATCTTGCGTTTTATTATTGACCGCCATTGATGCCGATCTGCGGCGGTGTGGAAAGCGTCGTGGAGTGTGAATTCGAGTGTGGTGCAGATCTGGTCGGTCCAACGTGTCGGGCTTCTCCCTCTGGGTCGTTTCCCTTCGACCTTGCCTCTAACCACAAGTTTCTCCAGGTTGTCGTTTTCCTTTCTGGCAATGTGGCCGAAGTACTCCAATACCCTGCGTAGGCATGTCGTGGATAGCCTGGGTTGAACCTTAAGCTCCCGCAATATAGACACGTTGGTACGGTGGGCTGTCCAGTGGATGTTCAGCATTTTCCTCCAGCACCACATCTCGAAGGCGTCTATGCGGTTTCGGTCGGCCTTTTTCATGGTCCATGTTTCAGCGCCGTAAAGAAATATGGAGAACACCAGGGTGCGTACAAGATTCATCTTGGTGTTTCGGGAGATGTTTCTGTCCTTCCATATTTTCTGCAGCTGCGTCATGGCGTTTTTGGCCATGCCGGTCCTCCTTCGAATTTCGGCCTCACAGGACCCCTTGTTGGAGATGCTTGAGCCCAGGTAAACGAGATTGTCCAATACTTCTAAGTCGATAGTGCCACTGAGCTCCAGCCTACCAGATCTGTCGACTACCATTATCTTCGTCTTGGACCTGTTTATGGATAAACCCATCTCTATGCTGACTCTCTCCATCCTGCTCAGTAGCGTAATCAGTTCGTTCTCGTTTGCAGCCAGTAGAGTGGTATCATCCGCGTATCGCAGATTGGAGATTTTGCGGCCGCCAATAGTGATACCGCCGTCCCACTGGTCGCAGGTGCGTTTCATGATGTATTCACCGTAAATGTTGAACAGAATGGGAGAGAGGATGCAGCCCTGTCGAACTCTTTTCTCAAAACTGAACGTTCCTGAGGTTGTCCTGTCCACCCTGACCACTCCCTGGCTGTTGTAGTACAGCGACTGAAGTAGTGCAGTTAGGTGTTGAGGCACGCCCAGCTCCAGAAGCACCTTCCACAAACAATTCCAGTTGACGCAGTCGAACGCCTTTCGACAAAGCACATTATGACCGGGATGTCGAATTCGTAGCTTTTCTCGACTATTTGCCTGACATTTAGTATTTGCTACCGGGTGCCCTTGCCCTTCACAAAGCCCGTCTGCTCTTGCGGGATTTGCCAGTCCAGGTAGTGACGAATGCGCCTGTTAATGATATGGAGCAGGATTTTGCTAGCATTTTCGCATCTTGTCGAACCTTTTTTGTGAAGAGGGATAATTGTCGATTTTGTCCACTCTTGCGGCCATTTTCCGCTGTGCCAGATGCTGTTTCTTTAGCATTTTCACTTTTTTAAAGAGGTTCTGACCTCTGGTCTGCAGTTTTAATGCGTGGGTTTCCACTTCTTTGCATATGCCCGCGATGTAGTGATTTTTGTCATGTCTGCAGCGCTTTTTGATGGTGCGGCATAAAGAGGCGTACGATTGCATCACATCTGGGTTCTGCAGACCACCAACTTTAATTTCTTTCCTGCATTGAATCAGTTCCCACGTCTCATTGGATATCCAAGTGGATCTTTTTTGTGCTGCCTTTCTGCTCGACGCTATCTTGTCAAGGGTATTCAGGATTTCATGTTTGAGTATATTCCAAATGGAGTCCGCACCGGCGCTAGACGTAGGTGGGCTGAGTCGAAGTTTTGACTCTAGGGTGCTCCGAAAGTACACGCGCTCTGTCGGATATAAACTTTTTGGTCTGAGCTTGGTGCGTTTCAATGGGAACTTTAGGCGTAGGGCGAAAGTTGCAACGAGTAAAATGTGATCAGTTCCACATTCTGCTCCGGGGAAAGTTCTAACGTTTCTTATGGATGATCTCCAGCGGGTGTTTACTAAGATGTAATCAATCTGATTCCTGTACCGGTCGCCTGGAGACATATGTATAGACGCCTCGGATGATGCTGAAAGTAAGTATTCATAATAGTCAGTTGCTTGTCTACGCAAAACTCAATAAGCCTATGGCCACGTTCGTTCCTAGTCCGCAGACCGTATTTGCCCACAGAGTTTCTGATATGGTCATCAGTAGTCGTGTCGCCAACTTTAGCGTTCCAGTCACCGAGTATTAGTGTAATTTCCCGGCCTGGTATATCGTCTAGTGTTTTCTCCAGGATCCCATAGAATTCCTCTATAGTCTCATCAGACGCTTGTGCTGTAGGTGCGTATATCAGAACTATGTTCAGTGTGCATGGCTTGGCGTTCAGCTTCAAGGTGATGATTCTGTCAGATTCAGGGTTATATCCGAGCACAAAACGGTCTAGACGGGGAGGTACGAGTATACCCACTCCATTCCTGCTTGTATCTGGGTTACCCGAGAAGTATAGTGTGCTACCCCCAGGGGCTCCAAAATGGCCTTGGTCTCGGAGATGTGTTCCGCAGATGCCCAGGATGGATATGTTATGGTCTTTCATTTCCTGTTCTACGATGCTTAATTTTCCAGCCTGGATAAGCCCATTAACGTTCCAGGCTCCAATACGATGGTGTTCTTGTATTGGGATTTTGTTGTTTCCATCAGTACGCGGGATCGTTCCTATAGACCCCTGAGGATGCGAGTCAATAGGAGCATCGGTAGCATATTTCACACCGCCCGGCCCGGGTACCGGGCAGCGCCGGGGGTCGGCCGGGTCGTCCGACGAAACGCATTACATTTTCTGTACTATCCATGAGAGAGGTTTTCTTGGGAAAATAATTGTGGTGGGTTCCCACGTCCTTCCACATCAGTCCTTTCGAAGGGGATTTAGTCCCTTCAGGCTTCTGAGGGCCTGGGTAAGGGTTATTTACCGCCGCCCATTGCTCGGCGTTGACGTTTTACAGCTAGTTATGTCTACTCCTAGCGAACCCTCCTCTTTTCTCACTCGGGCTTGGGACCGACGACGGCAGAGTTATGAAAATCACATGATCCTAATTTTAATTTAAAATTTAACTTTGATACCAAAACCAGCCAGATACGAATAGCCAAAGAGATTTTATTACAACTTCATTTCATACATACTATACCTATGCGAAAATACTTTTTCCCCAAGCTTATATTTACATTGTGATAAAATTACGTTTAGTTGAATTGATCTTTGATAAATTTAAAAATTATAAAAAAATAATAAATGTAAATATTTTGAAAAATCCTTTTTAGGGTTAAATATGAGGATATCACGTATACCAATTGAAGCATATTTACGGATCTGCGACGAATTGCCGAATAGGTCGGTTCCCCGTCATAAAGCTGAGTGGGCACCATTTCAGTTTTACCTATTTAGTTTTAAGATTCACCTATTTGTAGAATACATTTTATTTATTATTATTCTCTTTATTCAGTATAAATCTTAGATATAAAATTTGTATAGTATTTATTTTTTAGCCGGGTGTGGGTGGACACCTGTGGGCAGTCTCCATGGCGAAATTTATGAATTGGGCTACCAATTGCCCCCTCATCCACCTTTTGTTTCCAAACATAGATAATGGCTCGGCGGAAAGATATTGGACTCTAATGATGAAATCATATCACAAACAAATACGAATTTTGAGGACCACGGCAAATGTAATTTTTTGAAAGGTAGAAAAAAATTGGATGGAAGTGCATAGAGCTCATAGAAGACATGTTGAGAAACAGGTTTTAAAAAAAAAAAGTCATTGACTTATTGATCCTCTTATTATTTCACACAATAATAGAGCAAATATTTAAGTTTTATTTCAATTCAATAAAATTATCATGAAAATCTTAGAAAAAGGCAACGTTTTCGATCCACCCCCCAGCGAACGCTCTTAACATAGTTATATTTCCCCCTTTTCATGAATTACACTGAATTGTTAACTGCAAGTGCAAGACTTGTTCATACAAAGAAGTTCACATGGAAGTTTCAGAATTAAAGATGGACATTAAACTTACTTCGCTTAAATTCTCCAACTCAGGAAATTATGCAGGCGATTCGGAAGTCTTTCAAGAGCATTGTTACCTGAAAAGACTTCAGCATCGCCTGCATAATTTCCTACGTTAGTGAATTTATGGGAAGTAAGTTGAACTGCAAAGAATACTAATCAGCAATCAAAGGGATTAAATTAAGGTTAATTAAGTTAACTATGATGGATATTCGTAGCAGTATTTAAGATACTTGCTTAGGTCCCAAAAACTTAACCGCTTTGAAGAATAACTAAGGTCTGGTTGCCAAATGGAGCATAATATTTGTAATAATAACTTAAAGATTGCAAGCAAGTAATACGGAGAGTGCATGTTGACGACAAGGGCAATCCAGGCAGCGCAGTTGCGCGCCGCACCTGCCGGCAGGTGGGTGCGCACGCGCTGCGCCACACACCGCGCCGCGTTCAAATTACTCAACTTTTTTATTTTATAAACCGCGAGCTGCCCAGGCAGACTTCGTTATGTGAACTTATGTGAAATGTTTGGTGGCCATTTTGTCCGCTTTTCTCCGACTTGATTTACTTTTGCTTTTATTTTTCACTGAATTTTTTGTTCAATCATAACAAAATAGAGCCTAAACACTCCTGAATAATTTAGCTTTCTGTGTGAAAGAATTTTCACGATCGGATCAGTAGTTTTGGATCCTATTCAATACAAACATACAAACAATCAAATCTTTCCTCGTTATAATATTAGTATCTATAGATAAACTGGCCCTTCTAGATAACTAGTTGGCCCGTATTATAGCTTGTTTACTAAAGTTCATTCTAGATTATAAAAAACATATCAGCAGAGCGGTTTCACATAAACTGGCAAATTACCGCTAAAACATCTATTTTTAAGCTACATACAACAAATACTAGCACGGATACAATCGTCAGGAATTATTTGTATCAAGTACTAGCTTTCCGCCCGCGGCTTCGCCCGCGTGAACTTTCCCGCTTTTCTGTTGAATTTTTTCCTGAATTTTCTTTGCTATAAACCTCACGGAGCCAGAGACCTTTCCAACGAATGCAAAACCGTGGAAATCGGTTCGTGCGTTCTGGAGTTATAGCGTCAGGAAGGAAAACCCGACTTATTTTTATATTTGTATCAAGTATGACCAATGCGAGTTCTTTTCTAATAACAAGGTGGTTGACATACACGGTACCTGGGTACATACATTTGATATTTTCGGTGGAATACCGTATTTAGTTATACCCGCGCCCGCGCGCCGCTTTAGCCAAGCTAATCTACTAATCTCTCAATTCTATGAGTCTTTAAATTGGTTAAGTACCCATTTGTTATTTCATTGAGGAATCTGTTAATGTATGAACTTTTAGATAAAAAGTTATGATTGCAACTCACAAACGCTGAGCTAGGCACTAAAACAAGGTAAATAATTAAACAAATAGAAGTGCTGTCGAAAGATAAACGTTCAGCGACTTAGTTGCAGTTTGAACCAGTGTAGGTACATAACATAGTCGATAAGACGTTATCGTTAGGTGTTCTATGTGCATTATAAGTGCGTAGGCTGGCGCGGCCGCGATCTGCGCCGTCGATCGTTCTGGTTACAGTCTTTCGACCCTGTGACTACAAAGACCTTTATTTTTCGTGTATTTGTGTTAATTTGTGCGTGGCAATACTGAAAATTTACTAATGCGTATAGCCTCACCAATAAATAGGTTTTTACTTTTTAATCCAAAATTACAGAATTTTTTTTCGACCAATAACTTGTACCTATGTAGTTAGAATACAATTACATTTCCTTTAATTTTACTCTTTTGTACAAGAGCTCTTATTACATGATCTAGCCCCGATGCAAAATAGTTCGTCTAGCTAAGATAAATAAGGCACAGTCTAAAATATTATGAAGTAAATTTTGTTTAAAGTAATTTAAGAAAGTTTAATTTAAAATAAACCACAGTTCGAGCAACATTTCAAAGTTTATTCAAACATATCTCAAATTATTTTAAGACCTTACATAACATAAATAATTAAAAAAATATTCTGAAAAACATCGCAAAAGTGTTCGTCGACCCTTGGCAGTCACGCAAAATAGTTCGTCTACCACTTAGTTCTGTCGTACTTTCACAAAATCATTAAAAGATAAACTTATTCTAAAATCCATTTGTAGACACTAGTCATTTTTTCAAATCGCTGCTACTTCGATATTTCCATCTAACGATAACAACATGACAATAAAAAAGCATTCGAACATTCCTTTCTGTCAATAGAGCAAAGTAAAAATAATATTTTTTCATTAAGCTTTCATAAACAATCACTGTTTCCGAAGAAGCTACAAGTTGTTCCGAAGAAGCTGCAAAATGTTCTAGTAATTTGTAGCAAAAAAAGTGTAGTTTAAAAATTTATTAAAAAATATGTAGGTTTAACAAAATATGTAAAAAAACTGTTTATTAGGAAGTTTGACAGAAAATATATATTTTGCTCAAATTAAGAAGATATTTGTTTGGTAGCCATTTTATATAGAAATTAAAGCATTCAAGTATATTAGAAAAAATATCATAGCTCCAGAACTTAGGTAAATACAAAAAATAAAGAAGAATTTGAAAAAAATTAAAACCCTTGTAAAATTTACATATTAAGTTGCGCGCTCTTATTTTTTTTTTTATCGATGTATTTAAATGCTAGTTTGCTTAGTCTCTTTAATGCGAAGAGGCATGGTTGCACTTGCAACCAACGCTGCACACTCGTCAGTCTCAATTGACTCCCACACAGCCAGGGAGGAAAGTCGCATTTCGATCTTGATGGTTTTTTGTGGAGAACTTTTTTCATTTTCCACCACAGGGCGTCGATCGGCGACAAGTCCGGGCTGTTAGTTGGCCATTCGATTGTAGGGATGCTCTTCGATAGTAGCCAGACTAGCCAGCCTTTGTTGTTCTTGCAGTGAGGCAGGCCAGCACCATCTTTTTAAAAAATGAAGGAATCTTGGATGTTTGAGTGACGGAAAAGAGGGCAGTAGACTTTTTTCCACTAAGTGGTAACTATTTTGCGTGACTGCCAACGCCAAGGGTAGACGAACAAGTTTTGCGATGTTTTTCAGTTTTTTTTTTTTACTTATATTATTTTAAAAACTGTGCCCCTTATTTTTCATACTAGATACAACTATTTTGCACCGGGGCTGGCTCGTAATCCAGTCAAAGAAAATCTGTTTGTTTGAGAAAATCACATTCTTAATTAGCTACACTCAAATTTTTTTATTTATTATTGATTAGACCTCATTTAACTTAAGAGCCATGCTCTTGTCGGTGGAGCAACCGCCACTCTTCCCTGGACTTCGCCGGCATCTTCACCTCTCTGTACGACATTACGTTTACTTTCTCTTTTACTTGTTCCATGTAGTTTAGTCTTGGTCTTCCTCTACTTCTCCTCCCTCTTACTTTTCCTTCTATACTTGTTGTTAAAGAGACCTAGGTGTGCAAAAACATTTGTCAAGTTTATCCCGGAATATTGTTGGAGTTTTTTATAAAGGCTGTTTAACTTGTTTATTATTTATAACTGATACTTATCAATAAAAACAATCTACACAAGTGTTTTTTTGTGTAAGGGTTCTTCATAATCAATAAGCACGATATCTAAAAAGTAAACCCAGTACGGGCAAAGGTATTGCAAAAAAAGTCGATAAAGGAAGAAAAAATAACAAGGTATTAATGAATAAACAAATTGATGGTGATTTTTACATTTTGAAATGACTTAAATGACACTAATCGATAATGGAAATATAACAACGATAAAATTGTATGTAGAATCAGCATATAAAAAGAGAAAAAGCAAAAATTTTATTAGTTTCACTATACTAATATGAAAATTACTAAGGTATTTTTGACTTACTTAAAGAATATATCCGGTAATTTTCACCTCATGTACGATTTTTAACTAGTATTTTAGCTGATTATGAATAGAAAAAAATGGATAATTAAGACCAAAATTTTAAAAATATCTTATATCCTTAACATCCCAAAATGAATATATAATAGGGAGTAGCCCCACTGTAGAATTTTATCAGCTGGAGTTATTAAAATCGAGAGTTTTCTTAAAACGCTCAATAGGGTGAGGGGAGAAAACTGAAAGATGGGTTTCCGGGTTTTTATTATTAACGTTCAGAAAAAAAAACAAGGTAGGATGAATGTAGGATTTAATTTGAATTTTATTTGACTAGACTAAATAGTGCCGAAAGGAAATAACTGGTGGCTTCATAGTTTTGAAATTATAGCTAATAAAACTTATTGTACCGACTTAGATGTTGACGATTAAGTTTGGTGAACTTTACGCCGAATATCTAGAGATAAAAAAATGGATCTACAGCTATTAGGATTTAAGCAAAAAGAGGTAATCGAACAACCATACAACCAGTATGAAGTATACTCTTAGCTTGTTCGGTTTTGCTCAAACGACGCGACGTTGAGTATGCTGGGCGAAACCTATTTGCACTAAAGATCTGTCCGTTCATTCATATGGTTCTGTGTAATATAGTTAAGCTATTGAAGTATTAGATTAGTGAATGGTTTGTCGAGTTTTATCAGTGCGGACGTAGTCGGGTGGGTGGCGGGGCGGCGCGGTGCGGCGGGGGCAGACTGGCGTTCGGTCGTTTTGCATTGCAAGCCCGTTCTGAGCGCGCGGTCGCCTCGCCGGCTCGCTGCGATCGCTACTCGGAACTCAGTTCAGTCAGTCACACGGCAACACTCGCACTTGCACTACAGGCTCAGTGTGAACCTACGTTAACACCCTTTATCCTGTTTCTCACTAAAGATTCTCAATATTCTGTCTACATAAGATCCTCTCATCTTGCTACGGCAAACGCCAGTTTTAACGATATCAGTGGTGAAGTCGGCGGCATTGTGTGCATCCCGGTCGGACGCGTGCTAATTTTCACAACCGGCTTAAGGCATCCAGAATGGCGAAATATCGCAGGTATGGCTACGACTTACGCGACGCCCACACCTTTGCCATTTTGATGGTACTAACTACCTATCTGTAACCGTGCCTTATACGTCGAGTACCTACTGCCTCGCAGTGGTAGCGTCCGTAGACGATGTTTCAGCTGTTTGTTATTCAGTTGAAATTTTACGATGTGTCAGTAAAATTGAATGTACTTCAGCACGTGGTGTGTAAAGTAAAATGGCGGCGGCGCCGGGCGGTGAGCGGCCCTATACGTGAATCATACTAAGGACGGACGCCGGCCGGTTTTTTCATAAAATGTTAACGTAATCAGTTACGAAAAGAAACAAAAGGAAATTCTTGAGTGATACCTACTTTGACAAACGTATTATCAGTATAATCAAATCAAGCTTAATTTACTAATGGATATGTAACAACATTAATGTAATTAGCTTGTGTAGGTCGATGCCATTACATTATTCACTTAAATAGTTAAAATGTTAGTAGTTAGAATGTTGCTCTGTTTAACTACTGTTTCGGAATGATAATGCAACTGTCAACAAATATCTAAATTTGGGTAACTTGAATCACTATTTCTATTTAGGCAAATCTATGCAATCTTACTAGGGTAAGATATCTATATCTAGAATAGCTTAGTTAACTTTTTTATAGAGGTGTTATCGAAAGACCTCTCAATAATAGAAACATTGGTAAAAAAATATTATATTTCGAAAACACCCAAACTTCCCGAGATATTGACAATTTTAAAAATCATATTTTTGCACTTGCCCAAAACGGTCCCTACAAACTGTCGCAAGTTATTGACGTCACAGTTCGCCTATTTTTATAGTTGTTCGGCAGCTATATTACATTTTTAGTTTATGAATATGGTTTCTTAACAAAAGTTACTATACATTGTGTGGATTATCGAATGGTATAGGTATTATTTTTATTTATTTTACACTTATAAGAATGTGACTTGCCCAAATGTCCACCCGAGTTTGATCAGCTATAAAATTAATTATACTTATGTAAACGAACTAAAATTTAGAATTCTCCTGATGTTGTCAACTACCCCATCCTAGACATGGTTCCTGTTGTCCGTTTATCTCTTTCTCAATAGTGGTAAGGTTCGTTCATCTAACCATTATCCATTGTTTATTTAAGGTTTAAATAAAAATAATACGTGTATCTTATATTTACTAGGCCATATTAAAACAAAATGTTACTTTATTGGCTAATTATTATGAGGAAATAACAAAACATATATTTAGAGAAAGATAGCATAGTTCTTTCGAACAAATATAATACGTATTACCTAAACGTAAATACGTGAATATTAGGTTATTTTCGATCGCTACTGGGTATTCAAACAATGTATTAATATTTAATTTAGTTAGCACGGTGAAGACAACCCTACTAGTCCACTAGGTTGTGTTGTGGCAACCGTCACCATGCCTCTACTCAGTTGTTACCTGCAGTAACCTATTTATAACTAACGCGGTTTATTGATTCCGAGAGGAATCCCTGTCCTGCCAACCGGTTTAACAACCTCTGCGTTATCGTCGGGTTTTGCTACAATGCTTCGAGGTTATAACACTATTAACTCGGCTCCTTGCATTATTGTACATACATTATGTATAGTCCCCTAAACGTTACACCACCTGACCTGAATAAACCAAAGAAGATGTCACATTTCTGGCCAAGTCTATGTATCACCTATTTAAAAAATGAAGAATAATCTACTGATCCCAATAAAAAATTCAAACAATAAGAATGATTACTCCATTTTTGGTTCTTAAATAAAAATGATTCAGTATTCAAGTCATATTTCATTATGGCCTATCACATGTCTATAGACATTCAGAGCGAACTGTCACTGACTCACTTGTGTTGCGTTTTCGATTTTGCAATTTGCATCAATATTTGTCTCAGCTTAGCTTTTGTTTTGAGAACTTATAACTTCTAATGCTATTCAGGCAACAATAACCACAAAAGTGGTTCGTAACAACTGGTTAAGTGAAAATAACCTAGGTTGTTGTAGTCTTGTCAAATTGACACAGTGTAATAATCTGTGTTGACCTTAGGTGTTGACACATTTCCGCCTTGATGTTTTTCGTTGTGTGTTGCAATTCTATCATTGGGAACCTTGTTTGAACCAAGTAAATATAATTTTTAAGGAAATTGAATTTTCAGAAACAATTCCACGTTTTTTTCCTATTTTTCGGAATGGTGTACATAGCCTGGTCAAGACTCCATACATTTTGGGACATCTCCTTTCCTAATAAACAGGTCAGAATGTAATTGAATATGTAACAACAAGAGTTTTCTATTGATATGCATTGCTACGCGGTAATTTATTTTTGTACCGGGGTAATCGTAATCATCTAGCTGCAAAATATCAGCTGATCGTTAGACGTACGCGAGCATCTAGCCCCAGTGCCCCCACTGATGGCCGCCTGTTTTTATACGTTAGATCCCGCTATCTATTAAGTGGGACTTCGGTAAAGAAGGGTTAACAAACCGGTAGGAACGCGAAGCCCTTCCGATTCTCTTCGCGATTCTTTTGATCAAGTTCAACTGATAAATAAAAAAATACGTACCAGACAGCACACCATCTGTCATGGCCATGGCCTCGAAGTAAAGTAAAGGGGCTAATATACAGTACGATTGATCGTTACGATTGATCGTTACGATTTGAACGTTTGAGATCGATAACAACGACGACGCATCGTTAGTGTCTAGTTACTGAAATCGTTTACGATCTTGACATACACTAAACGATTCGCCGTTTCGATTGATCTGAAACTAAGTACGGATCGTAACTATATGTAAGTATATATCGCACCGTTTATGGGGGCTCTTAAGGATCAATATCCTTAATCTCTAATAGATCTAGAAAGCTGCCATGAACAGCATATATATTCGCATATTGTCTGTAAATTAGAGTTTTACTAAGAGTAACAGATGTTATTGTCGTTTAGACTCCGATGTCAATCAACATGCGCATTTGTTGTTTGAATAAATGATAAGTGCTAAAAAAGCCTAGGAAAACATTAAGTCACTCTGTGAAATAGTCAATTGTACTGTTTCATGCATCACATTAGGAACAAAGGCGGAATTATTTTTACGTATTTATATTAACATCAACTCAACATGATTTGTTAAGAGAAAAGATTTAAATTGCATTATTGTGAGTACTGCGAAGGTGCCAGCTATCGCTAGAGACCTAAACTATGCTGTTGTGACAGCATCGCGGTAATTGTTTTCTGGGACTTCGTTTGTTTTAAAGACGCGCGAATAGGAGAAGGAGGTCATGTCAAACGCAAAGACTCCAGCTTGCTTTTTAGTCTGAACACTGCTTAAGATATCCTTTCCTTAGAAGTGGTTGTCCACGGGTTTTATTATTATGCCAAAGATTACTTACATATATAATGAACCAACCATGAAATCTGAAAGTACGCCGGATATTATTGCTCCTATGTTAAGAAATTTGGGGCACATGGGAAACCGAAAACCAAGTAATCAAAAACAAATAGTTTAATGTCAAAATTAATGATTTCTTGAGTCATGTGCATAAAGAAAAGTATACGAACACGAAATTGCGAGCTGTCTTTTAAAAAATAAATTTCATCTAATACACGTTTCAGTTAAAATGTACAGAAACAAATTAAGTGAAAGTTGGCAGGTTAACAATTTATTTATTACCTTCCATATATTTTGTGCTAGTGCATTATTTAAACAGTTAACTCGGTGAAACCGACACCTACTGGATTTTGATGACGGCCTTGTCTGTAAGATATATATATAAGTAAACACAACACAATATTAACCGTACCATAAATGCGCTTCTTACATAACGTTATGTTATAGTATACGCGGAGAGTGAGATAGTAAGTTTGAATGTGGTGTGGAGGCGTATAGTAAGTAGTAAGTGCGCACAGCGCACGAGGGGTCATACAGCGAACGGGTACGGGTGCAACGGAATTGAGTTTGTGAATGGCGTGCGGGTTGCGCAGGGGGGATTTTTGCAGACCGCGGGGAGGGGGTCAAACGAGCACGACCGCGGAGCCGGCGTCTGGCGCTCGCGGGCGCGGGCGTAGTGCCGAGTGCCGACGGCGCGCGCGGTGATGTCATCTCCGCTGCTCTGTGCTCCGCCATTTTGTAGCGACTAGCGCGAACGAACATGCATCGGGTGTGGTTGGACAAACCCGTTAGCCATCTCACGCTTTGTTATGCCAAAGTTGTGGAGCAAATTAATCTCTATATTAACTTAGCTGTCTCTGACTTTCGGCACAGGAATGTTCCAAAACAAAATACATTATCTAGCGATATTATTAAAAAAAATAGAAATATATTTAAATATCCCAACATCTGCAATCAATATAGTAAGGTATATATATAGTATCAATATCAATATGATCAATAGCCTAGGTTTTGCGTCCTCACATTCCTTTCCTCTGAATCAGTCTGAACGGAGTGGAGTATCTACTCTGAGTAATAATAAGACTTAATAGGTCGGTGTGAGTCAAGCGGAAGGGATAAGGTGAAGGACCTTTCTACTTGGACCGTTCTAGGTATCTCATTTAGTAATTACAGGAATAGATACATCCCGACATTTAAGTGCTATGGTCTACAAACGTTAGCAAAGATAAAGTTGTGTTTTAAGCTTTCTTGGTTAGGCATCATAATAAATGAGAGTTATTGACAAATAAATGATATTGATGATATAACTTACTCAGTTCCGGTATCATAGATAGTCGCCATTGCTTTTTTTACATTGTTGATTTAATGCTATCATTATACTTTAAGCTGTTCTTACAAAACTTTTCTATCTTAATAATAATTTAACCAAGATGACTTTATTTGTTCATGATCATGAAAGATATACTATACTATGTTTGTGAATCTTGTTCCTTATACTTATGCACTATTTGTAATTCCTAATTAGAAATGTTATCATTTCGTCTTGTCGAATATTACTTTGATGACTTAGATGTAGTACAATGTTGATATCGCTTCTCGCAGCCGGTCATCAAAAGTTCTCATCAGCGGACTCCCCCCGCATGTGCGCTTCGACAACATCGAGCCGCTGCTGTCGCAGTACGGCAACGTGCAGCAATGCGACAAAGCGAGCTCGCGCGACCCCAACACCCAAGCAGTCTATATCACGTTCGAGACGCCGGAGCAGGCGCAGCAGTGAGTACCTTGACTCTTAGCCGCCACCACCACCACCAGGGGGCGCGCCGCATTGTTCACTCTCGCTCGAACGCTTGGATTCTGCTTCTTTCTTCTCTCACTCATCTTCTCTTACTTTGCATGTACATATTTTTCTTGTTATGTGTGTATCATTTATATACTGTTTTGCTTGACTTTATGGTTATTGTAATTGGGTAAATAACATTAATGTTCTCCTGTTTCTTTTTACTCTTAACTTTTCTATTTTCTTTTCAAGGACTTAATCGGACAAATTGTAAAGGGTCTATATTTCTTCTTTTCAGTTTTTTCAAAGATTACACTGCATGACTTATTTTTATTTCTTCTAAATGTATCTACAGGGTGAAATCGGCAAATCCGCAGATTTAAATCTATTACTTTAATAATACTAAATATGACGAGGAATCCAACTTTCTAACCTTTTGAATCAAGAAGATCCTCCTTTTCTAGTCCGTGCTAGAGACAGAGTCCGAGCGATAGTTTGCGTCTCGTGTAAACATAACGCTGACTGGTAGACACCAGTGCAAGCTGGTGAGCCTGAACCATTATTTCTATGCGTTCTTTTTACTTGACGAGACTGGTGTCTTGGTCGAATACTGCGGATATCACCCGGTAGTAGAGTTTACACAGTGTCTGTAAGTAACGTATTGGTCTTGTTTTAGGGCTATAAACGGCTTAAACGGCTGTGAGCTGGAAGGAAGTCGTTTGAAGGTGGAGGCCGCTGAGCAGAACGCGCGGGGCGGGCGGCGCGGGCGACCGGGCGGCGGCCGTGGCGGCGGCGGCGCTGCCGGTGGCGGCTCGCGTCCCACCGACTTTCCCCTGCGTCTGCTCGTGCAGAGCGACATGGTTGGCGCCATTATCGGCCGCCAGGGCAGCACCATCCGCCTCATCACGCAGCAGAGCCGCGCCCGCGTTGACGTACACCGCAAGGACAACGTCGGATCTCTAGAGAAGGCAATCACCATTTACGGGAACCCAGAGAACTGCACCAATGCTTGCAGGAGAATACTCGAGGTCATGCAACAAGAGGCCAATAATACCAACAAAGGGTGTGTTATTAGATCGCAATTATATCTCAATAAAGCTGAGAAAGTTATTGAATTTCCAAGTTTAATATCTTATTTTTTCAGGGACATCTCCCTGCAAATCTTGGCGCACAACAACCTAATTGGACGCATCATTGGCAAGGGTGGGAACACTATCAAGAGAATCATGCAAGAGACGGACTCAAAGATCACAGTATCTTCTATCAATGATATCAATAGCTTCAATTTGGAGCGTATCATCACCGTCAAGGGCACCATTGAGAACATGGCCAAAGCCGAGTCACAGATATCGGCAAAGCTTCGTCAGAGCTACGAAAGTGATCTTCAGGTAAAAACCATTTCAACCTTCCTAAATTGAAATTCAATATGACCAAAATCTAATAAAACAAGTTAAGAAGAGAAAAGCCTAAATTATTGAATGTTACTTTTCCTAGGTTTTGGCGCCTCAGAGCATAATGTTCCCAGGCCTGCACCCGATGGCGATGATGTCTACTGGACGTAGCTTCTGCGGCGCTCCGCCCCCGTTCCAGCCGCCTATGTACGCGCCGATAACCGGCCAGGGCGGCGCCCAACAGGGAGCCGGAGATAGCCAGGTGAATATTACATCTTAGCTTAGCAGCCAATTTAAATAATAAATTATGCCTAAAAACTCACTTGGAAGTGACCGAATTTAAAATGAATATGTACGAACTTAATTAGTTTTTAACAATACTTACAAAAGCGTAACTGACGCAACACCATTGCTCTGTATAACCGTTTTGGCTAAGCAATCACAGGGCCAAGCGTGACATTTCGCACTTACGCATCTAACATGTGGCTTGATGGATTTCTGTTACCAGCTGGAAGTTTGACCAATTGGAATGTTTGAAAATGCAAATTTTCGCCTTTGGTCTAATTGTTCAATATGAATAAAATGTTCAGTAGTCTTTTAATTGGTCAAATTCCAGCTGGACGACAGAAAAGCTACGGACGGAGCGGCCTCTTCAGACGCCGGGGCCGAAGGAGGCTCGAAAATATTTTTGAATCAGGTATAAGATTTATTAGCCGAGTGTAAAGCCAAATGGTAATGCGTCGTTTAGTCGACATATTTTGCTGGTTTTTCTCCACCTTGGGTATAACAAAAAACGCGTATAATAAAGCTATCAATCCGAAGCCTCATTCATAAAAATGGTTGCTGCAACAGCATTTGCGACTGACAGTCGCGGTGGAGTCTGGACTTTATGTAGGCATCGCAATGGTAACTTTAATTCTTGGTTATCCTGCCATAACTAACCAAATAATCTGTAAGTTATGGACCAGTAAAAGATGGCAAAGAGATGGCAAAAGGGGAGGGCGTGGGGGACCAGTCGGCTTTTTGGTGTTTGATTTTTGGCTTTGGTATGAGTGAGTGGTATTTACCTTATTTGTGATAAGGTATGCTAATAAATTAGTGTACTCCTAGATTACTGACACGTGCACACTTTTGCTGTAATTGTCGTTAAATAATCAGGTATTATAAAACATAACTAACAAAATAAAACTGTTCCAATTTAAAGATAAAAATATAAGGTGTTGGGATAAGTAGTGTAGTAAGTCTTCAAACACATTCATAATACTGCACGCTAGGTTTGTATAGGATTTGAGTATTTTAAGATTGTTAATAAAATACTATTTTTCTAACTACACAACTGGTTGGCTCGCTCGTTACAAAGAACTGCTAAGTTAACTACTTCTAGTATCAGTCAGTATTGCCTGGAACCACTAAACGTCTGTGTATGAATTATAGCCGCTTGTTTTGGTTTTAATGAGGTGTTGGAATTTGATTAATAAGTATTAACCAGATATATTAACACTTATGATTAATATTGTTATAGGAGACAACGTACTTGTACATCCCGAACAATGCTGTCGGCGCGATAATCGGAACCAAGGGCTCGCACATCCGCAACATTATTCGGTTCAGTAGAGCGTCCGTAAAGATCGCTCCCCTCGAGCAGGAGAAGGCTGCGCCGGAGACCCAGAATGCGCAGCAAGAGCGCAAGGTGACCATCGTCGGCAGCCCCGAGGCGCAGTGGAAGGCGCAGTTCCTGATCTTCGAGAAGATGCGAGAGGAGGGCTTTATGTCTGGCTCGGACGACGTGCGGCTGACCGTGGAGATCGTGGTGGCGTCGTCGCAGGTCGGCCGCATCATCGGCAAAGGCGGGCAGAACGTGCGCGAGCTGCAGCGCATGACGGGCTCGCTGATCAAGCTTCCGGAGCAGCCGCAGCAGGCGGGCGCCTCTCCGGCGCAGGACCACGACACCACCGTGCACATCGTCGGACCCTTCTACAGCGTCCAGGTATGTCGCCATCTACATACTCGTTTCCTGCGAGACGTTATGTTTCCTTTGCCAGGGATAACGTAAAATGATTATGTATTTTATGTTTGGATGGTTTTAGGAACATAACTGTATATTAGTATAATATTAACATACTTTTAATCTACAATCGTGTTTAACCATTGGTATTTCCATTACATGAAATAGTCAAATAATTTATAATAAAAATATGTCTGGCTATTGTGTGTAATAATGAAGAATATTTGTTTATGTTTGCTTTTGCTTTTGCGAAACAAATACTTTGTGCGTTTAACTTGGTGGGTTAGGTTTTATCCGGCGTGTGTGATTTGGGAAGGCTTCACATGTAGTTACAAGTCCACTTAATATTAAAATGCGTATCGTAAGAAGATATAATATGTGACGAGTAAGATGTCAAAGTGTTTTAAAAGATAAGTATAACTTTCTTTAGCGCAGGGCGAATTCCTTTTTTAGTATACTTCTCACTGTGGCATAATGACGTCTTTACGTTTTTGTAGCGATCATCTGATGCGGGATGAGAGCATATGAAGAAACTGCCTATAAGGATTCGGTCGATCTGATTAGCCATTGAATGGGCTGTGCAGGCTTGCCATACCCTTGTTGACCTTCTATAGGTGAGTATTTTCTCTTATTAGTGGTATCCAAGCGAATGTTCTTTACAATACACACTTTTGTTACTAATAAAAACGTATTTTATTTTTGAACGTCTTTAATTTGTATGCTACGTCCTCTACTAACGTTATCGGACTGTTGTAACTACATGTGGGGTATCTCAATATTGTTTCATGAATGGAATTGTGAAAACTAATGTAGGTATATAAATTGTGTTAATGATAATACGATCTCTAGTGAAATATAAATTGTGTGTTCGATTTCTTGATCAGTTTGGAATATGATTTGGACAGGGTGGTGATAAAAAATATTTTAAAAAACAAATTTCACTTTCTTCAAATTTCAAATTTCAGGCGTCAGTTGCGATCTAAACACGTTTTGCGTTTCATCGGGCTTTATGAACGGAAGAAGCAACGTCCGAACCGGTGGTAGATTCACATTATGTATATTCACGATGTGTACTAATATTGTACTATTTTTATTTACGTTTATATAACTCGAAAAATAAAAAAAAAACTCGTCCAGATGACGCGTTGACGCGCGATTTATTGCACGATATTGGTTTCATCTCCGTTTATAGTGCACTCCTCAGCGATCGATGTTATAACAAAACGCTCGTCGATCGCGCGCAGTATTGAACAGGCAGGGTCTAATCATGAACATTTTATTGACCGACAATCATCTGGTCCATGTTCGCGGCTCAATTTTTTTTATTTTAAACACGCTTACAAGAGTTCAATAATAAAATAAATCACTCACTAAGTGAGTGCGTGGGCACAAATAATTATAACTTAAGGGGATTTGTTTCTTATTGCGAGCTCCATATAATCAAGTTATCTCGACGAGCCATGGAGAGGCTTTCCTCAGTATTTAGCAAATCAAAAGAAAAAAATAGGACAATAATTCGGTAATTTTTAAGGTTCAAAAAACTACTTACAGGAAGATAAGAATATATATACGTTTATATCTTAAATTTTCACATGCGCTATGTTGCGTTTACGGCTGGTATACTTAGACTTTCTAGCCTTGTCTAGAGATACCCTGAACGCAGGAGGTAAAAGCTCAGGCCCTCGAAGCGTGCATCGCGCCGATTTCGACAATGGAATAAGAGAGATTTTTTTGGTTCAAGCTCTGAATTGCACACGCTGTTTTATTTTACTGTTTTGTATTGTGAACGAAAGGGCAATGGAAGTAAATCGAATGAGAGAAGAAGACGTATGTGTGATTTTTCACTTATAACGGCTTAGCGATGTGAACAGACGTAGCGGCTGTGCGAATGCTGTGGTTATGGTTTGTACAATATCGTGACGTTTCCAGTCGGCGCAGCGACGCATCCGCGCGATGGTGGCGCAGGCGAGTGCGCCAGGGCGGCGCCGCGCCCCGCAGCCGCCGCCCGCCGCGCAGTAGACGCCTCCGCTCCGACCCCTTGCTGCCCCCCCGCACCCAGCCCCCCGCCCCCAGCCCCCCGCCCCCAGCCCCCTCACACCTCCGCGACTCTTCAGCCCCGGACCGCAGGCCAGTACCGACCACCACTACTCTCCACCTTACTGCACGCGAACGCGACCTGCTCCGCCAGAGTACCTGACAGAGATTTACTAACGGAGCTGCTCGCCAGGCAGGCAGGCTGTTGTGTTAGCAGTGTATGTCCAAATGTTGTTGTTGACAATTATATTAATGTAGTAAATTGTAATTAATTACTATTTAAAAATCAATATTTTAATCCGGGATTATGTATGTTGATGATTAATATAATATATATTAAAACTATATATTATTCATATACACCATTTTTTTAACGATAGTGTCAGTTAAATGGGTTAGGTCCGTGAATATATTTAATTGTTATAATTGTTTTCATACCATGTTATTCTACTACTTAATACATATTGTAAAGGGTTAACTTAGAATGCAATAGTTGATGATTATGTTCTCTTTACATTTACACATGTTGATAACAATACCTATATCTATAATAATAATTACCACACCATTTTATATTAACGAGAAGAAGTACATATTTTGTTTTGTTATAAATAATAGATTAATATGTTGAGATCACTACACTACTGTTAAATATTATTTAAAGGGTGTGTGTGGGACAAAACTAGAAACCGATGATACCGACATCGTTTTACCGAGGAGGCTCAATAGACGGACGGATGTTATCGACGAGTATATTGTAAGAAATGTTTCTTTAAAACTGATATATGGAATTTCTGCATGCATGCTGATGAGAATGTTGTACAATTTTGGTTTGAAGTGTGCGCTGGGTGTAAAGTAACTAATCCAAAGAGTGAAGCGCCTATCCGGTTGTGAACCGGCACGGCGCGGTGACGAGCCCTGACTAGACACGCGGGCCTGCGCCCCCGCGCGCGCCCGCGCCCCCCCGCGCCTCCCCCGCGCAGCGGGCTCGGGCGCGCGCGCTCTTTACATACGGAAACGATGCATCCACCTGCAGGTGGATATAAATATTTTTGATATACTAGTAATTGTTGGAGAGTAAGGAGTAAACTTATGGGTTTTAATTTGTAAGTGACATTTGTTGATCGTTTTCTTTGTAATTTTGTCTTTGTTAGCTTAATGATGTTTTCTTGTATTCAAACTGAATGATTTTGAAAATTAAGACGATACCGTAGCGTATGGTGCGTGAAAGCGTCGCGTATTATTTGGTTCTATCGTGATATGTTTTATTATTCAAATGTACGATTTGCGTTATGTGCCAAGTGAGATATTTAACTATGAGAGGATAAGATTAAGTGAATAATATCAAAATTAATGAAAGCTTCGATATTTATATTTATAATTGTGATAATAATATTTGGAAGTTTTGGCAAAAATGTTATCTAAGAATGTATCACATTCTTGTTCCCATTTCCTCAAATTTTAGGTTATATATTAAAGTAACATCTTGATATTAGTTGTAAAAATGTTAGGGCGTAGTGTGATAACCCTTAGGCCCGGTTTCCACCAAAGCGGAGAGCTCCTCTCCGCTTTGGTGGAAACCGGGCTTTACACTTAACCCTCGGCTCTAGTCGTTGACTAACGATCCCAATACTTTCTCAGACTTGTACCATGAGAGCATGTTTGCATCTTGCTAAATCCAAATGCATCAAAATAATTCTCATTTCATGTCAGTGGACGACGCACATCTGACGGGAGTCAGTACACCGGAAAGTGTAGGATTGTAAATACGAACATAAAATTATATTTTAAATCAAATTGATGACTTGTACTATCATGTTTAAATTTTTAACTAGATCTACCTACCCCGACTCATTAGTCGTTAGATATTATTTCTATCTCCATAGTCTTCGCATTCGCGTTACTTGCTTCATCACCCACAGTTTTGTATATTGCTTCCACATATTATTGAAAGTAATATAAATCAATCTCTCGTTTGGCGTTATCTCAAATTACAGTAAGAACTGATGCGCATGTATGATGTCAGATACAATTGCAGTACCTTATAATAGGAAAATATTATTTTTGTCTAATATTTGACACTTACGAATTGTAATGAATCTAATGAATGAAGTGGTTTATTATCATGTTTACGACATATTATTATTATATATTGTACAATTTAATTCGTTTCGCCATTGAGTATTAGCTTTGATTTAAATATAGTACTACATAATATTTATACAAATATTTATAATTCACGCAGATGAAGTTCAGTTTTGAAGCAGTATTAAATCTTTATAACAAGAGGACATAGTTTACTTCACTGGTCAAATATTAGTAGGATAATAGTTGTTCCATTCGAGAAGTTTATTACACATATTTATATGTTATGTTATGTATCTGTTATATATTATTGTATCGCTGGGTTACTCTTTATACAATTGGTTTGATTGCCATCTTCAGAAAACTGCACCAATGTTTTATCTTAACATCCAGTCTCTAAGGTGATGTATTATGGTTCCTATGTATAATACCTACCTCGCTGTTGTTTGTTGTAATGACTCATTATATTGTCACACAGTAACTTTATTTTTAAAGTAAATCGCCAAAAGATACTCTTGGACTACTTTCTCTCTTAGTTTGTCCTAGCACATGGTGCAGTTTTCTTACACGCTACGGAAAGTTAATCACTCGCTTCCGAAAGACCATAAATAATAGAACGGCTAAGGAAATTCTATAGAATAACACTTACATGTTGATTGGAGAATTAAATATTCACTACTAACATATCAATAAGAACTAACATAGACGCCACTGTTTCAAGCCGTAGGAAAGTTAACAGTGTGAATAGCTGTTGTACGCAGTCTCTGTTACGCTTTCCACCGGCGCGCGCGCAACTGTCCAAGTGTCGACACATGGACGCGACAGCAATGGGTTTCCAATGAAGCATGTTCGCATAGTCACCCGCCACGACGACTGCTCTAAGCCTAAATGGCCGAGGCTCAACAGCAGCCTCTCTTGTGAACGCGCTTTCGTGCGCATTTAAAGAGAACTTTCCTTACGGATCGAAAACGAATGCATGCAAATGTATACATACAGAATAAATATTTAGTATTCGTACCAATCCAACATTTACAATCCAACTATACTGAAAAGCGGTGTATGTTGATCGTACACTTCTGCAGTTTCGATGAATGATATTTGTAGCAACTATTGACAATAGCTGTATCACAATTTTGCATTGACCAACATAATATTGATAGTGAAACATTTGGTTGTAATGAACTTGAGAATAGAGAGTTTTATGTCTTGAGATATCGGTGGCATTGCAGCCAAACCGGACCTGCGCCGGCTCGTGCTGCAGTGCGCCGGTCTCTCCCGCAGTAGTCGTATTCATTGTATGCACTGGGGTATTTGATTCTAAATATACGATAGCATTTATATTTGACATTCCATTAAATTTACTAACATCTTATTGCTGAGATATTCGTTTGGAATCAAACATCTTAGTGTGGATTTAAAAATATAAAAAAATGGAAATTTGTATTTTAATGTTATGTGGTAAGTATTTGTAATAATTGTCTATCGGTCAATGACCTCAAATTACATGATGTACAATTGTAATCACGGTGTTAGCAGTTATCTGTACTTTACGAACAAGTAATTTATTGCCTTACTGGGCAAATTACATTACCCGTGCGCCTCAGTGAAGTGATCGTATGTTACGAATCCTCTTTGCGAGCAGTGAACAGTTTTATTTTAAATGTTGCTTATTCACAGCTATTCCCTGTCACCATGGGCAGCACTGGCTGGCGTCTTAAATGTCTTTATTGCGCACGAGTAGTAGTAATTCACTCTAGTATGACTAATATTATAATGCATTATTGACGTTTCAATTTATGTGTGTTGAATTTGATAGAATACATGGTTGGTGTAACATTTGCACACAAGATACATATTTGTATTTAATATTATACTACACTGGACAGAATGTAATGGCTTTTGTCACGTGTCACGTGTCGAGGAAGGCGCGTCGCCGGGGGGAGCGGCGGCGCGGGCCCCGTGGCCTCCGCGCCCCCCGCCGCCCGACGCTGACTGGCGGCCAGATTCCGCTTGCATCGGCAGAATGAAGCTTACGCCAGATCGGCGATCATAATTTAGGCATATGCATGTTGTTTATTCTTTCCAAATGTAAGCGAGAGGTCCATTATGATTTGTAATGTGTTAGGATGCAGAAATAGTTTTAGTTGATTAATTGTATCGTTTTGAAGTAGTGTAAAGTTGATGGTAGCCGCGGGCGGCGCGCGGCCCGAGACTGAACTACAACTGCCGCCCGCCCCCGCGCCCATTACTTGCATGTCATTAACGCTAATATACTTTATCATTCTTGTTTGATTCTACTGTTATTTACGTTATAATATTACCTTCTCATGTGTGTTATCACTATTTTGTGTATTTGAAGTGTGAACGATTGAATTCATTTTCATTTTAGTGTATGATTAATTGTATTTTGAAATATTGAATAGTTTGTCTCCTTGTATTATAAACGGGATTTAATAATTCATTTTGAAATCTTATTTTTTATGAATCCGTCGAGCACACATCGTATTTTAGTAGTTTTGATTCCTCTCAATTGTGTAATTCTTAAACTTTTAAGCGGAGAATACATCTTTGTATTGTCCAAATATTCGCACCCTCCGAATGCTATAAATGTTTTATACCTTGATTGAGGGAGTATGATAAATTGGTGTTTAATGTATTTATGTACCTTGCATGTCGTGTAGCATCGCAGCGTCAGAGCGGAAGCGAGCGCCCGCTCGCCGCCGGCCCGACCTCTGCATATAGTATTAAGCAACTGTTTATTGTTACGTGTCAGGGAATGTATTAAGGTCCAATAAAAATTTTTCAGTAATTTCATACCGAATGTCATAATGCCGCCAAAATGTTGTTGAGTTATTGCTGTTATTTTTAGAACCATTTTATAATTGGTATAAGTTCTGAAACTAATAACTACCTCAATACTACTAAATGAATTTGATAATTATCCTTGTGCATGTTTTTTGGGAACTGAATTTAAAAGAATACAAAAACCGATATAGTATAAGATCGCTATTTTAAACTTAGTAACAGAAAATGTCAAAATTAGATTTCGTAAAGTAATTAAAATGATAAAAAATAAATTGTGTTTTGAATTAACGACTAAACCAACACCTATATAACTCGCACATTGCATAGTTTATGCCTCATACAATGTTATGTTCAGGCCCATGTTGCCATGAAAGTTGCTCAATGTGCAAAGCGCCTAGAAGAAATATGTCCCTGGTAACACCAGTGGCTCATCTCGAGGTAGCAACTGGGACATGTTTTGACAAAAGTGACAAAATATTGCATTATTGAATAGGGTGTATAAGGTGTACTTATGCCCCTATTTCCATTTAACACAAAAAAGAAAAAGTGGGACCAGCGTTCATTACAAATGATATCCCATTATTTTTCGTTTAGGAGCATGATGTCGAAAAGCGCAAAATGACGAGCAAAATGTCGAAAAGAGCAAAAAGTCAAAGGCGCAAATAGGCAAAAGCGCAGAACGTCAAAGGTGCTTAATGTCTTATCTAGAGCGCCGGTTGAGTGTTGTGACTCCTGGCCCTGCTACACGACATGGGACGGGAGTTTTTATTTTGGCACAAAATCGTCATTTGAATTGTGCCAATATTGTCCTACAAATTTGTGCCTAAAACTAAGCAATACGAGTACGACTGCCAAAAAAATGTGCCTCAATTGTGCCTACAGCACATAAGAATAAATTTAGTTCTATTTTACAGAATTTAACCAGATTCGAATATAATTGAATAATCAAATCTAATTCGTCGGATGCTTGAATATCTACACAGACAGACAAACATTAAAGAAAACCGCAGTGTCGGCTTTAAGCTTCTATTACCGACAGTTTTAGCTGTTCGTTTAGGCGCGATTGGTCCAATGGTGAAAAAATAACAAATTTGGTCCAATTCGCGATCTGAAATAAAATGATATTAAAATACAACAAAGAGGGTCACTTGTGTATGTACTTTGATTAATAAAATCCATATGATTATAATTATCGTGAAGATACAAATTTATAAAAAGTTTTTAAGTTCATTTCTAAAAGGCATTTTTTTTTTCTATTTCTTCACAAACTGCAAAGAGTGAGCAAGTATCAGGCCTTATAAACTTTTCATAAACTTTTCATAAATTTACTTAATTATAATTTTATGGATAATAGACAATATTATTTATTGTACATTTTAGAATATGAACTTAATGCTAAGTATTGCATTAAAACAATGCACAATTTAGGCTGCCTTATCGCTAATAGCGATTTATACCAGGCAATATACAGGCAGGTAGAAGAAATATAATATAAAATGGCAAGTACGTGCACATAAATACGTAAACTTAAGAACATAAACCTAATAATTTTCTATAGTCATATGAAGATATTTTAATAAATAAAGTGCATACACTTAGATGACCCTCTTTGTTTAATTTTGAATATCCTTTTATTTTGGACCAATCGCGAATTGTGCCAATCACGAATTGGACCAATCGCGAAATGGACCAATTGCGAATTGGGCCAATCGCGAATTTGTATTTTTTCACCATTGGACCAATCGCGCCTCAACGGTTACAACGACCAATAGAATGAAGTTTGTTTTTATTACGGATTTTACTATTTATATTATGTTAGGGACAGTAGACAAAATAAAGAAATGAAAAGAATTAATGCGGAAGCCAGCCTGTTTGGTGGGTTAATGTCCGTCCAAAATGTGGCTTATTTTATCCTGTATATTTTCAATCAATCATCAATTAATTAAATAAAAAACTTTTTTCAATCAAAGCTCCTCTTAGTTCTCGGTTGAATATTAGCTAACCTTACTATCCTGATTGCTAAATTTTATTCGAATCTAGCTATAGTCTTAGACGCTTGTTATCGGAGGCCAAGACTCACTTCGGGTCGCTGCGCCAGTATAGTAAGTAGTCTTATTTTTTTCGGAATACGTGTGGTCCGAATAGTAACAATAGAATAGTAATAAAAAGTCAATGCTTTTATCAAACCATTGACTTTTTATCTATCTATCGTAATAAGATAGATCAATAGTTTTATCAAACTATTTTCGTAACGTTTTTTTTATGATTTTATGTTGATACGAAAAAAAGTAGAACATAAAGCTGTTACAACCTATATTGTATAACAATCATTTACTTAACACTGAATGAATGAAATGAAATAAAAATGAAACTGAATTACATATACAATGTCGGATTATACCGGTTGCCGGTAACATTTATACGAAAAAAAGTAGAACTTATAGCTAAGTGTAAACAGTTACAACCTAATTGATCATAATCCGTCACAATATTTTGCCATTGTATAACAATTATTTAGTTACCACTGAATACTATTTCGTTACTACATTTTCGTTACGTACATTGTTTTTGAGAAATAGACTCATCGTTTCACAAAATAAGAAAAACTTCTTACAAAGTCGTATTAAAAATAATACTGTATGATTTGACACACTAATATTTCATTAATCAATTTTATTCGAATCTGGTTGAATTCTGTAAAATAGAACTAAATTTATTATACACAACCGAGGCACATTTTTTTGGCATACTCAGTACTTTCACACTATTGATATTTTTTCAGATCTGGCTGTGGTTGGGCCAGGAACCGTGGTTCCCAGCCCGACCACAGTCGTACTCTTATTACTCGAAAAGTATAAGGCACAAATTCGTGGGATAAGTGGCACAATTAGGCACAAATTCGTGGGACAAGTGGCACAATTAGGCACAATTAAAATGACGATTTTGTGCCAAAGTAAAAACTCCGTCCCATGTCGTGGTTGGACCAGGAGTCACAACACGGTTTAGACGCAAGAGACAAGGTATTTGTGTTGGGTCTTCTATTCTGAGATATTTGCACTCTTATTTCAAGCAAGTTATGGTGATACTAAGGTACGATTCACATCGAACGGCGCACAACGGAGAGCATCGTAGCATTCGTAGCGCATTTACAAAGCCGCAGAGGAAATTTTTATTTCATTATCAATTCTTAAGGTCGTATTCGCATCCAACTAATACAATTTGGAACCCGAACGGATGCGCGAGCATGCCGCGGCAGCCGGTCGGCTCCGAGCGTATTCCGCGGAACACGACCGACTGCGCGGATGCCGTCGGCTCCGCTCGGCTGCCGTCGCATGCGCTGGGACCTTCGATCAACAATACACTAGATACTACCGAACGGAAGTGGTCGGTCAGTCCTATGAAACTTAGAACACATATTCTTTTATAGCCAACCTGATAAAAATACAAAAGGTATAGGTACGTAAATTAAAATAGCAAATAAATTTAATTTAAAGAGTTATTTATTACTAAAAAACTTAGATCTTTGTTTTTTTCCAAGGTCAAAAATTAGGTATACTTGTGTAAAAGTAAATTTTCAAGGCTGGAATTCAAATTTGGGCTTAGCAACACTTAACAACGGCTCTTTTAAACTAGTATCTACAGTCAAGGGAAATGATATATACTCCAGAAAATCTCAAAAAATTACGTCATCATTAAGATCATAAAATAAGGAACATCAAAATGTGAATAAATATGTATATGTTACGGTAAGAGTGAATAATTGAAGATTATTAATAATTATCTATTATTATTAATAATTACCGAAAGTCGAGGTTGAAGTGATAAATTAATCACATTTGTCGGTTTTTATTAATAATTTAACCCTAGTAGTGATAAATGTGTAACGATGCCGTTTCCCTTCAGTCTCGTGGACGTTACAACCTCCACGATCGCTGGGAACTTCATGGTTTAACTGCTGGCCATAAAACGGTTTATGATACGTGTGTGTTTTACTAAGGATGATTATCAATCTTCACACTTACTTCACCAGCATTCAAATTCCTTTTTACCACTAAATCTCTTTAAAAAGTTTCTACTAAAAATAGACACCAAATCCTATTATATAATCATAATTTAACTTTGCTTAGACGTTCTACATGCGCACGTTCACTCCATTCCATTCTAAGCAATTTAATAAATATCTGTCTGAACACTGATACATTTCAGAATCTCTACTAATTATCATTCCGAAAGTATTTTGTACTTGTTTTCAAATTTGATTCAATTCGATTTTTGTTTCGCATTGCATGCGCAGCTTTTTTGATTCAGTCCTACCAAAACCATCGTACTGAAAAGTTTGTGAGCATTTTACCAGATTACCAGTTTAACTAGTATAACTTACGTGATGGTGTATTTTTAAATACTCTAAATAACCAATTTTGTAAACAGTTAAAACAGTTATAAGTAACAGGAACCCGTGTATCGGGGTAAGCATATCATACCTATTTACTTACCTATTACTATTAGATAATCTATTAACTAGGAATCTCTGTATTCATTTATTGTTATTTTGTTACAGTTCTTCTTTCCTACCTATACTTTTATCCTATTTAATAAACAAGTCACTGGATTGGCTGATCTTTTATTAACTATTCCACAACTACATCTACTTCTAAATATTGTGTGACGAATCCCGGCGCTCCGGCTCCTGTATTGCTGGCCAGCATCGAGGATTCCCGTTATAAATGTAATAAGTGGCCAAGGGTAAGGCCAAAAATTATACATATGCATTAAATAAATAAATATCCCTGGACATTATTCCACACAGCGCCATCTAGCCCCAAAGTAAGCTAATTAAAGCTTGTGTTATGGGATACTAGACAACGGATAAACATACTTAAATACATTTTCTTTTGTAAATACATACTTCTTATACATAGGAGACACCCAGACCAGTACAAACAGACATGTTCATGCACACAAATGTTTGTACTGTGCGGGGATCGAACCCGCGACCTCTGGAGTAGTAGCCAACTTCATAACCATTACACCAAGTCGGTCGTCAATATATAATACATTGTTTGAAAGATAAGAGTATAAGCAACAGGTGCAATAATATGTTCTCATCACTCAACGCATACGTTTGGAATCACGATAAAATTCATAAATATATTGACGGTCAAGAGCAAGATATATACACCACAAAATCTCAAAAATATGTATGTATGCAGACCTTAAAACCGCGGCAATAGAGTTCATGTGTCCATATCATAACAGAGCGCGTATCGTATCGTAGCGATGGCTAGTTCTATTCAAATGTCTGGATACCAATTTACTATTACGATAATATTATTGAAACCAGTTAAAGGTATGATTTACAAGTGACTAGCCAATGCCACTTAATTGTACCGAGTCTTCATGTAGGTAATATGAACAAATTATTGATAATATCGAGGTCCATTCACCCTCGGCTCGATTCCTTGTCTGGTACGGACCTACCTCGTAACACGGATATTTATCCCTACTTCGAAACCATGAAATATATTGTCTGGCGCATATTTATTTATTTATTTATTTTAACTGGCCATTAAATACTGTTCCTGACAAATGCAGACTATTTTGAAAATTTAATTTTTACACCGTACTTATGTACCGCTTAGGTGAACATACTAAACACAGAATTGTTTGCTTTATGTAAAGATGGTGTGTCTGTATTCGACATAGCTGATGAATTGGGCGTCTTGGTGAGTATTTTTTCAAGCATTATAAAGTTCCTGGTGCTGCATACTATTTTAGTATAAAAGCGATGATTGTTTGGTTTTCTATGTCAAATATAAATGTAAAAATCATTAAGAATTTATAAAGATTGTAAGGCCTCAAAATGACTAAAATGGCCTCAATACGTGTCACCGTTTAGCGATAGTAAAATAAAAATGGCTTTTATTATTTTTTCATTCATTCATAGTCTCATGCCAAAACTTGACATCTTTTCAGATACCATTTCTTTTTTGTATGTATCACACGAGATCTAAGCATTTTTAACCGATTCGTTGCGGCTGGCACAACAGCCGTGTCATCATCAATGTTTTTAACGTGTGGCGTATCATTTTAATAATCGATAAAACTCCTTAAAATTAAGTTTCAGAAGGGTTTACCCCGAACTAAACTATTATTGTTTATCATGAAGAACAAGCTTTGTGTTTGTTTGTTTCTAGGATTATTTTAATTTCACAAAATTAGTTGTTAACAACCTATTCAAGTTTCAATATTTAAAATTATTATTAATTAAAAAACAAATTATTGAATAAAACAAAAAACCCGACTGCAAAAAATTACCACTCAAAAGGAAAAAACAAGCTCGTTCGCAACGGTCTAAATCATTGTGGCGGGATCCAATATTAATCGAACATAAACAAAACCTTTTTGTAGAAGTTTAAGTAACTACCCAGTTCTTCCCTATTTTGTCCCCGCGGGCAATGATTTCAAACGTTGCGAACGAGCTTGTTTTTTCCTTTTGAGTGGTAATTTTGGTAGTCGGGTTTTTTTTTAAATAATGAGTTTTTATTTCAGTCTTTTTAGTTAAATAACCAGTATTTATGGAATCGCTATTTGAAGCCCTTCATTTTGACACTCCACAAGGGTTATAGGTAGAAAAAGAATTTGGCACCAAAAATCCACCATATTGTTTTCTTTTTTCAGATATACCCATTGTCACTCTCACAGTAAATACGAATCTAACGACAACTCTCAAGCTAAAATCCACCGAGCCATCAGCCGTCATCTGATGGCCAATCCACTTTTTAAATCAGGCAACAGTAAGTAAGATATTTGAAAAAATCATTCAAGAACAACTATTAAGCCATTTTTATGAGAACAATGTCTTACACAGTGAACAATATGGATTCACGAGAGGCCGTTCTACTACTGATGCTGGCATTGCACTTCTAAAACACATCTTTAGGGCTTGGGAGAATTCACAGAACGCTCTTGGCGTCTTCTGTGACTTGTCCAAGGCCTTTGATTGCGTTGATCACGATACACTTATACTCAAGCTTGATTTTTACGGGGTTAGGGATAATGCTTTAGATTTGGTAATTTCGTACCTTAGTTGAAGAACTCAAAAAGTTGATGATAACTGTGTACTGTCTACAGGATCACAAGTTAAATAGGGGTCCCTCAAGGATCTATTCTAGGTCCATTACTATTTCTGATATATATAAATTATTTACCTTTTTACTTAAAAGATATTTGTGATGTTGTATTGTTTGCAGACGATACATCTTTAGTCTTTAAAACTGACAGAAATAATAACCTTTTTGATGATGAAAATGACGCACTTTCAAAGGTTTTACAATGGTTCACAGTAAATAATCTACAGCTTAAATTGTGAGAATGAAAACTTTAGGAAGAAAAATTTTAGGAAGACCATTCGGATTACAAATCGGTAGGAAGAACAATTTCGGGTTAAGAACTTTAGGAGAGCCATGGACCCGTCGTTCGTCTGCGTTACAGTTTGTACGGGATCTATTTTGACTGAGAAAAAAGTACGGCGCTGATAATCCCTCGTCTGCGCAGTAGTGCGCAGGCCTCACTTTCAGCGGGGCAACGTTTCTTTACGTCATTTTGTGAGTGCATGAAGTGGCTCAACGTACAGTCCGACCAAAGGTATGTATTTATTCGCAGAACGTTCAGTTGCGTCCGTAGCCTATACCAAATTCTATTAGCTACGTCACTGCGCCGTATCAGTGTGATTTTCCAAGTTTCTAGCGCCGCACCACATACATTTTCACCCGCATTTTATACAAAGGTACTTACACATGCATTTACACTTACGTAACAGTCACAACCTCAAGACACGTCGCCTCGTGTATTGCATGACGTATTTAGTCACCCCAGTAGCCGCAAGCGGGAAGGGCACGCCCGCTGTTTTGGTCTGTCGCCTCACACTCTGTATACGTTAGAAGTCACAGAGTGACTTCTAACGTATCCAGACGCTCGTGTCATATTACAAACCCTTCTATTTTGTATTAAATACAGAACGTCTGTAAACGTCCATTAAATATGTATGGAATAAGAGTGTGACATATCACATCAATATATGAGTCAGGCTACTCCGCTGAAAGTGTTAAGGCGGTCCCCCGAGCGAACGACCTTGAGCACTTCTGTTCCTCCTTCCCCCTCCTCACCTCTACTGAACTTCGTATGACTTCCTCAAATTAGAAGCGACATCTACTGGGCATGGATCGTACTAGTATTTACTACACACCTACCTACTATTTACAATACATTCAAATACACAAGACATGGAATCTTATAGAGGCGGCAGTGTAAATATTTTCACCAAACAATTTTTGACGAATCTTGCACTGTTTCCATAGTAAAAAAGTCTATTTCAACAAACTATTTTGAAGAAATAGAAATAAAGTTAGTATTTATAATGTTGCATATTTAATTTTGTTTGGAAGTCCAAATGAAAAGAAGTCTAGCTGTTAATTCCTAGATGCTACCCCTTGTGGGCGTGGCCATCGGGATGTAAAAAAAGTGATTAGCCTATATACTGTCCCTATGCTGGGAAAAGGCCTCCATCATTGAAATGAAGTCATTGCAATAGATCGGATTCGGGATGGCATAACATTTTTTTTTTTCATAATATGTATAATGTAAGGTATATCCATAGGTGGGTAAGCAGCTAAAAAATGCTAGGAGAAACAAACATTACTTATACCCTGTCCATTCATTATTTTTTTTCTTTCTGACAGTTGGAGATAGTCTAAAATAAGTGACGCCCTCGCCCGTTACTGGTTCGATTTAATGCATTGAAATACTTTTGGTTTAAATATTTATTATTCGTTAATTGTTTTTTTAATTATTTGATGAATAAATGAAAATTAAATCGTAAATAATAAAATATTTACACATGAATAGTACTTTAGCTGTCCGATCATGAGTAAGGTGTCCTCTATGATCCGAGCCGAGGACCTCATCACAGTAGAACAGAAACAATACTTACATAAAGTCCAATCTTTGGTTGTTTGTGCACGCACTAAGGCTCGTATTCTAAAATAAAATCTGTACTTGAGTATAGATCTGTGGTGAGTGACTTTTTTGTATGAAATCTCTACTCAAGTACAGATCAGTGCTTGGGTACGATTCTAGAATATGGGCCTAAGTGGGCGTTACCCGTCAATAAGGTACGAAATCACTGTAGTGCTTTATTCCGAAACTAAAAACTGTAATTCAAAGGCGTGAGCTGTCAGAAAAATAATAATTGAAAGGACAAAGTATAAGTCAGGTAAATGGGAAGGTTAGCATGTAGATGGATATAATAAAAAGAATAAAACTCGTCTTTATGCCGCCCTTTCTTTATTTAAAAACCACAATGTAATCATTATTTTTTGTCAGTAAATGGCCTCAGTGTGTCAGGACCGTAGCAAGTGGAAAGATGTGGTCTCTGCCTACCCCGTTGGGAAAAAGGCGTGATGGTATGTATGTATGTATGTAGTAAATAGCCTCATCATGAATATCATTATGAATTCAAAAATCTGCAAAGTTTAAATGACGCGAACATGAAGGGTTACACATTTGGGGTATATTCGACTGAAGCGTGTTCAATGCTTCCTTCTCCTGTTTCACGATGACTGTTTTCAGCTTCTCCCGTTTAATTTTGGCTATTTTCTGGTTCTCCAGTTTCATGTTGAGTGTTTCATTTTGAGTTTCTTCCACTAATCTAAGTTCTGACAAACTGCACCCAAGTGTCCCATGATTCGATATTTCCTGTAGCTTGCAGAAAAAGTGGCTGACAGCAATAATTCGTCTTCCAATATTTTTTTCCAAAATTTTCTCTTTTTTTTCGTCTGAGATTTGCAGCCGAAAAAAAAACTTAGCGCTGAATATTGCAAAGGGTGTCATTTTTGTTTAGGGAAACCGTGAATTTACTTACTAGAGTATAAGTTGCCCTCAAAAACATAAATTGTAAAAAAACCAAGTCTCGCACGCAACTCGGTCTACCGTAAAAAGTTGTAAGATCCATGTAATACCGAGTGGGTTAATAGAATAAACAGATTGACTTGGCCATCGCAAAAGACAATGTATTTCACAAATAATTCATATTATTTATTTATTGAATCGTTTAGTACGATCGCCAAGTCAATCTAGTTATTCTATGAACATTTTACGGTAGAAGAACCGAGTTGCGCGACTTGGTTTTTTACAAGTTATATTTTGATGGCATCTCATTTCTTTTTGTAGATAGCTGCAAAAGTAACTTTGAAATCCTATATATTTTTATGGGATTACAAAGTTATTTATGCAGTTAGTGTATATATAGAAAAGTGATTTTTTTGCTCATCTTAGCGGGGGCACTGTCATATCCACAGATACTGAGAGATACTAATTATTGAGACATAATTAATTTAGCAGGAGTGATAAAAATGACTAAAGTTAGATTCATAAATGCATCAATCACTTATTTGAAAAATAACGTTAAATTAAAATAGATCGGATAAAATAGATTCTACCTACTTCTTCAAAATATTGTTCGGTCTCAGTTGCATTAATTAAATCATTTGACTTAATGCTTCAAGTTGTCACTCGGGCACGTCTCTGAAATAAAATGTTTTTTATCAGTAGATATCAGAATAATCAAGACAGAAACCTTCTTTCGCGTTTAACCAGATTCACAATTCGAGTCACAGAATAGATCATAGTACATGTGCAAGGCACCTTTGGTCCCACGCATCTCATTAGGTTTTTTTTTAATCATCCAAATCCCAAACTTTACAATGTTTTTATTATCAACCTGCCTACTGTAATCCCATACAAGGTAGCACAAGCATACCTAACTCGTAGGTACGAGTATAACGTTACGGCTAAAGGTAGGTGTGAACATAAACTTCAGATTAGCCGGCTAAAGTTAGGTTAAATATTCGAGGAGAGTTCTAATGTTAGATTCTTCTATCTTTAGCCAGCAAAATTAAAGTGTAACCGTCAGCAAGTGTGATGTAGAACCAAGTAATTTTCATTATGAACTTGTACTACTGGCTGTGGTGGGGGTATATTCGAAATCATTAGTTCACCTAATTTTGAAAATTGTTTGATACTTACTCATTACTGTTATAATTGGCTGTAAAGGTAGTCTATTTGCTGTCAGATCTGCCGGTATACTGGAAAATAATTTAAAATAAATGAAAAACAGTTTTACAATAACAGAACACACTTCACATGGCACACGAGTCGGACTCGCACATGAAGATCTGCCGGTATCCTAGAAAAAAATATAAGAAATATAAGAGACAGCTTTACAAGTACCAAAATTAACACAAACAACATTCTTCAAGAGACTTTCACTTAAAAAAGCAACACTGTTTCTTACTTACTCATCATTGATTGTTTCGATCTCCTGTAAATGGGGTTTTAGATCGGTTCAGTATTCTGCAATAGATGAAGATTTTTATCAAACAAAATTTTTTGTTACCTACCATACTTTGGGATACAGAACCGCACGCAGTACGTGTCTACTCGTATGAATTCATGACTCTATGCATTGTATTTGTATGACATTTGTTGATGAAAAATTGTATTGTTCAATATACTTTTAAACAGATGTTTTAAATTAAAATTAAATTTTAAAAATTGATCCATGATAGGTAGACTACTTACTCGTCATAATTGCTTATCTTTTTTACAAATTGTTGTTGATAGGTTAGCATCTCCAGATTTACTTCCGCGCCTATCCTTTAATAAAGGACAAATAATATATCGTTATCATCACTTAGGAATATAATTGTGATTTATGTTTATATTATAGGTATTTTAGAAAAAAAACTTACAGAATTTCGTTCTTTTTCTGTGCGTTCTGTATCCTTGTACGCTTATCCTTTGGATGTTTAGGCATTTTTACGACCAAACCACAAATACTCGTAGATACGAAGAAAACAACACTTTCACGGTGTGTTAAAATACAAATAACATGAACAAACAAAATAAATAAACAAAGCGTCTTTTCGCCACAATCATCACTGTCTTTATTACAACCGAAGTGTCCTTTCACGAAATTTAGTCAGATTGTGACTGGAAAAGTTTAACAAAATGTAAATCGTACCTACTTGACTTTATGCGCGAGAGCATACGATCGACGTGGCCTTCCCGTACGAAAGCTGGCGTCAGACTGCCTCCTACCCTACGTCCCGCCCGCCATTCTCGCGCACAATCACGTAGGAATTTACAACATAAATGACAAATTATTCGTTCACCGGATTAAAAAATGCTTTTTTGGAAAAATTCAGACGTGTAAAATCTTTGTTAATAAATTGTCTACCCATTGGTGTAAATTGCAAGTAAAAATAACTTCTTGTTTAAGACTAGATGCACCAAATGAAAATTTTTAGTCATTATTTAGGAAGCATGTTTAATTATCAGTTTACTTTAAAATGCAATAAATGAAACGTGTAAAGTGTAGCAGAGATGCTGAAGAATATTTGAGTATTTTTTTCATTTTTTTTTGATTATGAGTTATGAAGCTAATAGCTTTCTAAACATTGCAAAATAAGGCATTTCGCTAGGGGGACCGCCTTAAAGTTATCGCACAAAATAACGGCGTGGCAGGCAGCGGCCACCCAAGTAGCACAAGTAGCATTTAAATAGATCACTATGGTGTAACTCGGAACATCAAGTTTTAATAAACACTTAAATTGGTCCACCCGTGAACTTTGAGCTCCGCTTTACACTTTGGGCTGTTATATAGTGTTTCATAAGCAGTACCGCTTACTATTGTGGGAAGATTTGCATTAATGCAGCTGACAAAAATGCCACCTTACAGCCTCGGTTATGCTTAGTCGCTTATAAGCATTTAATCGGTAGTAAAATACGATAACTGCTGCACAAAGGCGTAGAGATACTCCACTGAAATGCTAGCATTAAAAACTAACCACCGTGAACTATAGTAACGCCAACAGTTTTCGAATGGTGTACACTTAGAGTGATTTAGCGCAATAAGTTTCATGTCGGTTCACCTCAACTCTGTTAGACAGCTGTTTAGCGTTTTTTCTTTAGGCTGCTTTAAGGTGTTTAATTAGGACATGTGACGACCAAAGGTGTTGCGAGATCCTCTTACGAAGAATCCTCTGACGAAGAAATGCAGCATTTGGCTGAAAATGGCTACACAAAAATACCATTATAATCTTTAGGTCTGCATAATCGAATTTTTCGCATCTATCATAACACGCGAAGCTGCTATGAGGTTCACATTAACTGATTGTTTATATTATTTGACATCCATTTTAAGAATGCTTTACGAAATATATGATGCAGAATCGTGGAAAACAAGAGCGAGATTAGGAGGAACACGGAGAAAATGTGTTAAAGAAATATTGGAGAATTTCGGGCAGGGCAACAGGGCAGAGCCTACAATAACTACTAACGAAGGTGATCAGAGTGCGACAGTTTATAGAGAAAATGGTTCCGTACATCACATAATCATGTATCGAGTTTCATACATGTGAACAAAGATAAATTTTTCAGCTCGGAAGAGTGTGATACTGACGGCGATTTCGCTGAATACAACAATCAATTTTTCGTGAAAAAATTAGAATTAGTTTTTACATACATCTATACTTAGATATAAAGAGGAAAGATGTTTGTTTGTTTGTATTGAATAGGCTCTAAAACTACGGGACCGATTACGAAAATTCTTTCACCTATATTAAGCTACATTATCAAGGAGTGACATAGACTATTTATACAGGGTGACTGGGGATTCATCGGCAATTTTTATAAACAAGAACCCACTTATGATACACAGTACTTTCCCCAAGTATGAGGCTATTCCATAGCTACACAATAGCACATTTTTAAACATGAGGTTTAAAAGGTTAAAAAATATGCAGTTTTGCATCTTACTCGTATATATGAGGTTATTCAATAGGTGCAAAATTTCATATTTTTAAGCCGTATAAAGAATTTCCGAGTATTAAACATGATGTTTATAAGGTTAAAAATATGAAATCTTGCACGTATTAAATATCCTCATACTTAGTTAAAGTACCTAGGTTCCTATTTTAAGAGATTGCCAATGAATCCCCAGTCACCCTGCATATATTCTTTAATTAAGGCTATATTTTGACGGGAAAGACAATCTACGCGGGCGAAGCCGCTGACGGACAGCTAGTCTTTAAATAAAAAGACTGAAATTCTTCACACTTTTTTATTTATCCATTGATTTCCATTGGCGAACGAATTCTACTACCATAACAAGCCATTTTGTTTTTATTAAATTACTGTAAACTGCTTTATAATCCGCCGCTCTTTCGTATTGTTAGTTTATTATCTATTTTTGACGTGTTTCTGCGGCCAGAATAAGTTGCCTCCAGACTCCAAATTAGTCCCAATCCGAAGGCACAATGCATAATGCGATAGCTCCATTTTCTTCCATTTGCACTATTTTGAATGACATTTTACTATCTGAAAACGCAATAAAATGGAAAAATTAGCCCGGTATAGCCAGTGCAGTGAAACATTTATTTATACACAAAACTTTCTTACACAAACATTAGGCTATAATGAATAAAATCTCAGGCAACGAAGCAGTAGTGCGCGTTTTGAATCACCCCAAAAAATATTTACTTGATCAATTAACAGTCAGTTGATTCATTTTTGTATAAGAGATCAACCATTATCTTTATTACATTTTGAAAATTATTAAGAATTCAACTTCATAAAAGTTATTCAGAATGACGAGTACAATAACAGTTTCGGAGTCTACAGATCAAGTCAAGACATAATATACATTACATATAATTATTCAATTAACCTACCTACAACTACTTAGTCTCCTAAAGTGGTTCAATATTATTTTGCATAAGATCCCTAAAACCATGAAATAAATATTGAAAAGTAACGCGTTAGATAGTTCACTTGAAGGGCTTAGGCGTTAATGTGAATCTTAATAAAACTAATAACAGCCGAAAAGCAGCATATTGGTTCACTTTAGGAACACGTGTGATCTTTTATACAGCCATGGTAGTTAATTGAGTTCACGTAGGTTTCTTATGCATGACGCCATTTTATTACTAACCTAACATTATTATTTGTTGTTGTTTATATTTTTAGGAAGAAATTAAGCCTTTGATTACGCGTTAAATATCTACGTATTCTAATGTAAAATTATATTTTTTTATGATTTTATGTTATTTCGCGAAAATGTATACGTAAATGTTTTGACACACTATTTTTTTCACCATAAATGTAATTAAAAATAGGATATTTACGGGACCTGTTAAAATTTTGTTGTAAAACCATATAAACATTCACAGTAAACTTACATTCCCAATCATCTCAGGCTAGTACATTATGCGCACTTCCCGAAAAACACAATAAGTTGACATAACACTTCACTTTAGCGACGGCCATAACTCGAATCTAAACGAACACAGAGTAATAAACATAGTTTAAAAAAATAGCGTTATAAATGTTCACATAGTTTGACCGAAGTAAAGAATAGTAATCCGTAGTGCTTATAACAGTACACTGGTATTCTGTTAAACACCTTAAATACATCCTTGTTACCCATTATAACTCCAATATAGTGCTACTGTAATCCTTTTATAGAGGAATGTGAACTAAATTAAAACTTAAGGTCGAATAACTTGTGCCCATTTAAGAGTTATATCAGCATTAACAGCGCTGTTTACACCATTGTTACACTGCCTTGTAATACCCTCGGTTTCGGCGAACACCGAAAATATCCTCTTATTACGCTAACTGTGCTACTTGGGCACCGCTCCCACCGCGCTGGCTGTAGCCTTCCGAGGCGTTGCCGTGCAGTAGCTGCATCTGTTGTGGTGCTTGTAAAGTGTGCTTTGACCTTTATTATATTATTATTATTATAGGGGTAGAGCAGACAAGACTACGTTAAGGCAAGGTCAAATGAATCGATTATCAATACAAAATTGTATGTCCATTTAATCAAAATCGATTCGCTTTTGATTAATTGACTTAGGTACAATTTTTGTTTCTGAAAAATCATTTACCTACTTTTTGAAATACCCTCATTAAAATTATTGTTGCTTCGGGATTTTAAACCTTGAGTATGTAACTTCTAGTCCACTCTGAAGTTGTCCAGCATTCTGATTTTGTCCTGAAAAATAGGTAAGTATTGCGCATGTGCATACTTCGGTATTATAGCACCCCTTTTGCACCGAGTAATCTCTCTTCCAGTTAAAAAGGTTGTCTAGAAGAGATCGCTTTGTAGCGATAAGACCGCATCTATTGCACATCTTGCCTTCTTTGTGTTAATTACAAGTTCTATTTGTTTGTTTGTGCAGTGAAATCACTTATCTTATTGAAAAATTTAGCTTGATATTTGTTTCGGCACCTAGACCCTGTTGTTTGTAATAAAAATGTTTAAAAATATAGGTAAGTATTATTTTACTGATCATAAGTCGAATTTATTGGTCTATAGAATCAGTCAGGAGAGCGCCGTGGCACTAGGCCACGGCGCTTTCAGCACCCGAACTCAGATCGTGGATCGTGTGGTCCCAAGTTCAAATCTGGCCAGAACCAAAATCTTTGTGTCCATTGTTAAATATCCGACTTACTCTCCGGTGATGGAAAACATCGATAAAAAACTAAATCAACCCGGATAACGGCGGAGGGCTCACCACCTACAACGTTGGGTTCTAATACCCTTGGTAAAAAGTGGGCTTCTGAGTGTTCCGTTCACCATGACGACACAGTCACTTGCCTCTGACTACCCCGTTTGGGATAAAGTCGTGATGGTATGTTTATGTAGAATCAGTGTGTTACGTAAAAATCATATTAGTTTTAGGGAGGTATAAAGAAATAGATAAAAAAAGGGTTGATATTAAATAGTGACATTATTATTTAATATTCGTTGATCTTGCTAGTTTATATCAACGTTCGGCAGAGTGCACTGTAGGGATTCGTATAACAAAATGCATGATTTTCAGGAAAAGGAATCGGATACCTAGTACTTCGTCCAAGGTGTATTCTCAGTGTTGTTCTAACGAAATCAAATTTCTCCGAGTTTCGTTTTAAAGGTATGACTTTCGTTACAGTACGTTTTTCGCTTAGGACAAATTTCTTTGCGCTGTTATGATGTGTTTTAAAGTTTGAGTCTTTATCGATTTGCTTTATTTCGTAGGATAACTCAGCGGCAACTTGCTCTCCGACTGCATCCTTAGTCTTTTTCTTTTTGACTTTTGTATCTGTAAGCTTGCTATTTTGTCGCTTGAGGTGGCTTTCTGTAATAACGAAATTCATTTATATCTGCACGAGCATTCGGTCCGGAACGGACAGTCCGTGTAGGGCACTAAGGCTGGATTTAGTGCTGCACGGACGGTCCGTAAGGAGGAACGTCGTCCGGGGCTATCGTATAAAAAATCAACTACTGCGTTTAGTGGAACAACGCGGAGCGTCCGTCCATTCGGCGGGAAAGCATCCGTCGGGCGCGTCCGTGCTCTGGACGTCCGTCTAAACGCGTCAGGACGCGCTACATTTTCATTTTCTGCGCGAAATTCTTTGTCCGAGCCGTACGGAGCGGTCCGTGTAGCAGCCTTAAACCAGCCTTACAGATTCATACTTAGTTTTGCCGATCACAATATTATGATAGACTAGCTTTCCGCCCACGGCTTTGCCAGCGTTATCGTTATATACCATGGCCAAATTACATAAAATCTTGAAAAATTATACCTATGTGTTATTCTGATGTATAAGCTGTATTACTGTAAAGTTTTATCTAAATCCGATAAGTAGTTTTTGCGTAAAAGAGTAACAAACATACACACATCCATACATCCTGTGAAAACATACACTTTCGCATTTATAATATTAGTAGGTAAGATTAAGAGGACACAGCACGAGCGAGAGAATTGAAAAATTGATACTTGTAAAATCTATTGCCATTGTCTTTTGCTAACCTCGAGCCCATGCAGAGTGCGATAGAGACAACTGCAACTCGGACCGAAATTACCTATCAAAAGTAGTACATAATACCCCCTGCACATCGATGCAGAAAGAACCCATTTATCGATCGATTCAGTTACATTCTTTTATTTTTAATTCTTAATTTGGGGAGCGTCTCTACATATTTTTGGTTTACGAAAACGAGCCAGCTTGGCATATAAAACATATTGAATGCAGGCAGTTCATTTACTAGAATTAAAACTAGCTTACCCTCACCTGTTCGAAAAGATCACCAATTTATTTACTTTTTTCATTAAAATTAAAAAATAACTGGCCATGTTTCTATGTTTTCCTTTTTTTATATGAACTAGTCAAATTGGTTTTCTGGATGTTTGAACACAGCGAAAAATCGGGTTCGTGTGTCACGCCCCCGGTGGTGTTTCAATTGAATATAACAGCCGATTTCGTCGGAATAAAAGTCATTTGTACCAGATACAGTCGACGAAAAAGTGTTTCTGAATTAAATAAGTAATTAAATTTAACTGCGAAATTTCATTTTTATGACTATTATGAGTTTGATACGTTACATGAATAATTGTATGATTATTCAGATAGACGTAGATAGAAGTAACAAAGCACTTGACGACGTAAATAATATTCTCTCTAAGGTACTGCATTGGTTCACGAGTAACAATTTACTGCTTAATGCTAAGAAGACTAAATGTATCAAATTTTCTATGCCTAATGTAAGACAGGTTGATACCATTATAAACATGAATAACGAGCCATTAGAGATTGCGAATTCCACAGTATTTTTAGGAATCACTCTCGATTCCAGATTATAGTGGGGTCCGCATATTTCTGCTCTGGCAGGAAGACTTAGTTCGGCAGCTTATGCTGTTAGAAAATTAAGGCTCCTGACTGATATCGCAACAGCAAGATTAGTGTACTTCAGTTATTTTCACAGTGTTATGTCGTATGGTCTACAGTTGTGGGGCTCGGCAGCGGATCTCAACACCATCTTTATTCTTCAAAAAAGAGCCATCCGCTCCATTTACAACCTTAGACCACGCGACTCGCTTCGTGAAGTATTCAAAGAGATAGATATTTTAACGGTGTACTCTCAATTTATTTATGATAATGTAGTATATGTCCGTAAAAACTTGCATCTCTTCAAGAAAAACAGTGATGTTCATAAACTCAATACTAGAAATAAAAATAAGCTCGTAACTTCCAGTCTAAGACTGCATAAGGTAGGAAAATCATTTGTTGGTCAATGTGTTAAATATTTTAATAAGATTCCGCAAACTCTTGTTGAACTGCCTCTTCACCAGTTTAAGTCACAAATTAAAGCTAAGTTAATGAAGCGAGGTTATTATAGTGTTGTGGATTTCTTAAATGATAAGTTAACTTAATGATGATAAGATTTGTGGTCATCTTAGGTATAATCTGCTCCTCTGCACACTTTTGTGTTATGACTTTACTCTGTGAATTCAATTTTTGTGTTAAAAAACAAGATTGAAAAGAGTAACCATCGAGTTTCTTGCCGGAGTCTTCCCGATCGGAAACAACCTCCGAACCGGTGGTAGAGTCACATTATGTTTAATTATGATATTTACTATCATGGTATTATTTTATGTAAGTTTATTTTAATATATTTTTGCTTTAATTTTTTTTTTGTAACTATATGACTTGTCATAAGTACTTTCTATAAGTATATATGAATAAAGATATTTTTTACTTTTACTTTACTTTACTAGATATTTTTTAACTATCAAAATATTATGTTGTTGTTGTTACAGTTTATTCCCTTACAATACATTATTTTGTACCTTTTCTTCAAGAGCCGCCCGACCAAACCGGCTTTAGATAAAAGAATTGATTACACAGCTACTCGTATATGTTGGCGCAGTCAAAGGTGAACTTAACAGAAATGAGTTCCCACTTTTGTAGTGGGACGTTTTTTGCTTAGCCGTTTTTGACGCTCGGACCGGTTATCTATTGAATTGTTGATCAAAGGTCTGAGTGGATTCATGACTTTTTGTTAGACATTTTTGAACAAAGACAATAAATTAATTAGGTATAAAAATATCTCTTAGTAGAAATACTGTGACCGAACTATTGCATGAAGTAGAACTTCGGGTAAATTTCTTTAAGTTACACTGTGGTTACAACTAATTATTTTGCGCTCCATAAAACCTGTCCGACGATGCCCGGCGGGCGTCTAAAGCAGAGCCCGCGCGTCGTATTGTTATATTATGAAGTTTAGAAAAAAATAAAAGCCTTATTAAAAAACTAGCCGTAAATTTACCTATCTTTGCAATTTTTTTTTAACAAGAGAAGTAATAATTATCTTATTTTGAGCCGTAAAATAACCAAGAACAGCTCATGAACAACAACATATATAAATAAATAAATATCTGGGACAATTCACACCAGATCATCTGACCCCAAAATAAGCAGAGCTTGTAATATGAGCGTCAGAGACTGATAAACATACTTAAATATTTCTAAATACATACTTAAATAGATAATAACACCCAGACACACAACAAATACAAATGTTCGTCACACAAATATTTGTCATGGGTGGGGATCGAACCCACGACTTCCGGCGCTAAAGGCAGGATCGCTGCCATTGCGCCAACAGGCCAGTCAATTTTTATTATTTTTTCTGAATCTAAAACGCGACTATTAGATGCCTTAAAAGTTAAAACTCAACCAAAAAACAGGTTGATTTGTAAGATCCCGGTCTTAACAAACACCGCACCCTCGCAACGCATCCTCGCACATCACTGGTGGAAAAGTTAAGTGTCAAATGCACATCCTTAAAGCGGTTGCAGACTAGCGTTTCATACGCGCGTATAAGCTCGGTTTTGAAAGAGCATAAAGGCTCATAAAATAAAGATACTGGCTCGCCACTGCCAGTTCGAGCGAACATGTGGTTTGCGCGTTTGGTTTAGCCACCAACGCTAGGCCGAAGCCGCTCTTACCCGTACTTGTATCATGTTGCGTTGTAGGTGCATGAGGAACCTTCCTGCTTGTTGGTTCGCTAATAGAGCTCTTCCTTGTTCCAGCTGTTAGAGGCAATGTGGTGGATGCAGTGGTTTTGGCCGTTGTTATCGTCGTAGTCTTACGAGTATGTCCTGTAACATGAGATTTTGAGCATGAAAGCAAACTGTTAAAGTATTCAACTATTTCAGTAGGTATAACATAGTTTAATATAAAAATAATTTACAGTAAAAGATCAGATGATAAACCTTGTCCGTAAGTGTTCCTATTGAAAACATGCCGAAAATCTAACCTTCATCTTCAGGATGCGCTCCGAATGGGTCGTCATAACTAAATCTTAATTTAGTCCCTAAAAAAAAGCAAACCTTTGAAAATGGAAACAGAAGGTCTAAAAATTGTTTGACACAAAAAAAAATGCTTACCATCGACGCGGACGTTAGACCGTCGAAAGCCTGGAAAATCGTTCTTCCAAAGTCTATCTGTTAAAACGATGCAACCGAAATCAGTATAGATCAGTTTTCAATAGGGGAATAAGTACCTGGTGTTTAAATAACTATCCCTACTAATCTACTCTGCGAGTATTTGATAATAATCTGTCAGCTTACCACTCCAGGCAGTCAGCCTAGCCTTTTACACGACTTTATCACTGGGGTTTTTTTACGTTAGGGCAAGTCATAACAAGTATCAAAGGGTAACCAATAGGAGCGGTAGTTTATTCGCCCTACAGAGTTGAACAGGGCAGGGTTGAATAAGTAGCCATTTACTTTTAGGTATTTACTACAGCTATACATATAACGCACCCTATTGGACTTGCCCTCCGAGCTTTGTGCTTTGGGAGTGGGTAGTACATAAACAAAAATACCAACATCAAAAAACACTATTCCAAAACAAAGCACTAAAAAGTAAAGAAATAATTGCGTATTCTTTAAAACTTATACGATAATATAATGTAGGTACAATTACTGTTACTGTTGCAGTCGGTGTCAGCCAAGGAAACACTACAATATACCTAGCAATATACCTATTTCTTACATATCACGTTTACGTATGTATGTAGGTAGTTACAAACCTACATTGGCTGACACCGACTCCAACAATAATTGTGCCTACATTATTATCGTATAAGTTTTAGAAGAATACGCAATTAATTCTTTACTTTTTAGTGCTTTGTTTTGGAATAGTTTTGAAGCTGGTTTTTTTTTTGTTAAAATTTTTGTTTATTTCTTGATTTTCAGTGAATAGTTCTTATTTATTTTATACATCGAAAAAGTATTGTCCAATTGCTCCTACGGATTGAAGAGTTCCGTTACTTTGTCATGGATCCCATAATCAGAACTTAACAAAACACTCATCAAACTATCCTTTCCAATAAAGAGAGAAGCATCAAAATCTGTTGGCGTGATAATGAGTTATTCGTCCATTTGTCGCGCATATGGTTTATCTAGATTTAAGACTTATATGGATTTCACATGGATGACACTGTCAGAACTGGACCAAATTAAAATGGGACCACACGGGCAGCATCAGCTTTCAAATAAAAAAAGAATTATCAAAATTAGTTGGCGTAATGTTGAGTTATTCGTCCATTTGTCGCGCATTTTGTCTATCTAGATTTAAGACTTATATGGTTTTCTCATGGATGCCACTGTCAGAACTAGACCATATTAAAATGGGACCATTCGGAAAGCACCAGCTTTCAAATAAAAAAAGAATGATCACAATCGGTTCACCCAGTCGAAAGTTATGAGGTAACAAACATAAAAAAAAAACATGCAGTCGAATTGAGAACCTCCTGCTTTTTTGAAGTGTGTTGAAAAGAACACACAGCAGTTGTATACTCGTGCATACCCCTGCGCAGGGTTAAACTTGCTGTTATTCACTTAGTCTTGTTACCTCTTTACAAGTTAGGTGTTGAGCTCAAGGAAAAGTACAAATAAAAAATTGACGATTTTCATGACACGAGTAATTATTTAAAAAATATTTTTCTTTTGTGACTTCTTGACTTAGGTGATTTAAAATGTGTTACTACTAGAAGTAGGTATTTACTTACGATTGCCCTCAATTCGTGGATTATTATCTGGAATGCACAAAACGTCTATTCTCATCATGGCACACTAAATAGCTACAGATTTGCTCTATCCTTGATTGTAAGCTGTAAAATAGGATCTGATGATGGAATTGTAAAATTATTTAAGGGGTTTTAACCGCCTTCGCCCACCATTGCCAAATTACAGCGTCCCTTGGAACCTCCTATTGTAATTAATTTCTTCGAAAACTGGTATCCAAATGATGAAATTAGCTTAGAAGATTTGAGCGAAAGGGTAGTGACGCTGCTGGCACTTGTTACTGCACATAGAGTGCAAACTCTAAGTATAATTGAAATACCCAATATAAAAATCAATAACAATCAAATAGTAATTGGAATAGCTGGCCTAATAATAAATTCAGGAGCTGGATTGCTCCAACCCTCCTTTACTTCCTTTCTTGAGAGAAAAACCACAAGTACCTTTATCCAGCAGACGCATCATTAATTTACATAAATAAAACCAAGAAAATAGTGATCAATTATTTATTAGTTTCAAAAGCTCATACAACAACAATACAATATACAATTTGCTTTCAGTCCATAGCCGATGGATCAAGGAAGTCTCAGGTAAGAGTGAAATAAATACAGATATATATTCTCTGCTCACTCAACAAGACACGCTCCAGCGTCTTCCGCTTACGACTGGGTGTCAATCTTGATCTGTTTCGCAACCTCGCGGGGGTGAGACTCATCCTGCGTGTTTGCTCGTTTCCATCAAAAAACTTTATTCAGAGATGAAGATGATACTCGTAGTAATGATTTCGCAGTGTCCATTCTTATCAATAAGAAATACTTACCTATACTTACTCGTATGCCCATACTTTTTTTTTATAATTCATAAATATAATCATTCATATTTGCACTATAAATAAAGTTATACAAATGTAAAAACTAAAATTTACATAGACCCTTGGGTGTTGCAAAGATATACTCGTACTTACAAAAACTCAAATTGAAATATAATTCAGTATGACCTCAAATGACCTTAGGTAATTAAACAGTAACAGTTAACACTTAAAAGACTAAATAATAAAAAATAAAACAAAAAAAAACAAGAATTAAATTAACATTTTTATCCTCAAAATATTCTTTCAAATTATAATATGCTTTGCCGATGAGAAATGTTTTAAGCGATTCTTCAAATTTATCACATTAGGGGGCTTTTAAGTATTTTGGCCAATGATTAAACACTTTATAACACATGTAATAAGATTTTCATTGTGAGAACCTTGCATCAGAAGGGTAAGTCGCGCTGTTGGTAAAATTAAATCATTTTCTCGGCGTGAGATGTACCGTGTTGGTTTATCGCCAACTCTTTCAAAATAGTGTGTATGTTTGTTATGTAACTAAAGGACATAATTCAATAATATAAAGGCAAGTAACTGTAAGGATCTTCATTTTCACAAATACGGGCCTGCATGGGATTTTGGGTGCCGTCAATGTTATTATTCTAAGGCAGTGTTTTATTAACAATTATCATATTATTGATTAAGTGGCCGAGTGGTTTCAGAGCTCGGCCCGAAACCCGGAGGTCCCGGGTTCAATTGCCCAGGTCGGGCAAAGTGTGTTTTCGGATTTTTCGGAACATAGCCAACCCGCATTTGGCAAGCGTGGTGATTAGGCTAATACCCATTAATTGTAGCGATGACTTGATTTCACTGATGGAGACCTTTGCCCAGCAGTGGGACAGTATATAGGCTAATTACTTTACTTTTTAGTTTATCATTAATATGAAGTAATATTAATGATAAACTAAATTATAGTATGCCATTTTTTTACATATTTCATTTTTCTAAAGATCCACAAGTAACCTAATCTCGAAGAGGAAGCAAAGTATAATTGATGATTAAACGAACTTACCTGAAACGTAGGCTTCGTCTGAAGAGATTAGCTTTAGGGAGGGCCTAAAAAATTTCTAAAAAAAGACACTCTGAAGTGTGAACTAAATGAAGTAGGCGACGACCGTGTTTCGATTATTTTATGTATTTCTCAACTATAGTGTATAATACATGATCAAACGAACTTGCAAGTGAAGTTCGATCAGTATTATATGAGTCACTTTATTCGAAGATATAGATGATAATATTATATGTATTTTCAAATACATATATCAGTCTAACAGGTAGTCCATTTATTGTTTACGCCTTCTCTCGCACATTTTTGAGATTATTAAACAACTATAAACTAAAAATAAGGAAAATCGAGTCGTTAAAGTGACGAAATAATAATTGCCACACGGTTCGTGCTACTACAAGTAATGTAACCTCATCAGACGAAGCCTTCGTATAATTACGTTATCGTCACTTCAGGTAAGTTCGTTTAATCATCAATTATTCACTTGTTACCTCTTTACAAGTACTATGGAGCTCAAGGAAAAGGACAAATTTGAATTGACGATCTTCATGACACGGGTAATTATTTAATAGTACCTATATTTCTTCCGTGTTGACTTAGGTGATTTAAAATGTGTTACTACTAGAAGTAGGTATTTACTTACGATTTCCCTCCATTCGTGGATTATTATCTGGAATGCACAAAACGTCTATTCTCATCTCTCTTCTTATTTAAATCCTAACACAATTTTGAAAAAATATTAAGGTTAGTGAAGTGAATTAAATGAGCCCGTTCTATGGACTTTTGTCAACAACCGCCCTAGGTTAAAATTATGCTAAAAAATTGACTAATTTTTGGAAAACGTGTTGATTAAAGAGCGCAAAACCTTAAATTAGTATGGTCAGAATAATGTGTCAAAAATATATACCTATTTCAACTTGGTACGCGAGCCGTTACTTATCTATCTTAACTTAAGGTAAATCTTCCGGTGGATCGTGCCCGAAGCGGCAATTTCGGAAACGCAGTCCGAGATCGCGCATATGTTTGTTTTTGTTTGAAATTAGTAATACGTAAGAAGTGCAAGTTAATGAAAAAATGTTATCTGCTCAAATAATTTAGAACTAATGCAAGCGTTCGCACGCTTTGCGACCACTCCTTAGTTCTATTGAGACCCGGGCAGATCCAGACAATGACATTTGAATTACAAGGAATTCGGAAGTAAGAAAGAAAGTACAAATATCATTTATACATTTAAGCTTGTAGAGAGCACTTATGACATAAAGAAATAATAGCCGGAGTGTTATCGCTAATAACGGAGACGTGTCCCAGCGCCGTGTTGGAGTAAAAACAATATTTTATTTATGTAGCATTGTTATAACGTAAAGAAAACAGGTTGGGTCTGAGCTTTTGCGCTATTTAATAAACAGGGGGCCTATTCCCGTTCGTCAAACACGTGGGTAGTTAGTTACGTGAATTTGCAGTCGTGGAAAAACATTACTCGTAAATACTTGCCGTTGGAAATTAATGTCGTTTTTTTGATATTCTAATAACCATATGTTATGTTCTAAAATACATAAAACCTGTTCTAACATACTACGTTTTAAGTGTCCTTGTTACCCTTCCGTAATTTCTCGAAAGTGGAAGTAGTAGGCCCCCTTGTTTTATGTACGTTACCGTAATAATAGTAGAAATCTCTGGGAATCCGGCGCCTAAAGCTTCCTGAAAAATTACGTTTACTTAGATATTAAAAGAAAATATACTTAATCAAAATTATTTGTGTAAAAACAAATTATATGTAAAACGATCTGACTAGATCAGTGAGACACGATATTTAGGAGAAGCTAAGATTCATTTTGAAATAGCACTTAAAATAAATCATTACCTACCTACCATGAGTTTATGCCCACGATAGCCGACATGAATTCCTTGACACAACTTTAAATATTTTTACTCACTAAATAATATGAAAGGTGTGGTCTTTTATAATTATTCATACTTACTGAATGACCTTGGATAAGGTTCACCATACTTGGCAAACTCTGGTGGTGCTATTCTGGCGGAGGGTTGGGTAGCCAACGGCGCTGGTGCATTCGTAGGTGTTAATAGCGGAGGTAGCGCAGGAGCTGACCATGGCAGTAGTGCCATGGAAGAAGGGGGCGCTTCTGGTAACAAGGAGTCCACTGAAGACTTTACTGGGAAGAATTTGTACAATAGTAGGTTTATAGTCCGCTACTTGCTGTTGCTCTTGTGGCAATAGTGCCACAAGAGCAACAGCAAGAGCATAGGCTCTTGTCGGTGAATTGCGACTAAATCAAAAAACTAAGCAGATTTGAAGGGTTGCTAAATGCATACTCTCCTACCTAGGCAGGCAAAATATCTTGTTATTATTTCTGTTATTTTTATCGTAATAATAAAAACACAGTAGGTATGAGAATTCAGGAATCATTTAGTGTATCAGAGCACTAGTAAAACGCCGCGGCATTTCTTTCGGCGCCGGATCTTATTAATAAAACTTGCTAAGATGTTTTTTTAATATTTCGTACACAAATAGACAAATTGCATAGAAAACAATAAGTAGTATAAAAGTCACAGGTTAGCTTATCTCTAGAAAGAGATGTTTTTCCAGCAGACCATGGCGACAGGAAAACTTATTTTGAAATTGTTATGGATAGAAAAACGTGTACAACTGAAAAAGAAAATGAGTTCTATTGTTTATAAATCAGTTAATTACGCACAAACTCACGCCTTTTCCAAGAAGTACCTACTCTTTTTTTTTATACTAACTTTCGCAAGGGTTGTTTTGTTGCCGACCGAATGTTGTTGGATTTGGAGGGTTTCACTTTAGAACAAGTGGCACAAAACGTGACGTCCATTGTTGCTAACATAACGTTATTGCCTTGCCTTGCTTCCTGTAAACAAGGGGTTGGAAGTACCTTCATGAAAATCTATTTTCTGCTACCGGCCTTTGAGGTTTTCACATTTTTATTTATGTTTAACGTCGGCTTCACTAATACTTGAAGTAAAAATGGGATTGCAGGACTCTCGTGTTCAGTGCGGATTCGATGTTTGGTGTAACCTAAAAAAGGCGTAATGTTCACAGTGAACAGTTCACTGCACTCGATCTAATCTACTTACAAACGGTGATTTGGTGGCTAGCGGTGGCTGTTGGTGGCCCTGTGGTCGGCGCACAGGTCGACTGCCCCTCAAATACCGTGTCATTCCGTTCTTGAATAGGGCCAGCGACATTCTCCTGAAGAGCTCTCAAGTATTCTATAAATAAATAATAAATAAATAAAATAAATATGTTTATTGCACCCGTAAGGACAACAAAGATTCCTAAGTTTAGGTTGTCCTGCTACAGTTAGCCAAATAGGTGGCGTGCAATAGTGAAGTTCCTAAAACAAAGTTGATCGTTTAGTTTACATAATGTTCAACCCGATTACCACCGATTTTTACATTATTTAATTCATCGTTAGTACCTATCATTTAATTTGTTCAGGAGGAATTCGTCAGTAGAGTAGTATGCCTTCTCATTCAGAAAAAAAAATGCCTGCTTAAAGGATATAACATCATCTTTCTGCTAACTTGTTAAAAATACGTGGTGCCATGCCTGTAATATTTTTTGTAAACAAGGATGTCTTATGCATTTCAGAATAGATTTTATTCTTGTGACGTTTACTTTTAAGTTCACTATCACTAACTGAGCTCCAAAGAAATTAAATTCAGAACTCTCACGTAAAAAAAATAATTTATTTATTTATTTATAAATAAAAAGATGACCACTGTATGATGAGATACTGATGATCGCGTTTCGAACAAAATACTTAAGTAAGTAAGTAAGTAAGTAAGTAAAAAATCATTTATTCATTTAGGCTTGTACAAAGCACTTATACAAAGCACTTATATATACTTGTACAAAGCACTTATATGACATGTCAAAAAAAGTATATAGAAATAATAATAATAAACGTAAATAAAATAGTACAATATTAACCAGTACACATCGTGAATATACATAATGTGAATCTACCACCGGTTCGGACGTTGCTTCTTATCGAGAATGTTACTATTATTTATTGTTATGCATGAAACCGTTCGGAACGTTTTGTAAACGCTATTTTTTAAACCGGCTCCGAGCCCTGATGTCAGGTCCATACCATGCGTTCTCACACATAATCATTGCTAGAATAAAATAATAACTCTTTCTCTGTTAAGTAGGACTTAAAAGTTTGTACTTGAAAATATTCCTACTTGTCTGCGTACCTTTTAAATTGGTACAAAATTATCAGTGCTATTTTTCACATGGCAAAAACCTTACGCCCGCCTGATTTCTGACTGAAGCAATTGTACGGTCAACGTACATTGAACCTTTCGCAATCGCTGCGCCCGGCGCCCTAGACGCTTGGTCAGCATTTTCATACGTCAATCAATTATTTTATTTTTACTTTATAATTAGTTTCACACCAGTACACGTTCAGCTACCATACATACCGGGCGCGTGCTCACCATACCATACCATACCATTCTACCATTTATTTTAGTTAGTCTAGTTAAACCAGAATATAGTTCCATTCCCGTTACCAGTGACTTTAATTTATCTACCATTCAATCTATAAATGTTAGGTGAACCATACAGCAATAATTACTCGTAAATATAGCAACCCTTAAATACTGAGCTGCCCCTTTCGTTTTTACTGAAATTTAATAGGGCAGCTTGAAATTGAAATGTGCTTCCTTTCGAGTTTGCTTACGAGTTCGGGGGTTAGACCTTAAGGCTGGGATTTAGCGCGCCTTCCGATAGAGCATTCGGTGGGCACTATAACACACAATAACACCGCGGCTTCCTTCTGTTTTCGTGTGATGAATTTATTATGTAATAACACTAGACAAATTAAAATAATTAAAAGCTGTGGACCTAGAATATACAAAGACCTATGTATATGTATATATTTTTAAGTGCAAAATGTTAATAATGAATATTTAAAAGTAAAACTAAAAAATCGTCGACGTAGTTCTTTGTCTTTTTTTTTATCGGTGAAATTAAGCTATATAGTGTTTAGGAAAAAATGTCACCTTAGTTATAGACACTGATCTACTCGTACAATTTTTTATTTGCTAAAATATTGTTTGATTTAGTAGTTAACTTCAAACAAAGTCGATCAAATATTGACAATTTCGGGAAAACATAGCCTTAAGATACGGACTCCTCGCTTTTTACCCCTGGTTTACATTACTTATACCATTGCCCATGCTACTCGCGCTACCGGCATTCACCCAATGCCCACAACCATGCTCCTTGCGGTGTAATGTGGACATAGCATGAGATTATCCATCTTATCATTTATGCAGTGATATTCATCCAACTGGGTATCCAGTCACTGACTACTAGAAATATATATATCTTTATTTAAAATGGGTTGTGCGTTTGGTATCAGTCTCGCCTGGTGGTAAGCGATGACGAGGCCGATGGTGGTACACGTTTACCCAGAAAAATTAAATATTTTAATGACAATTTTCACCTGTTTTGAGAATTTCGACCAAAATTAATGCTTCCTTTAAACTGTCATCGTCTGAGTCAATAGAGTCTGCACAGGAGTACTTGGTAGAATATAAAATGTTTATAAATAAATAAAATATAAATATATACTTCACACTCAAAACCATAACTGGCTCTTTATTGTAGCTCCTGGCGATAACATATTTATTCATAGCCGCGGTAGTTTTATTGCCAATTGAAGCTTACTCCTATAGCGGTTGGAAAGTAAGTATTATAAAACGTCAGCTGATTGCGGATTTTTGTGAAAATACGCATCGTTTGTTGGCCAAACATGGAAAGAAAATCAAATCACTATAATACTGCCATTTAGTAAGATCTTAATTCATTTCAAAAATTCAAGGAACAAGAGCCTCTATTCCCCATCAAGAATGATAGGGCACAGCGGACTCCTCCTCCCGTAATGAGATGCCTATCTGGATGCACATACCTTCCTCTAATTAAAACACCACATCTTAATAACACTGCAAAGGAATTGTTGTGTTCCTACTGGTCAGGTTTACCAGGAATCGGTTGTGTGGTTGCCTACCCTAGACTCAGTGATTCTCGTTTAGTTGACTATACTAAAGTGCTTCCAATCTTTGCACGGTTGTCGGCAACCTGTATTTATAGCATGCCCAGTCAGGATCGTGATTATTACCAAACCGAATTAGGCTGCGTTTCCATCAGAGATGACGATAGACCTATGTTTAAAAAAATCAAAAGAATCGTAACCTAAAGGTGGTCCCTCACCTGGAGCATTTTCCTGCAATGTACCTAACGTTTCAGATTCGATCTTGAGCATTACTTGACATTCCCTGACATGACGAGCATATACGCCTGTAATGGACATGAAAGATTTCAGTTTGAGGATCACATTACAATACTGCCTTACAACCTTAGAGAAGTTAATTAAAATATTACACATTGTATCAACAAGTTGCGCAATGTAATGTTCGATGCTTTTCCCTCACCAACGTAATGCTCGAATCTTTAACATTACATTACAGGCGAATGCCAAGGGAACACCTTAACTTATTTACACTCAAGTTTAAAAAAATAGCTTCCCAATGAACGGAACCAAGTACGAATCGCTTGAATAATTCTTGGTTAGGTGCTCCCTCCCTTGGAGCATTTTTATAACATTAAGGAAAATGCTCCAGGTAAGAGACCAATTCTACAATAATAGTTCAATCCCATTCTTAACGTCAATCGATTATGTGATGTAATTATTATTAAATAAGTTATGATCTTCTGATCATAAATTATTTAAAATCTATATCCTAACTGTATACAACCCTTTGTATGAGGGTGAACATCTACTTAACGGGTGAAAGCTGCTTTATTGAAATCAAATTAACGAATTTCAAAAGGGTTTTATGTGTTTGAAGGTGTATGTTCCCGGAAGCCCCCTTCGCTCATGATCCTTCGCACTACGTAAAACTACAAAGCTAGAAGTATGATGTTTTGGACACGGTTCGTGGTCGGACTTACGAGATTATGTGCGAAAGGGTCAGTACACACCGAGACGCGACGCCAAGCTGCGCACACATTTTAATAGAGCGACTCAAATTAGAACTTTATTTACTTCACGATAATATACACATTTTATTGTGAAATTTTCAGTATACGTTGCACCACGCAGCGTAGAGCGACGCATCGCAACGCGGTATTGCCGGTAGGTACCCGCGGCGTGCAAGAGCGGCTTGAACCGCGGGTGGACGCGGGCGGGCGCAGCGAGGCGCCGTACTGCCAACGATTTAACGATGCGCCCCGCAACTACGCGATGCATCTCGCGGCGCCGCGTAACGCAGCGCGAAATCACTGAGCTCTTCAAGTATGGTCGCGTCGCGTCGCGTCTCGGTGTGAATTGACGCTAAAGTATTATATTTATATTATATTATATATTTACTGAAAGTTTGAATTTTTTTTTTCATACGCCAAACAACACACCTCTTGTAATGGTCTCGAAGTAGGGATTAATATCCCTGTGTTACGAGGTACCACACAAGGAAATAAGCCAGGGGCGTCTCCCAGCACACCCAGACCCGAGTCAATTCGGGAATTAGGGACACTACGGAAATCGGGGCAAGAAACCGTGCTACAGCGCACTGCGCCAATCGTGTCGTCCAATTTAGGTTTAGATGTCCCAAACATCTTAAGTTTTATTGCTAAAACGGATCCTCCTTGTTTTTACATACTAAGAAATTCAAAAAGGAAATTAGTGTAATGCAATGGAATTCATTTATTTAGTTTGCGACCTCCAACCACCGATGTTCTGCTAGTCATCCACCCAGAAGTTGCTGATATCGTTATACGGGGACTGAAGTTCTGCTATTTCTGCTGATTTGCTGTCCATCTGCAAAATTATAAAAGTTTAATTCGGCTATACAACGTGTTAATGTAAGAACGCAAAACCTGAAATTGGTTTGTTCAAAATCGAGAGTACAATCGATTCCACTAATAAATATAGGGGTCCAACTTTCACCAAAAAAATATTTTAATTATGCCGTGTTTAATCATTACTTAAGTTTATTATTGCGCCGCCACGCGAAACGGCAACGTCGTACGTAGGTACTAGATCGCGTGTCATTACTATATACTTTTTAGTTGCAACAAACACAAGAAAACAAAAAAAGCTTATACCTATCTTTGTAAATAATCCGCGAAAATATAATTTAATGTGTCTGAGGTTTTGCGCTTTTCATTAGCACGTTGAATAAACAAATCTTTTTACAATTTGTTTTCTCTATTGGCGGCAGCAATGCCCGTGTTGTGAACACATCATGAAAAATTACGTCATCTTAAACCAAATATAGTGTTTCAAGAAATAATATCAAACTTATATTTTAACAAATCTTACTTAATTTCATCAAACTTACAACTTACAATCAAACTTACTAGCAATTATTATTTCACGAATCGTGAAATAACACGATTTTGAATGCAATGGCTACGTCCATTCGTCATGATGACAAATCGTGTTTTTAACATCAAGCGGACTTCATGATGCGCGGGATTGCCCCTTCATTTTCCATCATTGAAAACAAATCAACGCACTTACGTCATAACGGTAGAAGCAGTTCCTTTCAGGCAAACTTCAAGTAATAAAAAGAGAGGGCTGATAATATGAGCACTTTGCTCATTGCGATCGGATTGCATTATCTAGTAGGTACTTACTGTAGTCCTCGTTCTTGGCAGAAGCCCGTTCTTTCGGAAAGCCACAAGAGTAACTGGTTTAGGTCGCCTCTCAAAAGGTTCAAAGTATCCCTGAAATTAGGGTAACCAGATGAAATTATCAACAGTCCTGAGTGAATTCCGGATTAAGGCACAAATATCCGGACTTTTTTGTAAACACACATCTAATTAAAACGTTGCGAAGTCTTTTTATGCGAACGTCATCATCCGCCCATTCGAATGGACAATTTTCAAAAACGTAGTCCCTACAATTATATTTCTAAATAACTCAATCTTAATTACGCATATAAATGTATATTTCTATTCACATTTAATATAGGTAATCTTTTTATTTTCAAGACATATCCAGAAATTTACAGTCTTATGGCTACCCTAGCTGAGATTGACCATAAGGCCCCTATTTCATTAGGACACCTTGGTCTTGCCATCCACCAACAAATTGTTGCAACCATACAGTTGGATGCAGGGTATCTCACCTGGAATCAGCTTGGCTGCGCAACCGAATCACCCTCTGGTGGTGCAACCATGGTGTCATAATGAAATAGAGCTCTAAAAATCTTTCATGCCCGTACCAAGCTGTATTTGCTACCATTATTGAGCAAAACTACATAACCTGGTTTTTTCGCCTGTATCGTACAGGCAAGAGCATAAATATCTATACCTACGTTTCCAAGGCTTCAAAAATATCTGAGCAAAACATTAGCCACATAAATCTTTACGAGGGTTCGTTCAGATTCTTCGTCGACTAGTATATGTCGTCGGATAATAGGAAGATCCGGATTATCGCGAAAATCCTGGGACGATCGCGAAACGCCGGAGGAATCTGACATTTCATGCGAATCTCAATGCGAATGAGCAATCACAACCTGAGAGTTGATTGGCTGATAAAAATTTCATGCACTGACGGATAAGCTGATTGGTTGAATCGTCCTAGGATTTTCGCGAAAATCCAGCTCTTCCCATTAGCCTACGTCATGTTGATATTTGTGGCCAGTGCTTAGTTGCTCAGATATTTTTGATGCCTTTGAAATGTACAGATATTGCTTATGACTGTACAAAGCGAGAAGGTTTTGCCAGCCAACTCCACAGAAGTGAAGCTCAAGTAAGCAAAAACCATAAGCAGTTATAAATTTTTCGGTAGTTAGCATTATGACGAAAAATACTTGTCTGCTTTTTGACTACATACACACCCCTTAAAGGTAAATTAAAACTGACTGTCTTTCCTGTCAATTTAAACGTCTAAATTAAAGAAAATATATAATTAGCTTTCTTGATGAAAGAATTTTTAAAATCAGTCCAGTAGTTTCGGAGCCTATTCAATACAAACAAACAAACAAATATATCCTCTTTATAATATTAGTATAGATAAATAATCACTTGGCTAAACGATTATTCTGAAGAGGGGGACCTGACCTACCTTGCTAAAGAAAGGGTCGAATCCGAACGTCAAAGTTTTTGCTAGTCTTGTCAATGATTGCACAGGCTTCCTCACCACCCCTCTCGCTGCAAGATCAGCTGGGGGCACGGACTGCTGAACGAACAAATTATTTACTGTTAGATAGTTAGTATTTTCTCTGTAACTGATAGCATAGATAAAATAAACAAATACTCTTTGCTGATAGTGAATGCAGCTCTTATCATCTTTTGTTTGGGTAATAATAATAATAAATAAATATCTGGGACAATTTACACTAAGATCATCTGCCCCCAAACTAAGCAGAGCTGGTGCTATGGGTGGCAGAGACTGATAAACATACTTAAATAGATAATAACACCCCGACACACAAAATGTTCGTCACATAAATGTTTGTCATGGGTGGGGATCGAACCCACGAACTCCGGTGCTAAAGGCAGGATCGCTGCCATTGCACCAACAGGCCCGTCGATGGCCAGTATTGGAAAGTCAAAGCCTTATTTGTAAAGCAAATAGGAAAGTTTAGTACCTACTCTAAATGAATTCACGCAAAAGAACAAGTTGGCTCAACACAACAAAGTGAGCTGTTAGTACTTATAAAATCATTTGAAAATAAATAATAATAAATAAATATGCGCCAGACAACACACCTCTTGTAATGGTCCCGAAGTAGGGATTTAATATCCCTGTGTTACAAAGTACCACACAAGGAAATAAGCCAGGGACGTCTCTCAGCACACCCAGACCCTAATCAATTCAGAAAAGATCGTACCGGAATTGACCCGACCGGGAATCGAACCCAGGACACTACACCATGCGGTTGAGGAAATAAGTGACCCGAAGCGAACTACTAATCATCAATAAAAACGCAACATTAGAATTTATATTAATGAATCTGAAGGATATACTCGTAAAGGCTTTTTTGGGTTATCAAACTCTTCCAGCCTAGAGAAAGTTAATTTCAAATGAACAATAAAATTAACGTTACCGCTTCTGTGTCCAAGGGTAAAGGAACTCGGCCCGAAACCTGGAGGTTCTGGGTTCAAATTCCAGGTTGGACAGGGTTTAATACGAGTTTAACGGAACATGGCCCGGGTAGCGAGGGTGATTATTCCATCAATTCTATCGATAACTTCGAATATGACCTTGGTGAGGTTGGTACCTGTTGTGACGCAGGACGGTACACCCAGAGAGAATTGAGCTGAGGACTAGAGCCATCGGGATGTTGACTTGAATCCCTGCCCATTGTCGCTACAGTTTGCAGCACTTCTTTGGGGCTTGTAGTTTCTCTAGTTGCTGTAAATTTCCATAATAATTAATATAATAGAGTAAACGTTAGTTCAGTTTCATGACGCTGCTGCACGGGCAACAGGTTAGGTATGTCATGGTACTCACGGTTCTGTTTTTTGTGGATTCTTTTACAAAGGCATAAAGCGACGCGCAATCCGCGCATACAACTACAAGCCTTGTAGGAAATACAAAAAAAAAAGGGAAATAATAAACTGACCAACTAAAAATACTGAAAAGAGCCCCAGAATTAATATGTCGGCCACAAAACACTGATTTTAGAATATTTAGAGGCTCAGATAGTATTTTTGGTGGTATAGTTTGTCGCTCCAATAAATACTAATTATCCAAAAAAAAAATACTTAAAACAAATATTGTCATTTCAAAACATAGGATATTTGATTTTTGGTTAATGTTTCGACTAAATATACAGATAATTTGTGTATTATACGTATATGTTTCTTAACTCGAACTAATTCTTATAACAGATTTATAAGGATTAGCAAAAACGTGGGCCTTATTTGGCGACAGTACCTTAAAGATAGTAGAGATGTGCCGATTATGACTTTGGCCGACTAGCCGGCTAGCCGATCACGGTTTCGGGATTTCCGTAAGGTCAAACAGTCATTAAAAAGTCGCAAACGCCGCCTGCGGTCGTGTCAGAACCTGTTTTGATTACGTCGTATTGTTTTGTGATTTTCGCCTTTGAAAGGGTTGGAGCAGTGTTTATGTGGAAAAAATATTTTATTTGTAGAGACAATACTGTTTTGTGGTAATTAAAGTGAAAGAGCTCAATTGTTTAATCATGTTAAAAAGGAAACCTCGCGTTTGGATGCTTTTTAAACAATTAACTAGTCCCAAACGGATCTACCATTTGGGACTAGTTAATTGTGGGCAGGGAAAAACAGCAAATATATTATGTAAGCTACCTATTTAGTTTCATTTCATAGCTACCGATGTGCTATGAAATGAAAAAGCAGATATTTTAGCCAAGGAAGCAACAGAGGAAGGAATTTCCTACCACTGCTTGCCGTGTCAGTCAGATTTACTACACGTAGCAAAAAAATAACTGTCGACAACTATGGAGCGAATATTTCGATGAGAGATCACTTACCAAGAGTATTTGGTACAGAACTATTCAACCGACTTTGTGCAGATATCCTTGGTTTGATGGTATCGGTATGAGCAGGAATGAAATAACTACAGCTGTCAGACTTCGTGCCGGACACATCCCTCTCAACAAGTTTGTTTTTTAATGAAAAAAAAGTTGAATCTCCTAAATGCAGCGTTGTGACGTCATTGAAGATGTTTACCACATAATAATGGAATGTGTGCGGAACGAGGCTGAGATTTACAGATTATCGATTTTAAGGGTGAAATCGGCATTGTGAACAGCATACTGGCAGAACCTCACTCAAAAACGCTAGAAGACTTTAAGTTATTGTAGAAGCAGGCTCTAAGCGTAGGTCACTGTCAAGTGTAGTAAGTAATATTTAAGTAGCAAAATTTGTATGAACTATGAGAGTGATATTTTCTAATAGAAAAAACTCTCCTTAAAACAATCAATAAAAAAAAATGAATTACCATATTAAACACAGACATCCAACCCCTCGGCTATACATACGAAATATGAAGTCTGCGACTAGTCGGCACTTCTCTAATCGATAGTATACATAATGCAAACTCAAGTTATTCAGTTTCAAAAAAAAACGAAGCACTTCGAGAAAAGGTAGGTAATGCTCTTGCGCTTGCTCTCAGATATAGTGCCAATTTGGTGGAATTTTAATAAGGTTATTAGGAAATGGTTGAAAACTTACTTTGGCTTGTAATTAACTTCACAATTAAGCTAAACATCGATATCACTACAGATAAATGCATTTCTGAATGAAAGTAAGTAATTGGAACACTAATTTGTTATGCCACTGGTACCGCAATCGTAAGTGCAATGCCGCGGAAATCAGATTCGCTTGAACTTATACAGGTTAACAAAGGAGGTCTGCGAATAAAAAATGTTTACCTTTGCAAGGCGAGATTGCGAGGTGTTCCACGGAAAATGGTTCCTGATCAATAACTATAATTCTCAGAACCAAACAGACTTCGAGAATCATGTCTACACAAACAAGTGGCCGTGCAATAGTACCTACTAGTACTTAATACTGAATAGTTGGTTCGGAAATGTTTGGTTTGTTTATTGTAGATGCCCTTTATCTCTCAAACGTAGTATTGTTGATGATCATGCTAGCAGTAGAACTTGAAATGCGTGAAGTGACGTACCATTTCATAATAAACGTTGTTTATTCTTATTGCGCGCTCGACAAATAGGATGACAAAACTGGCAAACAATTGGCTGTTTTAGGAAAAATATTACACTTAAATATTTTCCAAACCGGTTTTATCGTAAACACACTTTCAGGCAATTTTAGAAAACAAAAGTAATGGTACCTAATCGAGGTGCTATGTTACCCATTGTGATAATTGTATAGTAATATTTATGATTCAGGTTACAAGCACAAACAACAGTATGCTATCTACTTAAAAAAAATCCGGTTCTTCACAGGACAGAGTAGAGAGATAGAGTAGTACAAAGGCCTCTTCCATAGAACGCCACAGCGAGCAGTTGTGTGCTATTTGCATCCAGCGGCTGCCTGCAACTGGCACTAAGTCATCGAGTCCACTGGGTGGGAGAGGCATATGCCTGATGCATGTCTGACACAGAAACACTGAAACGAATTATGAGGGTTTCACCAGTAATGTGAGGATGCGTTGCGAGGAATGTGTTTGTTAAGAACCAATAGAATCGCGAAGCTAGGTGAATGAAACAATTCTATTGGTTCTTAACACACACATCCCTCGCAACGCATCCTCGCACATCTCTGGTGGAAACGCACCCTTGAACTGGGTATAGCCGGAATAAAGGCTAGTCCGCATCAGGCAGCGTATGAGCATTCTCGCAGGGCGCGCGCACGCACGGGCGCCGCTGCTCCTCGCGCTCGCCGCGCGCGCAGCGGCCGGCCACGCAGGCGCGCGTGCGCGAGACCGCCCCGGCGCCGCACGTCACGGAGCACGAGCCCCACTTGCCCCAGCGACTCCACACCTTGCGAGTACGTAGCGTCTCCTCATCTCTGCACTCGCGTTCTTTAAGCAAAAGAGCATATCGACGGTTATGAACCAATTTATCTCAATTTTTTTATCTATCCCAGCCTTTCATGCAGAGAAAAGTTCAATTTAGCATTGAATGTTTTAGCGGGCTTACATAATACTCACAGTATTTTCAAAATTACTAATAAAAAAATTAAGAACGCGTTATTATTTCTGCAAATATCGGTCATCTCTCCCAAAAGCGACAGAGAGATTTTGAGATCTTATTAATTTTTAATCGATATAAATGCAGGCAACCCCAGATTATGAACCTTGTCGTCGACCAGCCCCCGATAACAGAGGAAGGCACGTCACGCACTTTCGATGGGGAGGGCGTTACTGGAAGAGAACAAGAGGAACTATGTTTGGGGAGAAAACGAACGAAATATATTTATATGACTGGCCTGTTGGCGCAATGGCAGCGATCCTGTCTTTGGCGCCGAAGGTCGTGGGTTCGATCCCCACCCATGACATTCATGTGCCGAACATTGGTGTTTGTTGTGTGTCTGGATATTATTGTCTATTTAGGTATGTATGTATTTGGAAATATTTAAGTATGTTCATCAGCCTCTGACCCATATTACAAGCTCTGCTTAGTTTGGGGTCTGATGATCTTCGTCCCAGATACGAGTATTTATTATTATTATTTATTTTGTTTAAATAAGGTGGGTAGTTTTTCTTTATTAATAACTAATTTCCTTGTAAAACCTATAAAAGTAAGAGAAAGACCGCTGAGCAGATGCCTTACATAAATGAATATCTCGATAATGTGTCGTCAACTAGTGGCCTCTTAGCTTTGATATGAACTGGATGTATATAATCAGACTGTATCAAGTCAGTGAGCATTAGCACCAAAGCATACCAAAGCTACAATACAAATAGATTGTGTAGGTAGGTACCTGTTGTCACCTTCTCTATATCCAATAACTTTATCGTTTCCTGGGCATGTCTGATTGTGTTGTAGTCTTCTGAGGGGAACTCGGTTCTTAATTTTTCTTCTGTTATAAGATCGATTATTTCAATTGGATTCAGCACTAGCTTTCCATCTCTCCTTTCGTGTTTTTTACAGTACGAAAGTAAAGTTCCAAAAGCGATTAGGATTGATATTTTCAGAACACAAAACATAACAATAAGATAAACAACAACAAAAAGATTTATTAATATATAAAACTCTATAACGCTTAAAAAAATAGGACTCAGAAAAGTATAAAAGCAAGCCACTCCTTTTCCACAAATTGGATTTCAACTAAAATAAATAATGTCAGAATTATTACTGAAACGTCAAATATAGCAAATCGGATATTCCTACTCTTTGCTGGGTCCATGCTGCGATCCTGATCCTTTCCATTCTGTGTGAATCAGAGTCTGTTTGTTTGCAGTCGTGGTAACTCAGGTTAATTTACTTCTAGAGGTGCATATTCGTAGCCTACTCCGACGTATGTATTTTTATGACCATCCGCAGACAGCGACTGAAAGCCTTAATATAAATACTCAAATAGAAACCAGCAGCGTCGTGACGACACGACGTCTGCTACTGCTGCGTAACTGAACACCAGCGGCTTAAGTAGAGCCGTCATTGATTAAATCTTTTTAATTTAGTTTATTTTTATTTTAGGAAACACACCGTAGTAAAAGTTAGGTATAAATATACACAGTGTCGGGTTTCATGTGGTCCAAACGAAAACCATCGATAGAGGGGTCCAGGGGCTACTCTATCTACCCCCATGTATGTTCCGCGAAAATTTATAGTTTTCCAAAAAACAGCATTTTTCTAAATTTTTTCTTAGTACCCAAAATGACGCTTTTTTTAAATGATTTCTCCTAAAGTATTATTACTAGAACCTTGATTTTAACTAAGGCTAATTATTTTCTGCAAAAAAAAATAAACAGTGAACTTTTTTTATTTGGATGATTTTTTACTTCTTTCTTTAGGGTGGTGTAACTCAAAAAAAGCACATCACATAAAACTTCAGGACCCATTTGAAAAACTTGCCTACTATGTGGACCCACTACTTGTAAAATTTCAATCAGCTACGGCAAGATACGGGAGGATTTTAATATTAAATTAAATTTCGTCAGTCATGAACTCAATTGATTTCCAATGGCATTAAAAAAGTTTACTTTGAGATAATTTGTCTTATTGACTTAAGACATCAGACGTCATTACAAATACCAGTTTTGATCCCTTTGTTCAAGTTTACAAACTGTTTTGTTAGTCTTCCCTTGGCTGCTCTCGCGTTCGTACGTTGTTCATACTATCCCTTTTTAACTACTGGCGTGTTAACGGGCTTATCGATTGCTTATTTACTTTTGTTTTGACGACTCTAGAACGAAGATGTCTAGATGTCTAGATGAGTATAGTAGAGAAGTCTACTGGTGTAACGGTGAATCCATAACTACTTTATGTCCTTCGATGTGGCGGACAAAGTACTTTACTAATTATACCACGCGGATACCGAAAAGGAACTTCAAAACTAATTTTTCTAAGAAGTTGTGGGCAGTCGATCTTGTTTCTCAAGATTTTGAATAGAAAGGTTAGGTCTAGTGCTTCTCTACGTTTATCCAGACTGATCATATCAAACCTTTTTAATCTGGCGAGGTACGATCTTATTGTTTTAGCTTCGCCCTCAGCAAAAGCCAAATGCCACTAAAATCTTTTTTGGATTCTCTCTAGCCTGAGCGTATGACTTGCATAGTGTGGCCGCCTTACAATAAAACCGTACTCTAGCGTACTTCGTACCAAGCAATTATACAACATAATTTTAGTTTTGTAGCTTCTAAAGGTCTTGACGTTACGAAGTACGAATCCCAAGGTTTTGGAAGCTTTGCTGATTATTTTCTCGACGTGAGGCACAAAAGTTAGCTTTTTGTCAAGTAGAATACCTAGATCTGTTATTGATTCCACTTCAGTTAGGGGAGAGCTGTCGATTTTGTATGGGTGAGTTATTATGCCACTGACTCTCCGGGTAAAATTGATGTAAAAGCATTTACCAGTGTTCAAACGCATGTCGTTAAGCTTACACCACTCAGCGACACGATCAAGATCACTTTGGAGTAAAACTGCATCTGCAGGCATATCCACTACCTTAAGGAACTTAAGATCGTCTGCGTACAAGAAAGGTGTAGAGTTCTTCATGTGTTTTGGTATGTCATTCACAAAGATGTTAAAAAGGACAGGTCCCAGGTGGGAACCTTGAGGGACACCGGAGCTTACACTGTAAGTTTTGGATTTGAAGCCATTTGCTACTACGAAAAATGATCTACTCCGAAGGTAGGACTCAATCCATTTCAATAAATTTCCAGAGAAGCCGTGTGATGCAAGCTTCAAAACCAGACCCGCGTAAGAAACTGTGTCAAAGGCGAAAGTCCGTATATATAACATGAACCTGCTGACCTTTGTCCATGAATTTCACGGTGTTCTCAATGAAGGTAACCAGATTGGTGCAGGTAGATCTGACCTGGACGAAGCCGTGCTGATAGATAGACATGTACTGTTTGATGTAGCTTTGTATAGCTGGACAGATCATTGACTCTAGTACTTTACCGAAGGCGCTGAGGATGGAAATGGGTCTGTAGTTTTTTACATCTGTTTTGTCGCCGTTCTTGTAGATTGGGACTACTTTTGCGACCTTCCATTGCTCGGGAAAGACACCTGAGCTTAATGAGGCGTTGAATATCCATAGCAATGGTGTTACCAGGCTTTTAGAGCATTGCTTGATGAACAACGGTGGTATCCCATCTGACCCTGCGCCCTTGTTTTCGTCTAAACTCTCCAATTTCCTGAGCAGATCATCCTGATTAATTTGGATATTTGAAAATGTTTCCGCACATTCATCGCAGCTGAAACTATTATTAAACAAGTTAGAATCAACCTCTTGATTTACAGATGCAAAAAATCAACGAACATATTGCAGATGGGTGCACCGTCGCTTGAATTTTCATTACCATCCGACATGACCGCGGGCAAGCAGCTATTGTCATTCTTTTTGGTTTTGATGTATGACCAAATGTATTTTGGGTTTTTTCTAACCTGGCATTCAACATTTTCAATGTACTGATCATAACAGTCAGCTAATAATCTGTCGCAACGCTTCTTCAACATTTTGAGTTCTAGGATGTTCAACGGGTTATTGTGTTTTTTTACTTTCAGACGAGTCTTTTCTTTTTCTTTCAGTCTGCGCATCAGGTTACGGGTATACCACGGGGGCATCATGGAGTGTTTTTTCGAAAAATGCGGCACATGAGTCTTTGCGATGCGATCCAGAGTATTCTGAAGGCAGCGCACCATCTGATTAACGTCTTCACAATTTTCAAATGAGGAAGCCCAATTCACCTTGTCTAATTCTCCGTTGATTGTGATAAATTAGCTTCACGAAAGTTTAAGCATATTATGAGGATTAACGTTTAAACCTGCGAGGTCTTCAAGATGACCAGATGGCAAACCAACAACTAAGGAGGGATGAAGTGGGACAATTTTAGTCAAAGGATTTAAGTACTTCTTCACTTTTCCGTTCCTAATGTCAGTCAACACCAAGTCAAGGATTCTATTACAATTATTGCTTTCACGGTTTATTTGTTCATAATTATTGGTAAAATGAAAATCCGCTAAAGTTTGCGCCATTTTTGGCAGGCCGCCCGACCACTGACCCACCGAATTCCAGTCAATGCGTCCCAAATTAAAGTCCCCAACTATGACTCTGCGCGAATTACACTGTTCGAAGACACGATTACAATTGTCCAAAAACATATCCAGGGAGACGCTGGTCACAGGAGGAGGGAGGTAAACGGCACATATTACAAATGTGTTATTTTTTTTTTACTTTTTACATCAAATGTAATCCATAAATCCTCGGCGGTGCTTTCCCAGGATATGATTCTTTTTGAGTTTAAGGACTTTCGAGCTGCAATCAAAACACCTCCTCCGTTTTTTTTAGAAGAGCTACTAATTGCCCTATCTCTCCTGTGAACAGTGTACCTGTGGTCAAACAATTTTATTCTGTGTTAAATATGCCATCGTTGAGCCAAGTTTCAGTTAGAATTATAATATCATAGTTGCTGATGCAGAGATTCCTGTAAAAATCCACTGTTTTAGTGCACAGCCCACGTACGTTCTGATAGTAAATATTAATACAATTGAATTTTATAGCTAGAAGTAAAAAAAAACATGCAAAATTATAAAGGGAAAAAAAAGGTTCACACAATTTTGTCCAGAGAACTTTTGTCTCTTATTAAAATAAAGTCTGTGTCATCGGCCTTACGAACAAAGATCTTGCCGGTTCTGGTCCAAACGTAATTATACTTCCTTTCCTTCGCTCGTAATCTTGCAACAGCGTGTAGCGATTTATTACCTGGCGATAGGTGTTCGATGACATAAACTGGTGTAATGTCACCTTCCAGTCCAATATTGGAGGTGTTTAGTTCTGTCCATGTGTCTTTTTGGACTTCTTGTAGTTTTTAACTGCAGCAAGAAGTTGATCGCGGATGTTTAGGGAGCTCAATTGTACTACGAATACTACGATGGAGCGAGGGCGTAAGCCGGCGGGGTCTAATTTGGCAATTCGGGTGCTCTTATTTATATTTTCAGGTTTTACAGCACAGTTCACGGTCTTGCACATAGATGCAACCATATTAATAAGATTTTCTGACTTCTTCTCAGGAACACACTGCAGCTCAATATGCAGGCTCTAGCTTGCTGCTCCAGCTGGTCAACTCTGCTGTTTAAGTTCGTTAATGTGGAACGTATTTCGGTGTTTTCAGCACGTAACTCTTCCATTTTTTTGACTGAAGCCTTGTGTTGGTCCTTGATTTCTTCATATTCCAGGTTTATGAAACTCATTGACTCCCTTAGTTCCGCAATTTCAGCTTTAAGTCCTTTTATTTCTCTACCTATCATGGCCGCAAAGTTATTATTCATTTGCGAAATTAATGCGCCTATCTCAGACTTGAAAACATCCCTAACGATTTCACTAACATCGTCTCGGGTAACGGGTGACCTTTCCTCGAAGGGGGACGAGAATGCTTGACGTTTAGTAGAACGCTTAGTGACACCCTCTCCACTTGTGGCTGCAGAAGTCTCAATAGGGGTGCTTATTAAAGTGTCTTCCAGACATGTTTTTCTCCCAGTGCATTGTGGGCATTTCCATTGTTCATCAGCAATTGACCCTGATATACCCAAGCATTCAGGATGGTAGGCCAAACTACATTCTCCACACACAGAATATTCAGCGTCATCATCGTTTTCTAGGCAGCAGCCCCACTGTTGCCGTTTCGGTGTTGGTCTGGACATTTATAAACGCCTACACTTTTAGAATAGCAAAATGGATTTTGCTATGGAGAAATTCGTAGGAGGACTGATCTGCTAGTGGTTATTTTGTTTATATCGTAGCTGGCTTCAGTTAATTCTGAAAAAAAGATGTTCGAAAACACCGAATGAATATATTTATCCACGGAAAAACAAATCAATCTCCGCTTGTCAATCGTGAGATTCGAACTGGGGACCTCAATCCTCCAAGCGACCGTGTCAAAAACCAAGCGGCCAAGCAACCAATAACTCTAGTGTCGAATTTATCAATGTAATCCAAAGCTATTTCTAGGAGCTTGTGCAAGCGGGTAGTATTGTTTTTGTAAATACGAATACGCTCCCTGTTGTCTTGAGCAAGATGACAATAATTCGCACTAGTTGAGTGTTACTGAATGATTTAATGCCGAGATATCACAGTCACTGTGGTGTTGTTTACTTTTGTTTCTAAGTCGTTTCGAAGCACTTCTCTTACCGCGTATGCTGGTGCAACTTTCACTATGATTATCACGGATTAACACTAGATTTAGGATTAATATGAACAGAGCTAGAACGAATACGTCTGCACGGTGCGATGTCGTCCAATGCTAATGCTTCTTTAATGCGTTTAGTAACGTCATTGACCATAGTCATACTTCTTTAATGCGATTGGTCCATTCGTTGACCACAATAATGCTTAAATAATGCGAATGTAATGCAATTAAACAACTATGTAAACATTTATAGAGTCTAAAGCTGGATAATTTGTGTCCAAATAAGTGTTACAGTAGCACTATGGACGTTTAAAATGCTAGGTAGGTACTGTAAAAGTAACTCAAAATGTGAAAACGATACAATAATGCAAGTCGGCCGATAAACTGCTTTGATGTGTTACTTGGGTTGCCCAGTGACAAGGAAATATTTCATAATAAATTGTATAAATAAAAAACAAAAAAAAAATTTAGTTAGTAAGTAAATAAAAACCAAAAAAAATGTGCGTTGTTTTTTTTGAATGAAAGTATCACTCTACTACTGTTATATAAGTTTTCAAAAATACTTCCTGAATAGAAGGAAAGGGGTATGAGTCACTTTGTATGGACACGTGGGGTCATTTTTTTTTAAACAACCAGCCAAACAATTACCACTGATTTATAGCACCCTAACAAATAAACATATCTGAGTGGTCAGAATTGTTCTAGGTGATATCGGAGTGATATCTAGTTCTCCATGAAGTAAAATACCTTATGGAGCTTATCTCACTTTCATCTTATATTTTATCAGTGCGTGCGACGCGCGTAGGAACGAGCATAGTAGATACCACAGATTACTCAATAGTGCGGGCGCGCTCACATATAAACCGCGGTCGGGGCGTATGTATAAAGACAACCTACTTCTGTCCTTTTACTATGGTATGGATCAAGTTCAATTGAGTAGTTAGTTTAAAATACAATACCATAAATCTCAGCTCCGATATACTTTAGCTATATGTGCTCCATATAAAGTTTGTTCCTCTCGATTAGGAACCAATATCTCCTTTTTACATATTGACTATTAGAAAATGTCTTTTTGATGTCATTGACGCTAAGGTCGCTTTTCGTGATAGCTTGTAAATCCACTTCCAAATGCCAAATACTTAACATTTACTGCTTTAACGACCTCATTACAACTGGATATCAAACTTGAAGTATTGCTGGATGAACTTTTATGTGGAAAATATACTTAACAGGTACATCTTGAAAAGTAAACCTTCCCCTTCTATTTCTGCATCCTTTTTAACAGCTGTTAGGTGAAGAAAATGATACTAAAAAATCATTTTATTTAGTAGATAAAAAATTATTTGTACTATTGAACACGATCTTTTTTGTATCGAATATTTTTTGAGAACAAAGCAACTCAACCAATAAAATAAAATAAAAGTTTCTAACTCACTTGTGAATAATAGCAATGAAAAAGTCACAGTTTACTTAATTACAGGTGCCTTATTGCGGTGAAATTAGAGCCACTTTTTGAGCAAGTGTGTTGAAACAAAATTACGCCACGGGTCACGGGTCCATACAAAGTCACTCAAACCCTTTCGCAATAAACATCAAGTGATCCAGTTACAACCTTCTTTATAATTCAACGTGCGAACCAAGAAGCCGTTGTAAAGAAATAAAAACTTAAGCAATTAAATGTTCCCCTCACGTGGCAAGCTTTTGTTCTGTTTGCATTTTGCAATGTTTATTTGTTTTATAATACTTCAATACTTTTCCTTGTACTGACTAACAATTTTTCTTTGTTAATTGTTTGAATGACCTTATGTTTATATTCTCATAAGTTTGTTTTTTTCCACTGTTTTATATTATTTAGACATTCAGTAGGTTTATTTGTATCTAAATGACACATTATACTTTACTAACGCCTGTTGTAAACTCAAAACAAGTTTAAAAGAGCAACTGTTGACTTTCTCGCCAAGAAAGAGCAAGAAACAACTTCGACGCGGTGGTAGAGTCGCAATAAGTATGTATACTGTGTATTTATATATCTATACTAGTATAGTATTTATGTCTATTATTTGGTATAACTTGCTTTAAATTTGACGATTTAAAGTACTTACTGTGAAAGTCTATTTGAATAAAGTTGTTTGAGTTTGGCTTCTAATGCAGGGTGCAAACAATGGACACTTTTGGTCTTGTGTCAGATACAAGCTATATACCGATGCCGATGAATATTTAATTTCTATAGAACCAGTATGAAATCATCCACTCCCTGCGCATACGTAATTTTTTTTTGTGTCCAGTTTCTTCCATTTAACACATACATACCTACTCATGACGATCAATAAGTGTTCTGTGTCGGTAACTGGAAACTGGTTTGTGCAGCGCAGCGCCCTAAACAAAAATTAGGAAAGTCATGAGATTTGCCAACCTGCGCGATATTGTGGTACCATTCTTCGTAGGTTAACCAGAATAATAAATCGTCAACGTTACTAAAAACAAATCGTCCTCATATGTATTTCTGGATTCATCTCATCATGACATAACTTCATAGAAGTGTTAAAATACTCGTTAGTTGTGTGGAACCAACTTTGAAACGGACCGTATCAAGCTTTTAACACAACAACCACTTCATCACAACTACTAGTTCACACCTGCGACTTCGTCTGCGTGAAGCTTCGTCTCGTCACCATCTTTTACGATTACGCGAGGCCATTTCGTTACGACGGTGTTTAGTAGGAATAGCATACCAAATGTTTCGAATTGATGCAGTGATGATTCATTTTCGACATGATAAGAGGGGAATGCCAAAAGAAATTAGATACTCAAAAATTATAAAGTTTATTCTTTATACAAGTATTGGTGCCTATTCATGACAGAGAAAATCTGACGGTGGCGAGAAAAAAAACGTGTATGATATATTGACTGGACTGTTGACGAAACATGGCTACTCGTATATGTATAACTATGATCCCGAAACAAAGCGACAGTCGACTGTATGGTGTTTTGAAGATGAACCAACTCCAACGAAATGTCGCCGTGCACGAAGCACACAGAAACAAATGGTCGACCCGTTTTTCTGCAAAACGGGTCATATTGCTACTGTAGTGGTAGAGGATCAAAGAACGGTGAACTCTGAATGCTATGTGAAAGTTTGTGCTCCAACAGTAATATCAGTTTTGTGTGACCAGCGACTGAAGTCAGGAATCCGGCACCTTCTCTGGCACCACGACAATGCGCCGCACAAGTCTGCCAGAACACCTGAATTTTTCAACTCAAAAAATGTGTCAATCCTTCCTCACCCACCATATTCCCCTGACCTAGCGCCTTGTGATTTTTACCTGTTTCCAAAACTTAAAGAAAAACTAAAGGGGAAGAGGTTTGAAAGCAAAGAAGATGCACTGGCTGCCTATAATTTCGAGATTTCTGAGGTGTCTAAAGAAGAGTGGTCACAGGTATTTTCCAATTGGTTCAAACGTATGGAAAAGTGTACGTGCTCAGGGTGAATACTTCGAAAAGATCGTGCTAGGCGGGGCATTATTTTGGTAGTGACTAAATAAGTTGGTATACAACCACCATACACAGTCACATTCACAGAACTCACATCAAAAAATGTACACCTATTTAATGACGTATTTATATGATTAAATAACTTGTGTACAATCACTGGGCCTCAAAATTAACGACAAAACACGCAATTATCCTATAATTAAAATTAAAAGTACACAAAACTAGACGCTTCGTAGTCCCCTTCTCCATTCTGAAACTTGACCGATTGATGATTGAACTACTTTTTTTTAGTCAAAATTAGAAAAAGGCTTTGGCCGTGTTCCTATGTCTTTCTTTTTTTACATAATCAAGACAAATAAAATTTTTGGATGTTTGAATTGAACACCGCGGAATATCAGTTTTTTTTTTTTAATTTTCGAAGGGTCATTTCTCTTTTGATAATTAATTCATTAAAAAAGGAAAACATACATAAAGGTAAGTAAAGTAAAAAATATCTTTATTCATATATACTTATAAAAAGTACCTAAGACAAGTCATAAGTATACAAAAAAAAATTGTAGAAAAATATACTAAATAAAAATAAACTTACATAAAATAATACTATGATGGTTAATATCATAATTAAATATAATGTGACTCTACCACCGGTTCGGAGGTAATTGTTTCCGATCGACATGGACATGCTCATGATGTCCGTAGGTTTTTTTGGAAAAAAGAACCTCTACCAGCAATAACTACGTTTTGTATGGAAAAACAGCGCTTCTGTATCCTCCTAACACACAGCCAGCGCCAGTTAGTATGCGTCACAGAAGCAATCTTAGAAACAAGAGATGCATACGTTATCTAGGTAGAGGTGGGAATACATAACTGCTGGGCCTAGTGAGCAGAAAAACACTGTCAGAACCGGCACGTCGACTATAAATAATAAATAAATAAATAAATATGCGCCAGACAACACACCTGTTGTAATGGTCTCGAAGTAGGGAATAATATCCCTGTGTTACGAGGTACCACACAAGGTAATAAGCCAGGGGCGTCTCCCAGCACACCCAGACCCGAGACAATTCAGAAAAGATCGTTTTGCTGAATTGACCCGAAATCGTACCCGGGACACTACGGAAATAATAATAATAATAAATATCCCTGGACATTATTCCACACAGCGCCATCTAGCCCCAAAGTAAGCTAATTAAAGCTTGTGTTATGGGATACTAGACAACGGATAAACATACTTAAATAACTTTTCTTTTGTAAATACAGACTTATTATACATAGGAGACACCCAGCCCAGTACAAACAGACATGTTCATGCACACAAATGTTTGTACTGTGCGGGGATCGAACCCGCGACCTCTGGTGTAGTAGCCAACTTCTTAACCATTACACCAAGTCGGTCGAAATCGAGGCGAGAAACCGTGCTACAGCGCACTACGCCAATCGTGTCGTCATGAGTTTCTGTAACCACGATAGTTGACTACTACAGCCACTTGGATGCCATTAGAGTTCTATTTCTATTCACTAGTGGGCTGTGCCGTAATCCAATCTAAAAACGTCAACACCGATGCTAGCGACGTGTCATCGGTGTAAGCTCACAGTACAGGTACAAGTGGAAGGAAACAAGGGATGAAAAAAGCATAAACCCCTAATTCATTAATTTATCTTCAGGACCCAGATGCACTGCTGATAGCTAGTATCTACATAGGTAGGCACGAGAGACCATTGAGCCCACACTCACTCACACCCTTACACGTCAACAGTATTCGTACTTTTCTGTTGTGTTATCGTGTCTACTATGTCGATTGACGACGCGTGTTAAGGTGGTCTATCTACAAAGCAAACAGTATTTAGTTTAAACTTATAAAGGTTTATTTAAAAATAAAGACACATTTTGCATGATAATTTTTATTAAGTTTTCTCGCCATAGAGCTACTGTAATTCATACATATTCGGCAGGTGTAATAATTCAAATTAAAGTTATAGAGAAACTGATGGCTATGATAATTAAGTATGTACCTACATACAAACGCTTTACGACAGATGTACTTTATAAAAAGAAACACGTTTATAAGCTTCAATTTTGGACTAACATAATTAATAAACTTGTTACTTCCCTGGGTAAAATTATATTGCTATGATAAAATCCAAGGATCCATGCGAGGGATATCAGAAACAAAACATATTGTACTTACTAAGTTTAGATGAGATAGAGAAGGTAGTTCCTAAATAAGTATTATGTCACTTTCCAAACAAATATAATTTTAAAACAAGAAGTTTCATCCAGGTATACTTTGATTTGGAATGGAATGCTGGATCAGATCACACTGAGTGTTGCTGTTGTGTATAGTCAAACGAACACTTTCAACAATCATTGTATTTGGCAAAGAATACCTACAAAAGATAGAAAACAATAAAAAATTGAATATCGGACTTCGAAGAAATCAGGCAGGATTCGAACCCGGCGCCTTACACCATCCGGGTGTGGCTGCTCTTGCCACTGAGCTACCGCAATCTCAATGGACCTAACGAACGAATCTTTCTAGTAAATGCTTACGTTGCAAGCCAACGTTATTTCATTACTGTTTAAAGAAAAGTACCTTCAAACATCCTAAATAAATATTTGAACAAATATTTAAACTCTTGGTTAAGATGAAATTTAGTATGTTAATTGATTGTTAGAGCAGCCATCCGTATTGTGGAAGACGCGGCCGGTCCAAATCCTGCCTGACTTCTTCAAGGTCCGAAATTAGTTTTATTTAGTTTCTTTTCTTTCGATATGAAAACTTGAATTGTAAAATGCTAAAATAAACAAAGCAATAATCGAATAGGTACCTACAAATTGAATTTGTTATAATTTATGAAGTCATCTTAACCTACTGTTATTTTTTCTATGAATTGTTTAGGGGGTTTTAAAATAGTATAATAATAGGGTTTTTAAATATAATAATAAATTATAAAACCTATAAGAAATAAATTACTAAATAAACATCCTTATCCTAATAAAATATACATTTTTTAATGGTGACTAACGCCAGAATTCCGAAAAGACCATTCAACCACTTAAGTGGAACCACCTCTGACATCAGAACAGCATCAACTTTGATTGTCGTTTCAGAATTCGGGAGTACCTACCAGCAAACATGTTAAGTATTACAGTCCGATCTGCTATTATTTTGCTGAAATTAATATTTTTTAGCGATGGGAATTTTTCCGGTCTATAGCTTGAACGCCTTGCAAAAGCGGGCCCTGCCACGAATGGTGAAGAATGACCTTACCCTTAAAACTGCCATTGCCGAGTCAGGCATTTACCACGCAAAGTTCTAGCAATTTTCTAAACTTAAAGATATCTATAAAAATATAGTAGATTGTTACACAAGGTGAGAAAGTTACCTTTTCAATGCACAATATGGTTTGGCGCGCGAACGTAGCGAGAGCGCTAATAGTTTGAGGGCATTGAAAAGGTCTTGCTTCCGAGGTAAACACTCTGCTTTTCATTACGAATATAGGGAAAGTGAATAAAAATCAGATACATAAGTTCAACCAACAACATTTTATTGAAATATTACCTACAACAAAGTCTATGATATTTCTATATAAAGTTTATATTAAAATTAGAGCAATTGTTAAACGAGAGAGAGGGAGTGAAACTTGAGAACCTTGAGTAAATGTTGGTGATAAAACAATCTCTTCATCCGGGCAATCTTTTGAAGTACTTGGTAGGTAATTTATTGTTTCAGTCAACTGATTTGAAACGTTTGCCTTGTTATTGACCGATTCCTCGATGTAGCCTTCAGCTACTGTACTAGATTTCCATCCACCATGTCTTTTTATTGTAGTCAAATTGGCGCCTGAATCAGCTAATAGAGTCGCTGAAGTCCTGCGGAAGCAGTGACCCGAGTATAAATTTGGATTTGGTAAATCAAGATACGTGGCTATCTGCTTCGGGATACTGGATAATTTGTTTTTGCCAATTACTTGCCTCAAACATTTTCCTTTTTTGTAATTGAGGAAAAAGGATCAGTTCCCTTAGCAAGTGGTCGAAGTGTTTGGTATTTTTCTATTATTTGTGCGAACTCTTTCTTTACTACGAAAGTTCGGTCGACTTTTGTTTTAGTACCTCTTAACTTAACTACCATCATTTCACCTTGTTTCTCTATGTCATGTTCCATCAAATTTACCAGTTCTATGGTTCTGCAAGCGCCACTTATGGCCATTACCAACACGACCTGAAAAGTAAATACAAATCTTTATTGGGGTTTTTATTGTAGGTAGGTTACCTGTATATAATTTTAAACTCATTTTTATGGATGCGATGTTATTTAAAAAAAATCGTTACCTTTATTGCTGAATAACTGTCGTCTGGCGCTTGATTTAAGAAGGTTTGGACCTCTTGTGCAGTGAAAACTTTGGATTTTTCCGCTATGTCTCCACCCGACTGCCTTTTTAGGAAAGATGATAGTTTGGCGAAATTTTTCAAATGTATATCGTGTTTTGTATTTAAAGTCGTCTTTAACATTGAATATACGCTCCACAGAGTTGGAGATTTATAATTTTGGGATAATCGATTGAAATATGTTAATAACACGTTTTCTGAAAAAGACTTTACTTTTTTTTCAGTGCGCCATTTCATAAAATCTTCATAAGCTCTTATGTATCTTTCTCTTGATTTCGGCGGTAAAAGGTTTTTCACAGCTGTTTGAGCTTCTTCTCTAATGAAATCAGTAGTCAAATCCATATCTAAGTCTGATGAACTCATTTTGCAGAAAATAAACTTCTCACTCGATTTACGAAACAACTGAATGAAGTTCGAATAGTTGCAATCCCGTTTTTTTTACCCGTCATTGGAATTCAACCATTTTTTTTTATATTTGTAAAAAGCATACTTAGACAATGATGATGGAATTCCCCCGCCTTATTTTATTTAAAGAAAATATTTTTTTTCATTTCTATCGTAAATACTTAGCTCAAACTTATTCAATTAAATACTAATTAAGTGAAACATACATTAATGAGTATATTCCTGCTCCGATTGTTTAAATATTAATTTGAAATCAAGATAAAGAAATTTCAAATACAGCTGTGGCTGAATAGAATACATCGACTTTCCGCAAAAGGAATGTCAAAATAGAAGGTGACATTTGCCAGTTATTTACTTTCAGCCCTAGGGCTGAAAAAAACTTTACAGCCCTAGTGCTGGCTCCCGAGTCCCGAGCTCACGGCGATCAAAATACAGGCGGTAATGCATCTAATAACTTGAGAACAAAGGAATTCACTTGAACTGTCTGTTAGCGACTCGATCAATAAATGTTAATATCGGAAAGTATAAATGGACTTAGTTAAATATAAACACTGAATCTGTAGGTATGCTTAGTTTTTACAATATGCGCTATGTGCCTCGAGTGAGCTCCAAATAGATAATTGAGTAGGTACTATTGACACCGCTGTTTGATTGAACAGACAAACAATGACTTTGAAAGGGATTCACTTTCTAGTATCGCAAGTTCGCAATGGAGAGTCCTTACTTTTTTACTAGTCCGTGGTTGCTATTGGAGCTATTGGAGTTCTACAGAAGTGCAAAATGGCAGTTGATTTATTAATTACAACTAATATAAACAGTTTTATTTGGTATTTACATATATTGATATTTTAAAAGCAACTAATTTAAACTTACCATCAATACTGGTAAGCAGTAGTCTGTCGGATCTTCATTTTCACAAATACGGGCGTGCATGAGATTTTGGGTGCAGTCAATGTTACGAGTATTATTCTAAGGCAGCGTTTTATTAACAATTATCATATTATTGATTATGTAGCCGAGTGGTTTCAGAGCTCGGCCCGAAACCCGGAGGTCCCGGGTTCAATTCCCAGGTCGTGCTAAGTGTGTTTTCGGATTTTTCTTAACACAGCCCGGGCTTATGATCACCAACCCGCATTCGGCTAGCGTGGTTAAGCCGATACCCATCAATTGTCACGAATTGTCTTTTAATTTTTTGTAACAACTTTGTCAACCAATAAAACTGTGACTTTGACTTGATTTCAATGATGGAGGCCTTTGCCCAGCAGTGGGACAGTATTTAGGCTACTTATTTACTTCAGTAATTTCGAAAAGATTTCTAAGTAGGTACTTACATTTAGGCCTGATATCGATTTTGTAAAATTGTAGGTTTTGCTGTTATGCCAAATTCAAACAGGATGGTTGAATCATTTAAAAAAGATAAATAAACTGATAAACAAAAGATTAATAATTCACAACATTAACAATTCAAGAAGAAATACATTTCATTTTTTGGCGCTTATAAGCTCGTATGATGCGGGTTTCGTTAATCATTACATTACAGCCGGTCGCTTCTATTCAAGCGTGTTCGCGCGAATCAGTTTTGATCAGTCAGTATTTAAGACCTACGAGAAGTTAGTTAGTTTCTTTTTGAATTTGGCTAATAAGAGCAGTTGGCGTGGTATTCTCTGTGTGAATAAAAATAACTATGCCTAGTGCTTATTTTAACCTAATTCTATGTTAGAACATATACATATTTACATAGGACACTACTATCCCGTTCTACTATATTTAGACTTTTAAATAACGTCTTTTATTATCTACGAGGTATTTTACCACTAATTTTACATGTTACTGACAACACCGTGAATAGAACTTTTAGAGATTACCAGAAATGTATGAACTGAACCTCTATTTGAAATATTATAATGAATGATATCATCCGGATAGCAAAGGAATGATATCAATGGTCCGTTTGCTTCGGAATTCAAGAATGTGCGCGCGGTGTCCACGACTTAAAAGACGATATTACAGCATTTAATACGTTGGGTTCTAATACCATTGGTGAAAAGCGTGCTTCTGAGTGTTTCGTTCACCATGACGGCACAGTCACCTCCTCTCTACCCCGCCTCTGACTACTCGTACCCCGCTTGGGATAAAGTCGTGATGGTATGTTAAGTTATGTTAATACGAAGATTTCCTTGAACTGGGTGATTCATATAAATTTCAATATTGAAAAGGGGGAAGGCTGATTTGCTGATTACCTGATGATACAAACATAAATACTTAGTAATTGTATTGTATTGTAATCCTTTATTCAAGTAACATGACTCAACTTTTTAGTAACAAATTAACTTAGAAACTATGTTAGTAGTGATTTAACAATATTGGGTTTATTTTATTTGAATACTTAGGAGGTAAGCACGCGCATCATCACTGCCGCCCCCCAAAAGCATAATGATAATGATTCCTTTCCCAGATTAATATCTTAAACCAAAAATCAAACTGAAGCCCCCCTTTTCCAAACTCAAATATGTCTCATATTCATGGTGTCCCGCGTTAAGGCGGATATTGGGTGAGACGCCCCAGTTCATTTTCTGTTTTTATTAAATATTGAAAAAAACTTTCTTTCTCAGTTTGTTTCTATTGGAATATTGTTAAAAATCTTAAATTTCTGCGCACTACCACGTATTTGGGTTATGATTACAAACTGCAATATTTTACAGATATTTTTGTCATAACTTAATGCCAAATCAGTAGTACCTATGGTATGTTGTAGTTACAAGCAAAGCATTCTACGTGGTTCATTTCGTCTATATAATATTATTGTAAGCTTACTTCGACGCTACATCTCTTTAAAAAAGATATGACTTTACCATGTTGATTAGAGCAGGGTAGTGTCATAGTCATAACTCATACTGCCTTTTATCAAGATGTATTAACGAATTAGCTGACATAATTCATATCCCACCCAGACTTACTTTTCAATTATTATGATTGATTATTGAGAATCATGTTATAAAATTACTATCGAAGCCAACGGCTGGCAGGAGCGGCTTAGAACAAAACAAGCCTTCTACACCTAAAAGAAAACGCCGGCCTCGTGATGTGACAAAAGTTGACGATTATGACGCTGACGCTTAGAGCATGCCCTTTTTCAATTAATTCAAATACTAAAGCATGGAAGTACCTAATAAGTACTTACGTGATGTATGTGCAATCTGTATAACTGGGTATACAAAAATACACTTTATGGTCTAGGAGAGAAGGTTTATATTTCAAATGATAAGGTCAGCGGACCAACTGAGTTATCGGATACAAGGTCTGGGTGTCCCTTTCCTTAACATTGCCAGCGCTCGTTAATATCATGTTTATTAGATTTAATAGTACAACACGTTCGTTACTGAATTAAAATGAAGCAAAATTACCGCTTTGTTGTTAGACAACAACGTTTGATTAATTTACTATGCATGAAAATGTATTAAAATTGAGGCTTTTACAGCTTAGTCTGTTATGTCAAAATATAATGATAGAATTTAGAGTTTAATAGTGGCAACAATACTGTAATGGCGACATGGCGAGTCTGTGACATGGCGTCTTCCTCCTTCAAGAACGCGTGCGTCGGCTGAAATATTTGCTAATTTAGGTGTTTTCTACCAAAATGGTGAAAAGGTGTTGTGTTATGGGCTGCGTAAATGAAACTGAAGCTGGTTGCAATATTTCTTTTCACAGTTAAGATTTAATTTCATGACATTTACACAAATTCTTGATATAGAACAATTAGGGTGACAATAAATTCATTTTTTCCCTTTCACTGGAATCTATAAAATGTTGAGAAACCTTATGGTTTTCAAACTCAGAAGGGCTTGTCAGGTCACAAAAAAGTAAGATTTTAGTCAATTTCCGACAAAATTCGGTAGTGGGTTTTTGTTTTGTTTGCGTGAGCAAAGAAGCTCGTCCCATCGGCATCTTTGAAGATAGGGAGGCTTTTGTTGAACTGTTGAGTAGTGGTTGCTGATAAGAGGTTACTGTTTAGCGTAGAGAACCCAACATCAACGATCGCCGTAAAAGGGATAGCAACTCATGGTAGACATACTAGGATCTGTGTTAAGCGCGTCCGGGGACATCGACAGCGACTTCAGAGCCCGAATTTCCGCGACTTGGGCCAAATGGCGTGAGGTGAATGGTGTCACTTGTGACCGCAAAATGCCGATCAAGCTGAAGGGGCAAAGCAGGAGCTGCGCGTCACGGAAATAAAGATGCTTCGGTGGATGTGTGGAATCTCACGCAAAGACCGCGTGCGGAACATCCACCTCCGCAGCAGCCTTCGTGTTCGTGACATCGCAGACAAGCTGCAGGAGTGCCGCCTTCGTTGGTATGGTCATGTCTCACAGAGATCGGTAAACTACGTGGGCAACAAATGTCTGGCCATGCAACCCCCGCCAGTACCGGTAGAAGAGGTCGATTCAAGAAGCGCTGGCTCGAGGTAGTTAAGTGGCATTCGTGCCAACAGACTCACCTCTGAGGATGCACGAGACCGTGCGAAATGGGCCAAGAACATAAGAAAGGCGGACCTTGGGACCCTATACACCAGTGTTGGTTCACAACCGGGATAAACGGACGGATGATGATGATGATGATAAGATAATACGACAACTGTGATTTTAAACCTAAATAAAACTATAAAACACTTGAGGCTCGTAAAAAATTTTGCCAAATTAAAGAATGTATTGTTTTTTTTTTTGGCCAATCCAACCTTATAACGAAAAATATGCAATTTATAACAAACATGTACAATTTCGATATTAATATCGGAATTCCGATATTGCGGTCTAATATCGCAAATCAGTATTGGAATTGGAAATCCTCCGATATTAAATGCCCTAATGGTAACAAGTGATTCAGAAGCTCTGGCTACTGAAGTGCTTGAGTTTCAAGTCGTGCCTTTAACAAAAATTTTAATGCCCTTTTGGCAATTTTTATTAATAAAACTTCAGCTAATGCCCAAGCACAATTAATTCTGACTGTCGTAAGAATCTTACATGGTATAAATTTTACTGTGCGATCTTTGAGTTGTGGTGGTAGATACTATTACACAAATCATAAAACATTTGAAATCTAAGGTTGCAATTTTCACCTTCCAAATATGGTATCAAGTTTCAAACATCCGTTGCAGGACACTTATACATATACATTGTTTATTTGTCCCCACATGAATAAATTGGCTAGAAACATTTTTTGCTGAGACAGAATTAACTTCCGAGGTTGGAAAAATTGATTTTAATTTTGTTAAAGAATTACACAATTTGCAAGAAAACGAAGGTTTGCGACTGGGGAACAGGATTTGTAACGCCCACATTGATTTTTTGGTAAAAAAATGAATGTCAAATTAGCGACGCAACTAATAAGTGCATCCCTAGCAGATTCCCTTGACTTTTTGAGACAAAGAGGCAGTCTAATTTTCCAAAACAGCGAAGCTACTGTGGAATACATTGGATGGCTAGACAGGTTATTTGATGTATTAAATATATCAGAGAAGAAAATGTTGGTATTTATAGTACAACATTTCTCAACCAAACATAATCTATTTGAACATCCAGCGCAAGAAGAATCACATGAAATTCTTCTTGGAAAATTAGTGTCTGATTCGTATTTCTCCTTGCGAATATTTCATCACGCAAAGTTGAAGTCTATGGCTTGTTTAGAAAACCGTGTTGGTATACGCCATAAATTGCACAAGACGATCATATTTAGTAATGTGTAATCCTGTTTTGTAAAATAGGTACCTATATGAGTTTCTGTAAGATCTGCGTAATAATAAAACAAAGTATTACAATAATTTATCTTCTTTATTTACCGCCCCCTACTTTCTGGTATCCCCAGTAGATCCTACTAAGGAATCTTACGCGAGTGAAACCGCGAACATGATCATATTGCTATTTTTTTAGTCCGTTATTTTATACATTTTTTAATCGGTGAATATTCCAATGCCATCGATTTTTTTATATAATTGCCTAGGTTCAAACTTAGGGCCAGCTATCCCTGAATCACTTTTCATCGAAACTAACAAACGCTTCCGCATTTATCCTCCTCCTCGCGTCGGTCTCAATGCTGAGGGTCGTAATCATCCTTATGGAGTATCTTGTCGTGAATTATTTGTCGCCATCTGCCTCTGTCCGAAGCAGAGTGAAGGGCATCTTGCAAGATGGTTCAAGCGTGATGCGAATCTAGTCGCTCCATCGTATATAAGTTAGTTTAATTTAACTAGGTAATAATAAAACAAGAAAAATATTTTTTCTTTTCATACATTATGGTCACCTTATTAGAGTGAGATAAACTGACCTCGTACCTACTGTCTCACTAGGACCGTTTTTTTAGTAGCAGGTCACATTCCAGTTGTACGTAAGTACTTATTACCTCCATGATTGAGAAGCGTGTTTCACTAAAACATTATGTAACAACTTAAAAAGTAAGTCATCTATGTTTTTAAGTATTAGTTTAATCCCAGACAGAAGTATGAAGTTTTTCTTTCAGGCAATCTACAAAGCACCGATGGCTATTTTAAAACATAATTTAATTAAACTGAGCTACTAGGACTGTTACTTCATGGTTTGTAGCGTTACATAACGCAAATCAGCTACTAGGAAATGCAATTTTTGGTTTGTTTGATTTCCAACATGTCATAATATCACAAAAGTTATTACGTTTGATGTTGTAATACATACTTGATTAACTATAATTGCACTTGAGTTTGAGAAAAATCAGTAAAAAGGATCGATGATAATTAAGTAATTAATATTCGCATTCAAAAAATAATTGGCTGTGGTTTAAGGAAATAAAAAATCCAATTTCATCAGTGTAAAAGCAACCTTGATTTTAGTTTAGTTTAGCAAAGTATTTTTTTCGCTTGTTTTCGAATAAAATTTGAGTTGTTTTTTTTTTTTCTCATGTTATTTGCACGTACAGAAAGAAAGTTCGTTTTATATTCGTTCGTTCGTTTGGTTTTTAATTATTTAATCATTTCTTTATGATTACTTGCAAATACGACGAAGATTACATATTTTAGCACCTAGCAATAAATTACAATTAATAGTTTAGATAACGGAAAGTTTTGAAATATTATTTTTTACTGTGTCTTGAAAAGGCAAGTTCTATTCAACTAATGAATTTTTCACTTCTCATGCTCTAAAAGTACGCCAATATAGCCCTACGAAGCGTTAGCCGTTAGCCGAGTAAAAAGTAATTCGTTTTTTAATTTCCTTCATGTGACAAAGACAAACTCAAACAGCCAGTAAAAATATAGTATCTGTGGAATGTGGACCGTCTTCATTGCAAAAATCAAGAAGGCTAGAGACTAAGGAGAGATAACTCCCGAAGTGGGGGTAAGCTTTCGAGGGCCGAAAGTCGTATACTCTGTGCCGGGCAAAACGCTGTATTGCGCATGTGCAGCGGCAGCTATTTGTCATTTCATGGTCACATGGTTTTGTTTTGAACGGTGTCACGTGCGACATTTGTTGTTTTTCGAGGTTGTGTTGACCAATTTTGACACTTCGCGAGGATCATTTTGACACTTCGCGAGGATCGCGGCAAAGAAGCGTAATGCGCATGCGTCACTGTGGGATACGGATTTAGTCCAACCCTTTCCAGGGAGTTATCTCTCCTTAGTTTCTAGCCTTCTTGGCAAAAATGTTGAGTTTTAGTTCCATGGTTTGTCCGCAAAGAAGGTGGTGCCATGTGTTTTAAATTGTTAATCTGTGGTTTAGTTCAAAAGAAAAAACTAACCACGAAAATTTCAGAACTTTTGTCAAGTTTTGAAATATTATTTTTTACTGTGTCTTGAAAAGGCAAGTTCTATTCAACTAATGAATTTTTCACTTCTCATGCTCTAAAAGTACGCCAATATAGCCCTACGAAGCGTTAGCCGTTAGCCGAGTAAAAAGTAATTCGTTTTTTAATTTCCTTCATGTGACAAAGACAAACTCAAACAGCCAGTAAAAATATAGTATCTGTGGAATGTGGACCGTCTTCATTGCAAAAATCAAGAAGGCTAGAGACTAAGTTCAGTTTTAAATGTTTTTGTACTAAATTCACCATTTTTCTCGCACTCAAAGTGAAAAGTACAGTTTGCACCTCGAGACTAAACGTGAACTTGATATTTTTTTTTGTAAAGATGGTAAGTACTTAAAGATGACACATAAAGATAAGAAGTGTCAGGTGACCTATCTGTCCGTGTCTTGACGGAGTTTCGGTTTTTCATTTGACAGATGCTCAACTGGTTAACTCTTCGCACGCTCGGGAGTCAAACCACCTCTGGTATATTATGGCTTCCCTTAGTCCCTCGATGTAAAATGTACTATAAATCCATTACAATCAGTGTACTCTTTCTTTTATTAATATAATATTAAATCAACATTTCGATTGGTAAACTGTTTCTTATATTAGCTAAATAATAAAATACATACGAAATTATGTTAATTATGGAACGCAATTTGAGTTTCCTAATTTCGGTATTTTCAGTGTCCATTAAAAAAAACTACTAATGAAGTATTGAATTAATAGACAATTTTCTATTCATATTGGTCAATAGTTGATCAGAATTTTTTATTCCTTCTTAAGTACATAACTCCAAAGTAAAGTTAATTGTCATGTATTTCAGTATTAAAATGTAAAACATTTTTTTTTAATATTTCTTTTATCTTTTGCCGCACCTTAATACCTACTAACATTACAGTAAACACGTGCAGCATTATTATTTGTTACCGACAAATCACAGAAAGAAATACGAAGCTGGCCTTTTATGGGAATCCAACAATATCAGATATCGTAATATCAGATATCAGGTAACGTAATATCAGAAGTTGTTTTTGGTCATCAACATGTTTGTAATTCGTTATTGTTTTCGAATGTAATATCATATCTTTCCTAATTGGACTGAACTTAATACGTTTGAGTTGCTATACCGAAATAGTGTATACCTAAGACTTTATTGTGTCAAATAAATCATTACCTATATTAACTTATATACTATAATGCATACGCACACATACGGGTGACGTGTACACACACTACACCTGTAACACCCGTTACAAAAAAAGTGCATTCGTTTATTAAGGGACTAACTTAATGCGCGCAATTTTAAATGCTTTTCAGATAGTAAGGCTTTGATTGAGAACTACTAATATTTGCTATTTATTTAATGATTGGTCTATTTGTTTGTGAAATATTGACCGGTATTGGTGTGTAACACCCGTTACGTAAGGGGTGTTACCAAATTTGGATATGGCTTAGTATGAACTAATGAAGGGATAATTGTGTGAGTTTGGTGAAGTTTTTGAAGGTTTCAACAATAAGGGTTCCTCCATAAATTACATTGACACGTTTATGGGTGACAACAATGTTTATTTTGCTATAAACAGAGTTGAATAAAATATTCTTACTTCTTAACATGTAAGTAACTGGCTACTTCTAGTGTCAGAGTTGTTCGAGCAGCCACTGAGAACCCGACACCGACAGGTCTCTGACATGGCTTACCTAGGCTGTCGTAAGTGTAGACACAATACAAACAACAATACAATCTACCGTCGACCGGTGCATCGACAGACGACGGGTACAGCTGTTACATTTTAGCAAAAACGCCGACAATTAAACATAAATATAGACAAAGACTGAGAGAAAATTCTGAAAAACATGCAGAACAACTACAAAAAGAAAGAGAGAGACAGAAAAGGAAGATAAGCTGATGAAGAACAAATTTCCCAAGATCGAAACATTAAATATGCATATTGCCTGCTAGTACTGAATTACAAATAAAAAGGGACAGAACCTATTAGAGTTTTTTCAAAAGTATTATTACATACATTACGGCTTTCTTCGCCCGTAGGCGGCTTCGGGCATCAAGTTAAAACTTCTAACCCGGGCATCTTCTCATGGGGGCCACGCCCCCAAGGTGTTCAGTCGATAATGAATAAGTTAACAAATTAAATTAATTTTTACCTTCATGGTATTGACTCAACTCCCTTGTCTACTCGGTGCGCCGCCCTCGGCGCGGTCAGCCTATCGGGTGAGAAACCGTTCGGTCCGATAAGCGCCAGCGGGCAGGCGGCGTCATACTCCGGTAATCGAACCTACTTACAAGGGAGTTGAGTGATGAATTGGTTTGTAGGTTTAATATATAATTAAACATAATACATACAATAATAGTACAGCTATACGCTATACTATTATTGGTGTCGTGTCCGTGATTTGTCATGACAGGTGTGTCAAGCGCGAGGTCGAGGCCATGGGGACCCATGGCCGCCCTACGAGCGCTGGACAAGGCGGAACCGTGGTCTTGGGCAGACCGGTGGTGGAGGTGGCGGCGTCGGGGCGCGCGGGGGGGCCGCCGATGAGTTTGGCGAGTGTAGGAGCGCCCTTGGTAATAGCGGGCGCTCTGTCGGCTCGGGCGGGCGGGCGTGTATTGGCGCCAGCTTGTTCAGGTGGCGGTGGGGTCCGTGGTCGGCGCGGTCATAGGTACATACCGCGCGCCAGGCGGACCACGAACTCTTTAATGGTAGGCACGCTGACGTCACGGGCAATAACGTCATTCCTGACGTATCGTCCGGCTCCCGTCAGCATGAGAAGGGTGGCGGTCTGCACCACCTGGAGGCGCTTTTGTTGTGTTGCGGATAGTAGGGCGTACCACGCCGGGGCGGCGTATGTGAGCCGCGGGCGAATGTTAGTCTAGTATATACCTACTTTCGCCCGCAGCGGCAGTTTGGAGGTCAAGACGGGCCTCAACATGCCCCGCGCCATCTTAGCCTTGTCTACGGCGCGGTTGACATGTGGCACCATCTGCAGAGTACGGTCGATTTGGCAGCCCAAGTAGGTGATAGTGGGCTGCCACTGGATGCTCTCGCCCCGTAGTGTGAGACACGCGGCGGTTTCTTGGTCCCGCTCAGGAGGGCGGTTGTTTTATTTACATTTACTGCCAGTCCCCACTTGTCCAACCAGGGGGGCAGTAAATGCAAAAGTCGCTGCATACGCGCAGCTGCCAGCTTGAGCTTCCGGCTGTGCGTGAAAAACGCGCTGTCGTCCGCGAAAAGGGCGAGGAGTTCAAAAGTATTGATGTTAGGGAGCTGTGTAGACATGATAGAAGTTCCTTTATTGTTTAAATGCCAAAAATTTAATTAAATAAGTAAACATTTATTACTTCAAATATTGGTTTAATTTCGTACTCGTAACACCCGTGACATTCAGCCGTAACACCCGTTACAGTTTTAGATTTTTATAAAAAATCCCATTTATATTTTTGTTATACATATTATGAGTAGTCGATAAAGTTCCGAATTTATTTAGTTACCTGCTCACAATTTTTTTATCAACGTAAAGTACTTAAAACATTTCGCAGACTTTTGCTTTTGTTGCGGTTAAGGGTCAACTCACACCGAGACGTGACGCGACGCGACGATGCTTGAAAAAGCCGGTGACTTCAAGCTGCGCCGCGCGGCGCCGCGAGGCGCATCGTAAAGTAGTTGGCAGTATGACGCCTCGCGGCGCAGCGAGGCGCCGCGCGGCGTAGCGGAACGTGTCTGCGTTCGCCGCGGGCCACAGTGTTTTTACAAGAGGTTGGACATAGGATTCTACTAAGTAATTGTTTAATAAGACAAAGTATGCCATTATGTTTCTCCTACATTAAACGGGAATTAATCGCATTAAGAGGACTATACTCGTATATTGGACCTTAAAGTTTAGGAGTAAATCGAATAAAAGTGATATCTTATAGGAGCAAATTGGAAATGTTTATATTTCGAAGCGATAACTTCTTTCATTCTCAGGTTTTACACAGTTAATCTTACTTAAATAAGGCATAATTTCTTCGAATATATCTACCCCCATTTGTGGTGCCAGATTTTGAGATACGATTTAAAAATGGGGAAAAAATAAAAAACTTTTAAAACTACATAGTTTGTTTCTAGTCGTTTTAATCATCGGTAGTACTAGTGATGTACAAAACTCGAGGCTTTCGAGTCCTTTTGTCTAAAGCTAGATGCTTAGCCCTACGATAAGTTATCGTGGGATAAGTTTAGGTTTATCCACTAAGCATCGTTTAAAATTCATAAAAGTGACTTGAATAAGGAGGCTGGCTTCACAAGGAGTTGCATTAAGAAGTGCGTCTGGGTCAGGGTTGCCATTGCTACGGCCATTGCCGTTTTTAACGGAAATTGGACCAATATAAAGGGAAATCAACGGCCTACGGCATCAACTCTATTGCTAACTGCCAAAGACAAATAATTACACATTTCACGGGTAATTTTTGTAGCAAAATTTAAGCAATCACTTTTTTTTTGCAGTCCTTATTAATTTGATTTTTGGCCTTTGCTGTATTTGCATTCGGTTCAATTGCTTTTGTTTTTCAATCGTAATCTTCCACGCTACGTGTTTTGGTTCGAATATCTCTGTATATTATCATATCAGAACTTAAGTCCTAAAGACAGGGCAGGTACCGATAAGAATCGATGAAGTTCGAAATAACTTCACGTTCACGTACCGCCATCTGGGGGCCTACTCGCTAACGAAATGTCCGTAGTTTCGGTCGAACTAAAGTCAAAAAAAACCTACAACAAAATATGATATTCTGAAAATTTTATTTCTGTATGGTAAATTTAATAGAGAGTACAAAGATACATCATGTTTGTTACAATCATGTTTGTTACAATCATCTTCGTTTTCATAATAATTGAGACCATGTTAATTTGCCTGAAACTACGGACATTGTGTTGGTGAGTAGGTACCCTGGTACGGGTTTAGTTAGGAGAATCGCCAAATTTTATAAAGTTTCAAATCAATCTTTACAAAACCATTGCAATATGGTTCTTATGTCAGCAGCAACAGCATATGGTAAAAGGTTGATGTGAACGCGTCTATACTTGGTAAGGCTTGGTGTAGCACCCGCTCACTGATATTTAATATCGATACTCTAATGTGTCTTTATCGCTTTAGGTAGGTACTGATACTAAAAGCTGGCCGGCGGAGCAATACTTACTTTAAAAATCCAAATTAAGAGAATAAAAATTTCCATATCAACAAATTTTTATATTTATATTTTCTAATTTTCCCATAAAATGAGGTTATACAGGGTGTCCCAAAAAGAAGTGTCAAACGGAAGCCCACAGATAGAGCACCCCTTGGGGTACCCGAATCACCCCCATGTATGCTCCGCGATTGTTCATAGTTTTCGAGTTATGATTTTTTTTCTGAATTTCTGAGAATTTCGGACCTAAAAGTATAAATTTTTATTTTTTAAAAAGTAGAAGACTTTTCAAATTTTTCCTTTGCCCAACTAAATCATCTTTAATTGCACTTTAATGCATAAAATAATCCGTTTCATAACTTTGACCAAAATTATTAAAATGTTGGTATAAAACCAAAAATGTACGGTTAGTGAATAAAGACTTAAATTTTAAACTTTAAATTAAAAATCTAAGCGGGTGACTGTATGGTTTCTAAGTAAAGCTCAAAAATGCTCCAAAATCTCAGCTTTCATAATCATTACAAAACAGAAGTCAGCGAAAGACAGCGAGGTGGAAAATTCTTGAAATTAGCCATCAGATTAATAAATGTTTTTTGGCCATGTTATCATTCCTGAAGTTCATTAATTTGTTAAATAACCAAAAATTACTGCAGGAAAGTTGATTTAAACCTTTTCTCGCAGATAATCACTGTCACTTTGAAGCAAGGTGTCAGAACCCCTATCAGATTCCGTCTTGATAAATTTTGACAGCGGCGCCTGGTAAGGGACTTTGAGTGCGATTACGATTTAGTTTTGTGTGGATACTGGACTTCGACTAATTTGGCTTTCTCAACGAACTTTCGAGCCCATTCGTTTGGTGAGATGCCTTTCACATCACGTGATTATGCTCTTATGCATTACTTTTATGGCTTTGCAAGAGGAAACGCTTCTGCAGCAGCCAGATTGTACAGGGAGCAAGTACAAAATGGAGGTGGGCCTCAACCCGAAACTTGGCCTGATCATCGCATGATTTTAAGAGTGCATAACTCTTACATGGGAGGACATCCACCAGGTAGAAGACCAGGCCGTGTATCTCAAATGCATGACCCAGATAGTGTCGAATCAGTGTTCGAAGAAGTGGCAAGAGATTCATCAGTAAGTGTGAGAACAATACAACGTCGAACCGGAATTCCAAAATCACTGGCACATCGCATACTCCAACAAGAGGGTTTTCACCCATATCATATTCAAAAAGTTCAGCAGCTTAAGCCCGCCGACTATCCGAGACGAGTAGCGTTTTGTCAGGAAATGTTGCGGCGTCCACCTGAAAACTATTTTTTTTTTTTTATATTTTATGGACCGATGAGTCACATTATAAGAGATGTGGAATTTTCAACATACACAACTAACATTCTTGGAACATTGAAAATCCACACTTGACCCGGGAATCTAATTTCCAAGAACAATTCAGTGTCAATCTATGGTCAGGCATCTTAAACGGACAGCTGATTGGTCCGTTCGAACTACCTGACCGACTAAACGGCGAGGCCTATTTGCATTTTCTACAACATAATCTCACCGACTTGTTAGGAGATGTTGACGTGTTAACGCTTTATAGGAATATGATTTTTCAAAACGACGGCGCCCCATGCCATTTTGCGAGAATCGTCAGACAATACTTGTCTAAAAGATTTCCAGACAGGTGGATCGGCCGTGGAGGGCCCATTGCGTGGCCGTCACGGTCCCCCGACTTGAACCCAATTGATTTCTTCGTCTGGAGATATTACAAGGAATTGGTTTACGCCAAGGACATCAGCAACGTAGCCGAATTACGATTAAAATTGAGGCAAGCAGAAGAGACAATAAAAAACAACAGAATTGCCTTTATAAAACTAAAAGACAACTTTTTTAGACGATGTAGAATTTGTATTGAGAACGAAGGTAGACATTTTGAACATTTCTTGTGAATAAATAAATAATAATTATTAACTATTTATTTTTGTTCTATTAATTGAACTTTCAAATGTTTATTCTTTCTATTATTTCCTTAGCCTTCCTGCAGTAATTTTTGGTTAGATAACAAATTCATGAACTTCAGGAATGATAAAATGGCCAAAAAACAGTTATTAATCTGATGGCTAATTTCAAGAATTTTCCACCTCGCTGTCTTTGAAGGCTGATTTTAGCTGATTTTAGCCCCTTTAAGTACTTCTTTTTTGTAATGATTATGAAAGCTGAGATTTTGAAGCATTTTTGAACTTTACTTAGAAACCATACAGTCACCCGCTTAGATTTTTAATTTAAAGTTGAAAATTTAAGTCTTTATTCATCAACCGTACATTTTTGGTTTTATGCCAACATTTTCATCATTTTGGGCAAAGTTATGAAACGGATTATTTTATGCATCAAAGAACAATTAAGGATGATTCAGTTGGGCAAAGAAAAAATTTGAAAAGTCTTCTACTTTTTAAAAAATAAAAAAATTAAACTTTTAGGTCAGAAATTCTCAGAAACTCAGAAAAAAAAACATAACTCGAAAACTATGAACAATCGCGGAACATACATGGGGGTGATTCGGGTACCCCAAGGGGTGCTCTTTCTGTGGGCTTCCGCTTGACACTTCTTTTTGGGACACCCTGTATGTGTAAAGCAGATTCTGCTTTACTACAGTTTTCAGTGAGTTTATACAGTTTCTCATTTAGGCACTGTGATTTTTTGTCAGACTTAAAAAAAACAATAACTTATCAACTATGCATAACGTATATTGGTATACCTATGCCGTTTTAATTAAGCAAATTAAATAAATAAATATGTTAGTAACAGAAAAAAATGGCTAATAATTGAGACAAAGAAATAAGACACTACTATCCCGCATATCGATTGTACGTGATATCAGTGTGTATCTAGTAATGAACTTATCCTACTAATAGCCTTTCCGTCCAATTATCGGAGTCCTTTCAAAAATTTAGGGGGTCTAGTAGTACTTTGGTCACGGATCGATAATTCCCATACAGTCGGCCTTTCCGTCTAGTATAAGTTGGTCCAGAACGTATTGATGCGGGAAGAAGTTGTTACCTCTGTTTTATGAGTACGGGTTCCAATTATTTGTCCTTTTCTTCTGTGACACACACACTTGGAGCTTCCTTACAGGGCCCACTTGACGAAAATAGCTCCCTGCATTTATGAACTCCCATTTTTAAGCGAAGTTGACGCACACTAAATTCACATTAAATGGTATTACACAAAGCCGAAATGTAAAATGTGTTTACATTTTAAGTGACTTTAACGCACATCCCAGTGAGTTGTTTGCTAGTGAGATAATTAGTTTATGTAACGGATATGACAGAGTTACTTAAAGACACGTACACTTTCGTGAGCGATTCGCATGGTTGTCGTCGCTGGCTTGACCACTGCGTATTGACTGCTGCGGCAGTTAGTTCGTTAGTGAAAACGTATGTGCATCATGATGTCTATGTATCCGACCATCACCCTGTCTTCCTAATAAGTAATATCCAACTTTTAAAACGTAGGTAATGTCTGTATACCAGAGCAGGGGTAAACAAAATTAAATGGGGAGATCGAGACCGTGCACAGATAGATATGTATATTTACTTTTGTTACTCTTAACTCAGTTTGATGGACTTTAACACGGAGTTTGGGGCGTATGTGGATGGATATTGTAGGAATGTAAGCCATTGCCTATTACTTGTTGATGGTTTTTAAAGCGGTGAACAAAATACCAAAGAGTGTGCCCAAGATAACGCTTTACGGAACTCCTTTTTGCAGGGTCAAGCAATTTAAATATTTAGGTCACTGGATAACTGAGGATCTAAAGGATAATTTAGATATTGAGAGAGAGCGAAGGTCGCTGGCTGTCCGGTGTCAATATTTTTGATTTTTTTTATGATGTGAAAGAGTTACAAAATAAATGGGGTTACAATTTTGGCACAAATGAACATAAAGAAAGTGTTACATGGAATATAAAAGTTATGATGTTTACCAAAGAAAAAGCTTTTTCTTGTTACTACAAATCTTCATACCAAGACGAGTTCAAAGAAATCAATGTCAGAAATCAAAGAAAAGCCAATCCAAAAAGCTTACGATAAGCCATTTGAATTAAGCTTGAACAAAAAGAATTAATTTCTAAGAACTTAATTGATCCCTACCATGCTTCTTATTTTAATGACATGTTAAACTAAAGTTTTACCATTTTTTATATTTAATTTTACGATTTTGTACTGCTTTGATTTAATATAATTTTTTTACGGAGTAACTTTTGAGATGGTTTTAGGTGATAAATAAGTAGCTGTTGTCTGTGAGACTGATATTTAGTATAGAGGATGTTCAAAAGTACAAATTATATTAGAATGCCACGTTTTGTTATAAACGAGCTGTCTCATTTCTCAGCCATTTGAGTACTCAAAGGGTCAAGAAATTAGGCTGCTCCATTAAGCTAAGAGTTATAAAATATATTCTCAAAATATGAAAATAATTTGATAAGTAAAAACATTAAAAATACAATGTGTAATTTTTACACCTGATAAAACTTTCAGGAAGTGCTCTACTTATGGTTTTCAACAACTTTTACTAAAAGACTAATTGACAGAAAGAAAAAAATTACCGTTTCATAAGTTTTGCTTAATTGATAGTAACTTTTGTATGGAAGGAGCTGTTTTTTCCTTTGTCACTTTTGATCCCATAGTAAAAGTTGTTCAAAACCATGAGTAGAGCACTTCCTGAAAGTTTTATCAACTGTATAAATTACACATTGTATACTAGTACTTTTTTCATGTAAATTTTTTCTAAGAAGGTTTTAGTATTAACTTAGTCATTAATAACTGTTACCATTTGTGGATTAAAAGGTTTTTAATGATAATTTAAGAAGAAAAATGTTTTTTTAAAAATTTATTTGTATGGAGACAAAGGCTGAGTTGAATTGATAATAACCGCATTATAAGGTGTTTTTAATTTAAGTACCATTTTATGTTTTCCGTCTTTAGAGGATTTTTTAGTTTTTGGTTGGTTGGCTGTCTTATTATGGTTAGTATCAAATCTTACAACTTATTAAAAGTCTAGTTACAAGTTATTTGTTATTATTTTTTCTTAAATAAATATAACACTGATTGACAATTGCTTTTTATATTATTAATTTTTAATTTAAGAGTAAAATATTGTTTAAAGTAATGTAATTTTCAAAAAAATCGAACAAGTTCATAATTGGGCGTAAATGAATATAAAAATATAATAATATATATTTAAATATAAAACAGCAATATTAGGTAATACGTCACATAAAACCATTCAGCGTAAGTATTAGATGGGCTTAAATACAAGTAATAATCAAATCCGCAACAGCAAAATAATAAAATAAAGGCCTCTTTCTAACTATATTATTAATAAAAAAAAAAAAAACTCTTAATCAATATTTTCAAAAATGTCTCACGTCAAATTATATTACAAATACCAGCGATGAAGTGTGCTGAATTTAAAAGTGTAGCTGATAAAATAAAGATTTTAGAGCGAATTATGCACAAACCGCGTAGCGCCGCGGCGCCGGTTTGTTTTTTGGCTTTTCCCAAAAAACTGAATTTTGTAGTTATCCCCACACATTATTAGGGGTGCGATATGAAAGGAGTATTTTAACATTATAGATTATACAAGTTTATAAGCGAGCTCAAGGAGTCTTAATCCGGCACTGGCTTTGCCTCCTCCGGTATACTTCCGCCTGACTTTCTCCTGAGGTCCCACATCATTAGCTGCAATCGAAGTCTTTCCATCTGAAAGAAAATTTAACGAACTTACTTAATCGTAAGAATGCAAACTAAATGTACATCTTTGGAACTGAACAAGTGAATTTGTTTACGAAAACAACAACAAACCGCTAAACATTTGCGTTGGGTTCTGATTTTTTCTAAGGCATCAACAATCCATATTAATTCCGCCTCAAGCTGAGCTTTTTCATCCATCAGCGCTTTTTCGGCGTTGTTTGCACTCATCCTGATGTATTTCACAGATCACTAATTGAAAACTTTTACAATTTTATTTACTTCCTTCTACCAAAGACGATATTTAAAACTTAGCGTGCCTTTTGGCGTGCCTTCCACTGACTGCCTTCTGCAACAATTTATTGATTTTCTGCACCATGCACCACAGATTAACAGAAATAAGTAGCGATGTGCCGAGTACAGCTTGATTCGAGTCAGACTCGATTCCTGCTTTGGACTCGCCTACTCGAATTCCAATTTTTTTAGATCCGAGTACGCCAGTCTCGAATCTGGTACTCGAGTCAAGAAGAATCTATTTTGTACTCGCTGACTCGATTCTATTATGCGAGTCCAACTGACTCGAGTATAGTATTCGAGTTAGGTTGACTCGCTTGTACTCGATCTATGTTTACTTAAGCAATGAAGTGACGCCTAATAATACAAGAGACAAGTTTCAACCTGCAACTTTCTGTTTTGATTTCTATGTTTTGTTTCAGTAAGCTGTTAGTATGAGTGTTTATTAGTAATAATATTGAAGCGATTTTACTGTAATTTTCTTTTTTACGAAATGGCGCCGAAAAAAGCAGGGTGTTTGGAAGTGTTGTGAAAAAGTGGACGGCGATAAAGTAAAGTGTAAAAACTGTGAATCCGTATTTCCGTATTTAATTTATAGACTTTAATAATACAACTAATTTGTTAAATATACCATATTTATCTACGTATCAAGAGTTTAGATAAATAAATAGGCATTTTTAAAGCTGTCTTATGGAAAAACCTTGAATGGTATAAGACTTCTGAGAGAGCTTTTAAAACGCCAACATTTTATTTTGTCTTTCGATTCAAAAACTTTCTTTAAACTGATTTGATTCGTCTAGATGTGATTTTTGTACTAAATTAATAACTTGATTATCTATATATCATAATGTAAAATGACTTGCAGAGTTAGTAAAAAACTAATAACACAAATATCTGAAGTTCTCAATAGCTTCCAAAAGATCTCTTTTTGTTGTGTAATAAAACAAATAGAACTTGATCTCATTTCTGGTTCCTATCTCCTACCTCCTTATTATTTTTTGGTTATGTTGTAAAGTTAAAAATTATGTATTTACATTAAAAATGTTTGATTTATTATCGTTGTGTAAATAATATGCTATACCTACATGAAATTATGTCCGTAAGTTTACTTCTTTTCGATTGTTCCTTTTCGTTCTAAAATCAGTAACGGACTCGAGTTCTGAACTCTAATTTCTAGACTCGAGTTCCAGACACGAGTTCCAGACTCGAGTTCTGGACTCGAGTCAACACTCTAATACCAGACTTAGAGCTCGAGTACTGGGCTCGAATCGCGGAATCGAGTCATGATTCGAATAGCGTATAAACAGACTCGAGTCAACTCGATCCACCAAAATAGCGACTCGGCACATCACTAGAAATAAGATTCTGCACAGAACACAATTCACTCCTAGCGGAGAAATGGGTCTACTTCAAAAAAAAAATTAAACGATTTTTAGTTTCGAAGTGTTGCCACCTTGAGTCAGACCAAGGAAAACTGTTGGAGGCGGGAAATTTTAACCATCTATTGGACTTTTGACATGCACAAGGCCCTTGAGTCCCGAACCAAATTGTGCCAGATTTCAAGATTCAGGCCCCTAGGCCTAGGGCCTGGGGGGATAACACGGAAAGTTTTCACTTAATTTTGCTTTAAAACTCCAACTTAAAAAAATTGTATGGATATTTAATTGCATGTAATGATCGAAATCAAGGTTTCTGTGCGGCACCTTCACATTTTGACACTTGGATTATTAGTAACTGTTGTTTTTTGGTTTTTGTGACATTTAATAAACTAAAATAATAAATTTCCATGCACGCATTAAACCTGCCTTTTAAAAAAAATATCTCTTTGCAATAAAGAAAAATCAAATAAATAATTGAATGAATGATTTGATAATAATAGCGACAAAATAATGTATTAGGTATTGTAATTGTACTACTAACAAAACTTACATAAAATAAGTAAAAATTGTTAATAACATACGGATGGTTTTCTGAAATTAAATGGTTTTTTTATGCAAGTGTACAAAATTAACGATTTTTTTTATTTTCTCCTTCTAAGATTACAAAGATAAAAAAATAAAGCCTGACGGGTTAGGTAGTATAAAATAATATTTTTTGTAAACAATCAGAAATACATGACTAATAAAAATGAAGGTTGCTTACGTAACTAATTTCAGACGGCTTATTCTCTTTCAGTTTCTTCCTCTTCTTTCCCGAGTTGTTTTTTATTTTCCCACGCGACTGGTGGGAAATCCCCAAATTGCTCGAAATCATCAACAGAATCGGTTTCTGGGTCGTCGATATAGTTTGTTTTTTGTATTGAATCTTCGATTCGGGCAGCATTCAAGTAAGATGTCCCACGACAATTGCCACAAACTGCTGAACATTGGAGGCCCAACTTTCGACAGCTGCATTTTTTGTAATTTAGGTTGTGGCCTAAATTACAAAAAGGTTGCGATGTTCTTAAGGGCTAATATGCTGTTTTTGAATACCCATCCTATTCTTGCGGGTTCAGCTGATATTCGTTCACGCAGTGGCTCTGCTGGAATCATCGTTCTGTCTCTTTCTATCCAATGTATTCGACGAAGATAGAACGATGGTCCCTGGAGCAGCCATCGTGTGAACGAATGTGCCCATACAGAACGCAGGACTCGATCTGATGTTTCACACCTTTTTTCGGTAGCAATTACTAGTTCTATCAATAAATTATATTTAATCTTTTTTGTAGAGAATTTCCCGCTCTTTTTTTTGGAAGTATCCTTTAAAGCCGTCAGTCCTTCCTGTCTACATTGCACCTCCGTTTTCAGTGATCTAGAACATTTAATATTTGTATGCCCGCAATTTGCCTTTCAACGTTTACTTTTAATAGCTCAAGCCCTAAAAATTGTAAAGGGAAATTTCCCTAAAAATACACAACAATAACTTTATAACACTGAACTATATCATATTGTATATACTTTTATCCACACAATTGGAAAAAAATAACCTATGTATTATAACTTTCTACTAAAAATTTTGTAAATATAATAATTTTGTAATATGGTATCCTTTTTGGCTGATAGCCTGTTCGCCAATGCCACAATATAAAAAAAAGATAGCCGTCAGACTGACAGGCACGAAGATATTCGCAAAAACCGCAATTTTTTTTATATTAAGTACACCGTTTTTGAGCTGTTACAAGTTATGTGTACAACCAAATACCGGGGATTTTTCACACCTCATTTGGAGAGCTGAAAAGCGAGTGTATACCAATTTTCAGGTTGGTTAGACTCTTCACGAAGATGAGCCCATTTTAGGCTACAGTTACACATGCTCATTACTAGCACGAAAGCAAGCTACTAATGAGCAAGTGCTACTTAGTAGCACGTGTGTCGAAGCCTTGCTAGTTATGAGCATGCTACTTTCGAGTATGCTCAAAAATCGACAGCCGTGCGATTTATGAACATGCTACCTGCGGCGCGGGTGGAAGGGGGCGTGCTTTTAGCACGTGTGAACAGGTTTGCTTATTGAGCAATTTGAGCATGCTACTAGGCTAGTATCCATTGAGAACTGGTATAGAGATGTCAGTCTCGCTTTAATTATATAGCGAGGTTGTGGTTTATCTATACTTAATATATTATAAAGAGGAATTATTTGTTTGTTTGTATTAAATGGGCTCCGAATCTACTGGATCGATTTTAAAAATTCCTTCACCGTTAGAAAGCTATACTATCAGAGGCCGTTTTACAATCACTTGTAGCCGGTCAAGTAAATTACCTAAACTAAGGGTAGCGAGCAATTTCGTGCCTAGAGGATGCATTTTTACTGACTAGCTGAAAATGTAAGAAATCACTCGCTACGCTCAGCTTAGGAAATCAACTTGACTGGCTATATGAAATGGTAATACGGCCCCAGGTAGTGACATAGGCTGTTTCTTTTTAATTTAGGCTATAATATGCTATGAATTCGATAGTATCAAAACTATCGATAGTTTTGCCCTATTGAAAGTCGAACATTTTACGCTAATATTGCAAGCTCATACAAGGTTTCGTTTTATTTCCAGTCGATAGTATCGAAAATACCTCGATAGTTACTAAAGAAAAACTATCTATAGCATCGATATGTGTCGATAGTTATAAATAGTATCGATAGCATCGACTTTAATTGCGCGATTCTATCGATAGTATCGAAAAAGGTCAATAACATCGCTTTATTCTCATTATCGATACTATCGATAGTATCATCACGGGTCGATAGTTTCGATAGGACTATCGATGGTACGACTAATTTTCAAGGTCAACTATCGCTATCGAAACTACCGCTATCGAAACTATCGCTATCGCAACAACACTATTACGAATCGAACCAGTGCTTAAAAAGCATGTGTGTTCAATCCTTTGCTTTGAGCACGGTCATTTAGTAGCAGGCTTAAAAAAAGCATGCTAATAAAAAGCAAGTGTGTCAGTAGATGAGCGTGCTCGTTTGTAGCACGCTACAAAAGAGCATGTGTAACTGTAGCTTTATGTCTTAAGTTCCTGGATATTTGAAACCCATTGGATCATATAAACGTCCTTTCACGTGATTGGTTGATAATCTATCCATAAACCAATCAAATGACGCGATCTGTTTCATACGTGAGATTTTTAGCTAGGTGATTCTACTAATAATATAATGTATTAATGGTGTTTCCAGATAGCAGATTTTAAATTCCCCTAGGTGAAAAATATTTTTCCACCAAGTTATTTTTAATAATAGACCCGTAGCGCTGGGTTTTGAGGTTTCGAAAATAGTAAAGTTTTTTCTTTTTGGCATATAGTTTGGGATCGTTTGTCCAACCTAATACATTAATTTGTGTTATCCTAAGTAGTAGCATAAGTAGATATTTAGGTATTTGTCTTTTCGGTCAGTATTGGACAAGAAGAAAATTAGAGATAACAATTTTACTTGTATGATGATAACGAAGGAGTAACTGTTATACAGATGCATTTTGTGTCATATCTGTCCACGGGAACCCTGACATTTAACTAATACCTAACAAGACACTCGACTAGCTCTAAAAATATATTACTGTCGGTTCAATAGGTGTTATGCGTTTTAGAATACTAACATCTGTTGTACAAAGTATTTTGTGTCAAATTTATCCACGACAACTGTAGTTTTTTTTTTTATTACAATTATTGTCTGTACAAGCCACAAAAGAAAATGCAAGCTTGTGAAGGTACCTACCCTACATACATAATATGAAAACTTGATTTTTGGCTAAAAATCGACCAAATAACTCAAACCAATAATAATTATACATTTTGCTGTGAAATTAATTTAATAAATAAAGATGCAACATGCGATGTCTCACATAGCAAAGATCTTTTTTAGAAACATACAGCCTTCCTACTACATAATCTCGCTTGGCTCGTTTTTCAGCTGCGAGTGCTAAGTCCTGTTTGTAGATTATGTCCATGATTTGACGTCGAACACTACTTCATCATTGGGTGACCAGCTGTCAAATTGCGAGCGACTATAGCAATCGACTTGAGTTGCTGGCATGGAAGTAATAAATACTTACGTACAACTGGAATGTGCAATCTGTATAACTGGGTATACAAAAATACACTTTATTGTCTAGAAGAGAAGGTTTATATTTCAAATGCTAAGGTCAGCGGGCCAACTGAGATTGCGGATGCAAGGTGAGGGTGTCCCTTTCCTTAACATTGCCAGCGCTCGTTAATAACATGTTTAGTAGATTTAATAGTACAACACGTACGTTACTGAATTAAAATAAAGCAAAATTACCGCTTTGTTTTTAGACACCAACGTTAGATTAATTTATTATGCATGAAAATGTATTAAAATCAAAGCTTTTACAGCTTAGTCTCTTATGTCAAAATATAATGATAGAATTAAGAGTTTTATAGTGGCAACAATACTGTGATGGCGACATGGCGCGTCTTCCTTCAAGAACGCGTGCGTCGGCTGAAATATTTGCTAATTTTGGTGTTTGCTAGCAAAATGGTGAAAAGGTGTTGTCTTATGGGCTGCGGAAATGAAACATTTGCTGGTTGCAATATTTAATTTCACAGTTAATATATAATTTCATGACGATTACACAAATTCTTGATATGGAACAATTAGGGTGACAATAAATTCATTTTTTCCCTTTCACTGGAATCTATAAAATGTTGAGAAACCTTATGGTTTTCAAACTCAGAAGGGCTTGTCAGGTCACAAAAAAGTAAGATTTTAATTAATTTCCGACATAAAATTCGGTGGTGGGTGTTTGTTGCAAAGAAGCACGCGTGCCATCGGCATCTTTGAAGATAGGGAGGCTTTTATTGAACTGTTGAGTAGTGGTTGCTGATAAGAGGTTACTGTTTAGCATAGAGAACCCAACATCAACGATCGCCGTAAACGGGATAGCAACTCATGGTAGACTTACTAGGATCTGTGTTAAGCGCGTCCGGGGACATCGACAGCGACTTCAGAGCCCGAATTTCCGTGACTTGGGCCAAATGGCGTGAGGTTAATGGTGTCATTTGTGACCGTAAAATGTCGATCAAGCTGAAGGGGCAAAGCAGGAGCTGCGCGTCGCGGAAATGAAGATGCTGCGGTGGATGTGTGGAATGTCACGCAAAGATCGCGTGCGTAACACCCACACCCGCGGCAGCCTTCGTGTTCGTGACATCGCAGACAAGCTGCAGGAGTGCCGCCTTCGTTGGTATGGTCATGTCTCACGGAGATCGGCAAACTACGTGGGCAACAAATGTCTGGCCATGCAACCCCCGCCAGTACCGGCAGAAAAGGTCGACTCAAGAAGCGCTGGCTCGAGGTAGTTAAGAGTGTCATTCATGCCAACAGACTCACCTCTAATAATGCACGAGACCGCGCGAAATGGGCCAAGAACATAAGAAAGGCTGACCTTAGGACCCTGTACACCAGGGATAAACGGACGGATGATGATGATAGGATAATGCGACAACTGTTATTTTAAACCTAAATAAAAACTATAAAACACTTGAGGCTCATAAAAAATTGTGTCAAATTAAAGAATGTATTGATTTTAATTTTTTCTTGTCCAATCCAACCTTATAACGAAAAATGTGCAATTTATAACAAACATTACAATTCCGATTCTAACATCGTATTACCAATATTGCGGTCTAATATCGCAAATCAGTATCGGAATTGGAAATCCTCCGATATGGTAATAAGTGATTCAGAAGCTCTGGCTACTGAAGTTTCAAATCGTGTCATTCAAACAAAAATTTAACTGCTCTATTGGCAATTTTTTTTATTAATAAAACTTCAGCTAATGTCCAAGTACAATTAATTCTGATTGTCGTAAGAATCTTACATAGTATACTTAAATATTACTGTGCGATCTTTGACTTGTGAAACTGTGTAAAACATTTAAAATCTAAGGTTGCAATTTTCACCTTCCAAATATGGTATCAAGTTTCATACATCCGTTGCCATTATAAGACACTTATATACATTAAATTTGTCCCACCCCACATGATTAAATTGGCTAGAAATATTTTTACTGAGACAATTAACTTCCGAGGTTGAAAAAACTGATTTCAATTTTGTTAAACTATTACACAATTTGCAAGAAAACTAAGGTTTGCGACTAGGGAACAAGATTTGTAACGGTCACATAATTTTTTTTGGTAAAAAAATGAATGTCAAATTAGCGTCTCGAATAATAAGTGCATCTGTAGTCTGTCTGTATTCCCTAGACTTTTTGAGACAAAGTGGCAGTCAAATTTTCCAAAACAGCGAAGCTACAGTGGCATACATTCGATGGCTAGACAGGTTATTTGATATATTAAACATATCAGAGAAGAAAATGTTGGTATTTATAGTACAACATTTTTCAACCAAACATAATGATCTATTTAAACATCCAGCGCAAGAAGAATCACATGAAATTCTTCTTGGAAAATCAGTGTCTGATTCGCATTTCACCTTGCGAATATTTCATCACGTAAAGTTGAAATCTATGGCTTGTTTAGGTGTTGGTATGCGCAGATGCTCTATTTGTTTTTTAATACAATATGCTTAGCATACTTGGTAATAATTTCCAAAAAATATAAAACTTCATTGGTGCAAAAAAAATCCGACTTAATGTACGAATTTTTTTTATTAAAGAATACAGCACGTTGACATATGTTTTTTATATTTTAAGCCATCATAATATTATTTATCCTTCTTATTAAGATAATTTTAAACATATGTTTGACTTGAAAAAAAAAACCATAAAAAAGTTTCAATTTTTGCAAATAAATTTCGCGATGTCAGCGGGAATAAATGAATGAATTAAATAAATGTTCGAAAATAAAACAAAAATATGTTCAGCTATGGAAAGATACGTTTCCTATCTTTGATATTTGGTAAGAAACATGGCAATAATTATCAGTAAGCACTAAGTAAATAAATAGAATAAAAAAAGTGACATTATCAGCAAAAAAATATTATTTACTAATTTGTCCACATTTCAGACAAATACTTGGTGATCTTATGAAAATCTGTTTCGATATACCCATATTTCGAAACAAAGTCAACTGGAGATTATATTGATATACAACTCCTATACTAATACATAATTCTAGCATTTTTGAGGAATTTACGAACACATATTGCATCATCATCCAGTTTTCACCAAGCATATTCCGTCACTGTCATTTAATTTTTTTCAATTTATTTTAACAAACGCATGACTTTGAGCGATGCATTTGTCCATAGTCTATGTAATTTTTATTAAAAGGAAAGAAACGTCGCAGTGATTCAGTTATTTGAGCCTGTTGAGTATGCGAAGTGACCCACTGGCCGCCGTGCAACCGTGGTTGCATAAAGCACTTTGGACGTCTGTTTTCATGCAACCGTGGTTGCAGAAAGCACTTTAGTGGATACATACATGATGTTTCGATATGCATATAATAATTCGTTCCCAGAGACTTCGAATTTGTCAGTTTTCAACCTACAAAATCACTCAAGCCACAGGCATTTTAATGTCACAAAAGTACAGTTTTTATTGAAATAGTAATAATGGAGGATACTATATTTTTTATAATGAGTATGAGGCGTATTGGGTGTGCTGGGAGACGCCCCTGGCTTACTTCCTTGTCTGGTACCTCATAAGGGGTATTTATCCCTGCTTCGAGACTATGACAAGAGGTGTGTTGTCTGGCGCATATTTATTATTATTTTATTAAAATTTAGGTTAGGTCACTTTAAACGTCCTCTGTCGGGATCAAAAAGCAGTAGGTATTGTTGTCCATTGAACCTACCTAACCCTACAGTGCTGCCATCTCTCTCTGGGCCATTTCAGAACCCTTATTAAAATAAAAGTTTGAATTTCATGAACGCTGCTGAAAGTAAACATTATTGATTTTTGTTAATCTGTGGAGAGTTCTAAACAATCAATAACTTTTTAATTGAAGCGCCCTCTATTGGATTGAGTTTAACATGTATGACACTTACTATGAAAATGGTTGGCAATTCGCATGTAAAACATTTCAACAGAAGTTCGCTCCGTGAATTTAAAGCAATTGCTTAAATCTTACATCGTAATGTACATTTGTGCTTCAATAACAATACTAAACTAGTTATATAAATTATGGTAGTACATTTTGGTGCAGTATCGCGAGATGGCGATTTATAAATACTGGCCCACTGGTTCAGTAATTTCAATCTTTTCGAGGGCGAGGGGCGATATTCGCTCGTGTTTGTAAAAAAATATCGAAACAACCAGATGACACAATTTAAAAATCTTCATCCAACAGTGAAAAGACCTGAAATTATTGTAATTCCTAAAATAATTTAAACCATGATTATGTATGTTTATATCGCTGAAAAGGAGTTCGCACTGGTCGATCTTGATGACCCCTTTATATAGTGAAAACCTCCCTTTATAAAGTATTTTTCCTATTTAAGAAAATGCGTTGGAACTATTAAAATTTAAACACACTCATAGCTCATAGCATGTAAAATGGAAGGTGCAACTGAAAATTGGGACCCAGGTAAGTTACAAAATTTTTGGGCACAGTGAGTCTGTCATTATCTTTTCGGTTTCTAATAAAATATGAAGTCACACTTCCTGACGTAATCACCCTTAAAATTTGTTATAATTTTTTTAATCCTCTTTCTTGGTCTTTATAAGATCATTTTTCAATCACTTCACTCATAGGGATTACACTGTAGCATTTGTACTCTTTTTTAAGTAAGTGCATATAATTCAAACTGTTTGTTGTAGCACTCACACGTCTATTGACTTCACTCAAAGATGTTCAATCGGGAGGGGAAGACCTAGCTTTCCTTAGTGAACTCTTGCAATCGAAACAACTACATGCCCTCGTACAAGTACACAATAAAATTGTTGCAAAAGGAAAAGATGATAAGTTTTACCCGCTGCTTTCTAATGCTATGCAAGTCACTCTGGAGGTGCTGGATTTGCTTGGGGATATGGTATCATCATCTAAAGAGTATGATGAGCTTTTAAGTGTACTACATAAACCACATTTTCAAGTTAGTACCTTTTTACCAATTATTCCATAATTTGGATTTGAAAATATAAAGAAATTCATATAAAATCTCTTAACAAATATTTCACTTTTATTGGTTAATTTAAATAACTTATTTTGTTATTTAGGCAATATTATGTACACATGATGCAGTAGCCCAAAAAGATTACTACCCACATCTCCCAGACATCCCACTAGATGCTGATGAAGAAGAGGAAACAGTTAAAATTGTTCAACTAGTAAAAAGTGATGAGCCATTGGTAAGTTACTATATTTTGAATAGTATTTGGAACCTCAATTGCGTACACACACATACACAAAAGTTGAATTCCAACGCGTGAATACATCTTGATAGAGTGAATGCTTGAGTAAACTCAGGTCTGCATGTATTAAATTGGGCTTTAAATTACTGAGACTGAACTGAAAACTGAAGAATTACTGAAGTGAGTTACATTTCGCCTTGCAGCTGTCAAAGTCTCCAATACGTTAGACTGTGCCATTAAAGATTCACAACGAGTTGCAATGTGTGGATAAAACAGCTAATGGATGTCAAGTTGTTTTCATTCATGCCTTTGACCATATTTGTGGAGTTATTGTGAACAATGTGACGGCACGATTGGCGCTGTAGCACGGTTTCTTGTCTTTAATTCCGTAGTGTCTCGGGTTCGATCCCCGGTCAGGTCATTTCAGGAAACAATCTTTTCTAAATTGGCTTGGGTCTGGGTGTGCTGGCAGACGCCCCTGGCTTAATTCCTTGTCTGGTACCTCGTTACACAGGGATATTAATCCCTACCTTGAGACCATGACACGAGGTGTGGTTTCTGGCGCATATTTATTTTATATTTATTTATTAATGTTCTCAACTTATTCAAATGGAATACCCATTTATAACATTGTTGACAATTTCTGTATGATGTTTCGCCCGACGAATATCCGGTCAGATATCCGTCTATTTACCACCACTATCCGGTATAACTCTGAAAAACAGCAAAAACTCATTTAGAAATAGCAGCTATTCATTAATGAGTTGGTGAATGGAATAAGCAAGAAATCAAAAAAATATGTTTATGACTAAAACACAAGACTAATTCTCATTAATATTGAAAACCTGATCAGTTTTTGGGGCTACTTTAACTGACATAATGTTCTGTCAAATTATTTACCAACTTGATGACTCTAATGATGAAACTGTACATTAAAAGTGTTGTAGTTAAATTAGTGCTGTAAGACTGATCCAATCATGTTTTTTTGTATTTCTTGCACTCTTCAGGTCAAACGGATATTATAATTTACTTATTGTATTTAATGTAAAATAAGTTATTGAATATTGTTTTACACATAATACACACATCAACATGGTCTAGGGATATTCCAATTTTAGGGCTAATTAACTAAAATTCTATTTACTTTTTGTTATGACACCTACACATTAAGATAAACATTTTTTATGACTTCGTGCAGCATTTACTATGAATCGGTCCTGTACATGTGTTGTAATGCGTTAAGGTCCTCGGTGCCGTTCCACCACTTCCCCCGTGACACGATAACGTGACCAAAGCCTGGATATAACGCCCTGACTGGTCCTCATGGCTTCAGAAACCGCAATTTGGGTAGCGCCAGCTTGAATCATGCCCACTGCTCTTAACATTCCGTTCCTGGTCAAGTGTCTACGGGGCATGATTAAATGAACACCGGAGATGCGTTTGACAAATATGGAGTTTTAATCAAGTCAGAAGTTCGTGAAGATTTACTTTTTTGGAATAAATTCAATGAATGCGAATTTCATCTTAAAACAAAACCTTTTATATACAAATTTGATTTTAAAAAAGGGAACTTAAAGTTTTTATAATCTGTCATTATTAGTTTTTTGTAAGGCCAGTACTTTTTAAGTTATTTAAAAAAGTTTTATATATCCCTAGACCATGTTGTTGTGTGTATTATGGTTATGATATAATAATTAATAGAAATAGAAACTGTAGTGGATCTGAAATTTGAAAGTATTTTTCACTTCTCATGCTCTAAAAGTACGCCAATATAGCCCTACGAAGCGGGACTAAAGTGACCACTTTAGTCCCTAGGGAGATAAAAGTACTGAGTTTTTTAATTTCCTTCATGTACCTAACAAAGACAAACTCAAACAGCCAGTAGAAATATACTATTATCTGTATAGTGTGGACCGTCTTCATTAGGAAAATGTTGAGAGTTTTAGTTCCATGGTTTGTCCGCAAAGAAGGTGGCGCCATGTGTTTTAAATTGTTAATCTGTGGTTCAGTTCAGAAGAAAAAACTGACCACGAAAATTTCAGAACTTTTGTCAAGTGTAAAGTTCGGTTTTAAATGTTTTTGTACTAAATTGACTATTTTTCTCGCACTCAAAGTGAAAAGTACAGTTTGCACCTCGAGACTAAACGCCAACTTAATATACCCTCGGTTTCATTGACTCCCTCGCACGCTCGGGAGTCAAACTACCCCTGGTATATTATGGCTTCGTTTAGGTAGTCACTCGACATACCTAGATTATACTATTGTACAAAATGTGCTCAGAGCGACAAAAGCAGGAAGTTTTACCATTCTTAGGTCAAACCACGATAATAATTATAAGATGTGAAAACCAGTTGGTTTTACAGGTAGCTTATTCGGTTCTTATGATTCATTGAGTTAAAGATTAAGACCCTTACTCACTAGCGATTTCTCGGCGAGAGAGAGGCGGAGCATTAATTGACAAGGCTCTTTCAGCGACAAGGCGATTCCGCGTTGGCAAATCGCTAGTGGTTTAATGAAAAATCTGACTCCCTTATTCACAAAACAACTGAATGAGTAGGTACTTTAAGAGCATTTACTGTGGGTGGATCGGAAACGTCTCAGTTTCGTAAGTTTTTCGTGATTATTTTATTACATTGAAATGAAAGCATAATTTTTCCTCTGTTAAGTTTTGCATATTACTATACAAAAACATATTAAATTATCAAATGTTAGGTAGTCGCCATTAATTTCTCAAATAAATAGAAAAATACTGAAAAAGTGTGGGGAAAAGAGAAAATTAATTGTGAAAAGTTACAGATTATAAAGTAGCAGAACTTAACAAAGAGAAAAATTATACTTTCATTTGTATTCAGCTATACGGGTGGTCCAAATATACACGTTAATATTTTTTTTAGCTTCTTCACACTCAGGGGTATCCGAAAATATATAAACCGAATTCCCTTTCATAACGCTTATCATAACTCTAAAAAATATATATATGAAATTGAAAAAGTTAGAAGTGCTGTTCTTACCCTGAACTTTAAAAGTTCGGCCGGTTTAAAAAAAAAGTTACCTAAAGTTTCTCATCCAAATCTTTTTTAAATACTTTACTATACTCTTACACTTTTTTTACCATGTTAATTTCAATGACTGATGAATAAGACTTGTTTTGTTACTTGGTATGTTGTATGATATGTTTTGTGAGGAAACAATAAACGATTATATAATAAATAATAAATAAATAAATATCCCTGGACATTATTCCACACAGCGCCATCTAGCCCCAAAGTAAGCTAATTAAAGCTTGTGTTATGGGATACTAGACAACGGATAAACATACTTAAATACATTTTCTTTTGTAAATACATACTTATTATACATAGGAGACACCCAGACCAGTACAAACAGACATGTTCATGCACACAAATGTTTGTACTGTGCGGGGATCGAACCCGCGACCTCTGGTGTAGTAGCCAACTTCTTAACCATTACACCAAGTCGGTCGTCTTATATATTTAATATATATTATATACTTATATATTTAATTAATATTATTATTATTTAATGGGTGGAAGAAATTTCTTGAAGTGGATATTTGTTTGTTATGTAGGTTGAGGATGTCAATTATACCACGACCTCCTTCAGTTCGTGGAAGAGTGAGTCATTGAGTGCATGTTTTGGGGTGATGTTTCCTATGTTTGGTCATTAGAGTGTTGATGGTGCGTTGCAGTGAGATTAAATCCGTTTTTGACCAGGCTATACTACCAAAAGAGTATGTTAATATCGGGATGGCGTATGTGTTTATAGCCTTTATAATGTGTTTGGAGTTCAGATGGGTTCTAAGTATCAGTTTTATTCTGCGAGTAAACTTCTGTTTTAGTTCTGATTTCGTTTGTTTTTGGTGAATTCGTCTGGATTGGTGAAAGCCTAGATATTTGTAAGAGGAGTTTTCGTCCATGGGCGTTATGTTTTCTCCAGATTCTAGTGTATAAGTGTTATTTTGTAATTTGCCTCGATGGACGGAATTAATTTTGCATTTATCAATGCCAAACTGCATGTGTATGTCTTGAGAGAACGGTTCAGTTATATCTGCTAGTTGGAAAAGATCTTGTTTGTTCGCTGCGTAAAGTTTAATATCATCCATATACATGAGATGTGATAGTATATGATGGCTGACATTATTTTCAAGTGGGTATCCCGTAGCTGAATGATTTAATAGCTGTGACAATGGGTTAAGAGCCAAACAAAACCAGAGCGGACTCAACGCATCGCCTGCCGCGGTGGAGAATAGTAAAAAGAAATATAATTTCACGATAGCCCCCGGGAAGCGGCTATCGTCAAATTATATTTCTTTTTACTATTCTCCATTTTGGGTTGGTTGGGATCGTTGGTTTGGGAAGGGTAGCCGAGATAAAATTGGCAATGAGTATCTCCTGATTATGAGGATGGTCCGATGATATGACACGTTTGTTAGTAAAGTACTAGACTTCCCGTAAGCCCCCCCACCACGACAAGGTGATCCCATGGGGGGGTATATTATTATTATTATAATGAGTAACTTCTACGGCATCATACTAAATTTTCGGTCAAAGTGTCACAAGTGTAAAATTAAAGTAATCAGTGTATCAACTAAAACTTTTAAGTATGATGCCGTTAAAGTGACTCATTAAAATTTACATGGTAAAAAGTGTAATAAAGTTTTTGAAAAAGATTTGGATGAAAAATTTAAGGTAACTTTTTTTTGAGCTGTGATAAGCGTTATGGATGTGAATTCTTCAGAATCATCCAGCGCTATTATTCATCTAATAATAAAAAAAAACAGACATTTATCTCAACATATTGCGCTATAATGACCGAAAAAGTGATTCAACCCAGAAATTTAAAAAAATTGAAAAAAAAAAACATAATAAACTCGAAAACTACAAAAAGTCGGGTAAAATACATGGGGTATTTTCGGATACTCCTGAGTGTGATTAAGCTAAAAAAAATTTATTGACGTGTATGTTTGGACCACCCTGTATAATCACGAGAATCTTTAAAAAAGGCGACGTTTCCGATCCACCCTCTGCACTTTTTAATAAAGCAATTTCTATATTTTCATGTCAGTTCCGTTCAAGTTTTTTTCTGCGTCATGTCTGACCTTCGATCAACAATAACACTAGATAAAGCCTCAGGAAGAAAAATACAGCTCGAAAATGGCACCGACTGATTGTACTATCTCTTGTCTCATTCATAGTGTTAATGAGACAAAAGATGAGAAAAAAGTTTTAAGTTTTAATAATTTCAACCTAATTTAGGCCTTTTATGTAAGAAATGAAACGCAGTTTTGATTATATTGACATTTATTCAAGGTTTTTATTTTCAAATTCTACCTCATTCTTTAAGCAATGAAGAAAAAAATAAATGACACATAATTTGACTAATTTCATATCGAATTTTTGACACTGTTGACTTTACTTCTCCGAACAGGGTTTAGTGGAGTCGCATTTTGTATTTTTTATCACTACAGCTTAATACTTATTACAAGGTAATATTACAAAAAAAATACATTGGAGATCGCAACGCGACGCTAAGCGACTATTAATACTAAATCTTCATTGCGTGTTTTGAGAAACCGCTTCTACAACTTACTACGAGACTGGCAATGTATAGTTTACACTAAGTTAATAAATGTTAAGTAATTTCAATATTCTTTGCAAATATCAAAATTAATTAATAACTTACTTATTTAATTAAAAAAATATAAAACAGTTAAAGCCATACTTGAGTTAATCATGAACATATTTTTTTTTTTAAATCTGTACTTAAATAGATGATAATAACCAGACACACAACAAACACAAATGTTCGTCACATAAATGTTTGTCATGGGGTGGGATCGAACCCACAACCTCTGACCACAGATATGTCGGTCCTTGGGAAATCTATGAATAAAAATAACATTTTAAAATATGTAAAAATGAATGAATAAATACCTTAGTTATTTTTATACTCCATAAAATTCACTGTTCTAAAGCATCCGCCTTTATGCTGGCCAAACATGGGCCAAGTTGTTGGCCCGTGGGTAGGCTTACTTTAGGCTAGGTTTTTGGGCATTTTATTATTCATAATGTAAAACAGCATTTCCTTATTAAAAGTATGATATTCCATCCAATAATTAATTTTGCCGATTGTTATTTCTACAGTTTTTACAAGCAAACTCAGGCAGTGTAGCATTTCAGCACGTTGGCGCAGTCAAAAGTGAACCAAATAGAAAAAGTTCCCACTTTTGAAATGGGACGTTATTTTCTGGGCCGTTTTTGACGCTCTGACCGGTTATCTAGTGTATTGTTGATCGAAGTGTCTGCGGCAAAACAAACTCAAAATGCTATGAAGTCGCGTAGAATTTTACTTAAAACAAGGAATAGTCTTAAGATGTATAAGGTTCAGGTTTTTCCCGTCCTAATAACTTACTGAATAAAGACATACCTACCGAATGAGGCATCTGATCTACGAATCTTGTAAGTTGTACATCTTTAAATTGTCGTTATAATAAGGCCTAGGCGTAGTTAACATTCACGCTCTTGCCTCTATGCACAATACCGAATTTCCACTCCGCTATTTGTAGTCTCATTAGTATTCAAAATTTGTTCTTTCAAAAGGGTGGTGCTCAGAGTGCAGAGCCAATCGTGGTAAGTCTGTCGGTTACACGTAGTGTTTGGTTATGTATTAATTTAAATGCAATTAATTTATTCTTATTATACCTATTTTTAATTTATCCTTTCAATGTGGGTTTAAAATTTTCACTTGTTTGTTATTATTAAAAACCGCCTGTTTATAAATAAAATACTATTACTTAGCTGCTATCTCTAGATGTTCTGCAATTTGTATTGTGTTATGTTCTATTGCGTCATACTTCAATTACTTATTTCCAAACTTTCATTCCACTTTCACCTCACACAATACACTTTGCTTCTCTTTTATTGGGTATCTTCCTTTTACTGCCTAAGCTTATTAAGTAATTCAAAACAATGAGGGTTTTCTTGAAATGGCCTGCGTGAGATGGCAGCACTGTAGCGTTAGGTTCAATCAACTGTCAAATACATACACATTTCGTATTTTTCGATCTTTTTTTTGGTTCATTTATTCTTATAAACATTACTATAGATATTTTGTTTTCTTGAAGGCCATAGTGTTGTGCAGAGTGCTTATGCGTGCAAATAAATCAGGAGGACATAAGTTTCCTACGGGAGAAAAATACCGATTAAACAGTGGCTTGTAGCCATTCGCACGGAAAAAACTCCAATAAAAAAATATCCCCGTTGATTAATATGAATACATATTAATCAATGAAGCATGGTTTATTATGCTTATTAATATACATTATTTAAGTACAACTCAATGAAACACAAGTAACTGCAATTGAGAAGCTAAAAAACCAAATCAAATTGTGGTAACAAATACTAGTATCTTAAGTTACCTTTCAATGAGCTTTTCCTTAGTACCAGTGGCATGTGCGCCTCTTTTTTTAAACTCAATCTTCAGATCGGCGATTGTTTTTGGCCGTTAACCATAATAAAATCAATAACCCCTCCAAATTAATAGACGAATCTATGGAGTCTGACAGCTGTTTGGACCTGACGCAACGGCAGCGCCGGCTGGTGCCAGAAAAAGTATCGAAAACCCTCATTGAAGCAAAGCTGTAGATAAAAATAAATGTGTTAAAATAGGGACTTGAATTATTTCCCCTTAATAATTCCGTGGAAATGTCTACTGTAATGATATGTGTGAGGATGTCGGTACCGGCAACGGCCTGACGAGTGCCCGACACCTGTTCACATACTCGCGCTGCTCAATTCCCTGCTTGATGCGGTGTAATGTTTTTTTTTTTTAATATGATAGACTTCATTTGTGACAAAACTTGAATCAACATTCATTACCCCATTGTTTTATTACATAAGTGAAATTAATTATTTAATGGAACTTCAAAACGCAATGCTATTAAGTATTTGTAAGGATTCAAAACTAGAAAAAAAATATTACAAAAACAAGTACAGTGAAACTCGAAAAAAAACAAAATAAATAATGTAATTTACGTTCAATAATATATGCAGAATAACTACCGATCACCATACTTTTTTATTTTTCTTAGCATACATGCAAGTCGGCAACCAAACAGCATTGTTAATGTGGGCATGCAAGAAAGTATGCAAAAATGCAAGCAAGCGTGAAAACAAGCATGTAAGCAAGCATGTGAACAAGCATGCAAGCAAGAAAGCATTGTAAAGTGTATGCAAGCAAGCAAGCAATGTAAAATGCATGCAAGCAAGCAGGCAAGCACGCAAGCAAGCAAACATTGTAAAATGTATGCAAGCAAGCATTGTAAAATGCATGCAAGCATGCATGCATGGTTATTGCCTCTTCTCCGGCGCTTGAATTACACTTTAGGGCTACACTAGTATCACGGGCCACGGCGATGTGACCACGGCAAGTAAGCGTCTCGGATCCAAGCCAGCTTACCTAAATGCAGCCGTGCTCGCTTCGATCGCCAATATTCGGTAAAATAATGTATCGGTGAAGTGAAAGTATGACAAATAAATCATCTGGCAAATGAAATAAGTTCAAGAGAGACCTCGGCCATTAGTAGAAAGTAATTTTGAAAATCGATGAAACACGTAGTTCGGTAAAATAATACTTAAGTAAGTATGTCAAATGATGTTTCGATGGTTCAACAATCTGGCAAACAATACAGATAGCAAAAAAGACATCGGTCAACCGTTTTCGGTCAAATGAAATTCGAACAAGTAAATTACGGACAAGTAATCGGTTCCCTGTTTTTTCATATTATAACTAAGTCATTAATGGAACGTTTCATGAAATATGAGGTATCTACAAATAATAATGTTGTAAGGTACTTTATACTTGGCTCATAGAGACTGAGGAGATATTTGTGAAGTTGATCAACAGTAGGTAATGCAAATACCGAATTTCGTCTTTCTCCCTTAGGATTTCTAGCTTTGTCTAGCATACATACTGTGCTACCCAGTTTAAAGCATTCGGTCAAATGGAGATGTCATTCATCATTATGGCACTTGTGTGGGCTGTCACTGTCTGATTAGTTACGTCACGCATCATCATAGCGCATTCGTAAACTTGAATATAAACACATACCGGCAGAATTAGCGAAACATTAAAAAAGGGATGATTAATGTATTTTTTTCGTAACACAGGCCGGTTACACTGCTTAAAGGTCTAATTTGAAAATGGAACATTAGTCGACAGTCACTTTTTTCATTTGTTAATTTTGATTTATCATTCATTCATCTTCAACCACTGCTTCGCAGTTGATTTGATTTGAAAAACATTGTATTGCAGTTTTATGAGGCTTTTGTGTTTTCTCTCCTATTGTATAGTTACGAGCATCTAAGCATGCCTGATTTAACGCAACCAGTAATCATTAGAGCTGATTAAAAAAGAAGAAATGGTCAATTCTCAGATCGATTGCCACAAGACTTCGTCGATCGTTATCAACGATTAATCGTAGCATCCAACGCTACAGATTGACGAATTCTCCAGTAAGGAGGAGAGGACAAGGCAGGAAAAGGTGTACTTCAAGGAGGGATGACACCTTCAAATTCGTCGGAACACGAGTCTAACGGCGGTGCAGGCCCGAAATGTGTTGGAGGAGGTTCGACGAGTAAAAGTGACTTAGCGGACAGTTCGCAGAAGATTCGAAGAAGTCGGTATAGGCTCATTTGTGCCCGCCAAAGCACCAAAACTTGAGAGACACCACCGCACAAACCGACTATACTTTGCTCGTGAACATCGTCATTGGGACTTTGACGAGTTGGGACGTTTTCTCTTTACTGATAAATGGAGGATTCTGTTAAATCAGATTGATGGAAGGCAGCGAGTATGGAGACGAAAACAAGAGCGTTAAATCCAGTCTAATTTTGAAAATACAGTGGCATATGTGCCGGCTCAATTATGGTCTGGGGAGGGGTATGTTCAGGAGCTCGCACAGAGTTGGTAGTAGTCGACAGCGACAATCTGACTGCTTAACGGTATATCAGGGAGATTTTAGAAGAACATGTTATACCATTTGCCACCTTAATTGGCAACGACTTCATTGTAATGCAGGATAATGCTCGGGCTCACAGTGCCCACTGCCCGCACAGTACAGGCATACCTAAGCCATGTTGGTATAACGGTGATAGAGTGGCCAGCACAGTCCCCGGATATAAAGCCTATTGAACACGTTCGGGACTTGCGGAAGCTGCGTGTCAAGTCAAGAGTGCCACCTCCCAATAATCTGGGCGAGTTGCGAAACGCATTACTCGAAGAATGGCAGAGGCTGCCCCAGTAAATCATTGACAGCATCATCCGCAGCATGCCCAGACGGATGGAAACCTTGATCAGAGCACGGCGGGGAAACACTTCATATTAAACAGTCATTTAATTAATTTATAATCGTCACAAAATCTTAAATTATCAACTGTTTCTCTGCATTACGAAATCTAAGAAAAAATAATTTTGTTTAAGTTTTTTTTCAATAAACTTTGAGTGTGGTGTAGCAATGCAAATTAATGTCAAAACATGTTAATTTAATTGTTGTTTCAAGTTTATTTATTATTTGTTTACAAATAAAATTAACTATTTAATATTCTACCTTTTGTCTACGTTCCGTTAATTCTGCCGGTGTGTGTATTTTAACATTTTGGTGGACTGCTCCAACGCTGTTTGGGGGTTTTTAATGAATTAACATTCAGCAGCCGTAATATGTGCTGTTGTACACAGGGAGCTACTATAAAGACAGATGAAGAAACAGCAAAGATTGTGATAGCCCGGGTGATGCACGGAGGTGCAGCCGACAGGTCAGGTCTGATCCACGCCGGCGACGAGGTCATCGAAGTCAACGGCATCAGTGTTGAGAATAAAACCCCAGCGGACGTCTTAGCTATCTTGGTAGGTACAAATTTGGTTTTATCAAGAAACTTACATCTCTTGAATGAGAATGTCACGAAATAACTAAAAATTTTTAATACATTGCTTCTACAAAGTCCAAATAAATTACATTGTGACATTTAAAATTTGCATTTATCAGATTTTAAAATTCCCTCCATTCCGGCTTCTAGCAAGACAGCAAGTAAGCTCAGGCATTAGTGCCGACTGTAAAACTTACCACTGGGCTTCAAAATGTGATATTAAACTAATAACCTAATAGCGCTACTTCCGAAATGAATTTGTCTGATGGTTTGTATGTTTCAGCAAAGTTCGGAAGGCACTATAACATTCAAGTTAGTTCCCTCCTATGGCAAAGGAGGGTCCAGGGAAAGCAAAGTAAGGGTCCGTGCTCTTTTCAATTACCACTCCTCTGAAGATCCATACATTCCATGCAAAGAAGCAGGCTTGAACTTCAAAAAGGGTGATGTGTTGCACATAGTTTCGCAGGATGATGCATATTGGTGAGTTAGGTTTACGATAACTTTTTACTCCCGTCATTTTATTATTTCGACCGATTTAGTTGAGGCTTTTTTATAAAATTTTGTGTAAAGGATGGTTGTTTTGCCAACCACGACCTAAACGTTACACTGTTGGTATAAGCTCGATATAAAGATTACGCCTATCACGTACATAATGTGGTAGGTACTTAACTTACAAAATTAAACCGAAACTGAATAATTGTACTGAGACTTGTGTGTCTGTGTTAATAGGTTCTTCACATTTAGGTAAAAATTTATAGACCAAGCCAATGGAGTCGGCCACCAACTCGGACATTTATTAACAGCGCGTTGCAATATGTATATCTTACCTGTACCCCTCTTACACTTGTTCATAATCATAACTAATCTGTAAGGACAAGTCAGAACAAAGAATTTACAAACATCGTTTATAGGTGGCAGGCGCGCCGGGAAGGTGATAAAGTGATGAGGGCTGGCCTGATACCATCGAGGGCCTTACAGGAGGGTCGCGTCATACACGAGAGGCAGGCTGATCCCCAAACTATGGATGGTTAGTTTGAGATTAATTGCGAACTGATTGTATACCTTTTTTTTACAAATTGCTCTCAAATATAAAAATTCATGTCACCGCGCCTGAAATCTTAAATTATCTATTACTAATAGAAATAGAAATAGGTTTATTTGGTACTTAACAATTAATACATCACATGAAAAAAAATTCTAGATTTGAGTACCAAAAAGGTCTCCGCTCAGCATTTGTCGTGACACTGGTAGGATACCACGGCGCTGGTTTTCTGCGGATACCTTTAAAAAGTGGGCGTATAGCACCGCGCAAACAAGTAACCTAAGTTCTACAGTCATTAACCTACTGTAGTCTGTACCCCTACCACGAATTAAGCCGATGTTAATCTTTAGCGTCTAGTAAAGTATTCGTATGGGATATCCCAACAGCACCTTTAGTGGTTAGAAATTCAAATGGAAACGGAATACCGTTGCTGTAGTTAGCTATCGTAGTTTACATGACGTGACGTGACTGAGTTTGAGCAATTTTTCCCTTGATCTCCTAGAGGTTATTGATGTATTATGATACCTTTTTTAGGTTTTGTAACAACATCTACATTACAATGAATACTAACAATTGAATTATTGTAATGGAAGCCGTTGTATATTCACTCAGTAGCATTGCGCGAAATGCTATTTCTGTATTCTACTGTCTGAACTGTCCTAAAAGTGCATTGCGAAGTATTTAGTTGGCTAGCAGAGTATACTTACCTTTGACATGAATAAGCGACTATTAAAACAATTATTACTAGCCGTGATTTATCTTTTTGTTTATTGGATTAAATTGTTATTTGCCTTTGATATACACACAACAACATGGTCTAGGGATATATAAAACTTTTTCAAATAACTTAAAAAGTACTGGCCTTACAAAAAAACTATTAATGACAGATTATAAAAACATTATTAAGTTCCTTTTTTAAATTCAAATTTTTATATAAAAGGTTTTGTATTAAGATGAAATTCGCATTCATTGAATTTCTTCCAAAGAAGTAAATCTTCACGAACTTCTAACTTGATTAAAACTCCATAAATTTCTATAAATCTTTGTCAAAGGCAGTTTGTATAAATCTTTGACTAGCGCTCAGGAGAGGCAATCGAGGAAGAAGACTACAATGAGCTATTGCACACGAAAACTGGAACCATTCCCAATGGTCACTTGTGCTTTTCACTGATGAATCCAGGTTTGGATTTCATCCTGATTCGCGAAGAGTACGCGTTTGGAGAGAACCTGGACGTTGGACGACCCACAACAAGTTCATGCATATCAAGGTGGCACGATTATGGTTTGGGCAGGAATTCGTCTCGGCGGTAGAACGGACCTCGTTTGGATACACGGCAATATGACTGCTCTAAAATACCGAGATGAGGTGCTAGAGCCTGTAATCTTGCCCCACAGACAGCAAATGGGACAAAATTTCCAGCTAATGCATGACAATGCCCGTCCACATACGGCGCGTATCGTTACAAGTTGGTCACAAAAGCATGATATCCAAGCTTTAGACTGGCCTGCACAATCCCCTGACTTAAATCCTATTGAGCATGCCTGGGATATGCTTCAAAGAAGAGCTCTTAGAAATTTCCCTGAAGATATTGTGCATGAAAACCAGCTTTTCTCTTATACCCTTGTTTTGAGTATGCAGAACCGCTGCAGATGTGTCGGAAGAGTCTTAGGGGGATCCACGGATTATTAATTTTAAGTTTTCGAATTTTTTTATAAAAAAATATTTGTTTTGTTTAGGTTTTGATGTTTCAAAAATTAAGTTAAGATTGAAATTTTGTCTGAGTTTTTCCTCTTCTTCTAGGTTTTTTTAAATTTAACTTTATTTAAAAGTTTATTTATCAGAATAGATCCTATAGGCTATTAAACAAGTTTATTTTAATGTGTCTTAACAAAAAGTTATTAGAATTTTAGTTATTTAGTTTTAATTGAAATATCCCTAGACCATGTTGATGTGTGTAGTAAAGAAACATATTAGTAACACAAAAAAATGTTTTACCTTTTTAGTTTTTTCATAAATTGTAATTTATTATTGCTTTTAAAATTATATCTGCCTTACATTAGGACTCTGATTTCAGTAAATAGCTGAAATCACAGGTTGGTGAAGTTTATGAACAAAGCAGTGTTGTAGGTACATTTGCTAGCCTGCCGGCTTGACAACTGCGTGTCTCGTGCCAGAAAACTTTGTGCTTGCAATATTTGAACGGCAATCGCTATTGTGCGAAGTTAAATACTCGTTTTTACCCACTTGCACTGAACAGACTATGAAGTTTTGTTAGTTCATACTGTAATAAATGACCTCAGAAAGGGTAATAAAATTCATACAATATATAGTATAGTAATAGTTATTCAAATATTTTATAGTATTTGTATTTAGACTGACGTGAATCTACCACCGGTTCGGAACCTAGATTCTGCTGAGAAGTACCGGCAAGAAACTCAGCAGCCCATACATTTCACCTCGAATTAACAAATAGTATTGTACTTCCAACTCCGATGCACAGATATAGCTTACACTTTTATTCACTTTTATTCGTAGACACTTATACATTCCAATCCTGCATAATGTCATCCCTGCGACGAGCCGACGGCGAATCAATCTCCGACACCTCCGTCGATTGATTTAATACTCCAAAGAGGGGCAAGCACGACACCAGGGTGGCCAGTACTCAATCAAACTACCTTTTAATAATGATGCCCAAATAAATCTAAAACTACCCTAGTTTAGTAATCGAATCATGACACTCGGCCATCCAATATCGTGCTTCCTCCTGGTGCACGAACCACCAAAATTACAATTATGATCTAAAACACCACCTTAGAACGAATTAAATACAGGTTTCTATCTAAATTTAGCTATTGGTTGCTATCTAAATTTAGCTATTAGGTAACAATAATCATGACACTCTTAGCTCGAGAAATAACACACTAATCATTAAATAAGCAACTTGACATTAATAAAACTTGGAAATCTTATAATTCTTAAACATTTGTTGTTATTTCCAAGTTTTATTTTTATTCATTTGAATATAATACTTAACGGTAGTTCAAGGCGTTTGTGTGAACGTTTAACATACATCTGCAGAAAAGCATTTGACTTAAGCATTTAACTTGACGACCGACTTGGTGTAATGGTTAAGAAGTTGGCTACTACACCAGAGGTCGCGGGTTCGATCCCCGCACAGTACAAACATTTGTGTGCATGAACATGTCTGTTTGTACTGGTCTGGGTGTCTCCTATGTATAATAAGTATGTATTTACAAAAGAAAATGTATTTAAGTATGTTTATCCGTTGTCTAGTATCCGATAACACAAGCTTTAATTAGCTTACTTTGGGGCTAGATGGCGCTGTGTGGAATAATGTCCAGGGATATTTATTAACATTTTAGGAGTAGGCAAACTAAATACGAAAGTGTTTTTGCTGTGGCGCCATAAGCATTAGGACATGTTTAGATAATGTTCATGGTTTATCATAATTAGATAGGTTACTAAAATTGACTACACTACTAACTACACGCCGCAGAACTGTACTCGTATTGTAGGGTGGTTAACATTATTTATACTAAGTATAAGTTCAATAATTGATCTTTGAAAAACAAATAATTTGATTTAATTTAATAATTAAAATAATTAGGTTACACAATTTTAGCAAAGTCATAGACGTCATGTTTAATAATTCATAAGGTACAATAATAAAAAGGTCAAAGGTTGCATGCAATTATTGGTAAAAAAAAAAGATAAGTGGTTAAAATTGGATTAAATTAATTTAAAACGACATACTTACTTAATTACTTATTATAACATCACATCAAAATTTGGTGAGGTACAAAATTAAATTAACACCATGACATAGACTGCATCAATTTGAATTCATTAAAACGAGATAAAGAAAACACATTTAATTATGATAACAAACCTTGAAATAAAAATTGTATTAATTTGAGTTGATTAAAATTAAGATGAAGAATACATTATATGCTTTAATAAACAATCCTTAAAATAAAGATTGCAAGTATAACTTTGAATATAAAAAAGAAACATTATATATTCTAATAACAATCCTTTAAGTAAATATAGAATTACTCTTAATTACTTATTATAATATCACATAGGAAACACACTAACATTTGGTGAGGTACAAAATTAAATTAACACCTTGAAAATAAAGACTGTATCAATTTGGATTCATTAAAACGAGATAAAGAAAACACATTAAATTATAATAACAAACCTTGAAATAAAAATGTATCACTTTGAATTGATTTAAAATGAGATGAAGAATACATTAGATACTTTAATAAACACAACAAACCTCTATATAAAGATTGCAAGTATATCTTTTAATTTAATAAAAACAAGATACGAGAGTCATTCAATAAATACTTAGCCTACAAAAAGTATACGAAAATTTTGGAATAGTGGCAATTTATTTTTCAACATAGTCTCCTTTTAGTTCGATACACTTAGCCCAGCGATGCTCCAACTTTTTTAACCCGTCCGAAAAATAGTTTTTGTCAAACTCTGCAAAATAGGCCTCCGTGGCGGCGGTGACCTCCTCATTTGATCCATATCTATTCCCAGCGAGTGATTTTTTCAGATTAGGAAACAGAAAGAAGTCACAAGGGGCCAAATCTGGAGAATACGGTGGATGGGGCAGCAATTCGTAGCGTAATTCGACCAATTTGGCCATGGCAACGGCAGACGTGTGAACCGGTGCGTTGTCGTGGTGAAACAGCACTTTTACTTCGCCAGATGGGGTCGGTTTTTTCTTTAATTCGGCGTTGAATCGGCCCAATAAATCGGCATAGTAAAGCCCTGTAATTGTTTTACCCTTCTCCAGGTAATCGATGTAGATCACACCTTGTGAATTATAACCATAACTTTTCCGGCCGATTTTACAGTTTTCGCCGTCTTTGGAGCACGTTCCCCGGTCTGGATCCATTGTTTTGATTGCTCCTTGGTCTCTGGTGTGTACCAGTGGATCCAGGTTTCATCGACGGTCACAAAACGACGCAAAATCTCCGCTGGATTCCGCTTAAACAGCGCCAAACACGTCTCCGATGTGGTCTCACGGTTGCGCTTGTTTTCCGGTGTGAGTAAACGCGGCACCCATCGCGCCGACAGCTTTCTCATGCCGAGTTCCTCGTGAAGAATATGATGCACTGTTCCTTCTGAAATGGCTACAGTCTCAGCTAGCTCCCGAACCTTCAATCGGCGATCTGCCAATACGAGATCATGGATTTTTTTAATGTTTTCCTCCGTAGCAGCTGTTTTCAGTGCACCTGGACGTGGTTCATCAAAAACCGACGTAAGGCCACGTGCAAACTCGTTGAACCAATTCTTGACGGTGGCCATCGATGGATTAGAGTCACCGTACACAGCATCCAAGCGCTCTTTGATTTCGATGCGCGTTTTCCCTTCCAAAATAGGAATCGAATCACCGAACGATATTGCTCTTTTTCCATTTTTGTAAAACCGATCGACACGTTCGCTTCCATAAGTTGTTCCAAATTAAAACAAATGAAGGGATTGGAATAAAAATTTGAAAAAAGAATTAAAAAAGAATGTGCTACATTGTGGTAAAACACTTTTGAAACTACAGCGCCCTCTGGCGATGAGGCCTGGTACATATTGAATGCACCTCGTACATGATATATTCTTATAACAAACCTTGAAGAAAACACATTAAATTATAATAACAAACCTTGAAATAAAAATTGTATCACTTTGAATTGATTTAAAACGAGATAAAGATTACATTTTATATTCTGATAAAAATAAATTTGGTACAGAGCGACTATAGGGGATAGGAATAGGGGATAAAAGTAAGAAATAAACATCAAATCTCAAATTGAAAAACGTATCGGAATAAGTGTTTCGAATCGTCAACATATTTAATTATATTCAAAACGTAGATATTAGATTCCAACAATACTAAATAACACCCAAACTGTTCCATTATATTGCCATATTTGATGGCTGTTAAGTATCTATGTATGCGTTAAGTAATTTATAGTCGAATAGCGAAACTCCTGCACAGCATTTAAAATTGTGTGTTGTGTACACAGGCGAAGCCGCGAGCGGAGAGGTAGTAAGCTTCTATGTCTTAATTTCATGTAGCGGATGTGAACTGCCGTGGCCCACATGGAAGTCGCTTAACCGTCTCCGAACCCAAGTGGGCCGCTGCAGGAGTAACCTTTTTAAATGGGGGTACATCAGTGCGGACAGGGTAAAATGCGACTGCGGAACCTCGGACCAAACAATGCAGCACCTGCTGGTTTGCCCCCAGTGCCCTACCAGCTGCTCAATTAAGGATCTATATGAGGCCTCTCCCACTGGGGTGGCGATGGCGGAGCACTGGGCTGCTGTTATTTAGTATTGGCGATGGGATCATCGACACGAAGAAGATGTAGCTTTTTGCAACTTCTGAAATATGTAAATAATATTACATGAATAATGATAAGTGAAGTCATGGTTATTATTTAAACTGCCTTATTCATTCATTTTGTATAAGGTTAGGTAGGCCATTGAGTAGCTTCAGTAACATCTTAATGAAATTTTAAACACTCGGGTTTTTGAAATTTGTAGTGTAAAATGCAACAATCAACGTTTGAAATGTTAACTCAATGAAAATTTGAAGCACAACAGCGTTTTACTGTGTTAAAAAAATCCAATAGTACCGTTTGTACACTACAGCACGTCAACTACAAGCCAATCTGAGATCCACGATGCAATTGTGCAGCAAAGGTTGACCCACTGTCCTCCGCACTACACTTAGTTAGCGGGAGGAATAAATAATACTGAATACCCTCGGCGTTAGCACTAACGTCACAGCTACCTATAAGATATAATTTTAAAATTATGTAGGTATTCAGAATCTTAGGGCAAAGTCTCTCTATTATTTGTTTCCTTTCTTTCTTTATGCAAAATCCTAAAGCAAATCAAATAATATTTATTCACATTTAAATACCTAAATTCTGGATTATCGGCAATTATACACATCAGCTACTTGACCAACCACAGCTGTATGATGAAATAAACTATTTGCTAAAATATTATAAATAAATAAATAAATATCTGAGACAATTCACACCAAGATCATCTGACCCCAAACTAAGCAGAGCTTGTTTTATGGGCGTCAGAGACTGTTAAACATACTTAAATATTTCTAAATAAATAAATAAATAAATAAATATCCCTGGACATTATTCCACACAGCGCCATCTAGCCCCAAAGTAAGCTAATTAAAGCTTGTGTTATAGGATACTAGACAACGGATAAACATACTTAAATACATTTTCTTTTGTAAATACATACTTATTATACATAGGAGACACCCAGACCAGTACAAACAGACATGTTCATGCACACAAATGTTTGTACTGTGCGGGGATCGAACCCGCGACCTCTGGTGTAGTAGCCAACTTCTTAACCATTACACCAAGTCGGTCGTCAAATACATACTTAAATAGATAATAACACCCAGACACACAACAAATACATATGTTCGTCACACAAATATTTGTCATGGGTGGGGATCGAACCCACGACCTCCGGCGCTACAGGCAGGATCGCTGCCATTGCGCCAACAGGCCAGTCAATCTTTTTAATTTTATTGTACTGCTATTTATTTGTTTATTTCCTGTACCTGCTGTAATCTAACATGGACCTTACTGTCAAAATGGATTTGTTTGTTAGATGGTGAACGCTATGAAACGTAGAAATGACTAGGTATCCCTACCTAGTCATTTCCACGATCCAACTTGGTATATCATCCAATAAGGAATAACAAACAGCTTAGGCGATATTATGTTAATATTGATAAAATGACGAGTTGCATATTCAATCTTCAAGAGTGAATAAAATTTTAACACTAGCTTGCATATCTATACAACTACCTATTAGAAATATGCAATTGCATAGAAAAACACTCCCACTTATGTCCCCAGCAAGAACGACCCAAAAGATTGAGACCAAATAGGTATAGGATCATTTGCTATGGCTGTGAAACCCAATAAGATACTTTATTTATTATGAAATGTTGCTATGCCCTGGCAGGGTTGATGTTTTTGGTACCTACCGGTGTCACAGATTACTTAATAGTTACTATCCGATGTATTGTATTCATCACCTTTCTCTGACTTTGATTGAATTTATGGAGTATTTACCAAGATAACCACTAAAAATATTGAAACTAAATTAGGTACATGTTATTTTCCTAAATTACAAATTGACTGAAAGACTATTAGACCACAAACCATACTCAGTATTGCACATGCTTACCCCATAAACCTGTGAACAATAAAATCTGATCAATAAATTAGAAATACATTAATCTTCTCTAAAAGCTGTATTGTAGTCATTAAATCATCAAAAGGGTAAAAGCTAATGAAGCACATTATAACCAGTGAGTAGTCCTTTATACTTTATCCAATGATCAATAGCATTCAGGTTAAACCTCTAATACCAGCACAAAGTATCTTCGGCCGTGTAACGTAGCTTTTTGGATATACGTACCTGGGCATATTTACAGTAAGCAATTTACCCATTATTCTATTAACAATAAATATATATGCTTTTCGGGAGTACATTAATCAATGGTTTTAAAAAGTATGGATACTGAGTTTTTATCAACTTATAGAAAATAATATTATCCAGTATGTAAACCAATTATAATAAAGAAAAAAATTATTAGACAAACATAAGTAGCTCCCTCAGTAGACTAGCGGGAAACATATCCACAAGGTAAACTGGTAAGCATACACACATCGCCTCCTGAAATCCGGCGAAATGTATGGAGCTCCTTCAATTAGTCAGGGGTTAACAAACCCACTAAATAAACTGATAAGCATACACACATCGCCGCCCTAAATCCGGCAAAACGTATGCAGCTCTTTCAATTAGCCAGAGATTAACAAACCCTCAAAATAAACTGATAAGCATAAATAAAATATTACTGAAATTGGTACATTTACCTCTACTAAAGGCGAATCTAGCAATAATAATTGAGGCGAATCTAGCCAGGCGAATCTAGCCATATGAACTGAGGCGAATCTAGCCATATAAACTGAGGCGAATCTTGCCAGGCGAACCTAGCCATATTAACTGAGGCGAATCTAGCCAGGCGCATCTAGCCATATTAACCGAGGCGAATCTAACCATATTTTCTGAAGGCGAATCTAGCTTGTTTAACTAACGTGCTTCTACCTTTTAAAATAAATGCGCATATAGCCTTATAATAGATGCATTAATGCACGTCTAGGTTTGAACAATAAATTAGAGTCTACCTTGTTTATTCAAAGGAGAGTCTCGCCCCTTTTTCGACAGAAGGTTTCTTATATACTTTATATATATGCATTACAAGTAGCGTTATGGATTGCTTCTTTACATTTGTAAATCATGTTTCAACTTCTTTCGAAATTTTAATTCTTTATTCGTGTATAAGGCCTCCACAGGAAATTATCAAGGAGTGGCCTTCATCAAATGATCCTAGCACTTATAATGATAGAGCAGAACATTATAATGTCAAGAGTAGCCTATACCAAATGTTATTTAGATCAACAACGCTGTGGGCCACGTTGTTTAAATTTTACACTTTCTTACTCTTACAAACTAAGTACGATCGGGCACACAATTTAAATTTCACTAAAAAAATTTCATTAAGGTTGATATCAGGTAAAATAATAAATCAAATAACTGTAATATAACTGCCCTGATATACGCTAGTATTCTTTCTTGGAGGGTATTCCTGATTAGATATGGACATGAAAATCAATTCAAGTTCAAATGTGCCCCAAATTATGCCCGTTCTATCGGAGAGTGGCACCAATCATGCACGAAAATAATGACACACAATATTAAAAATTTGCTTTCTAGTTTTAGCTAACACTAGTGTTATCGGAGGTTAGTCCCGATCGAAAACAAACATAATTATTTAATTTGAACACAAATGTGCTATGTATTGTGCTCGTTCCGTCGGAGGTTAGCCGCGAATTCAAACAATATATAGTTAGTCAAATATTTTATAGCATTTGTATTTAGACTGACGTGAATCTACCAACGGTTCGGAACATAGATTCTGCTGAGAAGTACCGGCAAGAAACAAATAGTATTGTACTTACAACTCCGATGCACAGATAAAGCTTACACTTTTATTCACTTTTATTCGTAGACACTGTTACATTCCAATCCTGCATAATGTCATACCTGCGACGAGCCGACGGCAAATCAATCTCCGACACCTCCGTCGATTGATTTAATACTCCAAAGAGGGGCAAGCACGATACCAGGGTGGCCAGTACTAAATCAAACCACCTTTTAATAATAATGATGCCCAAATAAATCTAAAACTACCCTAGTTTAGTAATCGAATCATGGCAATACGTTTGTTTTATCTTTATTGGAATAATGTTAACAACGTTATTTTGTCAATTGAATTTCTGTGTATAAAAACAAGATTGAAAAGAGTAACCATCGAGTTTCTTGCCGGAGTCTTCTCGATCGGAAACAACCTCCGAACCGGTCGTAGAGTCACATTATGATAGTAAATATAATATCATAGTATTATTTTATGAAAGTTTATTTTTATTTGACTTGTCATAAGTACTTTTTATAAGTCTATATGAATAAAGATATTGATATATAGAGCTGCTTTGACAAACATCAAAATAAACGTACTTTCTGCACAGGAAAACCAGCAATTGGCAGTCCTTCAACTGCAAGTTCAGACTGCGCGCCCGAAACGCCTTGTTCTCCTACGCCTACTGCGACTGCGCTTTTGCCTTGCAAATCGGTGCCTAAAGTGAAGAAGATTATATACGACATCACTGAGAACGATGACTTTGACCGGGAGATGATTCCGACGTATGAAGAAGTGGCCCGGCTTTATCCGCGGCCGGGACTCGTGCGGCCGATTGTGTTGGTGGGCGCGCCGGGAGTGGGCAGGAATGAGTTGCGCAGGAGACTGATAGCTACAGACCCTGAGAAGTTCGTCACGCCGATTCCTTGTAAGTCTTATGTGATGGTTCGTAGAAGATTTCGCCTGAAGCAACAGCTGATTGAGTCTTTAAGAGGGTTTGCTTTTTGCTTTTGGGGTAGATCGTGAAAGTCGCATTTTTTAAGGTTTTCGTGATTATTTAGCCGAATTCAAATTACCTAAATATAAATGATCTCTGTATTATTAAATGCACCTTTTAATTTCATAATTACAACTTTAACTGTGTACAATAAATTTTTAAGTGTCTTATCAATTTAAAAAAAAAACGGGTTTTTTATTTAGTTTAGCAAATAATTGGCGACTACCTAATTTTAGACAATTATTCAATGTGTTTTTAAATAGTATTATGCACGCAATAATAGAGCAAAAATGTAAGTATTATTTCAATTTAATGAAAAAATCACGAAAATCTTAAAAAATGCAACGTTTTCGATCCACCTTCAGCAAACGCTCTTAAAACAGTCAAAAAATGTGTGATAGTTAAACGAAATTCGTCCTCCGACAGTCCCCAAAGCTAGCACAATGAGATTCCTTCAATGCAATCACTAGCCCGCTTCATACTTGACAAACCCCTCCCCGCCTTTTATTAGACGTGTGCTACAAACTAGTGTAGGAAAAAATACATTTGTGTTAGATCAAATATTATTTTAATCTAAAGATATTGATTCCAGTTACATCTCGGCCGCTAAAAACAAGTGAACTGAACGGCAAAGAATACGTGTTTGTGAGCCGCGAGAAGATGGAGCAAGACATAGCCGATGGTAAATTTATAGAACATGGCGAATATAAGGGCAATCTCTATGGGACTTCTGCTGAGAGTGTGGAGAGCATCATTAACTCAGGTCAGTTTTAAGTACCTATAAGTGCAATGTATCCCTCGAGTGTTTCTTGTACATATGTTTGTACAAGAACAGTGTGTACTCGAAACACACGACGGGTTAATAATGCAGACTAAACTCATTTGGTGGGTTACCACTTTATCGTAACATCAAAATAGTGTTGTATCTTGTATCCTATGTATCGGTCCTTCATGCTTCAACTATTTATTCTAAACTGATATTATGTTCATATATTTTTCGTATTAAATTATCTTATAATAATTTTGTTCATAATCATTTTCATTTGTTTGCTATTCGTGCAGACTTGTTTCCAAGGACATCATATCTTTCAAAATTAAATTCGTTTATTTCAGGTATTTAAACAGCGTGAGTCTCTATAAAGTGCTCATATAAAAAAGTATGAAACTATAGTCGATTATATAGACGGAAATAGTACATTGTTCACCGAGAGGAGAAAGAGACCGATAAAAAATCTTAAAATATCTTCATCATCACTATCACTACTTATCATTTTGATAGTTTTATTTTACTTTCTACGAAAACTGAATCCTCAAACAACACACAAATTGAAAATGGCGCCAATGGCGTCTGCAATTTTCACATGTTCTTTTTTCAAATTGTTTATCCTGCCGCCGCAGGGTCGCACTGCCAGCCCGACACCATCCGACACACAGCTAGTGGCCAGTGTCATTTTGCGAACTTGGAGATAAAAACTCACTATAAAAACTTTTTGGCTTTTGATATTTAGGTTACCGGCGCATAGTCTTACCCAAAATTAAAAAAGAAAAACCACGTAAGAAATGGATTTTCATACACTTTTCTCTCCCGCTCAGATGCGTTTTCTCCCCGCATATTTGTTCGATATGCAACGACGTACTTTCTACCGTAAATTTGATAAAGTATCAAGGTACTTTCCGAGCAGGTGTAGTATAAAAATAATTTGAATATTCTAGCATTTTTTCTTAATTTTTAATAGTTTAGTAGCTTTAGTAGTTGGGTACTTTATGCAGAAATAATCTTAAAACTTTAAAACTAAATGCTTCATCGCAATGAAAGCAAAGTTGCTAATGATCACTAATAACAGAAAAAAATTGAAAAAATAAGTAGTTACCATAGATTTGTAATTAAATGTTTATTGCAGAAAGTCATTTTTTTTCCGTATTTTTTTTTAATAATCATAAAATTTCTAAATGTTTGCTCCGTTACCCTATTTTTTTAATTTTAAGTAAATTAACGTCGTATTAGCTTTCATATGGTATAAAAACCATGTTCGTAACCCAATTGCTGGATTTTTTAATAATTTTTCCATCGATAAAATTTACTATAGTTTCCTACTTTTTAATATGTGAACTTTAGAGAGATTTACACTGTATTAGATTATATATATTAATCACTAAATACCCCTTTTTAATAAATAGTTCGAATTGGTGTTCTTTGGATAATGCTTAAATTAACGGTATTTTTAATGTTGTTGTTCCGTTCAAAACATTAAGGTGAGGCCACTTTCATGTACGGAACTGGCCAATAACAAAAGCTACTAGTCTAAACTAGTGAGAAATTCGTTTGACCTACTCTCACTATTGATTTGTTAAAGACTACCTAGCCCGTCGTACATAATTAATTAGCTGAGATTGTTGCTAGCATTTGTATCAAGAACACTATTGATTTCACTGTTTTGTAGCATTGGTTATGCAGACAATTGTGCAGGTTTCAGTTCAATGCTTTTTGACTTAAGGTTACGTAATTCTAAAAAAATAACATTCAACCGCGTGCGCTGGGGGTTTGGTAACGTTGCATGAATAAAAGATTATCCTGAGTGCTCATTGAATTTTCAATGAAGGGAAATATTTTTCTGTGCTTTCTTTCTTTTGTGAATAATTCTTTCTGTGAATAAGAAAGGCGGACCTTGGGACCTCACACACCAGTGAGGGTTCACAACCGGAATAGACCGCACGGATGATGATGATGATATTTTTTTCTGTGCTTTATTCTGCACGCATATTATGTTATCATTATTACTATAGGTACAGACGCGTTCACATAAACCTTCACATAATCATTGCAAAATGGGTCAGCATAAGATGCCCCTATGTGAAGGTTGATGTGAACGCCTGTGTACTGTTAAGTTTATACCTACCCTAAAAATTGTCTGTTTCTCTGCACTTATTGGATGTAAACAGTTTATTCCTTTATTAGGGAAAAACTTTACGGCACCCTAATATTTGAAGTGTCAACATTACTGTATAGTAATGAAGAAAACATAACAGATAAAAAAAGATACCTACTTTCATTTGAATTTGAGAGATAATTACGAAAATAATTCAAGCATCAGCGCTCTGTCAAAGGAACAGAAACAAGTGTGCGTAATGTCATTCTAAGTACAATGTCGGAAAGAGACAGAAAGCAGGATTAGCACCACCAGTTATTACCACAGGAGTAGCATGTTTAAGCTTGTCAATAGGGTATTTGTCAAAAAATACATTAAAAAAATACCTTGTTTGTTTACTTATGTACAACCAATTTTGTGGCTCTTTAAACTTAGGAAATACATGGCGTGTGACGTCACAAGCTAGTGGCAGTTTCTAGAGTGTTTTGGGCAAGTCCAAAAATTTGATGGCTATAATTTTTAAGAGGTCCTTCAATAACACCCCAAAAAAAGTCAGATACCCAATTGTGTGTGCAATATCCCGTGTCTATATGGAGTATTGTTGATGGAACCTTCTAGGTCGTGTATGCGTGATAAGCCCGCACTGGCAAGCGCTCAAGATGCTGCGCACGCCGCGCCTGCGGCCGTACATCGTGTTCGTGCGGCCGCCGCCGCTGCCACGGCTCGCCGAGACGCGGGCCGCGGCCAATGCCAGATCCACCTTCGACAAGGAGAGCTCGAGGGCTTTCACGGTAACTAAACACGACTATTCCGGCATTATTAGGTCCTACCTATGTCAAAGATATCTGTGAGATAGTATTATTTGCTGACGATACCTCGTTGATTTTCAAAGTCGACAGAGGCAAGCAAGCATTTGACGATGTAAATAATACTCTCTCGAAAATACTATGTTGGTTCACAAGTAATCATTTATTACTTAATGCAAAAAAAACAAAGTGCATTAAATTCTTTTTGCGCAATGTGAAACAGCTGCTGTTACAAAAATAAGACTCATGACTGATATTGAAACAGCAAGAATAGTATATTTTAGCTACTTTCATAGTGTTGGTTGAGTGAATTTTTATTTTTTAGCATTAAACAATGCTCTGTGTTCTACACAAAGATAGAAACTAGAAAAATTAAACTAAACTAAAAAGGATAGAAACGACAACGGTAGCTCAGTTGGAAGAGCAGTCACCCGGATTGTGAAAGGTCGCGGGTTCGAATCCCGCTTGACTCCCAGGACCAGGTCGAATTTTCTATCTAAAAAATAAAAAATCACTTATCCATTAGCTAGTTTCATCTTAATCGAAAGTTAAATATCTGCAAAAATATTTCTTTCGGATGTTAAAGGCGCTTGCCTATAACATTGATGAAACAACGTTGGCTTACAGCGTAAAATACACTAGATAAATTCGCCAGGTCTGTTAACGGCCTCGGTAGCTCAGTTGGAAGAGCAGTCACCCGGATTGTGAAAGGTCGCGGGTTCGAATCCCACTTGAGTCCCAGGACCAGGTCGAATTTTTCTAGTTTCTATCTTTCATAGTGTTGTCGTATGGTCTACTGTTGTGGGGTTCAGCTGCAGACTTGAACACCATTTTTGTACTTCAAAAAAGAGCCATCCGTTCCATATACAAACTTAGACCACGCGACTCGCTTAGATAAGTATTTAAGAAGATCGATATTTTAACTGTGCATGCTCAGTATATTTTAGATAACATAATGTATGTGCGCAAAAACTTGCATCGGTTCAAAAAAAAACAGTGATACTCATAAACATAATACCAGAAATAAAATCAAACTGAAAACTCCCAGTCCTAGGCTACATAAGGTAGGAAACTCATTTGTGGGTCAATCTATAAAATACTTTACCAAAATACTGGGAAAACTAACATGGTCTAAATAGGTATGAAAACGAAAATAATTTTAACGGCTGTAGCGAATTTTTGTACTCTTTAAAATAATTTTCTCCATACACAAATAAATGTTCAAGTATATCATATTTTTGGAGGTTCTTTTGACATATTAGTTTTCTATCTTTGGATAATAGTTTCAGCGAATTCAAATCTGGCCAGAACCATCTCTGTTCCTACAACTGTCCGGTGATGGGGAACACCGATAAAAAATCAAACCAACCCGGATAACGGCGGAAGGCTCACCACCTTCCACGTTCGGTTCTAGGAAGCTTGGTGAAAAATGGACTCTGGACGGCAACAGTCAAATGGCTTCTGACTGCCGCGATTAGGATCATCACTGTGATAAGCCGAGACCGAGAGTTTTGAAAGAACACGGGACTGTGCCCTCCGTGTCCTAAGCTGAATTCAAGTCTTTGTCGTCCAGGCTGTAATACCATACTCTAACGGGAATAACCTATATAGTAGGTACCCGTTACAAAAAAAGATTAAGGAGAGAAACTAAAACAGACAAGATAATATCAAATATAACGGTTTATGTAAAAATATATCCAATATTATTAAATAAAATGATACGCTTCCCTGATATGAGACTCAAAGGAGACTCAAAGGACTCAAAAACTCATGCTCTTTAGTTTTTGAACCAAATTTTGCTAACTTTCTTGCACCATACTAATTTCAATTACAAATTATATGCTATCATTCCATCTTGTCCGAGTAACGTGACTCTGATGAACCTAACGTTTGGTTGAATTGATTTGTTTATTTTATCGTTGGTGTCCTTGGTGTATTTAATACCAGTCGTGTAAATGCCTCAACATAATGTTTCATTTCCAATTCCAGGAAGAAGAATTCTCAGACATAATACGTTCTTCTAATCGGATCAACTTCCTCTACGGTTATATGTTCGACGAAGAGATCGTGAACGAGGTTCTCTCCGCCGCGCTGACCCAGCTTCTGAAGGCCGCCGGGCGGGTGCAGTCGGAACCCCTGTGGGTTCCTGCTTCGTGGGTCCAGTAAATGTGCACTTTGTATTAACCTTCAATGCTGTGCTCTACATTACTTTGACTTGTAATGCTATGTATAGTCGGTGAAGTAAGTGGTCAGTCTCGCGGACTCGCGCCTTTTTGAACCTATTAGTTGATAAAACACTTCTGGCACAAATTATAAAATGTCCTTCATGAACCAACATATCCTAAACTAAACGTTTTGATTTGAGTTAGAAGGCTGTTTTGATAATTTCAACTTAAAAGTCAACTAAAAAGAAATACAAGTCCCAATTGTCAAAACAGTCTAATATTATTACAAGTTTACAATATGTTCCATTATGTATCTCCATATTCCCCATATATTGCATGAAGATACATAAAGACGCATTATATCTATAATATGAAAATTATAGTCACGCGGTCATCAGTTAGTTGATAATGTTCGCATTTAACAGAATGTCGAACATCTTAAATTAAATTTACATGATGCTAATGCTGATGCCACATGCTTCTTACTCGACTATACAGAGATGATGAAGTTGATCTATTGTTTTCCGTCATGCATTGTTTGCCATGACTTACCCAAAGCCTCAGCAAACCAATGTCATTGCGATGCTTTTCGCGACGCTCTCGTTTTGTCTATTGCCTTTATATCTGTGGTTGTTTCTTTGTGAAACAATGTCTTATTTGTAAAACTTCCGAAACGAATCCTTTTGTTAATAATTGGTTGTGCCTTGTTATTTAATTAGATTTTTTATGATAAATTAGTTTAAATTTTGCTAAAGTAATTTAGTTGGGTAAATCCTTAGCTTCTTGGCTATGCAATAAAAAACTGTCTCAAAGCCTGGATTTCAGTGCAGTAGTGAAACGGTAGGAGGACTCTTCTGCTGTTTTAATGTTTCTAGAAAACATCGCAGAGTCTGTGGTAGAATGTTTGCGCCCTTGTGCTGGGTTTGGGGAAGATTCGAAAGGTGGAAATGTCGATAAGTATCGATATTATGTTAGTATAATCAAAACTAAGAAGTGTAAGAGTATGTGGGATGATCCGTTGAAGTGAATAGATCTAGTTCATTAGTCCCACTGGCACTCCTCGGGTGCCTCTCGGCGGATTAAATCGGTAATGATTACTTGACGTAGGTATTTACAATAAAACACACATTTACATTTGTTATACTTTGATCACAAACTGTGGGTTAGTCTACCGTTCTCTATATCAATGTAAAGTAGTGTTAGGTAATATAATCTAGTTAAACACAGTCTTTAATGTGTTACAATAATACCGTTATCTATGAACTGGCAAGCCCAATTACGGGTTAAGGACTTCTTTAATTTAAGTGACGTTTGAAGTTGCGGGTTTGGGTGTTAGATCAGCTCTGAACTCCGAATGCTTCCAGTGGCACACTTGCTACATAATCAAGCATAGTCTTCTTTTTAACAAAAAGGCCTTTATTTCAAATATTTGATAACTCAGTTTAATCGATATACCTAGTAATAAAATTTTGGCAAAATTAAAATCTTTTGCGATATTTAATAACGTGCATCGTGTGTGCCTGCCATACAATAAACGCCTTTGCCATACCATGCTGTGAACACTGAACATTAGAAAAAGTGTTTTCCACACTTCTAATCTTAATCCAAATAAACCGCTATCATCTGACTTAACGAATTTCTCCCCTTCATAGATTTACTCTAGTAGGCATTAAGCAAATATTACAAATATTTACATACAAATCAAGCATTTGTAATGACGTGATCAGTTAACAAAAATGTGAACAAAGACGTGTGGTCGACTGGCAAAGGGTGCCTCTCGGCGGATTAAATCAGCAATGATTACTTGACGTAGGTATTTACAATAAAAAACACATATACATTTGTTATACTTTGAACACAAACTGTGGGTTAGTCTACCGTTCTCTATATCAATGTAAAGTAGTATTAGGTAATATAATCTAGTTAAACACAGTGTTTTATGTGTTACAATAATACCCTAATCTATGAACTTTTTCAACTTTTCATTTACACCCAGAATTAATAATAAATGTTTAACATTATAGTAAAATATTTAGATTAATGATAAATAAAGCAATCAATGGATTCTTAACAAATACCTAACAGTTTTATAATGAATATATTCATAATAGTTGTTTCACAGTTTGTTATAATTATTCAGTATTAAAATAACATGGTATTTCATTTGGCACACATTTGAATTAATCACATAACTAAAACGATGCTAGTCAATATGTTAAATATCATAAACAATTGCAAGGGCTGTGAAATTGCAATTGTATTTTATATTTAATCTAAATTGCTTTATGAAACCTTTGAGAATTCCATCGAAAGGGCAAACATCATTTTAACAGCTAGGTAAAAACTATTTAAATATTTATCATCTTGACAATAGAGTACAGTACGTCTACCACGAGTTGCCACTTTAATTTACGTCATCGTTCGCTTAAAAAAATGTTTTTTGGGATTCGACATTGTCATGTCAAATCCTTATACATTTTTTTACGCAAACGATAATGTAAATTTAATGTGGCAACTCGTGGTAGACGTACTGGTCAATTAGCGAAATTTTGCACCTTCGCAATACTCACACCAATGCAATTTTATTATACAGTATGGTAAAAAAGATGCTTCATGTTACATGAAGAAAATGTTTTAATCAAATTAATAAAATCTGCCTTTTCTGGCGAATGAATATTAGAGGAAAAAAAAAAAAAATATATGCTGGTCTTCGATAGTATCTAAACTACTTACAAGGGTTCAATACTATCGATTCTATTTTTGTACATCAATACTATTGCCCTGTATCATACTATCGATAGGCTATCGATACTATTAAATGACGTCAACTATCAATAGTTAAATATAACTATAGATTGGCAACTATAGTGTGAATGTATTGTTGGTGCCAGCCTTTGCTAATCGAAACCAATAGTATAGCTGTCTCTTACTTATGAAAATAAATTATATACAGGTAGGATTTGTTATTTACGAGATAGAGGTCAAAAAGTTCGCAGAATGGTAGGGTTAAGACTAGGAAATTAAACTTAAAATATTTTTTCCTTATTAATACCTATATTCGTCCTTTTCTCCATTCGTTAAATTTATTAATACGCTCGAAAAAAATTGTGTCTGTCCTCCAAATAGGCTGAAATTGCGCGCTTCATCTCTCCATTCGCTGGAAAATTTCTTCGGTAGAAGCTCTTTTTTCTTTTTTAGTAATAAAACCGATTTTAATAAACTTCGTATTTATTAATGAATGTCCAAACTAGTGTAGCTAGAAAAAAAGTGAGCTTTCCCCCTACCATACCCCCGTTCCGCGAACTCTTTGACCACCCTCCGTATGTGTAAACAGCCCTGTAGTTAAAAAGATTGGGTTGTTCATATATTTTTATCCTAATGACGAATTTGTTATGTGTACATGTAGTTAATAGATATAATACTATAACCGCATATAATTAGGTATTCGAACACTCTAGTGATATATTACAAATCTACCTAGAATATACCACTAGAAATTTAATGTGCTTTGTCAGCTATTTAGAAACGGTTTATAATGTAATAGGTAGGCTTATCTGTAAAGTTCATCACAACATAAATTAAGTTACCTATAACTAATTTACTATAGTATTGGGAAGATTAAACAAGTGTTTATTTTAGGTACAATAAATATATACAGATAGAAACTATTGCGGTAAAACAACTCGAGTTAACTATTGATGAAGTCAACAGTATAGAATCATTAATTAATAGATAGCTGTGCTAAGCATTCGTTTAATGTGTAAAAGCTGAATTTGAATACCAACAAACTAACTAACTACACCACTCTAAAATGTCTTCCGAGCTGGCTCCTCTGGGTTTACTTAGGTACTCCTCCAACTCGTCAACATCAAAGCCTTGAAGACAAGATCCAGATCCAAATGACGTTGAGGGACATGCATACAGTTTCTCAAAGTCTATTACGTCTTCATGTTCACCTTAATCAGTCCAATTTTCCAATTTTTTATTTTTATTTTTTGGAGTCCCTAAGCGTATACCCGAACTCCAATACTCCCTGAAACGACACTTAGTCCTTACTGCAAGACGCAAGAGTCTCGCAGGATTAGTATTGTTCTTGCTCAAATCTTGCACGGTCAGTCTTGGTCTTGGTCTTGCTAAAATTAGGCGGTCTTGTTCTCGGTCTTGGTCTTGCGAAAATGCAAGACCAAGACTGCAAGACCAAGACCGATTTTGGGCAACACTAATTGTCATGCAAGCAACTCTATCGAAGTTCCGTACTTATCATATGTTAAGTATAACAAACCAGCCGAACACCCTATCGTACCTGAAAAGCATGTCCAGTAAACCAAGAAAGATCAACGATTTCATTGATCCACTCCCAAACTATCTGACGTCTTCCAACCATAAGCTGCCCTTAGCTGTCATGTCCCTTTCAGCTACTTAATACATCACTTTTTTTTTGGGGAAACTGAACATTGGCGAAAATAGATAAAAATGTAATAATATCAAGCCCAATTACGGGTTAAGAACTTCTTTATTTAAATGACGTTTGAAGTTGCGGGCTTGGGTGTTAGATCAGCTCTGAACTCCGAATGCTTCCAGTAGCACACTTGCTACATAATCAAGCATAGTCTTCTTTTTAACAAAAATGCCTTTATTTCAAATATCTGATAACTCAGTTTATTCGATATACCTAGTAATAACATTTTGGCGAGATTAAAATCTTTTGCGATATTTAAAAATGTGCATCGTGTGTGCCAGCCATACAGCAAACGCCTTTGCCATACCATGCTGTGAACACTGAACATTGGAAAAAGTGTTTTTCACACTTCTATTCTTAATCCAAATAAACCGCTATCATCCGACTTAACGAATTTCTCCCCTGCATAGATTTACTCTAGTAGGCATTAAGCAAATATTACAAATATTTACATACAAATCATCGTTATAAAATATCGTATATTATTGTTAAGAATTTAGTTACAACTAGAACACAAATAACTCGCAGATATAACTAACGAATGTGTTCATAAAATGTAAAATGATTTCTCATAAAGTGAACTAATTTAATAATTCCTTATTGATAAGTTAGCGTGCCTCATAGATAATAATGTTTTACTAACCGTCAGGATAATAATCGCACTTCTAATGTACTTATCTGAAATGTTGTATGTTAAATGTATTTCTTGAATTTACTACCTCTAAAATTGTATGACAAACAGTGCCTATAGAATATTTTGTGTTTAGGTACTTTGAAAAAGTACACGTGTACCTGCGTAAATAAATAAAAACATTAACGATCACATATTTGTTACGGCGGCTTCTTTTTGGTCACTGATAGAATGCGCATTGAGAGCATGAAATTAAATTTATACAACCCTAAGGCTGCTGATTAGAGATATAAGTAGTGAATTTTATTGTATTGGTCGCGATGTAAAAAATATTGAATTATATATTTTGCAAATACATTTAAGTAGAAAGTCGTCAGGGCGTTTACATTCCAAACGTATTATCGGCTCATATAAGCTCGTATTCGTATCGTGTATTTTTAGAGCACTCGCTCCGCCTTACAAGACATAGCGAGCTTTACGTTCTTCGTCGCCGAAATCCATAGTGCGAACGTTTTCAAATAGACGCGTACATGAGCGTTTTGAAATGCGTAAAAAAGTCGCTCATACTGAAAAAAGACCTTGATTGCGCCGAAAATGCACTCTGAATGCGAACGCCCTAAGCCGTTACCGCCGTAAGGCACGAGCAACGATGCAACCTCTAACACATTTGCCTAGCGCTGTGTGTGTGTCACATAATGTCTGCACGTGTGTGTGTGTATGACACCGCTATCTTATCGACTGATCAGTGATAATAATTAATTGTTTGCAAAGTGATCATTTTTGTAACACTAACAACCTTACCGACAAGAGGCAATAATTATAAATTCTAAAGTTGTTTTACCTTAGCCTTACCAATAATAAATAAAGATAATGATAAGTAAATTATATTATGGCTTTATCAAGTTAAAGTTTTATTAGTATAATCTTGAACAGAAAAATTATTACGTTCTCATTTGAATATGTGAATTATGTAGTACGTATGATCAACTTAGAACATTAATAAATTTAACATTATATTCAATATATCTTATAAACCACAGACGGGGGGCTATCTCGTTAAATTAAGATTTATTGAACTAAACAGCGAAAGCTCGAACGAGATGGTTTTTGATAATGGCTTAGAAGAGATTCACATCCATGAAAACACTTCTGGTTCAGATACTTTGACACCAAATTTAACGTGATCACACCCCAGTTGCAGCCTAGTTTATAGTATGTTTGTCATTTATTCTGAAACGTGTTTATTTTTATATAGTAACAGATATCGGGTAATAAATAAATCTCTAGTCTGCCTGTGTATTTTGTCGGCTAGTCCTTCGTCAGCGGAATGTGAAATTTTATTAAACTTGACCAACATAAATGTATCTAATGCCAGTTGTGATCATTCCATAGAAGATCTGCAACAATGACCATTGGTCCTCGCATGTAAACAAGATTTTCCTCATTACTGATTCGATCTTGTATAAAATACGTCACATATTTATCCTCCTAACTCATTGAGGGATCTAAGGCTTACATATGGAGCCCTGATTAAGATCACGTGAAAAAAGGTAAAATAAATAAATAAATAATATAATAAATATCTGGGACAATTTACACCAAGATCATCTGACCCCAAACTTAGCAGAGCTCCGTACTATGGTCGTCAGAGACTGATAAACATAATTTCATTTCATCCTTTTCATTGGCATCCTTTAAATAAGAACCTCCTCATGATATACAGTACTGTACCCAGGTTGAGACTTTTTAATGGGTACAAAACTGCATATTTTTTTAACCTTATAAACATCATGTTTAATACTTGGCCATTATTTATATGATTTAAAAATATGGAATTTTGTACCTATTAAATAACCCCATGTAAAAGATACAAAATTGCATGTTTATAGGGTTTAAAAATATGCAATTGTGTTCCTATAAAAAAGCCTCATACCTGGGGAAAGTACTGTATCATGAGTAAGTTCTTATTTTAAAAGGATGCCAATGAATCCCCAGTCACCCTGTATAGATCTTAACACCCAGACACACAACGAACACTAATGTTCGAACACACGACCTCCGGCGCTAAAGGTAGGATCGCTGTCATTGCGCCAACAGGCCATTCAAAAGCCGAAGGTAAAAAAAGGAGAATATTTAATAGGTGAATTTCTCTAAAGTTTTGTTTCATTGCGTTCTGCTCGAAATTCTACAGAGGGTTTGCTTTTTGCGTTTGGGGTAGATCGTAAACGTCGTATTTTTTAAAGATTTTCGTGATGATTTAGCTGAATTCAAATTAAGTATAAATTATCTCTCTGAATGCACCTTTTAATTTCATAATTATAACTTTACCAGTGTACAGAAAATTTTGAAGTATCTTATCAATTTTAAACAAAAAACGGTTTTTTATTTGATTTACATATAATTGGCGACTTCCTAATTTTAGACAATTCAGTGGGTTTTAAATAGTATTATGCACACAATAATAGAGCAAAACGTGATTATTGAAATGAAATAAGTTTTATTTCATTTCAATAATCACGAAAATCTTACAAAAATGCAGCGTTTTCGATCCACACCCAGCTATAACGCTCTTATTAAACGGTGTACGTTACTCCAGCTGAAAAGTAGCTTCTAGAGTGATGAGTGGAACGTATAATCAGTGCGATAAGTAGGTATATGCTGTATATTTGCGGTGCATAAAAAATAAGTGCGCATTGTCATTTTTGAAATAAAAAAACGATTCCTGCTGGAGTAACGGTGATCTAGCAGGAAAATTTTAAACGAATGATCGAAGAGAGAAATATTTTGCATAGGCAGAGAGCTTACATTTGTGGGACAATGTGCGCCAAAAATATAACATGTGGGTCTTCAGGTTTTCGAGAAATTGCGTTTCCTGCTGGCGTAACGTTTTGTGAAATCGTGTTTTTTTCACACCATGGTACCTATGTGCGTCTCTCGAATAAACATACACCTGCAGCTCTTGATTTGTGTGTGCGTCACATGTTATAAGATTTAGGAAAATATTTATACATTTTCAGTTTTTAAGGTTTTTGTAAAATCTGAAAAAAAACATAGCGCTTAAATGAGAAACTGTATGAACTCACTGAAAAAAGTTTCCGATCCTGCTTTACTCATATTATAATAGTCATAAAATTTTCAGAAGTTTTCATAGATAGATACATGATTTATCGAATAATTTAACTAAAGACCAAAACCATCGGTCCATAACTTTGACGTCAAAGTATAAGAAATCAGTTCATCCAGAGATAAGTGGGTGTCAACCAAAAAACAGGGCGGTTGATCAAATAACCCAGTAAACATCTTCAGCTTGCAATGTTTCGCATTTAAAGAGATTTAGACAAAAATCAAAACCTTTCAACGACTGATTATCCGACCAAATTCGAATGACTACGAAAAAGCGACAGATTCATACATATCGATGACCTTCTTTACTGGACGTATAAAGCTAAACTCTTGTCCGTACAGTCGCGTTGAAACGTTTATTGGCAATTTTGATATAACCTTATTTTAGGGGGAAATTTAAAAATATGAATGAAATAGCTAACTTTGAATTGAAATTCTTTTTTAAAAGTACTTAACAAGAACATTCGGTGTCTGCAGTGCTCAAAGGAAAACGTAAGTACGTACGTATTTTCAAAAATAACATTTCGTTTCGTAAAATAATAAAGTGATGGTGGTTGAGAAATATAATTTATACTACACCTGCTCGGAAAGTACCTTGATACTTTATCAAATTTACGGTAGAAAGTACGTCATTGCATATCAAACAAATATGCGGGGAGAAAACGCATCTGAGCGGGAGAGAAAAGTGTATGAAAATCCATTTCTTACGTGGTTTTTCTTTTTTAATTTTGGGTTTTTACAGTGAGTTTTTATCTCCAAGTTCGTAAAATGCCACTGGCCACTAGCTGTGTGTCGGATGGTGTCGGGCTGGCAGTGCGACCATGCGGCGGCAGGATAAACAATTTGAAAAAAGAACATGTGAAAATTGCAGACGCCATTGGCGCCATTTTCAATTTGTGTGTTGTTTGAGGATTCAGTTTTCTTAGAAAGTAAAATAAAACTATCGAAATGATAAGTAGTGATAGTGATGATGAAGATTTTTTAACTCCGCCGCAGTTGAAACAAACATTAATGGAAAAAGTGTTACATTAAGCTTCACTAACTTTTTTCAATATAAAACAATTTCAATATGAATTTCAAATTAGTAAAGATTTAGTTTTTTATTTTCCTCGTAGGTGTAGTATAAAGCACTATGTATCACCTGAGAGAAAGTGCGATAATATAGGTCTCTTTCTCCTCTCGGTAATGTAGGTACTATTTCTCCAGTGAATTTTGTGAATATGACTATTTAGGATATTTTAACTTTCCTACCTTGATAGACTAGCTCGACAGCAATCTTTTAAACTGAGAATACTAACAATTGTGATTCATCACTACGATTAAATTTTATAATGATTTTATTTAATGAAAATATTAAGTAAATTTGCGTCATTTTAAGTTCGACTGTTCATTCGAGTTATTCTTGCAAATCACGTTTCTATTGAAGGTAACTGTATCTAAGTTTGGGTTTTAAGGAATTAATATTTGGTATGGTTTCTTCTAATCCGCAAATATCTAACCAATCACAAGGAATACGTGGGCGGGTCAATAAGTCCGTGACTTTTGGAATAAAACACAGATTTTTAGATAAATAAATCATTTTATTTTCAACGTAGTCTCCCTTGAGCTCTATACATTTTGTCCAACGCTTCTCCAATTTTTTATCCCTTCCAAAAAAAATGATTTGTCGAGGTCCTAAAAATAGGCCTTTGTTTGCGAGATGACTTCATCATTGGATTCATTGGAGTCAAATCTTTTTCCACCAAGCCATTTCTTCAGGTTTGGTAACAAGAAGTAGTCACTCGGAGCCAAATCTGGAGAATAGGACGGATGAGGGAGCAATTCATAGCCCAATTCATGGATTTTTGCCATGGCAACTGCACATGTGTGCACCCTTGCATTGTCTTGGTGGAAAATAACTTTTTTCTTGGCCAAATGAGGTCGGTTTTTTTTCAAATCGTCATTGAAGCGGTCCAATAAGTTGGCATAATATTATTCCCCATAGATTGTTTTGTCCCTTTTGAAGGTAGTCAATGTGCATTATCCCACGTGCATCCTAAAAAAAAGTCGCCATAACTTTATTGGCTAACAAACCCACCTTGGCCTTCTTTGGCGCCGATTCACCCTTAGAAACCCACTGTTTTGACTGTTGTTTGGTCTCTGGTGTGTTGTGATGGATCCATGTTTCGTCCACGGTTACAAAACGGCGCAGAAACTCCTCCATATTGCGATTAAACAACGCCAAATCTTCCTGTGAAGTTGTTACACGATTGCGTTTGTGGTCGACTGTGAGCAAACGCGGCACCCATCTTGCGGAAAGCTTTCTCATACCCAAGTGATCATTCAAAATTGAAACCACTGAGCTATGCGAGATCCCTACGGCTTCCACAATCTCTTGCACTTTCAATCTTCGGTCGGCCAACACCATATCGTGAATTTTTTCGATTGTTGCGGGTGTAGAGACCTCAACTGGGTGTCCAGGACGTTCGGCATCTTCAGTGCTTGTACGGCCACAACGAAATTCTGTAAACCACTTTTTTTTTTACTATTGAAATCGATGGTGCAGAGTCCCTAATATTTATCAAGCCTAAGCTTGATTAGCCTTGGTCTCGGTAATGGTTTTTTCTCGCAAAAAATAATGCTTAATAAGCACACGAAATTCACTTTTTCCCATTTTTTCCTCAAATTACTGGGTAGTCTGATAAAGATAGCTGTCAAACACAAGCTAACTGACGCAGCAAGTTCAAATTTTGATAGGAGTCAACTGACAGATGCCTGTTGACAGGAGTAGTGTTGCTTTTTCAGTAAAGAGGTCAGAAATTCAAAAAGTCACGGACTTATTGACCCTTCCCTCGTAATTTTAAAAATTAGTAATTATACTACATTATAATTGTGGCTAAGGAAAAAATGTTTTTTTCAATTGACTTTTCATACAGAAATAGTGACTGTAAGACTGATTTATATGGTGACCTTGAAATGATAGAATAACTACGCCTAGAAGGAGAGTCGACGCATGCTTACTGATGCCACTGAAATCCGGACACCCCTGTTCCCTGTAGTCTTACCCAGTAGTCTTACCAGTAGTACTACTGGGAGTTTTCATCCCAATACACTTACTAGTAAGATTACACGGAACTTTGTTCCCAGTAGACTTACCAGTAAAACAAAACAATATTATAGTGTAGACCTGAATAGTTGTTGATGTCTCCTCATAAATAGGTATTTATCCTCTTCAGTGCATTTGATTATGACATATTATAAAACATTTTCCTTGACATCTTGTCACTTAATATCAAATCAAAAGGCTCAAATTATTTTGAAATTAATTCTGATAAAATTATATTATACTCTAAAATGTGTGATATATATATAGATACTCGTAGATAAAAAGGAGACGAGGTGAAGTATTACTGTTAAATGGTTACCAGTATTAAAAATTAAAGAGTTACAAAGATGGAGGAATAATATGGCGATGTGCTCTATATCGTAAAAGCAAATGCGTGGGATCGGTTACTATTAATAATAGTATTGTGTCCAAAGCTGTATCTCATTTACCAACATGTTCCCCTGATTATGCTCAAAACGAGATAGACATGAAGTTAGATGACTGTAAAAAACAAGTAAGTGAATCACATACAGTGTCTGTACCCAAGATCTATAGAAAAGCCGTGGGTTCACTCAAAGATCGTGGTATCGACATAATAAAGAAGTTACCTCAGTTCTCCAGTATAAAATCAACACTTTACCGGCAAAGAAATCGAACACTTAAAGTAGACAAATTACATTATATTTTTTTTACCGATATTAAGGTTCCATCAAAATTTCATTCATTTCTTTTAGCGGACTACTATCGTGATGACGGTGCAAGAATTTTAGTGTTTGCTTCCACGGAGGCAAGAAATGTTATGACGGAATGTGACGACTATTTCAGTGATGGCACATTTAGTGCCATTCCAGAACCATTCCTGCAACTCTACACAATTCATTGCGATCTGGGGAGTTCTCAAGATGTTACAAATATAATACCCGTTGTCTATGCCTTCCTTCCGGATAAAACTAAGGACACATAAGTAAATTACATTACTACAATTAATAAAAAAAAGAAATACCTCACTGGAACCCCAAGCGATTTAAAACTGACTACGAAGATGCCATGATACAGGCTATTAGATATGTTTTTCCACAAATATTACCGAGCGGATGCTATTATCACTATTGTGAGAGTCTGAAAAGAAAAACCAAATCTCTAAAATTAAAGGCGTACAGAATAGTGTCACTTTGCAAACTTTTGCCGTTATTACCCAGAGGAAATATTTTGGATGGTTGGAGTTACGTAATAGATGAAATGGAAAGCAACATTGACCAAGAAAAAATTGAAGAATTTAAAAGATATATGAACAGAAATTGGTTGTCCAACAATATTATTGAATGAATGTGCGTATTGGGCCAACGGCATCGTACTACCAATTATTTGGAATCGTGGCATTTTGTGTTGAACGGTGAAGTTGGTAAGAAAGCCTGCAATTTACACCAATTGTTGAACATTTTAGTTTCTGATGCATCGTATCAAGAAGTGCGTAGCCTCCAAGTCAAAAATAAAATTAATGTAAAAAAAAGGGACAACATTTACATTGAACGCGACCGGCTTATTCAGAATGCACTAATGCAATTAATCAATGGTCAATGGTGGGTAATATAAGCGTTGGTCATTTTTTGGAGGAGCTTCGTTGGTGAAAATATTTATTTTGGTGATATTTCAAGACTAATTAGTTACTTACTTATAATTTAAGGATGCTTTGGTTTTTATTAAAAATAAACCTAATAATAACAATAAGTCTTTATTTCAGGCAATTACGACCCATACAATTTCTATTCTTGGTTTTTCTGTTTTCTTAACTTTTTAATTGCTACTATCTATAAATTCCGAGGTCTATGTATTATTATTACTTTTTGCAGTAGTACTACTGGGAAAAATTGGCCCAAATATGACACCTGCGAAGGCTTACTATGAGTAAGTGTATTGGGATGAAAACTCCCAGTAGTACTACTGGTAAGACTACTGGGTAAGACTACAGGGAACAGGGGGGCTGTTTGACCTAATATTTTTGAGTTATTTTCAGTGATGCTGCGGATATTAATCATGAAATCTAAATAGAAAATTAAGACGGAAGCACGCTTCCGAGTATTCAAAATATACCTTGAAAGCTATAAACATTACTATAAAATCATCTTCTTTAACGGTTTTTCCGTTCGAATTTAGTCATATTTAAAAATCATACCTTACCTATAAATGTAAAGAATCATAGAACATGTAATATACAAACTTATAACTTGGCAATAAAAAATATTTGATTTGATTTGATTTGATTTGAAACAATAATTTAAACGGGTTTTCCCATGAGAGATTAGTTAATCAAACCATCTAAAGGCATATTAGTAATAAAGCTTTATTTTCAGAATGAGTTAGTTGAATCCTACTCCTTGTGATGATGAGCCGGTGGCCGGTTCGAGCAAAGTGCGCCGCAAACGCGCTCGTAGTGCCTGCAGCAGCAGTAGCAGCTCCTCGAGTAGCTCAAGTGACAGCTCGCCTTCTCCCAGCTCAAAGCGTAAGCGATTACTGAGCCACCGCTATAAGAGGCGGGACTTCGTTAAGGCAGCTATAAGGAAGGAAATATGTGAGTTGCGCAATGTTATTTCTCAATCCCCCGCCTATCAGGATTGCCTTTATTGACCAAGAATCTATTCGTTCGGGGGTTAGTGGCGAACTCAATGAGAATGAACTTCATGAACAATTACAAAATTGCCCTGAGCCAACAGGTTCTGATCTCACATTTGACATCGACACAAAAATAAGAGAGCCTTCTGTTCTTAAAGCTCCTGGAAATTTCGTAAAAATGCTAGCAGATGTACAACATTTCGGCAATGCTGATTGGTCCGAAGTGAGTATGCGGATACCCAAAAGCTTTACTACCACACCCCTGGTTTCGTAGACTTTGAGTTAAATAGAGAATTAAGACAATATGAGTCCTTGGTACATTTGGCCAAAGCGAAAAAGCTAATGGTTATTGCATTCTTAAGCAAAAAGAGTCTCTTCAAGAAAACATACGCAGACTTTTAACTGGGGTTAAATCTGAGAAGAGTTTGGATATTTTCAATTTAAAATTAATGGCAATTTTTGAACGGAGAGTTACATAAGCTTCAACTGATCTTTTGCAAATGGTATGTGGCCATAGGTCAGAAATTATACAAATTAGGAGAGATGCAATTCTTGAGAATGTGAAAGACCCTGTGGTAAAAGTTGCGCTTAATAAAATACCTACAACACATATTTTTGAGGCTAATGCGTTTTCATCTGCGTTAGAAAAAGCAGGGGGTGTTCGTTAAGCTTTATGGCTTCCCAAATCGAAAAAACTTCAAAAAAGTTCCGATTAAGGCTAACGTCAGCCCACGAGGGGCATAGGTGCCAAAAAATTCACTGGCCCATCGAGTGGAGCCCAAATGCCATACTACGCATCAGGTTCGTTTAGGCCTATACACAATCATTTACTACTCTCGAGGGGTGGATACCATAATAATAATATGAGCAATGATAATTATCAATGTGATACAATAACGATGCAACGCAACAATGCAAAGGGACCTCCTTTCAATACCGGGACTCGAGGCTCTGTGGTTCACAAAGAGGAGGAAGAGGGCGAGGTCATTGTTCTAAGCCGGACAGTTGGTTCATCATTACAAGACTTGGAAAGAAATGGGGGCCCAGGAATAGTATTGAAATTAATAAAAGGTCACCGTCCTCTGTATGTTCCAAATCAACACAACCAGTTTCAAACTCAAGTTGGTAACCTCTGTATGTGCCAAATCCCACACGACCAGTTTCTAACTCGTGTTTCAAAATAAATAACCATATTAGTTCAGAAAATGAAAGATCAAGGCGTTCTAAAACCGGTAAATTTTATTTCACCTCTTGTCCTAGTTCCGAAAGCGGACAATTCCCTCCGACCTATTTTCAATCTAAAAGTCTTCACAAACACGTACAAATGACTTTGAATCTCCTTCAAGTACTCGGATTGAGTATAAACATAGAAAAATCAATAACGACCCAAAAGTGTCTCACGTACTAAGGGCTACTGTGGGATCCGTGGGAAAATTTAAAGGCCTTACCAAAAGAAAAGACACAACCTCTTGTAAAGAAGACCCAACTTATTTTAAAACAAAGGTCGGTGAAGCTAAACGTAGTTCAAAGCCTTGTCCGTTTGTTGAACTTTGCCAGTTTTGTGGTCCCACGAGGTCGATTACACCATCGACACCTGCTAAGGTTTATGTACACCCTATTAGACATGCCAACAATGAAAGTATGACTTACTGAAGTCGTTCAAACAGAGATGAAGTGGTGGATTCAAAACTGTCAACTCTCGACAATGTTGCACTTGCCTCCTCCAGCCCACTTTCTCACAACCGATGCATCGGAACTAGCCTGGGGAGCTAAACTAAACAACATTCCCTTGAGAGGGTCTTGGATTCCAGAGGTGCAAAAACTGCACTCAAATCAAAAAGAAATGCTAGCTTGCGCGTCGTTCAGAATCATGCACAGATATTGGAAAACAGCTCTGTGCTAATACAGTGCGACAACCAAACCGTGGTAGCTCACTTACGGAAAGAAGGGGGCACCAAATCGATCGCATTGATGAGCATAACTCGTCAGATATCATTATTGGACCAGTTCCAAATAAGTTTCACAATTCACTACATTCCGGGCAGGTACAACAATCATACCGATCATCTGTCAAGATATCGAATCCCGCTGTGGCATCTGTTACCGGACGGCTTGGAGATAATATTCGTGAAATGAGGAACTTCAGTAATAGATCTTTTTGCCTCGCAGAGAGCTCACGTTGTCAGCAATTATGTACTCGTATAACTAGATCAAAGGGACCCGAAAGCACTATTTTACGATGCATTCAGTGTAACGTGGAATTATCCTCTTGCATGGCTGTTCCCTCCGCCATTCCTTATACCGAAAGCGTTGTCTGTCACACCTCAATCAAGTGACAGGGGTGTTCTGGATAGTCGTGCCCCGGTGGCAAAAAGTGTTCTGCCGAGCAGACCTCGGAGCGAGAGCCCTCGAAGCTCCATTAGTCCTGAGGAACTTGACGGCTAATCTGATAGACACTTCGACAGGATTACCACCTCCCAACCTGGAGAATCTAACACTGGAAGTTTGGAGATGTGATGATGGTCTGAGGAGATCAACACCTGGAATGCCGATCAAATATCCTTGTTGAAAAACTCCTGGCGTCCATCTACATTAAAGACGTATAAACTGCGGAGGTGACCGAAAGCCGTCTGCGACGATTGGCACGCGTAGCGCTGCCGGAGTCCAGCAGCGCCAGAGCCATCAAAGAAACTATGGATTTACTTGCCTACATAAGGAACTTATTTTTTTAAATACTTACGGATGTACATTAGGCACCAAGTTGGATTTTGATAAAATGAAACAATTGTAATACAAAATCAGATAATATTTAAGTACCAAACATTACTCAAAGGTCATTTTACAATGACCTTGGGATAATTACGCCTAGGAGAGTCGACGCAAGCTACTGATGCCACTGAAATCCGGACACCATGTCTGGACCCAATCGACGCGGCGCGACGTCCCGCCAGTGATCAAGGTCATGGCCTATTGGTAGGAGCTCCAACAAAATGACAGTTTGTGGTGTAAATGGGTTTCACAATGATTCGGGAAAACTTACTCCGCTGGCTCAGCGACCCGAAGTGGATCTTGGCCTCCGACACGAAATGACGCCACTGCCACCGGTCTTGCGCCACATCGTGCGTGTCAATGGGTCCGCACAGCTCGGACAAATCCTTCATCGCCATATCCTTCATCGCCATATCCTTCCAGTGGTACTTGGGGCGCCCGACTGGCCGTCGCCCACGGGTAACTCCAAGGTACGCGCGTTTCACGGCCCGATCCTCCTGCATCCGCTCTACATGGCCCAGCCAGCGGAGCCTGTGTGCCTTCGTCTCCCCCATAATGTTTGGCTGCAACACCAGCTGCTCCACTTCGCAGTTCTTGCGGATTCTCCAGCTTCCGTCCGCTTTGGTCCCAAAATCTTCCTAAGTATTTTTCCGTCCGCCACAAGTAGTATGTCCTCCTCCTTCAGCGTAAGGGTCCAAACCTCACAGCCGTACATTAAGATAAGATTAAATAGAAGAATTTATTAAATTATTATGTATTTTTGGGTATGACTATTATTTATGTGATTATAAAAATCAAAAGGTCACCTAAGTATATGGGCAACAATCCGGTCCGCTGTAAGATATGATCCGGGACACATTTTGAAAAAACCTAATTTAAAAAAATATTACACTAGGTACTTATACTCACGGGAGTGACAGTAAGGCGGCCAACATCAAATCGTTTGATGTTTGCCGCCTTACTCTTTGATAATCGCCGCCACTCAGCTTGCTCGTTTAAATTCTTTGATGTTTACCGCTTCACTCGCGACACATCAAAAGATTTATTGCTTCTCAATTATTCTAAACTAGTTTATTCCAGATTATTCCTTTATTTTGCCTATAAAAGCGGGTGGATGGCCCGAACGTTAGTTCAGTTCTATTTGAGATACCGAGGTGATAACTTCGACAAGCGACATCCTAGCGAACTGCTCGAGTTATCAACTTGCTTTGTGACTTTGTGTGGTTACTATAGTTTGTTATTAAGTTTCTTGAACGAAAAGTAAACAAAAATGATGTCTGGTGGATAGAAACGAAAAGTAGATACAGAGGGTCACCAGTTTCAAGAAAAATGGACTGAAGAATTATTTTTTATCTTGCACAATGGTAAGCCTATTTGTTTACTGTGTAATGAATCCATTTCAGTAATGAAAAAAATCAATATGAAGAGGCATTAGGTACTCAGCTAAGCATGCTACGCTGCACTAACTGACATAACAATTAAGAAAAGACATAATCCAGAAGCTTACCGCAAATTTGGAAAAACAGCAACAAATGTTTCATAAACAAAGAACGCAACTTGATAATGTAGTGAAAGCTAGTTTCATAGTTTGCTCAAAATTGGCAAAGGCATTAAAACCATTTGCCGAAGGAGAATTTATCAAGGAGTGTATGTTAGAAGTTTGCAGTGTTTTGTGTCCTGAAAAGAAAAATGAATTTAAAAAAAATGTTTGTCGAGGCGTGAACTCTTGTTTGACGTATAGAAATGATGGCTAATGATATAAAAACAACATTGACTGACCGTATGGCTGGTTTTGACTCATTTTCCATAGCATTAGACGAGAGCACCAATTTGTCTGACACAGCTCAACTGGTTATATTTATTCGATGTGTTGATAAGGAGTTCACTCTTACTAAGGAATTGCTTGCTTTACAGCCGCTAAAAGGAATCACTACAGGACAGGATATTTTTAGTGAAGTTCGAAAGGTATTCACAAGTTTTTGCTTGCCATGGTCAAAATTAATTGGAGTTAGTGTTGCCAAAAATCGATCTTGGTCTTGCAGTCTTGGTCTTGTTCTTGCATTTCCGCAGGACCAAGACCGAGAACAAGACCGCCTAATTTTAGCAAGACCAAGACCAAGACTGACCGTGCAAATTTGAGCAAGAACAAGACTAATCCTGCGAGACTCTTGCGTCTTGCAGTAAGGACTAAGTGTCGTTTCAGGGAGTATTGGAGTTCGGGTATACGGTTAGGTACTCCAAAAAATATAATAATAATAATAATAATTTGAACACCTGCCGCATTGTAAGACGGTTCCTGCAAGATGAGCAACAACAATTCAATCACGGTATAAAAAGATCAGATTGCTTGGTATTTTACCCGTAACTGATCTCAAACCAGCATTTGAGCTGAGAAGTAACGAAGAACAATATAAATAATAATAAATGTTCATTAAACAACTTTGACATTACAGAAAATAAAATAATAAAAACAATGTAACACAAAAAAAAAATGGAAAATTGAACTGATTAAGATGAACATGAACACGTAATAGACTTTGAGAAACTGTATGCATGTCCCTCAACGTCATTTGGGTCTGGATCTTGTCTTCAAGGCTTAGATGTTGACGAGTTGGAGGAGTACCTAAGTAAACCCAGAGCAGCCAGCTCGGAAGACATTTTAGAGTGGTGTAGGACACATGAGACAGAATATCCGTCTTTATCGAAGATTGCCCGTGAATTTCATTCAATACCTGCACTTCAGTGTCTGTTGAGAGATTAATTTCTAAAGCGTCATTAGTAATTAGAAAACATAGAAATAGGCTTGAGTGATGGGTCAGCCAGATGCTTACTTTATTAATTCGTGGTCAAAAGAATTAATATAAAGTAACAGTAATGTCAAAGCTATTGTGTACTGTTCTGTAATTTGATTTGTGTTGTATTTTTATTTAAATGAATGTTTAATTCAATAAATACTGTTCTGTAATTTAATTTGTATAGTATTTTATTTTTTATTTAAATAAATGGTATATTGTATAAATTGTGTAACTCTTTTATTCCATTGCATATAAGGTGAGGCCTTGGCTGCCTATCTATCTCTTTCTAGACATTCAAGAGGGACTAAACATACACGTCAATATTTTTTTTTAGCTTCTGTATAATGTATCTAAAATTGTTAAAGTTAAGTTAAAAGTCAAGTTTATATCATTAATTGGTTTTATCATCTGTTTTAACCATCTTTTAACACATGTAAGCTAATTAAATGTAAACGTTTATTATGGAACAGACTGACTCCCGTAGGTCACGGTAGATAGCTCCGTTGGTTAGAGCATCGACACGGATCGCTTAGGTCGTGGGTTCAAACCCCACCCGGTGGCAGATAATTTTTCGAATTTCTCAATAAATGTTTAGACATTTATTAATTTGGTTGGTCTTTACTATGGTTATTATGATAATTCAAGCTCAAATGTACCAACTCTGTTACGTTGTTATAAGATATAAATGAACGTTTTATGAATAGCAATAGGCATAAAGGTAATTGCGAGACTAGCGAGACTCTTGCTGCAAGACCAAGACCAAGACTGGGAGCGCAATACCAAGACCAAGACCAAGACCAGGTGTATTGGCGCAAGTCCAAGACCAAGACTAAGACTGGCTAAGTCTCGTCTTGTTCTTGCATTTGGGCAACACTAATTGGAGTATGCACTGATGGTGCACCTTCTATGGTCGGCCTACGTAAAGGTTTCATCACTACATCGATATACAACAATAAATACATTATTATCATCTTATCCAAATATTTCTGAACTTAAACTATTTGTTAATACTTACTTTCGGTTCAAAATAATTTATCTAGCGCTTATTTTTACAAATAATGGATTTAACAATAATACCTTCAGTAAATACGAAACTATATTTTCTTTCTTATTAACTTATAAAATAGTTAACTATCTTATTTATATATATATGAAATGAATTAAGAAATTTTATAAATATGTATTGATATAAAAATAACCAAGGATCTTAACTGACTGATCCTCATATTATATGTAACTATGAACAGAAAGTATTATATCTAGTCATTATCAATTGCAATTCTATTTAATTTAAAATTGGGGTCCCTTTTCACGCGAGTTATATCACAGGCACATTATTATTATTTAATTTCATATTTATTTAAACTAAACCGAACCGAACTATACCGAAATTAAACATTCATTTAATTAAATATTGAATTTCAATGTTAAGGCAAATATAAAAATAGCTAGACTATAAACTTTATATCGTACAATTCCAACTCATTTACATCTTTGGTTTATTACCTGGTAAGGGTTGGTGATTACATCAAACAAAGTATTCTTTTTGTAATCCTCGACTCCTTGCTTACTACCTACTAGTGAATCTAATGCGTCAATTTGAACACTTATCTCTATGGAAAATGGTAACCATTGTGGCAGAAATTTTGTAACAAGTGTAAAAACGAGGTAAAATTTTAGCGTCATCACAGGAACAGTAATGTCAATAACAAACGATTTGACTGATTTTATGACAGTAGAGACGAATACGTCGTAGTTGCCGCCGTCAGTTCGGCTAGGTTACCTTCATCCGTTAGCACTGAAATGGTCCTTCGAGCCGGATCGCTCTACGTAGTTGAACTTAGCACATTTAATTGGGATCAACGTACTGCAACCCCGTTTATGGTGACGACAGCGTTGGGTCCAGTCGGTTCGGGTTCTTAGGTAGAGTTGGTGTCGCTCTGCCTACCATAAGCGACATTATCGGCTATCCTCTCGCTGTAAGGCGAGTCGTAGACGTTATCTGTCACGTGGTCGTAGATGTGCCGGCCGCCGTTAGCGTCGTGCAGCGTCGCGTAGCTCATTACGGCTGCACTCTGGTCCTTTTTCCTTTTAGCTCCCTTGATGTTCTCTGTGTTTTTGACTGGGGTCGCTTTACGGCTGAAATAATAATAAGTAATGTAGTAATTAACCTGTATACTGTCCCACTGCTGGGCAAAGGCCTCCATCATTGAAATCAAGTCATCGCTACAATGATAAGATACTATTAGAATGATACTTGAGAATTTTCATTCAATGCAAAAATAAACAAGTAGATGACTCCAAGCAGCATCAAGAGGAACAGCACGACGCCGCTGCCGACGCCGACGCTCAGTGGCAAGGTTCCGTTCTCGGCAGCCTCGTTGGTCGCCAGTTCACAGCTCGGTTCTTCCCCGGACCACTTCCCGTCGTCCATGCATTTCGTCAAGAACGGACCGACTCGCTGGAACTGAGGCAAGCAGTGGTACTCTATAAAGCTGCCGAACAGCGTGGAACTGTTCGATATGATGATGCGCCCGTTCTCGATCTGGCCGGGGGATTTGTAGTCTATTGTTGTAAAAATATGCAAGCAATCGTTAGAAAGGTCAGTTTGGTCTGTATAAAAAGAAAGAATAGGAAACTCCTTCACCAACAGGTAACCAGATTGGGTGTGCGTTATTAGGGCTTAAACAATATATTTATATGATACTTCTTTCTGGACAGCTAATTAGAAATATCCAAATTTCAAAGTGCCGTAAGTGTAAAATAGTGCAATTATCGACATATTTATTAAATATGATTTCCTCTTCTGAATTGTCGTTTCAGGACTGAAAAGACCCGAGTGCGTTACTTCAGCGGGAAAGTAGCTTCTAGAGTGATTTGAGTGGAACGTAAAATTAGTGAGATATATGCTGTGGATGTGCGCGGCATAAAAAATTTGTGGGCGTTGTGGTTTTGGAAAAAAATGAAAAAAACGATTCCTGCTGCAGTAACGTTGTTCTAGCAGGAAAATTCTAAACGAATGATCGAAGAGAAAAATGTTGTACATTGGCAGATAGCTTACTTCTGGGGAAACATGTGCGCCAAAAATATAATATGTGGGGCTTCAGGTTTTCGAAATATTGCGTTTCCTGCTGGGGTAACGTTTCGCGGAATCGTGTTTCTCTCAAACCATGGCATGTGCGTCTCTTTAATAAACATTCACTTGTAGCTCTTGATTTGTGCTTGCGGCACATATAATAAGATTTTGAAAATTATTCTTATATTTTCAGTAATTAAGGTGTCTCTAAAATCTGAAAAAAAATCACAGCGCCTAAATGAGAAACTGTATCAACTCGCTGAAAACTGCATTCGATTCCGCTTTACACATCTAATGGTCAGAAAATGTTTCAAAAGTTTACATACATGCTTTATCGAATAAGAGATCGAAATAACAAAACCACCGGTACATAACTTTGACGTCAAAATATAAGAAATCAGTTCATCCTGAGATAAGTGAGTGTTAACCAAAAAACAGTGAGTTTCATAAAATAACACTGTGAAAATTTTCAGCCTCCAATGTTTCGTATTTATAGAGAAATAAACAAAAATCAAAACCTTTCAACAACGACTGATTATCCGACCAAATTCGAATGACTACGAAAAAGCGACGGCTTCATACATATGGATGACCATCTTTACTGGACGTATTACACTAAACTTTTGCCCGTACAATCGCGTTCAATCGGTTTTTGGCAATAATTAGAACCTCATCTTAGATTAGAGTAAAATTTGTGAATGAAAGCTTATACCTATGAGCCTATATGAAAGAGCTTAATTTTAAATTGAAATTCTCATTTCATCCTCTTAATTTATGTTCTTAAAGTAAGTATGGCTTATTTTTATGTTATTTTTATGTCTAAGCTGTATTACTATAGAGATCCATCTAAATTCGTACTTACTGTAGTTTTTGCGTGAAAGAGTAACACACATTCTACAAACTTTCGCATTATAATATAATAAGTATAGTATTAGTAGGATTAAGTAAGATTAGTAAAGTAATTAGAAATTAATATTAGTAAGAAGTTAGACTAAATGTCCGTCAGCGACTGTCTTTCCCATCAAAACATAGCCTTAACATACAAAACATAGCCAAAACATAGCCTAGATTAAGAAAAAGTCTCATTCACTCCCTGATAATCATGTACTTACTTAGCTTTATAATGGTGAAAGAATTTTCAAAATCGGTCTAGTATTTTCAAAGCCTAATCAAAACAAACAAACTTTCATCTATAAAATATTAATAGTAGTTTAAATTTTAGTATTGGTACTTGGTAGGTAAGTGTTAATTAAATAAGTCAAACAATACCTTTAAATACTTACCATTGCAGATCGTCATCGTAACTTGATAAGTGCCAATTATTTGAATATGAATATTATAACACCACTTTCAACTAATTTCTAATTTCACTATTGGTATTTATTATCAATGCCGGTTGCATCACCGCAACAAACGTGCCATGAGAACTGCAACTGTTTGTTTATCAACAAACAACAACAAGTTTAGTAATAAAGCGTCACAGACGTCACAGTTGCTAACAAGCGTCCGACAGAGCTCCGACTCGGCAAAATAGTGTTGCCATTGCCAAATTTTTGACTACCGTGTTTGGTAGGGGGTAATTGTCTTAACTATGCGATTCAAAAAAGAATAAGATTGGCTTGCGACAAACTGCACTCGTTCTTCAGACAAAAACAACCCATGAAAAGTCTTTGTCAGTTAGCGATAGAGTTGATGTGCCCGTACGCCAATAATTTCCCTTTAATTTGGTCGAATTTCCCTTAAAAACGGCAATCGCCGTAGCAATAGTAACCCTGGCCCAGACGCACTTCATATTGAAAAAACACTTTGCATGACTTTTAATAACAGAGTGGCGTTCATCTACCGCCTCTTTTCCACTAATGCCGCACGCTTACTAGCTGTCTCACTCACTCCAAGCTAGACAAAGCAACTCCTCGTGACGCCAGCAGCGGGTAGCGCGGGGCCAATGGGTGCGAAACAGCGGCGAAAGGTGATGTCAAAAAGGGATTAATATGGTAGGTATTGATGGATGCTAATAATTCATCTTGCTTGAAGCATAAATCAAAATATATACTTTATGTATGGTTTCATTGTTGTGTTAATTGGTTTTTTATTTATAAACTGTATCTGCAGGTTTATTTTTGTAATAGGTATTCGTAACAAACACGTCTTTATTCACAGATATTTAAAAAATATAGTTTTAAACATCTTCAATAATTTAATAAAACGTCATAGATTAGGTACAAGTTTATTTGTTTAAGTTGAGTTTTTCTACTTCAGTGTACTTAGCCAAAACTATCTTGTGAGTAAGTTAAGAAGGTCATTGATATGTATGAAACCGTCGCTTTTTCGTAGTCGTTTGAATTCGGTCGGATAATCAGTCGTTGTTGAAAGGTTTTGATTTTTGTTTATTTCTCTATAAATACGAAACATTGGAGGCTGAAAATTTTCACAGTGTTATTTTATGAAACTCACTGTTTTTTGGTTAACACTCACTTATCTCAGGATGAACTGATTTCTTATATTTTGACGTCAAAGTTATGTACTGGTGGTTTTGTTATTTCGATCTCTTATTCCATAAAGCATGTATGTAAACTTTTGAAACATTTTCTGACCATTAGATGTGTAAAGCGGAATCGAATGCAGTTTTCAGCGAGTTGATACAGTTTCTCATTTAAGCGCTGTGATTTTTTTTTCAGATTTTAGAGACACCTTAATTACTGAAAATGTAAGAATAATTTTCAAAATCTTATTATATGTGCCGCAAGCACAAATCAAGAGCTACAAGTGAATGTTTATTAAAGAGACGCACATGCCATGGTTCGAGAGAAACACGATTCCGCAAAACGTTACCCCAGCAGGAAACGCAATATTTCGAAAACCTGAAGACCCACATATTATATTTTTGGGGCACATGTTCCCCCAGAAGTGGGCTATCTGCCAATGTACAACATTTTTCTCTTCGATCATTCGTTTAGAATTTTCCTGCTAGAACAACGTTACTGCAGCAGGAATCGTTTTTTTCATTTTTTTCCAAAACCACAACGCCCACAATTTTTTTATGCCGCGCACATCCACAGCATATATCTCACTAATTTTACGTTCCACTCAAATCACTCTAGAAGCTACTTTCCCGCTGAAGTAACGCACTCAAAAGACCCGGTGAGAAAACGGTTCCTTAAAAGTTTTTTTTACAATACATTTTAGGAATTTGTGACATTTAACTGCTTATATTGCAACCAACTCCTACTAAGTCCTACCTGTATTTCAGTAGATGAACATTGCTTAATTTAATGAACCAAAGATATTAAACCTGTCCACCCCCTCGATTCAGAACAAAGTTATCGACCGATTCGGTTATTTTCTTTTATTTTTAATTCAGTTTTTTAGTTTGGGTAGTTTTTATATAATTTAGTCTATGAAAACTAGACGCCGTAGGTATACTTATATTGTTATAAACAAGAATTCTTTAAGGCACTTACGTATGCACCCGCCTTTCCATTGGCCCTTCGGTAAGCAGACTCTGGTCTGGTTGCCCTTGAGGCTGTAGCCGCGCTCGCAGCGGTAGTGCGCATCGCCACCGATGCTGTGGGTGGAAGTCGCCACCACCAGCCCGATGCTGCACTTGATCTGGATTGAAGGGTCGGGGCAAGTGATCTCTGTGAGATTAGGATAACTCCACTAAACTAACTAGCTACTATAGTTTAGACAGTGTACTTTTCTATTTGATGACTCATTTCGACTAAGCGAGGTAGTTCGCCATAGCTATCCCGAGAAAAGTGGCGGGCACTGAGGGCACGCTAGCGTCATAGTGCTACATCGTCTTTGCTGGGCACATTCACCTTGTGCCCCATGTGAGTGGATGTAACTCCGTGAGTCCGCAGCAAAGCTTAAAAAAAAAAAAGCAATTTTGGAGGGTTTAGGTAGAAAGGGTTTGAAGTTTTTTGTATGGAAGCTGGCATAGCCACCTGCCGCCATTTGATTTTTTATGAAGTTTCCGCGGACGGTAAAAGTGGTATGTATAGATAGGGGATACATAAACAAACAAAAAATGACTAAAAGATGGTGCCCTAAAGTGTCACGTGTCCGAGTTATGTCCCTAAATCTGTTATTTGTCAACAAATTAACGCGAAAAGCCTCAATATTAGTAGATTTTTAATGAATATCTTCAAATAACTCGAAAACGTGACACTTTATAGACTACCTACCATATTATAAAACACTTTTTGTTCGTTTGTGTCCTCTATCCATTTAAACCACTTTCATCGTGCGCGGAAACATCAATAATAAGATAATAGTAGCTATTTAGTAGGTACTTAGTATGTTGACTTACTTACTGATTAAAATGAATTATTTTCTAAAAAAAATAATAAAACATGTTTCGTTATTTTTTTAAATAAAATTCTGCAGCAGTGACCGTTATCTGTGGTATGCCAAAAAATCACAAATAATTAGTACTATGAACACAGCTATGACACCCTGTTGATAAGGATATTACGGTTTGACTTGCAGTACTAAATAAAATCGTTTTTTTCATGAGAGTTCCATAAAAAAAATTGGCAAAAGATAATAACTAATTCGTTTATACGTTAGATTAACTTCTTTGGCATATTACAGCATGAAAATAGTTGTTATAGAATAACCGCCGTAAAGTTGACCCTCCTGATGGTCCGAGGGCCGCGGGGCGGGGGGTAGCACGGGTACACACGGCACGGCGCCGCGGCGAGATATCTCAACACAAATGATTAATAAAGTCTCCGTGTTGTTAATTAGGAAATTTATAACTTCAGATGTGTTAGTATTTATTTAGTATTAAAAAATAAAATAAACTTATTAAATATCAACTGGAAAAATCATGAATACCTACATTATACTAACGACATAGCAATAACAATGTAAAAAAAATGAATGTACACCGGAAGAAGACGCTTCAAGTTCCAATTGTTTTCTTTGAAAATAATTCGCCCTAGTTTAAAGCATAATCTTTGGTTGACTTCTTAATTTCTTAATACGTAGACTCTGCAATGCCATTTTTGTATTTATCTCATGTGGAGCAGACACAAGGCTGCTACCGCGCAATCTTTGATTTTAAGCGTCTATCGCTGCCGGTAGCCGACAGGTGACTGATTGAAGTGGTTGATGATTGGCCGAAAGCATCCCCCTCTCGCGTCCCGCACACCATCAGAGGGAGGGTCGACTTTGTGGCGGTCAAGCATAAAGAAGCAGTTACCGAAACGTTGATATGTATCTATGAAACTCGATTTTCAGCCCACTGTACCTCGGTCCCGAGTACGATTTCAGTTTATACCTGGTAAGACAAGCCGCCTGCATGGATATGTATGTGGAATGTAAGTGGATAGTAAGTATGTGTGTTCTGTCTGTGACAAATTATCCTACCTAAATCCCACCCAAACGTAGTGTAACGACATTCTGTAGATGAATCATCATTACTTAAAATGAAATAATTCAATATAAATCATTGGTAGCATGATACTTCATGACTTGTCAACTTGTACATCATGTTGATGGCGACTGTAGGTAAACATTCACAAAAGCAGACCTTGGAGCGGCTAAATATAGGACTTATAAAAAACATCGTCTTTAGGGTGAAGATAATTCAATTCAAGAAGACTTAACAAAATACTCGAGTCAAAAGAGCTAGGTCACTTACAGGAAAGTTAGTGTGAAGTTTGAGTTTGTTTGTGGAACAGGGCATATTTGTTATCAATCAGAATACCACCACTAATTTATATTATAATTTGGTGTGGAAAAGGGTATATTGGCTTAAAGCAGAATACCGCCACATATAATCGACGGTCCCTACGTAAAACTACGTAATTCCAAAGGACAGATTTTACAGGAGATTGGTAAGTTTTAAATACGTGTATTTCAAGTTCTACTGCATATAGAGTTTTGAAATTTGGCATGAAGCTTTAATTAATTATCTATTATTGGAAAAACATTTTTTTAAATAGATATGGTAGTCATATGGTTTTTTATATAGGACTAGACAGTCATTTGATCGCAATTGCACCTAATGGAAAGTGACGATGCGATCTATGATGGTACATGTCTGCCTAGTAGGTAAATGCCTATCTGTGTGATAGAGTGCAGAGAGTAGAACTAGAAAAAATTGATAAATCTCAGCATCTTTCTACTTGGATAAAGAATCGAGACTCGAAGAATCACTATGGTGTACCACAGGGTAGCATTCTTGGACCGTTGTTGTTTATATTATATGTTAATAATCTTCCCTCTGTAACAGGATATCGATGCACATTATTTGCTGAAGATATTTCAATAATTATTAATAAAGTTTCAAATATTGATTATGAATATGAAATTAACAATACAATTAACAATGTAGTGAATTGGCTTAAGTATAATAATTTATCATTAAATCTAGCTAAAACAAAATTTCTTCAATTTTGTAATAAAAACGGTAAGTCTAGAAAGGGTATACATAAGGCATAACGATGACCCCATTGCGGAGTGCGCTAGTGCAAAGTTTCTTGGAATCGACTTAGACACAAATCTAACGTGGAAGGAACATGTTTCCAGTGTGTGTCAAAGGCTTAATAGATTCACTTATGCTTTGTACAGACTCACGAGACTCAGTAATCAAAAGACTGCGCTTACTGCGTACCATAGTTACGTATGCTCTGCCTTGAGATATGGCCTTGTTCTGTGGGGAAATTCGGTGGATGTTGGGCGTGCATTTATAATTCAAAAAAAGTGTCTCAGGGCCATGTGTGGAGCTGGGCCCATGGATTCCTGCCGACCACTATTTAAACGAATAAAAGCAGGTTGAGTAGCCAAAATATTGGCTGAAGAAATAAAAAAAGAGGATAGCGAATGTGCTATTTGTCGCTTAAAATAATTAGAAATATAAAAAATATTATATGTCACTGAAGTTGAAAAATTTCTGAAAGAAGCTCCGGATAGTCATTATCTGGCGACAAAGGTCAGTTAAACTAATTTTGTTTCATATTTATGTATTTTACTCTACGTCCGTATGCAATAACTAAGAGCTATTTTATCTCTTTTCAGGTTGCGTTAATATTCGGTATTACTGGTGGATGTAGACGTCAGGAACTTAACAATATAACAGTCGCGCGTATCGCATACGTTACTTTTTGAATCCGTGCCGTCAGAATTACGAAAAATTTCTCGCAAAGGAAAAGGAAAAGAGCATCGCCTGGTGTTTGATATGCTACACTTTTTAGAAGTCACTGAGCCTGATAAACTGCCTGTGTTTGTGGCCAGAGACCTGGACAAATTGCCTAATCTTACAATGGACCACCTGGATGTATCCAAACTTTTGAAAGATATGGCACGTTTTCAAGCCGAGATATCGCTAATAAAGTCATCATATGTTACTGTCGAGCAGCTAGAATCGGTCAAAAATACCATTTATAGTGAAAAAGTTTCGCCACCTTTCTCGGCAGCAAAAATTAATATGAAAAGAGGAGCCTATCGCGACAGTGGTCCTATAGGTTTGCCACTGTTTGATGAGTCTCATATCAATAATGATGAACCGTTATTCTCGAGCGAGTTTAGTTTATGCAATAGTGGCATAAAATGTACGGATAACGAGGGTAAGAGCGATGCGACGCAAGCCACCGCGAGCGGGGTAACACTTTGCTCGAGCGATGATTCACCGAAGCCGCTGCCACAGAGCGATGTACTTACTATTGTGCAGCGGTCCGACGATCAGCTGCGCGGTGATGTAATAAGTAAAATGCAGTATGCGCGAGTGGCCGAGCAAAGAAACAATGAATGGACAGTTGTTAAAAAGAAAGTTAAAAAATCGAAGAACCGAGTAGAAGGAAAGTCAGGGGTAGCGGCAGTAGGAGAAGATGAAACTTTTAGAGCTGCGGAACGAAAGTCACCTGTATTTATAACGTATATTTACCAAAATACCAGTGAATCGGACATCGTTAAATATATTTACAAAATGACGAAGGAAACTGTCGATTTGGAAAAGATATCGATTCACACGTCGGTGTAACTATAACGCTTATAAGTTCTATGTGCCACAGAATAAACTATCTATGATGTGGCCACAAGGAATAATCTTTCGTCGATTTATTAACTTTAAAGTAAGTCGTAGAATGGAGCCTTTACATAAAGGAGTCGGCCAGTATATAGACAATAAATAAATGTGGGTACATACAACTTTGTGACATTTAATTGTAAAAACATGAAACGATCCGTTGATAACATTCGAGATCTATGCAAAACATATGATATAATAGCGTTACAAGAAACGTGGCTGCATAACGATGAGATCCCGTTTTTGAACACGATAAGTGACGACTTCAGCGGCACAGGAGTGTCGGCTATGGACACATCGGCTGGCCTGCTAAGAGGAGTAGCTCTGCTGTGGCAGCGCGCTGTTTTTGTGAATGTGACCGTGATTGAGTGCGATAATCCGCGTATTTGTGCGATCAAGGTAGTTACTAGTAAAAGGTCATTTCTCGTGATGTGCGTGTATATGCCTACAGACAATAAAATGAACCTGGTCGAGTTCACGGATGTCCTCAGTGCGGTCAGCGCAATTATAGACAGTTGTAGTATGGACTGTGTATACATAATGGGAGACTTTAATGCCCATCCTCAAGAGAAGTTCTACTATGAACTGACTAATTTTTGTTCGGAACAAGAGTGGTCAATAATGGACTTTGATATTTTAAGGTCCGACAGTGGAACTCACACTTATGTTAGCGAGATAAATGGGTCCAGGAGGTGGCTGGTTCAAATTGTATCAAGCTAAGCAGCAGTCAACTCCATTCAAAGTGTGAATGTTTGTTATGATGTTTTGTGGTCTGTGGTTTGTATCCGTTGGCAATAGAATGTAATTTGGGTAGTGTTCTGCCTACAAAAATTAATAACCTAACGCGCCATAATAAGGTTGTGTGGGGGGAAAGAACACCTGAGCAGATAGATTTGTTTAGGCAAGAATGTAATCGTAGGCTAAGACTTATTGACTGTTCTCCTGTATTAAATAAGTGTTGTGATAAATTATGTAGTGATAATAGTCACAAAATTATAATTGAAAATTTATATCGAGATATAGTGAAAGCCCTTAGGGATTCGGCAAAAATCGGAAGTGAGAGGAAAAAACCTAAAAGAAAAGTGGTTGCAGGCTGGAATAAGCATGCGGCTGAAGCTCACGGTAAGGCCAGGCTTAAGTTTCAATCTTGGGATTTGCAGGGCAAACCAGCAACCGGTAGATCATATGATGATAGATGAGATGTGTGAGGCTAGGAAAATCTTTAAATCTCGTTTAAAATGGTGTCAAGATCATGAAACCCAAATTAAGATGCATATTTTGGCCTCCCACCATAGTAAAAAATATGGTTAAAAACAAAACTGGTGACCTTGCACATAAAAACAATTATAGGCCAATATCGTTGGCGACTGTAATTTCTAAGGTGTTTGATGGTGTGCTTAACACACATTTAAATAACCACGTGAAGCTTCATGACAATCAGTTTGGTTTTAGGCCTAAATTGTCAACATAAAGTGCTGTACTGTTTGTTAAGAACACAATCGCCTACTACATGGCGCGAAAAACTCCAGTTTTCGCCTGCTTCCTAGACCTGTCGCGCGCTTTCGATTTGGTTTCCTATGACATCCTGGGGATAAATTAGAAAAACTTAAATTGCCAATAGAACTCATAAAAATACTTAAGTATTGGTATGGAAGCCGGGTCGATGGCGTGAGATGGGATGGGGCTATGTCTGAACCGTACGGGGTGGAGTGCGGGGTGAGGCAGGGGGGGTTGACTTTGCCTACGCTCTTTAACCTGTACGTGAACGACCTGATTGCTAAGCTGAGCAGCACCAGTGTCGGCTGTCACATAGACGGCGTCTGCGTCAACAATATAAGTTACGCGGACGACATGGTGCTGCTCAGTGCATCCATCTGCGGCCTGCGTAGACTTGTATCAATATGTGAAGACTATGCCACTTCTCATGGTTTGGTATATAACGTAAAAAAAAGTCAAGTTATGGTATTTGGGGCCGGGAGTAAAATGTATGACAATATACCACCTGTCAAAATAAACGGCACTAAATTACTGCGAGTATCTAAATATAAATATTTAGGTCATGTACTGACTCCCGACCTTAAACACGATGAAGACATTGAGAGGCAGCGGAGAGCGCTGTCTGTGAGAGCGAACATGCTTGCCCGAAGGTTTGCACGTTGTTCGAGGGAGGTGAAAATCACACTTTTTAGAGCTTTCTGCACATCTCTCTACACGTGCAGCCTGTGGGCTAGGTATACTCAAAAAGCCTACAGCGCTCTCCGCGTCCAGTTCAATAACGCATTCAGGATGCTGCTGCGGCTTCCTCGCTTCTGTAGTGCATCAGGGATGTTCGCCGAAGCTGGCGTAGACTGCTTTTTTGCAACAATGCGAAAACGTTGCGCGTCCCTGGTGCGCAGGGTGCGGGCGAGCAGGAGCAGCATCTTGAACATGGTCGCTAGCAGACTGGACTGCATGTATGTTAACCATGCTTGTGCTATTTCGGGGGGAGTGGTGCAGGAATGGCCCCTTTAAGTATTTATAAGTAATTCCATAATTTTTTTACTGATATAATTTGTAAGCATTACTAACAAAATGAGTCATTGTTACTTGAAATAAATAAATTCATTCATTCATAACCACAAAAGATGTAGAAAATCACGGCACGATGCTTTTAGTCAGAATCACTAACACCAAGAACAAGGGGTTTACCACTGGATGCCGAAATTCATTAGACCACTTAACACATGACCGATTAAACTTTTGGCCATTATTTAGTTGATCGACTGAACATTTGGCCTAAATAGACTTGGTCAAACGAACGATAGATTTTTTACATTTGACCGAGTGAACGTTTGGTCGTATTATTTTTAGATACCTATTTTTGCAAAGTTATTTTTGGCGATAAAGTAAAAGTACGTATGTGAAAGGAATAGAAGAGTTATAAATTAAATAAAAAGCTAGCTAAGTAACAGAAATAAATAATTATTTTTCTTTATTTAAATAGTTCTGTTACTTATAAACTTAGATGTGATAATAGAAAGATCAATTAATAACAAATACTTATTACATACTTACCTAGATAACAAAACAGAAACATTTTTTTTTACAAAAATGTACAATGCTTAACTCAATAATAATTAATAAATCAATAATTAATGTATGAAAAACGCAAACTTAGGTACTAAATACCTAATAATACTTAAATTCAAGTACATAGTAACAGAAATTTTAGGCTTCAAATAATCAACTCAATAAACAATAAATAAGTAAGTAACACAAAAATTTTATACAAGAACACTAATAATTACGTTTTGAAATAACAGACGTGAGCTAATCCGCTTAGCAAAGATTTCAAGCTCATTTCTGATTTATTGTTAAAATGCGCACGCAGCCGTTCATTATAAAGTTGTTTCCACTTTTGCGCTTTTTGGTCGCTAGTTCTGATGAATTAACCCGTTCTATTACGCATTCATTATTTTTCTGCTCCTTTCCGATTTGATTGATCGTCTGGTATACTCGTATATGTTCCACCTACGACGATTTAGTAGCACATTAAAACGATTATGCCATGACTCTAATGAATTTTTTGTCATAGGTATACATGATATGTAACTCTCGTGCACCGACCACATCTGAGGAGGAAATTGAGGAGGCTTATGCTTGACGATTAACTTTGTACTTGATTCTGTCTTTACTGTCTGTAAAGAGCCGTTTACGTAGTACTTTCAATCCACTTTAGCACCTCCTTCGCTTCTTCTGGTATTATTACCTCTTTAGTTATCCTAAATGCCTCAGAAATTTCGGCTGGCTTTAAAAATAATAAAATTATAAAATAAATAATATAATTTAATGCAAGTTCTGCTAAATGTCTCAACTTATGGGCAAAATCACAATCGTTCCCATATCGCTTAGCTAGTCCTGCGGATGGGATATGTCGCCAGATGCTTTGCGTAACGTGAAAAAAGCATAGTTTGTTTGAACTTCTGAGAAACACTTTTCACAGCATTTATTGCCGCAGTTTCGAAGTCAGTTGTGAAAATTTGAGGTTGCAATTTCTTGTTAATGGTTTCGTATGTAACGCTTCACTAATTCTAGAAATATTCTGTAACAATGTTCTGTTTTGTGTGATAGGAGTGCGAATACCAATGGTAAGAATTGACTTACTTCATCACGCGTTCCTACTTTAGCGTGAATTGTGTATATTTGTGTGAAAGGTAAGGGACAGCACTGAAAAGTGCCATCCATAATCAAAAAAGTGGCAGCGGATATTATTCTCATATTTTTGTACGTACTAAACACAATCACACTTTCCTCTTCAGACATATAATGGCCTAGTAAAAACTGTTTATTATTTATTTTTGAATATTCTTCCGGTATTGTTACCTCTGATATAGATGTTGGTAACTTTGGAAGATTTTTGTTCCTTGTATTATGTGGAGCACTTGTAGTCGGCACATCCTGTATGCAGCGTTGGATTATTTGAGTTGGAGCATCCATTGAATTATTAGCCCTTTCTTTAAGTGGCGTCACCAATTTCAGTTTAATCTCTTTTCAGGACTAGGTATGTGACCGTGATTATTGGTTTGATTGAGAACTTGGTGTTTATTATTCTCGTAAACCGTTGTTAAAGTTACTCCACAATGTACTGTTTTCTTTTTAACACATCTCCAGTAGTGCTAGTTCTCCTCCTTTTTGTTGAGATAATATGAATATCCATCAAGCACCAATATATTCCCTCCACGAGTTGATTTTAATGTTTTACAGTGACTCATTTTGAAAGAAAACTTAGTCCAGAAGTACAATAACACAATATTTTATTCTTACTTAAACACTCTCTTAACAAATTAAGGAATTACAGTGATTGCCTTGCACAAAGTGGGTATGGAGCCGTCGGTCATTTTCCAGACACTTTAAAAGCTTGGTATCAGAGGTATGTTGTTTGGTATAGGTATCGTACTATCATAAAATAAAAAAAAACATTTATTTCGGACCGGAGTCCAGTGTTTTAAACAAATAACTTATCAACTATGCATAACGTATTGGTATACCTACGCCGTTATAAATAAAGCAAAATAAATGAATAAATATGTTAGTAACAGAAAAAATTGGCTAATAATTGAGACAAAGAAATAAGACACTACTATCTTTATTTATTCATTTATTTATTATTTCGTACACAAAGAGACAAATTACAGAGAAAACAATAAGGAGTACAAAAGTACAGGTTAGCTTATCTCTAGAAAGAGATTTCTTCCAGCAGACCATGGCGACAGGAAAAACTCATTTAAAATTGTTATGGATAGACAAACGTGTACAAATGGAAATGTAAATGAGAGTTACATATTCAAAAATCGTAACAAACTAAAAACCCCTAAGTACATGTTTTACTAACAAACAAGTAAATTAATAATAAGTACATAAACATACAGATAAACATAATAATACATACAATAAACAAAATATAAATAAATATATGTATACATGTAAACATAATGATCCAATGTAATTTAAGTAAAACTCAAAAGATGTTCTTTTAGCAGTCTTTTGAAAGAACCTACAGTGCCGCATTCGCGAAGGGATACAGGCAACTTGTTCCACAATCGAACAGCACGAACAGTAAAAGATTCACCATACATGCACGTGTTACAGGGAGGAGTAGTTAAATGAAAGTTATAGGCTGAGCGATGAGCTCGGCCAGAAGACGAAAGATATGTAAAACGTTCACGGAGATAGCTTGGAGAAGCGGGATTAAACAGTACATTGAAGAGGATGACCAGTATATGATAATTCCGCCGCAAACGTATAGGAAGCCATTTCAATTGTTTTCTGTACTCAGATATATGATCATACTTACATAGGCCGTATATGTAGCGAATGCAAACATTTTGAAGACGTTCGAGCCTATTTAAAAGTTCCTCCGTAGCGTCAAGATAACAACTATCAGCATATTCATTAATAGGAAGCATAGGTGATTGAGCTAGTGTTATCCTGGTTCGAATGGGGAGGAAATTAGTAGTAGTAGACGCTTCAGTGAGTGGAAAGCTGCAAAAACTTTTCGGCCTACCTGATTGACATGGTGGTCCCATGCAAGGTAACAGTCAAAAAAGACTCCCAGGTTCTTAACGGAAACCGCGTAATCAATTATTGTCCCATTGTACACCAACGGTGACAGGGGTGATCCACATGCCTTTTTGTGCATAGCTTTACTACCAATGATAATGGCCTGAGATTTCACAGGATTAACAAGAAGGCCATAAGATTCAGCCCAAGTGCAAATCCGATCTAGATTTATATTCATATCAGATATGGCCAATTCAACATCGTCGGGTTTGAAGTGGATGTAGAGTTGCAGGACGTCAGCATATAGGTGATAGTGAGCGGACAATTCAGAAGTCATTAATCATTAATGAAGATGGAAAAAAGAAGAGGAGAAAGGACACCACCCTGAGGAACGCCAGAAATAAGTTCACACCAGCTCGATGAAACATCGTCAGCACGAACACACTGTACGCGGCCTCTAAGATAAGAGTTAAACCATTCAATTGCATATGGTGATACGTTAAGCGACTGGAGGATAGCTAGGAGCACGTCAAAGTCAATCGATTTAAATGCACTGCTGAAGTCTAATAGGGTAAGGAGTGTAAGTTGCTCATGATCCATTGCATATCTAATGTCATCGGTAACTTTCAGCAATGCAGTAACAGTACTGTGTCCAGAACGAAACTCAGACTGGTAAGGGCTTAACAAATTGTTTCGGTTCAAGAACGCAGTCAGTTGACCATGGATAATGCTTTCTAGGACTTTGGAAAGGAGAGGAAGGGTGTAAAGTTTTCGGTAAATGAATAACTAGTGCTTTCTTCCAAGCTGAAGGAAAGACATTAGTTGTGATGGAAAAATTTAGGATATTACTATCCCGCATATCGATTGTACGTGATAGCAGTGTGCGAAGTAACTAGTAATGAACTTTCATACTAATAGCCTTTCCGTCCAATTATCGGAGACCTTTCAAGTATTTAGGGGGTCTAGTACTTTGGTCACGGATCGATAATTCCCATACAGTCGGCCTTTCCGTCTAGTATAAGTTGGTCCACAACGTATTGAATGCGGGAAGCTGTTGTTACCTCTGTTTTATGAGTACGGGTTGCAATAAAATTATTTGTCCTTATCTTCTGTGACACACACACTTGGAGCTTCCTTACAGGGCTCACTTGACGAAAATAGCTCCCTGCATTTATGGACTCCCATTTTTAAGGGAAATTGACGCAAACTAAATTGACACCTTAGAATAATTACTCATAGAAGGCGAGTCGGGGCACCCGTTTTGATGCCACAAATATCAGGACGTCACGTCTGGATCTGAACTTACCGATGTTAATTTCTCAAGGTAAGAGCAACAACATAACAGAGAATAAATCGTGCATGCACGGGGCTCAAGTCAATGCTGGGCCCCTAGGCAGCAGCCCAATGGTTAATCCGGCCCTGCGCATTACGAAGTCCTTTTAAGGACCCTCCAGAAGTAAGTATTTTCCTGCTAAACTTAGCCAACCTGAGTTGTCTAAGCTAAAGTACTGTCACATCGAATACAATTCGAGGAAAAAATATTCCAATTAACTCTGGAAATTAGCCATGAACTACCAACATTCATCACTTGAGTGCAAGATTGACTCAAGCCTCAACGACCGGCTCCAGTAAAAATGTAATCTTTGCCAAATCAGCATTTAAAGACTGAGCGGTGCTGGGAAGCTCATCAGTCTGCAGCTGTCCCAAGTTTGAGGCCGAGAATATCGCGATCTATAGTCGTTACTGGGCTGAGCACAGACTCATCACATTAATTATTGTCTTATCTATTGAGTATTGAAATAATTATTGCTACTAACGAATACCTACCTAAGTTGATGTCTTACTAAGACAAAAATTATTGAATATCGATAAGAAGTAACTGTTAAATATAAATACAGCCTCAAAGTCTAGAATCTTTATTGAAAGAATATCTTTACCACGATAAAGATTTCACAGTATATATTTTTTTTGTGCTTAAAGATCCATAGTGTGTTGTTAATGTATTTAAATTTTAGTACTATTGATAAGTTTTTGTTTAATATGTTTGTAGTACTTTGTAGTACTTACCTACTTTAGAATAAATACAGATTTTAAGATTTCTAGAATAATTGTTTGTTAATTATAACTTTAATAGTTATGAAATTGTTGTGTTAAAAAAACTCATAATACATACAAGAATTTGCACGCCTGCTAGCAGGCCGAATACTAAGTGTGTCTTGGCTCACATTTACATCTTTATTACTCCAATGTATTCTACCAAATAAATGATTTTACTTTACTTTAATAAGAAAAGTCTCAGTTTAGGCTAAGCGCGCTCTATAGATCTCGGCCTTAGTTCCTTACCCTTGCACTAGGTATTACAGGTGTTGCTGACTAAACACTTTCCTGTAGTTTTTGTACCTTTTTTCATGTGAATCTTTTTCTGTTCTTGACATAATATGTCCTCTCATATTTTCTCAGTCTGGCGAAGCTCAATAGGAAAATAAAAATGTATAAAACACATGGAACTTGTTATGGTGGTATAACCTGTCTAAGTTAAGACTAAGTACCAAATTTATATGATTGCGTAGACGTTGCGGACTCTCTTCTTTGCCGTGTTATACGTCACCGCCCCTGCGTGTCTTGCAATTTGACAATTTATTTTTTTCCCTTTTCCGTGATCTGTATAGGTTAGTCGTTATCGCCAAGTGATAAAACTGTTTCTGTAAAACTTGTTATGTTTTTGTGTTTAAAAGCTAGTAAAACCAAGAAGGCTAACGAATTCAGTGATATATTTGTCAAGTTTTTTTTTATTTATTCAAGATGCCAATAGTAACGTGCGAAATATGTGGTATTAAAACGAGTCGTACGTAGCAAATAAAAAACTAACATTTATGGCAAAATTCCCGCTGGATGAAGATCGGTTAGTGCTTGCTATATTTTTTATTTTATTTTAAGGTCATTTATGGTGTAGTTTATTGGGATTTTAGTGCAGATTTGCGTATAAAAAAATCATAACCGCTTTACATGTGAACAAATAGTGCAGTGCCATTTTTTATCGACAGACGGTTTTAAATTTTACATTTCGTTCTCTCATGTGATGCTTACAAAGAGTAAATTTTATCATCTTTTACGGCCCTTCATTCCTCCGCGTCTCTTAACCCTCAAAATATATTTTTTTCTATAATGTTCATTCACTTTCCAGTTGCAGGCAACGGGTAAAATGATAATATTTTATTGTGTTTGTTTGAAAGTAACCAGAATGCTTACTAGATTGCAAAGTAAAGCGTTAGAGTCAAGTGCCGCCGAGGCTCCGCTGCCGGAGTCGTCCAGTACTGTTCGCTCACGTTCGCTCAATATTGAGGCCTTATATTCTCAAAAGATTGCTGATGCGGAAGCCAAAGCTGCTGAGATGGAACGAGCAACTAAAGTTGCTGAGGCGGAACACGAACGAGCAGCTAAAGTGGTTGAGGTGGAGCTCCGTAGGGCGTTAGAACTGGAAATGCGCGCAGAAATAGCTCAAATAGAGGCTGAAGGCAGTAGTCACCGCGGCAGTAGTCGCGCCTCTAGCCGTCGCGACAATAGTCGCGCCAACAGCCATCGCGGCAGTAGCCGCCTAATAAGTAGAGGGAACGTTGTAGAGTGGCTAGATACTATGACACCTTCTAATGAATGCGCTTTTGTAGATACCCGTGGTGCTACCACTGTGGATGCCCCCGAAACCGTGCGTCCCAGTAAAAACATAAAATTAAGCAAGCTCACTAAATTAACCTAAGTTCGATAAGTAAATCATAATTGATGTAAACTTAAGCTTTGGTATCTATGTATTATAGATGATTTGTACAATTTCTAATGGTCACTAATACCTGCTAGGTGGGTGAAATATACGTAATGAGAGACAAACTTTAGTCATAGGGCCCAACAGGGTGTCGAACCTGCGACGTCACGATTGTGAAGCCGACACCCATCGGCCACCACCGCATTCCAAGCCTAAAATGTAGGAAAGTGCCCATTTATTAAACACCTAATTAGTCTATGTTTACTTTTAGGTTCAACAAATTAGTAAACTTTTTAACTTAGAATATAACAACCTCCGTTAATACAAATATAACAGCCTCCGTAAATTCAAATGAACGAGCGAATAGCTTAACTACTCTGTATGGTTATTTTACCGAGCTTGCCCGAATTGGCCTGCTGATGAGAATTGCACAATGCATTCAGTGTCTTTTACTTTCTTAGATTTTTTTTTTCAGGAACATAGTTGATGGTAGTCTGAAAAAAATTCAGCGTAACAAGATTTCCATTTCCTTTTTGAAATATGAGGCAAATGCTTTTGTTAAGAATGAAAAATTAAGAGCTAATATGTGAAATCTAGAGAGAGAGAGAACTAAATGAAATCTAGCCCCATTAACCCTTGCAGGTTGAGTGTGGAGACCCCTCTTTAACAGAGAAGACAATATTTGTGTGATAAATTTTTATTTCGTGCTTTTCAATTCAGTAATCATCCTCTTTAGACAAAATTAGAACGTTTATCAGAATTTGTTAATATCTCTTAATTTTGGCCTCATAAAAGACCTCGTTGTTAGTTTTCGTAAATTTGTATCTCTTGTAGCTCCGACCCACAGATGTTCTGTTTTCGATGCTTACTTTGAATCATTGATTCTAGCACCCACTATTCACTTTGATCTTGGTACTTATATTAAAAATTACAATAAATCAAATCAAATCAAATCAATAATTTATTTGCAAGAATACAGAGTAACAAATAAGGTCTTAATATAATGGTATGTCATAAGTAGGTATTCAGTCTGCAAGCAGACGTGCAAATATTAAATTAAATTATGTTATATGAAATTTAAAATTCAATGCAATTAATTATATTAAACTATACTTTAAAATTCTAATTATTCAAAAAATATGAATCATTTTTTACACTTATTGCAGAAGTCAGTATATTCTTTAATGTCATAAAAGCAATTTATTAGGAGCCAGTCACTTAATTTGTTTTTAAATTTGTTACCTTCGAGTATTTTCAGGTCATCAGGAAGTAAATTATACATGGTTATGCACATATTAAAAACAGTTTTGTCATAAATATACTTTCGGACAGGGGGTTGATAGAGTAAGTTCTTGAACCTTTCTCTTTTTTTTCTGGTGTAGACCGCATCACGTTTAGTAAAGTAGTTTGGATAGGTTTTCACGAACAGACATAGGTCTCTCAAGTAGATACACGGCAGAGGCAGAACATTACAAGCTTTGAAAAGGGGTCTGCATGAATCGAGGAACCATGCCTTGTTTATTACCCTCACGCAACGCTTCTGCACCTTGAAAACTCTCTCCATTTCGACTGAGTTACCCCTTAGGATAATCCCGTAGCTGATAAGGGATGACACATAGCCGTGGTATGCCATCAAAGCGGCTTCTCTGGAGACTGTTTGTCTGATTCTTTTCAGTGCAAAAGCGTAGCGCTCAAGTTTCTGACATAACTCGTCAACATGAGTTTTCCAATTTAAGTGTCTATCCATGTGTATTCTAATAAATCTGTGTTATTTATTGGAATTGAAATTGTATTGTTGGAGTTAAACTGAACAATTTTAGTTTTTGCTATGTTTAGGTTTAAATTGTTAACTTCCATCCAGTGGGTGACTTCAGATAGGGCTCTATTTATAGACTCTTGGGTATTTTCTCTTTCACACCTCACCACTATTGTAGTGTCATCAGCAAAAAGAATACACTTTTGAGAAGTGGCTATTGGGAGGTCATTGATGTAAATCAAAAAAAGTAGGGGACCGATTATGCTGCCTTGAGGGACGCCAGTGTTACTCAAAAGGGGTTTATAAGGGGACTCATAATGCTCATGTCCATTTTAATTTCATTGTTGATAGAGATTGGCCTGATTGGCATTATATTTACAGTGATACTTCAAAGCATAGTAACAGTCCGGTTGGTGTAAGAATGTATCATGAACAATTCGGTATTGTCCAAAAAGTTAAATTTCCTCCCGAATCATCCATATTTACAGGTGAATGCTATAGTATTTTCAAGTCCTTAGAGTATATTTTACTAATGAAATTCAAGAAAACTGACATTTTTACTGATTCAAAAAGTGCATTATAGGCTTTAGAGAGATTTCCATTAGAACGTAATATTGGAATGTAGGGATTTACTTCTAAAAGCTCAATCTAGAGGATATATTGTTCACTTTGCTTGGATTCCTAGCCATCATAACATTGTAGGTAATGAGAAAGCTGACAGATTGGCAAATTGGAAAAGATCTCCGTTCAAGTAAAACTTTAGCTCTATTTACACCCCTTTTCTTTTCCTCCTACATGTCAAGCTCCTTCAGACTGTCTGCCATATGGCTATGGAACTCTCTCCCAAGCAACATTCAGAAATCTACCTCCAAACTTGCTCTGAAGAGGTCGTTGCGTGAGCATTTTAAGTGAGCCGCTGATTCAGTAAACCATTTCATTGAGTTCAGATTCAGGCATCTTCGTTTAACTCTCTTATATGGCAATTTAATTTAATTTCAAATTATATATTATTATTTAATATTACATTAGTATATTTATTTTCAATGTATAAAGATAGGTATATTTGTTGGCATGATAAGTATATATAGTTTATATGTATTTATGTAGTATACTATGATCTATATATGATTTATTTAAGTTTACGAATTGTATTAGGTATTTGTTAGTTTGAGTTTAAATTATTAGGTTTTAAAGTTTTAGTTAAGTAACTAATTTGTTGTTTGTATTTTCTTGCACCAAATTCCATACGTTGCACAGCCCAAAATTTGTATGTTCTCTGTTAAACTTTGCGGTTGACTGGTAGAGAATGCCTCTAGATGAACCTAACTGTACGAAAGGTTTATATCCGGCTCGAAGGACCAAGTTCTACAGCGTGGTTGCTGTTAATTGTAATTTATAAGATTAGTGGGGTGTTTTGAAATGGGAATTAATTATTTACTTTTTGTTTGTAAATAAAGAAGTGTTATTAGTTCATAATGAGTGTTTTTGCTCGCATTATCGCCTTTCTACATATAGAACTGGCTTTGATCGAATGTGAACATACATCGACTGTAGCAAACGTCGATCTCTAAATACATCACATCTATGTCGGCACACATTTATCAAGGTTATTTCTCAATACGGTCAACAAAAAATTTTTTGTATAGTCCGTTGTTAGTAAATCCGACAAAGTACGATTCACACCTTACGTTACACGAAGAGCTGATGAAAAAAACCAAAGCTTCGATTCATAATGCAAATTTGCGTGGAACGTAACTCGTTCTGCAGACTCCAGAGTCGCATAATTGTAAAGCATCCTAGGATGCTTTACAATTGTGGACCTTATAAACTGTCAAAGCATTCTTATCAGCAACAAAATTGGCGTCCTGTTTGAATCGTCCCTTAGCCGATGATCTCTTTAGGGTTCGGGATAGAGGCTTAGAGGGTCGCGACCTGAGGCTGTTAGATCGACCCACCCTACAGTAAGGCTGGCAAGATTTTGGTTGACAAGGCTGGTATGAAGGTCAGAAAAGAAGAGGAAATGTGTTTATAGTGTTTGCCGGCATGAATTAAATTGTGACATCATATCGTCCTAACCTAAACCTTCACTACGGTATCAAGATTGCTTGTGATTGATTTCTTCACCGTCATCATTGAATCAAAAAGAACTGATTTTATTGGTGGAGCAAAGCTGGTATTCCATTTTGACTCTGCCAGCTTTTTTAATTCTTGATACGGCATGATGACGTTATTGTTTTTCTTCATAACTTTCCTGAATTTTCGTCTCGTTTTCCTTCTTTACATCCATCGTTTTTATTTTTTAAAAGAACATCGTTTCGTACACAAAGATACAAGATGACACCAGAAAAATTCGACCTGATCCTAGGGCTCAAGTGGTATTTTTAGTTTCTTTCTTTATGTTGAAACAAGTACATTGTTAAATGCTTAAAATACTGATGACCAATGCTAAATTCACTTATAATTTTGCTTGATGCGACAATTTTGTTACGTTTCTATGGTCCTCAATTCAATTTTCAATACTTTTTTATGAGGTCCATGAATGATAGTAACAAATGGTTACAGTCTTTGCCTTTGATGGCGTATTTCAACTTTCTGATTCGGTCAGCAAAAAGAAAAAGTTGAGTTCTCAGGCGTCAGTAAATCGAGCCACATTGATCCCTGGCGTCTGGATAAAAGGTTCCGAAAAGGATTGGAGGGTTGAAGTTAGTGTTGTAAGAGACTCAAGTCCTGAAGTTGTAATGGGGCTTGAGTTCATCTTGAAGACTCATTTCTTTTTAAAAACTTATCATTACTTTCAAAGACTATTTTTTGATACTTTTAATAAAGAATAAATAAATAAATAAATTGGCTCATTAGCGATCTTATCTGGTTATATGTTCCCATGTAAAAAATATTGTTCTGATTTGGTTGCTCTACCAAAGTCCCAACTCCGAAGTTCATGGGAGGAAGATTGGGAACGTAGTAGTCAAATTAAAGCAAAGCCCTTCAAGTCGATTTTACCAAACAATTCTATGAAACCTTGGTTTCACATCCTTAGGCTCGGTAAGTCCGCTACGACATGCATCATACGTATGAGGCTTAAGCATGTTTGCTACCTAGCCTTCCTTTCAAAGATTAGAATCAAAGATGACGACATTGTGTGATTGTGGTACCGGCGTAGGAGACCTCATTCATATTTTTTTAGCTTCCTATGACCATACCTCTTTCTTTGCTTCACTTCAATCCTTCCGTATTTTTTTCCTTCTTTTATTAAGTCTTAACTATTATAATACTTAATATTTTATCAATATACATTACCCAAAATAATATCCGTTTATAATAACCTACTAACTTACCTGATCCGATCCAAATTTCCCGTTTAAAATCCAAATTTTAGATGTCGCTTGTTTCACTACCTTTTAAATAAAAACTCCAACACCCTTGTCAGTGGCGAAAGCACAAACCGTGCGAGCGAGCCAATTGAAAAAAAAAGTGTTTTGTACATTTTTCTTTTCTCCTAAAAAGAATGTGATGTCAGCTAGTTAGTCTGTGGGTGGATGTCAGTGATGTGAGAGCGTGAGCTATTCAGACGTTGAAAAAGTGTTAAAATTTTATGATAATTAAATATTTTGACTTGTATTTGTGAAGAACTTTATTGTTTCGTTTAGCCACGGCTACATACGTGAGAATGCGATGCGATTAAAATAGGTATATGAACTGTAGGAGTGAAGTGACTGTGCGTGTTGTTGAGAAATTTATTTACATTGTCAAAATTCAGAAAAAGTAAAGAAATAGTTTTCACTAGAACTCGGAATCTTTGTTACAAGTTTCATAGGTTTTTTACTATGGGTCTCACTCTCTCACTGCTCTACTCGGCAGGCAATCGGTTGTGCAATCGGTGAAGTACCTGCGTAAGCTAAAACGGCCATGAAAGTATTGATCGTAGCTGACGGAACCTATCTTCGTTCGTACCTAACTACTATACTTATATTTCCTGAATGTACCTAGGTATCCTATATGTATCTCTGTGATCTGGGCGCAGCCAAATCGCGTGCTTGTCTCGGGAGTGAAAATTGTATACCTAAGTCTTTTGAAAATGAGTGCAGTTTAAGTACTTTAGCATAAAATCAGAAATCGTTGGGTAATTAATCAGATACTTTTGCGAAGATCTTCTAGCTTTAGCCGCCGATCGTAATAAAACCCTGGTATGTAACAAAATTATAATAATAACTACCAATTTTTGTAATGACTAACAATAATATCCATAAACTTTATTCTGTTTGCTGCCAGTAACAGTAGAAGGTGGATATTTGCTTGAATTTATTATTGATTTTCATGCTGTGTGTTGCTGCTGCTGTATTAAGTAAGCAAATCTATTTGTCAATAAAAAAAGAAAAATGTTGTTGACTGTGTAATAATGTTATTAATAATTTTATATAATGTGACTGTACATACATACTGACCTTATAAGATGTTGTAGATGTGAATATTAATATTTAATTCCAACCCGCGGGTAACAAAAAAAGTCTTTGGAAATAAAGATTTATGAATAGTAATATTCTAATATTTCTTCTAAAATCAATATTTGCACAGCAGCACTCAGCAGGTAGAATACTATGTTTATACAAAAATTGGTTGTCACCTCTATACCATTTAGAAACTAACTAGGGTTACCATTTAGAAATTTGATAAGTCCTGACAAAAACCCTCACAGTTCAGAGAAAGTCTGGACATTTTAGCCACAAAATGAAAACATTTGGTAGGTACCCATTCAGTAGGTAAGGTCATCATCATCCCAGCGGTCTATCCTGGTTGTGAACCCACTCTGGTGTGTGGGATCCCAGGGTCTGCCCTTCTTATTGTTGTGCATCCTCAGTGGTGAGTCTGGTGGCACGCATGTCACCCTTGACGATGTCGAGCCACTGCTTCTAAGGTCGACCTATTCTACCAGTACCTGGTGGGGGCGGCATGGCCAGACATTGGTTGCCCACGCAGTCTGGCCTCCATACCAACGAAGGCAGCACTCCTGCAGCTTGTCTGCGATGTCACGAAACACGAAGGCTGCCGTGGATGTGGGTGTTCCGCACGAGATTGTTGTGTGAGACTCCACTCTTTTAAAAAAAGGAGATGCAGAGGCGTATTCTTCAGTGTGTATCCCTCCATCCCAGCGACAATCGTGGAGAAAGTTCTGTGAGGAGATAAATAGCGCCTCACATGCAGCTAGAATCCACAAAGTGCTTTCTAAGGCACCTACGTCACATCTGGGACTACTTAGGAAACCCGATGGGACGTTTACAAACTCAGCAGAAGAAACACTAGGGCTACTTACCCAAGTACACTTCCCGGGCTCCATACCGATTACTGGCAACCACCCACCTCCTAGGATGCCTAAGAGACCTAGGCCAAGGCCGGAAGACTGGAGAAGGGCGTCAGTAATCTTCAGACCCAGCCAGGTCAAATGGGCCATCAACAGCTTCAAGCCCTTCAAATCGGGAGGCCTCGATGGTATCTTCCCAGCGCTAATGCAGAAGGGCATCGAGGCCCTTCTACCATTTATCGTCAAAATATTTAGAGCCAGCTATGCACATGGCTTTCTACCTACTGATTGGACCAAGGTTAAGGTGATATTTATACCTAAGGCTGGCGACAAGGACAAGTCCCAACCTAAATCCTACAGGCCAATCAGTCTAACGTCTTTCCTTCTGAAGACGATGGAAAAGGTATTAAACCTTTACATCAGAGAGAGCTACCTAAAGGTAAATCCTCTGCATGGAAGTCAACACGCCTATCGCTGCGGTAAATCCACTGAGTCTGCTCTGATGGAACTAACGGACAGACTGGAAAAGGCTATGGAGGACAAAGAGACAGCTCTTTGCGCCTTCCTTGACGTTGAGGGTGCATTTGATAACACCTCGACCGAAATCATCATCAAAAGTATGAGGAACAAGGGCGTGGACGGAACCACCCTGAGGTGGATTGAATCCATGCTAACATCAAGGACGGTAAGAACGTCACTCCTTGATGTGCACGTAGAAGTCAAAGTGACAAGAGGCTGCCCACAGGGGGGCGTACTGTCTCCCCTGGAGTGGTCGATTGTCGTTGATGAACTTCTTTACCGTCTGAACAGCGCACACTTCACAACACAGGGATATGAGGACGACTTGGTGATAATGGTGGTTGGCAAATGCCTGAACACCATCTCAAGCCGAATGCAAGGTGCTCTGCGTCTTGTGGAGAACTGGTGCCGGGAAGTTGGCCTGTCGGTCAACGCAGACAAAACCACACTGGTGCCGTTCACCAGGAAAAGGAACTTGGAAGGCATTCGTGAGCCCACCTTGTTCAGCAAACCTATAGGGTTCTCCAAGGAGGTCAAATATCTGGGAGTTATCATCGACCAGAAACTTACTTGGAACTCCCATATCAGCTACATATCCAAAAAGGCGCGAATGGCTTTAGGTATATGTTGCCGTCTGGTCAGCACCAAATGGGGCCTCAGCCCTAAAGCTGCTCTCTGGATATACACTGCCATAGTGCGACCCATGATTGCCTATGCATGCGTCGTATGGTCCAAGAAGACCACCCAAATAACGAGCATTACCTTGCTCAGCAGGGTCCAAAGATTGGCCTGCTTGATTACAACTGGTGCCATGAGTTCTACACCTACCGTGGCTCTAGAAGCCATGCTGTCACTGTGCCCGCTCCACTTGCATCTTGGGATGGAAGCCAGAGCGGCCATGCTGAGGGCACTAGACGGTGAAAGTAGCCGGTACCAGTCAAAAAACATGAATGTCCTGAAAGCTGAGCTGCACAAAATGCCAGTCATGCTCATGCCTAAGGACAGCATGTCGGTACAGTATCTTTTTAAAAAATGGTACTCAGTTGAAATACCAGGTAGAAAGGAGTGGGAGGATGGCACTCCTGCAAACTTCCAAACCGGAGACATCGTGTGGTACACTGATGGCTCCAGGATAAATGGGCGGGCTGGCTATGGAGTCTATGGCGAGAGACCTAAAGCGCAGATTCACAGCAGTCTGGGCCTACACGCCACCGTCTTCCAGGCCGAAATGACCGCCATTTTGCACTGCGCACAGGAGAACCTGGAACGCGCTTTTAAAAATAAGAGTATATATATACTATCAGACAGTCAGGCAGCCCTTAGAGCGCTTGACGCAGTTGAAATCAACTCAAAACTCACCCTTGATTGTGCCGAAGCCCTGAACAAACTCGGGGTCAACAATAGGGTGACGATACGCTGGGTACCGGGACACTGTGATATCCCGGGTAACGAAACAGCAGACGAACTGGCCAGGGCGGGTGCGGCAACCATCACACATGCCCCTGAGCCTGTGGTGGGTATACCCAAATGCGCCCTGAGGCAGCCGCTATTAGCCCGAATGGAATACCTTAGCAGGAAACACTGGACCAGCAGCAATGGTATGGTACATGCTAAGGCACTCATCGAAGGCTACTCACACAAGTTCACCACAAAGGCCCTTGGATTAAGAAGGAGACAGATAAGAATCCTTACCAGAACCCTTACGGGGCACTGTAGGCTGAACAAACACGGACACAGGATTGGTATCGCTGAGTCACCGACCTGTAGATTCTGTCGTGAAGAGGAAGAGACCCCGGTCCATGTCCTATGCGACTGTGATGCTTTAATACACTGCAGAAGCCGCGTTCTCGGCGGGCACAAGCTTGCCCCTTCGGACGCCATTAACATCACTCCCAGGAAAATAATTCAGTTCATGATGGCTGTAGGCCTGGAGAGTGATCTTTGAGGGGATGATGACCACAATAGATCAATCCTGGTCGCAGTGGTCAATCGCTTTGCCGACATCCTAACGCTAAACGAATAACGAACGAATAACGATCCCTCCATGAGTGTTCTCAAGGCAAATACAGGGTCCATGGTCCCACAGCCTGGTCGAAACCCATCACCTTTATGCCGCGATATTGGGGGCTATCGCATGTGAATATGACACTAGAGGCGCTTGTGTCACGTGACGTCCAATTACATTCACTTTTTACTGGTTTTGGCGGTCTTCGTGACATAAATTATAATTTATGGCACCTGTTGAAAACTGATCTCCTTAGGGAAATTATCGCAAATATGGATTATTTGGCGATGAATGTGAACGCTCTGAAAGTGGAATTAAGAAAAACAGGTGCAAAAATAAGCAGCCTCAAAGAGCAGCTTTTCTACTTCCTTATAAGCTTCTTCAAAAGTCTGCAAAATTTTAGTTTTTAATTCCCTTAAAGCAATAATGCTTTAGGGGAATTTATTGTGACTATGGTGCAGTTTATGTTTTTTGAAGCTGTTGTGAAAATATAAATAATTAAGAATATCTTGAATTTACTGACAAATGTTTTTCATGTTGAGTTTCCTCTGTATTTGAAGAAAGTGTAGCAGTTTCCAGTATCTTCTTTTGACGTTGATGAGCTCTTTCTGCACGTTTGACTAAGTAAGCTACAACTTTTGGATTTAATTTTGGAGGAGCTGAAAATTTGTGAACAGAAGTTTACAAGAGATGAAAGTATTAAATCAGGATGAATAAGAAAGATAATTAGTTATGATTTTCTTTATTTGATAATCTTTGGGGTTAAAATGTTTTTTACGAACACGAGAATGTTTTGTCGGAGCTGGTGAGCATAGAAACGATAGTCTCCATTGCTGCACTCCTGCACCGAGCCCTTGCCTTTGAATACCGGCGTGATAATGCCCAGTCTCCATTGGTCAGGTATCTTCCCGGTGGGGAGAATGTGGTTGAAAAGGTTTTTTTAGGTTTTATTTAGTAGGTAAGGTAACAGTCATAAAGAAGCATACTCTCGCTTGAGGAGGTTGAGGGGTGCGGAGATCACGTGCCTCACTCCCGCGTGGCTGACTGATTTTATATGACTAATTTATTTAAGTTTTATTACTAATACCCCATCTTAAACAAAAAATCTGGACAAAATACAAAGCCGGACAAAGTCTATTAGTCCGGACATGTCCGGACGGATGGTAACCCTACCTGTATCCAACAAAAAAAACCACTCAGTGTTGTCAAAAGCAATTCAAAAATTAACAATAAACATGTTAAACTGTAAGTTTATTATTAGTATTCACCTTCATGGATATTCATAAAAAATAAAACAGTCTTACAACACTGTTTTCACTATTTTAAAGTGGACTTGAAGCGCTGTTTAATTTTCATTAATAAGGCCAGACTATAAATAAAGAGCATCAAGCAAGTGTCTATGTTATGAGGTCATCCACATGCCGCTATAGAGACACAGACAATAGGATTGTGATTTGCATTCACAATTAACATTAACATTGATACCTCCTTTCATAAATGAACAAATGCAATTCAAATAGCTTACCTGCTGATAGTATTACTGGGCAGTGGGAAATGTGGCTATCACAATTTTTTTATGTTTTATTTTTATTATCTATTATCCCTTTACAATTATAGATAATTAAGGCTAATCTTAGGTCTAAACAATGAACATAGCCTACATTTTGTGAGGGATTGGTGAATGAAATAGGTTTCAAAATAGAAACCTGTCCTACAGGTCACCAGACCCCCTACTCGTGGCCAGCACAGTAAATACAAGCTGTGTTAAATTTAGAGAAAATTCAGAAAAATAAAAATAAAGTACTAAAGTAGGTATAGTTCCTTGCAGATTTGTGTGCGTGAGTGAGTGTGTGAATGTGTGTATGATTGAGGTGAGAGATTTACGAGTATTTGTAGGTGAGGTTTGTGTATGTAGGTATGGAATGTGTGTGCGAGTGTTTGGGTTTGTCGATGATATAAGTAACCATAAAATACTGTGGTTCCCATCACCACTTAGTTAATAGCGCTACTTATGGGGACAGAAAGGTTTTCAGTCTCCTCATAATTCAAAGTCTTGAGATGTTTAGAAACAGTTTAGCTTGCAAAGAAATTCACATGAATGTGTCAAAACCAGTGTTCATCACTTAGCAGGAACGGACACAAACAGTTCCTTTTGGGTGGGTATAAATTATTACATTTTAGAAGCTATTATGTTGCATTCCAAGAGTTATTTTATTGCGTTTGTTTTTGAGTGACTAGCTGTTTGTCAGCAGCTTTGCCCGCATAAAAATTGCTTTCGTTAAAAAATTGCCTAAAAAATTTATATACATACGAGGGGCATGCCAAAAGAAATTAGATACTCACAAATTATAATATTTATTCTTTATTACAAGTATCGTTCTTTACGAAGTATTCACCCGGAGCACGTACACTTTTCCATACGTTTGAACCAATTGGAAGATACCTGTGACCACTCTTATTTAGACACCTCAAAAATTTCGAAATTATATATAGGCAGCCAGTGCATCTTCTTTGCTTTCAAACCTCCTCCCCTTTAGTTTTTCTTTAATTTCTGGAAACAGGTAATAATCACAAGGCGCTAGTTCAGGGGAATATGGTGGGTGAGGAAGGATTGACACATTTTTTGAGTTGAAATAGTCAAGTGTTCTGGTAGACGTGTGCGGCGCCGCATCGTCGTGGTGCCAGAGAAGGTGCCGGATTCCTGACTTCGGTCACTTGTCGCACCAAGCTGATATTACTGTTGGAGCACAAACTATCACATAGCATTCAGACTTCACCGTTCTTTGATCCTCTAGCACTACAGTAGCAATATGACCCATTTTGCAGAAAAACGAGGCGACCATTTGTTTCTGTGTGCTTTGTGCACGGCGACCTTTCGTTGGAGTTGGTTCATATTCAAAACACCATACACAAGCTTTGTTTCGGGATCATAGTTATAGCCATGTTTCGTCACCAGTCCAGTCAGTATATTATACACGTTTTTTTCCTCGCCACCGTCGAATTTATCTATCATAAAAAAGGCACCAATTCACTTTTTTATAAGTAGTCATAATAAATCATAGCGGTAAAATCACGTCGACTGAGCTCCATTACTGCAAGCGAATTCCCGGAAGATTCTCGGAAAAGTAATGCTCATTCAAAAAAAAAAAAAGAATGTGTGTTCTATTTTCAAATATATCAAGTAACAACCAGACTTTATGATGGTGTATAACTTGCCAGTGTCAATCAAAAGAGTACTGTGAACTCAGGCTCGTTCTCTCCTGAAGGCGGCCAACTGAAGCATTGGTACAGTCTGATCGTGAAGCTTGGATGTTGTAATAACTAGCTTTTTGCTAGCGGTTTTGCCTGCGTTTACTTCATTGTTACATATTATGGCCTAATTACACAAAATCAAGAGTATCTAACTTCTTTTGGCATGCTCCTCGCTGATAATTTATGTAAATTTATATTGGTGGAAATCGATCTAGTAGTATTGGAGCCTACTCAATACAAACAATCACATATTTCCTATTTATAATATTACTATAGATAGATGAATAAAAAATACATTTTCATAATGAATCAAATATTTATTATTATTACCTACTATTAGAAAAATAAAAAAATATATGTAACTACAAAAGGTTTGTGAAACAAGTAAATATCTTGAAGTTGCCCATAAAAAAGACCAGAAGACTATTTAATACAAACAAACAAACAAACAAACACATCTTTCCTCTTTATAATATTAGTATAGATAGACAGCGTCAAATAGCCCATCGCGATTTAAAAAATTTTTTGCTAACTCATTAAAAAAAAACTCACTCACTCTTAACTCACTCATAAAAAAACCGTTATTAATAACTTTTCTCTTGTATTACTACAACTTCACTCAAGCTAAAAAAATGTTGAAATTTTGTTCATACTAAAATCAAGTAAGTATGCCAAAAAAAAACTGGCCAAGTGCGAGTCGGACTCGCGCACCGAGGGTTTCGTACAAACCTGTAGGTATATTTATTAATAATATTTTACTAGTATATGATGTAACTAAACATTTACGGTTTTCGCATTTTTTTCTTTATCTGTGCTATAAGACGTTGCTTCGTACCAAATTTCAAGATTCTGAGTTCACGGGAAGTACCCTGTAGGTTTGGATTCCCTTGCGAGTGTCGAAAATTTGCGGCATAACGGCTGTAACTTTTGATTGCGTTGACTTAGAAGTTTGATTTTTTCACATCTCCAAGGGACAGTAGACCTGAGTATTTGATATATAATCCAGCTTGATACCTCTACGCGTTCCTGAGTAAAAGAGTCTTGACAGACAGACAGACGGACAACAAAGTGATCCTATAAGGATTCCGTTTTTCCTTTCGAGGTACGGAACCCTAAAAAATAACATATCTCTTCATTCAACCTGTCTTCTTGACTTTAAAAACCCAACCTTTTTACCACAAAAATAAAAACAATTTATGTCGCTTTTTTTTGTATTATTGATTTACAAAAGATTATCTACCTACTTCCCCCTACATGTCTAAAACAGGTATATTTATATTTATTATATTTATAGCACTTGAAGTTTCTGAGATTTCGTGATGAATGAGTGTCTTTTTGCTTTCATATACACGATATAGATATGTAAATATGTATATAGATTGGAACCCAACAGGGTCCATAATTTGATCACGCTTAATAATGTACCACCTGTATAACATTATGGAATGCAATAAAGAATTGAGTATTGAACTTTGGATTTTGTATCTATTGTATCGATATTACAAGACTTTATAAATTCTATACATAATCAGGAGAACAGTCCACCATAGGTTTGCCGTAGTTGAGCTCTCTCATTGCCATGAACTTGCATACTGTGCGCGGTCCGTCCTATGTGAACAGTGTTACGCTTGAGCTTTGGCCGACTGTACCTCTTCTCGAATAATACAAACGCAGGCTATATGCATCTAGATACATCGAGCCGGCAGGCACCAGTATTAATCAATAATGCACGGATACAAAATGGCGGGCGGTAGGTCGAGTAAGTTACGAGCATGCGCCAGTCTATTTGCATCTAGATAGATAGGCTAGGTTCTAGGTACTTCGAGCTGGCACCAGTGTTATCAATCAATACTGCACGGATACAAAATGGCGGGCGGTAGGGTGAGAAGATACGAGCATGCGCCGTGAGCACTAATAGTTGCCTCAGTTGCTTCTGATCATTTGAAGTGAAGTGTCTGTTCCTGGCTGCAACCTGCGAGATTGAAAACCTTGCATCGCATGGTGAAGCAATACTTGGGAAATGGAGCTCACGAAGCAACTGCCTAATCAGGTATAGAAATCATCCAATCTAGTACATAATCACGTCTTTTCTGCCCACCAAAACCCTTTGTGTGAAGCAGGGCCGATACAATTTATTGCAACATCTGATTTTAAAAACATGTAAAACATCTACGTCTAAGCATCGACCTTGTTACCATCGGGCTACCACCAAAACTGGTTTGTTTTTTGTCCGATAGATCTAAGAAATGCTTAATGCCGGCCGCTGACTCGAGCAACCCGCCGTCGGCGAATAGCTCTTCTTCGGCCTCTGACGAAGCCTCCCAACTAGAACTTCGCCTGCAGAGGCAACTCGAAGAAGATGTCGCAAGGTAAGTGTAACAGCTCGCGTTTCAATAGACTCATTTGGCGGACCGATCTTGAACATTTCATCGTTTTCACCTTTGTTTGTTTTAACTCTATAACGGGTGTATGAAAAAAACTGTTAGGCTGGGTGTAAGGATAATAATAATTCTGACATGACCTCAATACGATGACAGTAAAAATGTCATGCTCGCTTAGCTTTGCTCTATACCTAGTTAGAATAGTTGCCATCTACATTTAGATTTTGTGAAGTCAGGGGCTATGGGAATAAAGTATTTGGTGAATTGCAAATACTAGTATATTAACGGGGATCTTTCATATCATATTCTCAGTTCTCCATCTTAGCGCAGAGTATCTCTAGGGAAGTATCAAAGTCTTCATCGTCACGAACGCCAGCAAATGCCTAGAAAGTGCGTACACCAAACAAAGGAAATTAGGCCGCGTGCGCATTTATACAATTATTTTTACCTTCGCTAGAGCTGCCACTTTAAATTGATATAACACCGTGAAAAACGCAGGCATTATAATTATGTAGACAAGTATATAATCTTCTTCTTATATTTTTAATATATAAAACAAAGTCTGGTTTGTTCGAACACATATAACTCGAGAACGGCTCAACCGATTTTCATGGTTTTTGATTTGTTGTATTTGTCTCCGTCCCGAATAGCAGAATAACTACCTATTATATACATTGGAAAATTGACGAAAAAAATAATAAAACAAAACATTTTCCCATACAAAGTGCACAGCCGTCAAACATTTGCCAGAACGAAGTGCCCCCACGGCAGCTAGTCAAGTAATACATAACTGCGAAGTATCATCCACCAACACCCAACACTCCAATTGGGCCTGGCGATGGGCGTGGCGTTGTTAGTTGTTAGTAAGGACAGGTCAACCTTTACGAAACTATTGCAAAATGGGTGGGTGCTATGTCAGCAGCATTAAGCTTGATTGTGCATTTGATTTGCCCTACAAGGCGGCCAGTGATCTACGGTTAGTGTTGTGCATTGCTCAGCATGACCACATTGGTCACCCTTTAGGTGGCTCGTGGTTACGGGCCTAATTAGCACCCCTAGCGTTGTTTTTATTGCCAACATTACACTTTTTTCACTTGAACGACGGAAGTACTTCCGTTCTTCGGGTGCTTTAGTTACGCTCGCGCTACGGAAGAGGAGTGGCAGCGGCCATTTTGAAACCGTTATCGTTACATTTATGTGGCGCAAAACGAGACATCAATCAAAATAAATGTAAGCCACCCGGCTACACAATAGCACAGAATAGGTGATAGTACGTAGAAACCGTAAAAAGTTGCTAATTTAGTAATTTGACATAGGTATCAAAAAATTCTAAAATATTTTCAGCCATTGGAAAATGCGGCGGGGCGCACGTTCGCTTTTGGGTTATTCTTACTAATTGAATGATTTGATTTTTATACTCGAGTTAGTTTTGAGCATTTTCGGATTGTGGAATAATAAAATTCAAGAACGAACGCTGTATGTATTATGAAGAGTAACTGGCAATTTTAATAGTCGGGTAGGGCGGGTTACAGTTGAGTATTGATTATTTATTTCCGTGATGTAGCGCTTGTACCTCGACCGCCTGAACGCCCACCACCCCCTAGTGCTCTGCCCGGGATTCTAGACATGCGCAGACTGTTTCCGAACACTAAATCGATATTCTACTTATTCATCGTGACTAAGAATAAATTCCTTGCAGTGTTATTTTCAGTGGCAGCTCTTGCATTATATATTACGTTAGGGCAAAGTGAATTTATAACCAAGACATTAAATATTATTTTGATTACGGGGACAAAGAATGTTCATTATGAACGATTTACTTCGATTTGTAAAAAAGGCAACTTGAGGATTATAAAGCTTTCCTTTACGGCAGCTTCTTTTGACGTGTGCTGTCACTTATTTCTTCAATTCGTCCTACAACATCCATAGCCATTATGTATCCATTTATCACATTATTCTGTTCTCTTACAGAATATTTGATGAATCTATTTACACAGATTTAGAAGTGGTGTGTGGTAAACTAAAAATACTAACCCATTCCTGTATATTGAGAGCTCGCACGAACAACTTCTATCGTGTTCTTGAACCGACATTGCATGTTGACTTCGGAAGGCCCGCTTTCGACGAAGTATACTCTTTCATAAGGTAAGTCAAGGACATATTAGATCAGAAGATCAGACTCACTCAACGGTATAGTTGTTTACCGGAAGCTAGGTGGCGCAACTGTAAATTTTGGGATACCGGGAAAAACCGAGCATAGTCAACAATTTATTTTATGGTACCTACCAAGTCACAATTTCACGATGTAATATCATCGATGTTTGAAATTACTATGACTTACTGACTGACTTAGCGAAAGCAATAAAGAAGAATTAGCTGGACAGGCAAATGCAACTGTTGGTTTCACGTGTACAAAGCAAGCAAAGCAAATACAGCCTTATACGCCCCACTGCTGGGCACAGGCCTCACCTCAACTATGAGGTGGTACGAGCCATACTCCAACACGCGGGCTCAGTGCGGATTGTTGGAGAGGTGAATGTAAGGCCATGTGACAAACCTTACCGTCAGATGTTATCAAGCCGCCTTTTTAGGCCTCTGACTAGGCTTTACGACTGATATCTTGCGACGTCAGCCGGGACCAACTGCTTAACGTGCCTTCCGAAGCACGGAGATGCCCGAAAACACATCACTTAATTTCGGTCGGGATGGTCACCCATCCATAACCCGACCTGACTGGCGTTGCTTAACATCTGATCGTTGCCGATCCGCTGCCGTCACTTAGCCACGGGCACCTCATGTGCCACGGTTTCATGTGTACCTACTCGTGATTAAAAAATTAAAACGATTTAGATTAAAAACCACTTTATTAATTTAAGAAAGGAAAGCTCAACCAACTTAAGTGGACGTGTCTTCAAAATCTCTATAGTATAAAAAAATATATTTGTAAAAGTCTTGATTTATCCCTAATTTTTCCTTTTATTTGTAAACATTACCCAACCTCCATCGTGGCGAATGCACAAGCCGTGCCAAGCCAAAGGAAAAAGAAATGTTACTTGTGTTATGTTTATGTCAAATGTACCGAACGCAAAAATAGCGATTTTGGGGTACACTTTTGCCCCCTACAATTTATGCACAACTCCTACAGGTGGGAAAACCTAGGATAGTCATATTGGGCAACAAATGAAGCCATTAAAACAAGAAAATCTTATGTAGGATTTCAATCCGATTCTACTGGCCTATATAGAAAGTTTAAAGTTATAGAGCACGCCCCCCTGTACTTAATTAAAAGAGAAATCAACCCCTATTACCATAATGTTTTTATTTGCCAAATAGGTACATAGTGTGAATAAGAGTAGGTATTAAGATAAGATAAATAAACTTTATTGTACAACTACAAAGAAAATAATTACGACAGTGCTTAAAAACGAACAAAAACTTAGTCTAGTACAATTTAGGCGGCCTTATCGCTAGGAAGCGATCACTTCCAGGCAAACCACGTGTAAGGAATTTACTGAGAAGTGGGTAAGGTAATGAGAGATCATAGGATAAATTAAAACATATTGTATGAGTACTCCCATACACAGGTCGTGAATTTATAATGGATAATAATAGTATAAGTAAGGGCTTCCGGCAAACATACTATACTCGTAGACCATTTGGTAGGTACCATATAAGGATCGTTTTCAGCTTTGATTCTGAGACACTGATTAAAAACTCGCTAAACAAAAAAACATAGTTATTCAAGTTAAATGGTAATTCTACCGGAAAGCTTTTTCTTGTAATGTACCTACTTTTAATATTTTCCTCTCTAATATAATGTACTTTTGAGAACAGCGCCACCTGACCAGTGATCACTCCTAAACCCTAATTTACACGATTTTGAACGGAATAGAGACAAAGCATCATAAAAATGGCTGTGACAGGTACACTCCTACGCATGTGTGTGAGCTTAATCACTGCCCGAGCCGGTGTAAACCGTTTTCTCTGCGTATGTACTCGTCGAGACCGCCAGTTTCCACGCGCGCAAGTACCTGTCGTAGCGCGGTTGGTTAAGCTTTGTTTCTGTGCCTATATACGCAAAAAGGGGTGAGGCAGCGGTGTCCTCGATAGTACAGGCGACCACAGCTCACGCAAAGTTTAACATCAGAAATTTCAAACTATAGTTCCCGTCATCTAAAAAGAATGCTAGCCAGGACCGTGCGCAGTACCATCCCCTTCACTGTCGCCTGCGCCCTGGCATTCTTTTTACGTGATGTGATCTGTACTAAATGATTCCTGATTTGTAATGGGCTGTGCAAGTATGCTGCTAAAGCTTTCATTTCATGTGTATTAAAGCTAAGTCTGCAGACTTGACAAATAAGGCGTGGGTTTTCGTTTTTACATCTATCTAACTTTTTTCTCTTGCTTAGTATAAAATGTTTCAGCGTTTAAATAACTGCTTAAGGGTGCGTTTCCACTAGAGATGTGCGAGGATGCGTTGCGAGGGATGTGTGTGTTAAGAACCAATAGAAACGCGAAGCTACGTGAATGAATAAGAATTCTATTGGTTCATAACACACACATTCCTCGCAACGCATCTTCGCACATCTCTGGTGGAAACGCACCCTTAATATGTAAATAATTACAATATCTGGTCGTCTGTCGATGGACCGCCAAGCGGTAAAATTGAATTGTTTTCCTATTGTGTCTAGCACACACCAACCAGACTGTATTCTTACATTGGTTAAAGGGACCATTTTGCCCATACCTCAAAAATGAAGTATTGTAATACGGGTAATATTTTACTCTTTGTCATTAACTTGATAGTTCGATGTGTATTTTTGTACATTGTATTGTTGTTTGTACATTGTACAGCACCTAGGTAGTGTTAGTTCTAGACCCTAATGTGTCGACAACCTATAAGGACCAATAACTGGTAGTTTTTTGTAAGTAAAAAGCTAAATAAATAATTAACTTGATGCTATTATGCTAGGCTAAATTGGATTATGAATTTTAGTTGTAATATTCATTCAAATAATTGAAAGTCCTGACCACCATTAATGACGATTTAGTTCTGCTAAATGAAAATGACAAATGTAGGTACATCCCATTCCCATTAAACGCTTTTCAGCATCCATTAGCATCATACTTAACTTCGCTTGTATCTTGAAACGTTTATACGTTTTGTTTAAATCTCTACAAACTTCTGATAATTCATAGTTGCCACTGCCTTTGCCTCTAAAGCAAGAATGAATGAGGATAGTCATGTATGTTGATTTTTTTAGCGACACCTATACCGAATGCAATCTAAAACCTCAAGAAAAAGAGATTTTACGTTACCTCAGATCAATTTTATCCAGTTTCAACAACAAGAAAGGCGGAGAAGAACCTGAAGATCATTTTTTGACTCCTAAATGCGTTAGTCCCTACATAGAGAAAGATTACAAGAAAACTGTTAGCTCTAGTCCCAGCACAGAACTGACAAAAGAATATTATTCTTTGGTACCGATAGAATGTAATTTATTGGACAAAGAACTTATTGAACAAGACGAGCTCTCTTCTGCATTTCAATCAATTATAAGCTCACAATCTGAAGACTTAGACAAATTAAAAACTTTTCAGCGCAACAAGCCTACGTCTTTAGCCCTTGTTTCTAGTCATTCACCCAAATCAGTGGAACATTCCAATAGTTGTGATATTTTAATTAAAAGTAATCTCAAAAATGACATTTTATTTGATATTGGAAAAAAATTTGTTGAAAATAAAGAAATAATTGTCCTTAGTCAGAACAAAAACCTTGAATCGGGAAAACCCAGTACCATTCTATGTAAAGATACAAAATCTTGCTATTCAGACTCAGAAAAAGTTGGGAAGACAGCTTATTCGCCTGATAGCTTGATTACTGATGATTTAAGCTCTTCATCTGATTATTTATCTGCTGCCTATGCCTGTTCACCCGGGGTAGCGCCTGTTTGTGCTCAGCAATTGAATGTTGGGACTAATATCGCTAAAATGGATAATATTTTTACATCATCAGACTCTGGGTTGGAGAATACAGGGTTTTTAGAAAGCCTTACGAGCCATAAAGATGTAACTTTGACAGATATGTCTTTGACAGAAAGTACATTACATGAATTGACTACTGACGATGGAAGCAATTCCCATGATTCAGTTTCAAACCCGTTAGTTGAGAAAGAAATGCTCACTGCCATGAGGCCAGACACATCCGTAATAGATAGTAATAGTCAAACGTCTCATAATTCTGAGAGGCCAAATGAATTTATTTGGAATTCTTCTAAGGAGGAAAACCAGAGACAAAATGAAGAAGTCGTTATTCTTGAATCTTCTTCATTGTCATCAGAAACGGGCTCCTGGGAGTCTGTGTTTCCTCCAAAGTTACCTACAAAAAAAGTTTGTGAGAAGTTTATTGATAGTGAGAGATTCATCATCCGTCATTTTACTGAAAGTGGACCTCAAGTCCCACTTAAACAGACCACTGTCCACGATATTCATAGTGAGAGATTCATCATCCGTCATTTTACTGAAAGTGAACCTCAAGACCCACTTAAACAGACCACTATCCAGGAACCTAGTAAAAGTTATGCAGATGTGTCCCAAAGTCATGTTATGAAATCCGCTTTTAAATCTACGTCTTGTTTTATTGATGCGGCGAGTCTAGCTGACGAGGAAGATGATGCAAATAATGTAGTAGAAATGGTGCCTACAGATGCTCTAATACCAATTCCAAGTCGACCTGTACCTTGTTCAACAATTAGAACAGATATAAGCCCTAATGATGGGTCTGAAAATGATAACGAGGATTCCTTAGAACAATTGGATAGCAAAGATTTAGATTCAATACAGAAAGATTTGTCGCCGACTATTTTTGAAATGACTCCCATTACAGAAGATTCTCTATGTACTAACGCATTTGAACAAACTCAAAACGATAATGATGCACTTGTTACTGAAAATAAACTAGTATCATCGAAGGCCAACTCTACTAAAGATGACTCTATTTTATCGAATACTGTTTTCATGTCGAACACTCCCCATAACTCTATTATGTCTCTGAAAGAGTCTGCATTAAAACAATATGAATCAGAAGAAAGTGCAAGTGATACGACTGTTAATGGACGTGAAAGTCAGAAAAAACCACACATTTGTCAAAAATATAGCGAGTCTTCTCCTATTATATCGGGAGGCGCATCGGTTGATGATCATTTACCTACCATCGGGTCTTATTCAGGGAGTCCTTTAACGCGCAGAAGAATAGAAAATATTCCTATAGTTTCAGGCGCATACAGTTATGTGCCGGCTGCAGAAGTTGTAAAACAGACCAAGTCGCCACGACCATCTTGTGCTAATGCTTGGGTCGTTGACATGTCTAGCGCGAATAAATCTGATACTGATAAAATTGGCAGCAATCAGACTCATATTACAAGGCCAACTGACAAAGTGTGCTATAGTCCAAGGGATTCCTCTAAAAACAGTTCCAGTTTGGAAAACTGTAGTAAAAGTAGAAGCTCTGTTGATTCTGATAGCAGTGAAAGATCCAGCCATAAGTTTTATATTGATCTGTCAACTTTACCGAATCCAATAACACCTAAAAACCAGACAGAATCTAAAAATGCCACTGAAAAGAAAAACATGTTTTCAATGTATATAGACTTCAGCGAAAAACCAATCCTAAAGGAAATTCCCGCAAGATTAACTACAATGAGTACAAAAAAGAATAATACAAATGAACCCAAAGATTCAACAAAAAGTAAAATTTGTAATGAAACTACATCTGTCAATGTAGCAAAAATCATTGAACCAAATAGCACAAGTATATTCGAAAAATATGAGTCTCTGTGTGAAGACCCAAATATCAGCATTTCTGAAATAATTGGGCTGCCTGAAAAAGATCAAAAAAAGGTAAAACCAAATGATCGAAAAGATACCGAATCAAACGAAAAACAAGAAATGGAAAGAATAAATCCCCTTCATCGTAATCCGCGTTCGACTATTCACGAAGAATCCGTCGCAGATCAAGAAGTGGAACCATTCGTTAGGTTGTCAGATTTAGACAAACCGGTGCAAAAAGCTGAACCTCCCCTCGTAAAAAATCCTGTTAGAACACTGGGTGAAAGGATGACTAGGTCAATACCAGACAACAACTGGTGTGAACAACAAAATCAAGCCAGCACATCTAGATCTAATGAAATCGTCAGTTCTTTTCATTCTGAAAATGCTCTGAGCTTAAACAGACTGTTCCCACATTTAAAAAATGAATTTAGCCGAAGTATGCCCGGTTCTTTGTCTAGTAGGACACGCTCTCCTTTAAGGTCAGGAGCTTGTTCGAGCCCCGGCGACATGGAAGATCAAGCTTCGGGAACGTCTGAAATGAGTATCGTTCAGAGCAGCTCATGTCGGTCTAACGTCGGTAAGAAAAAACATTTTATAAATGGTTAGTTAATAATCAAAAGCAACAGCGTTACGAAATATATTACTATTTTAGAAAACAGTACAACTGACGAGACCAGTCAAGCATCAAGCATTTTGTCCAATTGTAAATCACGCTTAGGGCAAGATCTTCTTCGTATGTTTCTGGAAGAAATAGCTCCTGATGTCATCGTGGAATTTTCGGGAAGAAGAATTAAAGCTCACAAATGCATCTTATCATCAAGGTACATTGGATTATTTATTTTATTAAAATATGTAGCTTTTTCCATTCGTGTACATTTTAGTTTTCTAAAAGCCACAGCTGGTGATCTTGTGAATATTTTCTATATATATATTTTTTTAGCAAGATTTCATATAAATTTATTTTTAAGTCTTATCTGCTTTAATTACCTGTTTATTCTTCATTTATATACCAAGCTCTATTGAAATGAACAAATAATACACTTTTAGGTGCCAGTACTTCGCTGGGATTCTGAGTGGCGGCTGGGTTGAAAGTGCTGGAAATGTCATCGCTTTGCCACCGTGAGTTCCACAAAAGCTGTCAAGCTATCTGTCTGTGTCGTCACAAAACTGGGTTCTGTAACCTACTCTATAGACGGTCTAGATCAGCAGAGGTCACCAGACTTATTTTTGGCGTGGACCGCTTTAAAAGGATAGTGTACATTCGCCCATACATTGCCGCCTATGAACCAACAGTCATGAAAAATACGTCTTAGGGTTCATAAATACATACACTTTAGTGTCAAAACGTAGTTTATGGACGGACACTTCTGAAAACTCGTTAAATATCAAAATACTAAAAAAATTTGAGGTTATATTTAATTAGCTATGTGCAGGTTACAAAGTCTTTAAACGGTTTAATCTGAAAGGAGGTAGGTCACTACAGAGAGCCATCAACGTCCGTTTTTTAAGCAGAGTCTTAAAAATGAAATTATGAATATAAAAACAATAACACAGCATTGCAAATTGAAAGCGAAAAATACAAGACACTAGACTGGCTGGTATTTTTTTTTGCGTTGAAGTGTCAAGTCAACCAAACGTCATTAACTCATTTTTTTTTTGGCTTCGTACAAAGCTGATTTAAGCCAATGTATTATCTGATTTAAAATGAAAAGTTGAATAAACATCTATCGCATTGACAGTAATGTATTGTTACTCATTTTCAAGAGCCTTTAGTAAGTTCACAACTACGTTTTCTTGCACAAACAAGGTTTCTTTTGTCAATACAAAGTCAATTAAAATATTGTTGCAATGGCTAACCAACAAAGGGCACAGACGAACGCAGTTTAAATGGTATTAAAAAAATGTTTCCGTGCGATAAATCATTTCAGTACTTTTAATTTTGATATCAAAAATCAGAAGTGTCCGTGACAATCTAATAAGTGATAATTATGTCGTAAATCATGGCCAGAATTATGACAAATAAATAAAATAAATATAAATATGCGCCAGACAACACACCTCTTGTAATGGTCTCGAAGTAGGGATTAATATCCCTGTGTTACGAGGTATCACACAAGGAAATAAGCCAGGGGCGTCTCCCAGCACACCCAGACCCGAGTCAATTCAGAAAAGATCGTTTCCTGAATTGACCCGACCGGGAATCGAACCCGGGACACTACGGAAATCGAGGCGAGAAACCGTGCTACAGCGCACTACGCCAACCGTGTCATCAAAAAAAAACAAATGTCAAATGATTATTGGTTCATAGGCCAACTTGGACACTGTCCTTTAGCTGTTTCCGGTGGACCCACTACTAGCTACTATTCTAGCATATTCCCAAGACTCGACAAAAAATTTGACGCTAAAATAGACCCCCGTCGAGTCTCCCGTGGACCCCTTGGGGTCCATCTGGGCCACTTTGGAAACCACTGGTCTAGATGATGTTATTATTTCATTATTCATTTTGTGTACGATTACGTGAATTAAGTACCTACCTAAGTATTTTGATTCTTATGAAGGTTGAAAGCTTTACTAGTACCACAGATAAGTAATAGTACTTCTGTACGTAGATGGATATTTTTCTCTTACAAGTAGATCTTGTCTTATTTGAAATGACGCGCCCCACTACTTTTTTATTTCATTTATATTAGGTATTATGGGCCGAGTGCCATAATGCGCCAAATGATGCGTGCTCCTAGGTTCGAGTCCAAACGGCTACTGAACGACCAATTTTAATTTACATGTTAATACGAGTATGTATTTCGTCCACATTTAAAATGTATACCTAGGTACATATTAGTGCGTGAAAGCGATGGGAGTGGCGAGCGCGTCATTGCAGGCAAGCTCTACTTGGATTGTATTTTTGTCAGCAAAGTTTATATTTGTCATAGTTTTGTGATATGTAAGTATATCCTTTGGTTCTATACCTTTACATTTTGAATAAGTTAGTAAATTTTAAGATGTCCTTATTTTACTTTTAAATAAAAACACCCGTATCTTAAGGGCGTTTAACAGATTCAACACAACTCTATATTAGCGCGATCTCATTTTCGCGGAAATAGATTTGTGTGCGTTTTGTGTTTGTACGTGTAAGTAAAATTTAAATTGTTCTATTTTATTACTGGCCAACATAAAAAGGCTAGAAAAAAAAAGATAGGAAATCATAAAAAGCACTATAAAATTCTTGATACTTTTACGTGTATGCTGATACGAGGAAATACAGACATTCTCACCAAAATCTAGCAATCAGTCTTACCGATTTTGCTTGTTGATGTCTAGCCTTGTATTATTTACAATTTTCACAGATTTTCCTACAGCGTAGTACAATTTGCTCTGTGCCACATCTATTCTGGCGTGTCTATAATACCGGATGCAATAAGCATTGTCGAACTCGCCACAATAGCCGATATGCTCAGTCTGGAAGGACTGAAGGAAGCAATCATGCTTACATTGAAGGAAAAATACTGCCATAATTTCCACGAAGTAAGTATATTTAATTCAATTGATTTAATTGCGTCCACATGGGTTTTAAAATGGATATTTATTGCTTTATATTGGACGGATGAATAAACATAAGATTACTTAATACAAATAATATGTTCTGCTAATCCCTTTAAAACACGAGGGATAGTGCCCATTCGCCCATACCAACATTAGGCCAACTTGGGCATGGTCCTTTCAACCAGGTATTAATTACATGCAAAACGTAACTGTACAATTTTGTTAACTTAGGTAATTCATGTTTTAGGGTGTTAATTTTTTTACCTTTCCTAATCTTCTTTTTAGAAAATTACCCTTAGGTATTACGAATTTTAGGTGTAAATAGTAAGAGTTGCATTTAGCAAACACAGTCGAAATTGATCATTCTTACAGCTGCTAATCATATTTTTAACCCCCGAAGCAAAAGTAACGGTGTTATAAGTCTGTTTGTGGCATCGTAGCTCTTAAACGGATTGACCGATTTCGATGCGGTTTTTTTTTCATTCGAAAGACAGGTTCTTAGCTATGTTTGGTAAAAATCAGTCCAGCAGTTTCAGTATCAGCTCTTTTCCAAAATAATGTAAGGCATTTTTGGCATAAAAATGAATGATTGCTATGGGGGTTTTTTTTATCTTAATTTTAATAAATAGGCGAAACATAACGTAACTAAAAAGTAAGTTGCACTTAGTTGGGTGAATATTTCTTATTGCAGCCATGTGGAGTATGCAAAGCAGGAGTGTTGGAGTGTTTCCCCCTGTGTTCAGTGTATGGGCTGGACGATTTATACGAAAAATGTTTGGATTGGATCATCAAATATCTTCCCTTGGTGTTTCCCACCAAAGCTTTTGCAACGCTGCCAACGGAGCTGCTGGATAACTGCTACGAATTAATGGTCTCCAGGATGACCATTGACAACGTTATCGATACAGTCGTTTCAATTGGTCTGACAGGTAGAGTAGTTCATACGTTTTTTCACTTGTCGTAATTGTTATCGTATGAAGAATGTCTATTTATAATTAATTGATTGATTACAGGCGTTTGCGTCACGTCACAAGAGGATTTGGCACATGTGAGATGGGGAGAAGTGGTGATCCGCTTGTGCCGTCGTTTGATCCACGCGGCCGCGCGCATCATTGCGCCTAATCTCATGTGCGCCTTTCGCAGGCTCGGCAAAATGCCCCCTAACCCGCCACCAACCGTCAAGAAAGCCATTGACGACTGCATCACCGCCGCTATCGAATGGGCACCCTGCGGCGTGGCCTGTAACGCGTACCATCTTCTCACCAGAATCGCTAAAGATTTACGCCATAATCTTAATGTCAGGCCCGATTTGCTAACCAAGGGCAACTATGAACTAGGCATAAATAACCTGTTGTACGCCAACACCCTTAACTGGGTGATGCATTGCGAGAGTGCGGTGATGAGGGCGGCACCGCGCGTTTGCACTACTCCAGATTTTTTGGAACTGCCGATAGAGCTTCGTCGTAGGCTTCAAGACTTAGGATGCGTATCCTATGGACAGCCCCCTGTTGTGGGCGTGCTTCCTCCTCTTCAGCTAAACAGGAGGAGCCGGAGCACGACTCCGAGCAAACCTAACAAATCTCAAAGTACGATGACGACACCTCAGTGCCGTAGCTCGCAGGTTGACCAGTTCAGGGAGGTTTTAAAAGAAGCTATCAGATTGAGCTATAGCAATGCACCTTCAGTCAGGACGACAAAGGCGCAGGAAGAACGGGCTAAATTCAACCTGTCTAAAACAAAAGCCACATCGCAGGAACGATTGAGTGCCAAAGCTCCTAAAACATCTTCCGAAAACACGAAACCAAGAGTCTGTCCGGTACACTCCAAAAAAACACTTACCGCGCCAAAATCAGCTAACAAGATATCTTCGAGTGAATCATCTCGTAACTCGAGCCCTATTCATGCAAGGAATTTAGGGACAAGCCGTATGGAAACGAGACAAGTAAAAGAAGCTACTAAGGCACAAGACCTGTCACAGGTATATTATTCGATACCAAAATTTATATTAGCTCGCTTGGGTCATTAACACCTTCACTGCCAGAAAACCAAACACAATAGATGACCTATACTTATATCACTTGATATCGTGTGACCGGCACTGAAAGTGTTAAAGAATCCTCGTCATAATAATTAGCAGTCATTACTCTATTTCATTATCGACTACCGTTCTGACTCGACTTTATACACTAAGCTCAAACTGTATGCCTGACCCCAAAATCGTTTTTTTAACAGGATAGTCTTGGGACGTCGTCCCGACCGCTTACTGCTGAGCCTTCCGTCGATTCATTAAGCGAGTCTCAGACAAGCAACAAGTACGCCACCTATACAAAACCGAAGAAGCCGGCCACCAATGAATCCGTCGAATGTAAGTATCTATTGCTTTTTTACTAGTCATAGCCAAAACTATTCGATAACTTAAACAATCATCTATCTACTGCAATAGTTTAGGCTCCTACAGGTGAAACTCAAGTCTTACTATACTTAAGAGGGATTGTTGTTGCAGCAATTGAATGTGCAAGGAGCGCTGGCGCCCCTAATGCATCGACAGCTGCTGCCTCTAATGCATCGACAGCTGCCGCCCCTAATGCATCGACAGCTGCCGCCCCTAATGCATCGACAGCTGCCGCCCCTAATGCATCGACAGCTGCCGCCCCTAATGCATTGACAGCTGCCGACCCTAATGCATCGACAGCTGCCGCCCCTAATGAATCGACAACTGCCGACCCTAATGCATCGACAGCTGCCGCCCCTAATGCATCGACAGCTGCCGCCCCTTATGCATCGACAGCAGCCGCCCCTAATGCATCGACAACTGCTGCCACTAATGCGTCGACAGCTGCCGCCCCTAATGCATCGACAGCTGCCGCCACTAATGCATCGACAGCTGCCGCCCCTAATGCAGCGACAGCTGCCGCCACTAATGCATCGACAGCTGCCGCCCCTAATGCATCGACAGCTGCCGCCACTAATGCATCGACAGCTGCCGCCCCTAATGCATCGACAGCTGCCGGCCCTAATGCATCGAAAGCTGCAGGCCCTAATGCATCGACAGCTGCAAAAGCTAAATTGAAAACTAAGATACCGGTGTATTTGAACTCGCTTTCCAAATCGCATACCAGTGACAGAAAATCCAGCATTGGCAACACCACCAAAACTTCAACGACTACCACTACAAACTCATCGGCATCTCTGCCGACACGCAGTAAGGTGCCTGAGAAAAGCTCGTCCTGCTCCTTGATGAACGCCACTAAATCCAGTCAGGCTAAAATGGTCACCAAAGTCGTGAAGGTGGCTACAAAAAGCAAACCAGCCCAGAAGAATGCCAAAAACAATTCCAAAAAGTCACAGCGGCGTGGGGACGAGCCGCCCGCAGACATTCCCGTAATGGAACGATCTGGAACTTTCCTGAAGGACGAACCCACATTTGGAGAGAAAACTAAAGACAAAGAATTAGATCAATAAATTTATATTCCTTTATATTATACCTAGTGTAGCTTTGCGTATGTATCGATGGATTGTGTATACTAATACGCATATTATCTATATATTAAATACTAATATTAGTGTAGGTAGATAAACACTCAGATGAACAAAATGACGGTGTGATCTCTAGTGGGTGCAACTTTTAGTTACTATGAATGATGACCATCTAGGAGTAAAAAAATCTTAACATTCCTCACACTTAAGATGTTGTTTATTTTGTCCATCCGGGCATCCTGTAGATTGATTAAGTGCGGTGCTAGAGACCGGCCAATACATCAAGTTGTTCGCAAATTTAGGTTGATATAAAAAACCAAAATATGCATTTGACCCCAATGAAATAATCGATGTATTTTGAAATCAATCAATACTAATAATATAAATAACTTTAATAGCGTACAAATGTGAAAGACGGAAGTAATGTACTGATTGGAATAATTATACCACCAAATTATCCATTGATTTATCTATATACTTATTTCAGGATATGATCATCATAATGCATTGCTGCATTAAATCACAATAATTGACAGACCATAATACTGGGTCTGGGCCAATTTGAAAGTATATTGTAACCCCCATATTAATCAGTTCGGTAACAGGGCTTTTTATATAAAGGGGGTTCGTGTTTAGTGGTGAGATATGTATTGATACATAAACGACCACAGTAAGATATATTGATGTTTATTACCCTGAAGAAAAGTCGTCAGGATCATTTGACTTATTATTATTAAGCGTAGATGTAAAAAAAAAAGAAAAAAAAAACGTAGGACTAATTGAATCGTATCTCTTAATGTACCTATCGGGTGATTATCACATAACGTCCGAAAACGATATGGTATACTCACTAAGTGATGTAGAAACTATTTAAGCGAAAATGAAATAATCACCCGGCATTTTTGAATGCATTTGTGTGAATAGTGGATTCAGGCGGGTCTTCAATCGAACGCTTTTTGCAATTTTCATTAAGGCAGTTGCCATTTTTTTATTTAGTTAATATATATTTATACATTATCATTCAGACATTTATATTAGATGACTTAGTGTAAGGTAAAGTTATTTAATTACAAACATTAATTTGAATTTTGTATTATAATTTGCTCGTTAATTTTGAGACTGGGTAGCGATATGATAGTATTATAATTAACATGTTAAGCGGCGGTCTTAGAGTTCTTACACCGGGACCGCAAATGCCGTCGACCTCTGCCGTCGTCCACCGAACCACCGGTCTTTCTCTTTTGTCGACGACGACTGAGTAAAAGCAACAAGAGTGTATTTTTAATCAATTTACATCTGGCTCCTGTAGAAAGTCTGCCGTTGACTTTTGCCGTCAACCTCTGCCGTCGACGGCTAATGCCGTTCGTGTGTGAGAGAGAGCGCTTAGATGATTTTTGCTTAAAAATAGCAGGTAATTTCACAGGACGGTATATATGGGCGCGAAATTGAAATAAAGTAATAAATGTTTCTTGTTGTAACATCTACAAAACATATGTGTCATTGTCTATAATAAAGTTTATTTAATGGCTATTATTGGTGTACTAACAATAGGGATGTTGACACATGTTACCAATTCATGTAATTTTATGTTTTAAACATTAGAGACAGTATTTAAAAACACATAATAACATTTTAAGAATTAATTGTGTATTTTTTATTAGATACAGATTTAATTGTGTATTTTTTATTGAAGTTTAACGTAATTTATCACGAAGTTATTATTTTCGTGTTTTAATAGGGTCTATCTATGAAGCAAAAGCAATTCTAAAAAATTGACAACATCCCTATTCAGGTGTATTTTATATCTTCATTGACGTGTATTGCCAGATTGACGTTATTCTTAATTATTCGTGGTAAGATAACCAACCAGTATGATGGTTGGTATAATATGTTTGAATGTTGTAGCCGAGTCGTAACCGATTTCACGTTAGTTTCTTCTCTGAACTTTGGCTGAGATATAAATTCGGTTTTGTTCAATGTTGCTTGTGATGGAAGATGACATGCATGTACTTAATATTTTGCTTTTATGGTAATTTTCACCATTCACTTCACTTTTTGAACATATTTATTAGGCGTAGGTTGTGCGTTGATATTGATTCAATTTATATAAATCTAATATCCGTGAGTGACCGTAGGTTTCAGTCTTTGGTGTCCATGATAATTGTTAGCAATATTACAAACACGTACGTACTGTCTGTAGTTTCTATCTATAGAATGAACGATTGACGGGAAGGGGCAATTTAAGTAGTGTATTTTTTGGTCCTTTTTATGTGTCCCTAACATTAAAGATCCCTCGCTACTGCCAGTGTTTAGGACTGGCTGGGTAATATAGCTTATTTAAAAAACGGACCAGTTTTTTTGTGGTGGTTCCATAGTAAATAGCCCTCATTCTCTCTGCAGGTATGTCTGGTCGCAACTAGGCTCGTGGCTCACTGAAAAATGGCACGATCAGGATAGTTTCATTTACAGAGTGGTTTACATCACTTTCAGTGAGTTAAAAAGGTTGAAAATCTCGTAACGCGCCGCGTCATTTGCTTCATAAATGTTAGTCATTAAGTATATATCAGAACTCAAGTGTTAATCTTATTCATAATAATATAGGATTGGCTGGCTTATAAGGAAAATACGGTAAATTTGTTGAAATTAAACCGGTTTAATTATATACTTAAGAGCAGAGAACTCTAGCTACTCCGGTTTCTTAGGTTTCGTCATTATTATTTTTTATGAAATAGGAATGTTTCGAGTTTATTGCTCCCGAGTTAGGCTGCATATCTGCCTATGTAGAAACATTCTGCGACCTTGATCAGTCTGTCCGTCCACAATGTCATCCCACGCTGTGTACCTATACCATCAAACTCCAGCACTCTTCTGCCCCAACGGCAGTCACGGCAGAGCTACTTCACGCGTGCTTGGGACCTTCTACGGATCCCTTAATAAAAAAATCTGATTCACAGGACAGACTGCCAACAGGGACTAACATGGTTTGCCGTATTTTCCTCCTTTGTTAGGTCTTAGTTAAAACATATTTACTCATTCCTGTGTACTTTTGAATGTAGTTTTTATTATATAAAGAAAGAAACGAATGAAATTGTTAATCCATCTTGGTTTGAAGGATTTAGTGAAACCTGTATAAATGTCACCGGCAATGTGTATAATTCAGGTATTGTATACGATGCCTAGGCAATGTGTACAATCCCTAGGTATTGTATATAATACAAAGTGGTCTTCCGGCAATATGTGAAATAAATAGATTTTGCCTTGAATTATCAAGTCTTATTGAGGTACTCAAACTCAAACAACGTAAAGCAAAAATAACTTTTGAGAAAATGCATTGCTTGGTAATTAGTTTTGTTAAATTTTACATACAGAAATAACCTTTTTCAACAGAAAGTGTTACGCTCTGTAAGACGTGGGTTTATTAGGTTGCGAGGAGCGAAGCGACGAGAATGTTAGGTTGTCATGAACAAGCTGCATGAGCCGAGCGTGCCGCGGCAGCGGCCGGCGAGTGCCAGAAACGGACTATGCGCATTTTGTTTTTTGCCGTTTTATAGTTTGATATTATAACTTAAGTTATTTTGATAATGAAAACATACGAATCGATTTATCTTTAATACCCAAAATGTTGGCATACATTTTTGGTAGAAAAATAAATAGGAAAAAGGAAGATTCAGACAGTAAACTTTCTTTTTATTGAACCCTTTTTCACATATTGCTGGCTGCGCATCAGGCATTGTATACAATACCTTGGCAAAGCATGCAAGCGATGCCGCGGCTGGAACTTTTTAGGCATTGTATACAATGTCGGATTATATAAACTGCCGGTAACATAAATATTAAACGGTTGGTCTTTTCAATAAAGACCGTAATCATGTTATGCATTGCACCTTACGGTAGACCAGCAACAGTTGATGAGGATTTGTAGAATGTTAGGTTAATATACTGCAACTAATTACTATTTTAAATTATATAGCTTAGGGTTAAACATTCATATGATCTCAGTTATGCACTGTATTCAGTATATTAATCATTCAGGCTCTATATTATTTTTCATTTTAGACTTTGCCTAAAGTAGCTATCTCAACTTAGGAACGACTTTTAATCTTGCGTTTCTTCTTTTTACGTTGAAGGTTTTTTTTAACTGCTTCGGTAGTTTTATAACGCACATATTTGTTTCGATAACAACATGGCTATTTTCGGCATGAATCAGGCTTTCTTTGAGTGTGGGTCTCTATAAAGTGAACATATTAAAAATAGAAAATAATAGGCAATTTTATCAACGAAAAAATGATCAAAGAAAATCCATTATTTTTCAAATTTTAATGGACATATTTAAATAATATAAAAGAAAGTCAAAAACATTGGGAATTTTACGAAAAAAAGAAAATACTATTCAGTGAAAAAATATATATTTATTGTAAAAAATTACGGAAAATAAGTACCTAATAATGATTTTCTACAAAAATCATTTAATTGCAAATTTATTATTTATTCTTCATTTTTTTTATATGTGCACTTTATAGAGACGTGCACTTTATAGAGACTCGCACTGTTTAAGTTGATTATTATTTATGGGAAAGAAATTATATTTTATAATAAGTAGGTACTATAAAATGGCTTTGTTATGAAATTCACGAATCTGGATGTTAAAAGGTAGGTAACTGTTAACAAATATAAAAAACGTATTTCGTTATTTAATTCGAAATTCTAGGGATCGAAAAAATCGATCTGATCTTCTCAGGCAGCAGGTAAAGCTGAAAAGATTGTGGTTTAAAAATAAATAGATATGGTGTAAAAACGATGGCGACGAGACGTCGCTTTTATAAAAGACGCTTGCCTTTCTAAAACATTGAATAAACCAAAATAAATATCTGGGCTAAAGGGCTCGAGGGATCAGATCATTTTTTTTGTGTTCCTATCTTTAGATGGAAAATAAAGCATTGTAATTTTACATGTTATTTCAGTGCATAATTATAAGGAAAAGTTTGCATTTCGCATAGTATTTTACAGAAATATTGCGCGTCTGCGTCGATTGAATAAACTGTACTTGTCAGGTTTTATGTACCTACTTAAACTTACTCGTACTTTTATTTACAGTAAAGCTTAAAATTGTCATCTTTAGTTTAGTCATATCATATTTAATGGATGTAATGAAATTCTCTGTGTAGATTGAAAAAATAAATAAAAGATACTTCAAAATATGTGTTTTATTGTCGATAGTTTTTTTACCTTTTTTACTTCATGTTGGATTATTTGTTTGACTACGTCCAGTATAGGGACTTACTCACAATAGTCCTAGCGGTACACCCCGAAATTCACTCCAAAATCGAATATCTAACCCTAAGGCGGATTTTTGAAAATATTTATATTTAGTATTTTTTTTTAATTTTTAAATTATATAAAATGTGATAAAATTACGATTAGTTGAAACATGAATAAGATTCAATTGCAGACACTTGATCTTTGATAAATTGAAAAATTATTAAAAAAATGCTAAATGTAAATATTTTGAAAAATCCTTTTTTAGGGTTAGATGTGAGGATATTACGTACCAATTTAAGCATATTTTACAAAAAAATATTTAGCCGTATCATATCTGGAGGAGCCCAAACTTCGTATGTTTTGAAAATTATTTTTAATTTAATTTAATACATGTGACTAAAATATAACGATGTGATATATTTTCAGAATTGGCTTACTGAGCCCTTTCATTAGATACCACACAAAAAGTTTTTAAGAGCAAAAACTTTTTTTTTCCGATACAAAAAAAGATGACGCCATAACTCCTCCCTTTTTTTTCTTTTTTTTCCATGCTACGGGTCATATTGATTCAGTATGGCCTAAAGATCAATCGTTCCGATTTTCATGCCTTTAACACCATTTGCAGGTTTTGCGTACCGCTAGCACTACAAATTTAGAATCTGCTGTTTCACGTACTAGGTATGTCAAAAAGTGTTTCCTAAATAGTGCCCAAAGGAAATTAATAGTGCTATTACTGCTATTATACTTTTAAAGTTATAGAGGTATGTTGGTGTGCTAAAGATTTCGCCCAGCATACTCACCCTCGTCTGCATCCAAAAAATTGGATCTGCAATGGTGCTACAGTGTCCAAAATGAAAAGCTCTCTTAGAAAAGGAATTCAGCCATACATAGGCGAATATGCTTGAGCAAGGTTATTAGATATAATTCATATCTCAAAAATGCTTCTGGGGGACTATTTCGGAAGCAGTTTTTGTCATTTGTGCAATAGCGGATTTCCAGGGTATGCTGGGCGAAGGGACATCTCTGTTCCAGCACGAAGTGAAATGTTTTTTCATTACTCATACACGGAAAGTACGCTTGAAGTTGCTTGAGGCATAGGGTTGAAAGCTTCACTTTCAGCCCTAAAGCTAAAGCTTCACTTTTAGCCCTAGGGCTGTAAAAAATTTTTCAGCCCTAGGGCTGAAAGTAAATAACTGTCAAATGTCACCTTCTATTTTGACATTCCTTTTGCGGCAAGTCGATGTATTCTATTCAGCCACAGCTGTATTTGAAATTTCTTTATCTTGATTTCAAATGAATATTTAAACAATCGTAGCAGGAATATACTCATAATGTATGTTTCACTTAATTAGTATTTAATTGAATAAATTTGAGCTAAGCATTTACGATAGAAATGAAAAAAAATATATCAACTATCAACATCCCAGGAAGTAACCTCTCTCTCTCGTTTAACAATTTGCTCTAATTTTAATATAAACTTTGAATACAAATATATATATCATCAACTTTGTTGTAGGTAATGTTTCAATAAAATTTTGTTGGTTGAACTTATGTCTCTGATTTTTATTTACTTTCCATAAATTCGTAATGAAAAGCAGAGTGTTTACCTCGGAAGAAAGACCTTTTCAGTGCCCTCGAACTATTAGCGCTCTCGTTACGCTGGCGCGCCAAACCATCTCGTGCATTGAAAAGGTAACTTTCTCACCTTGTGTAACAATCTACTATTGTGATGTAGTTCTTGTTATCAAGCCCTACGGGTACCTATACCAAAAAGTTGACGACACGAATGGTGTGCTGCGCTGTAGCACGGTTGCTCGCCTCGATTTCCGTAGTGTCCCGGGTTCGATTCCCGATGGGGTCAACTCAGGAAAAGATTATATGAGGATTTTCTGAGATGGCAGCACTGTAGCGTTAGGTTAATTAACTGTCAAATACATACACTTTTCGTATTTTTCTATTTTTTTTTTGGTTTATTTATTCTTATAAACATTACTATAGGAATATTGTTTTCTTAAAGGCCATATGTTGTGCAGTGCTTATGTGTGCAAATAAATGAGGAGGGCATAAGTTTCCTACGGGAGAATACCGACAGTGGCTTGTAGCCATTCGCACCAGTGATAAATTATTTCCAATAAAAAATAGTCTCATGGTTTATTAGGCTTAATAATATACGTTTTTTGTGTTTCGTGAGTTGTAGTTGATTATTGTACATTAATAAAGCATGGTATATTTTGCTTTATTAATTAACTACAACTCAATTAAACTCAAATAAGTGTCATTTAGAAGTTAAAAACCATGAACCAGCAACACCAGGAAGTGTACTTTGTCGCCACGCCACCTTGAAAATCGTAATAAAAGGGAATTAATTTTAACTTATTTATTATCAAACTAATGTCCGATAATAGTCTGTGCTACTAATATAAGAAATACTACCAAAACCATATCGTAATATTGAACATTATATGAATGATTTTTGGGTACACTTTCTAGCCACGCCACAAAAGTAATGGTAACGAAAATTTGGCAGAATTATTGTCCTTTTAAATGACATTTATTGTCCACGGTTTAAAAAATTTTTTTAAAATTAATTGTACGATATCATTATCTCAAGACAGACAGCCGACGGGGCGCGGCGTGACGGGACGGCGACGTGACGCTGACCAGTTGTAATATACTAGACATTACGGAAGCCGCCACACAGAGCCGTCCCGCCCGGCGCGTTAACCGTCGCGCTACGCCACCGTCGCGCCGAGCGGTAATACAACCCACACGGGCAGGGCGCGACGGGAGGCGAAGCTTTGTGTTGTTTGGATTACGTAAGTAGTAATCACACTGCCGGCGGGAGTGATCACGTCGCGTCGGGCGGGACGGAGCGTCGATGCAATTTTGTATTTATTTACAAAAATGGATGGAATCACTCGACATCTTTTTGAAAATGCTCGAGTCGCGCCATGGTCGGCGTGACGGGGCGCGACGGAAAGAGGACGTGATCGCACCCCCCCCCAGTGTGACCACTGCCGCCACGCCAGCGTCCCGCCGCCGTCCCGTCCCGCCGCGCCCCGTCGGCTGTCTGTCTTGAGCTTAATGGCGTCACGGCGTGGCTGGGAAGTGTACTTCGCCACCTCGAAAATCGTAATAAAAGGGGATTAATTGAAACTAATTTATTAATTAACTAATGTCTGATAATATTCTGTTCTACTAATAATACAAATCCCAAAATCTTATCTTAATATTTTTTTAAAATTTATATTTGTTTGCATCATTTCGCGACAGAGCGCCTGTGTTATTAAAAAAACTCCTTTGCTCGAACGTAAATGTTAGGAGCTCGCACGTATTTCAGTAAACATCGTTGTATTGGCCATGTAGCCACATTATTTTGATATTATCAATTGTCGTGGAAGGATCATCGATACGAAGAAGAAGAATCATCGGAATAGTAGTAGTGGTAACGGAATAGAAAAAGTCTATTCCGTTTATTGTGATAATATGTGTACCTACCTACTTTCATCATCATCATCATCCGTGCGGTCTATCCCGGTTGTAAACTCACACTGGTGTGTTGGGTCCCAGGGTCCGCCTTCCTTATTTTCTTGGCCCACTTCGCGCGGTCTTGTGCATACTCAGTGGTGAGTCTGTTGGCACGCATGTCACCCTTGACAACGTCGAGCCAGCGCTTCTTGGGTCGACCTCTTCTACCAGTAGGTACCTGGCGGGGGCGGCATGGCCAGACATTTGTTGCCCTCGTAGTTTGCCAATCTCCGTGAGACATGACCATACCAACGAAGGCGGAACTCCTGCAGCTTGTCTGCGATGTCACGAACACGAAGGCTGCCGCGGATGTGGGTGTTCCGCACGCAATCTTTGCGCAGTATTTGACGCGCAGCTTCTGCTTGTGTTGCTTTAGTAACGGCCATGTTTCACTGCCATATAAAAGGACAGGCCTAATGATGGTTTTATATACCAGCTTGGATCGGCATTTTGGAGTCACAAATGATATCAGTTACCTCACGCCATTAGGCCCGAGCCGCGGAAATTCGGGCTCTGACGTCGCTGTCGACGTCCCCAGTTGCGCTTAAGCTGCGCAACTGGGGACTGTGTGTTAACACAGATCCCAGGTATTTGACACGGTCCGTGAGCTCGACCACGTCATCGCCTATGCGGACGGACTGGGGATCTGTGGTGTTGCAGGCTATCTACTCCCCCCCTCTTCGCCACATTAAGTTTCAGACCGCCGTTTTCAATTGAATTCCCTCACTTATTCACCCGTTGTACCAGCCGTTCCCGGTCCGAATCTGCTAGCGGAATATCATCAGCATACAAGAGCAACCAGGGGTGGTTGCTCGTGGTGGTCTCGGATGCTGTTTGACAGCACGTCTAATATTACGCTGAACAGAGACGGGCTAAGCACGGGGCCTGGTGTCCTCCAACGATGATAGGAAAGGGAAGCATGTCACCAACCGCAGTCCTAAGCATGGAACTGGAATCGTGGTACATGTCCCGAATTATGTCAATAAAGACCTCGGGATCGGCCCTGGACCGCAGCGCCCAGCCGATCATCTCACGAGGGACGCAGTCGAAGGCCTTCTGCATGTCTAAGAAAAGGAGATGCAGAGGTGTATTCTTCAGTCTGTATCCCTCCATGAGCGTTCTTAAGGCAAATACGGCGTCCATGGTCCCGCAACCTGGTCGAAACCCATACTGACACTCCGAGATTGTACACTCCTGTCGAATCCGAGAAACCACAATACGCTATACCTATTTTGCGTGTTGTAAAAGATACTCGTTGGCTCGTTATCACACCAGTATGCAGGTACACGTCAGTCCTAGCTCGTAGCTGTCACAGAGTAGCCCAATACCAAGAAGGCTAGAAACTAAGGAGAGATAACTCCCTGGAAAGGGTTGGACTAAATCCGTATCCCACAGTGACGCATGCGCATTACGCTTCTTTGCCGCGATCCTCGCGAAGTGTCAAAATTGGTCAACAAAAAACAACAACTGTCGCACGTGACACCGTTCAAAACAAAACCATGTGACCATGAAATGACAAATAGCTGCCGCTGCACATGCGCAATACAGCGTTTTGCCCGGCACAGAGTATACGACTTTCGGCCCTCGAAAGCTTACCCCCACTTCGGGAGTTATATCTCCTTAGTCTCTAGCCTTCTTGCCCAATACGCGTGTCTGCTGTCATAAGACGTGACGTTTCCTCAAGAAACGTCACGTCTTGACAGAGGATGTCACAGCCATACAAACATTTCAGGCATCTTCAGGCTGGCCTCTGTCACTCCTATTTATTATAATTCACGAGGTGGGCGGGACGACCAAGTATACTTCCCAGCCATGCCACTAGTAACGTTTAATTTCCCTTAAACTTGTATAGGACATTTTTTTTAAACCACGGACTAAATAGGAGATGTAGGGGACAATTTTCTGCCAAATTTGGTTAAAATTGCTTTTGTGGCGTGGCCAGGAAGTACAACACCCTTTGAACTGGGTGCGAATCATTGCAACCTCACCCCTATTTTTTGGGTCTAATTTTACTGGTTACTACTATATATAATATGGTGTGGGCTAAAATTGTTTGGCTTGTGAATTAAAACGCATGAATTCGAAGGGCAGAATAATTATAATGCTTAATGTTTCAAAGCATAATAACCAAAACGAATAATAACTAAACGCATATTTTTTAAAAGCATAATAATAAAAACGAATACTTAGTTAACATCATCTTATGACAATGAACAATAAGCTTAGAAAAAAATATTTTGGCTCAATTAAAATACGAAAAATACTAAGATTAAGTAAGTAAAGTTTGGTTGTGGGGTCGCACTTCTAACCTAACATAGCTATTTCGGTCGAATTGACCTACCCTAACAAACCAAGTGAGATTGATATTAGGAATTTTACTAATTATGTTTTAAAATAATCTTAAATTATGCTTTAAAATATTAGGATTAACTATACTACTTATGCTATGTAATAATATGCATTTAGACTGTTATGCTATGTAATAATATGCATTTGGACTATTATGCTACATAAAAGATATGCATTTAGACTGTTATACTATGTAATAATATGCATTTGGACTATTATGCTACATAAAAGTTATGCCAAGCATAAATTATGAGAAGTTAATGTTATGCCTAATAAGTTAGGCAAAGCGACTTTAGGATAATCGACGTTATGCGAAAACTTAGTCCACCATTTAAGGGCTCCATAAAATAACATTACAGAACTATTATTATAGTGGATCTAAGGCAAAACATAATACTTTAAGAATCTCACCTACGATATCACTTAGAACAATTCTGACCACTCAGATATGTTAATTTATTAGGGTTCTATGAAACAGTAATAAAATTATTGCTGGCCGCTAGTAAAAATTTACGCCACAGGTCCATACAAAGTTACTCAAACCCCTTTTACTAACTATCTAAAAATTACATTCGGTGCCGGATATCAACGGGGGTCGGGGTTTCAAGTTGCATAATTTTAGGAAACATTCTGGAGTAATTTCCAACCTTACCTATTTAACTACTAAGATTCAAAAGCACACAACGTTCATAAATTAAGTCTTTTATTTCAGAAAACGATACAATATAGCATAATAGTTTAATATAACAACAATACCATACGGAAAATTTAATTAAGGTTTCTCTATTGTTAATTAAAAAGTAAAACTAAGAATGGTTTTTCTAATGGCCTAATTCCAATACAATCATCTCCCGAAATGAATAAATAATATTGTTTTTATGACTAATGAACAAAAGCAGCAAGGATGTTTAAATATTTATAATAATATCATCATCTACGGTACAAAGATTGTTGTAAAAGATCAATATTTATATTGGGGAAGTTCAAATGCAATAGAACTGGAAAACAAGATTATTGGTACAGTCAGGAACATGAGCTGCTAAATGTCTTGGTACAGAAGCGTTCACATCAACCTATACAAAACTATTGCTAAATGGGTCTTATATCAGAAGCATAAGGTGCACCATAAGTAAAGGTTGATGTAAGCCTCTATACCAAAGTACTAGTGTTCAGCTAAATCTTTTGCTGATTGTACCAGTGGAAGTATATTGCGATTGCATAACTGAATGTACCATCGATCTTACGTTCAATTACAACAAACTTATGTAATAAGGAATCTGGAAGAAAACTGTAATTCAGCAGGTCATTTAAAACGCCTAATGAACCATGAACAATTTTTTTTTTCTATTCGCAAACAGATACACCAAAAACATGAAAATGTATAAAGATCAAATGCACACCGACCATTTTCATGTTTCTTATAATAATCCTATTCTTTATAACTCGAACGAAAGAAAAATTGAATATCATTTCATAACTTTCATAATAATTAGTAAGCTTGAAACCAAAGTACCGCAAAATGTCCAATTGAACTGCATAAATACAAAGTTATTCACCAGCCACTCCTACAATAAGTAAAGTATGTATAAAAACCAAACCATAAAGTATTATCGCTCATATAATCTTTAATTAATGTCTTCAGTAAAAAAAAACATTAGAAATGAATTTCCACATTAACATAATACTATAAAATGCAATAGTGAAGAATCAATCCGTCTAAATATACCGACACAAATCTACGATTTAAAGTGCTATGAACCATGACAAGTTCTAGAAATACAGATTATTTGTCGTAGTACTATCAATCAGAGTCACGATTAATTACAAATATATCGATTTAGTCGTACTTTCCGCACTTCGCACCGATGCATCAAGACCTAGCTGAGCTTTCAAATCTTCGTTGGTGGCTCTTAACACAAATATATTGTACTTAAAATACCAGCCCCAAATATAACAGTGTAGAATCGTCATGGAAAATAATGATCAATGATTTGATAAAACATTTCAAGCTCAGCTGAAGCCAGACCAGCCGCATTAAAATCCTAATATTTCAAAAGCGATAACCCCACTGGCTGTTTGTCACTCCCACTGTGCATTTATTTATTTACATGTCACACAAATAATGTAAGTACCTAATACAATATTTTATTTAGACAGTAAAACAATCCGCCTGAAGTACAAATTTGGTTGAAAAATAAATACTGTCCACTAAAATTCGACTCGGACTGAAGATGTGTCACAATTGATAAGTATTCTAATTTCCGATTATTTCATTTAATACGGACCAAAGATTAACTGAGTATTAATCAGGCCTGACCTATAACATATTTCATATCATAAATATCTTGGCAGTTTAGCATATATTTCAAAAGAATCTCAGAATTTTAGTACATGCAACAATGAGCAAATTTAACCAATGTTTCATCAGGCGTCTATAAGTCTTCGAAGACAACTGCCTCTTGAATAGCAATAGCATCATGCATCACAAGCATTTGTTTTCTCCATTAGATATTACAAACAACTGATGTGGTATGCCGAATCGAATTTATAGTTTACTTAGAAACATTTTGTAAAAAGGTTAACAATTTACGTGAAAAGACTAAGTACCTATTTAAAGGTATTTCAATACATGTTTTTAGAAAAGTTTGCAAATGGTCTTTTTGTTCCATTTCCCTAATGAGAGTCCCTCCCACAGTTCAAGGCAAGCAGTGATCGATATTTTAGTGTGACGTCATCAGAGTCCATTGCAACATTTGTATTGAACAATTATACAGTGTGATATGTGCTTTAAAGATTGTTTACAACTTGCTGAGGTGTATACCACATAGCCTAAACTTAGCCAAACTCAAAAATGCAATCCATAATTTATAATACACGATCGATATCGCGAGCGAAACGAATCATTTTGATTCGTTCCGCTCGCACCTGGAGCACGGCTCCTTAGCTGTTTAATGCAACATAACCATTCAAGCCATGCTGGTATCTCGATACAGCTTTTGTTGCTGGCTGGCAGGTATAAGGAATTTATGCAATTAAAACCAAGAATATGTATATTCAATACTAAACAATCCACAAAGGTACATATTTGAAAGTGTCCATAACATTCAGTAATTTAATTTAGGCACTAAACTACGCGGTACCCATACCTTATACACTTATTACTGCATAAATCTCTCGCTACGTTATTGTACTATTTAACTACGAGAGTATGAAAGATACTTTTATATTGAAAGAATATGTAAGTTATGCTACATTTACAAGTCTTCCTAAGATCACGAATACTTAAGAGCATTGGACACATTAAGCTTCGTTTGAAATCACCTAATGCTCGATTCATCTTTTTTTTTATTTATTTGAATTGGGTAAGAAACGGGGTTTGAGGGGGGGGGGTGTCAGTTTTGGAACACAAGCGCAGCACGAGTCAAGCCTTCAGATAGCTTTAAAAATATCCTTAAGCTGCCTTGTGCGAGAGGGAGAGGAGCAGCCACGACTCCGACTGAACGTCACCCAACGAATAACGACGATTATAATAATTACGATTACATATTATAAAAATAACAGATCGAACGGGAAATAACCTTAAAATTACTAAAACCTTTCATAGACATCAGAATTCATCAAACATTATTTTTTTACTTGTAACTATACAGAGAAAACGTAACAAACTTCAAGCAATGTGCTAGGATGACTTATTTTGAAAATGAAAGAAAGAAGAAAGAATAAAAGAAAAGAAAAATCACAATTAAATAAATAACCAATGGCAAAATTGAAACATTAAATTCAAGCAGATAACAATAATAACTAAGCAAGACGCAGATTATACATACATGTTACGGGGTCCGATCATATTATCAGACCCCAAAAATCCCGTCTAATGCGTAGTTAGCTACATCGCGAAGAGATCGATTTATAATCAAGTCTTCACAACGTACGTAAAAAGGTAGTAAGAATCAAATCAATCAGATCAAGTGAACAATATTGTTGGTCAAATCGTCATATAGAAGTCTGTCTAAGGGCCTATCCACACCACGTTTTTGAGCGTGGCGCGTTTCCTATCCTACGTCACAGTTTGAAATGTGTGCAGACTGCGTCCTACTCACATGTGGTACAAACGTGCGTTTGTACCTTAAACTTAAACAACGCGCTTAAAAAACGCCGTGTGCATAGGGTTTAACTGTTTTCCTGATGTTCCCAGATCTATCGATTTACCTGATTATTAGATCGGCAATTCGTCATTCACAGACATAAATATAGTAGGATCAAAATCAGTTTTAGTAACAAAGGACGCGTACTATATATAAAAAAGACAAGAAGGATCACTATAGTACCTTTGAACTATGACTTTATACCGGCACTTGCAGACGGTACGGAGTACGCGGTGTTGCGTTTGGACTGGGGTTGACTGCACACTTACAGCGGGAACACACATGCTGGGTAAATCGGAATAGTAGCATGCACGCTAGCAAACTGCATGTGGAAATAACCGGCACATGGAAAAAAATTGATATTGACAGGCATTTTGTACTGACTAACATTCGAAACACATTACAATGGATGGCACGTGTGAGTTTTCATCCAAAAGTACGAACTGCCGTTTTGTGTATTCCCGCCTTGGAGACCTACTTGGCGTAGGCTAGATCCAGATTGAACTAAAAAATACAGTTAACAAGATTAAGTTTAATCTAGATTTAGCGTGCGGTGTGCTCGTACAAACAAGCCCAGGCCTTAAGATAGTAAGAGCGGTTTTAGTGTAGCTTTTTATACGCGCATATAAGCTCGTATTCGGTAGCGTGTATAGGCGCATCTTTTGCCACACGCGCAACTCGTACGAGCGCTGATGCGCTTGTAAGCGCAGCTCGTAGAAGCGCGAGCCGCCGACGCCACTACCGGTTCGAGAGAACACATTATGACCGTGTAGTCCGGATTCTCAATACGCGATGATGCGTATGCTGGTACGACCGTATACGCACATAAAAAAATGCTCGTCTGAAACTGCCCTAAGTCCAATAAAAATAATGTGCGCTCGCGCATTCTTGAGCAGATAAGCGTGACCTCAGAGCGTCGCAATGAATTCGTCGAGACAAAAGATCAATTTCATTTGCTAGAAGATTAAAAATGCAGACGTGACTCTGTTAGTTACGTTTTCAAATCCAGACAGCAATTTTTTTTAAGTGTGTATAGATTTAGACTGGACCTTAGGGGTAAAAAATGGTGTTCAAAACGAAAAAGCAGGCAAAAGTTATATAAACAAAACCGTCATACATTCGTGTCATATTCAAGAAAAAAGAACTAATAACTAAAACAAAATAACAGTCATAATCCATACAATATAATCGTCGAATCGTCGGGTTGATCATGTGATCGTGGCTGGGTGCCCACTCACTGAAAATACTTCCGCAGTTTCTGGAAAACTAACAATGTTTTGTTTAGTGTAAGCCCGAAATCGATTTTACCAATTGTCATTTGTTAGACAAACAATATCGTCAAAAATGACAGTACCATACCATGAGTTACCGCGAACGATAGACGCTAGTCTGCAGTAATTTTTTATGGGATTTACGTTCAGCGTCTCTAATAAGAAATAGAACTAAAATGCTGTAGTTAACCGTGATGACGTGCAATCACGGTAGGAGTAGTTAGTCGTCGCGAAACTTCGGAAGCGATGGAGAGTAGGCCCCCTTCGGGAGTGTACAGCGGTGAGGTGTTGTGTCACGGGGCGCTATTGTTGTATTCACATGAGGAACTTGCCGATGATGACGCCGATGAGGGCCATGACTAGGGCGGTGGCGACCCACGGCACGGACGCGGCCTGCGCCGTCTTCTCGGGCGCGTACGCGTGCGGGCGGACGCGCCCGTCGCCGCCGCCAGACTGGTGCATGCGGAGCAACTCCTCCTGAAACATTCCTTGGGTCAGCACTTCTGAAGATAGTGATGACACGAGTCTTGCCATTTTTATTCCCGCTGACATTTGCTGGCAGAGCGTCGCATTAACATTGTATAGTTGTTTTTCGCCTACGAAGAAATCTTTCTTGCCATGAACAAAGAACAGTTAGAAATACTATGATTTAAATAAAGTAATATCACTACGAATAAGATTATTGAAAATATTGGTCGATAACAAGGTTGAAAAAGGGTGTAATAAAGAATATGAGAAATTATATAGAATTTGTAAAATCGTGCCTATTGATGTTAAAGTAAAAATGAAATTAATATTAGAGCAATTTAATAAAAATGAGCAAGTGGAGCGGGAGTATGGCTACCCAACTTGTCGGTCTAAGAAAATACTTGTGGGTCCATCGTTACCGTTTTATTATTGTTAAAATAGTAATATTTAGTATTAATAATCGCCATAAAGTGAGTAACCAAGTGGTAAGTAAATGTAGACAGTTGAAAACTATATACTTATGTATAGTGAGTCGATGGATACCCTTCAGGTATAATGTAATTATTGTTTTCTCAAGTTGTATAAGGCAATTGCAGGTTTTGTGCCTATGTTTCCTTTTTTAGTAGATTTGAGGAAGATAGTAATAAGCTAGGTTGTAAAGTAAATCAATTACAAAAATCTAAGGTACCTAATGTAAACAAAATTAATTACAAAAATGTATTTAGCCGAACTGTAACCGAGAACTACTGCAAACTGCTATATGTACAGTTTGGCAGATTGCATTTTTTAATATTAAAAATGTATTTCTAGAAATAGATAAATTAAAAAAAAAACATCCCATTCCAACGAAAACAAGCCTATTGTTTGTTCTGTGTATAGGTAATTTTATGTATTTAGAAATGGTTAGGTGTATTGAATAATGTTTCGTAGTTTAGGGTCAGAAGATCTTGGTGCCACGAGTGCGGCGCTTATGAAGATACGGCCCTGCACACTCTGCAAGTGTGCACAGCATGGGCCGAGCAGCGCCGTACCCTCGTGGCCGCCATTGGAGGGTGACCTCTCACTCCCGGCCGTAGTTCAGGCCATGTTGGGGAGTGAGGCGGCCTCGATGGCAATGGTCTCCTTTTGCAAGAAGGTGATGACTTGATGACGCAGAAGGAGACCCCGGAGAGGGCCCCAGAGGATGACTCTCCGGCGGCCCCCCTCCGACGCAGACGGCGGGGAGCAAGAAGACGGCGATTCGCCCGTCCTCCTCCTGCTCCCTAAAAGTAGCACCGGGGTGTAAGCCGGGGGCCTCACACCCTATTCCAAGGTGCTCCCGTCTGAAGGTATCCCAGTATACTGGATGCCCCCGTAGCGTGAGGAGGCCCGGCGCATAGGCTGGGCCGACCGCTGGGTCGACGTGGTAATTCTTTAGCCATTATTATTTATTAGTATACCCGGGTGTTTTTAGTGGGTATGCTACCAGCTTCACCGGCGGGAAGTCCCACACTCCCCCACTGCCCTACCTAGGCAGCGGTATGGTGCGTCATGCATTCATCACCCGGAAAAAAAAAGGGACAGAAGATCTTGGTATGAGGTGTATGGCCTAGAGATCAGGATTGTCCTAAAATATATATTTTGGATTGTCACAATTGTTCTTAGCTTGTGATAAGCTCATTTTGTGCTTTTGCGCCTATTGTCACGTCTGATTCACAATAGGTTAAAAAAACACAATGTAATGTCATGTTATAACTCTAGAGGCTTAAATTGGTGCCAAATTTATATGAGCAACTTGTGGGCAGGATAAACCGCCGTGGACGTCTGCCAACGAGTTTAGCTAATATCAAAAGTAATATGGGCAGGTGCAAACTGTCTTTCTAAGATTGCTCTAATATTGGACGAAGAGCGAATTAGACAGTGTTGCTGATCACACTACTTATTAACATGTTTATATGTCGCAATACATATCTTCGCAGCGGCCTAACCCAATTTTAAGCGTATGAGCAATGCTTATTACAGCAAATGTATTGCTAAGCAGAACTTATGTACTGTAACAGAATCTATTGAAGATTTTGTTAATAACCAATCGCTAAACTTGCTCATTATCGGAAAAACCGTTTTAATTAACCAAAGCTTATTGATAACTTAAACCACAACAAATGATGCACACAATAATGAAGCATTGATAAATCGTCAAACTCAATTCAAATTATAATACACCAGTCACCATGTCAAACTAGGCTATCGACTATTCTTCGGGTTGCAACAATACCACTGAACACCCAAGTCTAAATTGGTAACTGAATGGGTAGAGCTAAAAGGAGAAAATTCCTGTGAAATTTGTGTTTTTTTTTAAATTACACAACACATCACAGCTGCAGTGTATTCACTCAAAAAAATCTACGAGACCTAACCCTTTTTTAACAGTTACAGAGAAGCTTTTTAACAGTTTATGGCATCTCAGTCGTCTTAGTGTCGTATATCAGCCGCACAGCAGGGAAAATTGAAGCAATTTAATGCTCTACAGTCATAATGCTCTTACAACTCCATGTTGCCCGCAAATTAATGCGTGCGAATGCCGTGCGAAAACTGGCAGAAGCAAAGGTAGTTATCGTGAATTACTAAGGCAAAAAAACTAGCTAAAGGCGTCACACAGCACTGTTATCAGGTACAAAATCTGCATCAGCATCTTAGTCGACTTAGAGTCGTATTGCAATCGCATAGCAGGAACAATTCAAGCAATTTAACGCTCTAAGCATTTATAATGCTTAGCCGTGTAGCCCGCAGATTAATGCGTGCGAATGCCATGTCAAAATTGGCAAGTGAACAATAGAGTTACTAGTGACACTTAGTTATGTGATATTTTTCTGAAGAATATTACCTACACACTTGATTGGGATCGGGAATCGAATCCCTTTCATATCCTTTTCCTTTTATTTGTAATTATTTTGACAGTTTAACAACGCATAGCTTTATTAAATTAAAGGCAGTGATATGGAAACAAAAAATATTTAAAACAAATAACCCTGTAAAGAATTTTTCAACTTACGATACTGTTAGAGTAATGAGATCTTTATAATTAAATTAATGTAATTTAAAATTGTAATTGGCATCTGCCGTTTAATTTGAATTATAATAAATAAATATATAATTGTGCCGAGACAAGAGTGGTAACGTAAACAAATAGAATGTTAGATTAGACTTCACCTGTAAGGGTTGTTTAGCTTTGAGCGTTCAAGATCAGATGGCAAATTTGAAATAATCCTGAGACAGAAGTACGTAAGTGTGTCGTTCAATTAGTAAGAACTGGGTGCAAGAATAATAATAATAAATAAATAAAAAATAAATTTATTTATTCATAAAAAAGTTACAATTGTGTACATCGGCTTCTGCACTAAGCAAAGCTGTATCGCAGCTGCCAGAAATACGATTAAACATCACTGGTTAACTTTAGGGACACGCTCAAACAATTCAATATCACATTAATAACCTTTGAATAAAACACAAGTTACCTATAGGAAAATGCAACTAATATTAAAGAAAACTAAAAGAAAAAGAAAAAAACACAAGTGAAACAAAAGAATAATCAAAACAAATGTAATTAAAATAAAAGTTTGAGCTGGACATTGTTTAGCAAAATTTAATGTGTAAATATGTAGGTGAATGTGTGTGTAAGTGTTTAAATGGGTGTATGAGTGAGTGAATGTAGGCGTGGGTGTATATGTGTTATGTGTGTGGAAGGGAGGTTCAGTTAATTAATAGATTTTCTGTGTCCAAAGGACAAAACGACATAATAACTCATCATGTTTCTCACGAATAAAAATCAACTTTAAAATAAACTCTACAATCCCCCAGTATCCGCGTTTCCCCTATTGATTCGTGGTAAGTTTATTTATATTTTTATACCTAAATCTTTTGTGTGTTAGGATCATTCTTCAGTAAAAGCCTAAAGCTAGACAAAAGTCGGTCAAATAGGTAGTATTCAGCTGTTTCTTGATATAAAATTAAATATAGAACTATCTCATACAGTCCAATACAAATCAGACGAACTGTAAGCTATGCATAATCCAACACTTGTGTTGACAATCCTAAGAGCATGAGCCGATTAACCCTAGGAAGTCATTGAGGCAATCAAGAATTATAACTGTTTAAATGATTTAAAATTAAGAACATTATCTTGCAAGGCAGTTATCATAGTGAATGGCAGCTACCTAAAATAAAAAAACGGGTGTGACTTACTTTTAACTGCAAGTTTTCTTGTCTTAATTTGCTCTCCTCTTCCCTCAAAAGAATAACTTCTAAAGTTGCCTTATGCAGATCACTCTCGACATTTTCAGATTTTGGGAAAGTCTGGAAAATAAAATAACAAAATATTGCAAAAATATCATGCACTCAATCCGGAGAAACTAAGTTATTGAAAACAAAATACCACAGAAAGAGCAGAGAGAATAGAGTCGCCTCTCGCACGTAAAAACACATTTGTTCATATTGTAACTGCATAATCGCTCATCGATTGATCGCACAAAATACGGAAATTTTAAGAAGTACTAATTAAACTAAACTTTAGATTTGAATACAGGCTTCATTACTTTCACGTGGCCCGTTAAGAGTTATCCCACATTATATGTACAGGGTGGAATTTTATAACGCCACCAGGAGGGAAAGTACTGTCTGTACAAAGTAAAACAGTATGTACTGGAGATAGACAATTTTACTCAAAGGAAACATTCCTTTGTTTTTAAAAAGAAACAGAACTGCATTCACAGATTTTCGAAAATTCGCTTGCCACATCCAGGAATCGAACCGGGTAAAATCCGAAAAAATAACAACCTGTACTTTTACGGCATCGATCGATAGGGTCAATCATAAGGATCAAATCTCTCTAACAAACGTGGTAAATTAAACACATGGAAATCTGATGGACCATTGAGTAAAAGTGCTTTATCTTTTCCCATAGAATTTATATTTATAAGTTTAGATTTTATGGTTTTCCTTGTGTTTAATTTACCACGTTTGTTAGAGAGATTTGATCCTTATGATTAGATCGATGCCGTAAAAGAACAGGCTGTTATTTTTTCGGATTTTACCCGGTTCGATTCCCGGGTGTGGCTAGCGAATTTTCGAAAATCTGTGAGTGCAGTTATGTTTCTTTTCAAAAATAATGGAATGTTTCCTTTAAGTAAATTTGTCGATCTACAGTATGTACAGTACTTTACCTCCAGGCTGCGTTAAAAAAATCCACCCTGTATATCAGTGACTCGCTGGTCCCGCCCACTTACAACTTCATCTCTCGCTCTTTTGTGTGGAATACAGTAGATTGCAAATAAAAATAAAACATGCAATTCGAAGGGCATAAGGAGTGTCTGGAGTGTCTGAAGTGTCTGAAGTTAATAGATAATTATTTATCATGTATGGTAAAATGTTAGTAATTAGAAAGTTAAGTTCAAATCAAAAGTAAATTGGCCCCGCGGTAGCTCAGAAATGCGTTAGTGAGAAGGCCAACATATAATAGTGTAATATCGATAACGCTGGATTGGAGATGGGCAAGTTTTCGGATTGGTGTTGGACATTGTTGTGGGCCTTCAATAATAATAATAATGCAACTCCACCACCACGGCGTCGGTCCGGACTCTGAGTATGTCGTGAATGACGTCTGATTTACGACAAGATAACAGAACTTCTCTCCAACCTCGTTTGGTTGGAGTTATTGTAATAACAGAATGTTAATTAACGATAGATAAATAAGTCAAGATCCATTACACAATATGTTAAGCTCAAAATTTGTAGAAATTAAAAGTTAAATTGATAGTTATTTGCTAATGAAAATGTTATATGGCGCGTACAATCAGCTTCGACTGAGTTCATTAATCCTTTCGGCTCGCGGATTAGCGCACAAAACGCTCTACTTTAAGTAGAGGATTCCGCTGGCCCGTTGACCTGCTTTTTCGGTGGGAATAGGTGGGTGATAGGCCTTAAGTTGAGTAAACTAGGCATGGTGTATCATGTAGTAAAGTTATGATTTGTAGTTTTTTTTGAGGCCATATGGCCACGTCATTATTTCCCAGAGATAATGATTTAGAGCATACCTAATATTTGTGGGTGTATTTTTATTTTCTGTTCGTTCCTCCACTTCCTCCTCATTCCACGGGATGGAAAACGGCCAAAAGGTCCCATGAGGGTGACGGGCACAGTAATGCACAGCAATAATTGAGCTGGTCAACCTTATAAAAGGTCTGATTGGCTTGAATTTCAGCGCTTGTGCTTAATTTGGTATACTTTTTTTAATTCTTGCTTTATTTCCCCTGTAAATGTCCTGATAAATGTCCGGTAAATGTACGGTCCTGATACGCGCATCTATTTACCTTAAATGGCTTGTACATTAACCGCGTAAATAAATTCAAATACCTAGGACTCTTTCTTACCGACGAACTTAGGGACGATGTAGACATTGAAAGTGAGCGCAGGTCACTAGCAGTCCGTGGTAACATACTGGCTCGCAGATTTTCCCGTTGTACTGACCAAGTTAAAATCACGCTTTTTAAAGCATATTGTCAGAGTTTTTACACGGGAGGTCTGTGGGTCTGCCATACCAAGAGATCTCTCGATGTCCTACGTGTACAGTACAATAACATCTTCAGGATGTTGTTGCGGCTGCCGCGCCACTGCAGCGCATCGGGGATGTTTGCGCAACATTACACTGATGGCTTTCACGCCGTCATCCGTAAGAAGACAACATCTCTGATAAACAGACTGCATGGCAGCCACAACAGCATTCTCAAGACGGTGGCTGACAGGTACACATCACCTATTTGGAGATGTTGGGTGCGAAGGGTGATTATGTGAGAAGACACTCCTGACATAATCACACTTCGACGAAACATACAACACCTATGTACGTTCTTAACTAACATTATTTCTAAGATTATCTGTGTTACTAACCAATATGAACTGTTAACAATTGTTTGAAATAAATTTCTTATTATTATTATATTATTTCAACTGAAGCCTTAGTGCAACAACTTGAAAACTAAAACGTCACATGACAAATTACCTACTGTGTGCAAAAATAAGCTCAAAAAAAATTTATCTCAACTTTTAATGACAAGCAAAAAGGATCAGAATGCAGTATCTTTCAACAATGTTAGGGCCTTAGCAGACATACATGCTACTTTTAGCATCGGCAATCGGCGATTTTGCGTCTATATCGATAGTGGTCGCGTTTTAGCGGCTCTCTGCGTTCGATCGCAGTATCAGAATCGCGCGTTTAGGAGATTCTGTCGATACAGCATCGCGTTTTCGCGACCTCTTGAATTCGGATGCGGTATCGGAATCCGTGGTATGTTTTTTGTTCCGCAGATGACAGATCGCGACCGGCATTCGAACTTGTGTGGAGTGTAGCGCTGAGACGCTGTGTTGAGCTTTCGAAAAGCTACTCAATCGCCGCATTCCGCGTTTGTAAGTGTGGGGTGTAGAATGTGTGGTTGCTGCAATTAGCTACTAAAATGCAGCTAAATCGCCGATACTAAAAATAGCATGTCTGCTTTGGCCCTTAAATACTGCATATATTTTTTTTTAGGTGTAGGTACATACAACTAACTTCAATATTTGTAGAAAAGATTATCATTTATTAAGTTTGTCTTGACTCCTATTTTTGCTCGTCAGAATAATATTACGTATCAAACTTGCAGACGACTCGACTACACGGCAACATTACAAATGAAACGTGTTACATCAAATCGTGTTTTAACAAAAATAAAAATAAAATATTCTTAATACCGTTTTAGCGCTTAACGATCCCGATGTGACGTGATCATCGTCCTTCCGCTTTGCCTCATTTTGGATGAGACCATCCGCGGCTTCCTGTAAGACAATTGAACAACATGCCAAGCTGGGACCAAACTTCAACCCCCCCCATTACAATTATATCCCAACAGAGGAAAACAAGGTCAGCATTTGGTTGGTAACCATTTCTCAATGGAGAAAAACAATGAACAATGCCAGCATTTATAATACAGTAACGTGTATGGTTTCATGTACAATTCGGTGTTTTGGAGAATGAACAGTAAACAGGCAAATAAAAAAGTAAAAAGCTCACAATAAAGGGATAACTTACATGCATTGAGTACCTTGCTTCTTTTTGGCAATGAACCACAATGGACCACAACTGGATAAGGTGTTGTGGTAGGAAACCCCGACAAATTAAACAACATAACAATTATTTCTATCGAATTTTCAAAGTTGGAATTTACCTTTGCTGCGTCTGCAACAGCCACTCGTTTCTTCGTGACTTCATTCGCATTTTGGGCGGCCACATTGTCTCCGGAATCCTGGAATAAAGCGTTTTATTAACAAAATTATTAACACATTCATTGATTTATAACCATATTGGTTACTAGAACAAATAAGGGGTTTGTAGGGTAGGGCTATATCTGCACATTTAGGAAACATTTTTATCAAGCTTAGTTTTCGATTTAGGCAATGAATACAGTTGGTGCAGAACACTCATGTGAGGATTGCCAAAGTTTAATTTGTTTAAACATTATACAAGGAATATTCACTTACATTGAGATTGGTACCGCGTGGGGTTTCAAAGACACATTTCAGCTTGTAGTCCATGAGCTGCTCCGGGCTGATCTCTTTCCACTGAAATATTAATTTTAGTTGTTACACTTTAGCATTTAAAAATAATAAACTTGTATAACCTAAGAGTAATACCTACCACTTGATCTATGTTAGTCTTGCCCTCTGGTGCGACCACACTTTGGACCATAAACTTGTGTTTATTTTTTTCATTAGGGTCCAGATAGACTGGCTGTGGTGTGACTGTAAGTATAAATAAGTGGTTAATTCTTCATCAAAATTAGGACATTGACAAAAAAATATTTGCTAATTACTCACTCGCTATCTCAACTTTGGAATTGGGCTCGAGCACACCAGAGTTAGGGCGCACGCAGTATTTCTTTGGCGCGGTCGTTTTTATCTTGAAGAGGACTGTATCACTGCTTGGGTTTATAAGCCGCATGTAGGTGGTGTACCCTTGCTCAAACAGCCCTGAGAAATCAACTAAAACAATCAATAATATTGACCATATCACCAAGCAAATGTTCCAAATGCAGCCTTAAAACTAAGTTGGGACTAACTAACTTGATGAAACCTATGAAAGTACAATGTTTGACGATCTCCAATATCTGTTTTAGCGCAGTGGTTAAGGACCTGGAGTGAAGAGTCGCGGAAAGTACAATGTTTGACGATCTCCAATATCTGTTTTAGCGCAGTGGTTAAGGACCTGGAGTGAAGAGTCGCGGGTTCATGTTTGGGAAATATTTCGGGTAAATTGGTGTTGGGTACCAACTCATTAAAGAGTCATTAATAGATATTTTTCATAAGACAAATTTTTGCAGTGTTCACAAATGTAGCATCACCTGAATGACGACGTGACCTTTAAATACATGAGCTTAGACAAGAAGAGCACAAATAACTAAACTAACTGATTAATTTCAAAAAATATTCTTCCTCAGATTTCTAACTCAGTTGTCCATCATATCATATCCCAAACATAGTATTGTGTCGTCTAATAGTAGTGAAGTGGCGAGTACATGACCTTTTGATGAACCCCCACAAGTGAAGTCAGGCAATGCTTTTATTTAATGAATTAGAGCTACCAATAAGTCGTAAATCATGATCTGTTACAACTAGCCATTATATTGTTGAATACCTATGAATAAAAGTTTCTCTGGCTTTGTAATTTTGACAGTAGGATTTTTGGCTAGTCATATTTGCTAAACAACATTATAAAGAGTAAAGAATTCATTGGTTTTCTTAGGGTGTCAGTCAGTAGTAGTGAAAAAAAATATTATTTCCTTTGAATAAAATTTACTACAAACAATGTTTTAATTATTTTTCTAGAAATAAACTATTATTTTTACTCGAAATAATGGCCTAAATTAATATTATGAATATCTTTCGAATTGTTGCTTGTTCGGTACAACATAATGTATAATACATACACTTTAGACATATTCAGCAGACAACTAAATTCTGACACTTGTACAAGATATTAAAGTAATAAAGTTAAAGTACTTAATTATAAATGTCATAGATTAGAATAACACTATTGCTTCATAAAAAAAAACTAAAAATACCCTGTCAAAATAGAATAATAATTAAATCATATTAAAATTGGTTTTGAATTAGTGTGATATATGTACTTAATAGACTTTATAATAAAAAAAAAACACATTACTTTCAATAATTGAAGCTATAAAGTTCTTAATTCAAAAAACTAGTTTTATGAACAAAAATACTGCTAATGGCAGACCATACAGACAACACAACACATCTGGATACCATAATCTAACCTGAACTTTACCTGAATAACATGACCTAAATCTATTGAATATACTTGAGAGCTAGTGGTTACCTGCTACATTTTTATAGCATTGAACTCTATCAACAGGAAAATGTTTTCGTTCTTTCTCTTTTATAACTAAAAATAGTAAGTCACTTCAGGCCTGTGTCAATCAGTTTAAGGAAATAATGACAGTTGAACTTGAAACTTATCATTAGTAAGATCAAATGATCTACAAACTGTAGCCATGAAGTATGTTCCATCTATCTATACGCACAGGCAAATCTGGATATGGGCTGTAGGCTCACACAATGTATCTTAATGATTTAATGGGCATTACCACCACAATTTTTGTATTTGTTCTACATTTTATTTAAATCTATCAAGGTGTATAATACAGAGAGATCACCATTCAAAATAGTTTACCACTATTATCAATTGCCTACATTAAAGAATAGATAGGATTTCATTCCTACATTCATTTATGTAAAGGCAAGTTCAAGAATACTAAGCAGTGTTCATCTAATTCAATCTGGCAATACATACAACTGTTATTTAGAACTATTTTGACTGCCCTGGTGAGGTGAGTGGTGGAAAAGAATTGGATTACATGTAAAACATGTTATCTTATAAAATGTATCACTGCAAGTGATAATGGTAGACAGTAAACAATGCAAGAATACTTATTTGATTGTATGAAACAAAATTGATTTTTTGGAATTCAGGTAAATCATGTAATCTTTTGTAAATGGGTAGATCCACAGGGCAGGGAGGTAGAATACAATTATTTAACGGCAGGTCACTCATAGCTGTTGGAGGCACCTGACCTTTTCAGCATATTTGATTTGCGCGACACGTACATAACAAGCGTTGTATCTTTACTTGTTCGTCGCAGTTAGATATGTCCTGCTTCGTTATATTTCTACATACATAGTTCACGAGGTAGATATACCTTTTATCTGTGTCTAATAATGCAAATAACTTGATTTAACGGACATTCGATTGAAATCATGGCAATGTCTGCACAAAACATGAAATACCGCACCCTGACAAAACGCCGATATCTGGAAATAGAAACTCCATTTGTCAGCAGTGAGCTAGCTCACGACCTATGTAGGTATAACACTGCCCAAGTTTTCTTTCAATGCGTCGATTGATGCTCACGCACAATATTAAATAGGCACTCACCTTTAAATTTTAACTCGTTTTGCGGCTCTATAGTCAACACCTGGTTAGGCATTTTGTAATTATTGTAGTTTCAGTTTTATCAGAAAAAATGAATGTTCCGCGATGTCGGACAAGCGAGCGAACGATGAATGATGACGAATTCGACATGCGCAATGCGCATGCGCTCTCTTTCTTTTTCTTTGGTACCCTATTCTCAAATCAAACCCACCTCTGATATTTATCAGCTGTGAGTGAAAAAAAACAAACCGATTCGAAAATATAATTAAAATCATATTAATCGCGCATACTAGATTAAATCAAAAATAAGCAAAATTTCATGGCAGGGGCAGTTGTTCAAGTCAGTTCAGAATAATTCCCCCCGCGCTGAAATGTGAGTGCGCGCGCATTCTTGTTCGATTTATAGGGTTCTATTTTAGACATCATGATTTGGTGGGCAATTTAGTTGAATATCTAAAAAATATCTCCCGCATGTAGAGTATATTTCAAAGAAATCTATTGGTTTGGCAATTTTGTTTTTATTTTCATAACATTTTTATTGCTATGTATTGTCGTTGATGATGTAATTTTCGATTATGATTGATTATGATGTCTGCTGTTTTTCCCGTCACAGCCCTAGCCCACAGACTTCAATCAAAAGTTTAAATAAGACATGCAGTTTTTAGTGTTTCATTTCAGTCAGGCAGCCCATAGCCCCGTACACAGTCAATTTAGATCGCGATCGTGTAGCTCTGATCACGATCACAGATTGATAGATTGCGCGTTATCATCAAGGCCGGTATTCACTTCGCTTAGTAGTTAGTGCAGGTGCTAAGTGTTAGTACAAAGCATTAGTGCAGGTGCACTCACCGATAGATTAGTGCAGGTGATTAGTAACCTGCGTAGTAAAGCGATAGGCCGTTATTCACTTTGCTTAGTAGTTAATGCAGGTGATTTGTGCAGGTGCTTAGTGTTAGTAGAAAACACGTGTGGACACCGATAGATTAGTGCAAGTGATTAGTAACATGCGTAGTAAAGCGATTAGAAGCGTGTTCTATTTTTTTGCGAGTGACCTCGTCCCGCGCGCCTCCCATTCCCCTCACTCGCCCCGTGCCTGCCACTAAACACGTCATAACAGCAAGTGTTAGTGTTTAGTGTTTTGGTAAACTTGCATAAAATGACAAAGTAGACGGAGATTTACCATAAAAATGTGTGCAGGAGTATGTAAAAATGAATGTCTTTTCAATTGTAAAAACCTTAGGTACAAAATTAAAGGTGTCCGAGATTAACTAAACACAGCAACTAAACACATCCACTAAACAGAACTGAACACTACTTGCACTACACACCTGCACTATTCAATCGCTCCTACTAGTCACCTGCACTCGCACTAAACAAAGTGAATAGCGGCCTATACACATTCAATCAGCCTCAAGGTGAGGCTTGCTTAGGTTAGGTTCCACACCTACCTGCGCGCCCGCGCCCTCCGCGCGAGGTGAGGCTTGCTTAGGTTAGGTTCCACACCTACCTGCGCGCGGAAAGGCTTCCATGATTATAATAATAATAATAATAAATTATTTATTTGCAAGAATATGGTCATTCATTACAGGTCTTATATTCCATCTTGATTTCGTCAGTCCGTGTATATCTTTCGCCGCGGAAACACGTGTTATCATGAATCTATATAAAGATAAAACTATATTATAGCTTGTTTTAGCCCTAACTTTGAAGAAAAGGATTCGAAAAAAGCCACTGGGTTAAACAGGGTTACAGAAAAAAAAATTACAACTCATTTAAATGTTCTTAAAAAGAAATGTTTTATTTAATTTTATTAATTTTGGTTAAACCCTAACAAAAACATACCGCAATTAGTGAATTATACATCGTTTAAAACAAAACATCATATTAATTAACCAAAGTGACGGGATAGTTGCTTACACTAAAAATAAATTACTAACTAAATTACTAAATCTTCTTAATGCCACTGAAATTGAGTTGCAAATCTCAAACTACACAATATTAGGTATTTACCGTTCCCCATCATTCTTCAGTGCAGGTAATTTCATTACATCTCTTAATAATCACCTTGAAAATTACTCCGCCTATACAAATGTTTTGATTTTGGGTGATATTAGTGTTGACTAGATAATATCCACAACTGAAACAAATCAGGAAAGAACAAATAGATTAAATTATTTAAATATGTTATCACTGCATGGAATTTTGTCATTTCATAACTTACCTACCAGAGGAGATGGCTGCCTTGATCACGCCTTTTTGAAACTCGACAAAAAAACAACACAGCTTTCACTGCGGTTTTAAACACAATCATTACAGATCATTGCCATTGTTTTTATATCTATTGCAAATAAGTATCAACAAACAATACCCCAAAGGTATAAAACCGGAGTTAACTATGACAATGCATACAAGAGTTTAATAAACATTGACCTCTCATTCATTAATACTTTCAAGGACCCTGATACGTACGCCTTTGCACTAATAGAAATGGTCAGGGCAGCGAGCGATCCTATGCAACACTAAAAGAGTAATTGTCATGAGCAGCAAAAGAACCACTAAACCCTGGATAACCTTAGGTGCTCTGCGGTGTATAAGACTGAGAAATAGACGTTATCGCACTTTCTGTGAGAACCTAATTAAAAAACCAAAAACTAGATAATATATGGAATATATAAAATTATAGCTGCGGTACGAAACCCTCGATCTCTCTGGTCTACCATTAACGAAATAACCCATTCTAAGCCGCCCAAGAGCCCAAACGGTGACCTATTTTATATAACATCTTGTCCCCGTACGTCGATCGACTATGTAAAGAAATATTTTACTAATATTGGGCAAACACTAGCTGAGAACATCTTAAATAGGCTCGTACCTTCGGAAACCAGTATCACAGAAAATTGTAACCATTTGTCCTCCTTTGTTTTATTAGACACCTCTCATAAGGAAGTAGAAAGTACTTTGTTGTCGTTGAACTCTTAAGAGTGCACGAGGTTGGGATGGAATCACTTTTCTAAAACATGCTAAGGAGATCCTGGTCCCACAGATTTGTGATCTTGCAAACCTCTGTTTTGCCACTGGAATCTTCCCATATCTTCTCAAGCGCTCCATAGTTACTCCTGTGTATAAGAATGGAGACAAAGAAGACGTAAACAACTATCGACCTATCTCTGTGTTGGCTTCCATTTCTAAAATTGTTGACAGAAGTTGTTGAACGCTGTATTAGTAAACTATTTGTCGAACTTTAACATATTATCTACCTCCCAATATGGTTTTAGGAAGGGAATATGGACGCAGGATGCTATCATTGATCTCACATCCATCATAACAAAAGAGATAGATAGAGGTAACAAATGTCTAGTAGCCTTTCTTAATCTCAAGAAAGCCTTTGACATCGTCTCTGTCCCCATTCTTATACGCAGGCTGGAATGTATTGGATTTCGTGGCTCTGCTCTCTCCCTTCTCAGCAGCTACCTCCAAAACAGGAAGCAGGCTGTAAAGATTGATAATGTTCTAAGTGCTGAGGAAAATGTGACGTTTGGTGTCCCGCAGGGCAGTGTACTTTGCCCTACGCTCATTCTTATATATATATTAATAACCTTTGTAACGTGGGGGGGGGAGAATACTGTCCTACGCGGATGATACTGCTATCATCTTTACTGGCAAGACCTGGGATGTGGTTAGGCTGAGGGCTGAGAGGGGGGCTAGCTAAAGTTAGTCGTTGGCTCAGTAAGAATCTCCTTACTACAACCAAAAAACAAATTATGTATGCTCCGCTCCCTACATAAGTTCAAAGGCCTCACCCGATTTTAAAATCAAAATTCATTGCTGTACTCCTTCTTTCCCTTTGAATTGTAATTGCCCAACAATTCAGAAAGTTAGCTGTGTCAAGTATCTTGGAATAATTGTGGATCAGAGGCTAAGTTGGTATCCACTCCTAGAAGTAACTATAGGGAGGGTAAGGAAGCTCATTTGGATTTTTAAATCTCTGCGACACGTGATGAGTACCGAACTACTGAAATAAATAATAATATATATATTGCACTAGCCCAATCCGTAATTAAATATTGTATATCAGTGTGAGGTGGAGCAGCTAAATCATACTTTATATATCTAGAGCGTGCGCAAAGATCCCTTCAAGGTAAAGTACTGTAAACCCTTCAGGTTTCCTACTGAAACCCAATATGAAACCTCTAAGCTACTCTCCGTTAGGGAACTTTATATTTTACACATGATACAAAGATACCACATAACTTTACCCCTTGACCAAGCCAAACTTAAGAGAAGAAGGTGTGATCTCGTAGCCCCCGCATACGTGCAGGGGTACAGTCTTTGCTGGAAGGTAATATATTTCCCAGGCTCCTCACGCCTATAATAAAATCAACCGTAAACTTAAGATTTACCCCATGTTACTGTATAAGTGTAGGAAAACTCTGGCTTAGTGGCTCTCTACTCTTAGCTACGTTGATGTTGAAGAAATGTTGGTAAATTGACTTGAACTTGATAGAAACGCACTTACTCAGACACAACATAAATCTGTAGGTATTAAATCTGTAGGACTTACTCATTCACACACCAACAACTACACTCACGCACCCACGCACGCACATATACACACCACACACACACGCACACATACCCACAAACACCCACACACACACAGAGAGAGACATGCATTTCCCTCTTCTCATTTATTTTTTCGTATTTAGAAATGTAAAAAGTTACGTTTTTTGTGTTACTTTTATAGTACCTAATGTAAATGTATAGTGTATGATGACTTTGTAGGAAGAGCGAGGCTTGCCCAACACAAGTATATTTTGATAACTTCTGGGAAGCACCGGCAATTTTTTTGTTAAGGATTTACTTCAATAAAAAACTTTTTATTTTATTTTTTTTATTTAACATATTAGAATCTCATAAAATATAACGCCTTATTTTAAAAATACCCGAATTCTAAATACAGTAATATTAAAATACAAATATTCAAATTATATAATATTCAAATAACCTTACTGTTGAATAGCTCAAGCTCAAAACATCTTATCACGGAATACTTCATGGAAAAAATACATACCTGACTTTAAAAAAAAGTAAGCCTAATAATAACTTTTTTATAAGTTCAACATATTCTAGGGCAAATAAATAACAAGTTTAAAATCAACCATGTTCACGTTAATTTATTATTTAAGCGTTTGTTATCTTTTTTATCGTAAAAATCATCACAAAAACAATTAAGTTAAAATAAATTATAATATTATCATAGTTACTTCATAAAAACATACTTCACCGAAATACAGTGTATTTAATGTCATAAATATTTTTTTACTAGCTTACTGCCCGCGGCTTCGCCCGCTTTTCGTTATATAGAGTTGGTTTCGCTATCTCCTTTTCACCATCGGAGCACAAGACTCACATTAGCCTTCCACTCGCACGTTGTGGATATTCCAGCCATTCGCACAAAACTTTTTGCGGACTCCTACATAATGTGAACAGCAAAGGAGTGGAACTCGCTGTCCGTGTATGTGTTTCCGAACCAATACAATCTGGGTCTCTTTAAGACAAGAGTGAATAGGCATTTAGTAGGCAGACATGTACTATTATAGATCGCATCGTCACTTACCATCAGGTGCGATTGCAATCAAATGACTGTCTAGTCCAATATAAAAAAAAACAAGGCGTTTTGATTTTTGGGATTCTAATGTGTTACCCTGTATTCACTTTGCTTAGTGCGAGTACAGGTGATTAGTAGTAGCGATCAATTAGTGCAGGTGGGTAATACCATTAGTGTCCAATTTTGTTTAATTGAAAAGATATCAAATTTTACATACTTCCTCACAAATTTATAGTATGTCTTCCGTCCACTTAGTCATTTTTTTGTAATTTTTGCAGCACGAGCGTCCGCCGCACGACGCTAATCACGAAAAAAAAAAACAAATGCTGTACAGTGTGTGTAGTGGCCGGCACGCTGCGAGTAAGGGGGAAGGGAGGCGCGGTACGAGGCACTCGCAGTCCACTCGCAAAAAAATAGAACACGCTTCTAATTTCTTTACTACGCAGGTTACTAATCACTTGCTCTAATCTATCGGTGTCCACACGTGTTTTCTACTAACACTAAGCACCTGCACTGATTAAACTAAGTAAATTAACACTGATTAAATTAACTAAGCAAGATTACCGGCCTCTTAGCAAAGTGAATACCGGCCCTATGGCCGGACAGAACAGAATTGGACACTACTTGCACCACACACCTGCATTATTTAATCGCTCCTACTAGTCACCTACACTCGCTTTAAGCAAAGTGAATACCGGCCTTTACTTACTAGTCTTACTACTAATCAAAGTGATGCATCAAAGTGAATACAGACACAGTCAATCTGGATCGCGATCACTGATCACGCTCAAAGGGTAGCGTAGCGATCTGGATTGATTGACTGTTTAGTTTAATGGCTGCCTCAGACAGAACAGAGTGCAGACAGTCTTCTCAATCTCAAATTCAAATGTCAAAGATAAGATAGGTGAAAAAATTGTAAATATTTGCTATCGGTTTGAGGTTTAATGGCGTTGTTTTAATTGTAATTTTAATGAGATGAGTTTCGCATAACATGCCTGTATTGACCGGCGGATTGCGTTCACCCTTCTCGTAAATATGAGTTGTTCAAACATAAGCATTATTGTTAATTCTTGTCTAAAATTAGACCTTGGGCTTCGGCAAAAATTATTAGGTAACTGGACTAAAGATATTTTGTTTGGTTGTGTACCTGCCTCTGGACGATCTTTTCATTTATGTAAAAAGTTAGAGAAAGCTCAAAAAGACAGCGTCGCTGTTCTTCCATCGCCACAAGAAGTAAGTGCAAATCTATCTCTATACATACACAATACTCTTGGATAGGTAAATACTCTCTCTAGCCCTGAAGAAATAGGCTTTAGGGGCCCTAATACAATGAACATTAAGGTTTAAAGAAAATTCAAAATTTTATTGACTGTCTGTTTTATTTATGCCTTCACTTGAGTAGCACAAAAATTACTAGTAGCAGTAATTAGTATGATAATAGCTATGTTTATCAGCATACTCTAAGGATGAGCCTCTAATATTATATTCTTTATGTTATAAAGCGGCAATATTTTATACTTTATTGATTGATTATTGCTACAAAAATTATTTAGGTTTCTTGTTATATAAATTTAGGTAATCAATGATTATAAGAGATAAGATAAGTTAGTAAGGTGTAGTCTGACCACCACCACTGTGCCGAGCCTTGTGCAAGTGGATTGAAAGTTGCCATTAGGCCAGACATTTCATTTAGCCTTGTGCAAGTGAATTGAAAGTTGACACTAGGCTAGACATTTCGTTTTGCAATGGATGTCATTTGGCACATCCTATCTGCTTAGTTGGAAATAGGAGAAGCTTGATTGTACAAGACAATAATTGAGAAGTCTATTCAAGTTGCCTTGGTTTCTAAGTGAATTAATATACCAAATAAAACCAATGAAAAAGCCCCGTATCTCATGTTGAAATAGCACAAGCTACTCCATCCCTTTGGACTGAAGGCCTTTTGCGCACCCTACTGACTAGTGAAGCTAAGAAAGCCATCAGCGGCTCTCATCATTAGTCATTTAGAAAAAAAAACTTCATCTGCGATTTTTGTGTAATGCCTACGCAATTAAAGGTTAATGTTGTGATTGTGTGTTACAGGTGACATCGATTCTAAGAAAAAATGAATTCAACAAGGAGTTTACATCAGGTTCCATTAAATCATATGATTCCAATCAACTAGCTTCAAATAATCCGATTGAAGATACAAGAAGTGAAGCACAGTGCATGATGACATCAGGTATATTTTTGATTTTTAGGTTCTCATATAATACAGTATTACTGACTGCCTGTTTTTTTCTTGTTCCCCTGGCATGGCCAAAGACTTTGTTTACTTTTTCTTTTCTTAGTTATAAATATTTTAAAAGGCTATATGATATTAAAACGATCAGCCGACACCTCAGATGCTGGAAGGTAGATGAGAATGAATCCATGTTGGATCATATACGCATAACCTTCAGCATAGACTGCAGCATCGAAAGGATCCGAGTGAGAAATATAAAAAAGACAGACTGGTCCACTTTTGAAAATTACATCAAACAGTGGACACCTGGAAGCCAAGACTTAGCCAAGCACATAACGAAGATAGAAAAAGAGGCGAGAAGACTAGATGAGGCCCTCAGGGAAGCCTATCACAAAGCATGTCCGCTCAGAGAAATCAAATTAGGCAAGGGACAACCATGGTGGACCAAGTCACTTGAGAAGTCCAGAAATAGAACCCGATGCGCTCTCAGGGTGGCCCTCAAAAAGAGTGATGAAGAGAGCTGGCGCAAGTACAAAGACAAGCGAAACAAGCTCAAAGGCGAGAGCAGAAAAGAATGTAGAAACAGCTGGAGCGCGTTCTGGGAAGTGATTAAAAAACACCCAGATGCCGCGAGGTCAAAACGCTATCCAAGGACAACACCTGCAAACTAGGAAGTATCAAGAATGGGGAAGAACTGATAACTGACCCAAAAACGATACTGGATACAATGATGGAAACTCATTTCCCAGACTGCGAGCACAATATAGACGAAGACATGCCAACCACCCCAACCCCCAAAGAGGTAAGGGCAGGCGAGGCCATCGCCATATCGGAAGAACAACTGGTATGGAGCATTTCCTCCTTCTAGCCATACAAGGCGGCAGGTCCGGACGAAATATTTCCAAAAATGCTGTAAGTAGTGATAAAGAACATCAAGAAGAACCTTTTAAAACTGTTCAACAGCAGTATAAGAATGCAGTATATACCGAAGAAATTGAGGGAAGTCAAGGTAGTTTTCCTCCCAAAACCTGGCAAGGCCACATATCAGGAGGCGAAGGCCTTCAGATGTATTAGCCTATCCTCGCTTCTACTGAAGACAATGGAAAAGATACTGGACAGAACAATCAGAGCCCAGATAGAAAACAGTGGATCCCCGCTACATGAGAACCAACATGCATACATGGAGAGAAAGTCCACAGAAACACCCCTCCATAACCTAGTTACTAGAGTACAAAGATCTCTGAGCAACAAGGAATACACACTGGGCTGCTGCTTAGACGTAGAAGGGGCATTCGACAAGGCCAGCCCTAAATCGATAGAGGCCACCTTAGACCGCGAAGGCATACACAAAGACATATCAGGATGGGTGAAGAATATGCTTCAACAACGACTGATAAAGGCAGAGCTAGCAGGGGTCACACACACGGTCAGAGCGAGAAGAGGATTCCCGCAAGGGGGATGCCTATCCCCTCTACTATGGTGCCTAATAATAGATGAACTAGTCAGCGAGATAAACAAGGCACATATATACACACAGGTGTACTCTGATGACGTGGTATTACTAGTAACTGGAAAGGTCCTTAGCGTCATGTGCAACATGACGCTAAGGACCTTTCCAGTTGCTGGTAATACCGGAGTAGAGATGGCGCTGCTATCGAAGTAAACATTAGCTCCGTGTAAAATATTCATTAAAAATAGTAAACTGTGTGATTTTGTTATAAAAAAGTGATATATAGTGAGAAGACGGTCAAATTCTTTACATGTGTTATTTGTAAAGGCTATTCGCTAATTATTTTAGGACAGTGAAAAAATATCTTCAAGTTGTTTTTACTTATAACTGCTACGGGAAGCTGATTTACTATAAAAACCGTTCGATATTATTATCTTCTAAATGAAAACAATAATAAACAGTGCAAAACTCCGGCATTTCTATGAATAAAGCTGTGAATTGTGATGTGCATAAATTAAAAATACCGATAACCACTAAACCCTTGAAGGTGATGTGTAAACAAACATCTGGCACATGATTGGTTAGCGTAGTACGGAAACATTCACTGCTTAGTTAGTGTGTCTTAATTTCACCCACATTAGTAATCGCTCCGTGGAACAACGGCACCAGCGCCGCACGTCAACCCGAAAGTCCCCGGTTCAAATCTAGCGGCGACACGACAAGCGAGAATTTTTTGCACTATAAACTTAGTAAGAATACAAGATGTCACATACATGCGAAGGGTGTCTTAAAAAGATTCCGAATAGACTGTTCTTGGCATGTTCCATATGCGGAAAGTACTACGACTTAGAATGTGCAAACGTATCACAACAAAGATTTTATAATACCATGGATATTAGCCATAAACAAAGTTGGGAATGTCAACTTTGTAGAAGCAAGGTTCCAAAGAGTGATAACACTAACACTCCAATTAGAGCACACAGGGTACTGGATTCTGAGGACCAGAATAATATAACATTCAGACAAAAGATCTCTGCTTCAGAAAACCATAGCTCTATTATTGAAGATGATTCCAGTATATTGGGAGATACTATTTATCCCGAAAATTCTCAGATAACTGAATTATCAAACAATAATCACGTAACACCCATAACTATTGATGTGCTAGAAGCGATCCTGGATAAAAAATTAAAAACCTACACTAAAGATTTATCAGTACAGCTAAAGAATAATATCCTATCTGAAATCACGGACGAAGTCCAAAAACTAAAGAAAACCCAAACCGAGAATGCCAATAACTTTACATCAGAACAAAAGAAACTGGAATTACAGATAATTAAAATTACTACAAATATTGAACACTTGAAATCTGAAAATGATAAACTTAAAAATGAAATAAAAGACCTTCAGCAAAACCGCCTGACTTGCGGGGAGGAGACCAACAAGCCCATGTCATCCTGCTTGCCCAACTCGGACAATAACTGCAAAAAAATTGTACTTTATGGCCTTTCTGAAAACCCGTGGGAAACGGGAGAAGAATTACACAACAGGATATTATTTATTTTTCAAGACTTGATCCAAATTGATGTTGGCAGCTACATTGACGATATCAGTAGAATAGGTAGAAGAGGTAGTAGGAGACCTGTAGTGATTGAATTCATTAGTAAGAAAATCACCAAGTACATTCTTGGAGGGAGACACTTATTTAAAAATACTGGCCTCGCCATTACTGAATATCTGGCCGGAATTGCTTTACAACGTCGAGGGGAGCTAAGGCGTGCCATGCTAGAAGCAAGACAAAGAGGCCAAGAAGCCTACTTCAAAAACAACGCTCTCATTATAGATGGAAAGACTTACGGAAGTACCTCAGCAGACCACCAAACTGTGAATATGAGCAGTGTAGACAGTACTCAACCAACAAAAGGTGCACGCCAGTCCTCGAGGAGAGTGAGCACTCATGCCTTTCGGAGTGGGTTTCAAAATGATGTATCAAAATATTAGAAGTCTCAACAACAAATCTCACCTTATGGAATTTATAACTGAACAAGATAAAAACATTAAATTAATTTGTCTAACTGAAACATGGATGACGAGGCATAAAATGGATGCGTTGCACATATCCGGTTTTAGATGCGCAACATGTTTTTGTAGAGAAAGTCGAGAGGGCGGCGGTGTCTGCATCCTAGTGAGGGATAATCTGAACTACATGGAGAAATTGGAGATAGCCGAAAGTTCTGTAGAGTTTATTTTTGAGGCGTGTTGTATAGAAATTGTGAACCTAAGTCTATTAGTTATTACCTTGTATTGGCCAGAGAAAAATAGGAGGACTGAACTGTTCTTTAACTCACTTGAAAAACTTTTGCAGATCTTAACTTCAAAATATAGTAAGAAAAATATCCTTATCATAGGTGACTTTAATATAAATGTTCTCGAGGCTAGTAACTTAACCTGCACTCTGCTAGAAATAACCAAAAGCTATAATTTTCACCAACATATCAACGAACCCACAAGGGTAACCAGTAAAAGCTCCACGTGCATAGACTTGTTATTCTCAAACTTTCAAAATAAAGATATGATTATAAACGTACAAGACTGGGGCCTATCTGATCACAAGGGTATTCTAGTTGAGATCCCTTTTATAAAAGAAAACGACAGTAAATGTCGACAAGTAGAAAAAAGATTATTTAACGAAAAAAATATAAACGATTTTAAATTAGAAATTAGTAATATAGATTGGGGAACAATTATAACAGACGATAAAAATATATCTGATAATTATGATTCCTTCATGCAAATACTAACTAAAGCGCTGGAAAATAGCATTCCTAAAACGATGAAAAAGCTAAAAACCTTAAATAAGAAACCTTGGCTGACAAAAGGCATAAAAATCTCATGTAAACATAAAAGATTATTAAAAATACTGGATTCTAAAGTTGATAACCCAATTCTTAAAAATCACTATAAGCAATATGAAAAACTATTAAAAACAACAGTTAATAAGTCCAAAAAATTAGAATATATCCGTAAAATAAGAAAAGCAAGTAATATTACAAAAACTATGTGGCATGTTGTTAGAGAAGCAACAAATAAACTTTCTAAGCAAAGAAGACAAAATATAAAACTGGTGGATAATACTATGCATTTGGAAGACCCATATGACGTAGCGAATTTGTTTAACAACTACTTTGCATCAGTTGGTAATGAAGGTGATAAAGCCACTAACCTCGGTACTAAGACACATCCTAAAGGCCGACTTACCGTAACATACACTAATAATTCGATGTATTTGGGGCCTGTAAATGTAAAAGAAGTAAAAGGGTTTTTGTGCAAATTAAAAAACAAGAGAAGCGGCGGATATGACGAACTACCTCCGTTTTTAATAAAGAAATGTAGCGATGAGTTAGTCTTACCACTGACCTTGCTGATCAATCAATCCTTTGCAGAAGGTACAGTACCGGACTCATTAAAAATAGCCATTATTAAACCAATTCATAAGAAAGATCCCACTGATAAATCAAATTATCGACCCATAGCTCTGCTTCCCACTTTTGCTAAGGTATTTGAGATGGCAATGGCACAGCGGCTTTACTCATATTGTGAAAAGTACAGTATAATGGACGAAAACCAAAACGGCTTCCGTAAAAATAGATCGACAACAACTGCTGTTTACAAATACATATACGAAGTCCTTAATACTATAAACGATAAAAAGTATGCCATAGGGTTACTTCTTGACTTGAGTAAGGCTTACGACCGCGTTTCACATGGCATACTTTTGAGGAAGCTTTATGATGTAGGCGTAAGGGGGATAGCGCATGACTGGCTTTCATCATACCTTAGAAACAGAACCCAATTTGTGGAAATAGAGCACTTTGACTCTACTACCGGATTAACATCTAGTGTGAGATCACTTAAAACAGACGTCATTGGGTCTATTCCTCAGGGCAGTGTTATCGGTTGTATACTGTTCCTCGTCTACATAAACGATCTGCCAAAGACACTAGGCTCAACAGGAGTGCTTTTTGCAGATGATTTGTCTGTAACTTTCCCATGTATAAGCATGTTCGAGGCAGAAACTCATTTAAACGCTACACTTACTGGGATATCTTCATGGTTAGAGGATCATAATTTACTTTTAAACTTAGAAAAAACCAAAGTAATGCAATTTCGCCAACACCAAAAAATTGCTTTGAAAATTGATTTTTCTTACGAAAACCATAAAATAGAAACCGTAGACAATTTCTCGTTATTAGGAATTACAATCGATACTCATGTAAACTGGAAAAAACATATCACAAGAGTTTCTTCAAAACTAGCCAGTTTTACATATGCCTTGTACCAACTAAAAAAGGTAACTGACTTTACCACAGCCAAAGTAGCCTACTACGCCTACGCACACTCCTGGCTTGCGTATGGAGTTGTCTTATGGGGTAATAGTACTGAAGTCAATAATCTGTTTTTAAAACAAAAAAAATGTATTAGAATATTGGCTAATATAGATGGAATGACCAGTTGTAGACCTTATTTCATTAAATTTAAAATTCTTACATTAACAGGTCTTTACATACTGGAAATCAGCAAATTCGTCCGGAAAAACATGCACATGTTTCCTACTTACTCAAGACCAAAAAATCTCAGACAGAGAGATAAATTGGCTCATCCAGGTTCAAAATTAAAAATACACCAAACTGGACCCCACGCAAGCGCTATAAAAATATATAATAAAATTCCAAAATTTATACAAGAACAAATAAATATACAAAGCTTTGCAAAAACATTAAAGAATTATTTAATTAATAAATGCTATTATGATCTGCAAGAATTTTTCAACGACAATTAAATAAAAAGTCATGATGTATGTTATTGTCATATTTGAGAAGTTGTTAAGTTTTTTTAATTAATATTATTTTTTTCTATGTAATTAATGATATTATAGAACTTAAGTATATTGCTGTGCCCTACCAGGGTAACATGTTTTGGGACACAACAACAATGTTATAACTTAATAACCACATGTATGCAATAAATCTTTGAATCTTTGAATCTTTGAATCATCATGAACAAGGGACTGAAAGCGGCGCTATCATGGTGCAGAAGCAAGGGACTCAACCTTAATCCCGAGAAGACGAAACTAGTCCTATTCACCAACAAACGGAAAATTGGGAGGAAAGAACCAGTGCAGATAGACAACTCCGACCTTGAAATGGTAAAGGAGATAAAATACCTAGGAGTCACGCTGGACAGCAAATTAACTTTTAAAGCACATATAAGCAACACCTGCTCTAAGGCCAAAACGGCCATGATGCAATGTAAGAGAGCCATAGGACGCACATGGGGAATCAAACCGGCGACTGTACTATGGATATACAAAGCAATAATCCTGCCACATATTCTTCACGGATCATTGGTATGGTGGCATAAGGCGGCACTAAGAACCAACAAACTAGAGCTAGACAAGGTCCAAAGACTAGGGGCACTGATGATCACAGGTGCAATGAGAACAACACCCACATCAACGCTAGAGATCGTGCTCGGGCTAGAACTGCTGGACCTCGCGATTAAAGGAAGAGCGACCGAACAATGGTTCAAACTTAGGGGCACGAACCTCTGGATCTGTAACCATACAGACAGAGGGCATCTACGCATTGGAAGTGAAATTGAGAGCAACATGTCCAGAATTGAGTCATCGAAGCTATCTGGCGCGGGTGTGCACATAAGGTGCGAGGATGGTACAGTTATAAACAGATCAATCTGCCTAGGCAGGTTTGCCAGCGTATTCGAAACAGAAATATACGCTATTATGGAATGCGCAGATATATCAGACAACCAGGACAACGTCACCAAGGTTACTATCTACAGTGATAGCCAGGCAGCGCTGAAAGCACTTAGTAAAGTAGAGACGACATCAGCAACTGTCAAAGAATGCAAAAAAGCTCTAGGGAAACTCACAAACAAAATAGAAGTAGTGATTGCTTGGGTCCCTGGACACGAGGGGAATGCCGGCAACGAGCTAGCAGACGAATTAGCCAGGGGTGGTGCCGCTGAAGGCTTAGTGGGTCCGAAACCCAGGCTGCCAATAGCACACAACATCACCAAGGGAGTAATCAAAAGAAAAACCACAGAAACAACAAATAGACGATGGAAGGCAGCAACAGGTATGTGACAGTCCAAAATGTGTATCAGCGCCATAAACATAAAGTAGACAGGTCAACTACTGAAGCTGTCAAGGAACAGTGCACGTATGGTCATAGAAATCGCCACAGGACACTCTAGCTAGACTTAACAGGCACCTAACAGTAATAGGCATCAAAGACGACCCCACATGCCCGGAGTGCATGGACAGCGAGGAAACGACTTTCCACCTACTTGCCGAATGCCCGATGTACTCACACATTCGATGGGAACTCATGGGGTCAGACTCGTTAGATGAAAAAGATCTGAAAGAACTGACGGTGGACCAGATTGCAAGATTCTGCAGAGCAACAGGAAGATTCAACGGGACGCCGTGGCAACCTAAAGACCCTCTGCAAGAGGGACCCGGGGAAATGTGTGAAATGGCCCATAACAAACGACCAATCACCCGGCCCACTGCCAGCGTCCCCAGTTGAAATAATAATATGATATTAATGGAGCCCTGAATATTAATGGAATAATATGATATTTTTTTTGGGACTGCCTGTTTAGCTTCTAAGGCAATGGCCACCTTTGTGCACCTATTACTATGCTTTTGGCCTATTTTAGGGTAAGAATAGTGAAAGAAGTAAATAAAGCAAAAAAATGGTTTATTCATATTCAAAGTGCCGGCTTGCTGCAATGAATCATTAACTGCCTAAAATCGTTTGAACATTGGCAACTTTTAAGCATAGGGAAAAATATGTAGAATTATGATGATAATTTGTTTGGCTGTATAAAGGTGAGTTCTAAAGTGATATTATTGTACTTCAGTTAATGATTTTTGGCAGTGAGTGACTTGTGGCAGTGAGCCGACGGCTTGAGAAAACACCAAAGTCAGTTGTAGTTTCCGTCAAACTTCTAGTCTACTTTTGAAGTGGTCCCGAATCCCACATTCCTATTTTTACTAAAAAAACAATTTACTGCGCATGCGGGAAACAACTTCAGAGTGGTTAAGTCTTATGCGAACCATACAAAGAAAATAAATATATTAAATAGAAATAATTTTAGCTGTCACAACATATGATTTACACCAACAATTATTTCCAATCTAATATCTGGGACAACTTACACCAAGATCTTCTGATCCTAAACTAAACAAAGCTTGTACTATGGGTGTCAGAGACTGATCGATATACTTAACACAGATGTAAGTCTTGGATGTAGTTAGAACCCAGAAGTTTCGGCGCTAAAGGCTGGATCGCTGGTATTGTGTGGGCAAAGTAGGGATCTTGCCGATTCTTGACACCATAAGCAAGCGGGGTGGCGCGTTGGCTCATGCTGTTCTTCGCAGGACGCCTTCCCGCGCTGGACATTCAGATATTGCATTTTATTGTTTAATGTGGTAGTTTCAAAATATAACGGATTCACCATTTGATAAAATTTCCTGTGAATATTTAATGTACTTTCCTCCCCATGCGCCGGTTTTGGCCTGACACAACCCGCATGTCAATACAGTTATAGTACAATCAGTTTACGAGCGCGCGTGCCGACGCTCTTAATACCGAACTATAAAGTATATTTCATTAGATTCACGCGCGCTTGTGATTTGCAAGAAAAATCAGCTCATCAATATTATAGATATTGATGAGCTGATTTTCGACGACGCGCCATTTATAGATTGCTCTGCGAAGTGGGACTGCTCGAATCTGACCCCGCGGGGCAAGTTAACCAATGCCATTTTATACCATTATAGAACTGGTCAACTGGCCCCACAGCTGAAATCTGTTCAGTCACCAGAACAATTGAACGAATCACCGTCAAGGAGTTTCTTAGTGTATGTATTAAGGGGTCAAGACATGCTGTGCATATTCTGTATTAAAAGTACCAGGAAAGCAGAAGTTAACTGGAACTAAGCCAATAAAATCTATCAATTGGATACTACTTGGGTCAGGCCGAGTAACTTTGCCGGTTCGCGGTTACGAATGGTTACAAAATAGTAAGGCAAAAGACAAACGTGGTAAATTAAACACAAGGAAAGCCATGAAATCTAAACTTATGAATTCAATGGGATGAGATAAAGCACTTGTTCATTTCTCATACTCTGAAAGTAGGTCTGAAGTTGCCTGAGGAGCGGGATGAAAGTAATACTTTTCATCCCTAGGGAGAATCACTTTCAACTGACAGCTGTCAAATTATTCAAAAAAAAATACTAGTTCTTTTTCACATATCTATTGAACCATGCCAACCAACTTTCTATACAGCCACAATGGAAAATTGAAATAACTTAAAGTTAAGTATTGATTAAAGAATACATATTTTTTAAATAACTTTATTATAATTTAGTTTCAACAATTTCTTTAAAATAACTCAGATTTGGGCAAAATATTTACCATTTTTCCAATGATGAAAATAAAAAATAATGGCTGAATAGCTGGCCGGCCACAGAAAAAAAAACAAACAAAATAGGCGGGAAAGCGGCAATTCGATCTTCATTTATTTTTTCGTTTTTAAGACTTTTGTTTATACGTATAGCAGAGATTTGTACCTATAAAATGAGTTCATCTGATTCTGATATGAATTTAACGCCTGATTTTATAAGAGGAGAGGCTAAAGCGGTAGTGGAAAATAAAATTTACTCATTTTTTCTTTAGCTAATTCATGTTTTTATTTTTACTTTCCTTGTATTTGTAATGAAAAGCACAGTGTTTACCTCGGGTTAAAGACTTATTTAGTCCCTCGAACTATTGGCGCCCTCACTTCGTTCCGGGCGCCAAACCCCGTCTCGGGACTAAATAAGTTACTTTCACCCCTAGGGTAACAATGTACTATTACGCAATGGTCCAGCAAATTTCCTTGTGTTTAGTTTACCACGTTTGTTAGAGAGATTTGATCCTTATGATTGACCCTATCGATTGAAGACGTACAAGTACAGATTGTTATTTTGTCGGATTTTAACCGGTTCGATTCCCGGGTGTGGCAAGCGAATTTTCGAAAATCTGTAAATGCAGTTCTGTTTCTTTTTAAAAATAAAGGAATGTTTCCTTTGGGTAAAATTGTCTATCTCCAGTATGTACAGTACTTTTCCTCCAGGTGGCTTCAAAAAATTCCACCCTGTATTTTATACATGTGGCAGATCTAGATTGATAATAAAATAATTATATGGGTTAGACGTTTAGATTTGACATATTTCACTCTCACTCATCTCATGCTACTAGTGCTGCTAGATTGCACCGACAGCCAATATAGGCAATAAACGCTAATGGAATATTTCCGTGCAGAACCCTCAGTGTGCGAGTACAACTTGTACCTATCTGATTTTATTCTTTTGGTACTTCACTAAGTTAGTTTTACATAAAAAAAAATCAAGAAATTGATGTTAAACATAAGAATTAATACTTATATTTTTGAGGAGTCTGTCTTTACTGTGCCATAACTTTTTCCACCCAGTGATTCTGTACTTTCCGCCGTAACAATAATTAAAGTATATTGAAAATCCTTTCCAATGATATATCGCATTTTGTTATTGGTTCCTAGGCTGACCTAAATATATTTTTCACTTCTCATGCTCTAAGGCCCGTATTCTAAAACAAAATCTGTGCTTGAGTATAGATCTGAGTGACGTTTTTGTATGAACTGACGTTTTGAAATCTCTACTCAAGTACAGATCAGTGCTTGAGTACGATTCTAGAATACAGACCAGTACGCCAATATAGCCCTACGAAGCGGGACTAAAGTGACCATTTTAGTCCCTAGGGAGTAAAAAGTAATTAGTTTTAATTTCCGTCATTTGACTAAGACAAACTCAAACAGCCAGTAAAAATATACTATTATCTGTGGAGTGTGGACCGTCTTCCTTGCGAAAATGTTGAGAGTTTTAGTTCCATGGTTTGTCCGCAAAGAAGGTGGCGCCAAGTGTTTTAAATTGCTAATTTAGATGATTCAGTTCAGAAGAAAAAACTGACCACGAAAATTTCAGAACTTTTGTCAAGTGTAAAGTTCGGTTTTAAATGTGTTTGTACTAAATTGACTATTTTTCTCGCACACAAAGTGAAAAGTACAGTTTGCACCTCGAGACTAAACGCCAACCTAATATACCCTCGGTTTCATTGACTCCCATGTAATAAATGCGATACGACTTATTGTTTTTTCTATGTAGTCTGGCAGGTATTATTATTTAGGAAAAATACTTATAATTCAGTATTCTTTAACGATAAACTTTTTCTCGAATTCTGATACTTATAAACCCGCAATTTGTCTGCAAGCCGGACAGGGATCGCTATTGTTAAGGACTGCTTGAGTTTAGTGACGTTGTAAATTCAGGGGTTTAAGCTCACAGTTTATTTTTTTTGTATTTTTTATTTACAGGTATGTTGATGGGAGTGTTTGATGGTCACGGAGGCCCAGCGTGCGCTCAAGTAATCTCCAAGCGCCTGCTCAAGTACGTGGCTGCAGCTCTGCTTCCACCAGATATATTAAAGAAGTACGCCAATGAAGCAGCACAAGAACCTCTGTTAGAAATCATCAATGACAGGGTAAGTAGAAAGTGAATACAGTACACAATCCATTGTAAATATCTGGGACAGTTTACACATTCCTTCTGAACTTTTACCAACTTTTTTATTGAAACTCCTGTCTTTTAACACTTTTTTAATTCACAAAGATAGATACTAGAAAAATTCGACCTGATCCTAGGGACTCAAGCGGGATCAGGTCGAATTTTTCTAGTTTCTGTATTTGTGTAGAAAAATAGTGCATTGAAACATGCTAAAAATAAAAATTCACTTTTTTAAATTATCGTGCTGTTTTTGCTACTTTCCAGCGCTTTATTAACCCTTAGCCAACTCTGGTTAGTTAGAAACTTAATTATTTAGGACCTTATTCCTCATAGATGAAGCTCAACATAAATGAAACATTAGCATCGGCTCAGACTCGTTGATCCGGGATATCATTTGAAAAATTAATATTCAATAAAACATCTTTTCACTTCTCATCCTCTAAAAGTACGCCAATATGCTACGAAGCGGGACTTAAGTGACCAATTTAGTTTCTAGGGAGTAAAAAGTAATATTTTTTTTAATTTCCTTCATGTGACCTATACAAACTCAAATAGCCAGTAAATATACTGTTATCTGTGGAGTGTGGGCTGTGGATGGACAATCTTCATTGCGAAAATGTTGATAGTTTTAGTTCCATGGTTTGTCCGCAAAGAAGGTGGCGCCATGTGTTTTAAATTGTTAATCTGTGAGAAGAAAAAAAAACAGACCTAAATTTCAGAATTTTTGTCGAGTGTAAAATTGTTCGGTTTTAAATAAATTTATTAAGAATTTCCTGTGATAGTGAAGAGTTTAGCGTCGAACAAAAAGCAAAAGACAATAGATAATCTTTTGCCGCCAAAATCGCTTAGGTTTTACCTTAAAACCCACGAAAGTTATGGACCGGAGGAATAAGAAACATTTTATTAAGTAATATTTAATAAATGTTATTGTACTAAATTGACTATTTTTTTCGCACTCAAAGTGAAAAGTACTGTTTTCACCTCGAGACTAAACGCCAACTTAATATACCCTCGGTTTTATTGACTCCCGAGCTCTGGTATATTATGGCTTGGTTTAGTCCCTCGATATAAAATATACTATGATATTCTGGGAGCGCAAGAAAACGGTGAAGGAACGCTTTTAGTGTTGTTAGACTTCTCTAGAGCGTTTGATAGCATCAACATACAGTTGCTTCACTCGAAGCTTGCCTATTATGGTTTTGATGAAGCATCGAGAAGATGTTTCAGAAGCTATTTGTGTGGCCGTTCTTAGCGCGTAGAAGTTTACAGTGAAGGGAAAGGTACCAAGAGTATTTCATTGCCATCTCCTGTTCACCGATGAGTCCCGCAAGGATCGATAATGGGACCAATTTTATTTATTTTATACATTGCTGACTTAGGCCTGTGCATCCGGAACTGTAAATTTCACTTGTATGCTGACGACTTACAACTTTACACATCGTTCAAGCCAAGTGAAACAGAATTAGAAGTAGGCAGTCTAAATGAAGATTTGGAACGTATTGCTTAGTGGGCAGAGAGTAACAGCCTGGTCCTAAATACTGGAAAATCTAAATATCTTGTACTGGGCACTAAACTTCAAATAGAAAACATCAATAGACACGATACAGTAATCAAGGTTAAAGACAACAATGTCAGTCAGGTGATGGAAGCGCGTAACCTCGGAATAGTGATGGATGGAGACTAAGGTTTGAGAATCACGTACTTGAGACTGTCAAAAATTGTTATTATAGGTTGAAAGTGCTTTACAAAATCCGCCAGTACCTAAGTGTCAACTTGAGAATCCATTTTTGTGAATCAGTCATACTATCTAAGCTCAACTATGCTACCGCAATCGGCGGATGTCTTTTGGCCCGAACCAGGAAGTTGATACAGAGAGTTCAAAATGCATGTGCCCGCTTTTACTTCATAGTTCCACGCAGAGCCCATATTACACCATATCTGCACCAGGGGGGACTTTTAAACATGGAATCGCGAAGAGCGCTCCATTTTGCTAGTCTTCTCTTTGGTATCATAAATAACAAAACACCCCCATACCTGTATGAAAAACTTAAATTTTCTCAGAGACCGTGTCGAAAAGCATTTAGATTAGCAAATATACAGTCCAGCACGACTGCGTTTCGTGGAAGCTTTCGTTATGCTGCCACGAAATGCTGGAATAATATACCACCTCCCATAAGAAACTCAAAAACCGTTAAATCTTTCAAAATTAAATATAAAGAGCATTTATTGAATTTGAAAAAACAGTAATTTAACAAAGTATTTTAGTCGTGTAACTATAATGTCCGTATTTGATGTGTCACAGCTCCATTTGTTCTGATTTATACAACCTAAATTATATATATATTTTTAATTCTGTAATTGAACCGCTTCTCCCTTGTAATTGTGTACCGATTCTCCCTTCACTCAGGTGACCACTGAAAACCAGTGTCGTGGTGCTATTTCACTGCGGCACATGTTGAGTGGTAGCCTAATTGAAACTTTTCGTAATGCTTTTTTGTCTTTGTAACCTGTGTATATTTTAAGTGTCCAAATAAATTTATTTCTATTTCTACTATTACCTTCTTACTAACAATGTACTTACTTTCTATTTTCAGGTTGAAATAGTAGAGGAATTGAAATTAATGTACGAAAATAGTTTCAAACAATATTTGAAAGAACTAATAGATGTTTCTAAAGAAAGTACGGATGTGCGGACGTCCTTAGAGCGTGGTATTATGAAATTGGATAGTGACATATCTAAAGAAGTAATCGAACCATTCAAATCGTCTGGCACAGCTAACTCTAAGGCATTGTCAGTCGCGTTATCGGGCGCGGTGGCTTGCCTTTCGCACATCGACGGACCAAACCTGTATGTGGCTAATGTCGGAGATTGCAATGCTGTCTTAGGCACTATCACTGAAGAAAATGTTTGGACTGCAAAGAAAATCACGAAAGAACATAACTCTGAAAATTTTGATGAATTGAAGAGAATTTGGAGCGAACATCCAGAGAGCGAAAAGAAAACTGTGATTCGAAGAGACAGATTACTCGGCGAACTAGCGCCTCTCCGCAGCATGGGAGATTACCGCTACAAATGGCCTTTAGAAACATTAAATACAGTGGCCGTGCCACTAGTAGGTCAGAGGGCTATTCCTCCACACTATCACACGCCTCCATATCTCTCCGCCTTGCCAGACGTATACTATCATAGGCTTACACCAAAGGATAAGTTCCTAATAATAGCCTCAGACGGACTCTGGGATATGATGACGCCATTGCAAGCCGTCAAGTTAGTAGGAGAGCACATGCAAGGAAAGGTGTTTTTTAATCCCTTAAAGTTGCCAAAGAAGAATATTCAGTTGGGGGATATAAATGAGCTTTTGATGCATAGGAAGGAGAGTTTGAAGAGTAAGCCTAAGGATCAGAATGCGGCGACGCATTTGATACGCCACGCGATAGGTGGTACTGAGTATGGAGTGGATCATTCGCGACTTGCCCACTTACTGAGTCTGGCGCCTGACGTCTGCCGCATGTTCCGCGATGACATCACGGTTACTGTGGTTTACTTCGATTCGGAATATCTACGGCAGTGTCCCGCCTAAGGGACAGCACAAGGCGAAACATGGACCGGCATCCCGACTTGAGGTTGATGTGAAAAACAATTATACTGTCCCAATTCTGAACAAAGGCCTTCATTATTAAAATTAAGTCATCGCATCGCTACAATTCAAGTGTTGATCATCACAATGCCCAATGACGATTGTGATCAGAAAACCGAGCGATGTTCACTTGGCCGACCCAGTTTTATACCAGGAAAGCAATTTTATTTATTTTAATACACTCAAGTCATAATGCCGACCCAAGAAAGTTTCGCCTATCGGAGAAAGTTTCGCCTATACCCTTTAATTATAACTGATTTTCACGACGGACAACATGCCGTTTTAGAAACGATGTCCCCTGAAAATTTATGTGTTCTCATATGTGTACCATCCAGAGTATTTTATTCAATTCGTGTGAACTTTTGAAGGACAGTAATATGTTTACATACTTTTGTTTTCTTATGTGATTTATTATTAATAATTGTTTTTTAATTTTATTGAAGGTTAAATAAAATACTCTGTTTATATAGAGGAAATAATGAATAGTACCTACTATAGTACTGCAATATTGACGTGTAATTCAATTTCACAACTAATTATATCTTTACCCCAAATTCGCGAACTTCAGTCAGAGTTAAACTGTTTTCTGCTCAAAGGCCAGTTAAACTGAAAGTTATAGCTGCACTTAGATGGGCTGCTTAACTTTGACGGCCGTTTTAGCATTCAAGGGCTTACTTCTATTGTAATAATATATAAGCTTCGTCTGAATCAAGTGGACGCACGTTACTTTCAGTTGTAGTTTTGTTTATTGTGTTACTCTAGGGAGGTCAGTACCTTCGAGAAAGATGAAGAAATGATCAATTAGAAATGGAAAAATTACAAGTAATTTCGGGCTTTATCGTGAATTGATCACTGTTTTTACCAGCTGATTATTCATACCATAGGGGAAATTATTTGGCATACACATTAGGTGTTAGATAAACTATCCAAGCGAAAATCTGAATATTTTAAACAAAATTTATCTGACTACTCTCAAACAAAATGGTGGCTAAAAGATCATTTAAAACCAAGTTAAGCTTAGATAAAGACAAAAACTAGAACAATTCGACCTGATAGACGGGCTCAAGCGGGATTGGAACCCGCGTCTTCCACAATCCGGATGGCTGCTCTCCCAACTGAGCTGAGCGAGGCCATTAACAGACCTGGGCAATTTGTCTAGTGTATTTTACGTTGTAAGCTAACGATGTTTCATCAATGTTATGAGGCAAGCGCATTTGAACACCTGAAATGAATAATGATAATAAATTAAATATAATCCTAATAGTTACGTTATTTTTCGTTTAGATTTTTTATGACACCTATTGTGTTTCCTTTTCCTTACGGTATAGATAAATACCCGGCAGTTTATGAATATTATGACCTATCATTTGCCATTTCGTTTTCTCTGTACCCGGATTATATGCACCTCTTTCAATTTGCATACAAAAAACTTTTTTAAACTTAATTATATATGTAGTTAGGTATCGGACGCACATAATGTTGTCCTGAAATTGATCTGTCATATTAAAAATCATGTGCAATGCCTAATCAAAATGTGATTATTTAATAATCCTATGAACGTGTAAGTAGGTGAACTGCTTATTAAGTGCTATATTATATGTAATTTAGTCATAACTTATTAATAAAAAATTGTAATTGTGTATCCACAGTTGAAGTCAGTAATATACCATGCTTTGGTTGAATAAAGGTGTTGATTAATGATAAACCTTCCACATCGGACAATAGTCTTAATTATAATAAGCGCAAGAGGTGTGTCCAGACCGTAGCAAGTGGAAAGATGTTATCTCTGCCTACCCTGTTGGGAAAAAGGCGTGATGGTATGTATGTATTCATTATAGTAAACAACTACTGACAGAAAAGTTGGCGTTGTAAAGAATGAAAGTTACCTTTTTGGGAATGGAACATGGCAACATCTGAAATGTTACCGTTTAGGCTGCTTTTCCACCAGAGATGTGCTAAACTTCGTTGCTGTGTATGCTTTTACATACATACCATCACGACTTTATCCCAAACGGGGTAGTCAGAGGCAAGCAATCAAGTGACTTGCCGTCATGGTGAACGGAACACTCAAAAGCCCACTTTTCACCAATGGTATTAGAACCTAACGTGGTAGGTGGTGAATCTTCCGTCGCTATCCGGGTTGATTTGGTTTTTTATCGAGGTTTTCCATCACTGGAGAGCTAGTCTTAGGGTTAAACAATGAACATAAAGATTTTGGTTCCGGCCAGATTTGAACTCGGGACCACACGATCCGCGATCCGAGTTGGAGTGCTCAACCACTAGGCCACGACACTCTGTGTATGCGTTTGATATCCATTAATCAAATCACATCCATGTCCTCACAGCACAGTATGGTAGAAAGGTCCTACTAAGCTATGTTTTTAATCAGCTGTGCGCGCCCGCCTTGTTTATCTTCTTTGATAAGCTACCTTGCGGCGGTTCATCTTCACGCTCGCCTTTGTTCAGCAGTATAGGTATGTATAGGGTAGACCGGAAGCAAAAGTAACAAATTTTATTTACGACCAGCCGATCTATTCTTAAAAACTCGCTTCGTACCCCGCGCGCGGAATCCGCTGTGAGATTTAACTTTGGCATTCCTAAAACAAGAAAACGCCGTTAGCGCCTCCACTAGGAGAGTGTAAGTGAATGGAACTAAGTTAGATAAGATTTTTGGCATCACATGTTTAAGAATGACGTTCAATTGGTATTTTCAGCGTGAACTCGACCGTCGTCATCTCAACACAGGAAACTCGAAATAATCTGTCAAATAAAAAGTTACTACAGAGTGATCGAGTTTGGATTTTACGAGTGGAAATAGTCAAATCCTTGGTCATGTTTCGGTCAAATAATTAAAAAAAAATTGTTTGGAGTGTAGAAAAGTGTGTGCAAGACATTTAAGAGACTATGCTTTGTCTACCAGCCGAAACCAAGATAGAAAATTCGACGCCCATAATTGAAAGTTCAATGTACCTACCATGAAGTCTAAGCATAAAAAGTGAAAGGCAGTTATTTACTGGTTCACATGGTACTCCAGTACTCCGCTATGATTCTGACATGGTGGCTAAAAAAGTAGTGTCGTGCCTAATATCTGCAACCAAACAGGACTACCCAGCCAGCATTGCAGCCTTGGATCAACGTTAGCAGAAACCCAGAATGATTTTATAAATGGGCAGCTATGTAGACGTGACCCTAAAAATAATTTGTGGCGTCCAGTTTAATTAATGAATGAATGATTTACTTACATTGTTAATTTGAGGTTATTAAAATTTACTTAAATGAATGAATGTAAAAAACCAGCTTTTATTTAAATTATGCTTTTTATGTGACAAAAAATCCATGTATATCAATAAATTCCCTTGTCTGGAAGCCACCCTGGAGGCAGCAGCCAGGTCAAAGAGGGTTATTGTAACTAAATGCGAATACTGATACAATTTTGTGTCTGTGAAGTTAGCTGCAGGTCCAATTCTGGTTGGAGAATCAGGTCAAGCTTATCATTGAAATTCATTGCCATCAGCACTGCACTAAAATGAAAAAATTTAATTCTGTAGGCTAAGTGGAAGTGGTTCTAATTCAGTTTGCAAGATTTGACCTAAATAAGAGAGCTCTCTCTCTCTCTCTCTCTCTAGAGAGAATGAATGAGTGATAACATTCTTCATTTCTTTAATTATTATTCTTTTATCAAAATTAAACAGCTGTGGTTGGTTGAGTGGTTAGAGAGTGGTGCAAGTGCCAAGTGTAGAAAAAGAGAGTTATAGGTAGTAAGTCACATAATGTGCAGAGAAGCTGATTTCTATGTAACTTTTTTTTTTCGTGCTTTAACATGCGATTAGTCGATTGACTATGAGCAGATGTGTTGATGTTGTGTGGCGGTGATCAGAGCATCTTCCCCACTGGGTAGGCTTCTTATGCGATACATAGCTTGTCCAGTTCCAGGATTTGCAGTCTTTTCAATCTCTGCACAGTGTCTGGTATAGTCAACTGCACAGCAAGTCTGTTTGGATGATTTTCGAGCCTTGATTTGTATTTAGAGCCGTTGGCCCAACTTCCTGCCTAACTGTCTTCACATCAAGATATTCATGGACTGCATTCCTTATGAACCATGCTGCGTTGGATATTTGCTTCAGTATATAGTTCTGAGCTCTTTGTGTAATGCTTATACTGGAATCACACGCTGATCCCCACAGCTGTATGCCATACATCCAGATTGGTTTAAGTAAACATTTGTACACAAGAAGTTAGTTGTCCAGTGAACATTTTGAATTTCTTTCGAGCATCCAGTAGAGCTTCCTGTACTTGAAATTAATTTCGTTTCTTTTAGTCTGGAGATGTATCCTTCACGTGAGTCTCTGATCCAAATACATGCCCAAGTATTTCACGCAGTCACTCTGTGGGAGCTGGTGGTTTCTCAATGACACTGGTGGGCATTGTACTGTGCGTAAAGTGAATGTTACCTACATGTACTGACTTAGATGCACTAGCTTTCATTCTCCATTTAAGAAGCCACCTATCGACCTCATCAAGATGGTGTTGCAGGATAGCAGATGCTTCGGTTGGGAACTTACTGCGAGCCAAGATCGCACTATCATCCGCAAATGTTGCCACGGTGATATTATCATTCTGGGGTAGGTCATAGGTGTAAATGCAGTAGAGAACAGGTCCCAGCTCTCAGCCCTGGGGCACTCCAGCAACGATTGGGTGGTAAGTGAGTGTACAATCATCTTCTTTAATCTGGAAGATACGATCCGAAAGATAGGATTTAAGGATTCCAAAGTATGGGTGAGGTAATCGCTGTTTGACCTTCGTTAATGTAAATAAATAACTTCTTTTTATTAACCCGGCGTAGCCATGACGCCATGAGGTTAATAAATATATATCTGGGACAAATTACACCAAGCAAGATCATCTGACCCCTAACTAAGCAAAGCTTGTACTATGGGTGTCAGAGACTGATAAACATACAAGTAAGTAAGTAATTAGCCAATGTAATGCCCCACTGCTGGGCAAAGGCTTCCGTCATTGAAATCAAGTCATCACCACAATTGATGGGTATTGACTAAATCACCCCGCTTGCCAAATGCGGGTTGGTGATCACAAACCCTGGTCTGTGTTCCGAAATCACACTTTGCCCAACCTGGGACTTTTGAGTTTCGGGCCAAGGTTTGAAACCACTCAGCCACGAAGGCGTTCTGATTAACATACTTGAATATTTCTCAATACATATTTTTTAGATAGTAAGTAATAACACCCAGGCACACAAACAAATGTTCGTCACATGAATGTTTGTTATGGTTGGGCATCAAACCCACAACCTTCAGTGCTAAAGGCAAGTTGCACCAACAGGCCTTCACATCACCTTGAAGACACTTAAAATATTATTACCTTATGTTTAACATGAGTTAAGAATATTTTAAATGAAAGCTTCAAGGTGATGATGAGTAAAGGTGAAAAAAAAAGAAAAATATTATTGAATTACAGGATCTTTTATTAATTTTCAAAACACTTCTCAAAACACCTCAAAAATAACGAAATTAGCGACCAGACCAGAATATGTGGACCTTTTCGTAACCCGTTTGCCTTGCAGCAATCTCAGGATAAGTCGATGGTCTGCCTTTGCTGCATACACAGCTACAGCTTTTAGCAGTGCTGTTTTTGACTGCTCTGATTAACTGCTGTTTATCCAGTCATTTGCTGCACTCTAAAACCACTGCTGCTAATGTGGCTCTTGACGAGCCTTCTAAGGATCCCTGTAGCTGAAACAAAAAAAATAATTATCTTTTTCTTATGAATTTTAACAATTCAATTCATTTTTCACCATTGTGATTCATTACATAACATTGGTATTTCAAGTATAATCCAAAAAATTCAAACTAAGTTTTTGATAAGCCTAATTATGACTCAAATAAACGCAAATATATTTGAATCCCCAACTTAGGGCTGATCTGTCACACATGCATGCAGCCTACAAAACATAGGTAAAAATTAAACTGAAATATTATGATAAACTCATAAAGGAGCAATATTTAGGCAAACACGATATGCTGGCAAAAGCCTTCTTGAAATTAAATATATTGCATGTATATTTTTGTATTGTCAATGCAATCTATTGATAAACAAAAATACCATAAGTCTCCTGTTTCCAGGATTTGGATCTTCCTTCCATGCTGTTTATATAAGCGGCCAACCTCAATGCCTTTTAACTACATCTTTAGTACTCTCCACCTTAGCAAATCCCTTGGGTAAGCTTGGGATCCCTTCCAGAATAGTTTTCAGCGTTTATGTTTGATAGTTCTGCAAATTACAATTTGAAATTTATAAATGGTCATCTAACCAAAACTGCATGTTTTTAGTAAAGAAAAGTGAACGTACTTACTTCATATTTTATTTGATATAAACTCAAATGAAGCATTAAAGCATTATATTTAGTTGTTTGCATTAGTGTAGTTAACGCTAATAACTATTCTGCAGAGCGATTCTTAAAAACTCACATTAAGAAGAGAAATACGCCGAGTGAACCGAACACACTCCGAAGAAGCGTTCACCTGACCTTGATTTGGTATTCTCAATTTGTTTCAAAGCCTGAGTGAAGCGGAGTGAGTCTTGAATTAGGATAGAGCTTGCATGTATGTGGCAATTATACTCGTGCTTCGTCCTCTAGATTAGTATACTTACCACTTATTTAAATACGAGTTGTGAACAAACACTAAGTAGTACTTAACGCGTTGCCACTTTTGCATTTATAGTTTAAAGAATAAATTTATTCATCATTTCCGGTTGAAATGATCATTTAAAAACGTAAACGATAATAATTTTACTAATTTCCGGTTGGAACGGATATGGAGAAATAAAATGTCAAAGGAAGTGCACGACTTCCCGCCATTTATGTTTTCTACTTACCCCACCTCTTTGGATATCGGTAGCGCTATCGCCATTTTAGTGCTCAGCCACTTCGCACGTTCACCAAAATGCCGAAGAGAAGACACGAAAGTTCTGTGCAATACTTAGCAAGCAAACTCCAAAAGCTTGAAAAGAAGTTTAAGCGGTCGCGAAAGCAACGATCGCTCTCCGAATCCTCTTCAAGTTCAAGCTCAAGAAGTATTATCGTCGGAAAGTTCACGGGAATGTTCACCTGCTCCGCCGGTTCTGCTGGCGTTATCAGACCAAAGTAAGTATTGCAAATTGAAATACAACTATTGTATTCGACACCCATGGTGTTGTATCATTCGACACCCATGGTGTTGTATCATTCGACACCCATGGTGTTGTATCATTCGACACCCATGGTGTTGTATCATTCGACACCCATGGTGTTGTATCATTCGACACCCACGGTATCAAGCCAGCCCTATGGGCTACGGGTAAACCTCACCCCAAGGTACATTTCCACCCATGGTGTATATTTCTAAAGAACCCTGCACCCACGGTGCCCAGTCAGTTTTTAAGACTGACTAGAGATTATTATAAATCTCCATTACACCCACGGTGTGAATTACAACCAGTACGTTCTATTTCAGATCGAAATGAACACTACCCAGCTACAACAGAACCCGCTGCTACCGCAACGGTGCCAGATCCCATTGCCGGGACATCAACGACGGAAGGGGCCCCCCAAGAGCCCCACAATCTGGACACGCCACAAGGAGACGGGGAACAGCCAATGACGATAGACACAGGTTTGGATCTCGAAATATTGGACATATTGGGTACAGATCCGTCTACAGTCGTGGAATATGGCCCAGATATTAACGACGAGCTAGCAAGCCGACTAAATCACGTGGCCACTTCAGGTTTGGATAAAGAGGTCCGCAAGGAGCTTTTACAGAAATATCTTATACCGGGCAACTGTAAGAACTTGTCAGCTCCACAATTGAACCCCGAGATTAAAACTGCAACCCCGGAATATGTGCAAAAACGTGATAAATCCATCGAATTCAATTAGAAGCAAATTGCTGCTACCGTGACATGCATCGGCCAAATTGTGACTACGCAAATCAATAACTCCACGAGAGATAGTGACTTATTGAAAAAGTTGATGGACGTCAGTCGAATCTTGTGTGATATACCATTTGTTCAGTCTACCTCGAGGCGTAATTATGCGCTTGCTTCGCTCAAAAAAGATTTAAAAGAACAGCTTAGCAACACCAAGATCGAGGACCTGACTCAAAGCCGCCAAAGCCGTGTCCAGATCGAGCTCAGACTTAAAAGCCGACGCAGCACGGAAACCAAAGCAGGAAGAAATTTAAACGCGAAGACTGGTCCCGGAAACCGCAGGGCGGCGCCGGGCCCAACAGCGTCAGCAGCTGCCCCCAGCGCAGCGAGCGACGACGAGCTACCAGCCGCCGCAGCATCAGACGAGCTCGCTACTCGAACGCGTCCTCCTATCGGCCGCGACAGACGAGGAGGCGCTAGCCGCCAGTGAGGTACGATATGCAGGTAGATTACACCATTTTCATAACCAGTGGTCGCTCATCACCGAGGATAGAGCTATTTTATCATGGATCAATGGTTATGAAATACAGTTTACTGAACCTGTTACTCAATTAAATCCGCCCATCACGAAAACAGGTTCAGATTCCGAGAAGTTACAGTATTCTCAATCAATACAAAATTTATTATCTATTGGAACCATCTCCCCGTGTGAACCCTGCGTTGGCCAATATGTCTCTCGCGTTTTTCTTGTACCCAAACCCAATGGAAAAATGCGATTTATTTTGAATTTGAAGAAATTAAATAATTAAATCGACGTGACTCATTTTAAATTGGAGGATTTGCGAACCGTTTTAAAGTTGATATCTAAAAACTGCTATAAGTATGGGAACAATTGACCTAAAAGATGCCTATTTTTTGATAAAAATCCACCCTAATTCCAGGAAATATCTACGATTTATCCTAGTGGAAGAAAACAACAGTAATTGTACACAGATGTATGAGTTCAATGTGCTACCATTTGGTATATGTACAGCACCATACATATTTACAAAATAATGAAACCCGTGGTAAAACTATTGCGGTCATGTGGTTTCATATCATCTATTTATTTAGATGATCTACATTTATCAGATTTAACATTTGAAAAATGCTTGGAAAATATCAATATAACCAAAAGGATATTACAATCTCTAGGTTTTATCATAAACACAGAGAAAAGCAAATTCATTCCATCCAGGTGTTGTAAATACCTAGGATACTTAATAGACTCTCATGGTATATATTTACCATCAGAAAAAAGAACTCGTATTAAAACAGAGATTTTAGAAGTTTTGAAGCTCAAAACATGCAAAATTCGTAAATTTGTCCAATTAGTTGGATTATTAGTCTCTGCCTGCCCTGCAGTTGAATATGGGTGGTTATATACTAAGGAACTAGAGCGTTGCAAATACTTGAATTTAAAAATACATAACGATTATGAAAGATATATGCATAACCCGAGTTCTTTACATAATGATTTAAAATGGTGGTTGAAAGTAATAGATAAAAGTTATCACAGAATCAAAGATGACATTTATGCAAAAGAAATATACTCTGACGCCTCAAAAACGGGTTGGGTGGCTGTGTGTCACGGCCAGACGGCTAGTGGCCAGTGGTTAGACTCTGAGCTTAAATTACACATAAACAGTTTTTAGCGTCCTTTTTTGCAATAAAAATTTTCGCAAAAGATTGTTTAAACTGCTAAATACTTCTTCGAGTTGATAACACCACAGCTCTAAGTAGTATTAATCGCATGGGTGGGGTACAATTTCCGCACCTGAATAAAATTGCTAGAAATATGTATATGGCAGTGGTGCGAGGCTCGTCGCATACAGGTCACTGCGGCTTATATCAAATCCTCAGAAAATGTAACTGCAGACAGGGAATCGAGACGTTCACATCCTGATGTTGAATGGGAGCTGTCAGCCAGAGGGTTTGAAATAATAACAAAAGCATTTGGTAGTCCACAAATTGATTTATTACATGTTACATGTAGGGGAGACCGGGTAAAAAGTAACATTTTCTACTTCTTCTCTGATTTCTAGCTATCAAACCTATTTTCGATGATTTGAATGTCGTTATATATAACTTTGATTTATACTCTTTCAATCTTCATTACAATTGACGCCATTTAACAAGCGATTTAATATTTGCAAAGGTCTCAAAAAATTTGGCAAATGTTACTTTCGACCACAAAGTTAGGACAAAAGTAACAACATAATTTCTGGAACTTATAACATGTAAATTGAAAAGGAAAACCAAATACAATCAACTTATACCTGCCGCTGAATTTCATCACCGCACGACATGCCATAAGTTGAATTTCCATGCTCATCACCTGGATGGCTGGCGCTCAACAACCGTGCGTTTTTCGCGCCAATTTCTTCCACGTACAGCCAAGATATGGAATGATCTTCCTGCGGCGGTGTTCCCAAAGGGATATGACATCGGGGCCTTCAAGAAGAGAGCGTATTCCCATCTAAAAGGCAAGCAGCGCATCGGTGACACCTCTGGTGTTGCAGTTGTCCATGGGCGGAGGTGATCACTCTCCATCAGGTGACCTTCTAGCTCGTTTGCTCCCTATTACATAAAAAAAAAAAACTTATTTGTTAAAAAAAAAAAAAGAAACAAAATCGCTTTCTTCTCATGAAATTTTAACGTAATTAAAGCTCATTTATACTCGAAAAGTGACTCAGGTTCGTTGCTTGTGGGCTTCACAATGATATTCGGGTGTCTGTTTCCGCCAGTTGCAATTATTCTTAAAACACTAAGAAAAATTATTTCGGACAAGGCCAAAGGGATCATGGTTGTGCCGGCGTGGCCAACACAACCATAGTATCCGTTATTCAGACGCCTTGTTATCTCTGACATTATTATTGTAGACTGTTCAGATTTAATATTTTCACATTCCAGCGGGATCATTCAACAGAACCTTACCCTGGAGGCCGCGCTCCTATCCGCTCGGGCCCAGGTCCTCCGCCCACCTCTGTGTGAGCGCATTATGCGCCGCTCTGCGAACGCCCTCTACTTCATCGAAGCAGAGGCGCTCACCTCGTGCTCTCGCTGCTGCCCTGTACTCGTGGACGGTGCGAGAACCTCCGCTTCTAATACCCTGCTAAGACGCAAGCAGCCCCCCCAGATATCGTGCGGTAACCTCTAATGGCCCTCACTGCGATCACCCTCTGCGGCGCCTGCAGCAGGTTACTGCTGTGAGCAGTGAGGGCCCCCGCCCAAATTAGTAAGAGACCCCCCGGCATAATTAAGAGAATGGCGCTCCACGGAGCGAATACCAAGTATTGATTTAATAAATTGTTATGTGTTTTCTTAATCAATTTTCTTTTGTTTGTAAAATACCCAACCACAACAACCTCTCCCCAATTCCTGTTTTTCCTGTATTTATGTTCAGATATCAGTAATTACAAAGATAATGAACGGATATTGGTAATGATGATATCTTATTAAAGCTGAAGTTAAGTTACTTGTCTTGAAAACAGAGTCTATACTCAGAGTTAGGGCTTGAGTCGATTTGGTTGCTCGCAAGTGTATTACTGAGCACAGTTTAAGGATATATAGTATCAAAACAACCATTCTATATTGAACTTAAGAACACAAATCCTCAATCTAGTTTCAAAAAACGAAGAAATTAGTGCCTCAAAATCTCTTCAAAATAGTCGCTAAGCGCCTGAATTAATGTTCTTAGCAAATAGTAACATCTACGTGAAATATCATCCCATAGTGTTTTTAGGCGTTTATATTATACTGGGTCATCAAAAGACTAAAATGAAATGGCATACTTGTTTCTTATCTATATCTTTTATGAACGCAATAGAATCCGAAACAATGATTTATATATTTGCGGCTTATCCTATCTTATCTTATGCCCACTTTCTCAATGTGCATTATGGTTTGCAATAAAGAATTGGAATTGGAATTGTGCGCGCTTTTCTCTGATACGGCTTAACAGATTTGATTGCGGTTTTCACTAATGTATTGTGAAAAGCTTACTTTAAAATTAAGTCTGTTTTATTTCAGTTAGTTTATAAATAGAAAACGCAATGTTAATTTAAATAACCTCGTCGAACACGTGAACGTGGTAGGTAGTGTGCCACAGCCGCTATCCTTGAGTTGCCTTGGTTTTTATCAGTGTTTTCCATTAAAAAAGTAAGTTGCAAATTTTAAAATTCACACAACGATATTTCTGGCCGGATCCGAACTCGGGACCACACGGGTTCTTAGCTGGAGTGCTCAACTCCTAGGACACGACGCTTTCACTAACACACTATATTACAAAATTCTGATATTGTATAATAGCAGGTTGAGTTACCACTTCATAAGTGGAGAATAATAGTACGAGTAAGTTACGGTTTTTATACCTTCTTAAATTATTATAAAAAGTAATTAGCCTATTTACTGTCCCACTGCTGGACTATTCCATAATTAAAATCAAGTCATCGGTACAATTGATGGGTAGGTATCGGCTTAATCACCACGCTTGCAGTTTTAATTAGCAAACAAAAAAGAAAATTATGTTTATTGTCTATCTATTGTAACGAAAAGGTTTCGAAACCACTGGAACGATTTAATAATATCTTTCACTAATACAAAGCTACATTATTTAGGAATGATATAAGTAGGCTATATTTTTTTAATTCAGGCTATTTTTGTCGGCAGAAATAGTCTAGGCGGGCGAAGCCACTGACGGACAGCTAGTCACAAATAAAGATAAACGTGAAAATATGTAACAAAAAAATTCGAGTGCACACCTTTCATTTCAATAATCAAACAAAAAAGAAAATTATGCTTCTTGTTACAAATAAAGAAAAATGTAAAAAACAAAACACTAGGTACATCCTTCCTTCTTTAATTTTATTTTTAAAAAGAAAATTATGCTACTTTTTAGAAATAAAGAAAAATGTAAAAAATTTTTTTTCGAACACCTTTGATTTAAATGAGCAAATAATTGAACAAAAAAACAAATTAAAAAAGAAAACAAAACAACTTAATTGATATTCAAACTTGCAGTTTGTTTTTAAAATAAACAATGATGTCATTATAAATGTGGGTAATTAGTTGATTCAATGAAAGCTTCTTCAATTGGTATTGTTAGTAAATAACCCTAGTCAGTATCTGCCATTACATAACACAACACAAGAAATCCCAGCGTGCCACTTCTTAGTCACTGACTGTCACGTGAAAATAGTTTTTTTTGAAGATAACATTTAATCCGCACGAAACTGATTTGTAGGCGGTATATGACTGGAGTGACATAAATTTCATCAAACGATTTTGGTATCAATTCCATTCGAGGTCATTATAGAAAATATGATAAAAGTCAAACAAGCTATTCATAAGTACCTATTTAAATTATTAAACCAACTTACCCTGTATATGTTTATACTATGTCTAGTATTTTTTAAATTTATTTACAAAACTTACAACTATCATGACAGGGTATACCTGATGCGACAATGAAGGTGTTATTTATTCGTGAACGATATAAAAAAATAGCGATCTTTGTGAATTCCCTCAGAGTACTACAGCTGAACAGGTCCAACTTCCCCGTTATGCAGTTAAGAGTGCGGAGTGCGCGCGTCAAGGGTGCTTTTGATAGCAGGTTCGTTCTCCCGGCCGGCACTACCAGCAATTGTGGCTGACGTCTCCTCCAGACAAACCTGTCTGGTACATTTTAACTAATCTGCCCAAGTATATGGGAATTATAAACTTTTCCCCGAACAACTTTTAAAATGTACAAAACAAGTGTTAACTCCCTTCTCACTCGAAGTTCACTATAGCCAACCATTCCCAAAACAAACAACGTTGGGTACATGAGCGGGTAAAATGGATAGACACCATAATATCTCTTAAATAAGTGCCTAGAAACTTATTTTGTACGCGCTCCAGCATGACAGTGTATTTAATTTCATGCGGCGACCAAATGACTGCTTTATATTCCAGCTGACTTCTGAACAGGGTATTATATAAGACAATAATCAATAATTGCCTGGATATTTTTGAAAACTATGAGCCCTGCAGAGAACAAAGCGAGTACGATATGCTTTCTTACAGACATTGACGATACGCTCACGAAAGTTAAGCTCTATGTTGAAACAAACCCCTAAATCCCTTACTTCAGTAACCCTAACCAGAGTGTCCCCATCGACCTCATAACTATGTTGGATAGAATTACGTGCGCGAGAGAAGGTTATGGTTACGCATTTTAAGGTATTAAACTGCAATAAGTTTTTCTTTCTCCAGGCCGCTACTCTGTCTATGTCTCGTTGAAGTTTTCACAGTCTTCCTCACTAGCAATTCTCTGGAATACTTTGAGATCGTCTGCGAACAACAAGCACTCCGCCTCAACAACAACCTTCGGCAGATAATTTATCATTATTATCACATAATATATACATATATCATGGTTGGGTTCTCCAGGAGGGATACTCCGCAGCGCAATCACTTTAAATAGAATTATACTGTAAATATTTGGACTTTTTTTTAAATAGATGTACAATTTTATAAACATTTTTAAGCGTAAACGCCTACAAGAAAATTTTAGGATATTTCACGTAAGTAGATGTTATTATTTGTTAAGAACATTAATTTTAACGACCATTTTGAACAAAATTTTGAGGCACTAATTTCTTCGTATTTTTAAACTTGATTGAGGATTTGGGTTTATAAGTTCAATATAGAATCGTTGCTGGTTGTTTTGATACTATATATTATTATATCCCTAAACGGTGTTTAGTAATAGATATATCATGGTACCTAGTTGCGCCAGGAAAGATACTCGTACTCCGCAGCGCAACCACTTTAAACATTATTTTGCGACGAAACGGGAGCTATAGCCTTTTTTTAATAGGAGTAGAAATTCGTAGACGTCTCATAGATGTTATAGTGTAATGTATATTTAAGAAAGCAAAGGTGGTTTCGTCAGAGAGCATGACGTGAATGCCTTCACTTTCGCGTTTTGCGAGCACGAAAATGTCAAATAGTGTCTTAATGTTGCCCGAATTTGCCGCTAGGTGTCGCTGACTCGATGCCATACTACTTGACATTTCCGTGCTCGCAAAACGCGATGGTGAAGGCTATCGCATCACTCACTGCATCTCGCACAAGCTACTCACTCAGTTTTGCTCGAACGGAGCTCGAACCTACATAAGTGGCTATAACTTTGAAAGTATTAAATCACTATTTATTTTCCTTTAGGCACTATTTACCATTATTTAGGAAGCATTTACGACATTCATGAAATAGCGGATTTATCTCAGTCCCGCATACCTATTACTTTATTCGTGAAATAGGGTATAGATACCTACTGGATGAAGGGACACTTCAATTTGAGCTTAGGTTGACTGTCACATAAAATTAACCTTACATATTATCATACTTAGTATGTGAAATTGATGCGTAGAATACTTGTAATTATTATAAGTGACTTTAAATATTATTTGTAACCTTAGGTACTGTGATGTTGTTTGTTTGCCCCCAATAAATAAATATATCTACCCTTATTTTATATAGGTACCTACCTACCTACCAATCTCAAAATAAAAGACGTTTGTAATTTCAACTTCATTTATTATTAATCATCATTTATTATTAAAAGTGAATATTATCGTAATATCTAGTAAAGTAGGCGAATAATCGAAAAATTCTTTTTTACATAAAAAGAGAAATAGATATAAACTTAAAAATAAAACAGTAAAAAGCTTGGTAGCGAACTGAAAAGGTTTATTATATGTTGCGAACTCTTCGGCAGTATTTTATTCACCCTTGAATGATTTAATGTCATCAATAAATATTGCAGGAATACATACTTCTCACTTGGATGCGACCGACGGGACACGCGCGGTGACCAATGTCTTTAGTTTCAAACAAACCATCGTGCGGCAGGTTGGTAGTTAACGAAATTAACCGAAACCAGATTTTTTTTCATTCCTTATCCAATTCCTCTTTGATTTCAAGATGTTAACGCTGTTCGCCACCATTTTTTAAAGCAAAGTATCAGCACAAAATAATACTATTATTTCTTAAATAGCTATTAACATCAATTTAATTAGAGAATATTTAAATCTTGACTAAAGGTTAAATTGTTACTGTTAAAGGTAGAAAAACTCGCGAGTTTTAAAAACGACAGTACTTATTTGAATTTTCTATTGCCTTACTGATTCAACGAATTTCCAAAAGTCATTCAAGTTAAGCGGCCCTTAAGTGCAGCTCCCATACATAGTTACTGACATGAAATAACCAGATTAAGAGCTTGATAATTCATAACATTTTAACATTTTAATTTATTTATTTAGCCAAGCCTATATCTACCCTTACAGATACATGATCCAATGCGATAGACAAGCAACTTAACCACTATAACATAGCTCATACAGCGTTATCCTTGTGAATTCGCTCAGAGAACAAACAAAAACGTCAATCTTTTCAGCTACTTGATTGAGAGTATGTACTTAGTGTGAGCGTCACCGGGGACTTGTTCTGAAGGTCGGTCCTACCACGTGGCACTGCCAGCAACCGTGGCCCACGACGGCGTTCCACATATCTGCCCGGAACACAGAGCCCCAACAAGCTCAATATTAGATACTGCATTGTTTACTCGACCTCTTATTAATTAAAAAATATACAATGTCAACGCCAGGTTCCTTCGCCTACCATACCTAATATAAATAAGTTAGGGTACATTAAAGGGTAGAAGGGGTAGACCCCGTATTGTCTTTGGTAGATACAAATATCAGATAAATTTATTTTGAATGCGTTTTAGCATTAGGCTATATTGGGCCTGACATATTTAGGGATTCACTTTACAACATAATGTTGTAAAGTTAATTAATTTGAAACTTTAACTTGAATACTTCAGAAGTAAAGATACCTACTGGATCACGCTTTTTCGGATAGGCGTCAGTCGATTTAACACTCGCGAGTGTAACAATAGACCGTATTTGAAGGCATTGCGAATAAAGGCAACTCAACTTTCATAGACAATAATCCGGCCGCACACGTTTTTTATATTTCATCATAACCAATAAAAGACTTCTCACTTGACCAACACTTGATGCAGCTCCGTTAAATTGTTCGGTATTTTGTTTAATACTAATTTTATTTAGTAGTCATAATGCCATAAGCCGACTGGTGTTACAAGGCACTTCGTGCTGCCGACATAGTCGACATGAAGGTCAAAAAGTTCTATCTTAAATTGCACATTCAACTAGTTTAAGCTTTTTCTGTATTGTTTAGTGACGCGAAACGTGTGCGCTCAGACATATCTAAGCGCGTTTTCTGACTTACAGAGTTATGCTCACTTCTAAAAGAAACAATGTGTATATCTTATTGTAAACATCCCGAAGAATAGTGGATGAGAAAAGTTACAAAGTTTATATGAGTACATGAGACCTACGTAAATCTATTTACGTATTGGTGCCCATTAAATACATGAGTACACTACGTTATACTTGCTTATTGGTATGATTAGACATCAATAATATCGAGATACTGTACCTACTTATTCGTGAATACACCGGGATTATAAGAGGAAAATTAACATTGGCATAGTACCTACATAATCTTAGGTAAGTGTTAAAGCAACGTTATTTACGTCGTTCCAATCTGAAGTCAGACCTGATTTTTTACAATCGAACTCATCGTACGTCAGTAAGCGCAAGATAGGCTACTTAGACCTAGACAAATGCACAGCCCGCGACAATTCCCTACTCTAGTTCGTTTGAAAAACTCTTCTTAAACCCTACAAACGTTGTCGAAAGACACAAATTGACTTACGATTCAAATCTACCAATATTATACCTATACTCAAACTTCACGTCCGTCGCTGTAACATAGGTCAACATAGCTAAAACATTAGTAAAGCGAAAAGAAATAAGTATAAACAGCGATAGTTCACTGTTTAACAGAATTACATTTCAAATATCATAAGAATGTTTAGTTTTATAGCAAAAGATAACTTATGAAGCTGTAGTTAGTTTACTTACACGATAAGTAGATTCTTAATTTAAAGACTACATTATGTTGAGTTACTAACGGAAATATCCAAAAGTCCTCCAAAATATATGTTTTTAGAATTCGCCAAAAAGGATGGAGAGAGAGAGAGAGAGAGAGAGAGAGAGATCGATAGATGTAGAACCTACGGGTATTCAAAGAGTAGTTTGTACAGTTAATTTATCAAACATGCTATTAGTAGAATATAATTTGTTTCCGGTAGAAGGCCGCGCGCCTGCTGCGGCGACGGATAACTGGCTGATTGAAAAAGTGACGATAGTGCTATATTCGAAGATAATCATATTACACAATCTACGTCTCACTACGTCTCTAATACATGGATAAATTGTCATGAACGTAGTCCACAATATGTATTTAATTTTTTTTTTTCATTTGTCCCTTTGTTTATGCTCGTCGAAGAATGGTCATGGCGTGACGCTATGCTCTTACCACTTACAATTTACGAACTACACCGTACAAGTAATCATTTATAGTTTACTAGCTTTTCGCCCGCGGCTTTGCCCGCGTTTACGTTATTTACTATGGATAATTACAAAAAATCTTTATAAATTGTAGCACTGATGTGTAAGCTGTATTACTGTAAAGTTTCATTAAAATCCGTTCAGTAAGATATATTGGATCAACGTTTCATCCCTAGTTTTAGTAATTATATTACAATTCTCGTGAGTATTAAAAGTGTCATAAGGCTTCATTGTAATGTCCAAAATTAGACTAGTTGATTCTCAGATAAAAAACGATTGCATTTTGTTTTTAATTAATGGCTTTGCCACATAGCTCATTATTATGGGTATTGACAATCCAGGGGACTGTAAAAACCCAAATATTTATAAGTTTGCCAAAAATTTATATTGTCTTATAATGCAAATTTAACTTTAGTGGGGCGCAACTCTTAAAAACCTATAAATTTTTCAACAATAACAGTAAATTTATAGTAAATAACGATTTTTTTTTGAAAACGTTCGTGATGTAAGTTATTTTTACTGATGGGTGAGTAAGTTGTTTTCTCAAGAGTAGTGGCAAGATGACGATGATGTGCTGGTTCTTACGCGCCGTAGTATCCTGGGAAATGACGTAGGTAACTTTATTAAAGTGGCGAGTAGCCCTATTAATATATAGATAGATTCATGAACATACACGAGGCGTGGTCTTCCACCTTATCCTGAAGTACTTCTAAACGATGAAAATCTACCATGAAGTACAAAATATCAGAGCAGTGTCTTTGACGATACTTGTACAAGTTGACCCGAGGGCCAGAGATCTCTCTCGCACGGATGCCTCCAAGTGTAACAAATCCAAGCTAAATAAATCTTTCCTAAACATAATAAGAAGGCGTTAGTTTATTAGAGAAGGTAGGCAAATCTTTCAACGTCATCAATCGGTGATGCTGCATCTACTACTCAGGTTAAGTGTCGTGAATTTGGTAGGATTCATTAATAAATGCTAACGCCTCCTTAGTACTGTTCGTCCATTCATTTTCAGTAAAAGCCAAGCTATAAGTAGTGTTCGACATTTACTTGAAAAGAGCAAGATATTCAATTTGCCAACACGAAATAAAGGGTGACGACACGTGGCTTAAATAACTTCAAACGTTTGGCTAAGTATTACACATGATTATGTAAGATGTAAAATTATACTTACAAGTTAACAACAACAACCACAATGAATGTACACAAAATTCAGGGTTGTCTCTGAAGTCATTAACGTTAATCTAACACAGTAAGTTGCATGCGAGACCCGCCCTGAACAACGGAGGCGGCGTCACCTAATCGCGATAATTAAGCCTGGGCATTTTTCATTGCGATCGTATCGTTGATGTCAGATAAACGAAATTGACTGAGTGTTTCAACAATTTTGAAGTTCGTGGGTACGTTACCCCGCACGAAACACGAAGCCATTGCCACTTTCGGCTGTTTCTGAATCACGAGAAAAATCATGGCAGATAAAATCTGCCACGCCACGAGGCATACTGGCACCGAGCCCAATCAGTGCTAAGCTATTTGCTGCCGTTGGCTTGTCTCACTATACCAACAAAGTTATGCGCACACTGAATTTTGTTACATGGTACATTTTACATGTTCTTTCTGTCGTTTATTTCCATGTTAAATATAGGTACATATTCCAAAACCTGACCCATTGGTCTGCGTATAGGTACATACATGAGCACAATAAATATTATGAAGTAATTATAAAAAGCGTCGCTCTTTTCTCAACGTTCATATTGGCAAATATAACTTAGGTACTTATAAGACCCATGAAACGAACGCCGCGTGTAGTCTACTGCCAACCCAAAAATGCTTACTACGAAGCACGAGTTATTTAATTAACTATGGGAACAATTAGAGTCAAATCTTTTAATATATTTCCTATCAACAAATCCGGTTCACCTTACATAAATTAATCATTGTAGTCTAGTACTAATATTTGGCTGATCATTTGTACGCATCACTACCTGGGTATTTATTTAATTTGAGTGCAAATTATTAACAACTGGTATTTGATGGGTTGAATTTGGCTTTGGTTTATTCGCAGGTATTTATAAATTAAAACTTTTTTTACAAACAGATTATATCCCATCATTGATGAGAATTGTGCACAGCCTGATTTTATTGTTAGATAAAATTATATTTTGCATAGTTCTGTTCTTTCTTAAACAACAAAAGCAGAATTTACACATATATAATATTTGCACAATCATTTTGCGTCGGTTCAGAAAGGCCTACTTACTACGTTAGTACACTGTTTTGGAACAATACGTATTACGAGCAGATAAAAAATGTATAGGCGGACAGTTAAAACGAAATGAGAAATAAAATACTTTTACAAAAGCGAAGGTTGGTAATATAGACACAATAACCTCTATGTTTAGCTTCCTTATTTTTATTATACTTTAGCCAGAAATTACATTTTGTGGTCAAACAAGGAGAGTAGGCGGAATTCTACATTACCCAACCAAAATAGATCTGTACCTCTCAATTACACCATACTTGCTTCCTTCCATACAACCAGAAAGTCAAGTATTTAACCATTCTAGTTGACCAGAAAACAACTGTCAATTTTAACAATCTGACTTTATCCTCATCACAAAGTAGTTTTTAGTGATTTTGTGAGATTGTGGAAGTCGGATGTGTTGTAGTCTGAACATTAATTATACCAATGCCTTAATCTCATTTCGTCGTGTGTTGAAATACTTTTCGATTGAGTTTTATGGTGAACTAGATTCTTGATGTATAGAAGGCAGACGCCCCGAGATCGGGGAACCCACTTTTTGCTAGACTAACGTTTCATTGGTATTAGAAGTAGGCCATGAACTTTAAAAGTAGATAGGTATGGGTGTGTTTTGCCAGTTCCTAGGTCGAGCTGTTTTATCGACACGCGGCGTCGTTGATCGTTGGCTCCTTAAGTAAATGTGAAGTCCGGCGAGAGGATCACTGTCGATTAATCGCCCCCGAGTGACAGCGCCTGCACGATGCGCGGGTCCGCCTTGCTGCCCTCGCGGAACTCCTCCAGGGTGAGACGGTCGTCATGGTTCTTGTCCATCTGGTCGAAGATCTTGTCGACGCGCTTCTGAGGCGTGTTCTCGTCCTCTGGCTGCGGTGTTTGACCCTGCAACAAGTTCCAGAGTGAATATGGTGTCACTATCCACTGTTTCATACTCGACTTACACAAAAGAGGTATATGCCCCTCGTTGACTATAGTCAGAGCCTAGTTGACTGTTGACGTCTTGGTGAACAGAACACTCCGAGCCCGCGTTTCGCCAAGTGCATTAGAATCAAACGTGGTAGATAGGTTATAGACGTCTGTGACTTAGCAATTTAGTCATAGGATGAATATGTCATAATACTCATAATAAACTCGTCATAGCAACGTCGCGGTAAGACTAAACTACATGAAGTAATAGTACTGTGATAACTAAAACGTACTTACGACAACGTAATACTACGACGACGTATTAAGTACTGGACTACTGACATCAGTGACATCTATATAGAAAGAGGTGGCCCTGTCACAGGCCAGCACGCATTTAGGAATAAGAAAATTGACATTTTTCTATGGATGTGATTTAACTGTTACTTAAATAGTAACTATTATTAATCTAGTTGTTGTTCTTTTTTGATCTAATACTAAACCGTGATCAGCTTTTTTACACTGCTTCGAAAATGTTGACCTCAAATTTTGAAACATCTCATTTGTAATCAAAATCAAATAAATCATTTTGAACATGAAAGTGCTACTTAAATTTCAGGAACATTTCATAATTCAAGCTCACGTGATAAGAATTAAATTAGTTTTTTTCATCAAAACTTTGCTTTGTTTTCGCCCAAAGATTTTAACAGTGAACACGACCTCTTGTTATTCAGTAATTTGGTTATGGACTTATATTTAATTTTTCCTGGTTTTGTGACACACTAGTGAATAATACGAATTGCAAATACTTACCACCATTTGATAGATCGCATCGACTATGTTATACATTTCTTCCCGCGTGATGTATCCGTCGTTGTCTACGTCGTAAAGTCTGAAGGCCCCTGAAAAGTGGAGAAAACTGATTTTACAGTCTATTTTTCAAATAATTACAACTACATTTCAAATGAACAAACCTATTTTAGGACTAATGTGATCTCTGTACTTGGAACATTCATATTTTTGTAATGAAATGCGTGAAAATACTTACAGTGTAGCTTTTCGTCGAGGTTTCCCCTTGACGTTACCGATAACGCCCGGATAAACTCCTCGAACTCGATCGAGCCATCCTGTTGACGAAACGAAAGTAGAACATGAGGTAATATGTTGACAATTACATTTAGAAGACCTTCATTTTGACTTTCATGAGGTCATATTGTTATTGAGCAAAAACCAACATGTAGAATTTAATTTAAAAAGTGTGATTTTAAATGTCAGAAACATTTTGTTTTTTGCATTCACAGCTCTACATTTTTATCAAAAGAAGAATATGAAAATTAAATGTGTAAGGACTCAAGCCGGAAATAAACTGATATGGTCGTATTTTTGATCCTAATCGAATGTTAAATATTTACAAATATACCTTACTAACTATATCTTACGGAAGTTGAATCCGAAATGGATTAAACAACGTTGCCTTGGAACGATAAAAATACTATAGAAGAATCTGAATGGTCAGCAAAGGTCTCGGTAGCCCAATGGTTAGAGCAATGGCCCGGATAACGGAAGTTGCTTTATAACTAAGTACTTTCCTTTTTGAACATTGAAAATTTAACATTGCTAGAAGGCTATTATTATAGTTCTATTATCATTGTGCCGGGCAATTAATCTGGTGAATATAAACATACTATTCATGCCATACTGAGCATTTCATTATTTAACAGCATTTAACAGGAAACGCTGATTGACAGATTTTCATCATTGTTCTTAACATTGTTTTGTTCCTTAAACCATACTAAGTAGGTACGTCTACGATGAAGGCGAATTTAATGTTCGTGAAGCACTTGTGGCTTTGGATCATAATTGAAATAGAGTTTAGCACTATTGATGTTTGGCGTTGTCCAATCTCACCTCACCAGAAGTCTTCGAACAACAGATTTCTTTCTATTCATCGCTCTTGTTGCGTTTATAACATACAGCGGATTGCTTAATTAATTTTTATGTGGCAGTTGTGAATATTGTGAATCAGTTCATAAGTCAATGCATAGATTTTCAGGACTAAATTGGACTACCAAAACGCTACAGGTGAAAAAAAATCATCAAAAAGTTGCCTTTTTGTAAGATTTTCGTGATTATTTCATTGAATTGAAGTAAAACTTAAATTTTTGCTCTATTATTGTGTGCATAATACTATTTAAAAAAACACATTGAATTGTCTCAAATAAGGTAGTCGCCAATTAATTGCTAAATTAAATTAAAAACCATTTTTTCTAATTGTTAAGACACTTAAAAATTTACTGTACACATTCAAAGTTATAATTATGAAATTTAAAGGTGCACTCAATAATAGAGATATAATTTATACTTAATTCGAATTCAGCTTAATAATCACGAAAACCTTAAAAAAATGCGACGTTTACGATCGACCACAAACGCAAAAAGCAAACCCTCTTAAGCTTCGATCGAAGCTATACCAGCTATGAGGTTACATGCACCATCGATAAATAAGAGTATCAATGACGTAATACCTACTATAAACATTCAAAATGGGCGATAAATGCTAATGCCTAGGGCGTGTCGATGCTTCCTCATACAGTAGGTAGCCGCAGAAACATCTGGACCGCTGATAGCGCTCATGAATATTAAATATTGCATTCTACGGATATGTTATATAATTCAAAATACCAAACGGTTCTCTATTTGAGAATGATCAAATGACTGACCCCTCGGTCGCCAATACCAAAGGTCTCAACCCGATATCAAAGAGCCCTGAGTGTTATCTCCAGGTTTGCTACACTTTGGTGAGGTTTTGTGTGGGTGAGCGAGGCGATTATTCTATTAGCCAACAATTGTAGCGACGTCTTGGTTGAAAATTTAATACTTATTAGGAGAAACAGGAGGTAGCAAAAGTCAGTACCGAGATTCCTCAGATGCTGTGGGAGTGACCGATGTGTTTAGCTCCTAGGTTAAACCATTTAGCTCAGGGCCCGTGCTTAATACTGGTCTGAATAACATTTTGTGTTCATTGTAAATTCACTGCTTTTTACCCCTAATTGATAGATCCAAACCAAAGTAACCCGGAACTACGTTAAGTCTAAATAGGTCCGGTGAACTTTTGTTTCAGATGGTACCGTTCAACACGACGCCAACAGAAAACTCATTTCTGACTACCCCACTGTAGTGTATTTAATGACAAATGGAAGCAGGGAGCTAGGTGGTGGTAGACCAGCAAGTAGGAAGAGCTAGTGTATTGGCTAGTATAGAGCATAATTTAGCGTAAATGTGCTTTCCCACCCCAATTCAGGCTTATTTCAGTCATAAAGTCTCGTAGGTTTTGACTTCTAAGCTTCTTGCTTACAGAACCCAAAAAACGGACATAATGCAGATGCATTTTTGAGACCGGGCTATTTATAGAAAAGCACGTAACTCTTTCACGACCCTTTTACGATACTGCCAGTAAAACTGTACATTTGGCTTCGCGTATAAACCAAGTAAAAAATTTTATAGCACATTTTAGGGTTTCGATATAAAATATTTAAAAGGAACCTCTATGATGCGACTTTTTGCGTACCTACGTCTGTCGAGTGTCGACCACCGAGGACAGCAAAAAAGCTTTGAATAAAGCAAATATTTGATGAAAAGAAAGTTGTAAAAAGCCCGTGATGAAAATGTTCTGAAAAGGACTAGAATATTCAGACAATGTCTAGTCTAGTGTGGGTGCCAGTGCCAATAACACTGAAACTGCCTCAACAAACAGTGTACCAGATATTTATTATTATTTTATTTTATTTAGCTATCTTTGAGTTCTAGCCTAATTTGTCCATATAATAGTTACCTGTTTATTACAAATGATTTTGTATTTTGTATGTATCTATAATTCAAAGGTTACGAAGGGAATGTCTATGATAAAGTTATTTCAGACTTTGATACAGCACAGTGAAAAGAAAGTCCAACACGCGTAGTTTCTAAGAATTTACCTAAATAATGTAAGGAACCCTCCCTGCGGGAGTCGACACAGTCGAGCAGTTTTTTCGCCATAAAAATTCCACTAACACATACATTTGTATATTTATGGACTCTTACGGGTAGCAATGTTCATGTATTGACATTATTTTATAATCTAATATTTGGGTTGGATGTGAAATCCGTGAAATTAAAAAAATATGCACTGACTAGGATATAGTCTTTTAATGACGTTTATGCCAAAAGCTTCGAAAAACCAGTACGAATAAAATGTCTAATATGGATAGGACAACAATGGCATACAACAACCAATCTAAACCAAATAAAACAGCTTACGTGTAGAATATTGCCGGAGTAGTATAAATTATATTAGGCAGTTCTTTATACACAATTATCAGACACATGTATTTACTTAATGATAAATTTTAACAACATCAAGCAGTTAATTTAAATTATTAACAACATCAATGTTTAGGTAAACTGCATTTTTTCTTTCGCATTTCGGGACATAATTTCGCGAACCAAGCAATCTTTTCGCTAAAACATTTTAAACAAAATCATACAGGTGTACTACCTATGGCATTTCAATAAGAGTGCACTTTTTAAATTTAGAACTAGTAATTTTTATTTCGTGTAAGTGACAACTCTGAATTTTGACACCTGTTAAAAATCCGATTTTATTAAAAATGGAGCAAATGGGCCACGCGCGGATAGTGTGGTCCCGAGTTCAAATCTGGCCAGAACCAAAATCTTTGTGTTCATTGTTTAATTTTCGACTACCTAACTCTGCGGTGATGGAAAACATCGATAAAAAACCAAATCAACCCGGATAGCGGCGGAAGGCTTACCACTTACCACGTTGGGTTCTATTAACATTAGTGAAAAGTGGGCTTCTGAGTGTTCCGTTCACCATAAAGGCAACAGTCACTTACCTCTGGCCACCCGGATCGTGCGATACAACGCAGTGCGATTTTTTCTTTAGATCTTGGTGAAATCTTGGGGCTATGCTAATAAACCAAAAACAATTCCTGAGCTCGATCAGAGATTTGCCGGATATTTAACTCCGTACTTAATCGGAACATGTCTTCTCTACAATTCAATAAAAATATCATAACATGCTCATAAAATACGTGTTTTTATTTTAAAACGAAAAAGTGCACTCTTACACCCTCTACTTAGCGTCCTCATTGAAGATTTCGTGCTTAGTTGGTGAAACGCATGCTCCCGGTGCGTGCCGTCCCGTGCAAGCACAATCTAAATTGAGTCATTCCAAAATAAGTGCTAGTTAAGATAACGCCAGAAATAAAACGCTTCGTAACAGTTATTTATAACAGCTAAACCAAGCATTAACAGCCAAAGTTCTAACTATGAAAACTTTTTGCAATGGCAATCTAAGAAGCAAAACAAATCATTGGAGTCTTACATTATTTTCGTCGAATACCCGGAATACCAACGACGCAAACTTGCTTGGGTCTCCTTGTGGGAAGAACTGCTTGTAAATCTTGATGAAGCCCTGCAAGGTAAAATATTATTAGCTTTGATATATCAAATACATGACTGCTGCCTTCAACTGTTTATGCTGAGATTAGTAATTATGGTGAAGTAAATAGTATATTTTAGTAGTTTAAGTATTATGAACTATGAGGTTATGAAATGCCATGTACATATAGTCTAAGTAATTCGGCTACTAATAAAGCATTTTTCATTTTTTTTTTCATTAAGACCCAATAAAAAAATAGTAACCTTTCCAACCCCCAAACTAGGCAAAGCCCTTTCTATGGAGAAAGCAAACGGTTAACACATTTTAATGGTTTACATTCTATAATTAGCTCCAGCTGCAAATAAAATAACCATACACGTTTAAGTGAATTTTTATTTTTAGCATTTAACAATGCATTATTTTTTACACAAAGAATCTAGAAAAATTCGACCTGATCCTATCCCGATTATATCCCGCTTGAGTCCTTAAGATTAGGTCAAATTTTTCTAGTTTCTAACTTTGTGTAGAAAATCTATGTTTATATAAATACATACATATATACCATCACGACTTTTTCCCAACGGCGGACGCAGAGACCACATCTTTCCACTTGCTACGGTCCTGACACACCTCTTGCGCTTTTTCCACTCTCAGTAATCTTTTCATACATGCTCGTCGATAATGGGTTCTCCTTACATGACCTTTTCTGAGCACTTCTTGTTGGACTTGTCCTAGGTACGTCCGTCTAGGCCTTGCCTTTCCAACAGCTCCATCCACCCTCGCCTTGTTAATTTGTTTCGTTAATCGCCTTTCATCCATCCTTTCCATATGCCCAAACCATCTTAGCATTCCCATCTCTATTTTTGTGCAAAAACATCCTCTTTCACACCACAACGCTCTTTAATTATGCTATTCCTCACTTTATCACTCAATGTCTCTCCTACCATACTTCGCAATGCTCTCATTTCCAATGCATTTATCCTACGTTCATCCTTCTCAAGTAAAGTAAAGTAAATAAATAATTTGTTAATAACATATCTTTTTAACATTTCGAAAAATAACTTGTAACATTTTTCAGTTTTATGGGATAAGAGCCCATAAACTAGTGGCACAATCTTATGTGTTCCGTCTGTTGTACCGACTACTGCATGAATTGTGTATATTTGAATAAATGGAACAGGGCTGGACTTGAAAGTTCCATCCATTAGCCAATAAGCAGCATTGATTAACAATTGGCAATTAGTTTTATTTGTAAACACAAGTATACAATTATCATTTTCGATGAAATGACCTATGAGAAACTGTTCGTTATTTATTTTTGTAAATTCCTCAGGAATACTAACGTCCTGTACTGTTTTGGGTAATATTGGCATGTTCTTGTTTCTCTCACGGTGTACTAGCATCCGCATTGCATCTTTATTAGGCATGTATGGGGAGCTACATGTAGGTATTTCTTGAATACATCTTTGTACAATCTGGGATGGAGTATCCATCGAATGACTAGCTTTCTCTTTGACACTCCTTTTTAATTTCATTTCAATAGCCCTTTCTGGATCTGGTAAATGCATATGTTCGCGATTATTTGTAAGGACAGTATGAGTATTATCAACACACAATGATAAGATGAGCACATTACAACTAGATGTATTCCTCTTCACGCAACGCCAATAGTACTTATTATCTCGTTTGCTGTGTAAATGATATGAATAACCATTATGCACTAATATATCTTTTCCGCGTTTAGACTTAACAATCTCACAAGCACTCATTCCTATTTTAGTTAAAAAAACTTAATTTACTAACAAGCGATAAAGAATTTTCACAAAAACACCAAACTCAACAAACCAATAAGTTGTAAATTATTGGAACATGTGACAGAACGTATGCCAGAACGTATGACAGTGAATTTAAAGTAAAGCCTGAAAGAGGTTGTTCGATAGTTTGTTAAATTCAATCTACCCACAAAAAATAGAGATACACAACTGCACTTTAGTTTAACACGCCGCCAACAGATGGAGCTAAGAAGACTATTTCATTAGAATGCGGTTACGGTGGTGTAAATATTAATATTAATAAAAAGTTCTGAAAACAAAAAAAATGCCTGAGATTCATTTTCAATAACAATAAAATTTTGAAACAAACGATTTTTTGCAAAAAACTGATCATTCTGTTGGTCAAACGTTCACTGACGTACCGTTCTATTGGCGAACAGTTCGTGGGTCAAATGGCTTTTGGGCGAAAAGTTATTGGGCCAAAGATTCTGTTGGTCAAACGTTCACTGACGTACCGTTCTATTGGCGAACAGTTCATGGGTCAAATGTCTTTTGGGCGAAAAGTTAATGGGCCAAAGATTCTGTTGGCCAAACGTTCATGGAGCAATTGACTGTTGATGAACCGTTTCAGAATCAATGACCTCGCTTCATTAACTTAGTTTTAATTTGTGTCTTAAACTGGTGAAGAGGCAGTTCAACAAGAGTTTTCAGAATCTTATTAAAATATTTTACACATTGACCAACAAATGATTTTCCTACCATATGCAGTCTTAGACTGTGAGTTACGAGCTTATTTTTATTTCTAGTATTAAGTTTATGAACATCACTGTTTTTCTTGAAGAGATGCAAGTTTTTAGGGACATATACTTCATTATCATAAATAAATTGAGAGTACACCGTTAAAATATCTATCTCTGTGAATACTTCACGAAGCGAGTCGCGTGGTCTAAGGTTGTAAATGGAGCTGATGGCTGTTTTTTGTGAAGAACAAAGATGGTGTTAAGATAAGCTGCCGAGCCCCACAACTGTAGACCATACGACATAACACTGTGAAAAATAACTGAAGTACACTAATCTTGCTGTTGCGATATCAGTCAGGAGCCTTATTTTTCTAACAGCATAAGCTGCCGAACTAAGTCTTCCTGCCAGAGCAGAAATATGCGGGCCCCACTGTAACTTGGAATCGAGTGTAATTCCTAGAAATACAATGGAATTTGCAATCTCTAATGGCTCGATATTCATGTTTATAATGGTATCGACCTGTCTTACATTGGGCATAGAAAATTTGATACATTTAGTCTTCTTAGCATTAAGCAGTAAGTTGTTACTCATGAACAAATGCAGTACCTTAGAGAGAGTATTATTTACGTCGTCAAGTGCTTTGTTACTTCTATCTACGTTAAAAATCAGAGAAGTGTCATCAGCAAATAATACAATCCCACATAGGTCTTCTTTTGCCATACCCAACTCTCACTTAATTAAATAAATTAAAGGAATAACAAAAAATAACAAGGCTGAGGGATTGTGAATGAGAATGTGTGTGCAAGTAAGAGAACGTGTGAGCGCGAGTAAGTTTGCGTGTGAGTGTGCATATGTATGAGAGTGTGAGTATGTGTCTGTGCTGATCAATGTGCTAAGACCTAAACAAACACTTTCATCAGATTATTTAAAACCACCTTTTTGACGCGACATAAATTACCAAAACTTTAAATAAATGTCTCTGTGCCTAAAATGGATCATTCCACACAACGCGGCAACGTAGAGTTTACATAATTTATTTCATTCAAAATACTACCAGGCCACTAAGCTTCTTCATGTAGAAAAAATTAAAATGTATGGTACTCATAAACTTAAAATTTATCTAGTCTAGGCTCTAGGGCCTAGGGCTCTGGGGCTTTAACCGTAAAGCCCAAAGGCCCGCGTCGTGGCTAACACTGGTACAATAAATTCTGTGAGTTTATTGTAGAACACAATTTATTGTAGAGTAACCCTCTATGCCTCGAATGTATGACTCGTTACTTTCACTGATTGGTTTTATTTAACGTGAGAATCTTCTTGTATTTTGATTCAACTGCGACTGCGAGTCAAGCTATTAAGTTAATCTGACCATCTCTCAGATGTCTCACTGCCACAGCCTTTTGGTCGCTTACCGCGAGCTCGGTGACAAATTCTATTCCAAAGGGCCCGGTTCCACACAACCACCGGTGAGCGGTGCTGCAACGGAAATATGTGGCTTTTGACTAATCCTTTGCGGCCAAGTAGAGTATCCAAGGGAGAAGCAATTAGTTAGACCCGATGTATTATACATCCAATGGCAGTGAAAACTATGATGACCGGGCTGAATGACGTGTATTTGGAATGAATGAATGAATTTGGAATGTATTTCTTTTCATTCCAATAAAAAGCATGATTCGTCAATATAATTTATTGTTTATGTCAGTTTGTGTGGATATAGTGAACAATCAAAATAGCGCATAGATGGGGTCATTCTGACCTTTTTAACACTACCTAACTCGTAAGTATAAATATAAATTATAAGAGGTAATTAGTAAAAATATATAGGTACCTGTTCAGTAAGAAGACCATTCGGACAATCCTTCAGAAATCCTTTGTGCCTGGAAAGAAGAAATAAAATATTAAATATGAATGTTGGTAGTCACATCATAGTTATTTACGGCGTCTACCTTTTTTGGTAGAATTTTTCAAGTTATTATTATTATATTATTTTGCATAGCAGTGATTGGCATATACTTCATTTAGCATAAAATCGTTTCGCTTAGCACTCATTTAGCATCCATTCAAAACTTATAATTTTGAAAGTCAAAATTATCTTTTGGCAGTATTTTCTCATCCATAATAACTAAAAGGCAGAACCGTTCTTTCCCAGAAAGTAAATAGCTAGAATCGTTTTTGGCATAACAGCAAATGGCATAAACTTCATTTCGCAGAAAATCGTATCGCATACAATCATTTAGAACACATTCAAAATTCGTGATGGTGTAAGTTAGAATTATCTTTTCACATTAATTTAAGGCAGTTTCAGGCAGAACCATCATAACGCCGATAGTTCAAAGAAGCATTCATACAGCAGGCATGGCTTTCGTCTAGTGATGAAAAACGAAAACTCGAGTCCTTTAGTCGTTCATAATAGAGACTATAGCCTTTTTAAGGCTAGTCTTATGACTTAAGGCTGGGGACTTAAAGACTGAGGCCCGTAGTCTAGAATCGTACTCAAGGAATGATCTTTGAATAGAGATTTTAAAACGTCAGATCATACAGAAACGTCACTCAGATCTTTACTCAAGTACATATTTTCTTTTAGAATACGGGCCTAAGTCAGTTGTGAGCCGTCAAAACTAAGGCGAGTCTCTATTAAAAGACTAGAGTCTCTTTCATCACTACTTCCGTCACGGCTCCGGTGTTGCGGGGTTGCCAAGCGCACTTATCTCAGATGGTTGCCGCTCAGCCGTCCAGCCTCGGCGGCGGTGGCGAGCTTTACAACCACCTACTCCTCAGCCCGCGGTCCACCACGATCTTACACGCCTACGTGGCTTTATATTGAACTAGTGAGTCGGTTTTACGGCGATTCGTTTCTGACACAGATAACTAATTTTAACAAATGACAAAATTCGGCCTTTATATCTTTATAGTATGCCAAGTGAAATTCCGCCCAATAACAGTCGCATTAAATAAACAGTATGCTAAACAGAATTTATGCAAAATGACGATTTGCCAAAGGTAATTCTGCCAAATTGAGTTCGGCAGTCTAAACAGTACTTAAGGCCTATTCAAACCTGAGCGGTATTCGCTGCAGCTGTGGGTAGAGGTACATACTGCGCGGGTTTCGCTCAGGTATTTTGTATCAAGTTCCGCGGCTATTCAAACAACAGCGTTATTCGCTGCCGCTCTGGTAGAGTTACATACCGCGCGGATTTCACTCAGGTATTCGCCAGTTGACGCGGCTTGACTGGTGAGTCAATTAAGGCTAATAAAAGTAAAACTTCCTCTTCATCGCTATCCATCACTAAAACCAGATGCTCTACGACGGGACTGCCGTGTATATTCTTTGGCAACAAGTGAATGACTAAGTGGCTAAATCTTCTTGCCTTCCTGAGCGAAACGCGAACACCGCACTGTATTCTACCCACAAGGATAGCGAAATCCGCTTTGTGGACAGTAATAATTACCGCATACCCACTAGACTAGTTAAGTGCTAGCGGTACATACACCCCGAAATTTAGTAAAAAGCTGCAAATGTGTTAAAAGCATGAACATCGGAGCGATTGATCTTCAGGCCATACGAATCAATTTGTCCCTTAGCACGAAAAAAAAGTAAAAAAGGAGAGGAGTTATGACGTCATCTTTTTTTTGTATCAGAAAAACATTTTTTGGTCTGAAACCTATCGTCTGTATATCATGAAAGAGCTTACTGAGCCGATTCTTGAAATATATCGCAAAATTACATTTCAGTCACTTGTTTTAAATTAAAATAAAATAATTTTTAAAACATACCACGTTTGCGCTCCTCCAGACATGATACGGTTGAATATTTTTTTGTAAAATATGCCTGAAATGATACGTAATATCGTCATATCCAACTCCAAAAAAATCGTTTTGAAAATATTAACATCAACCGTATCATGTCTGGAGGAGCCCAAACTTGGTATGCTTAAAAATTTCTTTTTAGAAAAATTACTTGGATATTCATTTAAATATAATGAACTACTTATTTGCCAAAATTTAGTCAACATTACCATGATGCAAAATAGATGGGTTTCCTACTTGAAATCGAATGCCCTTTGCTCGAATATTAAATGCTCGAAAACGTTTCCTCGAAGGCCCATAAGATCGACAATCCATGTTCTCGACAGTTCACTACATCGGTGCATCAAAATCTCGAATGACGTTAGCTCGAAGGATCGAATGTGCGAAGACGTTATCTCGAAGCATAATTTCTCGAAAAATCATTAAAACTTACCCGGAAGAATATTTTGTAGTAATGAATCCTTTGAACAAGTTAAAAGCCTTTTTTAGTACGCAGGTATATGTTAAAAATTGTATATAAGTACCTATTTATTTTTAATAGATACATACATACATGCATACCATCACGCCTTTTTCCCAACGGGGTAGGCAGAGACCACATCTTTCCACTTGCTACGGTCCTGCCACACCTCTTGCGCTTCTTCCACTCTCATTAATCCTTTCATACATGCTCGTCGATTATGGGTACTCCTGACCTGACCTTTTCTGAGTACGTCTTGGACTTGTCCTAAGTACGTCCGTCTAGGCCTTCCCCTTTCAACAGCTCCATCCACCCTCGCCTTGTAAATTTGTTTCGTTAATCGCCTTTCATCCATCCTTTCCATAGGCCCAAACCATCTTAGCATTCCCATCTCAATTTTTGTCACAACATCCTCTTTCACACCACATCGCTCTCTTATTATGCTATTCCTTACTTAATCACTTAATGTCACTTCTGCCAAATTTCGCAATGCTCTCATTTCCACTGCATTTATCCTACTTTCATCCTTCTTTTGCCATACCCAACTCTCACTTCCGTACATAAGCGTCGGCACTAACACCCCCGCATGAACAGCCAGTCGCGCCTTCTCTGACACCTTCTGGCTGTTCATAAAGGCATGCAGCGCTCCATTCAACATATTCCCGGTATTCACTCTTCTATCAATATCACCCTCATGCCTTCCATCCCTCGTGAACCTAGTCCCCAGATACACAAATTCTTTCACTTGTTCTACCTTTTCACCTTCAACTAAAACATCACATTCTGTCATATCCTCATGTCTTTCAAAAACCATGGTTTTTGTCTTACTTACGTTCACTTTCATACCTCTCGCTTCTAACGACGCATTCATTAATGTTACCATTACCTGCAACTCGTCGGCTGACGACGCCAGTATGACTTGGTAATCAGCGTAGAGAAGGCATTTAACAAGCAACCCATACATTCTCAGTCCATAATCACTGTTTTTCAGATCTGTCAAACATTCATCCATACATTTTAATAGATAATAATATAAATATCCTTTAAGGCTATGCTTTCCCAAGATTGTCAATATTTGATCGACTTTGTTTGAAGATATTTAGCAAATGAAAAAATGTACGAGTAGGTCAGTGTCTTTAACTAAAGCGACAACTTTTATAAAACACGATATAGCATAATTTCACCAATAAAAAAAAACTCAAAGAAGTACGTCGACGATTTTTTTGTTTTACTCTCAAATATTCATTATCAACATTTTGCAATTAAAAAACTAAATATAGAAAGGTCTTTGTATATTCTAGGTCGACAACTTTAAAACTTTTTAATTTGTCTAATGTTATTTCATAATAAATTCATTACACGAAAACAGAAGGAAGCCGTTATTCCGTTCGCGCAGAACTAATCACCTACTGAATTTAAAGTTTTTCAAATATATAATGAAAAGAAATTGTAATAAAAAACTATAATATCTAATATGAAGTGAAATTAAGCAAGTACGATATCTTAACTACGAACACCCAGACGCGAGACGCTACATAAATATTTGTCTAATCAACCAACTTGTACTGTTGCGAGAGTCGAACATCTGATATACATCTGAAACGGCGCTCTTAACCTTTGCGCTGAACAGATCGTTCAATATTTAGATAAATTATGCTTCGTGACTTTTTTAATTTTAACTTTTGTATTTATTAAGTAAATCATGAACTCTCCGGAAAAAAAAATGTTCAAGATAATAGTTGTGAAAAAAGAAAATGTAGTGCAGCTTTCCGTTTCCGTCGTATCCGCTATACCACGGTAATATTACCGTGACCAAACCGTTCAGAAATCGACATCGAGCCTAAGACAAACACATGATAAATGCCAATTACGGTTTTTTTTAAAGAAATGCTTTACACTCCTTCTGCTTCTTTTATTTCATAGTGATTGCTGGGATTTAACCACAATTCTGCCAAGCTCTACGTACTTCCATTATTATTCGTAGAAAATAAAATTGATTATTTTCAGAAATCGAACCAGTAACGCACGCGGGCTGTCAAAAGTAATTGGACTGTAAATTGTTGGACGGAGTACACGAATGCAGGAGTGCATGTCACTTGACTGCTTTCATGCGAATTCCGTGTGCGCCTGTCATCTGGTTCGTATGAAAGCAGTTGAATTTTAACGCATATCATATCATTATCTACAATTTGCTTACAGCCTGGTTTTCACCCACATTAGTAAGTCATGTTTGATGTAATAATTCAACTCCTGAAGTAGCGATGGGGTGACGTTCATGACGATGATCAAGACATCATCAAAATCTTGAAAACTGCTAAAAATGTGACTTGAGTTGAATGTTGTTTTTTTTCATTTTTGAATGATCATTTAATAACAATTATTATCAAGAATTATTCAATCTATATGATTTATAATTAGGCATCTGATGAAGAAAGATCATTTGTGAAAGATTTAATATTAATCTTATTTTTTCAGGTTTCACGGGAAAACGTAGTCTGAGCAGAGAGTTTTGCTTGCTTTCAAAATGCCTTTCAAGCTAAGCCTGCACCAGCTCCTATATAAGGACTATATCCTTTATTTCTATGGCTTGATATCTGAGTTGGGGCCGCCACAACGATATCCATGCACCAGCCCAATTTTTAGTAATATTTTATGAGTATGTTTATGAAAATAAAGAATAAAAAGAAAACTACCTAATTAAAAGTGTCTTCGAACGCCAGTTTCTTTCGATTAATCTGTCAAATCAAAAAGTTTGTATCCCCTGTAAAATTTACAACAATAGGTTGCGCGTAAGTATATGTTTTTTGCCAAAAATTCAATCCTGGTCCAACGTCTTCGCGCATTCGATCCGTTGAGCTAAAGTCATTCGAGATTTTGATGCATCGTTGTAGCGAACTGTCGAGCTCATGCATTGTCGATCTTATGAGTCTTCGAGGAAAGGTTCTCGAGCATTTAATATTCGAGCAAAGGGCGGTCGATTTCAAGTAGGAAACCCAAAATAGATTAATATGGCGACGTCCGTCAGTGTAAAAGATTTTTGAATATCCAAGGCAAGAGGAAGATGTAAACGTCACGTCAAACCAAGAACTGAAGATGCTGGCAGAATTCTGAGAGGAACGGCGGTTGCTCCATCGACCAGCGGGGCTAAGATGAACGCCCACGAGAAGTGTACACATAAAGTTCTCCATACAAACTTTGTCATTTCTCGTTTTGCCTACTATCTCTAACATGGCAGCATTTGTCGTGACTTATATTTTCTAGATCCTATCATAGCGCCTTATTTTTGTCGTGCTTTAGAAGAGATCTCTCGATCTTTGCGAGTAATAACTCGTCGGCCATTTTTGTGGACGACATACCAATAATGCATTATGCTTTATTGATTACTTTACTTGTATCGATTATAACAATTACTTGTATCGATTATTTGTATCGATTTGTTGAATCGATTATATCGTTTAGTTAGATCGAATATACTAATTATTTTAATTGAATACAAATAATCGATTTGAACCGATTGTTTATATTGATACCATCGTTTCTTTAGGTCTGTACTATTGATAATGTCGATAACTATATTCATAAATCTAAGCCAAACATGGCTACACCGCTTTGTCATGCGAGGAAACTTGTTTTGTCTACCTCTTTTGTCGACTCTCAGGACGAGAAACGAGAAATTACTCGATGTTGCGCATCTTAGAATCTTAGCCCTGCAGAGCACAGCTTTTGAATTACATAAATCAATGAAGTAAAGTATAAATAATAGAATGATTAATATGTTAAGTCTAAGCGCCTTTACGGATGATAAAGACCACCAAATAAGCAAATCTTATGAAATAGGGGTCCGAGTTATTCTGATATTTTAAATACATTTTCATAATATTATGAACTGCCCTTAAATTAAAATATATAAACTAAGAGCTGTAGATTGTTAAATAAATAAACAAAATTAAACATAACTATCACAAATATATAGCTAGGGAAATAATACTTATATTAAACCAGAATGATAGCGTGTAAAATGGGGTCATAGTGACAATTGATACGACATCATTTTATAAAAAAACAAACCCAGAAATAAAACCAGCCTGAAATGTACCTACCCAGTATTAGATTATTCAGATCTCTATAGTTTTTTTTTTAATTCTGCAATTAAGTATAATACTCACCACAGCCTGATTTCTTTTTCGGTAACTGTAACAAAAGAAACGTAAATTAGTCGACGTCCAGAAACCTTAAGAATGTAGGCAGGTAAAAGAAAATAAATTAACGATCTTAAATCTAGATAAGCCTATTGCGTCTCACTGCAGGGCCAAGTTCCCCTCTCAATCTCCATACCACACACTACGATTCAAAGTCTATGTTGCGAGATAGACTGGTAAAATTAAGCTCCTAATATTTTTCCAAAAGTTAAGTCCGTAATAAGACCGACCATATAAAGTCCCTGGAACTAAGGATCAAATCCAAAAAGCGCTTAGCTGGAATCATTTTTGCCTTTTTAAATTAAGTCCATAGTGGTCCGATTGATAACCGTTAAAAAGTTTTGATCAATTGTAGTTTTTTTAGAAATCGCCTAATTCCGAAGAAAAATAACGGTAAAAAAAATGGTTGCCTGTAAAGTCGGTTTTACGGGCGAAGATTTTACGTGACAACGTCTTTTTCTCGGTAGAATATTTATTGATATGAATATAATTAAATTGCACAATAGGAACAAGGAATTGAATGAAAATAAGAATTGCGGCAGACCGATCATAGTTGAGTGGGAGAGAGACGCAAGGCATTCGGCGGGCCTCTCTCTCGTTCGGTGACTCATCGTAACGTTACCGAGCGTTACACTTTTTCATAAGTGACTCCCAGCCGCAACCTAATTTAAGGCGTTGTCACGTCAAAAAATGTGTAAAAGATGCCAACTTATTTTTTTAGCTAAATGGTAGATAAATGATTTGTCTTACTTTAGCTAGTTATTTTATTGAGCATGGGTCGAATGAAACAAAAAAATCGCTACAAAAAATCGTGATAAAATAAATTGATAAAGAAGGGCGGCGAAACTCGACTGTATATTTTACAAAAACGTTACCAAACGGACATGTTAAATAAATAGAGTGAAATTTGTTGAATTTATTTCCATAAAATCAGGATTTTTAAAGAAGGCAGGTCAAAGATAAATTATTCCCGATTTGAATAAAACAAACCTTATCTTAGTGCAACAAAAAGTGCACAAACTTAACAGGTTTTATTTCCTGTAAGAGCATTTCAATCTACGCAGAAGTTTTCAACTCTGCAATCAATTCTATTTTCAATTTGTGTTATGGTATAGTACATTGTTCACCAAGAGGAGAAAGAGACCGATTACCGTCGAGGGTGTCGTTTGAAGCCCGAGCCCGAGATCGGGAATCGCACTTTCTCTCGAGTGATACCATAGTGCTTTATACTACACCTACAAGGAAAATAAAAAACTAAATCTTTACTAATTGAAATTTATATTGAAATTGTTGCAGTTAGTGAAGCTTAATGTAACACTTTGCCATTAATGTTTGTTTCAACTGCGGCGGAGTTAAGAAATCTTCATCATCACTATCACTACTTATCATTTTGATAGTTTTATTTTACTTTCTACGAAAACTGAATCCTCAAACAACACACATATTGAAAATGGCGCCAATGGCGTCTGCAATTTTCACATGTTCTTTTTTCAAATTGTTTATCCTGCCGCCGCAGGGTCGCACTGCCAGCCCGACACCATCCGACACACAGCTAGTGGCCAGTGTCATTTTGCGAACTTGGAGATAAAAACTCACTGTAAAAACTTTTTGGCTTTTGAAATTTAGGTTACCGGCGCATAGCCTTACCCAAAATTAAAAAAGAAAAACCACGTAAGAAATGGATTTTCATACACATTTCTCTCCCGCTCAGATGCGTTTTCTCCCCGCATATTTGTTCGATATGCAATGACGTACTTTCTACCGTAAATTTGATAAAGTATCAAGGTACTTTCCGAGCAGGTGTAGTATAAAGTTATTTTTTAACTGTTTTTACCTAATCAATTAAATCAATACACTTTAATGAACATTTTTAAGCCATATACTTTTATTTTGAATGTATTCTAGTGCAAAGTGTAAAAACAAACGTATAAAGAGGCTGTATGGGCATATCCTTCTTTGCCATCCCATTGTTATCATCAATGTCAAACCACTTACGTTACGTTACGTTTGATTAGTATTATAATATTTATAACATATTTTTTTAGTTTTTATCAAATAATGAAACTGTAAGAGAAAGTAGCCCTTCAGAATTACCTGTACCACCCGTTGCAGAAAAACATAATCAAATTGAAAACCCAGCAAACAAATAATGAAGCAAACAATCAAATAGCAATAAGAAGAGAGCTGCCACTGCTGGCCGTTGCTTGTTTCCAGAGCGTGATGATCGGGAAAAACTTCATGTACCTGAGTCTATACGCAGAAGGGTCCTAGTAGGCTAAGTAGTACAAGGGAGTGAAGCCATTTTCGGATATTATTGATATTGTGCTGCTGGAAAACACACAGTTGGGTGTTGCTAGCACATGATGTCCATTTTATGGTAAATGGGGTACCCTTGTCATCAGGATCGTTTCGGAGCTCCTGCTGCATTCTTGGACAACTTGTTAAATATATTAATAAATTTACATAAATAAGTTAATATGTTTTTTATTTCGTAGCTTACATAGTAGTATAACTTTAATATGCCTCACACTGAGCTGCACAAACTTGATTTAGGTTCACCAGAAATGTAGGTACTTCAGATCGTGGATCGTGTGGTCCAAATGTAGTTCAAATCTGGCCAAAACCAAAATCTTTGTGTTCGTTGTGACGGAAAACATCGATAACAAACCAAATCAACCCGGATAACAACGGAAGGCTCACGACCTACCACGTTGGGTTCTAATACCATTGGTAAAAAGTGGGCTTCTGAGTGTTTCGTTCACCATGACGGCACAGTCACTTGCCTCTGACTACCCCGCTTGGGATAAAGTCGTGATGGTATGTAGAAATGTACTTCTTTTGTTCTTTGTCTAGTTATATAGTTTTGTGATGATGTGATAAGGGCTACAGGTGACAGATCACTCGTGCCGCGTACCGATGCGGCACGAGCCAGCCGCATAGTAGGAGAAGCACGCGGCTGTACTAACAAACTCGCAGTGCGCCTTTGCATCGGACGAGTATAGGGTGGATGAGGCCCTTCGAGGGTTCTCATTGCACGTATTATGTAGCGCTGTTGACTGAACAAGCCCGTTCGTACACCCGCGACGGGACCCGTCGCACGGACGTGGGCCCCGTCTGCCGATCCGCACAATTCTCCGGAACGGAATACTTTGCATGGAACCGTGCCTAGTCAGACAAAATGCGGATATTGTACGTTGCATTGTATCACTATAATAAGAAAAACCTAAACAAACAGCCTCCGAAACGCGAAAGTGGAAGTTCGGGACATGTATCCGCTAACGTCGGACCAAATCTGACTGATGTGTAAGTCCTTGTATTGATTAAAAAATGATTAAACACCAACGATTTAAATTATAACCTCACTACGTTCAATAGCTTTAAAGTCTTATTTTGGAAAAAACAAATCCTACGCTAAGAGCTAAAAACATTTTTCTACGAAATGGAATTCAAAAATTCCAAGAGAATATACTGGGTTTTGTCTTTTTAAGGCCTAAAAATGTAACGAGGATACCCCAAAATTTGCAATAAACCACACTCTCGACGTGCGTAATTTTGGGTTAGGGCCCTTAATCAGAGCTGCGGAAACGAAATACATACCTCTACGAGGTTAATCAATGAGGCAATTTTTACTCGCTGCTGACTGAATACCCTGAGTCGGTAAAAACTGCAGCACAGCGGATACTACAATCATAATTTATCTAGCTTGCGCTCGCCATAATCCTAACATCGCAATGTACCTACTACTAAAAGCTCTACTTTATGTCGTATATGTACAAATATTAAGACTAATGTCCTCATCATCTGGTCCCCCGGGTGTCGGAACAGCCACATTTTGTCGCAACAAACACCATGAAAGTCGTAAAAGGAATTGGAGTCACATTTTATGCACGTATGACATAGTTATGGTTTTATGATGATTCATTTATACTTTTCATTTCCAGCGTAAACAAAAAATAATCAGGATCACAACGATATACATTTGTGATTCATTTAAAATTTACCGAAAAAGATTAATTATGTGTAGGTCCTGCTTTCAATTCAAAGAGGTATGGGTAATGTTGGCGTCATTTTTTAAATTTCGCGGCCACTTACCAGACCTTATTAGTATGAAAGAATATATCGAGGGGATCAAACTTCATATGGAGCACATAGCTAAAGTATATCGCAGCTGAGATATTAGGTATTGTATTTTTAACTAACTAAGTACTCAATTGAACTTGATCTATACTAAGAAAAAGATAAAAAGCGGCATTATATATACCTAATCCTTATAAACATGCGACGCAATTAGGATTAAGGAGGCTAGTTTTCGAGGACCTGATGCAATATTAGGCCATTATTGCTCATGTATTGTGGGTAAAAAAAAATTCAGGTATTTTTCCCATGTAATGTCTCTAATGTCGACGGTTAGGAAACAATACCTCCTAGTTACATATTTACTCTTAGAAAATGTCTTTTTGATGTCATTGACGTTATGGTCGTTTTTAGTGATAGCTTGTGTTCCACTTCCTAATGCCAAATACACATTAACATTTACTGCTATATAGACAATAATACAACTATGGATATCTCCCTTGTAGTATTGCTGGATGTACTTTTATTAGAAAATATACTCAACAGGTACATCTTGAAAATAAAACCTATTTCTGCATCCTTTTTCACAGCTTTTTCGTGAGATTAGCTAAAAAAGTAACATTTCAGTATTATTATTTTAGTGAAACTTAGGCAAAAAATAATACTTTAAGAAATCATAACTCGGCTACGATATCACTTAAAACAATTCTTACCACTCAGATATATTCTTTCTTAGGGTTGACCGCTAATAAAAAAAATGACGGCACGAGTCCAAAGTTACTCAACGCCTTTGTATTGTGAAGATGTTCCGCATTTTAGTTAGCATACCGGAAATTATACGGCGTTTTGTGAACCAAAGATTTCGCCAGCACAATCTTGCTACATGCTTGGTTTATGTACTCGTAAAACTAGGGTCAAACAAGAAAAACCACAAGGAGCAGTTAGTTTTAGACAGCATTATTATTCAACGAATGCCGGCTTTCTTCTCCGTTCTCTCCGTTTCTCTCGTGTCCGGTCTAATATAGATCATAGACTTTGATCGAATTCCTTTAGGTTAAGGGAATTTTCGCAGTAGGTATAACATATTTTCACAGGCAAACATAACAGTAAAGATAACATTGACTTTTTTGAGCAGGCTTCGGTGACCTCAGCAGCGAAGCGACCTGCTATTGAACCGTTAGTCATTTGTTTTTACGAGGGCCAGCCCTTGGGGTGTGCTGGGCTGGATCCGCTATTTTCGTAAGCTTGCTAAATGACTTGTTAAAATATTTTTTTCTCAATTCCCAGCTATGGTTGACTTTTAGTTTACATGCACCTACTCCGAAGCTACTCGTATGTTTTATATTTTTATTTTATAACCTAACGAAATGAAACTTTTTCGGTTTCGTGACCCGCGCATTGTCCAATAATTATTTGCAGCTGGATGCCGTTTATCGACAAAATGCCTACTTAAACTCATTTGCATGGTTCGACGCGGAGTAATTCTTCGTGCCAGGAAACTCTCTTCATTATTGTTAGATATTTTTTTTAGCTTGAATATAAATCTGGAGTACCTACCTCTTATTTCAATCCATTGCTACGGTCTGTTTAAGTGGAATTTTCAAGTGATGCTGACATAATATTTAATATAGAGACAAAGAAGCTCCCGACGACGTGAAGCCGCCGCGTTGTGCGGGCACTCGGAGCATTCAGACTGCACTAAGTGCGGGCATGTCGGTGGCGTTGGCAGAACGAAACGTAGTGTTTAATACTGTTTGGGCAGAACTGACATAAAGCCTCTTGCAGTTCGCTTACTTTTGTCTAGAGCTTAGTCGTAGTTGACGGCTGTTGCAGTATTCATTTAACGAATTGTTTTAATACGATTAATGATAATAGAGATAATTATTTCCTGGTTAAGTAGTTAAGCAGTGCATTCACTTTGTACAGTTTGCATTTACATACAATCCCTGCTGGTTTATTAAAAGGTAATAACAGGCTAGACTCAAATTTCAAGTTTTACCTACAATGTCGAACCAATTTACTTGTAAGTACGTACACGTAATCATAGGTAATTTAGCTTTATATAGTTCGGTGGGCATTAAAGGAGTAATATAACATTGGGTGTAATAAAAAGAGATGTGGATATGGAAGTTATACTGTTAAAAACTTTGATTGTATTGACATACATTATAAACTTATCGTAACCTTTAAATAAATAATATCAATAAATTAACCATGTCTGCATAATGAATCTCTTAAGTAGGTGCACCTAGTACTTACTGAAGAATCACAAGCTGAAAAGATTGTGATGTAAGAAAGTGTATTATAAAGACAAAACCAAAGACGCTTTATCCTTAACTAGCCGCCTGATAAACTTCGTTCTGTCGAAAGTTATTGGCAAATGCTTAGCAGCTGTGAACATTTAGTATGGATTTTATTTTTTGTTTTTTATAAAAAAAATTCGTTAATTCCCCAATGTTTTTAATACTTACTTATTATCCTATTCCCGATGTAGACAAATCTAAAAACACAAAACTCATAAAAATCAGTCCACCCGTTCTTGAGCTATAGGTTGTGTAACCAACACGACTTTCTTTTATATTTTTTAAATATAAAGTTCTCAAGCCAATTGATTGTTGCTATTTTGTGACAGGGAGCTGTCACAATAGCGACAATCACAGCAAACACTAATGATAGCGATTTGAAACAAAAGTGGAACTCGCAATTGCAATTTGCTATTTAATGGCCTCCATTTCAGAACTATTTAATTCTACCCTAACGCCCCTAATGGCTAAGGGTTGCGTCTTCGCGCCAAGTGCCCTTTAAGTATGGGTACAGACCGAGACTAAATTGCGACCGAAGACAAAATTATCGATCCTACTCGCATTCACCACGTGACACCTGTCCAAAATTATTGTAGTCATATTATGTTTCAGCATGCGGCTCAATAACTTAAAAATAACAAAATTACAACCTCGTTAACTGAGCACCACCTGCCGCACCAGCGCTGTCGTTGGAGCACGCTTTAAATAAAACTGATAATTATACAAAATTCAATATTTCGTTTTTCGTCTCCGTAATATAAGGTCAAAGTTTTAGTAACCATTGAATAGCGTATAAGCTTTTTGTTCTTGTAACATAACTGGGACTGTGGTGAGGTCTTGACTAAATGAGGAACTGTAAGAAGTTTAACTAAAAGGAATTACAAATTCTTCATTAAGGATCTACCGTCACACTTGCTTTTTCTTTCTTGCAAATCATAACATTCTACATTTATGATAAAATATTGGGTAAAAGTTCGCGAATCGCTAAGTTGTGTACACTCAGCACTCCACCTTAGCGGCTGCGGAAGTGTGATCGAATTGATGAAATGCGTGCTTTATGCAAAATTGGGGACCATCAAATATACACTAACAAGGGAAAGTCTTTATATACAGGTGTCAAAGGTGCGTATCTTAGTTCTCACAGTGACGACGCCACGACGAGGGCTTCCGATATGTCCAGTGCATTGGTTGGTGTTCTTTTTATTGTGTTTGTGTCGTGTTTTGGGAAGTGTTTTAATATCAGATACATAAGACGAAAAACGCTCTTTAGGTGATTTAGTGGTTTTCAGCAATGAAATTGCTTTAATTAAAACGTCACCTATGAATTTTTGATAACGAATCGAAGATTGGCTCATAGTTTGTGTTAAAAGTCGCCGTGTGTAATGATGACGGCTACAACCCATAGGTACTCATAGAAGCCGTTACTAGCGACCCTTACTGCTGACATAGTTACAATAAACTATCAAAAATATTGTCACATTGTGTTCTCTTTTTGATATTTTTGACCAGTTTACTCCGGCTAATTATTGTGAAGAGACTATTGTGCTAGAACTAAGCTGCAAAGAAACGACATTGTTACTTTTTATCGGAATATTTCACTTTTTATTGCCTAATTCATGAATTATAAAACAGCTTATCATTTTCTCACTTGTTATAGATTGTAATATTCGCTGTTGTAGCGAGAGCAAAAAGCGAATATAACTATCAACATCCAAGCAGCTCATTTCAACTGCCGGCACCACAGTACCCTCAAGGATTCCGAAGCACAGCCCAACAGTCTTACGCTTACGCCGGGATCGCTTCGTACGCGGCAACACATGGAAGCCAGCAAGGACACAACAAGCATCAACATATGAGTCCACAGCCAAATCACAACAATTATTATCAAGGTGCCAACCTCAACAGCGCAGTTTCGCAAAATATGCAGCAAACATATTCGAACAGCGTAAACCAAAATGCCATAATTGCAGCTCCAGTGCAGCCAATCGTAACAAAAAACATTTATTTTCACGTTGCACCCCCTGACGTGGAAGCGAGCGTTACCCCAACGCCTATTAAGAAAAAGAAAACTTACAACATCGTGTTCATTAAAGTGCCATCACAGCGGCAGAAGTTTTACATTAATGCGCAAGGTTTCCTGACGAATACTTACGCCCCGGTCGAGGACAAAACTCTAATTTATGTGCTGGTGAAAAACCCCGATGGGCAAGGTAGTGGAGGTGCTACGAGTCCCCCGAACCACGAAGTTTATTATGTGAAGTATAAAGGCAATGCCGGCAGCGTTGCTTCGCAAATCAGCAGTGGAGTGTCCGAAGTTTCCCAGTCAGAAGTTCGAAGTTTAGGTGCCGGGCTGATAAATGGTCAGAACTAATGCACACTTTGCGATCGCTTGCAGCTAGTTTTTACAAAGGAATTGACTGAAATATTTTTGCTGCGTTGCAAGTTTACACATGAAAGTGTTCTTTTTTTAATTTATTTGTATGGAGTGAAATAAGGATTTAGTTAATTAAAAAAATGTATGCTTTTGGTAAAAATGAGAAACTGATATCTTTTTTGTTTTATCTTGACCTTGCTGAGCACTGCGAACGATTTTTAATTGTCTTTAAATTTTACATGCTCTTCTTATTATTACTTGGGGTGAAATCTAAGGGTCAGATGGCCACATGACATGATAAATGACAGCCAACGATCATAGACATTGTATTTCACCTTTTTCCAGCTTAAAGACACGTTCATTCTAATGAAAGACTCATTATGTGTTAAACTAATTTTCTTCTTTTCGCTAGCGTTATTTTTTAATTCCGTTGCGTGTTTTTCCAAATCTTACGATTTGAAGTATATTGTGAAACTGGACGTTTTGAAAAAGGTTTGTTTCGCCATGTTTTCCGTCTTGATGTCAACCTTCTTACACAAATATTGTAGACGAACTAGTTTTAATACTTCGCTTTCAAGTACATACGCAATATTCACTTTTTGATGAGCATATTTTGCTTCTTGCAGTTGCAAGTAGGTCTAAGTTTTTTTTATAACGTCATATAGCTGTCGATGAGATAGGTAATTATATAATAATCTCATCAATATTCAGATAATGAATGAAGATGCGAATCATCTTATACCATAAACTCTGTTTAAATAAGGTGAATGTGAATGATCTGATGATATTTTCTTTAATTAGCCGAGTTTATTATGCTAATCATGGTTTTTATAAATATCAACGATCTCAGTAATCAAAAGGTTCAATTATTTAAAATAAATAAATTAAACCTGTTTCCTTTGTAGCCCAATATTAACATATAAGATAACTGTTGTTAAGGGGAAAACGAAACATTCGTGCTACTATTTAGTCAGATTTATTTACATTCTTTCAACTTTCTACACCTTGTTTTTATTGTTACAATAAAAATATTTAGAGACGTTGAACTATCTGTATGACATCACCACGCCAAAACATAGACAGAATCTGTCCTTCTGAGGGCTAGATAAGTACCAATACACCTACAGAGTGTGTTTGGAAACTGGGGCCTACTCCCGTTCGTCGAACATGTAGTAACGTGATTTTTTTTTCAATCTTCAAGAAACATAGAAACAACAAACCGTGTGAAATTGATGTTGATTATTTGGTATTTGAATAACATATTTTATTGTACAAAATATAAAACATACTACGCTTTGTGTCCTTTTTACCCTTACAAAGTTATACAAAACTTCGTAAAGTACCGGAGTGGCCCCAACTTCGTAAAGTACCGGATAGGCCCCAACTTCGTAAAGTACCGGAGTGGCCCCAACTTCGTAAAGTGCCAGAGTGGCCCCAACTTCGTAAAGTGCCGGAGTGGTGGAGTTGGACTGAAAGGTAAGGTGCCAGTATTTTCAGTTTTTGTCTTTGTTTGTTCTCCCATCGCGAGGCAAATCTATTACAACATCGCTCGTCAGTGTGTCTTTTCACAAAATCTTCATAGCTCAGGTACTGGCTGCTGCACACAATACTATGCTAGGTCAATTTTGAATTTTCACTGCCGGGTTCTTGGTCCGTATTCGAAAAAAATCTTCTGAGATCAATATTGTGAATTGTGATGCAATTTGAAACAATTCGGATAGGTGGAAACACCGTTCAAAAAATCGGTTTTATTAACTATATTTTTTTTGATTTAAAATGGGTTTGCGTTTGGCCTCAGTCTGTATCTGTCAATTCTATGAGTTTCTGTAAAACACTAACAGTCAGAATTAACATATTATGGACAGTGACTTGATTTTTTTACAATTCATTACAAATATTTTTAATAAATACTTAACAGTTTTATAAGTTCCTTCTAATGCTAAACAAATACATCACAACAAATTATACTAATGAAGGAAGGAACACTTCCACCAGATGAAACATACAACACGAGTAAGTTACTGTTCATGCAGAGAAAACTGTCCATTAAACAAGAAGTTCGTCACACTCATGTTATCGAGTGTGCGAGTTGGTCCGAGCCATGTTTGTATTAAAGAAGCTTTTTGAAGTTCGAACGAACGCTCGAAAGGAAAATTAGTGTTAGTGCCTTCATATGCACCTGCCCCTGGTGTCAACGCCCCCGCCTGCACAAAGCGCTATCTCCAGACGCCTTTATTCACTCCTATTCGCTCAAACCACTTCGCTGAGATTAAAGTCGTGACTCGTTATCAATATCGCTATCACACGTTGTCGGCTAAACTTTTAATTATTTGTGCTTCTGTATCGCATACTGTAAACAATTTTCTTAATTGACCATACAAATGTGTTTTTTTATGCGGACCACCTGATGGTAAGCGGTTACCGCAGCCTATGGACACGAGCAACACCAGGGGTATCACTCGCGCGTTGTCGACCCTGCAAAACCTTTTCAAACCCCTCTTGAAGAACTCCATACTGTAACTGATCGGGAAAATCTCGGCAGGGAGTTCATTCCACAATTTAAGCGTCCTTGGAAGGAAACATCTCTAAAACCGAACTGCACGAGATCATTGCGGATTCAGAGTGTGAGGATGAACGCCCTGTGGCGAGCGGTGCGGTTGTTTATAAGATTAATATTTTTGTATTTAGAATGTGTATGTTTAGCTGTTGGTGTGCCTTTATTAATAAATAAATTACTTACAAGAGAAAACATTCAAAAATTATAACAGAAAGCCAATCAATTCAGGCAAATTATTCTGACTTATTTTACCTTTTTACTATGAATGTTTCTGAAATTTCTATTCTCAATTTTACATACCTTTAAACCTACTTTTCAGGTAAATTGTAAGCAAGTGCACGTAGTTCTGAATTTCATCCGTGCAAACAATTCTCAAGTTTTATGGTGTTTGGGTCAACAGAAGAGTTACGATTTATGAAGCCAATGTTATAAGTGGGTTTTATAGCGGTCTGCGCTGGAATTTAGTCGACTGTACCAACAAATACAAACCTTAACTGGCTTGACTGGCCTGTTGAATAGCAACGACCCTACCTTTAGTGCCGGAGGTCCAGGGTTCGATCCCCACCCATGACAAACATTTATGTAACGAACATTTGTGTTTGTTGTGTGTATGGATATTATTATCTATTTATGAATATTTAAGTAGGTATCTTTATCAGTCTGACGCCCATAGTCTGCTTAGTTTGGGGTCAGATGATCTTGGTCTAGTCCCAGTTTATTTTATCACACCTTGTGAGGAATTAGAAAGAACAGCGTTTTCGAAGAGAATGTGCAGTTAAAGATAAGATATACAGAAAGAGTTTCAGGCTTACATAAAATATTGACCGGCATTATTTTATCTACTAGGGAAACCATTTTAGCCTTACCTGTTTTTTGAGTTTCGTCGTTATTACCTATTACATAATATCAAAAACAATAACGAGCCGTCTTTAAAAACGAGGGTGGCTTAATATTTCGTTCCCAAGCGTAGTTTGGCGTCGCCGAATTTTTAAACCTCGAAAATACGGGTCACTTTTAAAGAATTCGGTGATGAGGAATGAAAGCTAGATGACAGAGTTCGGTTGTACAGCTAGAAAAAAAATCTTCCAACATTCTAGGCGTTAAACTGAGGGCTGACGTATCGAAAAATAGTATAAGCAACTCGTCTACACGCGCCCGTCTCATACAATTTTTCGATAAATACTCGCGTGCGGCGTGCGTGCGACCCGAGCGAGTTTATGCGCTCGCTCTAAGCAATGACCTCCTGTAGTAAGTATGCGAGATGGTAGCAATGACAGCTCAGTTATGCTAATTCAGCCCAACCATCAATAATATTATGAATTCCAACATTCTCGTGGAACGAAGATTTATTCCCGCTTCCGGAAAAACGGATTTCTTTCCAGAGCAACGTCCAACGGATTCTTTAATCGGCTTATTGAGGTGAACTTGTGAAAAGGTAGCTCTCGGTTTGATTGCTAAAAGACGTTATATTGAATCTTTTAGAACCTCGTTTTCTCACTTCACTTAATAATACAAAGCTATCCAATTACTGGATGGTTATACAGGACTGCAGTGTTTTTTCTCAGTCGTTAGCCAGTTGGCTGATACAAGATACAAATCACTGCATTAACGCTGTATATTGCGTGAAACGAGAACATTCAAACTTGGTGTCTAATTTGTAAAGTTGTTAAACACAGCAGTAATGTAGCTCATGTTGTTTAACACAGAAATATTGAAAAAAAAGTGAAAAAAACCAAGGTAATTGGTAATTTGGTAAACTAGTATTTTTAAAATACATTTTTCCTAGTACCTAGTTGGAAGGTAAGTAATGTGGTATAATTTCGCTGTAGGCATCACCTCTTCCTGGATAAAGTAGTGTTTTGTTTATTAGAAAATATTGTAGAGGGTAACATGTGTTAAGAAAAGTGGATGTTACCAAGGTGCCAATATCACGTACACAGATAGAAAAGATATTTTAATTTAAAACACAAAACCCTCTCAAACACAAAATTTCAAAGAGAGTAATTTAGAGCTTCGTCTAATGAATATGTCTTTAGTTAAAAGGCCAAAGCTTCTATGAATGAAAACCAGATTTGTTTCGTTTAATCTTCATATATTATTACAACAAAAAAGATAATTTTGAATTAAAAAGTCATTGATTTACAACAAGAAAGTACACCGTTTTAGCGTAGCAATGAGAAATCTTAAAAAACGTATTTGCTTCAAGTTAACATTAATCAAAAAGAGAAGTTCTCGAATTCAAAAGAAGAACTTGCACCAATCTACAATAGACATTGAAAAAGTTTATAACAAAAATTAAACGGTTTTAAACCAAGATTTATCAATTCAAAAGAAGTACTAGCATCAATCTACAATCGACATTGAACAAGTTTATAACAAAAATTAAACGGTTTTACACAAAGATTTAACACATTCTTGGCGTAATCATGTTAATTCTTAGAATACAATCGAGAACCAAGCAGTTTTGCATTAAAAAAAATCACCCAATCACATCAAGATTTAGTACCTTATTGGCTTGATTTTACTCATTCTTGGTTTGATTTTATACAAGCTACAATCGAAAGCCATGTCTCTTAAATCAAAACTTTACACGGTTTAACATTAAGGTTTTAGCGCATTCTTGGCTTAATTTCGCTAATTTTTGAATTGATAGTTACAAACTACATTTGAGATTTAAATAATTTAAAACAAGAAATAACAGCTTTAGAGTAAAAAACCGTTATGAAATATTTCTTGTACAACTCGTGGTATTGCCACTTTAAACAATATTTACCATTTAGTGTTTTTTGGCATAATTTTATCCGTTACCGGGTTCGATTCGATCCCGGTAAGGAAGGGCAGATGTTTTTGTGTTGCGTTATGAGTTTTGTCTATGGCCGATAACTTCTCTGACACAAAACTGGTCGTACCAAGACTTTTATAATACTTTACTTAATATAGAAAAACTGTGTGAAAACTAGTCATGCAGTTTAATTATTGAAGACTACAAAAACAGCCTCCTACTGCACGTCGAACGACGAACCATCCAGACGTCTCCTTAAATTCGTATCCAAAAGGTTTCAAACCCTTGATCATCGACGCAAGGTTGCGTTGCGAGTTTACGGTGTTTTACCGGCTACATTTCGGCGAGTGTGCGGATGAACTGCATAATTTGATTCCTCCCTCTACCTTCTTTCATCAGACAACTAGACGTACGTATTTGCGCCACCGCTAACATGGTGGATATTCCTGCTACCAGGACCAAACGTTTTGCTTCTAATTTCATCATTTGAACGGGTAAGGAGGGAAACTCCTTGCCTGAGTCTGTGTTCTTGGTTGGGTAGAATTTAGGGATCTTCAAGTCACGGGTAAATAGGTATCTTCTAGGCTAGCGTACTACATGATGTAAGGTCGCATCGTCGCTTACCATCAGACGAGATAACGGTCAAGCGCTAGCTTATTTTCTATTAAAATAAAAGAACCGGGTGCTGAATCTCGGTCTTTGGCCTTGTTCCTATAAATAAGTGTGCTGAACCTCCAATTTCAATGCAAAGCGGGCTAAGAATCTCGGCATTTGATCGACTTCTTGCCCTGATGCGATATCATTTTTAGGCGTGAAGTGGACAATAATTTGCCGTTATGCTGTGCTCTGAAGCTTGAGTAAGGAACACGTCTGAACAAGAAATTGTCCGGAACTATACAGATCACGCCGTCACACAACCCTAACCCCCAAAACTCTCTCGTTTTGTAGTATCATGTTCCATCAGTGAATGAGGTAGCCAAAAGTCGTGAAGACGCGCTATGTTGACTACAAGAGATTTTTCTCCCTTTTGCTGTCAACATAAATAAGATTGCTCCTTTCTCAAAGGGTTGACAACGCGAATGTGAGTCCTATGGAATACTCGTACTTAGGCTACGGTTGCATTGCATTGCAACTTACCATCAGGCGGGCTGTACACTTGTTTGCCACCAACCCGCGACTTCGTCCGCGTGGACTTAGGTTATCACGCAGTGTTGCCCTCTACCGGGACTCAAACTATCTCCATACCAAATTTCATCGAAATCAGTTCAGCCGTTATTGCATTATAGAGTAACAAACATCCAAGACATCTTTACAAACTAGTCAATCTAAATCCCACCAAAAACATTAATGAAAAGTGAGAGCCAAGTTCAATATCGCGTCCAACGACTACGCCTTCGTTGACAAAAGGATTGAGATCTGTATGGGTGCGAAGTTCTTTGCCCTACAATTTTTAATGCATTTATTACACTTGGGATGTAATTCAAGATCAAGACTTGACTTGGATAGTTTTCACATACAAGTTTTTATTATATTTGTCCAATCATCAACTTATTTTCGTTATGGTAAGTACGCAAGTTAGCGTTTGTACGTCCTGTTATACTGTTAGGTTGATATAATGACTATGTTACTTTTCTACAATTTAGTTGGTGATAACTAGCCAAATCAAATTTTGGTCTTGAATTACATCCCAAGTGAAATAAATGCATTAAAAATTGTAGGGCAAAGAACTTGGCACCCATACAGATCTCAGTTCTTTTGTCGGCGAAGTTGACAACGTTGGACGCCATATTGAACTTGGCTCTCATTTTAAATTTATGTATTTGATGGAATATCATTACTTTTTGTATAGAAAATATTATTCATCGTAATGACATTATAAATTATTATATCTCTTTCAAATAAACAATGATTTTTCCAACTCGGTTAATAAATGACGAAGTTCTAAAGGAAACAAACATAAATAATAATAATTTTGTTAGGAACGCGTGAAGGTATAAAGCTGTTAATATCAAATAGTCAAGTCTGTAACTTCTTGGCACGGTAAAAAAATCAAACTTCTAAGTCAACGCAAATCAAAAGATAAGGCTTAAGTTTGTTCCTTGCTTAAAACAACATCGAATGACATAGTTGAAATTTTTCTGTCAAATAGCTTATTCAATTCAAATTCATTTATTTCAAGTAACTTGGAAACTTATTTATTTATTTTTAATCATTATATTTACACAGCATTTCAGTGATTACAATATCAAAAGCGAATACACTGTGAAATCATAAAAATACAGAAACCATAAACAGGTTATTAAGCAAAAACACTGGGCCAACCTGTTATATATCGCCTCACAGAACTTAAGACATTTTCGACAGTATTAATCCAATGTGTTGATATATGGCTCATAGATTAACACGTTGGATTAGATCGATACAGTCATTGTCAGTATTTTTCATAATTAATAAGTTTTTCCAAAAAAAATATTTTTGGGTCACGCTTTTATTGCTAACTGTACTTTTTTTTGTAAAACCTTCGTCTACTATTCAAGACAAGATAAATGAGCCCAAACACGATAGGATAATGTTTAGTCGTTGAGGAGTTCCTATGGCCACCTTCCGTCTCCCATCATCAGATCCGCACCACCATGGCACTAGAATATTGTATTGACATCTGACTTACTTAAGCAAAATTTCAGCTCAATTAGTTGAGTATAACTGCTTCAAATTCAGTTGCAAGATTTGACCCGAACATCCATCCATACATACGTTACAGGGCAAGTTATTTAAAAGCTTGTTAAAATGTCTTTATTTTAAAAAAATTAAATAAGTACTTAATACCATAGCATTTTTCTGTCACTGACATCACATTGTACCTACATTTAGCAGTTTTTTTTGCAATTTAAGGCTGGCAACCCTTCATCACGTGACACGATCTGTGCTGCCGATGCCGGTGCGCGGACGCCTCCCTCTTCTCTTTGCTTCGCTTGCGCTCGGTTTGGTCGCCTTAATTGCGTTCGTTGGAGTCGGAGTTTAAAATAGATTTCATTTTAATGCAAACTGCAACTTTTTTTCCATAAAATAGGTAGTTAATAATTCGAAACGAATCACTATGAAAATGAAACAAGAATGTTACTGGAAAACTGGAATGCATCCGGAGAGATTATCCAAAATTTCATTGGTAAGTTCTAAATCAGTTATCTATGTGTTAGCTTTTTAAAGTACACCTAGAAGGATAGTTCCATACAAAAAGGCGCGCCATTTGTGATGCCAAAATAAACTGTCAAAATAACAACTCTACAAGTTTACACATGTTATCACAAGTTTCAGTATTAAGTAATTCTTCTTAATAATTGTGAAGTGAAAGTTATGGTTATGATATTGATATATAATTGAATTGTAGTTGTATTAGTAATAATTATATCTCTATGCATATATTCTAGTGCATCATATAAATTAGATAAAATATTTTATTATTTTCAGCAAACTAATGCCTGAAGACTACAATTTGACTGCGGCAAAAATTGTCACATTGTTCCCATCAGAAAATACCTGCAGCTAATATGTAAAAGCAGTTCCTACATCCAAGTCCTCAACTGGAAAGTACATCCCCGCAAAAGGCAAACTGGTTGATAAAGTACGAAACCTGCTTTATATCTCAGGAGAGGGACATCGCACGACATCACAGTCCTGCACCAGTAAAGACTCACCGGAAGATGATACCTTACAAGGTTTGATATTCATTTAGTATCTCATTGTCATGTTTTAAATAGCTATTTGAATTTAGGATTCCATAAGTCCCTATAAAAACGGTACTCTTATAAGGTCACTTGTATGTCTGTCCTTCTGTCATAGCCAATTTGCTACTGGACCAATGGAGTTGAAAATTGATAAAGGCATTTTTTTTGTTGCCAAATAACTATACCCTAATTAGTAGATTGTCACTAAGACAGGCTGACAGACAGACAGCCAGGCTGACAGACCGACTGACAGACAGGCTGACAGACCGACTGACGACAGGCTGACAGACCGACTGACAGACAGGCTGACAGACCGACTGACGACAGGCTGACAGACCGGTTGACAGACAGGCTGACAGACTGACTGATAGACAGGCCGGTAGACTTTATTTTCCATTTTTTTTTTAAACTACAAATAAATGGACTTGTATTTGTTTGTACAATATAATAATAATTGCAGATATAGCACTGGACGATGACATACTGTGGCTGGAAACACACACTGATCCATGGGATCAAGTCTCAGACAAATGGAATAAAACCCTGCCACAGAGAGTTAAGCTGAACAAAGTCGCCATTGGAACTGTTGACGAGGTGCTCCAGAAATGGCCTATACTCAATCTATAATACTATTTGTATTGTATACTATTAGTATTAGTTTCTGTTTTGTATCAATATCAATATATTGCCTTATCAGCAACTTGCAACTTGTTTTAATGTATATGTTACTTACTCAATTTTCATCTTCTGTTATTCTAAATTACTGGAATGTTTAATTACAGCTACAATGTGTTGATAAAACTGACTTTCTTAGGCTTAACAGATTTCGCTAACTGCAAATAAGGTTTGCTGCTTTTGTTAACCGACTTCAAAAAAAGGAGGAGGTTCTATGTTTGGTTGTATTTTTTTTTAATTGTGGCAGTTATATAATTAAAATTACAGTAACATAAATCCAATACCACCAACAATATATTGCTTATTAATAGCAGTCACCACACTCGCAGACAAACGATATTATTTTTGATTAGTTTATCACTAATTAAAATGTATATCGCCTTAGCTACATCTGGTAAACATAAAACAGTAGGTTTTATCAATACGACATTTCTCTAACTTTTTCAGAATTGCAGGAAGATGTTAGAACCTTTCGCTTGTAAAATGCAATATTATTAAATCAAAGCATTTTTGTATCATACATAATGTGAAATGCATTCTTTTTTCATCTAATATTAATGATTACTTGTAATTATTAGTATTAAGTAATTACAAGTAATCATTAATATTAGATGAAAAAAGAATGCATTTCTCAATAAGATATGTACAAAAATGCTTCGATTTAATAATATTGCATTTCTACACAAGTAAACAAGAATATTACATGAAGAGATTTCATTGCTTGCATTAAATTTTGAAGAATCTATAACCAAGAGATTCATGACTTCTATTTCAAAACCGATTGAGTATTATTTCCAGATATAACCATTTTACAATTAAATATACTCTATCTCCACCTAAGAGATTTAATAACTTGTCTGAAGACTTCACGAATTTGTTTAAATAGAAATTATTTTACCCCAAGAACGATACGATTTTACTTGAAGAATCTATAACGCTCTAATCTAGAAATTTCATTCTTAATTTGACAATTTTCCTTAATTGCATCCAAGACAGATAAATTCTTCTTTTAAGAATTTCAGGAATTTGATTAAAATAATATTGTTTCACCTGAAGCAACATAAAATTCCCCTCGAAGAATCTATAACTCTTAATTTAGAAATTTCATTCTTAATTTGATCATTTTCCTCAATTGCAACCAAGACAGAAACTTCTTTTTAAGAATTGGTCGATCTGCTTCTAAATAAGGAATATCATGGAACAAAACGGTCACGCTCTTGGAATAAATGATTAGTTTTTTAAAAAATATAATGTTGCATTAGTTACGTGGAGATATTAAATGCTTGGCGTAAGTAATTAAATGAGAAACATTTTGTGTTTCATGTCAAGTAATTAAAATCTTCCTGATATAGGAAACTGGATATCTCTTGACTTAAATAGGTTTCTTTGATTGAAGATATATTTTCTATCCGTGTAATAAGCCCGAAAAGCAAAGCTTCCATCGCTAACAATATACGGGACAGACACGTTAAGCTTTCACACGTGTCGTCTCGTTACGTGCCGCAATAATTTAACATTGGTATTACAAACAATTTTTGAAACAAAAAAAAATCACTTGGTTGCTGTTACTTTACTACCTTTTATTTGAGTAAATCAGCGTCTTATTTAAATTAGACGTAGGGTAAATTAAAGAAAAGGTGTGTCACCAGTGTTATCGCGCGCGCGTTACCGACCCTCCACAGGCTTACCACTATAGTTACGAGTAGGTATACATTCAGAGTTTTTAAAACAAAATAGATTAATCAGTTTTAAAACCGCACTGAAACCTCGCCCTTACATTAAAGTAGGCTTATCATACCTTTCCAAATTCGAGCAACTCGCTAACTACGCGTGGGGGGCGTCGTCCGGGAGGGGCAGGCTTGCTTCCATAGAAAAAAAAATATATGTAGAGAAAAGTATTTTAATGTCGGATTTTTTTTGTCTTTTTTACACGTATGGAATTTATATCTTTCTTTTCACTACTGTCTTCAATAATCTTTGGTACTGTCGTTGAATGGTTTCTTCTATAACTTGTGGTCAATGTCATGAAATAAAACGTAACAATCAACTGCACATATTAGCAGAAAACATTGATTTAAAGTTCCTTATCAACGTGAATTATGTATTCAAGCGCAACACAAAAAAATGCGAACATGCCCTTGAAAAACCCAATCATTATATCAGGTTTGATGAGCCCCAGGTCCTCGCTAGGGAGAACCGGTATGTTCCTAGGATGCTACGGGAGGCCATTGAAATTAAAAAACATCCAAATTTCAATGGGGAAGATGGCTGGAATCATATCTGAAGCAGCCCAGACTTGGTACCTATGTTTTGAAAAATATTTTTATTTTAATTTAATACAAGTGACTAAAATGTAATGATGTGATATATTTTTAGAATTGACTCCGTAAGCGTTTTCATTAGATACCACACACGATAGGTTGCAGAGCAAATTTTTTTCTTATACAAAAAAAAGATGACTCCATAACTCCTCCCTTTTTTTTCTTTTTTCCGTGCTACGAGTCAAATTGATTCGTATGGCCTAGAGATCAATTGTTTTGATTTTCATGGCTTCAACACCAATTGCAGGTTTTGACTGAATTTCGGGGTGTATCTCCAGATCGGATGCGTGAAACCTATCCGCAGATCCGACAGCCGAACTCCGCGTAGGGTAAATTAAAAAAAAGCTTATGGCACACAACTAGTGTGACCAGTGTTATCGCGCGCGGCTTACCGACCGTCCACAGACTTAAAAATATGCATGGTATAATGAACCAATTTGTTTTGCGATTTTATTTTAACGTTAAATACACAGGATATAGTAACATATAGGTTACAATCAATTCTCTTCCGCTTGGATATTATTTAAAGACAAGAAACATGCACTGAACATGCTTCTTTAAATACTTTTGTCGGATCGAGCACTATGGTAGAAAAATTGCAATGTTTTTGCAATAAAGCTAGCCTGCGGTGTTCAAACCTCCGGAGATGTTAACCCCCTCTACCCCTCCTTGCGTTAACCCTCCCACGTGAGCGGATTTGGTTGGGGTTTTCCTACTTACCTTTTTTATGACTTAACGTCCTTCTTTTGTCAGGGACGTTTCATTTTTGCTTTTTTCATTTAGACAAAAGTATTTTTACCGGATGGTAAACGTTTACTCACTTTTTTCGCTCAACCGCAACTACATGTTCCGCGTTTTCTTGCTTATTAATTTTTAAATTTTTTTTGGAAAATACGAAAATTGTTCTGTAATTTTATGAGAACGTATCGCCTGATACCTTAACTGTATACTAATACCACTTTCCTATGAGTTATTTGTAAACTTCTGAGTAAAAGGCAACAAACTAATTATTGAAAAAAACTAAAAAATTCGACGGCAAAAAATAACCACTCAAAAGGAAAATAGCTACAAGCTCGTTCTCAACGTTTTAAATCATTGCGGCGGTGACCAACATAAACAAAACCTTTTTGTAGAAGTATAAGTTACTACTAAGTTATTCCCTGCTTTGTCCCCGCCTGCAATGATTTAAACCGTTGCGAACGAGCTTGTTTTTTCCTTTTGATGAGCCATTTTTTGCAGTCGTTTTTTTTATAATTAGTTTTTATTTAAGACTTTTTGGTTAAATAACCAGTATCTGAGGAATCGCTGTTTTAATCTATCCATCGAGCCGTTCAGGCTGCAGAGCGTGCAAAACAATTATACACACATACACAATAGAGATGCGAATAGTGGTTTCACCGAATACTACTCGGTATTTAACCTTTACCAAACCGGATATTGGGCCTAATTGTTCGGTTTACGATTTCATTGTTTTGCCGCGTAAACAAGTTCTAACATGTCCGCTACGTGTCGCTACTGGCTACTTGACGAGCGAGCCGTACCTCACTATCACACGGTTACGTTACAAATAAATAAACAAAGGTGCTTATTATTACAAAAATATTCATAATATTTTAAATTCATTGTGTTTGCAATATGAGTCTAAACATGCACATTTCGCTAATTTACCCAGTGTGTTTCTAAGTGTTCCTGGTAGTATTGTGTGTGTATGTATAGCGAACGATTATTTTCGGAAGCAAGTATGTAACCTATATGAAGAAAAACGCAACAGGCTTTTGCCGGAGAGGGCCAAAAGCTTGCTGTTTCTTCACCATAATTTACCATTAATTCATTATAAATATTATAATATGTATGTTTCTTTCTACGATCTGTCATTTATTTCTGATCTTTATTATATTTTTATTTAAAGTTAAAAAATGTTGATTTAAAATTTTATAAATAATCATTGTTTAGAGGTTTGAAACTAAATTAAGGCGGATTTAAGGTTTGAAATAAATGTGGGACTATAAGTACTAACTATAGGTTAAGAAATAAATATGTGGACTTGAGGTTTTTAAATAAATGTTGATTTGATGTTTAATTACTTTATTATATTACCTTTATCCAACACATTCTTGATAGGATTCCTCTGACAAACAATCTTGCATGAGAAATTTTGACTCCGTGTCGTGTAGCCAAGAAAATAGAAATACACGAACCGAATATATTCGGCACCAAAACCGAATAATTCGGCCCAATACAAATAGTGAAAAAGATGCCGAATACGCCGAATACCAAACGAATATTCGGCGCATCTCTAATAGATACATACATAAATACATATATTCTCGAAAAACCTCCTTCTGGCGCAGTCGGGAAAGTAAGTAAGTAAGTAATTAGCCTATATACTGTCCCACTGCTGGGCAAAGGCCTCCATCATTGGCTTAATCGCCACGCTTGCCAAATGCGGGTTGGTGATCACAAACCCGGGCTATGTTCCGGTAAACACACTTCGCCCGACCTGGGCCGGGCCGAGCTCTGGGACCACTCGGCCACGGAGGCGTATGTTTTTTTTAGTTTGCTTCGAAAAATCTAAATATTTTGCTATAAAGAGAACAAAAAATATTTATTTTAAGTACCTACCTAGTCGGTAGTTTGAGTAAATTGGATTCATTTAGGTCAGCGCGAAAGCTAACTATGAGTTTAGTAATATTTCATGTTTTGGTAGTATTCTCTATATTTGTTCAACGTGATATTAGTATCTATAATAGTGGAATAGCCATAAAAAATGTTTCAAACGAGAATATCCAAGACGCCTTTACTCAGTACACAGCAAAAGCTCTGATTTCACACTTTGCTTACTGATGTTGCTCTAGAATATTGTTTGTTACTGAAAAAATGACGTCTACGAGTATTAAGGTTGAGATTATGCGTAGTACTAAATTTAATTTCTTACTTTTCTCCAATTTACCTGCACCCACCGACCTAGAAGCACTACTCGCACTCTCACCTGAATGCATTCTGTAGAAAATCATCTGACAAACTACTTTCCGGCGGTGTCCAACGTCTTGTAGCTTGGATGTACGGTGCAAGGGTTCTTGAGTAGTCGTAAATGGATTTCATTCAACCGTTTAGATCCAGACCGTCCACTTATTGAGCGCTGCACGTGTTCCAACGTTTAATCATATATTTGGAGTTGTGAGCTTATCGCTAAGTGCATACAATATCATTTAGTGAAATACTGACAAGCAATCACGTAAGTAATTTAGTAGATTAGTTGAAACTGCTCAAATACATGCCGTGCATACCAATGACGAAAACTTCATCAAAATCCACGATCTAATAATACCAAATGCGCCAAAACGATAACGACTCCCCTGATATTAAGTCAAAAGATTTAAAATACCGAGTGCAAATTGAAACAACACTATCAATTTTTAAATTTCATTCAGAACGCAAACCATTTAAATAAAATTTAAATAAAACTGTTAAGAATGGGTGCAGCCCGCGGTGCCCGCGGTCCCATCCGCACCTGAATTGCAACCCTATTACTTGCGAGTTAGATTTCAATCTTAGGCTTTTTTAATTTCTTCGTGTTGTTGCATAACTATAAATTACTGCAAAACCTGGTTCGTTAGTTCTGTAGCGAGGGTGCCAATTTGGACAACCGCCATATTGATGTCCTCGTCCTCGCACGTTGCAAGTAAACTCTCATAGTACGTTGTAGTTACTGGTCCTCCAGCTGACCATAGAACAGCTCACCGAGGAGCTCTGGCTACTTCACTCACTAGCAGGAACACAACAATGCTTTGGCAACTGCCCGCCCGGAATCAAATACCTCCACCACAGGTTAATAATGCAAATACCTCCACCACAGATTTCAGGCGGGCAGTTCAATTTACGAGCGAAGGTATCCTCTGCACCCCGCCCCTTTCTGCATACGTGTGTTTAACACGAGTATACTTTAAGCGCAGACCATACTGACTCTGAGGCGGTACCGGGAGAGTTCCGAGGTCGGGATTTTTTTAATGTTCGGGTTGCTATGAACCATGCCACACAGAGACTACCTCTGGGAGCGGAAGGCATCATACATTCCCACTTCCGCTTCCGCTCCGCTCCCGGTCCCGGAACGCTTGGTTTCAGTTTGGACTGTGCTTTAGTGAAATAAAAATGCCCATCAGCACTATCGCCAGTAACGCTAACCTATAACATAGATTGTGTCAGAAGTTAACGATTTCAATAATTAATTACTAACACAGTTTTGCGGTTTCTTGTATGAAATCGGTTATTTTTGTATGACATGATGTTTATTATTCCAAATGCATATTTATAAAATGTTTTCTTGAAAAACCATGGCGGCGGACGAGCCGATCGAGCTGAGCGAGCGTGCCGCGCGTTCATAGCGATCACTTGGCCATTATTCAATGCTTTTAGATTTTTACTCATAAAACATAATCATATGAAAATCAGCTCTTTAAAACTACGCTGTTTTGTATTCTCATTATTTTAATGTTAATTATTCTACACAGGTTTGAGTCAGACAATAGCGCTATGATTAAGTTACCATTCATTAGCATTTTCTCATCTGTGGCGCCCACATCAATTAGAGTTACCGCCTGGGAAATTATACAAAGAAGCTTTGAATGTTATATTCTCACTTTTATCGCTAAAATTTAGTACGTTACAGTAAGAATTGAGCACCCACAGCTAAAGTAACTCTTTCACGATACGCTTGGCGTAGAGCGTTGTAGCACGGATTTTTGCCTTGACCTGGGTGTGTCCCGTCTGAGATTCGATACCCGGTCAGGTCAATACAGGAAACAAACTTTTCTGAATAGTCTCGTGTCTGTGCTGGGAGAACCATTTTTCACGTACTGACATCTATATCGAAAGCGGTGGCCCCGGCCCATATATATATGTATGTCACATGACAGCACGCAATTAGGATAAACAAAATTTTCATTTTTCTATGGCGAACGCCACAAGCTAGATCCATACTGTGATCCTTCAATAAAAACTGAACGATTACGATATTTATTGACGTGTAGGGTAGTGTATTGACGGATTACAATAAGCGAATAACAATAAATATCGTGATACTTATCACAATATTTATTGACTTGTAGGGTTCGCCTATGGATGTGATTTATCTGTTACGTAACTACTATTAGGTAATCTGTGACGGTACCAAGACTACGACGTGCAACTACGACTCCGGCTTCAGCTAGTAAAACGGTTATTGTCAGTTATTTTTAGTTTTTGTGGGGTAATATTTCTGGATGAATAGTGTTCTTACGGAATTATGTTCATACTAAAATCATGAAACTACAGGTAATGACAAGTTTTTTTCAAATGAAACTCGATGAATAGTGTTCTTACGGAATTATGTTCATACTAAAATCATGAAACTACAGGTAATGACAAGTTTTTTTTAAATGAAACTCTGTCTGTTCGCTAAATTCGAAGTGATAGTTACAGAAGCACAGAACCGATGCATCAATCACTGGTGTAAACTTTATAATCGACTGTCATAGTGAATGCTACTTTGTACTAGTATTAATTGTTGAGACATTGAGGTCAGAATAGTCAATATTTACTGAAAAATAACTCGGAAACTAACCCAGTATGTTAAGTTCACGTTCACTTATGAAACTTCAATGATTTCTGCTGTGTCACCACACACATCACAAAGCCCAAAGACGGCTCGACCATTGGTTGATCTCAACCGCGGAATGCAGATTAAAAAGAGTGAAGGAAATTAAATATGGAGCACTCAACGAACAGAAAATGTGTTCCTTTTTATGCTTATTAATAACCCACAAAAAAACATGGCATCGCATTTATAATATAAAATGCATAATGAATTACTAAATATATATACGAGTATAATATTATTTTAATACTTTGCACCCCGAAGCCAATATCAATGACTGCGGTTTATTTCTAAACAGTAGCTTCATGATCAGGTACCAATAATATAAAAACTCCCGGAAAAAAAGCTACTACTAGTACCGATATTTAAACATTTTCGTTGTTGTACACGGTTGGTTATATAGAAATGAGTTCTAAACGAGGTTTAACGAGCAGCTTGTAGGTACCTCGATTAATTATTATCTACTTACATTTTATGCTAACGATGTACGAAATTGAACATTCCTAATTTGCATATAAATGTTACCAATGGATCTTTTCTTACGGTTGATCGGTTTTGGTGCGAGTATTTTGATTGATGATTTTATTTATTACGAAACGAAAACCTTCAAGTTTTCGTTTTTAACGTGCCAAGTGCATGGCGACAGACACATAAAGACCCAGTTAAATTGTAGATAAGTAAAAAAAATGCTTACTTTATTAATACTTATAACAGTAGGTATCTTTAATTAGAACAAGCCCCTCACTTTTTTTAATGATTGCATTTTAAATTCAATAAAATGTTATTTTTGTACTCAGTATTGTTCATATAAAAATCGCAAATGGTTTTTCGGGCAAAATAGTAAATGTAGGGTACTGCTTTGCATCGGTTAGGTACTGGTTTATAAAGGCGCGTAAGGACAGTTAAGTACCTAGTACGTACATTGGTACGCGTAGTCGGTTACGCATGTCCTAGGACGTCATGTCCATCCATACCTTGCAGCTACGCGTCCACTCTTCGGGAACGCGTGCTGCGTTAGCTAGCTCGCAACCACAACCGCGCACGCTCAGGTACGCTGAATTTGAACTCCTAAACGCATAGACTCGCGTGTTCACCATATGTTACTCGGACTCATGTCAAATGACTGGAACTCGCGGTTGATATGAATCGATTGAGCTCGCGTTTAGGTTCGCGGCGATCCGTCCAGGAGCTCTAAGCGTATCCAAGGTAAGCATGGACGAACAGCGTATCCCGACTACGCGTAACTTTTTATTTTATTCTGTGGCGTAACACAGGAACGCGCTTCACGTACGCAGCTATTATCTCGTATGCCTACTCGTAGATGGCGGCATCAGTTACCACTGGCCATGTTAATAAAGTGTTCGAGTGCACAATTGAGCATAAAATGGTATATTCATTAATATAATTCCTGATCATATGTCATCGTATCCACGTGAGCCATCTTGTGGGGCTGATCATTCAAATTTAATTCAAGATCTTTGAAGGTTTCCGACGTCTTGTGATTTGACGCGACGGCACGTTACAGGGTTGTCCAAATTATTTCAATAAGTTTTTTGTTCCTCATCTTTATTGCTTGCCAGTTGCCACATGAGGAGGAAATAATTTGAAATTTGATAACATTTGTCTCTAGCATGTACGAGTAGGTAGGTACCTATTCATTAAAATTGTTATAAATTAGCCTCAGTTAGATGTCATTGAACAATCCTGAAGAACAGCAAACCATTCAATGAAAATGGTTAGATTGTTTTAAATGTATGGTAAAGAAAAAGCAAACACTGAGATTCTCGCAATGATCGTTTATTCGAAATGCAATCCCGGTACTTGCATCGATTATTAGCATAGACGGCGAGATTGCCTCTTGTAGCTTTACTAGTATTTCAGGTATTTCCATTTCTTTGACGAGGAACGCAGCAAATTTTTGCCAATCACGGACTGAAAAAGCAATCTGCATCGGCGCGTTAGATTGGGTCCGGTTTAATTTTCGAGTACTTTTCAATCAAAGCGAAGTAGTGCGGTGCTACGCGGTGAAATCGACGTTTAATTTTGCACTTCGCTCTTTTTACAGGCATAGGCCTTACAATAGTACATTGTTCACCGAGAGCACTTTCTCTCGAGTGATACATAGTGCTTTATACTACACCTACGAGGAAAATAAAAAACTAAATTTTTACTAATTGAAATTTATATTGAAATTGTTGCAGTTAGTGAAGCTTAATGTAACAGTTTTTCCATTAATGTTTGTTTCAACTGCGGCGGAGATAAAAAATCTTCATCATCACTATCACTACTTATCATTTTGATAGTTTTATTTTACTTTCTACGAAAACTGAATCCTCAAACAACCTACAAATTGAAAATGTTCTTTTTTCAAATTGTTTATCCTGCCGCCGCAGGGTCGCACTGCCAGCCCGACACCATCCGACACACAGCTAGTGGCCAGTGTCATTTTGCGAACTTGGAGATAAAAACTCACTGTAAAAACTTTTTGGCTTTTGATATTTAGGTTACCGGCGCATAGTCTTACCCAAAATTAAAAAAGAAAAACCACGTAAGAAATGGATTTTCACACACTTTTCTCTCCCGCTCAGATGTGTTTTCTCCCCGCATATTTGTTCGATATGCAATGACGTACTTTCTACCGTAAATTTGATAAAGTATCAAGGTACTTTCCGAGCAGGTGTAGTACAAAAGTATAATTAAGTGCTAAGTTTTTTTTAGAGGCAAATTATATGAACTCAAACTCAAATAACTTTATTCAAATAGACTTTCACAGTAAGTACTTTCAAATCGTCAAATTTAAAGCAAGATATACTAAATAATAGACATAATTACGTTGATAATATAGTTATATAAATACACAGTATACAGACATAATGCGACTCTACCACCGCGTCGGAGTTGTTTCTTGCTGAGAAGACCCGGCGAGAAATTCAGCAGGTGATAATGGTGATAATTACTGTGACCGACCACGAAAAAAATTAAAAGTACTAATTTTTTGAACCTTTTTATTTTTTTTATCACCCGCCTCAGTTATCGTTCACAGTAACTCCACCCTCTCTTCTTTTAACGTCTTTTTTGTTTCTAATATAGCATATTTACTATTAAAAATTATTGTCAATACCTATGATCTTTATTCAATCGAAATAGAAAGTTTTATTTGCAATCCAATCAGTTCATTAGTCCCAAAAACGTAATGAGGATAGCCCAAAATTCACAATAAATCACGATGCACAACGCGCGCTTTTGACGTGCTTAATTTTGGTTAACACCCCTACAGTGAGTGCATCCATGGATAAATGTGGGTTTGATTACGGTGCCGCCTGCTCGCCTTATCAGCATAATCGATACGCGCTTTTGCTCGACCTTTCTGCATGTAAAACTTTAAGAGATTGGAGTTGAAAGTTTGCATGCCCGTCTATTCTTGAGGATGATAAATTGCCACCGGAAGTAAGGGACAAACTACCATTTTCCAGAAGAGCCAAAAATCAGTCTGTAACTTTCCCATGGCAATGTTTCTACATGTCTCTTAACACTATACTCAAAATATCATTTTTTACCCTACGGTAACAAAACCAATTCAGTTTAAAAAATAAAAATACAATTCCAGTCGACACGAGCAGTTAACATATTTAGGCGCATCTTGTAGGTAACAATTCGAGCAGTAACTAAGAGGATGAGTCTTTTTCACAAAGCAAACAGTCATTTTGTTCTTAATGAGTTTATTTCTTAACATTTCATTTCAGCAGAGATTCCAGAGAGAGCGAGTAGGTATTACCAGAAAATGGAAGTTCAAGTAAGCTTTTTGGTTATAAGTCTGTTTCCTTTTAGGTCACGACGAATTTTCTAACTGATTTCAGGCTTTATTATGCATCAAATGAGACGCTACGTTATGCTAGTTTCAGAAATTAAAATAAGGAGGTGTTAGGTTAATAAACCCCCCGTCATATTTATGAGCGGTTTATTCATAATGTGATCCCAAGTAACCATGCTATGAATCACAATACAATCACAAACAAGGGATAGGTAGGTACAGTATTTGATTTCAAATTTAAATTTGCTGACCATGACGGCTGTAAAGATGCCTACTTTAAGGTTCTGAAAATGGCACAACAGTACCTATTTCTACCATGAGTTTACACCAATTCAGCCGCTAGTGTCTGCGTAGACGTTTTTGTATGGGATACCGGTACAGCGCCCCTAGTGACTAGAAATGAAACCAAAATGGCATACACATTTCTGGAGTCCACTATCATAGTTGACGTGACGGAAACTCATGATAGACATACAGTCGTCACATTTATAAATTTGATGGTCACGATGAATGTACTGGGAAATTACTCGTAATATTTTAAATCGCATTTTTTAAAAAAATTTGCTTACCTACTATTTAACAAAATGCAACATATAAGACGCTGTTTTTCATTATTTACTTAGTTAAGTAACTGTTTTTTTCAGTAGTTAATCGTTGTTCCTTGGTAGCCAAGTTGGTCAATCTCCTGTGGTGACATTATATTAGGTTCGATCAGTTATATGACCTCCTGCTCGTAGTCAAACTTCGGTCAATAAAACAAGCATAAAACGTTTAACGCGTTTAATAACGAATATCACGGGCTTCAGTTTACTTGGAGTTACGTTTATCTCGAGAAGTTACAGAAGCTCGGATGTGATTTGATAAGATAAATGGGACATAAAAAAGCAGTTAAACAGCTTTATCTTTTCCAGGTAAAGAAAGTCTCGTCATAATTGTAGTTATTATTCTTTGTTATATTCTAAAATGTTCCTTTGTAGCCGTAACGCATGAGAAGTCATGTTTTTATTTTATGTTATTTGATTTCCTATTACAGTAAATTACTCTGTTGGCAGTTATCATAGAGTAACCATTAAAGCAACGCGCTGGTAAATATGATGTGGGTTAATTAAATTAATGTGCAGAATGTAAATTATTCCGTGCGTCCAGGTGAGAGCAACAATAAATGGTTTCGCTGGCCTGCAGAACCCTGCTTTAACTTTTTAACAAGTAGGTATGTAAATTAATATAACTGCGACCCCATAACGCACCCTTATACCTAAACCAAGATAATCGGACCACAGACAAAGCAAATTGGGGTGACAGAGACTGCTTCACACACATTCTTAAATATTTCAAATGCTGTCTACGAAAACGCTTATGTGTCCGCTGCATTATATCGAAGGAGAAGATACAACCTTTTTTCTTTATTTTTACCTTTTCTATCTGTGCACTTTTGGCGGCAAACTATGTTCTCGCATCGAAGAATGTTCAGAGTCAAACGAAAAGATGAAACTTTAACAATAACGAATGGCTGGAATGGGCTTTGTCCGTAGCCGTAAAATGGGTGTACAAAAAAAAAGAATGTTCACTAAAGAGAGCACGGTAAGTTGAACAAACTATTTCTCACATTTTCTTTGACTGCTCATCCTTTGGTATTCAGCGCCTTGTGCTGATGGATGAGTTAATCGGTTTAAGGTAGTCATGATTTCGTACCGCGCTCCATCTAGGATCCTCTTGTAAATGGTTCGACGTTCATCAGTTTATTTGAATTTATTCTAAGTACAGTTGGGCAAATTTAGTTTTGTACTTTGAAGTACTGTTTTGTTTATATTGTACTTAGTAATGTGTTGTATATATTGTAAATACCAGAATGTGTTATTATAACTTTTTTTTTGCAGATTTTAATAATTTCTCTTGTTTTGTTTTGAAAATAGATTTTGATTGACAGAGAATGATTTGTTTGTTGACATGCACTTGACATGACATGACAGTGACATTTTCCTTATGATATGACATAGATGACGTCCTGAAAAAGGACTTGAAAAGAAGACGGACGATTTACCTGGATTGACTTATGAAAAAAAACGCAATTTGGACATTATAAAATATCGTGCATTTAATAAATGAAACTGATGAATTTGGCATGGATTTTACATCTTTACTGAAGAAGTCATCGGATATATGTATTTCACAATGAAAAGAGGAAACTGATGACAAGGCAGCATGATCTCAGACCTTAGGCTGTCTCATAACTTCTTCAACCTATTCATCACAAAACTACATCTTAAAAGTTTATTACAAACAACCCAGACGCAGAACTAACACAAATGTTCATCACACAGAAGTTTGTCCTGGGTGGAAATCGAAACCACGATCTCCAGTGTATTAGGCAGGATCGCTATTATTGCGCCAACAATCAAGTCAGACAGTTTATTTTAGATTGTGCGTTTTTCTATTGCATGTTTGTTGAATTTTCATGTATCTAAAGAATGCATGAACTAGAAAAATGTTTTTGCCTCTTTCATTCAACAACATTTGTGAAAATGACCAAAAGTAGGTAAGTATTCTTAAATTCCTCAAACTTTTTCTTTATTTATTAGGTATTTCATTTGATTTTTCATAAATTATATATTATGCTCAAAAGTGCTCATGAACTTCAAAATTGTACTACCTGTATTAGTGATTGAACTGAACTATATCAGTGAACAACGAGTTTAATTATTCACGTGTAATAATACCACTGCACTGATAACAATAGCACTTCACAGTATTATATACTTTTTACCTTACACATTTTCTACAGCATTGTGATCACAGTTAGATAAATAGGTCAACAATCTAGACACTTTCGAAATCTGAGATAAAGAGTAAGAAAACTCGTATTTTTCGGACGAGTGTTTTAAAAGTGTTGAGTGCCATAATTAGGCCCAAGTGCGGCTCCGAAGGGTTAACGATGTGAAAGAAGTGCCGTTGCTGTGGTACATATATATCAGATGTACACTTAACACTGAAACCCAATCTGAGTGCCGAGTGCGAGTTGCAGTGAGAGAAGTGAATAACTTCACCATCGCGTTTGCGAGAAAAAAACGCGAATTTGTGTGGTATCGAGTCAAGGCCATCTAGCGGCCTTAATGTTGCCCGAATACGCCGCTAGATGGCGCTGACTCGACAGTAATTGACATTTACGTGCTCGCAAAACGCGATGGAGAAGTCATTCACTTCTCTCACTGCAACTCGCACTCGGCACTCTGAACAACGTACTCGTAGATACAGGTTAGAGCGAAAATGTTTCTCTACGTTGAGTACATTTTGTAAAAACACTAGAGATTATTCAATTTCGGGGGTGTGTTATAATCGTAGGTATTGTAACTAAATGTTGAGCTTGAATAATTCACTAAAGAAGCTCATGTACATTGTATTATTAAAACATTTTTCTATTATCCATTATGCGCGACATTAACTTGGTCGGTTGCACCGAATTTTTAAACAACGACTGTTAACAACAGCAAATTGTATGCCATTTCTCCTTACTACTCGCTATATCGACATGATATATTATGTTATCAAAGTAAAAACATTTTTTATCCTATGAAAAGGAACAACAACAAAAAACCACATGGAGTAAAATTATCTAAGCATTTCGTAAGCATGCAAACTGCACCGTAGCGGGATCAACATAACAAAGTAACATTTTCAGTTGGTAAATTGTTCTAACACCTTTAAACAAAGTTCGCCCACCGAGCAGTTGCCTGTAAGAGCGCAAATGTTTGAGCGGAGGAAATGTGGCCTCTGCCGAGTGCGCGAGCCACTTCTGTTTGTTTATTTATTACCAACCTCCGCCAGGGACTTTGCCATATCAAAATTCCATTTAATATGCTAGAAAGAAAGAAGTGACAGTATTAGGAACACTAACAATTGAATAAACTTCTTTAGAGACTATGATGGAAGATTAGAAAAAAACTAATTTCGGACTTTGATGATGTCGAGCGAGAATCGAGCGGCGGCGTCTTCCTCAGTACGGGTGGCTCTATCCCGCCCGAGGTCATCAAGGTTCGAAATTCGAGTTTTTCTAGTTTACTCTGTTGAGATTTGAAAACAAGAATTGTAAAATGCTAATAATAATCAAAGTTAAGATTGCTAATCAGTAAAATATGTACAGTCGTGGTCATGTCTTTTAGTGATAAGTACTCTTTGTATTTTATTTGTTTTAAACTTTTTGATACACCCATTATTATTTTATTGAACAATTTTGTAATTCTACAAATAATTCTAAAGCTACAATATACATGGCTAGCTAAAAAAATGAAATCAATTATAGTCTTACGACCGAAAAAGTTAAAAGTCATTTTACTAAAAGTAATATCTATTTCCAATTTGTCATTGCGTTGGAATATTAAATTTTGATTTACCACATAAGCTTTTATATATTTATTGTGTGAATATATATTAACATTGTAGTTTTAGAAAATGATTATTTTACCCTTGGTTTGGTGGACTCAGTAGCGTGTGAAGTGTGAGTATCTACCGCAAGGTGGACGGTGGGGGTAGTGATTAGATGCAGGCCAGTCAGTCCCATCCGTAAGCCTATGTTCAGCAGTGGAAGCCTCATGGTAAATAATGATGATGATGATGAACATTGACGTACAATTCCTACTCAATGGTTCAGTTAAACAGCAAGAAATAAAAGACAAATGGTTGTAGTTTCCCAACACACAAAACAGCCTACCAGAAATAGTTAGTGTCATTTGAAAAGTTCTTAGCCTAACATAATTAATGAAACCACACATGATTTTGATTTCATTTTTATTTGACCCGGTAAGGCTTCGATGCCCGTTTTGCGCGTCTATGGCGGCTATGACCTCTTCATTTGTAAAAAAATATTAACCACCTAAACATTTTTTCAGCTTTGGGAAGAGATAAAAATCGGATGGTGCTAAATCCAGTGAATATGGGGGATGAGGTAACAATTCGAAGCCACACTGATGGATTTCTGCCATGGATTGCACAGAGGTGTGAACACGCGCATTGTCCTGATGAAACAATACCTTTCTTCTCAATAAACCTAGACGTTTTTCTTTGATTTCTTCTCTTATACGACGAGCTGTGAGAATAGTTGACGATCACAAACTCGTAAGCGGTATAGAACCATTAGGTCTGAGGAGAGACGTTGCCTCCTTATGTGTGTTCTACTGATTATACAATGGGTTGTGTTCCGAGGAACTGTTTGAAATGATGCCCACAGCTACTTTTTATCATTGCACCGTTCGCCATCGACAGGGTGTTCATCCTCACACACTGGAACCCCAATGGTCGCGCACAGTGTGATTTCAGAGGAATTTCCTCCCGCGAAGAATCTGATTGTGGAATGAACTCCCTACCGAGGTTTTCCCCAACGCGCACGTAATGCCTCTGATGTTACAGGCGTCCATAGGCTTCGGTAACTGCTTAACATCGGGCGGGCCGTAAGCTTGTTTGCCACCTTGTGGTATATAAAAAAAAGTGGAAGCAGTCGTAGGCCCGCCACTACGTTGCTCATCTTGCATGGTCTCACGACCACGTTTAAACTCTGCCACCCAGTTTTTGACAGCCGCATACGAAAGAACGGACTCACCCAAAGTAGCAGACATTTGTCTTCATGTATAGCTTTTGGAGTTAAACCTTTCAAATTCAAGTATTTTATCACTGCACGATGTTCAATTTTATTCATTTTCAAAAATAGCCCTGACTTGACTTACGGTATCACGTGTAAAACGATTATTAATTATTGTGAATAAACTAAACTGTGCATACTTGTCACTGAATAATGTAGCTACAAAATGTGGGTAGTTATAAAAAATCAAAATCAGTGACTAACTATGTTAGGTTAAGAACTTTTCAAATGACCCTCGTATCTACTGTACAAGCAAACAGCCGCTTTATCCGTTCCCGACACATGAATAGCCAATAAGAGTGAGCCGCGAAAATCCCCAATCCTATGCGTATTTTAGCCGGACGGATTGAAATGTCAGTGATCTCTCGATTGTGGGTCGAAGCGGCCTGAACACTTCTTTCTTATGCGGCAAAGCTTGTAAAATAATGATTCCTATTTTTGTTTATATGAAGATTTCATATAAAACGTGACTTGAAAAAGTATTATTTTTTGTATAATCTGTTTTATTCATCAAGTTTTGCGTCCCTCATGTAGGTGTATGCATCAAACAGTCCCCATTCTGGAAAGCTTTTGTTCTGATGGCCATCACCGGGCTATGTAACCTGCCTTCCGCCATTACAACTTACTGACCTGATGGGTATGCTCTAGTCAGGAGCAATTGTGATGAACTGATGACCAATCCCCTGGAATGCTTTCAAGAGTGTGATTACAACTTTGCAACTCTGAGCAGCTGAAGTTTTAACCACTTCTACTAATTTAAAGAAGTAATGTTGTTTTTCTTGAATCTTTTTAAATTTACTTCTGAACAGGGTGGCACTGCCTTCTGTTCCTTCCTGCTTAGCCTCATGCATGATTGACTGGTAGATAATGACTTATTGGCATAACTCTTTTATTGGACCGTTCATTGAAGTGAAATAAACAATAGATAAATAAAGTTATATTTGATAAAATGCCGTCCCCACGGCTGAAATGAAAAGGAATGTTTGCTTTTATCGGTCGACTCAACGTTTAATGAGCCATACTAGACCCGTAGCGCTAGGCTATTTTGAGGTCATAAGTTTAAAAAATTCTAAAGTTGCTTATTTCCTGCCTGTAGATAGAATCGTACCTAAGAAGTTTATTATTGCGTTTTGTGTCATATGGGACTGTCGCATAATCAGCAATGCGACTATTTGTATGCCATATTTTTTATTCAAAATAAAACTGCCAAAATTAATTTAAAGTTATAAATCTTTATAGTATCATATCTAGCCTGCGGAGTGTGCAAACCTAATTTGTGTCATCTTCGTCCAGCGCAAACTGTCATAAGGTCAGTATGTAACAACTCTCGCACCGTTTCGTTCGAGCAAAGCTGACTTTTTCAAATAATAACATTTCGTAGATGAAAATGACACAAATTAAGAATTTAGTGTTCTATTACAACATAATAAATAAAACACGTAAATTTAAATAGCTTGCATTTTCTTTTGTGGCACTTTTGTACAGAGAGTTGTAATAAAAAAAGATATATACTATACTAATGTCATGGATAATTTTTTCAAAAATACGTTGTACAACAGATATTAGTATTATAAAACGCATAACACCTATTTAACCAACTGTAATATTCTTTTAGAGCTAGTCGAGCGACATGTTAGGTATCAGTTAAGTGTCAGGGTTCCTGTGCACAGAGCTGACACTAAATGCCTCTGTACATCAGTTACTACTTCGTTATCATCATGACAGTAAAATTTTCATCTCTAATTTTTTTTCGGCCATTACTGACCGAAAAGACAAATACCTAAATTTCTGCGATAAATGCGACTATCTAAGATGACACAAATTAATATATTAGATTGGACAAAGAATTCCGAAACTACACGCCAAAAAGAGAGAGCTTTACAATTTTCGAAACCTCAAAACCCAGCGCTACGGGTCTATACGTCGCATGAAAGAAGGTAAGTAGCTTACGAGTATTTATAGAGAACATGTCACGAATGGAACACTAACTTTTCACTGGGAAAGAGCCGCAAAATAACGGCTCTTTAGGCACTAGGACACGTTTGCGCCTTTTTAAATAAAGCTTATGTAAGTACCAATGTTTATCTTACGCCCTTAACGCATGGATTATTATATGAGCCAATATCCTCAACTTAGTTTACCTAGAAAATATGCAATGTGCTGGCACTGCGGCGACATTTTTATTAGCTTAAGGGAGTGATTTATTATCCCACACTTTCAACGAGGAAGCGTGCACAACTAAATTCCTATCTACATTATCCTCAAGATCAAATTTTCCCGCCCCAATTTAGCGCAGAGCCTAAAAAAGGTCCGTGGAAGACCCAATCAAATTTGGAATTTGAGCCGATTTGCTGTAAGTAATTGAGTAAACAAACTGCCTGCATAATGTGTACTTAAGCAAGGTAAGACGGATGATACTTGTGTTCTGCAACATCCTCATTTTATGTTTTGTTTTTCAAAACAATACCATTGGATGACGTAATCAGAACGGTTACGTTGCGGCCGCAGAGCCAGTAGAGAAGCGTCTTTTGCATGAGTTGGTTTAGATAATATGGAGCGTGTGAGTGACCTAGTCCTTTCTATTTATTATATTTTATTTCTACTAGAAATTTATATAATGATCGGTTGCAGGTTTTCACGACTTTCATAGCTGCATACTTATATTCTGCTGTTTTGATACAAAGCATCCCAATCAACAACGGATTCAGCGTAAAGTTTAACCCACTAAATTCAAAAGAAGAATTAAAATCAAAAAGTTATGGTGTTCTTTTTGCGAAGATTCCGCAAGAAATAACTTCAGAAAATAAACTTAGAAGGGAAATTATTTCTAAAGCATATTACCCGAATCCGCCGGAATTAGGAGCAGGATGTTCAAACCAAGTTGCTAAACTAGTGTTCCCCTTGAAAAATTCTACAAGCGGTGACAATGAAGTGCAAAGTGGAAAAAGTTTAAATTATATTAATTTGCCAGTTGTTAGACAACCCTTTGAGAACTACAAAATATTAGTAGCCACAGCGCCGCCTAATGTTAAGGTTAATGGCGAAGATGAGGCCCTGCCGCTTGTAATTTACGTAGTTTTTCCTGAAGACGGGTCTGAAGAGCCCAATCCCATTAATATACCTACGATTTATTTCGTTAGCCAGCGGAACGGGAAAATGAATATCAATAAAAAAGAAAAACCGGAGCCGATTCTGATTATTGACAACAAACGAACTGTAACTGGATTAAAGAGCAAAGAAATAGCAAAATTCGTGAGGTTCAAAAATAAACTAACCAAGCGCTACGACTACCAAATATCAAGATAGCTCCTGTTGACAACGAAGTTGAAGTACCCGATTAAGGTTTTATAATATAACTATAAGTTTACTAATTGTGTTTATTGTAAATCAGAATATGTTAGGTAAGTATTATTAATGTGCCGACAGCCAGCGACAAAGATGCCGGCTGCGACCGGACTAGTTACCCGACTAATACATAACAGGTAAGTACATGACTCATCGGGTCGTTTTTTCCACCAATTTCTCAGTTTAAGAATTCACAGTATTAAACGGTATTTGTATTTTTGGGGTGACATTCCAGAGTCATTTGACACTGAAGGAGAATTCGTAATCTAAAAGGTTTTGTTTCCCCAACTGAGTGAAAGATTTCTCTTCTGAGCAACGCTGCAAAACTGCTTCAGCCCACACAGAGAGTGCTACACTTACCTATAGGCTGAATGCTCTGACCTTTGAACGACTAGTTGGCCATGCTCATTGAATACATCCAATCATCCATCCAATGTATTATTTTACTCTATCGTGCTTTATATGATGAAATCAAATAAATTCGGGAACAGTTGAGACTAACAATCATTTCATTGAAATGAAACAGATTAACTTTGGAATTACGTGCATTTACCAACAGTATCAACACCTTAGACTTTAGAGTGTTGAAAAAGTGATCTGTGATTGGGAGTTTTGTCTATCAACCTTCACTTATGCAAATGTAGCACCTTTTTGCCAAAAAAGATTTTGCTAAGTATAGCAAATTTATACCCGTGGACTTCCCAAAAGAGTTTAAACCCACAAGTGGTTACGAGGTGTTTATTTATCTACGGTTGCAAAATCCGAAGTATCTTACTCGTATCATAATAAAAATTGGGTTCTTCTTACGCCGAAATATTACCCCAAAATTAAAAGAGCCTGTACAATTTTGGTCTGAAAAAAAATCTTAATATCACCCAGACACGAAATTAACACCAATGTTCATCACATGTTTGTCGTGAGTGGCAATGTGTGTCGAACCCTTTCAGCCCTTACTGAAACTGCGCTTAAGGGCCATTCTTGAAAAATACAACATTGTTACTTAGCTTCCATGAACTTTTCCAATAACACTAAAATCCTGGGTACAGGTGTGAAGCACAAAGCACGTAAGTTTAGCTATCTTGCCCTAATAAACTTCAAAAAGGAAAGTTCCGTATAATGACTTAGTCATTATAGATTCTGACTTCGATACGGGAGCTTTTTTGTTTCTACCCCTTCTTTGCCTTTCAATCTTACTTTGGAAACTTTGTCAACGTGATATCAAAGGGAACACCCTCACTGGGAGTATTGGCCTGTTTTGTAATAATTTAACATTCGAAGCATTACTTTACAATACTACCTTACTTACTGAATGGGGTACTCGATTTTCACATTGCGCATTGTAATACTCGGTTTTCCTTTCTTACTGATGTAAATGTAATGATACAAATTGTCATCCTCTCTCACGAGTGCAATGATCGGATCTAAATTGATACATTGTAGGCAAATATTTCCGGCGACGGAGTATTTTCCAGTCGCATAAAAGACGCGTGCACTCTAGCGGTAATAGTTAGTAAGGAATCAAATCCCTAGACCAGGGGGGGGGGAGGGGTTGGGAAGTGTTCGATATGTGACATCAAAATAATTCAAATATTCTTCATCGCGACACAATTGGGCTATCTTATTGCTAAAAAGCAACAAGTAGCAGAAATTGAAAGGAGGGGCAAGTGCAAAAATCCTCATTTTCACACTGTTTAGGTTCCACAAAATCAGGTCTGTTTCGAATCACCTGTGTTTCAATTGAAACAGAACAAAACCCCTTTGTCTTTCTTACTGGTATTATTGGTGGAAAGACAAGGTTATGTACTAGCTCACTCAAAATACTTAGGTCAACTTTAATCCGGTATCAAAATTAATATTCTTTGCTAAGGCGTGGTGTATACGAGTATTTCCAGTAATGGATTAGCAAATATTATGCAATGGGGATAGTGATACTCTGAAGGTTATTTCAAGATTGCTATCGAAATAGCTTTAGACATTTTCAGGATGTTGTCATTGATTGCTAATGCTCTATACTCAGGAGGTATTAATCAAACTGTGTTTCTGACGATTGTGGAGTGTAATACCATATCTATAACCACATGCATTAATATGGAAACAAGAAAAATTCGACCTGATTCTAGGACTCAAGCGGTATTCATAAAAAAAACACTTACCACATGCGTTATTTGAGAAAATTGTTTATAAAAGTTACGACAGTAAAAATTAACTTTATCATCTTTGATATTTCGTTCCGTTATTCACTCATGTGGTGTATGAACATGGAGGCCTACCTACCTACTCTTCAATCAAAGCAAAATGGTGTTTTTTTAAGAAACAATCTCAAAATATTTATTCCACTTAACAAATCGTGTTGAATGGTGTAAGATATCCATTGCCACCGTATCCATTCAGGCTCCCCCCTTCATTCAGGGGGAGGGATTCCTGAAAACAATTTCCATGACAATGCGGAGGATAATGGAAGAGGATACTTTAGCCCACTATTACACTTTATCTGCATTGTCAAAGCGTATTCAAATTAAATACGGGTTGAATTTTAAAGAAAAAAATCTACATTTATCTCATTCTGTAAACTATCATTCATAAATTTATTCAGTATGAACAGATATCGCTTGTAGAATACTGTAATAGCGATGTCTGAGCATAATCTGTGTGAATGTAGACTGACAGACAGAGGCCGTTGTTTGTGGTTGTAGAAGCATTTAGACCGCTTGCACATTAGGTCGTCAGCAGCACGAACAGCGAACAGAAGAGTGCAGGGGTACAGAATGAACGCCCTCCCCATAACACCGATTTGACCCCAAAGTCGCTCACTGATCTGGCCAGCGTTCTCTTCAGATGGAAAGTAACCATACAAGCACCGCATTTTGCCGACAAATTCAACCGTGTAGATACTGCTACCGATATGCAACTGGATGACCATATCGACATTTACCATTTATGTAGTACTGCAAGCAGGCTGCAGTCTATCTATTCACGCTTCACAAGCAACCATTTTGCGATGCGGATTTGTGTGGTGAACGCTTCGTCGAAACCTGGCGATACAATCGGAACACAATACTATTATTGCCGCATGTACGGATTGCGAATATTTCAGACAAGGGTTGCACCCGTTGCGTCGGGCAGTCAGCAACAAGTCACTGGACACGAGGACAACCGAGTGGTCAAGTACTCGTTGTATTACGCTTTTAGGCCGAACTTGATCACTACGACTAACCCACCATCACCTGCGAAAAACAGATTTTGGGCTGATTTTCAAACGCTATATTTAGTCCAGTTTTTATAGTTTGTGATAAGATAACAAACCAAGTCTTGGGAACAATTAAATATTTATTAAATAATGGTTGTGTGACGGGTTGTTTCATTCCCTAAATGGTAGAGTGTCCGAACGATGGCTGGCTGGATCAAACGTTAACTTGTGAATAGTTGCCACTTTCGGGTAATAGTCTACTCAGGTTCACTATATGTAGGTACTATATGTTCAAACTCTATCACTTTGGTCACAAAAGCAAAAAAATTTAAGTATGGCGGGTAGATGTAGATGCATTTGATTGTAAATAACCTCTTTTTTTTAATAGAGAAACTACTTACTTTCTTGCTGGGTTTTCTCAGTGGAATCAGCGTTCGACGCCGGTGGTAGACACAATATACTTAGTATTTAGATTGTATTAATATTAGGGGTTAAAGTATGAAATTGCCGTTTTATTGTAATAGGTTCTTTGAATTGACATAGAATTTTCATGGTTTGAGGTTTTCGAATGAAACTTTTTACATATGGTTTCTATGATGTTCTTCTTTTAAAAAATGTGAAACATTTGAATATCGACTTTCAATTGTTTTTATTATTTAACTTAGACAAGAAAAATGGATACTGCGAAAATTCAAGTGATTTTTGAATACGAGTTCCGACGCGGAAGTAACGCGGCAGAAACAGCCCGCATTATCAATATTGCGTTTGGAGAGGGGTCTGCTAATGAACGCACCGTGCGATTTTGGTTTAAACGCTTTCATGATGGAAACTTCGACTTGAAGAACGAGCCACGAGGAAGACCGCCCACACAGGTGAATAACGATGAATTAAGAGAGATGGTGGAAGCCGATCCTAGTCAAACTACCCAGGAATTAGCGGCATGGTTAAACGTTACCTTACCCACAATATTGACTCATTTGCGTAAAATCAATAAAATAAAAAATACGAAAAATGGGTGCCTCATGATTTAACTGATCTGCAGAAAGAAACGCGTGTTGAAATTTGTGTTGCCTTGTTAAATCGGTACAGAAATGAAGGAATATTGGATCGAATTGTGACATGTGATGAAAAGTGGATTCTTTAAGATAACCGTAAAAGAAAAATGCAATGGTTGACCCCAGGTCAAATGCCACAACAGTGTCCTAAAGCAAAACTTACTAATAAAAAGGTCATGGTAACTGTTTGGTGGTCTCAGCATGGTGTTATTCACTATAGTTTTCTCCGATCTGGTCTAGCAATAACGGCAGATGTCTATTGTGCCGAACTCCGAACAATGTTGGCAAAACTAGCAGTAAACCAGCCCCGACTTATGAATCGATCTTCACCATTATTGCTCCATGACAACGCGAGACCTCATACAGCACGAAAAACTGTTTTGACCTTTCAGGAACTGCAGTTAGAAACCATTCGTCATCCTCCGTATTCGCCAGACCTTGCTCCAACGGACTACCATTTTTTTCGTGATTTGGACAATTATCTACGTGACAACAAGTTTTCTTCCCAGGAGGCAGTACGAAATGCTTTCACACAGTTTGTGCAGTCTAGATCCTCAGAGTTCTATCGCAAAGGCATAAATGACCTTCCTATTAGATGGCAGTAATGTATAGATAATAATGGTAACTATTTTGATTAAATAAATTTGTTAAAAATGAATAAATAAACAATTATGATTTTCAGTACAAATCGGCAATTACATACTTTAACCCCTATTATATGTAGGTATGTGTATACATACTTTAGCTAAAGTTAAAATATTTAATGACGATTCGAAATAACTAATTTTAAATAAAGTATTTTTTTTCAAACTAAACGCTATATAGGTTTAAAGATATTTATTTCTCCAAGAATTTACAAATTCACTTATTAAGAAATATTACAATAGTTATAAATTAATTATACAATATATATACGATGGTCGCCGCCGATAGGATAACATTTATAGAACATAATCTTGAAAAATGTGGTCCCTGAGCTTTTTTAAAAAGTGTACAATGAATCAGAGCTATTAATTACTTCAGGTAAGGCATTGTACAACTTTATTCCTTCATATTTAATGTTTTCTTTTCCGTAGTCCGTCCCAGGAGTGTTCAGTATATATCTATTTGCGCGTCTTTGTGAGTATTTGTGTGCCTGCTTTGTAAATGTGATCTCAGTTTGAACAGAACTTTCCAGTATTTTCTTTATTAATGTACAGGTATTGTAGATATATAGTTGCTTAACAGTAAAAAGTTTTGTTTTAGTGGAAAGTTCATGTGTTGGTGTTAGGTAATCCAAGTTATGCAGTTTTTTTATCACTTTGTTTTGTGCTCTTTGCAGAGCAACTAAATTACTTCTCGCAGCACAACCCCAAACTGGTATTAAATATTCTAAATGTGCTTTGATTAGAGAATTATAAACTGTAGCTCTGATTTTATGAGGGACATATTTTGCTACATTTCTCTAAGCACCGGTAAGTGGGGTTATTTTAGATTTGACCCCTTCAATATGTGCTTTCCACGATAGTCTATTATCTAGAATTAAACCGAGGTATTATTAGCTATAATTTTTTTTCAGGTAGACATTATTTATAGTTAGAGGGGAATAATCAGTAAGTTTTTTGTTTTTAGCAGCATATAGCATATACCGTATTATCTTACAAATGTATGTCACGAACCGCACGAGTTCCACCGTTTCATTATCTCGCGGAACTGTGATTAGTGGTCCTAATTACTAATTGCATGTCTCCACATCTTCCCGGAGCTGCTCATCGTCATGTACCTAAGAGCTCAGCTGACAAATGAGTTCCGGTGAGGATATTCCGGCAGGGTTGTCAGATTATCGATTTTCGCACTATACAAATACTGTTACCAAACCGTAATGGATCAAATATTTTACTGTTTGAATATTAGACTGGCGTGCAATGGCAGCAATCCTGCCGTGCTTCAGCACCGGAGGTCGTGGGTGCGATCCCCACCCATGACTAACTTTTATGTGACGAAAATGTGTGTTTGTTGTGTGGCTTGGTGTTATTATCTATTTCAGTATGTATTTATAAATATTTAAGTATGTTTATCAGTCACTGACCCCCATAATACAAGCTCTGCTTAGTTTGGGGTCAAATGATCTTGGTGTAAATTGTCCCAGATATTCCGATTTTTTTTCTAATAAATATAAAATACAGTTTTGCATCCGTAGCAGTTATTATGTTTTAAATTAGGACATGACTGACATACACAAATAGGTTTAGCGATATACTTATTACCTGCGAATAAATAGAGTAGGCCACAGTCAATACCTTTCCAGCTACGTAGGCTAACTAAGTGATCAATAGTACGTTTACCATTTTCTAGCAATAACTTAGAAACAGGCATTCTGCGTGTTCTTAACTTGTTTATTTTCATTAAAAACAATGACAACAAACATCATTGGTTGAGCCTTGTGCTGCGTAAAGTCAATCCTGACGCCCTAGCAAAGAGCAACATGCTACTATCGTTTTAAGATATAAAAAAGAACAAATGTATGGGAATGACATTAGTGATCGCGTAATCAAAATGAAATTCAATGTCATTCTCATAGTTTCCATGTTTCTACCGGTCGACATTTTGTGGTGCTGTTTTTTAACTTGAAAATACTAAGAATAAAGGTAATAGTTTTACGAGAAACCATTGTTCTCAGGAGTTCATACTCAGTGGTAAACCATTTAATCTAACATACGATTATCATTGAGGACGATAAAGATTTATAGATTTTTAATCTACGTCATCTACTAGGTGGAGACCTATCATAACACAATTCACAATTGCTCTGTTTTTACGTCTAAAGAGGCTAAACGAAGTATAATATGCAAGTAAAGACCCTATCGTAATATTTTTAGCTTTGTAAGTAGATCAACCGTTGACCTATTTAACTTAGAAAGAAACAACTGTCATACTAGTTTAGTACTCAACAATAAAGTTGAGTGCTTACCAAAAACACCAAACAGTATTAACATTGACGCCTACGTAACGTTTTTGAACGAAATTTACTGATTCACGAAGGTCATGTTACACAATCATTTCGTACCTCGCAACTATTTGATTTAAACCAATAATATGAAAAATGTTATGCTTTAGTAACTCATAAATATTAAAGTATCATCGCAATATATCAAAAGTGAAATATGATTAGAGTACCAGTAACAAGTTCGTGGAGCGAAGGTTGTGTTGAATCTTTGAAACGCTTGTGTATATGGCCTGGCAATAGAGACCAAAATCAACAACTAGAGTGGCTCTTCACGGGTCACGAGACTCCATGTCATGGTCAATTATATTATTCAAGTTAGGAAAATGACTGGAATTTCGTGAGCCTTAAGCTGTTCGTATGCAAATAATAAGATCAGTTTTTGTAAAGCTGATCAACGCAACAATTAGGAGAAGTAAGTAAACTCACGTCTAATAATCGTCGGCAAATCTCGTTAGCTAAATTATGGTTTTGACAAATTTGACACACCTAGTTATTCGATGTTTCTGAAATAATTACACCCAACCCCAGAACAAACATTACTTTTATTTCAAACTTATATTTAGTAATTTGCATTTTTAGAACACACTAAATTTTTCATTCGAAGTATTGCACAACTTAAAATTTAGGGAGTTATTCTTGTCGCTGCGTTCCCAAAGATGTTTTATTCACGAAAGGGTATTTTGAAGAAAAAAGTTAGAGATCCCGCTTAACAAAACCACGGAGCTAGCAAAAAGAAATCGAATCTGGCAAATATACTATATAATGTATAGAAGTAAATACAATTCGGCAAGTGATCGCAAAATATAAAGACCATTGCCTTCATCCTATGTGTTACTTTCACTCCATCATACAGAGCATCATACATTTCATAAATGATTGTCTGTTCTATAAGCATCGAATTTCCAGACTCAATTTCCACAATACGCTGTTTGAAACTCCAGTTCATTGAGAATTTTATCAGCTGTCAAGACAGAGAAGTCCCATTGAATTTGTATAGGAATACGCTGTTGTGACATTGCGCGGTTTGGAAATGTTCCGATAATTATTGGGTCAATCGCTCTCGAGAATAGCATAAAATTGGTGTAGTTTGAAAATAATAGTGCGTTGTACTCGTAATTAAAAATGAAATGATCTCTTATGGGCGCTTCTTCCCGGAGGCCGGTTCAAAATCTGACCGCGAAAATTTCAGAACTTTTGTCTAGTGTACATTTGTTCGGTTTTAAATGTTTTTGTACTAAATTGACTATTTTTCTCGAACTCAAAGTGAAAAGTACAGTTTGCACCTCGGGACTAAACGCCAACTTAAAATACCCTCGGTTTCATTGACTCCCTCGCACGCTCGGGAGTAAAACCACCTCTGGTATATTATGGCTTCGTTTAGTCCCTCGATATAAAATATAGTATTATCTCAACATCCGTTACCATATAACCATAGCTAAATCCTTTTATTATTTTATGCCATAACGGTTAAAAGATGTCTAAATGGTCAAAAGAGCACTTGGGCCTTATTACAATCCCTCATTCCTTGTCAAGTTCATTCCCTACACTGAGCGTAACGAGCAATTTTGTAATATGATCTTTCATTTTCAGCCAGTCAATCGCTACCCTCAGTTTAGGAAATCAACTTGACTGGCTTTGAGTCAATGTAATAAAGCCCCACTCTTTCTCGACATCAATCGCGTCATATATTTAAGTTTAATGATGTCAACATTCCCCAAGCACCAGATCTGTTGTCGGGGTTGCGCAACTTGAAGCATGAATGGTACCTATAAGTACACAAATATCCCATCAATCTTGTGATTACATTTTCTTTGTTGTTCCACTGCTGAAATGTTGCAAGTATGACTTTAATTTTATTTTTCAGCAACCATCCTCTGCTTTCATAGTCGCGACTATATTTATTTTGGACTAACTGGTGGCAAATGTTCAAGTGCAGAAAGCTTTTAAACCGAAGTTGAACTATGAAGCGAGCATACACTCAACTCATTTTTTTGTGAGCTCAAACATGTTTCTGTTTCGTTTCTAAACCATCAAGAATAATAAAAATGCAGCGTTCAGAAATACGCTCACTTGGTTTATAATTTTTATATAAATAATGTAATAATTATTTTGTGGTTCATTCATATTATACACTAACTTTCAGCACGCGGCTTAGTCCGCGTGGACTAATTTTTCTCACACGTGGGGTTACATATCAAAGTTTTCATAAGGATCCCTAAAGTTTTTGAAAATCCAATAGCAATCAGAGATAATGTAGCTTTTAACAGTGAAATAATTTTTGAAATCGGTTTGTCAGTGTCGGAGATTACCTACCTCAAACATACAAACTCACAAAAGCTTACCTCTTTAAAGTATTAGTGTATAATATATAGACTCAGCAAATTGATTAAGAAAAATTGTACCCGTTTCACATGAATTGCTGATTCCTTTAAACCTTCATGGTAACTACTTAACGTTAGAATAGTTTAAAACGGGAGGGATACGCTGCAACAAAATCGGAATTCTGAAACTCACAAAGACTATTCCAAATTGCTGATTCATTACATTTGTATTGAAGCTTACTTTTCGGATAGTATCCTAGAAGTACGACGTCTGTATAAATACTCTAACTTCATTACTTTTACGTAATAAAACTTGAGGTCAAGTCTAGAACGTATATTAGATATGTGTAAAGTGAAACCAGCTTGTTGGTGTTTATTTTCTGCAAAACATCCTGTTCGATTTACATTACACAATGCAGATGCATTTTCATAATTTGTGAGTAGCGATTACAAAACAATGTTGCACCAATTTAAACATCTGCGCTTGCGATGATAAAAAGTACCGAAGTAAGAAGGCCGTTTCACAACTTCCTCGGCAAGACGTGTACGCGGTATCGAGGCTTATGTAACGAATGAGTGCTCTACACTACGTGTTTGGTGAAGGCAGATATTAGTGTCATACTAGACTGGAACGATAATACTGTGATAAATACCTCCTTTGTAATGCTCTCGTGGCTTATTGTGCCAGTGTTTTGTACATTTGCATGAATTCAATGTATGTTTTTTATTTTATTCCATCAGCATATTTAGCGATAGAAAATAAATCACTTGGGTTTTTTAGGGCACGTTGAATGTGTAGCAAGCTTAAACATACCAGAAATAATGGCATATTTATTTATTCTCAATTCGAAATTATGTTTTTTCTTATTTATTCATTTTTCATATTCATTCAAATTTATTTATTAAAATTGTGACTTTTAAGTAAGACATGATTAAAAGTTAACAAATCGTACTGAAAAAAATAACACTATTAAAGACCCACAGGAGCAGAGGCTGCAAACATAAGATGGAAGCATAGTACATAAACTATGACGCAACCTATATAGTCGCAATTAACCACGACAAAATAAAACAGTTGAATTCAACCAATAGAAAACCTTCTCCTTCTTTGAAGCAGGTTTAAAATGTGTCAATAGTGTCATATGTATAAAGTGATATAAAAGCAGTCATCATTTTGCAGTCAATTAAAATTGACATTGACTTCTTTGTCACACGTTTGTCGCGTTATTTATATTGCTATAAAAACTATAGCATAGGCCTCAAGGTGTAAATTGAATAGAACAGACCGAGAAAACTGTTCTTTAATATTTTGTTTGCTAAGGTGCTCTCGGAATTGGGTAGTTGACAGACAACATCATCGAATTTTAAAAAATATTTATATAATCAAAAACTACAATTAAAAAGGGGCATATGACTATATGGCTTTTCAAGTCTATTTTTAAAAGTGTAAAATAAATAAAAATAAGTTTACCATTCGATAAAACACACCATGTATAAAGTAACTTTTGTTAGGGAACCATATTCATAAAAGAAAAATTAAATATAGCTGCCGAACAAGTAGCATACAGACATAGGCGTTCTGTGACGTCACCATCTTGCAATAGTTTGTAGGGAGCGTTTTGGGCAAGTTCCAAGATTTTGATTTTTTAAATTGAATATCTCGGAGAGTTTTCGTTTTGGCCTGCAAACTTTAGCTAATAAGAAGTGGTTTGGTACTCGAGAAGCGGAACGAGTTGGGTTACGTGGTATTTACATATTGATATCTGATGTAAACGTACCATCGCTCTCGTTCATCCGATTCCACGTGTGAGGAAGTGAATGGAGATGTAAATTAAATGGGATCACAGTCTCGCCGCTCTGCTTACAATGGCTACAGCTGTCGAAACGACCAATCGTTTGTTTGTACATCTACTTATCAGTTTGAAAACAAATTGTTCTTCATTAGACTGTTCGATTTCATCATTAGAATACAAAACCGTTAAATACTAGTAAAGATTTCTGTGTCACAAACGAAAGGCATTAGACATGAGGCATATTGGTAGCGTATGGTAATTAACAGACAGGGCTGTCACTGGTAGGGCCGGTAACAGGTGATTGAGATGTCTCTATTGATTGAACTAGAAGCATTTATAATTAAAAGATGAGATGCGGTCTCGCCTTAGTCAAGGACCGTGTTGTTTTCCCACTCAGACACACATTCATGTAACGAACATTTGAGTTTGTCAGGTGTAAATGTGTATATATATATATTCACGAATGATGTATATCCCTGATGATTTATGAGAAGAGAGAACTGAGAACCAAGGTACGTATTAATCAGAGTTATATGATTTGATGTAAGATTTTCATTTTCAATTTTTAACATTTCCCTGAAGCCGAAGTTTCGCAGCTAAATTAAAATTAAACGATCACTATCCAGTGGGATCCGATTTCGTCACCTAGAAAAGACGTAGTAATCTAGGGTTTTCTGATGTTTAGACGTGACTATGCGTTCTGACCAAATGTAATATGAATATTTGGATATGACATTACTTCTTTATTTATGAGTTGATTGAAAGGAAACATACACTAAATTTTGAGTGAAGCTCACCACAATACATTAGCAAAACCGCATTCAAATCGGCTAAGCCGTTTCTGAGATTAGCGCGTACAACCACAGAATAAAATGGTACCACCACACAGACGAACAGACAAAATTTCTAAAAATCATTGTTTTGGGTTCTAAAGCCTCCAATAAGCGTTTTTCTTATTAATCTTCAATGTACAGACAGCGATGAGTTACAAATTTATTATATGTAATAAAATACGTTAGGTAATAAAACTGGTTTGTACAATATTTTTTGATTGAGCCGAAGCAACCAATCCACTGCTAAGATGGCCAAATTCTGTATCTATAAATGAAATAATTCCTCTTACTTTTCAGGTGGAAGTATAATTCCACTCTAGCTTTTGGTCCGAGTCCAAGTCGGGATTATTTGATTTGTCTCTTTCCCGTGACGTGGTGACGTCATGTGATCCTGCATAACAGGAACTCCGACTTGCGAATTAGAATAATGTACTAGTACTTTTGTTAGCTTGGAATTAATGTGTCTATGTCGTATGGTTTGTTTAACCAAATATGGAGCAGGGGAGCATTGAATTAAGTCTAATAAAAGGAAGGCAGTCGACCAGTGAAGGTTATTAGCTTTTTGATTAGTAAGTAGGTGATCGCTGATAACATAGTTATTTACATCTAGTGTTGCACGCGTTCAGGCTGCAGACTGTCCAAATGCTTGGTTGCCATCGACGTTTTATAAACCAAATAGATATTACTTGGAACTTCTCCTGACTTTATCTTTCCTTATCGATACTTCAGTTGTCTTTATGTATGACATATCCAATATTGACCATAAATTAAAGTATACTAGCTGTAAAACTATAGCCTAGGTCACTTGCTGTAAATGTAATTTTATATTGGAAAAACAATTTTTGAAATAAGTCGAGTAGTTTTGGAGCTTATTTACCATGCCGCCCCCGCCAGGTACCGGTAGGTTAAGAGTGACATGCGTGCCAACAGACTCACCATTGAGGATGCACAAGACCGCGTGAAGTGGGCTGAGAAAAAAAGAAAGGCGGACCCGGACCCAACACCAGTGTGGGTTCACAACCGGGTTAGACCGCACGGGTGATGATGAGTTTCGGAGCTTATTTATTACAAACAAACAATCAAATCTGTCCCCTTTATAATATAGATTAGTACAGCATAGTTATTGCTTCATACGTTGGCCTTTCGCGTTGTCCTAACTAAATCACACATAAGTGCAATTGACATACGCAAACTTTGAGATGAACAGACCGCGATGCATGTCCATGCATTAAGTAGTGCCTCGTCGATAGAGAGCACGTTTCTGCAACCTGATGCTTTTATGTGAATTACAGGTTTTGCTCGTTTGTTCTACACATACACGGTTACTTTATAAACAGCATCCAAAAATTGCACAGACATTAGGCATAAATTGAAGACAGCTTTTTTGTAAAAAAAGGTATGTTTTTCTAACTTTTACATTATTCTATTTTTTTCGAAAAGATTATTCGTGGTTACTTATTCAAAATTTAATTTCAACTTCTGAATAAAGCGCGGGCCGTTGTAGAGACGGCGAGCCCGCCGCCACTCACGTCGCGCAATATCAACGAAACTTGTGATAATTTTATACCTTTGAGTAGTTAGACTCAAAGGTATAAAGATTTAGACTGGCCTGTTGGCGCAATGGCAGCGATCCTGCCTTTAGCGCCGGAGGTCGTGGGTTCGATCCCTACCCATGACAAATATTTGTGTGACGAACATGTGTATTTGTTGTGTGTCTGGGTGTTATTATCTATTTAAGTATGTATTTAGAAATATTTAAGTATGTTTATCAGTCTCTGACGCCCATAATACAAGCTCTGCTTAGTTTGGGGTCAGATGATCTTGGTGTGAATTGTCCCAGATATTTATTTATTATTTTTTTATTTATAATAACATTAATAACTCAACATTTTAGTACTGAAGGTGGTCGAACAGAAACCTACGTATTTTGCCATTTTCTCCATAGGTCCTCATGTTTCAATTTGGATGTTGTTCATACAATAGCCCTGTATTTATTTATATGTTATATATAACTAATTCGTATTAGTGATAGTTAAATCGACACGATTAGCACCGGGGCCGGGACACTAGGTAAGTCAAAGCGAGAAACTTGACTCTGTCCTACCGGGTTCGATTCCCGGTCGAGTCGACGATCTTTCCTAAATTGGCTCGGGTCTTGGTGTGCTGGGAGACCCCCCTGGCTTAACTCCTATGACAAGTGGTGTGTTTTCAGGCGAATATATTTTTTAAATTCATTTATTAAATAGCGTCATGTCATTGTATCTGCAGTCAATTGCCTACCTACACCAAGCAAAAAGAGGTTTGTAAGTTGAAAATAGTTTTTAACTAACCAATCCTTTTTCCGCCCGATGGAAAAAAGGGCGATCTATGAAATTGAATTCTGGGAACGGAGGCTAGACAGGTAGGAAAGCTGTGCTGGCGATGGCAGTTCGTAATTAAAATAGTTATACGCGGAAAAGAGAATGACGTGAACATAACTGCATGAAAGAGCAAAATGAAACGGGGTCCCGTAGGCGATAAAGTATATCAGTTCATCTACCACGAGTTGCCGCTTCAAATTTACGTTATCGTTCGCGTAAAAAAATGTATTGGGATTTGACATGACATGACATGACCATGTACTGTGTACGTCTACCACGAGTTGCCACTTTAAATTTACGTCATCGTTCGCGTAAAAAAAATGTATTGGGATTTGACATGACAGTGTCGAATCCCAATACATTTTTTTAAGGGAACGGTGACGTAAAATTAAAGTGGCAACTCGTGGTAGACGTACTGTATGTCTACAATGAGTTTTAGTCACATAAACGGCGATCGTTGCGCTTGCATGTAATCTTTGGTTCCATATTAAATCGCTAGGGGCGCTGTACCGAATTCCCATACAAAAACGTCAAGGCAGTTTCCGCGGACGCTAGGGGAGGTCATTGGTCATAGTGGACATGCCGATTGCCAATGTTAATTTGAAAACAATAACGTTCGAGAAATAATGGGCAATTCTGATTCCTAAATTTAACTGTTGATTCAAATATGGCACTGAGTTGATAGAAAACTTTAAAGCATAATAAACAACTAAGGTTATCTGGCCCGATCTTGTAATATATCTAAATACATACCAAAATAGTTAAAAATACCCAGAATTAAAAAACAAATACGCATCATACGAATATTGGTCCCGGGTGTGGATCAAGCCTACGACCCTTGCCGCAAAGGCAGGATTGCTACCACACAGTTTATAACACAAAGTTACTAAAGTTTTTTTTGGTTAGTGAAAGAAAACTTCGCCTTGACCAAAAGCTGAAGCTGTCAGATGTGTCAATGCAGAGGTGAGCAATCGATCGACCCTACCCACCTAAGAGGGTCGTCCAAACTTCAGTTGTTATTCCAGTAAAGAATATGGATGTTATACAAAACCAGTGCTCGGAGGGGTAATATTTTCACATTCAAATGGATTTGAAATAATACTTTTATTTAGTAGTTAAATCAGAAGGCACACAAATATTCTGAGAAAGCATGTGATTTTTCCGTATCTGTTTTATGTCGGTTTCTATTTTATTATGGGTATTAGATAGATATTAATAATTGAACGACGGTCGTATCCTATCCGATCTCGAATAGGGGCTGAACGTGATGTCGTTGTATGAAGCGACGGTGACATAACAACTCGGGCAGTTGGCCCGAAACGGAGGGTTAATGGTTCCTTTGTGCATGTGAGAGTACCTACGTAAGCGGTATTAGCCATTTTTGCGTATTTATAAATCTTTTTGTTTATCCTTTCAACCATAGGACGGTTCGGGTTGTAACCCTTTTTTGTATAAGTTAATAAAAAAAAACATTTCTCATTAATACCATACATACAGCCAATTACATGAGAAATGAAAATGTGGGTAAGTAATTAAACAGAAATAGTTCAGTAGTTAACGGATAACCGCCTCTCAAGCCAATCCGATTTGTATGTGCAGATGCTAACAAAACATCGCTCTTTAGGATTAAGTAGATAAATTTGGCGCATCCTTGCGTTGATCTTTAAATAGATTGTAATTTTTTTAATCAAGCCTGACGCGTTCCACTGCCATCAAATGCCTCTCTACCTCTCCTCCATTGCTCTCGATTGAGAGCCAGCAGTGAACAGTCTCTTCGACAGTCGTCCTTGGCTCGCTTCGTCTTCTGCTATCATTTTTGTTTATATTTAACAGAATTGTAGCAGAATGAAGTGGGCGATCCTGAAACTTCACCTTCTTTTACTTGTACGATTTAATAAATATCTACCTAACGAAACAGGCCACTCATTCGAACACTTTGCCCTGGCAAATCTAAACAGCATCTTAATAAATTGCTCAAAAACTTTCAGTTAATTCAATGTGACATGGCAGCTGTAGGTAACGTTGCTATTTTGTCTAAGGTCGTGTGGCGGCGCGGCCCGCACTGAGTACTTGTACGATTTTGTGGCGTTGTACGAGTATGAGTGCTCCGCGCGCCGCCCAACGCAAGACATGCGATTTATACGACCGATTTTGACGACCGATTTGGTGTAATGGTTAAGAAGTTGGCTACTACACCAGAGGTCGCGGGTTCGATCCCCGCACAGTACAAACATTTGTGTGCATGAACATGTCTGTTTGTACTAGACACCCAGTCTCCTATGTATAATAAGTATGTATTTACAAAAGAAAATGTATTTAAGTATGTTTATCCGTTGTCTAGTATCCCATAACACAAGCTTTAATTAGCTTACTTTGGGGCTAGATGGCGCTGTGTGGAATAATGTCCAGGGATATTTATTTATTTATTTATTTATTTATACGCGCGTAGCTCGTCATTGGTAGCGCATGTAGGCGCGTACAAGCATGTTTATTGCCACACGCGTACCTAATACGAGCGTTGACGCGCTTACAAGTATAATCCATATAGATACTGACTCATCACTATGGGTCCGGTCGAACACGTCGCAATAAGCCCGTGTACGCCCGTGTGTAAGCGCATATATGCCAAAGCGCCGGATACGCGCTTGTCTGACATCACTCTCACACGCGAAAGGGTTTCAAGATTCTGTCACAGGTATATTTCAGCGTAAGAATATTTGAATAAAGTTCATAACTTACTTCGTGCGATCGTTTATCAACCTCTGTCACAAATGGAGACGGGTATCAAAAACCAGTTGAGTTTGTAACGTGTCGGTTGTGCCGAGCGAAATGTTACCTTTCTGATATCTATATTCGTTTTGCGGTAAGACTAGAGCGTTTATTATTATGTAATCATTGTTTAACTTGGTCGGTCTCTACTTATCTACTATAAAAGAACATCAACCTGTTCGTTTATTTGCGGTACTTTTGAATTTCCAGACAGCAGTATTTTACTTCATTTAGATAATGTCCCCTATAGGCTGCTTTACCATCAGAGATGTGCTACACTACGTTGCTATGGATGCGTTTGATGTCCACCAATCATTACCTATGGTGGACATCAAACGCATCATTGGTCCACGTAGCACAGGACCAGTGAATACCATTGGTGGATATCAACGACATCTAAGTAGCAGTTCTTCTTTCTAGTGCAGGCAAATCTGAACGATGCGTCATCCGAGAAAACCGATAGCTAAGAATTATGCTAGTTTGTTGACAAAGCAATATAAGCAGCGGTGTAACAGATATCGTGCATCAAAACGCGTGTACAGCGCATCATCTGAAAAGGCTCAATGCATGTCACCAGCCGAACCGGTATAAACCGGTTTCATAGAGACGCTCTACTGAAAATTAAGTTCAATTAAAATACAGCCAAGTATTTTAGGTAGACTAAAAGTACAGTAGGTTAATGTTTAATACAATTGTTATGCAAGGCTTGCATCGCTAGTTCAATTAAATTATAAGTTAGTTAACGATGACGCTTTGGAGCGAAGCCAGGGTCATGAATTTGGAACCGATGCGCTGGTGGAAGAAGGCAGATTATTCAAAGTTACCACAATGTTTCGTAAATTGTATCTTCCTAAAAAGTATTGATCCTCGTTGGCATGTTTAGTTCGGCCCTGTTCAAAATAAAATGTTTAACCTGTAATGATGACATATCTATGCAACCGAAAGGGATTTGAGGTACATTGTCATCGTTCGACGACGCAGAAAAGTGGCGTTGGCATTTTTACAAAACTGCTTGTATACGAGTATGCCACCGTATGATTGTGGGCACCGTTAGTGCTTAATTATTTAATCTGTCTCGCGAAATTGAAAACTATCGAAAAACTGGCATCTGCATCGACGAAGGATATCGATCCATGTCCTATCTTATTTTTGGTACCTACTACTGTAGCTGATCACAAACATTTACTAACTAAATACTTAATGTATGTACTTGTGACTCAATCACAATTACCCAGATTTTTATAATAGTCACTAATTGAGTCACTTAGAGATTTAGGATGAAACATTTTTTAAATTATAGGAACTTTAGTGGTAGGAGACCTAGGTAGCGTATTTAGAATATTACCCAAGTGAGAAACTGCTCTTAAGTAGTAATTTCACAATGCCAGCTCACACAGGTTCTATTTGACTTTTTTAAGAAAACGCCCCTCAGTCCATGATCACAACTGTCTACCTTCTTTCCCAACTATAATTAATCATGCACTCATTACCAAATCGAGGCCGTAAAACTGCAAACGATTTCGATAATTATAAATGGAAGACGTTCACTTTGGCACGTACCTACATCATATTTGCAAGTTATACAACTGGGCGAGAATTCGGACTATTAAATACCTCCTCTCTTTTGAATTCCGGTCCACCTCGCCATTATTGACCAAAACAGTTTCACATGTAACTTAATTAATTAAATAATTTGCGTGAGCACTTCTACAACTGGCTTTTTAAATGATACCGGTTCATTATGTGACGCTAAAATTCATTCCATTTTTAAGCAAGACTGTTTTTAAACAGTTAAAGTCGAAATCTTCTAATGAATCGTCTATAGTGATCCGGTCTAAAGCCCGGTTCACATTATACCAGTAGCAGTATAGTCCAGCGCTGGAATGCCTGCACTGGAATGTCCACATTGATTGAGCGCTGGACTGGAATGCTGGACTGGAATAATGTGAACAGGGCATAATGCGAAGTCGTCGGTTCGAATTCTACACAGACCCATGGTAAACATTTATTTGACGGACATTTGTGTTTGTTCAATGTCTGGCAGTGAATTTAAATAAGTTATATACAAACTTAAGTATTATGAATCTGATCTAATGTCACAGATATGCAATGTGACTCGTCCGTAGTGTAACAAACTTGAAGGCTGTAAACTAGGATTTAATTCATTGACAGAAAACATAAAATTAGAGCCCACAGCTTATAATTGTAAATTTCACAGTATTTTTTTTTGAAATTCTACTTTCAATATGTTTAGTTAGTTGTAATTTTGTGATTGTAAGTTCTAGAGCTATGATACCTTTATGTAAAATTGAATTAATATGCTTTGAGCCTTTGATTTGAAAATAAAATGGCTAGCAATATCGTCTTCATTCGAGGAAATAAAACTATTTTTACATATTTTAATTTTTCTTTAAAACTACACTATTCTTGCTACAAATCATTGGAATGATCACAGGCCACATTGTATAATTTATCTTAGAGACATACTCAACGATTATATCGCTAAGAAGAACAATTCCTATTAAATTGGTTTCGTTAATTTAATGTCAATGCAAATAGGTGAGTGTAATTTCGCAGTTTGTTGGGCAATCACTCAAGGTTGAGCGCAGTTTAAAAGTCTAAATCATTTTATAGTAAATCGTTCAATTTAAACTTCCATAAATGTATTATAATTAAGTAATCCTTAGTGTCAGTAATATTGTGTAGCCGCATTATATTGCCGCTGGTATTGTAGTCTACCACTCAGGTGTAATTGCGTCAGAGTTAAAGCGGCGACCGTGTCGGTCTCGGTAAATTCAGGATAGTGTTAGTGTGCACGCGCAGGCCTGACGAGAGAGAAAGTAGATACGCTGCATGTTCGCTCTTTTTGACAGTGTGAATGACAGCTGTTAAGGCAGCTACCTTTTTTCGGCCAAGAATACTCTGCGCTGCCTATCGACATTACAAACAACAAGGGTTTCTAAATAAAGTGCAAAGCAAAATAAATTGAATATCTAGGACAAGTTAAACTGAGATCATCAGTTCCGGAAGAATAAAGAATCCTAAATCTATCGATGGCGTTGAAATTAATTTTAATTTGGGTTTAATAATTTGTTATTTTTTAATATTTAAGTATATTAATCGTTTTCAGATTAAAATAGCATTAACTCTGTCAGATGTGGATTTTAGTTTCAGCCTGATACCTGATGTTTATTTAAAAATTCTAATAGCTCATGGGTCATTACTACAGAAGCTGCTAGCACAATTTTCACTTGGCTTCTTTTTTGTTTTACGTTCGTTGCCTCATAAGTTGCCGTAATAAGTTTTCGATGATTCGATTCTAATTGATCGCAATCGCTCAGAGTTAATACGTGAGTTTGTGGGCAAAGCTAACATTAACTTTACAAGTGGCCGCGGCGGGGTTTGCGATTGCGACCCATCGGCTCTTAACTAGGCGGACTACGCTCGTTCGTCTGAATTAAGGAATGCAATCTCGAGACGAGATTGCTAAGTCGAGATCCCGAGATCTCGAATGAATTTCGACGAGCATTGTTTTAATACAAAATCAGTCCATGCACTCTCAAAGTTTTTTTTTGTCTGCCTTACCAGCCGGTACTTCGTAGTGTTTAAAAGTGAACTGATCTATAAAATTGGTAACGAATAGTATTATATTATTTTAACCAATAAAAGAAGTCGCAATCAGGGACCGATAATCGATTTATTTGGCGACAGATCTACCATTCTGTGCACGAAGCTATTATTTAAGGAATAAAACTATTATTATAAGAACGAAAAATATTCAAATGTTCTAATGAACTACGATTTTATTGGTAATCCATCTCCTATTTTAGATATATTGACATTAATTTGATAATTCATACCTGTGGACACTTTTTGTTTATCTGAGAACGAAAAAATTTTGTGGCGATAGATCTATTGATCAGATGATACAAGTTGATGACAAATATAAACTTTGGTGACAAGAAATATAGTCCCCAAAAACCAATAGTTCTAAGAATGCTGTCGGATAAACGGCATCATAAGGCAGTCGCTCTGTAGCCAGCAGCTGAAAAGGTCCTCTCAGATTTAACGCTAGTTGGTATCAGCGCGAGCAAGCTGTTGTATGCAAATTCCAAAAACATACCCCTCGATCCTCCACACTAATAGAGTACCATCTATTTTTTAATCGCGGATTCTAGCTTGTCTGAGAACACGCGTCAAGCGTCGCCGACTACTGCCGCTCGATCTAGTCAATCTCGGCAGAGATCTCGTCATTTTATGTTTCGAGATTGATCTCGAAAAATGAGGCGTGATCTCGGAAGTTCGGGATCTCGCGAGATCGAGATTGCATTCCATTGTCCGAATACAAAGTATCGTGAATCGTTAGGCGTTCAAAAAACATACTTAAAGTTCGAAGATTACCATGATTTTTGTACCATATGTTTGGTACATATAACCTATATAAACCTATACATCACACTCGTTCTAATTGGCTTCTGGCCGTTTAAAGTTTAAGGATCCTTCACATATGTTGCTCTGGAGAAGACCTCCAGCGATTCGAAACATTTGTAGAGAACAGACTCCTCTGAAGCTGACGTTCGCTGTTGCTAACGATTTGTCTTCATCTGTTTCGATGTAGTTCGGCAAATGTTTGTTGACTTCAGAAACTTTGAAAGCTCTGAGTCAAGTAATATCGAATGCCTGCTTTCGATAGTGTTAACAAACAATGATATTGCGTTTCTAAGCTTGACTATTTGAGTTAATTTTGAAAGCAGCCATAAATACACGTCACATTACTGCTTAGCGGGCATACCTACTTGGTTTTATTGTATTTCTTTGAGACAGTATAAATTTATGTTTAGACTCAATTTTTTACGAGACTTGTTGTTTTATGCTTCTAGGCATTAAATATTTAAGCGCAGTTCATCAAATTCTTTCTTCGCTTCATTCTTCGTTGTAAAACTAAAATGTTGATACTTATTTTATTAGTGTCAATTTAAAGAGTTCCATTAAAATGTAAGCCAAATTACATACATTTTTTTATTAAAATATAACGTCAAAGCAGAAATAATAAGCTTTATTAGATGAACGCATGAACAAAATAATATATCTAAATGGATTTTTTCAACATTGAACATTCGGCTTTCCTTTAATAAATTCTAGCTTATCCATGTTAGTCTTACAAGCTACGTCAATACTTCCTGTCTCCTTCATAGGTACATCATTAACGTCCTTACTCACGTACACTTACGTTCCAAATCCTGCATATTTATTCAAGCGGTGATTCTGGTTGTGAGTTGCGATAACTAAATTAATTTTTGGGCCTTTTCTGAAAGTTCCGGCCAACAAAAACAAGTGGTACGTATAGTTAGAACTAGTCTTAGGGAGCAATGGTTATTAAGACGGAAAAGTCGTAGGGTTGCCACAAGCCAAGTTATAAGAGTTTAAAAATTCTTCATTTTCATACATTTATTAAAAGTACTCGTAGGTAAGGTATTTTTTTGTTTAACTTTATATTGGTGAAGGAATTTAAAAAACCGTTCTAGTGCTTTTTGAGCGAATATTATTATTTAAACTGAATAGTCAAAGCGCGTGTGTCCGCCTTAACGATGTTCTGTTCGCTAGATAATCTGTAAGATGAATTGCTCGGGTGTGTCAGTGTTGCCTTACTGCACGCCAATGAAAGTAAAACATTTCAAGCTCCAGCCGCTCGGATTGGGAAGGCCCCTTCAATCGTGTATCAATGCGTTCAACTGTGGATTAAGATCGCTGCTCTAATGCACATAATAGTATTACATTCTCTTTATATTTTACAATTTAGCACTAAATTAGAAGTTATTTAGTATAGTTTTTGTTAAATGATTTCTCCGTGTAGCGTCTGTTTCTAGATGCAGTTTTTACTTTGTGACTTGATAGGCCATAGTTTGGTTTCACAATTTTATATGATAAGTTTTATATTTTTTAGTAATTTATTCGTTAAGTATGCTAGTTTGAGCATTCGTTACAATAACCTTGTCAACTGTTCTTAATAAGGCAAAATATCTTTATTTTTAAACAGCGGTTTTCGCTTAATTTACAACTTATGTCTGGTTAGTTAGTCAGCACTTAACTCACGCCTAAATGGTCAGTTTAGGTGACCTTTTGATATACCTACTGTATCTACACAAGAATGTCAGTATAGGCGTTTCGTAAGTTTGATTCGATGTGCCTGTAGTTTGTCCAATTTAGGATGATAATTTGAGAGTTCAGGCCTATGAGGTAGGTTTAACATTTTTTTTCGGTAAAGTGTACTACAATAATATCGTTCTTTATTAACGGGTACCGCCCACTTAGTGAAGTGCCTTGCGAACGAATCGCAATAGAAAATACAAAATCGGTTGTGAAATCAAATTAAGTACTTAACATTAAATTTAATTTAATTTCAACATAGTTTAATTTTGATTAGTACCTATCAAAGTTATTTGCAATTATCTATCATACAATTATTCTTAAAAACATAGATTAAATTTAATAAAGATTTTGAACTTAAATATTATTCGATAGTGCGTTTGTGAACAAGAATTGGTAATAAACTTAAGGGACAGTCTTCTAGTGATAGTGACGATAATGATTATGAAAGTGATTCATATAGGCTGTGCATCATTCAATGATAAATGACTGCAAATCCTAATACCTACCTTATTTAATTCGCTAATATGTTTTTATTCATTTAATTATCTCTTTCTTGCACATTAAAATATTTGAATACCATTTACCTACTTTGTTTATGTATATAAACTAACGATTCCAAGTTCTATGAAATAGTCGAGAATCGAAAAGATTCACTAACGATTATATAAACTACCCCATCCCTTTTGAAAGCTGTCGAAATTATCATCCTAAATTGGACAAACTACTCGTATAGATACTAACATTTACGAGACAGGTGGATCCAAATTCGAACCACAATATAATTTTGAGCTTTTGAGTACAGATAGTGTAAGAGAGAACGTCGTGGCCCAGTGGTTCAGCACCCGAACGCAGATCGTGGATCGTGTGGTCCCGAGTTAAAATCTGGCCAGAACCAAAATCTTTGTGTTCATTGTTAAATATCCGACTAACTCTCCGGTGACGGAAAACATCAAGAACAAACCAAATCAACCCGGATAACGGCGGATGGCTCACCACCTACCACGTTGGGTTCTAATACCACTGGTGAAAAGTGGGCTTGTGAGTGTTTCGTTCACCATGACGGCACAGTCACTTGCCTCTGACTACCCCGCTTGGGATAAAGTCGTGATGGTATGTTATGTTATGTAGTGTAAGAGAAAGATATTTTTGTAGTATCCCAAACATAATATAATTATAATTTATTTGTGATTTGTCCAAGCTAGGAGTTGCTACAGTCATCAGTTAGTACCTACATACAACAAATATTAGCTAATTGTATTATTGTTCCGTATGTAAGTTGTAACTTGTCAACATTTCTAAATGGCCCAGTTACCTCATCAAAAAAAAATTGTTTAAATGCATCGCACGAACCATCGCGTCGTACAAGGCGCATACATACTATGTCATTTAATAGGGATGTTGACAAATTATTGGACTTGATTTTGTTTCATAGATAAGACCCTATTTAAACACGTAAATAAAAATTTCATGAAAAAATACGTCAAATTTTAATAAAAAATACGTAATTGAAATTAGTTTTTAGAATTCCCGCCAAAACGTTACAAACTGTCACGTGACTATGATTACGTCACAGACCGATAAACAATCTTGCGCTTTGTCAAAGTTAATCTATTTTAACTTGGGTATGACACAGTTATTTCAGGTTGTTTGCCGGTCAGTGACGTCATCGCGCTTTGATGGGCGTTCGAAGTCACGTGATAATAGGTATTAAACTAAGCAATTTTAAATAATTTTCTTTAATTTATGACGAATAAATTATATGTTATTCTTATAGATTAAAAAATCTGTCTTTAATGTATAAAACATAACTTTTACATGAATTTGGTAACAGTGTGAACATCCCTTTTTCAAGCCTACTCAGTGGGTCGAACATTCTGGCAAAAGACTATATAACGTGGCGGAATCCTTAGCTGAGCGTATTGGCCTCATCAAGCCGCTAAAAGCGCTTTAGTCTGCGAGCGCGTTAATTTTGAAAGGAGTTAGGTCACATATAAATTGAAATAGATGACGCAAGTGTACGTATTTTTCGTGTTAAAAAGGGTGCAGTTCACTTCTTTTGACGATTCGTCTTTCGATCCACGTTAATTCTATCCTCGTTAGACATCCGTTACCAACAATGATAACGGATGTTTAACGACCGAATCCAGAAACGTCAATCAAAGTTGTGGAAGCCTCAAAATACATGTCCAATTTGAAGGATGCTCACTTTTTAATTGTCGTTTGTGAATTCGGACGTAAATCAAGTACATTGACACTTATATTTCCTTATTCTTTTACCTAAGATGAAATTTATTAAGAAATGGTGGAGTTTGTGAACTAAAAAAACGCTATAACGCCAAAATAGGCGTCTAAAAAGCAGAAAGTGGTTTTCATAAAAAAGCGCCTTGTGTTATATAACTAGATTTATGTCTGCGATGTAGGCGTTTGCTATCCGCATTGTGTGGAATATGTAAATTCGTATGCAGAACTGCAGATGCTAAGGCAACATTTGGCGGCGGGCGTGCGTGCGCGCCGATTTAACACCTTAAGCCCAGTTTAAAGGATTCGTCGGTTTAGCCAGTACGGTGACACAATGCATTATTTAACCTACAAAATTTAGCCGTAATCCAAAATGTCTTAACGTTTTTTTCACTTTGTACAAGAGGACTATTTAACTCGGAACTTGGGATGGCCTTTAGGCACTATCAGTGTTATACATGTTCTTAGGGTGGGAATTTTAAAACAGAACCTAAAATTTGACGACACGATTGGCGTAGTGCGCTGTAGTACGGTTTCTCGCCTCGGTTTCCGTAGTGTCTCGGGTTCGATTCCCGGTCGGGTCAATTCAGAAAACTATCTTTTCTGAATATACTCGGGTCTGGGTGTGCTGGGAGACGCCCCTGGCTTATTTCCTTGTCTGTTACCTCGAAACACAGAGATATTAATCCTTGCTTCGAGATTATTACAAGAGGTGTGTTGTCTGGTGCATATTTATTTAATATTTATATAAATGGACATAAATAAATACTCATGTGGATATACACTCCAAAGCTACCAAAACAACCAATTATATCACACTAGCTGTCCGCCAGCGGCTCCGCCCGCGAAGACGAAATAAATAAATATACCTAGCCGTGTTACTCGCTGTGTACCTTTATATAGGTGAGGGAATTTTTGAAATCCGTCCAGTTTCGAGGCCTATTCAATGCAAACAACAAAAAAATTGTCGGCCCGGACTAAAAGGTTCGGTGATTCGTTTCTTTGTTGTACCATCCAGACGTGGAACGCTCTTCCAGCACATGTGTTTCCTTCCTCTTATAGTCCCGGGTTCTTCAAGCGGCGCGTGAAAAGGCATTTCTGCAGGCCTTCAAGACGAGGACGGCCAGCTTAGTGATTCCTTTGCATTACTGTGCTTGTCAGGTTTGTCTTAGGTCGGCCCCTTATGTCATGTTTTCTGACGATTGAGGCAGAACTCCAATCGCGCATAATTGTGCGGGTTTCCAAAAATCTAAAACCTATCATAATAATTTTATTACCTAACAGCGTCTTATGTATTCTCGACCCTAAAAAAGAGCTTTTGGCAATAATATCATTCAGATTAGTTCCCATGCTGACGATATTGAATAAGAAGGCCTTAATATAATAATTACGATTCACCTACCAAAGCATATTTAGAAATAGCTGAAAGGTGGCGCCTAAAACAATCTACTGTGGCCACCCCTCAAAGTGCCTGCGACGAGTACCTAAATATTTCAGTGTCGTAATGTTCCACGAATTTTTACACGATCGTTGTCATAATTCCTCGCACGAAAAAAGCTGCGTTGAATGGAAATTGGTAACAATGAATCACGCGATTTCTACAACATGGGGGAACCTATTGCATGTGGGTCTTCCAAAGATATTCTTGGTAACTACTTATATCAATTGGTATTCCGTCGAACTATTCCTGTTTACGTGTAAATTCATGGCGATAAAGGCATTCAAACCCCAACAAATGTCTTACAGTTATTGCATGATAACGAAAAGGCTTCTTTACCACCAGGTCTGTGCTATGCTGCGTTGCTGTGAATATATATATTTAGGTATATATATTTATGTGATAGGAGCAAACGAGCTGGAAGGTCACCTGATGGAAAGTGATCACCTCCGCCCATGGACAACTGCAACACCTGAGGTGTCACAAATGCGTTGCTTGCCTTTTAAATGGGAATACGCTGTCTTCTTGAAGACTCCGGTGTCAAATCCTTTTTTGAATACCGCCGCAGGAAGATCATTACATATCTTGGCTGTACACGGAATACGTTTGATATCTATCAATCATATTCATTGGTCCATATAGTATAGCACTGTAACGGGTTCTATTAAGCTATGTTTTTATGTGAAAGGATGCGCGCTGTGGATGCGTGTTATGGATGCGTGTTGTGTATGCGTGCTTTAGATGCGTGCTGTGCGTGCCTTCCATAATGTCGATCGCATAGCTCGAGCTGCGCATGTTACTCGCACAGCTACCTTGCGGCAACGCATCTTCGTAGCACGACTTACTCGCTCCTTTACATAGCATAGCATCAGTGAAAACGGTCTAATAGTTTCGTAGCTTAGCTTCTTCGCAGCACAGCTCTGGTGGAGAAGCAGCCTTCAATGTGCTCGACTGGTTGTATTCAGTTACGTCATTTTACATTTCCATTGTCGTGCTTACCACGCAGACAAGATGCAATCATATGGCGTCATGACATCACCAGCCCTATCTAGACTATTTCTAGACCAATGATATAAAATTTAGCATTTTCCACGAACTTAGGAAGTCTATCAGAAGGTAAATCCGTTGATATGTAACTGGCAGCTACACTTATGAAGGGGTGGGTGTTCAATTAATAATTTATGTGAATTCGAAGAAATACAGTTATTTGTTGTACTCACCTATTATTAGTAGTTTCCCATTTTATAACAAAACTATTTATTTTAGCGTACAAACAACACACCGGTGCACGGTGGGCCGCTGATTAGTTCTGCGCGGACGGAATGACGCCGCGGCTTCCTTCTGTTTTCGTGTAATGAATTTATTATGAAATAACATTACAAAAATTAAAAAGTTTTAAAAGTTGTCGACCTAGAATATATAAAGATAGGTCTTTGCACCTAGTAAAATATATTCAGATAGGTCAGAATATATTTTATTAGGTGCAAAATGTTAATGATAAATATTTGAGAGTAAAACAAAAAATCGTCGACGTACATACTTACGTCCGTTACGTCGGTACGTTCTTTGTGTTTTTTTTTATCGGACAAATTATGCTATATCGTGTTTTGGAAAAATTGTCGCCTTAGTTAAAGACACTGACCTACTCGTACAATTTCTTATTTGATAAAATGTGTTTTAATTTAGTAGTTATCTTCAAACAAAGTCGATCAAATATTGACCATTTGGGAAAGCATAGCCTTAAGTTATTGATATTTATCTTGCTCTTGAAGCGACAATGACTCTACCCAATCCTTTAGTTCGTCAAGATCCGTCAAATTATATCGCCGTACGTCATTGTGGACTTGGATGCAACTGTGGTAACTGCCAGTCTTTTATGAATATAATATGTGGTTTAAGCTAGATAAAATAGAGTATTATTAGTCACCGCGCTGTGTGTAGGGAGGCTTATTCAGCCCGCTATTCATCTCTCTTTTGTTGAAGCGTCCTTTGAAGCACGTACTTACTAGGCGGGGAGTGTGAGGTTTCTCGAATGATCAGGTCTTACTCAGAATTAATGATGAAAGTACTGAATCTATTCGGGATATAATCGGATGCGAGCATTATATTGGATGTTTGTAAATTGACATTTGATTCGCGACATCCGCTCCTGTTTTTGGGATTCCGTACTCACGGCACGAGCGAGTGATACCTTTGGTGATGAAAGCGATAACCATAATAACAACTTAGTATGTTTATACCAAAATATCGAATGAGTATAATACGTGTGTGTGTATTTATTTATTTATTCATTTATTTATTAGGACAACCAACAAAACAGACACCAATAACAGAATATTTGTATAACACACACGGACTAAATGCTAAATGTCGTCTTAATTAAAGGCTGCCGCGGCATGCAATGTGGAAAATAAGTGTGGTGTGTTTGTTAGCTTAAACTTACTGTAAATTATGTGTCTGTTTATCCTCTCGTGTATGGGAAGCTATTTTCTCGCTCACTACTTCTTAAAATATGTATGCTGTTGAGGCGGCATTAAATTTATATAACTTTGTTCTGGATTGATCAGCAAAGAAAAAATTTAGCTGAAAGAAACATTAACTTTCGTAATCCTTTGATAAATTTGAACTTACCTGTTCTTGATCTTCTTATATATATATATTAGCAAAACAGGGGTGGCTTTTTGTTATGCTTAGATTTATGCACGCTTCACACTCTAGTAAACTAAAACCATATAATATATCTTCTCATAAGAAAACATTAGGATGTCATTCATTATTGGGACAGCAGACGCCCGTCGACGCATTGTTACAAAGTTAGTCGGGTTATTGATGTGAAACCTGGGGGCTACTGCTATTGGTCGAACACGAAGTTACGTGAATTTTCAGTCGTTTAAAAAAATATTCACCATACATTTTAAACCATAACCATATTTTATTGTACAAAATGCATAAAAACCTATCCATAACATCCGTTTTGCGTCATTTTTACACTACCAAAGGTTTACAAATCTTAGTAAATTTGTACCGTAGTAGGCCCCCAGTCATCAACCACAGTTAGGGTTCAACACTGGTGGCCTAAGCATAGCTGAGCTGATGCCGCTACTGTAGGCTTACACTGCCTTCATCTAGGAACTTATTTAGCATCTCTCAATCGAGAGAACGGCTGCTGGCAAGAAGTGAAATATTCTCAGTCCGCGGTGTAGCGCATCAAGAGAGGTCGATCCAGAAGTAGATCAACATAGGATGATGATAATTAATTATCAGATCAGATTTGATAGGCCCCAGGTCCCGCTAGGGTATAGGGGGGAACGGGTATGTTCCTAGCATGCTACTACATGCGTACTACTAACCGCTTTGACGGGGAGTGGTTCATTCCCGCCTCGTTACTGAAACTGGACTTAGTGAAAGGAAGCTCAAATATAGGTTTTAACTGTATAAAATATCGAAACTATCAGATTGGTATGAACACAAACAATAGGACTCAAATAGTTCTCAAAATTGACTTTTAGCAAACTAACAACGATATCGCGCAGTTTTTACAATTTGTGCCAGTACTGCTGCGCTCATTCATCGCTTTGAAAAATGAATTTAACTTTTGTTACAGAGCGGGTGAATGTATAGGAAAGGTCGTTCCAAGGTTCCGTTCAATAGTGTTGGGCAACGCTGACCTCACCGCGATAATGAGCAGCTAAGGAAACGCACCTAACTAAATCATTGATTATCATCGTGACCTGAACCTGGGGGTCTACTCCATTGCAACACTTACGAAGTTAGCGAAACTTTGTACCGCTAAGATTAAATTATAAGCGGGTGTGACTTTTGTAGGACTTTCTTATTTTGTACAGTAAAATGTGATGACCTTAAAATTAAGATCAATTCTGAACTGTAACTAGTTTTTATACGTGTAACGTTGTACGATATTTCGTGTTCGGACGAGTCAGAGTAGGCATCCTGAATGGCGGAAGGCGCGGTCGTTTCGCTAATTGGTTATACAGCCGCAAACCTTATCTTATAGCCAGCTATTCAAGGCAAACGAAAATAGATTTCTATGAAGGCATTCTAAGGGGATATGTGGTTTGATTCCGCTATAGCTAAAGAGCTTACGGTTTGGAATTGACTTGCTAATTAAACTTGGCTTGTGTTGCTTGAAATTAATGGGGATTCTTGTGTGAGAGGGTTCGGTGATTTGTAAGTCATACTTTTCCGAATGGTAAATGTTTTAGTTTCTAAGAATATGCCCTAAGTAGATGGATAAAAATTGGGCGTGGTGGTCAGTGACGACGTAAGTACTATAAAGTGCAGGCCACGCTGTGGCGGGAGTGAGGAAGCGGGGTGGATGCTAATTAATGGATATTCACGTGAATGCTGTGAAAAACGTTACGTAGAAAAGCTGTTTAAAGTTTCCGGCCCAGTTCTGAGCGAAATGTACGTGACGAATTAAGCTGTTGTCTCCCGCCTTGAGTACAGTTGTCGTTCGTTACCAACTTTCCTCATTAGAGAGTACAGTGCGCCAAACCAAAACTCATTCCGTACAATTGCTGCGACCGAAACGCAACTTGTATAAATCAAGTTATAAATAAATAAATAAAATAAATAAATATGCGCCAGACAACACACCTCTTGTAATGGTCTCGAAGTAGGGATTATTATATCCCTGCGTTACGAGGTACCACACAAGGAAATAAGCTAGGGGCGTCTCCTAGCACACCCAGACCAGAGTCAATTCAGAAAAGATCGTTTCCTGAATTGACCCGACCGGGAATCGAACCCGGGACACTACGGAAGTCGAGGCGAGAAACCGTGCTACAGCACACTACGCCAATCGTGTCGTCAATATAATACAAAGTTATACTTTTCCTTTGTTAACCTCAACTAATTATGAAGGTTATTATGACTGCTAATGTCACATTAACTGCTGAATTTCATAAACAGCCTCGTCGGAAAACAAGAATACGGGCATGTAGTCTGCTAGTGGGCAATCACGCCACGTAATCTGGCTACCTTCTCTTTCCGGTTGTTATAAATGCGTTACGCCCTATCCCTATCCTTAGCTTTTTGTAAAAATAACGCTCGGCGACAATGGTATGTTTCTGCGCACGGCTACAGTAAGAAAGGAGGGGTTCATAATATATCACTAATTTGGCCCTGAATCCGCTCACTGCACAGATCCTGGCCAGTGCTACTTTTAGATGACGGGAACTGTACAGGCACAACAACAGCTGTATAGAGCATCACACTGTGTCTCATTGCTGAGCATTCAAGATTGAACGATGGTTGAATATCATGTCAATACAATAATACGAATATTGGCGAAATCATGGGCTGACCAATCAGTATAACTACTAACTTTTTCCCTTTTAAAACAGAACTTTTTTTGGTAAAAGAGAAAGTTTTTTTTAACAAAAAAACTTCGAGTAATAAAATGAGAAGAGGCGTTGATCAAGGTATACTGTTAGTTTGATGCGCATGTAAGTTTGTAATCGTTTTATTGAGGACTGTTAAAGGAGTTACGTATCACCAACGAGGGAATATCGGTTTCTCGATTTTGTCTAATAAATTTTATTGCATATAAACGTTTGGCTCCATAGTAATAAATATAATGGAAGTGAGGAGAACACTGCACCATACGAAGCGAAGTCGTACGTCGACCTCTGATGCAATAGTTAGAGATAGAGTTAGAGATTCTCGACATAAGAGAAACATTGATTTGTGATTGCATAATTAACTATACCCTCACAATACCACCATACACCCAGCATCACCTATGTTATCTGGGGTTTTGTGGAGTTGACCGACCGACCTTGACCCACGGTCAGTTCTGCGGATCACCTTTGACAAAACCGCGCAAACACGATCGTGATTAGAGTGAGCGAGCGATTGTCTCTTAAAGATTTTGATTGCTTCAAACACACTGATATTATTTCCTGTACAAATGCTAACCAACTCAGGGAGAATGGGCAATTTGGTTCAGCTCCAGGCCCGTAATTTGGATAACTAGCTCTCCTATTTATTTTGTTCTTCTTTACTGTCTGATCTGTGACCAATCTACTTGCCTGTCAATTTTGTGACACTGACCGCAAGGTCCGAACTGACATTTTTAAATTCTAAGGACTCATGTGTAAAAAGCCTAAACGATGCATTAAGCGTATTGCAGCTACATCAGTTGCTTAATCAGTTGTGAAAGTTGTCTGGCAGAAAATTTTTCGTGTTTAGTTATTCCGTTAATTGGACGTTTTATGATTTGAATTCTAAATCTTGTATTGATAAAATCCTTTGGGAATGAAAATCTAGATGCATGTTCCTGAAAAGTTTGTGGCCCACTCTACTTGTGCTCCTTTTAACCTGTTTTTACTGTCCGAATACATTCAAGAGTTGACAAAGCGCAACATTCAACTGACCGTGAAAATAACAGCAATCGCAATGTTATAAGTTCGACTTAACAAGAAAATAAAAGCAAGGCGCTCGCGGATCAACGTTGCGGATTTGAAGTGCAAGTTATAACGAGTTACGATAGGAAAACTTTGCCCTCGGTGTTTCATTGTTGAAGAAAGTAGTTTTATTTACTTGCAGCTTGCTATCACTTCTAAGTTATTGCAGTATATTCAATTTGAAAACGAGCTGGTGTGACGAAGAGGAATATTTTACTTGCATCGACGTTCAGCGGAGTGAAATGTCTCAGTCGTAAAAACAAGGTTAGACACAAACGGCAAGTTTAATGCAATTTATTAGGGATTTCCGAATAGACGTATACAAAGTTTCGTCGTCTCTGCAATGTAGATCTTTTTGGAAACTTAGAGCTTAATTATTTAGTCTTTTTGGTTTTAAGGCAGCCTGGGAAGTAGGTTTGATGGTGATTAGAACTTATGTAGGTTCCCCAAGTTACCAAAAACAGCTGCCTGATGGTTCTGCTAAGTTAGCTAGATGCAAACACCTCGGTTTGCATTTAGCCTACTTATTAGTATAGAGACACCGGAATATAACAAAGAAGGCATCATCTTTACTAATATTATAAAGCTGAAGAGTTTGTTTGCTCGAACGCGCTAATCTCAGGAACTACTGGTCCGATTTTAAAAATTATTTCAGTGTTAGATAGCCCATTTATCGAGAAAGGCTATAGAGTATTTATCATTATTCTACGAGGACGAAGTCGCGGGCAGAAGCTAGTACATTGTAAAGTGGTTAACGGACTATGTTTTTGATCTTTGCATGACTGACATGACAACTATTACATTACAACCCTAAGATTTGCTTCATTAAACTCTAATTCAAACATCTTTATTGGCACATCTGAAGCAAGTAGTGACGACACGGTTGGCGTAGTGCGCTGTAGCACGGTTACTCGCCTCGATTTCCGTAGTGTCCCGGGTTCGATTCCCGGTCGGGTCAATTTAGGAAACGATCTTTTCTGAATTGACTCGGGTCTGGGTGTGCTGGGAGACGCCCCTAGCTTATTTCCATGTGTGGTACCTCGTAACACAGGGATATTAAACCCTACTTCGAGACCATTACAAGAGGTGTGTTGTCTGGCGCATATTTATATTTATTTATTTAAGTAGATACTTTCACATCGTTAAAAGAAAAATTAACAAAAAAAAAATTAAATAATTGACATAATTATTACAATACGGTACGGTTGTTTTTGCACTGAGAAGACCCGGCTAGAACCTCAGTAGGTAGTTTAAGAAAATCTATACTCAACGCAATTAACTAACATGTCCTTGGCGTTAATCTTTTATCAAGTATAATCGAAAAAAAAATACTCAAAAAATAAATAAATTGACTCGGGTCTATATGTCGAAGACGCCCCTGTCTGGTACCTTGCAGCACAATAGGCACACTTCTTTGACCACTTTATATCAAATGCTACCCGCATCATGGAAAACAATAATGGTGAAAACTCTCTTATTAGGTGATTTAAATTAAAGCAGTATCTCTTGGAGTTCGGAAACAGAGGTATCCACATTAAAAGGGCATGGTGATAGTCAATTTAGTGATATCCTTTTTGATTTTATGGCATTAATTGAACCGTATAACAATATTACAAATAATAGGAACGAGATACTAGATCTAGATCTAGTTAGCAATCTAGTGCTTAGCAATATAAATGTTACTGATCTGGATGCAAATATCAGCCCTCGGTTGACCCACTGCACCCGCCGTTGCAGTTCTTGTCGCCTGTTGTTTACGCCCCTACTATATCATCCAATAACAATGTACGATATTGTTTCTTCAGGGTCAATTATAGCAATATAGTCGATGAGTTGACGAGGGTTCCGTGGGATGACGAATTGTTAGATAGTCATGATGTGGATACGATGTTGATCAATTTTCATACCATTTTACGATCTATAATTGAAAAACATGTTCCCAAGTGTAAACCGATCAATAATACTTTTCCACCGTGGTATTCATCTGGTCTTATAAGACTATTAAGGGAAAAACATAATAAATACAGAATGAAAATCCGTTAATTCAAAAATAACCCGCGTGATGTCCAGGCTTTCGAACTGTTAAAAAACAGATGTCAGCGATTGCAGAGGTCGGTGTATATTAGATATCTGGATGGGTTAAAGCAGATGTTGTCATCGAACCTCAAGCTTCAGTGGTCTTTTGTTAAACGGAAGAGAAATTTTAAAAGTATGTTTCCTGCTAATAAGACTCTCGGTGATGAATCGGTGTCGAGCGGTTACGACATGTTTAACATTTTTGCATCTCACTTTTCCTCAGTGTACAGCAATAATGACCTCCAATTCAACACAATTGTGACTTGGCGGTGGATTAGTCCAGCAATCACCTTGCTTCTGTACTGTGAACTAGATAGCAGCCTTTCAGTGTGTTAAAAAGCGGATGTCAACAAAGAGCAGATGCATACCTTAAATTTTCGCTGTTAGATGTGCAGAGGCACTCTCTCTCTCTCTTATCCGAGTGTATCCGATTTATTGTAGATGCGAGTGAGGACTCGCATTTACAATAAATCGATAAGTACTGGCATTTTTCCGTCTACCTGGAAAAAGGCGCTTGTTATGCCATTATTTAAGAATGGTTACAAAGTGAAAATCGAAAACTACAGGCCGATTTCCACTATACCTATCTTTGCAAAGGTTTTTGAGTTGTTGATTTGTCGACTAATTTCATGACATTTCATTCAGTATGTGTCGATGCAACAACACGGATTTATAAAAGCCAGATCAACAACGACGAACCTTGTTTCCTTCATCGAAGATCTTTCAGAGTCCCTCTATGATCAAAGATCTGTAGAGGTCATATACACCGACGTGAGCAAGGCATTCGATAGGGACGATCATAAAATTTTGCTTAAAAAGTGGTCATCAATCGGCATAACTGGTAATTTGTCTACCTTAAGTATCGTTAATCCATAGTCGTCATGAATGGATGTCACCTCGAATCATTTTGACGTTATTTCTGGAGTGCCTCAGGGCTCCAACATTGGTCCCATATTGTTTAATATTTTGATCAATGATATTTACTTGTGCTTTGTCATCTCTAAAAGTAACTTATTTGCTGACGACGTCAAAATTATCAGAACAATTGATAAACCAGATGATGTAGTCCTTTTTCAATAGGGACTGAATAGTTTGGTTAGGCGGTGCGATGTTCATGGAATGACACTTAACAGGGACAAATGTTTTACGATGGAGTTCTCTCGTAGCAGGACATTATTCCAAAGGGATTATTCCATAAACCACGATAAACTCACAGAACTGAATAATGTCCGCAATTTGGGGGTGAAACTGGATTCCAAGTTGCAGTTCAATGATCACATCGATAGCATTTTAAGCAAAGGTTTTAGATCGCTCGGTTTTGCGTTGCGTAATTGCAGGGAGTTCAAAAGACCAAAAACAAAAAATATTTTCTAGAATGCTCTTGTTCGTAGCCATTTGGAATCACTATTCCAAACCAGTAGTGTAGCATGGAATACGCATTACGACATTTATATCAAAAAGCTAAAGCGTGCCCAGAAGAGATTCTTTTGCACCTTGTCATATAGTGTCAATCTAGCTAGGAAACTACCTCGATACGAAGACAGACTCAGCCATTTCAATTTAAACTCGCTTCAGGATCGCAGACGAATGTTGGATCATAGCTTTTTCAGTAATTTGGTAAATGGGCGTTTGGATTGCCCTGACCTTCTGCCTAGAATAAATATAAATGTGCTGATTAAGTTGCCAAGGTTATCTCGGTATAATTGATTTGTTCCAAGGAGCTATAAATCAAATTTCGGTCTTTTTTCTCCAATTAATGGAATGATTCGTCAGAGCAATTCACTGTCTAAGTCAGTTGGTTAGGATATACATTCCACACTTATAATAACAAAAAACTTTTGTGGCTGCCTTACCGCAGTTTTGAATTCCTTCGTTCATATTTTCATTTTTGCTTGAGTTTAGTTTTAAGTTTTTAATTTAATTTCTCATGTAATGTTGACACTCAATGCATGCCGTTGTTAGCTATAATTAAGTTTGCATTTACGCATGAAACATATGAGTCATTTATCTTGTTATAATGTAACCTTGTTGGTGATCTTAAAAAAAAGGCACGGACAATAAAATACAAAAAAAAAAATACAAAAGTTATATTTTATATAGACTGTGTGATTCCTAGCATCGTCAAAAACACCTTTCCACATTGTTTGGTTACAATATGTAAATCACGAGTAATCACAGTAAAATTTGAATAAATACTTACAAGCGAAAATTAATATGCAGGCGTGCTGTAAATATCTAAAACGACCACATTTATCGTATATATGTTACAGTTAAAATCCGTTTTTCATTAGAACTCGTTTCCTCTAGTTAAAACTGGTTTTTAGCTTATGCCTTTGTTAAAACTAGAAATACCTAGCTAAAACTAGAATTTACCACTGATATATTTGATTTTCAGATAAAACTAGTGTTCACATTGAGTTTTAGTTAAAAACCAGCACTAGAGAAACGAATTTTGGATTAAAAACAAGATATGGTTTGAAAAATCGGAACAGTTTTTACTGACTCGCTTCGGAAAAACACGTTTGTCTAGTAAGAACTAGTTTGAACTGATATTCAATTACGACCCTTAGTTATTTCTAGCATTAACAAAGGCATAATAATATAGTAAAAACTAGTTCTAACTAGGAAAAACGCCTTATATCTAAAAAACTGGTTTAAACTGGAACATATACATACATGCCTGATCACATTCGTGATAAACTTGAGCAGATGCAGTGAAAAAGTTCAAAAACATATGAGTATTTTTATCTACATTTCAGATGGTCTGGAAGAGATGGTTTCCTAGCGATAAGACCGTCTACATTGTACACTCTAAGACTATGTAATGCTAATGTTATGGTTTGTTTTACAATAAAGTATGTTTATCTTATAAGATAGGATAAGATAAGATACTCTTTATTGCACAAAAACGGAGGAAAAAAATGGTTGCCTGTAAAGTCGGTTTTACGGGCGAAGATTTTACGTGACAACGTCTTTTTCTCGGTAGAATATTTATTGATATGAATATAATTAAATTGCACAATAGGAACAAGGAATTGAATGAAAATAAGAATTGCGGCAGACCGATCATAGTTGAGTGGGAGAGAGACGCAAGGCATTCGGCGGGCCTCTCTCTCGTTCGGTGACTCATCGTAACGTTACCGAGCGTTACACTTTTTCATAAGTGACTCCCAGCCGCAACCTAATTTAAGACGTTGTCACGTCAAAATCAGTCTTATCTTATCTTTATTGCTCGAATTTCCTATTTAATGAATTCCAAGGCCACGAGTACAAGTTCTTTATAATTTCCGGAATAACAGTTACGAACGAGGATGTTTTTCTCTACGAGAAAGATGTTTGTTAACGTATGAATAGTACAACTTTACAAAGTTTAGTCTGAAGCTTAACACTAAACTAAATGCACACAAAATACTTAGAAGCTGTTTCCTACTGACATGAATTTCACGTTAACTCAGGATTCAGGAGCTTAGAAATAAGATATTTTTAAGCAAGTGTTCCGGCAAAACGAATGTTATTTGCACTTCGAAGATCATTAATATCGTACGGATTTGATCTCGTAGTGCTTTTAGGGTCAACAGTATTTCACGGTTATCTTTGGTGCATTAGAAATAAGATGAATACTGGATGAAAAATGACATAAATTCTTAAAAAAGTAATACAATCAAAAAGAGGGCCAAACTCTATATCCGTGGCATGCCTTTTTTAGCCAGTTTGGCCGGGAACATACACAAAAATATAATAAATTGAAGACATGATTTTATATATATGTTTTTTTTGATAACAACTTGGGGTTACGAAATCAGGTAGAGCAGCGTTTCTTAACCTTTTTCAGTCCGCGGACCCCTACAAAACAATAACACTGAGGTAGAGACTGTGAGAAACTCGGGAAAAGAACAGGGGGGCGAAGGAAAAAACACGGATACTGGGATATTAGGATATCATGATCAGGAACACTTGAACTTGAAATTATGTAAACTCAGGATGCTACTTAAAAGCTTTTGAAAGAAAGAATGAATAAAATTGGTAAACTATATCACACAAACAATAAAAATAAACAATAAAACAGCAGACAATTAACAAAAACAAAAAATAATATCAACTAATAAAATGCTTGACATACGCCCGAATACACAAACGTCAACCTAAGCTGGAATAAAGGAGGTGCCCGTGGTTAAGTGACGGCGTCAGATCGGCAAACAGTTGGTCCCGGCTGACGTCACAAGATATCAGTCGTAAAGCCTAGTCAGAGGCCTAAAAAGGCGGCACTGGCCTTACATTCACCTCTCCAACAATCCGCACTGAGCCCGCGTGTTGGAGTATGACTCGTACCACCTTATAGTTGAGGTGAGGCCTGTGCCCAGCAGTGGGACGTATAAGGTTGTATTTGTAATCAAAGCTGAGCAGTCCTTACATTTAAACCTGTCTCTTTCATTTCTATTCACATGCATTGTGACAGGGCAGCATCAATTTCAGGTGTCCTCAACTTTTTAATTAGCGTTTGTAGATACGGGGGTTCGTTACCAAAATGGTAACTACTCAGCTGTAATGTCGTCCTCAGGTATTTGTCAATATATTTACAGTAGAAGGTATCATTATCATTAGCCAATAAAAAAAATCCTCCTTAGATTTCCAGAGTGACCTGCATCTACTGAAATCGTTTGATGGTCGTCAGCAGGTGGGAAGTCGCCGTTGAAAAAACAATTTGAGGGATATTAAATTTAGGGATGCGAAAAAAGTGAATCTGACCATATGGTCATATGGTCTTCCGGTATATACCGGAAGATTATCAAAAGACATACAAAAGCGATATGGTATTTGTAAGTGATCTTGTAACTATGTAAGTAAAATTTTTTAATTGGCCGTATTCTTAAGGGTTTCATACAAAAAACACTGACTGACTAATTTGTATAGTGACCTTAAAAACAAAGTTAATTAAAAAAATAATTTTTTACTTAAATAGTTTCTATATCATTTACTGAGTACGTCATGCCATTTTTGTAAGTCCTCTGGTAATCTACCGGTATGACCACTTAAGGAACTTTCAAATTCAAACAAATTGACTCAAGCATCAAATTATAATCACCAAAAATGATAGTTTTTAACCAATTTGACCATAAATGATCGCTCGTAAATGGTCAGATTAAGTAATTTTATATCTCTAAAAGAAAATCTCTACTTTTAATTCTGTTATGTACAGTATGTACGCGACTTTGTTTTGTGTTGTTTTGCATACATGGATGTGCATCACATGCAACTAAGTAGGACTTGGATTACAAAACAAGCAGAGCACGAGCACTTAGCACTTCCACGATTTCGAAAGAATGCGAATGAAATAAAGCAAAAACTAGTCGCAAGCTGTATTCGTCGGATTGGTTAGGATCTGGAGACAAATAAAAAATGTATATTGCGGCGTGCATACGGAAGCAGACGGCAGGGAATGTTAGCGTTGCGCCACCTGCGCCAGAGGCGGGCGGCCGCATAAAACAGCGGCATCTGAATTTAGCATAATTTAGTCCTATTTTTCTTCTTCGACTTTCAACATTTGTGAAACTTATATTTTTCTTTTGACTTTCTCCATGAGTAATAATCTAATCTCCATGAATATGCGTTGATCTGATGCAGGCGAAATCAAAAACGACTTGAATTACCATTAGGGAATAGAATTTCAAAAAAAATCTCTTCAGTGGTCCTTACGTTATTATTTTATCTATTGTCCAAATGGTCTGTTTTGAGCTTTAATTAATCGCTTAGAATCTGTGATGGTGAAGCAGTGAAGTAGTGTTAGGATGAAGGTTCGTCTCTCACCAAAGACAAACATCGAAAGGTGTGTGTGCTGTTCAGGTTTGAGTTTGAAAAAGATGGTAGCTGCCTTTTTATGAACTAAATTTGCCATGGTTAGAAATTTTGCAGCGAAATTGACAAGTTTTTTTTAAGGATACCCACTGTGGGACTTTTAAGTAACTCACCTATTTATCTAAAGTGTATTATTGGGTATTAGTCTAGTGTGTAAGTGCTGCATTTTGTCACTTGTTATTTCTTCCGCTTTCACACGATTTAATGCTATTCTGCTCATTAAACCTTCATTGTTTTATTCATTTGAGCATTGCTTGAGTTACTGGGTGCCAAGACTGAACACTTAGCTACCATTAAATATAATTTTACCAACATTACCTGTGGTAACTCTCTATTTGTATAGAGCGCTGCTTTTGTGTTTTAAGTCATTTAATTTAAACGTTTATTATGCCCGGATTGCCCTTGACAACAATAAGTAAGGTAAAATGCATTCCACGTTGTGCAATTTGTCACAATTTCAGTAGCAAACATGTTTGACTAGTTCACAATATACTTGAACTTAACGTGTTTCCATGAAATAATGCGATTACGATACTCGTATTTGTAAGCTGCATTAAAACATGATTCGGCCTAGATTTCACAACCCATTCATGGTGCGAAATACCTAACTTCTTTTTATGGTTCCTCACCTCGTTGAAATTATTATCAAATACCTGTCTGCAATCGATGGGGCTGTAAAAATATCATCCTGCAGCTCAAGGCCATTTTTACAAATTGACTAGGCTAGTGGGCGCAACAGCAGCGATCCTGCAGCGTCGATGGTTGTGGGTTCGATTCCCACACACGGCAAACATGTGACGAACATTTGTGTTTGTTGTGTGTCTGGGTGTTATTATCTGTTTATGCATGTTTATCAGTCTCTGACACCCAAATTACTTTGCTTAGTTTGAGGTCAGTTGATTTTGGTGTAATTTGTCCCACAACGACACACTCGCATATTTTCAAGCTCGAAAGGGAATCTAAACCTGGAGAGGACGTCTGATTGGCCTAAAGTCATGAAGTTTGGCAAGACGCAGATTGTCATAGCACAAATGAAGCGGAAAATACGAAAAACCGTAGATTTGTGAACCTACGGCTTTGTATGGAATACTCGGTGGATTAAAATATTTATTCCTTCAGTTGTATTACTTGAACACATGGGGTGTACTCTGATGAAGTCTTCACGTACCATAGCCAAGGCTTAAGGCCTCAATACCTCAGTGACTCAAAGCTGTCTTAATTAAAGAACTTTATATAGCAGGTAATGATTAAGTACTTATGTCATGTTTTTGTAGCGACTGTTGTTGTCATACTTTTAATGTTCATTCATATATGTTAACCACCGCTTAATTTCTATAACGTGTCTATATTGGAATTATAATCTTTACCAAAGTCTCAGAAAAAGTTATTCATTTTTATTAGTATAACCAGCCCTCAAATATTTGGTATTGATTAAAAAAGAATTTGTAATAAAAAAAATCGTAAAACCAGGCCAAGACTGAGCTAATTGTTAAGAAATTACACATTGTTGTAACTAATTTATATTGATGGCTTTCGGAAATTGCGAAAGGCCAGAGTCAAAAGTGATGAGGTCGCTCTTGTTATAAATATAGTTAGGTACTGAATTACTGAATTCATTGGATTATGCTTAGATACTTCTAGTGACGTGCATCATCGGCGTGGTACATGCCCAATTGACCTTGCCGACGGTGACCCCCGGCTCTCGGCGATGACCCCGAGGCTGTCAGCCGTCCCAACAGCTGCAGCAACACCACACTCACAAGCCACAAAACGTTAATATTTGAACCTTATGTCCTTGACTTAATGTGCAAAAGTACACATTAAAAACTTCTGAATGCACACACTCATCACGGCAGTTACGTAATGTTGACGCCATAATTGTTTAATAATTAAACACATATTACACGTTCAATTCATATTATATCCCATCTCAGCGTATGTAATTATTTAGAAATGATAATAGTGTGTGACGTGCAAGGCCGTGTCAAATTATGTATTTTATTGAAAGATTGAAATACATCTTACAAATTGTGTTACTGTTTAAATTGCCTTTTAATAACATTTAAGAGTAATAAAATATACTGAAATACTCATACCTTTTCAGAAATACCTCCTGCTTAGTTACTAACATTACAGTACTCGTACAAAGGTTATATCGGAAATACTTGTAATTCTTGTGAACATCGAGCAACAATTTTAACTATGCACGGAGCAACCGCATCGCTCCGGATCTCGAAACAAAAGTTAAAACATTGTTAATTTTCATTGTTCGCAAGTTTTTTCAGAGGGTTTCTGACTAATTAATACTTGTATGGTTCGGTAATGAATAGCAATTATGAATAGGCATGTTATCATTTGTTTTTGGTTGTTAATACGACATTGTGAAACGAGGAGAGAAACAATCTTGAACACATGGTTTCGCATTATAAATCTATTGCAGGCTGCAGCCTATGACATTGTACCTTTCAGTGGCGAAGCTAAAAGGTGGGTGTAGACTAGAGCATCTGTTAGAGCACTACATTGTAATATAGTGGTTTGAAACAGAGCCTGGGTTAGTGAGTGCCAGTGGTAATACCACACCAGCCAAATTCCATGAATGTAAAATAGCGATGGCTCGATTTCAATGATGGAGGCCTTTGCTCAGCAGTGGGACAGAATATGGGCTATTACTTACCCCTGCAACTTAATGGCGACAAAACTGACAAGACAAAGTTAGCTTAGGGGTTGAAAACTTGACCCTGTATTGAACCTGACCCGCCCTGACTGTGGGTCGCGGCACTGCAAAGTTGTACAAACTTGCTAAAGTTATTTAAAACATTTAATTCTTAAAAACGTTCGCTGAATACTATTTTCACTTGGCAGGATTAAGCTTTCTGTGTCTTTTTAAACAAATTGCTATGGAAATACATTATCGAAATGAAAAAACAATATTATGCCTACGCGTCAAAATACACAACGTGACCCATTCGTGATGTATTTGATAGGTACATTAAGGGCTGCAAACTAGGATTGAACTCATCGACAAAAAACATAAATTAAGAACCCGCAACCTATTGTTGTAAATTTCACAGGGGTTCAATTATTTATTACATTCTTCTTATTTTCGCTCATCTAATACTGATAAATACCTTTCATGCATCTCAGCCATGTCTTTTTTTAACAAAGTAGGTATTCCTACTCAACGCCTCCAACAACTCCTTCTCATTGTCATCTCTTTTTAAATGCAATTGTGTAACCAACTCTTCGTATACTTTTAATTCCTGCAAAGTCAGCTCCAGGTGGCGAGATGAGGCAGCGTGGGTCATCATGGTAATATCGATTAAATAAACAATCAAACAACAAGATTAACTTTAGTATTCTAACCTCTTCGCGTTTCTCACAATTAGAGTCAGAAAATTCGAATATTTAACTACGTAAGTATAATTTAAGGTCATAAAATAGTATGTATAATATTTATCATACAATACAATACCTTATAAAAAAAACACTCACTGTCGGCACCGATAAATCACCAAATATAAACTTATTTCACATTAAAAACACTAAATACCACGTAGATAACTATAATTATTGTTCACAATGAGTAATTGTGCCTTTTACAAGTTATTTAAAGGTTTAAATCAAATTAAAATACGGGACAAGTCTAGATCAGATGTTAGTCGTAGTGTTGCCACAGCAACAAAGTGTGCAAAATAAAGTGGCTATAAAGAATATCCAATTGAAGAAAAAAAAAATTGACAAAGTCTTATTTATTTATTTATTTATTCTTCATTGCACAAAATTAATGATACAATTGGCGGACTTAATGCCAAAGGGCATTCTCTACCAGTCAACCACACGATTAAACAGATAAATTGAACACGGTGCACGAGATTAAACTAAATAAATTACTTTTGAAAACAACAACAGATGCTAATTATTATAAAATAACAAAACAACAAAATAAATAATATATAAATTCGATATAAATCGATAAAAATAAACATACATAAATAGAAGTCATAATATAAATAGAACCAACCAAACCAAGAATCTTTCACATATTATTATTTAGATTTTTCTTAGGTCGTGAGAGCCTACACAATTTCGAATAAATTTTAAAACAACACTATTATAACAGATAATTAGAACATCTCAGACTTGTAAGCTACATTTTAAGCATACGTAAATGCAATTTCAATATTATTGCCATAGTTCCTTCTGGAATGTTTCTTACCGGTCGTCGTAAAAGAAATCACCCTTTGAGACGAGTATCATGTCAAGTATACATACTCGTAACTATCACATCTATAGATATTTCAAGACAATGAACAATTTTTAAAAGATCTGTACATAAAAATGGTTTGTTTGAATTAAGTGTTATTAATTTTAATTGTATAATATCAATGCTGGTCTAAGATAGCAGCTGTTTAACCGCCTGTACTTGCTTTAATAATTAAATAATGTGGATTAATTATGTAATATACAGAAAAAAGTCATCGATAATGCTTCGGAATAACCGCTTCATTCCGACAAACGCACCTGTTGTATTCCACATCCAATTAGTGCAACGGAACCGATGCAATAACCAGACATTACTGCCTTCTATAGATAGTATTTAAGAACCCTGGCTTTTTGTTAAAGCTTAGTAAATGTAGCACGTGTATATTACAAACTGGAATTGATTCGCGGAATTCATAAATAAAGAAATTACAGGGCAAATACAATAGAACTCCTGTAATTAGGTCACGAAGCGGCAGATCACCTATGCGCTGGACTGATCAAGTGAAATCGCAGTGGGAAACCGTGTGTCAGGGTTTGCAAAAAGAGAAAAATGGCGGGAGATCGTGAAGAAAGCTATGTCCGCATGTAACACCAATGTGGACGCCTCAACGTGACCACGACCGCTCTGCCAAGAGCGAAGCGACAGAGAAGAAGAATTTAGTCATTGTTAAGTTAATTTTGTACGACGCAACAACCCTAACATCGCAGGCGGATGACTTAGGTAATAATCAATAAATCAATCAATGTTCATGTGTTAGACGACATTATTCCGATCAACACCAGAAAACCTTGTGGCAGGTTACACTATAACACAAAAGTAAGTTTTTGGACAAATAGGTACAAAACCGTATTTCAAAAATAATCGAAAAATAAGGGTTTAGATAGTATTTCACTCTATTGATATCGGTTGACTTTTAAAATAACTTTTGAGATAAATAAATATCCCTGGACATTATTCCACACAGCGCCATCTAGCCCCAAAGTAAGCTAATTAAAGCTTGTGTTATGGGATACTAGACAACGGATAAACATACTTACATACATTTTCTTTTGTAAATACATACTTATTATACATAGGAGACACCCAGACCAGTACAAACAGACATGTTCATGCACACAAATGTTTGTACTGTGCGGGGATCGAACCCGCGACCTCTGGTGTAGTAGCCAACTTCTTAACCATTACACCAAGTCGGTCGTTAATCAGACTATCAGATATAAATTAAATTTTTGATGAGTTATAAAACTGTATAAATTCCATTTATTTATACATTTAGGGGAACGTGCAATTACAAGGGCTGCCGTTGTCCAAGCGGTAGGCTTTTTGAAATAATTAAGCTCCTAGCAGCACAGTAAAAGCTTTTCCAACTACTTAGTCGCGTTCTCTCAAGCGTTATAATTATTTTGAACACGCAATCGTTACCTGCGTAGTTCACTGGCGTGTGACGAAACATCAGTCTGGTCAAATTATCTACGCTATCATTCTACCCCCCTGACAAAGCAGTAGGTATACAATAGATTACCAAGTGTTAACAGTTACCTACACCTATTTTTGATTTTGTGCCTTTTTAGTGAGCTTAAAATATTGATAGTTGCTTATTCTTTAGCCATGAGAAACGTGAGTGGTACATATAGTTTCTTTGCTACTTTTTACGTAAGCGATGGTCACCCAACGAGCTATAGAGATGGCAGATCAGATGCTGAATATTTTGCAACAAGTTTGAATTAGAAATAAGAAAACCTGTAAAATAATTAAGTCACTTATACAGGCTAGGGCACAAGTTAATAAATATAAATAAATATTTAAATATCTGGGACAATTTACACCACCATTGTCTGACCCCAAACTAAAGCACAGCTTGTACAATGGGTGTCAGAGACTGATAAAAATGCTTAAATATTCCTAAAACAAACTTAAATAGATAAAAACACCGAGACACACAACAAACACAAATGTTCGTCACATAAATGTTTGTCATGGTCGGGGATCGATCCCACGATCTCTGGTGCCAAAGGCAGGATTGCACCAACAGGCCAGTCAAAAGTTGAGGTGGCAATGTGCAGGATAGGATACAAAACGCGAATCACTGATGTTTTTCTAAGCAGGAAATACTGAGAAAGAGTCTAATGAGACCTGATTGAGGTCACGGATTTTAGTGTAATAGGCCACCTTATTCGGGTTCTTTAGAAACCCATTAAAGAGGCGGCCCCACGTGTCCCTTTTCAACCGACTTCAAAAAAAGGAGAAGGTTCTCAATTCGACTGTATGTTTTTTTTAATTTTTTTTTATCTTCTTGTTCACGATAGATATTTTTATTAAATTCAAAATAAAAAAGAACTAAACTTAATACAAATTCTGCCTTAGAACTACGAGTATCAGTCTGGGCCCTGGGGACCGATTGAAGCCAAAAGGGTTTTAAAAGCGTTTGCTGGGAGTAGATCGAAAACGTTGCATTTTTGTAAGATTTTTGTTATTATTTTTTTGAATGGAAATAAAACTAAAATTTCTATTATCGTCTGCATAATACTATATAAAAACACATTGAATCGCCCAAAATTAGGTAGTCGCCAGTTATTTGCTAAATTAAATAAAAAACCATTTTTTAACAAAAGTTAATAAACGTAAAAAATCCCTGTACACAGTTAAAGTTATAATTATAAAATTAAAAGGTGCTGACGATAATAGAGAGATAAATAATACTTAAATTTGAATTCAGCTATATAATCACGAAAATATTAAAAAAATGCGACGTTTACGATCTACCCCAACAAACGCTCTTATCTGCGCTTAAATTGGCGCAGACCGCACGACACCTTGGATGGAATACTAACAGCATTTTGCAATAATAAAGATAGTTAACTTTCCACAATCAAAAAGGGAGGGTGAAGGAAATGTGAGAATCATTTTAAATACTTTCAGGTTCTTTGATATTTTGCGGCCTTGTTTATTATTAAAGCCACCCAAAGTAGATAAAAAACATGAGACTGACATGAGCTGAGAGTTTCACAACTTCAAATCAGACCGTATGCTCAGTGTTACTAAATTGTCATGTCAGTTAGTTAGCCACAGATTAGAGATAGAAGAGATAGTCCTAAAATTTTGAGAATCAATTTTATGTTTATGAGGCAGACAACAATTACAAAGATGATACCCACAATCATGTAAGATCACATATTAAGCGCGAGTTTGATTGCCAGAGTGCGAAGGTAATGGGCCCTGATATGGCTTTATTGGGTTTGATGAAATAAAGTGGACATATATCTTCACCGCTTCAAACAACCGAATCCAATATATTACGAGTGAAATATTATAGAAGTAATCTTGTGTAAACCAAATTGTCCTAATGGAAAGAGCTTTATTTTATTCATGACACAAATTATGTGGCTGGTAGTAATATAGACATTTTATTGTTACTGAGAATTCGGAATACGTTTTTTAACGGGTTAAATTAAGATCTGAATAAGCTAAATGACTTTCAGTAAATTTCGAAATTATCGAAATCGAAATTATTTGACTTCTAATAAAGAGCTCAGAAGAAATATAAAGGTATTTCTTAAAAACTCATCGTAAGTTCTTATGAAATTCCTTTATATTCATATTTAAATAAATAAACCTACATTGGTTTCTCACGGGGGCTACTAATTTTGATGTTTCGCGTATGTACTCGTATGTGATTATTCTTTCGTTATTCTTTTGTTATTTTTAAATAACTTTGTCCTTTTTGTTGTTTACTTTGTGGAATTCATTGTTCAAGCACCTCACTGTTCTAAATACATTTTGCTGAAACTGAAGCTTAGTAAGTAAATAGTTTAGTTATATGATAGAAGATTTGGTTAACAAACCTGTCTAAAAATTGTTTAGCATGATTAAAAAAATACGTTTAAAAAGGGCCCTATAATTACTTTTAGTTTGTCATTTTATGGCCCTTCAAACATGAGCGGGAAAATCCATTTTTGGATGTGTAAAATAAATTTTATAAAACTAAGTATACCATTCGATAATCAACGCAATTTATAGCAACTTTTGTTAGGAAACCATATTCATGAACGCATAAAATTAATATACTTAGCTGCCGAACAAATGTTTTGCAGAACGTAATTAAAAAGCATAATAACATATAATACGTCATTTGATACGGCATAGGCAATTAGTCGCCTTGCCTTGCAGAATATGCTAGGGGGATATCTATAAGGGGGGCTTACTATACATTACTAGCGCGTTCATGTCCAATTATCAATTATCCAAATATCCGACAAGTATCGTGAATGTGCTCGATTAATGACGATTATTGCAAAAGAACTGTAACTATAATAAATGGTCTACTGTAATGAAGTAGGTACCTATTATTTATTTTGATTTAACGAGGTTTGTTTGAAAAAATGGCATTTTTTTATTTCTTTCTGTATTACAAAACGGATTTTGCCTGACTGAACACTACACCAGCATGTTGAGTCACTAGCATCATAATATTTATTACTGTCACCGGTGTCAGTGAGTACTGCTTAAGATAGGCATAATACGTTGAGTAACTTCACTGTAACTTAATCTTTTCGTATCTGGCGGTACTCACTCACCTACATTACCTGGAATTTTACAACTTGGCTTGTCTCTGATAACAATACCGAATAAAAATAAAAGACTGCATGTAACATAATATTAAATATGTTGGCGTCATACACACGTCTACATTAGCCAAGTTTGTTAAAATTACTTAAAGTCAGACCAGGTCAAGTTTCGAGGAGTACCCTATTTTTATAGGTTTATTAAACTGGTTCACCTTATGTGAAAAAAACTAAAACTTAAAATAATTCTCATAAATATATACAGCTATTCTTAAGTATAAAATACTTATTGTTATTTCTAATAATTTTGATCACTATACATCATTTTACCGAAGGCTAAATGCATTGTTGATGCATAACTGATAAGAACGTCGTCTGAAAAATGTGATCTCGCAGCTGGTATCGGTTTTTGTCTTTTTCTCAGGACATCAATAAACTCGTAACTTATATAATTCGATTGCGTACTTGATTGCGATCTATTTTGAGAATTACCGATCGCATTACGAAAGTACTCATAATAAAAAAAGGTGACGCTGCACGGACTTAGCCATCATCGCAAATACTAGACCAAGAGAAGCAAATCTACGATTTTACTTAGTTAATTTAAGGTATGTCCCGTGGACTAAAGTTTCACCTGTTTTTGTCTATCTATCATCTATTGATATTTAAGTAAAGTTATTGTTTGGCATAAACTTTGTTTAAAACTTGCTTAGTACTCGCAATGTGCGTGCTTGCACCGGTGTCACATGTGTTACAGTTTTGGTACTTATTACTTTCCAAAGGATGTAGTACCAATATTCAATATTTAAAAACGTATTGGAGTTATTTTAATATAAATTAAGAATGGTTATTACAAAGTGATTCCAAACCTACGTGCACGCAACGTAAGACGCACGAAGCGAGCGCTGGTCGCTAAGGCGACGTATCGAATGCGCCCGCGCCGCGCTCCCGCAATCGACGAAAAGAAAGGACTGTGTACTTGTTAAATAATGACGATAGTTGCACGTTACCAAGTGAAATGTCCGTAGGGATGGAGTGTTCGGACGAGATGAGCACCTTGGTATTTAAGAGCGGGTCTGTATGGCGAATGTCATCAGTTAACACGAGCTCACTGAGATAGGAGCATTCCCAAAAAGTGAAGTTTGTTCTAGTGGGTTAGATACCTTCTTGCAGCTTAAGGCTTTCCAACTTTGAGAAGCCCCAACCAAGCACAATATGCGTGCTTTTGTGGTGAGTTGTGTACTTATCGATTTATCCACTCAATTACTATTTGGCATAAGTGAATTTATTTATTAAAAAGCGTTTTCGATCCAGGATTTTACGTGAAGTGTTCAGTGGCCCAAGGACATTGTGGGCAAGCATTGTGCCAAATAGTGATTGACAAGTTTTAAATGTGTTTTAATTCAAAAAATCAAATTAATATCACGAATATTTTTGAAAGTGCTAATTATGTGAATTGTGATTTTAGTGAGATGGTGCTTTTAAGTAAGACGTTGTTTGTGATGATAAATATAATCAAAACATAAATTAGGATCATGGCTAGCAAACAAATAATACGTTATTTACATTAACTAGCGTGTCATTTAGTAAAATAAAGAATTTCATATTAAAGAAAAAAAAGTTTAGAAAAATCCAGTTGAACCTAATAAATTACCTATATAAGATTGGACCACAAAGTAAAGCCACACAGCAATTGCGTGGAAGTGAACAATTTGAATTTTCCTACATCAGATCAATATTTACTTATGCGCAAACGCTACGTATTCGCGCTAAAAGCATACCCTATTAAAAGGAGCGCGTCTCCGAAGCCGCCGCAAGGAGCTCTCGATCTTTATTCAAGTCGAGTGCCCGCCGTCTCGTTTCACTCACGTCACACATCGCGACAATTTGAAGCGCCGTAAAACTAACTCGATGCTCTGTATTCCGAACTTCAACCGGCAAAATACGATTGAAGAACAAACATTCTCCCCTTATTGCATAATCCTGATTATTAAACTTGTTTACGATCGACCCACACGGCCGCCGTTACGTCACATCCGATTAAACTGATATGCTCTCCTTGCACTTCCACTTTCATCTTTGTTACAATTATTGCAAAAACCAAAAAGATTGTATTCATATGCTGGGCGAATAATGCTGTGCGGGTTTTTATAGCTTGATTTAAACTTTGGCTGTGCTTGCTGTTTTATAAGTCGTGTCTAACATTTGCCGACACAGACATCTTTCACTTATTCTTGTTTAATGTGGTTAGTTAATACAGTATTATCGTGTTACGCAAGTAACCGCTACTTTATGTTAACTTCTACATATTTATACGTTCAATTTACACACAAGAATAAATGAGCCGCAAAGGAGCCGCGTTTCTGCTAATGGCTCCTGTGTTAAGTATTACGTATTTGATTAAATGATACGCAACTGATACGATTTAAGACAAGTAATCATTGAGCTATTTGGCTAGGTACGAGTACCCTTCACTAAATATGCCGTTTAATTTTAAAATGAAAATATCTATTTTGTTGAGGTATATTCGTAAAATAGTGGCGACGTAACCCAGGAGTGGTCACTTCCAGACTATATCGGCCAGCGTTCCACTTCATCCCGGGTGGTTTTCAATTACAAAGGACGCACGTGTCTCGACATAAGGAAATTTATGTTTCCAAACTACGGACGTTGATCTATGAGCTGACCAATATTTGTTTTTGTTGCAGGTACTCGCCTGCGTGGCGCTCGCCTACGGCCGTCCCGAGCCTCCAGTCGGCTACAGCTACTCCGCTCCTAGCCCGAAATACTCCGCACCCTCTGGAAGCTATGGCGCTCCCTCTGCTGGTGGCCACAGACTGGTATCTGTTGGTGGACACTCTGGTGGTATTTCCCTCGGCCACTCTGGCGGACACTCCTCCGGCGGACTCTCATTCGGAGGAGGACACTCCTCTGGTGGACACTCTTTCGGAGGTGGACACTCCTCTGGTGGACTATCTCTAGGAGGCGGACATTCTTCAGGCGGACTCTCTTTCGGAGGCGGGCATTCGTCGGGCGGCATCTCCCTAGGCAGCAGCGGCTTCGGCGGTGACTCCGGTTTTGGAGGTGGATACGCTGGTGGCTACTCTGGCGCTCCTCTCGTTCAGAAACACATCTACGTCCATGTTCCTCCTCCAGAACCCGTTGAGCACAGAGCTCCTCAAGTCCACCACGTATCCGCCCCCCAGAAGCACTACAAGATCATCTTCATCAAGGCCCCGGCCCCGCCCGCTCCCGTTGCACCTATCATCCCAGTTCAGCCTCAGAACGAGGAAAAGACCCTCGTATACGTGCTCGTCAAGAAGCCTGAAGAGCAGCCCGACATCATCATCCCCACTCCGGCCCCCACTCAGCCCTCAAAGCCCGAAGTTTATTTCATCAAGTACCAGACCCAGAAGGAATCCGGCGGTATTGGCGGTGGTGCTATCGGCGGTGGTTCTCTCGGTGGTGGCGATATCGGCGGCGGCATTGGCGGCGGTGACTTGGGCGGTATCGGTCTTGGCGGAGGCTCTGGTATCGGCGGTTCTGGCATCGGTGGTGGCTCCGGAGTCGGTGGCGGCGCTGGCGGACACGGAGGCGACGACATTGGTGCTGACTTCGGAACTAGCGGCGGTGACGACAGCGGCTCCGATGCCGGCCACGGTGGCGCTACCAGCTCGCAGTACGGCCCCCCCGGACACGTTGCTGGCCCTCTTCATTAAGTTAATGGCGTCCGAGTAGGTGGTAGGATTAGTGTTTCTCATTGCAGTGAAATCTTTTGAATCCGTGCGTGAAATTTAGTTAATGTGATGTTTATCTTGCCATCTACGCGCGTAGACGAATGCTTTGTACATAGTCATCACCGTCTTGCGTTTGTCTGCGTGCGCGAACTTGAGTCATCATCATCGCCACTCATCCTACTTGTTATTAGTGCACAAGTGTTAATGTTATCCTAAAGGAGGTTATTTACAGCGACTGTTACGTTATGTATTATAGCTTTTTATTGTAATAAAGAAGTCGAATGTAATGTATGTTTTGTTTTTTTTGTTTAATGGGGAACGGGTACGTTCAATTGCGTCATTAACGAAAGTAGTCGTGAAAGGTTGCCCGGTCGTGGTTAGGGCGCTGGTAGCGAGTCTCCTTTCTCGTATTGGACGGGTGTGATTAGCTTCGACATAAAATTGAAATTGTGAACAATCAGATTGGATTACATAGCATAAGTAGTTGTGTAAGAGCGTAGCAGCATTGAGCGGCCGCTCAGCGGTCAGCGCAGGGCTGCCTCTCTAGTAATCTCCAATAGTAAATTACCCAATAAACATAATTATTATTGGTATTCTTTGACCATCGTTGATCTAATGTGTTATATATTGATAATCATTCTAAAATGAGTATTCTCTCTTATGATGAATCTAATTGAATTTAGCAATTTAAGCGACTCAATGTACGAGTATACCTATTTTGAGATTAAAATCAGTTTTAAACAAAAAATAAATTGTTAGGTAGCTGGGCTAAGATGCGCAACTTGACAATATTTTATCACCTCTTTTCACTGTGCATTTTACTGCGAAAATTTCGTCACCGTGCATATATTTACATAGCCGATACGATCACCGGAATATAACCTTCAAGTTTATCAGAAGCTTAATCTTAGCCGGATATATACTTACACCACCCAACCTTCTCACTTACAAGAATAAATAGTTATTCTTATAAAGTTAAGGTATAAAAAGTGATTTCCGATATTGACCTTAGGAAACTACTATCTTTTGCCTTCAACTTCATCCACGTAGACTAGTTTATTTCACACCGTTATGGACTTTTTTTCTGGAAGAAAGGGTAACCCATGTCTTTTCTCAAGGTTCAATCTTCATACCAAAATGAATTAAAATGAGTAGCGGCATAGACAAAAACTGAACAAACAGACATAATTACTTCCTCATTTATAATATTAGTACTTATAGTGGTTCTGAAGTCAAAAATATTACCAAATGTGTTAACCCTAGCGAGCCGGTTTCGTGCTCTTGGCCGTTGGTTAATGACCGTCTTAATGGATCATAGGTGTAATTACGCTTTTGTATAATACAACCTCTCCGCGTTGCATAATCATACGAGCTTCTTCACGCCATCTCCCATTAACATTCTGTATAGATTATCGCCCGTGTCATGATTTCACACATAAATATGGCCTTTTTTGATTAAATAAACATATATTGGTTCCTTACTCATGCTTTCATTCGTTAATGCATGTTTCACAATATGCATGAGGCTGTACTTTACTGGGGTTCAAGTATGGCGTTGGCGTGGACAACTAGTTAGAAATACGATATCTAAGTATACGGAATCATTGTTAAACAGGTCACTTAATGAACTACTACAAAAAAAACGTTTAGAGTTATTAAAGATCATTTTCAAATAAGGTTCAGTAATTAGCGTACCTCTTTATTGTTCTCCTTCTGGGCAATCAGGCATCATTGAGATCAAGAAATCAGTTAGTTTTAGCCCTATGCCCTGCCTAATGCGGATTATGAGAGCGGCTTCAGACTGGCGTTTGCGCGTACAGGCTCGCCTCTTGCCACGCGCGCAACTCGTGCGAGTCCATCTAAGTACTAACTCACCACTACCGATTTGAGGAAAAAGATCCTAATAAGTGTGAAAAGTAGCGTGGGTGTAAGCCTTAGAGCATTTAGACGTGTAAGCGCGTAGGTATGCCTAAGCGACCGTACACGCGCTAAAAAAACCCGGGCAATGGTTCCGAAAGCTCAGAGAACTGACATTCGGGAACCCAGAACCTCCGGTTATCAGGCTGTGCACTGTCACCACTCAGCCACGTAGGCAGTTATTCTCGAAAATCTTTGAGTACTTAAAACGCAGAACAACAACTGTACAGACAACTATAGAAATCATTTTTAGTAATTTCCAAACAACGAGCGAACCATTTAGAACAATATTCTTGCTCATCTGATTCACCAACAGATACAGTAAACCGACAAATATCTTCTGATTTTGATCTTCTACGACACGTACACAACCACGTTACTTGTTTTTTTATTACTGTTACAGTACGGTACGTCTACCACGAGCTTCCACTTTGAATTTACATCATCGTTCGCGTAGTAAAAATGTATTGGGATTTCACATGACATGACATGACAATGTCAAATCCCAATACATTTTTTACTCCAATGATAACGTAAGCTTAAAGTGGCGACTCGTGGTAGACGTACAGACACATGTAAAGTTCACTATGTTGGCTCGGTGGGTCTTCGAAGTAAGTGACGACGCCGCATGTGCCGCTGGCTGTGGTTTCGATATATATATATATTTATTCGTGTTGTGGAAAAATATCTGTGTGGCTATGAATGTTTATATTTTTTCGACTAAAACATAATTTCTTATCTAAGTTTGAAAAGCAATTTGCCTAGTTTTTACGTGAAGAGACGGTAATGGACCTACGCGTAAAAAAAACAATCAATTGACAGATAAAAGTATCTCAATTTGTCTGGATTGCCCTCTGTTTCCTCCTCCTCGTTTTGTACCTACGAGTACGTAAACTATGTACTTCATTTCGAAGTATGAACGTGCAAGCTATACCACAGATGTCCACACATCATCGCCAATAACATAATTTGAAATGTTTATTTGCGATATAATTCCAAAATCACTACCGCTGTTTGCTGCAGATGGCATGACGTCGATAATAGACTTCCAGGTGAGCGCAGAAGCAAAGTTGAATCCTAATTAAACCTGATGTATTTACACCCATGACTGTATTGTGATTGGGTCAGTCCGGCGTCCTGTGTGCAGAGGCTATGTAGGCCAATCTCAACGCGGCCATAATTGGATAGATCAGGTTTTGATTGCCTAAATATGCCGCTGGTGCTCAGCATGTGTATGCTGATGATAATGAATGAATACACATGTTACGATCAAAAATACTCTTTATCTGTAATGAACAGTGAAACGAACAACGTCTATGGAGTGAATCTGCACTAATATCCTGAGGAGGGAAGATTTAAATTTTAAAATGGTTAGACTCAAAAACGGCTGGAACGGTTGATGTAAATTCTTTCCCCAATATAAAGCCAGATTATCTGTGAATAATTTGAGCTTGGTCTGTTTTTTTTAAAGAAAAAATCCAACGAAGCGGGCGAAGCCGCCGGCAGAGAGCTAGAACTGTTTCCATTGACTGCAAAAGTTGCTTGTCGATTTAAATGTTATTTGCTTTATTTTACATACAATAATAGTTGATTGGTCTGACAATGTCAATGAATGTATAAAATGATGATGGTCGCTATGTTGAAAAGTTTTTTGTTCTTTTATTTATTCCTTTAGATAATGATAAGGTCATGTTACAAATATTAAATTACTCGGTAGCCGGTAAGGACACGGTCAGATATTCGCATATCCCAGATTTGATTAACAGCTAGGGCTTTAACTCGTTTGGGTTATCAATCAGCATTTGCCAAGAATAAAAGCAATTTTTGTGGTAAGCTTCTGTTGGTATTTTACAACCTCATTTACAACCCACCACACACAAGACATACTTTTGCACTGCATAATTTTGAATGGATCGTTTCAATCTTGAAATGTACTTACTCATGTTCGCGACATTATTGTCTTAGTGAGTGAATAAAGATCTTAAAACGGATAATTCGCCGCGAACTCCGGAAAACAAGCCCGACCCGTCCCACTGGTATCGTCCGAAGTCGGATCGTGCCATCGAGGCACTTGCTGAGGTTTCTCCAAGTTTGTCCGGGTAAGCATACTTTGTACAGTCTACCGCACCAACCTACGAAATCCACTCGAAAATAACCTTCATTGTATAAGGGATAGTAACTGTTCGTGTTATTTAGACTTTGAGCAGGCTGAACATCTACATTACTTTTGTACTATTTCTCTTTTGTTTATATAACCTTTTTATGAGAGAAAGACAATCCTTTCATAGAAGATGTAATGTTTTATTTTTATAATATTGTTAGGATATTTTCTCAAAAGATGCATTATACTTAAGTAGGTGATGTTCCAGCAGCAATTACGTTTTCGAACCTATAAACCTCGTCTGTTGTGTTAAGAAAAAGTAAGATTTCTCAGATCTCGAAGCTTTTCAAGTAGTTATCACTGAAGCTCCTACCTACGTAAAGATAAAATGCCTCGCAGTAAAGCAAAGTTCGCAAAAGAAAACAAATAAATAATCCCAATAAAGAAACATAAACCAGAGTAAAATAGAGCAAACACGCCCCTTACTTTGTCTTTATGGACTATCCCTAATATTGCCAAGGTCTTTGTCGATGCCTACTCGCGACCTACGTCAAAGAATAAAACGAATCAGTAACATGACCTAGATATGACAGAATGTCACCTTTTTCTATACAAATATAACCTACTTATATAGCCAATAAGTACAGCTTTGTTTTAATCCTTCGAAAGTCAAATAGGGAACACAGTTTTTCTTAGTTTTTATTATAAAACACTTTGACTGCATATAATATAGTGTCATTCGGAAATACTAGATTGGTAAATACGTTAGAAAAATATTTATTGTGGATTATCTAAGCGTGCACAAGCGCGCTATAAAATGAAAAGCACAAATAAATTAACTTCATCATTCACAGCCACAAGACCGCTACAGATTTTCGGAATCCACGATCTTTGCCAGGTGGTATTTAACGTACCTATTTCGTTGGACAGAATATGGTGGTAAGGTCTTAAGTTGGTTTGCCTTCAAATGGTCTCAATCCTAAAACATTTCTACTCTGCTAGCAATTATTTCTTTGCGCTGCCACTTACCCGCAGGGCTTTGTCGGTAATTCTGGTAACTTTGAGCTTGTTATGAGGTACATGAGGCTTGACAGGTAAAACAAAACAAAAGAACAATCCCAACCGAAGTATACAACTAGATAAATTACCCGATAATTGAGGTATCCAGATAACCGTCCGCGTGTTTCGTATGCAAGGCGCTTGTTTCCGGGGGTGTGCGCACGCAAACCCGACATATACCAATATAGAAAGGTCCCTCGGCCCCCCCCCGATTTTGTGGCAGGCCCGGTACCTAATTACCTGGTTTGGAATGACGCTGTAGCGATACATGCTGTGGCGAGAATCTTTTAGCGAAACACACGGTCGAATGACACCGCAGCGACCAATATTGTGGCGAAAAATATTTGCACACAGAATTTAAACAGTTATTTATTCAAAAATCTACATTGCGCTGAGTACTATGGTGTGCTTTTTTAAGTGACTTAGACCTAATGAAATTTATTAAGTTACGTGTTCGTAACGTAAGGGGTCAAACAAGGGGAGAAAAGAGTAGTTTGGGCCGATTTGTCCTCTCTATGTATTAATTCACTATTCTTTGCCCGGCTTTCATAGGCAACCAGAATACTGTCCACCTCCGCGCCCGTCGGCAAGGCTCGGGTCTTTTTTGGCAAAGTGCCGAAAAAAGCTACGCGGTTTGCGAACCCGCTCGATACGATTCAGCATAATTGGGCTGATGTCGAAGTTGCTACAATCTATGTTTACTTAATAACTGCTTGGGTTTTGGAGCGAGCGTTAGCCACTCAGAAAATAACGATTACTTACAAAAGTAATTATTGAAACAACACGTTTCAAATAAGACCTAACCCAATAAAGATAATCAGGTTCCCAATTTTCTATCAAATTAACTGTACTGTCATTTTATTGTAAATGTTGACAGCGTCTTACGACCGTAAGGCCTCATTTACGGAGAGGCGTTTGTTTGAAATGCAGCGCTCCAATTCAAGCAAACGCTTGTAAAGGTGGTTCCTCACCTGGAACATTTTCTTGGAATGTAACATTTCAGATTCGATTTTGAGCACTACAATACAGTACTGCCTCTCTGATTGGACGAACATTTGCCTGTAATTTGCATTTCACATGCGATTTTGAGCATTACATTACAATTCTGCCTTACAAAACTTCAGGGTTATTGTATCAAAATATTAAATATAAATAAATAAATATAAATATGCGCCAGACAACACACCACTTGCCATGGTCTCGAAGTAAGGATCAATATCCTTGTGTTACGAGGTACCAGACAGGGAAATAAGCCAGGGTCTCCCAGCACACCCAGACCCGAGCCAATTTAGAAAAAGTGACCCGACCGAATATTACACATTGTAACAGCAAATTGCGTACTGTAATGCGCGGTTCTCCTCCCTCACCGATGTAATGCGCGACACTGTTATGTTGCATTACAGGAAAATGCTCTGGGTGAGGGAGCACGTTACAAGCGCTCATAGAATGCCATAATATGTTTGAAATTTGAATTCAGTGCGGGCGCGCCGCCCAACGCAACGCGCGACGCCCCGCGACTCCGTAAATACTTTGTTATTTAGAACAGTGCTTTCATATAGATGATAGTGGTAGTAATACCTACATTTTAACGTATTCATTTTTTTATATGTACATCAGCTAGGGTTAAAGTATGTGGGAATGAATATCATGAATGTGATATCTAGCCAAAAAGTAACAATGAAAATATAACTTACTACCATATTGGTATCTTCAACGACTCCACGACCTACCCATTGCGCTACGAGGCCAGTCGTTTTATAAAATGACACGAAGACACGACACGAGAAGAGTCGTTGAAGTGGAAAATATATAAAACCAACGTAGAATACCTGAAATATGAAAGCAATTTGGGAAAATACATGGCTATTTGCCAGCCAGTATATTCCCTGGGGCGCGCGCGCGGTAAAAGCTATTAAATACTCGTATATTTTTGGAACATAATTATGTTCAAAAACCACGCAGTTTTAAAATTTTCAGTGATTGCTTTCCAAATTGAATCCAATGAAATTATAAAAAAAAAGCTTTTACGTATCGCTATTTTTATCCTATCGTTTAAATTTATTTTATAGTTGGCGAAGTTTCGTCATGCTATTTTATGTTACCGGGGCTCCGTCAGTGATTTGACCATTACCTACTTAGTTGACATCTTCTTATTCCGATCGCGGCGGCGTTTTCGAATGATTGCCCGTTAACTATTCGAATTTAGAACAATCGCCTTAGAAGAGATAGAGTCGACGAGAGAAAGAAGATTAACTACTGTGATCGCCTTAAACGCGGTCTCTATGTTTCTTGTAATAACAGGGTATCTTTGTTCAATCAATCAATCAAATCAATCCAACGGCTACCGCAGCCTATGAAGCATGCAAGTGGCAACACCAGAGGTATCACTGAAACAAGAATAGGTAAATACTCAGAGATATACAAAATTTGGGAAGCAATTATGCTTATAAAAAGTGTCTCAGGGCTACGTGTGGAGCTGTAGCCATGAATACTTACACCTTTATACGAGTTGTTAACTGAAAAGTGTTTTAGTGTAATAAATTGATTAATCGTCAAACTTGAATTAAATATATAAAAAAAATTCACAGAAAGATATAAACTAGAATATTAAAATCAATTATTGCAGGCCCATTGTTGTTAGTTAAATGTGAGAAATCAATGTGATGTTATACCTGAATGTACCACATTTTCTGCAATCAATTATTATTCTATTAAATTTAAACTGTAATTCCTACCAAATCTACGTACAAATCTCTCTGTTGATGCGAGTAGTTCAGGTTGAATTCAAACATGCACACGATCTATCGTGTTGACGAAACTAAGTGGCGCCCTTAGGCTGCCTTTCCACCAGAGATGTGCGATGATGCGTGGAAACTCTGGTGGGAACGCTCCCTTATGCTCATTCAATATTAAGCAGCCTAGAGAAACAAGGTTTCGCGGGAATACAAAGCTAATCCGGATCCGGAATTCCGGATAACAAAGTCAACATTTTTGTCTGAAAAAATATGATTACGGTATTTTCACATTTATCTATCTATTGAGGATCCTACCTACCTGATGGTGGACTGTATGTGTATGATGATAAAGAGTGTAAGGATATGGAGACTAACTGATGATGAAAACTCGGGAGCACTTTAAACTGTATATTTCAGGAAACCAAAAACAAGACTGCCAAACTTATCAAAAACATTAATCAAGAAAATGTCATATCAAATATAAAAGGACTCTAAATACCAATTTGCAACTAGGGCTACCATGGAGGCTACTTCGCCAGCCAGTTTCCAACATACCCTCCCCCAGTGGAACACTAAATGCTGGTGGAAACTGGCGAGCGTTCAGCCTCCAATAGGACGAGCTTTCGGACAGGACGTCGCAAGGTGCCACCTTTCGTGACGACGTCCACAACCCGCACGAGTCCGCGGGTCCCCTGTACGTCTTTTCAACTCTTCCTAGCGGCCAAAGTCCGCGAGGCAGTGAAGGGTCACCGATGAGTACCACGTCTCCCTCGGAGAAATTCGCCATTCTGGTGCGAGGTCCTTTTCGGTGCAGCGTAGGCAGGTATTCGCGCAGCCACCTTGCCCAGAAGTGGTCAGCAAGCCGTAGTGTCCGCCGCCAATCGCATCTGCGCGTCAGGTCAGTATCGGTAAGGGATGAGGTCCATGGAGCCACCGACGAGCTTCCTATTATGAAGTGAATCGGAGTTATAGCTTCTGGTGCTTCGGGCGAAGAGGAGACGTAAGTGAGCGGCCTCGAGTTAACTATAGCCTCAGCCTCGAGATGGACGGTTGATAGTACTTCATCATTTGGCGTTTCGTTGGTTAAGCAGGCTTTCAATGCAGTCTTTACAGTTCTTATGTGGCGCTCCCAGACGCCACCCATGAATGGAGACGCATGTGGAATGAAGCGCCACTGGATTTTCTGATTTGTGGCAAAATTTTCTACGTCGGCACCGTGCAAAGATCGCAACTCTCGGCTTGCTCCGACAAAATTGGTTCCGTTGTCAGAGAAAATTGTATTTGGGGATCCTCTACGCGCTATAAATCTTCTGAGGCTCATTAGTGCAGCATCTGTTGAAAGAGAGCAGACGACTTCTAGATGCAACGTCTTCGTCACTAGGCAGGTGTAAAGCGCTACGTATCTCTTAACACGGCGCCTTAGAACAGTCACGGTGAGAGGCCCAAAGTAATCTATGCCGACGTGTGTGAAAGGTCTAGTATGATGGTCCAGTCTTTCGCAGGGCAGGTCTCCCATCACAGGGGTCTTCGGTTGCGCCTTTTGCCTTCTGCACTTCACACACGTGCTCACTACACTCCGGATAGTGCTCCTCACCCTTGGAATCCAAAAACGCTGGCGTATCTCATTAAGAATGAGCTCGTTGAACGAGTGGGCAGCGTTGCAGTGATGGTGAAGTATCATTAAGCGCACGATGTGATGGTGGCCATCTAGAATGATTGGGGTTCTGAAATTCTCACAGACTCCCGGGGCGGACTTTATCCGAGAATCCATCTTAATAAGTCCGTCCGCTGCATCTAATACTGGACTGAGCGCTACTATTTTGCTGCTGCTAGGCAATGGCTGCGCGGCTTGTAGATGCTTCAGTTATTGTGGAAAGCTGTCGACTTGAACACGCAGGAAAAGCAGCAACTCAGCTTTCACCAGATCGGAGGCTGAGAGTTCCGAGGGAGACGCAGGACCCTGTAAGCAGACATAGGAATTTTGATTGAGAGGCCGAGAAATCTTGAAACGAAAAATTCTAACGGCTTGTAAGAAGCGGGCTGTAGCTCTTAAAAGACGTAACCATGTGCAAAAACGCGTTGGCTCAGGCATCGGGTAATTTGGAAGAAAAATAGAAAGTGGGGAAATGGTGTCACAAAGAAGACCCACCAGTTCTGGCTTACGCTCCAAAGCTGGTGTGTCCTCGAGGTCAAAAACTGGTTCTACAGGCCATTCCGTGGGCGGATCAAAGAGGAAAGAAGGGCCACTAAACCATCTGTGGGAGACAGTTAACTTTTGAACCTTGGGCTTGGTTGCGTCATCAGCGTTATTAAGTGCACTCGGAAGCCACTTCCAGTCACCAGGATTAGTGGTGTCCAATATTTCACCCAAGCGATAAGCCACAAATGGTTTGAACGAGCGAGCGTCGCTTCTTAACGATTTTAGGACGGTGGTAGAATCCGTCCAATAGATAACAGCTGAAGGGCTTAGGCGATGGGCTTCCAAAATGGTTTGAGCAAATCGAGTAGCAAATTAATGCCGCTTGCAATTCCAACCTCGGAATTGAAATCGGCTTCAATGGTGCTACCCTAGCCTTCCCTCCGCTAAGTGCCATGGATACTGTCCCGTCACCACTTGTAAAGCGCCAGTATGCAACACAAGCATAAGCTTGTTCTCCGCCGTCCGCAAACAAGTGTAGTTGCAAGTCCGCAGGATTCGACTGGGTCATGGACCATCTAGGGATAGCTACGCTAGATGCGGATTCTAACTGATGAAACCATTCTTCGCATGCTAAAATGTATTTACCAGGCATTGGGCTGTCCCAATCAAGACCATCCCTCCACAGTCTTTGCAGGATAATTCGGCCTTGGATGGTTATCGGCGTCAGCAATCCCAGCGGGTCGTATACTTTCATCACACTGGAGAGAAAACTGCGTTTCGTTAGCTTTGTGTTTGGTTCGTGCGGTATGGCACGGAAGCTTAAGGTGTCGTGGCTAGGGTTCCATTTAACACCTAAAACGCCAACATTATTGTTTGGTGGTAGGTTCACCTCCGTTCCAAACTTGCTTCTTAACTCTTTGGGTACCAACGCGAGTGCAGCTGGAGTATTCGAAACCCACGATCGCATCTCGAAACAACAACCTAGGTGTACCTTTATGATGTCAGACACCAACTTTGCAGCTTCAGCGCAGGTAGGGCTACTGGCCAGATAGTCATCCATATAGTGATCTGAAATCAGGCTTCAGGAAACTCTTCCTTGAAATCTGTTGCGTTCTTGTTTTTTAAATGTAACGCCATGAACGGGCTAGATACTGCTCCAAAAATCATTGACGACATCCGGATCCTACCTACCTGATGGTGGACTGATGTGGTGGTGGATGGATGTGTATGATGATAAAGAGTGTGAGGATATGGAGACTAACTGATGATGAAAACTCGGGAGCACTTTAAACTGTATATTTCACGAAACCAAAAACAAGACTGCCAAACTTATCAAAAACATCAATCAAGAAAATGTCATATCAAATATAAAAGGACTCTAAATACAAATTTGCAACTAGGCCTACCATGGAGGCTACTCCGCCAGCCAGTTTCCAACACTATCTTTATGAATAAAAATGAATCGCCTAATGCTGCTCCATGCGCAAACCTCAAAAACAGCTCAACCAATGAGGCTATTACTTTCATATTTTTGTTAAGGCACAAAGAAGGTTCATAAGGAGAGGAAAAACGTAAAAATGACGAGGAAAATAATGAAATTTGTTTTTTTAGAAGCTTCTGTATAAAATAAATTGCCTGTTTTTTTAACACTTTAACTCTAACCCAAACCTTAAAATTAGATTCAGTGACAAAGTTCCTTGTCTACAAAACCTAGACGCTTGGCAGGCACATTTAAAAAAAAGTAGGTACTATTACATAACAAAAAAAAAAGTATAAAAATTGTGTGTAAAGTATAAATCTATACCTATCGTACAACTTTTGCAATCAAACTATCGGTCTTTATATTACCTACGATGTGCCATTAGGATCACTAATTTCGAGAAACAGCGATTTAAGGGGTACTTAAAAAGTTTGCGCTGGCGTCGTAAAGGGCGCTTAGTTAATAAAACGCTCCTTGCTGTTTTTAGGGGAGTCACAAAAAAATATTTACAAATCCTCATTAGCTGCTTAGCTGTAAAAAGTGCCTATCAGATTTATAACACTGTTTTCAATTTGAGTTCGTACATGCGTGAGCTTATCTTATTTGATGATATGGTACAGTCAGCTGTTAATTCGTTAAAAACTTTTAAATTAAAACTGTTTAAAACAACTGAATACCAGTAACCGTAGCAAAATGATAATTTAATGCAGGCAATAGAGATTAGAAATGCGTAAAGGTACTATTTGCAAACGAGCTGAGCACATGTAGCGGCAGTTGGCAGCTTGGTTCCAAATAGTACCTTTTGAAGAATAATATTGATAAATTTATTCAATTATTCAAGTATACAATTTGAAGCACAGCATTTAATGCTATCCATCAATCAATCATGCTTTAAGAAAGATGAACATTATCTCGTCATCTCAATGATGCTGACAGAACGTTTTTGAGAGATTCCTTTATCATCATTCTTCATTTCTCTTCAATTCGTAAAATCTCGCAATAATGGTTCCAATATCATTAATTAGCAGCGAGATTCATTGGAAACTTATTAAATCTTTCATTAATCTTTTTATAATTAAAAGCAGTCGTTTCAAGTTCTCTATCTAGTTACAGTTAATATAATGAAAAGGAACCATCTCCTATGATTTAACGAGAACTTATTAACTTTCTCTGCGATCTTTTTCACGTTTTGTTCCGTGGTAGATCTTGCCCAAGCTGAAATGACGCGCGCCTACACCTCATTCACGCACGAATATACATTTTAAATGTGGACGCAATAAATATAAACATGCCACTGTAATTCAGTAGCCGGATGGACTTGAACCTAGGAGCACGCGTCGTTAGTCCGCAGAAGTATACTCGTCACATTCAATGCAATTAAAAAAGTAGTGGTGGGGCGCGTCATTTCAAACTACACAAGCTTTAACCACGTTCAAAAGACAGACATGAAGATATGTGAAGTCGATTTTTAACACCGTTTATTGCAATCTTTTTTATTTGATGCACATAATATTCAATCTGGATTAACTTGTGCTTGCCAGCTACGAGTATCACTTTTGACTGAATGTTAAATTCAAAACTGCATTTTGGGGTGGTGTCCAAGCAAACCTTAGTCTTTGAAAAAAGAACATCTGTTCCATTCATCAGCTTTGATAAGATAAAGATATATCTTTGAGTAGAATATTATGTAATGTTCACCGTCTCATTATCTTGAAGCGAGACCTCGCGCTGTATACATATAAGTACGCGGGTGAGAATAAGCACTCAATCACCTATGCCTGTCCCTTGTGTACACGAAAACACTTTAATTTAATACAAGTTTAAGTTAGCTACTGCCAATAAGAGACAGATTGTGCCTGACACATTTTAACTGCTTGGAGACATCCTGAACTTCGTAATTACATATATTAAACTTAAAAATTGTACAGTTTGAAAGTCAACTTTGATTTTTTAGTTGAAATTATAATCCTATGAGGAAAAACAACTGCATATCAAAATTCGCCGATGAAAAATTTAAAACGGCTGTAATTCTTTTTTAAAGCCAGTCACATAAATTCACGTTATGTTTCGCACTAAAACAAAATATAGGTACTCGTACTATAGGACTGTGGCAGATGATCCGCATGCGCCTATATTGAGGCATTTCATGCGAACGATGACCGAAGTCGCAACCAGTACCATTTCCGGGTCGCGTCCGCACGGAGTGCCACTTAGGTACATGGTACAATAAATAAATTAAAAATTAAAATAAATTATTAAATTGTATTTACTAACCCCTATTTTATAAGCTATTTGTACTAACCCATGGACCCATGTAGTCTGTAATAAATAAATTTGATTTGATTTGATTTGATATAGGACTAGAATGTGGTTAAAATCCGCATAACTCAAACCTTCATGTCTAATGTTATGTAGCTCAAATAAAGAGACGAGTGCAAAAACCGTATATTTGTAAATAATCCAAAATTCAGAGGTTTCCGTTCAATGTTTGTATGTGAACCCTCAGGGCGCGAGTCAATTCTCAGTTGGCCGGTTTTTCGTACTCGTTTAATTTTTTTATTTACTTACGGTCAGCTATATTCCAAATAATATTTCCTTAAATAGAACTCCTTTCCAAGTGTCAATTCGAATGAACTATAAATGTTTGCCTGAACAATGTGAGCTGCAGTCTGTCTTACGTCTAATATTGGCAGTAAAGTTCAGACCGTGTCCGTAGGGAGTCAGCCACAATAGCTTCGAACGTCGACGCCCGCCGAGAATAGGCCCGAAGCGGAAGACGTGTGCACTTGTGCAGTGTGCAATGTGCAATCTCTGAAATGGAACGCATTGCGGTGAATCTGTGGCCCTGTTTACTGAAGTATATAGGAGAACAGAAACTTAACCTTTTTTACTTGTTTATAGAAGAAGGCGAGCTTTAAGCCATAACTCTGAGCGCCAGTTGATCTCAGTTGCGTTCTTCAGGTAACACTAAGAAATTTGCTTTAGGAGATATTTTGAAATAATCCATTTCAAGTTCACTTCCGTTGATGGTTTTTCAAATTAGGTGGGTGGCAAAAGAGCACGCGGGCCGATTTATGGTAAGCTTTTACCGAAGCCTCTACTCCAGAGGCCCTAGCCAAGAGCAAGACGCATCCATCGCTTCGCAAATTAAAATGACATTTGTCATTGGTATCTGCTTTAAATGCAGCATGCAGAAACAATAGGAGTATGTGAGTCTTGGCTAGGAGCTTAGGGCGTTGCCTGAACGTCAAACTTTTAACTATGTTGTCGGTTGAGAAATATTAAAGAAGTCTACGAGTATTACAGGTATTTTTATACATTCTCAAATACTTTTTCATGAGCTTTTGCAAATTTTGCTTATAGTAAAAAAACGTATCATTAATTATTCTCCCTCCAATAGAAAGACGTGCACATTTATGCATTTACGGTAATATTAAAGGCAAGATACTTAATGGGATGGAAATCGCAATAGATATTTAATTTTTTAGATGTAAAAAAGCGTAAGAAAGGCGAAGTAGATCTTAATTTTGAAGGTTTCTTTGTCAAACTGACAGACGGAAGAAAAACATCTAAAATAAATAGGAAATCAGTTAACAGCAACAGAACGATTCCACAATCAAGAGGACTGACTTAATTCTTAAAGTGCCTATTCTAAAATTCGCGAAACTTGGATGGTCAATAATCAGAATATACTAGTTGACTACGAATTCTGCCGAATTGGAAGAACCATCGCTGTGAGAGCATCGCTGCATGTGCCTAACTTTTTGTCTTTCTAGGTAATCAGTTAATTAAATCATTGGTAGTAGTAGATACGTTTTATCCTTACACCGACTGGTTACCTGCAAAGCTGTATTTATTCAGCCTTTTCGTCTTTAGCTTCTTGAGTATCCATGTTTCAATTCAATCTAGTAAAACATACCTATCACATTGAGGCGCTGTTTCATTTGGTACCTTATTCTTAAGCGAAAAAGGCGTTTTTCCAGGACGTGTGATACCTTGATGTGTGGCTGCTGTCAGACTACCTACGCCTCTTCTCTCTACCTCAAATGACAAAATTGTTTAGTCGGTTCACCGAAGCAAATGTTAGTTGAAGCTGCAACTTTAATGCTGTCCTTCTCTAACCTCTACTACCCTTTTACCCTTGTAAGTTAGTCCTTTAGTCACTGACCGCTTATTTTTTGCCAATTTAAGTTGACCTCATAATACATCGTTTATTTATAACTTCACGAAGCATTGGCCTTATTTTCACAGTAAAAGTAAGGTGGTTGACTTTTTAAATTGTTGCATAGATAATGAAACATGGTATACTTAAGCGACGCAGTAAGTACATAATTTATGGTCAGCTTATTTGGTCAGTAAAGACCTTAACGTACCTAGTTATCGTACTAAGTACATTTTGTTTGCATATGAAATTTTACAACACGCGATATGTGTAAACGAACACTCTTTTCTTGTTTCTGCTCCGAATAACATAAAAAAGTTACCGCAACTGATTCATCGGAATACAATTAATTAATTGAGTATTATTATTTAAATTTAATTACAATGTTCTAGTGTATTTTTATTTTAAAACGGAATTTAAATTGTAAATGTAGGAAAGACGACGTCAATACCTAAATTATATTTATAATTGTTTTTATTTGAATATTTACCTACCGATGAATCGTTAATTCGTTGTCCCGTTTGTAAAATATTTTGCGCAACGATGTAGTTCGGTGATGATAAAAAGGATAATTCCAAAACCACGTTTAACTTCATCCGAAAGCGTATATTTAGCTTCCACTAAGCGATAATTGTATTACGCGTGTAGGCAGGGCACGTAGCGAGAAAATATCAGTAATTCTTGCACCCAGCAAGTTCTTTTGGTAGATAATACTTATCGCAAATCATACAAGATAAAAATAGAAAATGTAACATGGAAAAATCGAGCGCGAGATGAACCTGCAGCTTCCGCAATCCGGGTGGCTGATCTTCCAACCAAGTTACCGAGGTCCTAGAAGAGACCGGGAGAAATTGTCTAGAGAACTTCACGTTGTTGTTTCATCAATGTTGTAAGGCAAGCGCCTTTCAACATTCGGAAGAAATATTTTTGCAAATATTTGACGTTTCGGTTAAGATGAATTTAGCTTAATGATAAATCATTTTTTATTATATTATATATTATATTATATATATTGAATCGAAATATCCCTTCACATAATGAATGTATAAATATCTAATCATATATATCTAAACACGACACACTTAACAGATATTAACACCTAAAAAAATAGTATGGATCTTTACTTATTACGGCAACCGCCACGTCATCGGTTTCTAAGGACTTCTTCATCATCAAATCTTTAACCAGTTATGCAAACTAATAACTAATAAAACACGTATTATTTGATATATGTTCAATGGATGACCTTAGTAGTAATATATAAAATTCTACACTACGTACGAGTATCTTTTGTTAGCCGGAAGTCCGAAGACAAACTCATTCGAATTTATTTATTCGAGTGACTTGGATTCTTTTACTGCTCAGTTTTATCCGTGATTGTGCAGTCTTTTGACTTTATTCGCAACAGTTTCTATCTGCGTCTCTGCGGCACTTTGCGGATTTTGAGTGAATTGAATTTTCAATCTGCTCGAAGTATTGCATTTTCCGATCATATTTTGCTTCACCCGTCTGTGGAACGTGATTGCAGCTTGCTCGGTGTGACCAACACCCCTACCATAGATTTACAACAACGAATAGTTTTAGCGTCTGTAGTAAAGATAAGGAATATGAGATTTCGGTACAGTGCCTCGAGTAAATAACATAACATAAACATAAGATACCATCACGGTTTTGTCTCAAACGGGGTATGCAGAGGCAAGTTACTGTTTCAGTCATGATAAACGGAACACTCAGAAGTCCACACTTTTCACTAGCAATATTGGTGAGCCTTCCGCCGTTATCCTGTTTGATTTGCCTCGTAAAAGTAATCAGCCCATTATTGTCTCACTGCTGGGCAAAGGCTTCCATCGCTGAAATCACGTTATCTACAATTTGATGGATATTGGCCTACTCACCACGCTTGCCAAATGTGGGTTGGTATTGATTACGAATCCAGAAGGGTATTCCGAAAAATCCGAAAGCACACCGCCCCGCCTGAGATATGAACCTCCGGATTTCGTGCTAAGCTCTGCAACTGCTCACGTGGCACTGGTGAGTGAATAGTAACGTTACTAAAAATGCCATACAATACAAGTTACGTCATCAGACCCTAAAAATATTTTAATATATTCAAAAAATACATTAAAAAGAGGACCTACAAAAACTATTAGTTATAAAGTTATGTATAAATCATTTTATGGGCCTTCAAACTTGGGTGGTCAGATCCATTTTTGAAAGTGTTAGTAAATAATAAAAAAAAAATACGATTCGATAATCTACACAATTAAAAGCAGCTTTTGTTAAGAAACCATATTCATGAACACCAAATTTAAAACAGCTGGTGAACAAATGTTTTGCAGTACGTCTACCACGAGTTGCCACTTTAAATTTACGTTATCGTTCGCGTATAATAAGTATTGGGATTTGACATTGTCATGTCATGTCATGTCAAATCCCAATTCATTTTTTTTACGCGAACGATAACGTAAATTTAAAGTGGCAACTCGTGGTAAACGTATGGAGCGCGAAGAAATACACCGGAAAACACGTATTTTGTCGCTTGCAGTTTGTAGGGAGCGTTTTGAGCAAGTCCCAAAATATGATTTTAAAAATTGTTATATCTCGGGGAGTTTTGGTGCTTCCGATTTTTTTTACCAAAATTTTATTTTTAAGCGGTCTTTGATAAATGATAACACATCAACAAAAAAATAGTCGAATACCCCATAAAAGCAGTTAACGTTATGGCAGAGGTGCAGACGACGCTTTATAAAAAAAAACCAAGTCCATGCTAGTCGGACTCCACGCTGAGGGTTTCAAACTTGAAAAGGATTGTAGTTGGCCTCTGAAAAACTCTGCTGGTTTTAGACAATTTTTATTTTCCTGTGATCTTGAATTTCTCAACTGCTGTTTTGTTTGTTGGTGCAAGTTAATGCGATGGTTGGTGGTTGTGCCTATAGCGCCACAACATGATGACGATTGTTTGCAAATGGGTCTGGGTGTAATCTATTTGAGCAAGTTAAGAAAATATCGTTCATCAATTTCAATATTACAGAAGCCGTTTATCAGTCAAGCAGTACAAGTTCTGCTCAGGATATCTTGAAGTTAATAGGCGTAAATATATTCTTTTAATTTATCGTTTACTTTTTATTGTTAAATGTTGTACATTTGTTAACTTCATCCATAACAAATCCATTTAGATTTAAATTTAAAACAGTGCAGCGTTGTGAATGTAGACCTAGCCAGCAGTAAGAATTCGATAACCTTACTAACCAAAAAAGGTTTACAAGCCTTGTTTACTAAAGAAAAAATACTTTTCACATTTTGGCAATTAAGATTGTGTGTAAAGATAAGTGCAATCAACAACGCGGTTGTACTTTAACTATCTATAAACAGGCGCATAATCTTGTTTGTGAACTGAACTAGCCTTTATCCCCAACATCGTGGGCCGGTTTACTCGTCCGCACCGATAAAGCAACGTCTTTGCGCGGTTTCAGACTAGGTAGTGTTTTATAAGCGTTTATAATCTCATTTTTGGAAGGGCATGTAGGCGCGTACAGGCGCGCCTTTTGCCACAAGAGTAACCCGACGAGAAATACTGACTCACCACTACCGGTTCGAGTTAACACGCCGCAATGAGCCCGTGTACGCGCGTTTGTTTCGAAGCGCGAATAGTGGTGTAAGTAAGTTATACCTACTTGACAGAACCGGCCAAAAACAAAATTCATCATGTAAAAAATTGCATCAAGTTCGACAAAAATAAAAACACTCGCGACAGTGCGACTTTCCGACTCACCGAAGCTCACTGACTTCGCTTGTAAACTCATGTCTCTGTGTGCGTGCGTCAAAAATGGCGTGTTGTTCTAAGCGGGCTATCTGTCAGAGCGCAGCGCATGTCTAATTTATGAGTTTACCGTCAAACAATGCAGCACAGACTGTGATTCTGCTCAATTCGCCGAAACCTTCTATTTTATGTCATCGCTCAATCAAGTTTATCCAGGAGCTTTATTTCGGTGATTTCTTCTTGCTGCATACAAAAGCACCCCTTGCAAGTCCAAGTCGACTAAGTCGATAACCCTACGGCCGCTTGACCTTAAAGGCTGCGATAACCGCTTGCCATTAGGCGGTCTGCATGCTTGATTGTATAAAAATATTCAAGCGCCGCAATACGTCATGTATAGGCGCACAATTCTCATATTTCGATTTTATTCTGAATACTTTGTTAATATGGCAAATATTATCAATCACTCTAAAGAAATACTAAAAAAAAACGATTTCGGACCTTGATGATCTCGAGCGGGAATCGAACCCGCGTCTTTCACAACCCAGGTGACTGCTCCGAACCACTGAGTTACCGGAAGCTCGAACAGTAAAATGCTAAGATAATCAAAGTGTTAATGAAAAATCAATGTCAAGAAATGAATATCTTATCGTAAGAGATGAATAAAATATTATAAATGTAAAGAATATTCACAGGCAGAGACAGGTTTGAAGGTCAGCTTAGCGCCCGGCCAAGCTGGATTGGAGAAGTTCACACGTCGCGTTGTGCGCTATCATCTTGAAGCTACTTGGGTCACTTCAGCTTTGAAGTACGCCATAAGCTTGTATCTTTTGCTCAACGAGAGGCAAAGCCACAAAACATGTGTTTTTAGCTTCAAAGACATATTTTGTTCTTTTTCGCACAGAATTCAAACGTGTGGTTGGTTCTGTGGTACGGCATTTGATTATTTTTGTTTCGAATACAGTGCTTGTGTGACGTAAGGAAGATGCAACTATTACCTAGAAAACTTGACAATTACAGCAAATAATTTTACTTAAACCTGCTTCTCCTTTCCTTAAAAATCTATTTTTGAGTAAGAACATATTAACTGATGAATACAATGTTAGTATAGCGCTGGCAAATTCTGCAAACTTCAGGTTAAGCACTGAATCTAACTCAGACGTACAGGAAACAACGCCTAACTAAGGCAGGAATAAATCCTGCAACATTATCTCCCGAAAATATTGTTTGAACGCTTCATGTAACCTGAAGAGTGTGTGATTCATCATTTTACCGATTTTCTTATGAAGAAAGTATGAAAAATTGATTTGGGCCGCTCAACGGGACGCTGGGGTTTGTTTGACTAACAAATATTTACTGGAAATCTTTTCTGCGCTTCATTGTAACTGAACGGCGATTCTGTGATTTTCGTAGTCAAAAATAATCTGTTGGTCTAATAGTCCAAAACAGTTTCAGAAGGCTTCATGGTTTGTTATGTTGGGAAGTAATCACGTTAAAATGCTACTTCGTAGCAGAGAAGTAGTATTTTAACGTGAAGAAATTATAATCACAGCCTCCCACAGCCTTTAGATGACATAAAGTGGCCTTGGCCGAGTAACCACTCGGAAACCAATTGGAATTGGAATCTAATTCCATATCGGGCAAAAGTATTTTCCGGTTTTTCGAAACATACCCATCGATACAAGCTATGACTTGATTTCAATGAATAAGACCTTTTCCCGTCAGTGGGCCAGTTATAAAGACTGACTACTTTTACTTTAAGTAAGTAACCGTGTATGCATTTTGATAGGCGTTCGAAGTTGACAAAAGCCATTCTGTGAATTGCCTTCTCATAATTTTGCTAATATTTTCACGCAGTTGAACACTGCGTGAAAATGTGAAAGAAGGAAAAAAATGAAAAAGAGGGAGAGAGTCACATGTTTATACAAGGTGACAGGAAAAATAGACCAATTCCTTGAAAAGCGTAATAGTAGACGTTATTTGCAATAAATTAGGCCCCATCAAATAGGGGTCCAAAATTAATAGTTATCGGGATTTTGGCGTTTTAATATTTTTTCTAAAGTTTCTGACTTATTTCCGAAAACCAGTTGCTCTAAAAAAACTAATAAAGTCTGGGCACTTAACAGATACTTTTTTGCTAGCTAGCAAATGTTTTAAAAAACGTTCAAGTCTTAAACGAACGTCTTAAACGTTTAAATCTTAATAGTTTCAGAAATAAACGGTAATTGTTGCCATGTAATAATGGCGACAGTAACATAATTTCGTAATTTCTACCTAATAACAACATCATGTACACAAAAAAATATATATGAAAGCAAGCGTTAAAAATTAAAAAACTACCTACCTGGGGCCCGATTCTGCTAATTAAAATCCAATGGAATCGTAGTTGAAAGACACGATGTTGACATTAGGACCATACGAAATTTGTCAAAATCCCGCCATTCAATTACGATTCCAATGGCTTTTAAATAGCAGAATCGGGCCCCTGGTCTTATGCGCTTTCTAAACAGGTATATTTATTATCAGATTCCTTAATGGTTTGCTAGTAAATCAGTACGATAAAATATTAAAACGCCAATATCCCGTTAACTATTCAATTTCGGACCCCTAGTTGATGGGGCTTAATTTGTTGCAAATAACTTCTTCTATTACGATTTTCAAGGAATAGGTATATTTTCCCTGTTACCCTGTATAAGTAAACACTTAGTTTATGTTTCTTACGCATAGGTACGTGTTCCCCATACAAACCGGAGTTATGTGATCCAAAGACAAATTTCCATAGAAATCGTGACGCCCAATTCATGACTGCACAGTTGATTCAAATTCAAGATACTTCCTTCGTTATATTGGATGAACAAACATCAATCAAACTCCTTTAACTGGGAGTTAGTGGAGAGATACTCAATTATCGAAAGATAAATAAGCAAAATCTCCCTACGTATTTGGCCTTATAAGCGAAAACTAAGCAGAGTTTAGAAATGCTATGACCTATGACATACACCCCACTACCTACTAAATCTATAAAATATTTTTTTGACTCATGATTTGGCTCTGGGTGTGTACCGTTCATACCACCTTTACCACCGATTGAAACTTCGGATGGATACGCTTGGATCTCATTAATCCTCTGTATCGTGCCTGCTCACAAAATGCATCAGCATATATTTTTCTACATCAAAAAGAAGGCAAAAATTTTAAGATATCAATAGCTATTGGATAAATTCAAATCTGGGACACCTCACGCTAAGACCAGCTGAGCCCAAACTAAGCAGAGCTGGTTGTGCTTAGAGTGACAGACTGATAAACATACTTAAATATTTTAAAATACATATTTAAATTAATATGTTGACTCAGTCCCAGTATAAACACAAATGTCAATCACAAGAATATGTCACAGGATTGCTATCATAGCGCTAACAGGGTACTTCATAAGAAAAATAATATCTTGCAAGTGGATAAGAAAAAGAATAAGAAATAAACTTTTAAAAGAATCTTCGATAACACTCCACAGTTAAAAAAGGCCTGCAAGCGTTAAATAACATATTTTTTAACTGCGTAAACCCCCCTATACCAGTACCTATCCCTTAAATATAAGACGCATCGTCATAAAAAAACTTTTATGTTGAAGAGTCAGGGACATACATGTCTTAGGATGACGACACGACGTCGTAAAGTTGTTTTATCTATGAAGTTTTTGTTGGATTGAAGAACTACTTAGCACAAGTGACGAAATTCCGAAACGTGCAAGAAATCGTGAACTGTACGTCTACCACGAGTTGCAACTTTAATTTTACAGTATCATTCGCGTAAAAAAATGTATTGGGATTTGACATTGTCATGTCATGTCATGTGTCATCCCAATACAATTTTTTCACGCGAACGATAACGTAATTTAAATTGGCAACTCGTGGTAAAGGTACTGATAGTCGTAATGACGTCAAGAAATGATGCAGCTGACGTTTTTTTCCTAGAAAATTATTTAGCATCAGACTGTTCGCTGCATTTTCCCAGGCTTTTATTGTACTAGGCTACCAAAACGGGAACAAAAAAAAATATAACAAAATTAGAATTACTTAGGAAGCGTTCAAGTATTCCCTTCCCGCAACATTTTTTAATTTTTAATACATTTTGTGTTGATTTAGAGGAAGACCACGAGACTGGGCCTCATGTTTTTTGGGAACATACAGCTTGAAACACATGATAACTTCTTATAATACGTTGAGTATTTCCACCCTATAATATAGGATTTTTAACAGTTGAATTTTAGATTTTAGTGACAACTATCACAGCTGTCGCAGCTGCAGCCTGAATTGAGCCAATGGAAGATAAGTGGGCTCGAACTGATATAAGTTAACTAATATCAGACGGCGTCGTGATGAATAAGATGGTATGCTAACATCAACATTCTGCAATAACAAAGATTAAAAAAAGCGTTTTACAACTAGACATACACGTTTTTTCATTTTTTTAGATAACAAAAATCATATAAAAAATAAAAAACACAATGAATACCTTCATATTAAGGGATAGTAATTTAGCGGCCTAGTTTGTGATCAGTGTCAACTTAATACACTTTTAGCATCATTATAGTATTTTTTTATAGAAGTTTTAGGGTTTTAAAACGCAATTCGGACCGTGCGGTCCGTGTCACTAAATTGACAGGTAATCCAAATACCGGGCCCTGGAGCTCTACCAAGCTCGCCGTTCTCCTTTACCTATTATATCATGTGAACGGCTTGCTGATATGAAGTTTCATCTCTATGCACCTTTCGACACCAGTGCCTAGATCCCCCCCAAGCGGCATTCGTTCAGAGACGTCACTTAATTAATGTTTTATACTTTGATGCCTGCCATTGCCATCAAATTAAACCGCTGAAAATGTATAACTTCCCGTGCAGGAAGCCTTGACTTTTACCAGTAAAAATCCATTTTCTCTGGACCATTTTATATCAGCGGGTCAAATCAATGAAATGATACATTTGAATAAGTGAAGGGACACCAAATCCATACAATCTATACGAGCTTTAGCAAAGTAGCCCAGATTTTGAGTTGTCTGTTATTGAAGGAAAGGCGTTTGCGCGGATTGCCAGCGATAAATATGGACTACAGTGACCTTTTACAACTGCGCCCTGCTTCCTTCAGCTAACACGAAACTGTTCGAAAAGTGCTAAAGTTTTTTTAAATATTGAAGGATATAAAACACTGCAGGTCTGAATCGCGTGCCGGGGGTCTCGTGGTCGTGCCTTGAAAAGGATTCTCTTCATCTGAAAAAAAACATAAGCTTTTGATTCCCGTTCTGAGTTATAGTAATATATTTGTTTTGTGCCTGGATATTGTTAACTGTTTATAAGTATTTGATTATGTTAACCAGTTTATGATATCCATAGTGCAATAAAAACATGAAAGAAGTGTATCCGACACAATGACCTAAATGTGACCACCGGCGTCGGACGGTTTTACTACTGAGAAACAACTACTTAGACAAAGTCATTCCATGAAATATTCCATGCTGAGTTAGCATTATCTCAATACTAGGTTTACACCTGGGACTTCGCCCGCGTTATCGATATTCATTACATAATATACTTATAAATTGTAGCATATGTGTTATTCTGATGTATAAGCTGTATTACCGTAAAGTTTCATCTAAATCCGTTCAGTAGTTTTTGCGTGAAAGAGTAACAAACATCCTCACAAGCTTTCGCCTTTATAATATCAGTAAGATTAGTAAGTTATACTCGTATATCCATCCAACACATTTTTTGAATGAATTGCTGTAAAAAGCAAACTGATTTCCTGTTCCCGAAACCGATTTTAAGAAATAAATTGCAGGCGTTCGTACAGCCCGGACGGAGAGAGAGGGTCAATCTTACGAGTGGTTATCTATAAGTATGCTGAGCCTCTTGCTGAATCAGACCGGATTGCAATCGTCTTGTTAGGTTTCGGTAGTGCTCTAGATTGAGTCTGACGGGCCTTCTTTATCTAGAATGCAATGTCGGGTTGCCTTGACAAAGGCCTCATCACTTAAATAAGTCGCGTTCGGGAAATTTTATGGATCAGTGGTATACGCATCCGCCCAGTACGTACGTCGTGCAGTGTTTTTTTAAAGTACCAGGTGGCCTACTCCCGTTCTTCGACCACTTATTAACGTGAATTTATAGACGTTAAAAAACACACTTAGCTTACGAAACTGATGTTGATTTTTTGGAATTCCAATAATCATATTTTAATGTACAAAATACATGAAACCTATTCATAACATACGAATGAAACTTCGTGAATTGTTGTGTACCGTCGTAGGCCCTTTGGTCCTCATTACGCCAATTAACGGTTTTGGTTTATCGGCTACCAATTAATAAATTGGCACATGTTTAATGTTAATTAGTAAAAGGTACATTTACACTAGCAGCTCCAGCTCTCCCGCAGTCGAGCGTGACAAGGGAGCCACTGAATCTACTAGTACATATTCTTAAAGATGCTGCGCTCTTAGAGTTCCTACACAAGAGACGGCAAATGCCGTCGACCTCTACCGTCGACGTGCCGTCGGCTGTGGTCGACATCGAACTCTTAGACACATACGTTATAATGACCATTCAGAAAACTAAAACGACAATTTGCAGCCTTCAATATTCAACCTAAATAAGAATGTCATCCGCGGGTCAGAACAATTTGAAGTGAGTTACACAAGGTTTCCCTTTTAAGCATTTTTAAAAAAGAAACGTTCGAGGGAAGCTATGACAAATCCGAAAGGAAAGAGGAAAATAAAAATGGTAAATGATTATAAATGATTAGTTTCCACAAGGCAAACCAAGTCATAAATGCTTAGATTAAATCAAAATGCAATTTGATTAATTCTAAGCAAAAATGTAGATCTTTTTGCAAATTGGTAGCTTACATGCAAGCGTATGCAATTTGAAATGTATGTACCTGGTGAACAAAGGAATTCATGTAGATACATACAATTGTCTTTTGGTACTGAGGCAGGGTTATGCTTCGTGTCATGGCATTCAAAAGTGACAAAGGTTTCGGAAAACCCAAAACACCGGAACTAATAATGAGTACCACTTTACTTACATTATAACAGGGCCCAGATTATGCTATTTAAATATTTTGATAGTGAAAAGTGATTTTAATAGATATACGATGGATGTATTATATGTATATATTATATGGTGATATAATTTTTTGTATTTATTATATATAAAATTATGTAATTTATTTATTAGCTAAAATATTTTTTAATCCTCTTTTATATCTCTGCACTTGCTGACCCTTTCTGTCATCTTTCCTCTACCTGTAGTAGGTTGTCTGGAAGAGATTGCTTTTAGCAATAAGACCGCCTAAATTGTACATCAACATTTACTGTTATCCTTGATTTTTCCTGTTTTTGTGCAATAAAGAGTATCTTATTTTACCTTTATAGGATCAAATGTTAAAATCATGCTATTAAATTACAATTTAATTGGCTTACAAATAGCAGATTTGGGCTTCAGTATTCAGTAGTATGACTAATAGTTATTTAACCAAACCAGCCTTTAAGACAAGCAACGCCATTGGCCATGGCACAGCGCACTCAGGGAAGTTGCACAGCCTCTTGAACTGCTCTTGGGTAGACCCGTACCTACCAGTACAATATCAACACTTGAAATACTGGTATCGATAAAATACAGATTTTTTTGATACCAGTTGAAAGCCCAGGTAGGTTTTATGAACATGGATGCAGAAAGCATAATTAAACGATTACTCAAAATACTTGCCTAGTTTATCAGTTACGCTTTTGAAGGGTTAACTCAATCCACAATTATGTTTTAAAGCCATGTCAGTGAAGATCTGTTTTTTTTTATTCAAGATTTATTTATTCTGAAATAAAAAAAATTGGGATATTTTAAAGATTTTAGTATTAATAAGGGTTTGATTGAAAGTAGTTAAGGTACAAAATACTCGTATTTAAGTACTCTTCGGACAATAAGGCTCCATAACAAAATTTATAATCTTTTTCCTGGTTAAAAATATATGTTACAATTATGAAGTGATTAAATAAACTAATTCAATAGCTTATTTGTGAGTACCCCTAGAAGTTCTTGTGTAAATATCTGTGGCAACATTGTACATCGGATGAGCCATATTAGGTCAACAATCTTCAAGAGCCGAGAAGAGGACGTCTCGATCTCGACGCGCCAACACAATTATCTAAAGATTTTAAGGATTCTTAAATTTAATGTATTAGTAGATGAAGTACTCAATAACGTTGGGTATTAGTATGCATTAGTAATTAAGTTTAAGAAAGTTAGAGGATTAACATAACTTTCGGTAGATACTGCGCGTTTTTATCACGTTCTTTACAGTGGCGTCGGCCGCGAAGACTGTCTTTTCCGGCAAACAATAGCCTAAATAAAAAAAAATAGCCTATGTTTAGCCTATTATTTAGCCTATTATTTACACTACCTGATAGTGTAAATTGTTCATATTAGTGAAAGAATTTTTAAAATCGGGCCAGTAGTTTCGGAGCCTATTCCAAACAAACAAAATTTGCGATACATAATTGATTCGCAAAATCCCGTCTTAGTTAGAACATATGTCCTAAAAATAACCACTATTAGGCACGCGTCGCCAGCCCCCGGCCGGTACCGCCGCAACCGCTATGTCCCTGATATTTTCGAAAATATTCATTTAAATTGAAAGGGCCTTATTGATCTATATTAAATGCCCAGTGAATTTAAGGTACTTTGCTTAAAATCGCTACGTAAATAAGCCATTATTTCTCGTAAAAAGTAAAGGATAAAAATGGTTATTGTGGGTTACGCATAAGAGATAGACATATACCATTGCAGATTGAACTTTTAAAGTGATACCCCTGGTGTTGCACGCGTCCATAGGCCGCGATAACCGCTTACCATCAGGCGGTCCGCGTGCTTGATTGTCACTGACGTAGTATAAAAAAAAAAAAAAAGGTGTACTGTTAATACTGTAGGACATTTTGATCTATCTCGAAGGGTTCAGCCAGCGTTTTCAATGTAAGCGCAAAAAAGTGTTAATTTACGACATCACATTAGAAACCTCTGAAATTATCAGCGTTTCTCCACTATATTGTGCATTATATATGCATATAAACCTTCCTCTTGGATCTCTCTATTTATTAACAAACCCGCATCAAAATCCGTTGCGTAGTTTTAAAGATATAGTAGTCGTTTTTTAGCATACATAGAGACAGACAGACAGCGGGTTTGATAAATACTATATAGTGATTATTAGTAAGACTGATGTGGAAATATTGGCAGAGCTAACAAGGAAAGGGACTGAAGAAATACAGTAGACAAAAGGTGGTTGATTCGTTACGCATTGCCATTCTGAATTTCTAACTTAGCTTTATTTATTTATAAGTAGTACGATGTAGAGAATTTGGATTGCTTATATAGTCATAACTTAGATTAGATTAGATTTATTTCTCTCTTAATACACAATTACAATATTTAATAAGTTACATTAACCGTCAGATATAAGATTTAGTATTAAGATCGTCAACAATATAGTAATAATAATACTATGCATAGAAACAATAAAAAACAATGTCAAGGTTAAAAAAATAAACCAATACAAATTCAAAATCATAGAATCAAATACCATTAAAATAAAATCAAATGTCAACTAAAATTAATAAACACAATTTAAATATTCGTCAATAGAATAGAAATACTATTCCGACAAAAGGTTACTAAGTTGGCGTCGTAATGCTTCGTCGGATTGTGCATTTTTCAGCGCAGTGGGTTGGACCGATTATACGTGGGTTCTTTTCTGCAAGCGCCATGCGACGAGGAACCCCATTGAGGCGGCTTTTAGATGCGATCGCTTACTCGCACCCATGCACTGATAATCCGATATGGTGGATCGATTCCGCAACCGTTGTCCTATTCGTCGACAGGACGATTCATTTATTACCATTTCTCCAGCAGAATCTTTTTAATGGACATTTTGCAACAGAATGTTTTACCGACACGACGATAAACCTATAACTCTTTTAACTATAGAACTTTCCATTTTCGGAGATTTGGCCGTCAATCTTCCGACAAGCGACAATACAATAAATACCTACACAAATCTATACCTTACTATGTCTATATTATGAGATCAGCCGAGCTATTCTTAAAAACTCGCTTCGTACCCCGCACGCGGAATCCGCTGTGAGATTTAACTTTGGCATTCCTAAAACAAGAAAACGACGGTAGCTCCTCCACTAGGAGAGCGTTAGTAAATGGAACTAAGGTAAAGGAGATTTTTGACATCACATGTATAGGAATGACGTTTATTTGGTATTCTCGACGTGAACTCGACCGTCATCTCGACACAGGGAACTCGAAATAATCTGTCAAATAGACCGTTACTACAGAGTGATCGAGTTTGGAATTTACGAGTGGAAATAATCAAATCTTTGGTCATGTTTCGGTCAAATAATTAGAAAAAAATTTGTTTGGAGTGTAGAAAAGTGTGTGCAAGGCATTTAGGAGACTATGCTTTGTCTACCAGCCGAAACCAAGATGAAAAGTTCGACGACCTTGAAGTCTAAGCATGGACAGTGAAGGCAGTTATTTGCTGGTTCACATGGTACTCCAGTACTCCACTATGATTCTGACATGGTGGCTAAAGAGCATTAGCATTTAGCGTGCCTAATATCTGCAACCAAACGAGGACAACCCACCCAGCAGTGCACCCTTGGATCATTGCTGGATCCCAGAATAATTTTATAGATGGATGTTATGTTATGTAGACGAGACTTTAAAAATAATTTGTGGCGTCCAGTTTAATTATTGAATGAATGATTTCCATTGTTAATTTGAGGTTATTTAATCAAATTTATTTTTAAGAATAAATGTATAAAAACCAGCTTTTTTAAAATTATGCTTTTTATGTATCCAAAATTCCACGTATATCAATAAATTCCCTCGTCTGGAGGCCACCCTCGAGGAAACAGCCAGGTCAAAGAACAGGTTATCGTAACTAAATGCGAATACTAATACAATTTCGTGACTGTGCAGTTAGCTGCCGGTCCAATTCTGGTTGGAGAATCAGGTCAAGCTTATCATTGAAATTCATTGCCATCAGCACTGCACTAACATGTAAAATTTTAATTCTGTAGGCTGAGTGGAAGTTGTTCTAATTCAGCTTGCAAGATTTGACCTAAATAAGAGTAGAGAGAATAAGTGTAAATATTCTTCATTGATTATTCTTTTATCAAAATTAAACAGTGTGGTCAAGTGGTGCGAATGACAAGTGTAGAAAAAGAGAGTTATAGTTAAGTCACATAATGTGCAGAGAAGCTGACTTCAATGTAAATAAAGAACTTCTTTTTACTAACCCGGCGTCATGGCTAAAAAATAAATATCTAGCACAAATTACACCAAGCAAGATCATCTGACCCCTTACTAAGCAAAGCTTGTACTATGGGTGTCAGAGACTGATAAACATTCAAGTAAGTAATTAGCCTATATATTGCCCCACTGCTGGGCAAAGGCTTCCCTCATTGTAATCAAGTCATCACCACAATTGATGGGTATTGGCTAAATCACCACGCTTGTCAAACGAGGGTTGGTGATCACAAACCCTGGTCCATGTTCCGAAAACACACTTTGCCCAACTTGGGAATTGAACCCGTTACCTCTGAGTTTCGGGCCAAGCTTTGAAACCACTCAGCCACGGAGGCGTTCTGATAAACATACTTAAATATTTCTCAACATATTTTTTAGTTAGATAGTAAGTAATAACACCCAGGCACACAACAAACCCACAACCTTCAGTGCTAAAGGCAAGTTGCACCAACAGGCCTTCACATCACTCACACAATAATATTAATAATAATACTTCAAGGTGATGAGTAAAGGTGAAAAAAAAGAAAAATATTATTGAATCACAGGATCTTTTATTAATTTTCATAACACTTCTCTAATCACCTCAAAAATAACGAAATTAGCGACTAGAATATGTGGACCTTTTTGTAACCCGTTTGCCTTGCAGCAATCTCAGGATAAGTTGATGGTCTGCCTTTGCTGCATATACAGCTACAGCTTTTAGCAGTGCTGTTTTCAACTTCTCTGATTAACTGCTGTTCATCCAGTCATTTGCTGCACTCTACAACCACTTGACTGCTGCTGATGTGGCTCTTGACGAGCCATCTACGGATTCCTGTAGCTGAAACAAAAAATAGTCATTATATTATATTACACAACAATTTTATTGAACTCAAATGAGTAGATGGAACCTAATCTACAAGCTTTCATTGTTTTGAAAAACTACTTTTTTATGAATTTTAACAATTCAATTCATTTTTTCACCATTTTGATACATTACATAACATTGGTATATCAAGTATAATACAAAAAATTAGAACTAAGTTTTTGATAAGCCCAATCATGACTCAATTAAATGCACACATATTTGGATCCCCAACTTAGCATTTTGTTAGCCGTTTGAATAAAATTTATCATTTGTACTACTACTACTTTGTACTAGTTCAACTCACTTTTAGTGGGAAATGGCAGCTAGGTAGGTCTGTTAAGTTAACTGTGGAGTTAAAGCCAATACTAAGAGTGGCTTGCACCTTGCCCAGAAGGCATAATTTGAGCATGTAATGCAGCTTTTTTCTTTACAGCAGTTTTTGTCGACCTAAAACAAAAAAATACACATATTCATTAACTTTAAACAATGTTTTACAGTAAATACAAAAACTAGGCATGTTCCTTAATTATTATTTGATTTTAAGTTTGAATTTAGGTAAGTTATGGCTAATCTGTCACACATGCATGCAGCCTACAAAACTTAGGTAAAAATTATACTGAAATATTATGATAAACTCATAAAGGAGCGATATTTAGGCAAACACGATATTCTGGCAAAAGCCTTCTTGAAATTAAATATATTGCATGTATGTTTTTGTATTGTCAATGCAATCTTTTGAAAAACAAAAATACCTTGTCCTGTTTCCAGGATTTGGTTCTTCCTTCCATGCTGTGCATTTAAGCGGCCAACCACTCTCAATGCCTTGTAACTACATCTTTAGCACTCTCCATCTTAGCAAATCCCTTGGGTACGCTTGGGATCTCTTACAGAATAGTTTTCAGCGTTTCTGTTTGATAGTTCTGCAAATTACAATTTAAAATTTATAAATCGTCATTTAACCAAAATCCAAGTATAAATAATAGAAAAGTAAACGTAGTCATACTTACTTCATATTTTATTTGATATAAACTCAAATGAAGCATTAAAGCATTATATTTAGTTAGAAAACACAAAGAAAGTTTACTTTTATCCAAACGCCAAACCAACAACAACATTGTCGCCATTTTTTTTGTTTGTTTTTTTAATCAAGCGTGATGGCATTGGTCCAAAAAGCCTTGGCGATGTGGATATTGAGCCACAAAAATAAATCTATTGAAATTTTTCAGACTTTACCTGAAGTTTATACAATAAATAATGTAGACTTAGCCAAAATACTGTCATATCACATTAATCCTCGCCATTTAGAAAAGTATTCTTGTTTATAAAACTAAACAAAGTTTTATCGATTTATCGATTCATAATTGCCACATACATGCAAGCCCTATCCCATTTCGAGACTCACTCCGCTTCACTCAGACTTTGAAACAAATTGAGAATACCAAATCGAGTCAGGCGAACGCTACTTGGAAGTGTGTTCGGTTCACTCGGCGTATTTCTTTTCTTATTGTGAGTTTTTAAGAATCGCTCTGCAGAGCTGGCTATTTACCTCGAATCTAGACAAGCGGTCGCATTTGGTAGACATTTGATACACAGATGGCAGGCACACATTTTACCACTTTGGAAATGTCTATCTTTCAGACGATTGACTTCGAGAAAAATGGTTTCAGGAACCTCAATCTTTTATTTTAGACCTTCACTTAAAGTTTTCTTTTAGTTTTAGGTACTTGTATGAGGAGCCTACTCTCAATATATAACTATTTTATTTTTTTATAAAACAAAGTAAAAGAAAACTGTCAAAAATAAAGAGTGTAATATTCATGCGTTTGATTTGTGTATTTATTAGATTATAGATTGACGGCAAAATCTCCGTAAATGTAAAGTTCTGTAGTTGAAAGAGTTATAGGTTTGTCGTCGTGTCGGGAAAACATTTTGTAGCTGGAAAGGCCTGATGTCGAAAGTGAGATAGACGAAAAGTTATGTCGGCAAAATGTCCGTAGTTGAAAGATTCTGCTGGGGAAATGGCAATAAATGAATCGTCCTGTCGACGAACAGTCCATTGATGAATCGGTCATAGGAGAACGGTTGCGGAACCTCGCAAGTTTCGTGGCTTTTCACGCGTAGTTGCTCGTATGTGCGCGCACCGACTTCCACAATTGTGTCATCCGCAAACAACACAGTGAGGCCGGTAGCTATTGAAGCGGGCAAGTCGTTAATAAACAATAGAAAAAATGTATTCCCGAACGAAGATCCTTGAGGAATGCCTAAACTAACGTTGCCAGGGTCTGGCGCCACTCTCCTACCTACCGCCTACAGTTACATGTACGACTTGTCTGCGGTCAGATAGAAAGGACGCAAATAGTTGATGGGCGCTATCTTGCCATACCTCAATATTTTTTCCAATAGGATCTGGTGGTCTACCACATCAATGGCCTTTGACTAGGAAGACCTTAGGAAGGTTGCCTCTTTACTTGAATATGAAAACGCAAATAAGAAGATAATTATTTTTGATAATTTAAGACCTGTCAAAGGGCTTTTACTACCGTTAAATTATAGCGTTACATTTATAAAGATATAAAGACGATTGAAATATAAGAAATATATTGTGTGTCTGGGTGTTATTATCTATTTAAGTGTGTATTTAGAAATATTTAAGTATGTTTATCAGTCTCTGACACCCATAAGACAAGCTCTGCTTAGTTTGGGGTCAGATGATCTTGGTGTGAATTGTCCCAGATATTTATATATTTATATTTATTTATTTATTTATTTATATATTTTTGCTTGACGACATGATGTAATTTATCAGGTCCTGACTTTATTTTATAAATTTAAGATCAACTGAGTTTTCTTTGGAGCCTTTTATTAATTCGCCCCCCTTAATTTTCTAAAACAATATTAAAATTAGAGCTGAACTTTATGTTCAAAATACTGCTATTTAAGTGAACAATTCAGTTGCTGTGAATGTTATATTGCTTCAGAAGTAATATTTATCTCTACGTTTTCAGTTCGTTAATTTTTAGTTGTGAGCTAATTTAAAACACTTGCCGCGTTATCTTTAAAATACGGTCAACACTGGACTGCAGATTCAAGCTTGGTTAAAATTGGTCATTGTGTTACAATTTGATTTTTCTTTAGGTATGAAATTGCACGTTGTTGGTTCCGGTAAAGCGCATAATGTCCGATTCGCAAAATGTCCAGTGGCCTCAAAATGTCCAATTCTCACAACTACCCAGAAATCCTTCAGATGTCAGTAGGTTAGGGTTATTTTTTTAATGACCACCCAGAAATCCTTCAGGTGTCAGAATTGGACATTTTGAGGCCACTGGACATTTTGCAAATTGGACATTATGCAAATTGGACATTATGCGCCCAAACGGTTGGTTCACAATAAGTATCACAAACGTCGAAAGTGGTAAACATATTAAGTATGTAATTATTCCACACGAGCCAGCTATTTTCTTTCAAGCGATGACAAGCAAATTGATGTTCTGAAAAAGTCCTGGAGTAGAGTTCAAAGTAGATGAAGGGTATTGAGATTCCATAGGATGAAGGCCTGCACGCGCAGAAGATATTGTCAGGAATAAATCATAACATAAAACGGATAACCTGAAATTAGGCATTACATTAGTAGCACTAATTGAAGAGATAACACAAACGGTTGTGAACAGAGAGTACAAACGTAGTCATATGGCATCACTTAGAGGGTATTAGTAATCCTCTTAGGTTCAACGTGGAATAGTGGTTGTTCGAATGAACTCAAACATGTTACGTCAGTGAATGGCTTAATAGTTTGTGGGAGAGCTTAGGGCAATGAAATTCAAGCTTTCAAATTAATCTCTTGCTATAACGAGGGCTGGCATGAATGAAAAGATCGTTTCATTACAATCGTCGCTAAGTTAAAGATTGTTCACGTGATTTAATGGCAAATGATGTAGACTGCTTGATGGTGTGCGCTTCAATAGAATTGAGACATTTAATATATATTATGTAGGTAGCGTTTAAAGTCAAGTCATCTCAGATTCTTTTTGAATTCCGTGTTGTAGCTCACTTGGAAAACTTTGGCAAGGAGAGTAAGCTGCGTTGGAAATTTTTATATTTACACCCTTTTCGAATAAATTCATAACTTAAACCTCTTAAATCTGCGCAGAGTTGTGACGCATTCAGTATTTTATCTGAAAAAGTACCTATTCAAACTTCGCTGTCGCGTCGTTTGGTTCTTTTGGTAGGTATTATTATTATTTTGGTAGTATTTGTTCATTTATATTGTATTGGTAATTTCAGTGTTATTTATTATGATTGTGATTTAACAATTTTTGTTAGGAATAGTAATTTTAATGTCTTTTGTAATGTATTGGCATGCCATAAATGAATATAATTTATTAATGTAATGAACATTTGCACGCTGTTAATTTAGCAAATTTTAGTGAGACTATGTGTACCTGATCAATAATAATGACACATGTATTTATTTAACCTAAAATTTATGCAAATAAATTGTTTGAGTTTGAGTTTGAGTATGAGTATTTTCACATATAAAGTTTTAATTTTCATGAAAAATATTAAATAATTATTTTGTCGTTGTCATAAATAAAGCTGTCAGATTAATACAATATTACGTACGTGTTTCCTTTGATTACATAATCAATTTTAAAACAGGTTCGTACCGAATGTCAGGGTAATAAAGCATGATGGATGCCGGGGCTGGGGCTATTGTTCCCGTGACGTCACCGGGAGCTTATGTAACCTAACCATAAATAAAGTTGAGCCGTCCCTCGCAATGGTGGAATGAGAGGGAACGAAACAACGTTATTATTTTTCAGATTCAACGTTAGATATTTTATCGAGTCATATACTCTAGATGATTTTAACAAACATGCGGCCCGTTTGATCAAAGGTGGTTAGGTCACAGCAAAAACTACTGCAGCCTAGTAGATCAGATTAGATCAGTGGCTCAGCAGGTGACTTCAGGTAACAGGAATAATGAATTTTACGAAATCTGTTTTTTACCCACACAATTTTTAATAAACCGATTCAAACAGTACCTACATTCACAACATACCCAATGTATCGGCTATAATGTTTCGTTAAACGTATCTCTGACATTCGTTTCGTCTCCGAACGTTTCGCCGACAGAATGTTTCGTCTTTGCAAAGTTCGACGACAGAACCTTTTACCTCAGAACGATTCTCCGACAAAACCTATTCGCAACTGAATATTTACAAGACAGAATCTTTCAACATAGAACGTCACTGACGTTTCGATTCAACTAAAAGAATACACAATTAATTTGGGTTGGTTAGTTTTTTTGAAGCTGGTTTTTTTTGTTAAAATTTTTCAGGTTGTCGGGCGGTGGGTTGTACGGGCGGCGAGCGTAATAAGAAACTTCGAAAGAGGGTAGACTGATATGACTGTCTGCCAAGAATAACTCACCCGCAAGATCTTCAGTTACACCATAATCATGGCCCTTGCAACAGTGCCGAAATATCGGAAACTCGAAAACAACAAGGTACAAAGTAGAAATCCCGTAAATAATAACTATTCTCATATAAATAAACTGAATATTTAAATAGATAACAACATCCAGACATGTCGGAGATACGTTTCACAATCAATGGTGATTTTCTGATTCGTGTCGAAATTTCTATTCTTTAATTTCTAAACTCTGATACAAGATATGTGTAGTCACCATGTGCTCGAACATCGCCAGTTGCATAAGGAAATAATGTTAAAACTGCGTCTATCGAAGTTTGTACTCGAGCTCAATATATTTTAAGTTCAAATAGCGGAATTATCATACAGACAAAAACGTTACATCAGAGTCATACAGAGTTAAATAAATACGAGTTTAACGGCGACGAAATTGAGAATGTAATTTTAAAAGTACATAATCAGGTATCACTTACTTCCAATGTGCTGAACCAGACCTCATTTATGTACTTCAAAATCCAACAATAACTATAAAACATCGCCAAAAATGTGTCTTTTTAGATGTTGAATGAAATAACACAGTCATGTTATAATCTATCACACAAATAAGATAAGATAAACGAGGTTTTCATTAAACAAATACACCAATTACAGTCATAAAAACAATGCTAAAGAAACTTCAATGAAAATAAAATAATAACAATTTTCGGGATCATAATTGAACATCGCTCAAGTAAGTCTCACAGAATTCCATTATCAGTCACAAATTAATAACTGTGGTCGCTGTGTAATTGATTTTCTTGTTAATATTCCTTCATTTCATTTTGGAGGTTTTGTTAAATACGATCTTAAACAATAAACGTGTTATTTCCGAGTTTAATGTACTTGTTATAAAAAAAACTGACTTCAAACCCAAACCAAGCAGAGCTTGGCATCATTACAATCCCTCAAAGCTTGTCAAGTGCATTTCCTAAAGTGAGCGTAGCGATGCAATTTCGTAATATCATCTTTCACTTCCAGCCAGTCAGCGGTACCTAGCACTAACCCATCTTCCAGGCTGGATATTTACTGATCAAATTGTTCGCTACACTCAGTTACTGACATAACATCACGACTTTATCCCAAACGGGGTAGTCAGAGGCAAGTGACTGTTGCCGTCATGGTGAGCGGAACACTTAGAAGCCCACTTTTCACCAATGGTATTAGAACCCAACGTGGTAGGTGGTGAGCCTTCCGCCGCTATCTATTTTTTATTGATGTTTTCCATCACCGGAGAGTTAGTCAAACGGTTTTGGTCAGATTTGAACTCTCCCGACCACACGATCTGCGATCTGAGTTAGAGTGCTTAACCACTAGGCCACGACTGATAAACATTCTTAAATATTCCGAAATCCATAAATAGATTATAATAAAACAAAACAAACACACACGTTCGTCATATGAATGTATGTCCTGGGAGCCCACGACCTTCGAAACTGAAGGCAGGATCGTTAACATGGCCCGACAGGCCAATCAAATATAAATTTTAGATTTCAAATTCAAAACCCCGTTGAAATGGATATGCTGCCTAGACACATAACAATGTGCTGGGTACGGCACGTGAATTGCGGCAGCTGAACTAACCAACCCGCAGCTTAACTGGCACTTTACGAGTACATACGTCCATCAAATTGATTGCTATTACGATTTGATGATATTTTGTTCACAAAGAACTTCACATAATGCGTTGCTTGCCAATTGTGTAGTTGACTATGCGCTATTGGCTTATTGTATGCGAGTTGGTAGACCATTAATTATTGTTTTAATAATATTTTAGGTGTGCAAAAAGCAGGAGCCGGGTTTACCATCAGGCCCGGCCGCACCACGGAGCGGACGGCACACGGCGTGGTAAATAACACTCGTTTCTCCATTCCATGCCGAAAAGTGGTTGAGGGCAAGAAGTCAGGTTTTTAGTCGGTAGGAGTCTGACATAACCACGTTGTTCCCCCGGACAGCTTGGTATCCATGGGATTTTCCTGACTAAAAAAAGATGTGCAATTTGTGTATCCTCAGAGCGTCTTCACTCTAGACAGAGTGAGTCTGATAAACCGCTAAACCAGCTGTAATAGTGATGGCACTGACAAGTTTGAATACGCTCGTCTCATATTAATGTTTCTATTGATTTCGTGGGTCGTGTGTTCCCGAGTTCAAATCTGGCCAGAAGCACATTTTTGTGTTTTTTGTTAAATTTCCGACTATCTCTCCGGAGATGTAAAACATCGATAAAAAACCAAATCAACCCGGATAACGGCGGAAGTCTCACCACGTTGGTTTCTAACACCATTGGTGAAAAGTGGGCTTCTGAGTGTTCCGTTAACCATGACGGCACAGTCACTTGCCTCTGACTACCCGGTTTGGGATAAGGTCGTGACGGTATGTATTGATTCCGCACGATTATTCAGTATGCATTCGTGCAGAATTACAGTTATTCATTTGTCTTTTAAATATGCACTGATTAATTTTACCGCTTTTAGAAACGGCAGCTGTTAAGGTGTAGTTATGTACATCTACCACGAGTTACCATTTTAAATTTACGTTATCGTTCTCGTAAAAAAAATGTATTGGGGTGACACATGACATGACATGACAATGTTAAATACCAATACATTTTTTTACGCGAACAATATTGTAAATTTAATATGGCAACTCGTGGTCGACGTACTGAAAATATGTTCTTAGCAAATTTTAGTACTTCTTTACGGTCTTGAAATATCTTAGGAAATAATAACATGAAACAGCGCCAAAAAATCGACTATATTATAAAGAAAAAGTGGTTAAGTTCGTTACATTTTTGGAGAAGATTCGTTCGTCAAACATTCGTTACAAACATTACATTGCTCAATCAGTATTTTTTCTAATTGCTACTATTACAGAGAAGATCTTCCAAATAATAATATTTCACTACCCTAGTTGAAATGATGAAAATGATGCAAGCAAAACTTTTTTTTAAACGCTTAAATAAGTGTAAGTGTGCTTCTCAAATTCGAACACTAGTATGGTTAACATATTGCGTTAACAATTTTCCTGAAAATCTACTGACCATTACTGAACAAAATTATCCCGCGTCTAGCAAACGGAATTTTAATTTCAGGAAGCATAACGTGCGTAATTTCATTTCATTTTCACCCTAAAGCGGCGTTAACATTTTTTATGCATCGCTTTACGTTTTGTGAAAATAATATTAAAATTGCAAGAATATAAATTAAAGGCGGTTTGGTTTACCTCCCTCGATTGAACACCCGATAAACGCTGGTGAAATTACTACTTCAACCTTATCAAATATTATTATGTATGTAATGAAACCCTGCTCCTATTAGAGAATAAATTACCTATTTGTGAACCAGCCCAAGCAGAGCCAATAAGGGTATTTAGTTTATACGAGTAGTTTGATGTAACTTATTATGAAACAATATTCTCGGCTCGACTTTCTTAGTGCCCGCTTTCGATTCCCGGTCTGGTAAATTCAGGAAACGATCGTTTCTAAATTGGGAAGGACTATTAGAATTAGATTTAGTGGTTGCTATATTTACATTTGCCTTGACTGTAGTCTGCTTATAACCGGTTAAATTTGATGACCAATAGGGAGGCTGATGATCTTTGGCACTGCAAATGAAAATGATGATGATGTGTCTATATCACGTTTTTGTTTATCTTACTCGCTTTTTTTAGAACTTTACAAACATTTGAGCAAAGTTTGGCTCCATATTGTGCACATCGAGCAGACTATAAATAGATAACGGTTTGTAACGGATAGTAAACACAGTTACCCGCAGAAAGGTTCTGGAGCTGCATACGCTCTTAACACAATACCCGGGGCGTTCGGTGTTTCTGTTTACTTTTGTGGGATATTCGTTTCAATCACAAACAACCATCGAAATAGATGACGCAATCCCTGCATCTGTATGACCACCACTTTTTACCGTTTACTGTCACGTCACGATTTAGTGATAGAAAATGAGAAATTCTCTATTTCTCATTCGAGTTCATTGACAACGGTTAATAAATAAATCACTATCTCAAAGTAGAGACAAATATACTTGTAACTATTATGAGGTAAAAGGACGTCTTCCAGAACAGTACTCCAATTTATATACTTATGTTAGTTTTTCCATTGATTTTCGAAATCGAACACGGGATATCAAGTAAGTAAGGCAAGGCGAACAACCATGCTGCAGCGCACTACGCCAATCGTGTCATCACCTACTATCTACAAATTTTGTCATCCGTGGTCATGCTAGAGCGCGGAAGAGACGGTCTAGACTGGACCTGCCTTAAAAGGACACAGCAGGGTCAAGAGAATTGAAAATAGGTATTTGTAAAATCTATTGCTGTATTTTGCAAACCTCGAGCGCCCCCCAGAGTGCGATAGAGACAGATGCAAATCAGACCGAAATTACCTATCAAAAGTACACAAAATCGACGTTTCGTAGTCCCCTAATCCCTTTTCGAAAAGTTGACGGATTTAGTTACTTTTTTCTTCAAAAATAAAAGAAGGAACGTATCCGTATTTCTGAGTTTTTATTATTTTTAAATAAACTAGTCAAATTTGTTTTCTGTAGGTTAGAACACAGCGGAATATCTGGCCATTTTTTTAGATTTTTGTAGGTTCATATTATTATCTCTTTTAATAATAAATTTACTAGCCCGCAGGGCAGTTCTATGAGCTGTTGGTGCGTAGCGACACCTCGGGCTACCATCATCCCGACGCTAACCCGCGGGGCTTGTGGCGAGCTGTTGGTGTGTAGCGACACCACGGACCCGAGTTCCCCCGAGAGACGGTCAGGCCCTCCGCCTCCGCTAGCCTTAGCCGGCCGGCCGGAGTGGACCCCAAGGGGGGCCGCAGAACCCTCACCTCTGGCTTGCCTTAACTGGCCGTCCAGAGTGGGGCGTTAGAGCGGAATACTCGCAGGGTGGAAGTGAAAGATGCATAAGTCGCGAGTTGGTGGGTTGGTTTATCCGCCCCGTAGAAAGCGGTGTACACCTCTCGACATCCTGAGCCGTTCACGACCATGTTGCTGCCATTGCTGACCCTATGCGTCAGCACGTTTACGTCTGCCAGGAGAAAAAACATTGAGACATTTTGCATGGCGGACGTCCGTTGTCTCAAGCATTAGCCCGTATACAATTCCACCAAACAATTCACCTCCATAGCCCAGTTTTTACTACTTAACATTTTTGCAATAGTCCTTGCATCTGCTGGGTGTTGTCTTAAGGTAGATTATTAATATTTATCTAGAGACAAAACTCAGCAGATGTACACATAACATAGTAGATTAATTGGTACCAAAAAAGGCCTCTACGTGATGGCTTCGGCCCAAGGCAAGCCTCAAAGGACCGGGTGCCCATGGGCACGTGAATTTTCAAATTTACTAAAAAAAGGAAAACATAGGGACATGCTAATAGTGGCAATGGATTTTTTAGGAAACAATTATTCCTCTACTAGCAAAATCGAGGGAGGAAACAGAGGAGTATGTTTGTATGGAAAAACGGCGCTTCTGTATCCTCTTAAGTGCTTGCGAGATTAAAGCATGAAAAAAATGTTATTTATAACATTACTTTTTACACGTGAGCTAAAACACACGCGTGGTCTATTTCCCCTTATGTCTCCCGATTCAATACACCTATTGCGTACCCAACCGCTCCCGAACTGGCCAGTTCGAAAATTAAACGGTTTATCCTCAGCTTCCTCGGAGGAGGGGGGAGGGGTCACCCCCCCCACCTAATGACGGCTACATAGAAACACGTACAATGTGCGATCGCGATATGCGACTTACCAACGGCATTACTCGTTTAGATTAAGGGTAGTTGTTGGGGTTGGTAACGATACGAGTATTTTCATTGTACTTTCCGTGGTAGAGAAGACATACTTACTTAATAATTCTAATTTGAAAACTAATAATAGTTTTTGCGGTAAACTTTAGCATTTTGATATTTAGATCTATTGTGTTCAAGTTCCTTGATTGATTTAGTAGGTATTGGAAATAAGAAACAATCATGATAAGAATACTAGACTATTTATAGTTGACATTTGTGTACTTTTAATGAGTAGGTAGAGATAATTCTTTCGTCATTCGTTCATGCAAAAGCAAAGAGCTATTTGAAACAGTTATGCGTCTATTTTCAAACTGACGTTTTTTAGAGATTCAACTAAAATTCTAAAAGCCACAGGTTTATTTAAAGCTGCATGAAGTTTATAGAGCACTTTAACACCGCCCAAGCCCTGATTACACATTTTATCCTGCATGTAACAATTATTATATCACATAGTTCACAAATGCCACCATTTTGCTGGAAGCGGGAAATTCTCTGAATGTGTTGAAGCTTTAAACCGTTCATGCACCGAAAGCTAGACGATGAAAAAACAAATAATGTCATTCAGTCCTCAATATCCCTTTCGTACTTGCAATTTATTCCTCAATTGAATATATTGAAAATACTTCGAAGGGAGGAGTTTTTTGCTCTGTAGCTACAGCCGCCGCGATCTATGAAGTGACGGACATGGTATAGCTAGGCATAGACCCTGTTCAGTAAGTCTACCACGTATCGTTTGCTCAAAAAAATGTATTGGGATTTGACATGACATGACATGACAATGTAAAATCCCAATATAATTTTATAAGCGAACGATAACGTAAATTTAAAGTGGCAACTCGTAGAAGACGTACAGAAACTAAGCTAGTTTTTGTGATCGTGCCATTATTTATACATTATTTCCACAGCTACAAACTCCTTGAGTTTCTAGGACCACATAATGTAAGTTGCCACAAAGGGACTGCGGAGCGTGAGTGGTCATTAGCACTGACTGCCAGAAAACCAGAAAGAAAATAAAATTCATTGTTTGTGTATCAAGAATGATACACTGGCGCTGAAGGTGACTCGCAGGGCGGGGATGGGATACGTGTTAACTTACAATAATAAAACAACCCGGTAATAGTATTTTTGTAGTCATTTCACCATCGATGTTCGAGCAGTATTTAAGTTTTGATCAGGTAGTAAGAAGTTAATGTTCGTTTTCGGCAGTTTTTCACATTTACAATATTCGACGGCGTGGGATGAGAGTGAGCAAAAGTGAAAACATTTAATTGGTTAGTGAGCCACATTTTACCCTTTATCCTAAAGAAGTTTAGTTCATAAAAATGTTAGTTTTGTAATGCATTTGAATGTTTTTTTGTACATTTTTAATGTTTAAATCGCTGCCAGTAGAGGCCAGACCGAGGGTCCGACCGCTAGGGCGGATTGCGTGCCGGCCGCCACTTCCGCCGCCCTAGGTGTCGCCGGCGCCCGTACCTCACACCAGCACTCGCAGAGGTGACGCTCCTTTTTACGGTACAATTTTATTGCTGAGGCTCCAATACCGTTCGGAGTATCGGAAAAAGATGCACCGGTTTGCAGCCGTATTCAAATGCTGGGGCAATCTAATATGTAAAACGTGGTCCACTCCGTTACTCTTGCAGCCATCAGACTGTGGAATAAGCTGCCTGACGCTATTAAAATGTCACAAACTAAAACCACTTTCAAAAAGTCAGCCCGTGTGTATCTGCGAAATTCTACGTAATTCCCACAGATTTTCCTCGATGTTCTTCATTTTTTATGGAAAAGTGAGTATGTTATGTTTAAATAATACATATTATTTGGTACGTGTATATAATAATATATTATTATTGATTGATATAGGTATTAGGTATTTATAGTACCTATGTATAGGTTATTTATTGTCGCTTTTATAGTATCTTTGTTTCTTTTCTTTTCTTATCAAACCCAGATACTAGCACCGCCAACAGCATTTCTGTCTCGACCGATGGTTACTGTACGGATGGACTGGTAGAGAATGCTTTTAGCATTAAGTTCGCCTTTCGTACTTTTTTGTGCACTAAAGATGAAATAAATAAATATTTAATAAAACTGAATCCTTTATACCATTTTTGACGACCGACTTGGTGTAATGGTTAAGAAGTTGGCTACTACACCAGAAGTCGCGGGTTCGATCCCCGCACAGTACAAACATTTGTGTGCATGAACATGTCTGTTTGTACTGGTCTGGGTGTCTCCTATGTATAATAAGTATGTATTTACAAAAGAAAATGTATTTTAGTATGTTTATCCGTTGTCTAGTATCCCATAACACAAGCTTTAATTAGCATACTTTGGGGCTAGATGGCGCTGTGTGGAATAATGTCCAGGGATATTTTATTTTATTTTATTTATTTATTATTTATAGAGTAATTGGACTGCGTCTTTTGTGGTGGGATTGATACTCACCCACTCATCCTAAGGTTTTTTCAGTTTGACCTGCATAAAAAACCCCAATTTTTGTCTGTTTTAGTAACATATAAGTTTAGTTCCAAATAGTAGATAGGTAGCCTGACTGTGCCATATAACTTTTCTTTCGGCCTCAATAATAACCAGGTAAATCATTTATTACTTATAACCTCAACCAATATGCTGAACAAACGGACAGAAAGACATACAACTACAACATAATCATAGTTCGTAAAAGCACCTTCTCATTTGTAGTATTGCAGGGAATAAGATTTTCGTTTGCTATTTATCAAATTATAAAGCTGGGGACTCAGAATGCCGCTTCGTATTGCATAAAAGATCTGAAAGTATCGGTATTTAAATATTTCAACGGCGTTTTATATAGAGCTCGCACCTATATAAAAACGCCACAAACTTTGAAAGGTATTCACGTTGCGTTTGCAAAATGGAATGGTAGCATTTTTCACCAAGCAGAAAAGGTTTCATGGCGACGATGAGAATAACTGATTAAACGCTTTGTTCATATTTCTCTCACAAAGTGAGGTACTCTGTTAATGTATCTAAAGAAAAAAAACTCGAAATACTCTAACTTCGGTAGGATCCAGGTGTAAGTTTGTAGCCGACTTCACGCAGCAGCAGCAGACGACGTGTCGCGACACTATATACTGTTTTTCTCATTAGATCTTCATGTCGCTGACTAAGGATGGTATTTCATAGAAATACAGCATCATCATATCAGCCATTGGACGTTCACTGCTGAACATGGCCTCCCCCAATGATTTTCACCTATCCCTATTAAAAGCGGACCAGATCGTCCGTCCATCTCGCGGGGGCCGTCCTACGCTGCGCTGCCGATACGCGGTCTCCACTCGAGCACTTTTCTGCCCCATCGGCCATCAGTCCTCCGAGCAATGTGTCTTGCCGACTGCCACTTCAGCTTGCGAACCCGTTTGGCTACGTCGGTTGCCTTAGTTCTTCTACGAATCTCCTCACTTCTGATTCGATCTCGCAGATAACACTAAGCATAGCTCTTTTCATAGCTCGCTGAGTGACTCTGAGCCTATTTAGGGTAGAAATACATAGAAACCAGTAATGGCGTGGCGTCTGCTGCTGCTGCCTCGAGAAGTCGGCTAAGAACTTGCAACTCTATTGTTCTTTGCATAGAGCTATTATGTCTACCACGAGTATAAACCAATGACAGCCACTGGCGTCTGCGATGACCGCGGTGACGTTTTTGTAAGGCATTTGGGTACAGCGCCCCTGGTGATTATAAATGGAACCAAAAATTACATACAAATTTCTGTACGTCTACCACGAGATGCCACTTTAAATTTACGTTATCGTTAGCGTAGAAAAATTGTATTGGGATGACAGAAGATGTGTCAGGTAACCGCCAACTGGCTCGAAAAGAAAGATCATAATTATTACGAAATTGCTTGACACGCTCAGTTTAGGAATTAGAATAGACAAGTTAAAAAGGATCGTATTAAGGCCCTAGATATACACAGAAGGTGGCTATTTCCATAATATTATAATCAGGCTGGTAGAAGGAGGTTAATGTGTTTGGCTGATGTGTTTACCCGATTAGATGTTATTCGTCGTCCGCCCGAACGTAAGTACCTAATCAGTTCATGAAAAATAGATGCGGCCCTCCCTTCCAACAGTTTCATGTTACATATGATTTATTTTGTTGAATTATCAGATCAACTTTACCGTGAAAGCGTTTGAGCGCAGAGTAAACGATAACATTGGGAATAATTTATGTTCGTTCGTATATTTTGTCCGGTAGGCGTAAGATAATTGTCAAAAATGTGACATTGTATTTCACTTTAACGCTTCAGTGACAAAGACAGAAAAGTATTTATTCACAACACAAGTGGCCAATTTGAATTTATGTTATCGTTCGCATAGAAATTTGCATTGTCATGTCAAATCCCAATACATTTATTTACGCGAACGATAACATAAATTTAAAGTGGCAACTCGTGGTAGACATCCTGAATGAATTATTGAATTGAGTCAATAGCATATAATATAATCCTCTCGTTCAAATGAGGAATGCCCAACATGAATAACTGTTACAGCAACAGATTTTTGAGTCAATACAAAACCACTGGTTTGAACCAATTCCAAGCCGGGAAAAGTAACGAGTTTGATGTTTAACAATATGAAACAGACAAAATTTTTCATCCTAAGAAGCTCAGTACTAGCCACGTTGTGCTGAAACTTTGTAATGCATTAACTTCTAAACAGGGTGTCCGGGTATTGCCCCCGATGGCAGACCAAACGGCGCCGACACCCTAACTTTGTCACTCAACTCACTCACCCATAAACAAAACTTCCCTTATTCCAGACTTGTAATAATTACAAGAGATCGCTACTACCGAATTAATGCTCTTATTTATAGCGCAGTAAATTTCAATTACCACTAACAATACAACCGCACAGTATAAACCAGAATTTCATTATCATAAAATAGCTCTAGCAAACAGTCGCGAAATCTCAGCTTGTTTCGCCAACTGCTGACACTAATTGTTTGTTATTTCTTATTGGATCACTTAAAATAAATATCATCATCATCATTATGTTAACTTATATATTAACTCTGTAATTCTAAATGTTATAACATTGTTTTGTCATCGGTGTATGGTTCAATATGTTTTGTGTAGGAGTTTGTGTTTCTCGCCGTAGTGCATCTCTTGTGTTGTGCTGTGGCATCGAGTATGTCATGTTTTTCTAATTCTAAAAGGTCCAGGTATCCTCCAAGTTTGTGTATTTCAACAGGTAAGAAGTTTTTAGGTTAGTACCTTGTGGGCAATGATTTGTAAGGGTTCTTTGAATTGTTTTTTTCTTTTCCATAAAACACCACCCATTGGCCACCCTACCCTATACCTAGCTGAATCCGTCCCGAGTTTTCCGGACCTGTCCTAGTTAAAAGGATGTCGGGATGCGTCCGGTGCCTGGATGGCCTTTTACGGCTCTAAAAGCTTTGTTTACGTTCTTTACGACTCGCTAACTATCCTTACTCGTACCTACCAGAATTTGATTAGAAATTAAATTTCTTTGAAAATTCTCGATATGGTATCTATGTCAAAAAGTTTTTTAATATGTCAACTTTCACGTGTATTTTCTACCAAAATCGCGGAACATACATGTGGATGGTTCGGGTAGCCCTAGTGATGCTCTACCACTGGGCTTTCACTTGACACTACTTTTTGGGACACGTCTCTAATTAGTCGTTAAGTTTGATTTCTTTATAAAGTTTCACATAGTTTTCCATTGTCAAGGAATTTTAGTTAGAAGCAAGACGTGATACTTTGTTATCTTCAGATTTCCCCATTTATCAAGAGAGTAAATCGCTCAGGTACAAAGTGTCGCGACGCCATCGCGCCATCGGCCTGTTCGGGTTCTATTTGGCAATCCGGCAAATGCCTCTCGGACTGGCATGCCAAGATTAATGGGTGGACTTAAAATAAATACGACTTTGCTTGAAGTACAAATACTTTGGAAATGTTTACTTGAATTTATGATTTAGCTGAATTAGCTGTTTTACTTCATGTGTTTTTGAAATGACTGTCGAAGCGGTCAGAACTAGGATCTGAACGACAATTTGCATAAGCTCACGCTTAAAAAAGATTGATTTGGCTTATCGAGTGGTGGACTCAAGAGGATGATTTTTGGGTTAACTATGCCTAGGTTCGGAAATGTGACAATGAACATACAGGTTATTCATCAATCAATTATTTTCCATATTTTTTTAACGACTCGTGCTGGTAATATTTAGAGGATAATTTTCTTCATAGAAATTAGTAGTTTAATAATATTTAATTATAATACCGATGACAATTTACACCAAGATCGATCATCTGACCCCAAACTAAGCAGAGCTTGTACTATTGGTGTCAGAGACTAATAAACATACTTAAATATTTCTAAATACATACTTAAAAAGATAACACCACTCAGACACACAACAAACGCAAATGTTCGTCACATAAATGTTTGTCATGGGTGGGGATCGACCCCACGACCTCCGGTGATAAAGGCAGGATCGCCGCCATTGCACCAACGGGCCAGTCAATTCATACATATTTTAAAAAATAGACTCACAAATTGGTAATCTGGACAAAAATTGATGCTAAAGCCTACCTCGTGAGCAACGGAAACATCGGCGCGAATCGTTCTATGTCCGGAAATCGCTTCGGAAAATACGAGTTTTATGCCACCGTTGCCACCCTATTTCCATCGCGGCGCGTGAACTTGGTATTGAAACTAGTTCAGACTGAAACAAACTAGAAACAAAACCATTCAATTGTGTGACGTTGAATGAATCGCACCAGTGGATTTAGAACACTAGTTAGCTTGAACATCATTTTGAAACAAACAACACGCCTTTTGCACTAGTAAATGTGTATTTAAAGGAAAAGCTCTGACTGAGTGACTAGTTTGCTTTTACTGAGAGTTACTTACATGAGGTAAAGGTGAATAGATTAGGTACACTTATTTGTTCATTCTCTTTTTGTTTACGCTGTAGATATTAGAAATTGACGAAGAAATATTCATTACTGTTGTCTTTTCTGTGTGTGCTCGCTAAGGTGAAGTGCATATTTTATGTTGGTCACTAAACATAATATTTTCATACTTTTCATCCTTTTCCATAGCACAGGGAAACCTAGTTTGGAGTACCTGTCTCCCGCTAAGATTGTAAATGAACTAAATACAATTTATCTTAAATCTATTGCTGTACTGTACTAGTAAGTTTTGAATTTTTTCTATTGTTTTAATTTTAAGATGAATAAGTTCTGTTTTAATGTTTTCTTAAATGTGGGAGAAAATAAATAAATTTAAATAAATAAATTTATAATTTATAATCCTTTCCTTCCTCTCAAACTAGTGCGGCAGTATCAATTATTTTTTGGGCTGATTCAAAAATGACTCCCTCCAACAATCCACGCTGTGTTGGAGTTTGGCTCTTTCCTTCTGTTGTTCAGTTGAGGTATATTCCCAGCAGTGGGACGTAGGTATAAGATAAACCATTATAGGCGACTAGTATCCAACATAATCTTATCTTTTGGTCTTACGGTTAACCCTACTAAAACACAAGCTTTAGTTGTAGGTAGCTCATGGTTGATTTCTAGAATTGACTGGAAAACTTTGACACAAATAGTGTTTGAGGGAGTCCGTACACCTTACAGTAACGTGGTAAAGAATCTGGGTATATTCATTGATAGCCCACTTGATTGGGGTATACAAATTGGCGAGGTTAGCAGGAAGGTGTTTGCTTCTGCAGGTCCACTTAGCACTACTACTACGTAATTTTTTGCCCATACCCACCAAGGTTTCTCTAGTCCAAGCCCTTCTCCTGCCGATTTTCGATTATGCCGACTGCTGTTATCTCGATGTTACTCAAAATTTTCTTAATAAACTGGAACGTCTTCAGAATTTCTGCATTCGCATCATCTTTGGCCTACGCAAGTATGATCATGTATCTGAATTCCGCGCCCAATTAAAATCGCTTCCATTCCGTCGCCGACGACATCTTCATATTCTCTCCTTGCTTCACTCTGTGTTTTTCGATCCTCGGTCCCCTCCTTATCTAAAGGAGTTGTTTCAATTTCAGCGGTCTGCCAAGAGTGATAATATGCGTTCAACCCGGAATCTTCTTCTCGCTTTCCCATCTCATTCTTTAAGTTGTTATTCCAATTCTTTCACTGTCCAATCCATTCGCTTGTGGAATTCGCTACCTTTACTTATTAGGCAATCTTAATCCTTACCTATTTTCAAATCCCGACTCAAAGCTTATTTCCTCACACTGTAACTTTTAAATGTCTCTAGTGCGTGGATAAACCAACCCTGAATAAGTCTTTTTTACCGTTTCTTTATAATTTTGTGTATGTTTACAGATATTTACTACGTTTATAAGTACTACCTATAAGTAATTGCATTCATGAATGCATATAATAACTTCATGTATAAATATATAATTATCTCACTATCTCACACTACCTTACCTATTTTCTCTTTTTAATCTTGTCATTTTCTCTACCTGCAGGTTGTCTGGAAGAGATCGCTTCCTAGCGATAAGACCGCCTACATTGTACAATCTAAGATTATGTAATGCATAAGTTAAGTATGATTTGTTGTACAATAAAGTATATTTATCTTATCTTATCTTATCTTATCTTATCTTATCTTATAAAATTACAAGAGTGATGTCGAATGACACACGCCACTTAGGAGTTGTGATCGGGGTAATGGGAACGTGTAGGTATTTTACGTCTCGCACAAAACGGAAATTACCGACGTAGGTATTTGAATTTCATGAATATAAATCCTCTTCCCAAATTATTAAAAAAGACAAACTTTGTACAGTGAGATTTTGTGTATGTCTTAACGTGCGTTCACAAAATTAACACTTATGAAATCCTCACAGATTTACTTTCAAACAATTGAATTGTTGTTGTCACAAATTAAAAAAAATATTTTATATTTTTTAAATTATGAAACAGAGGAAACTTAGAAACCAAGTACCTACACAATTATGGCTTTAATATTTATATGACAATGATTATTTTTGAGCTTATTGTTGGATTTTTGTTTTTATTTATATTTTATTTTTAGGAAAGGGCAAGGCAGTTCACGATATCTGTCTTTGGCGTCATTCGCAGCCAATTGGTGTTAAAGGCATGATAACCGGAACGATTGATCTTTAGGCCATACGAATCAATTTAGGCCGTAGCACGGAAAAAAAGAAAATAAAAGGTAGGAGTTATGGCGACATCTTTTTTTTTGCATAAGGAAGAACATTTTTAGCTCTAAAACCTATCGTGTGTGCTATTTAACGAAAGAACTAAGTAAATTCTAAAAATATATTACAACATTACATATTAGTCACTTGTATTAAATTAAAATAAAAATCTTTTTCAAAACATACCAAGTTTGGGTGGGCTCCTTCAGATATGATACGGTTACATAATTTTTTGTAAAATATATTTCAAATGGTCCGTAATATCCTCATACCTCTAAACCCTAAAAAAGGATTACTGAATATATTTACATTTAGTATTTAAAAAAAACAATCATACAAAATGTGATTAAATTACGACTAGTTGAAACATGTAAATAAAGTTCAATTTCAGACACTGAGGATGATACGAGTAAATTAGTATTTATCATCCTCAGTGTCTGAGATCCCCTTTCGCATTAGTATGCGAGCGGAGTTTTAAATATTATTTACGGGAAACGGGTGGGATATCAAGCTGGATAATTGTGGCCAAAAGCTGACAAACTTGAGCGGACCCTAACGCCACCCGAGAACTGGGGATGGAAGCAGCCAAGTGATAAAGTTTGGTAACGATTATGGACCTCACATGATACGCACTGGAAAGTTTGTATTTATCATCCTCAGTGTCTAAAATTGAACTTTTAATAAATATGTTTCAACTAATCGTAATTTTTTCACATTTTGATAAAAAAAAAAGAAAAAAAAAGCACTAAATATTTTTGAAAATATTTTTTGAGGACTAGTTAAGAGGATTGAAGCATATTTTACAAAAAAATATTTAACCGCATCATATCCGGAGTAGCCAAAAATTGGTCTGTTTTGAAAATGAATTTTAATTTAATACATGTGACTTGAATGTAATGATGAGGTATATCTTCATAATTGGCTTAGTGCCCTTTATTAGATACACACACAATAGGTTTCAAAGCAAAAATATATTTTTTCTCATACAAAAAAAAGATGACGCCATAACTCTCTTGCCGTTTTACGGGGCAAATTGATTCGTATGGCCTAAAGATCAATCGTTCCGATTTTCATGCCTTTAACACCATTTGCAGGTTTTGACTGAATTTCGGGGTGTACCGCTTGCACACTACCCGTCACGTTCTTTGCACTGTTCGTCATTTAAGATACCTAGTTATCCCGCCATCGATTGGTCGCCAGTCGTCGTCGTCTTTAATAGTTTAACTGCCGAGGAACCAGACACTATCGTAAATCTATTGTCACTAATGACCGGCATGGCGTTCAATTAAGCGAGACGTAACGCGTGAAGGTGAAGTTGGCTTAGGATTTCTAGTTTTCATTTCAAACGTCTTACGTCATATAATTCAGAACATTTATAAATACGAAGATAAAATCACTTCGATTTTAACACAATATAATACGTATATTGATTGCTAATAATAGAAAACCAAACAATAAACCGCTGGTTATAAGAGTGTTGGAATAGTACTTTAATAACCGTGAATTTCACATGTTTGAATCTGTTAGAACTGTGTTAAAATGAGAGGAAATAATAAATGAATGTTTCTGCGATGTTCCTAGCACACTTGGCACCCATCAACGCCGGTGGAGGACGACATGGACGTATTTATTGTTGCATGCGTGCACCCACTATTCACCAGATTGTCTATGTATTGGTGTCGATTTAAGTAGAAATGAAGGCGAAATCGGTACATTTTACATACTTACGAATTTTTTTGTGAACTCTACGTCTACCATGAGTTGCCACTTTAAACTTACGTTAACGTTCGCGTAAAATATTTGTAATGGAATTTCGTACAGCGCATCTATTAAGGTTGAAATGGAACTAAAAAACGGTACCATAACGTAACAATATAGCATCAAAGTACCGTTTTTTAGTTACATTTCGACTCAACAGATGCGCTGTACGAAATCCCAATACAAATATTTTACGCGAACGATAACGTAAATTTAAAATGGCAACTCATGCGGTAGACGTACTGTTCACCAGAAGACAATAAATTTTAGATGCGGTTTCTTTATTCTGGCATAAAATTAAAAGGTAAGTAATGTGTAATTTAACCTTCACGTTGATATTATTTTCTACACTTTAATAGTCAGGATTTCCGGTTTCTAGTTCATTACTACGGTAAGAAATCTGAGAATTTATGACTGAACGGTATATTTGTCCACTGCATCGTCCTGCAATTAACGCAACGGTCATTATTTTCCGCGCTTAGTGCCTCGTCCAGATCATTGAATGGGCAGAATATATTTACATTCACCCGATTTACCTGTCTCCTTTTACATTGGCTTCAAAGTGTAATTTAAAGTTCTTAATAAGGAGAAAAAAAATGGATTGGTTTAAAAAACATTGTCAGATACCAAGATAGTACGTCCGATTAGAACACAATTATATTGCGCAGGTAAGTAATAATAATAACGGTGGTGAAGCTGAAAGTTGTAAAACGATTAAATATGGGAAGTTGAGAAGCGGTGATCCGACGACTGCGGCTTCCGAATGGTTTACCCTTAATTAACTGCAGTGGATCTGAAGTTGTCGTTTGCTCTGCGGTTTGGAAATTATTACATAACTAAGCAATATGCGATAAAAAATCAGGAGAGCTAATAATAGGTACACTGTAAAACTGAATTTGAAAGTACACTAATGAAAGTTGGATATAACCAAATGACTATAGTTAAATATCCGGATCCGGACCTAAAGTTCGTCTCCGAGGACTGGGTAAGATGATATTTATCAAGCATGTGTTTGTTATTGCGTTACTTTAAAAACAGTAAACATACTCGTAGTAGGTACCTCACGTTATCGAATCAAAATAATTATTTTTATACAGGTTTTGATTGACTTTTATTGGATCTTATTAATCAAATATATCCCCATATACACAACTGCATCTACCCTCCTCTACTTGCAGCTGAGATGTGATTCTACGCGGTTTTCCAAGCATTACCTTTAAATCAGCCCTTTATACTCGCTCCAAAAGAAACACGGCTTTAAGACCAGTTCTGCGTCATAATAAAATAATATTACACCAGCGCATACCAAACGAACAATACAGTGTGATTCTCTATAAAGTGCACAAAAATAGGAAACTATAATAAATTTCATAGACAGAAAAATTATCAAAAATATTTCAGCATTTATTTTTTATTTTTAATGGACATTTTAAAAGAGCATTTGTAGTTGGGTACTCTATGCAGAAATAATATTATAACTTTTAAACTAAATGCCTTATCGAAATGAAACAAAGTTTCTGATACTAACTAATAACAGGCCGTGCTCATAAAATGAAAAAATACGAAAAAATCAATATCATAGATTTGTAAATAAATGATTTTTGCATAAAATCATTAACATTTTACGTATTTTTTTTAACAATAATCATAAAATTTCCTAATACTTGCCACTTTCATCCTGTGATTTTTTTTATTTCAAGTAAATAACGTTGTATTAGCTTTCATATGGTATAAATACCATGTCCGTAATTTTTTTTGAATATTTGAATGAAGGAGTATGAGTTCGAATTATTTTACTTTCTTTCGTAGGAAATAGTAAATACATTGTTCACCGAGAGGAGAAAGAGACCGATTACCGTCGAGGGTGCCGTTTGAAGCCCGAGCCGTAGGCGAGGGCTTTGAACCCCCGAGATCGGGAATCGCACTTTCTATCGAGTGATACATAGTGCTTTATACTACACCTACGAGGAAAACAAAAAACTAAACCTTTACTAATTGAAATTTATATTGAAATTGTTGCAGTTAGTGAAGCTTAATCTAACACTTTTTCTTTCTTTATTATTTTTGCTGTTTCCTTCAACTACGGCGGAGTTAAAAAATCTTCATCATCACTATCACTACTTATCATTTTGATAGTTTTATTTTACTTTCTACGAAAACTGAACCCTCAAATAACACACAAATTGAAAATGGCGCCAATGGCGTCTGCAATTTTCACATGTTCTTTTTTCAAATTGTTTATCCTGCCGCCGCAGGGTCACACTGCCAGCCCGACACCATCCGACACACAGCTAGTGGCCAGTGTCATTTTGCGAACTTGGAGATAAAAACTCACTGTAAAAACTTTTTGGCTTCTGATATTTAGGTTACCGGCGCATAGTCTTACCCGAAATTAAAAAAGAAAAACCACGTAAGAAATGGATTTTCATACACTTTTCTCTCACGCTCAGATGCGTTTTCTCCCCGCATATTTGTTCGATATGCAATGACGTACTTTCTACCGTAAATTTGATAAAGTATCAAGGTACTTTCCGAGCAGGTGTAGTATAAAGGTTTTTTATTCGGTTTTACTGTTTATCAAAGTGTCTCACTATACTATGGAACTAATTTTGAAGGATATCACATTTTGTTTAGTTACGAGTCTATAATATCTACTGTGATAATATCGCCTTTAATATCAAAACTGTGTACATATATCTATACTATGTAAATACAGAGTTTCGAGCAAATAAATTATTTCTATTTCTATTCTACTATTTCTACTGCTAAGTAAATGGTTTTGTATGCTATAAAAGGACCGGTAATATCTGAAGACGACGCAGAGTCGGAGGCGGTTGAGCAACCGAAGTCTCTCAAATACAGAAACATTTCCAAACTGCGCAACTTTGTGCCATTCACGGTAGAAACCTTTTAAGTGAGAAACTTTGGATTTTTCTCGAAAACTTTGTAAACGTCTGATAATAACACCGGTGAAACATTTCCTAACTGCTCAACCTTGTGCCATTCATGGTAGAAACCTTTTAAGTTAAAACATTGGATTTTTCTCAAAACTTTTGAAAACTTTTGTAACCGTCTAATATTTAACACCGGTGAAACATTTCCTAACTGCTCAACCTTGTGCCATTCATGGTAGAAACCTTTTAAATTAAAACATTGGATTTTTCTCAAAACTTTTGTAACCGTCTAATAATTAACACCGGTGAAACATTTCGTAACTGCTCAACCTTGTGCAATTCATGGTAGAAACCTTTTAAGTTAAAACATTGGATTTTTCTCAAAACTTTTGTAACCGTCTAATAATTAACACCGGTAAAACATTTCGTAACTGCTCAACCTTGTGCCATTCATGGTAGAAACCTTTTAAGTTAAAACATTGGATTTTTCTCAAAACTTTTGTAACCGTCTAATAATTAACACCGGTGAAACATTTCCTAACTGCTCAATCTTGTGCCATTCATGGTAGAAACCTTTTAAGTTAAAACATTGGATTTTTCTCAAAACTTTTGTAACCGTCTAATAATTAACACCGGTGAAACATTTCGTAACTGCTCAACCTTGTGCCATTCATGGTAGAAACCTTTTAAGTTAAAACATTGGATTTTTCTCAATACTTTTGTAACCGTCTAATAAATTACACCGGTGAAACATTTCGTAACTGCTCAACCTTGTGCCATTCATGGTAGAAACCTTTTAAGTTAAAACATTGGATTTTTCTCAAAACTTTTGTAACCGTCTAATAATTAACACCGGTGAAACATTTCGTAACTGCTCAACCTTGTGCCATTCATGGTAAAAACCTTTTAAGTTAAAAACTTCTGATTTTTCTCTAATAATAATAACACCGGTGTCCCAAGGGCTGGCCATTGCTTCGCTCAGCGCATCAGCCTAATTGCCATTCAAAGTGGTAATGTTGTAAGCATATTTTGACACTTTAAACCTTTTTTTTTTCTATTGGACTATCTCACTTGTCTTATTTTAATTATTCAGTGTCTAATATAATTAGAGTTTTTTTTTTTATTACGGTAATGAAAAGTGATAATAAAGTGTGATTGTTAGCCATCGACATAATGATTCTATATTTACGGAACGCATATAATTTAAAAGTTTAATTTTCCGGCTAAATTAGCAGAGTGAAACAAAGACGTGCCGGATAGCCGCAAAGCATTGTCCCTCGGTTTTAATTACGCCGAGTCGGGGACTGATAAATCGATTTTCACTTATGACTCCACTTGGCATGGACGGGGCTCTGTACCACTTTAAATGCGCAACCGGTATCCGTATAAGAAAAACAATCCAAATGTTTTTCTTATAAGTTAGTGTCAATTTGTCAATTTGTTAAACATCAACTTTTGTCTTGTTTCATTCTAACATTGCAATGATTGTATAAGTGCATCTCGCTTGTGCATAATCAGTGTGTAGTTAGCGAAATAAGTATATAGACAACCGATAGATAGCTATTCTTTGGATAAAAGACGATTGAAAAATTTAAAATATCTATTCGATTAATAAACAGCCAGTTAATTTTATACTTCAGTTAGCTATCTAGGGACTGAACTAAGAATTGAAAAATCAGCCCTTAATGTTTATCTCTCTATGAACGAAATAATACAAAAAACAATAATTAAAACTGAAAAAGATTCTTATGAACTGTTATTATTGCTTTGCGGTGAATGCTGATTCAGGATACCGGTTGCGCATTTAAAGTGGTACAGAGCCTCGTCCTTGCCAAGTGGAGTCCTAAGTGAGAATCGATTTATTGGAGTGCTTAACCACTAGGCCACGACGCTCTCTCAAGGTAAAACTCAAACTTCTTTTTAAGCAAACTCAATCAGCCTTACAACACTGTTTTAATGTACTGTTTTGCTTTCAAAAGGGAAAACAGTAAATACTTCAAGTCAATACTTGTAAGTGACAGAAAATAACATTAGCTGAGATAGTATTTTAATGTTTTAGTAGGTACCATTTTTTGTGAATGTGGCAAACTCGATAGTTAGGGTCAGTTTTGCGGACGTCACTAGATGCTCATCGCGTCGGATTTAGGGCGTACTGTTTCATTAATCATCCCGCTGTTGTTCACCTAATCAACAGCAACAAACAACGTAGTCTAGTTGAAGATTTTTGTAATAAATAAACAGACATTGTGAAAATATTGTCTGTAGAAATTAGGATGGCCAGTGTAATGAACATTCGCCTGTTTAGGAACCTATCTCGTTTAAGATAAAGCTTCTTGGTCTCATCACTTGTTACAAAATACGATAATTATGTGATTTTGTATAAAGGCTAGCTTTTATTTTATTTTAAGAAACTATTATTTTTCACCATATGTAAAAATAATAATATTAAAAACCCACTGACAGGCCACTTTGTTCCGCAGCAGGCAGTTTTGCTAAGCTCCATAGTCATTGACAGGATGAAGAAGACTGAATTAGACGAAAATTTATTAATTTTCAAAAGCTCTAATAAATAAAAAATAATTAATAATATTTATTTCTCTGAGACAGTTCTCACGGCCCGCCCGGTCCCTACGAATATTATGGTAAAAAATCATTTGGTAAAGCAGTCAATAATCTATAGCTCATCGTTTCAAGGATGCATAGTTTAAGTTTTTTATAGTGGCCGTCAAGATGACCTCACTCCACCTGATGGAAAGCGGTCGTGAGGTCCAGATATGAGGCTGTCAAGCGCAGTAATGAAAAGCAACCACAAACACAGCATCTACTTCAATCAAGCGAGTGCATCCTCACTTTCTCGGTGTATCCACCAGTTACGCCACCGTGTACGCAATTTTGCACCATAAAGTCAAAAGGAAAAAGTTCTAATGTGGCGTACTGATGTTTGTGCCCGTACATTTTCCCAAACTAGACCGTTCACCACGCAAACCGTTTAGTTCTCAAGATCTCTAAATTATTTATTTAGGACGAACATCGGTTACGTACCCCCGATGCCAATAAGTTGTTACTTTTGTGGCCGGGCTTTGACAGGACTGAGTTTTTGAGTGAAATTTACACGCTCTCCCGGTTTCCCCTGGGAGTGAATGGGGCACAAATAGGGTTGCTGACTTCGACCCGAGAAACTGCCGGGAAGTGGAAAGCCTAAGCGGATGCGTGGCGAATGCTCGGCGCACCCCCAACGGGTGGACTAATGACGGTGTCTCTCCTTGTCTTTTGTTTTAAGCATCCAGGATTTACTATTAAACTCCAGTGAAATAGAAAGTAATAACTACCACTAGCGCTGTTTTTGTAAGAATGTTTAACGAATTTTATATCAGGTTTTCAATTAATAAAGAGTAGGTATATACGATAACTATAGGTTTCATGTTTTTCTTCATGATATCTGATATTACTCAACCCTTTGCTTTTCCTAGAGATGTTTTGTTATGTGTTTTACCTGCCTATGGCAAGAAAAACAAATGTTGCCAGCCCTAGGCTCAGAACAAAGAGGGTACTTAAGTAGGTACCGCTTGCCAGTCGATCGATCGTATCTTTCTTGAGTTCGAGTTCTTTCCTATCTTGGTCAACATGAGCCAGCCTCACTTGGTGATTTGTTATGGTTTTTATGACAGCACTCACGAACAGAGGGTTTGGTTTTCACAAGGCCCAAAAAAAATATAGTTTACTTATAATTTATAGCAAAGCCACAGTGCGAATCTTATTTGTTAATATTAAACAGGTATTAAATCTAACAAAAGTGGACTTAATGTAATTGTCTGAATAAATTCATTTAAAGAAAAAAACCTACCTTTCAGGGTAGCCGGGTAGCAGGGTACTTAAGTGACCCCCTTATTCATAAAAACTTAAACAGAAGCACTGTATAAGTGGTTGACGGAATATTGTTGTATATTAATGGAACACAGACGTGGTACAAGTGGCAGTGGCACTGCTACTCATGTGTGCTTGAGGCCTAGCTTGATCGCTGGACCAGCCGACATAAACTGGTTGCCCTCCGTATGCGACGAACCTCTCCAATTGCGGTTTTGAGGCTTTGTCTCCGTCACGTTTATTTACTCATCTGATATTGTAATCTGGTCAAAGTAGACATTTCAACTAATAACTTTAAAGCTGACTTTGGTTGAGACCTTGGTTGGGTCCACCAGCAAAAGTAACGTGCCAAAAAAGTCCCAATGGGTAAACTTGTTTGACGAGTTTTTAGTTATTTGGATTTGTCTAAATGGTCAGTTTAAGAAAAATATGGCTCACACTTTTTTTAGTTAGAATCACAACTCCTAAGATATCGCCATTTTAAAAGCTGGATCTGGCCTTTGAAATCAGTGCTCGCTGGGGAAAACGTTATTCAGCCACATTCAGCACTACAACCTTTTATGCAATGGCAAAAAAGTATTAAGGAGTTTTTTCGGAGCAGATGGGAGTACGAGTAAGTACCTACAGTTTGAATCGACGACACGATTGGCGCAGTGCGCCGTAGCACGGTTTCTCGCCTTGATTACCGCAGTGTCCCGGGTTCGATTCAAAAAAGATCGTTTCCTGAAATGACCCATTTTAGGAAACGATCTTTTTTGAATTGACTTGGGTCTGGGTGTGCTGGGAGACGCCCCTGGCTTATTTCCTTGTGTGGTACCTCGTAACACAAGGACTTTAATCCCTACTTCGAGACCATTACAAGAGGTGTGTTGTCTGGCGCATATATCATATATATATTATAATTTATTAAGTTATCATGATGAAAAACCATACCCTTTCTGTTGATTAATTCCGGCCGCTTTCTCGCAACTTCTTACTTTAATCTCATCAGTTGTTCGCAGAAGAGTTCAGAATCGATGGTCCTGCCTGGTGGTAACAGCTCATAATGAATAATGCTCTTCTAATCCCACCACACACACAGCATCACCTTGTTACGAGTTAACCCGGGTTATGCCACAGTCTGTGAAGCCTGACCGCGACCTTTTTCACACGTTCTTGTCGGACGTGATCCACTTTTTATCGCCAGTTATCAGCTTCTTCAAAAATGGTTCGGTTTCATTACGTCGTAATACAGAATCACAAATGAGTACACGGTTGATTAGGTTTCTTTCAGTGAGCTCGTGTGGTACCCAAATATCGAGCTTTTTTGTGTACCCAGTTTTTTTCAAATGCGCCAAAACTCTTCTGTGGTCTAATCCTAGTTCTTCAGCTACGTCGTAACTACTTATATGCCGATCTTGCTCCACTTTTTCAAAAATGGCATCCATTTTATCCTTAATGGGGCGACCAGAGCGACGTGCATCTTTGACATCAAAATTTCCGTATTGAAAACGCCTAAACCAAATTTGTGCTACTCTCACAGACACTGCACTAGGTCTTTAAACGTCGCGAATGTTTTTCGCGGCTTGTGTTGCATTTTTACCTTTTTTGTAGTAAAATTTTAAAATATATCGAATTTCTTCATCAGATTCACTCATCTTGACAGCAAGAAAAACAAATGAAAATCACTCATTTTCCTGTTTTAGTTCATACATACTACGAGTATATGCGAAAAGACTTTTTCCCCAACCTAATGTAATTGGTTCCAAAGAATTATCTTCTGTTAAGTTCCAACCCCAGTCTTCAGGATTCAGTTGATTGCCTAGCCATGTCAGAACTAGATGGTATACTGGATACTGGATAGTGCTGATGAGCAAAAGCTGATGAAAGCAGCTATATGAGGGTTGCCACGTGGACAAAGAGTAGGCAGTTGTTTGTCAAGGTTTTGCGGGTAGAAGGGTCTGACCAACGCCCGAATCCACAAACGTCAATCGAAGCTAACCAGTCCTTACATATAGAGCTGTCCCTCTCATTTCTTTTAACTTGTGACAGGACAGCATCAATTTGTGGTGTCCTCAACTTTTGATTAGCATATAATAAGTGCCTGACTATGTATATACGTGCTTGTCATTCATCATGTAGAATGACAATTCTTCAACTGTTAGAATATTAGGGGAATATAGGGGATATTTAAAAAATGGTAATTCTAAGGTAAATATTTGGTGACTATTTTCGTAGATAATTTAATGATCAACTATTCTTGTATGGACTATATTTTTCAGAAGCTTACTATTTTCGAGTTAAATCTAAAGCACTACTACTCAAACAATCTGAAACCTAAATTGAATGTTGCTAAGCAGTGCGCGCGTTACCAGGGGGTTAAAAACTGCAACAAGCTACCTGTTGATATCTAGAGTGCTGTTTATCACACACGTTTTAAAACTAGACTTATAAAATATCTTTTGGAAAAGTGTTTATATAATATAGACGAGCTAAGATAATTTTCACGACATTGTTAATTAAAATATTATTTTCAATTATTGTCATTCTAATTCGTAGGTAGGAAGTAGGTGGTTTTCATTTGATATTTTTTTGTTCTGTCTTTTTGTGCAATGTATTGACGTGTAATTTTATCTAATGTATTCGCTTTTTATTGTTTTCTTTATTGCAATTTCATACACAATGTAATTTGTTAATAAATAAATTGAATTGAATTGAACTATCATTGCTATTTGAGCACTATTTTATGTCTTACCTAATTAAATATATAAATATAAAACCCTTGGCCGTAGCCACGAGCAGCACACGATATTTTTCAAATCTGTGGAGCAAATTGAATAGTAGTCAATCTTAACATCGACTGCGGGCGCTGATGTTATTAACATAGGTACATCTTCATGTTATAGAGAGTTTGAAAAGTGTCATCTCATTAAATACACAGAATATGAAAGGTACTCACAGTATGTTGCGGTCGTCAGACGGTCGATCGTGTCTTGTTTTAGTTTTGAGTTCTTCTTGCCCATCTTGCTGGAGGCTTGGAATACCAATAACACTGAGTATCGTCTGTCACTGGTGTGACGTATTACATGTTATTCACACCCTAGCTGCACGTCAATCTGAAAACAGAAAATGTAACTTTTAAATAGTGTACGTTTAAAAGTTGAAAGTGTTAACTTTACTTGACCTAATGTATGGGGATGACATTAGCACAAAATAAAGAGTTTACAAAAGGACCGCTCGCACCTTCTTCCAAAACTTGCGTGAACCGCCTAGGGTTACTACTATATTCGTTCTGAATTTTTAAAATGAAGTAAGTAAGTTATACCTACTTGACACAACCGGCCAAAAACAAAATTCATCATGTGAAAAATTGCACCAAGTTCGACAAAAACAAAAACACTCGCGACAGTGCGACATTCCGACTCACCGAAGCTCACTGACTTCGCTTGTAAACTCATGTCTTTGTGTGCGTGCGTCAAAAATGGCGTGTTGTTCTAAGCGGGCTATCTGTCAGAGCGCCGCGCATGTCTAATTTGTGACATTAGCGTCAGCGACCGCTTATGTCTTCCCCATACATTCGAACGATTTCTATTGTAGAAATCGTCGTGGCGTGTTGCTCTTGGCTAGTCCCCCTGTTTCAGTCTATCAAAATATTTAAATTTATGAGGCAGCTTACACCAAATTCATCAGACTCCAAACTAAGCAATGCTTTTACTATGGGTGTCAGATATTTCCATCTTAAATTTTTGTCATTACAAACTTAAATAGATAATAGCACCCAGCCACAGAACACACACAAATGTGCTTCACAAGAATGTTTGTCCTCGGTTTTTTTAAACCAACGACCTTCGGTGCTAAAAGCCTTCATTGTCTAGCAGCAGTCAATTAGTCTCATTTTTTTTTATTATAACGTCTGTGAGCGAGGTCATTCAATATGCGCCAGACAACACACCACTCGTCATGGTCTTGAAGTAAAAAAAAATGTACGAGACAGGGAAATAAGCCAGGGGATCTCCCAGCACACCCAGACCCGAGTCAATTTGGAAAAGATCGATTCCCGAATTGACCCTACCGGGAATTGAACCCGGGTCACCACGCAAGTCATGGCAGTCTATACATAATGTTCTATATGAAGCGTGAAACCGTGCTATAGTGCATAACGTCAATATCGCCCATTCTTATTCAAAACTGCGAAACTATCTACCTAACTTCATTATTTTGAAAAAAAAACTCTATTTTTTTATACGACAATGTAAACCCAGTTTCTATACACTAAAAGAGTTTATTGCTTAAACATTACCATTAGTCGGACAACCAAAGGAATATCAGTCAAATGGAATCCTATACGATTGCATGAACCGGATAATTTAAGACTATGACAAATTTCCGTAACAATCCGAGATTATGATGATCATTGCAAACTCAAAGTTTATTTAGGATAATTAGAAACTCGAACTTGGCTAATTTAAGAGTCCATCCACAACAGCGATTAAAATTGGTCGGGACGGACGATAAATTGTCTGTCGCAACCAATTTTACACGTTTATTTAATTGGAAGACAACCTAAGGGAAAAGAGGTTCTTCTGTTCATGAAAACCGTTACGCAAAAATATCTGCATTGTTATTGCAAATAGTCTGGTCAGGATGTGCCGTACAATTACAACCGCGCTGCGTCAACACGGCTCCCTGCGCGTTCTCTTTCCCTATCTCTTCAAAGCCGATCGCTATATCCGTCCCTTTCGGTATAAGTTATAGCTGTTTTTCCTCCACTGGATATTGCTGTGAGAATGGCAAGCCTAGGGCGGAACATAAACGAAATACTTAAAGCGTATCTTCGACGAAAACAAGCCATCATAAGATGGCGATAAATCTTGTGCTTTTTCGCATTTATGTTTTGATTTTAGCATGAGAGAAGAGAATTTATTACCGCGGACCTAATTAACAGGCTAACCCTGTCACGGTTGAAAATACGATTTCTGAGTAAACAACGATTTGCAATTGGCGCGAATCATTCGCAATCAGTAAACATTTGCACTTGGCATCAATTCACTTTGTACGTTTTTCGTTCATTCATTCGCAGATTGGTATCGGAATTGTTTGTATCTATCACTTAGCTTCAACGTGATATTTTGTTAAGTATATGGGAGAACAAGGGGTTTTGACACAAAGGTGAGCAAGCAACAATGCTGTTTTGTCCCCATGTGCCGTAAAAACAATGCGAAATCTTATGGCAGTTTGTTTTTGTTGTTTCATAAGTTGATAAAGTTTCGGTGTTTTAACTTAAACAATGTATGTTTCGAAAGCTCATTTACCAAAGATTGAAATGAAAGGGTTTGTGCAAGTTATGCTTTGTGGTTTGTGTTTAGGTCTTATTTGTTGATAAGACGCTTTGCTTAATAATTTGAAATGTGTTCTTTGTTTTGCTTTTTTTTATTTCGCTTTTGTAATCAGAATACAAAAGATAAACTGACCGAGGTATGGCAAGCTAAAAAATGAATGACCTTGCGGCAGAAGAGGTTATATTGCGCCAAAATAATGTTCAGGATGCTGCTTTAGATAACATTTAAACCATTCATCATTGTTCTTAATTATAACATATTACGTCTTTAAGATATAATTGTGTTCATTGTTGCATGTTTAATAAAACACATTTAAATACATATTTGCCAGATATTTGTAACCCTTTCTTCAAAACTAATGACTGTTTCAACTCCCCGAGACCCCTGTTTCATGTGACCTCGGTATAGCGAGAGTTGAAACATAATGACTTGTCATGTTCAAGTTAATTTTACGAGCTGGTTTTCAAACTTACGCTCTTTTTGTGAATACACCTGTAATCAATGAAATTAACTATCGATTGGTAGTAATTTTGTTCAAAGCTATCTAATAGTTTTTTGTGAATGTTGAAATTGTTTCAACTCCCCTCAGTCTCCCCTACAGCATACTGTAGAGCTAAGTATAGTATTGTTAGGAGTTTGGTTAAGAAAACCTCCCTTACCTTATTTTATCCTCTTTATTTAAAAACAGTTCGAAGGAGAATAAAAAAACAGGTAAATAGTCGAAAGGTTTTTTAAAGTATATGGAAATCGTTAGTAGGTAGATACAATAAATGCATCAGAAACTTAATGAAGATGGAATGATGGTAAGACCAAGATTTTATCAATAATCATGGGTTCCGATATTGGAATGTTGGTGTCTTCGGGATTAGATTCCATCAGAGTTCAATGTTGAAGTGTAATTCAGATGGTTGTAAATCAAAACCTACCTTCTCACCTAAATAACGAAATATGAAAAAAAAACTCTAAAGTGAACTAAAATAATAGTTAACTACTTACATAATTTTTACCATCTTCCAATAAAATAATTCATTTGAAGCCGTAAAGGCTTAGGCCGAGATCTATAGAGCGTGCTTAGCTTAAACTTAGACGCATAGTTTATGCTCAGACTTTGAACAGCTGTATCTATCTACCTGTAACAGTTACTTTTTATAGATATTATGTTATTTTTGCATCAGTACCATCAACTTAGATTCGTTAGTAATAGTTGTCAAAATACTTAATAATTAAAATGATAAATATGAATAAATAATGTGATAAGTATGTGTTCAGCTACATACATCTGAGTAGATCAATGTAATCTAAGCTTTCACTTTTTGAGGCTAATTGTAACGCCACGATGTTTTAGTAATGGAATCTGCCATCTTCAAATCGAATTTAATTTCAGGCATAGAAAAAGTAATTCTAAGTGTTAAGGCCTGCACAGACGACGTACTTTTCTCCGCAACAGAGAAAAAAGTACGCTCCGCGAATAAAAACTCTGCCCCGGCTTTACCGCGTAATCAACGCACACGGTGTGCGATCATTTGCTGTCCGAGATTATTTAAATATTCTGAGAAAACGTTGTGCCGTAACTTACATGAAATTTAAGCAAAAGAGAAGACTTTTAAAATACTATCCATCCCCTCATTTCGAATCGATTTTTAACGCTAAGTAAAGTCCGCCGTGTGCGTTAACTGCTCATAGTTCGTTCGTTCTATTTTTTTCACGGACGCCCGCGCACTTCAATCTGATACGCTATATACGCTCTGTGGGCTTCTGCGGTGTTTCGGCGGATTTTTGGTTCGGCGTACTTTTAGTCGTCCATGTACGTTGCTCGATACAGTTTGTAAGGGATCCATTTTGACGAAGAAAAAGTACGCCGCAGATAATCCCTCGTCTGCGCAGTCCTTAAATCTACTTCACTTCCAAAAAAAGTTTCACTAACCGTGCCCACGATTTTTGTGCACTTTTATGCTACAAAATAGTGAGGAAAAGAAAGGCAGAATGTCGCATACATAATGCCGACATGAATTTAATAACGTTCCTGGCTACGGGTAAGGTTTTTAAATGTCCACGATCTAACTACATTTGAAAAATTAATTAAAATGAAGTTAAAAATGTCTCTGAGGTTAGTTTTGTTTTATATGACAATATAAAATGAAATTCACGAATTAAAAATATGTTAACTTATATATGACACCGTAGGAAAAATTATATATGATAGTATACTAAATGATCGATGGAGAAAATTATGCATCTGGACGTTGGCAACCGTGGCTCCATTATCTTCGGTAATCGGCTCATCGAACAGAAGATGATAATGTCGCGATGGCGTTTCGATGTAGAAAAATTGACGAAGGAGGAGGTTCTCAATTCAGTTGTATTTATTTATGTGTGTAACTCCAGTACTCTGCCATTTATTAACCGTTTTGGACAACTCTTTTCTTATTTGAGAGGGTTTTTTCTGATTGCAACAAAGGTACCAAAATAGGGGCTTAAATTTTGTGTCTTTTAGAACTTCTTCTCTTTATTGGCTAATATTGTAACGATGCCGTTTCGTTCCAGTCTCATGGACGTTAGAACCTCCGCGATGGCTGGAAACCTCATAGTTTAACTTACTGGCCATCAATGGTATTATGTACCTGTCCTTTCAAAACTTAATTTATCGTTCCACGTTCCCTGTTCAGCATTTTGAGGAAGTCCTACCAAAACCATTGTACTGAACAGAGCTTGCTAGCGTTTTACCAGATTACCAGTATAAGTTTAAATTTTATTACGTGATGGTGTTTATTTTAAGTACTTACAGGAACCCGTGTATCGGGTTTTCTTTTGCTACCTATACTTTTACCCTATACAATAAACAAGTCTCTGGATTGGCTGATCTTTAGGTTTAAAGAACTTTATTTCTCATAAAAAACATAACAGTTTCATTTAAAATGAGATACAGATAAATTGTTTATAATATGAATACTTAATAACCGCTAGGGCTTCTTAAATTACCTATTAAAAATTAAATAATATTCAAAATCAATTAATAATAATATGGGACTTAACAATGATTAAAATTTAAAACAAACATGAATTAGGAATAAAATAATACATAGCAATACAAATCAAAAAATAAAAATTGCAATGAAACACACTTATAAGGTCAACATGTTTTTGAGCTTACTTTTAAACATGGTCACAGTATCGCATTCTTTCACATCATTTGGTAGGCTATTGTACAGCTGCGCTCCCTCTGATAGGATGGTCTTTTTTTCATAATTAGTTCGTGCATTCGCAACCTCAAGTTTGTGTTTATTTCTAAGATTGTGTGTGTTTTCTCTTTTGTTTATTCGGATATTAGATTGAATAGAATTTGTGGAAATATTTTTTATAAGTATACAAGTATAGTATTTGTAAAGCTGCGTGAGGTTCATTAATTTAGTGTCTTTATATACTTGGGTCGTAGGAGTAAGGTAATGGTAGTGGTACAACACCTTTATAATTTTATTTTGCATTCTTTGTAAGCAGTTAAGATGTGTTTTGGATGCAGACCCCCACACTTCGATTAGGTATTCGAGATGTGATTTTACGAGCGAGTTATATATCGTAGTGCGGGTCCTGTTTGGAATGCAATATGAGACCTTACGCAGTGCACCCAGTATTGAGGATAGCTTCCCCCGAACATGCTTAATATGACACTTCCAGGTAAGCCCATCATCAACCCATAGCCCGAGGTATTTCTCTTGACTAGAACGCCGTATTGGTTCATTATTTATGCTGAGAGGTGTGAAATCAGGTATGATCTTATTTTTCGCTGAGAAAAGCATGTAGACTGTTTTTGCCGTGTTAACAGTTAATACATTAAATTTAAGCCATTCATTAATTATATCCAAATCTTTTTGAGCCTCAGTTATGATATTTTTTATAGATTCACCAAAATAAAAAAGACAGGTGTCGTCCGCATATACTGTCAAATACCCTGACAGACCTATTTTATTTATATTATTAATGTAAATCAAAAACAACAGCGGACCGACTATGGAGCCCTGAGGTATACCGTATGAGATACTCCGAGAAGAACTTGTGAAACTATCGATCTTAACAACCTGCTGCCTATCTTGCAGATACGATTGAAACATCTTCAAAGCCTTACCATTGACACCTATATCGTTTAAGAGCAGCTGATCGTGACTCACGGTATCAAAGGCCTTTCGCAGGTCGATAAAAATACCCTATGCGATATTTTTTTTATCAATATTTGTTTTAATTTTAGTTATTAGGTCTATGACTGCTGTAAGTGTACTAGATTTTGATCGAAAGCCGTACTGTTCGTTGATTAGAAATTGTTTATCAGTTAGATAGTAATCGAGTCGAGTATACAATAGCCTCTCAAATATTTTTGATATCAGTGGCAACACTGAGACTGGTCTGTAATTGCTCGGATCAGTCTTAGGCCCAGCCTTATAAATAGGAGTGACTTTGGCAACCTTGAGAGAGTTTGGAAAAATACCCACAGAAAAACATTTATTTATCGAATGCACTAAGTTTTCTACTATGAGATTCTTTAAGCATTTAATTGCTTTAGCGGAGATTACATACTAGTATCTGAGTCAAGGTTATCTATAATTTTATTGACCTCGTCAGTAGTACAAGGTGTAAGTTCATCTAATGTGATGACGTGTGTGTAATTGTCTCCAAACATAAGAATATTTCCAGTCTCAATGTGATATTTATGGGGTATTTGACCAGCTAGCTCTGCGCCTATGGATGAAAAGAATGAGTTGAAAACATTGCATATTTCCGTACCGTCGTTTATAATCCCGGAATCAGACACCAGTTTTGGGGGAGCAGTATTGTGTTTTGTTTTATTAGCTGCCAATGCATTTATCAGTTCCCACATTTTTTTAGGTTTATTGTAAGTGTCGTTAAGTAGTTTCCTTTACATGTCTTGATCATCACTTTAACTTTCTTTCGTTCCTCTATTAAAGCCTTTCTCAGGTCCTCATCCTCCGGATGCATTATTGTTTCTTTCCATAAACAGTTCCTTTTATTTATTGTGTTGATTATATCTTTATTTATCCAGTCCTTCTGTGGTGGATTGAGTATTTTAGTCTTCTTTATTTTATTACTTTCTATATGTTTTACTACAAATTCTTCCAATTTACAGTAATTGTCACCACCAGAGTATGATGCTTCAGAGACGCTTTGGTAAAGTTTTTCGAAATCTAGTGCTGTTTATTGAGTCTTAGGATTTGTTTTTGGTGCTAATTTGCCAATATCAAGATATAGCTGTTTGTGGTCTGAAAGCGAGTATTCTATAATTGAAAGACTGAAGGAGTGGTTATTTATATTAGTGCTGACGTGGTCTATTATTGTTTTGGTTGTACTGGTTTCTCGAGTACAGTAGTTTAGGTCAACTTTATTTAATATTTCGTAGCCAGATTCTTTGATCTCATTTGTGTATTGTGTGACATATTTATCTTTACTGGTCAAATCGATGTTAAAGTCTTCGAAGACTACGGCCCTTTTACGCTGATCCAATTGAGACGAATAAGTCTTAAGAAAATTATCCATATCAGTATTTCCGTCAGGTTTATAAACAACTCCAATATTAAGTGCTAATTTATCTATATAAATCCACAAATAATGGTTCCCGTTTTCTATAACATCCTCTGTTAGTTCAGATTTTATGGAATCATGGACATATATCGAAACGCCACCACCTTTGCGGTTTTTTCTGTAGTTGTATATATGTGTGTAATTCGGAATTTGGTACAGTTTAGCATCCTCTTCAGAGACGGAGATCTTTTATTCACTATTCCATTACTACATCTACTCCTAAATATTGTGTGAATAATCCCGGCGCTGGCCTTTAATACCTAGGTATGATTATCACACTAAAACATGAAAATTAAATAAACATTCTAAAAAGTAGAAATTGTTTTACTTTTTAATTTTTATTACATTATTGCACCAGATGAAAAAATGCATTAAAGTGCGTAAACTGTAATATTACAAATTCGAGCATTACGTTGGTGAGGGAAAAGCAGTGAGCATTGCGCAACTTGATGATATACCTACAATGTGTAATATTTTAATACAACTTCCCTGAAGTTTCGTAAGGCAGTATTGAAATGTAATGCTTAAAATCGAATCTCAAATGTACGAGTATATTACCGTCGAACATTCGTATTGCTTAAAATCAAATCTGAAACGTTACATTACAGGAAAATAATCTCGGTGACGGGGCACCGTTACCTAACCTTCGTGTTTATACCTTGTATTGCAGTGGAAACAATAAGTATTAATTAGCTAACTACGAGTACCTTGCTGTTTGTTCTCGGTTACTTTTTCAAATACTTTGTTCAAGCATGTTTTACATGTTATATTCGGAACACTTATTTACCCCGTACAATTACTAAAACGATCATTATCGAATATCCCTTACATTCGATTAATTAATTCAGATGAAGTCGATATTTTTGAAATACCTAAGTGGAAAAAAAGAATAGCATAAAAATAAACCAAACCAAACCTAATCGAATAAGAAATAATTATTTGAAGCGTCCGGCTGCATATTTAGCACTTGGAGAGATTTAAATAAAGGTTCGTCAAATTTTATAATATTCTCAGGTATTTATTTCAGACAATTTTTTATAAAAAAATGAATAATTTAAATTAAATGTCTACTCGAGAAAATTTTAAGATGTATGGAGACATAATGGATTTAATGAAGCCTAAAAAAAGTGTGTGATTTTTGTGATGACACGTTAAGTCAAAAACGAAGTCGTACAAGAAACAAGCACAGTAGCTGATAGAAAGCGGTTACCGCAGCCTAGGAACGCATGCAACAACATGAGCATAACTCGTACGTAACATAAAAACAATATAAAAAACAAAGGGAGCGAGATCACATCGCGTGTGGGGTCGTTATGTCCAAAATTCGGGTTTATCGCCCCTAATCTGGCCTAATATCCCTTGTCGGGAGACGATGTGACCTGCAGTAATTTAGTTTTTACTATTATGTTCGTTTGTTTTTTGTCATAATACTGTACAACCTTTTGAAGATTTTTTTTGAAAGCTTTTGTTTTTTGTTTTTAACACTTTTCTTGACATTTTCCTTTTAATAAATCATTAACATTATTGATTTTGTCTTAATAACAAACTAACTGACGTTAGTAGTTTCGCCCGCTGAGACTATATTTATCGTATAAAAAAACAGCCAAAAACACAAACTGTAGCTCTGTATTGGTGTAAGAATTTTTAATAGGTCCTGTAGTTTTGGAGCCTATTTTATCAAACAAGCAATCAAAACTTTCCTCTTTATTTCCTCTTTCAAACAAAAAACAATGTATTGATTCTATCATTAAAGTTGTGGTTGATTGGTATATATTACAAACAACAGATTGGGACTAATGTGTACTATTAGTGATGAACATCGTGTACACAACATCTGTTACGTCTTAACGCGCATTAAAAGTTCGTTAACGGTTTGTTATTTTAAAACCTAAATTGTCGGCGCGACAAATTGATGTGTTCAATGTGGACCGACGACTAAGTTGCTTAGTGGGCTATTAGCGGTCTCCAAAACTGGCTTAATGGCCGCCGATTAAGTTATGTTATACAGTAGCCCTACCATGAGTGTACAGTGTACGTACACCGATAGCAGTCATGCTTCAGTGTTGACGTTTTTGTATTAGATGGGACTACGGTATAGCGCCTTTAGTGAATACAAATGGAACTGAAATGGCAAATTTCCGTAGTCAAGTATCGTAGTTTACTGACGGCAAGTCATGGTAGACGTACTGCTCAGCGTGACAATTACCTTCCAGTGTAACTGTTTAGCTTGTAGCCCCCACGGACACCACGCTCACTCACACTCCATCACACACTGGTACACACAACCAACCGCTTCACTATATTATTCGTTTCATGATTTTCACGTATCTGAAATAAGGAAAAAAAACTCTACTTATTTGCTTAAGGAAGAGCATTCGCCAAGCATTTTCATGGTACTGGTTTCATCATTCAAAGCAAAGTTCTCTGGTGAAACCGCAGAAGTTGCACTAACCGCAACACTGTTCGTGCAACTTATTGTATACTATGTGGCCCCTGGCGATAGTCAGGAAGTTTTTTAATATAAAGTGTGCCCGAAAAAATACGTCTTACATATTTGCTTTGATTCCTTAAACTAAAAGGTGCGAAAAACACCCTCCATGTCATGAACTTCTATAATTATATAAAAGATTAATTGTATTTCGGTCGGAATTCAAATTTTCACTTTTCAAGGATTTTTTGTGGCATTAATAATACCTTGTGTGATGTTGCATACAGTGATTTAATGGAGATCTCAAAATATTTATTAGTTTTTGAGATAAATGAATTTGAAATTATCAAAAACCACCGAACTTGTTTTTGGCCCCCCGTAATTATAATACATTCGACCAAAATTTATTTATGCCATCGGAATGAGAATAATAGAAGATAATATCAATTTAATAATTTATTTACCATATAAAACATATCAGAACTCGCCCTATATTTAGGAAGCCTTGTATGGAAACATTGTTGCAGCCGTGCATAGGCATGCAACCCGTTACAACATTGTTCGAGTGGACTCCAACGCAAAGCTGGGCAATGATTACGAGCGTATAGTGAACCAATACGAAGATATTTCCGAAACCCCAGATAATACTAGCTGTCAGACTAATTTAAAAAAACAGGGGTTTTTGCTACTGTTAGCATCCTGAAGCCACCCAATGGTTAGATCAGGGGTTTTAAAACCTCCCCCCCCATGAGCCTTCGCCTTTTCGTGGCGGGGGGGCATAGTACTGGTGGCAGGTGGAACCAACGGGAAGCTAAGAGGGCTCAGGCATGGCAGTGCGGTGGACTTCCCACCCACCCATAGCCTGCCGCCGGGCGTGGTGGTGGTATGGTGCCTACCACTGGCCGCCTAAAGGGGCGCCTACGGGCGCAGCGCCTTAGGGCGTGAGGTGGGAGCCGCGGTGCACAACCGTTTGAAGGGGGTCAGTGACCCGCGGCTGGCCCCCCCTGTGCACTGCGGCTCGGCGGGGCCGCACCGCCAGATGCGGCAGCGGATCCTCCTTTTAGGTGGATCGTGGTTGCGGACCTATTAGGTTCCGCGTACGGTGAGAGCCAGTGGGCTTGAGTACGGGGGTGCTTTTGCCCGCAATGCACGGCTTTCACCGCGACGGCGGAAGTACCTGCGTGCTCCAGGTACTTCCGTGGCCTCCCCCCTTCATTGGGGGGTCGGCTGGAGGGGGGCCCAATACGGGGAGGCACTGGCGGCGGGGCGTTGCGAAACTTTTTAAGGACCCCGCCTCGCCGCTGAAGTGGTGAGGTCGAGTACCGTGGGGTTTTAGTCGGTAGAAGTCCGACATAACCTCGTCGTTCCCCCGGGCGGCGAGGTATCCATGAGGATTTCCCAACGTTAATAAAAAAAAAGGGGTTTTAAAACCTGGCTTTTTGGCCTGGCTGTCCGAAAGCTTTCACTCCACTCTCTCGATCTTGTTATAACCAGACGTCTATCTATAGAACTGCAGACTTCAGAACTGATGACCCCCACAACAGCCCACAGAGAAACAAAGAACTCTTTGAGGCACAACATCCAACATTCACTTTGGATATCTCTAAAGTGTTTGCTAAAAATAAACTACCAGGTGAGTTGGTTCACAAAGCTAAAGACAGAGGCAGAAGTTTTGAAGCTCCACGAAATCATCAACCGAATCAACGAAGGTCGAAAACTTTACCACAGTTATAGATTCGATCGCTAAACCAAATATAAGAACGGCCAAACAGCCAAGCTAACTCAGCACTATTATACGAGTAATGCCGAAGATACCGTAGCTGGTCATTAACCTCTACGAAATAAGGATAGCTCTCAAACAGAACAGCTAAATAAACGCACAGATCCATTTGCTACCTAGAAGACCGCTCTAAGATTCACGACCATGGTCTCCGACTGAATCGGTCCATGGTTATCTTCTAGTGTACGCAACACATATGGAAGGTCAGGCATGGTGAAGCCGACATTGCGAAAGCTCTTGACCGTGTTCGTTGCATCGTTAGCTTCTCTCCAAGCTTCCGGAACATAATCGGCCACCTTGCGATTGGATCACCTGATTTCTAGAAGTACGCAGAATGAATATCTTTTGCGACGAACGTGCATTGCGCTTGCTGCCACAGGCGCTTTCTGTCTTGTCGCCGACATTGTTTGTTCTGATGATATTCATTGCTATGTCAATGCGCAGTCCACGCTCTTTATTTCTCCTCCTGGGGCATTGTTGTCGTTCATCGAGGAAAAGAGTCATGTTGTTGAGCTTGTTATAGTGTTGCGCTGCATTTGAGTATGGAGTGCATACAATCTGGTCAAGTTCAATGCCAAATAAAGACAGGTGGGTGTTTCCCATCCGTTCACCGCTGTACTTTTCTCATCCCTCTCTACAAGCTAACCCGCTACCAGTAAAGGACAGGCAAGCATTGTTGGCATGCATGTTCGTAGCAACCTATACCAACGGAACAACATTGAGTGTTTTAAAAAGGCATCCTGTAAACCTGAAATGATTAAGAGGATTTCTCACACCTCAGCAGCTAAGGTTTTCGTATAATTTCGTCACAGGTTTGCTTATGTGTGAAATACTGCTCTCATCACACTAGGATGGTTCTGCCAAATTCTTGCTCGAAGCTCTCGACAGTTTGCAGCAGCGGGTATTTGGATTATTGGAAACCCAGATATATCAATGACCCTTGAACCTCTCCAACTAAGTAAAGACATTTCCAGGTTGTACGTTCACAACTCAATTGCTACAATAGAGGATGCTGTGACAAATGTATCCAACTCAAACTATCCTCACTCTTTCATCCATTCGTAGAACGCTCTCCCTGCGCATTATGTTCCCTTTCTTATACGCTCGTGAGTCTTTATATGGGCCACGAAAAGCGATTTTTGCGGACCTTCAAAATGAGGTTGAACATCGTCACGAACTTTAAATTCAGGAACTCACGCTTTTTACTAGATGGAATTAGTTATGTCATCCTAACGGAAAAAAAGACAGCAAAAGAACAAGAAGAGGCCAGGCCAGCAGTAATAGAATCATTGCAGAGCTTCTCAAGGCAAGAGGGGCGCTGGCGCTTAAATCTTAGGTTTAGTTCTTTATTTTCGCGTTGCTTGAAGGTATAACACCAAAAACATAGGACACATAACCTTTTTGAAAAAGTGCAAATACATATCGCTTCTGAGCACAAGCTATTTTAAGGGTCATCATGAACCGTGATGCAGATTTTTTGAATTTTAGCCGCCCAAACAAACCGCATTCTGATAAGTCTAAGTCCTTTCTGAGGTCTAACAACCTTAAGACCAAATCTTCACGTTGCGCTAGATTATTTAGAAGTCCTGAGAGTATAGTATACCACTTTGTTGAGCGTTTGTAGACTATGAGTAAGCCTTTGATATGACCTTCGGTTCATACTTGTATGAAAAAGAAACAGTTGTGTTTCTTCTTCTTTTCGTATAGTTGGAGGTGCTGTAATGTTTTTACAACAACACCACCATGATGGTCTGATTATAGCTGGAGATCACGAAGTCAATTCCGCTAGTAAAGTAATGAAAATCTTTACAATTACATAAGTTAGAGTAACATTATCAATTTCGGTGGTACTGTTAAATTACGGTGGCGCTTAACTTCGCCACCGGAGCCACTGGGATTGCGCCACCGTGCTTAGAAACAGTAACAAAACTTGAATTTCAAAAAAATACATCGTTCAAATACATATTTTTAATCTACAATTATGTCAAAATACCCAATCTTTAAGTATCTACAAATTTAATTCTTAATTTGAATTCAAGTTTTGCTTTATCAGTAGGCAACGGAATTAAATAAATTTGTTTTCCTGCGCCACCGCAACAAGAACTTATGGTTTTTGCAGAAAAAATGTTCAACGCATCACACAGCCTTACATACCATTCGAAAGAACGTAACATGGCAAAGCAGGAAAATATGTCTTGACATCTCTCAGAGCATATACAAGAAGTGGTGTTTTCAAATTGCGCCACCGTTAATGCTATTTCACGAAAGACATTTTTAAAAGGCTGTTTAAAATACTATAATTATATACTATACTATGATATTAGCTCGTTTAACATATTTTTCGATTACTTTACTCCTCCATTCAAATAATGTACTAGAAACTTGAAATGAAACAATTTGTGCTGCACCGGAACTAGATTACGGGTGTTCGAAAACTTTTTTCAGCTCGAAAATATTAAGCTACTCTCTTGAAAGCTGCGTTACCATGTAAATCACTACTAAACCTTTTGACAATTTTTTTTATATTGCCCGTCAAGATGACATCACTCCACCTGATGGAAAGCGGTCGTGAGGTCCAGATATGAGGTTGACAAGCCCAGTCATTCAACGAATCACTGGGCTGGCCATCCTCACTTTGGGAAAATGAGCCATTTCCCGGAAAGTTACTAGATAATTCATATTCATTTAGAAGCTCGGTTATAAAAATTAAGTGCAAATTATAAAAAAGAAAGTGATTCTGATTTTTACTACAACGCATCTTGCTCGTAACTTTAAATTTTGGAGACCTCTATACGGTCTTATTTTAACAGTATGCACAGAAAAGTTGCAAACAATAAGACCTGTTTAACGAATCAGTTAAAAAAACAAAGAAGAGAGAAGGAATGAAAACAAAAGTATAACATAAGACAATGTTATGTTTTTTTAACAAAAAAATATAAATTAAAAATGACTTTCATTAATTTTGTTTATGACAAATATTTAAAAGCTGGGTCTTCGTGATGGGTAATCAAATAAGAAATTTTTAAACAAATATTAAACTGTAATCCTCAGGTTGCAGGATGGCTCAAATAGTGGATCGCAGAGCCAATTCGCAAAGCACACAGTAATTATAGCAGATTATTAAAGAAAAAATTAAATCACCTTTTTCCTTTTAGTAAAGTAGACGCCGTTTCTGTTCGTTGCGTTGAAGGAGTTGGCTACGAACAGAACAAGCCTAAGATAGTACTTATTGCGGAACTTAAGTAATTAAACTTTATAAATACAACTTGTCATGGTTTGCAGTAAAATATGCTATAAAGTAGGTACTATGTTAAATTAGGTTAAGTTTGACGTAGTAAGTAAGCAATTAGCCTATATACTGTCCCAGTGCTAGGCAAAGGCCTCCATCATTGAAATCAAGTCATCCCTACTCTACAATCCATCAATTATTGATGGTTATTGGGTAATCACCACGCTTGCCAAATGCGGGTTAGCGATCACAGACCCAGGCTGTGTTCCGAAAAAGCCGAAACATACAAATACACTTTGCCCAACCTTCGATTTGAGCCCGACACCTCCGGATTTTGGGCGCAGCTCTAGAAGCACTGGGCCACAGAGGAGTTACGGCGCTTTCAATTTACGCTTTTCGTATCGGACCGCTGCGGTGCCGAAGCGGTGCGGTTGTCGTACTGCGCACGGACGGTCGTTTGTTTTCATACAAAGCGCGTGGCATTTGTTGTCGAGCGTTTGCGGTACGGACGCCGCACTGTTGCCGCACCGCGCGCTTTGTATGAAAACAAACGACAAATGCACCGCTTCGGCACCGCAGAAACAAAACGTCTTAATTTGAAGCACCCTCAGGTTTGATGGGATAATATGATCGATCCTAAATAATCCCATAGTTATTGGTTTATATTTTAATCAATAATTAAGGATAGGGATTAATAAAGGAGGACGATGAAGCAACAACGCATTTTTTTTAATCGGTTTCAAAACAGCACAGCATATGAGTTTAATTAACTAACGTATCTAATAGAAATTGAAGTAGCTGTTAAATACAGAACTTGATAGAAATGTATATTCAATTTGTTGATTAGGAAAAACATTATCAACCTGATGTTTGGTTGGAATCAGTTCACCTGTGAGAAAAAGGTTTACTTTATAGAAAATATTCTAATGAAATCTAATGAAAATTATTGAAAAAATATTTTCACTAATAGAGAAACTTTCAATAATTCATTTGTGAGGTCATTATTTATTACAATATTTTGTACGTTTTTAAAGCCTCCGAATCCTGAAGCCTCACCCAAGGTTGAGCACTCTTCAATCATCATCATCATTTTTTTGTCCTGCCAATTCAATTTCCAATAGAGAAATAAATGGAAAATCGATACATGAAACGGTAGATAAATCTCAGTATCTGAGGTTTGTTCCCTGATGATTATTTAAAGGTAACCGAAGTAAGTCCAATTTTGAGGCAGGATTTAGAGCAGATACTTGAAAATAACGGCCTATAACGGTTCCTTGGGTGATATCCAAAATAATAGAAAATATAATTTACAATCGCTTAGAAATTCATTTAAAGTTACGAGTAGAAAAATAACTAATAAAATGTGCTTGTTTTTTTATGCTTTTTATAGTGAATGATGGTGTCTTTTAGAGAAATAAATGTATGTAGGTAACTGTACCTTATTTGAAAGGTTTTATTATTAAGCCGTTGATATATTTTTTGAGTAATAATGATTACTATTATACTGAACTAGAAACAATAGCCATAATTATATTTGCCCTAAAATTAAAATAAAATGTTTTCTTCGAATACTGTTTAAATTGGCGGTGGTTACCAACACTTAAGGCGTTCTGAATCCCAATTCTCCTCTAATAATTCCCTCAATTAGCGCTAATTACAAAGTTTAAAAGCAGCAGAAATTAAGTTTTCTAGATGTTTAACTTATTTCTAATACCTACCCAGCATACAACGTAACAGAAACTTTTCGCAATAACGTAGTATTATGTCAGTGGTAATGTTTTGTGTACCATCTATTAAAAATAAAATTTTTAGAAGTGAAAGTAGCTTGTATGCTTTATGCTATTTTCACTTCCAAATTTTTTTAATTTATTATAAAAAGATTATAAGTGTTCTAAAAGAAGATTTCCACGATTTTTTCAATATAGTTATAGCTATATTGAAAAAATCGTGGAAATCTTCTTTTGCATTGGAAAACTGTATTTTGTGACATTTATGCTAACGTGTTATTTTTTAATTCATGAATATTTCAGGTATTTTTCAAATTGTTGTTTTGGATCTACAAATACCACTACTCGACATTGTTATTACGTAAAACTGAACTCTAATTTGTTGAAATAAACTGCAGGTCAGGTAATTTAGTTTTAAGACTGCCAGTTCGTCCTAGTTAAGTGAGTAGTTAAATTGTCCGTTATCTAACTACTCTAGAAGTCAACAAAAAGTAAATACTAACGACAGTTTGAGCCATAACTTTGCCGTGGCTTCGTTAAGGGGAGGAACTTAGTTCTGTGTTATGTGTGCAGCACGTCGAAAATGTCTAAACTTAAGTGAGTGCTGGCCGGGACCTTGTTCATGTCAAGAACCGTAAATAAACTTGGGGGAAAACAAGTAAGTAATAATAGATTGACCTTAAATTAAAATGTGTTTAACTGTGTAGCATGTGATGGTTTATGAGTCGCAGATGAATATCATTCAAAACTAGTACTTTTTAGTTTAAGAAGCTTTAACTCGTTTCGTTAATCGTGATTTTGAAACTAGTAATAATATCATCTTAAGAAAAAAATACATAGTAGGCGCGGCGCATCCTTGTTGTTACTCGCAAAAACGGTGTTTGTGGCCGATGCACGATGTTTATAACCAATAGAAGTTTTATTAGCAGTCATTGTCATCATTCTCAGCCAATAAGACATCAACCGCCGAACGTCGAGGATACTCAGGGCTGACAGAGATTGGGAGGTGAAACGCCAAGTTACCTCCTTGCGTGTGCAGGGTTTTCTAGTCCGTGGGAATAGTTATATTACTGTGAAATGTCAATCTCATTTCCGGTACTTCCGGTGCACCCTGGGCAACGTGGAACTACTTCAGCTCTCGCGGTTCTTGTTCTTCGTTGACGAAATTCTTGGCTCCCCCGGGAGGAATTACGGGATGTGGTCCTATTGAGAGTACTCTTCGGATTCAGTGGCTGCCTTTCGGTAGCTGGGCTTGCGCCGGCACTTTGCCGGGCAAGGGGATGTCCAGACGCGCGCCTTCGGGCTCTGCACCGTACCAGCGGATGATTCGCTCTCCGTAGTGGGTGCTCTGCACCCTGGACGCTAGCCGGGACATCCAGTGGCTGCTCTCGAGCAGCGTGGTTATTAACCTAGTAGGTTAGTGGAGGGGGGCTTTCAAGCGAGCGCCTCTGGGCTCTGCACCGTACCAGATGATGATTCGCTATCCGTAGTGGGTGCTCTGCTCTCTTAACATGGCCGTTACTAGAGCGACACAAGCAGGAGCTGCGCGTCACGGAAATGAAGATGTTGCGGGGGATGTGTGGAGTCTCACGCAAAGATCGCGTACGAAACACCCACATCCGCGGCAGTCTTCGTGTTCGTGATATCGCAGACAAGCTGCAGGAGTGCCGCCTTCGTTGGTATGGTCATGTCTCACGTGGGCCAAGAAAATAAGAAAGGCGGACCCTGGGACCCCACACACCAGTGTGGGTTCACAACCGGGATAGACCGCAGGGATGATGATGAGGAGTGGGCGCTCTGCACTCTTTTCTCCGGACTTACCATCAGCCCCGGCCGCACCACGGAAACGGCGTGTAAGACTGTTTTCTCCATACCCTAAAAGTAGTTTTTTTTTTTTGCGCCAGACAACACACCTCTTGTAATGGTCTCGAAGTAGGGATTATTAAATCCCTGTGTTACGAGCGGAAATCGAGGCGAGAAACCGTGCTACAGCACACTACGCCAATCGTGTCGTGCAAAGTTTAAGGTAAAAAGTCAGGTTTTTTGTCGGTAGGAGTCCGACATAACCACGCTGTTCCCCCGGGCAGCGTAGTATCCATGAGAATTTTCTTTAAGTACTGAAAAAAAAGATTCGGGCGATCACAGGGGTCGATCAGGTGTCACTCCTCCTACTCTGCGCTTGTTTTTCGTCATGTTTTTGATTGCCACAGTGTGCCACGGTAGTCGCTAGACTTTATTTCATACACGTAATTGTGAGACTGAAAATACTTTCATTTCACTTTTCTACTACATTTGAGACTTAACGGATCGCTAGCATTCACCATAAAAGCCGATAAGCCATTTTAATTTGAATTGCTCATGCTCATGGGAATTGGATCAAATAAAAGGTACCCACAGCAGTTTCAATTTAAGAGCTGCTGAGAGCAATCGTTATTACTCGAGGGACCTAAAATATGCAGCTAGGTTTTTTCAATAATTTACTCATTTAAATGAAAAAAAAGTAGGTTAGGTAGTAGTACGGTCTGTACTTATGAAATAAAGTCTTGCTAAAGTGAAGTTTTTTATAAATAAAAATGCGACGGAAAGTACTGTATGTTAGACTTTTGTTATTGCTTGCGGTAGGTACTTGTTTGTTTATTTTGCTGCTTGGCATTTTTTTGTCATTTAGTGTTCATTAAAAGGCACAGACCAAATGACCACAGGCTATGTGGTCTGTGTTATAACCATAGCCAGAGCCTGTGGCAACAAAATGTACACTATGTTTATTATTAGTAAACACAGACTTATATCGAGGTGTAAGGGTAAGATCAAAATGGAGATATTAGACTGAGCACGAGAAACGCAGACTTACCGCATATTTATATTTATCTTGCTGCCAGACAACTGTCACAGCTGACGCAGCTGCAGTCCAAACTATTCCAAATGTGATTAGAGAGAACTTAAATGGATGTAAGCTTACTACCGACGGCTTCTTGACGACTTAGATTGCATGCTGACTATATTTTGCAATCACAAAGATTTAAACATAACTCTCTATAACCCAAAATTGAGACTATCATACAAAATAAATGAATTATTTTCAATTGACGGATGGTAAAGTTATGGTGCGGCTTAGTTTATTATCATTGTCAATTTTATACGCTATAAGCATCGTTTAGGTTTTTTTTACATGAGTTCTTTAAAATAAAAATTAAAAATGGACCGTGGGTACAGTGCTGCTAAATTGACAGGTAAGTAGATTGGCCACAGATGAGATAGTAAAGAAGCACAGAATACTCGTAAATAGGTCATTCAAATAGGGTACTTTCGGTAGTGAAAAATAAATTATGAAATTTGATTACCAATAAAATGATGTAGAAATCAAAAACTCGAGCCACCATGGTGTGACGTCATGAAGGCAAAAACTGACAGTTTAGTGTAAACAGCTAGGTACATATCTAACAACTTGACGTTGATAGATACCGACGGTCGTACATACACGACTGTTGCTTTTACAAATATTACATCACCAAAATGGCTGAGAGCGTTTTTGCGAGAAGAAAAAATTTCAAAATTAAATTAAATGTTATGGCAAGAAAACGTGTTTATTTTGCAGAAATATACTTTTTGTGGATTTTTATTAAAAAATCAACATTTTGAATTACTTTTTCAAACATAGAACATAGGCCTGGAGCTCTACACTTATTGAGAATATCTAGTAATGTTTTACAGTATAATTCACAAACGTATGTTTTGATATTATTCGAAACATTTTATTTATACTTATCATACCTGAAATAACTTAGGCATTAAGGCTGAAGCTGCAGAAGCGTGCGTAGGATTTATAATCTCTTATCAGTAAAACGTCACTCCAAGTTAAGCAGCCCTTTTGTTGCTTTGCTTTTGACATGTAATCAACAACGATCAATTTATCATAACTACGATAGATAGATAGATAGATATAACTCTCATCACACACAGAGAGACACAGTGAGTTTACAGGCGATACCAGTGAGCTTCAGTAAGTCGGTCAGTCGCACTGTCGCAAGTTGTTTTGTTTTTGTCGAACTTGGTGCAATTTGTCACATGATGCATTTTGTTTTTAGTCGGTTCTGTCAAGTAGGTATAACCTACCCACTTCATATTAATTCAGAGCGATTAAAGTAGTAACCCTGGGCGGAAAAAGGCGCGAGCGGTCTTTCTGTAAACTCTTTATTTTGTGATTGAAGGCTTCAATTTGAAATTTTGTCTTTAAGTGTTTTACGAAGTAAATATGGGAGCTTCATTCCGATAACAGTAATTAATTTGAGTAAGTATATTTTTAATGCGACTAGACAGGTAATCGTTTTCAGTTAGTATCGAGAACGAGTTAACGTCACAGCACAACCCTCTAGAATTAATTGTAACAATTTATTATATCGAGGTAACAGGACCCATAGAAATGTCAACCCTTATTTAAGATGATTGGTTGCCTTTTCAAAGGAGTATAAAGTGATGAAATAAATCTTGACTTGTTGTTAAAAACATCTTTGTTTTGCTTATAATAATATATCAGCTTTTTGTCTTTTGTAAATAGTTTTTTGTATTATTCGCTGTATTTTGGACTGTAATTTTTAAATAGGCTCATGGTGAACTACTATCAGTATTTTAGTAAGATTTTTTGATATCAATTTAAAAAATAGATACCTACGTCATGTTACAGTTTGTTTTTAATAAACGAAATGATGTTTGTTAGACTATAACTCTACAACTCTACATTTACGAGGTAGCCGTGTTTGAAGGCAAAAATTAAAATAATTTAGATTATCTGGAAATACCCGTCAATCAAGAGTAGATTTCATCGATGGCTCAGCTATTTGTGATTTTAAAGATGAATTAATGTTTCTGCGACATATTACCTATGGATATTTAAAAACATTTCATATGAATAAGTTTCTTAATCTTGATATTTACAGAAACGTTTCTTGTGGCATCGCTCTTTTTGTGCAGGTAAGGCAAGGTCACTGAAATCATATAAGTTTAGGCTACAGTACTTCAGAATAAGTCCTCTGGATATGATTAAAGAACTGAGAAACTTGCTTTTCCATTATACCATATATGGCCAACAAACATTTATTTTTTTATAATAATCAAAGTGTAAGTTAATACACACATATCAAATAATTTATATTTTAGCACAGGTGTCTCAACCACCAACGTTGAAGAGTTGTTTCTGCTGATAAGACTTGGCAAGCTGGCTGCTTGGCATATTCTCACATGTGATTTCAGAAAAAATTTCGGAATTCTTGACTAAAATATTATACTAAATGAATAATATTTGAATTGCGAAAATTCACGACACGGATCAAGGCAATATCTTAAATTTGGCCGTCTTTTAACAAAGCAGACCGCGTTAATAAGTTTTATTATTAAGTTAACTGTGCCCATTTTACCCCTGTGGTACGTCATATTTTTAACTTTGACCTGGTTAGGCTGATAGGTATTAATGTTATCTTTGAGGTTTGGGGTGTTTTTAGTATATTGCTTCCATAATTCAGACTGAATGGTCATTTCATTTTAATAATACCTAGTTAAGAATTCATTAAGCACGGTTTAATATGTGTTGGTTAATTAGTATTGCGATTACCGTTCAATATCACCATTTTTCTATCCACAAGACGTCAGCTGCTTTAAGTATTCTTTTCATTTTTGAAATTCTGGCAACCAGCATACAATCCAATTCGAATAGAGTGACGCAAGACTACGTGTGCCTTTCATTTGTCTTCATTCCAGTACAGCAATTCGTAGGCCACTTTAGTAGGTTACGCTAGACGCGATGTTACGAAATCCCATACAAAAATTTGACGACATATGGGACTGGTACAGATCTCATCAGCACAAACTGTCAGTTCTTCGCTCTCTTAACTTTTTTCTAAACGAAAGTTAATGATGATTTCCATGAATCTATGAATACCACGCGATTTACACTTGTACTAAACTTTGACCGTACTGGTTCCTGCCAGTGACTTAGTTATGTGTTAAGCTTGACAAACATACAGACAGACCCAATTTCTAAAAATTTTTTTTCGCAATTGATATATCTAAATAAATACTGAACGAACGGCGGTACATTTGGTGTTGTGGCTTCATAAAAATGTGCAAAACAAGACTTTATAGTGAACCAATAACTCCGTTAGCCTTTTGTCCGTGGAAAGGGATTTACAAAGGCTATTTTTACGAGGGTAGTCGCCTATACAATGCACAGCCAGCTTGCCTAGTTAGCTCGTTGCTCGACACCGGTAATGAGGTCTTCTGGGAATTCAGTGGCCGCTTGCACAGAAATGTGCGCGTATAATTTTCCGATGAAATTTCCTGATCATACCTACTTTATTTTGTAGAGACACCTCAGGAAGAACAAATTGAATGTATGTTTTTAAACCGGACCCCTGCGACTAGTAGGAGATACTCAGGTGTGGCACGTGTCTGACCTCCTCACCCCCCGTGACTAGAGCGTGCACTGTAACAAAACTCTGAATAGGTGCATTAAACAGAACTGACATTTCTCCATTCACTCGCTCCATTTCTATTCGTTTTGCTTGCTATTCTCAACTTCATTTTGAAAGGTCTTTTCTTACTGTGATGCAACTTTAACTGATTAGAAAAATAAATTCAGTAACTATGTTACACTGAAAAATAGACAAAAAATCCACTCTTTACTAAAGTTCTCGTTATCTAAACTAAAAAAAATAGTAGCTGGGACTTTCGCTAGCAAATTGAGGGCCCAATTAGTGATATGAAACCCTTCCCTTACACGCAAATCCATCCTCTACCTACGCTGTCTTCTCAGCGTTCTTTTTACGTGACGGGATCTCTAAAAAGTAATTCACGGAGCCCACACTAGGCAAGCATGTATGGTGGGATCCCGTACACCAGAGCACCGAGATAATAATCTGAAATCTGTTATGTGCATATGAAACCTGAACAAAGACCTCTCCTTACATTTTGTGACGTCGTCAGAACTTTTCTGACCGAACAGCCGTCTACCCATTGCGGTAAGTGACCCACTCTTGTTACTCGTTGTTGACTAACTTACCAACTACGCTTGGAAAACTCGTTCTTGTTATATTTTCTCATAACTGATTTTCAATAGCGTTGAACCTTATTGTACTTTTTCATGGGTCCTTAATAAGGCGAGGTGGTTCTGCACAACATTACCCGAAGGAAACTGGTGAGCGCCACGCGAACCGAAAATTACTAAAATAATCGATTGAAAAATTAATAGATGTATTAAAAAAACCATCGGATGAAATCCCTGCAGTTATCTTTAAACTTTGTTTTGGTAAAGGACCCACATTTTTCAGCTCAATTATTTTAGGAATAAAACCAAAAATTGAAGACAAAATGTCACGAAAAGAGGACACGAGATTTTGTGAATTTATTCTATCGAGCCAACTTTATCAAATCATGTTTCCACCGGATGAATTCCCTGTATTTATCCCCTCAACAATATCAGTAAATTTTATTAGATTTTAATTTCACTGTTTACTACTTCAAAAATGAATTCTAAGAACGTGTTTTCAAGCCCACACAGTTTCTGTACTTTAAATTGCATTTTGTGTATTTAAAGTTCGTGAAGTATTGTGTGGAAGAGAGGAAGAAAGGCATGTGACCAGCAGTGGGATCCCGATGGATGGATGGGGCTAATTTAGATTAGATAGAAGTTTTGTTGCAGGAATTCGTGTAGTAGTCTGATATTTTCATTTTTATATTCAGTCTTAGGCCGAGATCTATAAAACGTGCTTAGCTTAAACTTAGACTTATCATAAACTTTAAACTGCTGTATTTATCTATTTCAGTTATTTTATAAGAATATTAAATTAATTTCGTCTTTCATCAATCAACTTAGCTATTCGTCAGTAATAATTATAACAAAACTCAATAAGTAAGATACTAAAAAATTAAATGTGTAACTCTGTGCTAAGTTAACTATCAACTATAGATCTCAGCCTTAGGAGATTTGTTAAGAACAATGGACAGCTATGAAAAGGAGGGTATATTTTTTTTTTGTAAAGGGAGAACCGACTTGACGTAACATTTGAAATCGGAATCTCTGGTTCCGCATTGCCTCTTATCTGAAAATATATGTACCTACTTAGTCAGTGAAAAATACAAATAAAAAAAAAAACAAAGAAAAATACTGAAGGAACAATGGAAACGAAGGATACAGGGTATCAATAGCAGCAATATCTCAAAAGGATCTGAGGATCGTTAGGGAAAGCCCAGAGGTATGGCGATATCTGGGAATACGCCAGCAATAAGTGAATGTGGAGTGGAGACCCTCATCATGAGTTTGCACCGATGACAGACGCTAGCGTCTGTGATGCCGTTTTTGTTTTTGCGCATCTGGTCCATAGTAATGGGACTAAAACTACTACTAAAATCATCTCACCAATCACTAATTTTCTGTTTCAGTTTTCCAATACTTTCATAGTTTGGTATACGCTAACAAAATCAACCGCTGGGGCGACGTGGTAATCCGTGAGGCTCCATGTAGCCCTATTCCATAGCGGTGAGGGTAATATATACAATAGGGTTTCCCAAAAATGTGTGATAAGCGAAAGCCCAGTGACAGAGTATCACTAGGGCTACCCAAATCACTCCCATGTATGTCCTGCGATTTTTGGTAGTTTTCGAGTTATGATTTTTTTTACGGATTTTTGGAAATTTATGGGTTAGGTTACGTCACTTTTCTGGTCACTGTGGCACGAATAATTGGGATACATGCCCCATTTTTTTTATTTATTAGCTAAATACTGGACCTACTCGATTTGGAAGCATTTACATTTTTATCGCTTATCAATAATTGAGAGAAAAAAATGTTTTTCTTTCTAGTTTCTATCTTTGTATCGAAAATAGAGCATTGTTTAATGCTAAAACTAAAATATCACATTTTTACGAATTTTTGAAAATGTCTGGGTTGAGTCACTTTTTCGATAACTGTAGCGCGATCTGTTGAGATAAATGGCTGTTTTTTTTTATTTATTATATGAATAATAGCGATAGACGATTCTCAAGAAATCTCATCCATAACGTTATCATAATTCTAAAAAAAAATATGAAATTAAAAAGTTATAAATGCGGTTTTGTCCCTGAACTTAAAAGGCCGTTTTTAAAAAAAGTCACCAAAAATTTTTCATCTGAATCTCTTCTAAAAAGTTCACTACACTCTTAACTAATTACCATGTACATTTCAATGAGGTAATTCAACGGTAGATATCATACCTAGAACCTAAATAAACGCATTTACAGCAGCCTTAATATTTTTTTGTTTTGATGATGTATTATCTGGGGTATTTTCGGATACCCCTGAGTGTGAGGAAGCTAATAAAAAATAATTGACATATATGTTTGGACCACCCTGTATAGGAAAGCAAAGGTGATTCGCATAATGATTTTCCAATGATAACTAATCTTTTGGATCCCCCTTAATAAAGTTAAAGATATTCAGCTTTTTCACCCTCTTCAGCGGATTTATTAGTATTGATATCACCATAACCAGTAAATCCGAACTCGAAGATAGCGGGGAGTTGCGGCAGCCATAAACTAATTTTTATATTCTTCCGCGGTCGTGGCCACCATTTATTTAGATTAGATATTGTTCAGGAATATAAATGCGTTAGCGAAGGGCCTATTCTTCCTGCGGACTATTCAATGGTTCCTTTATGACCTTTTCCTCATAAAAAAAACCATAACAGCTCCTAGTATGCACATTAAAAACTCTTTACATGATTCGTAATACAACCGTATTAGTGTACATGCCCAATGCAACTACAATTCAAAGTCTTGCTGTCGGCCATAATTGTGCTGTATTTTAAGATTTTCTTTAAATGGAAAAAGTATAAGCGTTCCTTTATTCCTATGAAGTAATGAGTGCGAATGCTGTTTCCCAACCATAAAATAGATTTCAAGAAATTAACGTCAGATCGGTTTACACAACTGTTTTGAACTACATATATGCAGTTCATATAATTTTATTTAGCTTTGTAGCTGTAGTAAAAGAAAAACAGATTTTAAAACATGAAATATCTTGTGATAAACAGCATAATATGAATTGGTTTTGAGCATGAAGGTTTTACACATGCACGAGAAGTTACGATTAATCCTTAGCATTTACCGCGCCAAACGAAGCGTAAACATTTTCTGGTTCGCAGCTTCCAAAACATGAGTTTAACGGAACTGCTATTTGCTGAGTGAATCATGAAATATACTTTTGCCATGCTAGGTATGTACCCACAGAACAGAAACAGGACCGTAGGAGTGGTACGCGAGTCCCATGCAGTCCGTTGCACGACGTGACATTAATGTGTCGTTTCAGTTTCACCTAAATAATTCCTTAACGAATGATGTATTTGAGTGTCCTATTATAGTTTGAGTTGATTTTGTATTTTCTTTTATTGGTTAATAAAACATGCCTCCAGCGACCAATCCGTAAAAACAATTTATATCTAGTGAAAATGATGATCACATGTTAATTTGTGTGCGAGAGGGGTCCGCGCCTGTTCCCTTGAAACTCATCATTATACTTCTATCTTTTCCCTATTCTGTGTAGGTACTAGAACGAATGTGATCGATGCAGGTGAATCGTCTTGCTCACACACAGCGGTGTCCCGGGTACCGATTTGATCACCCGGTTCGCTACGTGACGAATGACACACCTCCAAATTGCTACAACCCAATTGCTTTGGATAAAATGGAACAGAGTACTCGAGCTTATAACTCAAATTTACGCTGGGGATGTTTAGGTAAAACTACGCGACTTACGAGTATTCCCTTCTCATATGAAAACTCGTAAACATGGGTTATAATATATTTGTCGTTAATAAAACACAGTTTCTTCAAATAAACATAACCATTTTTGTCACCAGCAACGTTTTTTTTAAACAGTGATGGTGGGTAACAGGCATATCGGTTACTGTCTAAGATCGCGTGTAGCAAAAGGGGCATCTAGTGATAAGACTCAACACCTTCAGTCGTTTATAAATATTCAAGCCGTCTTTTACACGACTTTGCTTCAAATTTAAGACTGTAGCTTCTAGTTATTATGATTATGACTCAGTCGGATATACGTTATCCTAACCTAGACTAGTAAACTACGACTCAACCACTAAAAGCACAAATTACACATGCGGCGCGGTGCACAGATAGTCCGCTTAGAACAAACCGCCACTTTGATCACGCACACAGACACAGTGAGGTTACAGGCGATACCGGAGAGAATCGGTGTAGCGGCCAGTCGCACAGTCGTGAGTGTTTTTGTCTATGGTGGGTTCTGTAGACGTACACTTCTGTCGAGTCGGGCTTATACTAACCTACTTCATTTTAAAAATTCAGTGCGAATAGTAGCAACCCTAGGCGGCCAGGCCAGTGTAGATAATTATACCGAAAAAAAGCGAGAGCAGTCTTTCTGTAAACTCTTTATTTTTGGTGTTAAAAAGCTTACATAACTGCAGCCCTTTACAAAAGAAGTCCCGTTTGAGTAAAGCGTGAAAACTATGAAGTTGTTATTAAAAACGCTTAAGACTGAAATGAGTTTTTCAAATATATTTATTTTTTTAAGTGAAACTGTATTTAAGGCAGGGCTTTTATATCCCAAAAGCAATGTCTTCGAGCTATATGTGACGTCGATGCTACAACTTCTTGCAGGCCTCTTTTTAGGGAAATTAGCCTACTAACTGTACCTTGCATCTACATTTTTGAGATGTGCGTGTTTGTTAGGACCAATCTTCACTTGTTCAAAGCCAAAAGAAACGAATGCAATTTCAACACTAGATATCCGGATAACCTAAATTTACCTGCAAAAACAACAGCACTATACAGCAAAAATTCTTATTGCATGGCCATAAAAATATATAACAGACTTGACAACGAACTAAAGAAATGGCCGTTGAATATATTTAAAAGCAGGCTAAAACGATGGTTGCTGGAACATTGTTTCTATTCGACGGATGAATATTTCCAGTCATTTGTGAATCGTTTTTAACAATGATATGTATTGAGATTTAAATGTTAGTGAACTTAATGTTAATTTTGTGTAACACCTGACATCTGCATTCCGACATTTAATTGAAAATTCGTGATTTTATATTATTTTTTTTTGTTTTTTTTATATTTGTTGGACCAATTTATGTTGCTTAATTTTGCATGGCATCTTATGGTAAATTGTGCGAACGAATTATATTGTGTCACCTTTTTGTACCACTTTTTATGCAATAAATTAATTTGAATTTAATTTGAATAACGTAGGTTCATCATTTGAGTGGCAACCACACGCGCTTTACGACTCTTGACTCCCCAGATGCTTAGTTTTTAAGTTAAAAAACTGCAACTAAGAAGGCTAGTTTTATGACCAAAAGGGTTGGGACTAAAAGACTGTCGTGAGGCTTCAAAACTAAGGCGAGTCTTCATGAAAAAACTGAGTCTCCTTCACCACTAGGGGCAAATCTCGCGCGTTGCCGACCCTGCAAAACTTTTTACAACCCCTCTTGAAGAACTCCCCGCAGTATGTCATCAGAAAATTCTCGGCAGGGAACTCATTCCACATTTTACCCATTTACGTCAAATCCTGGCTAAGTCAAATTACGGTAACTCGATTAGCTATGTAAACGATAACTATTTTTTTTCATACCAAAACAAATATCAGCGGGTACGAGAGAGAAAGTCAGAGCAGCAGCCAGGGGTAGAGCTTCTCATTACACAAAGTACTGGTGCTCGATGAGGCATAAAATTGCTAGAATGGATGGAGCAATGTGAACGACGAAGGGGCTCGTTACTCAAACATTACAAAATTTCTTCACAAATATTACTACCGCCGGGAGGTTGACTGGTAGAATATGCCTTTTGGCCGTACGTCCGCCAGTTGAACTTTTTTCCTTTGTGTTATAAAGAATTAATGAATTTTAAAAGTCTCAGTGATAAACTGAAAATAGAATCAGTAAGTAGCAGTAACCATCCGAATTTTAAGTTAAAGCAGACTTCGTTGCAGGCAAAGTTGGGGATGGGATGAAGGTGTGCTCCACTTTATATTAATTTGTTAACAGTGTAATTACTTTATCGAAACTCAATCGAGTCGTTCAGCTTCTGTCGAAGTAAACTAAGTTTCCTACGATCTAAGCTTTAGATTAAGTTACCCAAACCGTGAATTTAATAGACACCCTCTTTAATTCTTGGTATAACCCTCATAGATTTCACATTCCGATATGAGCTGAAGACCGGAAGGGTACTGATACCGAAGTAAATTTGGTTAATTAAAGGCTTCCTATATCTTGATAATATTCATAGCAAAATAGATACGATATCTACGAGTAGGTACTACTAAGACTTTTAATGAAAAAAGGGAAAACTAGCCAGATATTAATGATTCAGGGTTATACATTAACTAGTCTGGCCATAAATACTGTTACTTAGAAACTTTCTTTTTCAACTTTTTAATTATTTTAAATTTGGAACACGTTTATTATTTTAAAAACTTTTTTCGATTTCGCGCCATTTCACATATTTTTACGTGTTAATTTTCAAATAACAATATGCAATAGGGTGTTAAAGAAAATAGGGTTGCAGTGATCGCCTTGCACATTGTGGGTATGGAGCCGTCGGTCATATTCCAGACACTTCAAAAGCTTGGTATCAGCCGTATGTTCGTATATCGTACTATCAACAGATACAACAACAATTCTTCTGTCGGAGACCATAAAAGATCAGGACGGCCGCGTGCTGTTAGAACTACAAAGGCTCTTAATGTTGCTATAGCCAAAATTCGTAGAAACCCCATTAAGAAGCAAAAAATATTATCGCGAGAAATGAAGATTCCCGCTAGGACTCTGTCGCGTATTATAAAACAAGACCTGAAGCTCGGCGCTTATCGTCGATATGCAGGACATGCTCTAAATCAATCTTTACAATTAAAGGGAGTGGATCGATCAAAACGCCTTTTGTCGCTATTCACAGCTAAATTTTTGTGAAAAAGGAGTGAAAACTTCAGCTAAACTATATCAAGAGACAGTCTTGGATCGTGTTGTGAAACCTCTCAGCAAAACACTTATAAAAATGTACTGTGGACTTTTCAGCAGGACTCTGCACCTGGTCACAAGGCACGAACTAAGCCTGGCTTGAAACCAACGTTCCGGACTTTATAAGAGCAGAAACCTTTAGACTACAAATTATGGTCAGTTTTGCAGGACATGGCCTGCTCTAAACGACACGGTGACATTAAGTCTCTTGAAAAATTTCTGGAACAGGCAGTGGCGAAATTTCATTTCATTTATTTCATTTCATTTATTCATTATATTTCCCATGGAAACAGGGTGTAAATCCATAGATTCGTGGCCAGACAGATTAAAGGCCTGTATAAAAGCCAAAGGTGGCCATTTCGAATAGTATAATTATATTTTTTTCATTTTGCTGAGGGTTTAATAAATATGATATAAGTTTTAGTAATATTACATTACCCATTAAAAATAAAAATTACATTTTAATTTGTAACAGAACTTATGACCAGACTAGGTATAAACCTCTTGACATCCAAGAGGTGTCATTTAATTTCCATTTTCTCGTAAGTAAGATAACGATTATGAGTTCAGCAGATGTTAGGCCTTAAGTGGAAGCTTACGTTTTAAATTACGTTTTTTTCGCGTGACTGAATAATCTAGTAACAAAACAGTCATCACAGTAAGGCTAAGCCGAAAATGGTTGAGTAGACGCCGGCCATAACCTCCGTTTGGGACCTTCCCCTCCTGCCGCGTCCTCCGAACCCTCCTCTCCACTCCCTAATGCTATAAGTACGTGTTTATTTTGTTTAATGCTTAATTTAGCTCTTTAGACCAAACACATTTTCGGTCGTTTGCCCTGCAATTTCAGGAATGACTAATTTGAGTCCTTTATAAAATCATTTACTTCCTGGCCATTGAAATGTACTTTGACAATAATGTATTAAATTTGAAACCTTAAGTCTGAAGGTACGGAAAGCTGAAATTTGGTGTGTAAGCTAGAAATATCACACAAACAACAAAAGAAAACAGATTTTTTTAATATTTTGCATGGTATTCCTAAATAGGGGATTTGAAGTTTGCATGGAACTGCTTTGATTTTCAAGCTAAACATGAAAATTTATACTTTAGTCTCAACTTATGCACATTGACAAATATAGACCGAATGAAAAGTCCGAAATAAGATATTTATTCATTGTACTAATCGATCAATTGAGATCAGCAAAAACAAATTCGTAAACATATTTAAGTAAGCTTTTAGTAGTACAAAAGAAATAGCTCCATGAAAATCCATTTACTTTTGCGGATTGCATTATTACGATTTCGCAGCGAAATACATTTACTTGGTCTGAAAAGTTTCCAACCTAACAAAGATACAAGTTTTTTTTTCTACTTAGTCTCCTTGTAACTCTACACACTTCTCCAAACTCGGATTTGTTAAGCCTAAACTGCGCCTCAACTGCGCCAACAGAGCGTTGGAAATGTTAATTGAAAACGTTTTTGGTCTAACGACAGCAAAACGCGGCACCCAACGCGCGGACAGCTTTCTCGTGCCTAAATCTTGATTTGAAATGTGACAAACACGCTTTTAGACATTTTCATAGCCTCTACTATCTCTCTCACTTTACATACTCGTTCGGCGGTCGCCTAGTACCATTTGATGAACTGTAGCGATGTTATCGTCAGTAGTTGCATTTTTGGACGTCCCGAGCGTTCATCGACTGCCAAAGCTTTTGAGGCCACGTTTAAATTCAGCTGCCCAAAATTTCACCGTGGTAAATAATGGTGCATAGTCTCCGTACACAGAACCCAACTCATTTTTGATTTGCGGAGGCGTATTACCTTTCAAAAACTAATATTTTATGACAGCTCGATACTCTATTTTTTCCATATTCACAAAAATACTCACATCGACTCACTCAAACGACTGTCAAAAAAACAACTGCGGGTTCAAAATGGCTGAAACTTTGGTGAGTACCTATCAATAGATGCACAACCACATTCCCGGAGTTTTACTGGCAAGTGTTGGCATCTTCACTTTGAGGTCGGAAACTTTTCAGACCACCCTAGTATATATCGCACAAAAAATAGCCTCCTTTACACTGAGACAAGTTACTCTCTTATATACGAGTATGTTTTTAGTTTTAACAAGCGACTGCACTTTAAGAGCTGTGAAATTGAAAGCATCTTCTGAAAATTAGGGTGCAATAGTTGTTTTGTGGTTATTTCTCAGACGGTACAAGTGATAGCCAGAAACAAAACAACTACACTGGATAACATCCTACAAAGTTATAAAGATCTACCTACAGTATCTTTCTTCTAAAGAAGATGTCCCATTTCTGACCAAGTATATGTACACCTATTTCAAAAATTAAGAAAAATCCGCTGATGTCAGTAAAAATACAAACAATAGGAATAAATATTTAATTATCTGGTTTGTTAATAAAAATGATTCGTACCCAAGTCAATTTTTCAGTATAGCAGTTCACTTGTCCTTGTCCTTAAACATTCAGAGCGATCTGTCACTGTCACTAGTGTCACTCGTGTTGTATTCGTGCTTATTTTGGCTATCGATTTTTTAATTTGTGCTGATATTTGTATCAGCTCTGCTTTTGTTCTAAAACTTAGTACTTCTAATGCTTATTAGGCAACAATAACCACAAAAGTTGTTCATTACAAAAAAATGGTTGGTTAAATAAAAAAAACCTCCATGTTTTTGTTATTGTCCTGTCAAATTGACACCGCGTTCGTAATCTGTAGACCCCGCGTACCTAATCTGTGTTGACACATTTCCGCCATGATGTTTTTTGTTTTGTGTTGCAATTATGTTATTGGAAATCTTGTTTGAACCAAGTAAATAAAGCTTTTTAAGGCATTTGAATATTTAAAAACTGTTTTACGTATTTTTTCCTATTTTTTGGTTTGGTGTTCATAGACCTGGCCAAGACTCCATACATTTTGGGACATCTCCTTTCCTGGTTAATGGGTACTCTGCAATAATGCGCTATCTGTAACTTAAGTCAGTTGATTAAAATTTCACATACAGTCACAAACCGAATAGATTGGAAACGGTTAGTCAGGAATACAATGTAGTGACGTCGGGTAGAAACTCATATCATTGAATATTTATTGATAAAATGGTATTGAATTTCGCAACTAAATTTTCATTAAATGGTTAGTGGCTCACTTGGTTGCGTTAAGCGGTTCACTTTTTTTTTTGGAATTTAGTTAAGGATAGTGTCAGCTTAACCATTGTTTCAGTAGTTTTATGTGTTACATAAGCCAGTTCCAACCTAGGGCAAATGTTCACTTATCCACCTTGGTGTTTGTATTTTAAAATACTTTTGTACCTATTATCAGTACTTTACACTAACTATACGCTCTGCTTAGCTCGGATGATCTGGGTATAAAATGTCCCAGATATTTCGAGACTGATCCAATTTTAGACAGGCTTCGTCAACATTTTCGGTAATTAACACAAATGGATCAGGGCCTTGAGGGACAGGCAATTAATTGATTATTAAAACTTGGCAGTTGCTCCACTGTGAACCGTCCTTTATTTATGAGACAAGTGTAATAAATAAACAGCTTTTCAGACATTGTGAAATGTTTTGGCGCTTTTTCTTAGCTTTTTATATATATATTTTTTTAGCACCAGACTACACACCTCTTGTAGTGGTCTCGAAGTAGGGATTAATATCTCTGTTTTACGAGGTACCACACAAGGAAACAAGCCAGGGGCAGACGCCCCTGGACACCCATACATACCCGAGTCAATTCAGAAAAGATCGTTTCCTGAATTGACCCGACCGGGAATCGAACCCGGGACACTACGGAAATCGAGGCGAGAACCCGTGCTACAGCGCACTACGCCAACCGTGTCGTCAATTTGTGACTAATTGTGACTAATTTGTGACCAGGTATTACAAGTTTTGCCGATAAAATAGTTGACCTTTATATTAATCCATTATGTATTTGCTTATAGAATTACTTGCTAGATTAATTTGTTTTCACTTCTTATGCTCTAAAAGTACGTCAATATAGCCCTACGAAGCGGGCCTAAAGTGACCACTTTGGTCCCTAGGGAGTAAAAAGTAATTAGGTTTTTAATTCCCTTCATGTGACATAGACAAACTCAAACAGCCAGTAAATATACTATTATCTGTGGAGTGTGGACCATCTTCATTGCGAAAATGTTGAGAGTTTCAGTTCCATAGTTTGTCCGCAAAGAAGGTGGCGCCATGTGTTTTAAATTGTTAATCTGTGAATGGTTAAGAAGAAAAAAAAACTGACCGCGTAAATTTCAGAATTTTTGTCGAGTGTAAATTTGTTTTAAAATAAATTTATTAAGAATGTCTGGTGACAGTTAAGAGTTTGACGTCGAGCAAAGAGCAAAAGACTTAGTAGATAATCTTTTGTCGCTAAAATCGCAGCAGATTTACCTAAAAACTTACGAAAGTTGTATGGGCTGGAGGAATAAAAAACATTTGTGATTTTAATTTTATTATGTAATATTTATTAAATGTTTTTGTACTAAATTGACTATTTTTCTCGAACCCAAGTGAAAAGTACAGTTTGCACCTCGAGACTATACGCCAACTTAATATACCCTCGGTTTCATTGACTCCCGAGCACCTCTGGTATATTATGGCTTCGTTTAGTCCCTCGATATAAAATATACTATTAATTTTTATCGTGGATGCGGCGCATCCTTGAATAATTAAATGATAATATATTTCTGACTTTTTTGTGAAATAAATCTGTATTGGCTCAATACAGAAATACTTTAACGCTTTATTGTTTCCATAAGTACCAGAAGTTGCCTTTAAATTCATAATCCCAACATAAAACATAACTAAATGAGTTATAAAGTGCCACACGTAAACAGTAGTATGTGTGTTAGTTTCGTAGTTAAACCCCTCAACCGCTTTGGAGTGGGCAAAGCCGTAGGTAGATTGTATCCAACTGAGCTCTAATTAGGATCTAGATCTGCGGTAACTAGTAGATTAAGCCATTAAAGAGCTTTTATATATGCACTGATCATCCTACGTAGTAGCAGTTATATTTACAATTCGACATTCATACCCGATAGCACGAATTTACAATAATTACTAGAACATAAACCACTTACTTTTCTTTTTCAATTAGATATAAACAACCGTCGTTTGGTCATAGAACGTGGAGGGGGTAGAGGGGGGAGGCGACCTTTATTCCATCGCGTTTATATGTTAATTTAGAACGTTTTATTGTTTTCACAGCATCAGTGCGGAAAATAAAGCTGAATGCTGGAGCGAACCCCGTGATTTGGCGAGCGACAGAAATTGGCGAAAACAACGTAGGCCTTAGGGTTGTCACTCTTATATTATGAAACATTCATCCGATTAGATTCGGCAAAACACCGTTCTTATAAATTGCAGTATGTATGAATTATGTTTATGTATTTATTTACATATTTTGGCAGGTATATAGAAATTGTTCAATAAGCAACAGATGCTTATTTCTAACCTAGTTGTTTCTACAAACTTTTGCATTACTAGCAATTTTCAGCGCCACCATGTTCTGCCGGGTGCAATCACTTTTAGGAAAAAGCTAACTAGTACTAGTAAAGCTTTCAGCCCCAGTACATGTACCATGAGCTTACCAAATATTTTTTTTATATGTCCAAGAGATTTTTATGGCAATTTACGAAACATACTGTGTTTTTCTCCTTAGTGTATAACTATTTCAAAGAACACGTAGGTACACAGCGTTAGCGTACGCTCGCAATGTCGCAGCTTCCATTGTAAAGTTTTTGAAACTGTACCTGGGGGACATTACGACATGCAAGTTAGGTATGCTCTACTCCACTAAAACTAACGAACAAGGCATGGTGGCTATGAATTAGCTGCTCATAAATATTCATACATTTAATGCACTGAATCATGTGCTCTTGTCATGTGTTTAGCGTAGGCGTGTCACTCGCCATTTATTAATGAGTAGCTGTCCGTCAGTGGCTTCGCCCGCAGAGGCTAATCCTCCCGTTAAAATATAGCCTTAATAAAAAACAAAAATGTATAGCCTATTTTACTAGCTGATAACTGATAACCTAGCTTTACATTGGTAAAATAATGTTTTAAATCGGTCCAGTAGTTACGAAGCCTATTCAATGCAAACAAACAATTAAATCTTTATATAATATTGGTAAGACAGCTGCGCAGAGTTGGATTAAATACATTTCAGTAAGTCTACCACGAGTTGCCACTTGAAATTTACGTTATCGTTCGCGTAAAAAAATTGTAATGGGATGACACATGACATGACATGACAATGTCAAATCAAAATACATTTGCACGCTAACGCAAATAATCTAAATTTAAAGTGGTAACTCGTGGTAGACGTGCAGAAAAGGCTAAGTAGTAATACTGCCCTATTCAAAACAATTTTATCTTATCGGTATATACGATCTGACACAAATAACGCAAGCGGCGGCGCGGCGGCCCGGACAGATAGGCCCCTTAGAACAAACCGCCATTTTGATCACGCACTCAGACACAGTGAGTTTACTTGCGATGCCGGTGTGAATCGGTCATGCGGCCGGTCGCATTGTTCCGAGTGTTTTCGTTTTTGACGAACTTGGTGCAATTATTCATGTGACGAATTTTGTTTTGAAAATGAAAAATATTATCTTACTTATATTATAAATGAGAATGTTTGTGAGTAGGTATGTATGTGTGTTTGTTACTGTTTCACGCAAAAGCGACAAAGCAGCTTAGACATCAGTATAACACACAGGTTACAATTTAAAAAGATATAGCGGTCGAAGCCGCGGGCGGATAGCTACGTAACCTTCATCGCATGTAATATTTTCCTACAGATAATAAACTTGCAGTTGTACATAAATTTTTACTATTTTATAATATGGAAGGTGGGACTATTTAACAGGTCACTGGGTCGAGACATGGAGCATACCGGCCATGGGGCGCAGCACGCTAGCCTGTGCCGGCCTGCAGACCGTTGTAAGATGACTCTCCCTTTTGGTTGCTTTGTATTCGAAGGTCGCACTCACACATATCACTTGAAATGCTGCCAAATACTAACGTGCCGATGTAAACAAGAAGTAAATCAAAACTAATTACGAACTACTGTTAAGATCCGGATTTTAGCTTGGGGTCAGATGATCTTGATGTAAATTGTCCCAGATATTTATTTATTATTCCCGAATTTCAGACCTTTTTTCAAAATTAATCTTAAGCTTTAAGATACTCGTACAATCGAATAAAGATGTTACGCATATTTTTTTCATGTCGGTTCAAGCCTTTTGAGCATTCAAATAAGTAATACTTACTGCAATAAATATTTTTTCTTGATGTCTGTTTAAGTTTTTGACTAACAATACAGCCATTGAATTAGGCTGCGACAGAATACCATACTGTTAAATTTCCAACAGAAAATTCAACCACCAACAGAAAAACAGAACTACAAAAAAGTAAAGTGAAATACAATTTAACGACGACTCAAATAGTTACATCTGTCGAGAAAAGTTAAGACGGTAATCATGCCCATCCGACCTGAGGCAAAAGTGGCTATGAAGATTGAAAACGGAATAAAAGCCCGTTCAGCAACTCACCTTTATTTTATTTTGCTGGTAAAATACAGGCAAGAAATAAAATGATACAAAAAGCCACGCCGTTTTAACGCTGTGCGGAATTTAAACCATACGATCTGATACCTCGAAGCATACAAAGAAAAAGTTGTTGGGGTCACCTGATGAAAAGTAATCACCTCTGCTTAAGGACACCTCAGGTGCCAAGAGGTTTCCGACAGGGCAAGAAGTTTACCTTCCAAGTCATTATATCCGTGAATTTCCTGCGGGACTTGAAGAATTAAACTTGAACACGAAACGAATCCAAAAATAGTGTTTGAAGTTTTTAAATGCGAAAATCTATTATTTTGTACCGCACAATCCGAGATGAGCAATAGTGCACAACATCATTAGCGGCGCGGAAATGAAGTTGAAGTTCCATCGATCCGATACTTTGTTCTTAAATTTTATATATTACAAAACTCAAATTAGATAAGTACCTATTACTAAAATTTTCAAGTAAAAATATTGATGAATTCATTATTTATGAATAAATATCTATGACCAATGATCACTATGATCATCATCAAAATAAGCTAAACTTGTAAATACTATATTAGTTGACAAAAACTGATAAACAAATATAATTTGTGTCGTCAGAAAACGAGTATTTTGTCTCTAACACAATATATCAACTGTATGAGTTTTAGTTTATTCAACAACTCAGCTTGAAAACCTGAGCTCATTACTCTCAAAATAGAGTTAACGAAGTTGCAAGCTAGATTAATTTGCATTTGTGTATCTGTTACCTGTGAATTGTTTCAACATTAAAAAGTAATTGCAGAACAAAACTTCAAGGAGGGAGAGGAATTCTAAAAAAGTAATAATGCAACGCGTTGACATGGACTGAGATAACTTTAAAGAACGAAAGCAAGAATAAATAATGTTATTAGATTAAGTGCGTTACCTAAATATAAAAAATAAAAATATCGGGGAAATGACACTAAACTACAAGCAGCGCTAGTACTGTGGGTGCCACATATTCATAACCATACTCGAATATTTCCAAATATACTTCAAAAGATAGCAACACCCGCTTAAGGAAAAGCTTGAGAGCTCTTTCAAGTTAGACGATTTTAAGCTAGCGGAATCAGCATCAAGCAATCATCATCGTAGATTTCCAAAGCAACCGGTCGCCGGCGGTCTGTACGTCTACCACGAGTTGTCACTTTACATTTACGTTATCGTTCGTGTAAACGATTGTTTTGGGATTTGTCATTGTCATGTCATGTCAAATCCCAATACCTACAATTTTACTGATCCTGCTACCTTTACCAGAAACTCCAAACACAGGGCGTCCTACGCTACTTTTGCCTTGAAAGTGTCTGGACGAAGTCAGTGGAAAGAAGTCAGTAATCATTCTTCTTTTAAATAATAGCAATACTTGATTTTGCAACAGCTGTGTTGCATGAAAATAAGTAACCAAAATATTTGTTCCTGTGCGAGAAGAATCAGACGACCTTTAACTAACCCAGATACTAATCTCAGCGCATGTTACTATATCACAGAATGACGATATAATTACCTAACCAATTAGTTTAATGCCTAAGTGGTTGCCTGAAAGCCAGCGTGAAATTAAATGGCTACTGAAACGTAAGCTTCGAGGTATCTGAGCACATCAACGAAGATTAAGATGAAATTTGATTTTGCTATAAACTGTAAATGTACGAAATGTATATGAAAAAGACAAATAAGTCGTTTACTTAATTTAAAAGGAAATTAAAAGCAATTGCAGCCGAAAACGAATGAGAAATTTTGCAAAGGCATAGCTCATTAAGGGCTAATCATCAAATGGAATGCTAGCGTTTGCCTATTAGTTGTTTGAGGCGCACTGGCTGGTCAATGCCACAGAGAGGTATATTTGCGATTACAGTCTCGCCAAACTTTTCAATTTGGCTCACTTGTCGTGGCTGACGCGGACTCAAAGGCGAAGGCGGGCCGTGATAGGGCCTAATGGACATCCGTCGTTAGTCGCACAATGTTATACGTCACTAAGTAGCCAGTGGGCCTGCTTAATGGAACGCCTTGAATCAATTCGTGACTTCTGACGAGACTTGCAAATGGATTTGGGAAATGCCCCTAATCGTAACAATTGAGTTACCTTTTTTGCTCATAATTTGGCATTTGTATTCACAGCTACGATAAAGTATTTATGAAACTATAAACAAGCTTAAATGACAGCCATACTCGACACTCATGGACTATTCGAACAAATCATACTTATTGATTCATCACTAAGTAAACATTCTGGGTTGCTGAGACCGACTCTGTATTTATACAGAGTCGGACTCAGCAAATTCGTTATTCTGCTACTCGTATAAATTAACAGCGTACTTATGTGCCAAGCCTATCTAATCAACTAGACTCTTCATGAAATAAACAATTAAACCCTGAATGCAAATTAAATCAGTCACTCAACAAGAGAAATCCGTCACATTTAATTATTAAAATTATGAAACTGTCTACGTTGTAAAGGGTGGTCGAAATCTTCTTATCACGCAAAAGGCACGCTTCTTAGGGGGCACACGTCTCCCTACCATCAGTCAACACGCTGTAGTAACTCACTGTCAGGGGAACAATCATTCTTCACAGAACTCGCCTGTGATTTGACATGAAGTGGCTCAGACGTCATAATCTGAATAAATATTGTTTCGATATAAAAGATGAGAAAATAATTCGAACTATTGCACGTAGATCATCGCTGTGAGCACATATAAGGAACAAAACGATGAATCAATGATTTAATTTAGCATCTGTTACGTATGCCAAGTTTCTGTAACACAAATACTAGTACAATAAGCCAATTTAAATTTTGGGGCTGCGTTTTTCAGATCGCATTACGAGGCAAACAATGTTTTTCAGTGAGCATTCGTGTGTTTAATCAAATTGAACTTCAATCCTGCTAATGTTGTAATGGATTGAAACCGGTGTTTACGCGTTTCACGACCCACTTCGTGCTGGGGTTCAGCAGGGAAGGGTTCGCACCCAATTCTGTGATAAACTATTACCGAGACAGCATTAAACAAAATAACGAATTCTTTTGTCTATAAATTGACTGAATTTTCGAACCGTTACGTTTGAAAACTATAAAACTACTTACAGTTAATTCGTGTTTTTCTCAGCAACTAGAAAATATTTAAAAAATTAACAGAATTCCATTCTCAAAAGACCATTTTAGTTTGTAAAACATACATGAAATGGCACTAACCAAAATCAACTTTTATTTCTATATTTGGACCAGTTAGACCAGAGTTATTGTCCATAAAGGCCGGTATTCACTTTGCTTAGTAGTTAGTGCAGGTGCTTAGTGTCAGTGCAGGTGCTTAGTGTCAGTAGGAAACACACGTGGACACCGCTTGATTAGTGCAAGTGATAAGTAACCTGCGTAGTAAAGTGATTAGAAGCGTGTTCTACTTTTTTGCGAGTGGACTGCGAGTGGCCTCGTGCCGCGCGCCTCCCATTCCTCTCACTCGCCGCGTGCCTGCCAGTAAACACGTCTGGACAGCAGGTGTTAGTGTTTAGCGTTCTGCAAAACTTGCAAAAAATTGCGAAGTAGACTGAAGATTTATCATAAAAATGTTTGCAGGAGTATGTAAAATATGAATGTCTTTTAAATTGTAAAGGCCTAAGGTACAAAATTGAAGGTGCCCGAGATAAACTAAACACAGCAACTAAACACATCCTCTAAACAGAATTGGTCACTACTTGCACTACCCACCTGCACTAATCAAACGCTCCTACTAGTCACCTGCACCCGCACTAAGCAAAGTTAATACGGGCCTTAACAGCTTTTAGTTAGGTGCACTACTTACGTACGTATTGTATTATGAACTGGGATCACAGACATAAGATTTGTGGCGAAGAAACTTGGCATGTTATTCCAGAGGACTTCGATAACCATATTATTTTAGCCTAAGCACTTACATAATTATGAAGGCATGGTTATTTTAACTCCTTTGTTGATTTGGTTTTGCTTTTTCACTACGCACAGTTCAAACGTAACATGGCGAACTTCGAACCAGTTGGTAGTGGAACCAGGAACTTGGTTTGAATACCCATTTAAAGTGCATACATTTTGGTATAAGTGGTGAAAATTGCACTGCAGATGTCGTATCCACTGATAAAGTAGCTTAGTAAGTATGAAGTTTAATTTGAGATTTGTCATGGGTGGCCTCAGATGTTTTTTAGAGGGGCTTGAGCCTCTTAGCCCCATGAGGGAGGCCTCATGCTCCTGGATTTGCTACTGCTTCCTACTCTTAGTATGCAAGTCATAGTAAATAGAGCTCTGCTTATCCCGCCAGTACGTGCTAGTTGTGGCCGACTGTACGTAAAAGAGTTATAGGCTTGGGAATAACAGTGTGCACAGTGGCAATAAACAGGACGCGACTGCAACTCCTCTGAGTTGATTTAGTGCGGGAGGGTTATTTATGACAACATTTTGGTTAGAGCCCTGACAGGCCCTTCGCTAGCCGCACACGGGGCATGCACCTCAATGGATTTATGAGCGTGTTATTGCTTTTTCCAGAACTCCAGAGGACGCATGTAGACTGCCTGATCATAAGCAGTGATGAACTCGTGCAAAACCCTGGTATCACTCACGCGTTACCGACCCTGCAGGGCTAAGCGGAACTTCGGAAGAAAACAAGTCGATGGACTTGATGTGACCTGACAACAGCTCTCCCGTTTAACACACTTTTTCGAGTTATAGCGGTTTTGAAAACCAAGCTAGCTACGACGACCTTAGTACATTATCAGGTTTACAGCTCCGCAGAAGCAATTTCCGCTCAATTGGTGCTTGTCGAGTAGAAAAGTGTAGCAGGTAAAGATGCAATTTGTTGTATCGTCCCGTAGCCCGCGGTTTGAGACCGCGGGCTACGGGACGTCATCTCGGAGCAATATGAGTTTCCGTGCAAACCTTATAATAGCGCCAGCAGAAGACTACATTCTTCTCAGCATTAACTTTTTTGAAACTTATTATTTACTAGCTTCCCTTCAGCGCCTCCGCACGCGTGGACTATTAATAATAGCCTAAATACTGACATTTAACTCATAAACATAGTCAATGTAACTGACTTATGTAAATAATAGCCTACATACTGACATTTAACAAAAAAATATAGCCTGTGTCACTCGCTGATAATGTAGCTTTATATTGGTGAAATTAGAATTTTAAAACTGATCCAGAGCTTTTGAATATTCATCCATCACAATCGAACAAAAAATCAAATCAAATCTCTCTCTTCATAATATTAGATAAATATTGAAATAACGAAATAGATTAGTTATGGAGTTAAAATTATTGCCAGTTGTATGTATAAAATCTTTCACGGCATTGACTATCGCCTTCGTCATTTGCAGCCTCCAGAAATGTCTAACGTGGCCGTTTTCAAATCGTTGATGCGGCCCATGGCCCATAGCAAGAAATAAATGTTGCGTAGCGAATAAGACTTGCTGTCACTGATTACGCCAGAAAAATCAAAATATAAAACATAATAAAAACATAGTAAACCTAACCTAAACAATGTTTCAGCAAAATGGCGTCCATCTCGTTTTTCATAATCTCTATTCTACTTCTACAGAAGCCTACACACATCATCTAGTTTATAGGCTTTGTTTATTACTCCGGAAACACCGCAGGTATTTCAAATGACTCACTAATGTTGTAACTGACTCTTCAAACACAAGACAAGCATCGTAAACTGCCGTAAGTAAATAGTTATGATGCTATAACTAAGTAGTTTCTCACTATTATAGTGTATCGACACAAAATTCCGATAGTTTGTGAAGGTTTTGTGGTAAAGTTTACAGCAGACCCCTTATCACTGTTTTGGTATAAATTTAGATACATCCAACTTGACACGCTTTTGCATTCTCATCCGTTACCACAATTTGCTTACTGGCAACTTATGATATACAGGGTTACCGGAAATTCGATACATTTCCTTGGATAGGTAAAAGTAGAGCTCATTTGCAATATATTTTGTCATTAAGTACCCTAGCCGATAGTAATTAGTTTTTGAGATATTCAATGTTTTGTGCTTTTATTTTTAAATACCGATTTATGGCAAAAAATAATATGTGTGTTTAAAAACCAAAACATTTCACAGAAATGTTTTGGTTTTTTAATTATTAATCTACATCATCATCAAGGTGATTTAATATCTACATCATCTACAAGGTGATTTATTATCTTTTATTTTAAGTCATTTTGAGTTAAAACAGCGATTGTACCTCTACCAAAATCTTTAGTAATGAAAATGAAAAAGAAAATATTCGTGTAAGCACTTTGGTACGTCACAAAAAAAGTAATAAATTAGGTTTTGTTTATTATGCAGTCCTCCTACCTATTCATTACATGAAAATTAACCTAAATTTACACATCTTCGACTCGACTATGAATATAATACTTATATTAAAAACATGTAATGTATGATCAAAGAACGTTCATCACACATTCCTTATTCAAAGACTGCTGTCTGCCAACACAGATTCTCACCATCTGCAGAAAAATCCAATAACTCATAAAAACACGAAGAAAATTCGCCGGCCCTTACAGAAATAAAGATTTATTGCAAACGGTTCAAGTGAACCACTCGAAATTGTTCATGGAAAACAGCGATTGTGCCTCAATCACCTTAAGATTATGCGGCGTAATTCCAAAACACCCCGGGGATGGGCGGCCCGGATAAATGTAAGCAAGCGTCTCGTTCACTTAAATAACTTCGTGTTGTCTTCTCAAATAAAAGCGCTTCATTCACTTGCTCTGATGATACGCAATTTTATAAATGTTCGTTCTTTGTGACTATATTGAACCATAACATGCGTATTTCCTGTTTTTTATGTTTATTCCCATACTTATATTTTTAGTCAGTTAACGCAAAAACTATCTTGTTAAAAACGATAAAACGTGGTTTTGCATTTTGCGACAGATGTCTATGCTATGCTAAGCCAGCATGTGCATAAGCAAAATCTATGTACTCTACTCGTACTCGTGAATATACGATTATTTCTTGATATGAGTGCTTTTTTAATTTACTTCGACTTCATCACTGTAAAAAAGATTACTTTTTACGGAGTGTTTGAGTTTTCCGTAAAAAGATTCATATTTTTTTTTGTCTAATCTTACTATTTATGAATAAATAAGAGTCTGTCACTTAAATATTACATACCTTTTCATAGTTCTTTATTGCTTCATGCTGGTACAGAAGAATTCATTCCGAGCATACAAACCGAGTTGCGAATAAGACATTAGAATTTCCGTATACGCTTACCTCACTCCGTAAGTCGAAACTTCTAATTACTTAACTTTCCTTTCCATTTGTTTCTGGGCACAGTGAGTAAATATTTCTACCCAGAAACGGCACGAGGAGAGAATGTTAAGCGAAAGAGTGTTTAATTAATAGCTGGATATCAAACTCCTGAATTAGGAAATTCATCACTTTACCGTAATTTATTACAACAAATTTTCTTTCCCATATATCACTGTTCGCAGATTATTTTTTATTATATTTATAGTTTTCTGTTTAATAGAATTTGATGTAGGAAATTCTTTGTGTTAATGGACATCCCTGAATTTAAGATTCGGCGAAGACGGGAAGATGATATCAAAAAACTCTAGAGGTTGGTATCTTGTAGCTTTTGATCGAATGGATCATTTCCTGTGTTGCTTTTACGTTTGAAAGCTGATACTCTCGGAATGGCTAAGAGCATTGCATTCGACCAAAGCTTCTTTGATACCTATTATCTACTGATATTTTGAGATCTTCAATCCTGCGGTTTTGCTACCAGTATTATTAATAGGACTATTTTTACTTGATTAATATTTTGTCACAATAATTGAATGAAAAAATGTATAAGTAGAATTAAAAGCTAACATTCACACAAAAATTGAATAAATGAGCAATCATACCTGGATTTCTTTACAACAAAACTCACATATGACATAAGAATTAACTAGTTATTAAGCTGCAAATAAGTTAATCGAAATACTATTACATAATGGTTCTTGTGTCTCGTTGACTAGATTAGCCGCAAACTAAGAGAAGTTCGCCAAAAGTGCTATTTATAACTGCCAGCTTTTATGCACAAATGGAGGGGAATGTATAATGCCTTGGGTAAGTGTTCATGCCGTAGACAATACATCAATCTAAATAGACAACGCGAGTCCTTTCTTTATGAAAACCAAGAGCGTCGCTTTTATTGATTGATTTATTTATTTATTCTTTATTGCACATAATCTATGTTACAAAGGGCGGACTTAATGCCTAGAGGCATTCTTTACCAGTCAACCACACAGTCAGACAGAGATATTACAGGCAGTGCTAAATATATAAGTTTTAAATAAGGTGTACAGAAGGTGAAATGGTTTGAATCAAAAAAGAAGATTTCAAAGAGATTTCATAAACATAATATATACATAATAATAGCAATTACACATTATATAGACAAGAAGTAAAATAAAATAAACAGACAGATGACAGGTGGATCCAAGAGAATAACAAAACTACGTTCTTGGGCCGTCAATCTTTTAAAGTACGCACGCAAAGCCTTTTTACCTAATTTACAATAGGGCTCCACAGGGCGCAGGAACAGATGTCGGAATACGAATTAATAGCATCGAGCATAACCGGGACAGGTGGGGCTCGGATATAGAATATTTGCATGGCTATTTGCTGGCCTATTACAAACTATGAGCAAATAAATCTGCACGAGGGCACATACACAGCGGGGTTAAAGACTGTTTTAGGGGTGATAAGGACTGTAAATTGCAAGTGCCACTAGTCTGGACAAGCTGTCGATAAATAAGATTTGGGCTAAAGTTTTTGGCAGGCTTTAACCTAAATGCTTTTTACATAACAATACATTATAACTGACTTCTAGACACAATTGATTAGTTTCTCGCTACTTACGTCAAGTGAAAAGACATAACTATTTACCATTAATTGTGCTGCTACTAAAATCCTTAAGTAGTGTTTAAATTAAGTTACTTATAATCTGGGGAAAGCTTAAAACAATGTGCTACTATTAATTAACGGGAGTAACAGACATTTGTTTTGCCGACCACTGGAAACGGTGGGATTATCTCAAATTGTGATAACCTCATTTGACACAATGCATTCAGGTAACCGAAAAATTTCATCTATATTTCCGTTCACAATCAGAAAAACTATCCATATCCATGTAAAAATTGCCACCGACAATGAGGTCGCCAGAGCTATCTATGATTAGCTTGTGTAGGTAAGAGAAAACAATTTAAAAGTCACGACGTGATTGTATTCTGTTTAATATTCAGACGATTAGAAGTAGAATTGCTTCTCTCTGACAGGTTAAGAGTATTTTTAGCTCTCTTTTGCTTTACAATATTATTATTTGCAATTCTGAAAGGATTTGCTCTGTAATTAGTTTATGCTTTATTTCATACTCTTAGCATTTTAAAATAAACATGAACACAGCTTGACATTCAAAAAAAGAAAATTCAAAAGAGGATTTTTTGTAACAAGCAGTTACAATTTACAGATTCTTCAGCAAAAATATTGATGTCCCGTTGGTGTAAATGGCGTATACCTGTCCCTTTACATTAAAAATAAATAAAATAATAAAATATCCCTGGACATTATCAACGTGGTGTCAACTCAACAACTATTACTATAGAAATACACTGTGTCCAAACATGATGAGACGCAATCACTGAATCGGAGGGTCGGATTCTGTATTTCTCCGTACCGAATTCCCATACGAAAACGTCAACGCGATTCACACGGACGCTCTCGGCTTACATTTGTATCAACCAACGCTATCAACTCATGGTAGATATCAATCAGTACGTCTACCACGAGCTGCCACTTTGAATTTACGTTATCGTTCGCGTAAAAAAATGTATTGGGATTTGACATGATCTGACATGACAGTGTCAATCCCAATACATTTTTTTACGCGAACGATAACGTAAATTTAAAATGGCAGCTCGTGGTAGACGTACCGTACGGCCAGCGTGTATCTCAGCAAATAGCCAGAATGCTAGCCACTAGGCTCTAGGCGCTAAGCAAGCCGCCTGTCTGTGCGGACGTGGCCTAACGGAAGTTCCAACCTCTTTCTAACGATCCTAAGTGCTGAAGTTTTCCTCATGACATATTTTCAGAAGCGGTTAATGCAATCTAAAGGTACTGATATTATTAAGAGGTAAAGTTTCGAACTTTGTTTCTTTGGAGTAGGTTATTTTCCTAAATACTGTACGTCTACCACGAATTGCCACTTTAAATGTGGGTTAAAATTGTATTAGGATGACACATGACATGCCATGACAATGTCAAATCCCAATACATTTTTTAACGCAAACGATAATGTAAATTAAAAGTTGTTTCACTAACAGAAAGGTACACCTAGAGTAACACAGGTTTTTCTTTTGTATAGGCTCATATTTCAACGGTAGAAATAGTCCTCGCGGGCCAAGGCGCTGACGGACAGCTGGTATGTAATACTGGTATTTCAGTATAGTTCAGATTGACTCATCCAATGCAGTAGGTAGATTCATCTGAATGCAAAATCCTTTGCTTCACTCAATCCAAAGTGCCGCCGCTCCGGTATCATGCTGATAGAGTAATCCTATTAATTGATAGGATAGCATACACTCTCGCATGAACACACTTTACCACCAGGTAGGTACTTCAGATATTTAATGAAAGTCATGCTTTCGCATACAACTATGTACAAACATTTATGCGATTTGCAACATAAAAAATGGCCTCTGCTGCTGTAAGCCTGCTTTGGAATGCAATTTTTGCTTGAACATTTTGGTCTAAAAAATTGTATAGAAAAATTAAGGTTATTTTTTTCATAAAGTTTAAAACATGATTATATTTTGGAGGATGTTTTATTAAGAGTTGGTCAACCACATGTAGAGGTATTTTTAGTACCTAATGCTATGAACATCGGTAGAACATTTACAGTCACAGTGAACAGTGATTTGTTGAAAATGCTAAATAAAATATAGAAGTCGGCCTTGGCATACAAACTAGTGTGCATCTTAACATGTCATAACGTGTCTAGTTCTTATACCAAAGTTGAATCAGTTTAATTGGTTAATTTTCTCACTGGATTGGTTTGCTAAACTGAGTTTTCAAATTAAAAAAAAAAACAATGTATCAAAAGTAAGTATGGAAGGTTTTGGCAAACATGTAGAAAAGGTACATTTTCAATTTGTCCACTTGCTCTTAAGTTTTACTCATCTTGTCTAGCTTGAGTGAGCTGGTGTTTGTTCTCTTATAATTATCAGTACCACATAGGTAAATTCAAATTCATAGGCTCAAAATAAACTACACTGAGGCCGGTATTCTAGAATTGTACTCAAGCACTGATCTGTACTTGAGTAGAGATTTCAAAACGTCAGTTCATACAAAAGTGTCGTTTTGTATGAACTGACGTCAGATCTATACTCAAGTACAAAATTTGTATAAGAATACCGGCTTGAATCACTATTGTTGGGTTTGCAAAGAGCTATTTGCTGTCGACTTAATTTAAGAACAAAAAAACAAAACCTTCTACCCTTACTGACCACTCAATCTTTTTTATCTGAATTATTGAAAATATTAATAATAAAAACGTAGCTTGGTAGTTATTCAAATTAAGGGAGCGTGTTTAGATGAAATCCTAACGACTACCGATTTAATTTTCTTACTTTTATTCAAAATGTGCGTAACATGCAAATGTCCAGTTAATTATTTTTTTCTTTCATTGTTTTATTTTTTCAACCTACTAACAGTATTTTATTTCAAAGAATATCTATCAAGTAGAGCAAGTTGAGAGTAAGATTTATTCTTGATTTTGGTACGTCGAAGAAAAACGTGAAGATTTGACATATTCATTTTGTTTTTAAATACAATAAAACAGAGAAGTCATGTATGAAGAAATTAAATTCTGAAGCCCCTTCATTCATTATTAGTGACATTTTAACCATAAATTGAGTCGCGGGTCGTGTTGTCAGGTTCGGGGTTTGTGGGTTCCATAAATATCTTCAGAGAAAATTTTAATTTGGAACACGAACAATGCGATGTTGTCTCAATTAACTTAATATCTAAAAAAGTAGTTGGTGCCAAGTCTGCAGTGGTAGGTAAGGTACTCGTACTATGCCCACCTAGTTTTTTTTAACTCAGTTAGTGCCATCATAGTTAATTTTATTGGGACTGTGTCGAATGGCGTATGGTTTCGATGGTTTTGTCTTTGATTATTATGACGAAACTTAGACTAATAAATTTAATTTTTTTGTTGAGTTGTTGAAATATCTTTTGTTGTGCTTTTACAAAATTATTATTGTTCACTTAAAAACAAGGACCATCGGATCCTTTTATGAGAAAATAGTTTAGTCCAGCAGAACGGTTTGGAATACAGGTATTAACTACAGTTGCGAATCAATAATAATTAAAATGCTTTAAATAAATAATTGTCTTCACACATCTGAGCAAATTTGTGAGTATCGATAAAATCAAAAGTAAGTGATTTTAAAAACCTGTACGTCTCCCATGAGTTTCTGTCACGTAAACTACTATACTTGACTTTAAACAGCAATGTATATGCTACTTTTGGTTCCTTTATTAATCACTACGAACGACCCTGCGACCCTGTACGAAATCCCGTACAAAACGTCAATGCGGACGTTACGGCTGTCATTATTTATTGAATTCAATAGGGCTGCTTTCCTAAACGAGTTTTTTTGTATACTGAGTCAGTAAATACTGAGTCTTACTTGATGGCTGTGACACTGAACCCAACAAGCTCGCTCGTAAACCCAAACACTTGCCCGCCATCTGATCGTTGCATAAATCACCCATTGCCAATTCCCATTTCTTTATATTTGTATATTGCTACTATTTCCCTTCCAATATCTTTCCGCACATAATTTGCGACACGTCTCCGTTGCGTAGACTGATAAACATTTATCTCTTCGTATTGACTTGGACCGATAAAAGAACCTCTGAATATACGAGTATACCGTAACATGTCAGTAACAGATTTTCTATTGCGGCTTTTTGTTCATTTTTCAACGTACGTATTATGTGTCGTTATTTTAAAACAACATACCTCTATGGCATAATGCATACTGGATCCTTGGCGTTGACCAATCAGTGCATCCGTCGGTGCATCAGTGCAGTAAGACGACCCGGAATATCGCGGTCTTCCTTCGAAACTAGATAATAGTTTCTGATTTTTCGGTGATTTACGATCTTCCTAGAACTTTCACTAAATTCCGGGTTTTTCCGATCTTTTTACAATATCCACATACATATATGTATACATACAATCTATACGCAATCAATATTAAACTAGGGAAGTTTCCTATAAAATTAGTAGGTATGTTTTTATATGGACAATTCTGAATACAATAAAAAAAATTACATTGTTTGTCAGGTAAGTTTGCATATTCCAGCATCATGTAATGAGTAATGTATAGACTTGGATTAACTATAAAAGCCATATTTAAAAATGCAATACGTTAGGTTCATGTATGTACATACGGACCATAGTAGTTGGTTATGAATATTTTCGTTGTTGCAAGAGCGTACTGGTAATTTTGGCACCTACTGATTCGTCATCCATTTGAAGAAGACAAGCATACCTTTAGCAACAGGACAAAGCTTTCCGTAAGGTATGATAAGCCATGGTGACAAAAGTCACCACAGTGAGGTTTTTCTTTGAAGAACCCAGAAGACTTCAAATTGAGTAAAAAATGACTACAAATATTGTTTTCTTTTGAGAATTTTTAATTGACAACCGACATATTTAGTCAAAATTTAGAAGAGAGCGGATATTGTTTAATAAAATCTAGTAATAATTTATTGCACTATCAATAAGAGTTATCAGGGATCGACTTGTCGAAAATTGTATATAATCAATTCCACCTTTATTTTGCATTTCAATTTTACAGGTAAGCCGGCGAGTTACGGCCAGAGCTCGAGGATAATATATAATCTCCGTCCGACAGCGACTAAGCCCTAGGCCTAGGGCATGAGAATTGAAAACCGTAGAAGTCTAAGAATCTTAGCACCTTTGCCCATTTTTAACGTCCCTAAATAGTAATACAATGTTTTCGTAGCTCGTCCGATCTACGAAGATGGGCTACGGCACGGTAGGAAACCTCTACGGCAATGTTCGTAGCCTACGTAACAAACGTATACGTCACAGTATGATTATGAACACTGTCAGCCTTATTAATAAAAACCGCTTATTCCAAACCAAATCCGACGTTACACTCGGACTTGTTAATCCTAGAGTAACGTAGTATTAACTTTGTGATTTTAATGTTATTAATAACTATTAAGTAACCTTGGACTAACAATACATTCCTTACACCGAGATTAATGCGAATGTTATGGCAACCTCAGTTTAAAAGTAAAAAGAATTTGTTTCTGAATTAACGGGGGAGTGAAACGGGCTGTCGATGTCAAGTTTAATTTATTACTAAGTATAAGTTAAAAATGAGCCATAAACGCAATTGTTTACTAACTCGGAAGAGAAAGAAATTTCATTTTCATGAATATGACGACGATTCGCGGTTCTGACCATTTCATTGCGTCGATTTCTGGTCCTCCTAAACTTTTCCCACTTGTCATCACAGCGGTCACTTTTGAAGTGCTTAAAGGCTCTGTCACGTCTCGACAACGCCATACGGACACCTTTGGTAATCCATGGTGCGGGTGGCCGCCTAACTTTGACAGTTAAACGATTTGTTGAAAAGAACCAGTCCATCATCGATTGTAGTGGCCTCAACTAAGGGGGTACATTTAATAGATGCAGCGTCCTGGAGCAAACACTCGTCATTGATAGCAGAAAATGACTGCAAGGTGACCAGATCAGGGTGTCGTTTGATAGGGTGAAGATTATAGGAGAGAAACAACAAGTTGTGATGCGAAAAACCAGGAGCAAAGATTTGACCAGGTCCACGAGCATGACTAGGAGATGAATTGTTTAAATGCGCCAGCCGACACAATGGTCATGGTCTCGAAGTAAGTATTAATATCTTTATGTTGCGAGGTACCAGACCTGGAATTAAGCCAGGGGCGTCTCACAGCACACCCAGACCCGATCTAATTTAGAAAATATCGTTTTCTGAATTGACTCGACCGGGAATCGAACCCGGGACACTACGTAAGTCAAGGCGAGAAACCGTGCTAAAGCGCACTACGCGAATCGTGTCGTCTTTTAGAAAGTTACCATGAATACTGAAATAAACTAAACGAACGAGAAACATTATTGCTTTTGAAACTTTAGGGTTGACAAAAACAAGCAGCTTAAATGCTTAAAAACAAGACATTATAACGTTACGTTCATTTTGTATATTTTTTAAAAATATCGTTAGAGAATGTCGAAGCCTAGGAGATACGAGTAAGCACCCCAACTCGGAGCGTGGATCGTGTGGTCCCGAGTTCATTTCTGACTAGAACTAAAACCTTTGTGTTCATTGTTTTATTTCTGACTAACTCTAAGGTGATGGAAAACTTCGACAAAAAAACAAATCAAACCGGAAAACGGCGGAATGCTCACCACCTACCACGTTGGGTTCTAATCCCATTGGTGAAAAGTGGGCTTCTGAGTGTCCATTCACCACGACGCGAACAGTCACTTGCCTCCGACTACCCCGTTTGTGATATAGTCCTGATAGTTATGTTAATTTAATATCTACACAATAAAACACCACCAACACTAGGTTACAAAAATAGAATATATCAGTATAAAGCACCTCTAAATCCGCCTTATCTGTCTAGCCAAACTTTGGCCTTCCGATCATCTTCAACTCATCCTTAGTTCAGCCATTTTCCCATATTTAGTGTTTTGAAATACTAGTTTTTTAGAGTAGAGTAGTAGTAGTAGTTTTTTAGTACTAGCTTTCCGCCAGTGGCTCCGCCAACTGACTATTTAGGCTAAATATAGCCCAAAAATAACTATAGTCGTAGCTGAGTATGTTACCTGCTTGATATTTCAATTTTGAAAATAGATCAAGGAGTTTCACTTTTTTTTGTATTGGCTCGCGTCTGGGTGTGCTGGGAGCTCTGGCTTTTTTCCTGTCTGGTACCTCGTAACGCAAGGTTATTAATCCTAACTTCGAGACCATGACAGATGGTATAAAGTCTGGCGCATAAAAAAGATCTTGCCCTGTATAATGTTAGCATACAAAACGTAGCCAAAACTGTGCAGCATAGTGTCGCTAGTTGCCTTTTTAAGTTTTGTCCCGTCAATTTCTAGTGCAACCCCAACATATAACGCATATGTTATTACAATTGCGACTAATCGTGTAAAAAAAGCGTGTCTGGTTTGGTGTCTGGCGACCCTGTTAGTGGCTGACTCGCCTAATTTCTTTATTTCAGTTGGGGCCGACTTCGCGCGTCACGGCACATTGTGATTGACGACAATAGTGACCCTTTTTGTTGCCAGCTAATAAAGAAAACAATTTTTCATCAGTCATGTTCGTGTTACCGTGCCTTCATAAGCATACTATCTTTATTTTAATTTGTAATTATCCGATGTTGCTTTGCCCGCGGCTCTGTCCGCGCTGATACATTGATAAAACTTTTATCTCTTTTGGTTCTTGCGGTTAATTTTACGTAAGTATCTGGACAAAACCATCATACTACATTTATTAATTCAGTAGTCACTTTAATCGTATGCCCACAACAATTGAATCGTTACAGTTTTCAAAATGTTCAGAGGTGTACCTAACTGATAACGTGAACATAGTTCCAAATAAAGCCTAAGCTTTCCATCTCCATTCTTTAATAAGTTTTGTAAAAGGCACAGAGTTGAGTCCAATTCTTATTGAACAGCTTTATAAATACGAGTATCATGTGCCTTTGCAAAATATTCTACAAACGTAAAGTCTCGTTAAAAAATCACAGGAACTGCACACACGACTATTCTAGAAATTCAAACCAGACCGACAATGGAGACGGAGCCTTTTCAAACAGTCAAAGAAAAAATAATGACACAAGCTTTTAGTCGCTTTGTTGACTGTTATCTAGGTAACAGAAGGAACACTGTTACGTTATCAAAAAAAATATAAAATGCTACGTGACTTCGGCCGCGCAAGAATACAAGGAATGTAGGTACGAGTATGTTGTTATCACATTCGTAAAAGATAGCATAAATGTTAGTACCTATCTTAAGCGGTTCGAATTTTCGTCACAACTATTGAATCTTCTTAGTACTTACTCACATACGATACTTTTTGTGTTTAGAATAGGAGATTTAAGCATTATTTAAAAACCATAGGACTTTCAAAACTGCTCGTCATTTCCAGAGCGAGCAAAGTAGGTCAATAAGAATGGATGAATGCGACAAACGTCACGACATTTCGATAGGCGCCCTAAAATCGGATAATGTGGGTGCGACAACGAACTGAGTAACCAAGATGATGAAAGGGCTGACGACTAAAGATATTTTACGTTAATGTCGCTGAAAAACTGTATTAACGAAAGGGACAGTTGTTGACGGCCCCACACGTCCGCCTCGGCCTTTTCGCGGGCGCCTCGAGGGTGCCTCTTCTATCTCCTCGTAAAAGTTATTGCTCATAGCCGGAGGTGATGTAAATGGTGTACGTAAATTCTCGGTATTTTAGAACGACACTCTTAAATACCTAATGGTGACGTAAAAGTAAAACGGTCTATCGGTTGTGAATAGTCGTCCACTAAATGTGCATTGTGTTTGAAATTGTAAAAGAGAGGTTCATTTTAATTCATAATCACTATTTTTTAGTTTTAATCTAACCTAATTTTTAACTCAGAAAGTTAAAAATTATACATATTTGCACTGGAATGATTCTTCAGTGAAAACTAGGTCGCCCATTAGACCGCTTGCAAAGCGAACGTATGTCAGTGCATCGGTGCGGCTGCAGCCTTTCCTCGTTATACCTCACCATATAATAGCTTTGAAGAACTTTGTTAAAATATAAATAAAATATATTTCCTGGACAAATCACACCAAGATCATCTGACCCCAAACTAAGCAGGGCTTGTACATGCTATGGGTGTCTAATTATTCTTAATACATACTTATGAATAAATAACACCCAGACACACAACAAACACAAATGTTCGTCACATGAATGTTTGACATGGGTGGAGATCGAACCCACGACCTCCGGTGTTAAAGGCAGAGATCGCTGCCTTCATCATAATATTATAGAAAGATAGGCATTTGAAATGGTTACCAAACAACCTGTAAAAAGCAAGTGTTTTTCGGTTCTTTTCTTGCCAATCTGTGTATATCTTTTTGTATGGGATATAAGTTTTGATAGTTGAAACTTATTTAGGCAAGCGGAGTATCGCTCATGAGATCACATTGAAGGATCTACTGATAAATAACAAGTCGTCAGTGAGCCTTGGCTATAACCCCAACAACTCCTATATCTAATATCTAGAGTTGAAGCAGATATCAAAGCTTTTAGATATTAAGTAAAAAGTGTAACAAAAGGGTCAGTAGTACAAGATGTTAGTTACGAGCTGCCCAGATAGACTTCGTTCTGTCAAATGTTTGACAGCTCGTGTCCATTTTGCCCGCTTTTCTCCGAATTGATTTACATTTACTATTATTTTTCACAATTTTTTTATGTTAAATCATAACAAAATATAACTTATATCACTCCTGAATAATTTAGCTTTCTGATAGTGAAAGAATTTTTGCGATTGGATCAGAAGAAGAGACTTTTCAATACAAACAAACAAACAAAAAAACAAACAATCAAATCTTTCCTCTAAGTGATAGTAAAGATAGTCTGTCTATTTTATGAAGACCGTTTGTTTACCTATGCTTGTAGTAGTGACATGAACCGGCATACCAGTGTGACATACGCTAGTGTGCGTGCTCTCAGCGGGAACAATACACTGGTAACACTAAGATAGCGTTCATAACACTATTGTACTTAACTACATGACATCTAGTACTTTATCTAATGGACTAGCTGTCCGTCAGCGGCTTCGCCCGCGTAGACTGTCTTACCCGTCAAATATAGCCTAAATTAAAAAAAATTATCAATGTCACTCCCTGATAATGTAGCTTAATATTCGAGAAATATTTTCTTAAATCGGTCCAGTAGTTTCGGAGCCTATTCAATACAAATATATAATTTAATGGAAATATTTGGAACATTATTCACCATGATCAGCTGATTTGACACTAAGCTAAATACTAATCAATTAGGGCCAATTGCAGCGAACATATCAAGTTGAGATAACTCAGAGGTTTTTTTAGCTAAATACTTACCAAAACAAACTTTTAGCAATAGCCGATTAGAAGGCATTGATCGTAACGAGTTGGAGTACGACCCCCGCCAGAATACCTCGTCCCTAGGCGGAGGGTGGAGGCTCCTCCCTTACCCTTCACATTTGCCTTTCACTTTGCGCACGGAGCGTGACACCTGCGTCCGAACGTTGCAGCGCCTTGTGGTAAACAACGTTGGAAGTTACCTCAGGAAAATATTTTTCTAATGTGGCTACACCTAGTTGGTAGATTTACGACCTTATGGAGAGCTTTCTGACCTTAGATATGCGGTAATCTACTCACTATACTCAAGTTAGCAGCACGTTCTATGCCGAAAAGAGTTACCCAGCTCTTGTTACGGAAATGGACTGTATGAAATCACTCTGTTGTTCTACATGCTCATAAAAATGTTTATACACCAATTTTTAAGCAGTAACTCATAAAAATAAAAGCATAATATATCAAATCGTGAGAACTGAAAAAAACAATTGTAACAAAAAAAACAATATGTTGCACCTTCATAGTTTCTTAAATTTTAACACCTAATTTCCTCAAGTTACCATCCTGGTAATGTAATTTTAAATATTAAAGATAACTACTGATCATACTGAGGAACCCACCTGCGATGTCCGTAATATATTATTAAATATTTTTAAATGTACAGTCACGGGCAAAAATGGGAAAATACAGCATGATGAAATTTTAATATGGAAAAATCGCGAACATGTACGGGCTTCAGTCTCAGAATTTTGGGGACTATATCTTTGGGTTCACCGATGCTTCTAGTCCGACTGTGATTAAGAAACTGTCATTGCTCATGTATTTTTTATTCAAACCATGCTATTATTACCATGTTATGTTGGTACCTACCAGTAGAATATCCTAGAGTTTAGTGCAATATCTTTGCATTATTCCACGTTCATTAGCTCTCTCATGCATGTTCACCGTTCAGGACGAAAGGTCAGGTTAAGAGTAGGTACAGATACCTATTCTTAACCTAACCTTTTTAAACACGTTTTGAACTTGTCCGAGGTACAATCGTCCGTCTTTATCTTCCGACAGTAAAATTTACAAATGCATTGTTCACATGTGCCTTGTGAATCCGTGTCGTTGAAACGAATTACAAAAAATCAATCATAAAAAAAAAAAAAACGCCACAATTCCGTGTAAAGCTACCAAGCCGCCCTTTCAAGTAGTTACGTGCATACTTTTATTCTGATTATAGGTCCGGAATTTTGTTGATTTTCCCATAACCAAATAAAAATAAAAAACAGCATTTCTTTAAGTAAAATATGAAGTTATGTGGGGTTATAATGTTTTGTGATAAAGCCCTTGCGTAATCAGGGTCAAAAAAACAATGATTATCTTCAAGAACAGCAACAGCAGTTTGCAAATGTGAAAATGCTTAAAAATATAACGTGAAAGACCCAAAGCCCTTTATTATTCGGCTAACATTTAATTCATTACCAACGTAAGTGGTATGAAAGCATAATTAACAAGGTAGACCACTTAATTGATGTTAGCAGACCTGCGGTGAGCACTGGCAATGAGCACTGGCAATGTGTATGTATGTTGGGTTGCTGCATTTTCCCTCAACAACTCAATCAAAACAATAAAGCTTCCCTTAAATTTAAGTGCAATGTTGCATAGTTTTTCTGCTCCTAGGCTTTCTATTGTTTAAAATTATATTTTGGTAATAGTAGACTAAAGCAGATATATCTGACTGTAAGGCTATTGCTTTTGTATGTGTGATAATGATAATAATATATATAATAATAAACGTGTGTTTAAACATACTACACAACTATTTAAACATAAAAAACCGGTGTGGTAGTGTTTTATGACACTTTTCAACCGACTTCAAAAAAAGGAGGAGGTTCTCAATTCGACTGTATGTCTTTTTTTATGTTTGTTACCTCATAACTTTCAACTGGGTGAACCGATTTTGATCATTCTTGTTTTATTTAAAAGCTGGTGCTTCCCGAATGGTCCCATTTTAATTTGGTCCAGTTTTGACAGTGGCGTCCATGGGTAATCCATATGTCTTAAATCTAGATAACAAAATGCGAGACAAACGGACGAATAACTCAATATTACGCCAACCGATTTTGGTAATTCTTTTTTTATTTGAAAGCGGATGCTGCCCGTGTGGTCCCATTTCAATTTGGTCCAGTTCTGACAGTGGCAATCATGGGAAATCCATATAAGTCTTAAATCTAGATAAACCATATGCGCGACAAATGGACGAATAACTCATTATCATGCCAACCGATTTCGATGCTTCTTTTTTTATTGGAAAGGATATACTTCAAGGGTAGTTTGATGAGTGTTTGGTTAGGTTCTGATTATGGGATCCATGACAAAGTAACGGAACTCTTCAATTCTTAGGTTCAATTGGACGATACTTTTTCGATGTACAAAATAAATAAGAACTATTCACTGAAAATCAAGAAATAAACAAAAAATAACCAACTTCAAAAAAAACTGTTCCAAAACAAAGCACTAAAAAGTAAAGAAATAATGGCGTATTCTTCTAAAACTTATACGATAATATAATGTAGGTACAATTATTGTTATTGTTGGAGTCGGTGTCAGCAAATGTAGGTTTGTAACTACCTACATACATACGTAAACGTGATACGTAAAAATAGGTATATTGTAGTGTTTCCTTAGCTGACTTCGACTCCAACAATAAAAATAATTGTACCTACATTATATTATCGTATAAGTTTTAGAAGAATACGCAATTATTTCTTTACTATTTAGTGCTTTCGTCCGGGACTTTGTGGTAGTAAAGTTAACTTTGACGTAATGCTAATAGAATCGTTCATTCAACGGAACATTTAGGATATTGGCTAGTGATTCAGGGGAGTAAAACCCACATAGTTGAGAACAAGTCATGAAGTACTATAATCGGGTCGAGAAACATCTTTAAATTGGCTGAAGCTTGTAGATACATTTATTTTCTCACACAATAATGTAGTACTTATAAAGGGTCAATATAACTATATCTATAATAATGGAGCTATTAATAAACAATATGCGCCAGACAACACATCACTTGTCATGGGCTCGAAGCTTGAAGTAGGCAATAACCCGTACGGCGCCACTAGTACAACCGGTTTTTCATAGCGTGCCATACGTTTTCACGGAACCCGTATGTTCGACCACTCAATGGGATAATATCCCTTTAATACGAGTACAAGACAAGGAATTGAGAGTCATCGAACCCAGGACACTACGGAAATCGAGGCGAGAAACCGTGCTATAGCGCACTACGCCATTCGTGTGGTCAAATTAAAAGATCCATGTTAGTCCGATGGAATTAAGTAGTTAATTTGATGCCTAGATTGCTTATCACGTGTAGTTTAGCTCTACAATAAACAGAGCTCGAATATAATCCGAATGAGGAACGAATGTACGACCTTTAAATTTCGCGTTATCTTTTACAAGGATTGCAGCTCCTGTACTTGTAAAAGGTAGACTTCGTTGAAAAGAAGCATACGCAGCTATTTATTTTCTCCGTGTTATATTTTGTGTAGAAAAACCTTCCCCATCAGTATTCTACACGCTACTTCGCCTCACTATACATATACTCGTAGGTAGGTACTCTTACGTTGAAGGTAGCTCGCAAGGTAAAATGCTTAGAGTCGTGTATCAAAAACCACGTACATACTAGCTGAAATCTCGCTTTCAGAATTTCGTATCCGAATTACACACCATTTTATTAAAATAATTTGAAAGTACTGTTTAGTGTAGGATCAACCCCATTCTATTTGCTCTAAGAAAGCTTACTGTATTTACTCTGTTTTATACACAATTAAACCTAGAAAACCTTTAGTTTCGCAAGTTTTATAACAAGTGTGTACGCCCATTTGTCTTAAGTTTCTGACTAAGTTAACTCTTTTTGCATCTCCTGCGATTTAGAAGCACGATGTAACTTATGTACTGGTGTTGTCTATTTAATTTAACTCTTATATTAATTTCTCGTTTATTTTTTCCAGCAATATTTCTAGTGACTAATGTATCATATTTTTAATTTTTATGTTATCTTAACTGTATGATTTAATCCCCTGCTTGTATTAACTACCCTGTTATTTCAATTATAATAGTATTCAAACAATGTTGAAAGTAGTAAGTATAAAGTTTCTTGACTCGGTCTTCTTGATTGATACAGTGTCCGAACCGGTGGTACAGTGACATGTTTTTTTATGTATACCTATTTTTATAATTTTTCAATTTTATGCATATAAAATATACAGCTACATACAAGGATACAGCTGACATGATCTCATAATATTTTTAATTTTAACTTTACTTCTGTAACATTATGAAATTATACCTACAGCATGAGAAGTGCACATAAAATATTGCATGTGTATTTAGATAGTGCTGTATTATCCCGTGTATTCCCGATGTCCCCAGACGCCGTGTCCCTGCCCAACGGGGACAGCGGTACTTTAATAAAATATTTAAAATTACTTCCCGTTGTCCCTGTACCCTGTCCTCCTTATTATCGTACAGATAAGTTACACACCGTCAATACCGATTTTTATTAATTTATCCATCAAATTCGGAATGCAAGTTATTGCCACCACTAAAACGTGCGCAAGATGCAATAGCATTGAAATTTACACATGCACAGTGAATTTTACTATATCAACAACTAAGCATTGAAAATGAATTGCATGGGTGGAATCCAGCCCTGGCTTGAACGGGAAGTTCTTAGCATACTCTTAGCCTCAATCCGTGCCATGAAACTGCCGCAGCGGAAATGCATAGAATCTCCGGGATGACAAAAGACGCGGTAGATATAAAATCGCCATCTATCTACAGACTGCTGCGCCTATCATTCAACTTAGACTTTAATAACCTTGCACTGAGCTTGGTTTATTTTATTAGTTAATAGTAAAAATACATCGTCTAGTGAAAAAAGTGTAACAGCTGCTATATAAGTAGGCTTTAATAAATTCGGCATAAATCTTAAGAGAAATAATGTTTATTGTACTTTAAACACAAAGTGTACCCTAAAGAGACCTTTTTTACTGCTGTCTAATGCTTTATTGAATGTAGTATAAGTAGTAGGATGTGTCGTTGTCATTGTCGTTCATTACAAGCTTACTTACATCGTGTCCTCAGACTCATCGAACTAGAGCTCAATGAGCACCGAGTAAAGTACCCTAGCGCTCCTTAGTTTCTGGCACAATTGCGCCTCGTGGGACAACCAGGAATCAAGGGCTTTGTAGGATTATGAGCTGTAGGCGTATAAACACTTCCTGTAACGATCGTGTGTATCGTAACATAAACTACGAGTAAAACTTCGCTCACAACTTCAGACAGGTATGATTGAAAAATGCCTGTTCTTTAAAGGTACTCGTATGTTTTACCTTGGGACTAGGCAGTTACTATGTGATGATAGGTACATGCCTTCCCAATAAATGTATTTTTTTTTATATTGCCCGTCAAGATGACCCTACTCCACCTGATGGAAAGCGGTCGTGAGGTCCAGATGAGGCTGACCAGCCCAGTCATTCAAAAGAATCATTGGGCTGGCCATCCTCACCTGAAAGGCCTGCAGAAATGCCTTTTCACGCCCCGCTGAAAGAACCCGTGACTATAGATGAAGGAAACACATGTGCTGGAACGGCATTCTACGTCTGAATGGTACGACGAAAAAACGAATCACCGAACCTGTTAGTTCAGGCCAACAAATGCTGAATTGTGTGCGGATGATTTACTTTAATCTCAAGTGACCCGAGTTTAAACTTCCACTCTTTAGTTCGCAGAGAGTCGAGAGATTTGCTTATCAGATTTAGTTTCCAATGCAGAAAGTGAGGTAGGGGGATAGCTCTAGGCAAGCAAGCCAGCACGGTCTTAAAGTACCATTCAGCTAGTTTTAAGGGGAACCGATTGTTCGAATTTCAACTAACTTAAAACGGTTGACTGACGTCTATTTTGCTATATTATGTATTGTTTGCCATATTTTTACACCATTGAAATATCATTTGACTAAAGTACGAGTATTATGTACGTTTTACCGAACTATATTTCACCGAGTTTCAAAATAACTTTTTACTACTGGTCAAAGTCTCTTTTGAACTTTTTTCATTTCCCTGATTTATTTGTCATAATTTTACTTCACCGATAAGTACATCATTTTACCGATCGAAGCGAGCACGGCTACATTTAGGGAAGCTGGCTTTGTTCTGAAATAGGTAGACCCGGCTCGCAGTGGTCACCTCGCTGTGATACTGGTCTGCCCTACACTATAGTGTAATTCAAGAGCCGTAGGGAGAGCAGCCCTCGCCCGCTGGTAGTGTTTCTCAGGTACCCGTGCGAGCTGAAGTGGCTGAGGCTGACGACCAGCAAGCCGAAGCTGCGCAAGCGACTGTAAGTGACTGGGATTTACTACGCAAGGGCGAAAGGGCTGCACTTCCTGAAGCCACGAAAAGAGGCAATCCTCATGCATGCATGCTTGCCTGCTTGCTTCTTTACATCCTTGTTTGCATGCTTGCTCGCATACATTTTACAATGCTTGCTTGCTTGCTTCCCGACTTGCATGTTTGAAAATAAAATAAGTATGTTGATCTGTAATTATTTTGCATGCATATTTATTGAACATGATTACATTACAACTTTGATTTAATTTTTTAGATTTACTCAATTACATTAGTGTTGGAAGTTCTTTTAAATATTTAATTTCACTTTAAGTAGATGTAGTGGTGTAATGAATATTCGGGAACATAATACTTTGAACAAAAGTTAATTCGCCCAAACATAAGTTCGGTAAAAGGTTTTTGGACCAAGTGAAACGTCGGAATAACGAAAAAAACAAATTGATAATTGGTCAACTGTTACCGTGGCAAACGGAATTTTGAAGAAGTGTAAAAATACGAACTTAGGAGAGGTAACCAGTTTTAATACCTTTTATGAGAAGAAAAACAATTGTTATTCGATTTTAGTTATAACCAAGGTTCGGTAGTGATCATATTTCGGAATGGTGAACGCGTGAATGGATTTCTGTAACACCAAGATCATCTGACCCCATATTTATCAAAGTTTGTACCTCGCAGACATTTCTTTTTCAGTATATGATTCCGTCATTTTATCTGCGAGTCCTGCCCAAGCATGTCTTAACTCAACTCATCAGGACTAGTCGCCTAATGCGGTTTTTAGAGCGTGTAATTATTGGGAGGCCAACCGGCGGTGTTCGTGAAATAATAATGCATAGGCTCTGCGTAGGCCTCCCAATGATGGGAGCATTTTAGGAAGATCTGATTGAGAGCCTGAATATTCATTAGATCATTTTCATTTCGTTTCATTTCATTTCAATATTTTAAGAAAACCAGCTTAATACACCTGCAAATCAGACGTGACTTGAAAATTAAAAACCTTGAAGATAACTATTTTACTCGTACTTTCTATGTCATTCATTAGAAATCAAAGTATATTAAATATTAAGAACATCATTTTTGGTTTCTATTTAGTTACCGGTAAAAAGTATTATTTTTTATTTTACGAGAATAGTACTAAGACTACTAAGAGCAACATTAACAGTCACTTTGCAAAGTCTCTAATAGCTAACACTCAGAGCTAATTAGAAGGTATGTTTCAATCAAATCTAATCTAATATTGAGAAAATAAAAAGCTGTGAGGCCTAACAAAATAGCGAAAATAAACAAACAAAATCATAGGCATGAAATCCTTCACCCATAATTTGCACCTTACGGAAAACCACAGCTGCCGACAAACTGCAATATCAGCACAGAATGAAATACAAAATAGTATAGTTTGGCAGGTTTTTTGTTATTGGATAATAAGTGTTTTTTTTTGAATAAATATAAATAACGCTGCTTAAATAAAATGGCATTCCTGCTGGTGAGTAGCCATTTCGTATTTTATGCATCTAAGAACACCTGAATAGAAATGATAAGCGAGATATTTCGTAAATTACTAGAGCAATACACGGTGTCGTCGGATGAGCATTTCAATGGGTTCTTGAGAGCATTTCGGAAGTAGAGGACTTTCCTCCTCGTGTGAGGAGCCCTAAGCCGAGCACTTTCGAGTTCCTAGGTCCTAACTCCTTGCCTGAGTGCCGCTTAGTGAGCAGCAAAAAGACATGAGATGATTTAAGAAGGGCCTGGGCTTAAAATTTAAGAGGAATGTATTTTTTACTAGTATACGAGTGGGTATGAGATCTACATAAACCATTAATTAAATAGATAATTAACACTTTACGACAATAACTGTTAACAAATTTTTCAATTTAGTTTTCCGCTAGCGGTTGCGCCCGCATGGACTATTACTCCCGTTAAAGTCTTAGCTCTAACAAACCTAGAATAAAAAGGAAGCTAAAAGCTGCTTTTCCACCAGAGATGTGCTGCGTAAAATGTGCAAGCTATGCTACGAAAATGCGCCGCCGCAAGGTAGCTAGTGTTGCCCAAAATCGGTCTTGGTCCTGCAGTCTTGGTCTTGTTCTTGCATTTTCGCAAGACCAAGACCGAGAACAAGACCGCCTAATTTTAGCAAGACCAAGACCAAGACTGACCGTGCAAGATTTGAGCAAGAACAAGACTCATCCTGCGAGACTCTTGCGTCTTGCAGTAAGGACTAAGTGTCGTTTCAGGGAGTATTGGAGTTCGGGTATACGGTTAGGAACTCCAAAAAATATTTAAAGAAAAATTGGATAATTGGACTGATTAAGATGAACATGAAGACGTAATAGACTTTGAGAAACTGTATGCATGTCCCTCAACGTCATTTGGATCTGGATCTTGTCTTCAAGGCTTAGATGTTGACGAGTTTGAGGAGTACCTAAGTAAACCCAGAGCAGCCAGCTCGGAAGTCATTTTAGAGTGGTGTAGGACACATGAGACAGAATATACGTCTTTATCGAAGATTGCCCGTGATTTTCATTCAATACCTGCACTTCAGTGTCTGTTGAGAGATTAATTTCTAAAGCGTCATTAGTAATTAGAAAACATAGAATTAGGCTGAGTGATGGGTCAGCCAGATGCTTACTTTGTATTAATTCGTGGTCAAAAGAATTAATATAAAGTAACAGTAATGTCAAAGCTATTGTATTCTGTAATTTGATTTGTGTTGTATTTTTATTTAAATGAATGTTTAATTTAATTAATACTGTTCTGTAATTTAATTTGTATAGTATTTTATTTTTTATTTAAATAAATGGTATATTGTATAAATTGTGTAACTCTTTTATTCCATTGTATATAAGAAGAGGCCTTAGCTGTCTATCTATCTCTTTCTAGACATTCAAGGGGGTCCAAACATACACGTCAATATTTTTTTTTAGCTTCTGTATAATGTATCTAAAATTGTTAAAGTTAAGTTAAAAGTCAAGTTAATTTCATTAATTGGTTTTATTATCTGTTTTAACCATCTTTTAACACATGTAAGCTAATTAAATGTAAACGTTTATTATGGAACAGACTGACTCCCGTTAGGTCACGGTAGATAGCTCAGTTGGTTAGAGCATCGGCACGGATCGCTTAGGTCGTGGGTTCAAACCCCACCCAGTGGCAGATAATTTTTCGAATTTCACAATAAATGTTCAGACATTTATTAATTTGGGTGGTCTTTACTATGGTTATGTTAATTCAAGCTCAAATGTACCAACTCTGTTACGTTGTTATAAGATATAAATGAACATTTAATAAATAGAAATAGGCATAAAGGTAATTGTGAGACTAGCGAGACTCTTGCTGCAAGACCAAGACCAAGACCAAGACTGGGAGCGCCATACCAAGACCAAGACCAAGACCAGGTGTATTGGCGCAAGACCAAGACCAAGACTGGCTAAGTCTCGTCTTGTTCTTGCATTTGGGCAACACTAAAGGTAGCTGGGCGAGGAAGATGCACATCACGCTGCTATGGATGCGTGATGTGCATCTTCCTCGCCCAGCATCCATAGCATGCATTCATAGCACGCATCCGTAGCACGCATCTATAGCACGCACCCATAGCACGCATCCATAGCACGCATCCATAGCACGCATCCAGGGCACGCATCTATGAGTCAAGTCATGTGTCATATAATGGTGCACACCATTAATCACTTTCACAATCATCCTGGTCAACATCAATAGATGAACTGTCCCTTGAGTTTATTATCAATTCTTGTTCACAAAGTTTATGTTTGATTAATTTTGTTTCACAACCAATTCCTATTATCTTTGGTTATTCGTTTGCAAGGCACTTCACTAAGTGGGCGACACCCGTCAATAAAGTACGATATTATCTGTAGTTTACACTTTACCGAACAAAAATGCAATACTTCATAGGCGTGAACTGTCAAAATTATCATCCTAAATTGGACAAGGTATAGTTGAACCCGTTTCCACCCGTGCTATGCTATTTGGAGCAATATTTGATGGTGAATATCAACGCATCCACAGCAACGTAGCGTGGTGGAGAAGCAGCCTAAAACTAGAGCCTAGGTACTCGCCGATGCCCACATGATGACCGCAATGTAGCTTCATAAGGTGAAACAATATTTATAATCAACCCAGTAATTTGTGAGTTTATTCTTTACAAACACACACATCTTTCCTCTTTAAGATATTAATGTTGTTATTAAAGACAGTTGGTATGAATTAATGTAGACGTGTTTTAGCGTAGGTACCTACTTAAACTATTATTGGCTGGCGTGATGGATGCTCCGTGAAAGCGAGTTAGGCTCAGGGCCTTATTTCACGGCTTGAAGCGCAATAATGTTAAAATTAATGCCTCAACTTCCAGCCCGAGTTTTGATGAAGACGGTGGTTCATTTGATATTGGGAGATTAGGTTAGGTAACGGGCCCATATTAAAGTCCGTGAATTGATCTTGTTATAAGCAAAGATTAAACTATGATTATTTTTAAATTCAATTCTTCCATAAGTAGGTACACTTTCTCTACCATGACTTTCCCCTACGTAAACTACTTTAGTTAACTGCAGCTAATTTTTTGCCAATTTTAGTTATATTACTATTCAATAGAGCGGCTGTACCGAAATCCTATACAAATTCGTCACCACAGGCACAGATTACTCAATAGTTACTACGTAACAGATAAATCACCTTCATAGAAAAAAAACACTTTTCTTAATCCTAAATGCGTGCTGTCATGTAACAAAAATATATGGCCAGGGCCACCTCTTTAGGTATAGATGTCAGTAGTCAGTACTTACAATACGTAATCGCGTCAGATCAACCGCCAAATTCGCGTACCCATGGTCTACGCGGCTGTTGACAACCGTGCCAAATGAGTCATGGAATACCCGGTGGCTGGAAGGTAACTATCGCGTGCAAGTACATGCAGTGACAGAGGCCTGCCACAGGGGCAAAGTTTATGTTAAATCTAATTGTCGCTAAAGTTGACTTTTCTAACAAAAAAAATCGACCTTGTAGTTTCATGACGTTCAATTGAACCTAAACCGTAGAGTGGGAGGCAACATATTTGGCCAACCGTAAAGCACCCCTACCATGTCCTATAACTACGTATCAAACATAGCTCTACAGTGCCCAAAAAGACAGAGACAAATCAGTTAAATAAATATAAAATACGCGGCAGACAGCATTCCTTGTCTGGTACCTCGTAAATACCAGACAAGGAATAAAGCCAGGGGCTTCTGACAGCACCTCAAACCCGTGCCGATTGAGAAAATTTGGTTTATAAAATAAGAATAGACGGAGAGGAAGCTAGTAAATCGGTAAAGGAATCATGAGGACCACTTAGCACGGTTCACTAGTTAACCAATAAAAGTCATAAAATGTAACGTGCTCGTAATATCGAAGCTTACCGTTTTTTTCCATTTCAGTAATGATTGATGACTTCGCATGAAACGTAGAGACTATTAACTATGATGAACTTGTTTTATGAATATTCATAAAAACTCAATCACCTATAAAACGTAATTACAGCGTTATAAATCATACACTGTTTCAGCTCTTTCTTTCTCAACGCATATGACAGTCAGTGCCAAAGCTATTCATAATCTAATTGTAGGAGGTATCAGATTGTGAATTACATCGTTTTTGTCAACAAATCTAAGAAAATATATTACAGTACGTCTACCACGAGTTGCAACTTTAAATTTACGTTATCGTTCGCGTAAAAAGTGTTGTATTGGGATGACACATGACACGACAATGTCAAATCCAAGTACATTTTTTTACGCGAACGATAATGTAAATTTAAAGTGGCAACTCGTGGAAGACGTAGGTGATCATAGTGAATATTAAATCTGCATTTACGAGTATAATGAAATAGTAACCGATGTTATAGTAAAATCGATTACGATCTTAATATAAATGATAGATAATTCATGCGAAAAACCTAGATTCAGAGTATTCACAGGCGTTTGTTTATTCCGGAATTATGTGAATCTTCTGGATTAATTTTAATCAAACAACAAACAATGTAACAGCTTGATTAAAAAAATGCATGTTGGTTAATAATTATGCTAAGATTGGAAATAAAAATAAAAAAATTAAGTCCACGGTTACCAAGACCTTAGCTGGCAACAGCTGGTTAGGTCAAGCTAAGACCCATTGCTGAATTCAATATTTAGGCTTTCTATTTTAAATTCATAAAAATAAAGATAGTTGATTGACCTAAACTAACGAGAAGCCTACGGAAAACACTACGCTACCTATACTAAGTATCCTTTTACCCAAAGGGGTTGGGTGTGGATGAAATATTAAGCACAGGTGACTTATTTCAAAGTCCGAGACGTAATAGATTTGGTATTCCACGGCGATTTTCCACTGTCTATCTTATTCGGCGGGAAAGTACAATACATTTTATTTCAAGATAAAAAAGAGTATAAGAACTAAAGTCATCAAGTGGCCCCGAAAATTTTAAGTCATGACACAAATTAAAAGTAAAATGAATCCAAACAATTCCGGTAACTTTGCATCTCTCATATTCACATCACGGAAGTTCCTTCATGTTTATGCTTAAATCAGAAAATCATTGGATATTTTGCTTGCTATTCACGTTTAGTAGGTTATATTTTTTATTTTCCTGTTACATATTCTTTTTTTAATAAGTTTTATTGACCCTTATAATACCGAAATATCAAAGTAAAGTTCGAACTGTGAGTAGGTTTTTAATGCCGTATGCGAACAGAGGAGTAGAGGTAGGCCCTTGTCACTTCACGAACTTGCGCGTAAAAATTACCTACCAGCTGTCGGGAACTGGAAACCCCTTTTGTCTGTTGATTGTCAACAGCCGCGTAGAGCACTTGTATGCGAATCAACTGACGCGATGACGTACTGTAGGTACTGACACAAATTAGACATGCGCGGCGCTCTAACAGATAGCCCGCTTAGAACAACACGCCATTTCTGACGCACGCACACAGAGACATGAGTTTACAAGAGAAGTCAGTGAGCTTCGGTGAGTCGGAAAGTCGCACTGTCGCGAGTGTTTTTGTTTTTGTCAAACTTGGTGCAATTTTTCACATGATGAATTTTGTTTTTGGTTGGTTCTGTCAAGTAGGTATAACTTACTCACTTCATTTTAAAAATTCAGAGCGTATATAGTAGTAACCCTAGGCGGTTCACGCAAGTTTTGGAAAAAGGTGCGAGCGGTCCTTCTGAAAACTCTTTATTTTGTGGTACTGACTGCTCGACATCTATATCGAAAGAGGAGCTCCGGCAGTTTAAGCCTGGCACATGACAGCTCGCATATAGGATTTAGAAAATTGACATATTTCTATTGATGTGATTTCTATGTTACGATAACTATTATATATTATTAACTATGGTTGTGAATTCATGTTAATGTAGCAAGGTATGTAAACAATTATTTTTGATGTAATAACCTGTAAGTAGTTAGATAATATGAATATTTCTACGCCACTAGTGGCAGATTGTGCTGGACATCTTTTAATGTGAAACCTTTTACTACCACTCTCTGAGAAATAAATATTTTCATTTCATTTCATTTCATTTCACTATTAACTATTACTTTTAACTATAACTAATAAGTAGTCTGTGGTAGGGGCTCCGCTTGAGGAGAAAAATTACCGCGCGATCATTTTATATGATGCATTATCCGCTCCGCGTGAACCGTAATAGCCCGCAGTTAGTTTCAGCGACGTTCAATAAACTTAAACTATCATTCTACAGATTGTAAGTTACCCTCACCTTCATGAAGAATTGTGTGATAAGCTTTCCTATCTAAACGTAAAAGATGGCTACTATGAAACATCTTTTACTATAACCGCTTTTTAATTTAACGACAAAAAGATATAGACATACAGATGGCCTTTTTATTTTAAATGACCCACCTCTCGACAACATTAGAAAGTTACCAAACGTGAACTTAAATAGAATGACTTGAAATTTTATATTAGATAGGGTTCATCTTATTTCAAAGTAAGATGAGCTTTGACGATGGGCGCTTAAGACTGACAAAATACTCGTATTTATTAACTGAGTTGTTATTGAATACGAGTACAAGAATGTTACTTTTTATTTCAGCCAGCCAAATTTTAAGGTAAAAGAACTCAAACTGTTAATTGTTTTATTTATCTTAGTAAACGAAAGTGTCAAATCGACTCGCATGAAGCTTCTGTGGCAGAAATCGTTTAAGGCCGTTCAGAGGCCTCACATGCAGTGCTTACCGCCTGGACATAGGTGTCCGTTTGTAAAGATCTTGATGGCTGAGTGTGTGCTCGGATATTAGCCGGAAATAGCCCCGTCACCGCTTCCCAGTGGCGACTCCGCTTATCTCGTCTATCAAGTTATTCAATTCATGGGAGCAGCGCTTTGTGAATGAAATTTCCATTAGCAATCAGAAAATTCTCGATAATATTATGTGAGTATTCTGGTTACGCCAAAAACAATACATTACCTTCGATTCAATTTTCGCATAAATGGATTATTGTACTAGATTATCTCGAAAGAATTGATTTAACTGACAGCCAACTTCACTACTGACATACTTTGGTTTGACAGTTGAAATAAAAGCTTAGAATATAGTTTGGATTGCTCTCATTCTCGGTTATTTAAATACATTTTTTTTGCCCTAAACTGTTATTGGCCATAAGCCTTAATAGCATAACTTCATAACGCATAACATGAAATGGCCGAAATTTGTGAAGCATAATCATAGAAAGACCTATTTTCGATAAGCTTAAGTATCAAAAGGCATAATTTTTATTTGCCATAATATTAAAAATACATATTATTTAAAAAGCATACATGAAATAAGCATAACTAAAAAAAACCCAAAACTCTTGTGTTATTTACACTTTATTATATTTACCATTATATCAAAAAGCATACATTTGCTAACATATTTTTTTTATAATTGATTATTATAAATAATGCAAGTATTCTTACGCAGATACGAGTACTTTCACATTTATAATATTAAGTACCTAGTATAAATACCAATTCTAATACTATGGTAGCTTTTACTGCTACCGTTAGCGCCAACGTGTGCTTGTTGTGCCAAGGCAGTGAACCGCTCTGGAGAGACGCCTGGTAAACTCAATTGATGGATGTGCTCTCCAACTGAATATGTTGTTTCACTCAGTGTCCTCTGATATGTATTACATGTTATTTAACTACAGATAGTAAAAGATGATGTGTAAGTACAGTACACGCGGCCGAATATGGAAGGTCAACTGAAGGAATGAGTATTATAGTAATTAAAACCTATTAGTTGATCTTTCGAGTATTTTCTTGACCTAGACAATAATATCTAGATGAACTAATCATATTAATACTCCAAAAATGTACCCCAATTTTGATGCTAAAACTAACTGTCAAACTCATTATACGTTACACATAACTGTTTTTTCCGTTCCCGTAGGGATTTCGTGTTATTGATCCATGCTTTTACGAGCAGTGACCATCAAAGACTTGTGTTTGGCTGCTCATAATGGAAGCTGATAATTACAAATTATTCAACCAAAATCAAGAATGAGGTATCCAGGTGAAATAAAGTCCGTCATATGATAACTGTTCGATTAGTTTTAATCAATTCGTGGATTATACCAGCCAGTCGGTCCCCATAAAATAATATCTGAGTTATTTAGGTGCTCATAAACCCCATTTTTCACTCATTCTGAAAGTAAATAATCGTATATCGATAAAAGCTTAAAAGGAATTCAAGTGGCTATTAAACGAAAAATGGTTTCTACAGTATTTTGTGAAAACATTGTTTGCATTGTAAAAGTATGAACCTACTGTTATAATAAGCAGAGTCAGAGTATAATCCTTTATTTATGTACTAAAGCTTTTGCTATACTGGTTTTAAAAATACTTGAACTAAAATTATATACGATTCGTAAACAGTTCCTCGCAAATGTAATCTGGTTTTGATTTTGATTACTTTTCATGAGCATGGTTGGCCCGTAGTCTTTTTTTATGATAAACTTCACCACACAACTTTTCACTTGTTTTTGTTCATGTGTTTCAACAAATTGAAATAACTTATTGGCTCAACAATTAACAAAAGGAAAAACAAGTAAAAAGATGTACGGTGAAGTTTATAATAAAAAAACAAGACGGGCAAATGTACCTTTGATAATATTATGGTATGGTATAACATTTTGGTAGTAATTCATTTGGTTTGTACTGAGACGATTTTATGAAAAAAATTATAAAAAATTGATCATATTATGATTTTAACGACGGATGACCCCAGCTATGCGCTATTTTGATTAAATCCTTACTTTCCGGGATACCCTGTATAAAATGAAGCCAAATAAGCAAATAGGTTGCATGATATAGTCGATTCGATTAACTCCAAACTTAGAATAGAATCAACTTGAACTAACATGACTAAGTTGAAACTAAGTTATAAAATTTGTCACTAATTTCGGTCACAATTTGACCCTTGTTCAGACCTCGTCCCTTGGAGCACCAAATTTGGAATAGAGGTAGGTAGGGAGGGCACAGTGGGTGTCGGAGGTCGTGTGATTTGTATAGACCGCTGTTAGTTATAATAGCCACAGAATTACATCTGAAGAGATACCGCAAGGCGTTCCACTTGTAGGAAACCTCATGCGACTTTTTGGCGTGCACTTTTATCTGTCACGTGCGTCGTGATGAGGAATTTTAACATAGCTCTTGCCAAACTTGCCCGACCGCTTAAGCAAACATAAACTACGCATGCGGGGCGGCGCCTCTAACAGATGGTCTGCTTAGAACAAACCGCCATTTTTGAGCACGCACACAGACACGGTGAGTTTACAGGCGACGTCTGTGAGTTTCAGTGTCGCGGCCGGTCGCACTGTCATGAACATTGAGATATAATAATATGTACGTTTGTAGATACATTATACTTCAATGGTGAAATATGGCTTCGCGCAGATATTTCTGTTGCAGTAAATTTGGCTCTATGAACACCACCCGAAATTGTGATTCGTGTAATCGAATTTTTTACGTTACCAAATGATGTTGAAAGGTAAGCTATTGCAACTGAGTAGGTACTGTGTAGTAAAGATACCATGAAGTATAGGTACTATTTAGTATAAGTAGATAGGTAGGTAAACCTTTAATTTCGGAACATATTAAAACACAGTAGAAATGGGATTTTAGCTTTTCCGTAACTTATCTCATTATCATGCATTGGTAAAACACCAGTATTTTAGGTTAGCATATAGGCAGTACTTACTGCCTACTAGGTATATGGACTATCTGATCAAGCCCATTGGGTTAGCAGGTTGCACCGGGTGTCCGGTTTAATTAGCGTACGCCTTCTGAAGGTGAATAACTTCTTATAATATAATATTTTTATACGGATTCACCGATCTCACCTCTTTTTAAACGAACTTTGCCTCTTTTTACATTTTTGTTTTTGTCGAACTTAGTGCAATTTTTCACTTGATGTATTTTAGTTCTGACGGTTTCTGTCATATCGGCTGAATATAGTAGCAACCCTAGGCGATCAGGGATCAAGTTTACGTTATCGTACGCGTAAAAAAATGTATTGGGGATCGACATTATCATGTCATGTCATGGCAAATCCCTATACAATTTTTTACGCGAACGATAACGTAAATTTAAGTGGCAACTCGTGGTAGACGTACAGACAAGTTTGAAACTCACTGTGTCTGTGTGCTGTCATGCGCCGCGCCGCATGTGTATTTTGAGACTGTGCCCTCCTATAAGACACGTGAAGTACGTACACCCGCGTCATCCAATTTGTGTCTGTAGATATGACTTAATCAGATTGCGAAGATGGCTACATTCTGTTGAACCTTGTTCAGCGTTTTAACTGATGACACACCTCTTGTCATGGTCTCGAAGTAGGGATAAATATCCCTGTGTTACGCGGTACCAGACAGGGACTTAAGCCAGGGGCGTCTCCCAGCACACCCAGGCCCTGGCCAATTTAGTAAAAAATATTTCCAGAATTGAACTGATCGAACCCGGGACACTACGGAATTAAAGGCGAGCAACCGTGCTACAGCGTAGTACGCCAATCGTGTCGTCCACACAACAATAGCATGACATCTCCCCATTTTGGCAATGGTATGTAAGTAAAGTTTGTAATATATTCAAGGATTACATTCTAATATAGACCGAGTAAAGGTCGTAAGGAAACGTAATAGCACAGATTACTTAATAGTTACTACGTAACAGATGAACCACTCCACACCTCACAATTCTCAATATCTGCTGTAATAATAACCTATTATTTTTAGTCACTATGTGCTGTAGACGAAAATTAACCATCAAAGCCTGCAAGTTAGTTTTGTTCTGTAAATGCAAACTGTCACGTGAATATCGCGGATTGCCTAGACTGCCTCTTTTGATATAGATGTCAGTAGGTTTTTACAGAATACTTTATTGATTAGAAGATTGAAAAGATTTTTCTGTTTCAGCATATTTCAATTTCTCACAAATGAGAAAATAAAGGGTGTAAAAAGACCCTTAACGAAGCATTTTTTTTTGGACCTTATCTGGTAACTCAATAGTTACCAAGTTATTGAAGGTCAAAGTAAAAAATAAATTAATATTTTGATGAAAACTAACTCTAACCATTATTACTTGATTTTTGTCCTAAGAAACATTATCAAAATTAGTATTTCCTAACAAAAAATTGCTTCAAAACGTTCAACTCGCAATGTACATCTTGCGTACCTCTTGATTATACGTAACAACAACGTGCAAAAGCGCAGGAGCGGTCTGTTGCACGCGTTACATTGCGTAGTCCGTTTTTAGGTTTAAAATTGACACCAACAAAAAAATTACTTTTGCCATCAATAATTTATTATTTCTGTGACTTGATTTAATAGTCTGAGTGCGTAGACGCCGGCTTCGTTAAGGGCCTTTTTACACCCTGTATGTTTACTCAGAATCATGGACCTGCCTATGTGACTTCTATAGAAATATTTACGTACGAACGTTCTACGAGGCTGTAAGACCAACTGCCAAATGGGCCATCGTCACGCGGCCGGTAGGTAATTATCGCGAGCAAGAACATGGGAGTGACAGGAGCCTGGTAATGGTAGTAAACTTTTTCTGAAACATACCAAATTGGAATAATAAGAGAATGAAAATCTATAATTTGTTAGCTTAGCTGAATTCTCAAACACATGTTAAAACACTGAAACTAAAGTGTCAGTATCGTTAATCTATAATACTAATCTTTACTAATATTAAAAAGAGGAAAGATTTGTATGTATTCGTTTCTTTGTTTGTATTGGATAGGCTCCGAAACTACTGAACTGATTTTAAAAATTCTTTCGTCAGAATGAAGCTACGAGTACATCATCAGCGAGTGGCATAGGCAATTTTTTGTGTGTTGACAAGATTCCTGTAGGTGTGATAAAAACAGCTAAAAATAGCTTGTCTCCACCTTGATACACTTATTTATTTTGTGTCTGTCCAATAGTCTTTCCAGATATTCTGAAAAGGACTCTCGTGCACCCCATACATAAAAGTGGAAACCGAGATAGCATCGGGAACTACAGACCTATCTCGATACTTACTACTGTCTCTAAAATTCTAGAGAAGTCACTGAATAGTAGACTTAAGAGTTTCTTGAATAGATCTAACACTATTGCTAAAAATCAATTTGGGTTTCTAAAAAGTAAGTCTACGGAAGACGCAACTTTGGTGCTTACTGGGGCAGTTGTGAGACACCATGATAACAAACATAAGGTTGTAGGAATATTCCTTGACTTATCATAATCGTTTAATACTGTATCCGGGCCACTACTCCAAAAAAAATTGGAACTGGCAGGGGTACGTGGTCTTGCACTGGAAATATACAGCGGGTACCTATCAAACCGCTTTCAATGTGTTAAGGTGGGGGACTACCTGTGCGCGAATGGTAGTCTCTCGTTCGGTGTGCCACAGGGCAGTGTCTTGGGTCCCACTCCCTCTTGTGTATACCTCCAATTAACAACTGCAAGATTACCACCTACGCGGACGATACAGCGTTGATTGTGCCCGGAAGGGACTGGACTCAGGCTCAATACCATGCAGAGGTTGCCTTTAGAGAGGTCTTTAAATGCTTGGACGGTAATCTTTTAACGTTAAACTTGAATAAAATAAAATTTGTTACTTCTTCCCCGCGCTCTACACCTAGCATGAAATATCTCGGGTTAGTGGATGAAAAGCATCTGAATTGGTCACCACATATACAAACGTTGACATCTCGCATAAGGAAACCTATCTTCCGTAAACTGAGAAACTCCGCAGACCGTGATACACTGATGTGTGTTTACCATGCTCTTGTCCAGTCTTTGCTCCAATACTGCATTGTCTCGTGGGGTGGGAGCAGTATAAATACTTTGCTACTTTTGGGACGTGCTCAGCGCTCGATCCTCAAAATAATGCTTGGAAAACCGCGTAGGTACAGCACATCCCTACTCCAACAGGAATGCCCAGTGCTTACTGTGAGACAACTCTTCATCTTGCATACGATTATTCGTAAGCACAAAGGTCTCATCTATGTGCCTTCTCTAAGGCGTACTAAAGCTAAAGTTTGCACAACAACACAACACCGAACATCACTTGCAAGCCGCCATTTGTATGTCATTTGTGCCCGCCTTTATAATTTTGCAAATAAAGGTAGGAATGTAATATATATGAGAGCGTCTTTCATAATGAAAAAATGCAAAGACACAGTGCAGGATTGGCTGCTGACACTTAATTATCATGACACGGAGAAAATGCTACTACAACAAATTTGACAATACAGCACACTAACTAACCACACCTTCATATCACATACATACACACACACATACTCAGGTAGTCACACATCCTTTACAACATTCTCATTCACTCACCCACTAGGTAATAATTATTTAAACCTAAAAATCTCACCCAATTGCTTATTCGACGTTTAAAGGCGTAGGCCGCTCAGGCCCCCACGAACTTACGTAAAAAAATATCACGTCAGTAGTTAAAGGTTAATAATGTTTTCTCCAGAACCAGAAAGTTCAATAAATTCTTGGTAATGACAAATTGTTTTATTGTGATTTGTTAACGTAGCCTTAAATAATGTTATTTCAAATAAGTACAAAGATACACAGGGGTAACTTATTTACAAAAAAGACATAACTTCGCTTGACGGTTTACCATCTGTTAAAAATTCCATGAAATTATCTGTAGAGAACTATGTAAAACTCGTTGTTGTTGTCATGATGTAGCTTCCGTAGCGGTTCATGATAGGCATATCATGAACATTACAGCTACGAGTACATCACGGTTCGATCACAAATTACGCATGGTGCGCGGCGCCCCGGACAAATGGCTCGCTTAGAACAAACCGGTATTTTGATCACGCACCCAGACCCAGTGAGTTTACAGGCGATACCGGCAGGAATCGGAGTCGCGGCCAGTCGCAATTTCGCAAGTGTGGTTCCATTAAAAAGTGACAATAAAGGAAAAATACTTTAGTAGACACGACTGGCGTAGTTTTTAACGTTTTCCGCCTCGATTTCCCTGGTGTCCCGGGTTCGATTTCCGGGCGTGACTCGCCCAGAAACCAAACTCTTTTCTGAATTGGCTCGGGTCTAGGTGTGCTGGGAGACGACTTCGCTTAATACCTGTCTGGTACCTTGTAACACAAGGATATTTATCCTTACTTCGTGTGTTATCTGGCACAAACGAGTATTTATTTATTTATTTACTTTCGATAGCTAGCGGTAGCTAGAATACCGGAGTGCTGACATCGGGTGCCGAGTTTTATACAAAGTGACATTATCAGCTATCAGTTGACTTCGTCTAATTAAAAAAACGTTATTGTACTCGTTCCGGATTCGTAGAGATTTCCACAAGACGATATAATAACTGTGAATTGTTTTTAATTCATTGTTAATATTAGTAAAACGCGTATAACTACTCAGTAGGAGAGCGGGGGGCTAGTTGTAACAGGGGCAAGTAGTAACAAACATTTTTAACCTTGATAATAAAAGAATATTCATTTTATTTTCAACCTTGCCTGATATTTAATACCCATTCTATCATATGAGCACGATCAGTATCCCAACGGCTTGCGCAGGAAGCAGTGTTGTGAAGGTGCTCTGATAAGGCCAGGTAATAGACGTTTTTTGTTTTTACAAACATTATTATTGATGATTTGAAATTGTTTAGCAGTTGTTAATTCATCCGAATACATTTAACACTTTTTTGGTTCGATGATGGTAACTGTAATTTTACACCAATTATGGGATTTATATTTTTATAGCAGTTATTCTAAAAATCCTTGCAGTGATACCCCACTGCCAAGTTGTAACTTTAATAAAAAGGCTGATTACTTAAGAGATTGAGATTTTGTTACTTTAAATGGCTACTAAAAGTTTGGAAGTTAAAAAAATAAAGAACATGTTATTGTTAAAGTTTGAGTATTTTTATATTAGATAGGACTAAAACTTAATAGTCTATGCATGTTTTAGCGTGCCGTGCCTAAAGTTTAAATGCTTAAAAAATCGAAAGTCTGATTAGTTAATTAGTTAAGATTATGAATTGGCTGTAAGCCTAAAATTTTTTCATGGTAAAAAAAAGGAAAGAACACGTTTTTGTTAATTTTTAAATATTTATCTGTTAGATTGTGAATAAACCTTAAATGTCTTAGGCTATTTTAGCGTGCCTAAAGTTTCTAGTGCTAAATATGCTAAATAATAAACTCATGAAAATAAAAAGCTAGTTTACAAATCCTATTGTTACAACTAGCCCCGATCACGGGATAAGTTGCAACGCTCGTCACTTTTGTACACAACTTTTATTTGAAATCGAAAGTTTCAAATTTCATTGGAACATTAGCATTTTCTACACACCAAACATGTAAGCATACCTAGCCAAAAAACTTTTTTTTTTACAACTAGCCCCCCCTACCCTACTCAGGCGTTCTTTAGCTCTAACTGATTGTAGTAAAGATAGAAACTAGAAAAATGCGACCTGATCTTAGGGCCTGATTTTAGTAACTAACAATGCTGAAAAAACTTAATAAAAAACCTCCGGTGAAGACGAACAAGTTTTTAAGTCGCCCCTTCAGACTCCGCTTCGCCCTGCTCCTCATTCTCATTTCAATCAAGGTTCTCAATATCGCAGAGCCCAACTTTGAGTTCAAGCTCGATAATAAAGGATTCTAAGGGTTATTGTTCTCGACGAACAGAAGTTGTGACGACTTCATTGATATTTCGTTGGGTCAAGAACTCATTTTAAGTTTACTGCATACGAAGAATACTTACTGAAATTTTAGAATGGAAAACATTGGATTTTTAAAAAAGATTACTTTTCTATTCACCATGTCGTTGTTTATTTCATTCTTATAAATCTGTTAGAATAAATATTCTAATGTTTAATTCAATTACAGGATACAATTACAAGTCTCAATATTTTTACCCCCGAATTCAAAGACTTAATCAAAAATGAGCCATCATTGGAAGTGTGCTCATTTTTGATTAAGTCTTTGAGTCTTTAAGCTGTCCTCTCACAATATGCCAGTACGAAGGAAAGGAACAGCTAAACATTTAAAGCTACTCCACTTTGATTATCGTTCCTGGATGTGGCGTTATTTACTTATTTTTGCACCGCACAACGCTAATATGTTTCCCATGATAAAGGCTACTCGTATATAGGTCTCGTAGTTATATGTCAAATGAATAGCGTAGTACTTATCTCTACAAAAGTTGGGCAACGACTTAGAACTCGGTACCCTTAATAAATGAGGTAGAAACGCGGCGGCATCCATATTCAGTGGCAATTGAGACAGCCCGCTTTTTGGGGAGAACAGGCCTCTTTGTTTCTCTCTGTTGGTGCTTTAGTACCTGTTAGAGGTCGGTCTTAGCGGCAGATTGTGAGTGAGGGACAGGCGTGATGTATCTCAGACTTTTATCAGGGAAGGGGGTGATTACTAATGCCAGACTGTTTGTTAAAGGGGACAGGGAGAGGAATGTAAACTAACGAAGCAGCAATAGCGACCCTGTTGGATCGAGTAACTAGGAGGAAGGTCGTGTTCACAGCTGTGTTAGGTAGAATTGTTTACTCTTACTGCTCATTGAAACTGCTGCTTTAGATGTTCACTACAAGCTAAAGTTATATGATACCTTGTTCCTGCTTTCCTTAAGTGGGATCATAAAAGGAATTCTGTATAGACCACTACTTATCTGAGTAACTTAATCCCAAAAAGGGATAATGACAACCTTGGCCAGCTCCCCGTAATCAGCAATCAGGGATTTCTTGCCCCGGATAGCGCTCATGCTGTAATCCTGTCATTAACATGCAAAACTGAACCCTTAGGTTGGCCTAATTCTAATTAATTCCTTTCCAACGTGAAACATTTCAAGATTGAATGGTCGCCTTTTTTTCTATTTCAGTAAATTATGATGTCTCAAAACACACAAGGGGCTATTTATTACAGACGGAACGGAATATTTAGTCTTCCATTCTGTTGCTATCGGGTATTTTATATACCCCCCTGAGTTTTGCAACGACTGTACAAATTGGTGTTCAGGCACGTTATTTTATTCGGTTACTTAACTATTGAATAATTAAAAAGAAATTACAGCAAAAAAGTTGTAGAAGAATACGTGATTACGTTTGCGAATAACCACATGATGTCGTGACTCGTTTGTGTTCCAAAGATTATTGAATAAGAAAAGTCAGTCGTACTAGGCACGCAGACAATTTCACGAAACCACTATGTACATGAATATAATTTTTTTACTGGTTGACATCAATAATATGTAGATTTAGCATTGGGGAAACTTAAAACTTGCAAGGGGCATGCTCGTTACTCCCCCTTCTATTCTGCAACTCGACTATTTGTTAAGGTATCTATCACGGACATAAATTTGAAACAGATACCTTCGAATGACAAGTTTTGATGTAGTCTTTAGACTACAAAATATTGGAGTGGTTAAATAAAATCTTATAGATAAGAACTCTCATACCGACAGTGTTTATATATAGGTAGTTATAAGTTTCAGATATTCCCTGGAGTTATACTGTTTCTTTCTTCTTCTTTAGCGCCGGAGGTCGTGGGTTCGATCCCCACCCATGACAAATATTTGTGTGACGAACATTTGTATTTGTTGTGTGTCTGGGTGTTATTATCTATTTTAAGTATGTATTTAGAAATATTCAAGTATGTTTATCAGTCTTTGACGCCCATATTACAAGCACTGCTTAGTTTGGGGTCAGATGATCTTGGTGTGCATTGTCCCAGGTATTTATTATTATTTATTCAACGATTTTTGTTTGTATAAATTATGTTTCTTTTTAGGTTTTGGTTAAACAATACCTCTTATTCAATGCTCCAGTCCACGCGGAAAAAATCGCCAGCATGCGATGAATCAAAGTTAATAAAGCTTGAAAAATCATCTTTAAAATGAATATGAGGTATATTTTTCAGGTACAAGTGAAATAGATGAAACGATGATAAAGTTAAATGCCATTTAAATAACAGTGCAAACTTAATTATACTTCTGAAGTCTTTGTCTACAGCTAGTAACATAATTGAAGGCAAGTACACATTTGCATGCGCAATGGACGCTGCTATTAGTACGCTAATTAATGAAAATTCCTTTGCAAATTATTGAATAAAATCCATTCGAAATTAAACTACGTCGACAGGCGTAATAATGACATGCTGTCGGTCAGCCGTGAACAGCGCTGCAGTTTCCAGTGGTTGACGACCAATTTGACAAAAATACAATCGAACGTTTAACCGAATTCATGAAAAAAGCTTGTAGGCTTTTTGCGATTAATAAAATAATCAATATTGAATTATTAAAGAGCCCATTCCAGGATAAGATGGGGTTTAAAAACCTTTTCCTGTACGGTAAAAATATAGTGTTTTTTATTAATTTGCTTCCTAGCGAGATTTTTCGAAATCATACTTGTGTAGGTATTCACTCTTAACAATTAAAACTTATACTTTAACTTAAGTCGAGGTGGTTCTGCACAACATTCCCCGAAGGAAACTGGTGAGCACCGCGCGGACTGAAAATCACTAAAAAAATCGATTAAAAAATTAATAGATGTAATAACAGAAAACCATCGTATGGAATCCCTCCAGTTATCTTAAACTTTGTTTTGGTAAAGGACTAATATTATCAGATCAATTATTTTAGGAATAAAACTAAATGACAAAATGTCACGAAAAGAGGTAACTTTGGGAATGTATTCTATCAAGCCAACTTTATCAAATCATGTTTCCACCGGATGAATTCCCTGTATGATCCCCTCAACAATATCAGTAAATTTTGTTCAATTTTAATTTCACTGTTTACTACTTCAAAAATGAATTCTAAGAACGTATTTTGTTAACCACCTCCCCATAACATAACAAACCATCACGACCATATCTCAAACGGGGTACCTAGTCAGAGGCGAGTGACTGTTGCCTTCATGGTGAACAGAACACTCAGAAGCCCCTTATTGCACCAATGGTGTTTATTATAACCGAACGTGGTAGATGGTGAGCCTTCTGCCGTTATCCGGGTCGATTTGGTTTTTCATCGATGTTTAGCATCACCGGAGAATTAGTCGGAAAGGACAGTGTCCAAGTTGGCCTATGAACCAACAAACATTTGACATTTGTCATAATTCTGGCCATGATTTAAGACATAATTATCATTTATTTGATTGTCACGGACACTTCAGATTTTTGATATCAAAATTAAAAATACTGAGAAGATTTATCGTATGAAAACATTTTTTAATACCATTTATGTTGCGTTCGTCTGTGCTCTCTGTTGTTTAGCCATCGCAACAATATTTTAATTTACTTTATATTGACAAAAGAAACCTTGTTTGTGCAAGAAAATGTAGTTGTGAACTTACTAAAGGCTCTTAAAAATGAGTAACAATACATTACTGTCAATGCGATAAATGTTTAATCAAGTTTTAATTTTGAATCAGATTATACATTGGCCTAAATCAGCTTTGTATGAAGCCAAAAAAAAGAAGTTAATGACGTTTGGTTGACTTGACACTTCAACGCAAAAAAAAATACTAGCATCTGTGACATCTGTCTAGTGTCTTTTATTTTTCGCTTTCAATTTGCAATGTTGTGTTATTGTTTTTATATTAATAATTTTATTCTTACGACTCGGCTTAAAAAACGGACGTTGATGGCTCTCTGTAGTGACCTACCTCCTTTCAGATTAAACCGTTTAAAGACTTTGTAACCTGCACATAGCTAACTCAGCAATAATTACGGATTTACGATCATCGCAATGGAATCAACATTTAGTGTGAATTGTGGCTCAGCTAGTGGTTCCATGGTACTGGCAGAAGTGGCAGATCAACAAAATATGTGCTTGAAGAACATTAGTCCCACTCACGTAAATAAAACTTCGCATTATATTATTAAATATAACCTCCATTTTTTTTAGTTTTTTGATATTTAACGAGTTCTCAGAAGTGTCCGTCCATAAACTACGTTTTGACACTAAAGTGTATGTATTTATGAACCTTATGAGGTATTTTTCATGACTGTTGGCATAGGCGGCAATGTATGAGCGAATGTACACTATCCTTTAACAGTGAACACAAAACTGGTGGTTCTGGCCAGATTTGACCACACGATCCAACGGTCCGATTGGGGTGCTACCTTAATAATATTTATTAATTCGATAACCCGTATCATTCATTCGTATTTTACTACTAGCTTTCTTCCCGCGGCTTCGCCCGCGTTTTGTTATATATTATGGCCAAATTACTTAAAATCCATATAAATTGTAGCTCATGTGTTATTCTGTTGGATAAACTGTATGACTGTAAAGTTTCATCCAAATCCGTTGAGTAGTTTTTGCGTGAAAGAGTAACATATATCCTCACAAACTTTCGCATTTATAATATTAGTAAGATTAGTAAGATTTGACCCACAATTTATCTACCTTTATACAATGGTACAAAGCAGTACCTAATCGACGATGGTTTTGCCTTAATCCAAAAAAATATATATATAAGCTAACTAATTATATTTCCTCTAGGTACAAGCTAAAAAGTCTTAAAAACCTACGTGGACGAAATAGTTTTTAATAGAAACATTAATTTATTTATATGACCTACACACACAATAGCTGGCAAGATGTAAATAATATTAAAAAAGGTAAGACGACCTTTAATATTACTAAAAGTGAGATAGGGTAAGGTTTTAGGTCCCCATATGAAAATCAGCAAGAACGGTCTTGTGTTGTAAGCATAGCCCCAGAGAAAGGGCTATTCGAGGCAAACAATGAAAAAAACATGAAATATGAGGATGTTGCCGCTGGCTGAAGTTCTAGTGGATTTGATTGGGGTGGGCGACGCTCTGTAATTCGGTTATTTGTATGCAACTCTGCTTGTTTTTGGAGGCCCGCCTCACCCCGCTCCCTGAGGTCCACTTGGCAACCCCCTAGCGTACAAGAAACAATTGCAATCACCTACGCTGAGTGGTTATTCGATCCGTCCGAGGAAGATGGAGTTACCTATCATTGCGCTCGTTTTTAATCAAAAAGCTATCAAATAAGTTTTATATCAGGTTAATATACTCCCTTTTTTCATAGCCTACGTCCGTTTCTTAGGCAATGGCAGGCAGGCCGTTGTCAGTCATGAACATACAACAAAGTAGATTGAATGGTAACAAAAGGCCTCTACAGACTATAGTTGGCTTCGTCCTACGCAAGCCTTATAAAGGACGGGTCCCCTTAGACCCTTGTATTAGAAATATATCTTGCATCAACAAAAATTGTACAACCTCTACAAACTACATGAAACAATCCATCAATCAGCTGGTCTGTAATCAGGCCCAGGTGTTGAAATCAGTTTTTGCACAACTTATTTAAATTCTGCGACACGATTTGATTCCAGCGCCTCAAGATCAAGATGCACAAGCCATCCCTCGGGGTACTTTACCCCCACTTCGAGGAGCTCGTTCTAATCCAACCCTCCGAATCCACTTATTATAGATTCTCAGTCGACAGCTTCTAACAAATCCTTGGCAAATCCGTAGAAAATGCAAGTTATTGCCTACCTGAGGGTGTGAAGGGAATGCAAAATCATTTCTTATTTTGACCCAGTGAAAAGTTTTAAGTCACTTTAGATCTTACTTTTAACTGGATGAATGCCTTATTATATTAGACAAGGGTTCCTTTCATTTTAACCTATCGACATGTATGTAGTCTAACTACTTCAAATCCAACGGATGATTCTATATTTTTAGAACCGGTGTTATCACAAATAATAATTACAAATTAAAAAAATGTATAATTATCAACGAAATGAGAAGTTGTTGTGTACGAGGGCATATAAAATACAAAGTGATGGTACATTTTAGATTAATGACTTTCTGAGAAGTATTTGGTCGACCCACTGTTAAATGAATAATGTAGCCAAATAACTTGGCAGCATAAGTGATGCACATACTCGTAGGTCCTCTCGTGAAATCAACACGGTATTGGGGCACATTGTCTTGCATTTTACAAACATTAATACAATTCACTTTAGTTTCAAGTGTAAACTGGATAATATTGTACATTCGGTTGCAAAATGATTCCAGTGAGCAGAGCTGCAACAGGCTCAATTTATAAGCCGGTAGAATAAAAAACAATACTTTCAAATCGGATTTAAATCCTACAAAAGACTATTTCTGGGTTTTCCCCCCCCCTCGGAAGTTGAGCAAAAGTTTTGGGGGGCAAAAGTGTACCCTTATATCGGTATATTATCGGTTTTACGGTTATACGACAAGTTGCTTAGAATGACAGTAGATTTATATTATTTAGACAACTCGTTGTCATTCTGATGCTCCTCAAAGTTGTAGGTTTTTTGTGAAAACCATCCGCTCGTTCCTACAGCCCTTGAGGTGTCACAAGGGCATGAGAAGGTTGTGGCAGTCAGTGAGGATACGGACCACCACATCATGCTCAATGGCGCAGCCACACATCAGCTGCTCCACTTGTATCAAGCACTAGCTGTCCGTCAGCGACTTAGCCCGCGTAGACTATTTCTGCAGTCAAAGTTAAAAAAATATAGCATAATATGTCAATCCCTGATAATGTAGCATCATATTGCTGAAAGAATTTTTTAAATCGGTTCAGTAGTTTCCCACACGTGCCAGCCATACATTACCGAACTTGTTTATACAAATATAATACAGAGGAAAGATTTGACTGTTTGTTCGTATTGAATTGGCTTAACTCCCACGGGGGGGGGGAAACTTAAGATAGGTAGTCATATGGGGCAACAAATGAAGCCATAAAAACAGCCTCTTATAGGATTTACATCCGATTTTAAATTGTATCCTACTGGCCTATTATAATTGTAGCTTGCAATTGTTCTTCGTAGTAGACGTTAGGTAGCTATTAAATAAATTTGTTAAACTTTCGTATTAGGAAAATTATCATTCAGGTTATTTTCAGGATGATAGTGACAATGTTTTAGGAAAGTCGCGAATCAGCAATTACGTTATGAGCGCCAATTAGCTGATATTGACCTTGTGCACTAATTTATGTGGTAATTGGCTACATTCCTATTTTAGCCATTACGTAACTAAATTTTTCTTTGAGTCAAAGCTTAGCGATAAAACTTAACCGTGTGGCGTGCCCCGTGTCCCGTGCATCATCTCAATCAAGCAATGTATTGAAAAATTATCTTTACAGTCTAACACTTTTTGCTAGGTCCGCTCTCATCTGAAAAAGGTAAAAACCGTACAAAAGAGAGCTTTCAATATTCAACTTTTTAAAGTGTCACATTTATTTGCAAAACGGAATATCAAGGAATACCCAATGGAGTAAACTCAATAACTTATCGTGGCGCACTCCTGACAGGTTGCTGGTCGAAGGGGTCCGCGGGGAAATTCTACCTGTCCATTAACTTATTTAACACACTCACTGCACATTTTTGTTATGACTTTACTCTGTTTATTCAGTTTTTGTGTAAACAATCAAGATTGAAAAGTGACCATCGAGTTTCTTGCCGCGGTCTTCTTGATCGGAAACAACCTCCGAACCGGTGGTAGAGTAACATTATGTTTATTGATGATATTTACTATCATAGTATTATTTTATGTAAGGATATTTTTATTTAGTAAGTATATTTTTTGTACTAATTTTTTTTTTGACTTGTCATAAGTAGATACTCTTAAAACGTCTATATTAATATATATTGTTTAACTTTTACTTTACTTTTAACTGTACTATTCGCAACTTTACAGTAAACTTAAAACCTGCATATTTTGTTTAAGCTCCCTTACTTATTGCAAATATTGTAAACAATGAAAACTCTATAAAATGTGCACTGAAATGCAATTGAGAAGGTTGAATGAGTTTTCAGCAATTCATTTAAGTTATTTGAAACGAAACCCCGCATGTACAAAATCTCTTCAACCTGTCGTATTGCGACATTATATGAAACAATACCTCCAGTATCTCCTGGATATTATTATGTCTGTGGCAGACACAATGATACAACCTTTCATTGTCCATGCGAGCGTTTAACCCTTTGATATTGGCTGGTTTAGATCATGCTGGCAGATTATGCGGATACCACCAGAGGGTTTTTTTGCCTTATGCATAATGGATGACTTTAAACAGATACAAGCAAAATATGTTAATAGTTTTCAGAGGTTTTTTGAACAAGCATTATAGTGTTATGCTGATCACTCGACTTCAAACATATGTTTTTTTTAAAACCCACCAAACCTAAGCTTTAGTTACTTCCACTTTCTTTGAAACTTAAGTTACTTTATGCCTCGTAGATAACAAACGCAATAGTAATTGGGTGTGTGTTTATATATATGTATTAAAACAACAAACGACAAGGACATTATAAAAGTTATGTGGGCGTATGGAGTGAAAAATACGCAAGAAGAAATAGGACCTACCCTCAAGGTGATTATGGCTATTAACACTATTTCGGCCGAATCCAGAAACGACAATCAAACTTGAGCAAACCTTTAATGTACAACACCTTTCCGTTTCATATTTACTGACACGTGACAAGACAGCATCAATTTGGGCGCTCAAGCTTCGCTAGAAGCTAGAAGCTTCTCTCACCTCTATTATAGTTGCCGTGTTGGCGTGTTTTAAAACTAACTAATAGTTCAATTATCAATACGAGTAGTATTTGGTGTACGTTCCTTCATTTATGACATTAATTTGCTTAAAGAACATGTTTATTGATTATGCATAGGTTTTTGTTCACATTCTTTTTGTTACAAATAAAGAAAATAGAGCGTCGTGGCCTAGTGGTTCAGCATCCGAACTCAGATCGTGGATCGTGTGGTCCCGAGTACAAATCTGGCCAGAACCTAAATCTTTGTGTTCATTGTCAAATATCCGACTTACTCTCCGGTAATTTAACCTAAATACCGGTAAATTAACCTGGATAGCGGCGGAAGTCTCACCACCTACCACGTTAGGTTCTAATACCATTGGTGATGTGGGCCATGACGACACAGTCACTTGCCTCTGACTACCCCGTTTGGGATAAAGTCATGATTGTATGTTACGTTATAAAATCAGCAACAAAATAATTAAAAAAGAATCTTGATCATTCTAAGTAAATCGAAAACATCATAGCCATAGTAACTAATTTGACCTTTCTAGTTATGGAATAAGCAATATTATAATAACTTATGTTAATTTATCCTTTTTAGAAAATATTGAAGACGAGTTTCATTAATTAAAGTCAACAAGATGGCGGAATAACGGCGACAGCCGCGAAAACTACAACCATCGGGGGACCTCGGAAAACTCCCCGCTGTTGTTAATAAATAACCGAAATTACGCAACTTCTGTCAGAGCCGTTGCTAGCCTTGGAAGCATGGACCTTTCAAAACATTATCTGACTTATTATGGAACTTTTGGGATTTAATAATCATAACAACATTCATAATAAACCTATTGCATAAAAATAGTCTTATTTTCCAAAGTTAGTCAAATTTGTTCATATGTTTTTTCCTTAAATAACTCCGAATATATTGTCAACTTTTTTGGTTTATGTCTTCTAATGAAAAATATAAGGCAGCTTATTGAATTCGAAGAGCCAAATAATACATTACAATTTTATAAAATATTTCCTGTAAAACACTTTGCAAGCATAACTCGAGGCTACCTGAAAGTTGAATATTAAAAGCGTCGAAATTGCTATTAGATAATATTTTCGTTACTGAAAAGAATTTCTGTAGAAACTCGACTCGTGGGTTTCATAAACAACTGTTCTCGGTTGTAATCTCTTTAGAGGCTGGCGGCGGAGAAACTCCTTTTTAACAGACAACGATCTGAGCGCGGTGTTCCTCGCTTCATTTTATTTCGCCGATAATCAATGTAAGCCTTCAGCTATTTGTGTGAGCTACCTTAGATATATATTAATGTACTCGTAACTGTTAACAAGCACGTTTAATTTAAAAATGCCACCTGCCTCTGCCTTAATCCGTGTTAAGTCGGCGCCCGGCGTCGGTTGCAATCACCTTTCGGAAGAGAACATTGTACGTTCCTAACATTGTACTCGCAGAAAAAATGTTTTGCGAACTGTCATGTAATTGTCCTTCTTGATGCTTTGACTTGAGGTTCAGACGTGAGGTTTGCAGTCCCGGATTACTTAGACCTAACTAAAGATTCACACACAAACACACACACACACATACATATTACTCAACTTGTTATATTTTTATCATTTGTACTTACGTGATTTTGTCAACGTGATTTTGTACTATAGACCTTTTTTTATCTAAATTGATCTAAAAACGTAATTATGACACCAATCCAATACATCCATAATTTCCCCATAGAGTGGAGACATTTAATTTTTTTAATACTTTTTTTTGTTTAGGTACATTTTATGCATGTTTATACCTACGTATTTGATTAACTATCTGTATATAACATATAAAAAATAGAGAATGACTAATTTAAAAAAAAAAAAATTTTTTATTGTCATAAGACACGAACAGCAAATAAATACTATATAATATAAAATAAACCTTTCAAATTATTGTTCAGGCTACAAAATAAAAAAGACCCTCCTTGGTATCTGAAACAACCAAACAGCTCTAGGCTATACCTTTCAAAGTGCAAAACGTCATAAAACCAAATGAACTATTTCCAGAGTCTATTTATTAGAAACTCATACGCCCAATAATAGGTGTAACCCTTTTACGTCGTTTGTACTTCTAAGGCTGTGGTATGGGAGCCCTTCTTCCATGTAAATTTTATTCCGTTTTATGTATTTTTTGTTAAAGCGGCAACAGAAATACATCATTTGTGATAATTCCAACTGCCTAGCTATCACGGTTCATGGGATACAGCCTGGTGACCGACATACAGACAGACGGACAGCGGAATCTTAGTAATAGGGCCCCGTTTTTACCCTTAAAACAAATGTTATTATGTGTTCCAAAATTTCCGTTACGTTTAGCGTGACGGAATCAGGTGATGGGAATAAGGAACACGTCGGTATTTATGAGAAAAATATTAAATGGTAAGGAATATGATATATTGCTTCAAGTATGAGGTAAACAACGGATTTCTACATATAATAATCTAAGTAGCTAAATTTGTATTGTATGCATTTCAAAACATTAATTAAAAGAGCGAACGGAAATAAGAATAGTAGTAAACCATTCTCACGGAAATTAGGTACTTGTGGTCGTAGTTTGACAGCGGAACACGTGAATACAGGACCATTTCAGTTGCCCGCCTCGGCACTACTGACGAGACGACGATGCGGTGGGGATGGGGATTGCTTACTCTGCTACTTAAATATTCGCTACTTTTTAACTAGTGACGGTAATTTTACACGGAGAGGACAAACATATTTTTAGTTATATCTAAGAAAATACACTTTTTATACAGATTATATTCTGTGAATTATAAAATGTTTAATTAACTTCCAAATTGTATACACTGAAAATCATCAATCGTAGCTTACTTTGAAACTGTTAAAGGTATAAAGTTTGATTCTGGGTTCTGGACAGCGAACGGTACTTAAGAGAACACCTCAGAAAAATAATTTTGAGTGTTTTGTTAACAAATGGTGGGTATATAATTCCAAATTGAAAGAAAAGGCCTAGTCCCAAAAAAAAGCCAGCTCTATAATAATATTGCAATCTAGTCACATATATATATGTATGGACGCTCAATTGCCAGGCCTGCTGAGCATGACCGAGGGCAGCATCAATTTGAGCTTTTGATTGGCGTTTCCGGATACGGGGTTAAGTGAATAAAAAATATAGTCAGAGCTATTGATGTATCATCCGCGACGGGCTAAAAGCTATTAGACCAGACACGGTGCACCTTCGGCTTCCGCTATGCTATAAACTGATTATAACGCTAATTTGATTACCCAGTATCCGCGCTGGCGAACAAAAGCCGGGTTTACTAAGTGGTTTTCCATTAACTTTTTAGTATGTACATACCATCGCACCTTTTTTCCAACGGGGTACGAAGAGACCACATCTTTCCACTTGCTACGGTCCTGACACACCTCTTGCGCTTCTTCCACTCTCAATAATACGTTCATACATGCTCGTCAATTATGGGTACTCTTGACCTGATCTTCCCTAAGAACGTATTGGACTTGTCCTAAGTACGTCCGTCTAGGCCTTCTTCTAACAGCTTCCACCCTCGCCTTGAAAATTTGTTTCGTTAATCGCCTTTCATCCATCCTTTCCCTAGGCCCAAACCATCTTACCATTTCCATCTCAATTTTAGTGACAACATCCTCATTCACACCACAACGCTCTCTAATTATGCTATTCCTCACTTTATCACTAAATTTCACTCCTACCATACTTAGCAATGCTCTCATTTCCTCTGCATTTATCCTACTTTCATCCTTCTTTTGCCATACCCAACTCTCACTTCCGTACATAAGCGTCGGCACTAACAGCCCTGCATGAACAGCCGGTCACGCCTTCTCTGACACCTTCTGACTGTTCTTATAGGCATGCAGCGCTCCATTAACCATATGCACTGCATTCATTTTTTAACTAAAAGTACTTATATTATAATCGGTCATTGGAGTATACTACTAGTATTAGTAGTATTTAACGGCTGGACCTTATTATTAAGACTTATTGCCCGCAGCTTAATAGAGATCTTAAATATCTTCCATATTTTTTCAGCTGTGGACATCGTTTCAAAGGGCTTTCAGTCAACTAGCCAAGCCAATTATGAAACAAATCTAGGAGTGGAAGAAGTGTCGTTTTCCCGACAGACATGAAAACTCAAAAAAAAAATCTGAGACAGGCACACAACGAGAGTTGAGGTTTTATTTTTGAGTGAAATTCGGCCTAGTCAATTTAAAAATGGATGATTTTTTAATGAATACTGGATGGCTTCCTATTTGCATATTTAGGCTGTTCCATCTGACATTACAACAATAATTATCTGACTTAAAGTTTAGCTTTCTCTAATATTCATCCCCACATAATTTCAGATTTGATAGCTTAATAAGTAATCTTGAGGTTACTTTAAATATGAGTAAAGTAAGGTTCACTTATTTGAAGAGTGTAAGGTTTGATTTTAAAACGGTAAATATTATAACTAGTTATCTCCGCAAACAGAAACCTGATTCCCCAAGCTACTAGCCGGGGGTATTTACCCAGCACTGGGCGAGTCCTTGCCAGTTCACAGCTGTTTATTTGCTATACAATTATTGTTGGTGAAAAGAAAATAAAGTGCACTCTAATATAGCACACATAACTGGGAGTAGCACTTAAACTGTATCTTAGTGAGAAAATAGAATTGGTAAATTGCCGTGTACTCTGCAAATATGCTGAGGCTGTTTCAGAAGTTTGCTTCAATTTGATTTAAAATTTAATGTTACAATTCAATCCTACTCGGCCAACATTTAAAAGACGAGTCGTCAAAGTCGTTCTGCATTGGTATGCTAATATACAACCAACGGCGTTGCGATGTATATACAAATGTATTTGTATATACATCGCAACGCCAAATTTATTCGCCAGAACTATAAATTAATAATACAAATTTGGTTCAAATTACACCAAGAGCATTTCTGACTCCAAAGTAAGCAGAGCTTGTACTATGGGTTTCAGAGACTGATAAATGATCTGTATGTGTATTTAGAATAACACATACGTCATATAGATAATGACACCTAATCAACACAAATGTTCGGCACATAAATGTTGTCCAAGGTGGAGATCGAACCCACGACCTCCGGTGCTAAAGGCTGCCATTGCGCCCACAAACCCGTCAAATAAAGTAAGACAAACTTAATTTAAATTAATTATTGGTAAATGAGAGACGTTCACTTAATTTGTACAGAACACTTACAGAAATAGTGCTTTCATAACTTTTAGATGTACAATTTAGGAGGGATTCGCTAGAGGCGATCTTGTAAGGCCACGTACCCTCCATATTCTAAGCGTGTTGGCCCCAGCTTAAATACTAGCTCCATGATAAAAGTTACTTACTGTAGAGAATATTATGTGTCAACTAAGTAATGGCACTGGCGAGGAAGGCACTAGAGGAAAAGTTGGAAGAGTTCTAGAGTTGCCTTTTCTGTCGTAATATATGATGCATGTGATGAGTGCTCTTGCGAACCCCGTGAGTGCAGCGCCGGCGCTCGGGCGGGCTTAAAACCACTAAGTGTCATGTACTATTCCATTTTCAAAAACATAATAAAAGGAAACAATTTAGGAAATAACAATCTATTTCTGTCACAGCCATTTTGCTCATATTTTACATGTGCTAATTTCGGCGGTATTTGCCTTAGGTGGTATTTGGTTCTACCGTGCTCTTAACAAACTTCTCCGCTGTATTTTATCATTCAGAATGGTTTTTAATATTTTTCGATGTACGTAATATGTTAGAGATAATCTACCTGTAACGGTGATAAGTAGGACAATGTATGAAATGCAGAACTTTATCAAGTTCTAAAATTATGTGTAGACATTTAGAAACAGCTATACACTAATGAAAAGTCAGTCCCACCTTAATTTTTAATGTCAATTAGACATCAAAGCTGCTTAACAAAGCAAGAAGTAAAAATATGTTTTAAGAAAAACGAAGAGAGTAGAAGCTTTCATTTTATTGCTATAGAAAGCGCCATCATTCCACTCGATAAACCAATAATGAATGAATTAGACGTAAAAAATCAGATCGGCAAAAAGGAGGCGCTCGGAATGGGAACGACTCGTTGTAATTTGTGAAAACCGCGAGTGTTTACCGCTACATCAAACCCTTAAGTTGGATTTTACTTTTAATTTCTGTATTACAATATTCTTCTGCCGGAATGGGACTTCGGAGCCTGCCTCGATGAGAGAGGCATTTCAGGGCCAATATTGTATTGATCAGCGTTGTTTTGCATAATTTGTAACTTCTTGAAACATTATTTTAACTTTCATTTGCTAATTTAGCGTTAAATTTGTCCGTTGAGGTTAATAACGTAGAGTTCCTATATACAGCGCTACATAAATAAATAAATATCTGGGACAATTCACACCAAGATCATCTGACCCCAAACTAAGCATAGCTTGTAATATGGGCGTCAAAGACTGATAAACATACTTAAATATTTCTAAATAAATACTTAAATAGATAATAACACCCAGACACACAACAAATACAAATGTTCGTCACACAAAAATTTGTCATGGGTGGGGATCGAACCCACGACCTCCGGCGCTAAAGGCAGGATCGCTGCCATTGCGCCAACAGGCCAGTCGATAAGCTTTCATTTCATGTGACAAACATAAGTGTAATTTTATTTTTCTTAATTGCACGTGAAAACCAGTAAAAACTTATTGCCAAATTTTTAGTTCATGCGGGTGAAGCCGCGGGCGGAAAGGAAGTATGAAACAAATCTATCCCGTTTGATGAGAGGTGCGTTATTTCTCCCTGTTACTGTAGTATGTGAATGTGAACTAGACAAACAGGAATTACGTCACGATTCGCAAACTTCCGCCCGCGTTCCGGGCAAACACCAGGGGCTTACTCTGGTCCGTCCGAAAGCGAAGTATCAAAGTTCGTTTGGCGTGGGAAAAGCATAATAAATAATAATAAATATCTGGGATAATTTACACCAAGATCATCTGACCCAAACTAAGCAGAGCTTGTACTATGGGCGTTATAGACTGATGAACATACTTAAATATTTCTAAATACATACATAAATAGATAACAACACCCAGAGACACAACAAACACAAATGTTCGTCACATAAATGTTTGTCATGGGTCCCCATGACCCCCTGTGCTGAAGGCAGGATCGCTGCCATTGTACTAAAAGGCCAGTCAAAACATGCTTGCAGTTCAAATTTAATCATAGGTTTTTGGTATTATAAGTATCAATTTATTATTGTAATTCATATTACGTAAGTGGTTACCGCAGGCTATGGTTGCGTACCCCACCGGGGTCATCAATCGTGCGTTGCTGGTCCTGTTAAAACCTTTTCAAACCCCTTCTGAAGAACTCAGCATGAGCTCATTCCACAATTTAAACGTTCTCGGGCGGAAGCGTTGTATTAAATATTTAAAACCGAAAGCATGTCACTCGTTTTTATTGGCCTTTAGCAATTCAAAGTCTAACGAAACAACGTCAATGCTGCACCGGAGTCGACCTCAGTAAACTATTCGCCCCTTAATCGGAATCGCTGGCTGTTGGGCGACTCGGAAATCGATGATGTACGCCAACTAGTTCTTGTTTTCTCAATTTCTTCTAATGGCGGTGTAGTAGGCTTATAAAGGCCTGACTTTTTCTGAGTGTTGGTGTTATTAAAAATAACTCAACAAGAGTAAGCCACAGATATTGGCTAAAATACGCCAAGCAATTGCACTGACATGAAAAAAAATTACCTGATAATCAAGGCACTCGTAATACTCATTTTTTTTATAAAATGTAATTGAGGATCGAAGCTTCATTGACCCTCCCCCTATTGGATGCTAAAAGAAACAAAGCGCTGTGACCAATCTATTAATTGCTTATTGGAATTAAGTTATTTCACTAGGCGGGCGCTTAAAAACCGCGCGTTTTGAACCGAATAAAACGATGAAAGATACCAGCAATTTAAAAGTATGTAAAAAAATTAACATTTAAAAACTTTATTTAATTAGGGCGATCTTAATGTGACACAGAAAATGTTTCAGACAAATTCAACACTTCGAGCTGTTGATGGGGCCTACCTATAGCGTCAAGTGAGTTCGTGAGTTCGATTTCCCCCCGACGACGACCGGTATTCGTGTGAATAGTACGTTTGGTATTTCAGTGTCTGGGTATCATAATTATGAATATTCATTTCATCAGAAAAATAAAAAAGAATTGAACAATGGCTGATTCGTGGTTACAAAATAACTGTCAAATCACGGGTATCTGCATCATAAAACTGATCATATATCTAATCTATCAACTTGTGAAATAGCTAGCTGGCAGGGTTCCGATATTTGATTTAATCTAAGGTGACTAGACCTTAGATTAAATAATTTATCGGAAGATACGGCACGTCCTCAAAAATGTCAACCGTAAACGGGGATGATGCACAAACTACAAGCAAGCACACTCGCACCACCTCTGTAATTCTATTTATCGTTGTGCGATGTTGAAGGAAAGAGACAAACTATTTGCTTTGACCATAGCGTAAGCGAGACAAGCGTGTGTCAGAGTGAAGTCCTATCAATCGTATATTGCGACTGAGTGAATTTAGGCGACAGGGACCTGATTTAAGCGGTCCACGCGCTAGAGGCGAGTCACCTATGTTCCGCTTATAAATAAGATTTTATATGAGTAAACATTAACATTTATCTGGTCCATACACGCCATCGCTCTGTTCTCGACGACCGCCACTATACTTTATGACACGCTCCTGAAAATAATAGGATTTACTGTCACACACATCAATTACGTCTAGAGTATACTGTGTACTAGGCTTGGGCAAATATATCGATATTCATTTCATAAAAATAATCCATAAAAAATCACCGATATTATAATTGACAATATTTTTGAATACTGTACGTACGTACAGACGCGTTCACATGCTGCTAACATACGATCCATTTTGCAAAGGTTTTGTAAAGCTGATGTGAACGCCTCTTTACGTCTAAAATAATTAATTATTCGAGTACCAAATGCGATATTTTCTATAAGGCGATTTCTATCGAATTATATATGTCAACATGATCTTTCTTGATCATTTACTATTCAATGAATAGTTTTTGACTCAGGTATACATTTCTAAATTGTTCTAGCTCACAATTAGATAAAATGTTTTTTCGTGAAAAAAATAGTTTTTATCATTACTGACTTGTCAAAAAAATTCCATTAATCAATGTTGCCTCTTGATATTATAAACAATACATCTATCTTTGGCGATTTTTGTGCCCATCCCTGCTGTCTGCTACATTACTGCTTAAGTTACCGCAGAGTCTCGCAGGAGGCGAGCTTGAGCCCCATTGGGACGCTATTTGCGACTACAGTCGGCAAACTTCCTGTCTCCGTAAATATTCATTAGTAGAAAACTTTGCTAGGGTGTTATTCTCACGCACTACATAACAACGTTTCACCTAAATGCTGTAGTTACCCACTCAAGGTGAACGCGAGGTGTTTTAGACAAAGTAAACTACTAAATCAGAGACGCTAAGTAATTATGCCGCGTCCCTTTTATGTAAAAACTGTGTGACCCGCCTTCCCTGGGGTGGAAATGGGTTAATGTTAAGGATAGGAGCTACATAGCTGAATTTATTTGTTTAAATTTACAAGGGTTTCCCAGGCATGGTCTCAGTTGAAAAGACTTACTATTGATTAGCAACTTTTTTTTTCGATTATTTACCAAATGAAAGTAGTTACATTCACATAGTCAGTTCCTAAAAAACCACTTAGGTTTTGACGCTTGAGGAACATTGTGAGTTCACCATTCAACTTAACAATTATGTTACATCGCGCGGTCTGTGGTGTTCACCAGACTTGTTTTTTTATATGAAGGCTATACGTTCCTACATTCTCTCCTGAAATTTGTGTACGTCTACCACGAGTTGCCACTTTAAATTTACATTATCGTTCGCGTAAAAATTGTATTGGGATTTGACATGACATGACATGACAATGTCGTCTTCCATGAGTTTCTGTCACCTAAACTGCGATAGTTGACTACAACATTTTTTATGTTATTATTAGTTATATATCTATTTACTAGAGACGCTGTACCGAGATCCCATAAAAAGCGCCAACGATGACGCTAGCGACTGCCATTGTTGGAAACACATGGTACGGGTGCTGATAAGGTTCTCCAAACTAAAATACCTTTGAAACCATATTTTTTTTTCTGTAAGCTTAATGTAGTAAATCTAAAGTGCTTTAGATATTGTTTTATATAATATTAAAAAAAACAACCTATAACATCAGAAGAGTAGTAGGTAAATGTTTTAGAAATAGAGCGTCGTGGCCCAGTGGTTAAGCACTCCAACGCGGACGGATCGCGGATCGTGTGGTCCCGAGTTCAAATCTGGCCAGAACCAAAATCTTTGTGTTCACTGTTCAATTTCCGACCAACTCTCCGGTGATGGAAAACATCGATAAAAAACCATAAGGATAGCGGCGGAAGGCTCACCTCCTACCACGTTGGGTTCTAATACCATTGGTGAAAAGTGGGCTTCAGAGTGTTCCGATCACCATGACGGCAACAGTCACTTGCCTTTGACTACCCCGTTTGGGATAAAGTCGTGATGGTGTGTGTGATGCAGCGAATCTTTTAAGAAACAGCAAACATAGGGCAGGCACTCGGACTGGAACTTGACTGGACTTGAAAGTGAAAGCGTAAACGGCAACGCAGTTTTTCCCCCTAAAGGAAGATATTATTATACCGCCCGTACATTTCGCTGATGATTTCAAATGAAATGTCCTTCCCTCTCACTCAGGCACGCACGTTGAAGTACATTTGCCTCCCTGAACAAAAGAGCCTGTCTCGGCTAATCTTTCTGTTACATCTTCAACCGAGATTTGTTTTGTTTTTCAAACGGTAACAGGGGAGCTTTTTATATCTACAGGTAGATAGCTACCTGTTTGTTTCGTATTCTTTAATCGGAATCTTGTACTTAACCAACACCGAAAATAAAGTATTTATAGACTGGAGAAAGTGACTTAGGGAATAGCATAGATTATTTACGGCTTGTTTACAATAACCAATTTACCACTCAGGCGCGCAACATAACATGTCTGAACGCAATTGTGTTGTTATTTAATTTTAATAGTAAGCGATGAGTTTGAGCTGATGGCATTAAACTACTTTCCCAATCGATTAATCAGCATCCGCAGTAAGACAGCCCTACGCATAGAATTTCAGAGCAGCAGAGGTCTGTAACCAACAAGGTCCTATATTCTATATGAAGTTATTCGACCACTTTACGGCTGGCTAATTCACGTTTTACCAAACGTTCAATAGTGTTCATTCAAGGACTTTTTCGCCACAAATGCCGTCAATTCTTTTTCAAGCTATTTGCATTTCCGAACAGTTGAATCGTATTTCAATTCGACGTTTGAGAACAATCCGATAAAGTTGACTACTAAAAATAGGTGTAATAATGAAATTAAATTCCGTCCTCAGTACTCGTCGGTCGGACGAGCTAGCGGGGCGAGGGCATTTCGTTGCTTACACAATTTCGGGCTTCATTGGAACTCCCGAAGAGTCGAACATTGAATAGAACTCTCTTTTTTATTAGGTGTGACTGAAATGGGCTCAAACTCTACAAATTCAAACTACACGCTTAATCTAGTGATAGTTTTTCAGAAAATGTAATTAATTATACAAAGCTTGACAGAGATTGTTATGCTTTTGTTTATTTTTACTTTCGTCATCTAAAAGGGGTTTGGGTAAATTTGTTATTGGGTAACCTAATTTTTTTTGCGGGCCCTCAAATTGTTTTACTTCTTATTAGTACTATATTAAAGATAACTGGCTGTGAAAAAAAACGGTTCTAAGTTACATCGGAGCCGAGCCATTCAAAGTCGAAGTCAAGTTGTGCGAACATTATTGAACCAGATTACATGCTTTTATGCATATTTAGACCTGTTCTAGCGACAAGAGAAACCTAACAAAAAAGATATTTAAAGTAATTCTATTCTTTTTTTTCTATTCTTAATTGAACTATCAACTTATTAAAAGCTTTGAGGTATCGAGTCAAATTATACTTATGGTTTGAGATGAAGTTGAAGTAAATTAAACAATGAGTGTCCTTTAAAATAGTTATTTTTAATTAAGATAATCATAACATAACATAACATACCATCACGACTTTATCCTGAACGGGGTAGTCAGAGGCAAGTGACTGTTACCGTCATGGTAAACGGAACACTAAGAAGCCCCTTTTTCACCAATGGTATAAGAACCCAACGTGGTAGGTGGTGAGCCTTCCGCCGCATTCCGGATTGATTTGGTTTTTTATCGATGTTTTCCATCACCGGAGAATTAGTTGGAAATTAAACAATGAACACAAAAAATTTGGTTCTGGCCAGATTTAAACTTGGGACCACACGATCCGCGATCAGAGCTAGAGTGTTCAACATTATTTTACTCTTCCATTAAAGTTTTGTAGTAGTCTTTGTCTTATATTTTTATAATTACACTCTCATTTTCTGCTTCTTCATATGTATAATTCTCTATATCATGTTTGATTACTAAATCTAAGAAACTAAGCCGGAGGAGACAGATTGCCCTGAATTCCTGATGCCTACCTTATCCCAAATATCAAATAATAGACATCCCATGTGAACAGCATCCTAATGTTATTGTCCCTACAATGCACGAGCAATAATGGCCTAAAATGGCATCTCAGCCCTGAAGCCCTCGTTGTAACAAAATATATACATACAAAGTACGATCGACGCGATACTCGTACATGTCTTGATTGGATTCTGCCTCTTAAGAGCTGTGGCTCTTAATGATCTGTGGATCATTACAATCAAGTTTATCATTCGCGTAATCATCCAGATTGTGTGTTAGCTAGAGGGTCGCTAAGCCTCAGAGGGTCGATTTTGAGTTTTGATTGCCATCGTATGTAGGAAAAAATTTCTATCGAACTGTCTAAGTCTTATTTTTCTAATGCGTTTAGTTTTGAAATTAGCGCTATCAAAAAAGCCGTGAAACCCAAAAAAGACAAGAATTACAAAACGTAATGTACGCTAACCATCAATGCTTAAGTAGAAAGTCACACATAGCCCTTTACGCCACGATATTTCCAGAATAGTTCCATTAATTGCTAGCTATTAGGATTTTATTCGATTTCACTGCGCTAGGTAATCGTAGAGATATTTTCGTGACCAAGCTTATTTTTTTTGGATTGGTCGAGGCGTTCGGGACTCGAGGCTAACGAGGCGTCCGGTCGTAGACAATACTATTGTTGATTTAGATGCAGTTTTGAAATTGAAGTTAACACGAAAATGTAATTTCTGAGGAAAAATATCGTATTTTTGAATTGGTCCTATTTATTGAAATAATTCGGTTCGATTAGGCAAAATATGCCATTTTCAAAAAAGTTTGGTTTTGTTGTATACTATCTACTGTATACATTTCATAGCTGGCTGCAGACTTCGAAAATCAAGTCACTTTTACTCAAACCCCATTTTCTTCACAATATAACAACTTATTACGACGACCGACTTGGTGTTATGGTTAAGAAGTTGGCTACTACACCAGAGGTCGCGGGTTCGATCCCCGCACAGTACAAACATTTGTGTGCATGAACATGTCTGTTTGTACTGGTCTGGGTGTCTCCTATGTATAATAAGTATGTATTTACAAAAGAAAATGTATTTAAGTATGTTTATCCGTTGTCTAGTATCCCATAACACAAGCTTTAATTAGCTTACTTTGGGGCTAGATGGCGCTGTGTGGAATAATGTCCAGGGATATTTATTATTATTATTTATTTATTCTAATTATAATCCAAGTTCACAATATATTGGAACCGTCCTATATTGTAAGAGACTGGTGCCTGATGTAGGTTCATATCATGAGCCGGGAGTGCCTGCACAGAGCATTTAGCAGAGCACAAGATGGTTAGTTTTATCATTTCTATTTAATGAAATACACTTAGCACTCCTACTTTATTCTGCAACAGGCTACTTCTAAACTTACACTCAAATCCAATCTTGCACCCTGTGATAAATAGCTAAAGTGTTTATCTAAGTGAGTGTAAGTGGGACCGATTCTTTGAAAGATTTATATTTTTCGATTGTAGAGAGAATTTCTGGCCGTCTCCATAAAGCAGGTTTGATTAATATAGCCGTTTTTGAATACTCACAAGTAAATCACTAAATCCTTTCTCGTATATAACTTACGAATAACAAGTCCTGAGCGTGACGTGCTGACATTTGTATTTGAACGAATAACTTATATGTTCAGGCTTTTAATTAATAACAAGTCGTTCTGGAATGTTTATTCCAAGTTACTTACGTAATTTACATAAAACGTTTAGATTTGATTGCAAATATTTTAGATTTGATTAACTTACTGTCAATTTTATTATGCCTCATTATTATTGTTTTTATAATCATTTAAAAAGACAAGTATTATGATAACGTTTATAAAATTGGTAATGAATTAAACTTAATCGGCAGCAAAATTGGATCAAACTGAGTTGTAGGTAACGGAAACAAATTAAAAATCCCAATCCGTCCTATTTAAAATATTAGTAAATAACTTTACAAAAAGACAAGACCAAGAACGAACCGTAGGAAAATATTGCTTTATTTTTAAAGACGCATATTTTTTCACGTTATGTAGTAAAAACTTACGAAGAAAGCGAAACAAAGGCTCGTAAAATAATCCTGCAGCAATTTAGACGGCGTGCTACGGCGCGGCGCTACGACGCGGCGGTGCTACGAAAAAGACTACAACGCTTTATTGCATTGTACGTTGCGTTTCTACACAGAATTTCTCAAGAAAAACCGCGGGAACAAGTGAACAAAGTCGTCTTTCAACATTAATCAAGAAACTCAGAATCACGAGGAGGGCGGGCAAAAATTTAAAAGATAGCAGATTTATAAGGCGGCGCTACGTAGCCCTTAAATCCCTGGCATATTTCGCTTTGAGCAGTCAATGAACAAAATTGAAATAAATCCTAGAAAGCAAATAAAAACCGACGCTCTCGTAATTACGGTACCGATTTTGAAGACAGCAGCGACTGATGGCACGAACGTTCAATGATGGAAGCACACAGTCTGCTTGCGTGATTCCGCCAAATAAACCTCCTAAGAGGCGGCAAAGTGTTTTACGCGATTCCTTTTAGGAGTGTGACAATGGCGCATAATTCAGAAACGTTAACGTTCAACAATTTCCACTAAGTCTCATAACATAAACTTTCGTTGGATTAACAAATTCGGAACAGGTTTCGTTTAACATCCATTGCTGTGAAACTACCGAAAATATTCTCCGGTGCAAAAGATCTAAACGCGATCGCGAATTTTGATAGTACGAAAATACACTCACATAACAATAAAGATTTGAAATTCACAAAAACCCTCGCCTGGCAAGTTGTCAAAAATTGATGGAAATGACTAGCCAAAAAACACGATCCGAAAATGTTAGATAACGAAAAAGCGGAGCATTAGTAAAAACAGGGTGAAAATGTAAACAAATGACTTACCGCCTTCCCCGGGAAGTGTGATGACAGGAGCGCGGGGTGAATTTTAGTTTGTTATAGGGTGGTGGTCGTAGCGGTTCCGCGGCGGTACCGCAAGGGTGCGATTTCGTATGTCGCGGGGTTCGCGCTGGAGGCTCGTGTCGCGCCGACGGGACCTCTCGGCAGGGCGGTTCGACTAGGAGTCAGCGGCGGCGCCCGTCCGCTGTTATGTAAGAGCGCGTCGTAGCGCAGCGCCCCCGGCCCCCGCGCCCCGCTTTTAGGGAAAAGATGAATGAGCAAAGTTTCCTAACGGACGTGAGTCCATGGATCGGGCCCGCTTTCGGATCCGCGGTTGGAAGCCGCGCGTGCGCGGAGCGGCGCCCCAGGGACGCCCGCGCCGGTGTGCGGCGGATTTTGTTTTGAAACTTTGTTTTTGTGTTTAGTAACACGCACTTAATGAATAAGTGGCTACGGTATTGATAATTATAGTGTAGAATAGAATTGACAATTCTAAACTCTTAAATAAACTTTGTTAAATTATTATTAAGTTATTAAACATTGAAAATGCTATATTTTTATAAAGACCCTCAAAAAGAACTTTGTGTTTACTTATTGCCATTACTGAGATAGCGGTGGCTTTCATACAACCGGCTATAGCTCAAATTTAGAGCAGTCACCCGGACAGCGAGGGTCTGCGGTTCGAGCCCAGCCCGATAACATGAACAACTTTATTATTTCTAACATGAATTCTTAAGGTTCGCATAGGAAATTTTGGCGACAGGGTGCCTAATATATTTCTGCAATAACAAAACAAAACCGATTCAAAAAATAATTCATTTGCCAGATTCATGAGTAAATTTACTTTGATTTGCCTTGCTATTGTTTAACATGATGGGAATACTTAGAACGGGTACCCTACATAATTACGAAAAACATAGCTCCGAAAGTCAAAATCCCGAATTTCATAATTCCGAATGATTCAGAATCCCGAAAGTCAAAATTCCGAATTATCAGATATCAGAATATTCAAAATCCGAAATTTCAAAACTCTGAATGTTTATAGGTCCGAAAGTCAGAACTCCGAATTTCACAATCCCGAATCAACAATAATACGATCTTTCATAAATACGAATCCCGAATAATCAAAACTCCGAAAAATTCTAAATCCGAAATCTATTATTTTTTTATAAAATTTAGGTTAAAGCTGTGACCACATCGCACGAGCCGAGCGAGCTTGCCGCGGGAGCGGCCGGCGAGTGCCAGAACCGAGTTATCGGAAAAATAACTTTCATGCTTTTGAATATTAGGAATTTTATTGTTTCGCAATTTTGAAATTCGGATTATTGAAATTCGGAATAATGCAATTCGAAATTACGTGTTTCAGAATTTTTGGGTGGTACCATCAAAAACATCTCTTCTAAAACAAAGATTATCATTTTACAGCCAAAGGAGACCACGTGTCACCTCTAATTGACTAAATTAGTCTTAGAGTATGTACTCGTTGATATGCTCTTGGGGATCCTTTTAATAACTTACAGTATTTGTTTTTGTTATGAAAAACCCTGTTTTGCTGAAAGTTACTTTTTATGAAGCACAAGGTAGGAGACCACGCTTTCTTGGATTCTCAATCACAAAGCATACTGATTGTGAACCTTTGTCATTTGGTACTAAGGTTTTTAATACGTAACCGTTGCGCAGTTTCCTAGACGCTGCCTAGAGTTAGTTTGAACGAGTAATCATGAATTTTTCACACCACCAGTAGAAATAAAGCAATTAATTTTTATAAACTATCCATTATCGTACAGACCAAAATAAATAACGTTGATAAAGTATCGCTATTAGTGCAAAATGGGACGATTTTGTTGGTTTTCCCGCCAAAATGCAGGTGCGTGAGCGTGACCACTGGCATTAGCATTTACCGTCAACAAACAATGCGATGCTTCCCCGGCCACAGCACTAGTAAATAATAAACTAACCGTAGGCAACGCGGCCAAGGGTAGCTAAATAAAGGTAACATTTTATGAAAATATTATGATAACAACTCATATAGTAAGACTTTAGATGCGTAGGCAATCATTGTACTCGTTTCCTAGAATCAATGCAATCGGTATTCAAAGTTTTAGAGAGTAAAGTGAGTGAGTGAGTGAGTGAACGAGAGCGCGAACTGTTTCTGAGGGATTTGCATTAGTTACATTACTAACTTCTGCAATCAGGGTAAAGTTTATATTCTTTGAAGATGTTGTTTTAGAAGTCACATATAAAAGTGAGAATGGTATATACACATTTGACATTACGGCGATGGTCATAACTTTGAAAGTAGTTGAAAATATGAGTTGCAATTCGTACAAATTCTTAGTTCGTAAAGTTTTGTGTAATAAATTGGCAGATCGGTACAATTTTTTAAAAAGTTTGGAAGGTTTCTTAGGGGGCTCCAAAATGGTTTATGTTTGTGTGAAGAATATCCTCATGAATTATCAGGTTGAGCGCACTTAGAACACGCATTTGATCTTCGACTAATGTACTGTTTAGACCATGTGACGCAGTTTTAAGTGTAATTTAAGATTTATAAAAGACAGTGATCAAAGCTCACATTTTAAAAAAAGTGTAATCCATGTTTTTTTTCTTTTGCTATCCACTTGTATATTGCGCATCCTTTGAATTAAATTCACCTTTTTTTTTAGCAAGCGTCAGTAATCATATTTGGGTGACCTAATTAATTCGGGTATGACTGCACCGTAGTAATTAATCTTTAACTTTAAACCATCCTTTACTAAAGTTTGATTACTCCGTACTTTGTTTCTTCATTTTATATATTGCTGGCCTATATCATTATTTTTAATTTTATCAATTGCTTGACCTTTATTTATATTTCATTAAATAAATTACCTTTATTTAATGAAACACCTGCAATTGATAAGCCGCAATATGAATTATTTTATGAGCATAAAGGAGATAATTTTCTGGGCGAATGACGAATCTTTGAACTTGTAATACTTGACTTGTGGCAACCCTATGAAGTTTGTGCTATACTAACTATTGCTTTGTATGACTAGTTCTGACTATTCGTACCATTTTATTTCGTTTCCCGGATCCTTCAGAAAAGAAATCGGTCATAATTATACAGAGTAAGGTATTTTTTCGTTTAATTGTAAAAAAGACGGTTGCCTAATTAGCTGACATATTTGAGTCACTTCAGATGTTTTCAGAAAAGGCCCCAATAATGTATGAAGTCAAAATGATCTCCTTTTGTCTTTAGATTATTAGTTTAACGGAAAAGGGATACCTACCGATCAGTAGTTCTCACAGATTAAATCAAATACTACTTAAAACTTCCAGCAAGCAAAGCAATTAAACTCAAACAACTCGAAGGTTGATAATGACCAGCAGAACTGCCAAGCCCTCTAAAAAACTTAGCAAAACTAAAGCGAGACTGCCGTAAACTGAGTCAGCAACAGGTAGGTTAAGACTTATAGTATATATTTTCCTTTGTCAACAACCGCCCTAAGTTAAAAAACATGCTAAAAAGTTTACCTTAAATTAGTATGTTTAGACTAGTAGAATCGATTGCAATTATAAAACATAAGGGTCGGTCATAAACATGTTAGAAAATACTTTATTTTTAGCTAGTAAAATATTTTTGTAAATGTAAAATGTCTAATCTAATCAGAAAAATAAATATCTGCCCCTGATCCCTACTTCGACCATTACAAGTGGTGTGTTGTCTGGCGCATATTTATATTGTTTATCACTCTCTGACCTGAGACCTCAAAAATATATATTTCTGGTCTGAGAACTTTATTTCTCATAAAGAATTGAAATGCACTCACATAAAACTTATGATTGTGTTGGGCAAATCATACCTTTACTTAATCACATTAAACATTTTAACAAAACGAAACAAATCCGCAACTAAGAACAATTAAATAATTCTGAAGGTAGTTACATCAAGACACAGCAATTCACAGCATACATCGATAACCTAGACGCTTGCAAACTGGCAAGTGTTCGGTCAACTTCGCTTAAATCGCCAGTAGGCGTTGCCCGGCCGAAACATGCAAATTACGCGGATAAACGCTGCTAGATGTGGCGCTCGTAGGTCAGTGCAAATTGAGCGCACCTGATTGCGGTCAGATATTATTTGCTTGTTAGTTTTATGTTGCAGTTTTTTGAATGATGATGAATGCATTTGGCGTAAATTATATTCAATGACTTAATCATCTAAATTAGTGTAATTTGTATCATGTCTTTGGTGTAATATAATTATTTAATTATTAATTTGTTGTTGATTGTATTATTTGATGTATGTATTAAGTTATCATACTAAATCACGGTTTATTACTGTTATTTGAAATATAAATCCATTTTTAATATTACATTTCAATAGTTAAAACGTTGTTTATTTGGACGATTTTATTACTTCCACTTCCTTATAAGTTTGCCGATAGATGAAATTTTAGCAGTCTTTTAAATGTGATCATTGAACTAGATTCTCTAATGTTTTCGGGTAATTTGTTGTACAATTGGGAACCATCGTACATAATTGTTTTTTTACCATAGTTAGTACAAGGTGCTGGTAATTGAATATCGCCGCTTCTCCTGAGCTTCATTTTGTAAAGTGGTTTTTTTTTGGAAAATGTTGTTTTTGTATGTATTATATCTCTATGTAGTATTTTTCGTACTAAAACGCAATTTTGATAGATATATGTTTGTGATATGTTCTTGACTTTAAGTTTTTTGTATAGCTCCACCGTCGGTGTATGATAGTCGAGATGGAAGAGAGCTTTTATTAATTTGTTTTGAGCAATTTGTAACATTCCCAGGTTTGTCTTAGTCGCGGCACCCCATATCTCAATCAGGTAGTCGATAATCGGTTTGACAAGAGAGTTATATATCGTGTATCGTACTGCAAGTGGAAGACAGCGAGATATACTTTTTATCATTCCTATTAATGATATTATCTTGGTTCTAATTGTATGAATGTGTGGGATCCAAGTTAGTTTACTGTCCAAAACAAGACCTAAGTATTTTTCTTCGTCTACCTTAGTAATTTCTATGCCACTTATCTTCGGAGGACTAAAATTACCTATTTGTTTGTTTTTGGCTGCAAAAATAAGATATCCCGCCTCAGCTATATTTACTGTTAACAGGTTACTCTTAAATCAGTTAATCCAAGTCATTTTGCACCCTTCATACAATGGGAACAACTGAGTCGCCGAAATAAAATAGACAGGTGTCATCGGCATACAGAGACACGTCACCACTCAAACCTATCTGGCCAATGCTATTTACATATATGAGAAATAAAAGACGCCCTAAGATGAAGCCCTGGGGTACACCAAAAGACAATTTTTTGAGAGAACTTGTGGAATTTCCCAACCTAACCACTTGCTGGCGATTCTCCAAGAAAGATTTGAAAATAGCAAAAGCGGCGCGGTCAATATTTCAACTAGGTACGCGCGCCGTTACGTAAATTTCCTTAAATCTATCTTACCTGAAGGTAAATTTTCTTCCGGTCGATCGCGCCCGAAGCGGCAATTTCGGAAAAGCAGTCCGAGATCGTGCATATTATTATGTTAGTTTTCGTTTGAAATTAGTAATTCGTAAGAAGAACAAGTTAATTAAAAAAATGTTATCTGCTCAAATAATTTAGAAGTTAAGAACAATATTTTATTAAAGTATATCGTATAGAAAATCAGTGGGGTCTGAGGTTTTGCGCTATTCAATAAACAGAGGGCGTCAAACACGTAAGTAGTTAGTTACGTGAATTTTCAGTCGTTGAAAAACATACTCGTAAATACTTGCCGTTCGAAATTGATGTTGTTTTTTTGATATTCTAATGACCATATTGTATGGTCAAAAATACATAAAACCTATTCTAACATACCTACTACGTTTTATGTGTTCTTGTAACCCTCCGTAGTTTACCGAAAGTGGAAGTAGTAGGCCCCCTTGTTTTATGTACGTTACCGTAATAATAGTAGAAATCTCTGGGAATCCGGCGCCTAAAGATTCCTGAAAAATGACGTTAACATATTAAAAGATACATAATCCAAATTATTTTGTAAAACGATCTGACTGGATCAGGGACACATGATATTCAGTAAAAGCTAAGTTTCATTTTTAAATGGCACTTAAAAAAATCAGTAGCCATGAGTGTATGCCCACCAATAGCCGACATGAATTCCTTGACACAACTTAAAATATTTTTACTCACTAAATATTATGAAATGTATTGGATCAGACGCAGAATGTCCACTTCGCAAAACGTCTCTTTCGCAAAATGTATATTAAAAACGACATCAAGATTCGAACCTACTCCAAAAAAGTCAGATTTTAGTTGGACGCAGATTTAAGTGGACTAAATTACTTAATGAATTGCTGACAAAAGAAAAAAAAAACTAGGCCGCTATCTTAAAATAAGTTTCTATGGCCACTATATTTTTTCACAATTTTGAGTTAATCTTCTGGAAGTTCTTTTAACTTTGTTAACGGTTTGTATTAACTTTAAAAGTAGCGAATTCGATTCTGTAACAACACCGCTAACTTAAAAAACATGTGAATTTGTGTATCTACATTATGTTTGTGCTTAATAGGGTGTTTGGTTTGGTTTGGTTTCCAAAACAGACCTTGATTCTGCTTTGGTTTTAGGAAAATAAACAGGGTGTGGTCTTTACATAGGTACTTATAGTTATATAAACTTACTAAATAACCTTGGATAAGGTTCACCATACTTGGCAAACTCTGGTGGTGCTATTCTGGCGGAGGGGTTGGTAGTAGTTGTTAATAGCAGAGGTAGCGCAGGAGCTGACCATGGCAGTAGTGCCATGGAAGATGGTAGCGCTTCTAGTAACAAGGAGTCCACTGAAGACATTACTGGAAAGAATTTGTACAATAGTAGGTTTATAGTCTGCTAGTTGCTGTCGCTCTTTTGGCAGGTATAGCGTCACTATGCTCTTGTCGGTGAATTGCGACGTTTTTAATCGGTTATAGTTTACATTATTGTTCATAACACCGATTTTTACATTATTTAATTTATTATTAGTTGTATGATGCTGGCTTAGTTGACAGCAAGCACCATACAGAAAGTAGTTTTTGTAGTTAAAGGTAGTGTTTTCTAGCACGTATTTGACGGCTCCAGATACAAGTTGATATGAGGATGTTAAGGAGAACAGAAAGATTCACTTCACGAGACTTAAGTTTATTATGTTAGATGTGCAAGTTACAGTTTGAGATGAAAAGGGTCTTGTCTCGATCGTGGTTATGAACGAACTCTCTTAGTAATTAAATTATATTTAACATGAAGTAAACAGCTGACGCGCGCGTGACTTAAATTAGCCACTGCGCTTACTACAAGAAAATGGACGGTGTTTAACCGTACATACTCCCAACTGCAAAGATGACTACCTAAAACTCGAGATAAGATCCAATCATTCACAAAGAAAAAAATATGTTGTAAAAGTAGGTATAAAGGTAAAATAAGAGTAATCTATAAGTAAATAAAATATACCAAAATAAATATGAAATGACACGTTGTCATGACACTGATTCGCCAATGCTGCTGCTGGTCGGATTTCTTCAGTATCCGTAGAGCTTGAAGTGGTAGTTTGCATCTCGATGTCCTCGGTCCGTGTATTGTTCTCTGCTGCGGGGCGTCAGACGCGACGACAACGCTTCCTCGCCACCCACACGGACGAGACGATGAGGGCAGACACCAACAAGATATACAATAATGAGTACTGGTGTATGTCGTGAGATGAAACAGCTAAGCTCCGATTTTCTTGTTCTCTTTGCACAGATAGCTTTCGTTCGATCTCTTTTAATGCTGAGTTGTCCGACTCGTATAGTATATTAGGCATGTTTCGCATAGCTAACTCTACAACCTTGATAGAGGAGTTAATAGATGGGATGTGGACATCAGAATCCATCTTCACTTTGCTGTTGAACTGATTGTGAGCGTAGATAGTCAACTATTCACCCTGTAACATGCAACCTTGGGCTATATTCACTATGCTGGAAGTTGTGATACTGTGAACTGTTACGTCATTATCACATATCATCCTTTTGGTGCATATGGTTGATCCAGTAGTTTTGCTTCGCAAGGCGCTTTATCGTTACGTAAATTGTATATCGGTAGTTTTGCATTACAGATATAATTTTATTATCCACGCTTCTCTGGGTGCAGAGTTTTATGTTCTCTTGTGATAATGTTATGTAGGTGTTTTTTCGTTAGTTGACAGCTATGGAGTCTGATGATATTTGTACACATTTTGCAGTTTCATTGTTCATAGGAATAGGCAGTGGAATCGTTCGGTAAAATGTGAATTCTTCGTCACAAATAAGAGGAATATGACCCTCGAATAGAAAACAGTTGTTGGTTACCCTGCCTCTGACGTAAAGTATACGTCTTTTATTTGTTCTCTGATATTGTTGATAGGCAGGAACGATGTTCTGGGCAGGTGACCCGATATCTCAGTCAGTTGCTTGATTAAGTTTACTGGCGTAAGCAAATGTATATCAATATGGCCTTGTTAAGGCAGATGCCTAACTACGCAACCACCGTGACGTCACAGCAGCGACGGCGCAGCGGTGGGGATATTACACTCCAGGCCGTCAGTCAAGCAGCCACGGATTTGCATACTAAATATTTATATCTTCTCTAATTTCATCAATTGTATGTACTTACTACGAATAAACCAGTATTACAACAACAACTGTGCCTTGATTGAAGATCGGCGTGATCAAGTCTTTTTTGGTGACCCTGACGTGATCAAGTCCTTTTTTTGGTGACCCCGACGTGATCAAGTCCTTTTTTTGGTGACCCCGACGTGATTTTGACGACGAGCAACCTACCTATCGACGACATCTAGAAAAATCCAGAAATTGCAATAGAAGACGGATTTGCCCTCCAGGAATTCGCCAGCATCTAGCTGCAGCCATATATCCGAGGGAAGTGCGTTCTCAGTATCCTTTTCCAAATCTTTCTACTTTAATTTGCGTGAATGAAGTGCGTCAAATCACCCGCAAGTTAGAAAAAAATAATATTCAAATTCTAAGTGTTCACTTTTTTAAGGTGTTAAATAATATCGTTTAAATAGTGTTACATGGTACATATCAGCATAAATAATCGTGTTTCAGTGTATTAATTGGTAAAATTTCATAATTCCGCTGAGTGTTGCGGTCCGCTTTCCAACAAGCAACACAGTGCGACACGGTGCATTCGTGTGTAGATGCGACTCGCAGCGCCCGGCCGGCTACTAAACCTGTTCCTTATCTCTGCTCCCGAGAATCAACTTAACGTATTCGCAGTTTGTTAATAGTTCTATTTTTAAGTTCATTATTGTAAACACAAATTAGTTTTTACTGTGATTCGTTGTTGTGCATACAAAATGAGCGATTTAAAGGACCTTATTAAGCAAAGAGGACACATTAGGTCCCGTTTAACTTTATTTGAGAAATATTTATCTCCTTTGTTAGACTGTAAAGAAACAAGTGCCTTAATAGTGAATGAACTCCGTTTGCGTTGTACTAAAATGCGAGACTTATCCTGTAACTTCGAGGAAATTCAATCACAAATTGAGATGTTGGACGAAGATAACACTAAGCAGATGTTAGAACGCGAAACAACTCAAAATTTGTTTTTCAATTTGATAGCCCGAGCTCAATCTTTGTTGGAGTTTTTCGAAAACCAACATAAAGTGGAATCTTTGTCGAATAAGAGTCCGAAGTGCAACAATGTGAAATTACCACCATTCAAAATACCTTCGTTTAGTGGTAATCCAAACAATTGGCTTTACTTTAGGGATACCTATTTATCATTAATTCATCAGAATGAAAACATAGATAACGTCAACAAATTTCACTATCTTAAGGCTTATTCGGAGGGTCCCGCGAGTTCCGTAATTAATTCTGTTGTAAGTAGTTTCGGCTGATAACTATGCAATTGCATGGGATTTGCTTTGCGAGCGATATGATAATAAGCAACTTTTAAAAAATTATCACATTAAGTGTTTATTTACTATTGAACCATTAGTGAAAGAATCTTACAGTGGGATTCGTAATTTGATTGATGTTTTTTCTAAAAATTTAAGCGCATTGAATTCATTGGGCGAACCAACCGCTGGCTGGGATTTTCTCATCATATACATGGCCTCGGCGAAGTTGGATAGCGTGACTTCTAGAACATGGGAGGAATCCAGAAGCAGTAGTTTCTTCACCAACGTGCTACAATGTTAGAAACCGTAAGTGCTAGTAAGATTTCTAATACTAATAATGAAAAACGACACAGTCTTCCGAATTTAAAATCATTTCATAGTTCTTCTGTTGATTCTTCCTCATTTTATAAACAGTGTCCCATCTGTAAACATGATCATAGATTGTATGAATGTTCAGTGTTCAAATCTATGCCAGTTGCAGAGCGGATCTCTAAGCTTACCTCATTAAAATTATGCAGCAACTGCCTTCGTAGTGGCCATCAATCATATCACTGGGTGGTTGCAGAATTTGCCATAAAAAACATAATACATTGATACACAACCAAAACTATATAGTACAATCTACACAAACTAATCTAACTACTAAAGACAACACAAATGGCACCAACTAACCTAGTCCCGTCGTTGACTCCACTCCATCTGCATCTGCTACTTCTGTGTCCATGTCGGCTACCTCCACTGGTCAAGCACTTCTTTCCACAGCATTGGTCAAGGTTACAAACAATGGCAAAAGCTTTACTCTTAGAGCAACGTTAGATTGTGGTAGTCAAACATCTTTCATTAGTGACAGGGCTCAAGGAAAAATTGGTTTCCTCATAAAGGAAGACGGCTACCATTGTGTGTCCGGTATAGGCAGTACTTTAATAAACGTAACAAAACATTGCAATTGACAGCTTCATTCAATTTATAATTCATTTAACGTACGAGTAAAATGTTTTGTTCTGCCTCACATTACCGATAAGTAGCCTTATGCTGCGGTGCGTATACAGGATTTGGGCATTCCTGATTTTGTTCAACTTGCTGACCCTACATTTTATAAGTCATCTGAAATAGATATTTTATTGGGAGCTGACATTTTCTGGGATCTTTTGGGACCGGGTAGGGTAAGTTTAGGACCACAAAGGCCTATACTACAAGAAACACAATTTGCGTGGATACTGCGGGAGGCTACTATGAAACAAATAATTCAAATAATATAAAATCACATTGCTATTTTTCGATGTTGATTAGTCAATAACTAAACAAGTTTTGGGAACTTGAAGAGGTTCCACCAAATACTGAATACGACACAAGCGATTACTGTGAAAATTTATTTACCGCTACTACTCGCCGAGAGAGCGATGGTAGATTTTGCGTTCAGATCCCACTAAAGAATACCACTGAGTGCTTAGGCGATTCTTATCATTTAGCTGAAAGAAGATTTAATCAAATAGAAAGAAAATTAAAAAACAACTTTCATCTTGAACAACAATACCACGACTTCATTCATAAATACGAACGTTCAGGTCACATGACTGAAATCCAAAAGCCGGTATTCGGTTGCTATCTTCCACATCATGGGATAGTAAGAGAAAGTAGTGAAACTACAAAGCTTCGTGTTGTCTTTGACGCATCTGCAAAAACTGCTTCTGGTTTGTCGTTTAACGACATACAACATGTCGGGCAGGTAGTACAGGAAGACTTATTTTCAATTCTTTTGCATTACAGAATCAGGCATCGATTTGTCGTTTCAGCAGACGTAGAAAAGATGTACCGCCAGATACTTGTAGATCCTGAACAACGACATTTGCAACTCATTTTGTGGCGCGATGAGCCAAGCGATCTTATAAAAATATACCGATTAAATACTGTAACTTATGGAACGGCTTCAGCACCACTTCTGAGCACCAGATGTCTATTACAACTCTCCAAAGAATGCTAGGATCCTAAGCTTGCCCAGTTACTTAAAGAAGACTTCTTTGTCATGATTTCCTGTCAGGTGCCCAAAGTAAATGCGAATTGCGCACCATAATTAACCATAAATAACTTCTGTTCTTGATTCGGCATGCCTTCCGTTACGAAAGTAGCGAACAAATGTATTAAGCGTCTTTCAAGCCGAATCAGAAACTCCTCAGCCTAAAATCTTTGATTTATCTTCTCGGTCCAGCGTATTGGGTCTGAAATGGGATCTATCTGAGGATGTTTTACAATTTTCAGTCGATATGGAACTCAACCAATCAATTACCAAACGAACAATCTTGTCTAAATCAGCAAAGCTTTTCGATCCCTTAGGCTTACTAAGCCCTTGCACCATCATTCCAATAATTATGTTACAGAAGCTATGGTTGTCTAAACTTGGATGGGATGATCCAGTGGATGATGCAATTCAAAGAGAATGGAAAGGATTTGCAAAATATTTAAATTCCATATCGACCTTTCAAATTCCCGGGTGTGCCCTCATTTGCGAGCCTGTAGAAATCGAACTTCATTCCTTTTCTGATGCTTCCAGGTGGCGTACGCTGGTGCCATCTATTTAAGATCCATTGACAGTTCCGGTTGTGTCCTAGTTAGACTACTCTGCGCTAAGACAAAGGTCACTCCAGTGAAAGCCACCACCATACCACGCCTTGAACTTTGCGGTGCTCTGCTTTCAGCACGTCTCAGTGTCAAGGTCATAAAGGCTATTCGATGTGAGATTGGGTCAGTGTTTTACTGGACTGATTCAACTGTGGTTTTGGGCTGGTTGTCTTCTCGATCATTTGATTTGAAACCCTTTGTTTCAAATCGTATCAGTGAAATCCAAGATCTGACTACTTTTGGCAGTTTAAGACACGTCCCAGGAGACAAAAATCCTGCTGATTTAGCCTCAAAAGGGACAAACCCTGATTCCATTCCAAGCGCTGGCATATGGTGGGAGGGCCCATCATTCCTCACCGAGGACCCCCTTAATTGGCCTCAGAACATAGGTTCTAGGATGTTAAGATAATATAAGATAAATATACTTTTTTGTACAACTACAAAGTAAATAATTACAACAGTGCTTAAAAACGAATATTCCGATATTCCGCATCTTCCTGAAAAGAAAACTCGCAAGATTAATAAAACCAATGATGCACTACATACAAATACACTACATACAAATTCACTACATACAAATACTACATTTAAATACACTACAAACAACTACACTTTCAAATACTATACAATCAAAAAAAAGGGATAGTTGTAAGGTGATAGAATTCGACAGATTCTCAAAATTCACAAAGTTGCATAGGTCAACAGCCTACGTCTTGCGATTTATTTACAATGTGCGAAATAAAAACACAAAAATGTCAGGGCCCTGATCAACAAACGAATTAAATACTGCTCTTAACCTTTTAATAAAACTTCATCAAAAGCCTTCATCAAGCACCATATAGAAAGTAGTTGTTGTAGTTGAAGGTAGTGTTTTCTGGCACGTAGTTGACGGCGCCAGATACAAGTTGATATGAGGATGTTATGGAGAACAGAAAGATTCACTTCACGAGACTTAAGTTTATTATGTTAGATGTGCAAGTTACAGTTAGTCCGAGATGAAAAGGGTCTTGTCTCGATCGTGGTTATGAAAGAACTCTCTTAGTATAAAATTTATATTTAACATGAAGTAAACAGCTGACGCGCGCGTGACCTAAATTAGCCACTGCGCTTACTACAAAAAAATGGACGGTGTTTAACCGTACATTAGTACCTGTTAGTTAATTTTTCCGGGAGGTTTCTACAATAAATTCTACAATAAAGTATTATGCCTTCTCAGTCAGAAAATGAAATAATGCCTGCATAAAGGAGTTACCATTATCCTTCTCTCTTAAGCTATCTGGTAACTTGTTAAAAATACGTGGTGCCTGTAATATTTTTCATAACATATCTGCTCGTAAAGGGTCTCTTATTTCACCAATTTCAATATCGTATTGTATCTCATCACTCACTTGTGCGTTATTGTAATGTAAAACGCACGAGTTTTTTTTTTAATAAGTTAAAACGCACGGTTTATCAAGATGCTTGATCTAAAACGAACGGTGATTTTTAAAATCTTAGCAAAGAGTTTTTATGTCAGACAGAAGGTCAACATTTTATAAATAAAATTAACTTTGGGATATAAAATACTATGAATAAACATTTCATTCTTTAATTTAATGAATTTTGACAATACATTACAACCACTTTTATTTATCTGTAGCAAAAACACAAAAATATTAATTTCTTTCATTAGTAATACTGGCTGTTTTTTATGCCTTTGCCTAAAGAAAAGGGCTGATGCGCGCGCATCGCTAATTAGTGAACTAGTAAAAATTATTCCGCGCGCTTTTTCTTTCCGCTGTATTGTTTTTATTTGAAAATGTCGTCAAGTAGTGATGTATGTATTAAATCGACACGCCGAGAAGTCTCAGAGGCAGCGATAAAGGCTACTCTAAGCCTCTTGCCCGAAAAATCGTCCGATAGATAATTACAAGCTTATCAAAATTTCATCTTATGGGAAACAAGCAAGATGCAATTTCATTTTTAGAAAGTGTGTTTTTAGCCTATTTCATGGAACCTTCTCAAAAATATAAGTCAAGCTCATTGTGGTGCTACTATTCAATGCTAAAAAGTACTGTGAAAACAAAACATGGTATTGATATCAAGTCATACTCCAACTTGCTGGCATTTCTAAAAAGACGCTCAAGTGGCCAAAAAGTCGGAAGTATTTTCGGCTGACAATGTCAAGAAGTTTTTAAAATTGCCGATATTTGGCAACAAAGGTCAGTTGAAACTAAATTATTGTTATTAACTTCTTTCACTTTCGTATTTCTTTACAATAAAGGTGTTTTGTACGCTGTTTTTATCTCTTTTCAGGTTGTATTAATATTCGGTATAAATGGTGCATGTAGACTTCAAGAGTTGGCAAACATCACAACTAATGATGTCGAGAATTTTTTAAAATGTAAAAAAAAAAAAAAAATTCGACAGCATTTACAAACTTACATTTAGGATCATGCCATTTTCTCTGCACTATTCACTGACATATTCTAGGTCTTGTTGTAGCAACAGGGCGTCATTTAGATCATTAATGGTTTAATATATTTTCAGATCATGCGAAAAAATGAGTACCTACTTACAGGTGCGAATTCGTTGAGCAGGATCCTCAATAAAAATTGAGAATAGCAAGGGACAAAAGTGCGATGCCTGAGGCACACCTGAAGTTGCCCCGTAAGTAAGAGTTTCACATTTCACTATAGCAACAAACTGTGATCCTTTGTTTAAAAACGACGCGAACCATCTAAGCAGGGAGCCGTGTATTTCAAACTGTTCCAGCTTATGAATAAGGAGTGAATAGGTAACCCTATCGATAGCACTGCTAAAGTCTGTCCCTACACAACATCGCCCAATGCCCCACAATGCCCTTTCGGCCAAAATTAGTTCGGCAGCATTCGCTGTCAGTAAAATAAGGTTATTAACAGATGTTGATACTGCTCGTTCTATTTATTTCAGCTATTTCCACAGTGTAATGTCTTACGGCATTGTACTTTGGGGTACGGCGGCGGATATACAAACCATCTTTATCCTGCAAAAGCGAGCGATCAGATTTTATCTCTATGCTTCGTGCACGGGCCTCACTCAGAGAGCTTTTTAAGGAAATTGGGATTCTTACAGTGGCTTCTCATTTTATTTACAACTGTATTGTCTTGGTGAAAAAGAATATCAGTCTTTTCACAAAACACTGCGATATACACGACAAAAATACTAGGAATAAGGATAAAATTGCGCTTCCATTGTTTAGATTACAAAAAGTTTTGGGATCCTTTATGGGGCAAGGTGTACACTACTAAAACAAAGTTCCTCAGGCAATTTGTATGTTACCGCTGCACAGATTCAAAAACCACATAAAATCTGTTTTATTAAAAAGGGGTATTATACTACCAATGATTACCTTTTAGATAAAAAAGCCTGGGATTAAAGCTCTCTGCTCGGTGCGGGATCAGTTACCTCTTGTAATACTTATTAATTAAATACCGGACTTAAGTGTATTAATGACTAACAATTTTTATTTTTGGAATTGTATAAATGACTTGGTACAGCCTATTGTTTTATATTATTTAGCTTTGCTGTACTTGTTAGGTGGTTCTGTTTATTTTTTAATGTTAGAATTTAAGCAGTTTTTTTAATCAACAAACAAATTGTACTCTATTATCTCGCATTGTAAAACCACAATAAGTTTAAAAGAGTAACTACCGAGTTTCTCGCCGGGTCTTCTAAGAATCAACTTCGGTGGTAGAGTCGCATTAATAAAATAAGTCTATTTAAATAAAGATATTTGAGGCTATGTGATAGATCACTAACGTAAGATACTAGGTTAGTCTGTTTCTAACGACCACGACAAAAGCCATGCTGGTGTTTGGAAATTTGAGGTTTGAAATAATTAGACAGAAATGGACACAAGCGACTCAAAAAATTTAGGCAAACATGACAGTATTGAAATTGGACGATAATTTTCAACACTTGTATTAACACCCTTCTTAAGGACAGGAATTTTTCTGGCGGTTTCCCAGGCAATAGGAAATTTTCCATTGCGAAGTGAGGTGTTAAATATTAGTGCTAATGGATGTGCTAGAGATGCACCACAGCGTGAAACAAACACCGGGAGCACCGAGTCAGGCCCAGCACCCTTGAATATATCAAGCTTTTATTTTTTGATTAAATTTATTTTACGCTGTAACAGATTGACCACATCTAACTGCTAAACAATACCTGAAACAGATCGACCACAGTCTGTGTAAGTACCATAGTGGGTAGAATGGTCGTTTTTAAACACAGACGAGAAATGAGAGGCAAGAGCATCAACTATTTGAGGGCCCGAATCGGCAACAGTGTTCTCATATCGGACGCTGGTAGGGATTGCGGTCGACCGCCCACGTCTGTTCTTTATATGTGACCAACATTGCCTAGGATTCTTGTTCATACTCGTATTATTCTCCAACTGGCTAATATAATTCGATAAATCTTTACGCCTACATCGATCTCGAAAAAGTTTAAAATCATACTTGTGACGTGGATTGCGCTATTTGCTATATTTGGTCCTACATTTATTCCTTTCAGCCAATAGACGTTTAAGTGCAGTGCTAAACCATGATGGATATTTTATTTTCTTCGTGGAGCGTTTTGGAACGTGCTTCTCTAAAACAGCGCACAGGACAGAGTAAAAACCAGATCTCATCGACATCATCGTCACTGCCGATGGTATCCTGCCAGTTGACTTTATTGAGCACGCCCCTAATTTTTTCGTAGTCTGCTTTATAGAAATTTAGAATAATTACTGGTTTACTTCGCAAGAATTCAATATTAGTAAATCCTAAATTCATCTGAATGCTAGGATGTTTGGACGAGAAAACAAGTGGACTAGTCACATTCGACTCACACAAATTACTCAAAATCAGATCAAGGGTTCTGCCGTCCTCATTAACAATTTTGTTGAGCTGGGATAAGTCATTCAAAGCCATGAAGTCCACCAGAAAGTATCCCAAAGGTGAGTCATAATTCGAGGGTACATGGAATTTTTACGCCTTCGTTCCCAGGTTGGCCGTAGCAAGGACAACATGGCCAAATGGGGGTTTATTGATGAAGCAGGTCAGGAGTGTGACTGTGGTTGGCCACAACTATGGCTCATATGCTCGAGTGCCCACAGTGCCCAACCACCTGCACAATGGAAGACCTGTACATGGCGAATGCCGCTGCGCTAAAAGTCGCTGGGTTCTGGGCGGGGTCCGTTTAAATTAAATTAGATCAATATATTATATTTGCCGTTGACTGGAGAAGAAGAAGAAGACTGTTGGATAGTAAGTATTTACTCTGTAACTGATAGTGAATGCAGCTCTTATCATCCTTTGTTTGGGTAATGGAAAGCCAAAGCCTTATTTGTAAAGCAAAAGGTATACCTATTTTAATGTTTAGTACTCTAAATGAATTCACGCAAAAGAACGGGTTGGCTCTGTGTTGAGCCGTAAGTGCTTATAAAATCATATGAAAATAAATAACAATACTAATAAATAAATATGCGCCAGACAACACACCTCTTGTAATGGCCCCGAAGTAGGGATTAATATCCCTGTGTTAGAAGGTACCTACCATACAAGGAAATAAGCCAGGGTCAATTCATAAAAGATCCGTTTCCTAAATTGACCCGACCGGGAATCGAACCCAGGACACTACGGAAATCAAGGCGAGAAACCGTGCTACAGCGCACTACGCCAATCGTGTTGTCAAAATAAAAGATTATAATAAGTTCTCTCGGTGGTAGATAATGAAACCCTGATCTGTAGATGTATTTCCGCTACCGTATTGGTTTCGTCCCCACTGCGCGACGAAATAGATATATATATCTTTCGGGAATCCTATAGTGCCCAAAGTATCGATTTCGGCGCCATTCCTGGTCGAAATCAAAACAGGTTTGGGTGTTATTATGTTTACACAATTTTACCGAAAAGCGATTAGATTGGTCAACACGAGGAGACAAATTCGATACTTACGCTTTTGGGCAGGTCCCTTAAAAAGGATTGTGATCCGAAAGCCGTATCTATTTCGTCCCTCCAACAATCAACAAGCTTAAATATCTTCATAGCAACTTTGCTATGAAGATATTTTGGCTATTTGATTGTTGCTATTCATTACTTAATGAAGCATCTCTTCTAATAGTTAGATCGTAAAATAAACGTTGCTTACTTCATGTTTGTGCACGGACGGCACTCTCACTCTCTGACACTAGAAAACAAGCTACAAAGAATTGTTTTTGCTGACCTACTTACAATGTTTTTTTTTAAACATGCAGATAACTGTACTTAAAGTGAAATTTATTTCACTAAATCTCTGCAACAAAATGATGACGAAATCAAATATGTTAAAAACTTTCTGCTGAAATGTCATTAAAAACATTTTCTATTCGTCGTCCACAGAATATGTCGAATACGACACGGTTTCCGAGGTCATCATCATCATTGGGGACCAATTCAATGCGCTTGAGGAAATAAGCAACCCGAAGCAAGCTAATCATCAATAAAAAATGCAACGATAGAATTCATATGAATGAATCTCAAGGATATACTCGTAAAGCCTATTTCGATTAATCAAACTAGTCCAGCCAAGGGGTAGTTAATTTCTAATAAACAATAAAATTAACGTTACCGCTTCCGTGTAAGAGGGTAAAGGAAATCGGCCCGAAATCTGGAGGTTCTGGGTTCAAATTCCAGGTTGGACAAGGTTTTATACAGGTTTACCGGAACATGACCCGGGTAGTGAAAGTGATTATTCCATCAATTCTATCGATAACTTCATTCCAATGAAAAGGATCTGTCTCTGTCATGTTGCTCCTGTATCTGTCACAGTTAATATGACCTTGGTGAGGTTGGTACCTGTTGTGACGCGGGACGGTACACCCAGAGAGAATTGAGCTGAGGACTAGAGCCATCGGGATGTTGACGTGAACCATCCCTGCCCATTGTCGCTAGAGATTGCAGGACTTCTTTGGGGCTTGTAGTTTCTCTAGTAGCTGTAAATTTTCATAATAATTAATATAATAGAGTAAACGTTAGTTCAGTTTCATGACGCTGCTGCACGGGCAACAGGTTAGGTATGTCATGGTACTCACGGTTCTGTTTTTTGTGGATTCTTTTACAAAGGCATAAAGCTACGCGCAATCCGCGCATACAACTACAAGCCTTGTAGGAAATACAAAAAACGGGAAATAATAAACTGAGCAACTAAAAATACTAAAATGAGCCCCAGAATTAATATGTAGGCCACAAAACACTGATTTTGGAATATTTAGTGGCTCAGATAGTATTTTAGGTGGTTAGGTTAGTATGTCGCTCCATTAAATACTAACTATCCAAAACAAAAACTTAAAATTCTCAATAAGTCCACATCATATCCCGAAAATCTTGTTTATCTGGTCCGTCATCGGCTTCGCCGTAGACGGTCTTTCCCGTCAAAATATAGAATAAATCAAAAAAAAAATCGTCTTTGTCATTTTCTGATATTGTAGCTTTCTTTAAATTGGTGATATATTTTTTTGAATCAGTCTAGTGGTTTCGGAGCCTCCCTCTTTATGATACTAGTATAGCTAGTAGAGATGTGCCGATTAAGACTTTGGCCGACTAGCCGATTAGTCGGTCGCCGATTAGTCGGGAGGTTTCGGGATTTCCGTAACGTCAAACAGTCGTCAAAAAGTCACAAACGCCGCCTGCGATCGTGCCAGAACTATAGATGGGCAAATCACAGGGTTTAGGGCCCGGTCACCACCAAAGTGGAGAGGAGAAGAGATGAGTTTTTGACTGTCTTTCCCGTCAAAATAAAGCCTAAAATAGCATCATTTTTTGAAGAATCTGGCGGGAATTCGCTTACAGCAATGGAGCTCAGTCGACGTGATTTTCGCGCTATGATTTATTATGACTATAAAAAAGGTTTAAAGCCTCAAGAATGAAAACACATTTTTTGAGTTGAAAAAGTCAAGTGTTCTGGCAGATGTGTGCGGCGCCGCATGGTCGTGGTGCCAGAGAAGGTGCCGGATTCCTGAGTTCGGTCGCTTGTCACACCAGCTCATATGACTGTTGGGGCACAAACTGTCACATACCATTCAGAGTTCGCCGTTCTTTGATCCTCTAGCACTACAGTAGCAATACGACCCGTTTTGCAGAAAAACGAGGCGACCATTGTTTCTGTTTGCTTCGTGCACGGCGACACTTCATTGTAGTTGGTTCATCTTCAAAACACCATACAGTCGACTGTCGCTTTGTTTCGCGATCATTGTTATATAGCCATGCTTCGTCACCAGTCAGTAGGTATATCATACAGGTTTTTTTTCTCGTCACCGTCGAATTTATCTATCATGAATAGGCACCAATCCACCCGACGGTCTTTCTGCTCATCGGTAAGTTTGTGCGGCACCCATCTCGAACAAAGTTTACGGAGAAAAAGGTGGTCGTGAATTATGGTTTGCATTGCTGCTGATCCAATTCCCAGTTCTTGCTCCAGCTTTACTTAGGTAATTCGTCAGTTTACGAGAACAATTTTTTCGACTGCATGAACGTTTTCTTGTGTGACCGCGGTTGGCGGCTGACCTGTCTTCGCTTCCTCTTCGAGACATCCCCGTCCTCTTTTAAATTCAGCGAACCAATTAAATACTGTTGTTCGTGAACAAGCAGACTCACCAAAAGTAGGTAGTAGGTAGCCAAAAGTTCAATACATTCTTGAGGCTTTAAACCTTTTTTATAGTCATAATAAATCATAGCGCGCAAAATCACGTCGACTGAGCTCCATTGCTGCAAGCGTATTCCCGCTATATTCTCGTAAGAATGATGCTCATTCGAATAAAAATAAACAAATATTATGTGTGTTCTATTTTCAAATATATCAATAAACAACTAGCCTATAAGATGGTGTAAGTATAACTTGCCAGTGTCAATCAAATGAGTAAAGAGTATTTAACTTCTTTTGGCATGCTCCTCGTATTTAGTGCAAAAACAATCCCTAAAATGTGTTTTATTTGTTAACGAAAACACGAAACGTCTCAAAATTAGTAGATTTTTAATCAATATCACCTTTTTCATATCCATCTTTACCTTCAAATAATTCGGAAACGTGACACTTTAGGGTACTATATTATACCGTACGTAGGCCACTGAACTATGCTCTTTTTCGCGACTTGACCTAATGCAAGCTGCATTAGGTCAGGTCGCGAAAAAGCATAATTATTTGAATTCAAGTAAACACCCAAAAAATTTGGTGTTTTTTAGGTAAAAACCCAAAACACCCGGTTTTTACCCACCTGGGCTTTTACTCGGGTGGGAAGATTGCCCATGTTTAGTCAGAACCTGTTTTGTTTACGTACCTGTTTTGTTGTAGCAGTGTTTTTTGTTTACCCCCATGAGCCTTCGCCTTGTCGTGGCGGGGGGACTTAGTACTGGTGGCAGGTGGAACCACCGGGAAACTGAGAAGGCTCAGGCATGGCAGTGCGGTGGACTTCCCAACCACGTAACGTAGTTCAGCAATGAGCTCAGTCACCGAACCCTCTGGATCGCGCGCCGGGGATGGCAGAGTAGAGGTAACGCAGGGTGCTGTTGGTGCAGGTGATGGCATCGCAGTAGGCAACTTAGGTTTATCCAGCTTTCTCGTGGATACATTGGTTTTCCCTTCCCTTTTTGGGGTAACGCCTTTGTCCTTCTTACCCAAGTAACATTTTGGGTTTTATAAAGGTTCTGAAAAGGTTCTAAAACCTTTATATGAAAATTTTCTCGTAAGTTTTAGGAGGCTCAGTAACGCTTAATTAACCTAGTATTAACCTCCTGTGTGCAAACACGGTCCACGTTTTAGAACCTCTCTGAGAGCTACAGGTACAGCAAATTAAAGCACAAATCCAAAACCTTTCGAAGTATTTACACAGAACCCAAATATAACCTTATCAACCATAATTTAACGTTAATACAACCTAGTAAGGCAGCTTAGAAATTCTCAATTGGTAACTTGGATGGATGACAACTTAAAACGTTTAAAATAAATACGACTCACTCTGGGTATAGTCTGGATCAAAATAAAGATATAAGGAAAAAAAAAACATTTTTTTTTTAATACACCATGCCAGGTATAATTAAGAAAAAATATACAGCCTAAGATTTTTTTACACAGAAACACCAATCGCGGACTTAAAGAAACATATATTTTTAATGGCATCCCGGCCGTTATACATAATGGCTATTCTTAAAAAATAAAAGTAGCTTGCTGAAGTCAAGAAAAGTGAAGAAATGGTGCGACTGGCACTTTATCGTGAACTTTAGGTTAATAGTGCTGTAACAGACCTTTCGTAAGTTCAAAATTTTGAAGATGTTTTAATGAAATAATGATGATGAAATTTGGTAATCGCATTAGAAATAAAACTTCTGTTCACATAAAAAACATTTATTTTAAATTAGCACACTAAGACGTAATTTTGGCTTACGAAATGAAAATATTGCTTTTTGTTTCGTTTTTTTTTTATTTCAGTGAAAAAAACATGGCTGGCGTAAGGAAATCATTAAAAAGCAGTAAAATTAACCTTTCCAGAACTTTAACAGCTAAAAGCTCTTAATTTTTGCCAACATAAGAGCTAAAGGTAATCTCGCTGAGCTACTTAAAACGACAAGACTTTTCTCGCTATAATATTTAGCTATAAGGTTATCACCAAGAGTAGTTCAAGACTTCTCAGCCGCAAGAACAACGCCTGAGCACAAACAGTTGCTTGTAAGTTTTGATTGTGGAAGGGCATGCGTCGGAGTGCTCAACAAGCAGCTACAGGCTGTTCAATATAATAATAATGTTTTCAAAAATCTGTAAGGACTTAATTAAAAAAACTGACTCGACAGTTATTTCATAATTTTACGACGGCCGTATTGTTTTTTTTGACAAAGTTAAGTAAAAAAAGTGCCGTGTAGTGCCGGCACATAAAAAGAATAGCACTACCCCCTCTCTTCCCGTGGGTGTCGTAAGAGCCGACCGAGGGAAAATTGCCATAAGGAGATGGGCAGCAGCGTCTCCGGATAACAGCAGGCCATACTGCGATCGCCAACCCGCCTGCCAAGCGTGGCGATTATGGCAAACCCCCCCCAAAATGGCTGCACAACCAAATAATCGGCCCCCAGTCCCCGGCGGCCCTGCTATTCCTAGCTACGGCAGCGGCTATGGTAACGGCGGGGCAGGGGGTGCTAGGAATCCCCGGGTAAGATCCGGCTGCCAACAACGACGACTCGACCTGGCAACATATAACACGCGCACACTGAGGCTCGACGCGAAGCTCATAGAGTTGGAAGAGGTAATTAGTAAGTTACATTGGGATATCATTGGGTTATCTGAAGTCCGAAGAGAGGGGGAGGACTCGATAATCCTGCAATCCGGTAACTTACTATACCACCGGGAGGGCGACCAACAGTCCCTAGGTGGTGTCGGGTTCATCGTCCACAAATCCCTTGTCAACAACGTGATTACTATCGGAAGTGTTTCGAGCAGGGTAGCGTACCTGATACTCAGAATATCGAAACGATATTCGCTGAATGTCATTCAGGTCTACGCTCCGACCTCAAAGCACGACGATGTCGAAGTGGAGGCTATGTATGAGGAGATCTCTAAAGCCATGCATAGCTATAAAACCCACTACACGGTTGTGATGGGGGATTTTAATGCAAAGTTGGGGCAACGTTGCGGTGATGAGTTGAGAGTGGGGCAATTTGGATTCGGGCAACGGAACAACAGGGGCCAGATGCTGGCAGACTTCATGGAGAGGGAGAACCTCTTTATGATGAACTCCTTCTTCAAGAAGCCCGTAAGCCGCAAATGGACCTGGATCAGTCCGGACGGTAAAGTCAAAAACGAGATCGATTTTATCATGTCGACGAAGAAGCATATATTCAATGATGTCACTGTGATCAACGCTGCTAAGACAGGAAGCGATCACCGAATGGTCAGAGGCACATTGAATATCGACCTAAAGCTTGAGAGAGCGCGACTGATAAAATCCACGCTCCGACCAATACCGGCTCAAATTCAAAACCCCGAGTGCTTTCAGCTCGAGCTTCAAAACCGCTTCGAAGCCCTTGAGAACAGCATCGATGTGGACGATCTGTACAACATGGTGGTGGATACTGTCCGTACGGTAGGGTCCAAGCACTTTAAAACCCGCCGTCCCAAATCAAAGAAACTCTCCAGTAAGACTCTCCTACTCATGGATCAGAGAAACGAAATGAGGCTACAGAACTCAGCGGATGCCCATCGTTATCGGCAACTCAATAGACAGATATCTAAGTCTTTGACGAGCGACCTTCGCCAATTTAATACCCAGCGTATTAAAGAGGCAATTGAGCGGAATAAAGGCTCCAAAGTGTTCGCCAGAGATCTGTCTATTGGGCAAAGCCAATTGACGAGGCTAAAAACTGAGGCAGGTAGCATCATTTCGTCAACACCTGAAATCCTGAGGGAGATTGAGAGTTTCTATGGACAGTTATATTCCACGCAAACACCTGTTGAAAGCAAGGCTAAAGATCCTAGAGCCAAGCTTACCCGACACTATACCGAAGATATCCCGGACGTCAGCCTGTACGAGATTAGGATGGCTCTCAAGCAGCTTAAAAACAACAAGGCGGCGGGTGATGACGGAATCACAACCGAGCTCCTGAGAGCGGGCGGTAAGCCGATACTTAAGGTCCTCCAGACGCTCTTCAGTTCTGTCATCCTCGAGGGAAAAACGCCAAAGGCATGGGGCAGAGGCGATGTGATGCTGTTCTTCAAGAAGGGTGACAAAACTCTCTTGAAGAACTACAGACCCATCTCGCTTCTGAGCCATATCTATAAGCTGTTTTCGAGAGTCATTACGAATCGTCTCGCTCGCAGGTTCGACGACTTCCAACCTCCCGAACAAGCAGGGTTCCGAAAAGGCTATAGTACCGTAGACCACATTTATACGCTGCGGCAAGTTATACAAAAGACCGAAGAGTATAACTTGCCACTTTGCTTAGCGTTCGTGGACTACGAGAAAGCCTTTGATTCGATTGAGACCTGGGCAGTACTGCAGTCTCTCCAAAGGTGCCAAATAGACTACAGGTACATTGAGGTGCTAAGGTACTTATACCAAAACGCCACCATGTCGGTCCGATTACAGAACCAGAGCTCTAATCCGATCCAACTACAGCGAGGCGTGAGACAAGGAGACGTTATTTCTCCGAAACTGTTCACGGCTGCGTTGGAGGATATTTTCAAGCTTCTGGACTGGAAAGGACGCGGCATCAACATCAATGGCGAGTACCTAACACACCTGCGATTTGCCGATGATGTAGTTCTTATGGCTGAGACCTTGGAAGACCTGAACATAATGCTCGAAGATCTCGGTAATGCTTCTCAAAGAGTGGGTCTTAAGATGAACATGGACAAAACAAAAATCATGTTGAATGCCCATATTGCACCCGCTCCAGTTAACGTTGGGAACATTACACTCGAAGTTGTTGACCACTATGTTTACCTGGGACAGACAGTCCAGCTAGGTAAGTCCAACTTCGAGAAAGAGATCTCTCGTCGAATCCAGCTCGGATGGGCAGCGTTCGGGAAGCTCCGGCATATATTTGCGTCCGAAATACCTCAGTGTCTCAAGACAAAAGTCTTTGACCAGTGTGTGTTGCCAGTAATGACCTATGGGAGTGAGACGTGGTCCCTTACTATGGGTCTCATAAGAAGGCTCAAGATCACCCAGCGAGCAATGGAGAGAGCGATGCTTGGTATTTCCCTGCTCGATCGAATCAGAAATGATGAGATCCGCAGGAGAACAAAAACAACCGACATCGCTCGAAGGATTGCATCGCTGAAGTGGCAGTGGGCGGGACACATAGCGCGGAGAACCGATGGCCGTTGGGGCGGAAAGGTTCTCGAATGGCGACCGCGTACCGGACGACGTTCCGTGGGCAGGCCCTCTACAAGGTGGACCGACGATCTGGTCAAGGCCGCGGGAAGCCGCTGGATGCGCACAGCGCAGGACCGATCGTTGTGGAGATCCTTGGGGGAGGCCTATGCCCAGCAGTGGGCGTCGTTCGGCTGAAATGATGAAGTAAAAAAAAAGTAAAAAAAATGACACCTTAGTTTCTTAATCGGAAAAGCCGTATAAACTACAGGTCACAATGAAACAGCCATACATACCTACATACAAGCATACAACCGAAAAACATTACCCTCTTTTTGGGTCAGTCGGGTCAAAATAGTTTTAATCCATTTCAAGATGACCTATATTTCTCTATCCCTCCATCCTTATAGATCTGCGATCCGACAGTTCGCTGAAAGCGATCGCCGACAGTCGCCGATCTGCAAGAGCCCTAAGTAGTCTTTACCACGGTCACCAGCGGTGGCTATCTTAATAAATATCCCTACCTTACATAAAAAATGAATTAAATCTTACCGATGAATTAATTATGGGGAAGTAACTTTTCGCATAACGTCGATTATCCTAAAACCGCTTGGCATAACATTAACTTCTCATTATTTATGCTTGGCATAACTTTTATGTAGGTACTTACCATTACTGTCTAAATGCATATTATTACATAGCATAAGTAGTTAAAGCCCTATTTACTTTTGACATAATATGGTTAATCCAAATATTTTAAAGCATATTTTAAGATGGCATTTATTAGTAAAATCCCTAATGTCAATTTCACTTGGTTTGTTAGGATAGGTCAATTCGACTGAAATCGACAAATTGGAACTGCGACCCGAGCGATTCAGCGGCCGGCGAGTGCTAGAACCAAACTTTACTTATTATACTTGGTTGGTTAGAGTATGTTAATTGAATCTTAGTAAAAAAAAATCTAAGCATAATGTTCATTGTCATAATAAGATGTCAACTTATTTTTCGTTTTAATTATTATGCTTTTGAAAAATATGCGTTTAGTTATTATTCGTTTTGATTGTTATGCTTCGAAACAGTATGCATTATAATTATTCTGAACTTCGAGTATATGCGTTTTTATACTTATGCCAAACAATTTAAGCCTACACTTTATAAGGATATCTGAAAATATGCCACACAATAATATGGCTCGTGCAGATTAGGAAAATCGGAAATATGGAACATTATGACAGTCAACATTATGCTTAGAAATAGTAAGCCTTTAATTATTCGTAAGAGATTCTTACTGTACCGATTTTACGTTTAAAATTTCCACTCCGTTGTTTTGATATCACCCTGTGTCGGTTCATCTTGAAAGACTAGTGTACGCTTAGAAGTCGCGAAAACAACTGATATTTTCTGAGGATGCCTCTAATGCTTTAAAATATTCTTGAAGAACTGTAAACATGCCTTCAGTTCATAAAAATAGCTTATTGGTTTGGGTGTTCAGGACTTTGTAGTCCTAATTTGTTTACCTAGCCTAAGTTTAGAGTAAAAAAAATATGAAGTGGGCTTAAGAAATTACATATAAGCGATTTCAACATTATGGTTACTTACATCAGAGTTCAAAATTAAATATATAAATAAATAATATATAAATATGCGCCAGACAACACACCTCTTGTAATGGTCTCGAAGTAGGGATTAATATCCCTGTGTTACGAGGTACCACACAAGGAAATAAGCTAGGGGCGTCTCCCAGCACACCCAGACCCGAGTCAATTCAGAAAAGATCGTTTCCTAAATTGACCCGACCGGGAATCGAACCCGGGACACTACGGAAATCGAGGCGAGAAACCGTGCTACAGCGCACTACGCCAACCGTGTCGTCAAAATTAAACCTTTAGGTCTCACTTGAGCATAATGCTAGCTAGCCTATTCAGAACTTAATCAGGAGTCTATAAAAACTATATGACCCTGGGACTATAATATGCTCTTGAAACACAAGTCAACATAACGTTAATTGTCAGCGGCTCCGAGGTTGTAAAAATAAACAATTAGTTTCAATACTTACTAATCATTCTCAAATACTTATTATGATCAGATAGCCGTAGCCTTCAACTTTTTAGGACCCATAAAAAACCAAAAGGCATTTTTACAACCTAGGCCCGAATGAAATGTTACTTGAGTAGGCATCTTGTTGGTGCAATCTGAGCATTGTCATTTATTGTTGTGCTCTGCCGTCATGGTGTTGTAAAAAGGCTTTTCTCTTACGTTGACGCATCTATTAACATATTTTTCACTTCTTATGCTCAAAAAGTACGCCAATATAGCTCTACGAAGCGGGACTAAAGTGACCACTTTATTCTCTAGTGAGTAAAAAGTAATTCGTTTTTTAATTTCCTTCATGTGACATAGACAAACTCAAACAGCTGGTGAATATACTATCTAATTATCTGTGGAGTGTGGACATTGCGAAAATGTTGAGAGTTTTAGTTCCATGGTTTTCCGCAAAGAAGGTAGCGCCATGTGCTTTAAATTGGTAATCTGTGAGTGACTGGTTTAGAAGAAAAAATTGACTGCGTAAATTTCAGTATTTTTGTCGAGTGTAAATTTGTTCTGAATAAATTAATTAAGAATGTCCTGTGACAGTGAAGAGTTTGACGTCGAGCAAAAGCAAAAGACATAGTTACATATTAGAAAATCTTTTGCCGCCAAAATCGCAGACGATTTACCTAAAAACTAACGGAAGTTGTATGGACTAGAGGAATAAGAAACATTTGAGATTTTTATTATAGATAGATAGATATACTTTATTGCACAAAATAGGAATAAAAACAGTTGTATTACATAAAACAAGCAATTTATACAATTTAGGCGACCTTATCGCTAGATAGCGATTTCTTCCGGGCAACCTTAGGGTAGAGGAACTTTTTAAAGCTTGAGCTTTGTGTGGAGTGAAAATAAACCTATGAGAAAAACAAAATATATATATATATACCTAAATACTTCAATCAATCAAGATTATATACCGACAAATACATATATAATAAATGTATAAACTATATCTGTATATCCAAAAAAAAATGCATGCATAATACAATGAACATACATATACCATACACACATACAAAAATGTATTATGGCAAGGACGTCGCAGCACAGTAAACACCAAAATAACCATGAGGACCAGAAGGCCACAGTGAGAGGAAATACGCTTTGACACGGGATTTAAATATAGGAAGGGATTGAAATTGCTTGATAGGCAAAGGCAAGGAATTCCACAGGCGTATGGATTGGATAGTGAAGGAATTCGAGTAATAACTTGAGGAATGTGGGGGGAAAGTTAAAAGGAGTTTTCGGTTCGAGCGGATAACGTCGCTCCTGGCAGATTGCTGAAATTTCAACAACTATTATTATGTAATATTTATTCAATGTTTTTGTACTAAATTGACTATTTTTCTCGCACTCAAAGTGAAAAGTACAGTTTGCACCTCGAGACTAAACGCCAACTTAATATACTCTCGGTTTCATTGACTCCCTCCCTCGCACGCTCGGGAGTCAAACCACCTCTGGTATATTGTTCGTTTAGTCCCTCGATATAAAATATTTTATTCAAGCACAAACAACATTTTAAAAATTGTTTTGAATGGATACGAATCTTATGGCGATGGCATTGTTTGTTACAACACGTAGCGCTCTCTAGCAGTACGTAGCAGCACTAATCCGTTCTACAACCCACCAACAGATGCAAAAGTTGTTACCGCTTTCTAGCGCTACGTAGGAAGATGCTCTAATTCGTTCTACCATCCACTGACAGATGGCAATAGTTGTTTTAGGGCTTATAAGTAGCCTACGCACGATTGTTTGTTTATGTTGGTATTTTAAAATAATGGTTTTCCTACAAGATGTGTTATTTCACAGTATGTTCTGAATTTTGCAGGTTTAATATTGTCAAAATGTACTCGCACGTAACACCCAGATTTTCACTATAAAAACAGATGGTAAACGACCGATTCAAACTTTTAATCTTCGAATAATTACATATAGAAACCAAGTTCGAGCGCCCATTTTGAAGCACCTTAATTGGAGTCATAAATAGCTCCAAACGGACCGCTTTGCAGTGTTCATTACAGCTCCGCAATGTTCGATGTCAAAGCGCGCCGCACGTAAGCAAGTAATATTCACGCAAGTGTGGAAAGGATAAGTGCTTCATTTTTGACGGGGCGGTTGTATGAAGACTATCGCTCTATACGTTATTATTCTAAGCCTACAGCACACATTTTTTTCGGTATGACGTTTCTCCGTCAATTCAATTTTTGTGTATAAAAACAAGATTGAAAAGAGTACCTAACCATAGAGTTTCTTGCCGGAGTCTTCTCGATCGGAAACAACCTCCGAACCGGTGGTAGCGTCACATCATGTTTAATTAGGATATTTACTATCATAGTATTATTGTACCTATGTGAGTTTTTTTTCATTTAGTATGTTTTTGCTATAAATTTTTTTTGTATTTGACTTGTCATAAGTACTTTTTATAAGTCTAAGTATACTATGAATAAAAATATTTTTAACTTTACTTTACTTTACTTATAATGTTGTTTCTCTGAACGTAACACAGTTCGTTTTAATCACTTAATTACTGCAGCAATCGTCACGACAACACTCGTACGTAATATTTATTTGTAAACCTTCTTATGAAACCGATTTAGCGGCAAAAAGATCATCAACTTATTTTCAACGGAGCCGATGTTGACCTTGCCGGTGGCGCCCTCCTATCGATAAGAAGTAACTGATATAGGTAGAAACAGCTGTTCAAAATCTAAGATTAAGCTAAGCACGCTCTTTAGATCTAGGCCTTAGCCTAAGAAGACCTCACGAAACGGTTTTCAGCGCCTATAGAATGCAGGAATATATCGCACACACGCTGCAATAACGTCGCTCACCATTTTCGTGAGCATCAAGATATCGGGATCAAGTTTCAGGTTCCAAATGTTTTATATCAGGCTATTAGTTCTTCATATGTTCTAATTGTACCCTGACCTATACATTTGTACCTCTGAAAACAAAGACGGCACTTCGAAATATAATCTGATCCCGCCACTATGACGTCAAAGTGGCGGGACCCATTTGAAGCGCTGAACCCACACACATATTTCATATAACTCGAATTAGTACTTCATTTGTATTACCTACATGCGAGACTTCTATCCTAGTAGTCATAACTAAATAAAAGTAATGTATAATCAAAAGAATGATCCCGCCATTTTCACGTGATCTGTAAATTGTTGAATTTATAAATACCTTAGTAATCCGTTACCTGAATTATAGGTACCTTAAGTCGCCAAATCGATGAAAATTTGTAGTTAAGTACGAAAACATAATGTTTGCCTCAGATTTGTAACGATAAAGTAATTTTCAAAACAGGCGTGGTGCACAGTAATCACCGGTCTTAAGATGCTTATCCACCAGAGGTGAGAATTACGTTACTATGGATACCAATCATCTTCATTGGTCCACATAGCATAGATAGCACTGGTGGAAACGGATTCTACTCGGCACTCTCTCCTACGTCCTATCCAACTGACCTGGGTCGAGGCTTGCCGACCGCTGGCGATCATCCTGCATTCAGTGTTTTTCTGACATGTTTGACATGAAAGTTTAACCGCAAGAACCCCCAAGACTAGCGTGATTGATTGTAGATTACTAAAATGATTATGAACTTCAAATAAAACGATATCTTTAGGACTTTACTGACGCTTAAAGTTTAAAAATATGAATTTCGAACTTCCTGGAGGCTCCTGAACTGAATGTAACATTACATTAGTAAAACATTTTTTTATCGTAAAGGTAATTATTACTTTCAGCTTTATTATTTTCACAGTTAAGATTACACATAGTATCTATGCTAGCCCATAAGTATTAGTGCTCAAGTTTTCTACTCTGTATAAAACCCAATTGTTGTTTGTTTGTCTCGCTAAAACAATGGCTTGCCTGATTCCGCTAATTTTGATATTGAAATATTTGTGGAAGTTCAGGATTTCAGGAAAGGTTCAAGCGATGGGAAGCATAAATGATAAGTACTTAACTATTATGTAAGTAAAGGAAAATACTAAAAACGGCAATTTAATTTTCCAATACAGTGTTTTCCTAAACATTTGATGTCTTTTGTCTTTTTAAAAATAAAAAGTTGTCACTTGGTTGTCAAATATTTATAGGTTCAGAGATTCACAAAATATTTAGATGATTAGGTAAGTTCACCGGGTCATCTAAGTAGTTTAAAACAATCATGAATTGAAAAGCAATTTTTTTGTAGGAATCAACACTCCACATTTATTTATTTGTCTACGTATTTATGTGGGACAGTTCTCATACTGTTCAGTTTTGACGAAAATTACGTGACGTTATAGCAGCGTATGTGCATTATATAACAAGCTTCGGGCCACCCAAGCAGCATATTTTACTGTACAATACAATTTCATAAGACCTAAAAACAACTTAAGATAGTAAAGCTAGAAACATTGAGATTTCGGCCCAAGATGATACAATTGGGTAGGTACAGAGCGGGATTCGAACCCGCAGTGGGTGGCGATCGGCGATCACCACTAAGCTACCGGAATAAATTTAACTCATTATTGTGTGCTTTTACGCATTTTACTTAAAGTTACACGAAACTTTGCTAATCGAAGTAGGCCTACTGTTGCTCTGCAAACGATGTGTTGGTCTCTGATCGATGCGATGGTAGTAATTATTCGATGCAATAACATACCCAAATAACGTCGTTGAAGGCCTTGATGCGTCGATGGCGATGAGATAATATGCCTCAACCCGCCAAATGTTTTCACATTTGATGGCAAACAAGCATGCAGGCTGTCTGCTGCCAAATGTTTTCACGTTCCCCCATAAGCCCACGGGCACGAAGTGCGCAAGGTCTCCAGCAATCTTTTAGTATGTTTGGCCCACAGGTTCCCCGTGTAGATACTCTGGCAATAAGCTACTAAAAGAGTGACTTTGACCTGCTCTGTACAGCGAGAGCATCTGCGAGCCAACATGTTACCTCGGACCGCCAGGGCCCACGCTCACGCTTAATATCCGCATCGTCCTTCAGGTCACTGGTGATAATATGGCCCATAAATTTAATTGTATTAATCCGGTTTATACTCATGACGTTAAGGGTAACGTTAAGGCCTCAGCCTCGAATTTTGCCGGCAGCGGCGGCGTGCGCGCTAGACTGTAGTGCACCGCTCGTTGCCCGCCCCCGCGCCGCGGTGCACTCCAGTCTTGCGCGCACGCACGCCGCCGCTGCCCGCAAAATTCGAGGCTGAGGCCTTATGTGTGTTCTCTGGACATTTACCAGCGGCCTCAAAGATCATGCACTCAGTTTTGTTAACATTGTAGGTAGGTACCTATATTTAAATTAGGAAATTTAGAAAAATATCGCTGATTATAGAGTTCTTTTCGAACTCATATCTTGATAATGTCATCACTTTAATTAATTTAAAGTAAGTACATACATGGTTTAGACGTCTGATATAGAAATTTTTTCTCCTTCCTAAACAAGAGGACATCGCTGGATACCCCTTTTTTCAAATGTGTATAAATTATTAAATAAGTATACCAAGTAATTAAAATAAAAGAACGTACCTATACAGTTAGATCTAGCATAGAAGTAATTGCCGAGTTTGATTTTGTATTCATATAATATCTAAGTAATAAGAAGGAGTTGCAGCAGTTTTTCTGGGAAACAGATATTGAAGAAATTACAAACTACTTAACTACATAATTATGTTTCGTTATAACAAATATTGAACTAATTATGTAACACATTTTTCATCCCGTATGACATGGTCAATCGCTAGGTATAGACATGATGATGATGAAGATCTACTACAATCTAGAAATAAAACATAAGATATTTTTGGAATAAATTTATTTGTTTAGGAGTAAATTCACACCTCAAAATTATATTTTCACCGGCATTATTGTAACGAAAATCGAATACTTAACTTATAAATATTCAAAATAATATCTACATATTGACATACAAAATGGTACACGTTGTCAACATACCTAATAAAATACAATATTCTATGGCATTAAAGCTTGCTCAATTGCAAAAAAGTAAACAGAGAAACTTCACCGTATTATATTTAAAATACAAAATACTTAATACACATAATCCAATATAAGTAGGCCAGTAGTGTCAAAAAATAACAATCAATATTAGTACCTACATGAAACATCGTCAGAAATAATATTTTCTTATATATTAAATTAGAACTAATTAGTTTATAAATACATTGTTTTATTAGTAAAACAAACGACATTTTATAAATAAATTGCAGCAAATACCTAATTAGGTCTACATAGATAAAGCAAAATATTTATAATACTTACGCCATATTAAACTCAATTATTGTAATCGGTTGATTTAGAGCAACAAAGCAGGTTTGCTGCAGCTGTTTATGGCCACTGTACACATTGTGCCAAGAAATCGGTCGCTATTTACTTACACATTGGCTAACTGATCATTCTGCATTGGCGCTTTGATACAGATGCTGTTGCTGCCGCTTAATCTAATAATTAATCGTAGGTACTACGTTTAATTATCAGATAAATGAGTACCAAAATAGATTGTAGTAGTAGATTTTTTAAAATTTTATTTGTGTTAATAAAGTTTTGAAATATTACTGTAGGTACCCTAAAAAGTATCAAAAACATCGAAAGTGAAAGTGTAAGTTGTCTATAAGCTCAACAAAACAATAAAAAGATGGTACATAATGGGCCCTTATTAATTGTAATTGCCTTGTAAGGTGGATAACCTGAAAATGGATACGTATTCTAAAATTAAAACCTATTAAATAATTGCTGCTTTGCATCTTAACTCGGGTACGTTAATTACAAACACCCACAACACTACTAACTTTGCTGACGAATACCAACGCACTGAATGAATAATTCGCCAACGTGTGAACACTGTGCACGGAAAACCGATACCATTAGGTTGGTCGGCCAATGCTCGCGCCAGCTACCAACATGCCGCCAAGCCGATCTCGTTGGCCCAACGTGTACAGCGGCCATAACACGCGTACTAGGTTATGAGAACATATTTTATTCTACATAAAGCAGTTTACATAAAATGTATATCTAACAATAATACTGAATATTATATTATTGCAATTAATTGTAAGAAATAAAGACAATACGCTATTTGTCCTAAACAAGAAATATTATTGCAAATTATTCATAATTTAAACACAAAAATAAATTAAATTATACCTAAATATTGAGCTATGCATTTCAATAAATCAAATTACCTCAGAACTATCCATAAAACATTCGTGAACATTAGAAAAGAATATAATCAGATTCAAAATCAATTTAATTACTTAAAATACAATTTAGACTTAGATATTTTATCCTTAAGAGTGAAGTCTCAAGAGGAAAAAATGGAAGAGGCATGATCAGATCAGCAAATAATCGAAACAAGTGATGAAATCACTTTTCGCAATAAGTCATTTGACACTTTTAAAGCCATTGGGATACTTTTTAACAACTGATAAATTAGGTGTACCTGTTTTAAAAGATTATAAATCCAAGAAAATAGTTTAACATTGTGAGATTTAATAATAGGGTCATCATTCCCGAACGACACAAACGGGACGCTGATGCTGAACGTGGATAGATGAACCACTCGAACTGTTTGGTAAACAGGCAAATGACCTAATAACTACTTAAAACCAGAAAAAGATTAAAAATAACAAGTATAATGAATTGCAAATTATAGTTTGAGGTTTCGTTTTGTGATATCTACTCCATGATATTACGACATTTAGATACTTAGACACCAATAATTAATTTTATTTAAATTTAAGGGCTCTGAGAATCAGGGTCACATAACTGGTAACCAAGGGCGGAAGTAAGGTACCAAGTTTATTTAATTTCATTTTAAGTATGTCAGGCAAGTTAAATTTACTACAAGTGAACAACTATCGATTGTCCGAAGCAATTATTAATACTTATTATCAGTAATTAGGTGTAGGTAAATGTCACCGGCAATCTGCATAATTCAGGTATTGTTTACAATGCCGAGGCAGTGAGTCTAGGCAATGTATGAAATATTACGAAAATGATTAGGTATCCATTTCATACTTTGCCTAGGCAGTGGTCTTTCGGCAATGTGTGAAAAACGGTTTTAGCCTAAATTATCAAGTTTTATCGAGATATTCAAACTCAAACAACGTACCTCTAAAGCATAAATAACTTTTAACAAAATGCATTGCTTGGTAATCTGTGTTGTTCAATTTTACATACAGAAAATCTTTTTAGACAGAGTGTTACGATCCGTAAGGTCTGGTTTTATTAGGTTGCGAGGAGCGAAGCGACGAGCATGTCAGGTTGACACGAACCATCTGCACAATGTCGAAAATGAAAACATTCGAATCGATATATTTTTTTTCCCCAAAATGTATGCCAAAGCACATTTCTGACAGTGAACTTTCTTTTTAGTGAACCCTTTTACACACATTTTATACAATGCCTTATAAACAGCCGGATTTTCGCGACAATCCTATTACCTATCTTACGACAAACATATAATGCCGGAATATACAGATTGCTGGTAACATATACCACATTCTGGTTAAGACTTTCCTACTGTTAAGTACTCCAAGCTTAGAATAATTACATATAGAAACCAAGTCAGCGCCCCCATTTTGAAGCACCTTAATTGGAGCCATAACGCCGCGCGTAAGCAAGTAATAGTCACGCATGTGTGGATCGGATTGGTGCTTCATTTTTGACGGGGCGGTTGTATGAAGATTATCCTTCTATACGTTATTATTCTAAGACTCCAGGTTTACTCTAAATTTGTCCTCCTGAATTCCTACATTCTTAAAGAAATATTTTATTTAGTTAAGTAAGTACCCTCGTTACCCGATAAATTACCAATTTGAACACACATTCCTTCCATTAGATCACCCTGTTGTAGTTATATAACTATATGTAGTTAGCAAAGACAATTTCGAAGCACGAAGGTACAAACATTCATTCGTCATAAATCATGCATAATTATGTAATTTTATTACCCATTAATGGCTTTCCAAAAAAAAGAATACGCCAACACACATGCCACGCTTGCGTACCTACCTTTTGCGAAAACGCTGTAGCTCGATTATCTTATTTCTCATTTACTTACCCAAACGAAAATCTCTTTCGTATTTCTTGTTTTAAACTTTGATGGTAACTAACATTATAATAGTTAATTCATTCATTATAACATTAGAACTAAGAAGCAGGACTGCTAAAATGAATGACAATTTGCATTTGACGTTGCCATCTTGCCATGACTACGACATACTTGAGTTTATTCTGGTAAAATTGAAAACCCCTTTCACCACAGCGTATGAAGGGATTATGTAACATTTTAGTTTTGGTAGAGTTAAAGTGACAGTTTAAATGTGTTCATATAAAACCCCCTGCTTTTTTAGGTTTTTACATCGACAATATAGTTTGATACAAGACAAAATAATTTATTTAAGCAAAAGCCTTATAAATTCAGAAATTAAGTACTTTACTTCAAATGAGAACAACTAAGTGTGACAGCTGCTATTTATGTAGATTTTAATAAATTCGGCATCAATCTTAAAAGTAATATGGTTTATTTTACTTTTACCACAAAGTCTACCCTAAAAAGAACCTTTTTAACTTCTGCCTTATGCTATAATGAATGGAGTATAAGTAATTGTGTAATTTTTACCATGTTTTTTGTTTTCGAGTTTCCGATATTTCGGGCAAGTGCCATGATCAAATATGCAAAAACCGTAAAATACCACGAAGTGAAGTTTCGTGGACAGATACTGTTAGTGTCGTGTGTCGAGAACAAGTTCGAGTAAATAGTGAGTTAGCAAACAGTGGTACCGGGGCGGCGAGCGTAGTAAAAGACTGCCAAGACGGTAGACCGATGTCTGCCAATAACAACTCAGCCTTCACAAGGAAAAAAACTGATGACAAGGCATCATGGTCTCAGACCTTAGCCTGTTCCAAGCGGAAACAAAAAAAAACAACCCACCCGCAAGATCTTCAGTTACTCTGTGACCATGGAACTTGCAGCAGTGTCGAAATATTGGGAACTCGAAAACAAAAAACATGGTAAAAATCCCGTAACCCTTCTTTCGAATTTAATGAAAACCCTATTTGTTAGGGGTGAATGAGTTGCGGCTTTCTTAAATGATTTTAAAATAATCAAGCTACTCTAGTCTTATCGCCCATAATATGATTAAATCACACTAAACACAAAAGGACCGTGTGATTATCAAGACTTAAACTACCCATATGCCATACTCAGTACTTACATACGTGGATACTAAATCTCATTTCTGAGTTATGACACAGGCACCAGTATTTATACTGATTAAAATCACCCAGAGTCCCAGAATGTAAGAATATCTAAAAAGGGAGAGATCCAAAAAGCTGATAACGAGCCCTTTTACACCCATACATATCTGTGCCCTACTTACTACAGTAAAATATGCAAGAAATATGCATTTATGTAGTATTCTACATAAGATAATTTGCACATGTAACATTGTCGATTGTTCATTAGACAGACATGAATATAATGAGTGCAATAAACACACTATATATGAAACATGTCTATAACCTTACTCTACCACAGGCATCAGAGGGCCGAAGATATCAGGTAGGTAATATTTTCTAAAAGGTGCTATTACTTACATATTTCGTAAAACATTTAGTAGCATAGTTGCACATCATATCTACTAGGGAAAACGTGTCAACATGAATATTAGTTAACTTGGTTTCAACTTTGAGAGAGTAAAAAGTCAGCAAGCCAGTGGACGTTTGGTTATATCCTTACATCAGTAGCGTGTAACACTTAATTTAACTATCCTTAATCAGGCCCTATTTGGCACATGCCCAGGGCCTCGCAACCATGAAGACTCCTCTCTCCTAAAATCGCACAGTCAAATAATCGACACTTCAAAAAGGTCCCAGGGCCATAATCCTTATGTGCCCAGGGCACCAAATAGGTTAAAGACGGTCCTGTACGTCTACCACGAGTTGCCACTTTAAATTTACGTTACCGTTCTCGTAAAAAAGTTGTATTGTGATGACACATGACATGCCATGACAATGTCAAATAACAATACATTTGTTACGCGGACGATAACGTAAATTTAAAGTGGCAACTCGTGGTAGACGTACAGACCTTAATTATTGTATGCACCTCCCCGTTACATGAGGCGTCACATAAACTACAAGTTGTATGAACTTACACAAATGCTTAAGCCATTTTTCGATTCACCTGTAGTTAAGTTTAATGTATCCACGAGTTTACATTTATTATGTAACATTCATATATCCTAGCGCCATTTCGGCTGAAGTATATCATTAATTTTACATATTCTCTAATTTAAAAAATAATCTTACAGTGCGTTCGAATTGAGACACTTTTTTAACAGAAGTTACAACGATTCATTTAAAACATGAGCAAGGTGAGATAATAATTTTACCGAAATACTGCAACTACGAGTGAGTAAGTACTTACTTCCTTAGATTAAAGCCAATGTAGGTAATATGTACGTAGCGTACATATTACACATAAACGTACGTAAACAAACACATATTATAATATTCCATTGAAATGTCTTATATGAATAACGTACAATCGTACGATGATTAGAAAACCTGGATCTTTGAGAAAACCCTTCGACGATCGCGAAACACCGGGAAACAAGAATTTCGCTAGATAGTATAGAGGCTATTAACTGATCAGATTCATATTTTTTAGTGTTTTGAGCTTAGAAGAATTACATATAGAAACCAAGTTCACGCGCCCAATTTGAAGCACCTTAAGTAATTGGAGCCATAAATGGCCAAACGGACCGCTTTGCAGTGTTCATTACAGCTCCGCAATGTTCAACGTCAAAGCGCGCCGCACGTAAGCAAGCAATATTCACGCATGTGTGGATCGGATTAGTGCTTAATTTTTGACGGGGCGGTTGTATGAAGACTATCCTTCTATACGTTATTATTCTAAGGTTTTGAGATCGTTCTAGAATTTTCACTAAGATTCATTTTTTCCCATTAACCTACTTACTTATGACATATTAGCGCAGGTGCTAGAGACAGTTGAGTACCTACACAAAATCTGCAAGCTTTCAGAGTTCAAATGATCTACAGTACAGTTAAAGGGCGTCACATTTCGCATACTCAACTCCATCCAGCTCCCGGTCTATATAGAACGTGACCCATTCGTGATGTTCGAAACTGAAAGTCTGTAAACTAGGTTCTTATTTTATATTTTTTGTCGATCAAGTTAATCCTAGTTAACAGCCTTGAAGTCTGATAGATCAGGAATGGGTCACGTTTACATACATGTTGCTAGGTATATAGGTAACACAATGTTAGTAAATACATCTTACTATGGTGCTCAGCACCTCCTATAAAGTAGGGATTAGTAACCCTTCAAATCTAACTTTTTTTTTATATATTATTTTTTACCAATTTTTATAAATTCATTTCAAAAGTAGGTACCTATGTAAACGCACCAAAAATTAGAAATACAGCCTATAAAAATTATAGGTACCTTAATCTACGTCTGCATTAAATTATAGACTTAGCGCTTGACTTGAATTATAGACTTTATGTCATGGCGCTCGTAAGCACAGCATGGAACCATTACACCTACCTATCCCATTGGGTTTTTTTTAGCACACACGTCCAATTTTTTATAAAATACCTCCAATTTCTTTTTTATTTTATTTGATTATATAATATGATAATCTTTATTAAAACTTATTTGCGTAGGTATATAATAGATATAGTATAGTACCTATATAAATTTTCACATTACCTCCATATTAGGTAAATGGAAGAAAAAACTCACTTTCCGTCACAAATATCACCATCTGCTAATCCTATCAAAGGCCCTTCTTTTCAAAAGTGATAATATACAAAATTTTAACCATAGCGTTCATATCATAAACTCTTGCCATATTTACCCCATTTCACCTACACATACCGGCAGAATTAGCGGAACATAAAAAAGGTAGAATATTAAATAGGTGTAGTTATTATAATTTTAAAACAAATAATAAATAAACATGAAACAACAATTCAATTAATATCTTTTGACATTAATTTGCATTGCGGCACCAAAATGAATGTTTAATGAAACAAAAACTAAACAAAATGTTGAGAAACAGTTGATAATTTAGAGTTGAGCTACATTTGGCCGCACCGCATCGCACTTTTCTATGCTTCTATCCTTTTCTGTCACTTAAAACGGTCATTTACTAGAGCGAGAAAGAGAACAAGCGCCGAGCGCCTCGTCGGTTCCGCCGCGTGCGGTCGGATTCTGTTCTCTTTCTCGCTCTAGTAAATTTATGACAGTTCTAAGTACAAGAAAAAGATAGAAGCATAGGAAAGTGCGATGCGGTGCGGCCAAATGTAGCTTAACCCCTAACATTTTGTGACGATTAAAAATTAATTAAATGACTGTTCCATATGGAGTGTTTTCTGATCAAGGTTTCCATCCGTCTGGGCATTCTGCGGATGAGGCTGTGAATGATTTCTTGGGGCAGCCTCTGACATTCTTCGAGTAATGCGTTCCGCAACTCGCCCAGATTGTTGGAAGGTGGAATTCTTGATTTGACACGCCTTTCAGCAAGTCCCAAACGTGTTCAATAGGCTTTCATTCCATCACCGTTACACCAACATGGTTTAGGTACTGTGCGAGCACTGTGAGCCCGAGCATTATCCTGCATTAGAATGAAGTCGTTGCCAATAAAGGGGGCAAATGGTACAACATGTTCTTCTAAAATCTCCCTGATATACCGATCAGCAGTCAAGATTGCCGCCATCGACCAACTTCGCTGCGAGCTCCTAAACATATCCCTTCCCAGACCATAATTCAGCAACCGCCATATGCCGCTGTATTTTCAAAATTAGACTGGATATAACGCTCTCCTTTGCGTCTCCGTGCTCGTTGCCTTCCATCGATCTGATTAAACAGAATTTTGCATTAATCAGTAAAGAGAACATGTCCCCACTTGTCAAAGTCCCAATGACGATGTTCACGAGCAAAGTATAGTCGGTTTGTGCGGTGGGGTTTCTCAAGTTTTGGAGCTTTGGCGGGCACAAATGAGCCTAAAACGACTTCTCCGAATCTTCTGCGCACTGTCGCTCACTCTAAGAATGAGTCCTCGAACCTCTTCCAAAACACTTCGGCCGGCACCGCCGTTAGATTCGCGTCCCAACGAACTTGGAAGTTGTAGAAAACGGTCATCCCTCCTTGAAGTAGATACACCTTTTTCTGCCTTGTCCTCGCCTCCTTACTAGAGAATTCGTCAATCTGTAGCGTTGGATGCTACGATGAATCGTTGATAACGATCGACAAAGTCTTGTGGGCAATTGACTATTTCTTGTCATTTCATCAGCTCTAATGATTGCGTTAATTCAGGCGTACTTAGATGCTCGTAACTGATCAATAGGAAAGAAAAAACAAAGCCTCATAAAACTGCAATACAATGTTTTTAAGTGAAAATTACGAACTCTGAAAAAACGGAAAATCAATTTCGAAGCAGTAGTTAAAGATGAATGAATGAGCAATCTAAATTAACGAATGAAGAAAGTGACTGTCGACTAATGTTCCATTTTCAAATTAGACCTTTAATTTAAAAAAAATAGTGTAACCGGCCTGTGGTACGAAAAAAATACATTATTCATCCCTTTTTTTATGTTCCGCTATGTAATTCTGCTGGTGTGTGTATTATAATAACTATCCATTCGCACCACACGTTCCATCTAGATTTAACTAAATCTTTCTTTATCTGCCCGTTTCTTGCCTAGCGCCAAAAACACTTCATAACCAGTGAAGAATATAATCTCGTCAGCTTTTGTTTGTCTGTAAAATATGATTGTTAATAAGAAGTGAAGTTAATTATATTTATTATAAAATTAGGTAGATACTAATTGATCATTTACATAAGTACATAATATATTCGTATACAGTACACTGTTCCACGATTCCTGTATGTGGACCCAACACCTTTTACAATTGCTACCCCTTATTCATAATATTAGATTTTATATAAACCAGAATTATTTTTTTGGGGTCGTTTTGTCTTTTTTATTGCAGACAATATCTGTAGGTGAGGTACATGCCTACAGAACACTATTATCTAAAGAAATGATCGTATGTAAAAATTCGCTTCACAAGCGAATATCTATATCATTAAAGGATCTTGCTCGTGGAGCAATCAGCTTTTTACAACGCCATCTTAAGCATAGATACAATTTGAACTTCTGTGTAATGTAAATTAAGTTGATCATTGTGCTATTTCATTCAGTTTATCATGACAGATCATCTTTCGCAATCAGGTTTATACACAAATCCCTAACACGATAAGTGGCCGAAGCAGCTGGTACAGGGCGAAGCAACAGTATAGAGAATCTAACTATTTATCCAGAAAGAACATTATATCCCTAAGTAATAAGTTATTGTAACAGGAGGTATCATAACCCATTAAAAACGTTTTGATACCTTTTCATCAGCCCTTTCATCAACAAACCATGCGTATTCACACGCCACCTAACTAGGTAACGTTTCCAAATCTAGGGGTACGGTGACGTTTGGGCTTTGAAGTTTCACTTGATTTATCATTACCATTTGATACTAATTGAGAATCAATAAAATTGTATTTTGTTAACATCTTTTTCCCAGTCCCACTCGTATTGACGATTCTAACATGATTCAATAAGACAGCAACCAACCAGTGTTGCAAGCACAAAATATCCTCTTAGAGGTTTAACTATAATTAATAAAGTTAATGACGTATTAACCTATAAACAATGGATAACTACGGCCACGAGTTTGTGGCATACTTTATTTCGATCAGAAAGCCGTAGAACACGGAATACCATGTCATAGCTATGGCAACACTGCGAATGATCGACCGACTCATGTTTTACCAGTGTCACTATACCTAATTTTAGAGTCTAATATAATAACTGTAAATTAAAAACTGTTTAAAAAATAATTATTGATCACTTCGTACGATTTTCGAAATTAGTTTTTCAGAATGCACTACTGATCTCCTACGCTTTATCACACATCTGTATCGCTTCACGAACAAGTTCTTCTTCGGTTTAAAGATATTAAAAAAAACAGTTCACAAGACTACACTCATTTCATTGTTGATGCTTTTGTAAGTGTGTAGCTTCAATTTTTTGTGAACGTGACGAACATTTGTTCTTCACGTTTCTTGCAGCAGCATGCTGAGTAGAGGCGAGAGAAGAAGGAGGGCTCGGGTTCATCCTCCTCATCCCGTAAATGTAACCCTGGTATGTAAATGTTAGGCGCAATACCGTGAGCTACGCACGTACTGAAATGTCTGCGGATACACACGCGTTCCATCGCGCTTGGGTCCTGCGCCGGTACGGGGCTACGCGAGAAAAAAACATGTGTCAAATAAAAAGCCAATTACGGAAACCTACGATACAAAAATTAGCAACTAAGTCCGATTTTTCATAGCATCGTTATAAGAATAGGAATAGCATTTAATGAAATGGAATCATTGGTTACTACACTCGAGCAAATTAAAACGTATCATCAAGAAAAATGTAACGATGACTTTGCATCGTAGATATTTTTTGGACCATGCGAACACTGAAACATAATTACTAAAATACAATAATCACACCGTTCACTTCTGCTTTGCACACTAAGGAACAGCAATTTATTATAGATTGATAAAATTAAAATATAGTCAAGCTACTGACCACAACCTCTTAGTAAGTGCTGCTCACACCCGTAAACGCAGTTATAGTTGGTCCACTTAAGGATGATAATTTTGACAGTTCACGCCTATGAAGTATTGCATTTTTTTCGGTAAAGTGTACTACAGATAATTCCGTACTTTATTGACGGGTACCGCCCATTAAGTAAAGTGCAAACGAATAGAAATAGAAAATATAAAATCGGTTGTGAACTAAAAATAATCTGACATTCACATTTAAAATTAAGGGTGGCTAGCACAACATTTTATTTCAATACAGGATAATATTGATAAGTATTAAAGTTATTTGCAATTATCAGTAAAAAACGTTGATTAAACATAATAAAGATTTTGAACTTAAATATTCGATGTTTCTAAGAGTTCGGCAACACGACAGCCAGTCATGTAAGTCAAATAGTATATTTTATATCGAGGGATAATATACAAGAGGTGGTTTGACTCCCGAGCGTGCGAGGGATCAATGAAACCGAGGGTATATTAAGTTGGCGTTTAGTCTCGAGGTGCAAATTGTACTTTTTACTTTGAGTGCGAGAAAAATTTACAATTTATTTAGTTAGTCCAAAAACATTTAATAAATACTACATAATAAAATAAAAATCACAAATGTTTCTTATTCCTCCAGTCCATACAACTCACGTAAGTTTAAGGGTAAATCTTCTGCGATTTTGGCGGCAAAAGATTATCTATTAAGTCTTTTGCTCTTTGCTCGACGTCAAACTCTTCACTGTTACAGGAAATTCTTAGTAAATTTATTTAAAACCGAACAAATTTACACTCGACAAAAAATCAGAAATTTATGCGGTCAGTTTTTTCTTTAAACCAGTCACAGATTAATAATTTAAAACACATGGCGCTACCTTCTTTGCGGACAAACCATGGAACTAAAACTCTCAACATTTTCGCAATGAAGATGGTCAGTCCGCACTCCACAGATAATAGTATATTTACTGGCTGTTTGAGTTTGTCTATGTCACATGAAGGACATTAAAAAACTAATTACTTTTTACTCCCTAGGGCTAGGGCTCCCTTCGTAGGGCTATATTGGTGTACTTTTAGAGCATGAGAAGTGAAAAATATTTTAAGAGTGAAGAGTCGTTGAGCATACGAAAACAAATATACTGAAAGAATGGGAGCGCGATATATACTTTGAAAGCGTTTGTAAAAGAATGGATAATACAACTAAGGGACAGTTCTTCTAGTGATAATGAAGAAATGATAATCATTTAGGTGATTTAGGGTGTGCACCATAATATAAGCCACTAACTAACATCATTATTTAATTCACTAATATATTTTTATTAATTTAATTATCTCTTTAATGCACATTATAATATTCGCTTAACATTTTCATCGTTTATCTATTTATACTAACTATTCCAAGTTCTATGAAATAATAAATCGATAATCGAATAGTTTCACTAACGATTATAAACTACTCCATCCCTCTTGAATGCTGTCAAAATTATTATCCTAAATTGGACAAACTATAGTGTTTGAGCTGCGCCACTAGATGAGACTACCAAACGCGAGCCAGTAGAGGCCGCGACAAACATGAGCGGAAGGCGGGCCACTAAACGCTCAACAAGTAGGTTGTGGCTCAGACGCGGCTACTCGAGCGCTCTGTTGGCGCCCATGCCATACTGACTGTGTGAAAACCTTGTCCGTAGCTTGTGGAGACCCCCTGAGTGCTATACTCGCAAATGTGATTTATATGGGTCCAAAGTGTGTGTAATATTAGTAAAGATATTAAACTCATTCAAAAGAAAAGAGGTAAGATGATTAGTCTCAACAGTCGGAATAACACTTGTTTATGACAAAGCAAATGTTGATGGCTCGTGTGCGGCCAGCTTTAATGCAGCTGCCAGCGGCATTACAGATTCAAGCTCCACCTGATTATTGGCAGTTTTCTGCTTTTGAAAATTTCTTGGTAGACACTTTTTCAGTCACTATGGCGTGATATAATGAGTTACCTGCATGATTTTTTTATTACTGGGTGAATACAATGTTTAGCTGATTCTGAAACATCTACATCCATAGCGCTTAATAAAACTTTAAAGAAAATATAATATTTCCCTATAGTTTGTCCAATTTAGGATGATAATTTTGACAGCTCACAAAAGGGATGGGGTAGTTTATAATCGTTAGTGAATCGATTCGATTATCGAATCAATATTTCATAGAACTTGAAAGCGTCAGTTTATTATAATGTGCAATAAAGAGATAATTGAATAAATATATTACGACTATAAAAGCCCTCAAGCGAATTCACTCGAGGGCTTTCATAGTAAATTAGGTAGGTATTACAGGATTTAAAGTTATTTATTACTGATATAATGGTGCACACCCTAAATCACTTACATAACCATCATCCTCAACATCAATAAATAAACTGTCCCTTGAGTATATTATGCATTATTGTTAACAAACGATGTTTACAAAGTTTATATGTTAGATTAATTTTGTTTCACAACCGATATTCTGTATGTTTTTGTTATTAGTTTGCAAGGCACTTCACTAAGTGGGAGGTCCGTCAATAAAGTACGATATCATCTGTAGTACACTTTACCGAAAAAGAATGCAATACTTCATAGGCATGAACTGTCAAAATTATCTTAAGTTTGACAAGGTATAAGTTATGAAGTCCATTTAAAAAAATAGTTACATGAGCTTTTTATTTAAATTCTTTTAATAACTTCACTGCTCTTTCAATTATTTATCTTGTAAAGAGGTTTGAATATTTTTTTTCAAAGTTTGCTCGCACTATAGAAGTGGTGTATAATGTCACCGGCAATGTGTATAATTCAGGTATTGTATCGCTCGTTTGTTTTTTTATATAAGTACACCACTTTCACTGTGCGCGGAAACTTCGAAACAAAATGGCGGCTGGTGTCTGGTCGCCACAAAGGTTCAAACCCCTTTCAATAAGCCATTTTAGCGGCCTCATACTTAAATTTTCATTGTAAGTGTCCGAAGTGAAAAAATCAAGTAGGTAATCAGTGTTTCAAATAAAACTTGATCATGATAAGTTGACAACAACTAAATGCAAATGCAATTTATAATCAGTTCATAATATAACTGCCCGGTTAAAACATTCTATACTTCATTCTATATTTTATAAGTTTCTGGTTAGTGGTAATTTTGTTGTATCCAAACTGACTTTATATTAAAAATGGTCTAAAACTGACTTCATATTAAAAATAGTTAGAACTTACATTAGGAACCCAGCATTTTTGAGAGTATAATTTGCTTTTGCGAACATACCTAATAGCTAATTGTACGGCAAATAACTAATTTTAGTTTACTCTGCTTTAATATTTCACGTTTGCGTTTTAACAACCATCACGCGACAAAGTAGCGCTTTCCATAGTAAGCTTGTCGTGCGCAAAATAATTAATTTAGACATTTTAAAGGTAACAGACAGCAGAAGAACACCAACTAAAAACGCTGCAAATAAACGCACAGATAATGCATATTTAAGACAGCAACATTGTCACGACTCATTCAAAATACCTATCACAAATAAGCATAACTTCATACAGGTTTGAATACTTCTACTACGACACAAATTTAAAACACATACATACATGTAACTATTTATTAGATATTTTATACGGTTTACTACTGTCTTCTAAATTCCATTTACAATTAACTTCGTATGCCATAATTAACAAATCCCATGAAATTATTTGCACTAATATCATCAGTCTTATGCAATCTAAGGACTTATTTTTTATAATGCATTAAGTATATTATTCTCCATATATTTCATTTTTAATAACGTTACTATCCAAAATAGTGATTTGCCATAACATTATTTGACAATATAGGTAGATAAACAAATATAAACTACCTTTTTGTGACTTTACTATAAACCTGTGTTTATTATATGATTTAAGTTCTTCATTTTATTTATAATCATTATTAATAGAATTGCATGCCAGAAGGTACAGCTGCCAGCAGCATAAACGGCTTTTGTTATGGCTGCGTTACTAGGGGCTCTAAATTACACTCTAGGTGTAGGGCAGACTAGGCAAGTTATGGCTAATAATTAATTGTTATGAGTGAGTTTCAAGTGAAAATGAGAATAGCAAACGAATATTATGACCGACGATAATCACGGTAAGTAAATCATAAAGCCCGGTCAAACTAGACCAAAAAATAGGAGGTAAGGTTGCAATGATTCACACTAAGCTCAAATTTGGTAGGATTGTTCTAAACACTATCATGAATGAAAAATAAAGTCCTCATCGATCCGACGCCTGGAAAAAGAATATTCTGGGTCAAAGGCCACAGAAACAAGTTTTTCGTGATTTGATCAAAACGGTACGTTTTATCATAAAAACAAATAGGATAACATTTTAGATCAGATAATTATCTTTAAAAAATGTCCAAATACTTTTTCTCCTAAGAGACACTGTTACTGAGATATAACGATTCATAAAGTTGGAAGAGTTGTAATCGTCATTAGCACACGTTTCCCCACGCCACCTTTGAGGTAGTGTACTTCGCGCGTTTTTCCAACGTGATTTTGCCTCGGTAGTTGCCTATTCCACGGATCTGTTGTGATTCTGTTTCATTTAAGACTATTGAATAAAAGATATTGGCAAGGCTTGAAAATTATAAAAGCGGTGTAAATTTAGAAAAATAGGGAAATTTCCTCGTCTAATTCATAATTCTCTAATACTTCTGCTTGTTATTCTTCTTCTGTTTTCTTACGTCTCCTCGTTGGTATGAAACGAATCCTCAACTGTTGGTGATTCAACATTTGAGCACGACCGGCCTTGACAATTTGTACATGCTAGAAAACAAAACAGTCCAATTTTTTGCAACCACATTTAATAAGTAAGTTAAGGCTACATTTTGGCGAGAATGTCTGTATTTTCTCGTCTCCTTTTAGCTAATTTAAAGACAAAATGCAACATATAAATACAGTTCCTACTTGGTGAACTCTTCCTGAATACAATGATTATCTTGTTTTTTAATTATTGATTATTATAGGTTTCGAAAAATGTGCGCTCCCTTTTTGAATATAATTTTTCTAGAAGAATATTTCCCATTCCATACAACGATTGTCTGTTTGTTTGATTACAAGTCGAAGGCCACGTGAGAGTCGGACTCGCGCACCGAGGGTTCCGTACAAACCCGTATATATTTTTTTATTTTTTTTTTATTATATGATGTAAGTAACTAAATATTTACGGTTTTCGCAATTTTTCCTTTATCTGTGCTATAAGACGTACCAAATTTCAAGATTCTGAGTTCACAGAAAGTACCCTGTAGGTTTTGATTCCCTCGTGAGTGTCAAAAATTTGCGGCATAAACCGCTGATCTTTTGATTGCGTTGGCTTAGAAGTTTGATTGTTTTACAGCTCCAAAGGACAGTAGACCTGAGTATTTGATATAAATTCCAGCTTGATACCTGCACGCGTTCCTGAGAAAAAGGATCTAGACAGCCAGACAGACGGACGGACGGACAACAAAGTGATCCTATAAGGGTTCCGTTTTTTTCCTTTCGAGGTACGGAACCCTAAAAACGTGTGAATCAGGTAACTTCAATGCTTTATTTTGCTATTTTTTGCTGATTTTTAGTCCTCGAAAACTACATTTCATAGTACATGATTTTTTTTTTCTCATTTTTTGAACTCACTAATTAATACTGATTATTTAATAATCACGCGATCTATGCACTCCCGATCAATACACACCGTCATCCCAACGAGAGGACGTATCGCTCGCTCTTCTCGTGCACACATAAGCAAAATTTACACGCACACAAATACAATAAACTGGTTTAAGTGACATAAGGTGACGTTGTTACCTAAAATCGACTAGAATGACTGCGTTAAGCCAATTTCGATACTTTGTGATAGTACCTTAATATTATTACAATACTAAAGATGTTGTAGTGCATTTTGTTTCTTAGTTGCTCGTTGAGATTATTGGTTACTTGTTTATTATATTTAGTAATTGATGTCACAATAATTTCATTCAAATAGACCTCGATTCAGTGGACGATTTCAATAACGGGTTGGTGGAAACTGTACACACAGTAGGGTCTAAATTCTTTAGGCCCCGCCGCAAAGATAGACCTCAAAAACTGACTGATCAAACTCTGGACCTCATGGCCAAGCGGCGCTCGATGACGCTGCGGTCCTCTTATGACGCGGAGTCATATCGGCAGCTCAATAGACGGATCTGTCGGTCCGTTCGGCGCGATATTCGTTCCTTGCATACTAAGCATATTAAAGAAACCATTGAGCGGAACAAAGGCTCCAAAATATTCGCCAGGGACTTGTCTATTGAGCAAAGCCAGCTGACAGAGCTAAAGAAAGAGGATGGCAGTGTAGCGTCTACGAAGCCGGAGGTGCTGAGGGAGATCGAAAGGTTCTATGGACAGCTGTACACCTCAGTCGCCAAAACCGTTAAGAGCTCAGCCAATGACCCCGGAGCAAAGCTCACCTGGCACTATACCGAAGATATCCCGGACATCGGCCTGTACGAGATTAGTATGGCCCTCAAACAGTTGAAAAACAATAAGGCGCCGGGCGAGGGCGGTACTACCTCGGAGCTACTGAAAGCGGGTGGAACACCGATACTTTAAGTCCTTCAGAGGCTGTTTAACTCCGTCATGTGCAAGTGTGTTACGCCGGAAGCATGGAACAGAAGCGTGGTGGTACTTCAAGAAAGGCGTTAAGGCCCTTTTGAAGAACTATAGGCCCATCTCGCTTCTGAGCCATATTTACAAGCTGTTTTCGAGGGTCACCACGAATCGTCTTGCTCGCAGGTTCGATGACTTCCAGCCTCCCGAACAAGCCGGTTTCTGAAAAGGGTACACAGTACCATAGACCACATTCACAAGCTACGGCAGGTTATACAGAAGACCGAGGAGTATAATTTGCCACTATGCTTAGCGTTTGTGGACTATGAGAAGGCCTTTGATTCGATCGAGACGTGGGCAGTGCTGCAGGCTCTTCAACGGTGCCACATTGACTATCGGTATATCAAAGTGCTAAAGTGTTTGTACAAAAACGCCACTATGTCGGTTCTAGTACAGGATCACACCACGGAGGGGTGTGAGACAAGGGGATCTAATATCTTCAAAACTCTTCACCAATGCAATGGAAGATGCCTTAACTCATGGAATGGGAAGGACTCGGCATCAACATTAATAGCGAATGCATCACTCACCTTCGGTTTGCCAACGATATTGTGGTGATGGCAGAAGCGGTTGACGACCTCAGCAAAATGCTAGAAGCCCTAAATCGAGTTTCTCAACAGGTGGGCCTCAATATGAACATGGATAAGACTAAAGCATGTCAAATGCCATGTAGCGCCCGCCTCAATACCAGTGGGGAACTCGATTCTCAAAGTGGTGGAAGAGTATGTCCAAGGGCCAACTGTCCAATTAGAAAGATCCAACTTCGAGAAGGAGGTCACTCGGCGAATCCAACTCGGCTGGGCAGCGTTCGGGAAGTTACGCAGCGTCTTCACGTCCAAAATACCTGTGTCTGAAGACAAAAGTCTTTGAACAGTGCCTGTTGCCAGTGATGACCTACGATGCCAAGACGTGGTCTATAACTTTGAGCCTCTTAAATAGGCTCATAGTCACTCAGCGAGCTATGGAAAGAGCTATGCTTGGTGTTTCTCTGCGAGATCGAATTAGAAATAAGGAGATTCGTAGAAGAACTAAGGAAACCGACATAGTCAAACGGGTCAGCAAGCTGAAGTGGCAGTAGGCAGGACACATTCCTCGGAGGACAGATGGGCGTTGGGTCAGAAAAGTGCTCAAGTGGACACCGCATATCGGCAGGCGCAGCGTAGTCTTCTATGATCTTTTTTTCCTAGCACTGCAATAATAGACCTTTTCACTTCTCGTGCTCTAAAAGTACGCCAATATAGCCCTACGAAGCGGGCCTAAAGTGACCACTTTAGCCCCTTTAGTAAAAAGTAATTAGTTTTTAATTTCCTTCATGTGACAAAGACAAACTCAAACAGCCAGTAAAAATATACTATTATCTGTGGAGTGTGGACCGTCTTCATTGCGAAAATGAGTTTTAGTTCCATGGTTTGTCCGCAAAGAAGGTGGCGCCATGTGTTTTAAATTGTTAATCTGTGGTTTAGTTCAGAAGAAAGAACTGAGCACGAAAACTTCAGAACTTTTGTCAAGTGTAAAGTTCGGTTTTAAATGTTTTTGTACTAAATTGACTATTTTTCTCGCACTCAAAGTGAAAAGTACAGTTTATACCTCGAGCCTAAACGCCAACTTAATATGTCTTCGTTTAGTACCTCGATATATAATATACTAAACAATATAAAATAAACCTATAGACATGTTCATGATAATACATTATGTAAAAACATACAGAAAAAAAGGGATATGCAGTTTAGTTAGTTGGGTTTGCATAATTTTTTACTAACTTCTGCTCACAACTTTGTCCGTTTTACCCAACGACAGTGGCAAACAAACACGTGAACCACCTGATGATTAGAAGTCACCGTAGCACAATTGATTGACACCGTAACACAGGCATTTCTCGCAGGTTGCCTGCCCAGTTAGGCTCAAAGGAACTCTTGTATACTTAGCAAACAGGTCACCCACCAAAGGGGCTTGGGCAACCGGGAAGCTAAGAGGGCTCAGGCGTGGCGGTGCGGCGGACTTACCGCCCACCCACTGCCTGTGTGTGGCGGTATGGTGACTGCCTACGTCCGTCTGCACGTTATGGCGTCCACGGGCGCAGCGCCCTAAGGTGTGAGGTGGGGGCCGCGGTGCACAACCGTTTTTAAGGGGGTCAGTGATCCGTGAAAAGATGTAGGAAAGACAAGCTTGCTCGCATGACAGTGTAGCCATGTTCAGCATAGATATATTTATTAATATATTAATCGACAAAATCAATAGTACCGATATAAATAATCGATAGAATCGTTATAAATATCGATATAATAAATCGATACCAATAAATGATATACTTTATCGATACAAATAATCGATTGTATCGATACTGACGATACCCCTAACTTTTTTTGCAAGACTACTGTGGAAGCTCAAGTATGTTTTTATGAAATAATACATAAGTATAAAAGTTTTTTCGCAAATAAGAGTAAAACTTGTACGCTCTATTTGGTTTATTTTTTAATTTAAAATGTGAGGTGGCCGTGGCTAAGTGACGGCAGCGAATCGGCAACGATCCGATGTCAAGCAACGCCAGTCAGGTCTGGTAATGGATGGGTGACCATCCCGACCGAAATTTAGTGATGTGTTTTTCGGGCATCTCCGTGCTTCGGTAGGCACGTTAAACAGTTGCTCTCGGCTGACGTCGCATGATTTCAGTCGTAAAGCCTAGTCAGAGGCCTAAAAAGGCGGCTTTATAACATCTGACGGTAAGGTTTATCTATCACTGACCTTACATTCACCTCTCCAACAACCCACCCGCACTGAGCCCGCGTGTTGGAGTATGGCTCGTACCACCTCATAGTTGAGGCGAGGCCTGTGTCCAGCAGTGGGACGTATATAAGACTGTATTTAATATAAAATGTATATTCATACGAGTAGCTTAAATAGCGACGAATCTTAAATGCATTGCTTTTTAATGTACTCAGAAACTGTCTGCATTTTGACGCACGTCGCCCGTTTTTATGTCTTCATTCAAAATTTCAAATAGCATTATTGGTTGGTCGTCCACTAAAATGACAGATAAGATATTTCTCGCAAAGATCGAGATATCACTTCAAAACTGACAAAAATAAGGCGCCATGTTAGGATCTGTCGAAAAAAATGAATTTCACATTCAAAATATTAGGTCACGACAGTAGCTGCCATGTTAAGGACGGTAGACAAAATCGAGAAATGACAAAATTGGTATAAATATTTTTTTGTTTACTCTTATCGCGGCGCGCATGTTAGCCTCGCTGCTCTTTTTCACCGATAACGAAGTATCGTCAATATCGTAAGACGTTAAAAATAATCCTCAACTAAATGTTGATTATTTGGTATTCTGAGTATCACATATTTATGAACTAAATACATAACACCCATTTACATCACTTTTTTTCGTATTGGCTTTTAGCGTGTGAAAGTTTTGAGAAAATTCGTAAATGATGCAGCCAGCTATTGTTGATCGAAATCATTTTATTATCAGCATACACGTAAAAGAATCAATAATTAAATAGTGCTTTTTATGATTCCCTACATTTTTTTTTTCTAGCTTTTTTCTAATTGGCCATTGATAAAATAAAACAATTTTGAAATTTCACTCACAAATACAAACAGAAAGGGCACACAAATATATCTCCGCGAAAATGAGATCGCGATAATTTCGAGTTGTGTTGAATCTGTCAAACGCCCTTAAGTCATAATATGTATAAATATATTATGACGTTAACAACTTCTCCAACTTTTTGAATCGTTATCTCAGAAACAGTGGCTCTTAGGAAAAAAGTATTAAGACTTTTTTTATGATAAAACTTACCGTTTTACTGAAAATCGCGAAAAACTCGTTTTTATGACCAGAATAAAAAAAAACAGGTGCCGGATAGATGCGGACTTTTTAGATTTCATAAGATAGTGTTTTGAACAATCCTACCAAATTTGGGCTGGGTGTGAATTATTGTAACCTCGAATGTCGAAATTGACCGGAGTATTATTGCAAATGAAATTATGGACAACGTAACAATAACATTTTTAACATTATTCATGTACTTAATACATTAATAACTAGTTTTTTTGTATTTATTAATAATAAATAATTGTGATATTGAGGTTAATGTATTACCTATACCACATAAATATAGATTATACATACTACACTTCAATATATTGATTTGTCATGTGAATATTTTACGTATGCTTACAATATTCTAAGGTAGGTACTAATGTGATTGACACTTAATTATATATATTTATGTTATATTTATCGGAATAAGTACCGGCCATGATTTAGAATAGTGTATCATTTCAGTATAAAATACATAATTATAAAATGAAGTTCTACATATTTTTAGGGGAATAAGCAGGAAAAAACTTCATAAGTAGAAAAGCCCAAGTTAAGACATTGGGATACATTGTAACAACCATGCAGTATGAAAATGACGGTACATAAATAATAAGGTATCTACTAATGAGAAGAATTTCCAAAACAAATAGGAATTACTTCGAGATGTGTAACAGAAAAACAGTATATTCCACCGCAAGTCACACAATTATTCTGTTGTGAGACTGCCCATTGGCATGCGGAGAGCGACAGTGGGGATAACACTGCTTCCAACCGTTCACTTACTCGATGACAGATCTAGTCAAGGCGCGTAGTCTATACTAAAATTATAAAGAGGAATGATTTGTTTGTTTGTATTGAGCAGGATTCGAAACTACTGATCCGATCGTGAAAATTATTTCATTAACAGAAAGGTCAACTATTCAGACATTACACAACCTGCTGTTTGACATTTCTACGAAATACTTTAAAACATGCAAACGATAGCATATTTTTTCTTACTTTTATAAACATCTAATAAAATTTTAATTCAGTAAATTTACGCAATCATAATAACTACCACTAACTGAAAATTTCACAATCTGTCTTAAAAAATATCAAGATCACATCTATAGCGCATATTTGACAGATTGTAGCATCCAGATGTGCGTCTGTTTGGCTCTAGTTACACAATTTGTAATGTTTTCTGCTGAAGGACATGGTTTCAAGCCATGAATAAAACTTTAAAAAAACTGGTACTGGTTGTACTTATTTTTTTGGTTCTTTAATGATCCCGACTTCTATTTGACACCTTGTCATCAAATTAGGATGAAGTGTTTAGGGTCAATTAGCAATAATTGCTTTTAAAATCACCTGATTTTCCAATCTAATTCAGTGAAATCACCGCCGAATCGTCATCGAGAAAATAAATGGTCGTACACAGTGTTGGGTGCCAGTGAGGAACACTTTTCTAAACATATTATTTATCCTTGAATATTCTATTTACGGTCAGTAATTGCTCCTGGCGGCCTCGGCGTCTTGGCGGGTGATGTTGAAGGCCTCCGTCTTGAGGAAGTCAACAGTTTTGTAGGCGGAGTCCGCGTCGGCCGAGGAGAATTTGCCGTGAGAGATTTCTACTCTCCTTCCGCTATCTTGAGACTGTAATTGTGAACACAAAATCATGAACTACAGTCCTTTGTTTTGTTGGCCTGCTTCGGCTTCTTTCACTTGTTTTTTGACTATTGAAACAGATTTAATATATCACGGCTTTAATCATATTTAAAGATCCAAAGGACACCATCGAAATCGGCCCTAGTCTGCACAAACGTATGTCCTTCATTATAATTCTTCTATTTTGTTTTTATTTTTATTTTATTAGCAATGCTTCATAGTAAAGGGACATTCTGTGGTTAAAAACGAAAAATAACAAGTTCTGTAACTACTACACAATTTGCAATGGTTGGTGGAAGGTTTGACAAAAGTGATGACCTTAGTTTCAAGTACCTAATACCAACAGATGAAGTTATACTCGCGCTTATAGATCGCGCTATAATTGTGTTTCGCCTCAATCATATAAGAATTTAAATTCGTTACGCCTGCTTTTGGTTATTACTTTAATTAATGCATTTTATAGGTGCCATCTGCCAATATTCTAATAACAAAATGTTCATGAACATGAATGATTTCTCAATTTGAAGTTATAGTAAATAATTGTATTTATGTTCATTTAATTCATATCACTTAAGTTCTTACATAGAGGTAAACAATACATCTATCAGAACATAACAAAGAGTATACATCGTTTACGATTAAGTATAACCTCAAAATCTAATACATTCTGTAGTAGGCCACGGTTCCTCAAGTTGTCCGTGTTTCAACAAATGCCTGATGAGAATTTGTGAATGATTCCGAACACAACTAGTATTTTGTCATTGCTGTACGTTCCTGGGCGTTCAATGTATGGTGAACGAGCGATGTCCTTTACCCAAAAGGAGTCCTATTATTTATTTTTTGATTCTAGAAATTAGTAATTTGAATTTTCTTATTTGGAAACTATTAGTGTATTGAAAATATATCTGGAAATCCTACATGAACATCATGTAAATTTTAACTAATCACGGCTCGTACATCGAAAGATAATAAGAGAACGAAAAAGAATACCTATATACCCATAAAAAATATAGAAATATTTCTTTAAATTGGTATATTATAAATTTATAATATAAAGTTCCCCATACGTCTCGGCCTGTACGTTCGCGAATATGATGATCTCAAAAAAAACCCCGATTTATTTATCAACAGAGTGATTCATAAAGAAGGTTGTTCATATATTTTTTAAACTTTGTGTAAGTTGAATTAAGTAGTTTTTTATCAATAATTTACCGAATTACGAATTCAAAATAATTAAAAACAAAAAAACATAAAAGACATTGCCAAGGTTTGGACCAAGTGCTGCCTAGGAATGTGAGTTGGTCCAGCGGTAGCTATTGTAGCATTAACATGAACTATAGAAAAAATTACCCCAGGAAAAATAAATAAATTCCAGTTTTTGTGACAATGAATAATCTTTCCTTTTTCTCAGAAATTTATTCGGTCACTTAACATCGTAACGTATCACCGAACGAAGGCAAAACGCTGTTTTTTTGTTTATATGTCTGGCGCGAATATACCTCGCGATCGTCTCTATCTAAATGCAAGCGAAGGAATTGTTCTTGCGACTGCGTAAGTGAGATAGATTTATGTCTACTTTCAAATGTTGAGTGATACAATCACGCAATCTCTTTTGTGTAAAAAAAAAACAAAGAAAACAAATATAGAAAGGAAAAGACAATCAAACCTTGTTAATCCTCTTAGAGGGCGACCCCGGCGGCTTCAGGTCGAGATCCAGGTACTGCAGCGTGTGGCGCCGAATCTCCTGCTGTGGCATGAACTGCAACACAGTCTGTCAACAATTTAAATGCATTAAAAATGATAAATTATGAGAAACATAGTTATTGACATAATATAATTTCTTGGATTCTACACGAAGATATATTAAAAATAATAAAAATTCTACCTGATCCTTGGGACTCAAGCGGGATTCACGGATCGGGAGATGAAAATAAGGAAAAATATAACAAAAGAAAGGCTAGTAAAGTCACACATCGGGACACTGCTGTCTAATGAGTGGATATATTGCATTTTTTCCCCATATTCTTTGATTATCTCGTTTGTGTGATTTGCTTAAAGATTTGTAACGAGGAACATAATTATGGGAGGACCATGATTATATTACCGTTCCAGAGAAAGGTGAGCTGGAAGAGCTGATGCTGTAGCTGGAGGTGCGCGGCTTCAGCGCGCGGTCCACGGCCGGCGGCACGGACAGGTTCCAGTACTGCATGGACTAAAACACGCGATAGTACAGTCATTTCTCTACAATTCGCATTTGATTCATAGAATGTTTAAACTCAATGTGTTTGATAAATTATAAAAGAGATTGCCATTTTTGTATGGAAGTTGGACCAAGGCTGCTGCCTAGAATGCTCACATAGTGCATTCGGTTCCTCAGACTATCACCTAAATTGTGCATTGTTTTTATGAAATACTTAGCATTAAGTTTCTTTTCTAAATGTACAATAAAGAGTATTATCTATCTATCTTTCTATCACTTATCTTCAATTCAAAGCGCATAAAAATCTATCCCAGGAGACCGAGGAAAAACAGTCTCTAGTTTAATATAATATTTATTTGAAATAAAGGAACTTGATAGCAACAAATTTACAAATTCAAGTATCAAACAGTTATTGTGCGTTAAACTAACCACTTAACATTTGAAAGTATACATAAATCTATCTCACATACGCAAATCGCAAGAACAAATCCTTCGCTTGGATTGAGATAAAAACGATCGTGGGGGATCGCGTAAGACAGAACAGCTTTTTGTCTTCGTTCGGCGTGATACGGTACGATGTTATAGTAACTGAAATACATTTTTGAGAAAAGAAACTCAAAAACGTTGATTCTTATTGAAGGATTATTCATTATCACAAAAACTGGGATTTGTTTATTTTTCCTGTGGCCAATTTTTTCAAAATATTGTTTTATGGTTCATATTAATGGTACCTACCTCTGGACCAACACACATTCCTAAGCAGCACTTGGTTCAAACCTTGGCAATATCATTTGATAAAAAAATAATTTTATGTAGAAATATACTTAAATATTCTGATTTTGAGTCATAAAAGAACATTATTGTTTTGTTATATTGAAATTTAAAGTCGTATTGTTTATCTGTATATCACGGGACCTAAAACACGAGCCGCCATGATGTGACGTCATATAGGCAAAAACTGTCAGTTCAGTGTAACCAGCTAGGTACCTTCTGACGTTGAATGAGTGCCGGTCGTAAATACACGACTGTTGCTTTTTAATTATTTTGAGAGCGTCGTGGGGTTTAGGAGTTCAGCACTCCAGCTCGTAACCCGTGCGGTGCTCAGTTCGAACCTGGTTAGGACCAACTTTGTGTTCATTGTTAAAAATGGGTTTGAACCTTTGTGGCATAGGCTATCAGCCGCCATTTTGTTCGTTTCTCAATGTTTCCGCGCACGATGAAAGAAGTATGAATGAATAGAAGACACAAACAAACAAAAAAGACTTTTTAACAAGGTACATAAAGCGAGACTATGCCGAGTTATTTGAAAATAAAAGATTATTTTGTTAACAAATGACAAGTTTTAGGACATTTGAACAGTGCCGGATTTCTGGAGGGACGCAGAATTTATGTTCTTTGCGATGGACGCTAATCGCGTTTCTTCAGTTAAACGCCGGAGTGCCGCATGTCATGACATGTTATCACTTTGTAATATTCATTACTATGAGGTTGATAGCACGGCCCATGCGCACTATTTAGCGCGCCCTGGGGCAAAGCAGACCGACATCGAGGAGAAGAGGCGATGTCTTGTTGTTGAGCTTGACAGAATGTAGGATCGCATTTCAGAATGCGGTGCATGCACTCTTGAGCTTCTCCAATTGCGTAGAGACATTGCCAGGCTAAGTGTTCTCTATCGCTTCTACAATGTAACAACCTGAGGTTAACGGTTTTGGTATCACAATTATTTTAAGTTTCTTTAAATATTATTTGTAACCTTATTGTGATATTTTTGGTTGACCCGAATAAATAAATAAAATAAAAAAATTACGATAAACTCCCCTGTATGTACAGTCCGCTGGAATTGGAAGGACGTTTGTGATTGGTGATCAAAAAAGCAATTTTCATAGGCTATTACTACTACAAACTGAAATATAATACAACTACTACAAAATATACTACGTACTAACTTGATATCGGGTGCCGATACCCGTTTATGGTAATGAAAGTTGGTTTTGGCAAAATATCGTTATTTTGCCAAAAGGGAAGAAAGGGATAGCAGTGAAAATGATAGAGGAGGGACGTTAAAAGATTGAATCAACAATTCAAAACATTCTTAGAAAAGACCGATCCTTAAAGAATACCCATAACCAACGATCATGCATGAAGGGATTAATGATGACAAGACGAATCAGATTTTGGTAGGTAAAGCAAATATTGATTTGGGCAAAGACCAATCCAAGTGTAAACAGAAATCACTTACAGCGTCTTGAGGATGGTTTGCTGGGAACATATCTTTCCTCAAAGCAAAGGTTTTCGGAGGACGAGGCGGTACAGGAGGTCCTGAAAAATATAATATTATTTTACTATACTTAAGTACCTACACTCAACCAATACATTTGAGTAAAAAATAAAATAACATACCCTCTTCTGATACTTCATTGTTTTCTGGTTTTGTTGATAACTTCGTGGACGATTTTACAACCGAGATGTCTCCTGAAATAAAACCTCGATCTTCGAATATGTTTTAAGTATATATGTTCCGGGCCACTTGATAAGTCCGGGCACTATTAATAAAGACCAGTCTGTATGAAGAATGCCCTTGTCAAATGGGCAATGTGTGTAAAACACCCTGATTGATCACTTTTCCCCGTCAATATGAATAATGGCCACCTTATCTTGGGCAAAAAAATAAAACGAATGATTTTTAATGTTTTTGTTTATTACATCGTATGAAATAAACCTATGGGCAACATATTAAGGTTGGGGAAAAAGTATTTTCGCATATAGTATGTATGAACTTGTAATAAAATCTCTTTGGCTATATACTATTTGTATCTGGCTGGTTTTGGTATCATTAAAAGTTTAAATTTTAAAGAAGATGATTCCAAATTCAAATTAGGAAAATGTGAGATTTTCATTCGTTTTTCTTACTGTCAAGATGAGTGAATCTAATGAAGTTCGATAAATTTTGAAGTTTTACTACAAAAATGGTAAAAATGCAACGCAAGCCGCGAAAAATATAATATTATTTTAGTATACTTAAGTACACTTAACCAATTCATTTGAGTAAAAAATAAGATAACATACCCTCTTCTGATACTTCATTGTTTTCTGGTTTTGTTGATAACTTCGTGGACGATTTTGCAACCGAGATGTCTCCTGAAATAAAACCTCAATCTTCGAATATGTTTAAAGTATATATATGTTCCGGGCCACTTGATAAGTCCAGGCACTATTAATAAAGACCAGTCTGTATGAAGAATGCCCTTGTCCAATGGACAATGTGAGTAAAACACCCTGATTTATCACTTTTCCCGGTCAATATGAATAATGACCACCTTATCTTGGGCAAAAAAATAAAACAAATGATCTTTGATGTTTTTGTTTATTACATCGTATAAAATCAACCTATAGGCAACGTATTAGGTTGGGGAAAAAGTCTTTTCGCAAATAGTATGTATGAACTTGTAATAAAATCTCATTGGCTATATACTATTTGTATCTGGCTGGTTATGGTATCATTTAAATTTTAAAGAAGATAATTTCAAATTCAAATTAGGAAAAAGTGTGATTCTCATTTGTTTTTCTTACTGTCAAGATGATTAGGAAAAAGTGTGATTCTCATTTGTTTTTCTTACTGTCAAGATGAGTGAATCTGATGAAGAAGTTAATTACATTTTAAAATTTTACTACAAAAAAGGTAAAAATGCAACGCAAGCCGCGAAAAATACAATATTATTTTAGTATACTTAAGAACACTTAACCAATACATTTGATAAAAAATAAAATAACATACCCTCTTCTGCTACTTCATTGTTTTCTGGCTTTGTTGACAACTTCGTGAACGATTTTGCAACCGAGAAGTCTCCTGAAATAAAACCTCAATCTTCAAATATGTTTAAAGTATATATGTTCCGGGCCACTTGATAAGTCAGGCCACTATTAATAAAGACCGGTCTGTATGAAGAATGCCCTTGTTAAATAATTAGGAAGCAAACGGCCCAGTGCCCCCGCGGAACGGATAAAGCGGGGCGCGAGGCGGGAGAAATGTTCCTCGAATCGCCACCGCCCATCCAAAAAGAGGCCCAGATATTTGATTTGATGACCCGCACCGTCGTCTCGCTGAGGGAGACCGAGGCACCAGGTGGTGGTCCCTGCCGAGGCCCGTGGAAGACGAGGGACTCGGTTTTGTGTAAGGCGACCTTCAAGCCCAGCGCCTCAATGCGTCCAATCACGAGGCTGGCCGACCTCCGCCAGCCTCTGGACCTCCGGAAAGATGTGTCGCCTCGCTACGACTAGGGTATCGTCCGCGTAACAAATTACGCGCATCCTGGGCAGGAACGCGCTGCGGAGAACCCAGTCGTAGCCTATGTTCCACAACAGGGGCCCTAGGACGGACCCCTGGGGAACACCACACCTCATGGGATGACGGATGAGGACCCCGTCTCTGCAATGCGTATCTCGGCAGAGCCTGCCGAGATACGGGGGCACTCCGAAGTAATGGAGTGCCTCTCGTATCACGCCGAACAGCAGGCTGTTAATGGCGTTGGCGATATCCAGACTTATCGCCAACGACCTATCTCCGCGGGAAGGTGCCGCTACAGTTTCCTCCTTCAGTAGTGCAAGGGCATCGATGGTGGAGTGCCCCACCCTAAACCCACACTGCACCGGCGACAGATTGGGCCCTACCTCATTCAAGTGCTGGACGAGACGGAACGCGATTATCCGCTCGAAGAGCTTGCCCGCCTCGTCCAACAGCCGGCTTCTTCTGGGGGTCTACCCGCCTTCTGGATTAGGCACAGGCGGCCCTCCTTCCACAGCTTCGGGAAACGCGCGGATGAAAAAGCGGCGTTGAAAATGTCCCGAAGCTGTTCCCCCAGGTGTTTCAGGGCAAGGGTGAGCACTCTGCCCGGGCACCCCATCTAGCTCTGGGGCCTTCTTTATCGCCCTGAGCCGATCGACCATTGTCTCCATCTCCTCATCGATGACAAGTGGGATCGGTGACAAGTCGGATCAGCTCATCCTCAATTTGCCTCACGGGAGGAGACATCGAGAGAGGGGTGTGCGCTGGTGGATCCGGAAAAAGTTCCCGCCAACACCTCTGGCTGGAGGGACTTTATGACCGGGGGACCTTGGTGGCGCAGCTTGTCGCGCGCTGCGCGGTACGGTCTCCCCCATGAATCACGGATGAGATCCTCCAGCATCTCCTTCCGGGCCTTGCTCTTTGCCTGGCTCATGGCCAGCTGTATTGCCTTTTTCCCGGCGTTGTAGACGGCATACAACTGGCCCTCCATCTGCGCGTCGCGTTGGCGGCGACCTTGATTTGGAACATTGCTCTCGCAGGAGGGCAACTTCATCGCACCACCAATAGACTTGGTGGCGCCTTGAAGGTGGTTCCCGTACTTTGGGCATGGTATCATCACAAATGCGCGAGACGGTGTCCCGGAACTCGCTTGCTGCCTCATCAACCCCCGACGTTGTGGGGGTCGCACCCTAGGCAGTCACTATGGCCGCCTCCTCCGCAAGTTCTCGGTCCAGCCTGGTGAGGGCCCATCGGGGAAAGGCAGAATGGCCTTGTCGTCGTCTTATGAGGGGTGTCGAGTCGTTGGAGGTGGAAATCCCGAACCTAATATATTTATGGTCGGAGATAGATTCCACCTCACTCAGCACCCGCCAGTTCCGAATCTGTCGTGCGAGGGCAGAGGTGGCGAACGAAAGGTCCACCACACCCCCCTGCCTTGCGTAGGCGGGTAAATGACGTCCCCCGATTAAGTAGGGACATCCCGGAACTGACCGCCCAGGCCTCCACAGCCAAACCTCTCACATTCGTTGACACACTCCCCGAGAGGGTCGACCACAAATTGAGGTTGCCTATTACCAAAACTGGGAGCGGTGCCAACCTTTGCACTATCGGAACGAGATCCCGGAGAAACACCTCCAAGCTAGAGAAGCCTGTGTGGGGGGAGACATATACGCCTACATCAGCGATGTCTCCCCATATGGCGGACACAAAACCGGGCCGTTTCCCCCACATTAAGTGACCGCGAGTCGGAACCCGTAGCCGCTATGATGGCCACCGAGTCATCAGTTCTGCGGCCTACGCCAGGTCAATTCCCCACTGCACCATGGACTGCATCAGCAAGTCCTGTGCCGCGGCGCAGTGGTTCAAGTTCGTCTGGAGAAAGTTGCTATGGAGGACCTGACTTATTCCTGCATTGCAACTTCCTCTGGCACAGACGCGCGCCTACCCACGGTGGCTTGGGTCCTGTTGGCTGTCCTCTTGGTGGGAGGGGGTTACAGTTGCGCCCCACCATTGTGTGGCCGGAAGGTCGCCCTGCTTCTGCGCAAACCACGCAGTGGGCTGCGGCCATGCAGCCTGCAGCCTTGTGCCCCGGTTGCCCACACCGGAAGCACAGCCCGTCCCTTTCCTTTTCAGGGGGACAGAGGAGGCGCGTGTGGCCAATCCACATGCACTTAAAACAGCGCATGGGGAGCGCCTCTAGAGCCCGGACTTGGACGGAACTCCAGCCCACCAGCAGTCGGCTCCCGTTCAGAAGGATCCGCGCTGCCGAGATGGGGCACTTCAGGGTGACCGACCCGGTACCGTGGGGCCCAACACGCATCTCAGACGCCTTGATTTGGGCGGGTCACACCTGCCTTTTGCCGCCACTGCAGCCACTACTTCCTCGCGCGTGGCTGAGTCGTCGAGGCCCGAAATGCGCAGGTCCGCACACTAAGTGGGCCTTGTAATGACCGCCATTCCCTTTAACGCCTCTGCTAATTTAGCTGCCAGGCGGTCGGCAGCATCGGCACTCTTGACGCCCGCCAGTTGGAGCATTCTCGCTCCAGTAGAGCGTCTGCCGGGTCGTCACTCCCTCTATCCCTAGTTCAGGGATTGAGATGGCCTGCTTCGCCTTTAAAAGGGCCGTCTTGTAAAAGACTTGGGGGACAAGATTTGGGGGTCGAAGTTGTTCGCGTCCGTATGCTGTACCCTCGAGACCATACACGTGACCCCTGGGTGGTGCCAAACGAGCAGCGATTTCCTGGTGGTAGGCTTCGGCCGTGGCTAGTTACCACCACCATGGCAAAGACACGCCGCCAAACGTATTCAACGTGTTCCGGCGTGATGCCTTGGGAGCCCTAACGAGAGGTTGGGTCTGGTCTGTTGCGCGGCGCCGAAAAACCGGGTGCGACGAGGAGGTGCCGTTGTACCGGGAGCCTCATCATGGAGAGCAGCGGGATCTGAAGCACGGTTTTTCCGCTTTCCGACCGCAGTTAGTAGGGGGCCCAAGTAGTAGGCCAGCCACCTATGAAAGGCTGCCCCGCCAACTCGCGAAAAATCCGAGAATGCTCCATCGTGCCGGTTGGCGACCGGGGGACAGGACCCGGTGGCCATTCTGGGGGGGTTCGGGCGTCCCCGCGGTCTCCAGATGAGTCTCCCATTGGTGCGGCGGTATCGCTGACGTTGCAGGGTTGTCGGTGCGCGCCATGTCCAACTGCCTTCCTCTCGCCTACTCACTCTTCACAAATTACAAACAATGGCAAAGACACAAATGAGGAAAAAGTTTCAACAGCGGAAGCACTTCCTGTCACTCCAAGTGCACCTCTGTAACATTCGAGGTCTGCACTCTAATCTCGTTGCAGTCCACCACCACCTAGAGACTGATAAGCCTCACCTGCTCTTTGTCACGGAGACGCAAATCAGGTGTCCGTCAGACGCGGCGTATTTAAACTACCCAGGGTATAAAGCCCTGGAGCACAAATTTAAAGCACGCTCTGGCGTGAGCCTATATGCTCGAGATGACATCCGTTGCCAGCGTCTCCGTAACCTTGAAAAACCTGGTTTTTCTGTCTTGTGGGTACTAGTGGACACAGGCGTGGGGAAAATTCTCTATTCCTGTGTCTACCCAGCGGAGACCAAGAGACGACCAAACTCTTTGAGTACCTTGGTGCTACGGCTGATATAGTCCAACATCGGTATCCATCTGCGCAGTAAGTGTTTCTGGGGGACTGTATCGCTCACCATCGTGACTGGTTGTTCCCATACCAGGACACTGAATTCTTTGTCACTGAATCTCACCCAACTCATCAAGGAAGCCACGCGCATACCTGATGTTTCTAGCCACACACCAAATTGCCTGGACCTTCTGCTAACTACAGATCCAGACCGCTACTCTGTGTCGGTTACTAGAGGGGCAGTAACCGACACCGGCAGTTCAGACCATTGTCTGGTGAAGTCTGTGTCCAACTACTCCCCACCCGATCCCAGCCCTAGAGGCACAAGGCGGATGTGGCGATACAAGTCTGCAGACTGCGATGAGATGCGGCATTTCTTTGCATCTTATCCTTGGCAGCAAGCTTGCTTCTCTTCTGGCGACCCATCGAAATGCGCTGACGCTATCTCTGAGGTGATATGTACGGCTATGGAGTACTTTATTCCATTTACCGACGTATCCCTCGATAGCCGAGCTTCCCGTTGGTTCAACTCGTGCGCTACTGCTGAGGCGGTAAAGCAATCGGCGTACAAGAACTGGGCTGAAGCTCGCGCACGTAAAGCCTCCGACGTCAGTACAAAGAAGAGAGCCTTTAACGCTGCTGCAGAGTCCTTCAAAAAGGTACTCAGGAAGACTCGATTCGACCGTGTTACCCGTATTGGAGCCAAACTCGTCTCTCACCCATCGGATAGCAAGGCTTTCTGGTCCTTGGCTAAAACGGTCGAATCGAACATTTGCCGCCCATCTCTGCCGCCACTGATGAAGCCCGACGGATCTCTGGCCCACTCTGCGGAAGAGAAAGCAAATCTTTTTGCTTCTCTATTTGCAAGCCATTCACGTCTCAATTCTGGAGGTAAAACACCACCTATGCTACCTCAAAGCGTTTTTCTAATTGCAGAAATCCGTATACACCAAAAAGAGGTACTGAAAACGCTTCGGACTCTTGACGTGAACAAAGCCAGTGGTCCCGATGGGATTCCTGCAGTGATTTTGCGGAATTGTGCACCCGAGTTGTCTCCTGTACTGACACGCCTGTACCGCCTCTCTCTCAAAACGGAAGTCCTGGAAGCTTGCCAACGTGCAACCTGTGCCCAAAAAAGGTAGTCGAGCTGATCCTGCCAATTATAGACCAATCGCAAGCACCTCCATACTTTGCAAAAGTATGGAACGTGTATTAAACAGCAAGCTCCTGGCGTACCTCGAGGACAACAGTTTGCTCAGTGATCGACAGTACGGTTTTCGCCGTGAACGATCAACTGATGATCTTCTTGCGTATGCCACTCACTTGTGGGGCGAAGTGACGAGAAACACGGCGAAGCACTGGCTGTCTCTCTCGACATCTCGAAGGCATTTGACAGGGTTTGGCACGACAGTCTTAAAAGCAAGCTTCCTTCATACGGAATTCCCACTGCACTGTGTGACTGGATATCTGACTTCCTGAGCGAACGGTCAATAAGGGTAGTCATTGATGGCTGCTCTTCTGACTTATTGGCTATAAATGCCGGAGTACCTCAGGGGTTTGTTCTTTCTGCGACACTTTTCCTGCTGCACATTAATGATCTATTGTGCACAGGTATCTTTGGATACGCAGACGACAGCACTGTTACAGAGAGATATATACGTCCAGTGCCCGCGCCAGTGTCGCTGAGACTGAGTCCCTTAGAGAGGCCATGGTTGAGCGGATGAATTCAACATTACAAGCAGTGTCCGACTGGGGCGAAGCTAACCTCGTTGAGTTCAACGCCAACAAAACCCAGGCTTGTCTGTTCTCCGCCAAACGGAGTCCATTCAATCTGACTCCTACTTTCCTGAATGCACCGATACCGATAACCAACCACCTCGAGCTCCTAGGTATGGAACTCTCTTCCAACCTTAACTTTGGTAGCTCTATTGAGTCTAAAGCAAAAAACGCTGCCGAAAAAACTTGGTATACTCTTTAAGGCGATACTTCACACCGGAACAGCTGCTCCACTTGTTCTGGAGTACTGCTGGAGTACTGCTGCCACCTGTGGGACGGCTCTGCCAAGTACCAGTTGGATGCAATGAACTCAGTGGACCGAAGGGCTAGGAGACTCATAGGCGACAATGCGCTCGTTGGAACCAAACTTCAGAGTTTGGAGCATCGGCGTAATGTCGCCTGTCTATCGGTTTTCTATAAGGTGTATTTTGGAGAGTGTGCGCAGGAACTACACAACCTGATACCACCGTCTACTTTCTACCACCGGACCACTAGACGCCGGGAGGGCTTCCACCCCCATGTAGTTGACTTTCCGATTTTTCTGGTACGCACCGCTAGGGAGTGGAACGCTCTCCCTGCGTCTGTGTTTCCGGATACTTACAACTTTGGTGTCTTTAAGGCCAGAGTGAATAGGCATTTTCTGGCTAAGCTTGAACCACCATCGGCCTCGTCATCGCTTACCACCAGGCGAGACTGAGGCCAAACGCAAACACATTTTAAATTAAAAAAAAAAGACCCCCCCGCTCAATAGCCTCGGGGCACCTACACACCCTATAACATTGGGGGAGCCCGACCCCAGCTAACTTCATAAGCAATATGTCATTATCGAACAAGTCGAAGGCATTCTTAAACTCGAAGTATGCGGCATCGACTTGCCCCACACTGTCAACCACTGGTGTAATTTCTGCCAAGTAGTTGAGAAGATTGCTGGTGGTACTTCTGCCAAAGGACAATTCTGACAGTGAAATTATTCATAAAACCTTGTCAAAGTGATAAATTCAAGCTATCTCAAACGTTGATTTATTAAACTGCCCATAAGTAGTCAGTCATTATTAATATGGACGGGCCTAAGTAATAAATTTATCAAATTGACTGATGCACTTGGTCATTATTCAAGTCATCAAGTAGCCCGTAACATACATTTAGAACTTATGAAAGGATTAATAATAATAATAATCTTTATTGCACACAAAACTTACAGTACAGAAATAATCATCAAAACAAAAAGATGTGCTTTGATTAAATGTCTATCTTTGTCATATTTTTGAATACGTATTTTTACCCTGGAGGCATACAATACATACCTATGTTTGACTGACTGCTCGTCAATGATTTGCATTCTTCATCACTTAAGTTTGATTCGTTTTCAGAAAAATCTATGTTATGTAGCTTCATTTGGGGCTGGCTGGTGTAGATATGATGTTCCCGGTGAACGGTCACCCTTTCCAAAGTTCTTGTGCTTGTCACTATGTTCATCGGGTCAAATGTAAATGCACTTTGTGAGTCCTGGAATATGAATTACAAAGCAAATTCATAAGACGTATTATATGCATGTATAGTCAGACACAGCACATGTGTCACCTTGATAATTAGCATCACCGTATTCCAATGCAACAAAGGTAATTTCTCAACTGCAATGTTACATGTGATATGGTTAACTGATGCAAGTCATGATCACTATGCATCTGATACTGTATGCGTGACGAAACCAGTGACGCACTGATTTTGAGTGGTGCAGAATCTGCTCAAAATACATTCTAATAAGGAAAACGTGCACTAAAATAAAGCAAGTATAATTCCAACAAAAGTGAGGTAGTGATTTTCAAAGCTGGCAGTGAATCCTACAACATGCCTGATGTCACGCTTGCAGGCACCATTTTAATTTAATTTAAGACAAACACAAATTTCAATGTTTCCCTAGAAAAAGAAAATTTATTTTTGGCTGCAAATTAGAAATTGGCAGTAATTATTAATTAGCACAATTTGATGTTTTTTTTATTAAAGTAAGTATTTTGAACAAATTCATCAAAGAATTGCATCATTGTTAAGATTAAACTAAATCATTGATAATGCTGATGCCGGTTGATCGATGTTTGACATAATACGGTAGGTGACTATTTTTTTTTTCAAGGTGTTATCGAAAGACTACTCAATAATAGAAACATTGGTAAAAGAAATATTTCGTAAACACGAAAAATCCCCGAGATATGGCAATTTTAAAAATCATCTTTTGGACTTACGCAAAACGCTCTCGACAAACTATCGCAAGATGACGTCACAGAACGCCTATGTCTATGCCACTTGTTCGGCAGCTATATAAAATTTTGCTTTTATGAATATAGTTTTAGTTTTAGTTAGTTTTTACTTAGCTAAAGTTACTATATACATTGTGTGGATTATCGAATGGTATATATTTTTTTAGACTTTAAAAATAGACTTGCCCACTCAAGTTTGATAAGCCATGAAATTAATAATTATTTTTAAGCGTTTACTGAGGTATAATTATTATACCTAAGTAAACGAACTAAAAGTTTTTATAATATGCCTCTTTTTATTATATTTATTGATTTTTAGAATTCGAAAGTGTTGTCAACTACCCAAATTAGGTATACCTCGGTATAATTAATTTCATAACACATGATTATGATTATTTCGGACAAGGTTTTAACACTTGATTACCTATATATTTGTAACCTTATAGGACAGTTAGGTACCAAGAAAGTATATTCAATTAAACTTATCATTTTAATTCAGCAAAGTTACCTGCGCTCTTGATCCTGTTACACAATCTGAAATTGCTATGTAGGGCCCTGCAGAGTCAGCAGTCTGCTCGGAAGAACCGGAGGATATCGGATGCATGATGTTCTGACAGGGATCTGTAAAATTAAGAACAAAAATACTTATTTTCATTCAAATTTTCTTAATAATGTATCCTTACCTACCCCCTTATTCATAAAAAGACTAAGGAGTACTCTACTGACAGAATATATATATATATATATAAACGTAAGCTTGTTGGCCACCTTGTGGTATAATATATATATATATATATATATATACATATATTATACCACAAGGTGGCCAACAAGCTTACGGCCCGCCTGATGGTAAGCAGTTACTGAAGCCTATAGCACCAGAGGCACTACGTGCGTGTTGCCGACCATCTAAGAGATACCTATTAACTGTCCTCTTAAAGGACCCCATACTGTATTCTGTAATATGATTAAGATGGTTTATCTCTGAGGTACGAATCGTAACGACCAGCGCGTCTCAGAGCGCATTTATAACTGGTATGAAATTTGCAATGTATCAACAGTAATTTAGGTCCATAATGGAACTTCGGAAGCCGTTCCGTAGCGCACACATTCCGCGAACGATATTAGATATTTATATATTCTTTGCTGACGCTTCGGTTTAGAACAATACTTTTCCAACTTCATTTTGTCTTTGTTAACTATGCTTACAGTTAAGCTAAAAGTCTTACTTAGTTGTTATAGGACTTACTAGCAGAGTACCTAAGGGTTTTAAATATCCAGATCAGCTTCCTAATTCGGCTAGCGAGAGAGATTTTTAATTAAATAAGATACCCAGATATTTGGTGGTGTCTACCTTTTTCATCTTAGGGCAATCGCATTTATTGTTGCTGAGCATATTACAAGTATGTATAGTAGTATACTAAGTATGTTTGTATATGCAAACCAAAATCGGGGTGTGGCTGAGTTCTGCTGTTAATCGTAAAACACATGAAATTAGTCTCGGCAGTGTTCAGAGTCAGGTTTTGTTTCAGCCAGAGAGCGGTAGTGGCTAGTGCAAGTTCCGCGTCCTTTTTTATGGACCTACCTATAGACCGTTTATAACTACTAGTCTGGCCATAAATACTGTTACATAAAACATAAAAAATGTTTTTTTCAGTTTAAAGAACTTTATTCTCACAATAAAGACATAAATGTCACTTATTTGAGAACTACATTACATTGTAGTCACACGTTGTGTATTTGAATATAACAGCATTAAAGAACATAAAATGTAAAAAAAATAACGACAACAAAGCTACTTATTTGTTTCTTTTCGCGAATGACGGCCAATAAGTGAGCTGACACTGTCAGCCACGTAATAGGCTATAATCTAAAAGGATATACCTAGTTACTTAAACTTATTTTAAAGGCTCCGAGAGTATCGGCGACCTTGTTAGGTTGTTGTGCGATGTTAGGTGAAATTTGGTTAAAAAGCTGTGCTCCCTCAAAAGTTTTGGTGTTTTTCTCGTAGTTGGTTCGTGTTTTGGGCAAAACAAGATGTGAGGGTGTCTTCGTGAGCTGCGTTTGTGTATTTGATCTATTTTAAGTAACGAAATGTTGGAGTGTATAATTTTATTATAATTTTATAAACTAAAATACAGATACTGTATTTTAAAAAAAACTGATGTTCATGAGTTTAGTGTCTCTGTAATTTATTTCCCTTCGTGTTAAATAGGGGTAGTGAAATAACATTTTATTTTTTTTATTTTAAGCTATTTGGAGTTGATCTAATTTAGTTTTAGACGCCTTTCTTTGACTAGCCTTAAAGTGTTTTATCTACTAAAGTATTGTACTCCTTAGTGGCATATGCCTAGATTTCCGGGGATCTACTATTTCTGGTAACAGACACTTATTATAATAATCTATAAATGCTATAATATCTTCTTATCTATGTCTGTTTTTCATTTGATGTTTCCAAAAATCATCGTCACGAGTGATTTTTTCTACTTTCAAGAACAATTATTCTTCACCCGTCCACACAGCTAATAAACATAAACTTTTGTATGAAATTTGTGATTGACCTTGAACTTAGTAAAATGACAATGGTTGACAGTATCATCAGTATTCCAATATTTTATTTTCGTTTGCTTATTTGCATCTCCGGCATTTATATCAAACGCTGAAATTAGACACTTTATTTCAATAATGCCCCCATCAAAGACACCAACAGGTGAAGCCCCTAGAAAAAAGAATTACTAATCGATAAACAGGCCACATTTATTGATTTTTATATTTTCTTGAACTGAGAGCTGTTGGATGGCGAATTGGTGATGGTCTCGTTAGTTTTGTGTGTGACACTAGATACATTATTAAGTGAATATGCATTTAAGTGACCTTTTACCATAGGTGCAGAGGTGATGTTTTGTCTTCATTTGCACATTTTAATGAAAGATGATGCTATTACAAGACATCTTCGCAGATCAAGCCAAAATGCACCTTCCGCATCTCTTCTCTACTGTTAACCCAAACAGTAAAATTCAATTAATTCTTCCTTCTCAGGAGGCCAATTTTACTTACAAACGTCGTAACTGCTGCTAATGTTAGGTACTGATAAAATATTTACCTTATTTTAAACTTATCATAGATAAAACAGTGTTGACAAACTTTATTGGTAAATAAAAATTAAATATACAGTAGCTTTCTTTACTGTTAAAACAGAGATGTTACACTACTAATAGGTCTTTACTATTGAAATAATATTATTTCAATTAAAAGTCACGTCCGCCATCTTAAATATCGAAACAGATATTGTAGCCGATTTCGACGGCTCCCCGAAAACCATGGGAGCGGTACCCATATTGATTTTACATAAAAAAGTCAAGTCCACCATGTTGGATCTCGAAATAGATGTTGTTTTCGAAATCGGCACCCCCGAAAACCATGGGAGTGATAGCCATATTTATTTTACATAAAAAAGTTAAGCCCGATATCTTGGATCTAGAAATAGATGTCATATTCGAAATCAGCACCCCCAAAAACCATAAAAATATTATCCATATTGATTCTCTAACAAAAAGTTCTGTTCTGGAAATAGATGTCATATTCGAAATCAGCACCCCCAAAAACCATAGAAATAATATCCATATTGATTTTCTAACAAAAAGTTGCGCCCACCAATTTTGATCTCGATTTAATTAATTAAACAAATCTTGCCTAAATATTAGCGAAAAAATCAATGAAGTGTATTCAGTAATATCATAAATTCATGTCCATATCATTAAAAAAAAAATTACTCACCAGAGTACTAAGACGTGTCGGTTGCGCTTTACCTATACCACGCTACGCACTGCGCACTGCGACGGTCAACGAAGTTTACGGCAGAGCAACGAGCGACACGTCCTCCCTCTGGAAGGTCTAGCGGCGGACTGATTTGAACCGTTCTGCGCGGAGTGTTTTATAGCACTTTTAAAAAATGTGTATAAAATAAAGTATGCATCTTTTAAAAATCATATATTATAATCATATATCATATCTTCATCTTTTTGCGTTAGACTATAACTTTTTGTAAATTAAAGTAATAAATAAATATTTGAGACAATTCACACCAAGATCATCTGACCCCAAACTAAGCAGAGATTGTAATATGGGCGTCAGAGACTGATAAACATACTTACATATTTCTAAATACATACTTAAATAATAACACAACAAATATAAATGTTTCTCACACAAATACTTGTCATGGGTGGGGATCGAACCCACGACCTCCGGCGCTAAAGGCAGGATCGCTGCCATTGCGCCAATAGGTCAATTTTGCATGTTAACCAACAGTAACTTCTATTTAAATATACTTTTTAAGGATTTTAATTTCGTATGAAAATTATCTTAAATTTAAATAATTTTCTTGATAACTATTTGCGTAATGATATGTAGATTTGCATAATATTTTTTGTTTCCCCTTTTTTTCAATGGTTACAAAAAAATTGTGCTTCAAAATTGATGTTAAAAGTGAAGTTTAAAAAACACTGTTCGGGTAAATTGTCAGTATTCACAAATACTCAATAAAAATAAAAATGTTTTTTTTAACTTTTTAGACAAAGATATTTTTTACAATAATTTTTAATTTGCATGTTTCTAAGATCACGTTTTCATAGAAAATATCTTGTTCAAAACTGCCCATTTCGAGTCAAAACGGAGATCAACGGCGTTAACACTCTTAACACTTCATAGATGTTTTTTCTGTAGAGATTTACGTGTTGACCAGGCCCGTGCGTTGTTGCGATAGGCAATAGGCGGGGCGGGTTCTTTTATATGACCATAGTGAATATTGTAATATTTAGTTAGACGGGCATAAATTGACTGAGTGAAGGCGACATCGGTTTATGTGGCATTGTAAATGTGAAACAAAAATTGATTATTTTTTGCATTAATAAATAAATAAAAATGAATAAAACCATCTAAATTAAAGTAGTAACTTTAGAGTTGTGGCGGAACGGGTTTTCAATGTGCCAGGTTATATTGTTATCGTCATGGCCCTTTAGGAACAGAAAGTTGAATTCCTAAAATGTTGAGTTTGCAAAATGTTGGATTTCCCAGAATGTTGATTCTCATAATGTTGAAATTGCAGCATGTTGAATCATAAAATGTTGGATTTGTAGAAAGTTGAATTTGCAACAAGTTGAACTCCCAAAATGTTGAATTTACAGAAGGTAGAATTTGCAAAAAGTTGATATCATTGAGATGATATACAAGCAAAAAGTTTTGCCCCACACGCCAACTGTCATAGACGTCAAATGCAAAATTTCCTAAAAAAACTTCGAAAAAAACCTCATGACAACGCACGTCAGTAAACCCAGTATTCGATAGTAGTCTTTGCAGTAAACTGACTACAGTATGTGCGCTGTAGCATGGTGCGGGTGACAGTTGCGTAGATATGAAGTCGTTGGCGTGCGGGCACGAAATGTGCGGACTTCGTATCAAGTCAATGGCGATGAAAAGTAAAAAAAAAACTATCTACCGGCGGATTAAAAGACATATAAATAATTCAATCATATATTGACAACAAGTTAGATAATAATTAAATCACAAGATCCTCACCCTTTTGGACCGCTTAAAATAAAATAAGTTTACTCTTACATACTTCATTACTCTTACACATTTCTCTAACATTTAAAACCCAAGTTTCAACCTGGAAAAAGTGATTTTGTTGAGGAAAACTAATGGAGTTATTGTTTTCCTCTCAAGTAACTTTAATAACGACAAATATTTTTTGTCGAACAAGATATCTCTTGTTCGTCTATTCTTTTTAAATGGCACAAAAGACAGATACTTTTCGATTTTATTGCCATAATGATTCAATTCTTTTAAAAGTGTATAGAACACTAGGTAAAAATTTGGATTTTTAGGTAATCTCCCATTAATTCGTCGATGGTACCCTTCAGACGTGTTAGTGGTCCGATGAGTATCTCCCGCACAACTAATCATATTATGATCTTTTTTAAACCATTGATTTTGAAAGTATTTTAAAAATAATTTAATTTTTGGTGAACCTGGGGCACCCTTTTTCATATCATTCCAAGCTTGTGGCATGAAAGTGGGTGGAAGCCAGACAAAATTAGAGCACATCCTAACAATGCTTCTTGCAGTTCTATCGTCACTTGTAGATGCCTTTACTCTTACTATCTTCAATTCCTTAGCCTTTTTCCTGACGGCTTCATTGAAATGTTGATAACAACCAGATAAATCAACATCTGGGAATATCGATTTGACACCATTGATTTGAGCTACCTCGTAGTCACATTTATAAGTCTTCATTATCACAGGCAAATTCTCTTTTACTAAGTTGAATAATCTCTTGTAAGTTTTTTCGGTCTTGTTTGGGAGAAATGCATATATAACCGGGAAAACGTTTACTGTCTCATGGTTAGAAAAAATGTCAAGATGAATAACAAAAAGTTGTTGAAAGGGGCGTGGACAAGTTTTGAAAGTACCATCACCACTGTAACTACATAATGTTGACGATTTCATTGCCAATATGGCGGCTTGGGAGCAAATGATAATAATTTTTTCTTCATTTCCATCTTCAAAGACCTTGAAATTCTCATCAACGTTCTTTGGAATTTTTACATCTTGGATTCTTTTAAAAACAAGCGAATTTGTGCTCAAATAGTTTTTCCGTGTTCTATATAAAGTACTTTTTAATGAAATAAATGATGGGATTTCGGTAATAGTAAAAACAAGGTTGCTTTCTTTAAACTGTTGCACCATTCCTTCATAAATTTGCTCGATAGGGCATAAATTTATACACACTTGCCGCCGTATGTCGTTGATCAGCTGCGTAACTTTTATTTTATTCTTGTCTGGGATACATGTATGTTTTGTTTCCCTTTTTATCTTTTAACGTAACCGTTGCTGAACAATCGTCCCGATTAGTGCACTTCCATCAAGTTGTACCGTTCTGGTTTGTTTTCCCGTCTTTGGTCCGCGTGTATTTACCTCTTACTACAAGAAGTTTTGTTTTGTTTTTATTTGTATTAAAATAAATTGTTTTAAAGGGATTCATTATATTTCTATACGTATTAATCCAATGATTAAATTATTCTGAAATGACATTGACTAACATTGACAGTTATTGTTAATTTGTTAACTAAAGTGGTTTACGTGTGTAACAGAAAAGAGTATTTATGTTCCACGAAAAAGGTTCTAACAGCATAAAAATGAAAATTAATAATCTGAGAAATAGTTATCGGACCCGCACACATTCAAAATTTAGCAAAAATATGAAAGTATATGAGGGTTATCATTATCACACTTGCGAGTTTCTATACAAATATATGTCGCGGCGAACTCGCTGCGTAATCGCCTTCATACAAAACTCGCTCGCAAATCACAAGTCTGATAAGGCCCTATGTGAATTCTACTTCATGAGAATTCAACATTTTGCGAAACTAAAAAAAATCAACATTCAGGGAAATTAAACGTTTTGGGAATTCAACTTCACGGGAATTCACCATTTTGCGAAACTTAAAAAAATCAACATTATGAGAAATTCAACATTTTAAGAATTCAACTTTATGAGAATTCAACTATATGGTCCGAAAGGGTCATGGCAACGTCAAAAAGAAAAAAAGAAAATAAAACCCCCGATTTTTTTCTTTTTTTTTTGCGCCAGACAACACACCTTTTGTAATGGTCTCGTAGTAGGGATTATTATCCCTGTGTTACGAAGTACCACACAAGGAAATAAGCCAGGGGCGTCTCCCAGCCCACCCAGACTTGAGTAAATTCAGAAAAGATCGTTTCCTGAATTGACCCGACCGGGAATCGAACCCAGGACACTACGGAAATCGAGGCGAGAAACCGTGCTACAGCGCACTACGCCGATCGTGTCGTCAAATGCAAATTGTCATTCATTTTAGCACCCCTGCTTGCTAATGTTTTATTGAATGAAGTATAAGTATGACGATCTTCTAGTTAAGCTGATTGCACTGCTGATGCAGTTAGTAAATTTGCAAACGCTTGGACCAACACATCCCGAGTTCTAGCATCTTTTGGAAACCTGAATAATAAATAAACATATTAAAAAATCTGATATAGATATTTTGTTTATTTATGTACTGCCCTCAGCACTAACATTGATGAATGTGGCCATGTTTTCAAATTAAAATTTACTGTTTCAGGATATGGCAGACTGCGAAAACGTCAACTTTTAATGAGGACATTTTTAATAAATTATAATTATGATGGATCTTTAAAATACAATTATATAATTTACATTTTAAGAGTACCTATTTATGTGGTTTGAAAATATGTTGAAAAACTTAATAAAATTGACTAATTTGCAAACAGTAATCTCTCGCTAATTCATTGTGTATGAGTATCTATAGCTATAAATGTTATAATAATAATAAATGACAATAGTTACAGGTTTAATTATGTTAGTTCATTCCACTTTAAATGTTCCGCAAAATAAACAATTATTTTTTCTAAATTTTGTGAATTATTTGATAATATTTAGACAAAAGTATATTAAAAGCGGGAAGGAAAGAAACGTGAATGTCAGGAGGCACATGTAGGATCTATAAACTTGATGAAATGTATTCTGAACTATGGTACCTGAACAGTACTAAATAGTACCTGCACAGAGATAAACAGTCCCTAAACACTTTGAATCTTAAATAAAAATTTTCATACAGCTGCCATTCTGAGGTCAGGATGGCCGGTGTATTGTCATATATATCAAGCGTATGGCTACAACTATCATTTTGTGACCTACGCAAATTAACGGTACCTAAGTAATACCTTGTCAAATAAACTAATACATAATAATCTCATTAGGCATAATAGCAAATTAAAGATAGAGATACAAGCGACAAGCAATATCTTGAACGGCGGTTTTTGACACATTAAAAGATTTAAAGTATCAACATTTTTTACGTAAGATGGCGCCAAAGCTAACCACCCCTGCATGTGCAAACAAAACCGAGGCGCTACAAAAACGTGGCACCCTTAAAGTGCTCTGAAGGCATTATTTTTCATTATTGTATTTGCAATTAACGATTTCTTCGTATAGCTGACCCACACTACTAGAGTAGAGCGATGTGCAGTATGCCTTGAAAAACGTTCAGTTATTTAATTAAAATAGGCGTTAGTTTCTGCATTATGCATGTATTATGTAAATGCAAACATTTAAATAATTTTGAACAGAAATAATAATACCATGAATGAGATATTTTTTATTTAATGTGTTTTTGCAAATTTTTAACACCCCAAATAGACTTTAAATGAAACTAGAACAATAAAAGTTCTTTAATATAGGTAAAGATTCCGAACAGATATTTAGGTGGTACTATTCACAAGGTACTATTTAGGTGCCCTTTATTTGCATAGGTCCCAAAATAATAGTTGTAGCCATAAGCATGATATGACAAAACACCGGCCATCCTGACATCAGAATGGCAGCTGTATGAGACTTTTTATTTAACATTTAAAGGGTTCAGGCACTGTTTATCTCTGTGTAGGTACTATTTACTTACTTTTTAGGTACCATTGTTCAGAATATATTTCATCAAGTTTAAAGATCCTACATGTGCCATCCTGACATTCATAAAGAAACGCCATCCTTTTGTACACTGGAGGTTTCTGATCTCTTTTTGCAAGAAAACACGCCGCAAATCGGCATTTTTTGCTCTTGGCGTACCGCGTGTACGTGACATGCAGAATGACGTGCGATCGGGCGTCAACTAGTTTAATATAACCAGCATGATCGGCGATCATGTGCGGTTGACAGAGGAGAAAACCTGCCAGTGGCGTCTCCAGTCTGAATGCTCTCAAGCCTTATAATCATGTTACAAGTAATTAAAAAATTACATTATATTATGTTTTTTGTCGATGAATTTTATCCTTGTTTACAGCTTTTAAGTTTGATACATTGCGAATGGGTCACATTGTTCATCTGCTTCAATAAGCAAAACTGCTAACGCTGAATGTCTTCCCTGTGACATTGTACTCCTGAGATAATGTTGGGTGTCAGCATTATTGAGTTTTCTAGAGGCATGAAAATTAGAAAATTCGTGATTGTCAGTATTTTCATATAACTCTCATCACAAATATTATATCATTTAGAACCTGGTGCTAGGGTTGGTTCTGCGATTGCCCACATCAGAAACACATGCTAATATTTAAAAAATAAATGTTTTTTATTTGTTTATTAATTTATAAACCTCCGGGGAGCCAGGCCCCTTGCACCGCGAGGCCGTAGGCGGTGGCCCACACCGCCCACGCCTTGCTCTGCTGCTCAAATTACGTCACTGACTGATGATCATCAAAACGCACAGGGTAGGTACCTATTTCCTGAAGTCCTAGAAAGCTGAAAGGATTCCCAAGTTACTATGGACTTTCATAACGGTATCAAACATGTGTTGTTTTAGAGCCAACATATTGTATTTGAAAACACAGTTGTCACTTTGTTTGATTTGCTCCGGCTTTTGCAGTGATTTCGCACTGAAGTATTGGTCTAGAATTCGATCATCAATGTTTTGATACATACCTATTTCGCCATCTATTTAATTTTTTTCTATCTCACAACACTCCCTATTTATGCGGCACTTTTTCTTTGACTATTTTCAGGTGAATTTGAAACTCAATGTTTTGATATTGGTAAATAACCGAATAATACATACGTGATTCTTCACCACACCACGACTCTGTGAAAACTTGTGAATTAAAAATCAATCATGATTCATGACCGATCCGATGACGCGGGCGAGTCAGCACAGCGAGTCAGTCAAGTGAAAACTAATGTCAAGGTTCAACCACAGATCACATTAGCTCTATCGATTTTTAGACTGCGGTCTGCGGTCCGATTTACGCTGAAAGTACTTTTAAAGCGATTTCGTTATCTTTCAATTACGGCAGGCCTCTGTCACTGCATGTTCTAGCGCGCGATAATTATAACTGGCGCCACGTAAAAAGCGCTCTGGGGCTCATCCCGGGCGTTAGACGATTTATTGATTCGTTAGTCGACACATGCGCAAACTGTCTTCCAGGTAGGGTTACCATTTAGAAATTTTAAATCCTGACAAAAAGCCTGACTGTTCAATAAAAGTCCGGACATTTGAGCCACAAAATGAAAACATTAGTAGGTACTAATTTAGTAACAGTAATAAAGTAGCATACTCTCGTTCGAGGATGGAGGTTGCCAGGTGCTGATTCATGCGCCTTGCACCTGCACGGCTGACTGTTTGGATATTATTTATTTAAGTTTTATTACTCATATCCCAGCTTAACCAATAAATCCGGACAACAATCAAAAAGTCCCCTGATGGTAAGATGGTAACCCTGCTTCAAGGGCGCTTTTTACGTGACTCATATGGCAGTTGGTTGTCAACAGCTGCGAGAGCATTTGTACGCGAATTGTGAGGTTGAACTGACGCGATGACGTACTGTAAGTACTGATTACTGACATCTCTAAAGAGCTGGCCCTGGCAAATATCTCTGTCACATGACAGCATTTAGAATTAAGAAAATTGAATTTTTTCTATGGATGTGATTTATCTGTTACGTCGTAATTATATCAAATTCATAGAAGAAACGTCAAACATAAAAATTAAGTAAAATTATTTTTTTGATGTCAAGTACGTTTAGTTTTAAACTAGTAAGGGCCCGTTCTAAATCGCTTTTCTCAGAGTGATTTTCACTCTCGTCAGATAGAAAGAGACGAAACGAACAAAATGTTTGTCTGATAGCTGTCAGGTGAATTTCATCGGGCTCCAGGCACCGGTAGAATTCGCACTAGTCAGAGTGATAAACGTCACCCAAACCCGATCCGAAACAACTACGAAACTTTCAGGTGACAGCTCGGTGTAAGTTTCACTCGGGGTTAATTTGAAACAGGTTTAAATGATTTTCACTCCTCAGTGTGAAATTTCAGTCGTTTTGGAACAGAGCCTAAGTGTCAAAATCTTCGTCGTTGTGGATAATAAGATAACATGCTTCATTCTTATGTGACGACATCTTGCGAAATACTATAAATAAAATTATAGATCCTTAGATTTTGAGGTTATGTGACGATAAGAGGTTTTGAACATTTGTGGCATGGTCACCTGCCGCCATTTTGTTTTTTTGTCGATGTTTCCGCGCACGATAAAAGTAGTAAATATGTATAGAAGACACATAAACAAACAAAAAATGTCTGAAAATATGGTACCAAAAGTGTCACGTTTCCAAGTTATTTGAAAGTAACGATCGATTTGAAAAACATTATATTCTTAAGAATCTTGCTAAATAAGAGGCTAGAGAGGAGACCACATTCAATGCAATTAAGGTATTCTATTCTATTCTATTCTTGCGTTTTTTTGTTTACAAATAACAGACTTTATGACATTTGATCAGTCTGTTATCTTCTTCCGCCATGTTCCCACATCCCAACGTCATCTGGAAGAAATCGCTCGAAGCGATAAGGTCACTATTTGCTATCCTATGCTGCCACAAACGAAACTGTATGTTTTTTCATTCGCAATTAAGTATAATATGTTTCAATATGAAACTTTTTTTGTATTTTTAACCAAAAAAGCAGGTAAAATCCACATAAACTTTGTTATTTTAAGCACTTTCAAATGTACACTTCATCAAAATGCTATAACCAAATCTGTTATTTGTTGACATATAACACGTAAAGCCACATAATTAGTTGATTTTTAATTAATCTCACCTTTTTAAATCGGTATCTACCTTCAAATAACTCTGAAACGTGACTTCAGGGTACCATAATATATATTTTTTTGTCTGTTTATGTCTCTTTATTCATATAGGTATACCACTTTTACCGTGCGCGGAAATTCCAGAAATAAAACAAAACGGCGGAAGGTGGCTATGCCAGCCTCCATACAAAAATGTTCAAACGCCTTTGAATTCCCATTTGATTACAACGCTGATAGCAACGTTAGCGCATTTAGCGCCCTTTTTAATTTGGACCGGGCAAAAGTGCTAATATTACTTTTTTTCCTATTTCGGACCGCAGCCTCATTGTCTTTAGTCGATATGAATATTGACAAGATTCGCATATTTTTGGTGAGCAGGTGAGCATTTCAATCTAAATGAAACTGTCGGATTTTTTCTGCGTAAAATATATTATAATAAATGACGGTTTCTTTAGTTTTCATGAAGGATGGCGAAAATATGCCACCATACACGTACTGATTTGAAAATCCTTAAACACACCAGGGATAAAAGAAAAAATAACATGCAGACTTATTATAAAGGCAAGCGTTTGTGAGTTTGCATGTTGGGAGGTAGATAATCTCCGAAACTACAGAATCGATTTTAAAAATTCTTTAACTGTTAAAAAGCTACATTATCCCTGATTGCTATAGGCATATAAGTTTTTCAAAAACGTAATGCATCCGTATGAAAACTTTGATATGTAACCCAACGTGTTAGAAAAATTAGTCCACGCGGGCGATGCCACGCAGGCGTAAAGCTAGTTATTTATAATAACAGTTATGCTTTTTAAAATTAAACTCATTATTTTGCTTATTTATCTAAAACTTATTTATTTGATATTAAGGCCCTTGTGTTGGTCGATTATCTGTCTCCCTCCGATATACCGGAGCAGTACGGCCGCCCGTCGGTCACCCCCAGACACCCGCGCGCGAGGACGCTCGCAACAAAACACTTTAAAAATGTTATTTTCTGGGGACACAGGAAGTTTTTTGAAATACCATCTTATAGATTAAATAAAAGTTGATGGCCTATATTTTCTTGTGGAAACTATTAAGATCACACTTATAGTTTAGGAGTCTTAGCAAATTGAAACTTTACAAAGACCCTTTTTCGAGTTTTTTTTAGTATAGTAATGAGGGTTTTCGATACTTCTTCTGCCTCCAGTCGCCGCAGCCGTTGGGTCAGGTCCAAACAGCTGTCGGATCCCATTGATTCGTACCGATAATATAATTGATTTTTGAAATTCTATCAATTTGGAGGTGATTTTGATTTTATCATGGATACCGGCCAGAAACAATTCCGCCGAACTGAAGATTGAGCTCAAAAACAGAGGCGCGAAAGCCACTGGCACTAAGGAAAAGCTTAATGAAGGGTATTTTAAGGTACAAGTACATTTTTACTAGTGGTGTTCAATAAAAAGTGATGATGAGTATGAAGCAGTTATATTTATTTTATTTATCGACATAATCACCTTTGAGGTTTATACATTTGGTTTATCGTTATTCTAATCCTAAGATTCCCTTCCTGAAAAAATCTTCATCTTGATCGCTTAAAAAATCATGTACGCCGGCGGCAATCACTTCCTCCTCACCATTGTCATATTTGTGACCTCTCAGTTGTTCTTTTAACCGCGGGAACAGGTAGAAATCTCTAGGCGCAAGGTTAGGTGAGTATGGAGGATGTTCCATCAATTCAAATCCAGCATCTTGGATAGCAGTCATCGCAACTCGGGACTTGTGTGCGGGGGCGTTATCTTGGTGAAACAACACAACTTTAGCAAGTTTGCCGCGGCGATTTTCACGAATTTCCTGAGGCAGTTTTTTATTTAAGCTGCGTTCAAGGGCCCCGTAATAGTGTCTCCATGATCGAGGTATTCAATCAATATAACCCCCTGTCCCACAAAAGTGAGCCCATAATTTTACCGGCGAATAGAATTGCCTCAAACTTCTTAGGCATTAGATGACGGCCTCTTCCAAGTCATGGTCTGTTGTTTCGTTTCAGGATCATAATGGTAGAGCCATGTTTCATCCATTTACTATTGTTGTAATAATTCTAAATTGATTTGATAAATCCGCAGTCTTGTTTATTTATTGCTCGTCTGTAAGCATTCTAGGCCCCAGCGCGCTGATAGTTTTTTCATGCCCAAATTTTCATGTATAGTACTGTGGATACTTCATATCGAAATCTTTAGTTCTTCAGCTAAATACGCACAGTAACACGACGATCTGCCAAAACATTTTTTTAAGCATTCTATTATTCGTTCGGTAACTGCCGTCGTAGGGCGTCCCGAGCGCGCGTCGTCTTTAGTTAATTTCTTCCTCTCTTAAAACTCGGCACACCACCCCGCAATCGTAGAATACGGAGGAGCATTAACCCCTGATGTTACTTTCAAGTCTAGATTTACTTTCTCAGTACCTAGTAATTTTTGTTCAGACAGAGATATTTTATTACGGCGCGAACTTCAATTTTATCTATTTTGCGTAGGTACCACGCTCCGACACGACGAAAACATGACTTCTATTTTTAAAATAAGAAGAAAAACTTTTTTTTTAATGTCTGTGCCAGTATTTACTTTTTATTGTTCAAGGAGTTTATATGGTTGTACACTGTTTTATAGAAAATCGATTCATAGATTTCGGTTCACATAAATTGTTTCTCATATTATCATTTCATCGAATAATCAATACGCAGATCCTTTTCTCCAAAGCAGCACTGCCGCCGAAGTGACGGAGGCAAAATATTCTCGCAATCCGTCCCAATCTGCCGACGAGTAGTGCCATAACCGCCGCGTCACCTCCACAGGTTGTGGGGGAGCTGCACAAGGCACTGTTGCGCCAACCAGACAGAGATCGGAGGAGCCCAATGGAACACCAACCGACACTTTATACCCGGCTGGGCGACTCGTCAGCAGAAGGTCCAATAAGGAGGGTGTATGACCGACAATATCTGGTACCCGGGTGGGCTGGTGTACCAGTTGCGTCAGGTCTTGCGTGAGAGCAAACACATGGGCAGTTCGGCTTGCATGGTCTGTTTTTGATGAGCCTAATCAGGACTAATGGTGGGCATTGAAGTCTCCCAAAAACATTCAACATGAGTCACAATGAGACAATAAATTTGATGAATAAATTTGATACAAACTTCCATAGTCACTTGGGTATTCTCCTTGGACACCATCATCAGATTCAAATAATTTTTCAATATTATGGAAAAACACACTATAAAGTGGCAATATGAAAACTTAATAATGTATAATTTATGTCATGACCCCTTTTTAATTGGGTGTAGCAGCCTATTTTATAAAAGTGTAAATTGATTAAAAATATTTTGATTTTCGCGTGACTGAGACGCCAACGACAAATAAAGTGGACTGAAATTTGCTGTTTTATAACAATATCTCGGTTCTATATCACTTGTTTACTATTATATAAACAAGTTATTGTTATGTATAACATTTACTAGACTTGGCATCGGGGGTAAATTAACATAAAAAAGCGCTGGCGTTCAAAGCAGTCATTTTCGTAAACGCAAAATTTTATATGGCTGCTGAAAACAATGTATTGCAGAACGCATATAAATAAAACTGAAGCTGCGAAATGTGACGTCACTAACTTGCGTCCGTTTGAAGGGAGCGTTTAGGGCAAGTACAAATAATATAATTTTTAAATTTGCTTTATCTCGGAGACTTTAAGTCCTATCTATATTTTTTTACTGATATTTCTTTTAATGAGAGCTCTTTTCAGACGACGCGCAACGCAACGCAACGGAAAAATATGTGGCATTGCTTTTATAGATAAATTATAATGTGGTATAGGTATGTATATTTTCTCGAATATTATTTATTTAAGCTTAGGTACTTGTGGCAACATAATTATAAGGCATGTACCGACTATACGATCGTTTTTAGGTCAGCGAATAGCCGACGATTATTCGACTAAATGTGCCAACTTGTGAACTATTTTTTTTATTTATTTGTCAAAGCTCATTGTTCTAGAACTGAACATCTTAGGGAAAGGGGTTTTTGGGGTTGACATATACTGTGAGATCTGTGACAAGTAACAGTAACTGTGACATGCGACACTAAAGGACAAGTTGGGATCAAAAAGGCTTGGTGTCCTCAACAGGGCTGTAGGAAGCTCAGTTAAGGGGCTACTGTTGAACAAAATTTCATTGTACAGTTACGTGCAATGATAAGTATAAATTTATAGATTTTCAAAATTATGTCAACTTTAAATTTCCGAAGACATAGTAAATCCACTTCATTTCAAAATTATGTAATTTGCCATGGTCGCAAAATTAGGTATACATTTTGAGCACTGTGTTGTTATCAGGACAAAATCAAAAATTAGTGTAAGCTTTTCACGTAGGTACGATATGTAACCAAGCATATTTCTGAAAACTGTATACACAGTCTATCTCAGTAATATGTTGACAATCGTTTTTGGGTGATATTTGTTGAATTTCAGCATAAATGCATGAATTTCAAAACTATGTACACAATAATGTGAACGTTGCTTATTTGTGTTTGAAATGGCATTATTGGCGTTTGTTACAAAATAATGTTTACAAAAAGTGTTGGCGTTTATTTATATATTTGGGTCGATCTTTGATCGGTTTAATGAGGTTTTCCCATTATTTGCTGGTCGTTTTTAAGTTGTTTTTTGATGACTGGGTGGTTTGCATAAGGATTGCCTTTTACTTTTACTTTAGAGGTTTATCCCTGTAGGTAAAAAGGTGGTTCCTCATTTGTTAACAGGTCGTTAAAAGGTGGGTTTCCTATGATTCGCACATGGTTAGTTGTTAGTTTTCAAAATTGACCAATCTTCATTTTCAGTTGGTTTACAGGGGTGTTTTATGATTTGAATGTGCTTTCGAGGGATTCCTAATGTTTGGGCAAAAAACCTTTCTCAAAATATCGCAAACTATTATAGGTACGCAAATTTTCATTTGGCAAAAAAAGCATTAACCAAACTACTTTTCGCAAATTTTTAGTTAGCAAATCTCTTTCTTTAATTATTGTAAAACAAAATGGTTTGGGTATGTTTCCTTTTGCCAAATATTTTTTACTCAAATGTTTCATTTAGCACAACATACTCTTCCCTAAATGTAGTATGGCATACGATTTTGTCAATTAAATTATTTACATACTAATTTCAGTAGTGCATAAAATACAATACAAAGCAGATTATCAATATGATACTAAAAACTAGAATAAAATTTTACAGTATATCAATCAACACTTTTTTGCCACTTATGTTCATTCGAGAAAATTTGGTGCTGGCACTCGGCGTACGCTGCCGCGGCACGCTAGCTAGGATGTGGTCTAACATGAACACTTTTTTGCCACTTATGTTCATTCGCTGACAATTTAGTTCTCGCACTCGCCGGCCGCTGCCGCGGCTGTGTTCCTGTATCAGCAAAAATAACCATTTGCATACGCTATAATTTGAGTAAATAAATATGTGAAGTGACAATTTGGCCACATATTTTCTTCGAATACAATATTTGCCAAAATGAAACATTTGCCATATTAACATTTGTCTTAATAAAACTTGACAAAGTTAAATTTTGTGAAATTATAATTTGACCAAATGAATGAAGTGCGAAATGAACATTTGCTAAATATACATTTGGGAAATGAAACTAAGGCGATAAGTTTTATGGGAAATGAAATTTGGCGAAAAGTAATTTGGCCAAAGAGAGGGATTCTATTGTATTCTATTCTACTTCGGACCTATATTGGAGCGCCTAATTTTTGGTATCCCTTATTTTCATTGGCACACAAACTATTGGCCTAAATTCTTTTTGCACAATCATCACATATCCTACACAAGTTTGGCCTATTTCATTTCGCCTTTAGTTTTCTCGCCGTATTATCATTTCCCAAATTCGTCATTAGGCCAAACATGCGCTAAATTGTACTAACCAGTCGTTCAGGCAAGCACACAAATGAGGATGCATGAAAGCAAGCAAGCATGCATTCAAACGAACAAGCATATTTACATGCAAACAAGCAGGCACACATACAAGGATGCATTTGGTTTGCCTCATCTTCTCCTAGAGTGTAGGGCAGACTAGTATCACGGCGAAGGACCACGGCCAGTTCGGTTTACCATAAGTACTATTTTTATACATAGCAGACATTTTAGGTAAGTACCTTATAAAATTTGTAAATAAATGAAATAAAATAGATTTATGTGTCAAATCAAATGAAATTACTTAAACTGATTAGTATCAGCTTGATAAAAGTAGGGTAGAAAATTATCATTTGTTTTGCCAAAAGTAACGTATGCAAAAAGATTTTAGGACATTGAATATTAGAAGTTATGAAATTAGAGCTTTTAATAATAGGTTGGGGAAAAAGTTTCTGCGCATTTTTTAAGACAATTCAGAACATTTTTTAATATAGTTTATTCACATTTAACTAAAGTAAGTAGATGCCATTTTGTTCGATTACTTTTTGCCATCTTATAGGTAAGGCCATGATCCCATTGCTATTTGCTATAGGAATTTTGAGGCTTCTGATCAAAATACCGCGACAAGTAGTTTTGGCAGTCCTATCGTGATGTTAACCTGACACTGCCTAAAGAATTCGGAAGAGACCGAAACAGGTGGAAATCTGAAGGTGCAAGGTGAGGACTATACGGCGGATGCATTAACACCTTCTAGCCAAACTCTCTTAATTTTTGCTAAAGATGTGTGAGGTCTAGCGTTATCATGATGAAAACCACACCCTTTCTGTTGATTTATTCCGGCCACTTTCTCTCAACTTCTTGCTTTAATCTCATCAGTTGTTCGCAGTAGAGCTCAGAATCGATGGTCTTGCCTGGTGGTAACAGCTCATAATGAATATCGCACTTCCAATCCCACCACACACACAGCATTACCCCTTGTTGCGAGTTAACCCGGGTTTCGCCACAGTCTGTAAAGCTGAACCGGCCTTTGACCACGACCGTTTTCGCACGTTCGTCTTACGTGAACCACTTTTCATCACCAGTTATCAGCTTCTTCAAAAATGGTTCGGTTTCATTACGTCGTAATAAAGAATCACAAATGAGTACACGGTTGATAAGGTTTCTTTCAGAGAGCTCGTGAGGAACCTACCCAAATATCGTTCTTTTTGTGTACCCAGTTTTTTTCAAATGCGCCAAAACTGTTTTGTGGTCAATTCCCAGTTCTTCAGCTACGTCGTAACTACCGATATTGCTTCACTTTTTCAAAAATGGCATTCATTTTATCCGTAATAGGACGACCAGAGCGACGTGCATCTTTGACATCAACATTTCCGGATTGAAAACGCTTAAACCAAATTTGTGCTACTCTCACAGACACTGCACTAGGTCCATAAACATCTTCAGACGGCTTGCGTTGCATTTTTGCCTTTTTTGTAGTAAAATTTTAAAATGTATCGAATTTCTTCATAAGGATTACTCATCTTGACAGTGAGAAAAACAAATGAAAATCACACATTTTTCTAATTTGAATTGGGAATTATCTTTTTTTTTTAATTTAAACTTTTAATGATACCAAAGCCACAAACAAATAGTATAGCCAAAGAGAGTTTATTACAAGTTCATACATACTATTTGGAAAAGACTTTTTCCCCAACCTAATATTTAGGCCAATATATAATGGTGCGAAAATATCGATCAGGCGAATCAATTATTCTGCGTAACAAGTTCAGGCCAATAAGGTTTGGCCAAATGAAATTAGGAGTAATAATTTTAGACCACCCGAACGGACCAACAACAGTTTACTTAACAATTTGCAAAGAAAAACCCTTTCGAACATAAATGTTAAGGAAGTCTAACACTAAAGTCATTTGATATTAAACTAAGCAGATCTTGTCCTATGGGTGACAGAGACTGATAAACATATTCGTACTTACAATTTTCCAATACTTAAATAGATCGCACCTAGCATTTACATCAGCAAATCATAGGAAACAAGAAGCACTACTGATGCAGGTGTAGCACTTATCAAACACATATTTGATGCTTGGGAAAGCAAGCAGGATGCAATAGAAATATTTTGTGATCTTTCGAAAGCGTTTGCTTGCGTGGATTATGAAATCCTACTGATTAAGCTGAGACATTACGGTGTTTCAGATATTTCGTCTAAACTTATACAATCTTATCTCACAGACAGAACACAAAAAGTGAGTATCAACGGAACCACCTCTTCCGGTGCCTCCCCAGGGATCGATGTTGGGCCCACTGCTTTTTCTTATTAATATAAATGACCTTCCTTACTTTGTCAAAGACATTTGTGAAATAGTATTATTTGCTGATGATACCTCGTTGATTTTCAAAATCAACAGAGGTAAGCAAGCATTTAACGATGTAAATAATATTCTTTCAAAAGTACTATGTTGGTTCACAAGTAACAATTTATTACTTAATGCAAAGAAAACAAAGTGTATTAAATTCACTATGCCTAATGTTAAACAGGTTGATACCATTATCAGCATGAATGATGAGACATTAGAAATTACGAACTCTACGGTATTTTTAAGAATTACTCTAGATTCTAAGTAACAGTGGGGTCCACATATAACGGCTCTGGCAGGGAGACTTAGTTCGGCCGCTTGTGCTGTCAGAAAAATTAGGACTCCTGACTGATATTGAAACAGCAAGACTAGTGTTTTTAGTTACTTTCATAGCGTTATGTCGTATGGTCTACTGTAGTGGGGCTCAGATGCAGACCTTAACACCATTTTTGTTCTCCAAAAAAGAGCCATTCGGTCGATATACAACCTTAGGCCACGCGACTCGCTCAGAGAAGTATTTAAGAAGATTGATATTTTAACTGTGCACGCTCAGTATATTTTCGATAACATAATGTAGGTATGTGCGCAAAAACTTGCATATGTTCATAAAAAAACAGTGATACTCAGAAATAAAAACAAACTTATTACTCCAAGTCTAAGGCTACATAAGGTAGGAAATTCTTTTGTGGGTCCATCTGTAAAATACTTTCAACAAAATACCTCAAAGTCTTGTTGATCTACCTCTTCACAAGTTCAAGTCTACAATTAAAACAAAGTTGATAAAACAAGGTTATTATAATGTGGAGGATTACTTGAACGACAAGAATTTGTGGTCATAGTAGGAATAATCTGCTCCTCTGCTCGAATAATGTATTTTTATTGTTCTTTTGACTGTACTCTGAATTTATTTGTTGTAAAACAAAACAAAGTTCACAAGAGTAACTATCGAGTTTCTTGCCGGAGTCCTCTCGTTAAGAAGCAACGTCCGAACCGGTGGTTGATACCCATTATGTTTATTTAGAATATGTACTATTATTGTATTATTTTATTTACGTCTAATAACGTTTATATATTTTTTTTGTGAATTTTAACATTTCATAAGTGCTTCTTTGTAAAAGCTTAAGTGAATAAATGATTATTTACTTTACTTTGCTTTAATACCTAATTATGAGACCAAAGCAAATTACATAATTTTGAAATGTATTGCATTTACTATGCCTTCAGAAATTCATAGTGTTGACATAATTTTGAAAAACTATCACTTATCATTGCACGTGACTGGACAAGCATTGTGAAAAAGTCAAACAAGAAATATATAAACCTTATTCCCAAGAATTTTTTTTTTACTTTATTTTATAACGCGATGTATCTTATGATATTAAGCGATGGGTTTTGAGGGTGGTGCTAAGGCTTGCATGGAATAAATACAGTGACTTATCCATCTAAGTTATATAAGAAGGTCCCGTGGGCTCCTTCTCTTCAGTCTGTCATAAGTCTGAGCACTTTTGAGTAACTCCACCGCCAGGAGGTTTTTTACGATTTTTTAATCTGCATATCTTATTGCAGTTCTAGCAATTTCCTGCTTTATTGTTGGAATGTTTAAATCAATCGTCGGTGCGACAATCATGCGCAGGATTTAAGATTGAAGCGCTGTATAATTTCGAGGTTTGAGTTGAATGCTGCACCCCACAGTTAAATGCCATACGTCCAGATTGGTTTAATTATACATTTGTAGACTCGCAGTTTGTTCTGAAGGATGGGCTAGATTTTTTGTTCATTAGCCAGTACATTCGCCTAAACTGTTGGCTTAGAGCCTTGCGTTTGGTGAGAATATGTTTTTGCCATACTAAACGGCTGGCCAGAAATATAGCGTAGCGTAGCGTACCTACATGGTCTTCTTGGGGAATCTCAACCCCGTTCAGATATACCGGTGCTCAGGTATTGTGACTCAGAGCGAATGTTACATGAACAGATTTGGTTTCATTTGCCTTAATGCGCCAATCCCTCAACCAATTCGCTATGTTGATGAGGCTTTTTTATAAAGTTGCTGATGCCAACTGGGCATCTTGGTTGACGGGCATCTTGGTTGACTGCCAGCACGGCTGTATCATCAGCAAAGGTTCCATATATAAGGTTCTAAAAATTTTTGGAGACGTTAAGGTAATCCGACGAAATTAGATTCAAGAATCAGAGGCCAGATAGCTTAGTACAATTTATTTTTTTCAATTACACAATGCAGCTTGTTAAGAGGTTTGAAGCCAATAGCTTTTTAGCGTATCACGGCATGCATTTGATGGGCTGACTTGCTCGAATTTTTAACAAAATATTTAGAAATTATCAAACCATGCAAAAAAAAGATACGCTAGAATGAACTAAACTGTAAATAAGGTATTTTAATAAGGCGCCAAGCCTACGGGCTGAATACTAACTTTGCCCTTTTGACTCGGTTCCATAACCTGCGACCAGGATTTAAATAGAGCTAAGGCTTTTACAAGAGGCTTAAAACCATTAAGTATGAGGAGACCCTTTGCTTTACTATATCAAATAATCATTTTTGGTTCAGAATTATTCAATTATGCATCGAATATTGACAGTTGTAAGCAATATAATCTTGGGATATAAACTCTTCCCTTCTTATCTAATTGTGTGAAATCTTATATCCCGGTAATTATCGTACGAAAGCACGATCGGCCTGGCTGACTAATCTCCCGACTAGTCGGCTGTTTGACCACCGACCAGTAGGCTAGTCGGCTCATCTCTAACAATTATATTCAAAATGGAATACGCTTCGAACTTGTGAATGTGAACAAGAGCATGTTAAATGAACAATTTTGTGATTTTTTCGTTGGGTTATTATAACTAACTAGTTTGGAATTGTAGGAGCGGTTTCAAACAAGCTTTTTGGCGCGTATACAGTCGCTTTGGCGAACGCGCTTACACGCAGGCTATTTCACTATTCAAAAAAACCACACTCGCGTACACGGGCTTATTGCGGCATGTTCGCTCGAACCAGTAGTGATGAGTGAGTATCTATATGGATTATACAAGCTTATAAGAACGTCACCGCTCGTGCGAGTTGAGAGTGTGCCAAAAGCGGGCTTGTACGCGCGTATAAAACGCTAATCTAAAACCACTCTTACCCACTAGTTTAGGAACTTCAATATTGTTACATTCATAACATTATTGAAAATTGTGCTAAAGCCAGGAAAAAATCGCAAAGCTCACATTCAAATCGCAATATGCGAACAATCGTTCATTCTGTGCTAATTATTTTGATCTCATCTCATAATAAGATTGATATTGTTGTTATAATTTTACAACAGAGTTCAACGTACATAGTCACTAAAAATTTCAAACTAAAGATCATTGTCACAATGATCTTAAATATGATATTTTTAGTTAAAACCTAAAATACCAAAGGGCCTAACTTAAAGCACAGATCTATTAACAAAATCTACTTACTATGACTAAGGGTGTGTTTCCACCAGAGATTTGCGAGGAATGTGTTTGCTAAGAACCAATAGAATCGCGAAGCTAGGTGAATGAAACAATTCTATTGGTTCTTAACACACACATTCCTTGCAACGCATCCACGCACATCTCTGGTGGAAGCGCACCCTTTAGAAAAAACATTTGTTTATAACATAAAAGTCAGATATAAGCCCATTGGACAAGGTGTGTTCACCAATAATTGTCAATTTATATTGAACTGAAATGAAAAAGTATTTACTGAGAGGACAAGTACAGAAAACAGCATTTATGTACTAAAAAAATTACTAAAACGGGGGACTATTTTAGTTTTTTTTTTTTTGCTTAAGCTGGTTAGAAAAATGAATGAGCATTTCTTAGAAAATCTTACGCACCAGCAAAAATAAAACAATCACAATCATTACACCACTGCCTTTTCATGATACACATTATATTATTAGTCATACAAATTTTATGAAAAATCTCAAATTTTATCGTTTAATGAATTATTAATTGTTCTGACTAAACTAATAATAGGGAAATATCCTGACCAACATTATTAGCATTTAATACTTATAACATTAGAGACTATTTTCCTGGTTAAATCTTAAGGAAAAAGTTGATTAGCCAGTAAATCTTAACTGTAACCATGACCATACATTAAAATTAGCCGGTAAGATAGTTAGATTAGAGTATAGAAAACACAGGGAATTTTCTACTTTATATCATTATATTCAGTCTCTTTGCATAGCTATTTGTTGTATTTACTTATCTACAAAAATATTTACACAGAAATGATTAAGAAATGAAGAAGAAATAAATTAAACCAGGACATACCCATTTCCTCGCAAGATCCATCAGTAGCACGAAGCCCACAGACTCGACAGATTGCATCAACCCATTTCTCCATCTCAGCCTCACAGTCAGCTTCCAAATGGTAAGTCCTAGACTGCGTTTGAATTGTAAACACAGAACCACGAAGCTTTGGATCCAAAACCCCATTACCAGTTCTTTCCATATGTAAGCCAGCATCTACCTAGAAGAGTCAATCAATACTATATTAAGAAAAGTTGGAAACTTAATTAACTTCATAATCAGAGTGAACATAGTTTGGCAGAGTAGGCAAATATTAATGCCTCATGATAATGACTAGAAACACGCTTGGTCAACCTTTATTGTGTAATCTTTACATTTTACATTAATTCCCCCAAATATTGCAGACACACTAAAAAATAATTACTATGTGGGGCAATCAAATCTTTAATTATGATGCAAGCACAAACTATTTTAGCATAACTTTATCAAGGAGGATAATTAGATTTAGTCAAGATTTAAAAATAACGATATACTACATCGACGGTAAAAAGGAAGTAGGGCTTAAGAGACATTTTGGTCAAAAATTTGTTATATATTTATATATATATATTTGTTATAAATGCCATCCTACGTAAAATTTTCCGCTCTTTTAATGCGCTTACTCCCATGGCTCTACGATGACTTTTTTTGGCGTTTATGCCCTAGCAAAAAAAAACATTGACCTAGTATTCTTTTCCGTAACCGACGAAAATTCAGGTTATTTTAAAGAAAAAGTAATAAAGATGCTTGTACCCCTACAAAAATGATTTATTTTGGGTTTGTTGTCGGTAAAGATTTTTTACTTCATAAGGGTGTCGAGCTTTCGGTTGTTTATACCTTGTAAGCTTTTCTCTCAAAAAGTATAAAAGTTGTTTATAGCTTACTTCCATTTCGTAATTAAACATAGCTATGGCGCTTGTACCCTCTAAACAAAAATCATTTTCATATTACTTTGTCTGTTATACTCTATTACCATTCAGTTCTTTATGACAGCTATGTAGGTTATGCCCTATTACCTAAATTTATTTTAATATCACACTGTTGGTTATACCTTACTTCCGTTTACCATATAAATTCAGTTTTGTCGCTAATACCTTATTCCTAAAATAAATTAGATATCATGGTGTCGATTATAACCTACTTCCACTTTCTACAATCATACTTATACGTCACATAAACTGCAATATCCAATAAGGATTTAATTACGAGTCGGTGCTTATGCCATACCAAACAATGAAAAAAATTCAGGCCGGATTCCTGAAGACGCAGGTCAGGTTCGTGTCCTGCCTGAAGTAAATTTTTTTTTAATTTTTTTATTTAAATAGGTAAATAAGTAGTTATTTAATTCTCTATCTTAATTCAAAAACATTGTTTTATAGACAGATTAATTATTTTGATAGATGCCTAATGTTTCGTAGTTATTCTTGCATTTGTCTGTTTCCTTTCTCTTTGAGTGTCCTGGTGAACCTAATAATAGTACTAACCCCCACCACAAACTTGTTATTTTATCAAACCACTTCATTCGCTTTTTGACTGATTATTTAGGTATTGTAGTGAGACTTTGTCTTTTTATTTGGAAGGAATCTTTAATGCTTAAAAATGTAAACGTACTTAGTTGTAAGTAAAAACCTTTTTTTTTATTCCTTTATTCCTATGTTAATTTGAACGTTGTTCTTAGACATAGATACCATGTTTATGTTTAACAATGTCAAATAAGTCTCAAGTTTCGAAGCTTTTTATTATTTTTTATAATGTTTGTTACTTTTTCAAATGTTTATTATCTGACCCCAAACTAAGCAGAGCGTGTAGCTTGTGATTGTGTGTCACAAATGTCTTATATATAAATATAAAATAAATATAAATATGCGCCAGACAACACACCTCTTGTAATGGTCTCGAAGTAGGGATTGATATCCCTGTGTTACGAGTTACCACACAAGGAAATAAGCCAGGGGCGTCTCCCAGCACACCCAGACCCGAGTCAATTCAGAAAAGATCGTTTCCTGAATTGACCCGACCGGGAATCAAACCCGGGACACTACGGAAATCGAGGCGAGAAACCGTGCTACAGCGCACTACGCCAATCGTGTCGTCGATTATCCTAGTATTGTTTCGAAAGCAGATTGTTTCTTGTGCTTTATTATCTTTTATACAACCTTACCTTTTACCTTATCCTTCTTTTCCTATAACACTTATTGAAATGTCTAGTCTCTTATACCCTTTTACCTTGCGATGTGAGAAATCGGTATGTCGCATAGCCTTCTTATCCTTTAAATATAATTAAATATAAAATAATATTTTATTTAGTCATTTGTATCTTTTTGACGACACGATTGGCGTAGCACGGTTTCTCACCTAGATTTCCTTAGTTTCCCGGGTTCGATTCCCAGTCGGGTCAATTCAGGGAATGATCTTTTCTGAATTGACTCGGGTCTGGGTGTGCTGGGAGACGCCCCTGGCTGATTTCCTTGTGTGGTACCTCGTAACACAGGGATATTAATCCCTACTTCGAGACCCATTACAAGAGGTGTGTTGTCTGGCGCATATTTATTTATTTATCTTATGCCGTATTTCCCTATTGGAAAATTAAAAGCTATTGTTATAAGCGACAAAAACCACTTAAAATAGCGTCAAATCATTGAAAATAAAAATACTGGTAACTGCTCCATTCTTTCTGATTTTATAACTGTTTTAGTTTTCACGATATCTTAGCAAATGACAAAAATACGTCAGTTTTTCTAAAATTTAAAACTTTAAACAGCTCCTAAACATTTCATTTTTTGTCACTTATACCCTATTTCCTTTTACCCGTCATTATGGTTCATGGAAAAACCCACATTTGAACTGAACACACCAGGAAAATATCAACACAGTACATAGAACACTAAAACTTCCTTTTAAATTTTAAAAACCACATGTTTCTTTGTTGCCATTACATATTCTGCAGCACAAAAAAATTTAAGTACAAATTAAATTAATAAGAACCTCTTAGTGTTCCGTCCTCTTCCCATGCCGGGAGCAGACTGAAATGTTACCCTACTATTATAATAGGATAAGTGATGTATTCACTTTTACACTGAAAGATGCATGTATTATGCTAAAATAAGGACAGATTGTCTGAAGGTCACAGTTTTTCATAGTTAAGTTTAAAAATCAGTGAAAAATCAGTTATTAGTTTCAATATGGATACCATCATACCGTGAGTGACCTATAGTCAAAGTATTTCTAACCCAGAAAATCTTAAAAATTCAAATAAATGTATGCCTCCCCACAATAATTTACAAACACATTAGCATCAGTTTAAGATCACTTGCATTCAAAACAGAATGCCGCAAAACGCAGTCTTCAAATTGACATATTTATATTTAGAAACAAAATATGATGAATAAAAATTATTTGATGTGTTGAAATTATGTGATTGAACTACAAACTCATGGAAGTGTATCACAACCAAAACCATCAAGTAATGTGAGGTGTGATAGTACCTGTTCACACAAATCTAAGTTGATGGTGCCCTTGAGCCGCCTGCAATTCCGGTCCGCGTAGTAATCTAAGAAATATTGTCCTGGGAGCTCCCCAGACTGGCGCAAGGCGAACCACCTTCTCCGCCATTTCTGATTGGTGTAAAAATATGTACATTTTAATGTTAGTACCATAAAAACTGAAACTCAACTTGAATAATGTATAAGATAAAACAATACTGTTTCAAAACAATTTCAGCACAATGCACACACCTAGCACACAATCTGTCAACAAAGGTAAAAGTGATGAATGGAATCTTTTACATACCGTTCTCCATATGCGCTTCGAGGGTGGAGACTTGGTCAACCAACCCTCAAAAACAATATTTTTAGACATAGCGTTCACCGAATGGTTAGCGTTGTAGAACTATGAGTCACAAAATAATATAACATTGTCTTTTTCAATACTTCAGACAGCAATCACCAGTAGTCACCCACCCCACCACCACCATGTTATTTTTTATCTAAAACTTTTTTTAATTATGGCTCTGTGTTGTGGTATTCAGCCTACTTCTAGTGATGTGTATGATTGATGCATTTACGCAGCGTGCGTGGCACGCACAGTCAAGTTGGTAAATAGGGAAGTAAATAATTTAATTCTTTGTTAGCAAATCATGTAAATGAAATGTAAGTGAATATAAGAAAGTAAAAATAGGAGAGCCTTCTTATTCTCTATCTTCCAATGCAACAAATTTATTAGTAGCTCGCTTTTGGCGCTTTGGCAGCTAGTCCGTAGAAAAATAAATATAGCTCGATTAAAATGACAGATGTCAAATTGATGTAACTAGGGCTGAGAAAGTACTGTTGAGAAATCGATATCATACTGACAAATATATTTGTACGAAAAGTAATAAACATTTTTCGATCTCACTTTAGTTTACGAATGAGGTTCGTTTAAGCCCTACAAAAAAGCTACTACAGAATATACGTAGAATGATATTCGAATGAAAAACTACTAGTCGAAACAATGGTGTGCCTGAAAATATTGTCATAACATGTAATACGGTGTTATACAGCAACATTACATAGTTTTACCAGTGTGAAAGTGTTGGAATCACATTACGAATTGCAATTAAATCTAAAAAAGTTATTAAATGTTATTATTTAAGATATTTTTAAGACCTTTTTAAAACTTTCATGATTGCAGTGTGAAAGAACCTAAAGGAAATACTTTTTTCATGAATAATATAACAAACAAATAAATTATAGTTTTATACCATCGATGAGCAACTATCGATGTGTCCCATCTCTAAAATTTTAGCAACATGAGGTAACCTTTGTAGGACGTCGTAGTTAATTAAGATTAATAATTTGCTATTGGTTTACAATAACTGCATCCACGCGGAGGACTAAGCTCTTGTTTCTTTTCACTCAGTACTAGAATCGAAAGTAGATTGTAATTTATTTCAGCTTTTGTGGTCTAAGTGGAAAGTAACATATAAATCCATTTTCATGTGATGAAGAAGAACATAAAAACAGACTTGAGGTTATCAAATGTTATTTCGTATTTTATCGTTGAAATTATACATGGCCATTGATTTCTGCCAAAAATATTGTATGTACCGTTTTAAGTCGGTTACTGAATATATTACATGCTGAAATGCCTATTAATTTGTATAAAATGTGCAACTTTAAGCTCTGGTTTTATAGAATACGCTTAAATTAAATATACACTTAGAATAACTAAACACAACAAATTGGTATGATTCTTCGCGTTCGAAGATTGCAACGAGTGCAGGCACACAATTTGACCAATGTCACGTGCGTAGCTGTTACACGGTATGGGGTTTATGCGTATTTGTAATCAAACGGAGTAAACTGACAGCTGTCCAGTGTTCAACCATAGATCGTAAAAAACAGGATCATTCGAACTACTTACACATATATTTATTATCTGTCTATGGAATGACAACTGTCACCAAAAGTGAAGTAATAACTTTGTATAAACGGCAAATGAGCGACTACACTAGTCGTAATACTCAAATGCGAAAAATCATTGCAATTTGTCGTGTTTAGTTATTCTAAATGGTGCTTTATAGTTAAAACAAGTGTATTTTATAAAACCAGAGCTAAAAGTTTAACAATTTGTGGAAATTTATAGACATCTAAGCTTAAGGGAATGCTCCTTTATAAAAATTTCCTATAATATTTTGAATCTTTTAACTATATTTAATGATTCTAAAATGAAACAGTTACCGATGCAAAACGTCACATATTTTTTGCAGAAAGTAATTGATATAACTGTTGATACTAAGGATTTTAAATATGAAACAACATTTTAAGGCTTCTATTTGTCTGTTAAACTTTGTATTTTTTTCTTCATCACATGAAAATGGATTTAAATGAAACTTTCCGGTTATACCATAAAAGCTGAATTATTATTCAAAGTACTTTATATTCAAATATTAAGTGAATATTCAAGAGCTAAGTCCGCGCGGATGCAGTTCATGTAAACCAATAGAAAACGATAAATCTAAACAACTACGACGTCCTTTAATTAAAAGTTACGTCATGTTACAAATATTTTAGAGACGTTCCATAAAGATAGTGCTCATCGATGCAATACTAATTTAATTGCTCGTCATTATTCATGAAAAAAGTATTCCCTTGAGGCGCTTGTCACACTGCCAATATAAAACGTTTAAAAAAGTTTTTGACCATTATCTGACATAATGCCATTTGTTAGCTTTTTTTAGAATGCAATTGGGTATGGGAACATATTTTAAATATATTTATGAATACCTTTTCCTATTTTATGTAACTAATTTGAATATTTTGTTGATCTTGCCGGTCGTAAATGTTTTAATAATTTTTAAACATTGCGAACTTATGACGTCATAAATTCACTTAGTGTTCCCACATGTGTTTTTTCCCTGATTCGTGGTAAATAAACAATGAGGAGAAAATTACTGATTTACTGCACTTACGGCTGAATCAGAGCTCGCCGTTCATCATGTAGCATCTCACAAGAATGTGAGAAGTAGATTTCAGATACAATTTATTTGGCCAAGTTCTGAAACCAAGCCCTATCTGAAAGGGTTGGGATTATAGCGAATGGCTATTTTAAGTCCCACCTAGCCGTCTGGGCTGTGGGTGGAAATTAATGTACGTATTATCAAAAACAACTTTGCGGAAAAATATTTTTCATCTCGGGGGGATTTTAAAATCTGCTATCTGAAAACACCATTTATACCATGCCGTAGAATCACCTAGCTAAAAATCTCAATAAGAAACAGATCGCGTCATTTGATTGGTTGATAGATAGATTATAAACCAATCACGTGAAAGGACGTTTATAAATGGGTTATAAATGGGTTTCAATTGTGAGATGTCAATTTGATTACCGTCAAGAGTCCAGAACCATATCTAATGTACTCTTTGCTTACGTTGGCAATCTGGGGTCAAATAAATGACCCCAATTAAAAATATCCTAGATCTTTTTCCTTTAAACATGTTAAATATTTAAATAAGGTATAAAATACAAATACCTCGAAATGGTTTTCGATTTAGGACGTGTTTGATTTTTTTATCACATACCTGATTTGTAATGTGATTTCAACACTACCACACTGGGGAAAACTATGTACTGTCACATTTGTCACTGTCTAACACTGATAAAGATTTAAAGACAATATTTTCGGGCACAACATTGTTTCCTTCAAGAATTTTTCAATTAAATATTATTCTGTTCTGAAGAAGCTTTTCTGTAGACTTATACGAACCTCCTACGTCTTTCTAAAGTAATGTGAGATCGAAAAATGTTTATCACTTTCCGTGAATAATAAACTATTAAATAGTATGCAAACGATGCGTCAAAATGATATCGACAGTGTGATTTAAATTTTGAGAATGTTTACCTAAGGTTCGAAATACATATAAAGCCGCGTACGGACGAACGAACAAACTTTGTTCGCACGTACCACTAACGAACATTGAACACTGTTCGCCAAACGTGTTTGCGGGGATTTTAGTTGTAAAATCTGTATGGACAGTGTTAGCTCTTAACAAATGTTACGTGAGAACCACCACTACCGGCGCCGCCATCGCGCCATGGCTAATAAGATAAAGTTCGCGGCTGTGGTGCGCGAACTCGATTCTAACTAATTAAGTTAGTGTTGATGTTTGTGTTCGATAAGTTCGTGTTCGTACGTGCTTTCACAGCTTACCGATGCACATTCGTTCGAGTTAGGGTTCTTTAATCATTCTTCAGCCCTTTTTAACAGACGCAAATCACGGCTCGACGATCTTTTCTTAGTGGTAGTCTTCACTTTGAAAATAGCGCTCGTGGTCAGCCACTTTAAACTCCATTATTTTCTGCCAGCTACTCTCCTAATGCAATTAGCTATTATTAATGTAAGCTGCAGCTGCATTTTTTTAGGTTTAACGCATCAGTGATCTCCCGTGCGCTCTGGTGCCTTCAACCTTAGGTACCCTGTGCCACTAAAAATTTGATGGTCTCCTTAAGCCACTGAAGAAAGTTAGGAAATGCGTTGCAGATTAAGAACTGCAGATGTTAGACGCTGTATGTTATGTGTGTATGGACAAAATTGTGCAAAACTCCGTCCACGGCACACAAAGCATTGTTCTCCAACCCCACTCTCCATAGCATCCTTATTGTTATTTTTGCTATCATGCTGAATTACGGGAAAATATTATTGTTTTGTTTAGTCGGAAGTTGGTGATTTTCTGCTGTCGTCACATTTTTCTTTGATCAATCATACACACTTATTCACTTTACATTTTTTCTTGTTTTTATAGTTTACACTACAGTTTCACTTTTGTAAGAAATAATGTTGATATCCAAGCTGTAGCTCTCTTTCATTGATTCTATGAGCTTATCCAAATCAAACTTAATAAATTTGTTTACGTGCATCCGTGACTCCGTGACTATGGGCCTACCCGGCTTGACTCTTCAATACGGTCCCATAGATCCTCATGAATTAACTACAATGCGCATCAAAATTTTCCAGTAACTGTAAAAGTAGTTTCTCAAAAATCATAGAAATGCCTAAACTTGTAGCAGAAGACGAAGTGGGAGCACCGTAACCGACCCCAGAAGGCTCGACTTTATCATTCGCAATTCTATTTTGTTCACGCATGAATACGAACTAAAACCATTTACCGCGCAACCTGGGCCCATGACCATCAGGTCATGGGCCCAGGTTGCGCGGTAATCCATCAGGATTAGGTACAAAATAACTAGGTTAGTTTTTAACAGCATTTGCAGCCACACATAATTAAAAAATCCATGACATCTTTCACATCTTGTGGCAAAATATGTCGCCGTCAAATCTACAGTCCTCGCCTGAGTCAGCCTCATATCTCGACCTCACGACCGCTTTCCATTAGGTGGAGTGAGGTCTTGTCGGGCATTATGTAAAAAAAAACATTGTGATTCGAGTAAATTTAAAAACGTCGGATGCGGGATGTTCTGAAAGCGAATGTTCTAATGTATTCTTACCTTTACTCGAACTTTCATACTATTCGAACCCCCCTCAAGTCGTTTTCAATAATGCGTGTCGGTTAAATAGACGGCCCAATTCAAATAAAATATCACCTGTATGAAATTGAAGTATAGTCAAAACAAAACGTTTACCATATCCTATGTAGACTACCTAATCAGGCACACGCCAATACTACCCGACGCGCGACGGGTTGCTTGGCAGACTGAAACGTACGAGTGTGGAGAAAAAAAGTTACATATGTGCCCGCCAGGCAACCCGTTAGGTCGATCTGGCGATTTTTATTTCATTATTTTATTGTTGTCTTTCATTATTTACTTAAAGAAACATTTTTTGAATGTCATAAGTGCTTTGTAAAAGCTTAAAAGAATAAGTATTTTTTTAATTTTATTTTACTAACGACCAAAGTGGTTTCATTGATAAATTAAATGCCGATATAGCTCATACAGGTTAGGCTGTACAATACATCAAGTACTTGTTCAATCAACATTTCACGAGTCAGCCTATCGCTATGTCATTTAAAGTGACCCACACTGTCACGAACACAACTCGGATTACTCGGAAGCTCGTCTAGACGATTTGTTAGTCAACATCGGTAATCGACAATTAATTACTATTTCTATGAAACAAATCGATTGTTTTCCTCGCCATCGAGCACTGTGCCACAGATCACGTAGGCTGGCCTTGAAGTACTTAAGTCAGATTGTTAAATAATTACCAAGAAGGCTAGAGACTAAGGAGAGATAACTCCCTGGAAAGGGTTGGACTAAATCCGTATCCCACAGTGACGCATGCGCATTACGCTTCTTTGCCGCGATCCTCGCGAAGTGTCAAAATTGGTCAACACAACCTCGAAAATGTCAAAAACAAAACATATCGGACGTTGTGTTTCGAATTGATGTAAAATGCAATTCAATTGGAAATTCATTGTTTTGGCAATCAATAATTATCAAAAATATTAGTTCGGAATAGAATCGAAGGCACTTTGTTTTTTCGTACGGGAATACTGATAAATTATGACGAATTAGAACTGAAACGTTTTGTTATAACTCATCAACAAATGTTGCTGGAATCGACGGAAGTTTTTCTTCGCGGTGTATTTACGAAAATATATTTCCTCAATTACATTGTGGAAAAGATTGGTTTGCGCAAAGTGATCCGATGAACCGACAAACAAACAACCGAAAAACAACAACTGTCGCACGTGACACCGTTCAAAACAAAACCATGTGACCATGAAATGACAAATAGCTGCCGCTGCACATGCGCAATACAGCGTTTTGCCCGGCACAGAGTATACGACTTTCGGCCCTCGAAAGCTTACCCCCACTTCGGGAGTTATCTCTCCTTAGTTTCTAGCCTTCTTGATAATTACAAATTAATCACATCAAAATATAAAAACATTTTTGAACGTTATTACAAAAAACTTTTTGGTGACAGTAATCTAATGCCAATCCGGCGAAATTAGATTCAAGAGCCAGAGGCCTGTCTGTTCAGTTCGTCACTCTAGTGAACCACGTTATTGAAGTCTCTTTCGGTAAACTTATTTTTTTAACTTAGCTGTAAATATTACTTCTTTTTTTATTAGTTAGTGAAGTTACCTATCTAATAGTTAACGTTTTAGTTTTTATTGAAGTCTAACCCCCTAACTAACTAATTAAGGCGGATGGAGTCGTGAAACGATCATTTTTGAGGCCCTAAAACTCATAAATTAGCCTACCGACGAATCCAGAATAAATATATATTAAATTTTGATATATAAACTTCAATCTGAGCATTTAAAAAATATATAGTCTATAAAATACTATTAATAAAAAAACATTGAAATGAAGCTGTTTTCAACTTGAAATACGCTACTGCTTCTAAACTACAAGTGATATTTTCACGTTCCTTTCAGGAAAATATTGCTAACTTGTTTAACTTGAAACTGAGCATTTATCGTTCTAAAATAATACATAGTTTTGACGAAACGCTTTTCATACCACATTCACTACAAATGGTCACGAGCGGGTCCGTGCGCGGGCGACGGGAGTAGTCTGGCGCTGGCATTCAAACGGGTGGGTTGTGCGTTGCGCTGTCGCAATCCGCTTGGTTACGCGAAATTATTTTTGTGAGCAAAATAAGGTAGCGACATCAAAAATGCCACGGAAAAAGAAAGCTGCAAAAAGTTGGGCTAAAAAGGCTGTGAAGATGCACGAAGTACTGTAAGTAAAATACAAAATACCTACTACCTATTACTCTAAAGTTATACGTAAGATGGCGCAAAAATGTATGTAGGTACCTACCTAAAATGTTTTGCTCAGTAGGTGTTTCTCGCGTTCCCTTTACTATACGTGTACCTAGTTTCCTGCTAATCTGCTAACAGAGATTTAATATTATCTACAACATTTGTATGGTAAGCAAAATAATGAAATATTTATGCGCTTAATTTTCGTTGAACTGGCAAACAGGAATGGAATAAGACTGGTAGGTACCTACTAAACTTTAGTTTATTTTTGTATTTTATCTAGTTATTTATTTTTTAGTGTGTCAAGAAAGAAACAACATCACATGGAAGTAGAAACAATGTGTGTGGATTATAGTGACACTGAGTGAGTACATAGTTTGCATCTTTGTGCTATATTATTCAGTCATAGATCAAATTTATCAAAGATAACTTTGTTTACAGTTGCAATATTTCGCCTAATCAACCACGCCAGGACCATTATGACCAACTGTCAACAAAAATTACAAGTGTCAACGAAACAAACGAGAGCACCAAATTAGTTCAGGTAGTGTAGAAAGTAGGGTGAACTATCTAATTTATGTCCACCTAGAAAATATGTCCTATAACAAAAGTTTATTCAAAAAGTAGGGTAAACGATCTATTAAGTTTTAGCTGTGACAGCTTGTTATATACCAGTTTTTGTTGACTTTACATTTTTACTGTATATGCTTATAATTATAAATAACCCTAGTAAATCAATTAAATATATTAGTAGCAATATTTTTAATTTTTTTTTTCTAACATTTATAATTTTAAAAATGATTACAGCCGGAAATTAACGACTTGATTTTAATTGAAGCACTGACACGACTCTGTCTGTCGCTAATGAAAATCAGGATGAAGTAAATTCTAGTCAGGTGAGGTTTATTCCTTTTTTATTGCTAGAGTTATAAAAGATAATTAAATGTGCATACTTAACATAATTATTTATTTTTAATCTACTGTTTTAGCTCAAGATTTCATCAACTTCGGTAGAAACTTCTAGGCCAAGTATCGAAGGTAGACGAATTATAAACATTAAATATTTCTTCACTAAGTTGAAAGAAATTGCTAATCATGGTCCTATAAACTGCGGCCTAGGCTGTATTGATTTAGTTGGAGAACGACAAGTAGGACTGTTATCAAAATTTACGCTACAGTGCAAATTATGTAATGTAAAATTTGTCATTGAGTCTGAAGCTCCAGACGAATTATATGTAAATCACTCCGCTGTAGCTGGAATGATTGCTATTGGCGGTGGACACTGGCAACTTCAAGAACTTTCCGCCGCTCTGGACCTTCCTCTGATGACGCCAAAAATATACCAAAAGTCCCATGCAAAAATATCAAAGGAATTTGAAAAAATTTCGCTTGAATCGATGAATCAGGCTGCAAAAAACGAAAGACAGACGGCTAGAGCTGAAGGAAGAGTAGACAAAAATGGGATTCCCGTAATTGATGTAATTGTAGATGGCTGTTGGAGTGAAAGAAGTTACAAAAAAAATTATTCTGCTTTGTCTGGGGCAGCAGCCATAATTGGTAAAATGACTGGTGAAGTTCTGTTTTTGGGCGTACGAAACAAATACTGCTGTATTTGTGCAAGAGCAGAAAAAGTGGACACCGAGCCTAAAACACACGCGTGCTATAAAAATTACAACGGTCCGTCTACTGGCATGGAATCCGATATTCTCCTAGAAGGTTTCAAATGCTCAATTGAAATGCACGACCTCATTTACGGCAGGATGGTTTCTGATGGCGATTCCAACACATATGCAAAAATATTGAAAAGTCGCCCGTATGACCATCTCACTGTGGAAAAAATTGAGTGCAAAAACCATGTACTTCGAAACTTATGCAATAAATTAGTCCAGCTACAAACGGACACGAAATATTTATTGCGATTCCGGAAGCAATTGACACAGAAAAAAGTCATGATCCTCAGAAAAACAATCCGCAAGATCATAAAGATTTATAAAACTGATTCTGAATCAGAGAGAAGGTGCAATATTGAGCCGTTTTATAACGATCTTCAGCTCGCCCATTTGCACGCTTTTGGCGATCATAGCCGGTGCAAAGCAAGGTTTTGTACGGAGATGAACAAAACAAACGATATGATATCGGAAACAGTCGACAAAAGTTTTTTTACCAGTACTCTCTGGAGTAGAATTTGTTTGATTATGTCAAATGTTGCTTCACATGCTCCATGTTTAATTCATGATGTGGACAGTAACTCAGTAGAACGGTTTAACAGTATAGTGGCAAAGCTTGTTGGCGGTAAAAGAACAAATTTGAGCCTGAGAGGTTCTTACCAGACAAGGTGCCAAGCCGCTTTGGTTTCATTTAACTCTCACAAATTGATGTCTTCCTTGTATAAAAGTGTCCAAGGTCGTAGTCCCACAGGCAAAATAAAATATTTGGAAAAGCAGCGACTTCAAAGGATGGTCAATATGCGAAAAATTAATCGAAAGAAAAACAGACTATTATTTTCAAAAGGAAATGACTCAAATTATGGAGATAAATGTGAAAAACCGGACATGCTGCAAGATATATTTGAAAAAGAAAAATGCACTTTCTTACAAAATTTAAATCGGAGCGACGAAAAAAGAGATGATATCCAAAAGGAAACTGTACTGCAGAGTGCTTGCAGTGAGTGGATGGAGATACGAAGAACTATTTTGACAGCTTCGAACTTTGGAAGAGTTATAAAGAGACGCAAAGATGTCAGTTGCGCTAATCTTGTAAAGGATATCATAAACAAAGATTCTTTATCCCATGTAACATCAATTAAGCATGGAAGAGATAATGAGAAGAAAGCTATTGAACAGTTAAAAATACAAGAAAATATTGATATAAAACCATGCGGGTTGTTTATAGATAAAGAGATACCCTTCCTCGGAGCTTCTCCCGATGGTGTTGTGGGAGACGACATAATAATCGAAATCAAATGTCCATTCACTGCATTTAAGGAAGGTATCGATGAAACAATTAAAAGCGGAAGGTTACAATTTTATAAAACCAACAAAAATGGAATCTTACATATTAATAAAACCCATAACTGGTATTTTCAGATACAGGGGCAACTTCACATAACAGACAAATCCAAATGCCTCTTAGGTATTTGGTATAGAGAAAACGAGCCCTTAAAAACTGAAATAATAACAAAAGATGACTCTTTCTGGGATAATGAAATGAAAAACAAACTAAAGAAGTTTTATTTAGATTGTTTGCTACCCGAATCGGTAGACCCAAGACATTCAAGGAACATGAAAATAAGAGATCCTGAATATATAGAAAAGGCTATAAAAGAAAAACAAAAAAATAACGAAGCTAAAAAAAGTAAAGCTGCATCTAAGAGAAAGTTCAATGAAGTCAAAGAAACGACAGTTAAAGAAAATCAAGAAATCGTAAAAAATAGTGAAAAAAACGAAGGATAGATGACAAAGAAAATTCTTACAATAACAACAACCACACAGAAATAGACAAAAAAATTGGAGATGAAAAACTACTATTAAAAGAAAAACTGAACGAAATGGTAGAACGTGATAAAGAGAAATCAGCAAAAACCATTAGTAATCGACAAGATGGCAATGTTATAGCTGATCACAGGAAAGAGTTGCGAGAGACAAATGAGTGCTTCCAAGATATACGCATAAGACTGAGTGACGAAGATAAACTGGTGTCTGAAGAATGTGATGTAGAAGAAGAATATGTATGTCCTAAAGATGAATATTGCAGAAGGCAATTGGATTTTACTGAATTTTAATTGTATGTTCATTGTATTTTTTCATAACAAAAGGCAATTTTATAAACACATTTTTTCTTTTATTACTTTCTTTTAATACATTAAGAATTTGATATCATTAATCCAATAAAGTAAAATTACAATATAATAAAAATTTACATCAATAATTATTTACCTTAATTAGGTATTAAAGTAAAATGAAACATAAAAAATACAATTTAAAAATATTTGCATGACTCAATGTAATATAATATAATATAATAATGATAGATTTGATGAAGTGCCGATAACTGTCCTACTGACCCTACGTACATTATAGCGCGATGTTTTGGTGCGGGTAGCGGGGCGGGAAAATTAGGCCACGCCTCAATGCCCAAGGTCGTTGGCGATACCACGGGCCTTAAAGTTAAAAAAGTATTTTGTTACGACTACTCTTTATATACAGGGTGGTCCAAACATACACGTCAATAAAAAAAATCAGCTTCCTCACACTCAGGGGTATCCGAAAATACCCCATGTATGTTACCCGATTTTTTGTAGTTTTATAGTTATAATTTTTTTTAATAAATTTTGAAAATTTCTGGGTTGAGTCACTTTTTCGGTCACTGTAGCGCGATCTGTTAAGATAAATAACTGTTTTTTTTTTATTTATTAGTTGAATAATAGCGATAGATGATTCCGAAAAATTCACATCCATAATGCTTATCATAACCCAAAAAAAATAGGAAATTGAAAAAGTTAGAAATGCTGTTTTATCCCTGAACTTTGAAGGCCGTTTTAAAAAAAAAGTTACCAAAAATGTTTCATCCAAATCTTTTTTAAAAACTTTACTTCACTCTCAACTAATTACCATGCAAATTTCAATGAGTTACTTCAACGGTATCATACCTAAATTTTCATTCTAAATGTCAGATGTGTGAAATTCAAGTAATCTGTGTATCAATTAAAACTTGATTTTATGTAAACTAAAAACATCATAATGAAAAAACAGCCATAAAACGCTTTCAAAATAACTATTTTATTGCTCAATATAGATAATACATCATCAAATAAAAAAAAATAAGGCCGGAAATGCGTCTATTTAGACGACTTTTTTGGGATAAAATATATTTTTCACGACGTCAAATCTATGTGAAACTAAAAAGTCACTATTTTGAACACTTAATGTGATGTTTTTTTATAAATAAATCCATTAAGTCAACTTGTAATCAAGTTTTAGTTGATACACAAATTACTTTAGTGTTACACTTCTGGCATTTTGGATGAAAATTTAGGAATGATACCGTTGAAGTAACTCATTGAAATTTGCATGGTAATTAGTTAAGAGTGTAGTAAAGTTTTTAAAAAGATTTGGATGAAAAATTTAAGGTAACTTTTTTTTTAAACGGCCTTCAAAGTTCAGGGCTGTCATACAATGACCGGCAAAAACAGTTCATTGAACCTAGCACGTTGGTGCAATGGTAGTGATCCTGCCTTTAGCACCGGGGGTCCTGGGTTCGACCCCCACCCATTACAAACATTTTATAGAATAGAATAGAATATACTTTTATTTTCCATATAATTATTGTACACTTTTCTATTGCAGCTATCTTACTAAAATACAGACAATCACTTGTTTAGTTGACAAACTACTATATTACACAGTAACTACACTAGGTCACATAGTAGGATCCTATAATATAGGATAATAGTTACGTCTAGGATATCTAAGTATTCAGATTTTCAGAATACACAAACAGTAAGGTTAGTTAGACAAGTAAAACAAGCTATTAATTTTACTTCTCAGGTTAAACTTAATCGATTGGCGGTATACAAAAATGAAGTGAGTCTTTACCGCCCGCGCTAGTCAAAGACTGTGTTACGGCAAGGTAAGATTCTCACTCCAGTATAATCAACTTAAAAACCCAATATCTTTATGGAGCATACACTATGAGATTGTAATTTTGCGATACACAATGGATGATAGATAAGAAGTCACCAGTTGGTGTAAACAAGTAGTATACGCAAAAAAGTAAGATCCAATAAATTAAGCATCGCATTTCTACGCCTCATGTTTCTTAAGTACACGTTATTGTACTTAATAAAGTAATATTAATATGTACATATTTATCTAAACTTTAAATGTAAATATTAAGATAAATTAGCTGGATACGTAATATACACATTCATAAATAATAAACATGGTAATAATTTTAAACAATCATACATAATAATCATTTTAAATATACATATATAAGGATATATTATTAAAATGAGATGTTGATACAGAGTATGTTTATTTAGATATCTTAAAATTATACACACCTAATACATTGATATATATGTTAAGATTTGATCAGAGATAATATTATTCATTTGCACACTTGTATAAATCTTTCAGTCCGCTCATAATCCAACTCACACAGAAATTCATCCTGGGATCTTTTACAGATAAATTTAGTCATGTCTTTTAACGATTTGTCTTTACTAATACGATTTATGTGACGAACATGTGTGTTTGTTATCAAGCAGGAGAGTTAGTATTATCATACTCGTCATTAAAAATAAATAAATTAGGTTAGATTAATGCACAAACAATTTGTTAAAGAACTTTATGCCACTGGAAACGGCTGTATCAAGTTTTTAGTCCATGAAAGTGAATGAATCTTAGAGACTTATCTACCCACGACATAGCTACCCATGACATACCCACGATGTTCGAAGAGGACTTACAGCCAGTCAAGGATTTCCCTTTTCAAAAAATGCTTGCTGATATAAATTGCTTGTTAGGAATATTTCACACTACTTCATTGGAGAATTAAAATAAGCTTCCATTAGGCTCAGCTTTACAAATTTTATGGTTCGCTGAGGCTTATGTGTTAGGATTTTCATTTATTCCAGTCCAGTTGAAGTAATATGCGATTACAGAACTTCTATTTAAAACCCACCTTGACTGGCAGCATTCAAAAGAGCTCATTAAGTACTCGTACTTAACACGGCACTCTACAAGGAGTGGGCAATTAACATCGGATTTAGCAAGATGATTGGAATATTGTAAAATAATTTTCTTGTTATAAGAAGGAGCAAACAAACTCGAGGGTCGCAGTCTGGTAGAAAGTCTGGTTGAAACTGAAAGCCACCCGACCACTCCAAGAGCATCTGACCCCAAGTGTTATTGCCGTATTATACGGTAATTCAACGCTGTTATTTCAAATATACAGTAGTAATAGTACGGCAGAGATTTGACTACCGTACCACATAATACGGTAATTCAACTTGCCATAAAAACCCAATGAAAAACATCACAACTACCTACTAACGAAACTCATTTTTTTTTAAATGAAACGATTGCACTGTGTCGGACATGCCGCTCATTCTTTTACAAACTGTAGGAACTATTCTGTATCTAAAATTTGTTACCGTGAATTCCTTAAAGAGTGTTTGCTATTACGGAATTTGATTAAACTGAATCTCTCATGTTATCTCTTTTTTTAAATGCCATTAGTTGGTGAGAAATGCAACGGTTGTGAAAGAAACGGTTGTACTGATTGTGATGAAACCTGCTTATATCGGGTTGCAAAGCTCTATGAAAACTGAACAGCAGCATCAGAACCCTGGCTGCAAGGAAGGCGGAGTGCACGTCTCGTGAGTTGTTATAGTCACGATGTTGTTGGACTTACGTATAGCAAATACTAGGGTTACCAAAAGTTTTAACTTAGCACTAGGTAATAAAATAAATTTCTATGGAAAACGAAATGACTGCTTTTGATTTTAGTTTAGTCTGCAATGTGGGGAGCGAAATTAGAGGAATGAAAAACTAAGATGTCAACAGATGCGACTCTGTTCCTCAATTTAATCACCTCCGAATGTAACTAATGCACTCTATCTATAGGTACAAAAGCTATTTTAATAGGTACATTAGCGCTCATAACATAAACAACAAACCAAACTTTTCCATTACTGATCATGAATTAACCAAAATACAACAATAACATTTCCAAATATCATGTTTCATAGACAGAAGAACGTTTTAGCTATACACTATTTCGGAATAATAAGTCAAACGTATTAGGTTTAGTCCAATTAAGAAAGATATGATATTACATTAGAAAACATTAACGAATTACAAACATGTTGATGAACAATAACAACTTCTGATATTACGATACCTGATATCTGATATTGTTGGATTCCCTTATAAGGCCAGTTTCGTATTTCTTTCTGAGACTTGTCGTTAACAAATAATAATGATGATTGTTTACTTCGGAGTTACCTACTTATGATGGAATGAGAATATCTGATCAGCTATTGACCAATATGCATAGAAAATTGTCTATTAATGAATACTTCATTAGTACGAGTAGTTTTTTTTAATGGACACTGAAAATACCGCAATTAGGAAACTCAAATTGCGTTCCATAGTTAACATCTCGTCTGTATTTTATTATTTAACTAATTTAAGAAACAGTTCACCAATCGAAATGTTGATTTATTATTCTATTAATAAAAGAACGAGTACAACTGATTTAAAGGATTTCAATTGATTAGTTAAATAGAACTTGCCTTTTCAAGACACAGTAAAACATAATATTTTAAAACTTTCCGTTAACTAAACTTGTTGTTGTTCCGTTAACTAAATTGTTATTTATGGCTAGGTGTTAAAATATGTAATCTACGTCGTATTTTCAAGTAAACATAAAGAAATGATTAAGTAATTAAAAACCTAACAAACGAACGAAACTTAAACGAACTTTCTTTCTGTACGTGCAAATAAACTGAGCAAAAAAATCAACTTCAAATTCATTCGAAAACAAGCGAAAAAAATACCAAGTAGGCTAATAAAATGTAGTACATACGTAAACAAATTCGAAGTTGCTTTTACACTAATGAAATTGTTTTTTTTTTATCTCCATTTACCACAGCCAATTATTTTTTGAAAGCGAATATTAATTACTTAAATCTTCGATCCTTTTTACTGATTTTTCTTAAACCCAAGTTAAATTCTAGTTAATTAAGTATGTACGAGTATTACAACATCAAACGTAATAACTTTTGTGCTGATAAGTAGTTAGGACATGTTGGAAATCAAACAAACCAAAAATTGCATTTCCTAGTAGCTGATTTGCGTTATGTAATGCTACAAACCATGATGAAGTATGTAACAGTCATAGTAGCTCAGTTTATATTAAATGATGTTCTAAAATAGCCATCGGTGCTTCGTAGATTGCCTGGAAGAATACACTACATACTTCTGTCTGGGATTAAGCTAATATCTACTTAAAACATAGATGACTTATCTACTCTTTAAGTTTTTACATAATGTTTTAGTGAAACACGATTTTCAATATAATCAAATGATTATGTATACTATTGAAGTACGCTGTGTAAAACATTTTTAGATAAATCACGAAATAAAAGAAAAAGTTTATAAAATTAATTGTCAACTGTCATTAATGCAATGAAAAACAAAGATGTTCACAAAACATAATATTACCAGATATTGAGAACTCAGTTGATGTTCAAAGATAATCTTTCACTTTTAATAAAAATTTAATCCACAAAATAATTCAGTTGTTGCCTCGTGACTTCGCGGGGCGTCGTGGATATTGTTACACATTGTGCAATCAAGACGCTTGCATTACACAGGTATTGAATGCTCTTACAATTTTTGTTGGTTAATTAATATTTTACTGAATTCTTAGAATAAATAAACATTTGAAAAGCTTGTCACGAATTTGTTTAAAATAAGGTTTAAAAAAAAATTAATTAAATAAAAATGCCTTAGAAACTTAATACAAAATACTTTTTTTTTTAGTGATGTAAAATGTTTTACATGTACTTAGGTAACTGACTATGGGAAAAAATATCAAACATGGCATAAATCTTAAACCATTTCGAGGTATTTGTATTTTATACCTTATTTGAATATTTAACCATTTTTCTCGATTCCATACTAACTGTAACATTTACGTGCTCGCAAAACGCGATAGTGAAGTCATTCACTTTCCTCACTGCAACTCGCACTCGGCACTCAGAACTTGGCAAAATAAATTGTATCTGAAGTGGACTTCTCACATTCTCGTGAGATTCTACATGATGAACGGTGAGCTCTGTTTCAGTCGTAAGTGCAGTAAATCAGTAATTTTCTTCTCATAATTTATTAACCACGAATCGGGGAAAAACACATGTGGTAACACTAAGTGAATTTGTGACGTCATGAGTTCGCAATGTTAAAAAAATAATAAAAAATAAACTACCTGCTGGATCAACGAAATATTCAAATTAGTTGCTTAAAATAGTAAAAAGTATTTTAATAAAAATATTTAAAAAAAATTATTCCCATAGCCAATTTAATCGTTAGAAAAGAAAATTGGCACTTTTATGGATAAGACCTAGACCTGTCCGCTTGATAAGATGTATAAAAAGATCACTATTTTGTATATTATTATTAACTTAACGGTGGCCACCTATTTTATTAAATATTTAATGTTTTTAGTAGTTAATATAAAAATGACCTTCCATTACGACTTCATTCAGTGTCCTAAACTTCCTTTCCTGTTTCTCCCGGCACCGAGAATCCTCTTCAGACACCAAAATCTCCCGGCGCCCAGCAACAAAACAACATAAACTTCAGACAAAGAAGAAGTTCTAGAATTCCGAATCCCACTCATTCTACAGCAGCCATCGCAATTTGCATCTTGCACCCGTGTGCATTGTCGTGCAGAAGGAGCACACCTTTGGTCAATTTTTCCCATCATTTCTCCCATCCATCAGGTTATTGGAGACGTTTTAGTAGCGATCATCATCATCATCGGTGCGGTCTATCCCGGTTCTGAACCGGGAAACCCAAATCCTCAGTGGTGAGTCTGTTGGCAGGGTCGACATCTTCTACCGGTACCTGGCGGGGGCGGCATGGCCAGACATTTGTTGCCCACGTAGTTTGCCGATCTCCGTGAGACATGACCATACCAACGAAGGCGGCACTCCTGCAGCTTGTCTGCGATGTCACGAACACGAAGGCTGCCGCGGATGTTGGTGTTACGCACGCGATCTTTGCGTGAGACTCCACACATCCACCGCAGCATCTTCATTTCTGTGACGCGCAGCTCCTGCTCGTGTCGCTCTAGTAACGGCCATGTTTCACTGCCATATAAAAGGACAGGCCTAATGATGGTTTTATAGACCTGCCCCTTCAGCTTGATCGGCATTTTGGGGTCACAAATGACACCAGTCACCTCACGCCATTTGGCCCAAGCCGCTGAAATTCGGGCTCTGACGTCGCGATCGATGTCCCCGGACGGTCCGTGCGCTCGACCACGTCAACGCCTATGCGGACCGGCTGGGGATCTGTGGTGTTGCAGGCCATGTACTCCGTCTTCGCCACATAAAGTTTCAGACCGCCGTTTTCAAGTGAATTTTTCCACTTATCCACCCGTTGTACCAGCCGTCCCCTGTCCGAGTCTGCTAGCGCAATATCATCAGCATACATGAGCAACCAGGGTGGTTGCTCGTGGTGGTCTAGGATGCTTTTTGACAGAATGTCTAATATTACGCGCGAACAGAAACGGGCTAAGCACGGAGCCTTGGTGTACTCCAACGGTGATTGGGAAGGGAAGCGTGTCACCGACCGCAGTCCTAACTATGGAACTGGAATCGTGGTACATGGTAGTTAGTGGCGTAGCGTAGTATATGCTAGTTAAAATGATACCCTTTTCTTTACAGGCTATGAAAAGGATACTTTCTGTATCACAGAAAACAGTGAGCATGAGTTTTCCAACCGATAGATGTACCTTGAATTTCTTTTGGGATGTTTTTTTTTTGTCCCGTTGCATGAAGTCATATTTGGCTTATGGTCATAATAATCAATTCAAGTTTCATTTACAACACAAAATAAAGAGTTTACAGAAGGACCGCTCTCGTATTTATTCCTAAACCTGCCTGATCGCCTAGGGTTGCTACTATATTCGCCCGATAAGCCCGATCTGACAAAACGGGAAAAGAATAATGTTCTGACTGAACATTCATAACGCGTAGAGGATAATCTAGCGACGTCTTTAAATTCATGAACCTTTGCGCCAGATTATAAGAAGTCATTTACCTACAGAAGGCGTCCGCTAAATAAACCGGGCTCCCTGTGCAACTTACTAGCTTATTGGGCTTGATCATATTGTAGGCTACTAACAGCATACCGCTTCGGCGGCGGCAGCCGCGCATCCCTCGACAAAAGAATATACCTTAAATACTGGTGTTTTACCAATGCATGATGAGATAAGTTATGGAAATGTTTCACCTACCTATCTACTTTTAAGGTAAAACCTCCTATTAAGGCGGTAACCAAAATCGACTCTAATTACGGTGGTATTTTTATTTACTTGATTTATTCTCATTGAAATTAGTTTAGGTACACGAAAATGGAATTTACTAGTTCAAAGTCTTTTGCTTTATTACATATCTGACATTTGCGAATATAACGTAGACTTACTCTTCAGAATAAGTCAGTCTCTGCCACGGCGGCGATGTGACAGGACGTTCCTATATAAACGCGGAGCCACTCAGGTAAGTACACTCATATTAATATAATTGAGTTTTTTATAGGAATATACTGTTCAATTTCATCAGTATGTTATTTATATGATGGTTTTATTGTTGTTATTTCCATATATTTAGTGCTTTTTCATACTTGTAATAGAATAGAATATATACCCAAAAAAACAAAATAAAGCAGTAATAGGAAACGAATGTTAAAGGTCAATCCTAATATCTTGGTATCATCCGTATTAGGTAAAATAGAGCGTCAGAAGTATTTGCTTATAACTTTCAATTTAGTTAAGCTTTCAAGTTATTCAATTGTTTAGTTGAAATTCTGATTAATTAAACCAACTTAAAACCTTTTTCTATAAATAAAAATAAATAAATAAATATCCCTGGACATTATTCCACACAGCGCCATCTAGCCCCAAAGTAAGCTAATTAAAGCTTGTGTTATGGGATACTAGACAACGGATATGGATCTATGGTGTGTTTTACCCTCTAAAAATCCTATTCAAATGTGAAAACTGTGATTGCGAGTACATACCTTCATAAAAGGTACTTCATAAAACTTTTGACGACCCACTTGGTGTAATGGTTAAGAAGTTGGCTACTACTCCAGAGGTCGCGGGTTCGATCCCCGCACAGTACAAACATTTGTGTGCATGAACATGTCTGTTTGTACTGGTCTGGGTGTCTCCTATGTATAATAAGTATGTATTTACAAAAGAAAATGTATTTAAGTATGTTTATCCGTTGTCTAGTATCCCATAACACAAGCTTTAATTAGCTTACTTTGGGGCTAGATGGCGCTGTGTGGAATAATGTCCAGGGATATTTATTATTTATTTATTATTTATTTATAAAACCTATTACGGACCTAATATGTATACAGTAATTCGTATTTTAGGGTTCAGGAAAAATTGTTAAGAGGCTTAATGAAAATAAGAAAATAAACTTCTATTTTCATTCTTCGATCGTTTTTTGATAATTCTGAAACTTAAAACGAACAAAGTAGAAGTAAACGTAAGTAGAGAGAGACTGTGAAAATAAATAGTGCAAAGCCAACCCATACGGTTAGTGTTTGACGGAACTTTTGTAACTATGGAATCCACGGAGATTAAAAAAAAACATGACAGAATGTTATTGGAGTTGCCAAATCACTACGGGTAAAACAAAATATAGACGACGATTTGTTTTTATAATAATAAACTATAAACTTAAAAAAACCTATAAATGTGACATTTATATTTTGTGATATTTAGTGCCCAGGTATCATAACCGTTGTTCCCGATCTAATAGGAAAAATAGTTCATAGCCTAAACATAAAACATACCAGTAGTATAATTTTAATGTAAGGAACCCCAGTACATTTAACATTCTGATTTTGACCCTCTGTTGTAGGAGCCGACTACCGCCGTAATTAGCTCGAACCTTAGTTTATACCTCCGTTATAGCGAAAATCGACCTGAGCACTTATATATATTTTTATATATGTAATCACTTTAGAAACATACAGGGTCAGAAGCAATGTAAAATATAATCTATCTTTTAGTCGAAACCAAAATTGTTCATTCTTTATGTTATTTGTAAATGCTTATTTTCCTTTCTCACTTTCAAATGTTGCCATTTGCCTCTGTAATAGAGGAGATTTTACCTTACGTGTATAAGTTAATTGAGTTTTACTTACCTTTCTTCATCATTTGGTAACGAAAAAAACGTGTAATTACAATTTCAAACAGCCAAATACACTGCAACTCAAATGATATTTTCGCGAAGCCATTTTTGATTATACTACTGACTGACTTCGCCTGTAAACTCACGTCTCTGTGTGCGTGTGTCAAAAATGGCGTGTTGTTCCAAGCGGGCTATCTGTCTGACAGAGCGCCGCGCATGCCTAATTTGTGTTTACAATCACAATCCAGTCTAAAACTTCGTTCATATTTTCACTACAGAGAGCCAAAAACTTACGCCAACTGAGTGTTGAAACTCAATTTCCTCTATGGTGAGAATGGTCTTCCAGATCGACTGGTTTGATGACTTGTATCTCAGAAGATTATCACCTGATTGTAATAAAACTTCGTATTTATACTGTACATGAATATCCAAACTAGTGTAGCTAGAAAAAAAGTTACCTTCCCCCCCACCATACCCCCGTTCCGCAAACTTTTCGACCCCTCCTCGTTTATAGCCAATAGGTCGGAAGAGCAGCCATCAATGACTGCCCTTATTGACCGTTCATTTAGGAAGTGAGATTTAGGCACATACATTTTTTTCACCACTGTAGGTTAAGTGATAAGAAAATCATTCTGCGAAAATTTCAACAAACTTTATTCATTCCTGAGAACATTCTTATTTTTGATACAAAAAGGCATTTTGATAGGCAAAGGCAACTTATTCACGATTAATTTGATGTAAATAAATACTGGAAAAGGAATTTCGCACTGAGATATGCTAAAAAAACAGTATCAAGGTAGAGGTAAAACGAAAACAAGATTGAAAAGAGTAACCATCGAGTTTCTTGCCGGAGTCTTCTCGATCGGAAACAACCTCCGAACCGGTGGTAGAGTCACATTATGTTTAATTATGATATTAACTATCATAGTCTTATTCTAAGTAATTTTATTTTCATTCAGTATATTTTAGCTACATTTTTTTTTGTAAGTATATGGTTTGTCATAAGTACTTTTTATAAGTCTATATGAAAAATATTTTTTTTTACTTTACTATTTATACGTTTTCTGGAAATTTTTGTATAACTTTAAAACCGTAAAATGTCTCTGAACATATTTATATTGAGTTATTTGGTAGATTATTGGTAGATGTTGACCCCAGCTATCACCCCCTGTAGTATACCGTACTATTTCCTGGACACCCTGTATAATTGGCGCTCCTTCAACAATGCAATAACAATATTGTCAGATCAGGAGTACCCATAATCGACGAGCATGTATGGAAGGATTAATGAGAGTGGAAGAAGCGCAAGAGGTGTGTCAGGACCGTAGCAAGTGGAAAGATGTGGTCTCTGCCTACCCCGTTGGGAAAAAGGCTTGATAGTATGTATGTATGTATGTATGTATATTGTGAAAAACCACTGCGTTTTATTGTCAAGTGCTGTCAAGCGCGTCAAAAAAATAATGAATGTTAGTTTGCTGTCACACTCGATGCAGTAATCTTACCATGGCATTTATTAAAATTCGCATCTAGATAAAGTGAAAAGTTACTTTGTTGATATTCTAACACCTACTTATGGACACCAAAAATCATCCCAGCGATCCACAAAGTAATGTTTCTAAATTTACAGGTTACCATCCCGATAAGTAAGTCCACATTATTTTTTAGGAAAACCGCATTGTTTACATGGTTTCGGTAGTTTAGTGGAAAGAGCAGCTGTCCAGGGACCATATCACAATCTCTTATAGCCAGCCAAGTTAATTTCCTAAACTGAACGTAGTAATTTCGTAGTATGAGTTTTCATTTCCAGCCAGTGAGCTACCTGTCACTAATGCATCTTTGAGGTCGGATATTTACTGACGAAATTGCGCGTTACCGTCAGTTTAGGAAATTAACTTGGCTGGCAATAAGTGTCTAAACACACTATGCGAAAGGTACAGACCTACGCGACCGAAGTTCCGCGGCTGATTTGAAATTTCGATGTATGCGGCTGCTATGACACACCATGAGTGCCGAACTTACGCGGCAGAAATTCAGATGCCCGACCGAAGTTACGCTGTACGCTATAACGCAGCGTAATTCGTCATCGGTAATTAAAATAGCATTGCAGGCGTAATCATGCGGATCTTCGGTTGAGTAACTTCGGCATAGTGTGTTTAGACACTTAGAGATTGTAAAATGGCCCCGGTTAGTGGAAGACGCGGGTTCGAAACCCGCTCGAAACTTAAAAATCTAAATTGTTTTTTCCTATTATTAAAGTATAGATCAGCTCTTTAGAAAGTACGTTCATCATACCCAGTTAGGCGCGTCGCTCACTGGTAAGTCGAGGCGCGTCGCGGTCTGGCGGGCGGCGCCGTGGCTTCGCAGTACAGTACGGCCCGCCTTCACCTCGCCCGTGCTGCGACTCTACGAGGTACCTTTATGATCGCACCACCATTCATTTCTGAAAACAACCACGATGTCTTCTCGACTTGCCAGTGAGCAACGCGCTGGGTATCTTATCAATAAAAAAACTTACCTCTCTCATCTCAAGTATCAAACATAATTTTGTCCTATCTATTAAATTTTGCTTGGTTGCTAAGGTTTTTTTACTGATCCCCGTGGCTGAAGCATAATATTGATTTTGTTTTATTCGCGAAGACACTACTCACTTTATCTGAAAATTAATTGACGTCACGATTGGCGTAGTACGCTGGAGCACGGTTTCTCGCCTCGATTTCCGTAGTGTCCCGGGTTGGATTCCCGGTCGGCTCAATTCAGGAAACGATCTTTTCTAAATTGACTCGGGTCTGGGTGTGATAGGAGACTCCCCTGGCTTATTTCTTTGTGTGGTACCTCGTAACACAGGGTTATTATAACACAGGGTTATTACACAGGGTTATGATTACTTCGAGATCATTACAAGAAATGTGTTGTCTAGCGCATATTTATATTTATTTATTTATGTTTAAATGTTTTAAAGGTATGCAATCGCCAACGTATCCCTGACCGTCCGTACGGACGAAGGCTTGACGCCGGGAAGACCCCCGTGCTTGACTCAGCAGACGATCGGCAAGTACCTGGTGCCGCTTACCAGGGAACTCGTTGAAATTCCGCCGAGGTAACCACTTCACCAGAGATGCTAGCCTTCATTCGGATAAATCATTTTCGGACAAAAATATTCTGTTGCGACGTCTGCTATTCTCGAAGAACTTTCTCAAATGGATGCAGCTATGCTTCTGCTCTGTCGACAAAAATGTGTTTTTTTTTTCATGTAAGCAATACTCGCAAGTACCTACAGCAAACAGCATGCTTAATTTGACAAAGGATAATCTCTATCTACTACGCTGCTAGACGCCGTGGATAATGACTGTTCCTCATCGACTGCGTTTTCTTTCCAACCCTTAGCTTTCATTTCATCGTCATAGTTATAGCAAGCCAGTTTCAGTCAGTCCTGGTTTCACATAGTTTAATATTTCTAAAGGCTAGCCACTTGCAGAGTAGCCAAACAAACTTTTTCTCGCCCAGGTTGCTCTCAGGCCCTCATGCAAGCATTTTTTAAGCGGAGCGGTAGCGAACAAAACATGCCAGGTAAAGGAGGACGACTTCATGGACTCGCAGCGAAGACGTTGCGGAGTCTTCGTTCCTTACCTGCGGCGTATTCTATGATCTGCTATGAAAACGCTTGCATCCTGCTATCATAATTAATCACGTAGAATCCTCTCGCTAGATCTTAATCATAGGCAAGATGAGATATAGTCATTGGTCATGCATAATTGTCTCGCCGAGAGTGTATAAAAGACATAATCTGGTTTTGAAAGCCCCAAAATAGATGAGTTGCCAGACGCGGTTATAGACGGAATGGTGCAAAGAGATAAAGCTTTTTGGGTGGACAAGCCGGGTGCCAACGCGTACACTCTTCACGACGCATATTACAACTACGGAATGACCACAGAAATGGTGCTACCTAGTAAGCTTCCATTTTATTTTCCGTTACCGTACGATATGCTTATTAAAATGCAGGAACTGTTTTGCTAGAGCCGTGTTTGCTGTTGACTATACATCACGGAATAAAGCATCATCTTTTCGTCGTCAGTTGTCAGCCTGTTTCGTTAACAACTGCCAAGACTTAGTTAGATCTTATTAGATTATAAATAATAATCATCGAATAGATGACTAGCTATTTACCTGAATTCCAGCTCATCAAGACGTCTTTCCTCGCTCTTACCAATACGACCTGGACTGTGTCAGGTACCGCCGAGAGCATGCCTGTGACGGTCTTACACAACCACAGGTAACTAAGCATCAGCCAAAATTTCAATTATTACAAGCAGATTTCAATAACTTGTTATTCCAAAATCTAAAGAAGTGGCGAACTGCAATGTCGGTTCTTAACGCCTTACGATTTACGATTCTTCTTGTTCAGGCGAACTACAGTAGGCTTCCAAGGGGCTTACTTCGCTCGTCCGAAGAATGACGACTGAAATACTAAGGACTGTATTTATTTCTACTCATGCACTGAAAAAATAACAAAGCTACATAATAGAATGAGACTAAATGCAGGGTTTATATTATTTACCATCTCAGAAACCTGTTGGGCCCCACTGCCGTGATTGCCGTGACTGGAAGAAGCCCGGCCTTAGTCCGTTTCAGCTGGCTTGGGCCCAAGACCCTGGTCAAAAAAGATGGCGATACTATCCGGACCTTACTGCCACCCTAACTTCGACAGAAATACGCAAGTCAATGGATGAGTAAGAATGCCTGAGCTTTCAGTATACCTTCAATTAAAGTCTGGTTTTTCTTACATGTCTTATTTCTAATAAAACATGGCGTACAGTACGGTATGTTTTTTTAGAAATAAGACGCCGCGTACTGACAACCATATATTTATATGGTTAGCTATTAGTTGCTATGGTTAGCTATTAGCTATAGCTAATTCGTAGTGTTGCCTTCCATACACGTGAAGGTTTGTCCGACGGGTGTCAAATGGACAGAACTGTTCATGTGTGGCGAAACGACGATTCGCCTTTTAACTTTACGTGTATGGAGGGTATTAACTTTAAAATGTTGATTCAATTCAGAAGATCTACCGAAATTGGCCTTAATTTACTGAAATACTGATTTTGAACGACAATCTACCGATTTTTACTAAGTCTTTATAAAGGCTCACCAATGCTAAGCGTAATGTTCATTGTCATAATATCGTGTTCCATATTTCATATTTTTCTAATCGTCACGAGTTTCTTATTGAGTAGCATACTTCCAAAAAGCATAATTCCAATAAGCATAAAAGATGTAGCCTAAACTTGTTTGGCATACATTTACGTAATAAAACGCATAAAATCAATAAGCAAAATAATTATAATGCACAAGGTCCGAAGCACAATAGTCAAAAGACAATAAGGACAATAAGGACAATAAGGCATAAATTTATTAGAAACTAGCATGCTTTTGCGCTTCGCCAGCCGGCTTTTGAGTATGGTATTCCCATCAAATCAATCACTTTTAGTGTACGTTCACGATCACGACGATGGGTATCGATACGATATCCCATGTAGTATCTTTGGATGTTGGAAATATGTTTGTGGCCATACATTTTTCATGATTTGACTTAAAAGGCTGTAATCCTGTAATCCTGCTGTTATTCCTATCAAAACGTACCGATAGAAATAATCTTCCGAGATTGCTGATTTTTAGTCACAATTTTTTTCAATTATTTTTTGTATTTGCTATTATTATTATTATTAAGAATTTTACTTAAGATAAAAAAGTTGTCAAATTGCTGTAAAATAAATCAAAAAAATATTGCATTATTTCGTTTTTGATGAAAAAATTGTACAAGAATGGTATATTTCAACAGTTTTGCATGAATTTCATGTTCTATGTTTCCTTTTTATAACGCAAGACGTATAAGTGCGACCTATCGTGTGTGATCAATGCGGAAATTCGGGATTTTGTAACGGTTTGATCTTTTTTTATACCTAATAAAGCATTAAATCGGATATCGACTATAGCAAAGGGTATTTTTGTAGCGATAACTCTAGGCCGCCTTAAAAACAAAAAGTCTTACTAAATAGAATCCAGATTATGTACATCCCTCAACATGTAGCTCTAGCTATCCCTTTCATTTAACAGCATCAGTTTGAAGGGTGCTCAGCTCAACCCTGAGTTACGTTCAGTTTTCGAGGGAAGCTATAGATCAGCATTTTTTAACCTTTTTCAGTCAGCGGACCCCTAGAAAATCAAGCAAAAATTTCAAGGAACCCCATAGGAAACACAGGAATACATTTAGGGCAGTTTTCTGGAGCCTTCTGAAAAAACTGTTTTTTTTAAGAAAATTAAAAATACTATATTCTTGTTGAGGCTTTACTTAGTTGTAGTTAATCTCAAATCGGATTAAAATTTTAGTCTGTTTTTGTATTTGTTTTTGATGTACGAGTATACAAGAGCAGAGAATCCCTGTTCACAGAGGTATGTGGATGAGGAAACAGTGAGTTACAGTGCTTATTCTGATGTTTCCCCTAAAACTTTTTTTTGAATTCATCCAAAAATTTGTTATGGTAGATTCTTTAAAATTAAATTTTAAAGCTAAATCATATGATATTTCTATTAATTAATTTTCCTGTATCGTTGTCAAGCTGATGATATCAGAAACATTTGCGTTGAAAGGGTCTGCTATCCAGTTTTTATATCTGTCTGGCTCTAAAAAATATTCCGAAAAGAAGACCCCAAGCTGTGAAGGTTTAATCATTTCTTCTCCTACTTGCGTTGGCAACATTTCCCCACCAGAAGATTCCAAAAACGCTACTACCAGTGTAGTAAAATGATAACAGTTTTTATTAACGTGTATATATTTTTTACGCTTCCTTAGCACGACGAGTGTGCGCCGATCACGAGACTTGTTGCTATTTATTTATTAATTCAAATTAATAAATAAGACCGTTGACCCCCTAGCACATACACATGCATGAGGACCCTCAGGGCTCCGCGAGCATGTGCTAAGGCTTAAACTAACGGCTTTTAAGGATATGGAGAACTCACGTACATAAATAACGCCTAGAATGAATCTGTAAATCCTGTGTTAATTTTGCAGAGTTGGACGCCCATTTCAAAACGAAGCTTGCACTTGGTACAACAAGAACTATCCGTCTACTAAATATGACTGCATCGTGCGAAAATTCTCACAATAGAATAAAACCAGTAAATTCATATTAATATTGTTTTAATCCTTAGTAAGATGTTCCAATTATAAATAGGTAAGAAAATGTTAAAAAGCCATCCCATTAAAATTATTTAGTATTATGTAGGATGGATTTCTCTCGATTTCTCTCGATTTCTTTTCGATCACCCTTCATTTCTTGAAAAGAAATGAAGGGTGATCGGGAGTTTGAACGAATAAGGATCATTATTTTTAAGGACTTGTTGTCCTACTCCAGCAGGCCAAAAATAAAAGCTAAAGCCCTAGGCCATAAACGGTAAAGTTTTGATATGATCTGATCCCTTTTCGAAAAGTTGACCGATTTAGTTACTTTTTCATTAAAAATTAAAAAGAGACTGTGGCGGTGTTCGTATGTTTTCCTTTTTTTATATAAACTTGTCAAATTAGTTTTCTGGATGTTTGAACACAGCGGAAAATCTGGCTAATTCTTTCGATTTTTGAAGGTTCATATCTCTTTTATTAATTGATTTATATTAAAAAGGAAAACATAGGGACATACTTATAGTAGCAATAGATTTCTTGAAAAAAAAATGATTCCTCTACTAGAAATATCAAGGGAGGAAACAGGGGACTACGTCTGTATGGAAAAACGGCGCTTCTGTATCCTCTTCAGAAGCAGCACATTTTCACGGCATACTCTTGCCACGAGCAAGTTGCAGATGAAAAATATGGGATTTAAACCTGGGTTTCGGGCAGAGTTCTTTCGCTTTTCAGCCACATAGCCGTAACACGATACTTCAATGCAACACTTGCACGGTATCTTCCTGTCAATTTTGATAGAGAAAAGAATTTTGTTGAAATACAAATTACATTTTAACCGCACCGCAATTACAGCACGGCTCCCAACAGTCCCAACTAACCTGCCCCAAATTAACTTGCCATTCAAATGAGAGCATTGAATTGTGTGGACTATAGTTTTTGCAATGTCAATATGAAAAAGTGCAGGACGGCGCGCGGGCGGGAAGCGCGCTACTCCCCGCCTTTTTAATACGAGATGATGACAGGTTGGTGGAGAGCGAAGCCGTTGCCGCGCTGTGATAATGTGTAATGTGCTGTGCTGTGACCTCAGTAGTTGAACTTGAAACACTTGTTTGGTGGTCTACCAAGGTCTACACGAGCCCATTGTCGATTCAGTGTTACTTTTATTCGACAATTGAAAATTATTAAGGGTTGTCACGATTTAAAAAAAATATATGCAGTGAATTCCGTAATATCTATATTGGTTCCAAAACGTAAAGAATCTGCCGACTGAAGATGATCTCTTGCTAAGAGTAGGTAAGACTCACCCTTTCACCAGAAATGTGCGAAGATGCGTTGCGAGGAATGTATGTGTTAAGAACCAATAGCATTGTTTCATTCAACGAAATGGAATCGTTGAGCTACGAGTAGGTATTTACCTAGCTTCTTGCGGGCATGCCCCCATGGGAGTTGGAGGCGGAGGATTTTGCTGCTGTCTACCAGCACAGGGCAGCAGCGAGAGCACAAGGTGGGCGCCCCTATTTCGACGAAATAGAGGGCGTTCGCAGGCGAGCGCACAGCGCTTTTTTACGGCGGTGGGCGGAGGACCTGAATGAAGCAGTCTATGGCAGGCACACTATAGACGCTGTCAGGCAGGTCCTCAACTAGTGGGTGTGTCAGGAGAAGTGGCCTCTGACGTACCGGCTGGTACAAATACTTTCCGGGCACGGGTGCTTTGGGAGGTATGTGCACAAGATCGCCCGGCGGGAGCCCACCCCGTGGTGCTACGAGTGCGGCGCTGTTGAAGACACGGCCCTGCACACACTACACGTGTGCACAGCATGGGCCGGGCAGCGCCGTACACTCGTGGCTGTCATTGGAGGGGACCTCTCACTCCCAGTCGTTGGGGAGTGGAAGGCCTGGAGGGCAATGGACTCCTTCTGCGTGGAGGTGATGACGCAGAAGGAGACCGCGGAGAGGGCCCTAGAGGACGATCCTCTAGCGGCCCCTCGCCGACGCAGACGGCGGGGGGTGAGGAGACGGCGGTTTGCACGCCTTCTCCCTGCTCCCTAAAAGTATCACTGGGATGTACTGCTATTTCAAGGTGCTCCCGTCTGGGGGTGTCCCAGTATACCGGGATGCCCCCATAGCGTGAGAAGGCCCGGCGCATAGGCTGGGCCGACCGCTGGGGCGATGTGGTAATCCGATAGGCTCCATAACTCAAACTCAAACTCAAATAACTTTATTCAAATAGACTGTATCAATACTTTCAAATCGTCAAATTTACAGCAAAATATACTAAATAATATACATAAATACCATAATAATATGGATATGTAAATAAACAGTATACAGATATAATGCGACTCTACCACCGCGTCGGAGTTGAGTCTTGCTGAGAAGACCCGGCGAGAAACTCAGCAGTTACTCTTTTAACCTTGTTTTGGGTTTACAACAGGCGTTAGTAAAGTACAAGCAGAGTGTTATTTTGATACAAATAAATCTGATGAGATTCCTAACTAAAGAATATAAAACAAAGAGAAAAAACCAACCATAAAAGAATATAAAAATTCATTTAAACAATTCAAAAAGAAAAATTGTTAGTCAGTACATACTAGGTACCTATTGACTAATACAATAAAACATCTGTTACAATAGAGCTATTTAATCCCGCATCGAGCAGAGCGCTTATACCCAGGCATTTTTATCTATAAAGTAGTCTTTTGTAGTTTATTAGCCCTTTTTTAATAAAGCTGTTTTGATGTGATTTTTGAATTTATGTAAAGGTAACTCACAAATGGTTTTTGGAATTTTGTTGTAATAATGTATACCTTGCCCCATAAAGGATCCTAAAACTTTTTGTAATTTAAAGAGTGGAAGTGCAATTTTATCCTTATTCCTAGTATTTCTGCAATGTATGTCACTGTGTTTAGCATAGAGACCAATATTTTTTCTCACCAAAACAATGCAATTGTAAATGTATTGTGACGCTACAATTTCCTTAAAAATCTCCCTAAGTGAAGCCTATAGATGCACGAAGCACGAAGCACGAAGCTTATAGATGGATCTGATCGCTCGCTTCTGGAGGATAAAGATGGTTTGTATATCCGCCGCTTGAACCCAAAGTACAATGCCGTAAGACATTACACTATGGAAATAACTAAAATAAACTGAACGAGCAGTATCAACATCTGTTAATAACCTAATTTTTCTCACTGCAAATGCAGCCGAACTAAGTCTGCCTGAGAGAGCTGTTATATGAGGGTTCCATTGCAGTTTTGAATCTAGTGTGATTCCAAGAAAAACTGTTGTATCTACAAGCTTCATAGTATTACCATCAATTTTTAGACTAATGGGGTTATCTTTAACATTAGGCAACTTAAAATTAATACATTTAGTCTTTTTTGAATTAAGCTGTAGATTATTTACTGTGAACCATTGTAAAACCTTTGAAAGTGCGTCATTAACATCATCAAAAAGGTTTTTATTTCTGTCAGTTTTAAAGACTAAAGATGTATCGTCAGCAAACAATACAACATCACAAATATCTTTTAAGTAAAAAGGTAAATCATTTATATATATCAGAAATAGTAATGGACCTAGAATGGATCCTTGAGGGACCCCCATTTTAACCTGTGATCAGTACACGGTTTGTTTCATGTGAGACAGTACACTGTTTACATCAACTTTTTGAGTTCTTAAACTAAGGTACGAAATTACCAAATCTAAAGCATTATCCCTAACCCCGTAAAAATCAAGCTTGCGTATAAGTGTATCGTGATCAGCGCAATCAAAGGCCTTGGACAAGTCACAGAAGACGCCAAGAGCGTTCTGTGGATTCTCCCAAGCCCTAAAGATGTGTTTTAGAAGTGCAATGCCAGCATCAGCAGTAGAACGGCCTCTCGTGAATCCATATTGTTCACTGTGTAAGAGATTGTTCTCATAAAAATGGCTTAATAGTTGTTGTTAAATGATTTTTTCAAAGATCTTACTTAGAGCTGGTAGGATTGAAACAGGCCTAAAGTTACCTGGGTCTTGTTTGTTGCCCGATTTAAAAAGTGGTACAACCCTACTGTGTTTCATTAAGTTTGGAAAAACACCTTCATCAACACAATCATTGAATATTACGGCTAAATAAGGGGCAATCACGTCAATTATGTGGCTAACAATTTTGACTGATATACCCCAAAGATCAGCGGTATCTTTTGAATTAATTAATCTGAATGCTTGTAATATATCTATTGACTCAACATGTTTAAATTTAAAGAATACACTGCAACAAGATACATTATCTTTCAACAAATGTTCCGCTCTAGTTGGTGAGGAATTTAATGAAGCTGTAGTGATTATAGGTATATTACTGAAATACTTATCAAATGCTTCAGCAACAGATGCTTCTGATTGTAAGATGTTATTGTTAATATTAAGAGTGTATGAGTTATCGCGCTGTTTAGCTTTACCTGTTTCGTGATTTATGACGTCCCAAGTGGTTGATATTTTATCACGAATGTGCAATGCCTTAGCTGTAGTGCAGGCTTTTCTGAAGATTTTGGAGTAGTTCTTGACATACTCAACAAAAAGTGGATCGAAATTGTATTTTTTCATGCCGTACAACTCATACATCTTACGTCTGCTCCTGTAAATTCCAGGCGTGGCCCATTCACAAAACTTAGATTGAACTCTGCAAGTAACTTGTTTGGTGGGAAAACAAGCATTAAATTCATTTTTAACACAATCAAACAGTCTTTTGTAGACTGCATCACCATGTCGCCCTATGACAAAGCGGTGAGGTATACCTGGGTGTTTTTAGTGGGTATGCCGCCAGCTTCACCGGCGGAGAGTCCCACACTACCCTACTGCCCGACCCAGGCAGTGGGATAGTGCGTAACGCATTTCACACACAGAAAAAATGGTATTTACTTAGCTAGGTATTTTCATTTGAAGTAATTCTATTGGTCATGTTTGTCCAATTTATGATGAAAATTTTGACAACGCACAATAGGGATGGAGTAGTTCATAATCGTTAGTGAATCGATTCGATTATCGAATCATTATTTCATAGAACATGGAATCGTCGGTTTAATTTTATGTGCAATAGAAGGATATCTGAAAATATATCTATATTACGACTGTAAAAGCCCTCAAGTGATTTTACTTGAGGGCTTTTATAGTAAATAAGGTAGGTATTAGAATTTAAAGTTATTTATTACAAATATAATGGTGCACACCCTAAATCATTTTCATAATAATCATCGTCAACATCATTAGATGAACTGTTTCTTGAGAAGGTATATTATCAATTCTTGTTCACAAACGATGTCCACAAAGTTTAGGTGTTAAATTAATTTTGTTTCACAACCGATTTACTATTATATATTGTTATGCGCTTGCATTAGTTTACAAGGCACTTCACTAAGTGGGCGGTACCCGTCAATTAAGTACGAAATTATCTGTAGTACACTTTACTGAAAAATAATGCAATACTTACTTCATAGGCGTGAACTGTCAAAATCATCAGCCTAAATTGGACAAGGTAATAAACACATCCCTCGCTACGCATCCTCGCACATCACAGGTGGAAACGCAGCTTTTACCAGAGATGTGCTATGCTGCGAGGATGTAACGGAGCCAGTAAGATGTGCTACGAAGATGCGCCGCCGCAAAGTAGCTGTGCAAGGAAGATCTGCAGCTCGCGTTCTGCGATGCGATGTAAGGAAGGCACGCACAGCACGCATCCATAGCACGCCATCATGGAATTTGTCATTACTAATGAAAAACACAGCTGAGTACAACCCGTTTCCACCAGTACTAGTTACTATTATTGTTATACTATTGTTGTTGACCAATGAATGGGATTGGCATCCTAACGTTGCATCCTCTTTGTCGACAAAAACGTGGAAAAGCAACTTAAACATGGGCGCAACGCGCGAGGTGGGAAATGCTAAAAGCATGGCATTGCGCAAGCTATGGTTGAAGTCACATTTTGATGCACACACAAATTGATTGATAGCGTATGTCGGCGAAGCTCATGTAAAACGCCCTTAACGCCTTGCAAATTCAAGATTTGGAGGAATGAAATTATTCAGTCACTTTCAATAGGTAGGTACCTACTTCTATCAAGGAAAATTAAAAGAAAATTAAACTGTCATCTTTCAGACACAGACACTTTACTTTTCTTTTGTTTATCCGTCAAATTTATAAGTATGAACACACACTTTTAATAAAAAAACAAATAATAAAATTTCCCATCCCCAAAAACAAACCCAAGATGGCGAAACAGGATGACGGCCTTTTCCTCTTGGAGGTACTGATTGATAAGATAGTATTCGTCAAAAGTCCCTGTTTCTCCGATAGGGATTTTAGAACTTGTGTGAACATTGATTGTCCAGCCATGGAGCCCTTGGAGATTTGTGACGACGACCCTGGAGCTTGCATTGCCAGAAGCGGTGGTCCTTTTGTAAAAACCTTCAATAACGGAAAGTCATGCCTTTTTTCTCTCAAAGAATCGGAAATCTCAGCAGCCATGAGCAAATTCCCAGTAAAAATATCCGTGTATAAGTCGCTGCCATGTGGATGTCTGCCCACAAAAATCATTATGGGAGAAGCAATTATTGACATGACAAAAGAGTTTGTCGAAGCCCGCAAAAAGTTCCTTGAAGATCCTTCCACTGTAAGCTATCAGGCATTGAAAGATTCATTTCGCATTACTGGGCCTGATGGTACTGAAACTGGTGAAATAGTTATGTTTCTGCGCATATCATGTTTTGGAAAATTGATTATTACAAGATTCCAAGGAGGAGGCGGTCCGCCTAATCTTGGGGCCGGTTCCGGTGGCAATGCTATTGTAGACCGTTCATGTAATCCACGAAGAGAATTTCAGTCATCGCATGATCCTTGTGCTTGTGGAGCTGCCAAAGGTGCAAGTGCTAGTGGAGCTGGCAAAGGCGGTCCTCCATGTAGTATGGGTGCTGGGGGTGGGGGTGGCTTTGGAGTATGTCCACCAGGTACCTCGATATAAAATCATTGCGATTCCTTTAAAAAACATGATGAATTACCACTCACGGCTTTTGCGTTCATTACAGCTCGTGACCCATACAACAGTATGCCATGTGTGGACCCAGATGATCCTTGCTACTGCACTGGTCCTAAACCCCCAACTAAGCAGAAGATGGTCTGTAGAAATACAGATCAATACTGTCTTCATGTACCAAAAGGTGAGCAATATTACTTTCTGCTTGGAATTTATTATTTGAAGATTCCAAGCTACCATTGCCATTATTAGAAACATCCTTTATAACATGATAATACCTAATGCATACTTACCTAATGTGGCAATATTGCTGCAATTATTTGTTGTTATATCAACACCCTGAATTTTGTTTTGCGCTATATAAAAGTCCTAGTACAATAATTGATGTTTTATTTTGTGGCAATGGCCAGTGGAATGCTGGAAGTAGCTGAATTCTCTGCAATCTTACTGCACTGCCTTCAAACTTTCAAAAAAAAAAGAGTTTATTGAGTAAAGTTGAGTTTTGTCGCCAAAAGTTTTTTTGCAACTATGTGGTACAGGACTCAATTTTGTCTCGTGAAAGAACATCGACTATTACGTTCTGTGGTTGACCAAAATCAGACTTAACCTTGCAGTGTGATTGCAGAGAAGAAAAGTATTCACACATTTTATATATTTTCACGTAGACTTCCCCTATCCACTTAAATTCTAGGCATAGTAGGGATAGTTTTCCGAAATTATTGCATTTTTAATTGCTAGGAATATTCTGGACAAAATAGTTATTATTCATACCTACTTAACTAGTGCAGTCTTGCTTAAGCTGAATGCATCAGAGAAATTTATTGATGGCCAGGTCGCAGTAAACAGTTTGAAGAGATAGGCACCAACCTCGGTGGCAACGAGTTAAAGATCAAAGTGCCCGCTTCTGCTTCAATCATCAAGAAGATTAGTCAAACACATTGCTCAATGTTTTATCCATATACCAAAGGCGTAGATGGGGGTCCGTGTGAACCACCGTGTGGGAAAAATCAAATAAGTTTGGCATTACCTAACGAGGATGTCTGCTGTCACGGAGCACGACTGGCCGATACTCAATTTACTTGTACCACGGAAGGTTGCGCTCAAGCTTCCAAACACGGGCAGCAGGGTGCAATGGCACGCGGTGATATAAAACAACAAGATCCTGGTAACAAAGATACTTTTGTTCTGAAAGTGGCAAAGACTGCCATGCAAGGCGATAGAAAATGCAAGTTAGAACTTGAACTTGTCACACCCAAAGGACCTGATAAGAAGCCACCGGTGCAAAAAGTGAATACGCGGCTGCAGTCTGATCTTGACTGCGAATGTTACGTGAGAAGACTTAAAAGACCAAAAGGGAAAAAAAGACGTTAACGTTTCGAACAACTTTGACGTGATTGTTTTTTTCTTTATAAATTTCATCTATCTGACCTTGCTATTTTATGCATCATTCGAAATTAAAAACATTGCTAAACGTCCTCCCTACCTTGTCGTTTTATTTTTATTTCGCAACAGTTAGCTTGATACACTCAACGATTGTACAGATTGCTGCCCGACGGGGAACAAGGTGATATTCCAATTGCCTTCCGACTCCTGCGGCCTGGGTCACAAACAGCGCACGTACTTTAACATCAACTCTGACGGAGTCGGGGACATGGCAAGAGACGAGCCTGGCCAGCTGGTGCCTACAAACGCAGAAGATTACTCTGGAGTAAAGTACGATTTCCCAGACCAAGTTATAAAGCTCCGAGTTGGAAAAACTGTAGAAATGCCGGGCCGAAAGTCAAAACTTGAATACCAATTTATTACTCCTATTATGACAAGGGAGAAGATAGTGCCTGTTAAAGATACGCGCACAGCACAATGCGTATCAAATTGTCCAGACTGTTGCCCCGCTAGATCAGCTGGACGGAAATGTTAATATTCAATCTAACTTTTGTTATTTGTAATTTATGTAGGTTCTTCTCCATTATTAAAATTGTATGTCAGTAACATTATTCACTTTCATTTATTTTCACTTGTATTTTGACGACACGATTGGAAAATGCGCGTAGCACGGTTACTTGCCTTGATTTCCTTAGTGTCCCGGGTTCGATTCCTGGTATTGCAAACTCAGGTAACCATCTTTTCTAAATTAGCTTGGGTGCCTGATGCCTAATCACTAACCCCGTGTCCGTAGTTTTGGGAAAACTAACATGGTCTTAAATAGTATGCAAACGAAGATAATTTTCACAACCGTCATGTATTTTTGTATGATATAACCATACACAAATAAACATTTAAAAATATCATGTCTTTGTAGGTTTTTTTGACACATTAGTCTGACCGAAACTACGGACATTTCGTTAGCGAGCAGGCTCCCTGGGTGTGCTGGGCGACGCCGCTGTCTTAATTTCTTGTCCGGTACCTCAATACAGGGATATATATTCCTACTTCGAAACCATGACAACAAGTGGTGTGTTTTCTGGCGCATAATTAAATTTTATTTGTTATATAATCGAGTAGTCTCAGATATTAAGTACATATTTAAAGCTTTTTTAATGGTAGTTCAACTATGTAGCTATTTGTCAAATCTAAATTTTCATCAACTCGTCGTAGGTATCTCAACTGCACGCTGCAACATCGTTACTCAACTGCTGAATTTGCCGTTTACACAAGAGTTAACAGAAGATCAAAAATTGGACATAAAGTTAAATGCCGTGCTGATGAATCCATTACATAAAAATCATGATTATGAAAAGACTAAAATAGATAATTATGACTACCCAAGATTCCCAGGCCAGAACTCTTTCGATAAATATCCAAATATATCCATAGATCTTATTAAATTACCTTCTAAATCCTACATGGAAACTGGAAAATTTTCGTCAGCTTCATTCAGCACGATAAGATCTAAAAGACACAGTGTATCATTCTCTGATACTGTCAGTTATGTTTCAAAATCACGCCAATCTTCATCCTCCCTCAGGAAAGATAAGTATAGTAAACAAAACTTTCTTCATAGCAACGACATGTTTGGAAAACAGGAAACTACTGTATATATGACACTTTACGACGAGTTTTGCCGATACCATAACACAGATAGTCAATCTACTACAGGGACGCAAGCCACGGCGTCCATAAATAAATGTCTACAAGTATGTTGTAGAAATAATGTGTTCAATGCAGCATTATCATCTGCTAGCAATACAAATGACTATTCAAATTGTACAATGCCCACCATGCCATATAGCAAAAAGAATGATTTGGAAAGAATGCGATATTCCGATGTATATTTCTTTGGACGAAAAAAAGAATCTCTAAAATCAAACCGATTGGGGATGGGAAGTTCCGGTTCAAGATCAAAACTTCATAAAACTGGAGAAACGGCAACCTCACCTGTAAAAAGTGAGACTAAAACAGCACAAACCAAAGCACGTGGTGCCTGTACGGGAACATGCACTAAACAAGTTTCAATCAAAGAGGATAGACAATGTCCTATGGAAAAACCATGTCCAGCTGTGGCCACTGTTGTTAAAGGAGACATGGTAGCTACTGTATCACATATACGACTTGGTCCACGAGAACCATGTCCTGTACATGGCAAAGAACCATGCCAAGGACCGAAATGCATAGTAGCGTCATCTGGAGAAGAGCAAGCACCAGTAAAAGTAACTACCATGACCAACCCCCGAAGAGGGGTGTTTGAACTAGTTGTTCGGAGAATCACCGGAGCGCCCTTGGCTAAAAATGAGCTGATGCTTGAATGGACACCACCGCCTTCACGGCCACCTTCGTGCTTACAACCATGTTCGATGCCCTGTGTACCGCCAGTGCCCTGTCGACCTTCAAAATGTAAAATGATTGTCTGTCGTCCCTCTAAGTGCAAACCCAAGGGGTGCAGAAAGCCGTGCGGGCCACAGCCATGTCGATCTGTGCCATGCAAAATTTGTTACAGGTTGTCTTGCAGTGGTAAACCATGTAGATTTCCTAAACCATGTAGGCCATGTAAGTCAAGACCTTGCAGGCCCTGCTCACCGTCAAGATGTTGTATGCCATGTCCACCACCCCGAAGAATATTTAAACGAACGTGTCCTCTACCATATTGCAGTCCGTGTAAGCCATGCCCACCGTCGCCATGTAGTCCATGCGGGTCTTGCGCGTCACCATGCAGGCCTTGCAAACCCTGTCGGCGTCCTATTTGTAAGCCGCCTAGATCCTGCCGCCCGCGTTCACCACGCAAGCCGTGCAGACGTTGCAGGCCATGTTCCCCATCACCATGCAGTCCTTGCGAACGCTGCAGGCCATCTTCCCCTTGTCGCCCTTGCGTGCCATGCCCACCTGCACTATGTAGCCCTTGTCCTCCTTCACCTTGCGGCATCCCTTGTTCATTACCATGCTGCAAAAGCCCGTGTTCCTCTCCGTGCAAGAGCTCTCCATGTTTACGGCCTTGTCCTGTAGGTCGTAAGAAAACGCGTAAGTGCAAAAGTCAACCGAAAATTAGGGCACGTAGAAAACGTATCTCCCCCTGCTGCAACCGTTCAAAGACTTGCCCCGTGGTGAAGAGTCGCAGTGTGCCTGGACCTTGCTTTCGTTGCTGCCGCAGTCCCTGCCCTCCCCGCAGTTGTTGTTCAACAACACGGTGTAAACCAGTTAAATGTTGCAAGAGCACCTGCTCATCCTGCTGTGGTTAAATGAAAATTCGCATAGAGTCAAAGTTGACTTTACACAAAATACCAATAAAGGAATATTAACAGAGCTAGCAAATTTTTTTTATATCCGTTCTAATAGTATGAACGTCACCATGAATTTCTTATACGTAATGAAAAAATGGTAAGTTGGCACAGCTCGATTCATGGCAAGCACCGCTCTTTGCATCCCCCTTAGTAAGTTCTAATCATACCTAATTTTATCTTCAGGAATAAGAAGAATTCAACAACCTTACCGCTACATAGTGTCCGTAAATGCGTTCTAAATTGCTCGAAGATGTTTAAACATTGTAAGGAAATAAAGTATTTTAAAACCAACATAATTATGTTTTTTCTTTGTAGTTATTTTTGTTACGATAGATTTTAATAGTGTGACATTTATTATAATAACCGGTCAATATGAATCCTTACCTGATGATTTGGGTTATGCGTAAATTGTTACATTTTGACGGCAAATACGGCATGGTCGTTGGTTGTTAGGCTATCAAATAGTGAGCGACTATCGTTCCACAGTCGCAGTTAAAATAATTGTTGAGTTGCCTGACTAGGAGTCATAATAACAAAGTAGGTTGAGCAAAAGTATTTATTAATAACGAATACCTACCTAAGTTGATGTTCAACTGAGGCAAAAAATATTCGTTGTATAGGTATTTTTTAAAAGGTTTTCCTAAACAACTCGTAAACCGTGGCTCTCAGCAAAAAAAAAATCTTTTACTCAAGTAATCTACATAAAATTTACTACAAAAAAAGTTCCATTTAGTTTTTCTCTGGGATCATGAGATTTGAAGAAATGAAGATGAATATGATACGTCGAAGGTCACTTATTGAACTCATGGTAGGGCTAAGCGCCGGGCTATGCGGCGCTAAGGATACCCCGAGGCAGCGGTAGCGTAAACTGATGCCATAGCATCACTTCAGCGCTATTCCTCCTCGGTAGTTCACTAAGTAAAATAATTTGTAGCTTTTCAGCATAGCATGTTAATTCAAGTAGTTACCAAATTTTTTTATAGTTCTAGAACTTACAATAAAAAATTAAAAGTAATTTAAAATAAAAATAAACAAATTAAACAAAAAAAAGTAAAAGCCCCTGTAAAATTAAACAGTAATAAGATGCGGGCTCTTTTTTATGTTTTTGTCGATGAATTTAATCCTAGTTTACAGCCTTTAAGTTTGTTACACTCCGAACGGGTCACATTATATAATATATTGATGTTTTTATTGCTGAAACATATAGGTAAGCTATGTATTAGGTTGGGGAAAAAGTATTTTCGTATATAGTATGTATGAACTTGTATTAAAATCACTTTGGCTTAACTATTTGTGGCGGGCTGGTTTTAGTAACAATAAAAGTTTAAATTTTTAAAAAGATAAATCCTAATTCCATTTAGGAAAATCTGTGATTTTCATTTGGTTTTCGTAAGAAAACAGTAATGTCAAGATGAGTGAATCTAATGAAGAAATCTGATACATTTCAAAATGTTACTACAAAAAACTTTGCGATGGTTATGGACCTAGTGCAGTGTCTATGAGAGTAGCACAAATTTGGTTTTAGCGTTTTCAATCCGGAAATTTTGATGTCAAAGATGCACGTCGCTCTGGTCGCTATCACGGATAAAATGGATGCCATTTTTGAAAAAGTGGAGCAAGATCGGTATATCAGTAGTTACGACGTAGCTGAAGAACTGGGAATGGACCACAAAACATTTTTGGCGCATTTGAAAACAACTGGGTACACAAAAAAGCTCGATATTTCGGTACCTCATGAGTTCACTGAAAGAAACCTAATGAACCGTGTACTCATTTGTGATTCTTTATTTGGACGTAATGAAACCGAACCATACTTGAAGAAACTGATAACTGGTGATGAAAAGTGCATCACTTACGACACGAACGTGCGAAAAAAGGTCGTAGTCAAAGTCCGGTCAGGCTTCACAGACTGTGGCGAAACCCGGGTTAACTCGCAACAAGGTGATGCTGTGTGTGTGGTGGGATTGGAAGGGCATTATTCATTATGAGCTATTACCAACTGATGAGATTAAAGCAAGAAGTTGAGAGAAAGCGCCCGGAATTAATTAACAGAGAGGGTGTGGTTTTTCTTATCATGATAACGTAAATATTAAGATAGTTTGGCTGGAAGGTGTTTATGCATCCGCCGTATAGTCCTTACCTTGCACCTTCAGATTTCCACCTGTTTCAGTGTCTTCAGAATTCTTTAGGCAGTGTCAGGTTAACGACACGAGAGGACTGCCAAAAACACTAGTCGCGGTATTTTGATCAGAAGCCTAAAATTCCCATAGCAATGAGATCATGTCGCTATCTATAAGGTGGCAAAAAGTAATCGAACAAAATGGCACCTACATACTTTAGTTAAATGTAAATAAACAATATTAAAAAAGTGTTTTTTTTTTAAAAATGCGAAGAAACTTTTTCCCCAACCTCCGCTATCTGGGTTGCTTTAGTTTTTTTATCGGTGTTTCCCAACACCCAACCGAGACTTTCAATTTCAACAACGGGGTTCGAACCCTTGACTGGCGGTATAGTCCCAGCATCACTCATGACATGACTGGGCCGACGACCTATTAATTATTATTTTAGTTTTCAAAGAATAACAAGACTACTTCATCGAATATTGTAGAAAGGTGTGGGTGGCTATATTATTCTAAGAAAAACATTGCTAATGGAGCATAATTTTCCCCGTGTATTGTATTCTATGTTTACCTACCCACACTGTAATTGTGATATCTATCAGGGGTAATGTTACATTTCAAAGAGAAAGCAAATAGAAATCAAAGAGAAATTTCGATACGAATATCAGCTTACCTTCACAGCCCTCATTACGCCCACGTTTGCTCCGTCCGTGACGTCATCATCAGTAGCCTCTATAGTCTGTAATGCCTGATGTATTTTAGCTTGAGAGGTGTCGTTAAATTCGTATTTACTGTGAGACACTGGGGATATTATGTATCGCAAAATAAAAAAACGAAAAGACGGTTTTGGTTTTCTTCCCAACCCCTTGATTGAGGTATCAAAATGAAGGTCTTGAAATTCGATTCCATAAATACTGGTTCTTCAACTAAGAAGTCTGAAATAAAAACTTCTTTTAAAAAAAAACAAATAACCCCGACGGCAAAAATGACCACTCAAAAGGAAAAAGAAGCTCGTTTGCAACGTTTTAAATCATTGCAGGCGGGGACAAAGCAGGGATAGACTTAGTAGTTACATACCAGGCCTCCGTCATTCGCAACGAAGCCTACCGCTAAGGAGATCGTCGACGGTCCGTCTGGCAGTGGGTTGTTAGACCCGTAGCGCTGGGTTTTGAGGTTTCGAAAATAGTAAAGTTTTTTCTTTTTGGCATATAGTTTCGGGATCGTTTGTCCAACCTAATACATGAATTTGTGTCATCCTAGCTAGGCAGTCACATAGGTAGATATTTAGGTATTTGTATTTTCGGTCAGTATTGGACGAAAAGAAAATTAGAGATAACAATTTTACTTTCATGATGATAACGAAGTAGTAACCGATCTACAGAGGCATTTTGAGTCATCTTTGTCCACGGGAACCCTGACATTTAACTAATACCTAACATGTCGCTCGACGAGCTCTAAAAAACTATTACAGTCGGTTAAACAGGTGCTATGCGTTTTAGAATACTAACATCTGTTTGTACAAAGTATTTTGAATTGAATGATCTGTATTTTAAAGTAAATTGAATTTATCCACGAAGTTAGTAGATATTTAATTTTTATCAAAATTGTCTTTAGAAGCCACAAAAAAAAATTCAAGTTATTAAAGTTCACGTGTTTTCGTTAATTATTTTGTAATAGAACACTATTCTTAATTTGTGTCATTTTCATCTACGAAAACTTATTATTTGAAAGAGTGCTTTGTTCGAATAAAACGCGCGAGAGCGCGGCGAACGAGAAGATTACACAAGAGGCGCATTCCTGAATTCTGGAGGAATGTCCATATTAATATGTACATTTCAGATCAATGACCACAATTCAATCTACCTACTCCGATCACTGATTTATAAGGGATGACGGTATTCAGAAAATAAAAGTTCACAGCCCCTGATTTACAAAATAAATGTATGGCGCACTTGCCCTCTTAGAATGTGGCTATGAAAACAACATACCTAATGTTATGCGTTTTGTCACTTGTTTTCTAATACTAAAACATGAAGTTACATTCATTATTATAATACTTTAGTATTTTGCATTATTAGTACCCTACCAGGCGTACTTACTTTCCTGATGTCGCTTTGTACGGACAGCAGCATATTATCAGGTCAGGCTACCTACCACAAACTGTCAAAATTCTCAATGAATAATGAGTTGAACATCGCTTGCGGAAACCTGACAGTTTTGGATAGGTTGGTGTGCTGTTGACTGTACAAAATTCAGTAGGTAGTCTATTGAGATAAAAGTTAATCAACACTTAATATTATATCAAATGTAGGGATGCATAAATTATATAAACGCTTCGTATTCGCATTTGAAGAAATCGTACCGAAAACGAACGTGAATGCGCGTTTACTATCCTCCCCGGCCATGACGGACCCGCGCCCGCGTCCGCCGCCCTCTTCGACCGCGAACAATAAATTGTGTCATAAGTTTTTCATTTTAAATATCGTGGATGAAAATGACACAAATTTATAATATAGACTTATCATGTATTTATCAAATTAATTAAGTGAACTTCAATTATTGGAATAATTTTTTGAAGCGATTGTAGCTTGGAAAAACAAAATAATAAAAATCTCAGAATTGCGTGCCTTCATTTGGCACTAATTTAATAAATGAACATAAGTAAGTGGTCTAAAATAGGATATAGCTATTTCATTAATTGTAATATTTTTTTAGTCACTGTTTTTACTTAATGACCTCAAAACAGTTAACGCTGGACAAAGATGACACAAATTAGGTTTGCATACTCCGCAGGCTATCCTAGATGTAAACATTTTTAACTTTAAATTTATTTTCGCAGTTTTATTATGATTGAAATGTATCTATACAAATAATCAAACTGCTGATTATGCGACAGTCAGATGTGACACAAAACGCAATAATAAGTTTGTCAGGTACGATTCTATCCACAGGCAGGAAATAAGCAACTTTAGAATTTTTTAAACTTATGACCCCAAAATAGCCTAGCGCTATCGGTCTATGTCGCACACGAGGCAGAGCGCGCGGCATGGTTGCATGGTTCCCGCACAGACATGCACACATTATTAGAGCAAATTTTAAGTTTTTTTTCAATTCAATGAAATAATTACGAAAAGCTTACAAAAATGCAACATTATCAATCCACCACCAGCAAACGTTCTTAAGAATAGAAATGCATTTTTATGGTCATTCTTAAAATGGTCATACAAGAATTTGAACATTATTGTATGGAAGCTGGCATTGCCATCAGCCGCCATGTAGTTTTTTTTTCGAAGTTTCCGCGCACGAATTAAGTGGTTTATATCGATGGTAGAAAGCGATTATGTCGTATCTCAAAATATCAAATGTAACACCACGGACAAAATACTATTTCAAAAATGCATGTCATGCATAGAAAGTTTAAATTTAGTAATAGTAAAGTAAGAACCAATAACGGCAGTCACGCCGAAGGTTAACGCGACTATGAACACATTCACGCCGAAGGTTAACGCGACTATGAACACATTCACTGCCACCACGATTTGAATGCTAATTTTTTTCGACGACACGATTAGCGCAGTGTGCTGTAGCACGGTTTCTCGCCTTGGCTTCCGTGGTGTCCCGGGTTCGATTCCCGGTCGGGTCAATTCAGAAAAATGACTTTTTCTAAATTGGCTCGGGTCTGGGTGTGCTGGGAGACGCCCCTGGCTTATTTCCCTGTCTGGTACCTCGTAACACAAGGATATTTATCCTTACTTCGAGACCATGGCAAGTAGTGTGTTGTCTGGCGCATATATTTATATATATATATTTACATTTTAAACCCAGACACAGCTGACTGTGATATCCTCAAGTTACTACTTCATTGATTTTGAACAAATTTCCGGCTAACTCTCCGGTGAAAGAAAACATCGGTTAAACCCAAATCAACCCAGTTTTCCGTTGGGTTCTAAAACGCCATTGGTGAGAAAGCCGCTTCTTAGTGTTCCGTTCATCATGACGCCACGCCAACCGTCACTTGCTTCTGACTGCACCGTTTGGGATATAGACGTGATAGAATTTTATTTATTCTTACAAAAATACTACCAAAAAACGTTTTTGAAAACTAAGACATTTATTATTACTTATACAATAAACCCTATTTGTTCACAACTTATTTCAAGGCAAATTGGTTTGTCTATAAGTAACTATATCTACTCGTATAACACTTACTACAACTTCGCTACCATCAGCTAGATCTAACCACACAGTTTCACCTACTTTTTGGTATTTTTGAGCAACTGTATTTTAAATTTAAAAGAATTGTTCCTTTTAAATATTTTTTGTTTTCTCTCTGTAAGTTATGTTGAAAATATTTTTAAAGTAAAGTTCTCTAAATACTTATCTGGGTGATTCACAGACTGATATTAAATCTGAAACCGATGCGGTTGGTGAATTCGGTAAAGATACTATTTGAGTAGTTGCTAAAGCTACGATGTTTATATTTGGTTTTCTCCATATACTGGCAGGGTCCTAAGTCACTACCTTGTTGAGGATCCCAGGTCCCTTTCATTCTGCGCCGAAGATGACCACCGTCAGGTTTTAGTGGTTAGGAAGTCTTTGTTTTCCCAGGAGTTACGGGTCCCACATATCTCTGGTGTTTCGAACCCAGGGCCTTGGGAATGCCTAAATGCATTACCTAACGCAAAAAAAAGAAAAAAAGAGTGACGCCGGCAGCGGGGCATATTATTCTTATCATTGTAGGTTTCCTTTTTATTATTTTGAGTTGTGTAGTAAAATAATTGATTTAAATGTCGTTGTTCCGTATTCGGGTTCGTTAATTTTATACATAGCAATTAATTTCTCCAAAAACTACTACATTTACCGTTTTAATTAAGTTTGTTTCTGTTTCATTATAATATTATTATGTCTTGATGACTATGGATTCGTATAATTGTTTTAGGTACTTTTAGCTCTAAAAACTAAACACATCTTTGAAGGATTCTTCGTTGCCGGTGATAAAGTTATGTCCTCACTTTTGTAGGCAGTTGTCATTCTGTAGACAGATAATAAATATATGTGTCATTCAAATCATCCTGTATACATAAACCATTGAGATCTTCCTATGAAGTTAAGCTCTAGCAATTATTTTACAATAAGCGGCTTTGCTATTTTTATTACAAAGGCGTTAACTGGCAATGAAAATATTTTAGTCCGTTAAATCTTTCAATATCAGTTCGTCCTTTTGTATTCGTATTATAAATAAATAACATAAAAGGAACATTTAATCAGGAAATACTTTATAACATTATGGTGCTCATTTAGAAAATAAACACGTGTCCGGGCTGCAGAGTAGGTACACGGTACAGCCCGGCCACAAACAAGTGCTTTTATAACAAACTGTGTTCGTGGTACAATCAATCTAATTATAGGTTCAGTAAGAACAATTAAAAAACGACAAATTGGTAGGCATGATTAAATATTACAAAATCGACTGAGGCCGGGCTGCGACGAAACACATAGGTGAGGTAAGGGAGCACCATAACAAATACTTTACTTAAACTTAGTCTGTGGAAATTTACTCTATGATATTAAAGCTTTTTTCAATCAATCAAAGTCTGTTCAAAGTCGCATCAAGTGAGATTACTAAATTCCTGTATTTAAAATAAGAAATCAAAATGAGTACCACATCTTCGAAAGTAGGTTCTCCTACAAAAACAATGTCGAAAACGAATTCTCCTACAAAAAACATGTCGAAGACTAAAGGTGTTCAGGTCCATAGTAAAGCAAGGTTGCAGAAGGGTGCACCATGTCCTTGGCTCTGCAACTTAGTGCCAACTGATGTGCCAGCCCCGGGAGCAGCGCAGGGCATCCTGCATCCTAGGAAGGACGTCTTTGTTCTGAAGGTATGTGATCTTCAATGGTTACATATTTTCGTTGTCGCAACTCAGAACAGTTCACCTAGGTATAAACTTACTTAGTACTGGTGTAAAACGATTTACGCTGAGCTAGTGGCTCGAACTCACTAAGCTCGATTATCGACATAGTTCAATGAAACCGAAAGCGACTACCAAGTTTTTCGAAAAAAATTATATTACTTAGCATAAAGTATGATATATTTTAGGATCCAAATCAAAGTTTTTAACGCCCTCGTCGTATGCAATAATATCGTAAGGAGGTAAAAGGAGAATGTCCAAGTGACTATGGAAGTTTGTCATCATCATCCGTGCGGTCTATCCCGGTTGTGAACCCACACTAGTGTGTGGGGTCCCAGGGTCCGCCTTTCTTATTTTCTTGGCCCACTTCGCGCGGTCTTGTGCATCCTCAGTGGTGAGTCTGTTGGCACGCATGTCACCCTTAATTAACGACGTCGAGCCACCGCTTCTTGGGTCGACCTCTTCTACCTGTACCTGGCGGCGATGTTGGATGCCACCTTTTCGACATCGAACATCGAAAGAACGGCGGCCTTTGTTTTACGTATTTAGGAGAGGTAAAAGGGTACTGGGGACGGGAAAAAAATTAAATTAAGTGAATTTTTATTTTTAGCAAAAACAATGAGTCCCACGATCAGGTCGAATTTTTCTAGTTTCTATCTTTGTAAAGGAATGAAATTACACACATAAAGAAACTTGTCTTTTTTGATGGATTTATTTTTATTTTCCATTTTCATAAACATACTCATCAAATATTACTATCTAAAAATTGGGCTGGTGCATGGATATCGTTGTGGCGGGCCCAACTCGGATACCAAGCTACAGAAATGTAGTTATGATAGAGGAGCTGGTGCGGGCTTAGCTTGGAAGGCATTTTGTAAGCAAGCAAAACACTCTTACAGACTACGTTTGCACGTGAAACCTTTAAAAATAAGATACCTAAACATTAAATCTTTCACAGATGATCTTTCTTTCTTCATCAGATGCCTAATTATAAATCATAGATTGAATAATTGTTGAGATAATAATTGCTATTGAATGATCATTAATCGCTCAAAAATGAAAAGACCAACATTCAACATGAGTCACATTTTTAGCAGTTTTCAAGATATGATGATGTGTTTTAGGCCAGTGTACGCCACGCCATTGCGCCATCGCTACTTCAGGTGTTGAATTACATCAAACATGGTTTACTAGTGTGCATCAAAACCAGGTTTTAAGGAAAATTGTAGATTTCATTGTTCACTTCTCTCTACGACTGCCGACACAAATTCCGTGGTCGAAGTAAACAATTAGTACACCTTTGCACTGGATTTTGCATGATTGATGTAACGACAAAACAAATAAAATCAAAAATAGAAATATGCGTTTGAACTCAACTGCTTTCGTGCGAACCACATGACAGGTAGGCACTAGGCGGACAGTCAAGTGACATGCATTTGTGTACTCCGTCCAACAATTTATATGACTTTTAACAGCTCGCGTTACTAGTTCGATTTCTGAAAATATTTTATTTTCTACGGATAATAATAGACGTTCGCGGTGCATAGCGGAACTGGAGTTAAAATCCCAGCAATCGATACTAAATAAAGGAAGAAGAAGGAGTGTAAAGCATTTCTTTAAAAATCGTAATTGGCATTTAATCATGTACTCACGTCCTCGGCTCGATGACGATTTCTGAACGGTATGGTAGATACGACGGAAACGGAAAGCTAATTCTCATAATAAAAATTCAAAAAAGGAATTATTGAAGTAGCAAACTTGTGGCACAATGTGTGTGTATTGTGGGTTCTACCCATGTATGTAATCCCATACGATTTTTGGGATTTAAGTACCTGACTTGGGTTGTTACATTACAGACAAATGACAAAGAGCTAGCGCCTTTAAAACAATTTATATACTTTATTACTAGTACAAGTACTAGTGAATAAAAAGAACGTTTAAGGAATATGGGCGATTCACGATTTATGGAATATGGGCCTTGGAAATTGTATTTCATGCTCCGAGGTGCGCCGCTTCCTTTAAATGTTTTCACAGAGTGCTGCGTTGTGTTGACTTGTTACATATTTCCCCACACCGGTCAAGTTTTGGTTAGCTTCTAGGTCACGCATAATAAAAGCTCGATTATTTTCTTAAAGGTAGCGAAAATTGGGCCTAATGGTGACCGCCGATGCAAAATGGAACTGGAGCTCGTCACCCCCAAGGGTCCTGAGAAAAAACCTTTGTGTCGAATTGAAACCAGAGAAACGCAATGCGAACCTGAACCACCGCCGTGCTGCTGCATGAAGCCTAAGAAGAAGAGGAAGTAGCCCACAGGACATCAGTTGGTCTCAATTCATCAATACGGTCAACAGAAATAACTTATCAAATTCGTCGTTATTATTTTTATTACTTCACTTATCCCTCATGTACATACCTACTTATCTACCCTGTGGAAACGGGCACTACTCGTTCAGAATTCCACTCGTAAATAATTATACTCGGTTATACCGAGCTAACTCAGATTAAATCACTATCCTGGGAAAGTATTTATTTATTTAGGATAGGTACACAGACAGATTACCATCGATTCATGACTAAAAATAATATTATAAATAAACTAATTTTAATTTACTAAGTTAAGGTGATATTAGAGCATTTTTTTATTTCTGAACATTGAGCATTCGTCGTTTTCAAATTTACTCGAACCACAATGCGAACATGGCTCTCGATGTTCTGTTATTTAAATTCAAAACATCAATATATACGAGTACTTTATTATACTAAACTAGCAAAAACGTTAAATTACATAGAAATGAAAAACTGAGCTCTGAACTTTTTCAGAAATATGCTTGGTTACATATCTTACCTACGTGAAAAGCGTACACTTATTTTTTATTTTGTCCTGTTAACAATAAACTGCTTAAAATGTATACCTAATTTTGAGGCCAATGGCAAATTACATAATTTTGAAAGGAAGTGCATATACTATGTCTTTGAAAATGTATAGTGTTGACAATATTTTGAAAAACTATTTTTGTATACTTATCATTGCACGTATCTGTACATCAAATTCGATTACACATAGAGTACAATGTTGTATTGCACATGATCCTGATACAAATTTAGAAATAAATGTGGACCGAAACAAAATAAAAAACATTTCCTTTCAAACTTTATTTATTAACTCGCAAAGCAGGAGTAAGCTTCTGAATAGTCGTTACGCCCAGCGATTACTTCAACTCCTTAAGGGTACTGCTTCATTGCTACGAGGGCGTATTGCCATGAGGCCGTATTGTCTCAAGGGTTACCTCTTGAGGCGATGGAAATTATGAGCAAAATATTATAAAGCAGCTTATTACAAGAAAAGCAATTAAGGTTATTATAAGCTTTTCCTCTCAAAAGGGATTTCTGCATGAATATTTTAATGTAGGTAGGTAGGTATGCAGTTTTCCAATGAGACCCGAGCACTTAAATATATATTTTTATGTATTTAATCACTTCAGAAACAAACAGTGTCAGAAGCAATGTATAATATATAGGGTCGACAACGCGCGAGTGATACCCCTGGTGTTGCACGCGTCCATAGGCCGCGATAACCGCTTACCATCAGGCGGCCCGCGTGCTTGATTGTCACCGACGTAGTATACAAAAAAAAAAAATATATAATCTATCTTTTTGTCGAAACAAATTTTTTTCATTCTTTGTTATTTGTAAATGCTTATTTTCCTTTCTCACTTTCAAAAGTTGCCATTTGCCTCTGTAATAGGAGCTTTTACCTTACTCATTCACAAACCAAAGTATTTGATAAGTTTACAGTATTTTACGTCCGTAAATATGCCACAAATAAAACCAAAATTTACGAATGATCAAATTCAGTTTTGGTTGACAGATAACTAGTAAGAGACAACGCACTGAGGGAGTGCAATGACAGTATCCGCCATTGTTTGCCATGTAAACTCCATACATTTCGATTATTGTTCCGAGTTGTGACTTGTGACAGACTGATGCAAATTGTCATTTATTTTAGCACTTCTGCTTCCATGAGCCTCCTATTTTTAATGGTTTAATGAATGGAGTATAGTTAAATAGTTATTGGACTAAGTTGTGTTTACCTGTTATTGGTGATCATAAAAAAAATATTCACGACTACCTTTTGGTAAAAAGTAATTGTATGCAGATATTGCTGTTGATATACCTAAATAAATTTAAAAATTACCTATAACAGCTACACATTACAGCACTTATTTTAGATTAGAATAATTTCTAAAACAACAAGATTTCATCAATATAGCTGAGGGCTGACCATCGAAAACTCTTGGGGTACTTTCTTAAGTTGTGGAAAGCCAAAATTTGCATACCTTCACGACTAAATCCCAAACGGAGTAGTCGGGAGGCAAGTGACTGTTGCCGTCATGGTCAACGGAACACTCGGAAGCCCACTTAAGTCCAATGGTATTAGAACCCAAAGTGTTAGGTGGTGAGCCTACCGCCGTAATCCGGGATTGGTTTTTATCGACGTTTTCCATCTACGGAGAGTCGAAAAAAAAGAAATGATTCAAGTAGACTATCAATTTACAGTTATTTTGAATCACTAAATTTGAACACGGGACCACCCGACCTACGAGCCAAGTTGGGGTGCTTCACCCGTTTGCCTCGACGCGCGAGGCTCTACATAATATAGTCGAAACATGGTGTGTTTGGCATGGTGAGCTTTTTTTAATTATAACTTAATAACAACCACAAATAATAATACCACCAAAAACACCTTGATGTGAAGCATTGCCAAGTCAAGTCAATATTGCTTGCACTTTGAAAAAGTTACCAAATGTGACGGAGAGCCAAGCTCCAACCTCTACATACACCACACTTCCTGTCTGAAAGATCCGCAAACTAGCGGACAGAGTCTTATAAGGCAGATGAATGAAACCCCTTCGCTGTGTAGATATCAATTTATGAATAGTGTGTTTAGCGTACGATAATAAATAGGTAAGTACTTCAAATTTAACTTAAGTACTAGTAATAATAAGGATTAAGTTATAAAGACTTCCGTGGGAGCTGAAATCCGTCGAACCTCTACACAGTCCTGTAACGCACTTTATTTTTTGTCTCTTGGTTGTACCATCCTCTTTGAACGTGTATGTCACTCGAACAATAGTAGTCTAAGAAGTCTTTGTTTGTTATTCTGTTTTACCTATGGGCCACGTAGTGCCCCATCAAAATTCCAAGTGTCCAGAGTAATAAAATTAAAATTTGCTGTGATTTCTAGGTTTTATTGGTTGATGCATTGTGTTCAAAGATGGTGAAAGGTGATAAAGCTCCAGTCAAGCAACGCAAACCTTATGAAGAAATAGGCGCAATATTCAATGGAAACGAAGCAAGTGTCTGATTTTTAATTAGCCATTCAGCAGGTTCAACCTTTACGTAGCCTACTAAATACTCGTAAGTTAAGAAGAGCAGTAGCATCTGCTTGATGTAGATTTGAATCTCTGCATTAGCAGGAAAAGTCAATCTATGTCTAGTCTTATCATGTGGGCTATTAGGCAATAATGACCAACAAAAATCCTTTATTTTCATAGCTTGCTTGGCACTGGTAGCACATCTTACCCGATAAGCCACACCGCTAAGATTCAATAAAAACCGATCAAAGTTTCATAGCTTAGGTTTACTTCGCTTTTCTCCGGCCTTACTAATCAATTTGACCCGTAGCACGGAAAAAAATAAAAAAGGGGAGAAGTTATGGCGTGATCTATTTTAGTATAGGAAAAAAATTCTACTTGAAAAGAGAGGTAAATTTTAATTATAGGGGGCGGAGCTAAGGCACGGCTGGCGAAAGCACACTTAAATATTTTTTCAATTAGGCCAAGAACTGCCGGCGCTCTTATCGTATTGACTTTGAACGAAGTTACGTAGGTGAACCAAGTTTCAGCTTAACTATCTTAACTTAACTAGTGGGACTAAAGGGAATTAATTTTGCCCGTGGACTGAGTTGACCTTTAGCGGTAAATTTGTGATTGCACGTGCCCCCCCCCCCCCCCCCCAGCTAACAGATTAAGTTGGTCAAGTCACCCACAGAAAAATCAATACGGGCAGCTCAGCCCGCGAACTAAGTACTTTGTGGGCTCATTGACCACAAAGGGTTGGGCCGTTGATCAGGATACACAGGATCAAGGTGTCTTTATACCAGTATGTAATTTTGCGAGTAGCCATTTCACATATTTTTTCGTTTATAAAAGTATCGTTATGCGTATTGGCCATCGTCGGGAGGGAAATTCTGAATTACGTGTTCCGGAATTTTTGGGCGTTTCCCGTAATTTTATCATATTTTGTAAAATTTTAAATATATAAATAATACTTAAATGTAAATATTTTCAAAATTCCTTTTTTAGGGTTAGATCTAAGGATATTAGTTACGTACCATTTAAAGCATATTTTACAAAAAATATTCAACCGTAACCGTATCATATCTGGAGGAGCCCAAACTTGGTATGTTTTGAAAATGATTAAGCTCAGTAAGCTCTTTCATAAAATACCATACACAATTTCCCATACAAAAAAATGATGTCACCATAACTCCTTCCCCTTTTTTTTCCGTGCTACGGGTCAAATTGATTCGTATGGCCTAAAGACCAATCGTTCCGATTTTCATGCCTTTAACATCATTTGCAGGTTAATTTAGCGTACCGCTAGCACTATCAAAGACGCACTTAAAGATAGATATTGGGTGGTCCTAACAAACACGTCACAATTTTTTTTAGCTTCCTCACTCTCAGGGCTGTCCACAAAATACCCCATGTATGTTGGCCGATTTCTTGTAGTTTTCGAGTTATTAATGGATTTACGATTTTTTTTAAATTTCTGGGTTGTTTTACTTTTTCGGTCACTGTGGCGGGATCTGTTGAATTAAATGCCTAATTTTTTTTTATTCTTAGGTGAATATTAGATTAAGTGGATTTTTTTAAGCATTTGCATCAATAGCGCTTATCAAAACTCTGGAAAAAAAACTGAAATTGAAAAAGATAGAAATCATGTAGGTATTTTCTCTTTCATCCAAATTATTTTCAAAAACTTTACTATTTTCTCAACTTACTATCATGTAAATTTCAATGAGTTACTTCAACGGCATCATATTTAAATTTTTATTCAAAATGTCAGAAGTGTAAAATTCAAGTAATCGGTGAATCAAATAAAACTTGAAATAAAAGGGAAATTTATCTATAAACCATTATAGAGAGTTTTACAATTAGAACTTTCTTGTTTAACACAGATTGGACGTGGTTTAAAAAAATATTTTACCAAAGAGCCGTCTAAATAAACACTTATTATTATATAAAAAAAAATTACGATGTTATTATCTGTTTTCACGCCTCATGGGTTTTTTTAAATATTTTTTTAAGTTTACTAGAGTTTTATACACTGATTACTTGAATTTCACACTTCTGGCATTTCGAATGAAAATTTAAGTATGATGCGATCGAAGTAACTCATTAAAATTTACATGAAAGATAATTTAGAAATTAGTGCATATTTTATAAATAATTTGATTAAAGGTTCGTGCCACTTTTTTTTAATGGCTTTCTAAAATTTTAGAAAATCCATAATTTCTAACTTTTTCAAAATCCGATTTTTTTTCAAGAGTTCGGATAAGCGCTTTCGATGTAAATGCTTATTAATCCACTGAACCTAATATTCACCTAAAAGATACAAAAAGATCAGGCCTTTATCTCAACAGATCCCGCCACAGTGACCAAATAAGTGACTCTGAAACCCAGAAATTTTCAAAAATTCGTAAAAACATCGTAACTCAAAACTACAAAAAGTGGCTTACATACATGGGTTATTTTGGATACCCCAGAGTGTGAGTAAGCTAAAAAAAGTTGAGCACCTTTAACCTGATGCTGTCAGGACAGTTGAAACGTAAGGTACAGTCGCCATCAGATATATTTTAGCAGACAGCGTGCCCATAAACATCTGAACTATTTAAAAAGCTCATAAGTTCTTTGCACCACAAGTTACTAATAATATCTGAACCATCATTACATCATTTTTATCTGAGCAGCTTGTCAAAAATTTCTATACATACGAATAACTAAAAATATCTGAAAAATTTACTGTTTGAATTTGAAAGTGTATCCTTCATCTATACCTACCTGCTAATGATATTAAAAGGAAAAAAAAATGTTTGTTTATTTGTATCAAATACACTGGACCGATTTTTTAAATTCTTTCACCAAAATAAAGCTACATTAAAGCGAGTGACTTAACGAGTGGGATAAATGTTAGGCTATATTTTAACGGGAGAAATAGTACACGGTGAAGCCGATGACCGACAGTTAGTAAGTAATAAAGTAATCAAAAACTACGGGACTAATTTCCAAAGCTATTGTATGTAGCAAAAACTTTATTATTTATTTTCAAAAAAAGTAACTTAGGAGATGACTGGACTGTTGGCGCAAATTTCTAGTGTTAGGATCATATGGATATTTTAAATTGTTCAGAAGTATTTGGTCCATCTTGTCTGCTACAATATATCTGATGGTGACTGTACATCTATGGTAAGAGCTGCTTAACTTTGAGTAATGCTATTAGTCAGGCGTTAGCCATAAGTAATCTGCCATAATTGTTGACTTGAATTCAATAATAAAGGCCTCAATCAAGGCTCAGCACTGAGGCAGTAGAAGGCACCTATTACTTAACAAACCCACTTAAATCTTTTTGAACTTTTCAGGTGAAAATCAGAGTTCCCAAGAGCACTTCTAAGCCCCAAAAACTGACCCCTTCCCAGTTGAAGCTGCAGCAGCAATGCACCTGCGAAGACGATGGTTCCGTCTGCTCAGAGACGTGTGGCTTTCCAAGCAGCAAACACGGAGGTCCAGCCAACCAGCTACACTTGCAGGTATAATAGCTATTTTAGAGTACGCGCATCACCATATAAGCTGTCAGATGTACAGGTTACCTACGGGCGTGGCTATACGAACATTTAAAACTACCATCATCCTGTCTGCTACAATTATGCAGTTTTTCAGACGAAGAAGATGGTGGTCTGGAAAACCAGTTACAATTTCCTATATAATTTGTCAAACCTGACCTGACAACTGCCAGCAAAGATTGAGACATAGTTTGAGCCTTTAGCACTAACGGATCCTATCTGATGGGATTTGTGGACGCTTCTAGGAGGAGGGAAAGTTGGTCTGGTAAACCCAGCTACACTTGCAAATAACTTGTTATCTCCCAGTTTATTAAGCTTGGTGATTGGCTTAAGTTCGACTACTAAATCAAGGTCCTATTTTCTAATGAAAACTGTTGTCGCAATTGGAGCGAGATTTTGGATTGAAAGCAGAACCTCAAAATCTATTTAAGCAAGAATATACATATAGTCCCGACACGTATGCAGACAAACCTGGACCACCTAGACCATATCCAGTACACCCTGGTGCTTTACTAACAAATATCCTTTAACCATTTCACTCTACAGATTCCGGATGATATCTGTGAAGCCTTCAACAACAGGACTTCGTTAAACTCAGAGTTGACGTACAGCAAAAACGAAGCCCACGAGACGATGTGTAACGTCTGCAACGTGACCCCCCACGACGCGCCCAAAGGCGTGCACGCCCAGAAAGTGCTGCACCCAGACAAGGACGTCTTCATACTGAAAATCGGCAAACAGACTGACGAGCCAAACCGAACGGGAAATATTGAGGTGAGGTATAATAGTTAATTTTAAAATACAATCAACTTGATGTTAAAATTATTATTGTAATATTTAGGTAGTAGTGAATTTTGCTTGTGGTAACGGCATAGAATAGTTTGCTTTGTAAAATTTTGTTGTGTACGATTTTAACTGGCCGCATCTTCTGTCTTTAAAGGACTGAAGCTTCATGTACTTATAAACTGAACAGAGACAAAGCTTCAACAACCGCGCTGTTTTATGTACACTATACTACTTTCGCCGTACGATGATATCCCTGACAGTTCATTTTTGTCATTCATAGTGCTGTAACGAATGTAATTTAATCGAGTTGGCAAAGGATGTGGAATCAGATTCACCGATTTTTAATTTTTAAATAAATTCTTAATAAACGTGTTAATAGTTAGTAAATAATCGTTAAAATATTGCACAATCAAGGCAGACGCTCTGGTACTGATGCGAACGACGTGATTTCAAATTACAAAATGGTCGCTCCTATTTATCGATTTTTTGTAGATTCAGTAGTGTCAATACACTATTGAATGGCGTTCCTTTCCACGCATCAGGCGCTGTAAATATATATTAGTTTAATTTCAAATACTTCAGGTTAATAAGAATAACAATAATTAATAATAATTTACTTGATAAGATTCGAAAGAACAATAGTTTTTTAATAGTTATAACATTTTCTTTGCTAGTTTTTTTTATTTAGTTTGAAATAGTATGCGTGATACGGAATAATAAGAGCTGTCAGGCATATCATTATCTTACAGTGAAAATAGTTTAATACGCGTATGTGCCTCGAAAGTCAATTGAGAGGGTCGATCGCCACGTTTTCTTCAGATTGATCGAAGCGATGAATTGTACCGTATATGGGGCACACATCACGTCGCACTATTATATTATTTTTGTTCCGCTTATTTACTCATATGAGTCACATGCGACTGAAGCTTGTACTACTGAACAACTTAACGACTGTGCTCGTGCAGATGAGTTGACCTCAAGTGCTTGATCACACGTTATTGGCACGGGCATAGTATTATTTCGGGCATTTATAATATTCCCTTTGGCCAGGTTGAGTTAGTTACGCCCCGTGCTCCGGCTAAGCCCAGGCCGGCCACGCACTTCTGCCAGGCGATCCAGTGCGAGGAGGAGGACATCCCCTGCTGCGTGCCGTGCAGAACTTGTCGAGGGGCGGTCCCGAAAAGGAGGAAGATCCGCCGTTCACGCTGCTGCATGTAAATTTTAGTAAATTCGCTACCCTCTAAATCTTCTCTTGCAAACATCTTTTTGTGGCGGTGTTATTTCATATCTGAAATTAATATTTATTGTACGTTTGATATGTAAAAATTGGAAATAAAAAATGGTAAATATGGATTATCCATTTGGTGGTTTACTTATGGGTTGTCCGGTTGCAATGACAAGTAGGAAAATACTTTCTTTTTAACCGACTTCAAAAAAAGGAGGAGGTTCTCAGTTCGACTTTATGTTCTTTTTTTTGTTACCTCAGAACTTTCGACTGAGTGAACCGATTTTGATAATTCTTATTTTATTTGTAAGCTGGGCTTCCCGTGTTTTGAGTCCAGTTTTAACAGTGGCATCCATAAGAAAACCATAAGTCTTAGATGAAAAGTTAATTTAGAAAATTTAATTTTGTTAACATATTTGAAAGCGCTATGACAGGTCTGATAAGTTTACTTTACTGGCCGCATAGTGTCTCTTTTGTCGTTTTAGTGCTGCCACCTATTAGTTACTGCACGTTCCCTATACTCAGGTATGTCATCCGGCATTGCAACGTCAAATGCAAATTGTCATTCATTTTAGCACCCCTGCTTCTATGAGCCTCTTATTTCTTATGTTAAAGGCCTGTTCAAACCTAAGCGGTATTCGTTGCCGCTGTGGGTAGCGGTATAATACCGCGCGGGTTTCGCTCAGCGATTTAGGATCAAGTTCCGCGGCAAAATGTACCGCTACACACAGCGGCAGCAAATACCGCTCAGGTCTGAACAGGCCTATAATGAATGGAGTATTTGCTGGGCGCGATGTAGGAACCGTGGGAAAACCACGAAACGATCGTAGCGCGCGCCGTGGCCAAACAAGGAACTTTCAGCGGACCAACTATTACTATTTACTAGTTAAATTTACGTATCCGTGTATTATCAAGCAAAAATAAATAGATATGCGCCAAGAAACTGCAAAAACAATGATCACAAATTCTATTACAAAAGTTTTTGAGATTTTCAACGCAATCTTCTTTACTTACTTGTAAATTAATCTCAACCTGCAAGGCTAAGATGCGCCAACATCAAGTTATTTCTCGTTTCTCGTCCCTGAGAGTCGACAAAAGAGGTAGACAAGACAAGTTTCCTCGCATGACAAAGCGGTTTACACATGTTTAGCACAGATTTATCAAAACATACAATCCAAACTCGGGGGTCATGCAAGTTGCGTCATCGCCGCTCACTTTGCGCTGTCACACAACACGAACACAATCACTCTATACAACCGGCACGGTATCTCTTATCTATGTATTGTATTACACTTATTTACACTACACAATACATTCAATGAATTCACCATCCTCGTACCTATATTAAATATTTAATATACTCATAAATAAGGCACATACGTCCACCGCAAGTCTACTCAGTTGGGGGGCCCACTGAAAATCAGCGCCTGGGCCCTCAAAGCCCAGGCTGAATGCTGAGTGAGGACCTTTTATTTTTTGGGCATCGGGACGTCGATGTCTTGTTTTGTCTTGTTGTTATTTTGTTCTGTTGCCTTATGCCTACTTACCACCTACGTGTTTTTTTTCCTCAAATGTAACGATGTCCAAAATTTAATAAATTATTTCTATTTATATTTCTATAATATGACAAAATAAATATAGTGGATTCAACTAGTAGATATAATCGATCAACTATATTTAATCCAACTAATCGATTAAACTAATCCATTCAACTAATCGATTCAACTGATCGATTCAAATAACTGAATCAACTAGTCGATTCAACTAATCGGTTAAACTGACCGAATCAACTAATCGATTCAACTAATCGATTCTATTAATTGATTCCAAATAATAATATTCTTTAAATAAATAATTAATTAACTGATAAATAACAATCGATTTATTGATACGAATAGTCAATTAACCGATACAAAAAATCGATTTAATCGATGCCAATAATCGATATAAATAATTTTATCGATAAGTACTTACTATTGTTTTTTTTGGAAATGATAGTTCAGAAGAAAAAGTCTGCTTTTTTTGAATTTAATGTTTTTAAAGTATAATTTACACTCATAGCTAAAATAGCGACGGCTCATAAATGCATCATCGCTTTGTTACTGCACTTAAAAAAGTTCGACGAGTTCACACACGAGACATCTCTTCTAAACCACGACAAAAATAAGGCGCCATGTTAGTCTGTCGACAAAATTGAATTTCCCATACAAAACATTAATTCAATTCAAACAACAAAATCAGACAATAAAACTACAAGTCCACATTTGTTAGTAACTTACTTAATGTCTATGTTAGATAATATAATAATTGCTAGGCACTGGAGCGTGAAGTGATATTCAGTGTTGGAAAAATGGACCGTCCATCCGTTCCGCAACAACACTCAGTAGGCTGCTGCCGCTGGCCCGCAGCCGCCGCGCCATCGAGGCCGCTCTCTTGCGCATCGTCGCGCGAAAGCATTCAATGCGTGCTTCAGCGAACATCCCCGACGCGCTGCAGAAGCGGGGCAGCCGCAACAGCGCCCTGAAGGCGTTATTATATTGAACGCGAAGGGCGTCTAACGCTCGTTGCGTGTATCTTACCCACAGGCTGCACGTGTAAAAAGATATATGAGCAACGTGCAAACCTGTGGGCTATCATATTCGCTCTTATTGACAAAGCACGCCGCTCACGTTCAATATCAGCGTCATCTTTCAACTCATCGGTCACTACGTATCCAAGGTACTTTAGTGCTTTCACTTGCCTCAGGGCCACACCAGCTAACCTAACGGGAGGTATGTCTGTCGGAAATTTGGTTCCAGATTTTAAAACAATGAATTCGCTCTTCTCAGAGTTATATTTAAGGCCGTGCTCATGAGCATAGCCTTCACAAATACTTATGAGCTTTCTCAAACCACCAGCCGACGCGCTCAGCAGAACCATGTCGTCTGCGTAGCTGATGTAATTAAAGCAAACGCCATCCACATGACATGCGTACTACTCAGCGTGACAATTAGCTCATTTACATAAAGGTTGAAAAGAGTGGGTGAGCTCAAACCCCCCTGCCTCACACCACACTTCAACCTGTATAAATCCCACAGAACACCTGCCCATCGTACATTGTTGATCTGGTTTCCATACCAAAACCTTAAAACGCTGATTAACTCAGGAGGTAAATTAGTTTGGCTTAGTTTTTCCAAACCAGATCAAATGCTTTCGACAGGTCCAGGAAACAGGCGTACACGCGTGCTCCGGTCAGTGCAATACTTGACGGCATGTTTCATGGACACAATGGCAATGTCAGTGGAGGGAGAGTTTAGGTCTAAAACCAAACTGATTATCATGTGGTGTGATAAACTTTTTGAGGTGTTCATTTAACATGCCGTCAAGAACCTTAGCGATTACAGAAGCCAACGAGATCGGTCTGTAGTTGGTTTTGTCTGCTACATCACCTGTTTTGTTTTTAATAATAGGGACTACAACCGTTCTCATCAACTCCTCTGGCAGATATAAGTGCCCTACGCATAGGCAAATAGCATTGTTAGTAACCGTGGCAGATGCGCACCTGCATTTTGAAGGTGCTCGATGCTAAGACCATCGTGTCCCGGTGATTTGCCCCTCGACATTTATTTTGTTGTTTTAGAGACATCCTTAGCAGTTATTTTTATTAAGTCACGACAATTGCTGCCATGTTAGGAACGTTAGACAAAATAGAGAAATGACAAAAATCGAGAAATGGCAGAATTTGATTGAAGGATTTTTTGTCTACTCTTCTCGTAGGGCGCGCATGTTAACCCCGCACAGGTCAACTAAATGTTTAACAACTTTGGTAATGCATGGATCATTTTCTTCTATATTAAACACAAAGCTCCAGCTTCCATTAAGAACTTTGATGCTGACTCCCTCTTCAAAAACATCTAACGGCAAAGGATCACACCTAATTTTCTTTGCCAGTGGATACATTTCTTATAAGTATTTCCCTTTTGAGTACTTTTCAGTGGCGAACTGCCTGGCACTAGGTCTGCCCCATTGCTGCTCTTCACTGGTTTAAAGAAGCTTTCCACGTGGTTCATGTAGTAAGTATGATATAATATATCAGAGCGGCCATATGCTTACATCTGCCACTCTGATTTTACACACAATAACATTTTCCACTTGTAAACCTGACGACTTGAATGTGAAGGAATTATGAGGGCTCAGGGAACTGGACCCGCTCGAAACTGACCCCGCGGGGCCAGTTAACCAATGCGATTTTCTACCATTTTTGAATTGGTCAACTGGCCCCACAGCTGAAATTGGTACAGTCACCAGAAAAATCTAACAGCGAAACGCACACAGCACCGCCCGTGCCATAGAGCGTCAACGCCACATGCACCCTGAACGCCCGAACTCACGGGATCAGTTCCCTCATTAATTTAATTAATTATTTTTATTTAGGGAACTAAACCACTCGCAATCTTAATAAAAATATTTCGTACTCTGGACTTCAAAATAAAAAGCAAAATTTGTTTCATGTTAAAATAATTTAATAATAAGGCATAAAAGTCGTTTTGCACAGTAACGTATATTTATTATGACTTTTATAAACCTTTTATATAAACAATATACCTATGTAATGACATTTCAGTCTTTAAACTAGTTTCAACTGTAAAGCACACTTTGCACTTTGTTAATCATCATTACAAGTAAAGAAAGGTATGCTTAATATAAAAATAATTTTAAGACTTTTTACATAACTATTAAGTGATTAGATAGTTCAGGGGCGTTCACGTCAACCTTTAAATAGGGGCACCTTATGCTGTGCTCTTAAGACCCATTTTGCAATGGTTTTGTAAAGGTTGATGTGAACGCGTCTATACAAACTTGGCCCTTATTTTTAGAGATACAACAGTAGATAAATTGTCCAATAGTAATCATAGCTTTCTATAAAGAACGGTTCATTCAAAAGGAAATATTGAAAACAGTTGTTTAAAAAACACTTTGCAGTGAGGTTAATAGAATAATTACTACCCTTCCAGACTAAAAAATAAATAATCACAGACGACAAAATCTAAACATGTACTTACATTAATAGGTAATTTAAAGTTTTAAAATGAAATTCCTTATAGTGTAACAATTCAAATAATATTCTATTGAAAGAAAATAAATACTTATAAATCAAATTCATAATAGAGTTTATCAGTTCTATAATCATCTCATAAAATTAAAATATAATAATCAGTCTTAATGGTCAAGTTTTTGTTATTTTAGATAAAAATGATCTTTGAAAAATTTTAATTGAATGAAAATAAAACGTTTTAAAATAAAATTTCTGTTAGTATAACAGTTCATTAATAATCATCTCTAAAATTAAAATATAACAATCAGTCCTAAGGTTATGGTCAAGTTATAAAATCAGTCTTACAATTAAGTCTTTATCGTCATTCATTTATACTTTAATTTTTTCTAAGCAATGGCCGATACTTATTTCGCCAACAAAAGGTTTGCTTGTCCTTGAAATTTGCAAGCGTGCACCGTGCAGGTGACAGTGAAGCTTTATGGCGTGGCTAATAACTTAAATTAATTAAATAATACAAGCGTAGTTTTCTGATTTTTCTGGTGAATGTATCAAATTCGACTGTGGGTCCAGTTGACCAATTCAAAAATGGTAAAAAATGGCATTGGTTAACTGGCCCCGCGGGGTCAGTTTCGAGTGGGCCCAGTTCCCTGAGCCCTCTTATATGGAGGGAGGGGAGGAGCCATTACTTTACTTTTCTTTACTTTATGTGTGCATGAATGCGATGGAACCGTGGAAGGGCGCGTCATTTCAGATTAGACAAGCTCTACTTCGTCAATGATTGCAGAAACAGAAAAAAACATACATTGAAGGATGTTTTGTATGGCGTCAATGTTACTGAAGTTTTACGAATTACACGAGCTTAAATCATGTACATAAATGATCATAACATTAGGTTTATTTTACATCTTGCACATGTTGAGCCATAAATAATTTCCTTTGCTTGTTGTTCGTGGTTGTATAGCGATCTTTGGTGTGGCTTTTCAGAACCCAGTTGTTAATATTAATTTAATACTTAAAAAGTATGCATTACTAACGACACTACTATCATGAATAATCGTCAGTATATACGAGTACCTATGAAATGCGATAATCAAATAAATTTGTCTATTGAAAGTCCGTGTCTACTACCTGAAATTAATTGACTGTGCCATTTTAGACAAGAAATAAGAAAAGGTCAACGTTATTATCGACACTATGGATTTACATGATCGAATAGAATTGTGTTAAATGACGATATTTTATTTGAATTATTTGTTGATTTGCTCTTCGTGATGAAAGCCAGCCCTTTGACACCTCAAAGTCCGCCGTAATTTTTTCTGCGAATAGGTATATTGTAGTGTTTCCTTGTCTGACATCGACTCCAACAATAACAATAAATAATAAATATCTGGCACAAATCACACCAAGATCGTCTGACCCCACTTGACTCCAGACTAAGCAGAGCAATAACAATAATTGTACCTACATTATATCAACGTGAAAAGTTTTAGGAGAATACCTACGCAATTATTTTTTAACTTTTTAGTGCTATAAGTTTGTTTTGGTATAGTTTTTTTTTGAAGTGGTTTTTTTGTTTTGAAAATTCACAAGTACGTGTACACTCTAATAAAACAAAGATATAAAGATAACTTTGAGTTGGAGTTTTGATGAAAAGGGATTACAACAAGAAGGAAGATACACTACTTTTTCCAAAGAATGCCTTGCTCGAAGAAGCACCCGTATACTCATTCATTGAGCTAGAGTCTTAGATTGTAAAAATATTAATTTCGGATGTTTTTTTTTTTCATTTTGCCCGTCAAGATGACCTTACTCCACCTGATGGAAAGCGGTCGTGAGGTCCAGATATGATGTTGACAAGCCCAGTCATTCAAACGAATCACTGGGCTGGCCATCCTCACCTTAAAGGCCTGCAGAAATTCCTTTTCACGCCCCGCTTGAAAAACCCGGGACTACTTATACGAGGAAGGAAACATGTGCTGGAAGAGCGTTCCACGTCTGGATGGTACGACAAAGAAACGAGTCACCGAACCTTTTAGTTCGGGCCAACAAATGTTGAATGTTAAAACGTACTTTGCCTTAGAACATTGATGTAATAACGTTCGCTTGCAACGTTGCAACGTAAACACTTGAACTTAGATAGTTATAGGTACCTAAGTATTGACATGTCTGTAGAATACTTACATACTTACTTACGTATTCAATACAAATAGGTTTTTATTATCTACTCTAATTTCATATTTACGCAGAAGATGACTGTGTGTTTACCGTCTGATGATTAAATCTTTTGCACATCATTTTTAGTGCCGTTTTTCATAGATAGGTTCGTGTGAAGCATTATGTACCTGTCTGTTGGTAAGTGTTGACATTTTTTGTTAGTAAAGCATTGATAATCTTAATTTGTTGTACTATCGTAATGTACACTATATTATGTTACTCACAGCGTTTGTTGTTTGTGCAGTGTGCAAAAAACGTTTTATTACTATTATGAAGATTTTATTTATAAACATCACATGCTCACCAAATCATTAGCCTAACGCTTTGTCCTGTTTATATAATCTTCATGATTGGCTGATGATGAATCAGCAGTCATCATCAGTTTAGAACTTGGGCTTCTCGCTGTCTATGCTTAGTAAAAGTAAGGCAACCAACGGGCCTATTTGCAAGCCAACGTCAGTCCATATATGTTTCAACGCAAGTTGGTTATTTACTATCTGATTTGGGTTACCCACCTATCTCTAACTACAAACAAAAGCTTTCGAAAGATTCGCCTAAAGTGACCGTTTCACACTTAGATATTTTTACTATAACCATAAAATGTTAAAGTGGGTACTCTTAGACATGATAATTTTTTAAATAATGAAACAAAGTTCTTTGCTTGATTTTAAAACTATTCCCCTAAAGCTTCCGTTTGGGATCCAGAACATCGGTCTAACTTTCCCAGTCTATCTTGAACCTTATCAACGAGCCGACATAAATATCGAAATCTATTGAAAATATTCAATCGTAACCTAAAGTGCTGTTGACGGTACATTTCCTTTGTACCTCCAGTTACACGTGAAATCGAGATTTGGTAACTTACAGTATGTTAGTAGGCCAAAGTTATTTGAGTGAATTCTTTCTGGCTGCACGCCAAAGTCTATCGATCTTTCTTTGCGACAAACTATTTTCAGAATAATCTTAATCTATTTCGAGAATTTGCATTTAGGTATTTATTTCTGTCTTTCTTCTAAATTTGATCTATAGCACATCTTATCCGCTCGGCCACACCGCTTAGCATAGGTGGAAATTTCGTCTTAGTTTCGAAGCTTACCTTTGACCTCGCTCACTGCTTAGCTAAAGAGTGAGCAACGCAGCTGCCTCGCACATCACTGGAAAACAATAAACTTACTTACTACGCTGGCTCAGCGAAAAACAATAAACGATTATACTTACGAGTATATAAAAAAAATGGAAAAAAAGCAGCCGCATGGTGCCGATTGGTGTTGTAAGGACGGATCCTACTTTATATAGGATGTGTACACTATTTGTGGATTGCTGTCTAGCCTAGTTTATTTATGATATTATTTTTAGTCATGTATCGATGGTGATCTGTCTGTGTACCTATCCTAAATAAATACATATATAAATACGCTTACCATATATATTATACACACACATCTGGATGGGATCAATTCCCATAGGGCATTTTCTGAATAAAGCTCGGGGTTATGATGAGAGGACCACCTTAGGTTTGCTGTTTTTTTAGCTTAAATTTGTAATTTGTCATGATTTTAATGATTTAAACCCCATCCCGGTCAATAAGACCAAAAAATAGGAGTGGCGGTACCTATAATGATTCGCCGCACCCAGCTCAAAATTACACACATCAACATGGTCTAGGGATATTTCAATTAAACCTAAATAACTTAAATTCTATTAACATTTTGTTGAGACACACCTACACATTAAAATAAACCTTGCTTAATAGCCTATCTAATCTGATAAACAAACTTTTAGATAAAGTTAAATCAAAAAAGAACTTAGAAGAAGAGGAAAAACTCAGACAAAATTTCAATCTTAACTTTATTTTTGAAACATCAAAACCTACACAAATAACTATTTTTTTTATAAAATTTTTTGAAAACCTAAAATTAATAATCCGTGGATCCACCTAAGAATCTCCTTACACATCTGCAGCGGTTCTGCATACTCAAAACAAGGGTGTCAATATCCTGTTGTGGAATACTGCCCCCAGTCCTGCTAAGATGCAGGAAAAGCTGGTTTTCATGCACAATATCTTCAGGGAAATTCCTAAGGGCTCTTCTCTGAAGCATATCCCAAGCATGCTCAATAGGATTTAAGTCAGGGGATTGTGCAGGCCAGTCTAAAGCTTGGATATCATGCTGTTGTAACCAACTTGTAACGATACGCGCCGTATGTGGACGGGCATTAATAAAACAGAACCTTATATAAAAATATACAAATTTGAATTTAAAAAAGGAACTTAATAATGTTTATAATCTGTCATTAATAGTTTTTTTGTAAGGCCAGTACTTTTTAAGTTATTAAAAAAAAAAAAAATTCCTAGACCATGTTGTTGTGTGTAGTAGGATTGTTCAAAACACTATTATAATTAATATAAACTAAAAAGTCCTCATCTTGGGTCAAAGGTCACAAAAACGGGGTTTTCACGATTTTCTGCAAAACGGTGAGTTTTATATTGGAATCAGTTTAGACAAAAAAAAGAGATCAGATATAATTATCCTAAAAAAATGACTGAATACTTTTTTTCTATGAGCTACTGTTTCTGAGATATAACTATTCAAAAAGTTGGAAGAGATGTAATCCCCATAATATGCAAACTTTTCCACGCCACCTTTGAGGTAGTGTACTTAGCGCCCGGTAGATAAAGGCAGTGTAAATTAAAAATAAATAGGGAAATTTCTTCGTCTGATTCATAATTCTCTAATACTTCTGCTTCCTCTTCTTCTTGTTTTTCTTCTTCTGTCTTCTCGTTTGTACCAAACAAATATTCAATTGTTGGTGATTCAACATTGGCGCACGGCCGACCTTGACAATTTGTATTATGCTAGAGAACAAAACAGTCCAACTTTTTTGCTACCACATTTATTGTAAGTTAAGTCCTAACCTAATATGTTTTAACATAATATGACGATAACAACTGTTCCAGCTTTTTGAATCGTTATATCTCAGAAACAGTGGCTCTTAGGAGAAAAAGTAATGCATTTTTTTACCCTAGCAATAAACAGAAAGGATATCTATTCTGTTTATTGCTTGGGTAAACTAATTTCAGTTTCAGCTATATTGTTTGTTTATGTTAGTAAGCAGAAAGAATTCATGTAGTATTTAATTGCTTTTTATTTTAGTTAACAATCACTCTGTTACCGCGTGGCAAAGTTTCTTAAAAATACTTTCTCAAAAGTATCTAATACAAGCTCTCAAAGTTCTCAAAACTAATAAACTCACGCGGTATATTTGTTTGCTCAACTACCTCTCCCAAGGTAAACTATGAGCACTGAATTAAGCTACAGTTACACATCCACATTATTATCACGAAAGCATGCTACCATTAAGCAATCGCTACTTAGTAGCATGTGTGTCGAAGTCTTGCAAATAATGAGCATGCTCATTTTAGTGAAAAATGAGCTTGCATGTTTTAAGCATGCCAATACGCATGGCATGCTATTTTAGAGCAGGTGTAAGTGTAGCTTAAGCATGCTCGTTTTAAGTATGCTTTTTTAGAGCGTGTGTAACCGCAGCTTTAGGAATAATTATCCGCTTTGACCGAGAAACGACAGCTAAAACTCCAGTGCCAGACATCAGTGAATATAACATGCGAGTTAATTAAGCCTAGAATACAAATTTAAGTGTCTTATCAAAGGTATAATACCAACACTCATTTGCCAAGTCTTTTTGGCCTAATGTAAAGGTAATTGAAATAATTAAATTGAAACCCCTCATTTTACAAATAAGTATTTCAAAAGTTGTGCAATACTCGTAGTGTATGAAGACAAGTTTTATGGAGAGAGGTACAATAGACCGACTTCTATCTGACTGGTACGAGATGATGTCATAACTAAAAGGTAACTGAGACAACATTTATCCAGAAAGTTATTAAAAAAGACGTACAGATACAGCTGATAGCACAAGACAATCATACTGGTAACACCACGTACCTAAATGTTGTGTCTGGGTGTAACGGCAAAACAGTATTTTTCTTTATAAACAAATACTGTAAGTAATTTAAAAAAATACTCGTATCAACGAGCATGTTTAGCTGTAGTCGTCTTTGGCTGTAAAATTAGAATCTTTGCTTAAAAAGAGGTGTATTCGATATTTGTTGCTGTGTTAAGAAAAGTATCCCATCAGGTTAAAACAACGTGAAAAATAACGTGACCTAACTCACGCAAATAAATCATTATTTCAATCGGTTTTGTAATTGCTGGGATAAACTCGAAACCCGTGTGGTCCCGAGTTCAACTCTGGCCAGAACCATCATTGTGTTCATGGTTAAATTTTCGACTTACTCTTTGGTAATGGAAAACACCGATAAAAACCCAAAAAAAACCCGGTTAAGGGCCGAAAGGCTCAGCACCTACCACTTTGGGTTCTACCTAATATGCTTGGTGAAAATGAGCTGAGTGTTCTGTTCATTATGACGGCAACAGTCAACTTGCCTCTGTCTAACCCGTTTGGTATAAAGTCATAATGACAAATATCAAAACCGCTATGTAATAATTATTTATTGCTTGTAAGTTTCAAGTTCCCCAATAGTAGGTAGGTATAATGATTTTATCAAACAACGATTTTCTATTCGAACTTGAATTTCCTATATTTACTCCCTTACATTTTTGCTTTTAAAGGTACTGTGTCCTTCGCAAGACCACGTCTACCTCTGTACCTAATTTTCTTAAATTCGCTTCAGTGGTTTACACGTGGCAGCGAAACAGGCTGATATGATATCTTATAGTTTTAGGATGATAATTTTGACAGTTCACGTCTATGAAATATTGCACTTTTATTTCGGTAAAGTGTACTACATTAATTTCGTACTTTATTGACGGGTACCGCCCACTTAGTGAAGTGCCTTGCAAACGAAAAGCAATAGAAAATGAAATCCGTTGTGAAATAAAATTAATCTAATTAGATTTAAGATAAAGGGCGGCTAGCACATTTTATTTTACTACAGTTACATTTTGATTAGTATTAAAGTTATTTGCAATTATCTATTATACAATTATTCTTAAAAAACATTGATTAAATATAATGGACGACGCGATTGGCGTAGTGCGCTGTAGCACGTTTTCTCGCTCGCTTCGATTTCCGTAGTGTCCCGGATTCGATTCCCGGTCGGGTCAATTTCGAAAACGATCTTTTCTGAATTGACTCTGGTCTGGGTGTGCTGGGAGACGCCTCTAGCTTATTCCCTTGTGTGGTACCTCGTAACACAGGGATATTAATCCCTACTTCGATACCATTACAATAGGTATGTTGTCTGGCCCATATTTATTTATATTTATAATTTAAAAAAACTTAAATATTATTCGATGTTTCTAGAGTTCGGCAACACTACGGCCAGTCATGAAAGTCAAAGTCAAAGTGGAAGTGATTTACAAATCTTAATACCTACCTTATTTAATTCACATATATTTATGTTTATTTCATTATCTCTTTATTGCACATTAAAATATTCGAATAACATTTTCTTTGTTAGCTTTATAAACTAACGATTTCAAGTTCTATGAAATAAGAAATCGATAATCGAATAGATTCACTAACGATTATAAACTACCCCATCCCTATTGAAAGCTGTCAAAATTATCATCTTTATTTGGACAAACTTTATGTAGGTATGGCTCGCGAAAACGTTCCAAAACTTTTATTTTAAACCATCAACAACCATCATCATTGGTTAGGTATTGTGTGGCAAGTTTTCCTTAGTGTTTCCCGGTCACTTGCGATGTTTGCATACGCCAGGAAACATGGAAGCGAAGGCTGCTCATGCTCAAGGCGTGTCACTTGTACACAATGCACTCACCTGTGGATAGGACTTGATAGTTGAAGCACAGAATAAAATAAAAAATGAAGGTGTGTTCGCAACTTGCAGGACTATTCTGAAAACCCACTTCGTACCTGGCACAGTCTACCTGTGAGAGGTGAGAACGGATTCTATGATATATATTAAACAATTTTAATTCATTATCTACGTAAACAACTCATAATATTTTTTTACCATAATCCTCATTCTTCTAATGATAACTTGCCCAAACTTAATAAGTCATAAACACGTCTCCGAAAATTGGAGTCAATCAATAACAAATATTATGAAAGTCACAAAACTCTTTCTCTTTAATAGTCATAAGTCTTTAATTAAATCAAGATTTATTTTAAAAATATCGGAAAACACAAAATGAGTTTTTTAAAGGCAATAGTAGCTAGTACGAAATTAGCTCAGAATTGTTCTGCACAAGATTCCAAATGACCTTTTAATAATGTTATGTAAATAAATACTAACTGATTTTGTATTAGATACCCACAATGTTTCATTCTTCCAAAATCCTACTTGGTGCTTAATGTACTCGTAGTGGTAGGTAGGTATTTGAAAAAATTAGGTTCCTGTGCAGGCAAGTAAAATGCAAAATGCATGACCTCTCTGATGACTCTGGCGCAGCAGGACTCCGCGTGCCAATCGTCACTCCGCTCACCTCCGCAGCTTCGGCTTGCTGGCTGGCCTGGCCGGCCAACCTCAGCCGCAGCGCCTCGCTCGCAACCACCTCCTCTTCAGCTTGCGGGCCGCCTCGCCCTACACGCTTACACGCCTACGCGGCTCTGAATTACACTTTAGGGGTAGGTAGCGCAAGCAAGACTACGTGGAGTCCGTTTTTCGGCGATTATTTTCTGTCACTGAAACTAAATTTTCATGAAATGTTTTTAGGATTAACATTTTTATTATGGGACTATTCGGACATATTATGACTTTATGACATTAGACATTAGAGGAACCACTTATTATAGCAACCGATATTATGAGAAAAAACATTCTGAACATTAGAATATTATGGCAAGTGAAGGTTATAAGAAATGTGTTATGTGATGTGATTTTCGGACGAAGAAAATTCGGAGATGAAAGGCTGTGAGATTCAAATACCGTAGTCTATAAAACGTGACGAACGTGGTAGCACAAATAAGGCATGCTTGGCGCTCAACTCTTTATTATGTGTTGGTAGTGACATAGAAATAATAGAATAAAATAATAAAATATAGAAAACCATTTATTGAACTTTTAGTATAATGAGATTTTGACAATAAGAATAAAAAGTATGCGTGAAGAAGTGCGTTCTGTCACCTGAGTGAGTTCGAGTTGGAATTTGTTCAGAACGCGTGGTAGTAGCGGCGTAGCGGTAATGAAAACCAACGGCAAGGTCAAGGACAGAAGACTTTGTATAAGACGTGTTTGCATTAAATTTTGCAAGTCACTCTTACTATAGACGCGTTTCGGCTATTTGTGACTTTGCCTGGTTTTCTCCATGGTACAAGCTTTGTGTAGTTTTGGGTTCGGATAAAACATCATCCGAAGTGTAAGTTGTCCCAGATATTGATTCATTTAAATGCTTGCTTAATCACATAAAATATATTTTTTAGAAGATTTTTTAAGAAATAGTTTAAGGTAGTTTTGTGGGCGTGACTTCAATTGAACAATAATTTTATTAGAACCTTGTTAATAAATCGCTTTTTAAAAATATCTAGGTATTTAAGTTCGAAAAGATTGCCTAGTTAAGTAAAATAACAATGTGATTACTTACTGAACAATACAATTGTTCTAGGCAGGTCTCATTATATCACCGGCCCCCGTATCCACAAACGCTAATCAAAAGTTGAGGACACCTCAAATTGATGCTGCCCAGTCACATGTGAATAGAAATGAAAGGGACAGCTATACATGCAGGAAGGACTGCTCAGCTTTGATTGACGTTTGTGGATTCGGGCGTAAGAATGTCAGACCATCGTTAATTTTTCGAAACTCGTTTCATATTAGTGGCAATTTTAAACAAGTTTTCAACGCTGCTGCGCTTTTTTCAAAAAGCACCGTATACCTACTTGTCTTTTAATTTTCATGTGGGATCAGGACGTACCGGGTGCCTCCTCCTCGAAGACATAGTAACGCGAATGTTCATTTAGGATCTAAAAAATCATCAAGTCGGTCTAAGGAGCGGAGGAGGTAGCGCCTACCTAAGATGACACAAATTAATGTATTAAGTAGCGCCTACCTAAGATGACAAAAATTAATGTATTAGGTTGGACAAAGGATTCTGAAACTATATGCCCAAAAGAAAGAACTTTACTATTTTCGAAACCTCAAAACCCAGCACTACGGGTCTAAATTTGCACACCTTTTGAGGTAGTGTACTTAGCGCGTTTTTTTAACATTGGAGCACGACCGGCTTTGGCAATTTGTACATACTAGAGAACAAAACAGTCCAACTGTTTCGCAACCTCAAGTGAGTTACTAATAAGTAAGTTATGTCATAATAATTATGTATAAAAATATTTTGACTCTTCCAACTTTTTGAAACGTTAAATATCTCAGAAACTATGGCTTTAAGGAAAAAAGTATCGAAACATTTATTATAGGTATTGAAAAAAATTACCGTTTTATAGGTATATACCCAGAATATTTTTTTTCAGGAGTATCGATGAGGAATCCAGACAACATCCCACTTGCAATTGTCACGAAGTAGGGATTAATAACTATGTTTGATAACTAGTTTCTACCAGCAAGCCAAATTTTCAGAAGAATAAAACAAGAACTTACAGCTTAAGAACTTGCGTAGGCTATAATAAAATTGGTATATGAAAACTAGCCAAGTGAGACCTTAGGCTTCAATATATTATCCTACTGCCATTGAACTTGGCACCCATTTAGATCTCACGTCTTTTGTCGTTCAAGTCAACAACCAAGGCATATATCATAATATTGAACTTGGCTCTCATTTCACATTTAATTTGTTGGAATTGATTTTTGTATTTATAAAAATAAATAATACCTTGGTAATTTATTCACAAATAAACTTGGATGGGTGTCATTTAATTTATAAGATTGTTCCTCATTTTCCTTATTTTAAAATTTCTTAACCGTTTTTTGACACTGACTTAAGTGATCTCTAACTCATTAATGCGACTTAGGGCCTGCTCATGGTGTCACTGCACTGGTGGAACGACCCCACAGCTTTCTGCAGCTGAACGCACTCCTCGGCAACATCTATGTACTTGGTATGGAGGTCGGCCATCTCATATTTCAGCTCTGTATTTTTAGTTACAATTTACCTCCTGTTCACTTTCCTCTCGTTCACGTAGGAGATCGTGGTTCTGTTTTCAAACAGAACAAAATAATGAGAAAGGAAATGGTGTTAGATCACAAAATTTAGAGTGCAAGCGAATTTTTCGTTCTAATCAGGTGAAATAATGATATTGAAATAAGTATTCTGGATTTTATATAATATTTGCCGAAAATTCGAGTTATGACTTAGTAATTTATTAGATATACAATATTATCGAAAGAGGGGGTAAGTTTATTTTAAGTTTAGTATCTAACTATTCTCAGTTATTCTAAAATTAACTGTGAGAAGTAATTCTGTATTCATCAGCTATTCATGTCCTTAGCAGATAATTTATGGCCAGTAACTGTGTCAGTATCAATTTTTGTAAAAGTGGTCACCAACTGTATTGTTACTTACTCGTATCTACAAAAAATAGAAAAGATATAAAATTGCCTGGTTTAATGCTATTGACATTGATAGAAGTCAGTAAACATTTGTAAAATTAAGCAAGATATTTGCCTAATTTTTTTGTAACTATGTAGTTATAAATTCCAGTTGATCAGACCTAACCTCAATTATTTAACAATAAAACTACTGCAAGTATCTGTGATAAACTTTAGACATGTCCTAGACTAGCTATTCTATTGCAATTGTGACACGAAAAACAATAATTTAACAGCTTAAAAACTATACTTCCCCCGTAAATCCCCGCCACCCTTGCAGCGCGACCGTTTACGGTACTAACATGCCCACCTCCAGGTTTAATCAATACAAAGTGAGCATCTTAGTACACTAATCAGCCACGCCGCGACAGTGGCAAAAGTTTGCAATAAAGCCCCGCCCAGTTAAATAATGAGTTCATGGAATAACCATTAGAGGCTTTTGCTTGTCTTTACTGCCATCTGTCGAAAACTGCCGGGACCAACGGCTCAGCTTGCTTTCCAGACTGCGGAGCTTCCATAATTGAAATCAAGACATCGCTAGTCAAGGTTAATAAATAAAACTTTGAAATTATGTAATATAATATTTCTACACGTGGAGTGGACAAACTAACCAGTGAGTCCCTCATTCTCAAACCAGCAATTCGAATTAATTGCTAGTCGCTGGCATTTTAACAGCTTGTCAGACAATGACGATGCAGTATTCGACTTCAAATATCAATAATCCTAAAACCTAAAACATACTCGTACCTACAACAAAGATAATTTTAAATTACTTATAATCTTGTAAACACCCCAGGAAGTTCGATCTACACCCCATAATAATTCCAAATTCTTTTTTTCCGAAAAATTTGTCATGGGTGGGACTCATGGGTAGGTATTTCTGGGTATTTGTGGGTACTAATCAAACTATTTAATGCAGGCCGCTCTCAGCATACTACCAACTTAACCCAGGGTCTTAACCCAGTTAAACCCTGGAAAAATTAGGTAAACACGATTTTGGCATGGTTTGTTTTCACGAATTCAAATTCACGCTTGCTGAAACCTCCTGAAAGTACAATACGAATCATATACACGATTAAACCTTTGGTTTTGGTGAAAGTCTCCTATCAGAAGGTGGCCAATCCGTAAACAAAACGTCCGTAGTTTTGTTCAAACTAACGTTTACAAAAAACCTACCTACAGCAAAAAGATAATATATAAAATGTATATCTGTGTGGTGGTGAATATCATATTAACGACTCGTACAAAATTAGAAATCATCTTCGGTTTCATACTAATTAACCACGTTAGTTTGGGAAAAACGACGGACAAATTGTTTGTAAGAAGGTACTCAGGCCCGGAGGCGTTTATCGCCTAATCAATGGCAATGCGCGCGAATCGTTTCTCCGGAGACCACGTTCACTCGCGCGCCCGCGCATTCGTAGAATGATACAAGGTGCTCTGAACTTGAATGATGCAAGAAGCTCCGAGCTTTCGTCAAATTGGCGGCCAAGGCCCGCCGGCAAGTCAGCGTGGCGGCTTCTCACATTCCTGCATTGATTTAGAAAAGTATTAAGTAGAGCCAGTTATACATGGTGGCCCGAGAGATATGCACTTTTGAAAATTCAAGGAAAAAATAACCTGATGTAATTTTGAAGAACTTTATTCAATACAATTTAAAGATAATTCAATTAAATTAATTTTTATTTGCTTTTGAATAATTACATCGTCCAGATGATTTCCTTGACGGTTACAGCATTCTTCTAACCTGGCATCAAATTTTTGGAAAACTGTCGTTAGAGTTCCCCGAAATGTATTCCATTTCTTGCCGAATGGTCATCTACTGTTGCTGTAGAATTGTTGAATTACCCACTGGAGTATACTCTGTACATAAGTTAATTCTACAAAGAGAAATAGAAAACATTTATTAAATTTTTGGACACCGTTACATTTGAGAGAAAAAAACAACTAGGTGGTATAAAACAACAGAACAAAACTTAGATTAAACCAAAATTAGAAGACAGGTGACTCGCCTCTAGCGCGTGGACTGCTTCAATCAGGCCTCCGCCGCCTAATTTCACTCAGTCGCATATACGATTGACATGACTTCACTATAGCGCACGCTTGTCTCGCTTACGCTAAGGTCAAAACAAATAAGTTTGTCTCTGTCTTGCACGCGCAACGCGATAATGTAGTTGTGCATCATCCCCATTTTCAGTTGACAATTTTAAGGACGTGCCGTATCTTCGGCTATTTGATTTAATCTAAGGAACAAAATAACAACACGACAAAACAATACCATTAGACAGCAACGTCCCGATTCCCAAAAAATTAAAAGATCTCCCTCAGCATTCAGCCTGGTGCTGATTTTCAGTGGGCCCCAACTGAGTAGACTCACGTCCATTTGCGGTGGACGTATACACGTGCCTTATTTATGAGTATATTAAATATTTTGAAAAGAGGATGGTGAGTAGTTGAATGTATTGTGTAGTGTAAAGAAGTGTAATACAATACATAGATAAGGGATACCGTGCCGGTTGTATAGAGTGACTGTGTTTGTGTTGTGTGACAGCGCAAAGTGAGCGGCGATAACGCATCATGCATGACACCCGAGTTTGGATTGCAGCGCGAAAAGAAATAACAAACGGCCAGAGGTAGAAAGCCTAAGAAAGCCTTAGGGCTCGTTGTTGCTATAACTCAAAACTAACTAAATCGTCTCAGTTGTTGCAGTGAATGTCATGTGATATAATTGTCAAAAATGAAAATAAGATAAAAATATAATTAGTCATATAAGCATACAATATTGTGAAAATTATACGGCGACATATAAAAAGATATTTATAACAAATATAATATACCTATTATACTGGGTGTCCCGGGTAACCTGTACCGGCGAAGGTTTGTGGTCTGGGGATCCCAAAACCTATCGATGGGACCCAATGTATGTTCCGCGATTTTTGGTAGGTTACGATTTTTTTAACAATTTTTTTTTCAATTTCTGGGTTGTGTCACTTTTTTGCTGAATGTGGCGCAAATAGTTGAGGCCCTTTTTTTTTTACTTGTTGAAAAAAAAGTTTATGTGAGACCAGGTGGAAAAGAAGTCTGCTGGAGTGAGGTCGGGGCCAGGAGATGTCACCCCTGCGTGAAATGTTTTTTTGTAAGAACATGTCCCTTAACACCTGGATAGTCTCATTTGAAGAGTGACATGTAGCTCTGTCTCACTGGTACCAAGTGCTCCTGTTATAACCTTGCGATTCTTGAAGCTTTGAAATCAAATAACTTCTCAGCGTGCTAGTAAGTATAGCCCTCTGAATTGACGGTCTGGATTCCCGCGTACAAATTCTCAAACTGCAGCTGCTGCTGGGCGGGAACTGGTGCGCCGCAATTCAAATTAGCACGGGAAAGGCGTCGAACAGTCACATAAGATCGAGCATTCAAAAAATGCGCGGACACAAAACGCTCGTTGCTCTTCCGTGTAACGACACATACCTACATGGTGACAAATTACAAAGTCTACTACCACTCCTAAGCTGCGCCCAAACATTTTGTCGTTTAGAAATGCGAGTGAAATCAAAACTCATTTCTCTCTGGGCTACCCTGTATATATTTTGATATACAGGTTCCGTGTAGAACGAACTATTCAACCGTTAGAGCATGGTGAATAAAAATCTATGATGACAATGTGCCAATTTCTAAGAATGTCTGGCTCTATTTTTAAAAAACAGCAAAGGTAACTCAAACCGCATAATGTAAGAGTAATGAAGAGCAGCTTTCGTTACCAGTAGTGCGATTCTGTAAAATTTGAAACCCGATCGAACTCACTTTTGCTTATATACACACAATTTATATAAACTTGATATCAAAATCTCATTGAACGTTGTTTATTTTATGAACACGTTCATCAGAAAGGTGACATTTCGTCGTTGTCCAGTTTTACAAGATGCGAAATTTGAATCTCACGGCGGATTCACTGGGTGAGGTTCGAAATGAGTTTTTAAGAATAGCCCTACTGGTACCACAGGTGAAAATAACGTTCTTTCTCAAAATATGTTTTGAATCTTGCAATGCGAACTAAAAGCAAGTTACTAGTATACTAAATAAACACAAAGATTCGTTCTGTGCAGTAAATTCTAGTAAACCCGATGAATCACTCAGATCTTTACGCGCCAAAAATAAACTTCTGAAAAAGCTGACTCATCAACTACTGAAAGTGCCGAGTCATAATGAACTTTCATTTTCCAGAAACGTACCAACGGTCAGTAATTTACCGCAAGATTAACTATAAATAATAATAAATCAGTGTGCCTATCCACATTCAAGGATATTATTAATTCCTATTTATAATGGAAGTGCATGCTATAAATCAAATCAAACCAAATCAAATCAAATCAAATATTTTTTATTGCCAAGTTATAAGTTTGTATATTACAGGTGTTGTGAGTAATATTGTTTAAAGTTACATTATAACAAGCCGTTCAGGCGTACAATATACATTTTCAATAAACTTAAATTCCAACTTAAATCCTTTTCTTACTTATCCTACATACTATAGCCCATAATGACAGACAGGTATCATTGTTTTATCCTAATTTTGTCTTCAAAGTACTCATGCAAAGAATAATAACACTTGCCAATGAGTATTTGGAACAATGTTTTTTTAAATATTTGTAATGACATTTCTTTTAAATAATCAGGGAGGTAGTTAAAAAAATTTGGTCCTATGTTATATATACTTTTTGAAAAAAATGTTGTACGAGATGGATGGTGTGGGAGTATATCTATTTTATTTCTAGTTTGGCGTGGATACTTTGTGATTCTTAATTTGAAATAATGCTCGTTGGTTTTGACAAATATACATGTAAGAAAGATGAACAAAGATGGAAGACTAAGAACCTGGAGTTGAGTTAGTAATGGTTTGCAGCTTTCTCTCTCGAGAGAGAAATCACCTACTTATTCCTTTTAAGTGTCCTTTTAATCACAACAAAAGCTGGAGAGCCATAAAATCAATGAACAAAACATTTGAATTCTTACAATCATGTTAGTCGTGACCTGCATGCTGCATGCCTTACTCGTCGCATCGGAGGCGATGAGTTCCGACCCCCGCCCAAATGTGACGAATAAATTGTGTTCACTGGCACAGCATCACTATCCATTTATTTTCAGAAGAATTTCTATAAATGTGCTCTCACTCACCTGTAGAAATTTCCTGTATCATAATGTTACAGAGTCGAGCATTACATCAGTGAGAGAGAGAGGAACCGAGCACCGAGCTACAGTGCGCAAACTGTAATGTTTAAAAATTCGAGCATTACATTAGTGAGGGAAAAGCAGCGAGCATTACAGCGCGCAACTTGATGATACAGTGTGTAATATTTTGATACAATTCCTAGAAGTTTTGTAAGGTAGTATTGTAATGTAATGCTCAAAATCGAATCTGAAACGTTACATTACAGTAAAATGCTCCACGTGAGGGACCACCTTTAGTCTCTTATGACAGATTCAGATCTTTGCCATTTATGATATTGGTGTAGGCTGATTAACTTTATAGTTAGGCTAAATCTACACTAATATTATGAGGATTTCAGTTTTTTTGTACGGTTTAATTGTAATGGATGAAATAAAAAACAACTGGACCGATTTAAAAAATCATTCAACAATCTCACATTATCAGCGAGTAACATATAATATTCCTAAAGTTACCGCTTGAAGCTGACTTGCAAACCTCAACTATTTCAGGCGACAGCCCATAGGAGCATGACGTGAAGAATTGATCGGAGGAAGAATGATTCACGAGCGACGAGCGGGTCGTCAGCTCGTCACCCTGGCGACCTCATATCAATATCACTCGGTAATCAAACCATTTTGATCACTAACTATGGTACTAACCTGCGGGTTTGCCATGTGTGGAATCAATAAACCAGGATCGATAAATGAAAACCCCACACTTTGGGGCTCGAAATCCGGACAAATATATTTTTTCCAAGATATCAAGAAAGAAAGCAGCTTTAAAAGCTAAAGCTGTGCAATTAATTTAGCTCTACAGTTTGCATGAAATCTCCCTGCAGGGTAATGTCCTCTGTGATCACACTTGCCAAATGCGGGTTAGTGATCTCAAACCGAGATTTATTAATAACTAGCTTTCCCCCCGCGGCTTCGTCCGCGTGCACTTCATTTCTGTAACATGTATACATATATATATATATATACATATAATCTTTATAAATGGTAGCCTATGTGTTATTCTGATGTATAAACTGTATTAGTGTAAAGCTTCATCTAAATCTGTTCAGTCGTTTTTGTGTGAAAGAGTTACAAACATCCTCAGTAAGATTAATTCAAAACATGCTTTGCTGGGCGTTGTAATTTCGGCTTTATGATTCCAAGCACTCTGTTGAGTTCCAAGTATCCAAAGACATATAAGTAAGAAGGTACCTTGTATTTCTTGAAAATTATTTATGTAGTTCACTGCGGACACATTTTTATCCCGAACGTACGCATCATTACTTTTCTGGCTGCCATACGAATTGCATGAGATAATGAAATTTTAAAACTTTATTTGGTAACAGTATACCGAAAAACAAAACAAAAAACAATTCAACAGAAGGAAAAAAAAACAACACTTAGTTATAAAAACAGCTTAAAACTAACTTGTAGGTACCAAAATGGTCTTCAAAATTTTAGTCTTCTGATCGCTGTATTTTTGAAGTAGGTGTCCCGGAAAACCAGACGGATGGCAGCCCTACTGGCAGAACATGTGTCACGAGGTCACTAGGTTATCACCATATCATTCCGGCGCGGCGCGCTTCCACAAAGGTGGTTTTCATGCATTTTAAAGAGTTCTCTCTAGTCAAAGACTATTTTCAAGTGATTATTTTTTTACAAAGCTTTATTTCTTTGAATTTAGTGGCAAACAAGATTGTATCACCTGATGGTAAGCCTTTATCGCAGCGGGCGCGTGTAACACCTGAGGATACTTTGGACGCGGTAATACGAACAATAATGAACCTCTAGTCACCTCACCATCACGGCAACCACAGCTAAAAAAAACAATACAGCTTATTAAGCTGTATTGTTTTTTTTAGCTGTGGTTATTCGTAAGGTCAAAGAATATATAATCTTTGATAAGGTGGAGAAATTGGCATCCAGACAATCAGCTATATATTCAACCACGAGCGAGTTTTTACACTGCCCTCTATATAATCGAGTTTTAAAAATCGAGTTTCAGCTATGTATAATTGGCTTTATTTTATCAATACCCTTCTCAGTAGCGAAAGTTTCAGAACCAGTCTAATAAAATGCTAAATCACAAACCTTAGATAAACCAACACGTGTTATTTAATGAAATCTAAACTCCGACACCGACGGTACCGATAAGATCACATCATTTTTATAAATAACTTGGTTTACTAACATTAGCAATGATACAGCATTTTTTCTAATGAAATATGTTAAGTAAGTCAAGCTTACATACCTAAATCGATAAACGTGTTGACATCCATAAATGCTGAGTACCTACATAAATTGTCTTTCGATTTTTTTTTTGTTTTTCTTCGTTAGTATTTTTTTCCCATCATAAATGAAACGCTCGCCTGAGGGGAATTGTTTTGCTCAAGTTTACTATGTTTAAGCTTTGTAAAACAGTTTGTACTTTTTTTACTGAAGCAGCCAAATCTGTAATCAAGATTGAACAAAAAACTATTTTTGATAAACATTCTAGTGCATAGATATGAGATTTTGTCGCTTTAAACATTAGGATAAGTTTAGTACCTTCACTTATTTTCTTACCAAAGAAACCCCCGGACCTCGGTGGTAGAGTCACTCTATTTATTTTATTCATTTGGCTTACAACGAGTAGATTTGCATTTTATTTGAATGTATAAATAGCTTATTATAAATAACTAACTAATTATTACAACTGCTTTCAAAAAATGAAACTAAGGCCCGTATTCTAGAATATTACTCAAGTACAGATATGTGCTTGAGTAGAGATTTCTTCGTCAGTTCATACAAAAACGTCACTCAGATCTATACTCAAGTACAGATTTTGTTTTATATTACGGGCCTATTATTAGTAGATCGTGTAGTATTCAACATGAAAGTTTCGCATTAACAAATCGGTTCGGTATTTGAATTTTGATCGTAACGTATTAAACAATGATTTCAATTCTGTCCATTCACTCGTAAGTAAAGTACAACGTTAAATTGTGTTATTGATTCGTAAACATTCCTCAAATATGGCAGCCTGACTGACGTCACCTCCAGGTACGTGAACGTAGGTAGGTAGAGTTTACCCGATAAATTTGAAACCGTAGGTACACGCGAATGTCACGATGACAAACATGACACGCCTGAATTTGCAATCACCATCGAGGAGTTTCGATTACGAAGGTTATCGCAATGCCCACGGTCAATGTGGACACTTAGTGCTGCCACACACTGGGCAGTCGCGGCCAGGAATTGCTGCCACGAGTTGCTGCCCACAAGCTCACGATGAGCTTTTTCATAAAACGAATATGGCATCAGCTCAGACTGAGCGTTCGTCACAAGTGGTGGTGGCCCGTTTTGTGGCCCAACTCAACCACAGACCATTTCAGCGGCTTGATCGCAACCACTAGTGGTTGCTTTTAGTGGCCCGTCTTGACTCTTGTGGGCCAGCTCAACCACAGACCACCTCAGTGGCTTGACCGCAACCACTAATGGTCGCGTTTGGTGGCCCGTCTTGTAGCCCAGCTGAACCACAGACCACCTTAGTGGCTTGACCTCAAGCACTTGTGGTCGCGTTTGTGTGCCGCGCCTATTGGCCGAGAGCAAGCAGACAGTCACCGCGTCTAGTGGCTACGATTGGTGGTTCAGTATGCGACAGCGCTTAACATAAACTAATATTAAATTCTTCTTATCAATGCATCTAATAAACTCTGTTTAGTGAAAATTGAAATTAAAGGGTCAGGATTGAGTTGCAGGGGCCAGGCAAAGTGGTTGGCATTTTTAAGGATGTATTACTTTTAATTAGTATCTACCTGATATTAAGCCTACTTAGTCATGAAACTTACTCAAATCAAATCAAAAAAAAACAAAAAAGGTCACTCCGGGATCATCTAATTTTAACGTTACGAAAAACGAAATGTTATTATACGTAGGTATCTAGGTATAGATAAATTAACATAAATCATGATATTACTCTACCATTCATAACCAGTACTATGACCATGTTTGGTGTACGTACTACACACCTAAATAAGACACATTCAGGCGTCCACACGCATTCTAAGCTAATTTATTTATTCATTAATAATCAAACTGGCCTTTACAACAGACACCATTAACGGCAGAAAAAAAACAATTCGAGTTGTGTAAAGGCACTTACGGATTATATACCTAATCTGTGTGGCGAGTAAATAAACAAATGAAACTGTGCCTGAAAGCTGTAGTGCGTGCGTGCCCGGAGTAGCAGCGAGTAGCCGTCGGACGCATAACGGTAGTTTAGTGTCGCTCGCTACAGCAGTGACGCAACACCGAGCACGAGTTGCACTGTGTACTAGCCTAGCTTGCGGCCGCGGTGAGTCCATCCCTCATTCTCGATATAACCCGCGCGCCGGTCGGTAGTGCGCTCGCTACTAAATATACAAGCACGTGGCTCAGTGTACCATAACCTATAACCTCAGAACTGGCAACGCGCGAGGTGAGTACTTTCAATACATTCTCTTTCATCAGTGAAAAATGACACGCGGCGGTCACTAAAGTATTTAGCGAATCGACCCGTGGGTAGAGCTTTTTGAAATTCACTTTCAGCGACGTTCAATGCGTCAATAAATTCACTGTTATCATTTTTCCTGTTGGCATTAGCGTAACTATAATTTCTTTTAGTAACTTCACTAAGACTATAATTAGAGGTACCTATTATCGACACTGCAAATTCGAGGAATGAATTCCTCTCGTCTCGCTTCGTGCTTATCTATGTCAAAGTGATACACGCATATGTTTATTCCGTAAACAAAATAACGATTGCGGAAGACGCTCAGCTAATAGTGATATCGGCTCAGCTGATAGTGATATAGGCTGAGCTGAATAGTTTTCGTAACTGTGTAACACAGTTCATGTTTACTTGACATTAACTCTGCGTGTCTCGGCGCGTACGCGGCAGTTCCGTGGCGGCCCGTCTACCTGCGTTTGCGCACCCTTGTCGATACTGCCATTCCATAAATTCCTTGTTAGGTGGACATCCATTGTCAAATTTTAATAAAAACAAACGAGGACTGATTTTTTCTGCGTTTTTTTCTTGTAGTTTCTAATTATAGAGATAACAAGATGCTTTGAGCTTAGTTTGTAGTTAATTTATGAAACAAAAATATTTGTATCTATGATGATCACGCGAAATAAATATCTAAGTATGTTTGTAATTAACTTATTTTATCACTACTTTTTCATAATAATAGATAAAGTTATCATCTCTACATTAATATCACAAACATTTGTGTTGTTTCTGTTTATTTACACAATTTATTATTTTATGTAATACAACTGTTTTTATTCCTTTTTTGTGCAATAAAGTATATCTATCTATCTATCTATATATTTAGCTGCAATTGTTACGTCATAATTATTATTTAAATTGAATATTTACCTACTTCCATTTTTGTAACTTAATACAAAAAATCGTAAATGAATAATTGCTTCACCCGGGCGCTTTCTTTGCTTCTAACAAAGCGGTGCCAGACTGCCAGACTGCCAGTGCGGCGAGCCACTCGTAGTGCGAGTTTTTACGTGTAGGCAACTTGAAAAAGGTCGGGTTGGGACAATTTTAAAAAGCAAATTGTCTAAACAGGTTATTTCTTTCGATTGTATTTTAAAACATTTACCTACTTTTAATTTTGATTAGCCTTAAGCGAGTAACTATTATAAAAATGTAGTTAATGCCCTTAAGCAACGCATTAAGACGTTATCGTGCGAATTTTAATAAAATCAACTTCACAAATAATCGCAATTCTGACAGCAATTTATTGCCATTTGATGTTAAATACCATCGTCATTGGCCAAGGAGCTGTCGAATATAGAGCGTCTAGCAATCGAGTAGCTTTGCAAGTTAAAGAATCGGGAAAAAAATGTTTCAAATAATGAGCTAGCGCACTGAAGATTGATTTATTGTTGAACCCTGTAGGTAGGTACTATTTGTTTGCCAAATGTCATCGATAGAAATTGTACTTAGTAAACTTTTCTTAAATACGTGAGTGCAAAAAAGTAGCAAATACTTGGAAAGCTGGAGCTCTAAGAGTTCATCAGACAGTCTGGAGTATCAGATTTCTTACTTTACTAAGAGACATGAAACTTACTCACACGCTGCAGTTTATCTACTTTTTAGTTTTAATGTAGGTATGCACGCATTTACGCACCTAGATTATAATTAGAATAAGTTGTTATATTGTGGAGAAATAAATAAAAAAATAAATTTATATTTTTTTATTTATTTCTCCTTTAACCCAATTTTGGCAGTGATTAGTAATGCTTTGGTATATTGAAATTCAAAGATTAAAAGAAGTTTAAAGTCAACTGATATGTATGACAGAGTGTGTATTTTTAAGTAAAGAGTTGAAAAACGTGGAATGATCCATCTCTTGGAAAGTGATGACATCTGCCACATGGAATGATGATAATGCGTGATGATGATGGTGTGATGCGTTGCCTGGGTTATGAAACGCTTAGCCACCGATGATTGGTTTACTTGCACGCGCGCAGAAGAACTCATTGTGACACAAGCTCGTTTAATTTAGGTCAACCGACTAAGATACTAGTAAATTAACATTTTGTAAAGCCACAATTAGAGTGGCCCATCTAAGTGACGTCACGGCATTTTAGTTATCTATATGGGAAATTTACTTAGACAGCAGCTCTATGGTGGGATGGCCAGCCAATTAACACTAGGACTTGAGGGGTCGAAAAACAGATGTTTAACATTTTTTATTTTTTTCAATGGACACGTCATGTTTTGTAGCTCAATAAAATAGCCAGTCAAAGTAAAACAAACCAATAATTAACCATACTTTTAGCGAAAAAAATAAGTTGGTTTGAAACATTTTTCTGTAGTAATTCTTTGGCGATTTCATGAATAACCCTAAAATTGACAATAACTTTTTAGGGGTTAGAAATTGGACTATTATTGGTAGGATTAAAAATTTCAGAAAAGACCCCAGCTATGCGTCTTTTTGATTTGATCCCTAATCCCAGGCACACCCTGCGTAGAATAGTTTTCTTTATACGAACGACGTGACGAACATTTCAAAACCGCCACTGACTGGTCAGAGTATATTTTCGCTGGTACCTCTTATGTCCTCGGGTGAGGCCTGTGTCTGGTGGGCGTATAAATGCTGTATCATTACAGGCAGTGTCGAGTATCAGAAGGCCATGTCAGTAAAGATGCAGTGGCAATTGCTGCCTTCCCGAGTGCACAGGGCTAATAGGCCGTACTATGCTCTCAGCACCGATTATTCTCGGTAATCTCCACTCACGACACCATCTGACCGTGCATGGAGATAATTGCTATTAATGCCGAAGTATGTGGCGTGAAGGAACATGAAATACTTAAAAATTTAAAAATTAGAAACTATCAAACTGCTTTAAATACTGTTTTTGTTGCGCCAGACAACACACCTCTGGTCATGGTCCCGAAGTAGGGATAACCCCTGTGTTACGAGGTACTAGACAAGAAATCAAGCCAGGGGCGTCTCCCAGCACACCCAGACTCGGGCCAATTTAGAAAAGATCGTTTCCTGAATTGACCCGACCGGTAATCAAACCCTCGACACCGCGCAAGTCAAGGCGAGAAACCGTGCTACAGCGCACAACGCCAATCGTGTCGTCAAGTGGTGCCTTTATACTGTCCTGAGTTTTATAGAACTCGAGTCTTAAATTTTGAGCTCGGCTGACAAATTTCACGACTCGACTCATTACAACAAGACTCCTAGACTAGAGAACTTGGGCGCTCAATCGCAATATGAAGCTAGAGTCCTTTTTAGCGCTCGAGTCGTTGGTACGCGGCGCGCGAGTCGCGCTCAAGTTCTTTTCCGTTTGGACTCTTCTTTTCTAAAGCAGGCAATAAAGTGATTCTTTTGTGGAATATGTTTGTAACTAAAAAAAAAATTTGGTATTTTAAAAAATAAGTAAAATCATGAAAAATATAATTATAAAAAGTTTGAAAAAGACTGGAGCTCTTTTAAGACTCGAGCTATTTGTAAGACTCGAGCTCTTTGTAAGACTCGAGCTCTTTGTAAGACTCGAGCTTTTTTTAAGGGATGAGCTCTTTTTTTAAGACTCCAGTTTTATTTCAGCGCACGAGTCTTCGAGAAAGGACTGAAGCTCGGTTCGACTCAAGACCCCGAGTTTAGTTAGTACACTGAGTCTTGTAAAATTGAGCCGAGTCTATCGAATTAAGAGTAAAGGACTCGAGTTTACAACGCTAGTCCTGTTATTAGAGGGTAAAGGCCTCCCTTATTGAAATCGAGTCTTCGTTACCATTCATGAGGTTTGGTTGACTCAGCAAGCTTGCCAAATTAGGGTTTCTGATATGATATCACAAACCGGGACTATGTTCCGAAAAACGAAAGCACATTTTTTGACCTTTATTTTAACTGAGATCCTCAGGATTTTCCGGAGCAATTTTTGCCACTCGGTCACTCTTTGCTCAATACCTTTAGTTCATTATCATTTTGCCGTAATTCATGGTACTTTCCGGTGCAGCGCACTGCGCAAGGGGAAATTACATTCGTGTGTAGGGGTGTACATGCAGATTGCAAAAACTAGCAAAATTCTATAAATACTAGAAAATTATAGCCAACTTGTCCAGGGTCTCAGGTAAAAGTGGAAACTTCACCGGTACCGTTCACTAACTGCGACTGCTTAAACCCAAAGACCTACCGAGGCCATACCAGACCTACTACTTACTTACTTATTTTTGTGTTTTGTTATACGCTACAAATAATTTTTTTTTCGACGCTTCATTGGAATTCAATAACGTTAATTTAAACAAATATTTACCTTCAGATAAAGATTTAATACTAATTGTTGAAGAGGTTTTGCTATTAACCTATATTATTTACTTAAGTTACGTCATTAAAACTATGTCACGGTACGAGTAGATATATCGTTTGTTTGAGTCGCATTCAAACTGGTCACAATCGCATTATTTCAGGGTGAAATTCATTTAGTTAAAACTATCTAATATCTAGTTCTGCGTTTAGTTTAATCTAAATATATACATTTTTGAACTACTATGTTGATAATAACCTAAATTCGTCAAGGTCGTGGTTTAATTATGTAGAGACTTTTAGGTATTACGTCAATGCGATAAGCCTATAAGTTTATAATAAGTCGCATCTATTATTTGCATTATAATCGTTGACTATAAATGAGATTTTTAGAATTAAATACTTCATACAAGAAGACACATAATGAGTTACAATGAGACAAAGAAATTAAAAGTCATCGAACTGCTTAGTAGCATAGTAATAGCGAAGTGCTATTACCACCCACACTTTACTTCCCTCATCTGAAGGCGAGTTTGGAATTTTAGTACTTACACTGTTTCAATAGTACATTCTACATACACGTATTTTGAACCACTTCATTTTCTTCTGTGAAAGTACTTGTAGCAAAATTAGATATTGTGGAGACTTTCAATAAAGGGTTAAATTGGCGTCATGAAATTTCGCAGCCCATAACCAAACCTTATTATTATGAAAGAACTTAGCGAGGGGAAAAACCTTTATTATGGAGCACATGTAGCTATCGGAGCTGAGATATATGTATTTTATTTTTAACTAACTACTCAATTGAACTTGATCCATACCAAGGAAAAGGTAAGAAAGCGGCATTATTTATAATCCTTAATGCTGGTTACAAACATGCGACGCAATTAGGATTCAAGAAGGCTAGTTTTCAATGGCCAGCTGCAATATTAGGCCATTATTGTAATTTTTATGTGGGTAAAAAGACTTTCAGGTGTTTTCCCCATGTAATGTCTCTAATATCGACGGTTAAGAATTAATCCCTTCTATTTACTTATTGACTATTAGTAAATGTCTTTTTGATGTCATTGACGTTATGGTCGTTTTTCGTGAAAGCTTGTGTTCCGCTTCCTACTGCCAAATATTTAACATCTATAGACCACGCGATTCGCTTCGTTAAGTATTCAAAAAGATAGATATGTTAACTGTGTACTCTCAATTTATTTATGATAATGTAGTATATGTCCGTAAAAACTTGCATCTGTTCAAGAAAAACAGTGATGTTCATAAACTGAATACTAAATAGAAATAAGCTCGTGACACCCAGACTAAGGCCCGTATTCTAGAATCGTACTCAAGCACTGATCTGTACTTGAGTGGAGATTTCAAAACGTCAGTTCATACAAAAACGTCACTCAGACCTATACTCAAGTACAGATTTTGTTTTAGAATACGGGCCTAAGACTGCATAAGGTAGGGAAATCATATTTTGTTAGTCAAGGTGTAAAATATTTTGATAAGATCCCGCAAACTCTTGTTGAACTGCCTCTTCACAAGTTTAAGTCACAAATTAAAGCTAAGTAATAAAGCGAGGTTATTATAGTGTAGAGAATTTCTTAAATGATAAGAATTTGTGGTCATCTTAGGTATAATCTGCTCCGCTGCACATTTCTTGTTATGACTTTACTCTGTCAATTCAATTTTTGTGTATCAAAACAAGATTGAAAAGATTAACCATCGAATTTCTTGCCGGAGTCTTCTCGATCGGAAACAACCTCCGAATCGGTGGTAGAGTCACTTTATGTTTAATTATGATATTTACGATCAAAGTATTATAATATGCAAGTTTTTTTCTTTTTAGTATATTTTTTCTATATTGAATTGGGTCTTTTCTTCATTTAATGCTGTTTCCAATGTTTGTAAAACTGTTGTTTGACATTGTTGAATTTTAGCATCAGCATGAGAATGATTAGTCTAAATAATATAAATCTAGTGTCATGCTATGCAAAACTGAACGGTCTACAATTTTTAGGAAGAACACCTGTAGATAATTTTAGTATTTTACGAGATATGAACGTAAAACCGCAAAAATACCGATTTAGGGGTACACTTTTACCCCCCACAACTCGTGCACTACTCCCACAGAGGGGAAAACCTAGGATAGTCATATTGGGTAACAAATGAAGCCATTAAAACAAGAAAATATTTTGTAGTATTTATATCCGATTTGAATGATCTTTTTGCTTAATTCTACTGGCCTATAAGAATGTCAGATGAAATTGTTTTCATCTAAGGTTGATAAGTTGATTTAACTTTTAATATAACATCTAGAATTGTGTTGCCACTCGTAATGTATGCGTTTTAAAATATATGAATGCGTAACAACTAAGTTTGTAAAATATTATTTGTTTAGTTAAATTCTGCATGTTATTTTCTTCGAAAACATACCTTTTAACAATGAACTACTTACATGTTATTGAGCTCAAATTGTTATTTAATGAGACACATAATAGCGCTATTCATTGGCTTGTGGTTGCCAGGCGCCTGCTCTATTTGGTATTCTGTTACTTAATGACATATTAACAAGCTCTTATCGGGTTAATTTAAAAAGTTAAAACATATAATCAAATTTTGGATTTTAAGTGATTGATGACGGTTTTAAAACAATTCTCTACTAATCTGGTGAGTTATATCAGCGCAAGCTAATTTATGTCTTAAAACACATTTGAAGAAATATTTCCTGTGTCATGTTTGTAATAATATCCTAAATTATAATTTAAGTGTATTAACAATGGTATCTATTTGTAGTTGACCAACAAACCGCATTTTCAGCGTTTCTGCAACTCTCGTAAATAATAGCAATACACCTGCGTTGGATTGGTTAGTATTTATCGTTCGATAATTGGAGAGATAAATACCGTTTTTTATTGGGAACGCAGCGCGGTTGCTCAAGCAAGGTGCATGGACCAATGGCATGGTTACGCTACCAACAATTTTTAATTTTGAAGTCATAACTGAGGAGCCATTTCATTTAATAATAAGTCAGAAACCCATTATTTTCACAAACAAAGAAAAACATCTTAAAACAATATTTAACATAATTCAACTATTATTGTCAGCTCGTAGATATTAATTAGTAAGGTAAGATTAAGAACTAAACAAATCAAGTAATATGTTTACCTGCCTAAAATGGAGTTCTCCGAAATGTATGTAAATAGGTATGTAAAGAGGTAAAAGAAAACATTTGAAAGAATTAGTAGAGTAGGTGGTTGGGCTCAACTTAATATGTTGGAATAATCAAACTGGCCAATTTATACAAAACACATGAAGTCCTTCTAATTACATGACATTTTGGCATATTCAATATGCTGTGCGATCAATGATGCCATTTTTTGCAAAAAAAAAAATTGATAAAAGTATAAATTTTTACGAAGCATAATTTAAACGATGTAACCTCTATGCGTCCCACATAGGAGCACAGCACAGGCCTCACTTAAAAAAAAATATAACAATGATTTAAGTGAATTTTCATTTTTAGCATTAAACAATGCACTAAGTACTTTCTACACAAAGATAGGAACTAGAAAACTTTGACCTGATTGATATTTTCTAGTTTCTATCTTTGTGTTATTAACAATGGTTTAACATTATTTCAATAGTTCGGTGCGTTGAGGCACGCGGGTGTAAGGTGATCCCAGAACACGCGTAACGCTAACTAGTGTTCCTGGGATCACCTTACACCCGCGTGTATTTAAGTATGTTTATCCGTTGTCTAGTATCCCATAACACAAGCTTTAATTAGCTTACTTTGGGGCTAGATGGCGCTGTGTGGAATAATGTCCAGGGATATTTATTATTTATTTATTATTATTATACTTTCAGTTAAGGTAACCTAAAATTTAGTTTTCGAATCTGGACTGCGGTAAAAACAGGTTTTGAATTATCCTCATTTATGTTAATTGTTCGCTACAAGGAATGCAATCCTTATTTTTTTCAAAATTCTCGATCAACGTAAAGTCTATGGTGATTAGTGAAAATCCTGTAAATATCCCTAATATCCCTATTAAGGCGGAATAACGGGTCAAACTAATACACTACTGATAATTTATAATGTCCCACGAAAATCAGGACTCCTGGCAACACTATTGGTGGCCATAATCACCTTAGCGAGCGAGGGTTCTCAGCTACAAGAGAGGCATACTCGTAGTAGCGTTTTTGCTATGCCAGGGTTCATTACACTCGACCAGCGTTATTAAAATGTTGTAACAGTTAATCATAATGCTGCCCATGTATACGTATAGCTAATCGCGCAAATTAACAATATGAACTTACTGTTTCGCCAACGTATTGCATTCATTATTTTACAAAGCTCTTTATTGGCTGTATACCTTCTGCGTATTTTTTGTCTGCTTATTAACCTGGTTAACTACTTAAGAGTTTAATTACAATACGAGACAGAACAGCTAGAATGAAACACATAAATTAATATTTTTGACTCAAATTTTGTCGTGTTTAACGTACTTACTACTCGTATGTATGTTCTAAAAATCCAAAACACACTTAGTTTGACCGGGAATACATTTTCTTTTTCTACAATCATAAAATAGTTTCATAAGTATTTAACTTAGTTCGGAGTTCGAACACCTGAATGAATGAAACTAGCACCATTATCTCATCTCAACAATGTGGCCAGGTGAAATAAAAATACCTGAAATATTGTTAATGAGAACACAAAAGACATGATCTAATAATAAACTAGATACAAGATTTCGGCCACCGAGGCGTTGCTGCACTTGCATGTGAACATAATCATGCTTGAAGATAGAAGAATTTACAATGAAACATGTTAGCTTAAATGCTTAGTATGATTAGCTCAGCCCACCTTATATGTAGGTGCAATGTTTGTTATTTAATCTCGAAGACAAGGCCATATTCTATTTAAAAAGGTACCTGAGGTAGTTACTTCCATATACATACTTTATATAGGTGAGAGTTTAATTGTAATTCTAAATAACGAATACTGGCCGCAATGAGCCGTCTGCTAAGAAAAATATTACGTTACGTAGCCTACTTATTAAGTCATATGAGTAGTTTTTTTTGATCCTCAACAAAAATTAATCACGATTTATCCAATATACTTAGTTTTATCGTTCTAGTGGTTCTAAAAATTGTTTGATTGGCATACGACAATGCATTGTTTTATGTGGGATCAATTTCATAAACTTACATAAAACCACTTACTTCTTAACACCTAAACGAAGTACAGAAAGACGACACGGTAACCTAGTTATCCGAGGACGTCTACAGCGGTGGCGTACAAGATAATTACCTATTTAAATATGTATATTCTTGTCCTAAAATCTATCAAAGAGCTGTGACTCTAACCTTTTGCGGTGGGAGATAGGCTTTATGTATATCCTTTAGCTGTCTTCAATTTGTGGCGGATCTAAGAGTTTAATGTACAGTGAACGTTGACCCCAGCCCATAAGGGTGTAACGAAATTGGCTATAATGGTCATTTTTAACGTATATTTGCATTTTAGTAAAACAATGGTATTTCGGCGCCCCAAGAGACCACTCGTCTCATTTAACACGCCCGCTGTGTACAAGTAACCACATCTCAAGTAGGTAACACTGTGTGCTCTTTGTAGCCGCCGCGTGTAGGAAGTGAGCTTGTCGCAACGCAAGCTCTGCAGAGCGTTTGGTGGGGGTGGATCGAAAACGTTGCATTTTCGTAAGATTTTCATGATAATAATTTGACATTTTAACATTGAATTAAAAAATAAATCTGCACACGACAGATATTTTTCGATAGCGATTCTTGCGTCTTGCAATATATTATTATACTGTATCGTTAATGGCTGATGACGAGCTGTCAAAAGCAGAGCCGAGTTAGAGAATGATTGAGCCATTCCACTCCTTCATATTCAGAACAGAAATACGAGGCCAAACAAAGCACGGAAATACTACACGAATATTACCGCACGTTATCTCCAAAACGTAATTTAAGACAAACAAATGCATGTGATCATTATCCCGAAATGCATAGCAATAGGTTTCTCGCTGGATCTCGCGGATGATTTAGTTTCAGTACGTACAAGTAGGTACAACAACTTTAGCGGAGATAAATAATTAGTATGCTTAATGTTGTTCTGAAGTATGTTTTGTAACTAATTATTATTACTATTTGTGTAAGAGATAATTTAGGTCCGGACAAACATCGATAAACTGTTATTGATGTGCCTGCTAGTTTAATAAAGTAAGGAACACACATTTTTTTAATAATCGCAACATTAACGAAGAAGTAAGAGCCTATTTGACAACACCATATACCTCCTTCCAAATGTATAAATACCCGGTGATTATTTCTGAAAAATAATATAGCATAGGTACCTACTCTATGAAAACTAAAATTCTTGAATTATAAAATACCTACTCACGACTATATTCCAAAGCAATATATTCAGAGAGCAAGTACCTAACTGTTGCCGTCATGGTGAACGGAACATTCAAAAGCCCACTTTTCACCAATGGTATTGAACTCAAAGTGGTGGGTGGTGAACTTCCACCGTTATCCGGGTTAATTTAGTTTTTATCGATGTTTTCCTTCACCGGAATTCTTGAATTATACATCGATTATTTTTAAGTTTTAAACCGTCTGGTAATTTGGAGTTTGAGCAAGTGCCATAGCTTCACGAATGTTCTTTTCGTTATCAATTACCTATACCAAATGTCTGGCACGATACATCTTTAGTGACACAAATCGGGCATTATCGATATAGGATGATGATTTTGTCGGTCTGCTGAATAGATATGAAACTAATTACATTAGTCGTTATTGCTGTAACAAAATGAGTAAGTAGTAATAAGGAAACCGTCGATCAAAAATGTTTAGATGGTGCACGTCCACTTTGCTAACTAGGCCTCCCGGAGGGCCTGTTGAGGTCTTCGAAGGGCATAAAGCACGTTCAATTAGGGCTAGCCGTCGAGGGTGGTCTTCATTTCGTTAGTTAACTAACTACCTATATCAAACATCGTTCTTGTTAAGGTGTAACTTAGCTATTTGTATTCAGATTAAAATGATGTATTTAAAATAATTGAAAATTATACTTTATATGATTGGGTAATAAATAATAATAAATAATAATAAATAAATATATAACAACTGATGTTATTTAAAAATTCTCATTAGCTGCGTATAATTATGAACGACGTTTTGATAGATTCCTTGCAAGTTTTGAATTTTCTCTAAAAATAAACGTTCAATTGTAACTAACTCATAGGTTTAAACCTGATTTCAGATAGTAAGTAGTTGGGTTTTTGCCCTCCGATGCGGCATTGTTTTGTTTTTTGACGACGAAGCTCGTAGGATAAACAATTACTTATAACGACTTCCATTCATAAATCGCAAACAATGTCATTAATGAGCGTCTCATTAGATGAGATGAGATGACACGCGTAAAGAAGCCCAATTTTCATTTTGATAATTTGGATTAAATTATCGAATTAAGTCGAATTCATTCGGCTGCTTTGTTATGAGGATTATCGTGAATGTGGAACCATTGTGGAAAATAAAAAGAATCATAAGATGGATCGTCATTTGCAACTAATTGAAGTGCAATGCTGAAAATGGGCTGCATATAATATATTTCAAGAGGTTCCGGGTATAGGCTGCCTTAACTGATATCCAGCGACCTTTATCAGGTCGTCTGCTACCTCTCCATGATCCATCTGACTTTCATGAGCTATCATTCACGTGTCACTATTGTATAAATTGCCAGAACAAATGAACCATGCTTCAAGGCTGTAAACAACGAATTCTCGTCTGAAGTGACTCTTTAAAAATGTATGTATGAATATATGTATCGTCTCGGTTACCCGACGCCCGACATTGAACTTATGCAAAACTGGTTTTAAAATACTTTTTGAAGAATCTGCTGTCGCTGTTATATATCAATGAAATATCTTATGCAGTCTTTCGTCTATTCATGAGTAGATAGATATTATAATGACAGTAGCGAGTACTTCGCAGGTCAAGGTGACGAATGTAGGTACGTTAGTGTTCTATGGTGATTGTTAAAGCAGATTTTATTCTCGGGTGATAATAATCGGGCTGGCGACACAAACAATCTAATAAAAGCTTAGGTAATTGAACACTTGGATAGAAAGGTTAGACCGAAGCGTTTTATAAATTAATATTTAAGTGAAAATGCATTCCAAGATGCACGATCAAAGTACAATGGTTTGACGTAGACACAAAGAAAGTTTGTTTTTAAATTTAATGCAGAGGCGGGCGTCGCGCCAAAACACGGCGCTACCGGCTCGTGTTTATTGTAATAAAAAATGTGAACATGTTTATAAATGAAGGGATCTAGTGCCACAGTGCCTGAAGACTAAAGTCTTCGACCAGTGTGTCCTACCCGTCAAGGCATACGGAGCCGAGACGTGGACACTAACAGTGCGCCTAGCCCACCAGTTAAAAGTCGCTCATCGAGCTATGGAGAGAGCTATGCTCGGTGTTTCTCTGAAGGATAAGATTCGCAACGAAATAAACTGAAGTGTCAGTAGGCAGGCCATTTATGCTGTAGACCAGATAGCCATTGAGGCAAGCATGTTCTAGAGTGGAGACCGCGTATCGGCATACGTAGTATAGGACGCGCCCGGCCAGGTGGGGTGGTGACTTGCGAAAGATTGCTGGCAGAAACTGGATGCGTCAAGCTGAGGATAGCGCGCGATGGAGCGCATTGGGGGAGGCCTATGTCCAGCAGTGGACATTGATAGGCTGATGATGATGATGAAGTGATCTAACTAATTGTTGAAAGCGTGACTTAAATAACGTGACATCAAAAAGTTAAAAAAGTGGTTTATTTTTTTCAAGCGCCGAGCGACCTTTTCTTTGTAACCTACGTACTTACCAACTGGCTGGTTTTGGTCTTCTGCTAAATACCTATTTTATATCCTCCTCTTATCTCGTGCCTACTCTTCTTAATATATTCTATATACCACCTGTATAATGTAATACACCAAGTAAGCAAATGCGAATAAATAAATATAAAATTATTTTATTCTTCTTTTTTAACGATGTTTTATTTGAAGTGTACTACTGGCTGGACACAACTGTAAAGAGAAAGAATGAATAAAACAAATATTAAATTAAATCACGATCCAGTATAAAAACGGGTAAAACCTTAAGATATTATTGTTTTATTCCAAAGACTTGGTAAATATTCAAGTGCACTTTTAATATCCAGTAATCTAGTTACTGCCGTAAATATTTCGATCTAGACAATGTTTTATTGCCTTTATGATTTCACGACAGCTGAGAAATAAAAACGATAAAATAATAAAGGTACAAAAATGCAAGTTCGTTTCAATATCCACTCTCTATTATTGTATTCTTGCGCTGCATGTAAACAGTATGTCAAAACGTGCGCATGCCGTCTACGTCACAAACACGTTTCAATAAAATATTATAAACCAGATGTTATCAGACTACAGTTTGCGTAGAACATCTGTTATAATATTGTCGTCGACATTGTACTTGGACACGTAGAAATGAATGTCAATAAATTATAATGAGAGTTTAATGTAACAACACAATTATCTGACTAGTGAATTGTATAAAGTATGAACATTGAGGTTGGTATCCACTTTCGATTGCGAGTATTTCATTTGAGTAAATATGGCCATATGATGTTTTCGCTGATGTAGGTAATGATTAAACTCGTCGTCATATCTTAGTTCAACAATCAGCAATCAACAAAACAAACCTGGGCCCAGATTCTGCTTTTTAAAAGCCAATGGAGTCGTAATTGAATGGAAATGATTTTGACAGATTCAATAGAACCAAATGTCAAAAGTATGCCATTCAATTACGATTGCATTGGCTTTGATATAGCAGAATGTTTGAGAGTCACTATAAACTGTCAAACAACTATACATAACACGTATTATGTATAGTGAGTCACTATAAACTGTCAAACAACTATACATAACACGTATTAGCAGGGATCCATCACATTATCGCAATTTGTTACAACGAATTTAATTTCCCATAAAACTGTTCGCAGATGTTTTTTTTTAATAAACAAGAACTCATCAAATTGCGTTACATCGCAAATTCATTTCCTCGAATAGTCTTTACCATAAAACTCATTTCATCCAATTTTATTGCCACATTTTGTTCCTTTTATCGATGTTTTGTTATATATCGATGCTTGGGTTCCCAAAATTTAATTTCCACGTTTTTTTATATCACGGAATTGTTTTTTTCCTAAACGTTTTAAACGAGATGACCAATAATAAAAAACCCAATGCTAGTGAAAAACGATTCAATTTGACCCCTACTCGCGTGTAACCGCCGGAGCCCTGCAGCGCCGGAGCCGTGACAGAAGTTAAATATGCTGCATTGCTATTTGCATGCAATTCTATTATTTATTAGTTACATTGACATTGTAACTACTCACCACTTTAGAAATCAATCAATGAAACAGCACTTAATTAGGGCAATATGCGTTAGGAACATATTTCGATAAAAGTGTAATAGTAAAAACTGTGTATTCGATGAATGACTGTTCGGGTAACAAAACCTAAAAAGAAAAGTTTTTTCTCTAAAACGTTTTTCGTTTTATAAAACAGCGTTGATTATTCGTTATGCAATTTGAAAAAAAATATATACTTATTGAAAATCGTGGAATAGTTTTCTGTGAAAAAAAAATCGATATTAAAAATTTCTGTATTCTAATAGCACAACGTATACATCTAGTGCCTATTCTACAGTAGGGTAGTAGCTTCTAACGATTGTTCCGATGGCTCATCGTTCTCGATAACCGAGGTAGCCCATAACCCGCACCGATACCTCTAGGTAATGCAATTAATTCAATTTCCCCAAAGTGATCGTACGTAATATCAATGCACGGCAGTTCCATGTGCAAGGCTTCCTTCGCTGTAACGCGACGCGGGGGCTTCGGCTTCCGCGGTGAGTATCACCGGCGCGGTTCGATCCGGACGAATGAGCAATTACGAGTATATGTCATTAACTAATCGCCTATTCAATAGCGAGCCTGCTTACTGGCTTCCGTTGTAGTTTTTGCCATAACCCAATTGTGATAGCGCAGTGACGTCACTGGTTACTTTAGATTTAACTAGTAACTAGGCTAGACGAAAATGGGTACAAAAATGATAAATAATGTTATTAAAGTATAAATGATGAGTGGGGGGGGGGGGGGGGGTTTATAAATATACATAGAGGATTTCTTAATTTAATGTTGACTTTACTCTGTCAAATATTTTTTGTAAAAAACTGAATTTAAAAGGGTAACTATAGTTTCTTGCCGGGTTCTTTACTATGGAAGCAACCTTCGAACCGAGGTGTGGTAGAGTCCCAAATGTTTGTTTATGATATTTAAATAAAAATATAAATTAAATAAAAAGTTTTATGATTTCCAAATCTGACATACACATAAGTATATAATATCTATATATATATCTTATATTTATCATAGTTATATCTTTTTTTTTATATATTTGGTATAATTTGGTTTTGAATTGTTGTTGTAGGTGCATTTAAAAAGGTTTACTTACATATTCGATGGCAGCAAAGTAGAGAATTAATCTACGAAATCGCAATTTTACAGGAGAACACATTTAGTAAAAAATAGTGGCCATTTCTAGAGTTATAGACCGGATAACATGAAACTTGGAACGATGCATTATAATAACATTATTTATTGATTATATAACAGATTATAACCGTGTATTGTTTTTGTACTAAAATAATGTAGATTTCTTTTTTAACTCCTCAAAAACTGTGACGAATAAGAAGATATCTGCGAGATATCTTCTCATATGTCCGTACATCTGCCAGTTGTCTCCTTAAACGTCAAAAAAAAAAGAAGATATCTCCCAGATATCTTCTAATACGTCTTCTTAACAGGTTTAATTTAGGATTGTGAAATTGATATCCTTCTGTAGGTACACCTTTTTAGGCCAATGTTCACAGTAATTTATTCCTTGGGTGAAACATTAATTTTTCAATGAGATAAGTGGCAGATGTCTTTATTGACGTTTGAATCAACTATCAAAGTTGCGAAGTAATGGCGGGTTAGTTCGAATGTCCGTTGCTACTGCGATGTTTTCTAAAACCGAGTGTAGATGTCTTCATTTACGTGCTAGATATTGCTTATTACTTTGAAATTCGGAATAATTATGATATAGACTTTTAGATAAGGTTTATTTAAAGCTAATTTTGAGAAAAAACACTCGCAAAAATGTAGATGTCCGTATTTACTTTGCTGATGATATAAATAATAATGGATACAACAAGTCTCTGATCAGTTAAGCAAGGACTAAGTATAGATATCTCGGTCTTTGTTTAAATCATATGCCAAAACTTTCCATAAGCAATATACATACAGACGATTTATGTACAGAGACGTTCACATCAACCTTCAGGTATATAGGGGCTGCTGTTATAAGACCCATTTTGCAATGGTTTTGAAAAGGTTGATGTGAACGCCTCTGTACCTAATCAATATTAAATTGGTTAGTATTTCCATAGATAACTTTATTTACGGGTACATTTTGAGAGAATTAGATTCAGTTAATTAAATTATACCGGTTGATGTATATTTTATTGGTTGACGCTCTCATTGTTAGCTAAATATAGCTTTATCTCTAATATGACGTCTCGAAAGCCTAACTTTGGCTAAACGAGTTCCACTTAAAGTTAAAACCATATGGGTTATAATACTGAAAAAATTTCATTTAAGCAAAGTCGTTCTCTATGGTAGGTACTTGTCACCCAACTGACGTTATGCAGACAAAATGGTTGTTATGCGTTATTATTATAACTACTAACAATAACTTGACACGATCATCGTAAATTACCTTAAATAAGGAAACTGAATTTACGTATTAGTAGACGCGGCAGATATCGAGCTGCGCTGGCGTGGTTATCTCGTGTTTGCTTGCTTTAACCTCGTATTTGCTGCTTGCTTGCCACAACCGGATTCTGTTGTACTGTAGAAGATGTTAAATAGTGTGTAAACAATTCGACATAATAATATTGTAAGGCTTGAAAAGTCTTCGTGAAAATTGTCGCGTTAGTAAACAAGTTGTCGCATGTAATTTTCAACTAACTAATGCTTAACTATACTCGTTAAATAGGTGGACTTCAGCTAGGTCAATTGCAGGCAGCCTGCATCCACTAGAATCCTGAAATCTGAATCCATCCTCTTATGCCATGTTCGGGGACTTTTCTATCCCAGCGGCCGTGAGCCTATTAGTTTTTTGTGCTATGGCCCTGCCATTGCCACGACAACTTCTTAAACTGTGAATCTTCTTAGAATTACTTTTGCTACCATAATGAAGGTAATTACTTACCTAATTAGTATAGAATTCTGATACTAACTTCAAAAGGCAACAGTGTTATCATCAGGATTACAAGAAACACAAGATAAAAATCATCTACTCTATCAAAAATGACATGATCTATCGAATCAAATCGTAATGGGACCTCCAACTGTGTTAATCCTTCATAAATCATAGTCAGCCTTCAGATTCTGAAGCGTCACTCAAAATTAGGTAGCCATTACAATTAGTACTACTGGTTACTACTGTGATTTTCGATGCGGAGGAATGCTTCTTGCTCCCACTAGGTGAAGTATCACAATCCCGAATGACCTGGAGAATCACGTACATTTAACAATTTTGAAGACGTAATATTTTTTTCTTCATATCATCAGGGTTTCCCATCGTTGACCATCATTTCCCAGCTAATGAAAACTATTGAAACTGGAATCCCGGTACATCTGCTAATATAAGTAATAGAAACTCATTTGAATACGTTTGAGTTTTGTTTGGCTCCAAGAATTTAGTTTAACCTCCTCAACAACGTCAAAAGAAACTTATCAAGGTGCCATTGGTAGTGACGCATTGAGCTTTGCTTTTAACTCCCCAAACAATATGGAAATAAGAGGTTTTTAAATGATGTTTATATTGCGGGAGCTCATAAAACAGATAGTAGGTGAAAGGACATGTTCTATCTCCACCATGAGTATCACGTAAATAACGGTAGTCAACTATAGGAACTGGTATGCCATTTTAAGTTCCATTACCAAATTAAAACCCATATAAAAGTTCTACACAGACGCCAGCGATTGTCACTGGTTGAACTCAGGGTAGGGTTAGAGGAATATGTTTTTGAAATGGTTGAGACATAACTCTCTCTTTAATTATTTTCTGATTGAGATTTTTTATAGTAGGTAATTTAACTTATTATTATTCAGTCAGTACTTAGGCATACTTTTACGTTTTAACGGCGGATAAAAATAATCTCAACTAACTTGACTATCAAAGACCACGTTCTTTCAAAGTTAATGAGAAGTGTGAAATAATAATTTAGGTTTTATCTGGTATCGCAAACAATTCAAACAGGGAGGCTTGTTCAGTAATCGGACAATTGAATTATCATTCTTATTATACAATAATGGTGCATGCCTGTGGGTTGGGCCTTAAGAGGGATACTCTGTTTTAATTATGTTCGTTATCCGTAAGTGAGTGTTGGGGACAAGTGTCAACTTTTTGCAAGATAATAACAGGGCAAAGTTTTAGTATAATCTACAGGGTGACAGGGAAATAAGACCTATTCCACGAAAATATTAGGTAGACGTTATTTGTAACAAATTAAGACCCATTAACCAGGGTTTAAAATTAATAGTTAACGAGATGTTGGCGTTTTTTTTTTTTTTTAAAGTTTCGTACTTGTCTCTGACAACCATTTGCTCTATAAAAACTAATGAAGTCTGGCCACTTAACTGATACTTTTACAAAGCTAACCTAACTATTAGATAGCAAATGTTTTAAAAAAATGGTCATGCCTTAAATCCTAATAGTTTCAGAAATAAACGGCATTACATCAATTACATGGCGACATTTACTCATTTTTTCGTAATTTCTACCTGAAAACTACATCAATTACTCGAAAAAAATTAAAGAAAGAAGTATTAGAAAAACTACCTGGTTTTATGGCCTTTCTAAAAAGGTATAATTGTTATAGTTGGTATAATTGTATATTCTTATTGTTTCATTGCGATAAGGCATTTCATTTAAAAGTTATTCATATTCCCTTTTTTCAACATGTGCACTTCATAGAGACTCGCACTGTATAGGTACCTAATTTCAGATGGTATGAAGTCCATAGTGCTCCGCTTCAGCTTTAGCCAATTGTAATGACCTATATAAGTAAATGCACAAATCATGATTGTCCTTAGATCAAATATCAACCACTTGAAACAAAATTATTTGCACCGGAAGTTTATTAAAACATTGTACAATGCCACCACTATATACATGGCAATATAATAGTAGGTACTTGCTCATTCTATGATAATAGTAAGAAACTTCGCAGAAGAAGTCAGAGAAAATGAACCGTTTTGTTCAGAAAACGTTTTGAAAGCACTGAAAGTATTTTTTTATCTTTGTCCATCGAACCGAAAAATGTTTTGTGAAGAATCTTTATTTACTTTTTGCATTTTGTACCTAATAGGTAATAAATACACTGGGGAAAGTTTGTCTCGGTCCAGTTCTTCGATTTTCTAATGCTATTTTCACACTTCATAGAATAGGTGGACTTGTAAATATATTAGAAATGAGAATAAGATAAAATATGATTCAACCTGCGGGGGTTTTTTTAATTTTTATGATTTACTAAACTGAAACGCAAAAAAGGAAGTCAGTTTAACAAAAAAAGATAGTTATATAGTTGTCAGTTAGTTTGAATATAAGATAGTTCCTTAACTAGTCATTAATACTATGTCTCGGTTCATCTTTCTATACACATGCCCGTCCGTGTGGATCTAACTAGGTACTAAGACTTACAAGTACATTATGCTAAATACTCAGACTTCGAACAAATGTTCGTCAATGAGTGTTTGCCATTGGTAAGTACCTACTTCTATTTATTGTGCGCAGTAGTGGAGGTCGAACCCACGGCCAGAAGCTCACCAGGCACACTTCATCCTAAGTCAGTCGACATCTCGTGGAAGCCAAAAGCGTATCTAGTTGCAATGTTATTGTAATATAAAACTCTGTTAGTGGATTTTTTACTGTAAAAAGCAATAATTTAGAAAATTATCAATCGGGTTAAATATTGATTATGAAGTGTTTTTTAGATATGGATACGTAAGCATATTAACTCGAAAGGGTATGTTCATAATCATACACTATTTCTGCTTCAACTGTAAATAACCAGTTCAAATGATACCGCTAACACGTGTATGCGCAGTGTACTTATTGAAAAACCACGACGTGGCTTGTGGTCCACCAAATTTGGTGAAGAGTGTAATGGACACTTGCTCCATATTTGGAGTTCTGAACTGCAGATGAGTTGTATTGTGCCGACGAGGCTGTTTCATTAAAAATGCTGGAAGTATTTGTTTTTAAAGAATGGTGCAACAAGAATGCGTTTTTTTTTTAATCCTAGATGAAACAATCATCATTATCATGCTGATTAAGCAAATGATATACTTCCGCTGCAGGAGGTAGGCCACCCTCATAGATTTTTTAATGGCTAGTTGCAGTTGACAGAAGGTTGCTTGAAGACCTCTATTAGGTCATCCTGTCCTCAAATGGTCGCCTTCCTATAGCGTTTCTGGCCCCCGATTTAGAACGAAGTTATCGACCGATTCGGTAAGTTTGTTTTAATTATAGTAAATGACCCGCTTAGCGTAGCAAATCATATTTTTAAATGTTGATGCCTTTTTCATAAACTATATTATATAAAAACTACCCATCTTAAAAAGATAATCAAAAATTAAAAAAAACGAATCGGTCGATAACTTTGTTCTGAATCGGGGGGGCTGTCCCTTCAGCTCACTGTGTAAGGAAACCTGTTGTACCTACGTCAGTTTTCTGAATTTTGATTCATTATTAAAAAATGGTGCTAAGATAAAGCTTTTCCTGTTCGCACATTAGAAAAGGTAATTTAATTAACTACATAGTCAATTCAAACCACTGTGAATATTTTTAATAACCTGGGACTACTCAGATCAGATCGAGATAAACAGTTTTGTAAGCTATCATTCATTTATTTTCTTTTGAGGTGAAATTTGTCAAAATTAGTTAATAATTTTAGAACAAAGATAAACTTAAAAAAACTTAAGAAATAACAAAATCCATGTCATATTTAGACTTTCATTAAGAGATCGATTGTTACTTTATAATTAAATTAACCAGAAATGAATTTTTACTGGAATTTTTGTTAATTATAATTAGTATCAAATAATTAGTTAATCATATTAGAACAAAAATAAACTTTTAAAAACTTAAGAAAGAACAATAACATGTCAAAAAACAAAAATTATAACAAAAAAAAACCAACTTCAAAAAAACTTTTCCAAAACAAAGCACTAAAAAGTAAAGAAATAATTGCGTATTCTTATAAAACGTATACGATAATATGATGTAGGTACAATTATTGTTATTGTTGGAGTCGGTGTCAGCTAAGGAAACACTACAATATACCTAGCGATATACCTATTTCTTACATATCACGTTTACGTATGTATGTAGGTAGTTACAAACCTGCATTGGCTGACACCGACTCAAACAATAACAATAATTGTACCTACATCATATTATCGTATAAGTTTTAGAAGAATACGCAATTATTTCTTTACTTTTTAGTGCTTTGTTTTGAAATAGTTTTTTTTGAAGTTGGTTTTTTTTTTGTTAAAATTTTTGTTTATTTCTTGATTTTCAGTGAATAGTTCTTATTTATTTTATACATCGAAAAAGTATCGTCCAATTGCTACTAAGAATTGAAGAGTTCCGTTACTTTGTCATGGATCCCATAATCAGAACCCAACCACTCATCAAACTACCCTTGAAGTATTTCCTTTCCAATAAAAAAAGAAGAATCGAAATCGGTTGGCGTGATAATGAGTTATTCGTCCATTTGTCGCGCATATGGTTTATCTAGATTTAAGACTTATATGGATTTCCCATGGATGCCACTGTCAAAACTGGACCAAATTAAAATGGGACCACACGGGCAGCATCAGCTTTCAAGTAAATACAGAATTATCAAAATCGGTTGGCGTAATATTGAGTTATTCGTCCATTTGTCGTCCATTTGTCGCGCATTTTGTCTATCTAGATTTAAGACTTATATGGTTTTCTCATAGATGCCACTGTCAGAACTAGACCAAATTAAAATGGGACCATTCGGTAAGCACCAGCTTTCAAATAAAAAAAGAATGATCAAAATCGGTTCACCCAGTCGAAAGTTATGAGGTAACAAACATTAAAAAAAAACATACAGTCGAATTGAGAACCTCCTCCTTTTTTGAAGTCGGTTGAAAAGGATTGCTGTTGCTGCATCCTTGATGTAATCCACTAGTTTTTTTTCTTGCTCTTCATTGAATAAGTGCTTTTTTTACTGCAAGATGATCATCATGCAAATTTTGCACTGAGGTGCCTTCTTCCATCATGTGGCGGTAGTACCGTCATAAAGTAGTTCGTGGGACGCGCAAATGCTCGGAAGCACCTCGGCGCGGAAAGTTCTTTGCCTTGACTAAATTGAGGGCGTTATCTATAAGTTTTGTGTCAAGCACAGCCAACTTCACAATACGAATTTTCGGGAAATAATGATTTAAAATGCGGGATCCAACTAGTTTTGTTTAGAATACAAAAATACCATTTTTTAGGAAATCAGGGTAATAAAACACCATGTTAGATTAAAAGAAAACAATATTTACTGAAAAAAACTAACTAAAATGACACTCATAGTGTTATTTACACTTTATTGTGAAAACAATAAATTAGGTACTTTTCAAATGAGTATTTTTCTTGAGATTTGGCACTAAGTATTAAGAATTTTTTAGTTTCATTTCAGAATTTGAACTGTATTTCCACTTTAGGTATTGTGAAAACAATAAATTAGGTAAGTACTTTTCAAATGAGTATTTTTCTTGAGATTTGGCACTATTAAGAATTTCTTAGTTACATTTCAGAATTTGAATGCGTGCAAATCCTCCTCCTCGGTGCGTTTTCGTTTTGGTACCGCCTCTACACCGAATCTGTTCAGATTGTTCGAATCGAGCGCATGTAATCAAATGACAGTTTTCAAACCTCCCGCGCCTCACTAACAACTGTCACATCGAATGAACATTACCGTATCTACCGAAAACATCTAGAGCCTGTTAGGAAATGTGTTTCAGCAGATAATCTGTACAGATTCGATGCAGAGGCTGTACCGAAACGAAAACGCACCGAGGAAGAGGCCTAACGCACTCAAATTCTGAAATGTAGCTAATAAAATTTTAGGGGGTTAGGCCTCTTACTCACCTAGCCGGTGAGAAAGAGGCCTAACCCCCTATCTATGCACAAACGCTAATCAGTTAAGCACACCTCAAATTGATGCTGCCCTGTCACATGTCTACAGAAATGAAAGGGACAGCTATAGTTACATGTAAGGACTCCTCAGCTTTCATCGTTTTTGGATTCGGGCGTAAGTCTAATTTAAAGAGGATAGATAGGTTCTGATACGAGTATGTAGTGAGATCTACAAAATGCTGGTTATCTATCATTGCCAATTTTTACTCTTTTTTTTGTAAGCGGTAAGTGTCTGTAAAATATACTCAGTCACTTCCACGGTTCCACGTCGATCGTCGTGTCGGCGCGTGCGACGCTCGCGCCTGCGCCTACGCCGGCCACGTGTCGCGCATAGCAAACCATTACAGTTCAACAAGGTGAAGCGTAACGCATGTAATGCTACTCGTATAACACTAACTGATATGTGGATTCTAGGTTAATGTTATGTTACTTAACCTACTCGTAGTAATTGACTTTTTCTTTCGCCTTACATTAAAAGTTAAGTCACGCCTAAATTGGCAGTTCCGTGTCATTTAGGGATTGTTTCACTAAGTACAGACTGAAGCGTAAAATATCATTTTCTTAAACATGCTCGGAAATATTGTCATTACTTTTGAATAACGAACACGCGAAGTATCATATTTACGTAGACTGAAAACCGAAAATCACTTCCCTGCGCGTTCTTTGAATTTCGAACGAAGAGCGCGCCGGCAATGTTGTATGAAACGGTGTGCTGTTTGAATTTAGAACTCTTTCATCTATCGTACACATTGCGTTCTCGTGGCTGTATAGCCACAGATGCGTTTACCTTTCGGTACAAATTGTAAAATAAAAAAAAACAAATTGGCGGTAAAGCGGAGTTGTTATTTTGTTAATAATATTAATTAAATTTATTATGTAAAAGGCCCTTTTTATTTCCTTGCATTTTTTTAAGAAAAGCACTATATATGCCTCGGCCGAAATGGCAATTGCCTGTTTCGTATCATTGAAGTCCTCGCCTGCGGCTCGGCCTTCAAACTCATACTCGACCTGCAATTGCCTATTTCGCTGCCTTTGCAATAATGTACTATTTCTTAAACATGCTCGGAAATATTGTCATTACTTTTGAATAAAGAACACGCGAAGTATCATATTTACGTAGACTGAAAACCCAAAATCACTTCCCGGCGCGTTCTTTGAATTTCGAATGAAGAGCGCGCCGGCAATGTTGTATGAAACGGTGTGCTGTTTGAATCTAGAACTCTTTCATCCATCGTACACATTGCGTTCTCGTGGCTGTATAGCCACAGATGCCGGCACAAATTGTAAAATAAAAAAAAACAAATTGGCGGTAAAGCGGAGTTGTTATTTTGTTAATAATATTAATTAAATTTATTATGTAAAAGGACCTTTTTATTTCCTTGCATTTTTTTAAGAAAAGCACTATATATGCCTCGGCCGAAATGGCAATTGCCTGTCTCGTATCATTGAAGTCCTCGCCTGCGGCTCGGCCTTCAAACTCATACTCGACCTGCAATTGCCTATTTCGCTGCCTTTGCAATAATGTACTATTAAAACATAGTTCTTAAGTGGCCGTCACCAAAATTACGCGCGGCCATACCGCGCGTGTGTGCATCGTGATTTAATAGCAAATTTTGGGGTTTTTCGCATTACGTTTTCAGGTCTAATATACTGATTGGATTGTAAATAAAACTCAATTTTTCGATAAAATAAAGACTATAGGTGTACTGACATTAATCTTTAACAGTAATTATGCTTTATTCAAAGCAATAATCTGTCGTAAGCTTCGGCTTTTTTTACAGTTATTGTGTTAAATTATGCATATTCTGGTTCATTACCTATATGTGTCAACAAAACTATATGTGTGACGTTTTGGGCGGTTCTTTCTGCAGCTATAGTACCTATACCTATAATCAGAGATTTAGCCACTTGAAGTTTGACACGATAAGGCTTTTTCGTAAATCGAGGTGGCGAGATTGACCATTTTATAATATAAAAAAGTTTTTTAATTACATTTTTTTTAATATGTATCAATACGAAAGGTTGAACTATGTTTTGTATGTATTGAACAGTCAATTTTTTTATTCCAACGTCATAAATTAGGCGCTTGAAAAGTTGGATCATGCGCTCAAAATAGGAAATGGCTCTTAAATATGCTATAATATGATATGGAGTACCTATGATTAATACAACGCTGTACGCGCGGCATTTATTAGGTACCTACGCATAGAGGACTAACCGTCCACGAATGCCATACACGTGTGAGTAGGTAGGTCAACATCGTGTGCGATTGATGTGCTTTGTCAGTGTACAACAAATTAACATAGTACATCGTTAGTGGCGCGGCCACTAAAGTACATTGCTTACACATCGGTCGTTCAAAGTATAAATACATGTCATGAACATTTTCACGCAGTTAATTAATAAATATCTAAGAAAAATCACATTAAGATCATATGATCGTAACCAAACTGAGAAGAGCTTGCACTATGGGTGTCAGAGACTGATGAACATTCTTAACTATTTCTTAGTACCTACATACTTTCATAAAAAATAACACCCAGACACACAACAAACACAAACTGTTCGTCACATGAATGTTTGTCATGATATGACATAACATGACAATGTCATATCCCAATACATTTTTCACGTGAACGATAATGTAAATTTAAAGTAGCAACTCGTGGTAGACGTCTTTATCGAAAGAGGTGGCCCTCTGGCAAATGCACAAGCCGTGCGAGCCATATCAAGAGGAAAAAAAAAAAGAGGTGGCCCTGGCAATATACATTATTGTCTGTCACATGACAGAACAGCATGCATTTAGGATTAAGAAAATTGTAATTTTTCTGTTTTCTATGGATGTGATTTATCTGGTAGTAACTTTTAAGTAATCTGGGGCAGTGTGTTGGTGAGACGAGACGTAAAAGTTCATGGGTTCGACAACTTCATCACTTGATAAAACGGATATTTGTGTTTTGTCTTGTTGTTTCTGGTTTTTACCGTGGAAAAGCTGACTTTGAGTCATCTAATCTAGGGTTTCTTTCTCAACTGAGCAGTTGAATTCGGATGCATCTCACAGTAAAATCCTGTAAAATCCAACGTAAGCAAGGACTCCCCCTTGTGACACTAGAAGTGACTAGGAAAAGCACGAGAAAATTCTCCGTACATTCTAAAAATTTCGTTTAAAAAGTTTGGTTTAATTCATTTCCGAAAAAATAAAATGATCAGAACATAATACTTATAATTATTCTAAAACAATTTAAACGCATTTAGGTTGACCACCAACAGAGAAGTCGCAAGTAGTCGCTGAAATTATCTAATTTACATTATGTCTTCAAATTATGCTAACGACATAGCAATAACAACTTTAAAAAAAATCAAAACACATCGAAAGTAAAATGAAACATTATGAACACAATGTAGAAAACAAAATGAATGGACACGCTTGACGAAGAAGAGACTTGTTCCAATTTTTTTCTCTGAAAATAATTTGCCACATGAAAATAATAGTACATTGTTACCCTAGGGGTGAAAGTAACTTATTTAGTCCCGAGACGGGGTTTGGCGCCCGGAACGAAGTGAGGGCGCCAATAGTTCGAGGGAATAAATAAGTCTTTAACCCGAGGTAAACACTGTGCTTTTCATTACAAATACAAGGAAAGTAAAAATAAAAACATGAATTAGCTAAAGAAAAAATGAGTAAATTTTATTTTACATTTCACAACAACTTTAGTGGGATAATTTTATTTAAAGTTTATGGTAAAATTAGAACAATTGGTTATAGTTAGTGACAGGTTTTTTCCGGGTATGTTGATATTTGATATTTTCTGGGAAACTTGTGTTTCTACATTATTCAGAGATTCTTGGGTGAATGTTGGGGACATTGATATTTGTCTATTTTCTTCAGCTGTTACAGAAATATTTTTGGATTGCACCGGATAATCTTTTGAAGTGCTCGGTTGTGGAGAGTCAGTGGAATGGAGATTTATCATTTCTGTTACTCTGTGTGATATCTTAGTTTTATTTTCCACTGACTCTTCTATGTAGCCTTCAGCTACTTTACTCGACTTCCAACCTCCATGCCTTTTAATGACAGTTAAATCGGCACCAGAATCGGCTAGCAAAGTAGCCGATGTTCTTCTAAAGCAGTGACCCGAATATAGATTTGACTTTGGCAAATTAAGGTAGGTGGCTATCTCTTTAGGAATACTCGAAATCTTGTTTTTGCCAATTACTTGCCGCAGACACTTCCCTTTATGATAATTTATGAAAAAACGGTTCGTTTCTATACCACTTGGTCGTAATTTTCGGTATTTTTCTATTATATTTACAAATTCTTTTTTAATAACGAAGGTTCGGTCAACTTTAGTTTTAGTGCCACGTAACTTCACCAGTAATATATCACCTTGTTTCTCAATGTCATCAACCGTCATATTTACTAGTTCGATACTTCTGCAAGCGCCACTTATTGCCAATATCAACACTACCTGAAAAGTAGATAATTATATCTCTTTAATTGGTGTATAAAATATAGAAAGTTACAATTTGATACAAATTTCGTATAAATAAGCGAATAACAATAAAAAGATTAGCTTACCTTCATTACTAGGTATATTTCATCAGGCGCTTGGTTTAAGAAGGTTTCTACGTCTTGAGAAGTGAAAACTTTGAACTTTTTTGATTTAATCCATCAGATTGCCTTTTGAGAAACGATGTTAGCCTCTCGAAATCCTCTAAATGTACATTGTGTTTAGGTCTTAATGTTGTCTTTAACATAGAATACAAGCTCCATAAGGTTGAAGGTTTGTAAGTCTTTGATAATTCGTTGAAATATATTAGCATAACGATTTCACTTTTTTATCAGCGCGCCATTTCATAAAATCGTCATACGATTTTAGGTATCTTTGTTTTGATCTGGATGGTAAAAGGTTTTCCACTACCGCTTTAGCCTCTTCTCTTATAGAATCAGGCGTTAAATTCATATCAGAATCAGATGAACTCATTTTATAGGTACAAATCTCTGCTATACGTATAAACAAAAATCTTCAAATCGAAAAAATAAATGAAGATCGAATTGCCGCTTTCCCGCCTATTTTGTTTGTTTTTTTTTCTGTGGCCGGCCAGCTATTCAGCCATTATTTTTTATTTTCATCATTGGCAAAATGGTAAATATTTTGACCAAATCTAAGTTATTTTAAAGAAATTGTTGAAACTAAATTATAATAAAGTTATTTAAAAACTATATATTCTTTAATCAATACTTAACTTTAAGTTATTTAAATTTTACATCGTGGCTGTATAGAAAGTTGGAACATGGTTCAATAGATATGTGAAAAAGAACTAGTTTTTTTTTTAAATAATTTGACAGCTGTCAGTTGAAAGTGATTCTCCCTAGGGATGAAAAGTATTACTTTCATCCCGCTCCTCAGGCAACTTCAGACCTACTTTCAGAGTATGAGTAATGAAAAAGCATATTCTTTGCTTAGCTTCTTAATTTTGGCTTGGCAATTCCATTTTTGTATTTATCTCGGTCTGAATGCTCTCAAGTGTGGAGCAGACACAAGGCTGCAACCGCGCAAGCTTTGACGTTGAACGTCTTCCGCTGTCGGTAGCCGAAAGGGTGAGGGCGACTGATTGAAGTAATTGATTCGCCAAGAGAATCACCCTCCCGCGTCCCGCGCACCACAGGAGGGTCGACTTTATAGCGGTATATTATTCTTCACTTAACGCTGTAAAGCCATATACGGTTAGCCAGCATAAGCGCCACTGTTGATATTTTTGCATACGAACAAAGTGCATGCATCGACGTGCTGGGCGGGCCGATGACGGAGTTTAGTATGAGTTGTGTGCAAGCATCAGCAAGTGAACGTGTAGTCTATGCTGCTACGCCTCTGTGTTTTGTAAAAGGAATGCCTATTTTTGTTGAAAATCGCGCCTATCGAGAATGTCTGAAGGTGCCTTAAAAGTAATTAGCGAATTTAACTAAATTTACCAGCTCCTCTCTATCTGGATGATACAATGGAGAAGGCGTCGAAAACCAGTGTCGCTCTACTCTGATCAAGGGCTATAGCCGCTAGGTACTGCTTTTTACGCTCGAGGAACAAAGGCGGAGGTCGCTCGTGGATTATAGGCTGACGATAACCTGTAGTGACTGCCGCCATTTCAGTCCGTTGATCGTTTGATATCTAATTACGTTAAGCTGAATGACGTAATGCAGCGTTATGTCTGTAGCAGAGCTTAATGATATGTTAGTGCACAGCGGTATAACCACGTGTCTAATTTAAAATAGTCGATTCTGGTTAAGTTGCATTGCACTCTACCCACACGAACCATACAAGTGAAAAGTTAGCAGTTTTCAGTCTGTGTCTATATTATTCCCGAAGAATTCGAAACGTTTTTCTCAACATTCTCGATTTCGGAGACTAACAGTAGGTACACGAAGAGTTGACGAAGTTGTGGGATTATAATAATTAGCACATTTATGGATTCACGGAATCTGCATAGCAATATTACCTACTACTACTAGCAGCATTTTTATGGCGACGTAACTCGTAGGTAAATTACTTACGCATAGTGCGCCTGTGTACATACATAGTAGTAGGTACTATTGCTATGCAGATTCCGGAGCAAACATTAATAAAATTGAAATTGGCAGGGCTATTGAATGCCTTTCTTTGCGTAGTGTGTTTGTTTATTGGCCTAGGTGGTCCATATTGTTGCTAGTTACCCTGACCCTGAGTATGACGGACGATAATAGCCGTGAACACTCGTGTAAAGTCACCGTTATCGCACTGGTCAAGGCGGTTTTTGATAACGCACTAGTGATAAAATACCTACAGTGGACGCAAGCTTCCATGCTAAGTGCTGTTTTGTGAGCTAACTGTATTGTTTTCTTACCTATTAACACTGCTGAAATTTACATGAACCAGTTCCCTGGGTTTTACTTATCTACAAATAAATGTGATCGCAGCTGACCCATATACCCTTAGACACATTACTTAGGTAATGGTTTTGTTAAGGATGACCGTCTTCCTTCGTACTAACCAAACAATGCCTACTCGTATATGTAGGTACTTACTTGTAGATTCGTTTTTCGACGTGTCTGTCGTCGAAAAAAGTATCTACGAGTACATTGACTCCGTAGTAAATTCTTTAGGCGACCGAAAATTACTTTGGTGCTTGTTTTTTGTGCCGTACCTTTAGATACACCATGATCATGTATTTAGTATTTATTTACATAATTTTATAAAACTTTATTGAATACGTTGTCATAAAATTTTTCGCCCATTCATACTCTAGAGCGATTTAAAACTTTTCCAATTAACGAATATGTAATAAATTGAGTTTGGAATTATTGTTAATTATGAAATTCTAGTAGGTACACTGTGATTGATTATGACAATATCACTGAGAGATCGTTATCCACAAAACAATAATTATGATAAATGATCGCATCAAACACGAAGTTTTCGAAAGATACTTTTATTGTTTCATCGCTCAAAATATAATATTTTGCCATCTTCAATCCGTGGAGGTCGTGTCGATAAGAGACGCTTATCTGATATCGTCTAAATTCGGATTTAAATCATTTTATCGTATAAGTGTGTTGTTGTGTGACCGCCAGGTAGGTTCTTCTGCTGTATAATAATTTAAAAATATTACAAATGTAAAGTGAAAATTCTGAACAGTATTAAGTTATATTATTGTTTCCGACGACACGGTTGGCGTAGTGCGCTGTAGCACGGTTTCTAGCCTCGATTTCCGCAGTGTCCCGGGTTCGATTCCCGGTCGGGTCAATTCAGGAAACGATCTTTTCTGAATTGACGTGGGTCTGGGTGTGCTGGGAGACGCCCCTGGCTTATTTCCTTGTGTGATACCTCGTAACACAGGGATATTAATCCCTACTTCGAGACCATTACAAGAGGTGTGTTGTCTGGCGCATATTTATATATTTATATGGTTTATAAATTTTAAATTGTGTAAGCAACAAGATGTCCTACCCGGTTGCAGATTCCCATTTTATATCAGAAAATAATATATTTGTTTTTTTTATTACAGGTAAACATAAGGAATTAATCAGAAAACAGTACTACCAACCGGCTTCAAAATGGTTGTGGTAAGTTAAGGATTTGAAATAATTAAGAAAATAAATGATCTGTAGGACATTTTTACTATTCATACTTAACGAGATTATGCATTATCCATATTTTATCATACTACACAAGGCAATTAGAACAGAACTTAGATATACCTCCTGTCCACGGGTGACAGAGACTGATCTTTTAGATAGACGCGCGAATTGTCCTGGGTCCGCAGGAACCCTCGTCCGATGGCGCAGCAGGCACTTGCACATAATTAAATTATAATCGAGGTATTATTCTGTCTAGGAATCAAATGGCGGCGTCCCAGCACCCCAGGAGCTGGAGACATTTCTGTCTCCAGAGGAGAAGGGGAAAGAGAAGATTGTTAAAACGTAAGTTTTTAAGCATTAAAACATGTAAAATAAATTGTTTTAAGGTAGGTGCAGTAGTAACAAAGAGTAAATATAGCATTCGGAAGATGCGGGTTGGAATCCCGCTCGACATCATTCAGGATCCAAATTTGTTGTTTTTTTGTTTTTTGTCTGTGCTAAATCACCTTAAACATTTGCTGTAAAGTGGTACTAACTCCAAAATTGTCAAGTATGTCTGCCGTAGCTTACTGTTTCAAAACAAATTGAGGGTATTTCGAAATATTAGTTTCAAATAAAATCAGAAGTGTCAATAGACTTATGCTGTAATTATTAAAACAGTGTTTACATATCTACCAGTAGTTCAGTTATTAAAACTAAACTACTTTATTTTTATCAGGTATAACATGACTAAAGATGTGGAGGGAGCAGAATTCGATCCTTTCGGAGAAAGAAAATTGGAGAACCCTACCTCGTAAGTATTCATTCACACTTAACAAGTCCAGTACCTATTCGGAGTTATTAATTGTATAATATTCTAATGCTTGTTTTTGAAATTCTCGAGTGTCAATATTAAGTACACTAACTACTACACATGAGATAATTTTGTGATGATCTAAGTCGAGATCATTCTAGCTTCTGCGAACGAACTGATAAATATTCTTAGCATTCTCATTAGATTGTTTACAAGTCATCATCAGTAACCTAAGATAAAACGGCTTTTGCATCCGCATCATGATTCGCGTTACTTTATGCCTTTATTTACCTACAGGTAAATAGCAACCACAAATGCGACAGTTGTAAGCAATTTCTTATAGTCCCAGTCCCATGGGAAATTATATTACCCTATTGATTTATTCACATCAATCTTTAAAAAAACATTGCAAAATAGGTCCTATGTCAGGAGCGGTGCCCCGTAAGTAAAGGTGGATGTGAACGCCTTTGCTCATGCAGAAAAATGTCTTTCTAGACAAAAAGCTACTAAGTTCATAATTTATAAAATCTTGAAAACAATAGCAAAGAAAATATTTTTTGTATGACTATTGTAACTTGGCACGTATTAAATATTTTGACTTTAGAAGTATTTATTTCATCCAGTAAAAGATTAAATAAATAATGGGAATATAGGAATAGTAGAACTTCATTATATTTGCTCTACAACTATGATATATTTCGTGGTTTCAAGACCTGTTTGCGAATTATTAAAATAATTTCATTATTATTACTGATCATCCATCGTTAATGTTAATTGAGCTGGGTATTTAATCAGAACAAATCCGTAGTAAAAACCGCTTGAACAGTCAAGACCAGAAAAGTACAAGTACTTTTAACCGTGATATAAACTTTCATCTTTCTACGCAAAATTAAGAATCACAAATTATTTAAGCCTGATGACTGAAAGAAAGGTTGCTAAGGATTGAGCTTGCGAAAAATGTACCTAATGAACCTACCTGTTCACCAAAGCGGTTTTTCTTACACGAATTGATGAACAAATGGGTAATTAACTATGATATACCTACTAACTCGAATATTTTATAATTGAGCTGACATTTTGGATCATATCGTTCATTAACGAAAAAAAATGAAATTTACATGACCAATTCCTCATTCCTTGCTGCAATATTTTATGTGTAGTCCTAATACTTCCTTCCGCCAGGGTATTAAAAGGAAATAAAGCCTTTTTGAACATCTGCCAATTCTTGTCTTATATCAACCTACTCTAAATGCTTCACCGCCGTTTCAAAACCACCTAACTCCCATCAGCTACTGACCGCTATCGCTCCGTCTGCTTCCAGAAACATGGACACACTAACGCATCTGCTGAAGGCTTCGCTCGGCACCGGCATCCTGGCAATGCCGATGGCTTTCAAAAACGCCGGCCTGATCTCCGGCATATTCTTCACCATTCTTGTGGCTGTCATCTGCACGCATTGCTCGTACATTCTCGTAAGTTTGGACAGAAACTTTTGCTTTTAACAGACCATACACGTAGCTTGGTTCTGTCTGGCGGACAGGCACCCGCGCGGACAGGCTCGTTTTGTCCAGGCAACCGACAGACACATCCGACAGGCATTCGTGCTTTGCGTGTTTTGATGCAATCGGAGGGGTACACCCGTACTTGTATGGCCTGCAACTTCAAACAGATTACGTACACCGATCACACTTGAAAAGTAAATGCAGATTTGTTTCTTGTTCGTATAGTATTAAGTCCTATTTAAATATTGTAAATTTAATTAATTTTCGTGCTAGAATTATCATATTCATGTCAATTTTTAAGCTTATTATCTACAGGTGTTTAGATTTTGAGCTAGATACCTAATGATAAGAAATTATCTACTTTATCAGATTAATTTGAATAAAGTTAATATTTCATTTTGAACTTTGGGAGAACTCTTTGAGCGGAACTACATTATTACTTAATTTAATCTTGTACTTCTGGGAATGATTTCTGTTATACCTATCCACGATAGAATGTTTGTCGATTTGGGAATCAACATTTATTACTAATCTAGCCTTTTTTTCCAATTTGTCTAGACGGGGAAGCAATCGTAGGTACTCGTGTTTGTACCGCATATATAAATAATTCAAATGTTAATAACAAGTAAAAAAATTGATTCTACAACTTAACCATAAATATGAGATTAGACGACCAGTCATGGTCATTAATGCCAGGTACCTATGTGTAATTAAGCGTTATGCAAATACATTTTACTGCACTGCACGGCATTTACTCTAGTACTTGTCTCTGTTTTAATAAATTACGCTGAGCTATGGTCGTCATTTTCAAGATTGCTGCAACTGCGAATTTAATCTTTTAACAAAAAGCTGACGCGATGTTTGTTAAGCTCAAATAGTAATTCAAGATAAATATTTCAGGCACAGGTTCAGGTTTTGGTTTGATAATTGTGTTGCTAAGCTTGCTACGATTTCCCGTCATCTAACAAGAACGCCGGGCAGAATGCGCAGTTAGCAAGTTTAGGGCTAAATTGGTGGTAAGAAACGCCACTTCACACAGCAGCCCCTCCACTATCGCCTAACGTTCTACTTACGAGACGGGCTCTTTACAAACAGTTACTTAAAACGAACTATGTTTGTCTTCAGATCAAATGCGCCCACGTCCTATACAAGACGACGAGAAGAACCCACATGACGTTTCCGGAAGTGGCGGAAGCTGCAGTCGCTAATGGACCACAAAGCTTACGTAAAGGAGCTTATGCTTTCAAGTACGTTACTCAATAATTGTATTTTATTTCTTTACAATTTTGAGAAAAATATCTGTAACGGTATTGAAATTCTGAGATTATTTCCCGAATTTTAATGGATTAGCATCAATCAAAGAGGTCTTTATCTGTTATTTTTAAGATTCCGGAGCACGATCCTTTTAGCATATAAAATATTACAACTTTAAGAACTATAGGTTTTAGCTTCGGTTAAATTAAATGTAATACCTATTTATCAAATGTTGCAGGATATTCATCCTCGTAAGTCTCTTCGCAACTTACTTCGGGACCTGCTCAGTATATACGGTGATCGTCGCCAAAAACATTTTACAGGTAACAATTTGCTCGCCTTGACCTTTTGCTAGAAGAATAATCTTGAAAAAAAACTCAACTTAACCGCTGTATATATATATTTCAGGTGGTGGCTCACTACATGAATAAACCAGAAGAAGAAGTAGAAATTAGGCTGTTTATAATTGCTCTGCTGTTACCTCTGATCTTCATGGCTTGGGTTCGCAATCTGAAGTACCTCGCACCCATCTCTATGATCGCCAACGTTTTCATGGGGCTCGGTCTCGGTATCACTTTCTACTATCTAGTCGGGACCGGAGAGCTTAAGACCGATAACATCCAGAACATGCTGATCAAGCCCCCCGGGGAGTGGCCAGAATTCTTCTCTCTTAGTATATTTGCTATGGAAGCGATCGGAGTGGTCATGCCGCTGGAGAACGCAATGAGAACGCCCCGTTCTATGCTCGGGCTCTGCGGTGTTCTTAACAAGGGCATGTCAGGCGTTACTGTGGTTTACATTCTTCTTGGATTCCTTGGATACCTTCGCTATGGAGAAGGCGTTCTTGATTCGATCACCCTCAATCTCGATCAGACTAAAATGTAAGTTGAATTGATCGGCATCAAAGCTTCTAATTCTTTTATAAATGTATATTTCGGCATGTCTTTTAAAGTATGATCTGTTTGTTACATATGTTTTTTTTATCAACAGCCCTGCTCAAATCGTGAAGATATCCATCGCTATCGCCGTATACTGCACATACGGACTGCAGTTCTTCGTGTGCATTGAGATCATGTGGAACGGCATCAAGGACAAGTTCACGAAGAGGCCAGACCTCGCCGACTACATCACGAGGACGCTGATGGTGACGGCCTGCGTGCTTCTGGCCGTGGCCGTGCCCACCATCGGGCCGCTGATGGGCGTCATCGGCGCTTTCTGCTTCTCCATCCTCGGACTGATCGCACCCGCCTTCATCGAAGTCATCACTTACTGGAACATCGGCTTCGGCCCAGGGAAATACCTCATTTGGAAAAACGTACTCGTCCTAATATTTGGACTGTTCGCTCTAATCTTCGGGACCAAAGACGCTTTAATAAAAATCGTACACGAATACAGCAAGTAACACATCGAACTTATTTTTAAAATTAAATGGTCTATTTAACTTTCAGGTGTAATAGAAAATAGGAATAATGCCTTAGCGACTTTTTATATAAATTAAGGTCATAGCACACCATTCCGGCACCACAACAGTACAGCTGCTGCACGGCATCGCCTCGTATTTAGACACACACAATTTAATGCTCAAATTTGAGTGGCAAGTTAATTACTGGGTTGGAGCGGTGTCGTTGCTGCGCCGTGATTTTGTGCGATGACTTTTACTCTGAAATGTTTGTTAGACTAATTTTGCTACAGGCGGTAAATGTTAGGGACACTGCTTATTAATGGTGCTTTTTATTGCGATGATACCAATTCTTGCTCCGCATTGTCCTAAATACATTTACTTAGATAGATAAAGTGCGAGTTGTTCAAGTGTAGCCTGGGTGTATTAGACATTAAATTCTATTGCATTCCCAACCCAGAGCATAAGTGAGTGTGTTTCATAGGAGAACTAAGATTTTACGTTATTCAGGGTCATGTAGATAAGTACATGTGTGGACAAATTATACACTGACTAAGACTGGTGGTAATGCTAGCAGGAAAAATACAGGAGTATTAGAAAAGTTTTAACTTTATGTTTTTAATATAAAGATAGAAATTATTTATTGAGTATTTATATACTACAAATAAACTATATGTATATTTAAACAAATCAACCCGTGAGAATTCCTTTCGCGTGAGATTTGGATTAAAACATTACATTCAGTCAGGCGCAGTCGAAATAAGTAGCCTGTCCTATAAATGTTCCTCGTATAACCAAATTCTTTACTTTGATTGGAACTGATTAAGCAATGTTCTACATTCAAAGATAGGTATGGATAAAGAGAGGAAATTTCAAATTACATAGACATCGAAATTATCGCATTTATATCATAAGAAAGGTAATGAACATCAAGAAACAATTCTACAAGTGAAGTTAAAACAAGTTTTCCAGACAAAGAAAGAAAGAAGTGGGTCAGGAATCACATTTTCGAAACTTCAAAAATGATAAAGCCTGTTAGTTAGTGTCGGTGCGGAGAGTCCAGGTAATGCGACTTGGGCGTAAGACTGTGTTTCGTACCCACCTGGGAACGCCCAGTTCGTACCGGTGCACGGTGTAACGTTCTAGATGTGGTCAGCTGTGCAGTGAATATAAGACGAAAGCGATGGGCCGGTAGCTCTGAACAAATTGGTTGACAGTCCTGTCACGATTATAACGGTCACACGTGACTGTTTTTGCATTTAAGTTTTACTTTTAAACTGATTAAGTGTGTTGTTTACGTAGAAAACAAATCACTCTTGATAAAGTCTGTAGGTACAAGCCATCCAAAGTTAAAATCAAAATCTTAAAATGTTAAGTAAGTGATTAAAATAGGTTGGGGAAAAAGTTTCTTCGCATATATATATTGACTGGCCTGTTGGCGCAATGGCAGCGATACTGCCCTTAGCGCCGGAGGTCTTGGGTTCGATCCCCACCCATGACAAATATTTGTGTGACGAACATTTGTATTTGTTGTGTGTCTGGGTGTTATTATCTTTTTAAATATGTATTTAGAAATATTTAAGTATGTTTATCAGTCTTTGACGCCCATATTACAAGCTCTGCTTAGTTTGGGGTCAGATGATCTTGGTGTGCATTGTCCCAGGTATTTATTTATTTATTTATTTATATTTTAAGAAAATTCAACACATTTTTGATATAGTTTATTTACCTACATTTAACTAAAGTATGTAGTTGCAACATTTTGTTCGATTACTTTTTGCCATCTTGTAGGTAGGGATAGGTGATTGCTATAGGAATTTTGAGACTTCTGATCAAAATACCGCGACAAGTGGTTTTTGGCAGTCCGCTCGTGATGTTAACCTGACACTGCCTAAAGAATTCTGAAGAGACCGAAACAGGTGGAAATCTGAAGGTGCAAGGTGAGGACTATACGGCGGAGGCATTAACACCTCGCAGCCAAACTCTCTTAATTTTTGCTGAGTGGCTAAAGATGTGTGAGGTCTAGCGTTATTATGATGAAAAACCACACCCTTTCTGTTGATTAATTCCGGCCGCTTTCTCTCGGTTTTTAGGTTTTTATTTACGGTTCATTAGGTTTCTTTCAGTGAGCTCGTGAGGTACCCAAATATCGAGCTTTTTCATGTACCTACCCAGTTTTTTTTTCAAATGCGCCTAAACTGTTTTGTGGTCAATTCCCAGTTCTTCAGCAACGTCGTAACTACTGATATGCCGAACTTGCTCCACTTTTTCAAAAATGGCATCCATTTTATCCGTAATAGGGCGACCAGAGCGACGTGCATCTTTGACATCAAAATTTCCGGATTGAAAACACTTAAACCAAATTTGTGCTACTCTCACAGACACTGCATCGTAATTTTTTTTCGCGGCTTGCCTTGCATTTTTACCTTTTTTTAAAAAAAAATTTTTTTCAAATGTATCGAATTTCTTCATTAAATCCACTAATCTTGACAGTAAGAAAAACAAATGAAAATCACACATTTTCTTAATTTGAATTTGGAATTATCTTCCAAAAATTTTAACTTAATGATACCAAAACCAGCTAGATACAAAAAGTATAGCCAAAGAGATTTTATTACAAGTTCATACATACTACCTATATAATATGCGAAAAGACTTTTTCCCCAACCTAATATGTATACCTACTTGTGATATCGTAGGCCTCATGAATACAGAAATAAGGTATTGCACAAGCATTTTTTCATAATTCAAAGATATGACAACAATCATTATTTTATTTAGCATAAATAAAAGTTATTAGATACGTTTTCAGAAGGACCCAGTAAACGATCACAATAATGGCCGATAGTATACGACAAAATAATTCGACAAACACGTAAAGATTGTCAAACAATTTGATCGTTTACTTGAGGTGCTTTAGCTAAAACACAGCAAATACATATTTGTGATCAATAAAATGCGAAGACCCTACTAATGTAAGTCATTTATTTATCATAATCATACTATCATTAAAGCGCCGAGACGGATAGCATAGCAGGTCATATAGCAAGTACTTACAGTTAATTTTAAGTAAACAGTTTTGAATTCAATTTTAAGCAGCGCAGCTGGTATAAATGAATAATAATATTCGTGTTGCCCAGTGGCGCCCCACAACCCACACCATGAGGTACCTACCTACCCATACAGTTCCACTCATAGAGCTGTTCTATTTGATCATTTTTTACATTTACAAATGTTATCTACTTGCGCCGCGAATTTAATCGGTACTTGTGTGTTAATCTGGGAATATCTATTCAGACATTTCTACAAGGTTCTCTCGTGTGTGGGTTTTTTTTATCTTCACTATCATACAAGTAGAAACCTGAGTACCTATCATTTACATTCATTTAAATAAAAATCTCAGACAAATCCTTTGTTATGGTACACGTTAACTTCTATCGAGTGCTGATTTAGCAATAATCATTGTGTTATTTAACTATATTTACTTTTTTTAGTATTGAATCAAAAAATGGGGCTTTTTCATACACGCTGATATGCGGCAAACAAGAACATATCAAATAGTATTTAGAATTATTTCTATTAATTTTTATCATATTATAAATGTTATAAACTTATAAGTATTTCAATTTCTACTTTTAAACTCAAAAATTAATCAAAGTTAACTAAACATGTTGAAAAGTTTATCAAATATAAACCTAAAAAAGCAGAGATTACGTATTACATTATAGTGATTCATAATTTCTACACTTAAAAAATGCTGTTTTAGAAGTACATTCAGTGACATCTGATGCGCGATGATGAAACCTGGGGCTTAGACAAAGTAATAATTTAAAAACGATAACGAAGTTCGGAAAGCCTAAAATGTATGGGACTGACATATACAGGCTGAAATTGAAACCATGAGTCAAATTTTGAGGAGTGACTCAGACCGCGAACTCGAAAAACTTTCATTAGCGGATCGACTCCAACATCGCGAAAAAAAATCAGCTGTTCCGTAGATTTTGGCCGAGTAGATATTCCACTTTTGTAAGGAACAGCTGATATTTTTCGCGATTTGGAGTTGGTCCTACAATTAGAGTTATTTAGGTTCGTGGTCTGAGTCACTCCTTAAAGTTTGGCTCATGGTTTCAGTTTCATCCTGCAAATCCCGCGTTAAATCACGTGATCAATCGTCATCGTTATCGCAAGTTGGTAGACAATGTTACAATTCGTATCGAAACCATAAAGTAAAAAATTGTTTTCGCGGTAATCCCACACAAATGCGTAGACAAGCAGCACCTTCAGTGTTCGCCTTCGCTTTGATCGCGATCGCAAAAAAAGGATAATGAAACGAAAGTCAAAACGTTGCATTGTGCAGTAGTTCTCGTAACAAAATGGCCGGATTTCATTCAGCAGCTAAATTTTGACTGGAGACTACTTGTACTCTTATTATTATTTATTCTGTCATCATCATCCGTGCGATCTATCCCGGTTGTGAACCACACTATTTAGGCGGACCCTGGGACCCCACACGGTCCCAGGGTCCGCCTAAATAGTTATCATTTATGTTTTTAGTCGAATTAATTTAATTTATCCTTTAACTTTAATTTCAAGGTCGCCATACAAATCAATCAAACAGTCTGTATTTTTGTATGAGATAGTTAAAATTAAAGAAAATTGAAAAAATCAAATTTTCATTTACATAGGTAAATACTACATCACTTATGTAAAACTAGCTTTTCGCCCGCGGCTTTGCCCGCGTTATCCTGATATATTATGGCCAAATTGCATTTTTTTTTTGTAATCTAAAGCCTATGTGTTATTCTGATATATAAGCTGTATGACTGTAAAGTTTCCTTTTAATCCGTAAATATTTTGGTTTTTAACGAATAAACCGTTCGACACAACGATGGCGACCAAATAGACGATAATCAATTTTGTAATAGTTTCGCTACGTAGCGATGTTACTTTGTCTAAGCCCGCTGAATTGACAAATCAAACTTTTAAAAATATTGATTCAATCCACTGAGTGCATTTTTACACAACTGCAGGTCTAAGTAAATATTCACTTAGGTCATCATCATCCGTGTACAATGGGCAGGCAGGTCCTTAATATTTTAAGTACCTATCTATTGGTGTTCAAATGTCTTAATTATTGTTCATGTCACTAAGACTGCAATTATTTATAATATGATAATTACCGTCAATGACGGATTTTGAAACTAAGTGTTTTTAAATAAATTTATAAAATTATAAAAATAAAGGATATCACGGAAGTTCCGGAACTCGAAGGTCATGCATCATACTTTTTTGATGTAGTGCCAAAGACAACTGACATTATTTTTTAAGAAATACCTATCTACACCAAACTTTTTACTAAATCTACCACGTACCTACTTATAATGTTTTTTGATCATATTTACTACTACAGATTATTAGAAGATATTGTGATAAAGTTATGGAATCAAGGCTATTTTTTTCAACTGGCTTAAGGCCTGCACAGACGAGAGATTATGCGCGGCGTACTTATATATAATCCCTAACAAACTGTATCGAGCAACGCACACGAACGACTAAAAGTACGCCGAACCAAAGTCCACCGAACGCCCGCGGAGCGTAGCGGATTTAAGTGCGCGGGCGTTCGCGAATAAAATAGAACCAACGAACGCACTATGAGCAGTCAGCGCACACGGCGGATATTAATCCGCGTTAAAAATCGATTCGAAATAAAAGGGTGGACCCAGTATTATCTTTTAAAAGTTTTCCCTTTTGCTTAAACTTCATGTAAATTACAGCACAACGTAATCTCAGAATATTTAAATATTCTCGGACAACAAATGATCGCACACCGTGTGCGTTGAGTATGCGGTAAATTTGCAGGGGATTTTGTATTCGCGGAGCGTACTTTTGTATTTGCGGAGCGTACTTTTGTATTTGCGGAGCGTACTTTTGTATTCACGGAGCGTACTTTTTCTCCGCGTACGTCGTCTGGGCAGGCTTTTAAACCGGATCTCCCGCGATACACGCTTGTTTCCTGTTTTCTTTTTATCCTATGTAGGTACTTTTGTTTTTGTAAACTCATACGTTTTCTTTTGTTTTATTTGAGTTCCTGGACAGCCTGTTATTGTATGATACGTACGTACGTACGTCGACATAGTAGACACAATAGAAACCACAATACAAATGACCGCATCTGGTTGCATCGACCCACGAGGTGGTAGGATCAAGAGGATAACCTTTATCAAACTTATCTCGACGTTCGTTATTGCTGTCACTAATGACAAGGGATTTTAGCTTCTATTAGGGTGAGTCCATTACGTCTACCACGAGTTGCCACTTTAAATTTACATTATAGTCCGCGTAAAAAAATGTATTGGGATTTGACATTGTCATGTCATGTCATGTGTCATCCCAATACAATTTTTTTACGCGAACGATGACGTAAATTTAAATTGGCAACTCGTGGTGGACGTACAGATTAAGTAACCTGATAATTTATGCTGTACAGAGTAGAATTCGTTGATGCCACCTGGACGAAAACTACTCTTAACAATGGAGATAGCAAATTTAACTCAAAGGAAACATCATACAGATTTTTAATCCACATCCAGGAATTTAACTGGCTTAAATTAGAAAAAAACATTACCCTGTACTTTTATGGCATCAATCGATAGAGTCAATCATAAGGATCAAATCTCCCTAACAAAACGTGCCTACGTGGTAAATTAAGCTAAGGTAAAATTAAGGACTCACCTTTACCTACGACAATTTAAAGTGTGTGTTAGTTTGATTACTTGAACTTTCATGCATAAATAATTGCACTTACAATATACTCTGGTGAATATTCGCTTTTCACTGCGATATGTAATGTAACTACGTATAAGTACCTCACATAGACCGACACCTCCAACACGAAGTTTTAACAACAGTATATTACATCTTAGTAGTTAGGTACCTACTGCCCCACAGAAGTTGATGGTAACAAAATGAAAGTTCCTATTCACTCTTTAATATAATTGTATGTGATGTATGTATAACTATTTTATATTCAGACCTGAGGCCGTATTGCCATCTCTTAAAGCCAGACAAGTTAATTTCCTAACCTGAGGCTAGCGAGTAATTTCGTCAGTGAATTTCTGGCCTAGAGGATGCATAATTGACGGTAACCGCTGACTGGATGAAAATGAAAGATCATATTAGAAAATCACTCGCTACGGTCAGTTTATGAAATTAACTTGACTGGCTATAAGAGATGGTAACACGGCCCCCGGAGTCTTAATTCAATTATTTTAAATGATTATCAATTATTGTATGTTATTGTTTTATTATATAAGATAATTATTGCATAATTTTACTGTAGGTATGTACTTTGAAATTACATGTTATGGAATTACAAACATACAAGCTCTGCTAACATTGGTTTTATTTAACTGACCCACTACATCATTAGCCAGATACAATTCATATATTCAGATTAGGGCTTCCAAATACCGGATATTTTCAATACCGGTATCAATACCGGATATTTTCAATACCGGTATCAATACCGGATATTTTCAATACCGGTATCAATACCGGATTTTTTTTCGAATCCGGTATTAATACCGGTATTACGGTATTGAGGTGAAAATTTATAATTATTATTGTAAAATGCGTTTTTTGAAAAATTAAGATGAAATAGTAACAGATTTCATTGAAAATGAACTTTTATAAATATATAAAGCATAATTATATTGATTTCAGTGATTTGTTTTATGCGTTTATGATTTTTACAAATTAAAAATTAGGTAAATTTAAAAATTAAAACTATGTTACCTTTTTAAAATCTATGAAAAATTTAAAACAAAAGTAGTATTTTTACCTATCAAAATGTTTACTACTAACCAAAACACTATCAAAAATCGTAGTCACTAATTTTTTTTCTTACTTATTGTTGGGGCAAAAAAATCACTTTTGAAAATTTGGTTGATTGTCAGATTTGTCAAATCAAATCAAATCAAATCAATAATTTATTTGCAAGTACTCTCAAAACTCAAAATAAATCATTAGTTTTAAACCTTAATATATCAATTAAAGTTTATAATTATGATCGAGTATGGCCTATTCATTAAAAGGACAAATGACACAAACAACGCATCTATAAAGAGGAAATATATATATATTATAAAGAGGAAAGATTTAACTGTTTGTAACAAATAGGCTCTGAAAGTACTATTTTAAAAATTCATTCACCAATAAAAAGCTACATTATCAACCAGTGACATAAGCTATTTTTTTATTTAGGCTTTATTTTGACGGGAGAAACAGCTGACGGGCTAAAGCCGTGAACAAACAGCTAGTTGTAAAATAAAGTAAGATACAATTTTATCGAATTTTAGTCGAATGTGAGGGTCGAAGGAACGCAATAACTGCGACTTTATTCATTTATTTCAGTAGATAAGGTAATCCCGTCCGTTAAACAACTATTTTTGGTAAAAAGTGTGCAGATTGGCCAAAAATAAGGGACATTTTGCAGTTTATTCGTGAGAATTCCAAGCATCGACACTTACGGTATTAAAACCGGTATTGGATTTCAATACCGGTATTGAGAAAAGGCCAAAAAATCGCCTAATACCGGTATTGAGCAATACCGGGATCCCGGTATTGGAAGCCCTAATTCAGATACTATAGGGATTACCCAACCAAAATTCCTATATAAGTACACACAACAACATGGTCTAGGGATATATAAAACTTTTTTAAATAAACTTATAAGTACTGGCCCTACAAAAAAACGAACAATGACAGATTATAAAAACATTAAGTATAAGTTCCTTTTTTAAATTCAAACTTGTTTATAAAAGGTTTTGTTTTAAGATGAAATTCGCATTCATTGAATTTCTTCCAAAGAAGTAAATCTTCACGAACTTCTAACTCGATTAAAACTCCATAAATTTATTTAAATCTTTATCAAACGCATCTCCGGTGTTCATTTAATCATGCCACGTAGACACTTGACCAGGAACGAAATGTTAAGAGCAGTGGGCATGATTCAAGCCGGCGCTTTCTTAAGCCATGGGGACCAGTCAGAGCGTTATATCCAGGCTTTGGTCACGTTATCGTGTCACGGGGGAAGTGGTAAACGGTACCGAGGACCTCAACGCATTACAACACATGTACAAGACCGATTCATAGTAAAAGCTGCACGAAGTCAACCAAATGTAACGGCGATGCTATTGGTATAATGGCTACAGATGGAGTATGGTTTGCTGGTAAGCGGTCAAACTTTGAGAAGACGACTGCATGAAGTCAACCTACGTGCTCGTAGGCCACTTGGGGTACCAGCGCTAAGGAGAGGCAATCGAGGAAGAAGATTACAATGGGCTATTGCCCACGAAAACTGGAACCATTCTCAATGGTCACTTGTGCTTTTCACTGATGAATCCAGGTTTGGATTTCATCCTGATTCGCGAATAGTACGCGTTTGGAGAGAACCTGGACGTTGTAATCGACTGCAGCACCCACAACAAGTTCATGCATATCAAGGTGGCCCGATTATGGTTTGGGCAGGAATTCGTCTCTGCGGTAGAATGGACCTCGTTTGGATACAAGCAATATGACAAGAGGCAATAGGTATGACTGCTCTAAAATATCGAGATGAGGTGCTAGAGCCTGTTATCTTGCCCCACAGACAGCAAATGTGGTAACATTTCCAGCTAATGCACGACAATGCCCGTCCACATACGGCGCATCATCATTCATCATTACAAGTTGGTTACAACAGCACGATATCCAAGCTTTAGACTGGCCTGCACAATCCCCTGACTTAAATCCTATTAAGCATGCCTGGGATATGCTTCAGAGAAGAGCTCTTAAGGAATTTCCCTGAAGATATTGTGCATGAAAACCAGCTTTTCTTGCATCTTAGCAGGACTTGGAACAGTAGGTATTCCACAACAGGATATTGACACCCTTGTTTTGAGTATGCAGAACCGCTGCAGATGTGTCAGGAGAGTCTTAGGTGGATCTACGGATTATTAATTTTAAGTTTTCAACAGTTTTTATAAAAAAAATAGTTGTTTTGTTTAGGTTTTGATGTTTCAAAAATAAAGTTAAGATTGAAATTTTGTCTGAGTTTTTCCTCTTCTTCTAAGTTTTTTTTTAAATTTAACTTTATCTAAAAGTTTATTTATCAGATTAGATAGGCTAATAAACAAGGGTTATTTTAATGTGTAGGTGTCTTAACAAAAAGTTAAAAGAATTTTAGTTATTTGGGTTTAATTGAAATATCCCTAGACCATGTTTATGTGTGTATTTAAAATATCAACGATCTTTAAAAATATATTATAATATTATGTTGAATAACTGGCTTGACAAGAGATAAAATGTGGAGTTAGTTGTTTTGAATCAGAAGAGATACATACTGTGTTTGTTAGTATCATATCACATCCACATTATTATTACAGTCTAACTATTCTAAGAAAAACCTTTTGGTTTTTCATGGGTGTCACAATGCAATCACTTCGTTCTAGCGTAGGTACCCACAAATTTTTAAACACACACGTTTCGAACTATTTGGTTTTACTCAATTCACTACAACTTGTTCACAATATAATCATAAAATCATTTTTTTAGCTCAAGAATGTAGCAAATCATGAACAATTAGCCGAAAACCAGTTTTTTCTTGACGTCGTACACACGTCATCATGACGTTAGACACCTTTAACTGAAGAGTTTGGAAATTTTAAATTCATGTTCATACCAATAATCTGTGTAAATTCACGAATAATCGATAATTTCATTTTATAAATCTACAAATCATATTAGTAGCTTTCTTGGTAGATATATAATTTTGGGGTTGCAAAGTTGTCAATTAGTACAACGTAAAGAGCGCCAACTGTTTATTATATAAAACTCTCACCAAGGTCGGAAGCTGCATACTTCGGTTCGGATTTACTTTCCTACAATATTCTACTACATTGGTTCATCGTAAAAAATATACAGGGCACTGAATAAGCAAATGATCATTTATACGAGTAGTCAGAAGAACTCAGAATATCCAGATATTCAGGACAAAGACCCAAAAAATTGCCATTAGATTATCTATGGACGTGCAGTTCATTTTTAATATTTCTTGATAATAGTACACGATGCCTACAGTTAAAAAACTTTCACAGAGACCTAGAGATCCGTCTTTTATTATATTGCCAGTCAAGATGACCTCACTCCACCCGATGGAAAGCGGTCGTGAGGTCCAGATATGAGGCTGACCAGCACAATAATGCAAAGGAATCACTGAGCTGGCCATCCTCATCTTGAAGGCCTGCAGAAATGCCTTTTCACACCCCGCTTGGTGATCCCGGGACTATAAGAGGAAAGAAATACATGTGCTGAAAGAGCGTTCCACGTCTGGATGGTACGACAAAGAAACAAGTACCCGTACCTAAAAGGTTCAACAAATGCTGAATTGTGTGTGGATGACGCCGAAGTTCAGCACGCGTGGTACGGGAGTGAAAAGGTGAGGGTGGAATAAGCTGGAACATTCGTCAGAGCATTCCCCATTGTAGAAGCGATAGAGACACTTAACCTGGCAATGTCTCTAAGCAATTGAAGAGGCTCAAGGGTCATAGTTGCCTCTGGGTTTCCAATAAATCTAAAATAATAACAATAAATAATTTCTGATCAAAACAATACAATCACTTTTTAGCAATAAAAACTATAAACTTATACATTGCGTGTTTGTTTTTAATTTATTCTGCTACTTATTCAGAAAACTTGTTATCGAAAACCATCCCTCAGGAATTGAAATCGATATCTCAGAATCGCTGGTTTTTGGTACCGATTTTTTTGACCACATGCCTAATACAATCAATATGTCATGTGTCAAAATGTATTTCTTAGAATAGTTAGACTGGAGTCGTTCAAATGATGGGAACAGGAGGGAGTACGGTACCGGTCTCTCAAAAGAGCGCTGGCCATACACCTGTGTGTAGTGAGCGCGTTTATGGCCAAATTAGTACAGAGGCGTTCACATCAACCTTTACAGAACCATTGCAAAACGGCATGTAGCCGCATAATGTGCCCTTAAGTAAAGGTTGATGTGATGTATAGAACAGACCCATGCCCTCCACTTTCAGCCAGCGTTCTTTTTTTGTGACAGGATCTGTAGGTACAAAAACAGTAGTAACAATAACACATAGTTGAAAAGTCTCGTATATTTCGAACAGTGTCTATTCTTGCTACGATTATTATCAAGAGAGCGCACTGTTAAATTAAAAATAGTTACATTATTACTAAATTACAAAAATGACAGATTCAGATATAAAGTATTATCAAAGTTAAATAAAAATCATCAATTTTAACTAATATCTACATAATTATTACAAATTATACAAAAAAAAACACCTAAAAATAGGTACTTTTGGACTCGGTATCCTATTTTAAATACGAAAGGAAAGTGAATAAGTACGCACAGTACCTAAGAATGATTAATACCGTTAATAAATGCAAAATAATATTACAAGCAAGTTTTGTATACTAACACTATTTTTCTGCTTTTAAAAGTATCGCCGTTAAGTTTTCACCAGACGCCACGCTGGAAGTTTTTAGAATTGTTCGATCAAAATATATCTTTAATTTAATAAGTCTTACCGATTTTTACGCACGTGGATTTGTTAGTCATTGTTTAATGTGCTGTAAACTCATTATTTAAAATTATTTACACCAACAGTATCACGTGCTGGCCACTTGTTAAACTTTCAGTGTGACTTAAGGTTAATGTTTGGTATACCGCCTTGGCGCTGAACAATGATCACGAAAATGGCAAAAAAAACTGGCATAGTTCGCGTTAAACTTCTAGTGCACTCTGAAGTTGTCTCGAGTCCCGCCCGCTATTAAATATAGGTATTGCGCATGCGCGACGCATCTTCAGAGTGGAATGGAACTATACTTGACGCTAACTATACCTATCCTCATTTCTGAACGGATATGCGCAACTACAAAGTTTTTAAATAAATTAATAGTCATAAATATATTATCTTATACATAACAAACCGGGAATGATATCTAAGGTGATCATAATTAGTTACATTTAAATTTACTATTAAATTATATTCTAGTACATTTATAAATATCAATACATACTTAAACAAGAAGGATTTTCCTAATTTTTCTACCTACTCATAGAAGGTAGGTACGTTAAGTTTCTGAAAACGAATTGCTGCTAAAAAAAAATAGGTAGTAGGTATACCAAGTGTTTTATCAGTATCGCATTAGAAACAAATCCCTTTACATTCTTTTTTTAGAAATAGAAATCCCTCAATGAAATCTATGAATTACGATCAAAATTAAAAGGTGAAAAAAAATAACAAAATGTACGTATCGAAGTTCAGTAATTTCGAGTTCAAAGGAAAATCAAAACTCAGCAGCAATAGGTTATCATGCACACTCTATGCATCATCAAAAATACTAATAAAGTCTGTAGATAGCAAATAACATCGTAACATTTTTTATAGTGAGTATTGAAATTTGAAACAGTGTAAGAAGAGAGTTGCATATCGCTGAATCGATTTTGGGTGTGAATGTAATCATCACACAACAATATTCCTAGGTAAATGATTTTTTCATTAATTAGATCTCCATTTTATTGGATTATTAAGAAATACACAGAACATCAGATTATTTTAGGCCAATTTTGTATTAAATACAGGATGAATATTTCAACCGGCCGTGAATAGCCACCTAAATTCTTAAGTAAAAGATGCTCAAACGAGCCACGAGGCCACAATTTTCAAAATCGAAGACAAAGCATATGTGTGGACATCATACAAAAATAAAAAGGAGTCCTTAAAAGGTAAGCGAAAGTTCGGATAGAAAGTAAAAATGTGAAATCATTACAAGAAGTCTTAACCTACAACATGTTAATATGTTTAAGTGCTTATTTACAATTCTCATCTACCCCGACGAGCAAATTGATGGAACCAATTAGTGCAGGCACTATTCTCACTGTAGTTTTAACGATGGAAGTATAGTGTCACAACAATGTTACATTTAATCTGCTATTTCTATTTTAAATTATATTACCCACACATTTTACTCACGATCTACATATCATCATTGGAACAGTTTGAATGGAAGAACTTCATATAATATTGTAGGTACGCAATAAGTTTAGAAAATCACATCTATGGTAGCTTCGACTTCAAGTAACGAATTCATAGATATGAAACTAAGTTCACCAGTACCCACTCAACGAAGGAAAAATAGGAGAAATAATTCGTGTAAAAACGAATTTTGGCACAAATGTAGGGAATGGTGTCTGAAGCAACATACTCAAAGTACTGATGGATGGCGGTGGAGCTAACGGGTAAGGGGCCGGGGGGTGTATAGGTACTTTATTAAAGTTTTTCTTAAACAACTCGTAAACGGTGGCTCATAGCAAGAAAAATCTTTTACTCAAGTAATCTACATACATTTTTCTACAAAAAAGGCTCCATTCACTTTTTCTCTGGGATCAATATTTAGTGAGATATGAAGGAATGAGATGGACAATAATAAAATAAACGTATGTAAGTATTAAAACAATTCCTACTATCTTCTAAATCGAAAATATTATCATCAACATCATCGTCGATGGTGTTTTCGATGGGGGCTCCGTTAGTGCATGAGCTGGAGCATCCTATCGCGGACACTGGAGCAGGCGATGCCTGCTTTCCGGCAGCCACATCGGACCCCACACCCCAAATGTCTGAGATTGTTTGGGTCAATTCTGGTATAGCCGTGAACAGCTTAGGAAAACCCACTGCTTTTTCCGTCGATCGCAGAGGTGATTGTGGAGTCGCATCCGGAGAAACTGTGGAGGAGGAGAATTGTCTTGGCGAATGGACGCGGTTGAAATTGTCGCACGGAAAACCATTTGGTCTCCACCTTTCCATGACCTGGTTTCATAAAGAACACGTTGCTGTTTGTTGGAGACAATACCACAAGGACTTTCAAATCGACATTCTCTCCAACTTTTCTGCTTCAATAAGTCGTTAAATCTTGATCCCAGCGAAAGTGTATAGAACCTTTTTTGTAGGAATTTTATGTAGATTACTTAGGTAAAAGATTTTTTTTGCTATGAGCCACCGTTTACGAGTTGTTTAAGAAAAATTCAAAAAAAAGTACCTGTACCCCCTTAGTTAGCTCCACCACCATCCATTACTACTTTGAGTATGTTGCTTCAGACACCATTCCCTACATTTGTGCCAAAATTAGCTTTTACACGAATTATTTCCCCTATTTGTCAGTTTTTCGTCTGCGTTGACTGGGCAACTGGTGCAACCTTCTATGAAGCTCTCCGTCATGAACTGCATAGTGCTGTCATTTTAGTGCCACGTCTTAAATCCAATACCTTATTGAATACTAACTCCGAAGGAATTACACTTAATACAGTAGTAGTTTATTTTCAATAATTTTAAAAGCTGTTCAGGAAAGGCTAAAAAGAGTTTACTTGCGGATTGCTATGATATACTTTATATCCTTATATACTAGTACTGTATCAATGGGAAGACTTACAAATTAGGTACAGGGTGGCCCAGAGAGAGATACACTTTAGATTTCACCCGCAATTCTAAACGACAAAATGGAGGGGCGCGGGGGCTGTACGTAGCGTAGCGTAGGCTTTGTAATTTTAGCCAATTAAAGCGAGTGGAATTTCACTCTGAGGAGTGGAAAGCGTTCGGGTGACGTTTATCACTCCGACAAGTGCAAATTCTACCGGTACCTGGAGCCCGATGAAATTCACCTGACAGCTGTCAGACAAAGGTTTTATTCGTTTTGTCTCTTCCTATCCAACGAGGGTGAAAAATCACTCTGCGTAAAGCGATTTGGAACCGGCCCTTAGTAACCATGAGTCGTGACACAGGTGAGCAACTGCGTTTAGTTTGTATCCGCGCATTTCATGGGAATGCTCGCTCTTATGTGAGTTTTCGACGGCTTTACCGTGCTGGATTCGAATTGCGGCGCATGAGTTAGTGTCCAAGCACCTATTTAATAAAGTTATGGGTTGAATGATTCGAATGGACAGGATCGATGCAAAAAATGCGGCTTCGCGTTCGCCAATGAGCATCACGGTCCGACGAAACTTAGAGCGCTATACTGTCATGCTGAGACGTTTAAAATGAAACAGTTATTTTTTCCTCGAATTTTCAAACTTCAATTCTCTCTCAGCCACCCTGAATATCCTATGTGATTAACCCCTATTTGAACAATTATAAAACAGTTACCATATTTCCATCTATTAAGAAAGTAAGACGTGCATAACGGTTTTTAACATTGTCTGTAATCTCAAAATTAAGTTAATAACAGTATAATTGTGTGAATTTGAGCGTGTATATTAAAACGCTTTTAAACGCTTATCTTGTCTATATTGTTATTAGAAATTTTATTGTAGTTTGTCTTTTAGTAGAAACCTTTTTTTGCATTAGTACTCTAGCTCTAAGGATATCTTCTACGATACCTTTCAAACATGAATCATGTTCGAAGAATAAGAAACAAACATCTATAATCACAAATTAAATGTCAGTGATTAAGTAGCCAATTCAGTATAAACATTACTACACCTCAATATAATTTTTCAGTTTACTCTAGCAAACCAAACTGGACGGACGTATAATAAAATAAATCATGTAAATTAACATGTTGACTATGTTATTTTTAGTAAAACTTCATATACTTTGCTCTTTACAAGCATGTATAAATTATCCTACAGAACAACTTTCAACTTAAGCGTCCGTCTTTATTGCACAATTTCACTCTATGTCCAATAAATTGTAGATTGCAGTTCAGAATAATCTAGTTTTATAATTACTAAATATAACAAGACGATTCCCGTGCAATATTGTATAAAAGATCTAAAAAACATTTACTCACTTGATGTAACTAATTATAATAATTCAATTTTCAATAAAAAGAAAACTATTCTGTCGAGTGTGTTGTCCATCTTGACATTACAATCTCTAATCGTTGTTTAAAATATAAGTTACAGTAAAAGAACTTACCAATGACACATAAATGTTTACAAATGATTATTACGTAAGTACGTTACCTACATTCAATTCTTACTACGGCAAAACTAGTAAGTTTACAAAAAACATGTTAAAACGAGATAGTTACATGTCCAACCTTTCTATAACATAAGTAAATACAGAAATGGCACAATATTTTGTTGAACATAAATTTGGACGTTTACCGACTTAATAATAGTGTGAAGTACTCCACCACATCATAGCAGCGCATATTAAAAGCTCTAGCTTGTACTAACAAGGCTCGCATCTAGCTGTGGCATTGTACAAAAATGGTGTTACAAGTTCATCACCAAGTTTAGTTTTGATTAAATTTAATAACATTTGAAAATAATATATCTTTTTTTTAATGGTCTTCGCCGTCACTAACTTATCATGTAGATTTATCATAGAGCATGTACAACTTGATCGATTAGTGGTTCACCCTTCTATAAAGTTTATGAAGGAAACCAACCTCGATGACATGCCTACGTTTGCGGCGAGGGACTCAAGCAATGCTCCCTCCGCACTCTCGACCCTGTCGCGGGCGGGCCCTTGAAGTCTATTTGAAGAACCCTGCCCACGCAAAACATCTAATTTCTAATGAGTTAATTCATATAAAACATTATATCCTATGGGCTGATTATACTTTCAAATTTCAGTGAATGTAATTAAGCCTGAAATAAATATTATTACTATACACTTGCTATAACTCTCTGCTATTCTAATTTTGTCCGGAACCGGCTAGAGGTAATTTAATAAGGCAGAATGACGTTAATTAATCTGGAAGCCAAGTTATTTGACAAAGTTTGATGGAACACACCAACGGTACAACGAAAGAATCTCACGAGAAACTTTCAACTGTTTTAAAGCTCATTTCTTTTTCAATGTAAAATCTGTAGATCACACAACATTTACATACACAAACAACAACTCGCATTATATTAAAACTTATTACTCATTAGAAACAGTTTAACTGACTTATTGCGATTCTCACTGTAGTTTCAATAAATTGCGATATTTTTTTTACTTATAACCACAATAGGTATGGGTAATGCTGGCGTCATTTTTGAAATTTCGCGGCCACTCACTGAACCTTATTATTATGAAAGAACATATCGAGGGGAACAAACTTTATATAGAGCACATATAGCTAAAGTATATTGGAGCTGAGATATTAGGTATTGTATTTTTAACTAAAAAATTGTTAAAAAGCGGCATTATTTATACTTAATCCTTAATACTGGTTACAAACATGCGACGCAATTAGGATTTGAAAAGGCTAGTTTTCGATGGCCAGGTGCAATATTAGGCCATTATTGTTCTTGTATTGTGGGTAAAAAGACTTTCAGGTGTTTTTCTAATGTCTCTAATATCGACGGTTAAGAATCAATCCCTCCTATTTACATATTGACTATTAGAAAATGTATTTTTGATGTCATTGACGTTAAGGTCGTTTTTCGTGATGGCTCGTGTTCCACTTCCTAATGCCAAATACTTAACATCTACTGCTTTGTAAGCAATATTATCATTATGGATATCTAAATCGATGTATTGCTAGATGTACCTTAATTAGAAAAATATACCCAACAGGTACCTCCTAAAAAGAAAACCTTCCTTTGCTATTTCTGCATCCTTTTTATCAGCTGTTAGGTGAGATTACAGGTGAGCTGCATTTCAGAACTATTATTTTAGTGGAACTAAGGCAAAAAATAATACTTTGAGAAATCATATCTCAGCTCCGATATTCATTTATAACAATTATTCTAACCACTCGGATATGTTTCTTTAATAGAATTCTATAAAACAGTGATAAAATTATTGCTAGCCGCTAATAAAAAAAAATGACGCCACGGGTCCATACAAAGTTACTCAAACCCCTCATTTAACAACTCAACCAACATACAATTTATTCTAAGACATAGTTGTATCATTCCATATTAATATGAATATTTTCAATCGACGGCTAGTGTTATATCATACTCACAGAGTACGGTCGCTCACTTATGAAGCTGAACACTTACTCACAAATGGCATTAAGCGCATTGCACAAAGAAGTTCAGCGACTTTTGCTGGTGACTATACAAACATTTCAACAAGAAAATGAATAGATACATTACACCGTGTACTATACAGTGCTTTAGGATATAAATAAATTATTTCACACTAACATCTAGCGATCAACGAAATTACTCATCTTATGTATAAACGACCTTGTCGCGAGATTCTGCGATCACATTCCGTTATGCATTTAAAAATCATAAAACCAATTGCTCCCTTATAGCTGTGGCAAGCATGTAGTACAGACACCTACAGCTAAAGGGAAGCACATAGAACTATGTTCTATTCATGTCTAGCATGGGCGTTCATTTATAACAGAAACCGCTAAGCTTAACGGGGTGTATCCCACTTTATCCATTGATGGATAGTCTCGGATTGTTTGTACCAAAATATCCACTGCGACTAATCGCAATACAGGAACTGCATACTGGCTAGGTTTCAATAGATATAATTACATACATACATGCATCCATACATTTTTGAAATAATACTATTTTTATATTTTCTTAATTAACTGCCATGCCAGTATCTATGAAATGAGCAGATCAGGTGGGATAATGCAGAATAGACATTCAATTCTGAAAATTCTATACCTACCCATTTGTTCCATTTGCGATTATTAGTCGTGTATAAAGTGGTCCATAATAAGCTAACTCTTGTCCAACTAAATCAATTGTGTATATCCATGGATAAATAGGGATCCACGCAGCTTATGAAGGGAGTGTAAGGGTGCGTTTCCACCAGAGATGTGCGAGGATGCGTTGCGAGGAATGTGTTTGTTAAGAACCAATAGAATCGCGAAGCTAGGTGAATGAAACAATTCTATTGGTTCTTAACATACACATTCCTCGCAACGCATCCTCGCACATCTCTGGTAGAAGCGCACCCCAACTGTGGTTGGATGAACATAGGACAGCACCTTAAGACCCACATCGCAAGGTTTTGTCAAGGTGACCTGCCATCATCAGCTAAAACTAACTTATATCCCTCCTCATCTTCATAGTTAATGAAATAATAACACAACGCTTACAACTGTGTATATCAAGTCGCAGCCATGTCGTATAAGGCAAGTTTAATTTGAAGTAAGTAAAGTTTAAAGAACAGTGTGCAATTTGCCAGTATCTTGCTAAAATCGAAAATATCATAGCCATAATTAAATGAATTATATCAAGGGGCCAAACGACGTAGACTCGATACAAAAGATCGATACATTCACCACAATCAAATCTTAACGGACTTGTGGCTTTCTCTCTTTCTTGAGACTAGATTAACAAATCATGTTATTATGAAAATAGATAGTACGTCATCCTAAATACACGCAAGCAAAAAATATTAATACAATACAGAACATTATAGATAAACCGACTTGGTTATATCCATTATGCTTGAAGCTTCAACACCTTCTTTTGTGTATTATAAGGAACGCAACGACTGTTATAAATGATCAGGTCAGATGGATTGCAGATCATTACAATAGTCACAGAGAAAAAATTATCTCAATCAGTACTATCAGTTTTAAGTATAAAATCATAAGATCGATTTGCGTTCAACCCTTTATCTAGTTTGAACCTTAATTGTCCTGATTTTAAAAGCTCTTCTTGCTAAGCGTGAATTTAACTTGTCAATAAGTGACCACTGTCAAGATTCAGTTTAATCAGAATTAAACGTGCGTACTACCATGGGCCTAAACATGTTATCCAATCACCATGTATCATCACGTACACGCAGACGCAATGCCTAGAATTATTTGATTTTGTTATAGGTTACTTCTACAACACATATCATTACAATAAAGATTGCACAATTTATTTATCATTAGCGTCTCGTATTTATATGTTTATTTAGTTCGAGGAATCACTTCCTATATGAATTAATGTTGTATTCAAATAATATTTTGAATATTATCTGATTTAAGTCTACCATTTCAATATTAAAATAATAAATACACTGGCGTCATCGACACGCGAATTACATCGAGAACTTTTATAAATCCGTATTAAGATGGACTAGTCATTGCGTTAAAATTAACACCTAGTATCAATACCTAGGAAGTACCCACTTGTTTACTTTATCTCTTAATCGTATCAAACATTATTTAGACAGTTATTATAGCCCGGCCAAATTAGACCAAAAAATAGGAGTGAGGTTACCGTTCGCACCCAGCTCACAATTGGATTGTTCAAAACACTATCATAAATGAAATCTAATAAGGCCTATCGATCAGACACATAGAAAAAAAAATATTCTGGGTCAAAGATCACAAAAACGGGTTTCTTGCGATTTATAGCAATACGGTTAGTTTTATCATAAATCAGTTTTGACAAAAAATGTAGGTCAGATAATTATCTATTATATAAATATAATTTTTTTTTCCTAAGTGCCTCTGTTTCTGAGAAATAACGATTCAAAGAGTTGGAAGAGTTGTTATGGTCATATATACCACCTTTGAGGTAGTGTACTTAGCGCGTTTTTTTAACGTGTTATCCTCGGTACAGGCTTATTTCACGGATCTGCTGAGATTTTGTTTAATGTGAAACTATTGATAATAAAAGATTTTAGCAAGGGTTGAAAATGATAAAAGCCGTGTAAATTAAAAAAAATAGGGAAATTTCTTCGTCTGATTCATAATTCTACAATACTTGTGCTTCCTCTTCTTCATGTCATTCTTCTTCTGTCTTCTTATGTCTCCTCATTTGGTATCAAACGCATCCTCAACTTTAGGTGATTCAAAATTGGAGCACGACCGGCCTTGACATTTTTTTTGCAATCACATTTATTAAGTTAAGTCATAATATGTATAAACATATTTTGAAGATTACAACTCTTCTAACTTCATTTCTCAGAAACAGTGGCTTTAATGATGGTGTTTTGAACAATCCTACCAATTTTAAGCTGAGTGCGAATTATTATAACCTCGAATGTCGAAATTGACCGGATTACTAGTTGAATTATATTTACAACGTTTTATTCCACATATAATAATATAAAACTTTAAAAACACGTGCTGTGTTTTTTAAATTGACCCAATAGATTTCAAGTTGTTTTTTTAATTTCGCTAAAAAAAGTTTATCTAAGGGTGGTTTTGTCTTCAGCTCTGAGTAATAGTGAAAGAAAAATATAATAGGCAAACAAACACGACTATTGACTGCAATGGATAGCAGCCGTTGAACTCTACAAAACCGATAACTCCACAATTATAAAAAGCTTCTCAACATAAAAATTGTATTTTCCTTATTCACAAAAACGTAATCTGTCTAAATTCACTACTTTACTGTACTGTCTTTTGCAGTCTTAACGCTGTCAACATTTGCACACTAGAAAGTGTTGTCAACCCTACATAAGACTCTGTCCATAATGTTGCACATCACATATTATGGAACTTTACTACCTTGGAAAGATCTCTAAAGCCGCTAGAGGGCACATTTGAATAGATCATTGAGTTTTAATCAATCACCGGAATTTAACAACCCCCTTTGTTTTTTTACTACAGCTTAAATCACGTTAATGAAGACCAATCAAATTGACCAGCAGATTTAGTAGTTAATTTACTAATATTATATTATTAACTAACTCGTTTATGTAAAATAGCTGTAGTCCAAGTCAAACCGGTTTTTTGGACACCCTAAATAAAAACCTATCTGCCTAAACCTAACTCTACAGAAAATGTAGTACAAATTTAATGTTTTTAAAATTGATGTCGTCATTTATACTTTAAAAAGAAGACAAAATAGATGTGTATTTTTGGTGCTAAGCGAATGAATTCACAATAATAATAATAATGATTGTGAATACATTCGCTTACCCACCCATTCATCCAATCAGTTGATTTTTGTGAACTTGCTTGCCATTTAGCCAAATCAGAAAAAGTGATAAAAAAAATGTAAGCAATGCTGTTAGGACATAAATGAGATTATTTAAGATCGTACAAATCTTGTGATTCAATATACCTCTGCGTTATAATCCTTCCTGAATCGACCACCGGGGTCAAGAGTTCCTCCGATGGGACTTGTATTCTGATCCTGTTGTCGGAAGGGAGATTATGGGCTCCGTTGCTGGGGTAGAATCCCAGAGTCATAGGTTTGTGGTGTTCCTCGTATGGCTTGTACTTGTTGGGGGTCGTGAGCAGGTGCGAGGGGCTGGCCGCGAGGGGGTTGTACGTGACGTGGATGCGGACCACGTCGTCCGAGAGGGGAGACACGGAGGGCGGATGGGGGGTCGCCCGCGGGGTCGAGTGGGCCGTCGACGGCGCCCGCTGGATGCTCAGGCCACATATACCAGATCTAGAATAGACATTTCCAAATTAAACATACAATGCTCGCTCACGTACGAAAAATTAAGTTATGCCGCAATAATTTATTAAGTCATCGGCTAAATACGCTAGTTAAATAACTCCCATTTGTTGATGGGGGTAAATTTGTTGCAAATAACGTCTACTGTTATTACCCTTTTCAAGGAACGATGAACTAATATTTTCACTTCTCATGCTCTAAAAGTACGCCAATATACCCCTTCGAAGCGGGACTAAAGTGACCACTTTAGTCTCTAGGGGGTAAAAAGTAATTAGTTTTATAATTTCCTTCATGTGAAATAGACAAACTCATACAGCCAGTAAAAATATACTATTATCTGTGGAGTGTGGACGGTGGGCCATCTTCATTGGGAAAATGTTAAGAGTTTTAGTTTCATGGTTTGTCCGCAATGAAGGTGGCGCCATGTGTTTTAAATTGTTAATCTATGACTGGTTTAAAAGAAGAAACTGAACGCGTATATTTCTGAATTTTTGTGGAGTGTTTCGGTTTTGAATAAATTTATTAAGAATGTCAGAAATAATAGATAATCTTTTGCCGCCACAATCGCGTAAGATTAACCTAAAAACTTACGAAAGTTTTATGGACAGGGGGAATAAGAAACATTTGTGATTTTTATTTTTTAAGTAATATTTATTAAATGTTTTTGTACTAAATTGTCAATTTTCCTCGCACTCACAGTGAAAAGTACAGTTTGCACTCTCGAGGTGAAACGCCAACTTAATATACCCTCGGTTTCATTGACTCAACCACCTCTGGTGTATTATGGCTTCGTTTAGTCCCTCGATATAAAATATGTCTATGTCACATGAAGGAAATTAAAAAACTAATTACTTTTCACTCCCTAGGGACTATAGTGGTCACTTTAGTCCCGCCTCGTAGGGCTATATTGGCGTACTTTTAGAGCATGAGAAGTGAAAAATTTAATTTTACTATTTGCTACTGCTGCAATGCCTCGTTTTATAATTTATAAGTAGCTGAACAAGCTTATAATAAATCACTTCATAACAAGGGCAATAATAGTGAGATATATGGCACAGTCAAAGTTGACACATGGCTAATACGTCATTAGATAGGAGAGCACTGTCAATGTCATTAAATTATAGAACGTTCAAATGAACCTCAACCGTAGGGTGGACACACTGGACAGACCACATGTTTGGCCGACTGTACACACGCGTTCACGACAAGCTTCACATAGGGGCACCTTATGCTGCTGCATTTTGCACAATGGTTTCGTTAAGGTTGATGGTGAACGCGTCTGTACAATCATCGGTACACTAAGCAAGTCTGATTTTCATTTTTATTAGTAAGCATGATAAACAATTTTAAAGAAATTGAGTTGACAGCATAAAATATTTTGCTGACGCAGTAATACACACATCAAAAGTGTCTAGGGATCCAGCATTTTTATGCGGATTTCTTGAGATTGAGATGTGGCTTTGTAATAAATTTATGATTTTATAAATTTATATGGTTCCTTTTTGGTGCATTTCATAATTTGAAACAGGAACTGTCAATCAAATTCGAGTAAAAGATGAAAATCAGCTGTCAATATTTTCCCTATAAAAACATACAACGCATTGAAGACATTATTAGTGCTACTGTTTCCCTACTACTGATTAAAACCAACGTTATTATGGAGCGGCGACGTCATTTAAGCAGGGAAGAAATGCTCAGAGCCGTGGGAATGATAGAAGCTGGTTCCCGGCAACGTACTGTGGCTTTAGCTCTGAATACAAGTCAGAGTGTTATTAGTCGACTTTGGACACGTTACCGAAGCACTGGTACCGTGGCTGAGCGCCATGGAGGACGGTATCGCTGCACCACACGGAGACAAGACCGATACATTCAAATCACAACTCGAAGAGCTCCAACAATAACCGCCATGATGTTAGCCGTGAGGCTTCATCACTCTTCAGGGAACTTAATTAGCGACCAAACAGTCAGAAACCGCTTGCATGAAGTGAACCTTCATTCCCGAAGACCGCTAAGGGTACCACCTATAGCAATGCACAATCGTAGGATTCGATATCAATGGGCTCTTGAACACAGAAATTGGGCAGAAGAACAATGGCGTTTCGTGTGCTTTTCAGATGAGTCTCGTTTTGGTATGAGACCGGATACAAGACGTATACGACACTGGAGAACCCCTGGACGCCAACAGCGATTAAAATCCTGCCAGGAAGTCCATCCTTATAGTGGTGGAACCATCATGGTATGGGCGGGTATTTGGATCGGCGGAAGAACTGAGTTGATTTGGATCAGAGGCAACCTCAACGCTCAAATTTATGCTGAGACGATTGTATCAGACGTCATCGTTCCTCTACAAGTGCAAATCGGTCCCTTATTTCAGTTAATGCATGATAATTCACGACCGCACACCGCAAGAGTTGTAAGACAGACTCTCGCCGCAGCTAACATCAATGTCCTGCCCTGGCCTGCTCAGTCGCCAGACTTGAACCCGATTGAGCATGCATGGGATATGCTACAGAGAAGAGCTCTGCCGAATATGGAGGGTATCCAGTCGCAAGAAGACCTTTTTTTGTTGTTGCAACGAACATGGGCGGCCATTCCACAGCGTGATTTGGATGAACTCATTTTGAGTATGCCAAACCGATGTTCTTGTGTTGTTAGTGTTCGCGGTTATTAATTGTTTAAGTTACCCAATAAAATTTTAAAGAAAACTGTTATTTCAGTCTTTTTTTAGAAATTTAATGTTAGTGGTTCAAATGTCAAAAATCCCTTTATTAGGAAAATGGCAAATTTCTTTATTAATGCAAAGGTGACTTGGTTTATCGTTACTGTAGACAAACGAAAACACTTTATTTGATGAATCCTTGAAGAAAATTTTAATTAATATCAATCAGGAGAAAGGTTATTGCAAAAATATATGTTGATCCCTAGACACTTTTGATGTGTGTAGTTGGTTACAGATGTTACAGTAATAATTAGGTATACGTATACGATTGACAAGAATTACAAACAAAAATGTTTTAGATATTTCATTATTCTTCACCGACACGTGTTTCCTGCCTAAAACATGTGTCGATGAAGAATAATAAAGTATTCTAAAAATTATTTCAATCAAAAATTTTATTTTAAAGGGTAACTTTCAACTGTTTCATTCGAAAATAACTACTGAGAGTTATCTACTAAGAGATCTTTGGATTGTAAGTATTTTATATTAATTAAAAAAATAAGTACTTCTAGATAAAATGTCTAGTTTTCTTTTTCTTTTTCGAACACGGACATTGAGATGTAAGTCATTTTCATTTTATATGTTTCAATTCGTACACACTAGAAAATAATCAAACAAAACTAGATAGTAAAAAAATGAAACAAGAAATCAGGATAAAAGTGGAACCAATGAAAAGATGCCACGTCAAAGCAGCACTTAGTAAATTGCATATACATCAACAATACGGTAACTAGTGTGTAGCTAGTAGAATCTGGAGCGGAATTCGTTAAGGCTGCCTGTCCACCGAAGCGGAGCGGGGAAGCAGAGCGGAGTTTTGGCCACCTTCAACCAATGGGATTGCTTGAAAGCCGCCTGCCTTCAATCCTATTGGTTGATAATTGCCAAAACTCTGCTCCGCTGCCTCGCTCAGCTTCGGTGGACAGGCAGCCTAAGAGTTTTTAAAGTAGTGTATACGCGCGTATCAGCTCGTTTTTCGAAGCCCATGTAGGCGTGCATAGGTACCACACGCGTAACTCGTACGAGCGTAGACGCGCTTAAAAGCTTGTATAATCCATATAGATACTGACTCGCCACTACCAGTTCGAGTTAACCGCGTATGCCAAAGCCACCGTAAAAAACTCTATTAAACCGCTCTAAATCCACAGATTATCTACGCTTACACCTGGCCACATCCGTGTCTGACCACAGCCTGATAATCATTTAATTTTCACCACAAGTCAATGTATTTTGGTATGCACAATAAACAATTTTTGAATTTATGAATTTGAATTTGAATTAAATGAATTTTGCTACAGTTTTCAATTAGTTTAGCCATTGCCATGACAGCTAAGGTGACAACACACAACAACGCGAGGTACTGATGGCGAAAATTCTTAAATTATTAGGTAAGTAAAGGATTTTTTTGACAAGGTATTTCAAAAAACGATATTGATCCGCTCTCTAACCAAATTCAGGGGAAAATAGCAGATTTGCAAGCAGTACCAAATAGTTTAATCTGACGAAACAGGTTGTTAGCCAGAAACTGTCACTCTTAACACTCAAGACGCGGACTAGACTAACCAATTATGTTTACTTGACGATCAACCAGTAACAACGTTACAAGTAACTATTATAAAAAAATCGTTTAAAAAACCCGTCCGATGACCATAAGCCCAAATACACATGCCTGTATCTAGCAGTAGCAGTAACGTGACAGTAGAAACCAATCAAGATGTAAAATCTGCAGGATCGTGACAGGTTCCACCTTTAACATCATTCGATTGGCTTCTGCAGTCACGTGTACTGGCATGTGTATTTGGGCTTTAAACTGTGCTGTATACTGGCTGACGCCACCAAGCTGTGGTCAGTTAAACTACAGAGAAAATCTCACCCATCTGACCCAGTGCCGTCGTCGCTGACGTTGCTGTGCGTGTCGAGCGAGTTGTCCGGCGCGTGCGAGCGCCCGCTCGAGAACACGCTCAGATCCGCGGTGCTCGTGACGCTCGTGTCGGCGAGCGAGCGGCGCGAGCCGAGCGCCGAGACCGAATCGTCGCAGCGACCTACGCCCGCCACGCCGCTGTGCTCTGCAAGATGATGACCTCATTAACTGCAGATTCTGATGACGTTATGGTGACCATTGTTGCGCATATACAATACACCACCGGGAAACTGTTGCTATTCTGTACATTTTATGAACACATTTTTTTTTATGACCGACAGACCTGGGCCCTACTCCTTTTCGCCTGAGAAGTAGTAGCGTGAATCTTAAGACGTCATAAAATGTGTGTCGGTTATTTAAATTTTATAAGTATCTATAATTATTATACAAAACTCAGGAAACCTATTGAAATCACATTAATTTCTTCTTGCTTTTGGCTGTGCACTGGAATAGGTTTCTTAGTCCAGATATTGGAGCTTTAGCTACATTAATTTTACTTCAATTTAGAAGAGACTGCTATGTACAGACATGGACAAAATAACGGCAGGCATGAAAAAGCAAATGAAAATATAACCATGCATATAAATACACGTTGTAGTACTTACCACATTTTGAACATTTGGCTGCCAAGCAAGGTAAAAAGACCACACCGAACGTACATGCATTAATAATGGAAATTGTGAAAAACTGAAATAAAATCTCTGCTCAAACGTTTTCGATATAAAAATGAATCGAACTTAAAATCTTATTTATTAAATACATATTTACATAGGAATTGAGATAACACTACTTTAAATGTTTTTGCTTTTGTGTTTTCTTATACTTTCGGGGTTTCAAGAGATAACCGTGGGAATTGTCAGGCAGGAGGTCTGGGCAAGGCGGGACAGGGCTCTGGGCGGGCGCGGAGACGTGAATGTCCACCGAGGCTTGGGAGGGGTGGAGAGGGGCGCCAAAAGTAGTTCTCTCACCTAAAGTGAAAACGCACAATTACTAACATATTAAAATGTGCATATCGAAACTAGACAGTGCCATAATTAAACATCAATAATACATTTAACTTTACAAAGTGTCTTAATACACGTGTAATATTTTGTGTTTCATCTTTTACTGCATAAACGTCGAAACAAAAGCACATGTCGAACTGCAATCAAAACCATTTCAAATAAACATAAAGCTACATTCATTTAATGTGCGCGTCTTCTACTCTCTGGATGACGTACAGCTACACATCTAAAACGTACCATTACAAGTAGTTGGTATGTGTTTGAACGGTATTATTAATTTGGTGTCATCATACCACCACGGGCGGCAGAACTAAAAATAAAACCAAATATGAATATATTGATCCGCGAGATTCATCTCTAGGTAATATCAGTTAGTCACATGATTGAAAGTCATATAATAAAATACGCAGTACTTATAATTTATAATTCATTTTAATCGGTTGTGTATTTCAGTGTCTTTTACTGTAGATTAAAAGATACGTTAAACCGTAGCTCTTAAAATTATTAAAAATTAAAACAATAAAAATAAGTAAATACTATGATTGTATGTGTTTACAAATGAACAAAAATAGGGGGTGATAGAGGTGGGTTTATGTGACAAATAAAACAAACAAAACATCAAGATCGAAAGTTGAGCAGAGATTCAAAGAAGCCATTTTATAATTTAGTATGGACGATATAATGAGATAAGTGTTGATGACGGCCCCGTGAGAAAGTGCACAGTAATCAGTCGCGAGCCCAGTAGTTGCACTACGCTGATATAAGCATCACATTAGTTTGTTATATGATTAGGAACAATCACGAGCACTTAGAGGAACATAGAATGCAGGAAGCTGAAATCATCAGATTTGAGGTGGCCCATTCCTAAAGTGTTATTTAAGATCAGTTTATTTGGCAATTTTAACAGATAATGGAAAATCAACTTTATACGTCTGCTTATGTGAAATGTGATTTAAAAATAGCCCAAAAGAAACAGAATAGATCTAGGGCTTATATTCTAGGAGCTAACTCAAAAAGTTATCTGGGCTTGAGCTAAGATTTGCCAACATCTGAGGCCCTAGCCAAGAGCAAGACGTTACTTTCGTTTCAACGTGTCACTCGTCTATTATACTATACATTTCATGTCAGTTCCTTACATTTTCAAAGTTGACATGTCGAAATGAACTAGCGTGTTGTTCTTGGCTAGCCCCCCTTTTCAGTACTACCTCTAGGGTTTTGCATCTATAGGCTGCGGTAACCGCTTATCGTCATGTATGTATCATGTATTGAAACAATACGATAATTGGATTGTTTTTTTTAATCATCAAATCGTTACTCAAACAAGTCATATTCACGTACCGATTGAGTTATGTTCTAGAATACGGGCGCCCGACGATAAACCCCGGGACATTTATATGGTTCTTACTTTGATAGGGTTAGTAAGCCAATATGAAGAATTCAAGAAGAAATTAGGGAATTTGCTTGCTTTTCCAGGACTTTCTGTCCCAATTAAATGTGAAGCCCCCAAAAATGTTATTTACAGTGCCTCCTCAAACCTGATAAGTAATAACATGTTAATGCGAACGCGTCGCGGTGTTAATAATGACATAAACCCACCGCCATTCCACCAACAAAACCATGCTAGTGCATAAATACTACTTATTAAGTATATTAATACTATGGTAGCGCCATATTCAGGCAAGTATGTAAAACACAAACTGGCAAGCATGTCGATGCCGTTGGAACCGAAGACAGAAGCTCTGCCTTCGACACCGACGTTCATCACCAGCTATGCAATTCTCTAATAAGAAGTCTTAGATAAGGTGGGGGCGTTTATGTATCTTCTTGTCCTGTGACACATTCGCAGGTAAACAAAAACTAGGTAATATGATAATAATACACATTGTGTTTTGTTGTCTTTGCAATTAAAGAATCGCGTAGCTGGGGGCCTACTACGATTCGTGCCAACGTAGTAAGCTCGATTCTTAAGGGTCACTCGTCAGTTGGAAAGTTTGACATTTTTACTATGTACATTTATTATCAATACAATCGTTTTTATACGATTTTCGGCCATTCAAAGTTTCCCGAAATATTGTTAGTTTGATATCGTAGTAGGCCATTTGTATTAAGAAAAACTACGGTCGAGAAATTAACCATACTGTATATAGTATTGACACTTTCAAATGAAAAAAAACTAGCTTGAATAATCTGAAACATTATTCGCTAAGACAGACAATATCGTTCCCCGGCGACGGATCAGCATTCTGGTTCTAGTATAGTTATTTTCCAAATTCAGACTATGGGTGATTTCAATTTCCCAACCGCAGGACTCATAAACTAAAGTAAAGGAACTTAACTGAACTTTTTTTTACACAAAAATCTTATTAGGTATAAGAGATTTTATGTTACTTTTGTGACACTACCATTCTAGCGATGTATTACTCTATCAAGTTGCTACGAAATACCGGGCGATTATCAAAAGACTAACAAAAACGATATGGCATACTCAGTGATGATGTAAAAACTATCTAAGTGAAATGGTAGATTTTATATCGAGGGACTAAACGAAGCCATAATATACCAGAGAGTCAATGAAACCGAGGGTATATTAAGGCGTTTAGTCTGGAGGTGCAAACTGTACTTTTCACTTCGAGTGCGAGAAAAATAGTCAATTTAGTACAAAAACATTTTAAACCGAACTTTACACTAGACAAAAGTTCTGAAATTTTCGTGCTCAGTTTTTTCTTCTGAACTGAACTACAGATTAACAATTTAAAACACACGGCGCCACCTTCTTTGCGGACAAACAATGGAACTAAAACTCTCAACATTTTCCCAATGAAGACGGTACAAGCTCCACAGATAATAGTATATTTTTACTGGCTGTTTGAGATTGTCTTTGTCACATGAAGGAAATTAAAAAACTAATTACTTTTTACTCCCTAGGGACTAAAGTGGTCACATTAGCCCCGCTTCGTAGGGCTATATTGGCGTACTTTTAGAGCATGAGAAGTGAAATAGTATATTTTATATCGAGGCACTAAACGAAGCCATAATATACCATAGGTGGTTTGGCTCCCGAGCGTGCGAGGGAAGTCAATGAAACCGAGGGTATATTGAGTTGGCGTTTAGTCTCGAGGTGCAAACTGTACTTTTCACTTTGAGTGCGAGAAAATAGTCAATTTAGTACAAAACCATTTAAAATCGAACAAATCTACACGTGACAAAAGTTCTGCAATTTTTGTGGTCAGTTTTCTCTTCTGAACTGAACCAGCGATTAACAATTTAAAACACATGGCGCCACCTTCTTTGCGGACAATCCATGGAACTAAAACTCTCAACGTTTTCGCAATGAAGACTGTCCACACTCCATAGATAATAGTGTATTTTTACAGGCTGTTTGAGTTTGTCTATGCCAGATGAAGGAAATTAAAAAACTAATTACTTTTTACTCCCTATGGACTAAAGTGGTCACTTTAGTCCCGCTTCGTAGGGCTATACTGGCGTACTTTTAGAGCATGTGAAGTGAAAATGATATTTTTTTTATTAACTTTAAATAAATAAATAAATATGCGCCAGACAACACACCTCTTGTAATGGTCTCGAAGTAGGGATTATTAAATCCCTGTGTTACGAGGTACCACACAAGGAAATAAGCTAGGGGCGTCTCCCAGCACACCCAGACCAGAGTCAATTCAGAAAAGATCGTTTCCTGAATTGACCCGACCGGGAATCGAACCCGGGACACGACGGAAATCTAGGCGAGAAACCGTGCTACAGCACACTACGCCAATCGTGTCGTCAAACGTCTTACTTTGTCTTTGTTTAATTTCTAGATCACCATACAAATCAGTCAAACAGTCAGTACTTACTGTATGAAAACTTAAAATTAAAGACGATTCAAAAAATCTAATTTTAACCTATATAGTCACTTCTTCATTTATGCGTTTTTGTAAGTTATTTGATAATCACCCCGTATATATATTTTTGTATTACAAAGTATTCTACCGTTGAACATGTTATGAGTAGCATAATGCATATATATAAAAATCAACAAAAAACTGGGCACCTTTGTAAATTGAAAATTCAAATAGCACTAGAAAATGTGTATCAAAGATATTCAAACATTTTCCTTTGACCCCAGGATTTTAATCTGACTGGTAATATTTTCAATAGAATTGCAAATGTGCGTAGGCCTTTACATTGTACTCAACCAGGAAAGACCACATAAGGGATTTGTATTTCAAATTGACTGCATATATTTTACTAAAATTACTTGCATGGAATATGGCTAGCCCTTAAAAATTGGCACAACTTTTAATGAAAAAGTAAGAAAGGAATCTGTTAAGTTGACATTAATAATGTAAATAACTTACTGAAAGTACAAGTAAAACTTTCAAAGCATGAATAGTGATTGCACCATAACAGACACACATGTATCCTTATTTATATTTCTGAGACATGTCACAACTCCTTTGGAGTCGGCTGACCCGAAACAGAGATAGATATACCGGATATTCTTAGGTATATCGATATTAATACCCATACTCATAGAAAACTCAAATGTTTGTCTAGGCTGGGTATAGAATCTAGCACTCCCAGTGCTTACAGGCAGTATCAGGTAATAGTATGACTGTGTACAGTATGTAATCGTGCCTATGTATGACAGTATACGTAAGTTATACAGGGTGTCCCGGGAATTAAGGATAAAATCGAATTAGCGCATAGCAGGGGTCATTTCTGACCGTTTTATCCCTTTTTCAATAGTAATACGATTTCTAAATACTTATTTAAAAAATGTATCAAAGAGATCAACTTATTTCTCTACGTTCAGCTGATCATGTGAAAAAGAATTGTACCACTGAAAGTATGTCCAAGTATTTTAAAAAGTTTTTTGTTTAATACAAATTATTTTGAGGTATAAATTGCAGAGTTATTCAAATAACATTTTTATTGTGAATATTTTGAACAAGAAAGCCGTGTTGTTAGTGTTTTGTTATTTCAACCTATTTATTTGTTTATCCACGAAAGTATATTGAATGTCACTTTCTTACAAATGGGAGATAGTTGTTAAATTCGGACCATTAAAATTAATAAAAAAAACAAATCCTGAACAAAAATTTAAATATTTTTGAGAATATTCTTGACCAATATTGTTCAAGATTTTTTATTTACACTATTTTATTTTTTCTTAATAGCACGTATCGATTGGAAAAAATTAAATATTGTTATAAAGTATCTAGACAAAGTAAGACGAATCATCAACCAATCTTATAGCAAAAAACAAATTTTTGATAATATCTTTGATACTTACATTTTTAAAATATATTTTTTTGTTAGGACTAAGGCGATTTTATGGAAAAAAACTTTTTAATGGTTAGAAATCGGACTCCTATTGATGGCGCTTAAAAAAGGTAAGAAATGACCTTCGCTAAAAGCTATTTCGATTTGATCCTTACTTCCAGTGAAACCCTGTTTGTAATAAACCTGTAACTACCCAAAAAGTCTTATATATGACATCACTTATTGGCATTTCAAAATCAAAGAGGTTAAAACATACCAGTATGCAGCTTACGATGATATTCACAAGTGCTTCGTTTTAGCTATTATCACTATCGTTAAACCTGGTCATCAAACAGGTAGTAAGTAGAATGAAGAATAACAAAACAGTGGATCTGTACAATACTGTACGTTTAAGTTTAATTGCGAATGGCTGTTTTATATTCAAACCCCTTTGTTAATAAATACTCTCCAAGCTGACATTGGGTTTAAAGTCATAGTATCACAATACTTTAAAGATACATTGATGGGAACCTAGCTCTATAAATGCCACTTCAACTACGTACAGAGGCGTTCAAATCAACCTTTACAAAATCATTGCAAAATGGGTCTTGTCAGCAGCGTAAAGTGCCCCCATGTAAAGGTTGATGTGAACGCCTCTGTACAACTTCAACAACTATGTATTTTAACTAAATGGTGATTGTGACATGCAAAATGTTTTGTTCACGACACAAATAGTTGCTCTATAATCAATTATTCTTAACAACAAATATTTTGAGGAGAATGTAATGGAGTGATGCCTAATTGTTACAAAATAAAATCAATTCATTTGAACTTTAGGTTCATTTAATAATCGACTAACAGTCGTTTGACATCAGTTCAAGAGCAGGGTGAGCGTGAGAAATGCACGTTGACAAAGTCGTAAAAAAAAGGCAGTATTTATGGCAAACTAAATAAAGCAAAGTACACGCTGCACGCTGCCTATTCGACCATAAACCACAATTATTTACCCATCTAATATTGCTACTCGAATTGCGGACAGCATTCGAATGTATATAAAAGTCGCCAGATGGCGGGTTGGAGCGCTATGTTATTCATTCAATGACAACGCATAAAACTGTTCTAAGTTATTCGATTTTTTCATCAGATAACAAAATCCTATCGCTTTGACAAACTCGTCCAGAATACGATGCCACTTATTAAGATTGTCATAAGCGTTTTTGTTATAGACTTTCTTGCCTTTTTTCATAATTACATTAAGTGTTATAAGTTATTTTTTACCGAAAGTGTTTTGGACTTAAATAGTATCATCGTAGTTGGACTAGTTTAGAGATGTGTGAAGTGATCTGAGCCTAGACTCTCTTCCGACGAGGTATGAGACAAGGAAAGAGAAGCCTCCAAATTACCTGAAACAGTGTCGCTCTGTGACACTCGAATTTCCTGAAGATCCATTGCAGCTTTTTCACGTCTGAAATAATGTAACAAAATATATCATAAAATATAAAATTCCAACCGCATAAAAAAGAATATCTCATTCTAAAATTGACCTCATCAAGTTAAAGGGGTTCGAACATTTTTGTATGGAGGCTGGCATAGCCACTTGCCGCCATTTTGTTTTTTTTTTCAAAGCTTCCGCTCACGATGAAAGTGGTATGATTAGATAGAGGACACATAAACAAACAAAACATGTCTAGAAGTATGGTGCCCCAAAGAGTCAAGTTTCCAAGATATTTGAAGTGAAAGATCAATTTGACGACACGATTGGCGTAGTGCGCTGTAGCACGGTTTCTCGCCTCGATTTCCCTAGTGTCCCGGGGTCGATTCCTGGTCGGGTCAATTCAGGAAACGATCTTTTCTGAATTGACTCGGGTCTGGGTGTGCTGGGAGACGCCCCTGGCTTATTTCCTTGTGTGGTACCTCGTAACACAGGGATATTATTCCCTACTTCGAGACCAACAAGAGGTGTGTTGTCGTGCGCATATTTATTTTATATATTTAATATGAAAAAGGTGATAATAATTATAAATCTTATAATTATCTGGCTTTTCGTGGTACATAGTCATCAAATAACATATTTTCGGACATTTAAACCGTTGGGTTTGTGTATTATCGCGTTTTTATGAAGTGAACATTTGAAAATGCTCAAAATAATGAAAGTAATGTGGATTTTACACTACCAAAAAGATTCAAATTAAAATCAAAAATACTTTATTGAATAGTAGAAATACAATTTTAAAGTGACAGCATAGGATAGGCAGTTTTCGACCTAATCGCTTCGAGCGATTCCTTCTAGGCGACTTTTGATGTTGATGTTGAGATTGCGCAAAAAGATAATAGACTGTTCAAATGTCCTAATATCTGTCATTTTGTTATCAAAATAACACGAAAAGTCTCATAGTTAGTAATTTTTTCGTGAAAATCACCTTTTTTCTGATCGATCTTTAGCATCAAATAATTCGGAAACGTGACACTTTAGGGTATCATATTACCAGTCATTTTTTGTTTATTTATGTATCCTCCTTTCATACATACCATTTTCATCATGCGCGGGAACATCGAGAAAAAAACAAAATGGCGGATGGTTAGCTATGCCACAAATGTTCGTACCCCTTTAAACATTCTGACCATTAACAATCTAAACCAAACTTACATGACAGATTTGGATTGGACGGTCGATCTGTCGTCATATCTGTTGATTAAATTATTCGAAAATTACCAGAAAGTGGTGAATTACGACAGTAATCAGTTCTCGCATGGAATTTCAAAAAGGAGAAGAGTTGTAGATTTAGGTAGTATTTAGGTTTGTGTTTACCGTAATATCACAGTCGCTCTGGCTTGTTTCTCAGTTTCTGTGAAGTTCTCGGCCCTCTGTCCAATCTTAGACTTCTTGTCTGGTTCTATAAATACGCCTAGTTTTCTCTTGGGTAGCTCATTTGCCGGCGGGGGACCGGGGTAATCCAACTTCGCACGTTTTAGTTCGTCCATAGACCGCTCCAAATGATAGATCACTATGTCATCTTCATAACCAAAATCCTTGTGAAGTTTAACCTATAGAACAAAACTAAATTAACACCTTTTTTTTAAATTGTTTCTTAAATTTTCAGTTTATTTACGTAGGAAATAATCATATACCTGAATATAATTAACAATAAGATCCATATCATTTAATTTCATGATTGCTTTCTTATGTAGTTTGAGTATTGTATATGCCATAGCCGTAATCACTCTTTCTCCATCAAGCAGGTATATGTCCCAAACTCTCAAGCAAAGACTAAATGGCACTCTTTCAACGAACACAACAAAGAACCTGCAAAATAAAAGATGGTAAAATATATCATGGTAACTTCCAGCTGAGCTGACAACAACGAAAAAGCATGAGACCAAAAGTACAGGGGTAACATAGTAAAAACTTTGAAAAGCAATATTGACGTTTTAGTAGGTGCTTGTTCCATCAAATTGTAAATAACAGAAAAAGTATCATATGCACAGTACAAACCATTTCAGTGAGTAAAGAATAGCATCCAGACCAAACTTATCAAAATGTTGCTTCAATTTCGGCATGAACTTATTGAGTATTTTATCATGATGCTCCAAGAATCTTGTTAACTTTGGGAAGCCTTCTACATACAATCCATGCATAACGTATTTTTTTTCAGATAGTAGTACTGCAAGTGCCCAAAATGCATCCTCCTCGTCCATGTACATTAGGAGAACACCAGCCAAACCTGACATACCTTGACAGTAACCCACTTCAGAATTGTACATGCTATAAGCACACAAAACATTGAATAAGGAGCACTGCTTCTCAGAATATCTTTCTCTGTAGAATTGGTGTTCACGAAACTGTCTGTTAACATCGGAATCTATCTGCCTCACGTCAGTGGACCATAGCTTCGCCAGTTTCAACATCTCCTGGTACTTGCTGGGATAATCTGATTTTATTCTATTAACATCTAACAGCTTGCACCATATTTTAATTCTTAATGAGTTTGGAATGCCTTTGTATGTGCGTCTATGAAGTTTTTCTTTGGTAGTAGGAGAATCCCAAGTAGCGAGCATTTTGACCCATTTCTTCTCCCGCTCCACTTCAATGTTGATCTTTTGAGGCGCCGTCTTTTGCGGCAGCCGCTCGTCGTGGATGAATCCATATCTGGAATAGTAAGAAGTTTGCTACAGCTAATGTACACAATAAGTTATGGAAGAGTGAGCCCTGGGGCTTTAGCCAAGAGCAGCACGCTACCAGGCATATGTCACTCCGCAGTTTAGGTACGAGGGGTTAAAACAATAAAATAACATTTTTGAACATTCTTCATCCATTCTCTATCCTCTTGACCGTATACAACGAAAAGCCGCTTGAATTGTCAACGACCCTGTGATTTCCGACCGCTTAGATCCTTTGGCCCTACGGAGAGACGTTGCATCTCTCTGTATTTTCTACCCTGTTTACAATGGGGAGTGCTCAGAAGAATTGCATGATCTTATACCTGCGACTGAATTTCATCATCGCATGACATGTCATTAGTCGAAATTCCATGCTCATCACTGGATGGCTGGCGCTTAACAACCGTATGTTTTTCGCGTCAATTTCTTCCGCGTACATCCAAGATATGGAATGATTTTCCTGCGTCGGTATTTCCAAAGGAATATGACATCGGAGCCATCAAGAAGAGAGCGTATTACCATTTAAAAGGCAAGCAACGCATCCGTGATACCTCTGGTGTTGCAGTTGTCCATGAGCGGAGGTGATTCACTTTCCATCAGGTGACCTTCCTGCTCGTTTGCTCCCTCCTATTACATAAAAAAAAAGAACACGCACGCTTATGTGTCACTCGCCGATTGCGACTGAGGGAAATTAGACGTCGGCTACCTGATTTAAGTGATCCACGTGCTAAAGACGTGTCACCTATCCTCCGCTAGTGATGATAATGATGATGATGATAGTGCACGACTCCCAGCCAGGTTGTAGGCCTGATCCAGTCAAACCGGCAAACCAGGGGACGCGATTTTGTTATGAGGGACACGCTCTGGGATGGGAAAGGAAGGCAGACTAGCCGCAACCGGCCGACCACAACCAGCCGAGTATGCACCCTGGGAACCAGTATTGGAAATTAGGAACAGGGGTTATTTTTTAAAGGATGAGCGTTGATGAGTTGGTGGGCAGTCTTGCCTTCGTGGTTAGTCTTGGTGTTTTTGATTTCTAGCTATACTAGTTACTATGTCGCCACAGGAGATGCTTCACAGCTAGAGATTGTATGGCCGCTGGTTTCTGTTTATGATGAGGTGGCTGCATGTTCGTTGAAGGGTTTTATTACTCCTGTCTGACTCTTCTTAGCCGCTGGTTATTATAGATGACGAGGCGACTGCATGTCAGTTGGAGGTTATTATTACTCCCGGCTCAGTATTCTTGGTCGCTGGTTATTGAAGATGATGAGGCATCTTAGCCGCTGGTTATTGAAGATGAAGAGGCGACTGTATGTCAGTTAAAGATTTTTATTACTCCTGACTGACTCTACTTAGCCGCTGGTTATTGAAGATGATGAGGCAACTGCAAGTCTGTTGAAGGTTTTTTGTCACCTATCTTCCGCTAGTTTTGATTTAATCTAAGTTTCTACAAGTATAATTTTAAATGTATGGGTGGGTATGACATTTGCCTTTTCGAAATAACATGTAATTCACACACTTTAAAGTGGTTTATGAGTAAAAACACTGTTAGTATGATGCTGATAAGAGGGTCATTTTAAAAGTTGAGTACATGGAGCTAGTCGTGGCAATAAACTTTTAAAAATAACTGTTGATGATTTCGAAAATCACTTGGATAATTTCGGATGATTTACTGTTAGTAAAGCTGACAGACACCAAAACAAAAATTAGGAGCATACAAAACTATTATTGTACAGAAATATCTGGACCTGCGTCCTGCTGATATGAAGACCAATCGGTTTTTCATCTGTTATCAAAATGGCAAGTGCTTCAAACAATTTATGAGAAAAAATAAAATGTCACCATGCCACAAGAAATAGCTACTTATTTGAAGTGACCAGATGGCAAGCTATATACAGGACATTGTTTTTGTCGTACTTCTGCTACCCTATTGGCAGATTCTGGAGCGAACTTAACTGTTCTCAAGCAACATGGAGCGTGGAAGTCGAGTGCTGTAGCAGAGGGGTATATAGAAGAATACATTGAGAACAAGGCGAAAACAATTCACGATACGTATCACGTATCGTGGAAAACATTAAATTGCAACCTTCAGTTAATCCATCTATCTATGCCACTGTCGCCGCCCCATCTACGAGTACATCCAAACAACGAGATGCACCGTCACATTTTTCTCAAAATGAGCCAGATTCGGACATTACTTCAAACACGCAGAATATAAAATCTACAACAATCTCTATTCCTAATAAAACTGTAACATTAAATTTTCATAATTGCTAAAATGTCTCAAATGTTAATATAAGTTTTTAGTTGTTTTATTATTAGATACTATTTAATTTAAATTTAGTTGTTACTCGATGTTTTATTAAATAATAATAATACAATAAAATATGAGGCGCCTTTTATTTTCTCATAGAGGGTGATGAAATGTAGAGTGTATCACTCGGGCGCAAAATATATTTTTGGCTCGGGCGACGTACTTTGAATCCCTCGCTACGTTCAGGATTCTACTGACAAATCCCTCCCTACGTTCGGGATTCTACTTTAGAATCCCTCACTTCAATCTGGATTCGAAAAAGCGCCCTCGCTGTAAAAATATTATTTTTCTCGCATAAGATACAATCTACTATTTGGGCTCGGGGGAAAGTGAAATAAAAATGAAATCAAAACCATGTGGTTCCATTATGTATCTTAGGCTAAGAACTTTCCAAATAACCCTCGTAGCAAAGGCCTCTTACTAGTAGCAAGTGGGCAGCCATGATAGCTTGACTAATATAATTGGGTTAACCATACCTACATGAAAATTTTAGGTTATTGGTCCTACATTTTTCAATTTCAATATGGAACAATCATAATTTTCTTGTTTTGCTGTGACTTTGAATTTTTTAAATTACTCATAAAAGAGAATATAATATTGACCATGGCCAGGAGAACTACATTCAAAAAAATTAGGTAAAAATGTTAGTTCAAAAAGTTATAACCTGCACTTAGCTCAGGGCTTGTGTTGCAGTAACCATCAACTTAAAACTATTACAAATAAACTTAAATGAACACTGGTGGTAATAAGTTTAAAACAATATGTTTAAATTAAAAACAAGCACATGTACAATTTAAAAGAAATGCTAAGCGACAGATTTCCCATATTACAGGGAAGTGTACTATGTGACAAAAATATGAGCGCAATATTCGCGAAAGCAGAATAGAAATAACATGTTACTTCAAAAATTACATGGAGTTATGTCGAAATAACACGTTTTATAATAAATAAATAAATAAATAAATAAATATCCCTGGACATTATTCCACACAGCGCCATCTAGCCCCAAAGTAAGCTAATTAAAGCTTGTGTTATGGGATACTAGACAACGGATAAACATACTTAAATACATTTTCTTTTGTAAATACATACTTATTATACATAGGAGACACCCAGACCAGTACAAACAGACATGTTCATGCACACAAATGTTTGTACTGTGCGGGAATTGAACCCGCGACCTCTGGTGTAGTAGCCAACTTCTTAACCATTACACCAAGTCGGTCGTCAATATTATGGTCTATCTATATAATCAATAGCAATACAAACCCACAGCAAAATAATAGTACCAGGCAGGAGTACTAGTGTTCTTACCATTGATTGGGTGCCTACAGCATAAGTAAATTGCTCACAAAAGGTGAAATGTGAATTAGCATATTTATTACTCTCGCTGCTGGGCTTGATTGCCAGTAAAATTTGATACTGAGAGTCTATGCCAAGAGCTTGCCATGGACTGGCACTTGGCAGCATTACGACAATACAAAATAATGATATCTTGCAACAGAAGCTTAACATACAAGTTTCACAAAGTTTGACACCTATTGACCCACATCATCTGATTTCCTTTAAAGATGTCATTGAAAGTAGCATACATGTCACTTAAAACATCAATGATAACCATGAAACATGTTCTGGGTGAATAGTTTTGTTATATTATAGAATGTTACCACTATAATTGCTTGAAGTGGTATTAACTTTGTATTGAGTTAATAACTAGGCATGATAAAAGTTTTGAATCCTATTCTCAATCAAATATCTAGCAGATATAATTTTGCACTGCATTTAGCTGGAGGTTACAAGTATATATGGTGTGATGATGATTACTAAACTAATTGCCATGCCGTTGATAATAAAATGAAGAATACCGAGGAAAGAGGAAAAAGTTGGTAGATATGAAATAAACATTTACATTCAAGAGGAATAATAACAGCAAAAAAAAAATCTTAGACACTCGCAGGGCATCTTAAAATCATTTTACATTGTATTCTGTATACAATAAAAAGCATAGGCAAATGTTATTATTTTCACATGGCATGGCAAATCGAAACAAAATTATATTTGTTGCAATTACTATGTTCAAAAAGAGTAGGTTAGTAGCAAAACCAGACTGACTCCTCATATTTAATCCAAAGAAACACTGATAGATAGTGACTGTACACATAAAAGTCATTTGGCCCCTGACTCCCAAACCAAATTTCCCCAGATTGGCATTACATTACTGTCACCTAAGTTTTTTTTGAACCTTAACGCTATGGCATAAGGATCATAAATTTCTTGTTTGACATTTCTGCAATGCTTTTCCAATGAAATTCTGTTCAAGAGTCAGGCCCCTGATCCTCGTCGACTAATAAAAGACATGTTCAGGGTCAGAGAACTTGGAGTAATTTGGCCCAGATTATTAACATAAATTATTTAATTCTTTGTTTGAGCAGATGTTTCATAAAGCAGTTTACATACCTATCAGTTTTGTGGTACTCTTCGAATTCCGGGTCTTCCCAAGGGTCTATCTGACCGGCAAGATTCTCTCTTCCTCTCTCGTACCGCTGAAAGATACGCTCCCGCTCCTCGGAAGCCCGCGCCAAGAGAGCCTCCTCATTCATAACACGGCCTGACTGTGCCACATACCGAAAGATCTGAGCAAGCTAATGCAGATGCGGAACACAACCGATTCAATTTGCGTCCCGAATTTCAAAATAAGATCTGTACACCAGAAATTAATAATATTACAGCCCTTTATACCCATTATTCTCAATAATCGAAGACATCACGCCCTAAACTTGTAAATTCGCTCTCGGACGCCAGTCTATTTGACATTCCCATGTCATGTCATAAAAATCAGACAAAGATTATTAGCGTTCGTTTTTATTTTACGGGATCTGGAAAAATTACCACTAAATAATATACAAAACAAAAGCAATAATAAGCAGAAATCAATTTCAGAAATTCAAGATAATGGTATTTCAAAAGGGCCACTTAATTTCACGAAATTTACGAAACGGAAGTCAGATAATAAGGAGACGTTCACACTTTTTAAAAACCGGTTTGGCGTTCATGACGGAACAAAACGCAATCTAACGATATATGGCAAAGAGCATAAAATACTAAGACCAAGAAAGAAGCTTAGAATATATTTTTTTAAGTTATGTAAAAATGTAGGCGAGAATGAATACATTTAAGTCTACATGATGTTTAGAATCCAGACATAGTATACGGCCTCTAGCAGTCATGCTAATAACTGTAAGTTTTTTTTACCACGCAACCATTTTCTATTTACAAACTATAAATGCTAACATCATAAATTATTTACAATATTTGGGGAAAAAGTCTTGTCTTTAGTATTTATGAACTTGTAATAAAATCTCTTTGGCTATACTATTTGTATCTGGCTGGTTTTGGTATCATTAAAAGTTTAAATTCCAAGAAAAAATTGTGATTTTCATTTGTTTTTGTTACTGTCAAGATGGGTGAATTTAATGAAGAAATTCAATACACTTTAAAATTTTACTACAAAAAAGGTAAAAATGCAACGCAAGCCGCAAAAAAAAAATTGCGATGTTCATGGACCTAGTGCAGTGGAGTCTAAAAGGGTTCACCAACAAATTATTGATCCATGAACCGTTTACCAATGGAATCTTTCAACCAGGAACGTTTCGCCTTTGGAATCGGAACGATACGTCAGTGAATGTTTAGCCAACAGAATCTTTGAACCTTTAACTTTTTGCCCAAAGAACATTTGGCGCACGAACGTCTCGCCCACAGAACGAAACATCAATGAATGAAAAAATTGAAATTTACTAACTTTTTCTTTATTCACCTTTTGCATAAATAAATTTTAGACATGAATTTGTGCCAACTTTTCGATAATATTAATATAAACTACGTACCTACTTATTTACACGATTTTTGTAACATGATCTAAAAGTAAGTTCAGAATAGCTTATCCTTAAATTTCGGCATCTTGTTGATATGAATTGTCGACTTTTTAGTGATGAAAAATCAACATAACATTTGCAATCAACTTCTTGCCCCCAACAGCCAAATAAACAAGAATAAACGAAGGACAGGCCTAATGATGGTTTTATAGACCTGCCCCTTCACCATGATCGGCATTTTGGGGTCACAAATGACACCAGTCAGCTCACGCCATTTGGCCCAAGCCGCGGAAATTCGGGCTCTGACGTCGCGGTCGGACGCGCTTAACACAGATCCCAGGTATTTGACACGGTCCGTGCGCTCGACCACGTCAACGCCTATGCGGACGGACTGGGGACTTTTGGTATTGCAGGCCATGTACTCAGTCTTCGCCACATTAAGTTTCAGACCACCGTTTTCAAGTGAAATTTTCCACTTATTCACCCGTTGTAACAGAAGTCCCGTGTCCGAATCTGCTAGCGCAATATCATCAACATACATGAGCAGCCAGGGCGGTTGCTCGTGGTGGTCTCGGATGCTGTTTGACAGAACGTCTAATATGAACAGAAACGTGCTAAGCACGGAGCCTTGGTGTACTGCAACGGTGATAGGGAAGGGAAGTGTGTCACCAACCGCAGTCCTAATTATGGAACTGGAATTGTGGTACATGTCCCGAATAATGTCAATAAAGACTTCGGGAACGGCCCTGGACCGCAGCGCCTAACCGATCATCTCACGAGGGACACAGTCGAAGGCCTTCTGCATGTCTAATAAAAGGAGATGCAGAGGTGTATTCTTCAGTCTGTATCCCTCCATGAGCGTTCTCAAGGAAAATACGGGGTCCATGGTCCCGCAACCCGGTCGAAACACATACTGACACTCCGAGATTGTACACTCCTGTCGAATCCGAGAGTCCACAATGCGCTCGAGGAGCTTCATGGTGTGGGACATCACCTTTATGCCACGATAATTGCTGCACTCCTGCACCGAGCCCTTGCCCTTGAAGACCGGCGTGATAATGCTCAGTCTCCATTGGTCAGGTATCTTCCCGGTGAGGAGAATGCGGTTGAAAAGGCGGGTAAGTATGCCCACACCACGAGAGCCCATCTATTTCCACGCTTCGATAGGGACTCCATCGGGTCCGACAGCTTTCCAGATCTTCATGCAGCGAAGAGCCGACTGGACTTCATCAGGCGTTACCGGAGGCACTAGTCCCTGATTTGGAGGGAGTTCAGGTGGCTGTACCTCTTTGTGCTGCTTGTTAAGCAGCTCGTGGAAATAAGAGCGCTATCTCTCCTTCACCGCGCGGTCTTCGCATAGCAGGTTACCGAGAGTGTCATTTACACAGCGGCACATGGAAATTTCCTGGGCCACTTTAACTCTCGAACGTGCCAACTTGCAAACGAGCTTCTGCCCCTCAGACGACTCCAACTTATCGTACAAAGGACGGAAGTGGTCACGTCTGGCTCTGGCTACAGCTCGTTTAGAGGCACGTGTGCACGTGGCACGTGGCATCCCTGTACGCGGCGCGATCTTCAGGAGATTTGGACGCTTGCCACGCTTTCAACTTTGTGTCGATGAACTATCACATAGTTATGGCAATTTTAATGTTTTGTGTCTGTCTGAAACATTTGTGAGAAAACGTAGTGAAAAAAAAATGAAGCTTAAAATTTTTAAAGTCGCTGCAACGTTCTGTAGAAATACGGAAAAGAGAGGTGGTGTTTGTGTCTTGGTGCAAAAATCGATCGAATGTAAGGCACTGCCTTTCTGCACCGATATGTCGATAGAAAGAGTTTTTGAATGCTGTGGAATCGAGATCCCCGCACTTAAATTAATAGTCATTTGCCTGTATAGAATTCCAGATTTTACAAAATCCTATATTAAGGGATTAATATCCGGACTGGACTTGATATTACATAAATTTACTCATCTAAGTAATAAAAAAAGGTTGATTATTACTGGCGATTTCAACATTAACACTCTTGTAGAAAACAAAAATGTAACAGAATGAAAAAATATTTTCAAAACATACAATTTAAAACTACATATAATGTGCCTACAAGACAACTGTCATGCTTAGATCTTTTTGCAAGTATCATTGAGAATGCAGAGGGAAATGTCCATTCTGTTCATCTGTCTGATCATGATACATGTCAATCGTTGGCATTTTGTATCAGAAATGTACACCACCCGGCTTATTGGTAGAAATATGTAAGAGACTATTGTGATGAAAACGTGAAACTTTTTCACCAATCTTTGGAAAGTCTTAGCTGGAGAGAAGTCTATGCAGATACGGACGTGAATAGAGCTTTTAACAACTTCCATCAAGATTTGTGTTTGTTTTTTAATTTGTGCTTCCCTCAAAAAATAATTAAAATACAAAATACGTCTAGTAGACCAAAGTGGATCACAAAGGGGATTAAAAAATCTTGTTTAAATAAACGTCACCTTAGAATCTCATACTACAAAAACAAGACTGAAACTAACAAAGCTAGCCTTATAAACTTCAGCAGATTGCTAAGGGTATGTATTAGTAAGTCCCATAGGATTACTAACAATAAATTGATAAATATCTCAAAAAATAAGTGCAAAGCGGTCTGGAATATTATTCAAGAAGGAAAAGAACTTTCAACTCCTAATGAAATAGCAAGCATCACTGTCAAGGACGTTGATATTACTGACCCTGAAAAGATAGCTACGGCCTTCAATGAATTTTATATTTCAATGGCTAGTTCGTCAAAGTATGGGCACTCCAAAGCACAAAATATAGAGAGGCTTAGTAAAAGTTTTTACCTACTTCCCGCCACTGAAGATGAAGTCGCCAAGATCGTAAAGTCACTTAACAATGTAAAATCTGTGGTCTATGATAATTTACCAACATTCATACTAAAGCATTGTATTGTCTTACTGACACCAGTCTTAACCTACATTGCCAATATTTATTTTTCGCAGGGTGTATTCCCTGATGCCTTTAAACGCTCCATTATCAAACCTTTGTTCAAGAAAGACGATAGGAATGGGATGATTAACTATCGACCAAAAACATTAGTACCTATTATGTCTAAAATATTTGAAAAATTATTGGTCAAAAGACTAATTAGCTTCCTTGATAAACATGAAATCATAGCGAAGGAACAATACGGATTTCAAAAAAACAAATCAACTGCTTTAGCTGCATAATACTTTAATAAAAACCGTTACAGAGAATATAGGTCTTAAAATACCTACTGTAACGGTTTTCTTTGACATGAGTAGGGCATTTGATCTCGTTCAGCATTATATTCTGATCGATAAGTGTGAAAGGCATGGTATTAGGGAACCTGCCTTAGAATGGATAAGCAGTTATCTGTCTGGCCGCTCGCGGTACGTGGAAATTAATAAAATTAATGAAGACAGAGAACTACAGCACTACAAATCTGATATCTTACGTAACGAATATGGTGTACCCCAAGGTAGTGTATTGGGACCTTTGCTGTTTCTTCTATACATAAACGACCTGCCTTGCATCACAGAGTGTCGAACGGTTTTATTTGCTGACGACCTATCGCTAATAGTTCCATATAAAAAGCAAGATGAAAGTTTCGAAAGTGAGCTTAGTTCAGTTTTGGACAAGGTAAATGACTGGCTTACAAAGAATGGTCTACTCGTTAATATTTCCTAGACAAACTTCCTGCAATTTCGTAACTACCAAACTAATCCCATTAATCCAAAAATCTCATACCAGGGTTGCTCGATGGGGTCAGTCAGTGAAACAAAATTTCTTGGTATTGTCCTGGATGAGAACTGTAACTGGAACTCACACATCCAATACGTATGTGATAGACTTAGTAGATTTGTTTACGCAATCAAGCGCCTTAGATATACAGGGTGGCCAGAAAAGTGACGTCCAAAATTTTTTTTTAAGTGCCTCGTGTTGAGAGGTATCTAAATCACCCCTATAAATGTTTTGCGATTTTTTGTAGTTTTCGAGATACGAATTTTTTTATGAATTTTTCCGAAATTGCGACCAGATCCGTTTGAAAAATTTCTAAAAAAATGTATAGGGTTTCTTCCATTTTTTTTCTTGCGGCTAAATCTCTATAAACTGCGCATTTATGCATAAAATAACCAGCCTCATAACGTTACTGAAAGTTTCTACAAAATTTACCAAAAGTTGAGAATTTATGTTAAGTGAGTTACCATTTAAATTTTCAACTTAAAATTAAAAATCTAAACTAATAATTTCTTAGTTTCTAAGTAGCTTCAGAAAATGCGCTAGAATCTAAGCTTTCATAATAATAATAGAAAAATAGTACTTCATAGGGTATTTTTCGCTGAAATCAGGTGGACCACAACCTGAGCGATATCCGGACCATCGTGTTTTTAATAATACGCACAACACCCTAATGGCAGAGCGCATTCCTGGTAGAGATGGGCCACGTGGAGGAGTCCCTAGAGTTGATCCGGATCGCAGAAAAATGGTGCTTGAAGAAATTCAACAAAATCCATCCACAAGTACGAGAAGTTTGGCTCGGACTTTGGATATTCCAAGGACGTCTATTCAAAACATACTTCACGAAGAAGGATACCACGCGTTCCACATTCAACGAGTCCAATCTTTACTGCCAGCAGATCACCAATTGCGGGTTGATTTTTGTCAAACAATGTTAAGGAGAGAGCAAGAGGATCCTGGATTTTTTAATAAAATCTTGTGGACTGATGAGTCACGGTTTGAACGTGTTGGAATCTTCAATAATCATAATTTGCACACGTGGGCGACCGAAAATCCACACGATGCGAGAGCTTCCACATTCCAACATCGTTTCAGTGTAAACATGTGGTCTGGGATCCTCAATGGTGAACTAATTGGTCCGTTTGAACTGCCGTCGAGACTTAATGGAGAAACGTACAAAAATTTCTTAGAAAACGATCTACCATTGTTGCTCGGAGACGTCAATTTGGAACTCAGGCGAACCATGGTGTTTCAGAATGACGGTGCCCCATGTCATTACGCATCGCAAGTCCGACGTTATCTTAAAGAAACGTACCCTAACAGGTGGATCGGACGCAACGGACCAATCAGATGGACACCACGCTCTCCTGACCTCAATCCCATTGATTATTTCATCTGGGGCTACTACAAAGAAATCACATACGCCCGAGAATGCTCGAGCGAAGAAGAGCTTAGAGGGAAGATTGAAGAAGCCGAAAGAGTGGTTAGAACGAATCGTGAAGCTTTCAGACATTTGAAGGATAATTTCTTACGCAGGTGTCGTTTGTGCATTTCTGTGGGAGGGAGGCATTTTGAAAACCTATTGTAAATAAATTTAATTTTATTACATCATCTTTGTTTTATTGAATCAATCCATCCAATGTACCAAACCTGATAAGCAATTTTCCAGTATTTTCAATCATTAATTTTTGACTTATTATTAATAGAATTCAAAAAAAATCTACCTCGCTTCGTCTTTGATGGCTGATTTCAGCAAAAAATACCCCATGAAGTACTATTTTATTATCATTATTATGAAAGCTTAGATTCTAGCGCATTTTCTGACGCTACTTAGAAACTAAGAAATTATCAGTTTAGATTTTTAATTTTAAGTTGAAAATTTAAATGATTACTCACTTAACATAAATTCTCAACTTTAGGTAAATTTTGTAGTTACTTTCACTAACGTTATGAGGCTGGTTATTTTATGCATAAATGCGCAGTTCATAGAGATTTAGCCGCAAGAAAAAAAATGGAAGAAACCCTCTACTTTTTTTTGGAAATTTTTCAAACGGATCTGGTCGCATTTTTGGAAAAATTCATAAAAAAATTCGTAACTTGAAAACTACAAAAAATCGCAGATCATAGGTACATAGGGCTGATTCAGATACCTCTCAACACGAGGCACTTAAAAAAAATTTGGACGTCACTTTTCTGGCCACCCTCCTTATATCTGGTAAAAAACGGCTCTACAGGGTTACCATGGTTATGTTGCTACAGTTTTACGGTATGGTCTTATTTTATGGGGGAACGCAACTAACCATAATAATGCATTTATTCTGCAGAAAAAATGCATTACAGCTACCTGTGGTCTAAGTCCTCGTGAATCCTGTCACCCTAAGTTTAAAGAAATGAAGGTCCTGACACTGACATGTATGTACATCATGGAAATAGGTATTTTCGTTAGTAAATTATGCCTATTTTCTTGACAAACCAGTGTTGAATCCCAGATTACGACCAAGAGACACTAAGAAGTTAGTTATACCATTTCACACAAGTGCGTTATTCAGTAAGAACTGATAAATTATGACAATCAAGATTTATAACCACATTCCCCTAATAATTAGAGAACTACCGCTAAAATTATTTAAATCAAGGCTACATCAATGGCTTACTGAAAAATGTTTTTATAGTTTATCAGAATATTTGGACAGTTAATGTTTTTAATTTTATTTTTATTATCGTGTCGATATTAATTAATCTTATTATTTTATTTTTATGGGCATGGTTATTAACTTTTCCTGTTTTAGTTATTTTTTAATGAATTCCATGACCTGTTTGAAATGTAGCTTTAAAAATTTTTGCATCCCAAATTAAGGTAAAATATACTGATCTTATTATGTATGTGTCATCTTGTAAAACATATTTTAATGAAAATAAATTATTCTATTCTATTCTATTCTTTGAAGAGGGCTTTCTTAACCCTGATATCCTTCTGGACAGCTACGTTCCCCCACCAGGTCTCCTTGTCAAGCCTACTTCCACCCCGAGACCCACCCAACGCCACCCTCGCCACCCAGGTGATAGCTGCCTGACACCTATCCCAGAGCTGTTGCCCGGACTCACTATCCGCTGTGATGCACAGGTCACCGACCCGCTGTCACCGACAGCGGCAGCAAAGTCATGGGATCTGGCTTCTTCAAGCAGCCACCACCTGGTTCAGAGCGGGCAGCGCTCCCGGCATTTGCCTCGAGGCTTCACTCGCTGGTCCATCACAACTAGACGGTGTTGGGCAGTAAGACTCTCTCCGGGTATGACCTTACAGTTAGCTACCTTTCCGATCTGGGCTCTCCTGGTGAGAAAGTAGTCGGTCTGGGTTGCGCTCCTACCGCTCTTGTAGGTGATCAGATGCTCGGGACTCTTTTTGAAGAACGTGTTCACTACGGCCAAGTCGGCAGCCATACACGTCCGGAGAATCTATTCGCCTTCAGCGTTACGACTGCCAAAACCAAAACCACCGTGAACACGCCCATATTCCTTTACGATGTTCACCCACATGACCGTTCAGATCGCCACCCAGAACGACGCATTGGGACAGTGGAATAGTGCATAGGAGCTAGTCAATTTGCTCCCAAAACAGTGCCTTATCCGAATCGCTACAACCGACCTGCGGTGCGTAGGCACTTATCAAATTGGTCGTGACCCCTTCGATAAGCACCCTCACGACCACAAGGTGGTCGCTAAAGCGATTTACTTCTAAGAAACCATTCTGGAATTCCTAGGACAGCACCACCCCTACTCCATTGGCCCCAACAGAAGAACCCGCGTAGATCAGCTTGTAGCCGTGCCCGATGTTCCGGGACCTGTTGCCTCTCCAGCGGAGACTCGTTGAGGAACGCCACGGCCACACTCCGCCTGGCGAGCACATCGGCCAGCTCTCGAGGGCGTCCCGTCAGCGTGCCAACGTTCCACGATGCGAAGCGGACCTTCCCCTGGACTAATGTCTTTAACCGGGCCAGCCCATGGTCCGGTAGCCCTAACCCACTTAACACAGGAGTAGGGCGATCCCCCTACGCGTCTTTTTCCGGTGACGCCCTATCCAAGTCGGGTACACTATGCTGACCGTCCATTTTGTGTTTGGCTTGAGTTGGCTTTACGGGAGCGACTGCCATCTGACCTCCCACCCATAAAGGGGAACCGTCATTCACTTTGCTATGCTATGCTAACGGCATAATTTACAGGAAGCCTATCACTCTTATGGCCATATCAGAGAGGTAGCTCCTTAACCAGTCCAGAGCAGCACCACGAACTCCTATACCTTTAAGTTTCTTGATAAGGATAGGGGTCGATACTGTATCCAATGCTTTGGCAAGATCAAGGAACACCACTACACGTGACACACTACGCTCGTGAATCCGCAGAAATCTCAAGCCATTATCATCGGTAGTAGATCTATGTACAATACGGTTGGCGCATTGACTTTGTCACCGCTGGTGTATAACGGAACGACCATAGACTATGCTGTTTCGGTCAAGAACTTGGGTGTCTACCTTGACTGTAACCTTGCGTGGGACTATCATGTTAATCAAGTCTCCCGAAAAGCTTTTGCAGCCTTTAACTCCCTGAAGCGTCTTCAGAATTTTCTGCCCATTCACACTAAAATCACTCTAGCTCAGACACTTATGCTTCCGATTATTGATTACGCGGATAGTTGCTATCCTGACCCTACTGAGCAACTCCTCGATAAGCTAGAACGTATTCAAAATGTCTTTAATCGCTTCATATTTGGCCTTCGTAAGTATGATCATGTTTCTGAGTACAGAAAGCAGTTGAAATGGCTGCCTATTCGTTTGCGGCGTGATTATCACATGATGGTTCTTGTTTACAACATCCTCTTCAACCCTTCTTCTCCACGCTATCTCTGTGAGCGCTTCTCCTATCTTTCATCGTCCGGCAGAACTCATCGTTCAGCCTATAATTTACAGCTGACTGCCCCTACCTGTAGAACGAGCATGTATGGTGACTCTTTTACTGTTCAGGCTGTGAAACTGCGGAACAAGCTGCCCGTTTCTATTCGAGAGTGTCGCACTGTGGGTTCCTTCAAAAGATTGTTAAAAGAACATCTTTTAAAAAATGATTGAATTGTGTTGGATCATAAAAAATATTATTTTATTTATTTTTAAAAATGTATAATTATTTTAGTTAGGAACTTATTTATTTTATATTTGTAATAATATATGTCTATTTGTAAGTAAGCTGGTCTATTATTATTACACAGTTTTGTCTATCCATCACTGTTTGTTTTATGCTTTTCCTTCCATCATGGTCTGCTAGAAGAAATCTCTCTTTAGAGATAAGCTCACCTGTACTATAGCTATCCTTATTTTTCTATGTAAAAAACTGTAATTTGTGTACAAACTAATAAATAAATAAATACACAGTGATGTCCACTATCGAGATACGAGGAAGCAAGGTCTGTAAGGGTCTAAATCATTATTAAGGTGAGCATTATGCTTCAGACAAAGTTTATCTGAATAAAATAACATGATATTGCTAAAATCGGGGGCCACGGCAGTTCCCCCGCAAAGTCCAGCGCGAAGCAAACACTGCCGTACCATCCTTTACTGGAACCATTTCGCCGCATTTTCAGGCCCCTATTTGAGAACCTCTGGATAAGACCAGAACGCAGAAATTTTCGTCATCCAGTAAGCTATAATCACATACTTAAAATCTAAAATTTCAAGTCTGTAGGTCATTTAGTTCCGAAGTTAAGCGGAAGCAAAGTTTCGCATTTATGACACTCACTCACTCATGATCATCAAAATAGAACTAGTACTTCACATAAACTCAGAGAGCTGAAATTTGGTACAGAGTTAGGGTTTAATGGCCACATAAAGGGAAAACTATAAAAACTAGGATAATCGAAGATCTGGAGTACCTGGTGACCCTGATTAGAAAACACAAACCGGCTACGCGTGCCCGGGTACGCGCTATCCGTACGCAGCTTTATATAATAAATCAATATGCCCACGTTTCTACAAAAAGAAGTGAAATCCCACCAAAAACATTCTGTAAAAAACTAGCCAAGTCTCGATGGAGCTGCTTGTTTATCTCTAAATAGTAATGAAATCTAGACAAAGTCGTGCCAAGTCTAAGGTTCCTTACTGCGATTTTTTTATTATTATAGTTAATGTTGTATGACTTGGCCGTTGAAAAGTACATCATCATCATCATCATCCGTGCGGTCTATCCCGGTTGTAAACCCATACTTTTGTGTGAGGTCCCAGGGTCCGCCTTTCTTATTTTCTTGGCCCACTACGCACAGTCTTGTGCATCCTCAGTGGTTTTATTATTTTCTTGGCCCACTACTTACGGTCTTGTGCATCCTCAGTGGTGAGTCTGTTGGCACGCATATCACCCTTGACGACGTCGAGCCACCTCACACCTGTACCTGGCGGGGGCGGCATGACCATTGGCCTTGGCATTACCAATACCAGTATGGGCTATTATCTCGCTTAACAAACATAGGTAGTTACAACAGATATAACATTACGTGAAAACGCAGCTTTATCAAGCCTACAATTGACTGGTTATTCAATCAACGTTTTCCATCGTCAATGGGTAATGGTTCTGGCGACAGATTGGTGCAAAGGTGTCATGGAGCACCTGGTTTTGTACCCTTGTGTACCCTTCAACGGCCAAGTCACACAACATTAACTATAATAATGAAGAAATCGCAGTAAGGATCCTTAGACTTGGCACGACTTTGTCTAGATTTAATTACTTTTTAGAGATAAACAAGCAGCTCCATCGAGACTTGGCTAGTTTTTTTACAGAATGTTTTTGGTGGTATTTATTTCAAAACAAAAGATTCTGTGCATAATTACACGGCACTTAGCTTATATATCTTTCTACACACAACAACATGGTCTAGGGATATATAAAACTTTTTTACTCGCCTTAGAAAAAAACTATTAATGACAGATTATAAAAACATTATTAAGTTCCTTTTTTAAATTCAAATTTGTATTTATAAGGTTTTGTTTTAAGATGAAATTCGCATTCATTGAATTTCTTCTAAAGAAGTAAATCTTCACGAACTTCTAACTTGTTTAAAACTCCATATTTTTTTATAAATCTTTGTCAAACGCATTTCCGGTGTTTATTTAATCATGCCACGTAGACACTTGACCTGGAACGAAATGTTAAGAGCAGTGGGCATGATTCAAGCTGGCGGTACACAAATTGCGGTTTCTGAAGCCATGAGGACCAGTCAGAGCGTTATATCCAGGCTTTGGTCACGTTATCGTGTCACGGGGGAAGTGGAGGAACGGCACCGAGGACCTCAATGCATTACAACACATGTACAGGACCGATTCATAGTAAATGCTGTACCAAGTCAACCAATTGTAACGGCGATGCAATTGGTTCAAAGGCTACAGAGAGAGTATGGTTTGCTGGTAAGCGGTCAAACTTCGAGAAGACGACTGCACGAAGTCAACCTACGTGCTCGTAGGCCACTTCGGGTACCAGCGCTAAGGAGAGGCCGTCGAGGAAGTAGATTACAATGGGCTATTGCACACGAAAACTGGAACCATTCTCAATGGTCACTTGTGCATTCTTTGATGAATCCAGGTTTGGATTTCATCCTGATTTGTGAAAGATTCTGCACAGAACACAAAGTGACTTTTGTCACCATGTTACTATCAAATATAAATAACATCAAAGTATAGATGACGTAGGTTACCTTAGTTTTTATTTCATCTGAATCGATGCAGCATTACCGAAGTTATCGCTGCCAGAAGTTTAAACCAGTTTTTAAATCTTCGAGATTTCGCTCGCTTCGTGCGTGACGTCACAGGTCCAGTGGTACCGGCCGCGCTGCCCTCCCGCTTTACGCGTACTTTGTGAGTTGTGATTCTTTTGCCGAAATAGGTTAATTTATAAATTTTGAACATTAGGTAGCTATCCTTTTTAGTGATATTGTATAAAATCTACTAATTAATTTTGATGCAGGTTTCCTTATAGATAAAATGATTTAAGAGGAAGGTTTATATGTATATAACATGCATAATATGGTAGACAAACACTGATATCAGTCAATATGTAATGCCAGAAAACGACGTAGAGTATATTCAACGCATATGGTGCGTTGGTGGCATGACTTATCAATCTCATGGGGTTATGGAATGGAATGGAATGGGTTAAATGAAATGGTGCACTTTGATCCCAATTTTCTCGGCCGGTTTTGAAAATACAAAAAAAAGCAAAATAATTTATTTATTTATTATTAATTACTACACAAATTACAGTTTTTTACATAGAAAAATAAGGATAGCTAAAGTACAGGTGAGCTTATCTTTAAAGAGAGATTTCTTCCAGCAGACCATGATGCAAGGAAAAGCATAAAACAAACAGTGATGGATAGACAAAACTGTGTACATAATTTTAAAGATCAAAATTTATATAGATAAACCAGCTTACTTACAAATAGACATATATTATTACAAATACAAAATATATAAGGGGTATAATTATACATATTAAAAAATAAATAAAATTATTATTATTATTATGGTCCAACACAATTCAAACATTTTTTAAAAGATGTTCTTTTAACAATCTTTTGAAGGAACCCACAGTGCGACACTCGAAGAGAAACGGGCAGCTTGTTTCACAGTTTCACAGCCTGAACAGTAAAAGAGTCACCATACATGCTCGTGCTATAGGTAGGGGCAGTCAGCTGTAAATTATAGGCTGAACGATGAGTTCTGCCGGACGATGAAAGATAGGGAAGCGCTCACAGTAAAAAAAAAGCTCAAAGTAAAACAACAGTTTTTTTCGTAATTTTTTCTTCAATACAATGTCATTTATAGAAAAAAACTTTTGTCAGCCTCATTACTTCTAGCGCGAGCGGAGAAAAAGGTCAACTTAATAAAAAAAAAATAGGTACGATTTTTAGTTTCGAAGTACTGCCATCTTAAGTCAGACCAAGGTGAACTGTTTGAGGCGGAAAATTTGAACCACATAATGGACTTTTGACATGCACATCCAGACCTGGTCCCTGATTCAGAACAAAGTTATCGACCGATTCGGTTATTTTCTTTTATTTTAAACATTTTTGTAGGATTTTTTTTTATAGTTCATTTTATGAAAACTAAAGGCCTTTGGCTTTTTTATATAAAAATATTGATTGCCACCGTTCAGCGGATCACTTACTATAATTAAAACAAAGTTACCGAATCGGTCGATAACTTTGTTCTGAATCGGGGGGCAGAGGCCTGACTCTTGAACAGAATTTCTTCGGACAAGCATTTGAGAAATGCGCATACAAAGCGTTAAAGTTTAAAAACATTTTTTTCAAATAGTTATAGGCGGTTCATGATACGGTAGGTAAACTCAAAGTAGGCAGTTGTAATTAAGAATACTGTAGGTGGGTAGCCCTATCGCGTGTTTATGTTTCGCACGGCTGTAGGCATTTATTTCAAAGATAGGGCCGTGTTACATACAATTGGCTATTTGACAGTTGTAACAATAAATTATGGAATATGTTATTTATGATAGCTAATAGGTTCACATTAACTTCACAACGTTTTTTATTTTAAAATAAATTGTAAGTATTTTATATTTTGAAAAATAAACAATAGTTTTTTTGTCTGTACATACACACAAAAGAACCGAAACGGGGCGGCCATTGTGTAACGTCACATTTCAATGAACAAACCAAAAGGCGTGTGTTCTATCGTTTGCTGTTTGCTGAGATTTAGAGCGTTCGAGATTTCGTTTGTTTATTGAAAATCACATTTCCGTCACGTCACCGTCACAGCTAGCAAATGTCGCGTGACTGGCTGTTTTCGCGCAAATTTCAAATTATTGAATTAAAAATATTTTTACTAGAAAATAAAAGGCTTTTTCAAGAAAAGGATAGTTGTAAGATGTATAAAATAAACTTACGAAAATTTTACAATAACCTTCCTAAAACTGTCAAGTAGCCAATTCTGATAGATAATAATATCGTGGCAAAGTGTAGTATACAAGTCCATGTGTGTGGATGTGTGTGCGTGTGTCTGTGGCTGTGTGTTCCCACAGACTGACTACGAAAATTCTCCCAAACCAACCAAACGTCATTTCATACGGTTTGAGGGCGTAGCTGTAGAAGGCGCTGTATTTCGCATCTGTCTTTTTTCTCTAATCTGTGGTGCTAAAAATACAGGTCCAAAGTTCCGGTAAAAGTGAATTTTTTTTCATTATTAGGTACGTGACAACGTGCAACGTACGCATAAGTCGACCAAAAATGAATCCTCTAGCCCAGGTAAGTAATAAAACCTTTTTTAAACATGAAGAGGCCATACCTTAAATCTAGGCTAAACTTAAAGTATTCAATAAAACAATTGTATTTAGGATTATGAAACATTTCGGTCGGAAGATAGGGTTTATTTACTTACATAAAAAATATTATAGCCTTTGTTCAAGTGATTAGGCGACAATAATTTACTTGTCATTTTCTCTATAAATACATTCTGCGTCAAAATTAAAATGTACTTCACTCGTAAGTCCAAAGTTCATGTATCGTTGTTATTCACTGTGCGAACTTGCGAAGTACGTCGGATTTTATTGTTTTTAATATAAGTTAAGTTAGCGAAAGTTATACATTGAATTGTTAAAGAAAACTAATCAAAAGCAATTATTTCTTAAAATATTTTTTCTATAAGGTTTCTTTTTGGTGTGGCACATTTACCATTTTATCTTTGGAGATGGTAAGGTATCAAAATAATAAATATGTCGAAATTCCGTTAAATTCATATTTATTCTGACAGGCAGGTAGGTACTTTCCCACATGTAAATAAAAAATTGGGAATAACGACCACTAAATTCTGAAATAATACTCAAAAGCTTTAATGTTGATGCTGTCTGGAATATTTGAGTAGAACAATAACCCCCTTATTCCTAAAAAATATAATTGTATTATATATAACACAGGTGTCATTAAGTATGGTTAAATAATTTTATTTTTTCCGGACCAAAGCTTAAGTAAATAAGGGCGGCTGGTGACCTATGCCACAAATGTTCAAACCCCGTCCATTAAAACCCTCTAGACTTCTTTTATTTTGGAAGTCTGGTGATGGTATACTGCCTAACCTAGAAGAAAAACCAGGCTCTCCACCTGTTAAGTAAAGTTGTGGCTGTTTTGCAAAAGGAACTTATCATCACTGAAACCATGTTGTTAACTATTTAGGGCTGGATCCTTTAGGGCCTATAGTTGCCATCATTCCTTCCTTACTGGTTTGACTATGAGACATCATACCATAAGCTCAGTACATACTCACAAGTAGGGTTGCCAGGCCGCCAAACCTAATAGCCGTATAGACCAGCCAGTTTGGCCGGACATTTGTGTAGAAAGGCTGTCTCATTTTGTGTCTCAGTATTAATAGGTACGACAAAAAAGTTATATGTAAAATAAAGCTTTTTTGATTATTGCCATAAATCTTGCTAAATTCTAATGAAATAATAAAGAAATCTCCTGCGCTCGGCCACGCTTGGCGCTCGCTCGTTTGCGAAATGTAAAAAGCCTAACAAAAGCTGGACAAGCTGGACACCATTTATTTTGGCCGGAGACGCAATCAAAAAGCCTACCTATGTCCGACTTTATCCTGACGCCTGGCAACGCTAGTCACAAGTCAAATATCCTGAAAACGGTTTGAGTTTGGGGTAAAGTGTTTCAAAGTCAAATTGGTTGGAACTTAGAAATCATTTAGCAACTACAACTCCCTAAAGGATCTAGGTTGACTTAACTTGTAACCCTGTATATCATGGCTAAGTGCCAATATCTCCATACTGATCAAATCTAAGCAAAATTCAGTTCTTTTAATTAAACACAGGTACCAACTACTCAATTCATAGGCTCCAACATGATACCTTCATGGGCATGTGCATTGCAGCAGTATTACCATTGTCTCACTTATTTCTATGCTATGTTATAGACTGTGACTCCACGAGGCAATGTTATGGTGGCGTAACGAGTGTCTGAATGCAGTCTATCCAAGCCACTAAAGAGCAGTATTAACCAATTGTTTATTTTATTTTTATAGATAGCACGTGCCACAAGACCTATCTTTAGGAGTCTCTCAACTTCTACACCAACCGCATCAGCTGTAAAACCTATTGCTACAACAGGATTTTGCTTTGGTGAGTACCTTTCTTGACCTATACCTACATGAAAATGTATTCAGTTATAAATGATGATAAGAAATAAGATTATACAAAATCTCCTAAGAAATTTCAAGCTTGTGTTTTTTACTTTAATTGTTTGTTCATTATTTTAACAGAGCTTAACGATGAGCAGAAAGCACTTCAAGAGTTGGCCAGAAAATTCACCAGGGAAGAAGTCACACCCATGGCAAATCATTACGATAAGACAGGAGAATACCCTTGGCCCATAGTAAAGAAGGCCTGGGAGGTTGGACTTATGAATGGCCATGTTCCTGAGCACTGCGGTAATGTTATCTTTGTTATTTTAAAGTTGGTTTTTATATCTTTTATTGGCGATGATACGAGCGGTGTGTGGCAACAGCGATAACAAAATTACTAGGTACCAAAAACACTATTTGTTAGCAACATATATGTAAGCATTTTCACTGCCAAACTCTAGGCCTGCGCAGACGAGGGATTATCCGCGGCGTACTGTTTTTCTCCGTCAAAATAGATCCCTTACAAACTATCGAACAACGCACACGGACGAAGAAAAATCCGCCGAAACACCGCGGGCTCCCACGGAGCATAGCGGATTACAGTGCGCGGACGTCAGCGAAAAAAATAGAACGAACGAACAATGAGCAGTCAACGCACACGGCGGACTTTATTCCGCGTTAAAAATCGATTCGAAATAAGTGGATGGACCAAGTATTCTCTTGTAACTTCATGTAAATTAAAGCACAACTTAATCTCAAAACATTCAAATACTCTCGGTCAACAAATGATCGCACACCTGTTCGCGTTGAGTCCGCCGTAAATCCGCGGCAGACTTTTTATTCGCGTAGCGTACTAATTTCTCCGCCGCGGAGAAAAATACGTCGCTAATAGGCTTTTTGAAGGAAGTTAAAGAAAATCTTGCCCCTGATGACGCTAACCTAGAATATGATCAGTAAAAAGTACGTGCAATTTTGTAAGTTCATGTAGGCATATACAATTTTCCGTAGTTGGACGTATGATGACTACTGAGGTAATATTTATGTCCACTGCACTAGCTACGTTAGTTTTTCGGAGCCGCCAATGGTTGCGATTCTACTTTGTACTCGCACTCACAGGGCCGGGCTAACTTGCAGACCGAGACGAAAACACCACACTCTTTCCCGTACCAGTCCATTAAATTGCGCGAGATAACGGGTGACATCATTTTATATATATAATATAATATATATATATTACCTATCAAAATAATCAACCACAACATCGTATGCCACAGAAATATGTTTCGTCTTTACAGGAGGTATGAATTTAGGCGTTTTCGAGAGTAGCATTATATGCGAGGAGGTAGCATATGGCTGCTCTGGAGTCATGGCAGCTATTTATATTACTGAAGTCGGAGTGAGCATTGTCTCTAAGACTAAGTGCCTATGCTATGGCATTACCATTTTTTTTCTTGTTTGTTTTTGATGGTCTCAGGTACGGCAATGGTTCTACAGGTCACTTACACATGGTAGTATGTAATCAATTTGTATTAAATTTTATTATAATCAAAGAGAGAAGGTTATTTTATGTAGCATTTATGTTTTTATTATAATTAAGCTAGTTACATCCAGATTTCGCTCTAAAAAGCGGAGTGACGTCTGTGTAAATTATTTGTGATTATATCGCTTAAGTTTGTGCATTTTGCCCGAATTGCAATCCCCGGAATGTACCGCGCAGATTATCAAAGCACGATTATACCGAATTATACCCTGTCTAATCGTTTATTATCTTTTTGACGATTTGAGACAGTTCGAAACCAGTGTCACACGTTACATATGGTTTTTTTATTTTTATTTTTTTTATTACATATAGGTCTATAAAATAAAGAAATCTGTAAATATAGTCTGACGAATCGTTGTAATAAATAATATTTATAATTTTGACTTATTTCATTTCTGTATTCAATTACAAATAATAATAATAATTCCTTGCAAATAATTATTCATGGAGTCATAGATACTATTTTTATTTTCTTTTTTTATTAAATTTATAGAAACAATACTAACAGTCAGATTGTTTTTTCATATGATCGATTTATCTTCTAAGAGACCTGTTTTATAATATGTAGTTGTTTGGTATGCACAGGTCACTTCACTTAGTGGGCGGTACCCGTTAATAAAGTACGACATTACTGTAGTACATTATTTCAAAAAAATAAAACGGACTGGTCAAAAAGATAATTAATGATTGGACAGGGTATAAGTAGGTATACAGGCTGTTCCTGGAAGTAAAGATCCAATCAAAATGACGCATAACTGAGGTCATTTCTGACCTTTTTAACCCCATCAATATTGGTCCGATTTCTAACCGTTAAAAAGTTATGATCAATTTTAGTTTTTTTCTGAGAACCGCGGGGGTTATCCAGATCAACAAAATATTTAGAAAAAGGAAGACAAATCAATTGCTAACCTTTTGAAAAAAAAATAAGTTGATACCTTTGATACATTTTTTTAAATAATTATTTTTATATGAACTTAGACGATTTTCTGAAATAAACTAAAATTGATCACAACTTTTTAACGGTTACAAATGGATTAATACTGGAAGGGTTATAAACATCAGAAATGACCACAGCTATGCGCTACTTTAGTGTGATCCTTACTTCTAGGGACACCCTGTATAGTAAATAGACAATATAATCTGTGTGTTATTATAAACTGATGATAGTACTGCATCCGCAATGCGCGTGGACGTTCGCACAAAATACCGTAAAGGAAAAGAGCATTGGCTAACATCGTAAAGAACGCGTTACGAAACATTTTTGCCTCAGGCCAACATTTAAGGCTATCTTAACTTTAGATATCTGACTGCAATAGTTGATAATATTAATCCCTTATTAAATTCGTGATAGTTGATAAAGTTGTCTAAGCTGAATGGTGCTGCTAACTCCAAGTAATTGTAAAAAGAGTTCAGAAGATGCCATTACGTCAAGTCCAGTGTAAAGAAAACCACAAAATTATGGATTTGGTTGTGCATAACAAGTTGAGTAATTCTCACGAAACTTAATGCTGATTGGTCCTGAGGGTTCTAGTAATTTTCACATTTGATGCACATAAAAAAACTTTCTTTGGAACGCGATAATACATACATAATAACTTGATTCAAAGGAATGATACTACTTGTGCAAGTTCCAATTTGATGGGCTATTTCTCTTCTTTTAGAATTGTGTTTTTTTAGTTTTTTACTTCAAACTTCAAAATCACAATTTCAAAACTGTATAGACAGGACAAGTATATATTTTACCTCAGTATTCTCTTCAATCAATGGTACGTTTGTTTATATTGGTGCGGTGCTTAGTCATAATCCAGTAACATTATACAAAATAATCCCATAGCGGATAAATATTGAATATAACATTGTTCATAAATACTACCAACTACAAGAACAATATTGAAGACTAACGCCCGAATCCAGAAAGGTCAATCAGAGCTGAGCAGTGTAGCTGTCCCTTTCATTTCTATTGACATGTGTCAAGGAAGCATCAACTTGAGGTGTGCTCAACTTTTGATTTGCGTTTGTGGATACGGGGGTAAGCCTCAGCATTATTTAGGCTGTTCAGCAACCTATCTCAAAACCAACAAAAATATTTCATGAAAATACTAGTTTTTACTTTTCTATAGAAATCAAAATAATATGCTGAGTTCTTTCGTTTTTTCGCTTGGATTCATGGTATACTTGCTGTCATTGTTGGTTGATGTGCAAAATGGAAACGTCAGTTAGGTAAGCATTCCAAATCGCCAAATTGATCACGATCTTCAGTAGGTATTGCATTGCCAAATTACTTCGAACCGAAGTAGTTTTATGAACGTACCAGATAATTTCAGGGGGTGTAGGCGAATATGGAGTGTTCGATGAGTGCTTGGTAGGGGAAGAAATGTCGATGGGTTGCAGCGGCATAGCTGTGGCCATCGGTGGCACTAACCTGGCTGTGAGTTTACTACTATTTCTCCACTGTGATGGGAACAGAATATCGGCTTGGGTGATATCCTAATATACTGCAATTATTGTTACAGCGTTTACTAATTTCTACTTTATAGTGATCAGTTTCCATCGCACTGTCTGGGTTCTGTTTGTTAAATGTTTGTTGTCATGTCGGCGCATTTAAGGGTTCCAAACCTTAAATGATAAATCGGAACTTAAATGTGCCTGTCTGTCCGTCACAATCGATTTTCTCAAAAACCATGCGCCAGCAAATGATCCTACAAAAAATTTAAAGTATCTGAGAGAGAAAATGCCCCGTGCATATGTTCCCTAACCATTCCTATCATATTTTTTAGTTTCACAATAACATAAGTTATGAATGATGCAGGAAAGTGATCCCTTTCAGACTACAATTTTAAGCTTCATGTGTGGCCGTCTGTACGTATCAAAGTAATTTTAAAATCATTTATTTATAAAAAAAAAGTTAGCACAAAAATGCCTCAGTAAATAACACTTCAGGAATTAGGAACGCGGCAGTAAAGGAAATCTTCCGCCGTTGTATAAAACCGTTGTTTGTTACACTAAAATATTGCAGGAGGTATGGCGCTAGGCACCTTTGAACTGTGCCTCGTGTCTGAAGAACTCGGATTCGGTTGTGCTGGCATGAAAGCTGCTATAGCTACTACAAACATAGCTGTGAGTAACGGACCACACACGATCTCAACTAAATACTGACAGAAAAGTCTTTGGCAAAGAACTAATCACTCGCTATAGCCTACCATACCGATATCATTTTAATTTTTTTAAATATTGAAGGAAACGTTACATCTGGGAAAGTACCAGTATTGGTCCACCGAATTGTAAGTTTAAATCACAAGAAGTATAATCCGGTCAAATTGGACATAGCTCAAATAAAAAAATCTCCTACGAATCTGCATTTTGGTAGAGACCATGGTCACACCAGTAGAAGTAAAGTGCCAGAAGTCCAGGGGCCCGATTCTGCTATTTAAAAGCCAATGGAATCGTAATTGAATGGCGTGATTTTGACAGATTTAGTATGGTCTTAATGTCAACATCGTGTCATTCAACTACGATTCCATTGGATTTTAATTAGCAGAATCGGGCTCCTGTCTCCATGTGTGCTAAAAAAGTTATTGGAAGTCAAAGGTAAAAATTTAGGGTTTTTTGGATTAATCTCGAAAACAGTTCGTTTTTTAAAAAATGGTTCACACACACTAGTATTGTACTTCATTTAGTTATCGACAAAAATAGTCAATGTAGTGTACTTATTTTCTTGAGAATTACCATTACTAAGTACCAGTACTACTAGAATTACCAGTACTATTTCTGAGAATATATGCACTCAAAAGTTACTCAGTTCCTCAGCCAGTCCCTTTTTGGTTCTCCGGTTATGAAATGCCTTACACGTACTATCCCAATGCCTGGGTGGGGCAGCGGGGAGTGTGGGACTCTCAGCAGAAGGAGTCCATAGCTATCCACGCCTCCTCGCTCCCGAACATGGCCCGTATTGAGGACAGAGAGAGACAGGTCTGCGCCAACGATAGCCACGAGATTGCGGCGTTGATAACGGTTTGCTGCGTCTTTTCTGGTACGCACCGCTAGGGAGTGGAACGTACGCTCTCCCTGCGCCTGTGTTTCCGGATACTTACAACCTTTGTATCTTCAAGGCCAGAGTGAGTAGGCATTTTATGGGTAAGCGTGTACCACCATCGGCCTCGTCATCGCTTACCACCAGGCGAGACTGAGGCCAAATGCAAACCTATTTTAAATTTAAAAGAAAAACTACAATTTTGGTCAAAGCTTTTTTTGGTAAAACTTACGTTAATAAGAAAACATCAAGAAACCGAAAACCTTGACCGTTTGACCTTTAAAAACTTTTTTTAGCACACATGGATTCTATGGGACTTGCGGAACTTTATTTCTATTTTCTTAGATCTTGACCAAAATTCAGCTCTGTCAGTTTTTGTTAATTGAAATGTCTGATTTAACCCACATTAGTATTTATATATTTTAACAATAAGAACCACTTTTAAAAACAAAGTACTCTGCTAATAGTGGTGGTGTGACTGATGATTCGGGTTCTTATAATATTCCTGAGCTTTGTAAACCTAACTTAAATAACACGTTCTAACAAGCATGCCACGAGCGGCACTCCACGTTCCACCAGTCTGGGTCTGCAGTTCGCTGCTACTTTTGCGCATCTCAAACTTTTAACGTGGTAATAATAATAGTTGATGACAGACGGTCACATCTCCAGCGTAACAGCAGCTAGGAACCTTAATCTTTAGACGGAAAGAAATAAAGTTTAAGAAAAACAACAAAATGAAGATTGAAAGTAACTGAAAGTGATACGCTCGAGCTGTGCTGTAGTTTATCGTACCATCTTGGAGTTGATTTCCAGCCTTCATTTCAGAGTCATGTACTCGGGGGATAAGGCGACAGAGCAACCCTAGAGTGGTCGCAGTGTTGTCTGTCTGCTTTTAGAAGCAGTTCACGAAGTGGCTCTACAATGATTTAATTTCGTGACTATACTCGTTTAACTAATAATCGTATTACCTTTTCTTTCAGTAAATAAAATAGGTAATACCTTAATGTTAAGTTTCTCCTGACATTATTTTTAGCGTATGAGCTGCAATCAATTATTTTACGTCTTTTCGTTGAGAGTTTTTGTTGACATTAAAACCTTACTCGATAGTGCTAAGCTACGTGCAATTTGATTCTGGTACTTCATTATAATAATGCATAAGTAGGATTTGCGTGATTCAATGATCTTGCGGTACATTTGTTTTGTAGTAGGTACCTGGATTTAGGGTTAGGTAACGATCCCCTAATTGTGAACCCCATTTAATTATAGTAGTTGATAAAACTTGACTGACGATCGTGACCAGCCCTAACTGACTGGTAATTAATTGTCATAGGTGGGATGGATTTGGGTGTATTTGAGGGGTGTATGGTGGCTGAGGAAATCGCATTCGGGTGTACGGGAATCATGACAGCAATGGAGGCTAGCGGACTCGGTGTGAGTGTTTGTGCAATTAGCCACCAGTTCACACAGTAGACCATTCTCACTGCTTTACACTGTTATATCTACAAAATCATCAAAAAACACTTTTGGTAATATCTGTGTGGGCTTGTGGTTTATTTCAATTAAGCATGGTAAAAGCATTTTTACACTTCTACTGCTACTTCTTACCCATTTCACACCATCATCATTAGAATAAACAAAGACTTTAAATTTCGTATAAATTTGTTTAACTTAGGCTTTAAATATTTTATTAGTAAATGTTTTTCGTTTTGATGAATAAATCGTATGACTTTTTTCATAACGTATAAAGTTCTTTGAGGCGATTCGCCAACTAGCGCCACCAATTGATTTATTTTTATAACTTTCAAGTTCGACAATGTTTTTAAAAACTGAAGAAGTTTTAGATCGCGTTCGCGAAAATATGAAAAAAAATCCATGTTAAGTAATTTAAAAAGAACCCACTACGCATGTCATCTTTCTCATTTGTCCAGACAGATTGTGGTATTTTTGTAGTAGGTATGTGTTTGGCTTATATTAACTTATTGTTTTTTATTATTTTTCCTTCATTACATTCCTAGTTTCCGTTCATATATGCCTTATGTACAATCAACCACACATACTCGTACCACAACTGAAGTTTAATCTGGACTCGTACTTTCCACGCTTAGAATGCGACTTTTTTAATATATGGGTTCAGTTGTTACGTTCTATCCGTGGTTTATTGTACTTGAACGCATTTAAAAATATCTCGTTCGTAAAGTTTTTTAAAAACTCAATTACAATATTGTCTATTTTCTAGCAAACTCCGGTCATCATCGCTGGAAATAAGGAACAGCAGAAAAAATACTTGGGGAGACTGATCGAAGAACCAATTGTCGCTGTGAGTGTTGCCCGCCACTGCTGGCTCAGTTCAGATTGTACGAGACGGGCTTTGCGATTGGCTACTATAACAGCATTGCCTTATTTAAATTGTTAGTTTCTTTCCACTGTATGTGTGTCCTTTATTTTAACTATGTTTACATAGGCGTACTGCGTCACCGAGCCGGGCGCAGGCTCTGACGTCGCAGGAATAAAGTCGAAAGCCGAAAAGAAAGGTGACGAATGGATCCTGAACGGACAGAAGATGTGGATCACCAACGGAGGTGTCGCTAACTGGTAATTTTGAATTGTTTTAACTAATTTGCATTCTATATGAAAAGACCTTAAATAAAAAGTAATTAGGTTATAGGGTGCACACGCAAGTAGTGCCAGCAGAAAGGCCATAAACGTAAAGATGTACTAGCAAATTAAAAAGCGTTTCGAGTGCTCATTAATGCACTTGCAACTCGAGTCAATACTCATAACACAGAGTGAAATTTATTTGTCTCGGACTTAAAATACACGAGTATATGAGAGTAAGATAATAGAATTGTGGCTATTTCGGTCACGTTGCACTGATTTCTGTGAATTAAAGGCCGTCTACAATCTGCATTTCGGATATGAAATTGAAGAAAGGGGAAAGATAAAGAAAGAGGTCTGTGTTCGTTCGGCAGTGTACTACGATTATGTTGATGAAGAACATTTTAACAGAGAACATGTAGCCATTAAAAAAATTGTAAAAAATTTTATCGTTCATTTTATAAGCTTTGTCTTGTACTCAGGTACTTTGTACTGGCGCGCACCAACCCAGACCCCAAATGTCCAGCGGGCAAGGCGTTCACCGGGTTCATTGTAGAGAGGGACTGGCCTGGCGTCAACCCTGGACGCAAGGTAAGTCATGATATGCACATGCTATCGGCAATTTCAGTACCTATTACCAAATGAGCACTACTTATTGGCAGGAATATTTAGACTTTTTATAATGCAATGTGTAATGGGCTTACCTCATTTAAAAAGTTAAAAAACACTTGCCCACGAGGGCTCCACAAAATAGTGTGCCTTAAGTATAGTTGTTCATTAACTACACGATCTTCCTGCGGCGGTATTCCCAAAGGGATATGATGACATCGGAGCCTACAAGAAGAGCGTATTCCCATTTAAAAGGCAAGCAACGCATCCGTGACACCTCAGGTGTTGCAGTTGTCCGTGGGCGGAGGTGATTACTTTCCATCAGGTGACCTTCCAGCTTGTTTGCTCCTTATTACAGAAAAAAAAAACTATGATTATTTTAGCATTTTACCATTGAACTCGTTGATAATGACGTAACTTATTCATAACGATCCGCATCACAACGATATTTTCAGATCAGTGAACTCCAACGACTAAGAGTAGGTAGAAATGCAGATTATAGGAAAATATTACGTGCGGTTTGTTAATATTTTATTTTTAGATAGACTTTTACACTGTTATAAATACTTTTTACATTGACGCTAGCGATTTAACTCATAGTACTCATACCATAAGTTTAGTCGCTGGCGTCTTTAGAAAAAGATTTGTAGCTAGCTGTTCGTCAGCGGCTTCGCCCGCGTTTACTATTTTTCCCGTTAAAATATACCCTTAAGATATAGCATATTATTATGTTACTCGCTGATACGAGTTTATCTTTATATTGGTAAATGTTTTTTTTAAATCGGTCCAGTAGCTTCGGAGCCTTTTCAATGCAGACCAATGATCAAATCTTTCCTTTTTATATTAGTATAAATAGGGCATTTTGCTACAGCACATAAAGAGAACAGAAATGGAAATAAAATGACAATGAGCACGTGACTTGGTACTAGTAGACAAATAGTGAAATAGAGACAAACAAAAATGTTCGAGATTCTGACCACGTGCTCTAGAATTTGTTTTTCATAGCATAAATAACTGCAAAAGTGACCGTGTACGGGCGACGACGGACATTTCTGTAGAAGCAGGGCGGCAGTTTCGTGAAACTTTGAAGGGATTTACCTACGTTATGATTAGGTTTTATGTATTAAGTACAGAAAAATATGGTTACTTAATAGAAAACTAAAAATCATCATCAATTCTGAAAGTTAAGTAGTTTTTAACGAGATCCAGGATTTTTAGAAAATCTAGGTAACTACGTATTCGTCTAACACCGGCCCCCAGTAGTGGAAATACTTAACTTGTTACTGCGTTTTTACAGGAGCAGAACATGGGCCAGCGTGCCTCGGACACTCGCGGGATCTCCTTCGAGGACGTGAGGATCCCCAAGGAAAACGTGCTGATCGGGGAAGGCGCCGGCTTCAAGATCGCCATGGGCGCCTTCGATAAAACTAGGCCGCCTGTAAGTTTTAACATTAGTTTATTGGCTATCTTGGCTAAGGTCTTTCCAAGTTCTATTTGAAAAGATAGGATTGATCGGAAACTATTTAGCTAATGTAATGTGTTATCATTATACTGGCTTGTTAGTGCAATGGTAGCAAGGTTTATCTGACGCCCAAAGTACAAGCTCTACTTACTTAGGGGTCAGGTGATCTTGGTGTAAATTGTCCCAGATATTTATTTTATTGTCATGTAAAGCAGATTTCTGGCCAAGTCTATGTACAACTACACCTATTTAACAAATGAGGTAAAATCTACTGATTACATTAAAAATACAAACAATAAGAATGATCAATTCAATGTCTGGTTCTTTAATAAAAATGATTCAATTCACTCGTCTATAGACATTCAGAGCTCACTGTCACTAGTGTCACTTGTATTGTGTGCACTTATTTTGGCTTTCGAAATTAATATTTGTCTCAGCTCAGCTTTTGTTTTGAGAACTTAGAACTTCTAATGGTATTCAGGCAACAATAACCACACAAGTTGTAACACATGGTTAAGTCAAAATAACCTCCATGTTGTGGTTGTAGTCTTGTCAACCAAATTGACACCGCGTAATCTGTTTGACACATTCCCGCCATCATGTTTTTCGTTGTGTGTTGCAATTATTGAAAATCTGGTTTGAACCAAGACAATATACCTTTTTAAGGAAATTAAATATTCAGAAACTGTTTCACGTATTTTTTCCTGTTTTTTGGTATGGTGTACAATGTACACCATACCAAAAAATAGGAACACTGTAGATAGACCTGGCCAAGAGTCCATATTGGGACATCTCCTTTATGTAATAGGTACGCTTCTTTGAAAATAATGTAGTTGTTATGTTTTCTGCAACCCGCTGATCACGATCCCGCGCCGGTCATCAGTGACGGTTCAATTACATATTATTTTTATTTCGTACTACCTATTTACTGAATGATCTGAATTGGTAACCACCAATTAAAATAATTATTTACATTGATAACAAGATATTCTTCTTTTGTCTTCCACTTGATTAATTGATTGTTTATTTTTCATTTACAATCGCACATAAATATACATCTTAGCTAAGGTTATTTGCAAAAAAATATAGGTATGGTTTTTACTGTACTGAATAATAGCAGATTAGATTAAAACCTCCTAAAATCATTACGTAAATTAACTAATACAAATCTCACATCTAAAAACATGGTATACTCTTTTGCTAATGCATTGTTGTGTCACCGCGCTTCAAATGTTGATGAAGAAATTAAAAAGACAAATAAAAAAAAAGTCGCTAAGTTACGTCAGATTCGAGAAAAAATTAAAAAAACATGTTTAATATCGACCGGTTTAACGTATTTCCATTTTTACGATCTCAACAAGACCCATGATAGTGATCAATCTCTTATCTATCTCTTGGAGAAAAACAATATTATCATAGCTATACGATTCCGCTTCTAGACAAGGTATTTGTACCTATTCTGTGCCATGAGTTCCATCCGAACGAAAAATTGCATAATTCTATTTTTTTTTTTCTTAGTCGTTCCAAAGTGATAAAAATACGACTAACAAGGTAGTTTTTTTCCTAAGCGGAAATATGTAATTTTTATAAATAGTTTTTGTATATGTCAAGTTTTAAGAGCCCGGAACCTAAAACCTTTCCATTGATCCTTGCCCCCAACAGCACAGGGCGCAGTACAAAGTTCGAAAGTACGGGTGAACACGTCAGCGGAAAGATAAGCCAATCGCAATGTGGTTGATAGCTGGTTTAAGTGAGGGCGAGGCAGGTTAAGTTATGCTCTGTTTTGTGTCGATAATGTTATCTTCAAAAGAACAATATACATTCCTTTACACAAATTGAGTTCGATTAGCAGAAGTCGGGACCTTCATAGCAGCTGAAATGTTTAGTCCACGCAGGCGAAACTGTGGGTGGAAAGTAATTAAAAGATTATGCTTAAGGTCCTTAACTTGTCCAAATTGGCTTAAATCCTTATCTAGTGCCTCGTAACACAAGGATAAAATAAATAGAAGTAAATACAACACCCATCAAATGAAAAATTTGGAACAGAATAGAAGACATAGCAAAATTTTCAATCAATCATTCATGGCTTGCCGGGCATGCACGAGAAACTAGTGCTAGCGGTACGCTAAATTAACCCGCATATGGTGTTAAAGGCATGAAAATTGGAACAATTGATCTTTAGGCCATACTAATGAATTTAAATAAAGTTTTAGTGTCTTAAATTTAACTTTTTATACATGTTTCAACTGATCCTAATTTTATCACATTTTGTAAAATTGTAAAGTTATAAAAAATACTAAATGTAAATATTTTCAAAAATCCTTTTGTAGGGTTAGTTATGAAGATATAACGTACCATTTGAAGCATATTTTACAAAAAATATTCAATTGTATCATAACTGGAGGAGCCAAAACCTGGTTTGTTTTGAAAATGATTTTAATTTTAATTTAATACAAGTGATTAAAGTGTACATAATGAAATGATATATTTTTAGAATTGGCTTTTTATTAGATACCTCACACGATAGGTTTCAAAGCAAAATATTTTTTTTTTCGTACAAAAAAATATGACGCCATAACTCCTCCCCTTTTTTTCTTTTTTTAAATGGTATGGCCTAAAGATCAATCGTTCCGATTTTCATGCCTTTAACACCATTTGCAGGTTTTGACTGAATTTCGGGGTGACGCTAGCCTATACGTCGGTTCAGATGTATTACGAAAGCGTAATATAATATACTTCAAAACCAAAAGTCTCCAGCATGAACGAAGTGCTAACTGTGCCGGATGGTCACGTAGTAAGATTAGGTACACACAGTGTACGTGTATGAGTTCGTATATAAGCTTTAGTAGAATTATAATAAACCAGACTATTACCAACTGTTGTCTCATTTCACTGCCATTCCGTCTGTGGTTATATAGTGGACCCCAACGTGATGTCACGTCGGGGTCCGCAACAGTGGTGACCCCGTGTCGGAACAAATACGCGACCCTGAAACAACAAAATGGTATTTCCGCACAAATCGTGTATCAGTGCGTCGCAAGAAGTCACTATCAGCACCGCCGTCGTATTCCATATTCCGGAATTCTGGAAGGATCAGCCCGTCTTTGGTTTGCCCAGTTTGAAGCAGTCATCGCACTACAAAAGCAAGCCGTCACAGAATCTTCGGATCTAGATAAAGGACACCCTGTTTATAAGACAGCGCAAGCGAAGGTCATTATCAAATGTTAGAAGGTGTGCTGACGCAGCTAAAACAAGTACAAACGGAAATGGGTGCAAAAACGATACGAAACGCAAGAATAGCCGACGCAGCAATTATCGCAAGTATGTATTACGCGCCGAAGTCAAGTTCAAGATCGCGTAACAAAGAAGCAACAAATTGTCATTATCATCGTAAATATAGAAAATACGCTCACAGATGTGAGGAACCATGCAATTGAAAGCAACCCTTTTTAGCGACCGAAAAGGTCGAGGTTGAGTTTTTTTTAATCGATACAGGAGCAAATATCCTAGGTAATGTAACCCCTCACTGTTACCGACCGAGAAGGTCGAGGTTGAGGTTTTTAAATCGATGCCGGAGCGAATATCTTGGTTAATGTAACCCCTCATTGTTACCGACCGAAAAGGTGGTATGAGGTATTTTAACGATACCGGAACAAATGTCTCCGAAGTGTAAGCTACATCTAGGCCGCAGATGGTTCAAAAATTAACCCATGGAGATTGTGTACCAAAATGGGTTAATTAATTGGTTAGTTAATTCCTCCAGAGCGAGTTTGATTTCTTAGGTTATCGTGTAACGAAACAAGCCAAGGGATACGCCAGGAAGAAGAAATATTATAAAGCATCAACAAGTTCCCCAAACCGAGGACAACAAAGGTGCTAAGAAGATTTTATTTCACAATATTGCACACATAAGTGGCCGTGACAATATTGTCGTAAAAGTGCATAGGCATACAAAATCACCTATGAGAAGGTATTTGCCTGCACAGCGTTTATTATAAATAATGGTTCGAGAACGTGATGGTTTGGAAAAAGACAAGAGCACGTACATGATAAGATCAGGTAGATTATTCAAACCAGTGCTCAGATTCGGTTGAAGTGATTTAATTAACATCCTATGTCATTGCAATTTTTCAGGACTTCAATTTTGCAAGAGGGTAAATTATGTTTTTTTTAAAAGGGGGGAGTACCGTGCCGGATGGTCACGTAGTAAGATTAGGCACACACAGTGTACGTGCATGAGTTCGTATATAAGCTTTAGTAGAATTATAATAAACCAGACTATTACCAACTGTTGTCTCATTTCACTGCCATTCCGTCTGTGGTTATATAGTAATTCTTAAGGTCCAACTGTGTCTTATTGCATCTCCTCGACAGCACTGCAACAGTGGTGGACCCCGACGTGATGTCACGTCGGGGTACGCAACACTAACAAAAAAAATATTTTTTTTATCAGAGGGCACAATGAAACTTATTAATAGAAGACAAGAAATACAAAAAAAATAATCTAAGAGTCGAGCGACAAAAAATGAGTTCTGTGCTCTCTACAAACTAACAAGTAAATACATAACACAAGGATACTCGTATTTATCTTTAGTTCGAGACCATGACAATTGCGTTGTGGTCTGGCGCATATTTATATCTATGAACCCTCTTAGGTAGCAGCCGGTGCGACTGGTTTAGCCGCGCGCGCCCTGCACGAGGCCACCAAGTACTCGCTGGAGCGCAAGACCTTCGGCGTGCCCATCGCGAAGCACCAGGGCGTGGCCTTCATGCTGGCCGACATGGCCGTCGGCGTGGAGACCTCGCGGCTGGCCTGGCAGCGCGCCGCCTGGATGGTCGACCACGGTATGCTGTAGCGAGGACAATCATATATCGTTCTTGTCAAACTGAAAGCTGATGAAGAAAAGAGTGATGAGAAAAGTAGGTGACAAAATGTCCACTGCAGTCTTTGTTTGATGATACTCTAGTAGCTGCTGGACATACATTTTGTTAAAATGTATATCGCCAACGTGTTCATAGCACTTAGCAGGGGCCTGACTCTTGAACAGAATTTGATTGGACAAGCATTGCAGTAATGTCAAACAAGAAATTTATGAACCTTATTGCAAAGAGTTAAGGTTCAAAAATATTTTTGGTGACAGTAATGTAATACCAATCCGGCGAAATTAGTTATTAGATTCATAAAATGGTGCACACAGCATTTTATATTTTTGACAACAAGGATATGATAATGAAATACTCACTATGAACTGAACACCCTGATAAGAACCATAATACCAAATTCTAATTGTCAGATAAGAGCGCGCGCTTGGAAATGTCGAATTTACTAAAGATTTTCTGAAATAAATGAATAACTTGATAAGTAAGTACAATCTAAATATCCATACAATTGAAATTAAAACGACAATGATTTCACAGGACATTTGTCATTGAACCTGGTAGTTGAAGATATTGAGTGATCAAAATCAAAACTCATAACTTTAATAATGCGTATTGTACATTGTTTTCAAATTAAGAATTTTCATGTATATGACAAAAATAGGAGATTGATTTTATACGAGTGTTATGAGTTTTAAAGGTGAATTAACTTTCAGTCAAGTCTCTTATCGATATTCAATTTAGGATCATTAATTTTATGGAATTCAAAGACCAACTGCAACTACATAAACCACAACAAATCCAGCCTGTCTGAAATGAGTCCTTCTCCCTAGGAATAAGCAACACCACCATCGCCTCAGTGGCCAAGCTGCACGCTTCCGAAGTCGCCAACAAAGTGGCCTCAGACGCGGTCCAGATCTTCGGCGGGAACGGCTTCAACACCGAATACCCGGTCGAGAAGCTGATGAGGGACGCCAAGATATACCAGATCTACGAGGGCACCTCCCAGATCCAGCGAGTCATCATTTCTAGGGAAATCCTGAACGCAGCCAAGCAGGCCGCTTGAATGCACAAGATGTTTTGATTATTCCTTCCAATAAATCCTCCCCCCCTTCTCGCTTACGATCCCCATTTTAGCATGCGCTTGAGGTATTTACTGGCAGGTTTTTCAGAGTGGTTCTATAAATAACTGCTGCAAAAATTAAATCAAAAAGAACAATTTCTTCTACTTTCCATTGTTAAATACTCTGAACGCTGGGATACTCTTAATAGACCTGCAGTTTGCGTTTTATTTTAATATTTCACATTTCCTTCAAATGAGGGTTTTTATATACATAACATCGTACCCGGCTCCCAAAACCGTGTTCATAATACCTACCTGTTACTCAAAATATGTTTGTTTATATACATATTACAATGGTCCCAAGTATAAAATATTTTTTATAAAACCCATATTTTAGAGTAATTTTTAATCGTTTATAGATGGCATAATTATATTTCTGCTATTAAGGTGAAAGTGAAGACTGTACTTTTTGAGAATATTACTTGTTTGAATAAAATCTATTTTACATAATCTTCCCGTTGTTATTTATTTTTCATCCTCTAATGTATGAGTTCATACAGTAGTATAAGGTGTAATTCGTTTTATAACATATTTGCTCGTAAAGGGTCAAACAAACAAAGATTATCAAGATGCTCCGTCTAAAACGAACGGTACTTTTTTAAATCTTAGCAAAGAGTTTTAATGTTAGAAAAGAAGTCAACATTTTATGAATAAAATTAACTTTGGGAGATAAAATATAATAAATAAACATTTAATTCTTTAATTTAATTAATTTTGACACTAAAACTGCTATAACAAGTGATTGAAGATTTATTCGTTTAAGAAAGTCCGAGTTTTATTTATTTCCTCGCAAATATGTTATAAAACGTCGTATGACTTATGTGCGCTTTGATAATTGGGCGTTTCCCAAAAAAAATGTCGGTGACGTAATAGGAATTCCATAACTATGAGATTCTACTTTTTGCTTCAAAATGTGATTCAATGAGTAACTTAAAGTAGAAACTGCACTAAAACATAATTTTTAAAGAAAATTATAAAATTGTTTCTTAAATATCTGTAATTTAAGTTCAGTTCGTTTCGTGAGACATTCCATTACGTCACTAATTGTATAAGGGTTTTGAATAAAATTTCAAGGTGCTCAATATTAATAATGCTTATATTTGAAATTTAAACCGAAACAGTCTTCTAACAATAATCAACAATTAGGATTATTAAATGTAAATACAAAGGTATTAAGCCATCCTAGTCCGTTACGCTACTTTTGGTTACTTTGTACTATACATTTTTCAATGTAGAACCACAATTATAAAAAGTTTGCTTCTACAGTTTTATTGTAACAAATAAGGAATTAACCATAAACTATCTTTAATAAAAAACAGAACTAACTTCTTTGGACACATAATAATAATCTTATTAAACTAAATCTCAGTCTTACAGGACAGACACGTTAATAGGAACTTGAAGTGACGTTTAGGAACTCTAAGGCAACGTTTATACAAGAACATTTTTTATTGCATGCACAAAGTTTATTAAAAACCCGACTTAAATAACGCGAGTGCGACCTAAAAAGTCACAAATAATTTGAATTGATTTATTTTTATAACCTTGCCTACTTTAATTTTTGTTGCAGTCGGGGGGCCTACGAGTATGTAGCGTAGGTGTAGAATAGTTATAAAGGTCCCCCGACTGCAAACAAAAAATATAGTAAACAAGCACAGATTTGGATAGAACAAGAGTTTGTAGAAGGTTGTAAAAATAAATTATTCAAATTATTTGTGACTTTTAGGTTCGCTCTCGCTTTTTTTAACAGCAGTCGAGATTTTTAATTTTTAATTAATCATTTTATTTCACACCTTTTAGTGACAAGATCTATGTATGAAAACGCAATGCCGCAGTTACATCGATGATATATTGATTGCATGTTACGGGGACAAATTAAAGGTGATAAAATCTGTCATTTCAGTATTTCAGGTTCCAGTATTGGGGAAATTGAAACCTATGGGCATTCTTAAATGCTGAAATGACTGCAAAAAGGAACTTTAACAAAATTAGATTAACTATATTAATAATACAAAAAGATAAATATAATTTGAAGACAAATGTACCTCTGGCTTTAGAACCAATTCTACTATTCAGGTCCAAGGCAAATTGAACATATGTAATCAAAAAATGTAGTTCCACTACATGCCGAGCAAACCCAATTTTTACATACCATACACTTTACCATTTTATGTAAGATAAAAGACTGACGTTTCTTGCAAAGAGTACATACAAATGACCTTGATGACCTTGATAGGTTTTCGTAACACTTGTTTTCTTTAGATAACACTTTTTTTTTCTTTTTAGGAGGTTCCGATTCATGTGATGTAAGATTCCCTTTGAGTTGCATGCTTTGAGTATTATCGAGAACGTTGTCTAAAACATCTAACTTTGAACTTTCCTGGATTGGAATTGTGGTTTCACATTCAGGTTCAATTATTTTTTGATTATCTGTTAGAGTTATTTCTAACAGAGGGTCAGATATGTTGTGGTCTAGGGAAGAAATTGCAGCTTCTCGTACTTGATCGAAAAGGACATCAAAATTTATATTATCTGTATTATTAAATTGCTTTGTCATATCTTGGAACGAATAACCTGAACAACGAGTGAATTCAAGGGGAGCGGTGCTTATTTGTCGTTCTGTTGGTGTGTCACAATCTGTCGTGTTTATTTCAATTCCTAGCCTTGGGTCGAAGTCGTCAACATTAATGCAGTCTTGTGACGTACTATTTTCTGTTGAAGATTCATAATCTTTTATGTTTGTTTCCTCAGGAACAATGCATAGGTTTAAATCAAATACATTAACATCCATGCTTTCTTTTGATGTCCCAGGAACTACTAGTGCTTCAATACTCGATTCGGTACTATCTATTGAAGGTATGAATTCTTCGGGAAACGGCTCTTGTAATTTTCTTCCAGGGATTAAAGTATGTGTTTTGGCACAATAACAATTGCACAATCCTCGACATTCGCCACAAAAGCAACTCAACTGCCTGTATTTTATCTGGTTGAACTTCGAAGTTGATACTTGGTGCAATTGCATTGTGCCTGGGACAGCTTGAATGTCATCGGGAACAATTTGGTTAATTCTTTGAATGTCTTGATTATTTATGTAAAAGCACTTTACGGACTTCATGCTATTCTCTAAAATTTTAACTGCATCAGTAGCGTTAGTAACATCATTCCCATAGGAAACTCTTTTGTCCAATTGTCTCTTCACAGCACCCCCGATCCCATCTGCCATACTTTTGCCGTGACCCGACTCTGAAAATGACCACGTAGAATGTGTCAGTTTCAATTTGGTCGTGAATAAAGTCAAAAGATAAAAGTTTTTTTTCTGTCGGTACTGGCTACTGGGGCCGTCTGAAAAGAAGTGTATAACCTTGACATGCGTGTTCATTTCTTTTGCGAGTTTAATGACGGGTATTAAGTGTGCCCAAATGGCACTTGGCTCGTGGCAATTGTCATCAGAAACAGACACAAAAGATTGAAATGATTCCTTGAAGATTACGCCACAATGTAAAGTGATTGTGTTCTTGGAGGCACCAAAATGCATCGACTGGACCTCTTCACCATATTTACAATTAAAATTTTCAGAAAAGTCACATAGAATGACTATTTCATTGTCTTTCAAATTCTTAATACACTCCCTGTATTGACGTTGCTGTTCAATCCAATTAAAAATATGAATTTTAAATGCGGGCAAGTCCTTTTTAAATTCTGTGATGCAGTCAAGCGCAGTCCCATTTATTTCTTGCTTAGTGGTCTTCTTAGTTGTAAATATTTTGCCAGATTTTTCGTATTGATGAGTTATCCTAGCCCATTTGTACCACTTCAAAGCAGAAGCAAGTTTTTCTTTGTCATATGAAATAATTGGTGAGCATTTTTTACACTTATTGTGCATGCAGTCATAGGTATTATCGCATGTGATGGATTTTATGAGCTCCTTTAAATTTTTGTAATGTATAACTCCTTTTGATTTTAATGCATTGAACTTGTGTTCAAAGTTACTATGTTTAATGCACAAACAAGTCTCTCTTTTATTGATGGTTGGAGACAAGACAAAATAAGGTTTGTATCTGTGGAAAGTAGTGAAGCTGCATGTTCCACCTTCGTTTTTATAAATTTCATATATGTTTTTCAGAGTATCTACTAAATATCTTATTTGTTCTTTTATTTTGCCTTTGGTCCTGGTTTCCTTCTTACCCGCAGTGCTTTTGCTAATATCATCTCTCAAATAAAAATTAACTATTTTATTTTGAATTGTAGATCTGATTCCTATTCGCTGTTTTTTGTGTGTTTTCCTAAATCTTCCTTTAAGACCCAGCATTTCGTTGTCAGGCCCTTTTTTCGATATTTGCCCCTGTTTTGTTACAATGTTTTTAAGTATTTGTTTTTCTTTATGTTCTTTGCATTCACCGTATACATCACGAATTGACTTTTCCAGTATTTCTTGCCTTGCTTTTAATTTGTCATTTTCAATTTTCAACAAATCAATTTCAGTTTCATGTTTCTTTTTCATTCTATATATGTTCTTTTTTAGAGTCTGTATTGTTCTTTTGTACTTAGTGACTGCATTACAAGCCTTTTTATAATTATTAGAAAGCTTTCTATATCTAATTTTGAACGAATGAGAAACAACGGACCCATCACGTGATTGTTGCAGTTGATGATTAACTTGCTCTTTTTTCTTTTCCTTTTGTTTCCGTTTTTGTTCTCTCCAGCGTCTTCTCTTTTCTATTTTTTCTTCTTCAGTAAGCTCTTTAATCTTTTTTTGATGCTTTTTTTGTCGCAGTAACTCTTTCTTTTTAAAATTTTCATGTTTTTGCGGGTCTTTCTTAATTTTTGCCCTGTACCTTTTTGATTTCTCTGCAGCTGTCAACGGCATACTTGAACCTATAGACAATATCAGGTTATTTAGCAAAGTCCATGAATATGTATTGAGTACTTAATAACATTAGAATATGAATAACATTAGACTATCAACTATAGTAATAAAAAAAAATTAAATATTTCACATTCAGATGGTTAAAGCCTTAAAAAACCACATTCTTATAATATATAATTATGTCCACAGTGTGAATCCAAAACCGTAAACATTTTCAAGCTTACAAAATATCTTATATATATATTCTTTTTTGCTGATATTCTTTAATTTAATTGCTGACTTAGGTTCCGCAGATAGTTTGTTTTGGGGGCAGCTAAAACATATTACGCTGATATAATATTTTATAAGCAGCATTTCATTACTCTTTGAAGTGGAGTACACGTACCAGTCTGTGGCGTGAAGTTTGAAAATGTATAGATTTTGACGTTTTTTACGTTCGTGGGATAATAATACTTAACTTTAAATATTTCACATATTTCAGTATTTTGCCCAAATAAAGACGGCCATACATCCACATTAACACATATACGGTCAAAAAAAAATTTAGGTGCTCCTATGACCTACTAAGGAGTGAAACGACCCTTAGGATTCCATTACGCTACTTTTATGTTCCATTCATGAGACAGTAGCGTAATGGAAGTGACGTAAACAGGTCAATATTTTGTTGTAACGAATTTTCCAGCAAACTATTAAACTTATGTTCAATCTAACTAAATACTTAAAACAAGAATAAATCAACAAGATGAATTTAAAGAAAAATGAATGATTATTATTACCTTACCTGGAGAAAAATGGTATCGTTGGTGGAGCAATTTTTTTTTACACAGTCAGGTACACCACTTCCCGGACGATTTGTCGGCAAACTGGCTGTCAAAATTTAAACATGGCCGCAACCATAGACTAAAAATGTTGCCATATTTTGGAAATACGTATGAATTAGCAAATTTTCTCGCTAAAAGTCGCTAATAATGCGGTCGCGTAATTGGAAATTCCACCATGCACTATTTTGCAGGACATCACAAAATCCGATATTTTACATGATTTTGTTCTACATTGTGATGAATATTATGGTTTTAAATAGAAGTTTTATTCATATTTCATGAGTATGATCAAAAACAACAGCTGAGATAACATAGAACGTCCATAAATTTTGATTCAAACTAGTCATGGTATGAGTAGGACATAATAAAAAACGAAGACCTAATTTGCTTATTTTGAGTTTATTTCAGTAATTTTATAGATTAATTCGTTAGTTTTTGTCCTTATAGGAATCTAAAAGACATTGTGATAGTAACATTGTATGTTTTGTCTCATATATCCCGATACAAAATACTATTATTGACTCTTAAAGTACACGGACACTCATTTCTATTAGGGAACATTTTTTTTGGGAAACGCCCAATTACAGCCTCTGCTTTCTTGTAGCCCTCGCCTACGGCTCGGGCTAGCAATATCGCCTTGGCTGTGATTTTCAACTTACCGCACTTAGATCATAATGTACTATTATGTGCGTGTGGACCGAGGGACCAATTTTTTTAGTCAGGAAATATACATGGATACCACGCTGTCCGTGGAATAACGTGGTTATGTCCGACTCCTACCGACTACCTGACTCTTTGCCATAAACCACTTGTCGGGACGGTATCGAGAAACGAGTATCACCACGCAGTCCCCTTGGTGCGGCCGGGCCTGATGGTACACCAGGCTTCTGCTTCAGTAGATCCGTGCAATGCGGATACAGGTCCCCCGTACTGACCCGCTGGATCAGCCCGCCGTCCGCCGCGGAGAGTGAGTCATCCGCTGGTAAAAAGTAAGTAAAAAGGTGGTGGTAAAAAGTAAGACTAACAAATTCTTAAGTTTACTAGTTGGATCCTTGTCCCTCTTCCCCCGGCGACCCTCTTACACCACCTGACCTTAAATATTATTTAATTTTCTAATTGTACACATTTTATTTCTCGTTCATTTATTTTGATACTTTTATTCTATAGAAATTAAAATGTAGGGACTCATTTTATTCATAGCGCTGCTGTGGTCACACTACTGACATATTAAAAGATTCACGTAAAATGATTTTCTCAGCATAATATGCTCCCAATTATTTGTATAGATTGAGGGACCACAGGAAACTTCTCGTATTTTTTTATTTTCACAATTTCGTAAAAAACGTAGCAAACTGTCTAAAGGCCTGCGCAGACGACTTATTATCCGCGGCGTACTTTTTTCTCCGTCAGAATAGATACAAATTGTATCGAGTAACTAGTCCAGTCAATGAATGCTCAGAAAGGGATGTGGATGGAAAAGTCGAAAGCAGAAAATTTGACTTTGGAACTTTGTTTGGACTATAGTTTGTCCTAATTTTGACAGTTCACACCTATGAAGTATTGCATTTTTTTCGGTAAAGTAAGTGTACTACAGTTAATATCGTACTTTATTGATGGGTACCGCCCACTTAGTGAAGTGCCTTGCTAACGAATAGCAATATAAAATCGTTTGTTAAATAAAATTAATCTTACATTCAGATTTAATATTAGGGGCGGCTAGCACAGCATTTTATTTCAATACAGTTTAATTTTGATTGGTATAAAGTGATTTGCAATTATCTATCATACGATTATCTACTCTTTAAAAACATTGAATAAATATAATGAAGATTTTGAACGTAAATGTTATTCGATTGTACGTTTGTGAACAAGAATTGATAATAAACATAAGGGACTGTTCTTTTAGTCATAATGACGATAATGATTATGAAAGTGATTTAGGGTGTGCACCATAATATAAGTAATAAATAACTTTTAAATCCTATAATACCTACCTTATTTAATTCACTTACATATTTTTATTTATTTATCTCTTTAATGCACATCAACATATTCGAAAAACATTTTCTTTGTTTGTCTAATAAATACACATAAACCCCAAACGATTCCAAGTTCTATGAAATAAAGAATGTCTATAATATGAAATAAAAGCTGTCAAAATTATCATCTTAAATTGGACAAACTTTAATTAGGAGATAAACATAACTACTAAAAGTCCTTACCCCTCCGAGGTGAGCCCGAGGGGGGCACCGTTTTCGAACCAAAAATCCGCCGAAACACCGCGGACGCCCGCGGAGCGTAGCGGATTAAAGTGCACGGGCCCAGTATTCTCTATTGAAACGTCTTCTCTTTTGCTTAAACTTCATGTAAGTTACAGCACAACAAAATCTCAGATTAATTAAATACTCACGGAGTACAAATGATCGCACACCCTGTGCGTTGAATCTGCGGGAGATTTTGTATTCGCGTAGCGTACTTTTGTATTTGCGGAGCGTTCTTTTTTCTCCGCGTACGTCGTCTGCGCAGGCCTTAAAAGTGTGTAATTAAAGCAGCTGATTTTTCAACATCCATTCCGAGAACTCTTCGACAGCCTGTGAGAACTCGGGCCACACTGGGTCTGTATTTTTTAAACGATCACTTCTACAATTTTTCAGTTTCGTTCTACAATTGTATTAGATCATCTACTAAATATTGGTAACTTATTTCGCGAATCCCAATCCCGCGAGAGACGAGACCAACAGGGGTTTTTCGCGCCTAAACATCAGAAAACCCCAGTTCGCCACGTCTACTGTAGGTGACGAGAGCGACTGGACTTTTTTTTTTTTTTTAAACCGATAGGTGTTTTTCGCGCCCAAACATCAGAAAACCCCTGTTCACTACGTCTACTGTGGGTACCTAACAAAAGCGACTGAGCTTTATCGGGCTATTTCGTAATTCATAGAAAAGCCTTGTTCACTTCATCTTCACCAGTGAGAGACTATATCTTTTGAAGAAAATTTTTTGCACGAAAGCCCTGTTTAGTTCGTCACTCTAGTGGAAGTGGACCACTTTATTGAAGGAGACGGTAAACATAACTTACTATATGAGATAACTGTAAATGTACTTCTTTTTTTATTAGTGAACTAGTTAAGTTGTCTAATATCTAACGTTTCAGTTTGTATTTAATTATGAGTAGTAAGAATATTAGTACTTTGATGTGTGTATTTGTGAGTAAATTCATAAAAGTTTTTTTATTTATTTGTAACGTTAAATAACTATTTCGGAAGGCCATTAGAATGTATTAAAAATTTCCCTTTACTCCTCTACCGCTATGAGAAGAAGTAACCTTGTCACATTAACTTTGGTTCACGAAGGCATAGAAATTATAAGGGAAATGCCAGATTCGCTACTATGACCAAAAACTAAAGTGTCAGCCAAACAGCTAGGAAACTTGTAATCTGTATTTAAGACTAGAGCTCTTACATTGTTTCCTGCAAAAACATCCCTGTCGATATTTTGACATTAAATACGAACTTTCCAAATATCCTAGACCTACCTACCTACTTCCTTCTTTCCTTTCCTTTAAAATAACCGTAAAATAAAGTAGGTAGTTCACTAGGGTGACGAGCTGAACAGAACTTGCTAGCAAAAGTTTCTTTAAACGATTTCGTCTCACTAGAAAAGACGTAGTGAACAAGTCTTTTCCATGAATTGCATACGAAATAGCTCCAGAAAGCCCAGTCGCTCTCGTCACCTACGAGTACTGTCCACGTGGTGAACTGGGGTTTTCAGATGTTTATGCGCGGAAAACCCCTGTCGGTTTCGTGTCTCCGTGCGGGGACGTGGTGAACAAGGTAAGCCATTTACGCTAGTGTTGTTGCGATAGCGATAGTTGACCTTGAAAATTAGTCATACTATCGATAGTCCTATAGAAACTATCGACCCGTGACGATACTATCGATAGTACCGATAGTGAAAATTAAGCGATACTATCGATAGTATCGCGCCATTAAAGTCGATACTTTTTTATTTTTTTATATATATTGCCCGTCAAGATGACCTCACTCCACCTGATGGAAAGCGGTCGTGAGGTCCAGATATGAGGTTGACAAGCCCAGTCATTCAAACGAATCACTGGGCTGGCCATCCTCACCTTGAAGGCCTTTTCACGCCCCGATTGAAGAACCCGGGACTATAAGAGGAAGGAAACACATGTGCTGGAAGAGCGTTCCACGTCTGGATGGTACGACAAAGAAACGAGTCACCGAACCTTTTAGTTCGGGCCAGCAAATGTTGAATTGTGTGTGGGTGACGCCGTAGTCCAGCACGCGTGGTACGGGAGTGGAAAGGTGAGGGTGGGATAAGCTGGAATAACTCGTCAGAGCATTCCCCATTATAGAAGCGATAGAGAACACTTAGTCTGGCAATGTCTCTACGCAATTGGAGAGGCTCAAGGGTCAAAGTTGCCTCTGGGTTTCCAATAATACGGATAGCACGCCGCTGCAACCTGTCAAGAGCTTCGAGTAGGTAATTAGCGGAACCGTCCCAGAGATGAGAGCAGTATTCCACACACGAGCGAACTTGTGTCTTATACAAGAGACAGAGCGGCTCAGGCGTGAAGAATCGTCTTACTCTGTTCAGGACTCCGAGTTTACGGGATGCAGTTCTAATGACGCTCTCAATGTAGTCCCGCTGGTTTAGGTTGCTACGAACATCCATGCCAAGGATGTTTAGGCTATCCTTAATCGGTAGTGGGGTGCTCTGAAGAGTGGGATGGGAAAGGAAAGGCGACGCCTTTGCTGTGAATGCACACACCTGCGTTTTCTTGGCATTGAACTCGACAAGATTGCATGCACCCCATTCTGAAATGCGGTCCAACACTCCGTCAAGCTCAACAACAAGACTTCGCCTCTTCTCCTCGATGTCAGTCTGCTTTGCCCCAGGGCGCTCGAAATATCGCGCGTGGACCGTGCTATCATCCGCATAGCAATGAATATTACCAAGAGATAACATGTCATTGATATGCAGAAGAAACAACGTCGGCGACAAGACGGAGCCCTGCGGCACTCCGGCATTAATCTGGAGAAAGCGTGATTTTTGACCATCGCAAAGGACACGAATTCTACGTCCCTCCAGAAATCCGGCGACCCAGTCGCATAGGCGAGGTGGCAGACCATATGCCGGAAGCTTGGAAAGAAGCGAACGATGCCATACACGGTCGAAAGCTTTGGCAATGTCAAGGCTGACGGCCAAAGATTCCCCATGCTTGTCCATAGCCTCCCCCCAGATGTGTGTTACGTACGCTAGAAGATCACCCGTAGATCGTTTTGGTCGGAAGCCGTACTGACGGTCGTGAATGAGAGAGTGATCCTCTAGGTAGCGGATGAGCTGCGTGTTTATGATCCGCTCAAACACTTTAGCTAAAACTGAGGTTACGGCTATTGGACGGTAATTGGCAGGGTCAGACCGGTCCCCTTTTTTGGGAACTGGTTGAACGTTCGCCTCCCTCCAAGAGAACGGCACAAGACCCGAATTGTAGGAGAGGCGATACAGGCTAGTGAACACTGGAGACAACTCCGCTGCACATTTCTTCAGCACCACAGCTGGAATTCCATCAGGGCCACTGGCTTTCCTGACATCGAGTGACTGCAGTTCGGCACGAACATCACACTGCCTGATACGAATATCAGGCATTGTGGAGCCGCACTGTGGAATATCAGGCGGCGCAGCACCGCAGTCATCGATGCAAGAGTTTGCGGCAAAGAGGTTAGCCAGTAAATCGGCTTTCTCTTGCGGCTGATGAGCCAACGATCCATCAGGGAATCTCAGTGGGGGCAGCGAAGGCACGCAGAAGTTAGATTGCACGTGTTTAGCCAGTCACCAGTAGGAGCGGCTACCCGTAGGGTGCGTGATGAGTTCTTGGCCAACACGTGCAATTCGCTGGGCGTCTGCTCTAATGTAAGCCCTCTTCGTGGCCTTGGTGGCTTTATTAAAGGCTGCTTTCAGGGAGGCAAGGTTTGAATGATCATTGAGTGCCTGGGCCCTAGACCAAGCACGGTACGCCGCCTGTTTTTGTTCAACAGCTGCGGCACACTCGCGATTGAACCAGGGACCAGTTTTGCTAGCACTGACGACATCAGTAAAAGGAATGTAGTATTCCATTCCGGTACTGATCTCGTCAGCGATAGCAGATGCACTCTCTGAAGCATCCCTTTCTCCAACGCAGCACTGCCGCCAAGGGACGGAGGCAAAATACTCTCGCAATCCGTCCCAATCTGCCGACGAGTAGTGCCATAACCGCCGCGTCACCTCCACAGGTTGTGGGGGAGCTGCACAAGGCACTGTAGCGCCAACCAGACAGTGATCGGAGGAGCCCAATGGAGCACCAACCGACACTTTATACCCGGCTGGGTGACTCGTCAGCAGAAGGTCCAATAAAGAGGGAGTATGACCGACAATATCTGGTACCCGGGTGGGCTGGTGTACTAGTTGCGTCAGGTCTTGCGTGAGAGCAAACGCATGGGCAGTTCGGCCTGCATGGTCTGTTTTTGATGAGCCTAACCAGGACTCATGGTGGGCATTGAAGTCTCCCAAAAACACCATTTCGGGAACTGCGCCTGAGCGTTGTCTGCGGCCTGACTCAGATGCTCGAAGAGTCGAGTTGTCTCGGCGTCGCCTTTGTGGGAGCGGTATATGCACGCATAGACCCGGCTTGTGGAGCCCAGGTCAACGTGCACCCAGAGAGTGGAGAAGGATGGGTCTTCTAGGCAGCGGAGACGGCTACAGCAGACGTCCGCCCTGACGAATAGACATACACCGGCTTTAGGTTGGAAGGACTCTTCCAGCACATAGCCGGGCTATACTGTCGCGCCTATCGATACTATCGATAGTTTTGCTTTAGTACCTACCTAACTATCGAGGTATTTTCAATACTATCGACTGGGAATGAAACGAAACCTTTCAAGAACTTGCAATAGTATCGTTGAATGTTCGGCTATCGATAGGGAAAAATTATCGATACGATCTAAACGCATCCTTTCGCTAGTATCGAAACTATCGATAGTTATTAACTGATACTATCAATAGTATCGAAGAAGGTCGAGACAATATAATACCTTTAGGTTGGCAACACCAAAACTCTTTTTGCCTTTGCGTAAAAACTTCGTGCTGGTATTGTAGCAGTGTGCAATAAAAACGGCGGTTCTGTTTATTAAAACACCTTGTTTTATTTAATAACTCCATAGTAACACTTAAATCTCATTATCGATAGTATCGTCACGGGTCGACAGTTTCGACAGGACTATCGAAAGTACAACTGATTTTCGAGGTCACGATAGTATCACGATAATATCGATAGACTATCGCTATCGCAACAACGCTAAGTTACGCATCCCGGTGTGGTCACTCGGTCCACACGCACGTTTCGTATTCGTTTTTGGTGCGCTAAGCACAGTTGGTGGCCTTCGGTCGAATACCCACTTTACGTTGCGTTTCGGGACACCCTATATTAAAATATATTAAGTTTTAGGTGAAAGTACTCACTAATGCAAAGTGATGGGACAGTACAGGCAAATGCTGAATTAATCCAATTCAAATATAGATTATTGAGCATTAACTTTTATTAAAACATCGAGCATTCGTCGTTCTTAAATTTACTCGAACCACATTACGAACATGACGCTCGATGGTTTGGGATCGATGGTTAGAAGTGCTTTTTGAGAATTTATTATGAAATCATTTGTCTACAAATGATTCTTGTGGACTCTTGTAAGTCAATTTTGAAGCAGATATCTTTATCAGAATTTTCTTTGTATCAGCTCGCACAGTTTGTACATTTGCCACTGAAAAGGGTGTTGGAGTTTTCTGAATTAAAAGGTAGGGCAACAAGCGACATAAAAAATGGACTGCAAAAGGGAAATTTGGATCGGATCTGGTAGGTAAGTTAGGTAATTTTATAATCGGATATTATTTTCGGTGATATATATTGATAGAATATTATAAATATGAGGATTACTCAAATATTACTACATAATCTGATACCACCTTCTACTTTCTACCACCGGACCACTAGACGCCGAGAGGGCTTCCAGCCCCGGTGACTTCCCAGCGATCCGCACCCAACGGTTTGCTGCGTTTTTGATTCAGAACGAAGTTATCGACCGATTCGGTAAATTTGTTTTAATTATAGTAAATGATCCGCTTAAAGCTAGCAATCAAAAAAATAATTGAAAATAAAAGTAATAACCTGAACGAATCGGTCGATACCTGTGTTCTGAATCGGTGGGCTGGTGGCACCACTGTGGAAACGCTCTCCCTGTGTTTCCAAGGCCAGAGTGAATAGGCATTTTCTCATCGGCCTCGTCATCGCTTACCAGGTGAGACTGAGGCCAAACGCAAAACCATTTTAAATGAAAAAAAATATAGTAAAGTGTTAAAAGTAGAAGGAAAAGGAATACAGATGGATTGAAGTGAAGCAAAGAAGGAGGAATGGTCATAAGAAGAGCTAGCAAAAAAATAACTAATATCTCCTACGCCGGTAGGAAACGACATGACGTCATGTCGTCCGTCATTTTTGATTCCAATCTTTGAAATGAAGGCTGAGGAGCAAACATGCATGCCCATAGCCTCAAACAGATAACGGATAATGCATGTCGTAGCGGACTTACCGAGCCTCAGCATGTGAAACCGAGGTTTCGAAGGAATGTGCGGTCAAATCGACTTGAAGTGCTTTGCTTTGATTTGACTAGTACCAAAGAATATTCATATTATTTATCTATGCTAGTAATAAGCAACTAGTACTAGGAACGTACGTTCCCAATCTTCCTACCATGAACTTCGGAGTTGGGACTTTGGTAGAGCAGTCAAATCAAAACGATAATTTTTATATGGGAACACTACAATGTCATGATGGCTAGGAATAGGAATCCAAGAAAAGTGAACAATAGGTATATCCTTTAGATTGAGCAAGTAAATCCCTACATTCCATTACAATCGTGCAGTTAATAACATTTTTTTTTAAATATGGTCTGTCAGTCCCTGTCAGTTACATTTACAACGTTTTTGTAAAACAAATAGTTGTTGTACATCAGCTCCTATTTCCCCAACGTATTAGACTATAATTCAACCATGCGTGAGCGCAGGCATAGTAGACAGTCACGGCGGTTTCGTGGTCAGTGGATTACTTAATTCACATAAAGCGTAAGTAAACTGAGATAATTTACCATCTTCTCTATGTGTTGTCTTCGTTCGGGAGACATCAGTATCACTGCAAAATCGACTTCCAGCTATAGAGGATTCTGTTGCTTCAATATAATTTTTATAAGACACTTTTATGGCTAAAGGAGATTTCTGTCTAGGTTTGAACTGCATTACTTTTGTTTTAGATAAGTACTATAGGTATGTATAATTCTAAGTTATGATCTTTCAACCATACATCTATTTGGTTCAGGTTATATATCGGAGTAGGCCCCATCTATACCATAGGTATATTGGTGTCGGGTAGTTGTTTCTTCACTAAGAAAAGTGTGAAAGTGTTCCTAGTAAGCAAAATATAATGCATTTTAGGTAGGTCGGTACCTATTTTTAAATAAATGAATTAACCTATAATAATAATAAACCGGAAAGTAAGATGACTAAACAAACTGTGTAAATATTTTTATGGATTACTACAATGTAGAGACCCGGGCACCAATGAGTCCAGATGTTTTGGACCATAAGCCCTTGTGTTACGCGGAATATTTCTACATTACCAGTATTGGCGACTGTACAGCCTGGCCGGTGCGCCACTTGCTTTGCTTGTAATGCTAACGCCAGTTAATATATCCTCTTTGGTAATGCTTGTGCTTTGCCTTTATTTAATGAGATAGTAGCGCCAAACCACTGTGTACACGACGTACGTACATCGCGAACTACGTCACTGCTTTTGTTAGTTGGCCACATCAACTGTTAGATGGCGCCCTACGCTAACTATCCCCGAGAGACCCAACGACGAAACAGTAATAAAGTTATTAAATGATGTGGCCTTCTTATCGAATCACAAATCAATAAGAGAGCATACCTTACTACCACGTGTTTTTTAGTTCTGAGACTCGATAAAAGAATTAATTTGAATCTAACATAAACAAATGTGTAGTGCAAGTATCCTGTGTGCAACGCCATCTGCAGAATACGTTAGAAAGCATTATGTCTTTGGTGTTTTCACATTGTGGCGCTACTGAGCACCGGATGTGTACAATTACTATTTAAGATACTTTTATAGAGTTTAATTAATGTAATGTGTATTTTATAAATATAAAAATTAATAATTTTTATTTTTATTAATTGTGGCTTTTTGCGACACTAAACTTTGAAATGAATGTTTAATTATATAGTCATAATACATTCAACAGTCATACTCATAAAGTTTGACCTACATTTAGAGCCCTTGTGAAAGGATTGTGCAATAGAAACGGTCATTTATTACACAACGGAGCGTATTCATAAGTCAACCCAGTCATTTTGTTTTATTTAAATATTTTTGAGGTTTGCAAGCATCACTGAAAATAAAGACGTAAAAGTACTAATAACAGCGTTTTCATTCATTTCAGCCTCTTATATTTCATATTTACAGCTTATTCAAAATTTACCATCTAATATTAATCATTTTCTACTTATTTTTCGTATATATAGGTCATGACATAGTTATTTTTCGAATTAGGTTAATTTCTTACTGCCCTTTACCGACATATTTCAATGTCAGTCATGAGTACGGTAGCTCCATTGAACTCGAATTAAGTCGGTCGGAATATCAAAGTGTAAGTGAAGTGGCCTAGAGACCTACATTTTGTTTTAAATCGCATAATCGCTATTTTGGGGCGATTTTTGAGTTAGAATTGTTATCTGAACATTACCGATTACGTTTTGGACGTTTCACGGACCAAATTAGTGAGTTGCCTCGTTCGATTACCGTGTACAATGCACGAAGACTCTCCAAAAATGAGTGTAGCGCAAAGTCTGGTGGCCTCTACGAGCCAGGGCAAGACGGAGATCGTGGCCGGCGTGCCACTCGATTACGACATCACGTCTGCAGACCAGAAACCGCAGGAAACCATCGAAATCGACTTGAAAATTGCGTATGTCGACTCAACTCCTGGTACGTATTTGCGCCACATTCTACTAGGATTATCTGTATTTGTTCAATTACTAAGGAGCCATAAACGCTTCACATTCGAAGCGGATGTTGCTTTTTCACATGATTTTGCGTAATTGACGATAATTCAATATGTTTCTACTCTATATTTTGGCTGTAATGCATACACTGGCATGAGTTATCTTGTATCACTTAACGTACAATTTTGTTATTCCTGTATAACTCATTTCTAGATTGCATTCAAATAGGAATCTGCTTAGAAGATTGGGACATAAGGCCTGTGTGAAAATGATTTCGAATAACTATAACTTGTCGAGAAGACAAGACGTGTTGTATAATAAAACATGTAGACATTATTGTGTGCATTGTGGAGGCTACCTGCTCGTACGCTCGGCTGCACAGTGTGGCAACGCCGCAATCGTTTTTTTCGCGCTATCCTGTGTTAGGTTTGGCTGTGTGAAACGAGAGTTTTAGAGTTACCTACCGAATAGTAGTGGTTCACGGAACATGTTTCGAGAAGAGTTAGAATATATAATTAGCTACAAACTTGCGGTGAATGAGTGGTCAACTACAGTCATGGTGCTGTCGTTTGTATTCAGCGGGTAGCGCGGCGCGCCGTCGCATTTTCATTTCATTCGGTGTAAGTAGGGCAAGCCTGTCTCGCGCGCTCCGGACTGCTAACATTGCACCATATGGTTACCTCAAGAATGTGAAACACTGCATCGTCTGCATCTGATGATTCCCTATATTATGTCATAGAATAATCGATAGTTTCTAAACGAGGTTTGACGTTGTGCAGACTGTTCCTGTCGTAATGGCGCGTTGTTGAGGTGCTCCGTTGGGTATTCTTGGAATTAGGACGAGCGATGTTTACGTTCGGAATCCGCCAAGTGAGCTGTATGAAGGCAAATCGTAAGGTTTATCAGATTGGAAACAACCTATAAAATATTAAATGTTTTTTGTTATTGCTCTCTTATCTCTTCTAGACCTTGTTAAGGGATTGATAAAGAGGATTTGTCTTCTTTAAAGGATTTTTTACTATTTACAAATCTTGAATGAATAGTGATTTTTTTGGTCTAATTTTTGATTATTTTTTAGACAGGGTTGTGTAGCGTCCCTATGGCTGTTCAACCTATTCATTTCATGGATGACTGTTTGACAGATCTGAAAGACAGTGATTATGGACTGAGAATGGATGGCCTTCTCTACGATGATGCCCAAGTCACGGCGTCGTCGGCCGACGAGTTGTAGGAAATGGCAACATTAATGAATGCGTCGTTAGAAGCGAGAGGTATGAAAGAAAGGTGTGAACGTGAGTAAGACAAAAACCATGGTTTTTGAAAAAGAGGAGGATATGTTATGACAGAATGTGATGTTTTAATTCGAGGTGAAGAGGTAGAACAAGTGAAAGAATTTGTGTATCTGGGGACTAGGTTCACGAGGGATGGAAGGCATGAGGGTGATATTGATAGAAGAGTGAATGCAGGGAATACCTATACCTATGTTAAATAGAGCTCTGCATGCCTTTATGAACAAGCAGAAGGTGTCAGAGAAGGCGCGACTGGCTGTACATGCGGGGGTGTTAGTGCCGACGCTTATGTACGGAAGTGAGAGTTGGGTATGGCAACAGAAGGATGAAAGTAGGATAAATGCAGTGGAAATAAGAGCATTGCGAAGTATGGCAGGAGTGACATTGAGTGATAAAGTAAGGGATAGCATAATTAGAGAGTGTTGTGGTGTGAAAGAGGATGTTGTCACAAAAATTGACATGGGAATGCTAAGATGGTTTGGGCATATGGAAAGGATGGATCCATATGCCCAAACCATCTTAGCATTCCCATGTCATACTTCATACGTCTTCCCATATGTCGAATTCTTTCACATTAGCTGCCATTAGGCTATGGAACTCGCTGCCTAATAAAATTAAATTGTCAACCAGTAGGTTTTCCTTCAAAAGAGCAATCCATAACTTCTTCATAGATAAACCTTAACTCATTTAACCAAACACCCTCCTTTCAAGGCAATATTTTAAGATTTAGGTACGATATTTAGTGTATGTATCTTTAAATTTATGTATTATGATTATGTATGTGTAATATGTATAATTTTGGGATAAGTATGTTTTTTGTATTAATAGTATATTTTATTTCCGGTTTTATGAGACACCGCCAACACGATTTCTGCTTCGCCCAGTGGTTGACTGGTAGAGAATGCCATTAGGCATTAAGTCCGCCAATTGTACTTTTTCTTTGTGCAATAAAGAATAAATAAATAAATAAATGGATGAAAGGCGATTAAGGAAACAAATTTACAAGGCGAGGGTGGATGGAGCTGTTGAAAGGGGAAGAGGCCTAGACGGACGTACTTAGGACAAGTTGAAGACGTGCTCAGAAAAGGTCAGGTCAGGAGTACATACCCATAATCGACGAGCATGTTTGAAAGGATTAATGAGAGTAGAGGAAGCGCGAGAGGTGTGTCAGGACCGTAGCAAGTGGAAAGATGTGGTCTCTGCCTACCCCGTTGGAAAAAAGGCGTGATGGTATGTATGTATGTATTGATGGGTTGGTTGTATTGTATGTAACTGAAGTAATTATTAGTGCATTAAATCCTATATTATATGTTCAAACGGTGCTTAAAATTATACTTAGATGCGGGTTCCCTGTTATGCAGAAAGCCATCCGGACGGGCAAAAAATTAAAAGAACTGGGAAGAGGAATGCCAGCCACCGACGTCGGTGACATACCGTTTATTTTCTTGTTAGGCTAGGTAGCCCTAATAAACAGTATAAAGTGGCAACAGGCATAGCGCCAAGACTTGATGACCGTTGGGGCGGAAAAGTAATTCAATGGGGAGTACTTTTAATGAAGGCAAACGTATCTGAGCCGCAACAAGGACTTATTTTCTCTGTAAGTAAAAAAAAATACCAAAAGTTAGAGCGTTTACTGACAAATAATAAAATTGTGCGCGAACACATTTAATGAACCTTAAAATGTAAAGTATTCGAATTTACACTTAGCGATTATATTTTAAATAGCATTAAACACCCTTTACGATCAAAAAAGAGGCACAACGGGGGCATAAAATGCATAACGAGACCGGTTTCAGTTATATTTAATTGTAATCATGAAAGTAGAGCAAGGTTGGAGTGTTCGACTAACATCAAAATAGTACCAAACCAACAAATAACTTGAGGCACGCATACTTCAATATTTACAATAATCCAGTTTAACTGGTTCATTATGTTTTTTTTGTAGATTACTTAAGTATGAGTGTTGTAGTTAAGAGGGATTTTATATACCTAGACGATGATTGCGACGAGGCAGGTACACAAATAAGGATGTTGACACTCCACTGGTCATTTTGCCAGACATCAGGAGTTCGTGGGTGTCGGAAGCTAATAATTATCCGGACAAACTAGACATTTCAATTAACAAAAATAACTTAACTTGATAGTATATTCGATACAAGTGTTGATGAGCTGAAGCGATGAAAGCAGGAATATGAGCGTTGCCATGTGGACAATATAAAGTGGACAGATCTGGATTAAGGTGACTATCGCTAGGGTAGAGGAATGGACTGGCTAAGGGACTGAGTTTATTTTGAGTGTATGTCAAGTTATAAACACCGTAAGCTTATAATTTTACTCGCGAGATTGTAAACAATCGAAAAATTACGAACTGTAATAAGCCATTTATAATTTTAACGTATAATTTTTCGATAGTTTATAATAATAAGCTCCTTACTCCGTGGCAAACTGACAAATTGTAAACTGGCATCTAACTTGCATGCGACAGAACGCGCTGATTGGTTGAATGCCATGTGCCCCACGCTGCCATCTTGGGTTTTCAAGGTCGTTAAATTGATATTTTAACAATTTTAATTTTTTTTCGTGTTAATAAAAATGTAAGTTAAAGAGGTAGGTACATTGAATACCTAGTCGCCTAACTAAAATTAAACCTGTGATCAGTACGTCTACCACGAGTTGGCACTTTTAATTTACGTTATCGTTCGCGTAAAAAAATTGTATTGGGATGACACATGACATGACATGACTATGTCAAATCCCTATACATTTTTTTACGCGAACGATAATGTAAATTTAAAGTGGCAACTCGTGGTAGACGTACAGGTCAGGTGATAAAATCGGACAGATTGTGAACCCTGTTGGTAAGTTCAGGTTCGTTCACAATTTTTTGACGCTTTGCCACAGGTTATAAACTACCGAACATTACTTAATACGTTTCATTGTCAGCGTTATGGTACAGTTCAAAAATGTTCTATAGTTTACAATTTCGCGAGATAGAATGTAAACTGAATCATACTGTGACATTTATGCATTGTCAGAATTGCACATTTTAAACAAGACACAAACAGGCATTTTTTCCTCATATGAAGTGCCTGGGATCTATGGAGACTTATGGGACATTTCAGCTCTGTTGTGGTTTTTGTTATATGAGCACTATTTTATATGTCTTATTTGTATGGTACCCGTTATTTGAAAAAGGCTCGCCAGGACCTGCTGTGTTGTGTGTGGCAGCCATGTTGTCCACTTGCGCAGAACCATCCGCTACTGTCGCATACCGTTCTTTTCACGTGATATCATTAAACAAAATATATCAGTACTACAACAAAGGAATTAAGTTAATAATTAGTAGAGTATAGTCATACATAATGCCAAAAATATTGAGCTAAACTTTTTTTTACGATTGTTTTTAATATTCTCGATTTCAAGTAAGGAAAAAAATTAAAAACCTAAAAATCAAGGGGTTACTTTATGCTTGCTCCCAAATATAATATAGAAACTAGAACACTAACTCGAAAACACAAATATTTAATGATCAATCATAAAAGTACACTGGTAGAGAATGCCTCCAGGCATTAAATCTGCCATTTGTACTTGTTTTCATGTGCAATAAACAATAATTATCATCCGTGTCACCAGGCTATTACGAAAGCATTATATGCATACCAAAAGTCCATACTTACATTTATATATTTAGATAGAATTTATGAAATTTCGTAAATGTTGCCATGTAATACCGTTTATTTCTGAAACTATTAACCCTCTTCAACCCACACTCTTTTCCGAAAGTCGTGCCCGTGACACCAAGCACGGCCTATCCTATCGTGGTTCAATAAACATATTATATCAAAATAATTTTCGCAACAAAATAGGCAAAGGTTTGAAATTATAATCACCCTTCCTCCAAATATGGAGAGAATATTATTTTTTGAATATTTTCAGGAGTGTTTTACTTAGTAAATCCTCAGATAGAAATTCCCTTTCGTAGCACTATGTGTCTGATTAAGAAGACTTTGGCACAAATTAGACAATATAGACATGCGCGGCGCTCTGACAGATAGCCCGCTTAGGACAATACGCCATTTTTAACGCACGCACACAGAGACGTGAGTTTACAAGCGAAGTCAGTGAGCTTCGGTGAGTCGGAAAGTCGCACTGTCGCGAGTGTTTTTGTTTTTCACATGATGAATTTAGTTTTTGGCTGGTTCTGTCAAGTAGGTTTAACTTACTTCATTTTAAAAATTCAGAGCGAATATAGTAGTAACCCTAGGTGGTACACGCAAGTTTTGGAAAAAGGTGCGAGCGGTCCTTCTGTAAACTCTTTATTTTGTGACTTTGGCGTATGCTTGACACAAGTTGTTTTCGGTGGTAACGAAACATCGATTATTTTGTGAATATATTTTATATTTAAATCCCAATCCAACTTAGTCTGTAGTTAAACCCTAAAAACACATCTAAACAGTTCTTTATTTAAAATAGTTAACATGTTTATATAATTGTATAATATATCCTATTTACATTATATAATTTAATTTGAAAAGAACATACACTGATAACGTAAATGCCAACATAAGCAACCTACAAACTATCCCCCTACCCTCACATTATTCGAACAAATTCGAGCTATTTTAAGAGCTACACATTAAATAAATTGTCCGGAAAAGGTTGTGATGGTTATTGTAGACCACGATTCGTAATAAATGATTGTGGTAATCTTCAATAATAATGCCCATGCAGAGAGTTTAGTGTTTTTCTGCTCTACTCAAATTCGATTTTGGCAACTCTACTCAGTATTTTGCAGCCAACAGCAGTTTAACGTTATTGAGCTGGTGATGATTACTTGGCATTTCTTATTCACTTTGGTTGTTGCATGAAATCAGTTGCGATTAAACATTTCGAAAAGTTGTGCATCGTATTTAATTATTTGAATCTGTAATGTTTTATTTGTGCAATAAAGTTTGTCCTATATCTTATTTCAACATTATTGACTGAATGACTGATACAAAATAATAACAACAAGGAGTATGCCATTATTATGTGAGTAAGTTTTAAAAAAATAATTTTGCAATACCTTCAATTTACATCACTAAATAAATTGTTCTAGAAACATTGTCGTCTCTGACGTCACTTCCTGTCTGATGTTCAAGACATTGGCGTTTAACACTGATTACACTATTTAGTAAGATAGTGTTGGGGAAACACGATGATTGCTAAGCATAATACATTATTTTTGTTTACAGTAAATGTAACAAATTCAATTTTGAGTTTGGCCTCAGCCTCGCCTGGTGGTAAGCGATGATATTAATAATATTGAAATTAATGTATTATTATGTTAAAGATTTACTATGTAATAACCCGCAAATGACGTTATTTCTAATATCTAATTAATTTAGGGAGATTCGCCCCAAAGTAGTTATGATATTGTATTGCTCAGTAAAATCACTATTGTCTCTTAAATACATCAGACTTTAGGCTGCAAAGAAAGGGTTTTGTCTAAACAGCGTTTCAAGTAAACTCTGCAATTGTAATTTTATTTTATTCTTTAGATTTGAATGAAATACCGACTCAAACTTTAAAAAAATCTTTTAGGCAAGTGAAAATAAAATACTTGTTTTCAGTATTTTTCTGTCAGATATATCAGATGGTGGCGTGGTGGGCACGGAAAGGCTTGATCTTTTTTTCAACCATTTCCTCCCAATTAGCTTTCTAAAACGTATCAGTTAAGTGCCCGGATTGTAGCAGTGTTTTATTAGCAAATGTTTTTCGAAGACAAGTTGGAAACTTTGGAAAAATATTAAAACATCAAAATCTCGTTAACTTTGTACCCTAGTTGGTGAGGTTAATTTTTTCAAATATTTTTAAAAAATCATCCCGGTCTTGTTAAAATGGTTTGAAACGTGAGAATCCCTCTGAAAGTTATAATATCCGGAGTGTCTGTAACGTTACTAACATAATTGCAAAATGACAAGTTCCTGTTTTGTACATTCTACGAAATATTTTCTTCAAACTTTCGTTTTTTCGTCACTCGGGCCCATTTTCCAACGGTTCAACACGTCACGTGCCTGCCTGAGCTTAGGACCATGTAAAACATACCTAAAGGTTTATTGGCAATACTTATTAACTGTAAGCATTATCAGTAGGTACCTACATGTTTTGCTATCCCATTAATATCATGAATCTAAGAACGTAGTAAATCGATTTGGTGTCAAGATAATTCAGATATGTATGTACTTAAAATAATAATTACTTATACAGAGTTAAATTAATTACTATAAAATTAATTTATTTAACTCTATAATACACAATATAGACTCATGGCCTAGTGGTTAAGCATCACAGTTCGGATCGTGGATCGTGAGAACCATCTGCCGACTAACTCGAAAGAGGATTTGCACTTGTTTTATGGGTGTGCCTCAGTCGTGCAAAACTTGCAGCCACAGCCACTCGCCGCCGGATATGTTAACACTAAGTGACGTCATGCAGCTATGCCAATCAATTTGTACAGTCCCAAGAATTCTCTCTAAACTCCTTATAACAAACTATGAAATATGATGAGTTCACAGTATGTACATAGTCATCATTTATTGGTCCACTGCTGAACATGGCCTCCCACAATGTTTGGCACATTCCTAAAAGCCTGACTAGGCTGCCTACAGTCCAAAGATAGAGCATCAAAAATAATAAATATCTCCAATCATCAAGTCCATGGAAATAACAATACCTAAGACGAACAAGTAGAACAATACTAGAAAATTACAGTGAAATAGTCTTGAAATTAATTTTCTTAGAATAGCTATTACTGCGGTGCTACCAATTGAAGATGCTTGTCCTTGAAGCTTAGTTTTTAACTTTTAAGCAAAATTTATTCACTTAATCAATAAATAAGAACTAAGATATTATAGCCCTTATAAGGGAAATTATATGTCCTAGGAATGCTCTAGCTCGAAGTAGGAAAAAACAAACAAAACATCTTACTAACCTAAGTACTATGGTTTTACTTTTTACGTTATCAGTAGGAAACTCATATAGTTCCTACAAAAAGGTCTGTAAAGGTTAATTATTGCGTTATAAGGTTATATATAGTATATAAGGTTGATCTACCTCTCCTATTTTGGTTTAATTTTGGTTTTAAGTTACTATTTAGTTTAATCCAAATTTTGAAACTTCAAATAGCGGTACGAGTACTTAGCACTTTCAGGAGGTTCAGGCACTGCTGAGTAATATTCTACCGTTCAGTGTATTTGAGGGCTGCTTTACCAAAGTCAACCATTCGATTTTAAAAGATAAAGTACCTATTCTAACACATACTTTGTGTGATTATGTTTTTATTCTCAGTTTTACAACACATTATGTAGTTTGGGAAGCAACAGCTCTTTACTATCAGTGGACCTCGTCTGCGACCTACTGACCTACTTACGCGTCTGAGTAGTAATCGCTCGTGTCGTCCTATGTGTGGAGTGTGGACGGTTCGAGCGTAAATACCGACAGTCACTGCCGGCATTTAGGAACTTTAGACACTGCGACTTTTTGTAAAGATACAAATAAGATTCAGCAGCGTTGCGGCAACGAAGGTAAACAGTCACAAATTCTTAACTAAAACCAGCCATACAATCGTGATGCAGTCAAACGACGTTTGTATCGCTGCAAATCGTCGCAGTGTGGCGTAAGAGTCTCAAGCTAAACATACTGCTGTTGTAACAAAATGTAGTCAAACTATCATCTTTAATTTCTTGACTCTCGTTTCTGCTCATTTCTTTTGGTTGCTTCAAAAATGTATCTACGCTTGGAATAAATTGAACTTAACTTAATTACGAAAAAAAAATGTTTGTATTTCAAATATAATATATGTGTACCAAGTAAGCTAGAAACTTGGTACACATTTGTTTGATCTAAACATGTGTGTATTACGGGCTACTTGATTAACTGGGAAGTATTAATACGGACCGGTCCTTTTGAATAATGACCAAGTGCATCGGGCAATTTGATAAATTTATTACTTTGGCCGTCCATATTGATAATGACTGGCTACTCGTTGGCAGTTTAATAAATCAACGTTCGAGATAGCTTGATTTTATCACTTTGACCGGGTTTTATGAATAATTTCACCGTCAGAATCGTCCTTTGGCATATATTTTAAATGAGGCCAGTGCATTTCTGGCACTCGCTGGCCGCTCCCGCGGCACGCTCGCTTCGGTCGCTCGGCTCGTGCGGCTGGTTCATGTCAACCTAACATGCTCGTTGCTTCGCTCCTCGCAACCTTGTAAACCCACTTCTTACAAAGCAGAACACCTTCCGATCAAAAGGGTTTTTTGTGAGTCTATTGAACAAAAGTAACAAAACTAGTTAAACCAAGCAATGCATTTTGTCAAAAATCATTAATGCTTTACATTGTTTCAATAAAACTTGATAATTAAAGGCAAAATCTATTGCCTATTTCACACATAGGCGGAAGACGGTATTCTATACAATCCCTAGGTACTTTATACATTGCCTAAACACACCCGGCATGGTATACGTTTGCCATAGGTTGATTTTATACGATGTAAAAAACAAAAACATCAAAGATCAAGTCTTTTTATTATTTGCCCAAGACAAGGTGGTCATTATTCATATTGACCGGGAAAAATGATAAAACAGGCCGTTTTACTCACTTTGCCCATTTGACAAGGGCATTATGCATACAGACCGGTCATTATTAATGTTACGGACCACTTGATAAATCCGGGCACTGATTTATCAAGTGATCCGTAACATGTGCATTTCTGATTGACGTTTTGCAAAAATATGTTGAGTGAAGTAAGTGAGTTATTCCCATTCTACAACCGCTGGCTTCGCCACCACTGGTGTCAACTGGGAAATTATTTAAAAATATGTCACAGTTGTCACCCAGCATTATTGAATATAGTAATTCGGATATTTTAGGTGTAGGTCTCCTCTTGTTAATAGAAAAAATAAGATAACACCTCGAAGGTGAGCCGCACCGGTGGCAAATGGGACATATTTTTTAATAAATTCCCAGTTGCCACCAATAGGGCCAGCGGTGGCGTATGGGAATAACCCAAACAAATAGTGCGGGAATTTAGCACTGGTTGCGCCACCACTGGTGTCAACTGGGAAATTATTTAAAAATATGTCACAGTTGTCACCCAGCATTATTGAATATAGTAATTCGGATATTTTAGGTGTAGGTCTCCTCCTGTTAATAGAAAAAATAAGATATCACCTCGAAGGTGAGCCGCACCCACCGGTGCCACCGCAAATGGGACATATTTTTTAATAAATTCCCAGTTGCCACCAATAGGGCCAGCGGTGGCGTATGGGAATAACCCAAACAAATGGTGCGGGAATATTTTTTAATAAATTCCCAGTTGCCACCAATAGGGCCGGCGGTGGCGTATGGGAATAACCCAAACAAATAGTGCGGGAATTTAGCACTAGTTGCGCCACCACTGGTGTCAACTGGGAAATTATTTAAAAATATGTCACAGTTGTCACCCAGCATTATTGAATATAGTAATTCGGATATTTTAGGTGTAGGTCTCCTCCTGTTAATAGAAAAAATAAGATAACACCTCGAAGGTGAGCCGCACCGGTGGCAAATGAGACATATTTTTTAATGAATTCCCAGTTGCCACCAATAGGGCCAGCGGTGGCGTATGGGAATAACCCAAACAAATGGTGCGGGAATTTAGCACTAGTTGCTCCCAATTTCGGATCATTAGTTACAGTCAAAATCCCAGAAAAGGTACCATCACTTACAGAAATTTATTGAATGAAAATAAATCCTACGACCTTTGTGCAATATTGACTATTGAAATAGAATATGAATACGAGAGATTATGTTGTTATGATAATCATTAAATTAATGCCGATTATATTAACCGCATTTTCATCCAGCAATTTTACATGAGCCAGAATGATCTCCTTATAAAAGAGTTACAAATATTACAGTTTATAAGTGGCCAGTACATGCATAGTTACGATAAGTTTAATTTAGAAAAAGTTTATAATTTTTGACTGATTCTTTGTTGACTATTCCTAAATAGTTTAATGACTTTGCGAGTGGGTATGCGAGTTCTGAAACCCAATTGAAGCTTATTTTCATTCCGAGACACATTCTATCGGACTAATAAAAAACTATTTGAATGTGAAAGTCCCCGTGACCTGACTTATAAAGCTTGCGGCGCCGACAGCGGGCGACATAAATATCCCGGTTTATCAACGAAAATAATCACACTGTTATTATCAGATACAAAGGGATTTAATAATGAGCTAAAACTATTAACTATTGTTCCTCAACCTGAGGCTCATACCATAGTAAAAGGATAGAAGTACGTTGTCTTCATACCGCGGTTTTTATGAGAGCGCGCCCGTACTGTGCCCGTTCCTACGCACGTCGCACGCACTCACTGCTAAAATATAAGGTTAAATAGGGTGAGACAGTCGTGGCTAGGGCTTCTAAAATTACGGATAGGTTCATTACGCAGCCATAACGAATTTTATTGGTCTAATTACATACGTAACTTTTTTTATATGGCCCGTCAAGATGACCTCACTCCACCTGATGGAAAGCGGTCGTGAGGTCTAGATATAAGGCTGACAAGCCCAGTCATTCAAACGAATCACTGGGCTGGCCATCCTCACCTCGAAGGCCTTTTCACGCCCCGCTTGAAGAACCCGGGAATATAAGACGAAGGAAACACATGTGCTGGAAGGGCGTTCCACGTCTGGATGGTACGACAAAAAAACGAGTCACCGAACCTTTTAGAACGAGCCAACAAATGCTGAATTGTGTGTGGATGACGCCGTAGTCCAGCACGCGTAGTACGGGAGTGGAAAGTTGAGGGTGGAATAAGCTGGAATAACTCGTCAGAGCATTCCCCATTTTAGAAACGATAAAGAACACTTAGCCTGGCAATTGACGACCGACTTGGTGTAATGGTTAAGAAGTTGGCTACTACACCAGAGGTCGCGGGTTCGATCCCCGCACAGTACAAACATTTGTGTGCATGAACATGTCTGTTTGTACTGGTCTGGGTGTCTCCTATGTATAATAAGTATGTATTTACAAAAGAAAATGTATTTAAGTATGTTTATCCGTTGTCTAGTATCCCATAACACAAGCTTTAATTAGCTTACTTTGGGGCTAGATGGCGCTGTGTGGAATAATGTCCAGGGATATTTATTTATTTATTATTTATTATTATGTCTCTACGCAATTGGAGAGGCTCAAGGGTCAAAGTTGCCTTTGGATTTCCAATAATACGGATAGCACGCTGTCACGCTGCAACTTGTCAAGAGCTTTGAGTAGGTACTTGGCGGAACCGTCCCAGAAATAAGAGCAGTATTCCACACACGAGCGAACTTGTGTCTTATACAAAAGACAGAGCTGCCCAGGCGTGAAGAATCGTCTCACTCTGTTCAGGATTCCGAGTTTACGGGATACAGTTCTAATGACGCTCTCAATGTAGTCTCGCTGGTTTAGGTTGCTACGAACATCCATGCCAAGCCAAGGATGTTTAGGCTATCCTTTATCAGTAGCGGGGTGCTGAAGAGTGGGATGGAAAAGGAACGGCGACGCCTTGGCTGTGAATGCACACACCTGCGTTTTCTTGGCGTTAAACTCGACAAGATTGCATGCACCACATTCAGAAATGCGGTCCAACACTCCGTCAAGCTCAACAACAACAACAACTACGTAATGGGGAACTTACTGCTTTTTGATCCCGACAGAGGGCGTTCTAACCTAAATTAGTTATAATTAAAGGAAACAGAAACGAAACGCTTTTCACTCATTTGCTTTGTTCCTGAAAATGATATATCATGAACGATTACGCATTTAGTGTTTTGTCTTAATGAACTTCTCTATTTACTACACAAATAATCAGCCGAAGAAAAAGCTCGCTCTGCTTTAATACTTGTTGGTGTAATCGATAATACTTAATTTTATGCTGCTGTTAGGTAAACTCCACGACCAGCGCCAGCGCTGTCATAGATGCACATTTCCACTTTAACGATAGACTCAAGATCTGTGTTAACTGTAGATTTGTTTACTTCTGTCTTGGCTTTTCTTATCCCTTCTTCTAATTCCTCGGCCACAGTTAACTCTTCGTCACTAGAGTCTGTAAGTGCCATGCTTGTTTTCATTTTTCATGCACTCCAGCAAGGAACATAAAGAAAGTGTTCAATTACGAAGCTAAGCTAACAATAAAATAATGCGTAACAATTAAATCAATTAAAACTATGCTAACAATAAACTAACCCAAAACCACAGACTTTTACTTCAGATTGAATTTCTTGAATACGAGAGATTATGTTGTTATGTTTTCTGTTTGTTCAGAAATAATGTTTATTGTTGCCAACTTGCCACCAATAAGCTGCTAATTTGTGTTTTAAAGGTTCAATAAGTTATTTTTATTGATAATCAAAAAATCCTACAATTACGTAATTACGGATTTCAACCCTTCAGTTACGGACTTGTCGGAAGCATGAAATCTTTGCGTAATTACTTAATTATGGAATGGAAGCCCTAGTCGTGCGTGGCTGTGTGCATAGGTAATGTCACGCACATCGACGCAACGCTGAGCTGCCGCTTGAAATGATTGTTTCGTGTACGTGTACAACGTACGTCCTTTATTCGAACTCAAAAATTGCTACAAAATAGTATGAGTACTTAGGTATTGTAGTGTTTATGGATGACCTAAAACAACACATCAAATCCAGAATTGTTTATCTTCACATCAGAGATTGAAGCAGCATTTATGACAATTGAATAAACTGCATGCAACAGCCCTGCGTGTTAAGGCTATTATCTCTCGCTAGGGGCCCGAGTCGGCTTACTCGTACTTCTCTCTCCTTTTACTATGCTCATACTGACAATGAGAGTCAGTAGCTTTAACAACTTCATGGGCAATGATGGATATTGCAGTTTTTAGGCTGTGTTCCAAAACGAGTGCAATTTCACACTGAGGAGTGAAAATCACTCGACAATCACTTTGACAAGTGCGAATTCTACCGGACGAACGATAATGGAAACTTAAAGTAGCAACTCGTGGTAGACATACTGTTTGCGCTAGTGTTACCCCTATGCAAGACAACATACTGTAGCAGTGACACTGACACTTCATATATCTGGGCTCTCTCCTTATCCCTGATAAAAAAAAATATAGGTACAAGTCAACATCATCTTGTTACATCGTGTTCGCTGCCGCTGTGAATAAACACCTTCACGCCGGAGGCTACCTACGTCACCGCTTGTAAGACTTCCCGCTGTAATCGAGAACTTGTGTCCTTGATATTTCATAATGAGAGACTCGTGTAATTCCTCTATAAATAAAATATTTTTCCTAGGTTAGATCACTTACCGTGTAGGACGCACGAGAAAAATAATAATAATATAGGTACTGTCCTTCAATCAACTGAGTAAATTGGTTGTTCTATCATTTTAAATAATTAATTTCCTATTATCCTGAAAAGTACCTTTCAGAATAATAATAATAAGTATAGAAAAAAACTTAATTAGACATTAAGTTTTTTTATATACTTATTACAGGGTGGCCTATTAAAATCGGTCAGTATGGCCAAGTCTGAAACTATGAGACCTACAAAAATGTGTTCTTAGGTACCATGTCATCGATTTTAATGACATGAATGCCATCGGTACGGTAAAAGTTTAGACCACCATGTTGGGCGCCAAAGTAGATCGGCCGTCTAGAACGCCCGATTTCTGAATGACAATTAAAGGTGAACAATCCTCATAAGTATGACTACCCCTTTCATTTCTACTGATATTTGAAATGACATCATCAATTTGAAAGGTCCAGCTTAGATTGTTGTTTAAGAATTCGGGGTACACGAGCAGTAATCATGAATCATGATCATACTTAGGTCAAAAAGTATTTGTTTCCATTTGCAATTCAAAAACTTGCCTAGAATAGCTCTTTACACTTTTATGACCATATTAATATTATGTGATACAATAATACCAGCATAACGGTCACAATATTTTATTATTTTCAAGAATCCTAGTTAAGGGTATAAGAAAATACACTTTAGTGTATTTTCGTTAAATATGAAATGTATAAAAAAATATTTGATAGCGAAAAAAACTAAGAAAACTGAGTAGAAGTTCTGTAATCGCATATAATGAATGAAAATCTTAACACACAAGCATCGGGGAATTATAAAATTCGCAAAGCTAAGCTTATTGGAAGCTTATTGAATTTTTCCAATGAATAAGAGTAAAAATATCCCTAATTGGCAATTTATATCAGTAAACATTTTTTGAAAAGGGAGAACCTTGACTAGCTCTTAAGTCCTTTCCAAACATCGTGGGTATGTCGTGGGTTGGTATGTCGTAGGTATTGAGACCTCATACGTCTAAGGGTGCACACCCACGTCCGATAGTCGGTGACCGATTTTTTGTAGGAGAAAAATAGAACGTACTGATAGCAATGGAGCAACGCACACGTCCGACAAAAAGTAGGTCAGAAATAATATAAAATACAAAATCGGCCCGATTATCGGTCCGACAAAAAGTCTGACGTGGGTGTGCACCCTTAAAAGTATTGAGACCGGAGACGTCACGCGAACTTATTGCTATAGAAAAAGTCGGTCATTTTATAAATAATATTTAGACGAAACTATACTAAAAGATGGAAAGAAACGCAATCCTTTTGTACACTGGATGTTTCTGATCTTTTTTTTGCAAGAAAACACGCTGCAAATCGTCATTTTAGGCTCTCGGCGTACCGCGTGTACGTGACATGCAGAGTCATTCTCGTGCGAGCGCGCGTCAGCTAGTTTTATATTACGAGTACTAGCATGATCGGCGAACATATGCGGTTGGCAGAGGGGAAAACCTGCCAGTGGCGTCTCCAGTCTGAATGCTCTAACTAAAGGATGAGTAGATGTACACTGGAATTGAAAACACAAACTACATTTTAGTAACTTTTTTGAGTAATTTTGAAATATCATTTGATCAGTGTAAAATATGGGCTGACTTACTAATATTTAGTCTATATCCCGTTCAAAATAAAAGGTTTTGGTAAGATTTTCTGACAGAATGTCACTTTTATTAAGATTTTTTTTTTAAATATCTCAAATTCAGTTTTGTTTGACTTTAAAGTAATCCATCATGAATAAAAAAGAAGTACCCATAACATTTGAGGGTAATCATCGATTCGCGAAGGAAAGTACAATTGCCTGTGACAAGTTAAGGCAATACCGTGCTTTCAGGTCGGGTTCAAACAAAATTTAGTGAATGATGACTGAACGTATGAGAAATTATCTGTGCTAGCTAAAGGCTGGTTGCAACTTGCATTGCGGGGGATGTGAGCTAACTTCCCATTATTTCTCAATTTTTTTACCACTATTGTATTGTAAAAAAACATCTCATTTTAAATTAGCCTTTTCCGTCGGCAATTACCCACTCGTATGTTCTTCTGTATGAAGTACACGTTGTCTTTGTCCGCCGCGAGCTCGGCGTAGCGCTGTCTTGCGCAATGCGCGTATGTGAAAAACGTACAAATTATTATCTTTTCGTAATCCTATAGTGTACGAAACCTTTGTTTTACGATCATTGTGTCCGACACACATGCCAACATGTGTTAGCGTCATTTTAGCAAATAAATGGGTTTGTGGGTACTGCAGTTTTACTCTTACTATCGAATTTCTGGTGGTCTTCTCGGTAGGATCAGCGTTTATTAAACCTTATAGGGTTTTACAGGTTCGGCAAAGCACGAGTTATTGTACCTCTAGCTAGTGTTACATGTGTTCGTTCATAGGTTGCAGTAACAGCTTACCGTCAGGCGGTCCGTTAGCTTCCTTGCAACCAATGCTGTAGGTATTTAAAAATGACATAAGGTAGTTACAAAAGGAGTCTGGGTAACGTGGGCGTCATTTTTGACATTTCGCGGCCACTCATCCAACCTTATTAGTATGAAAAAACTTATCGAGAGGAACAAACTTTATATGGAGCACATAATATAGCTAAAGTATATCGGAGCAGAGATATTAGGTATTGTATTTTCAACTAACTACTCAATTGAACTAGATCCATATCAAGGAAAAGGTAAAAAGCGGCATTATTTATAATCCTTGTAAACATGCGACGCAATAAGGATTTAAGAAGGCTAGTTTTCAATGGCCAGGTGCAATATTAGCCCATTATTGTTCATGTATTGTGGGTAAAAAGACTTTTAGGTGTTTTTCCAATGTAATGTCTATGTCGACGGTTAGGAACCAATGTTTTTATTTTATTCTGTGCCAATAGCGCCTATTTACATATTGACTATTGGAAAATGTCTTTTTGATATCATTGACGTTAAGGTCGTTATTTGTGATAGCTTGTGTTCCACTTCCTAATACCAAATACTTAAACATTAAAACTATGGATATCCAACTTGAAGTATTGCTAGATGTCCTTTTGTTAGAAAAATATACTCAACAGGTACATATTGAAAAGAAAACCTTCCTCTCCTATTTCTGCACCTTTTTAACAGTGGTTACGTGAGATTAGCTCCATGAAGTAACATTTCAGAACTATTATTTTAGCGCTGGAAGAGCGGTCCACGACTGGATGGTAAGGCAAAGTAACCAGTTACTGCACCTTTTGGTGCATGCCAACCAAATATGCTGCTTTGAGTGGGGATGACGTCGTAGTCCAGCAACTGGTGCGGGAGTGGAAGGGTGAGGAGTTCATTCCCTATTGTAAAAGGGATCAAAGCTACACGAATAGTGCTTTTCCTGGCATTAGCTTTCTTCTTTCAAGTTAAAATGTTATTTTAGTGACAACGGAGCGTACTTATGAATAAATATCAATGGTAGAACAACAGTTTCAACACGTGTATGTAAAATAAAAAGTTTGAAAAGTGAGTGCCATAGTCAAAGAATCTTCTTTAGTAAATATGAATTCTGTCCCGGCTGCTTATCTCGCAACTACTTGTGCTCTCAACTTGAAAATGAATAGATTTAAATATAGCTAGTCATTAAATCACAATGTCGCAAAGTTTCCACGAGTCAAAATAAGGTTTTATTTGGTTTTATGGTGGTGTAGTTGCCTACTTATAATGAGTAATTTGTTGAAGAAAATCTATTGCAAAAGCACCAGATGAAATAGTTACACATTTTATTTATATGACACTAGTCCGTCACCGGCTTTGCCCGCGTAGACTGTCTTTCCCCTCAAATTAAAGCTTAAATTTAATTAAATATTATAGTCCATTTCACTCCCTTCCCTGATAATGTAGCTGATAATAGGTGAAAGATTTTTTTTAAATCGGCCCAGTAGTTTTGGAGCCTATTCAATACAAACAAACAAACAGAAAAGCAAACGAACGTTAAGCTACTTTTGTTGCCGACTGTACGTTATTACTTGCGAATGAGTAGTTACTCGCCAGTATTATACCTCAGTGGAGGCAGTGTCCGGTTTTTGTGTATTCAAAACGACAGTTTGAGCAGCAGTATCTGTGTCAAGGTGCGGATCGGCGCTTGCGCAAACCGTTTTTTTTAATACTACGCCCGGTTGCGAGGTAATTAATTCAATTCGGAGTGTCGCAACCTGCGATACTCGCTGTGGTTTTCGTATACTTATTTAAAGCTTTATTGTCAGTCCAGGTGTTAAAAAAAAACATTCTAAAATTCATTCCCTTTTTTTCATCCTGTAATAAATGATTGATTAGAGGTGGATGTGTGTGTAAGATCTCATCAATATCCATCCAGGAGTTTTCGCGTAATGCGGGAAAGTGGTAAATTATACTAATAGGCAGACAAAAATTAAATGATGTTTTTATTGTATTCAGTAGGTAGGTATCGTTGTTCTATACAACATAATAAATATTCCAAAAAGAATACATTCTAATATTCTGCACTCTAAACCTTTCCCGCTGAAGGCAGGAACGGTACCTAACGCGTCAGCCAGTTTTTTTTACACCATCTATCGTTACTTCTTTATCGTCACGGAACCTAAACTAGTAAAGAATTAATTAATTCGGACAACCAAGCACCACGTTTTCTTAAAGTAACAACAATTGCCTAGACCAATTAGTCGGCGACTGGATAGTCACTGTTACTTTCAAATAACTTTCATAATTTGAGGAACAATCTAAAATGAGACTGATTTTTTAAACGTTTAACCAAATACGAAATTAAGAGTTATACTTTACACTTATTACATTTCACCCAGTCACTCACTCATTCCTCACATAAAATCTCAAACACTTCAAGGAGGTTACAAATCTGTAACGCACAATAACCCCCTACTCATTAATACTTATGTTAGTAACTATGGTGAGTTTTTGACTACTTTAGCTTGTACACGGTTTTGTCACATTCTCGCACCACTAGGTGTTAGCCATAGACAAGACATTACGGTAATCAAAACAGCATTACAGTATTTCTGCCTGTATCATTGTATATGTTGTAATTTTTGAGCCGACTAGGCTTTGCTGAATGTCTCTTAAAATTGAATGTAACAGAAACATACTATGTGTTAGTTAATGATGATGACAGAGGCAATTTTAATGATAACCTCAAAAGACAACTTAAATGCCTGAAACTTAAATTTCAACCTACTTCTGGCAGAGGCCAGAAAGGCCTGAAACAGTTTTTTTAGGTTGAAATTTTCCTACAAAATAACGACACCTTTAGTTTACATTTAAAATAAAAGCACGACCGAGTAGTAATGTCCCCTTAAGAGCCCGGTGGCCCTGCTCTCGTTAGCTCCCCTTAGATGGCTCAGCGGCAGACTAGGTCGAGGAGAGCCACTGCGATGTCAGTGTCAGTCATAACGTACTCAGCAGCACGACACGCTCAGCCGTTCGCTGTCCATCGCTGCCTGCAACTTGCGCGACTTACCACCTCACAAAACAAAACCTGAACGGAACAGCATCATCGAAAGTTGGACGCCGACACACCGCTTGCAAGTCGACAAATGGTAACAGGCCTGCTGTGTGGTCAGCCGTATACTGCATATGTACGTATTGTACTTATTCTCAGTTCGTATTTGCGTAGATGGCCATACGTTTGAAGGCGAACGAAAATGGGACACTATGGTAAAATGAAACAAAAAACCCAATGTTGATATACATTTCTGCACCCGAAACCGCAGCAAAAATGTATGGTCTTCATCACCAGTTTAAATTTCTGAGCTTAGTTTTCTATCACAAGAAATAAAGTCTCTTATTGGCTAACAACTGCGCAAGATTGATTTCCAGAATGTTAACCGTAAAGACTGACTGTCTCAAAAATAACTCTAAGAAAAGTAAACTACGTTTTATCGAATTATATCATATTATCAGCTAGCTCATTCTAGCTTACGAGTCCCAGGTTCTTTATATCATATGGCAGTCAGCATGTGTCACTAAGCCATCGCAAACAGTTAATGCGTGAAATCTTCACAGCGTCGGGTATGGCGATAAGGCAACAATAATCAAATTAGCATTCAATGCGACAGTGGCAGCGATGTATACCGCAGGCCTGCACACTGCAGGCTTTCTTTAAGGCCACCGCTCATACTAGGGGTGTTCAATAAAAAGTGATAATGAGTGTGAAGCAGTTATATATTATTTATTGTTATTTTATTTTTCGACATAATCACTTTTGAGGTTTATTTATACACTTGGTATATCGCTTTTCTAATCCTAAGATTCGCTTCTTGAAAAAATCTTCATCTTGATCGCTTAAAAAAATCATGTACGACGACAATCACTTCTTCATCATTGCCGTATTTGTGACCCCTCAGTTGTTCTTTTGACCGCGGTAACAGAAAGAAATGACTAGGCACAAGGTCAGGCGCAGGAAACGGAAATCACTAGGCGCAATTCAAATCCAGCATCTTGGAAAGCAGTCATCTCAACTAGCTAGGGACTTGTGTGCGGGGGGGGCGTTATCTTGGTGAAACAACACAACTTTAGCAAGTTTGCCGCGACGAATTTGTTCTGCGTATAAGGGCCCCGTAATAGTGGCTCCATGATTGAGGTATTCAATCATTATCACCCCCTGGCTGTCCCAGGAAAGAGAGCCCATAGTCTTACCGGTGGATGGATTTGCCTTAAACTTCTTAGGCGTTGAAGATGAATGACGGCCTCTTCAAAGTCATGGACTATTGTTTCGTTTCAGGATCATAATGGTGTAGCCGTGTTTCATCCATTAGTTACGAAGCGAGCCAAAAATAGGGTCAGGATCTTGTTGTAACAATATCAATTGATTTGAGAAATCCGCAGTCTTGTTTGTCTATGCTCGTCTGTAAGCATTCTAGGCACCCAGCGCGCTGATACTTATGTCATGCCCAAATGTTCATGTAAAATACTATGGATACTTCCCATCGAAATCTTTAGTTCTTCAGCTACAAAACGAACAGTAACACGACGATCTGCCGAAAACATTTTGTTTACTTTTTCATCATTTGTTCGGTAACTGCGGTCGTAGGGCGTCCTGAACGCGGGTCGTTTTTAGTTAAAGTTCTCCCTCTCTTAAACTCGGCACACCAGCGCGCAACCGTAGAATACGGAGGAGCATAAACCCCTAAGGTTCCTTTCAAGTCTAGATTTACTTGCTCAGTAGTATTTTTTTTCAGGCAGAGATATTTTATTACGGCGCGAATTTAAACGTTATCCATTTTGCGTACCACGCTCCGACACGAAGAAAACAAATGACTTCTATTTTTATAATAAGAAAAGAAAATCAATATTATTTTAATATTTTTATTTTATCAAATATCTGGGCTCTACCTGCTAGTATTTACCTTTTTGTCGTTCAATTAGTTTATATGCCATTATCACTTTTTATTGAACACCCCTCGTAATGTCCCACCTGGGTGCCGTGTAAGGGGCACACTTGGCGCTACGTTGACATAATGTACGGAAGCCAATTACAAATACTAGTGTTACAAACAATAAGACAACCTTTTTAGGGGGAACCAGGGAGAATACTCCCAGTCCTTTTTTTTTCCAGACATCACTCCACTTGTCATTGTCTCGAAGTAGGGATTAATATCCCTGTATTACGAGGTACCAGACCAGGAATCAAGTCAGGAGCGTCTCCCAGCACACCCAGCCCCGAGTCAATTCAGAGAAGATCTTTACCTGAATTAACCCGACCGGGTATCGATCTCGGGACACTATGAAAATAGAGGCCAAAAACCGTGCTACAGCGCACTGCGCCAATCGTGTCGGCAAGTCCTTAATTATGAAGTATCGTAAAACTTTGGAAGGCGAAAAAGCACACAAAAAGTAGTGTGATATTAACAGGTTTCATGAATTTAATAGAATAAAATGATACGAGTATGATGAATGGAATACCAAAAAATTATCATCGATTTCCTAGTTCACGCTACTACTTGTTCGGACGAACGGGAGTAGGCCCCTGGTGCGTTGGCGAAATGTCCATATAGCTTAAATTTTCAAAAAGTGGTTCAGGTAACCAAGCCCACGAAAGTTAAATGAAAAAAACAAATCTACAATGTTAGTTGTACATACTTTCCGTTCAGAAAGAGGTTCTAGACTAAATTTTCATTCCATTGAATGCAGGACAGCAGGGCTTTGTTTCCCACTAAATTGTGCTTTAATAGGCCAAACCTTGCATTCACTAAATGGAATACCCTCCCTTGAAGTATGAAAAGAACAATGGTTGAGTAGGTAGCGGGCAAGTCTTTGTTCACGTTGTCACCAATACGGCATTGTAATATCCCGTGTATAAATAAACCGTTTATCTTACCGGGTTTTTATTTAGCTACTACCACCACAAAACTACTTAAATTTCGGTTTGTAGGTAAGTGCTCGAACGAAACGAAACACATCGCCTACTGTCTCACTCAACACAGGGTAAATGAAATCATGTCTTATTGTCCAAAACTATACCTATACGTGTGTTATGTACGTTAGTGCAAGAGACCAAAATTATTAAGCTCATCAAGTACTATTATGAATTTAAAAAATACTGTGAACATAAAAAATACGTAAATATTATGTGACTCTCTCTACCACCGGATTCGAACTCGAATAGTGGTTGTTGCTAAGATTGCTTGATTTAATCAACTAATATGGTATGGTAAACAACACAGAAAATAAGTCTTAATTTTTTATTTTCGAAAAACATTCATTTAAGTCATTTCCTTTTTAAGCTTTTAATCTTCTTACATTTGTAAAAGAAACTCAACATAACAATGTTTTTTTCCTGGATAAAGAAAGGTACGGAAGTTGATATTGTTCATGTAAAAATAAAAGTTTCCAATTATTTTTAATGGTGTGCTTAAAGAAAGCATCTTATGTTTTGGTAACGTTTATTAGGGTTGCTTGGTCTATAACGAAAAGCTAACCCTTTGCAAAAAGTTTGTAAGAGATGAATGGCAATAAAATATTCAAGAAACGCTGTTGCCAAGCGTGTATGCGCCTATACAAATACAAGAGTGATCGCTTTATGTGCTCTCACTCGGCCGTTTTACTTCTTACGGAATCCTGATATTGGGGTCACGCTGGCGCAATGTATCGGCTCGATTTTTTCCGCAACGCCACTGCGGGGACTGGAACAACCCTAATGGGTCGTTATTGCTGCTGCGTGCGTGACTGTGGACACATGCCACGCCCGGAGAGTAATCTTCAGATGGGAACACTCTTCCGACCTAGCTTTTATTTAAGGCTCTCAAAGGGCAAGCGTCTACCTAGCACTTTATGAACCTTTTTTAACTTGTCTATTTTAGCTAAAAAGAGCAGTAATAGAGAAAAATGTAGGTCGCAGCTGTAGCGCTCGTATAAAATGCAAAAATGGTGCGGTGTCCTAGATTTGGTGTGCAGTCTTCTGCGCGCGCATATTTGATAGATCTTTGTCCTAGTCATTTAACGCTATCTAAAAAATTATTAATGGTACCCCACTACGAGTTCTAGGGTCAAGTTAGATTATCTAAGTTTGACTATCACCTCAAAAGGAATTCGTTGTTAAAATTATCTATTTGTAAAATGATACTGTCCGCACCTGACCCTTATTAATCTACCTACGTTTCGACATTAAATCGAAGTGATCTTAAGTGAGGTGGGTATCAAAATTTGTGTAGCAGAAGTCCCGGCGGATCCACGCAATTTCAGCGTATCTCTGTGACGTCACAACATTCAAGCCGACTACAATGGCGCTTGACCTTCGCCTACTTACCTGCTCGTTCGGATCAAACTACTGAGTGGATCTTTTCAAAATGCGCATTGCATATTTTTAACGAATCTGGGCGAATGATAAAAAAAGCTTGACCTAGTTCAGTGTCCTACCCCCATAAGCCCCAGGTAAGGCAAAATCTCTTAAAAATGTTCATATTTTTTTAACGAGTCTATATGACGCAACGCCTTGTGGCCAAGTGGTTTTAGGGCTCGGCCCGAAAGCCGGAGGTCCCAGGTCGGCAAAAGTGTGTTTTCGGATTATTCTGAACTAACCCGGGTTTGTGATGATCACCAACCCGCATTTGGCAAGCGTGGTGATTAAGCCAATACCCATAAATTGTAGCGATGAATTGATTTCAATGATGGAAGCCTTTGAACAGTAGTGGGAAAGTATTTAGGCTAATTACTACTATATGAGGTTGCTTTTATTTGATTTCAGCAATTAAGTCTCCGTGCTTCCAATGCCACGTTAACAGCAGTTTCTCGTGGCTGCTATCGTTAGAAGGCAGTTGTAGAAACAAGCTCGGTCTCCATTTTGATCTCAGTGACCACATGAAAGTAAAAATATAAATTTACACGACAACATATTCCCCCCCATCGCTACATATATAATTGATATTATGTTTCTAGTTTTCCATAGCAGCTGTAATCTTGATCAGTGACGTCACTAAACGAGTAGCGAGCGTGTCCAAGCAGCGTACACGCAATTTTTTCGAACCATACCATATTATGTAGGCAGGTAATACGCATTTGAAAATTGAGTTCACGCGTATCTTATTCGACTGCAATTCAAACGGAATTTTTAAAACTTTTATATAAAGGTATTAAAAAACTCTTATTTCTTAATTGATATAGAACTAGCTTTTCCTGGTGTCTTCGCCCGCTTGCACTAACTTTCAAAAGTTTTCACCCTGCACACAAATCCAAGGTACCTACTTTATATTTAAATCCTGCTTTTATAGTAAAAGTGTACAATGATTTCCCAGCCAGTATTTGTCACGTGATGCTGGAAGCTGGCCCAAAATTCTAAAAATGGTAAACAATCGAAGGAATATATAATATTTATTACATAAAACTGTATGTCTGCGTCGGTAGTGTGACAAATCCTAATGACGCTTTTCCATGTGAGGGAATTGCAGTCGCGTGGAGAGTATTCCATGAAGCACTATATACACGAAAATAGTAAAGTACCTACAGAGGCGTTCACATCAACCTTTACAAAACCATTTCAAAATGGGTCTTACTTCAGCAGCATAAGACGCCCCTATAAAGGGTTGATGTGAAATGAAACTGTGATCTGCACTGCAGCGGGTATTTAAATACAGTTTTCGGATTACCAAGCTGAAGTGGCGATGGGTAGGGTAGGCCACATCGCTCATTAGTTCTCGAGTGGCCACCACGAACCGGAAGACGTAGAGTGGGCAGTCCTTCAACCCGATGAACCGATGACGTGGTGCAGGTTGCAGGCAGCCGTTGGATGCAAGCGGCCCGAAGCCGCTCGCTGTAGCACTTCATAGGGGAGGCTATATCACTGGACATCGTATTGTCTGATCTGAGTTCATCAGTCAGCACAGCTTAGAAATCTTTACCTGGGTCATTTGAAACCAAGATCTAACCCCAAACTCATTAAAACAAGATCTGATGTCAGAGACCGACGAACATACTTACTTAAATGTTTCATAATAGTATTTATACTTACGTAAAAAGTAAAGAAAAGTTATTTTATTCACCCGAACGCTAAGGCACACACAACAAAAGAAAAATAGATACCTTTTGGCAAGAATAACTTAAATTGATTGATACACACACACTAAGTAATATATGCTGGCTTTGTACTAATAATGTCACTATTCTACTGAAGTAAAACTGTTTTAAAATAGGAGAGCGAGTCAACCCCACCACGAGTAGGTTTGTCTCAATACTTTAAATGTCGATATTGACTAATAAAGTTATTTTATTTTATTTTTTATTATCTTTTAATAACAACCAGACCTTAGAAAAATAATACATATAATATCGCATAGAAAGCGAGTCGAGTAACCCGTTTTGATGCCATGAATATTTAGCCATCACGGCTAATTAAATTATGTGTATCCCGTAAGTGCTCGATGTCAATTTCCTGAGGCATTAGCTCCTTCAAAATGTTTATTTGCGAATAGTTGTAGAGGAAAAATGTCTGAGAATGCTGAACATGCAGCTTAGGAGAAAATCATAAAAACGCTAGGTTACGTGACTTCTACGTCACCACGTTAAAAACGATCCTTTCCACGTGTAGAAATGTATTACTTTCATTGCATTTAAGTATAAATTAATAAAATGAGTTTTTACTAGTCTTGTGCAAATATTAGTCTGATGCGTTTTATACTTTTTAATATTTAAACTTGTAGAACAAAGAGAATGCAATAATAAATGCTTGTAAACTCTGGTAAATTTCGTAAACCAAACAAAATGATCGAAGTCGCGACGCATGTCGGAGTTCCTGACAGTACAGCATGGCCGTCCGAGTTGCGTGTGGCATTGCCCGCGCATTTAAAAATGGAGATTTGTTTCGTAAAAATAAAATATAACGAACGTTTTTTGCTTTTAAAATATATCCGACATTGTTATTGTTTACCTATGAGATACACGCAACACTTTTCATTTTCTATTTTCATCACAGTCAAATGGCGAATTGGAGCCCCTTTTGATATTTGATATGAACTTTACTATCCTTCTAGGTGTTATTTTTTAAGACCATTCATACACCGATTAACCGAGATTTTTGCCACATGTTTGTTTGTCCTGGGTGGGGATCAGACCCAGGGCCTTTGGCGTTAACAGTTTAGAGCTTGTGTAATCTGAAATGACGCGCCCCTCCACTGTATTCACGAACACATAAAGTTAAGTAAAGTATTTAGCCTATACACATACTTTCCCACTGCTGAGCAAAAGCTACCATCATAGAAATCAAGTCATCGCTACAATGGATGGGTATTGGCTTCATATACAATTTTAAATATGAACGCAATAGAAAGAAATGGGGCGCGTGGGGTTATTCCTCGAAGCCTCAAAGCGCACACATTTGGAACACACAAGACCCTCATTTATTATTCCTCGAAGCGCACATTAGGCTAAACATTAGTAGTAAATGATATCGATAGAAGTTATTCAAGCTGTAATAATTATTTATTGAACTTTCAGAAGAGAAATGTACAGTATGTCTACCACGAGTTGCCACTATAAATTCACGTTTCTTGTTCGCGTAAAAATGTGTATTAGGATTTATCATGTCATGACATGACAATGTCAAATTAGGAATTAGGTGCAACGAACCTACTACTTGGCTCATTAATGTTAAAGCTTTATAATTTTCCTATCAAAGTTAGTCATTTCACTAAAAGTACCAGGGCGACAGGAATTAAGTGCACCAATGATTTTGTGGTTGGTTTTCAGCAATTAGTTCCATAGTTCACAGAACTGCAGTATTTCACAGACTTGACGCAGACGCACCTTCGCAACTGAGTAAGTTTAACTTTGAAACACAACGAAACAAAATAATAATCATTTTTGATGTAAACAAGATCCGGTAATGCTCGGCTGGATTCGGAAGAACTCGGTGAATGCGGTTCTCTAGGATTCCACAGGGAAACGAGACAGCCGACAGCGGCTCGTGTCTCGTGCGTGTGCATTGATTGATACCCAATTACCCACCCCGCGCTATTCACTCCGCTATAACGCAGATTCGCTGCTCTGCTAGCCAGTTTCACCTTATTTTTTACAACACCCATCTGAGGTCATCTAATAAATACATGGGTAATATTAGAATACATAATTTTTACCATTTGTTATCGATATTTTTCGTTAGTTGCACATCACCATCCACACTCCGACCCCTAGTGCGCTTCGAGGTATAAAATTCTAATATTTTCAATCTTTTGACGAAGGAGCGCACACCAATAGTGCGCTTCGAGTAATAATAAATGTGAGTCTCGTCTTGTGCGGTTCAAATGTGTGCGCTTCGAGGAATACCTCGTCATTTCTGGTTAAGCTCTACCACCTTATTAATAAAGAGCTGGCCCAACAGACTTCGTTCTGTCAAATGTTTGACAGCTGGTCTCCATTATCAGATCTCGCCTGCTTTTATCCGACTTGGTTTACATATTATGCTAGTATTTTTCGCTGAATTTTTTGTGCAATCATAATAAAATATATTCTAAATCACTCCTGAATAGTTTTAAACTTTCTGTTAGTGAAAGAATTTTCACGATCGGATCAGTAGTTTCGAAACCTATTCAATACCAACAAACAAACAAATCTTTCCTCTTTAATATACTAGTATAGAAAAATAAAACAGTCTTATAAAGGTGTATTTAGACCAAACGAGGGAATGCTCATTCTATACCCACTCTATCAAAGTCTCTTTGTGTAACAGAGACAGACCGCATTCTATCTATACCATTCTACCCTAGAGCACGAGCTATAATGCTCGTTCTTGTTTCCTCGTACTTTCTCGTTAGAATTATTTTGGTGTAAATGAAAAACGAATTTTCATTGATCACGAAAGAACATTCTTGCTATAGCTCTAAGTTCGTTTGGTCTAAATGTACTTTTTCCACAATGGTGAAGTGTTCTTGAAGCACTTTAAGTTTTTATGAATAACGGGGGTTTTTTTAAAAGTCATAATGCCGGCAGTATGGATAGTTATTCTATTTCCAATAGGATGGTTCTAGATTTATTTTGGGAATTATTATGAACTTGGTTCAAACTAATCGCCTTTCATACGCTTTCAATGTATCTTCGCACAAAATAATTCTTGCTAGCTCAGGGGCTAACAAGGCTAACAATTATGTTTTTTTTTAAATTAAACTACTTAATAAAATAAGTGGCTCTGATCAGAAAACATGAGACTTTATTTGAGAGTAAAAGTAAATCAGCTCTCAAATCCAAATACTTATCGTCTTTATAGCACGGATTGAATAGACTCAACTGCAATGGCAAAATCTTTTAATGTTGTTATCCAACTAGTAATTAAATGCAGTTTTAATATTTGATTTAATAAATGGGCATAAAATTAAATTACAACTTAAAAAAAATCATCAAGCATGTACACATGTGCCTTGTCACATTAACTTTGTCGAAGTGGCCATATCAATAAGGTATTTGACTATTTTTTTGTTGAGGTGTTATCGAAAGACCTGTAACAAAATATTTACCTGAAGGATCTAGGTCGACTTAACCTGTAAGTAATCCTGTTTATAACTCCCCGTAGGGCACAAATTACACAATAAACGAATGGATAATGGAAAAACGATTAGCAATGATTATAAAAATCTTAAAAAACCAATACGATTATCTTGTAAACGGTTGAGTTTAGGGTATGGTGTTTCATAGTCACAATCTGTCAAATCAGTCATCAATGATGAAAACTACAACTTCCTAAAGGATCTGGGTCGGCTTAACCTGTACTCCTGTTAGTAACTCCCTTTAAGCTTCGCGCTAATATTGTTTAGTTTGTGCCTTTGGTAGATGATATATTTTTTTTTAGCCAAGCTTATATCTACCCTTACAGATACATGATCCAATGCGATAGACAAGCAACTTAACCACTATAACATAGAACATACAGCTTTATCCTTGTGAATTCGCTCAGAGAACAATGAAAAACGTCCATCTTTTCAGCTACTTGATTGAGAAGATGTAGTGTGAGCGTCACCGGGAATATTGCGGCAAGCACCACCTATGGGATTCCAACTTGAATGTATTATTTATGTCGTAGGATAATAGGAATAACGGATCTACGAGAAAATCCTCGGAAGATTGCGAATCACAGAGAGATAGGAATCTGACATACAACTTGGCTATGTTCCGGGTTATTTAGGATCATAGCAGTATTCCAGCTTGTCTTAGCTGGCTTATTGCTCGAGAATTGCACTTACGTAAAGAGTGCTGATTGGCCGATACAGACTAGTGCCCTGATTGGTTAAAGGCAATATTCCTGTTTCTCTCGGTATTTTTCTTAAATTTCTACTAGGGCCATAGAGATATGTGATTCATACAGAGTTCGCCAAGATAATTCGTATTGGCATCCAGATCCTGGACTACGAGCCGTAACTGCAAGGAATGTAGGTCAAGGATTCCTTTTCTTAATATCCTTATTTTCCTAATACGATCACATTACACTATGTACCTATTCATATATTTTCATTTGATAGACCCAATTATCTCCTTTGAAGCATCGCTAACGAACGAGATTGCTGTTATTGCGTTTGAAACCAGAATAACAGATCTATTCTAATCTTATACCATCTGTTTACTTTATCAAGTCAAGGTAGATACTCATTTAAAACTGCGTTTGTCAATATACCACAAACAAATTGCCCAACCACGCAATAGGGTTATATATGATCAGTGTATATCGTACAGGTCAACAATTTAATTAGTATGGCTCAGGCTCACACCCATGCTACGTGAAGGAGTTTTTCTATTTGTTCTTTGTAAATTTGGCGTTGTTAAAACATATTTTCAATTTACTAGCGCTGTTAATTAGCTCGCGAAATGGTTATGATGACTGTTTTTTATGTTTACTACGGAACCCTAGAAAATATACCTAAATAATTCTTGCCTAACCAAGTACCTATCTTATAAATTGTCGGCCACTAATGAACAAGTGCTGCGCATTATGTGACTTTCCCAGAAAACATATTAAATATTGTTATGTCAGTTGTTTTCTAATAAGTAATGTGATCGGAATAGCTTTGAATTCAAGGTTGGTCATAACATCAAGAAAACCTTAATAAGGGCTTCATAATACTGTTTGTCAATACGTTTCTATTTACCGAGTCGTAGTTGCGTTGATAAACAACGTGTACGCTTACATCGTCTACATATAGTCGGGCGACCTATGCGTAATGTCAACTGCAGCTCGGTTATCCTCTGTCCTGCTTTTAGTAAACTTGACCCACTTACTGCAATGTCTGTAAATTTATATAAACAGCCTACACGAATACACTGTCAAGTTGTGGACAAGATCGTGCGTATGCAGTCCGTGTGCACGCCAGTCTCGTTTGCGTCAAGGATGTATCAGTTGTATGACTGTAGCAGGCCCAGCTGCGCCCGCGTCGCTATCATGCGCGCCACACGCTCATATCAAGTGAGAATATATAAATGCTCTATAGGGCACATTATCACATGATTACCAACCTGTTGTGGCAGTATGAGAAATGAGGAGAAATTTCTCGATTGTGTTCTCTTAGGAAACAACTTACATAACGATTACTGGCGCCAAACTAAGCAATTCTTGTTTTTTCTATCAGACCAATAAACTACTACTAAGTATTTTGTAAATATATTTCTGTTGGTCAGAAATGTATTTACAAAATAGACTTCAAGAGAACTTTTAAATAGTCAATTACCAAGTTTAAAAGAGAATCCAAATAATAAAAAAACCTAAAATTAGGAGGACTAAAATATACGAGGCATACCTTAACATAATGTGACTACCACCGTAGTCGGACTGAGAAAATCTAGTTCTCCTTTTTAATGGACATTTAAAAAAAACATTTGTAGTTGGGTACTCTATGCAGAAATATTGTGATAACTTTTAAACTAAATGCCTTATCGCAATGAACAAAATTGCTAATGATAACTAATAACAGGACATGCTCATGAAATGAAAAAATCCAAAAAAATAAATACCATACATTTGTAATTAAATGATTTTTGCAGAAAATCATTATTATTTTACGTATTTTTTACAATAGATATAAAATTTTGCTGCCTTTACTAAATTTTTTCAATAAATTTACGTCTTATATGAATACCACGTTCGTAACCCAATTGATAAGCAGGTAAACACACCTTTTTGTGTAGGAAACTAGAGCGGCTCATGATGGTGCAAGGGGTGGCAGGTGAAGCGGAAGAACAAAAGAAATGGATGCTTCTTATAAAAAAATTAAATATCTACGCAATAAAAAAGTATCTAATCGTTGAGCGTCCTTTCTGGTTAGAAAATCTCTACCATTTTTGGATATTTTATTACTACTACTGGAGTTAACATTCGAAAACATCACTATAATCAACTGAGACTATACGACGACAAGCGGTTTAGCCCATAAAGTTATACAGTGATAATGTGGAATAAAATATCAACATTTAATACTTATTCAAATTCTCCAGAAAATAAGAAATGAGCAGAGGTAAACAAATGGCTATGACGGAAGGTATCCGTAGTGTCACACGACATAATAAAAATAAACGTGTTGATAGTGAAATACGTAGGTATTACAATGAAGTGATTATTTAAGTTTATAATTTTAACTGCACGCAGTAAAGATCATTACAAAGTATAATACGATCAATGAAGGCCACCAATTTTTCCCAGCATGCTCATATGTAAATTCTGCCATATTATTTCTAAGGCGCAATTCTTCGAACGAGTAAACACAGGGCGGGCGCTCTAATGGGCAATGACAGGTTGTTCAAGCTCACCGTTCTCGTGTGACATCCCCTGTCTGACAGGGCAAGGGCACGGCAGCGGGGGTCAGGGGGCGCGGATAATGGGCACCTGCCCCACCCCGTGCCGCGCGTGGCGGCTGCGTTTCCCGCTGACCCATATTCCGGTGTGATCTTGACCCGCTCGACCTAGATCTAGAATCGCGTGATCGACATTCATTCATACCTATCATATGAGCATTCCCTGACATATGAAATTGGATGTAATCATGTAAGCAATGTCCTATGTGATAAATATCCCATCGTTATCCATACATTATGCAAGAGAGAATAATTTGCATTTAACGTAGACGTCGCCTTTAATCTTGTCGACAGTAAACGGCATTTTTTGCAAAGAAAATAAAATTTACTAGAATAACAAAAGAAATTGGTTGGAGGTTGTTCCCTGTTTCTCTGCGGTGAGGGTAGTAGAATACTGCCGAGGTATCTCTGCCTGACGTAAGAGGCGACTTAAAGTTAAACAAATATTGTACTGCGTCCCGGTGTCTGTGGAGTGGTTTTTGGTTTCCATAACATAAAGAAAAACCTTATTTAGAACCCCACCAATACCAAAATGTATGGAAAAGGTAGTCCCACATTTATTTAATTGTTAAAAGCATATAAGTACCATTAGGCTTGAATAAGAAAGGTAAATGAATATTTAAATATATAAACAAATCGTATGTTTATTCAGTTGCATCGACATCAACATCAACAAGAAAACAACGAAGTGAATTATAATTTCGGCCAACATCAGTTAAACTTGCAACCTTATTACGGCATATAATTATTCTTATAAGGAGGCAATGTTCTACATTTTTCAAGCGTAATGTTGTTTACCCTATTTATCACAAGTCCTCGGCCTGTCTTGTAAATAAGTTATCTATGAGATGCTTACAAACACAATAAGCGATCTACTTGTATGGGTGCCAGTATGTATCACCATGGCAAGCCCTCGATGAATTTACAAGCTACCCATAATGGTTCACTTGACCCAATTAACGAAGGAGGGTGAGTTAGCGTTCATGAATAATAGCTTTATAACTTAGGCATTTACGAGTAGGTACCGTTGTTAGGTTTGTGCAACTAGCTGTCGCCTGCAACTTCTACGCTTTCTTAGCGTCTTAATTTTTAACCTACGAAGTTGTTTTGAAATCCATTTTTTTTGTTTACATGTGATGCTGGAACATACAACAGACTTATCATCATTCATCATTCGCAGCCACTGCTGAACATGAGCCTCCCATACAACATTTATCATTCATAGTGTGAATCGCAATTGATTTTTCGGACGAATATTTAATGTACAATGTCACATTCCTTCCTGCTTCTCGAGAGAGCGTAATTTAAAAGAAGAATAAGTAATGTAATATTAGGTACTAAAATTTTATTCAATATTTTTTAAAGTCTCAGCAAAAAATTAAAAAGATATTCTATTTGAAATGGCCACCTTCGGCTATACGGGCCTTTAATCTGTCTGTCTGGTCACGAATCTATGGATTTACGCACTGTTTCCATGGGAAATATCGCCACTGCTGGCTCCAGAGAGACCTAATGTCGCCGTGTCGTTTAGAGCAGGCCATATCCTCTAAAACTGATCATAATTTGTAGTCTAAAGGGTTGAGACCTGAGCTAGATGAGGGCCAGTCTTCAGCTCTTATAAAGTCCGGAACGTTGGTTTCAAGCCAGTCTTGGGTAATTCGTGCGTTGTGACCTGGTGCAGAGTCCTGCTGGAAAGTCCACTTTTAAAAAGTGTATTGCTGAGAGGTTTTACAACACGACCCAAGACTGTCTCTTGATTCACATTGGCTGAAGTTTTCATTCCTTTTTGCACAAAAATGTAGCTGAGAGACTCCTTGATGAGACACGCCCTACCAAACCATCACTGACGCAGGATGATGATGACGTTGTACCTTTCAGACCTCTTGAGCAGCTTCTTTAGAACTGTAAGCGTACACTATATTACTTAACTTATTGTAGTGCTCTTCGAACGTGAATTTTTTTCTAAAAATAATATTTTTGTGGCTTTCACCTGCGTATCGCGATTCGCGACGGAAGGCGTTTCGATCGATCTGCTACTACTCTTCAATAAATTTACAAAGATTGATTTCGGGCATGTCCTGTATATCGACGATAAGCACCGAGCTTCAGGTCTTCTTTTATAATACGAGAGTCCTAGCGGGAATCTTAATTTCTTTCGATAAGATTTTTTGCTTCCTAATAGGGTTCCGACGAATTCTGGCTTTAACAGCCTTTGTAGTTCTAACTGCACGAGGCCGCCCCTGTCCAAACTGGCAAAAGAAAATGTTATTAACTATTAAAAAACTATTGTTCTTTCGAATCTTATCAAGTAAATTATTCTTATTATTATTAACCGTTAAAAAATGAAGTATTTGAAATTAAATTGACATATCTTTACAGCGCCTGATGCGTGAAAAGGAACGCCATTCAATGGTGTATTGACACTACTGAATCGATAAAAAACCGGTGAATATAGGAGCGCCCATTTTGTAATTTGTAATCACGTCATTCGCATCAGTACCAGTGCGTCTGCCTTGTGTGCTATTTTTTAACTACTATTTTCGAGATATCGCGTTTAATTCTATAACCTAATAGCCTTATCCCGTTTGTTGAGAATTTATTTAAAAATAAAAAAAACGGTAAATCCGATTTCATTTCCTTTGCCAACTCGATTAAATTACATTCGTTCAGCACTATAATTGATAATTATGAACTGTCAGGGATATCATCATACGGCGAAAGTAGTTCTATTGAACACGAAAAAACATATGAAACGGCGCCAAATCGAAAGAGGTTTTTAAAATAATAAACGCGTTCTAAATTCAAAATAGTTAAAAAGTTGTAAAAAATAAAAGATTTTATAACATATTTGCTCGTAAAGGGTCTCTTATTTCACTAATTTCAATCGTATTGTATCTCATTACGCACTTGTGCGTTATGGTAATGTAAAACGCGCGAGGTTTTTTTATAAAATGCTCCGTCTAAAAAGAACGGTACTTTTTTAAATCTTAGCAAAGAGTTTTTAAGTCAGAAAAAAGGTCAACATTTTATGAATAAAATTAACTTTGGGAGATAAAATATAAAGAATAATCATTTAATTCTTTAATTTAACTAATTTTGACAATAAATAACAACCATTTATCTGTAACAAAAACACAAAAATATTAATTTACTTTATAAGTATTACTGGCTGTTTTTTATGATTTTGCCTTAAAAAAAAAGCGCTGATGCGCGCGCATCGCTAATTTGTGAACAAGTAAATTTTTTTATAACTGCTGTGACAAGTGATTAAAGATTTATTTGTTTAAGAAAGTCCGAGTTTTATTTATTTCCTCGCAAATATGTTATAAAACGTCGTATGACATATGTGCGCTTTGAAAATTACAGCCTCTGCTTTAGCTAGCAATATCGGCTAGCAATATCGCCTCGGCTGTAATTTTAAACTTACCGCACTTATATCATAATGTACTATCATGTAACAGTATTTATGACCAGACTAGTTATTCATGTTTTTTTTTGTACAGGGTTTTTTATATCTATTCATACAGTTTACGTTGTATGTTTATAATAATATTAATATCTATAAGAAAAAGATGCAACCGAAGAAGAATTATTATTAATCTAGAATTTAGTTTAGAACATTTAGAAACAAATATAAATAATAAATATCTATAGAAAATAAAATATGCTTAACAGTTACGAGATACACAAATACCCGTAGGTAGGTACAGTACGTCTGCCACGAGTTGCCACTTTAAATTTACATTATCGTTCGCGTAAAAAAAATGCATTGGAATGACACATGACATAACAATGTCAAATCCCAATACATTTTTTACGTACCGTAAATTGCACTTGGCAACTGGTGGTAGGCGTACAGGAGCATTAATTTAAAACCCAGTTGCGTCTATGAGTCCCCCTGACCTAGATTCGTGTGAACTTGGCCCATATACTGAGGACCCCAGACTACTCCGTAATGGCGATATAATAAACCACAGTTACAGATATTTTAAACTAGTCCTTTCCATTTATTTACCTATGGTTCGACTTTTTTAACTGATTTCTTTGGGATCTTGAATATGCCTTCTGTGCTACTTTCTTTGGTTCTGAATTTATTGAAGGATCTTTAGCCTTTATGTTTCACTAGTTTGGATGTCAATCATGCACTTAAAACAGTTCACGAGGCAAAATGGGGTTTATTTAAAAGGTGGACTTTATCCTAACTTAAGGAGTTATTCACTCAGGACTAGCAACTTCATATGTACTTCTAATCTAATCTGGTTGTATAACGTTTGCGGTTTAGTTATTTTGAAAAGGAGCTTCATAAATTAGGCGATCATTAACTTCATATTTTTAAATATCTGGTGTAAGTAAAATTGATAATATAACATAATTAATTATCTAGAAAAGCAATCAGAGTTTAGAAGGCCGCGTCGAAACAATAGTAAAATTAAATAGTTAGATTGCGACCATTTAATTATTTGCTTCATGGTACTTAATAAGGCATGGCGTGGACCTTGACACACTCTCGTTCGATTCAGAATGCAAGGGAAGTAGTACTTTAAGGAAATTCTAGTTTACAATGGAAAAGTGAGATAACAAACAAACCTTGCCGCGGCGCTAATGTGAGGCGGGACCTTGCGGCGACTTGCACACAAATCATTAAACTCACACAACGGTTTAATATCTAATTAGATAACCAAAGCAGACGGGCTTCTTATAAACTCAAAAATTAGGAAAAAAATTATACAATTAAAATAATGACTGCAGCATTTTGCTTTTAATTTAAAGTAATTAGAAAATACAAGCCAATTTGAATGACTAGATAGTTTATTGCTTAGAAGTCCCGTCTTTAGCGACATGATCCCCAATTCCGCATCAAAATACAGGACAAACGTTCATGTAACCAACATTAGTGTTCGTTCTGTTCCTTTTGTTATATCTATCTCAGTATGTGACTGGAAAGATCTGAGTATATTATCGATCTCTGTGCAATATATATATAAAAAAAAAATATATGATTAAATGCTTTTACATTATGTCTAAGACAATTTGTGACCCGTGAAGAAAAGGATGAGGTAAATTATGTTAAAGCCAGTGCATTATTGAAAATCGAATATATCAGAGGGACATTGTAAACTGCGCTTCAGTTAAGGATCATTTTTAACTGACTTCAAAAAAAGAAGAAAGTTCTCAATTCGACTGTGTGTTTTTTTTTATGTTTGTGACCTCATAACTTTCAACTGGGTGAACCGATTTCGATCATTCTTTTTGTATTTAAAAGCTGGTGCTTCCCGTGTGGTCCCATTTTAATTTGGTCCAGTTCTGACAGTGACATCATTGAAAAAAACCATATAAGTCTTAAATCTAGATAAACTATTTGCGCGACAAATGCACGAATAACTATATATATAATATATATATATATATATATATATATAATATATATAGTTATTCTTTATATATATATAAAACGAATAATAATATCACGGCAACCGATTTCGATGCTTTTTTTTATCGGAAAGGATATACTTCAAGGGTAGTTTGATGACAGTTTGGTTAGGTTCTGACTATGAGATCCATGACAAAGTAACGGAACTCTGCAATTCTTAGGAGCAAATGAACGATACTTTTTCGATGGATAAAATAAACAACAACCGATTCACTGAAAATCAAGAAATAAACAAATTTTAGAAAAAAAAACAACTTCAAAAAAGACTGTTATTCTAAAACAAAACACTGAAAATTAAGAAATATAAGCGTAGGTATTCTTCTAAAACTTATATAGGTTTTAAACTACCCACATAAAGTACATACTTAAACGTGAGATGTTAAAAATAGGTATATAGTGTGTAGGTAGTAGTGTTTCCTTGGCTGACACCGACTCGAACAAGAACAATAATTGTACCTAAATTATATTATCTTATACATTTTAGATGAATACGCATTTTTTTTTAAATTGTTGGTGTTTTGTGTTGGAAATGTTGGCATAGTATTTTTTGAAGTTGTTTTTTTTTAAAAATTTATTTTCGTATGAATAATTCGGCTCACAAACAGTTCATTTCAAACCATTTAATTACTCGTACTAGTATAAAATGTTGGAAATATACATAGATACATGAAAAAGTTGTAACATAAAGTGAACGTTTGAAAAGTGTCCATAGAGAGTAAATAGTATGTACCTACTACGGAAAACAATATCCTTAACTAATAATAACAAAATCTCTAGGGCTTCTGGCAATCTTCCGTGTCAAGGCCAATGAAAGGATCGCATCGGCTCTGGAGAGTGGTGTTATTAAGCCTCCGCTACAAGGCTGCGCTGTGCATGGGTTCCCTAGAGCACGACCTACATGATTGGTCAATTATGGCGAAATTGTTCAGTGATCATCTCTTTATCAGAGCCAACCAATCCATGAACATGTACCTCCTTGGAAGAACGAAAAAGCTATGTGATGGACGTTTTTTTGGTTGTTGGTGCATAATTTTTGATTGTGTTGGAATCTGCATGTATACGAGTATTCTATACTAATAACGGACATTCAATAAGTACAAGTTACGCTTAGTATATAGGGTGAAATAAGCACGATTGAAGGCATTTTGAAATTGATGAGCAAAAGCAAGCAAAAGTGAAGTGTGGTGTTAGATGAAGAAAATTTCAATATTAAACGTTTTTTGTTTGATTACCTCTACTGAAAATTGTTGTAGGATCACTTTACGAACTATTTTACAGCTAAGTACGAGTACCTACAGTTAATTTTATTATTAGTTTGTCTCTTAAAAACTTATTGCAAAATAAATATTCAGCAAGGTTATAATAAATAACTATGTAGATTTTTCCTTTCATCTCTACGCAATACACGAAACCTTGACACAAAAATGTTTCGTCGATAAATAGAAATTGCAAGTATTTTGCCGCCGTTATTCAAGTCTATTTAATTTATTCGGATAATTGTTTGATGTGTAATTGTGGTAATTGCATTCGTGTACCTATATATATTTGCTGTTGCTTACGACCAAGTTGTTTTGGACTGCATGTGTTTTCGTAAAATGTTTTGAATATTAGGTTTACACTTACCTATACTGCTGTTTTTCAAACAGTATTAAAATAAATAACCGAAAAATAAGTTAAAGATAATTAACCGTACATTGAACGCAAAGTAAGTGTTATGATGACCAGGATTGTCCAGGATTTTTTTTTTTTTATACTACGTCGGTGACAATCAAGCACGCGGACCGCCTGATGGTAAGCGGTTATCGCGGCCTATGGACGCGTGGAACACCAGGGGTATCACTCGCGCGTTGTCGACCCTGTAAAAACCTTTTCAAACCCCTCTTGAAGAACTCCATACTATAACTCATCGGGAAAACCTCGGCAGGGAGTTCATTCCACAATTTAACGCGGGACGTTTGAGCAATCAATGAACACAAAGATAATCTGTCCATAAGCTAAATAGAGCTTGTACTATGGGTGTCAGACTGTTACATATTACTTAATACATATGTTAATAGATACCAACACCCAGGCTCTAACCAAACTTAAATGTCCTTCAAGTGAATGTTTGTTTTGAGGGTAATCGAACCCACCAACTTTAGCGCTATAGCGCCATTTGCCTGGCCAGTTGCACATTGACTAGACTAGACCTTTAGCTTAGCCTACGCGCATTTGACCAAGGAGGAGCGCATTGGCTAGACTAGACCTCTAGCTTAGACACTGCGCATTTGGCAGAGGAGGAGCGCATTGGCTAGACTAGACCTCTAGCTTAGCCAATGCGCATTTGACCGAGGAGGAGCGCATTGGCTAGACTAGACCTCTAGCTTAGCCAATGCGCATTTGACCGAGGAGGAGCGCATAAAGTCATATTCTGTTGTTTTTTATAAATTTAATGTAAAGTGAAGGTCAAATTGTAAGACGGTAGTCTTTATTGGACGAATAAAGTAAATATAGATTCACTAAAATAACTTCATGTCGTGGAGTTATCCACTAGGTCAACCTGGTGGGCTATTTTAAGCTTGCTATATCAAGGGCTCTGTCTGGCTTCTTTTCTCGACTGCCACTAGATGGCAGCAGCCTCGCAGCAACCAGGTCCATAGCTTGAGCTGCCATGTATCGGTCACGATGGCCAGTTTAAATGTACTAGAAAAGTGATTTTATGTATTAGAATCAGATAAAAAATCTTATTTAATACGTACTTTTAAGTCAAGCGCCATTATAACGTCAGGTTGCCGGACAAACCAAAAATCAAGGGATAGTATTTAAATGGAGCAACATAATTACCTAACCACCTAAAATACTATCTGAGCCTCTAAATATTCCAAAATCAGTATTTTGTGGCCGACTTATTAATTCTGAGATAAATAAGTATTTTTTGTTGCTCAGTTCATTATTTCTGATAATCAAGTCCATGGATAAATAATATTAATAAAATATGTAATGAATTAAATATTTTTTACGATTTTACTCACGTATGTTTTAATACGAGCTGGTCAGACATACTTCGTTCTGTGAAATGTTTGACAGTTGGTGTCCATTTTGCCCGCTTTTCTCAGACTTGTGACTCAGATTTTTGTTCAATCATTATAAAATATTTTAAGTAGCCTATATCACTCCTGAATAATTAAGCTTTCTGTTAGCGAAATAATTTTCAAGATCGGATTCGTAGTTTTGGGGCCTAGTCAATACAAACAAACAACCAAATCTTACCTCTTGATAATATTAGTACCTATAGAAAAAGCGCATATAATAATTTTCGTTTTAAATTTCATCAGTTTTAGAAAGATGTAACATTAAAAAGTTCCAGAGCAGATAATTAGCAAGGTTAAAATTAAAATATTGATTATTTCGTAGGCAAGAGTATATCGTTACGAAATTGCTACGGTCTTGATACGTCGTAGCGCATACTGGCCATACATCGGTCGAAGTTTAATTGGTTTATGTGCATCGGTTTATGAAGAGAATATTCTTCAATCACTTATTATAGTGAATATGCGAGTTGCACTCCGTTCGTTACAACGCCCGTGAGTACATAGATATAGATAGGTAGGACGCATCGTGTCGACCTCGACGCACCAAAAGTAGTACCACTGTCACTAGGTAAGTGTGTCAGTGTGCCAGTAGGTCGCGCGTCATCCACGACCATGCCCCTCCACCCCTCGCTCCTCGCTCGTCGCACCAAGGTCCTCAGACTGCACTTGACTAATACACTTCTCATAAATTTCTGAATGGGGTAGATCAATAATTCCAGCACTGTTGCCATCTGTTTTCCCAAGGTGATCGACCACTGCTAATGGTCTAACGTCCTTTTACCTACATTTCTAATGAATTATGTGTAACGTACCTACATATTCTTTGATATTCAATGTTTTCTATAATTTCATGGAAATGAAGACATAAACAGACAATTATAATGTGTAGAAAAATACAGGCACAGCTGTGAGCATTTATAAAAATACTCGTACTCAAAAAACTCTAAATTTTGGTCGCCAATATTTGAGCAATATGGAAGGAATAAATTAATTCATAATTCATAAACTTTATTTGCATGAACATGGTATTAACAGATGTACATATCATAGATAAAGTGTGCGACACGTCTTGCCATTTTATTAGCATGCAAATCTTAATCCGAAGAGGAATAAGTAATTATTAATATTCCAAACAATAATGTCATACTAGAGCCACACAAAACAAAGCGAAAATAGTAATAATGTTAAATCAAATTTGGCTGGATAAGTAGATACTAAATTAATAAAATTGTAAATTAATTAAGAATGTCAACTTAAAATCTACGGTCAATGAATTCTTTAATGTCATATATATTATTAATAATGAGCCATTTATATAACATGGTCTTGAATGCATTCAGAGTCAGATTGTTTATATCAAAGGGAACTTTATTATAAATTGTGACACACATGCTTCCACAATTCTTTTTTTACTTAACTGATTTAGGAATGATGCTTAGGACCAGTCTCTCTGGGTATCTTTTAAGTCTACTGTTCATGTCTTCGGCTTTCATGAAAAGATCACTATTTTTTTTTACAAAACAGCAAATTTCGTAAATGTACATAGCCGGTAGTGGTAGCAGATTAAGATTGCTAAAAGCCTGTCTGCAAGAATCGCCTGGGGGAATACCACATATAGCCCTGATGCATTTCTTTTGAGCTACAAATAATCAATTCTTATCCGTACTATTTCCCCACACTATAACTCCATAGCGCAGTATAGATTCAACATATGCATGGTAGGTAGTGACTACCGTTTGTATGTTAGTGACTTTCCTAATTTTGTTTAGTGCATAAACGAAACTATTGATTCTATTGCATAAGTTATCCACCTGTAGTTTCCAATCTAAGTCTTGGTCAAAACAACGCCCAAAAATTTGGTATATGTAATTTCTTCTCTCAGCGAATAAAATACATTTGTGACTGGTCACTTCTATTATGTCGTTTACATACAATACAAATAATAACACCACGCACCACGGCCCAACACGCTTCCTTGTAGAACTCTATTTGTATTTATCTTATAGCTAGATGCGCAAGGTATAAGCTCATCCTGTACTATATTGTTGATAATTACGCGCTGATATCGATCGGTCAAATACGATGATATCCATTGCAAGGTGGGTCCTCTCACTCCTATTGACTCCAACTTTTGTATCAGTATATTGTGATTGACCTAATCGAAGGCTTTTGAAAGGTCAAAAAATAGTCCCGTGGTAAGATTACCAGCATTAATGTTATCTAGCAAAGTTTTTATAAGCGTGAATATTGCAAGAGTGGTCGATTTGGCCCTTTGGAATCCAAACTGTTCATTTCTGATAATGCTAAATGTGTTACAGTAATTCAACAATCGCTCATACATGCACCTTTCAAATACCTTAGAAATAATAGGTATCAATGTTATTGGTCTATAGTTAGTAATGTCTGTATGTGCTCCTTTTTTTAGGAAACGTTCCCGATGAGAACGAGAGATTTATTAAATAAGTTAGGATAGGGAATAATGCCTCTACACATGCTTTAATTATCTTTGTACTTATTCCATCGAAACCTGCGGACATAGTGTTGTTTAGACCCATTATTTCTTTTTTGACTTCTTCCTTCGCCATAGGACGAAGAAACATTGAATTACAGGCACGTTTATTTTTATGTAGCTTTTCTTGTGTGTTTGGTCAGTCATTTTTGGTCTCAGACAATTCTATAAAATAGTCGTTAAACGTCGAGGCTATGTCAAAAGGATTTGTCAAGATTTGATTATTAATATGGATTTCAGATATGTCATCATTATTTTTTGAGTTACAAATTTCATTTTTAGTTACAGTCCAAGCCGCTTTACATTTATTTTTACTTATATTTATATATTTTGCATTAGAATTCTTTTTGGCCCGTTCGATACATTTTTTCAGTAGGGTAGAATACTTTGTGTAGTTATTTTTATTTACAATTGTTTTTTTTTATAATATTCACAACGAAGTAGTCTAGTCTAGTCTAGTTAAGAATAGCTGCAAGACAAAGGTCTTGCAGCTATTCTTAAGTCCTTTGCTAATCCAATTTTGCTTCGTTTTATGGACACTGTTAAACTTCCTATTTGTCGTTGGGAAGCAAAGACTATAAAACAGACAAAGCAAATCATGAAACTCTTGAAATGCATCATTTAAGTTAAGTTTTGAGTAGACATTGGACCAAGTGATGCTACTTAAACATTCCTTCAGTTTCGAGATATTTTCGTAGGAATATTCTTTTCTACTAATCGTGTAAGACGTTTGTTTATTTTTGTTCTCTGCTACTCTGAAACTTAGGATTTGTGCGGTATCATGGTCAGATAAGGGTAATACCGTAGCAACAGCATCTTTTATAATACTAAGGATGTGGTCTATACATGACTCTTTCCTGGTTGGAATATTGACATGAATTATCAAGTTGTAATTGTGGCATAAATCACGAAGATAATCTGAAATTTTACCTTGCTTTAATGTATTAATATTAAAGTCTCCTGTTAGGACTATTTTAGTGTTGTGCTTGTACTTTTTAGTTAAATTATGCATAAGCAGATCTAATTTAGATAGAAAAACGTTGGGGTCTGATGTGGGTGTCCTGTATATGCAAATCACCAGCAACTTATGTGCAGGTATTTCTATGCCACAGACCTCGAATGTTTTTTGAATTGCGTATGTCTTTAATTCAGTGAGTTCTCTATAGATGCTATTACGCTTAGCCAATATGCACGTTCCACCCCTTCGCTTGTCTCTGCAAAACATAGTTGCTAGTTCAAAATCAATTCATAATATCATAAAATCGAAACATTTTTCGTTTCAAAATTTTTTTGTTTTAATCGTGAAGTTGTGAGCAGATAGATTTTATGAATTAATCCAAAAACCTTTCCCAAAAGGTTATATCGCAAACTAATACACTCAAATTTTCACTTAGCAAAAAAACATTTCCCAAAACAAGTTTTCGCAAATTTTTAGTTAGCAAATCTCTTTTTTGGCAAATTATTCTATACCTACCAAATAATTGTTTAGTCATGTTTGGTTTTGCTAAATATTATTTAATCAATTGTTTTATTTAACACAACTACTCTTCCCGAAATGTTGTATGGCATACGATCTGTCAATTAAATTATTTACATACCAATTTGAGTAGTGCATAAAGTACAAAGCTGTTTAAGATTTGATACAAAAAACGACGATTTAAGTTTCCGATATACGCGTAATATCAACGCTTTTTTGCCGCTTCTGTTAATTGCTGACAATTCCGTTCTGGCACTCGTGTGGTCTAATATCAACACTTTTTTGCCTCATGTTCTTTCGCTGACCATTCGGTTCTGGCACTCGCCCACCACTGACGCGGCACGCTCTCGCTCGGCTTGTGCGATGTGGTCTAATATCAACACTTTTTTGCCTCATGTTCTTTCGCTGACCATTCGGTTCTGGCACTCGCCCACCACTGACGCGGCACGCTCTCGCTTGGCTTGTGCGATGTGGTCTAATATCAACACTTTTTTGCCTCTTGTTCTTTCGCTGACAATTCGGTTCTGGCACTCGCCAACCGCTGCCGCTGCTGTGTTTCTGTATCAGCAAAAATAATCATTCATGAGTAGTACGTGAAGTGTAAATTTTTCCAAATAGTTTTTTGGAAAACAATATTTGCCAAAATTTAACGTTTGCCATATTAACATTTGTCTCAATAAAACTTGACAAAGTAAAATTTAGGGAAATGATAAATTGGCCAAATGAATTCAATGCAAAATGTACATTGCTAAAGATTCATTTGGGAAGTAAAACTAAATGATAAGTTTTTTGGGAAGTGAAAGGAGATGTCCCATTTCTGGCCGAGTCCATGTACACCTTTTTAAAAAATTAAGAAAAATCTACTGATTCCAGTAAATACAAACAACAAGAATAACAACTTAAGTTTCTGGATCTTTGATAAAAATGATTCAGTATTCAAATCGATTTCTCAGTATGGCACTTGTCTATAGACATTCTGAGCGAACTGTCACTGTCAGTACTGTGACTAATGTCACTCGTATTGTATTCGTACTTATTTTGACTTTCGATTGCAATTTGCTCTGATATTAATCTCTGCTCAGCTTTTGTTTTGAGAACTTAGAACTTCTAATGCTATTCAGACAACAATAACCCACAAAGTTCTTTGTAACGACTGCTTAAGTGAAAATAACCTCCATGTTTTCATTGTAGTCTTTTCAAATTTATAGTTATAGACAATAGACACACATTTCCGCCATGATAGTTTTTGCCTGTTTTGCAATTATATTATTGGAAATCTTGTTTGGACCAAGGAAACAGTTTTTTAATTAAATTGAATATTCAAAAACTGTTCCAAATATTGTTAACACACATTACGGCATTTGAATCGGTTTCGTGCGGATTGACTGGACTTCACTAAAACGCTATTTTGACGTGATAGTAGTTGTCAGTAAAGTGGCACGCGGGGTTTTTATACAAACGCAGATACTTACTTTGTCTAGTATAATATAGGTCTGTGGTTCAGCCTTTCTCAAGTTTTAGCGAGACAACAACAGTAATTGCTTTTTATATGTATATGTATATTTTTTGTTACTTATTTATATTTATTTTATTTATAGATTATAAAAAGTACTTAAACATTTGAATGAAGAAATAAAATCCGAATCTAACTAACATAAAAACATACGAAACCTCCAAATAAATATAGTATATTTGATCTTCAGTGTATTAAAATCTTCTTAAAGCATATGTTACATACAGTAAGACGAAGAGAACCAACCTTGACTAGTTGTAGACCACCATCGACCCGTAGTTGGAAAAAAACTGTATGTTTCTGCCTAGATTTGTGTACTTCATTGATTTGTCAATTTGATTAAAATTAATAAAACAATTACACAGCAAATTCGATACCCAACCCTAATTACCTTCATGTAATATTTGTGAACGTAATTTTCTTTTACAAAATACCTCCGGTCCCCCGTCTTAACGTTAATATAGTTTTAGCTGACCCAGGGGTAAATAACAAAGAGAAACAAAACTATGGAGGTTTTTGTTAATTCTAAAATCTGCAGTATATTTTAAAATCGACTCATACAATACCCTTATTAAAAGATATAGTGACAAACAAATACTCACAGTTGGATGCCTGAATTACAGCAAGCGAATGCCAGTTCCACGCAAATTAAAATGCATTGTTTTGATTCATACGTAATTAGACCAATCGACCTAGTTAAGCCGCTTGCATTGCAACTGACTTGCATTATGATTATTTTACACTACAAAACCAACTGAGTCTATTCAATGCTGCATATCGTCACAACACAATCGTATTGTCTGCCCACGACATTTCAGGACAAAAGAGGCTGGTTCGCATTTATTTGTTAGTATGAATAAATTGTTCGGAAGTAAATGTTTTAGGAATACGTTTTATGATAAAAAAGCACAAGACCTATATCTGATTTTACTTTCAGAAGTACTTGAGCATGTTGTCCATCAAATACTTTTCTTACCAAAAATCATTACAAATCCAGTTTCCATCCTGAAGCGTAATTGCTCATTTCGTGAACCACACTAAATTGTAAAATGCTGGGAAAGAATGAAAAATTTTTATGCAGGTTCCTTTTAACAGTGAGAAAGATGGGAGTTTCTCTCATGTAGTTTTCTACTAGCCACTAAAATGGCACTATCAAGCCTTCTCTCTCTCTCTGGTCGGTCCTTCATGTCTGAAGATCGTGGTCATGGTAGTTTGTAAGTATGCCGCGGACAAATTGTCTCCACCGGCCTCTGTCAGTAGTTTTGTTTGTTTTGTTTTGTTTTGTTTTGTTTCTGCATCTTTAAGTTGATCAGACCATCTAGTTGCTGATTGGCCTCTAGGTCTCTTTCCTTTTGTGTTCCCAACAATGATCAGCTTCTCAAGGCTTTCCTCCCCACGCCTCATTATATGCCCGAAATAGCTGAGTACACAATGCATGTTGTGGAGGAGACGCTGTTTTGTTCCCAACTGTGATAGAATTGATACATTGTGCGTTTGGCGGTTCAGGGAATTCGTAGCATCCGCCTCTAGCACCACATCTTGAATGCATCAATCATCTGCCTCTCAATTGCTTTGATGGTCCATGTTTCGACTCCGTACATAAAGAACGGGAAGCTCAATGCCCGTACTAAGCGCATTTTGGTTGTGTTACTTACTGATCCCTTTATTTTTCCATAGACTATTTAGCCGGGTCACAGCATTTTTTGACATGGCAATCCGTCTTTTTATTTCTGGAACACAGCTACCATCGATGTTAATTTTTGAGCCTAAGAGCCTGTTCCAAATCGCTTTTCGCAGAGTGATTTCCACCCTCGTCAGATAGAAAGAGACGAAACGAACAAAAGCTTTGTCTGACAGCTCTCAGGTGAATTTCATCGGGGTCCAGACACCGGTAGAATTCGCACTTGTCAGAGTGATAAACATCACCCGAACCCGTTCCGAAACAACTAGGAAACTGTCAGGTGATGAGGTGACAGCTCGGTGAACCTCGGCTTCACTCGGGGTCAATTTGGAACGTATTCGAGTGCTTTTCACTCCTCAGTCAGATATTCCACTCGTTTTGGAAAACAACCTAAATAGATGTAGTTTTGGACAACGTCTACACCTATCCTATCAATATCGGTGAACTTTTGAGCACGGTCAACTATCATCAGTTTAGTTTTTCTCCTATTGATAGCCAGGACCAGTTCCAGACTCTCTGTCTCCAGTTTCTGAAGTGTCTTCATATCCGATACAGATGTAGCAACGAGTACAGTATCATCAGCGTATTTCAAATTGCAAATTCGCTTGCCTCCTAGTGGAAATCCTCCCTTCCAGTTCTCTATCATTTTACGGATAATACTCGTATATTCGCCGTAAATAAGCCGTATTAAATGTCAAATTAAATGTCGAGTGCCAATTCTGGCACTCCTATTTCTCTGAGGACCAGCCATAGTTTGTCCCATTTAACGCAGTCGAAGGCTTTGCTGTAGTCTATGAAACTAAGCACAGTGCGGCGGGGTTATTGAATTTTCGGAAATGTGCGGCACGAATAATTGAGCTACATGCTCAATTTTTTTTATAGTTTGCTGAATACTGGGCCTACTAAATTTAGAAGCATTTACATTTTTAACACTGATCAATAATTAGTGGAAAAAAATATGAAACTGAAAAAGTGGAAACTACTGTTTTTTCCTAAAGTTTTGATGGTCACTTAAGAATAAAAGTTACATAAACTTTTTTGTCCAAATGTTTTTCATTAGGTGTCAGAAGTGTAAAATTCAAAATCTTTTAGTAGCAAATAAAACTTAATTCATAAGTAAACTAATTGCATTTTTAAAAAAGTTATTAAAATGGCACTTTTCATGGTCAGCGAAGATTCGTCATAATAAAAAAAATATTTTTGGGCCCATAAATACGTTTACTTGGCCGACTATTTGTACACAAAAACGTTTTGTTTTTTCACGTAGAATCAGTTTTAAACGAAAAAGCCGCCATTCTAAAAGCTTTTTATAATGTAATTATTAAGTTTACTTATAATTAGGTTTTTTTTGCCACCATAGATTTTGAATTTTACACTTCGGACACTGAATGAAAATTTAAGTATGATGCCGTTAAAGTATCTCATCGAAATTTATGTGATAAATACTTGATATAATAGTCAAGTATTTGAAAAAAAATCTGACAAAAAAAGTTTATGGACCTAACTATTTTTTTAATGGACTTCAACACTTTGGGAAAAACAGTAATTTCCACTTTTTCAATTTCATATTTTTTTTCTTAATGATTGATCAGTGTTATAAAAATAAATGCTTCTGAATCAAGTAGGCCTAGTATTCAGCAAACTATGAAAAAAACATGCAGTAGGTATGTAGGACTGTGTAGGTATCTCAATTATTCGTGCCACAGTAACCAAAAAAGAAAAATCATAAAGAACTAGAAAACTACCAAAAATCGCGGACCATACATGGAGGTGATTCGGGTAGACCTAGTGATGTTCTATTACTGGGCTTCGGCTTATCACTCATTTTTAGAACACACTGTATAAAGTATAGTTTAAACAACTTTGGTTAATGTAAATGAGTTGATTTAACAGTCCTTATTACTGTACGTCTACCACGAGTTCCTAATTTAAATTTACATTATCGTTCGCGTAAAAAAATGTATTGGGATTTGACATTGTCATGTCATGTCAATATAACTAAAGTAAAGATATATTTTGGACTTTGACTTTTGCAAGAATCAAAGCACGGACACTTATCCTTACACTGTACCTAACACTCCTGCTAAGTCTGTTATTTTATTTATGGTTTCTTTAGCTCTCTCCTTTTTGTTTGAGGAATTTTATTATTTTTTCCTTCACTGATCTTTTTAGTTAGGAATACTTATGGGCTGATTGAAATGCGATCATTTCAAGAAATCGCAATTATTTTACGAAATGACCACGACATAATAACAAAATAATATCATTTCATTGTATACAGAATGTACCGAGAAGGCTGTACCAGCGGGTGTCTTCTGTTAGGAGATACTAATGATGCATATCGATTCGACCCCCATATCTTAATGAAATCAAATAGTTATCAAGTATTCATTTTATAATCGGTTTTGCCCTGATCGCTAATCGATCCAAAAAAGAAGTGTAGGGACTAAAAGGTTAGTTTAGTGTTTGAGTCTTATTTTTTAGTAAAGTAGAGTAATAATTTGTGTATAATGTATTTCATGGTATCATAACCTGTATTTGGTGTTAATTAATAGTACATTGTTCACCGAGAGGAGAAAGAGACCGATTACCGTCGAGGGTGTCGTTTGCCCGAGCCGTAGGCGAGGGCTTTAAAACACCCGAGATCGGGAATCGCACTTTCTCTCGAGTGATACATAGTGCTTTATACTACACCTACGAGGAAAATAAAAAACGAAATCTTTACTAAGTAATTGAAATTTATATTGAAATTGTTGTAGTTAGTGAAGCTTAATGTAACACCTTTTCCATTAATGTTTGTTTCAACTGCGGCGGAGTTAAAAAATCTTCATCATCACTATCACTACTTATCATTTTGATAGTTTTATTTTACTTTCTACGAAAACTGAATCCTCAAACAACACACAAATTGAAAATGGCGCCAATGGCGTCTGCAATTTTCACATGTTCTTTTTTCAAATTGTTTATCCTGCCGCCGCAGGGTCGCACTGCCAGCCCGACACCATCCGACACACAGCTAGTGGCCAGTGTCATTTTGCGAACTTGGATATAAAAACTCACTGTAAAAACTTTTTGGCTTTTGATATTTAGGTTACCGGCGCATAGTCTTACCCAAAATTAAAAAAGAAAAACCACGTAAGGAATGGATTTTCATACACTTTTCTCTCCCGCTCAGATGCGTTTTCTCCCCGCATATTTGTTCGATATGCAATGACGTACTTTCTACCGTGAATTTGATAAAGTATCAAGGTACTTTCCGAGCAGGTGTAGTATAAAGAATATTTAAAATGCAATAACATTTTTAAGCGAAAACAAGTGCCATTTTGCTATGCTCGTATGATGTCGTTGTAGGATTTGGTGATGAATATTTTTGAAAGCTACCAAATTTTGGGTTTTTTCAAAAGTGACTCGAGCAGTCTGTCGTTTTACCAACATGGCGGGCGCGGCGTGGGCTGCGCGTGCGTTTCTTTTCCATTTCGAAGGTTACACCAGTTGTGCAACAATTGACTCGACGACAACGTCTTTGCGCTTGGAATAACTGACAAACAAAGGATTTCGCTAATACTTACATGCTCTTTAAATAAAACATTTTTACCAAATTAGGCCGAATGAATAACGAAAGGTAGGTAAATATCTTGTTGTCGTATAAGTAGGGTACCACCAGTAGGGTTACCGCAATGCTTTAATTAAAACACTTGATCTTATCATTTCAAAATTTCAGAGCAAAAAAATCATATCTTAGTCCTTAAAACTTTTGACTTGAAATTACTGGTAAAAATTAGCGCAGTTTTCTGTTAAATATTTTAATTTTCCAACACCAGAGATACCTTAGCTTAAACTAAGAAAATCCATATAAGTAGGTCAATGAAACTGCACTAAAGTCTTCTTCGCCACTTATTATTCAGAGTGTGCATACGACTGTTGCCCTTTGGCGAAATTGAATTTCAATTTATCTTGATAAGTGGGACACGGGGACACGGCGCTCCGCGCTCGCGCATGTCGCAACGCAACACGGGCCAATCAATGTGTTTCGCGGAGACATCGCGCTGCTCGGCTCGTACCACATCCTTTGTTCGGCGCTCGTATATAAACGAACGTTACGCCCGTAATTTATGCACACATACATTACAAACACTGAATTTCACAAAAGTTGCATTATTCCTTGTAAGAACTCCGTTTGTGTAAGTTTTTACATTGTTTTCAAAATAAATACATTCTGCTCACTTTGTGTAGCGTTGTCAGCAACACAACTCGTACTAGCTTTCACTATTCTGCAGAATTTTGATAACGTTGATAACCTACGTATTTGTTGTCAAAATTACACATTAAATCCCAAATCTAGCAATATACAAAAGTATTGTGCCATTATGCGCCTACATTAGGTTGAACGAAGTACGAGTAAGTATGTTATTATCAGCATCATCGTGAGTGACGCCCATTCGGTTGGGCAACATCATTACTTGACCTTGAGCAGTTGAGCAATTGAGCAACCGCACCGCCACCAAACACGACTGTTGTTTTTATCTTGAATTAGTAATTTATTTAAACTTATTTACTATAATATTGACAAGCAAATATTTGAAATATGGTATGAATTATTCGAAAGCTGCTTAGCAGACTGGTTTTATTGATTTCAGAGCCAGAATAAATTATTCAATGAATTTGAATAATATCTATAATTTGACGTTGCATTTCCATATACGAGGTGTAATTATTGTACACCACGAGGATAGAACTAATAATGGAGTGATAAAATGAACGTGTGAACCTTTAGATATAAAGGCACATATACATCATTTTGAAATGTGGGTTGGGTAGCATCTATCATTTGGGTTACAGTGTATAATCGACTCGTCCTCATAATTCCGTCTCGTTAGCCGAGTGCTGCGTGTAGGCAGACGGATGTCACGCTCTGGGCGCGTCGACTGTAGCTAACTAATATGCACATGTGAGGTATCGCTGAGGGCCACAGGATGTCCTAGGCGCTAATTTGTAACAATCCGCCGTTCCAATCCAACTGGAACTGAATTGTGGACTTAGAAATGTGGATTTATTAAATTCAATTAAAATCTAAACAACTGATGGGCACGCAAGAAGTACCGTCAAATTTTAACGTTTTTCGTTATCAAAATGTTTGGAAAATTCTGTTACTTACCATACTTAATTTTAAATCAATTTCCATATATTATGTAATATTAACGCTATCACTCTTTTAAGACTGTTTTAACTAATTTTGAATTGTTTCGGTTGTTTTTTGCTCCAGCGACAGAAAATTCAAAAGTTTTATGAAAACAGCGCTTTTACAATCATACCTATTTTAACAAGACTTATGACCAGTCATGCGAACTGGATCCTGGGCGTAGTTTCTGGCAAACTAACTTCTCGTCTTATTTGGTACAAAACCGGAGATGATTTTAACAAACTCCAAGTATTTTTATGGTCTCTTACATGATATTCACCATTTCGTTGTAGGTTTTTCGACACATAAGTGTGACCAAAACTACGGACATTTTGTTCGCAGTAGGCCCCCAGATGTTCAAAGACTCACACTACGCTATTTGATTTAACCTTCCCTCCCATCGAAGGGAGTCTTTGTATGAGAAGAGTCACATAGGCACGAACAGTTCCCATCTTTTTCACGTTGGATTATCCAAAACGTGCGGCTTTCAGGCAAATGATCGGTTTCCGTTGTTTCCTTGCCGACCGCGCGCCGTTTCTACCGACAGCCTTGTGCCACTTCCACGTGTGCTCCTACGTGGCTTGTGTCTCTGCATTAAACTCTCATATAGTTAGTGTGGAAGAAAGTATTCCTTCTCCCTCCTATTGTCTTCCTTCTCGCAACATTCTATATCACAGATTAGGATGTGACGACGATTGAAAAGTTGAACATTGTCATTGTAGAGCGTATCTATTAGAATGATGATATTTTTGTGGTGAAAACAAATTTCTTTCAACTTTTCTGAATTCTAAAGTAGGTAATAATATATTAAACAGCCTTTAGAAATTGTGAATTGTTACTAATTTGATGCACATGTTATATTGTTTGCGGTTTCAATGTTGCAGGAAGTATCATTTAATTTATATGGAGGCGGAGCTGCCGGCTGCTTTCAGTCAAAATAATTTTGTACCAACCTATTAAAGTCAGAAAATTAATTCAAGTTACCACATTACTTGCTCACCATAATAGAATGATGATATTTTTGTGGTGAAAACAAATTTCTTTTAACTTCTCTGAATTCGAAAGTAGGTAATAGTATTTTGAACAGACTTTAGAAATTGTGACTTGTTACTAATTTAACGCACATATGTTATCTTGTTTGCGGTTCAATATTGCAGGAAGTATCATTTAATTATATGCAGGCGGGGCTGCCGGCTGCTTTCAGGCAAAATAATCTTGTACCTATTAAAGTCACAAAATTTATTCAAGTCACCATTACTTACTTACTTACCTATTTTGTTAACTTCCAACTTGAAACATTATGGGCATGTAAATGTTTTTGGAACCAGTTTTTCGTAGTTTACATTTTGGCTTCGATTGCGATATTGAAAGCAAGGCTGCGTAGTGTTCACGTCGCGTTGCAGAGTGATAAATGATCAAATCCGTTATTTCAATGAAGATCTAACTTGGCCACGATTGAAAAAAAGCTACTATCAACTGTTGGATAGGGTTTTTAGCTGCTTTAGTTGAACATACAAAGAACTTTGCTTCACTGCTTTTACTTAGTTGCATTTGTATGTTTTCATTTCAAGCGAACTATGCATGCGATTCCCGGAATATCAATGTCAGAAGTAAAAAGGTTATTTAGCCTAGGAAAACAAGCAAGTGTGCATCAAAATATGCTACCTACATGAATACACTTTTATTACCCCAAATTTGACGATGCTCATTTGTATGATTTTCAAACTGATAAAAATAGATCATAATTACTGTAGGTTTTTGTGAAACTAGTGTTTTTCCTAACTATGGGTCACAAATTCATGGAATCTTACTACATGAGGATGTATGTCTGTGTGTATGTTCGTTACTCTTTCACGCAAAAAATACTGAACGGACTTAGATGAAACTTTACAGTAATACAGCTTATACATCAGAATAACACATAAGCTACAATTTATAAAGATCTTATGTATTTTGGCCATAATATGATACGATGAAGTTCACGCGGGTGAAGCCGCGGGCGGAAAGCTAGTTATAAATAATGTCGATCCACATCAAATATTTTAAAAATCGTAAAGTCTAAAAAACCCGATTCACAAGTTCACTCTTTACCATGATACTTTTTCCAATAAATATAATAATAATAATATGTTTTTTTTAATGTGTTGCTGCGACATTCACTTAAGTTGCGGTGGGCACTTGGGCGCTGGCAGTCAAAATGCGCTGTGGTTTGACAAAACATCCGATGTTTCAGTATGCGCCACAAAGCAGAACCGAACAATATATTATGTACCGGGCAAAAGCTTTCAGACCATGAACATGTCTATCCCGTTGGCTTATTTTGTAAGATATCCCTGCCTGTTCCGCGGTATGGTACTACCCAGGACCCATCGTGGGTCAAACATTTGTGTGTGTCGCAAATCGCAATAGTGTTATCTATTTGGCAATGATGTTGTTTTGGTGGCGCAAACCCTAGTCTCAACGTTAGCTGAAAACGTGGTTTCAGCTAACGTTGAGACTAGGGCGTGATTTTCGGAGAAACTGAGTCTTCAGTTTCATGGGCACTCAGGTCACAGACACAGTGCAATTACGTAACAAGAACGAAAAGTGCTATTTGGTCACAATGAAGTACTTTCCACAATCTAGTTTTTTAATAAGGATAGTAACTATAATTTGTTATTGATTAAAAATGTTATATGCCTAAATTGAACAAGCTTATACTATGAGAGAGAGAGAGAGCGGTAGCCTAGTGGTTCAGCACCCGAACTCAGATCGTGGATCGTGTGTTCCGAGTTCAAGTCTGGCCAAAACCAAAATCTTTGTGTTCATTGTTAAATATCCGACTTACTCTCCGGTGATGGAAAACATCATCGGAGAATCATCATCGATGAAAAACCAAATCAACCCGGATTACGGTGGTAGGCTCACCACCTACCACGTTGGGTTCTAATACCATTGATGAAAAGTGGGCTTCTGAGTGTTTCGTTCACCATGACGACACAGTCACTTGCCTCTGACTACCCCGTTTGGGATAAAGTCGTGATTATGTAATACTGCTGCTAAGGTTTTATTTGTACAATAGATAGAGTATATTTGATATTGGTATTTATTTAACTTAACTTACTATAACACCAAAATTAAATATATTTCAAACATACATTTATTAAACTAGCTGTTCCGATCTTTTGGTGCGCTGACAGTTTTCATACAAGAACATAAATTCGTTATCTTCACAAATCTATAAAAATAGGTTCCTCTAACTCCTCCTAACTTTGATAGAAAACGTATTTTGCCCAACATTGCTTAATGGTTCGCACAGTGCGTGCCCCTCCCCCACTCGATGCGCGAGCGCCGCATCACTCGAAGTATTTTGTAATACCGCTAAAATCGTGGTAACTAGGCCAAGGCTCCGCTTATTTACATATACGTGAGAAATAGCATTCACACTAAACATAATTGTACATTTTATATCACTGTACTCGCGTATTGTTTTAATATTTTATTACAATTGGAATACATTGCACCTTTGAATGTGCCTAATACCTTGACCTGGTGGCAGCATTTGTTATCATATAAAGTTGTGTTTATCATCAAATTGATATGCTAGAAACTAAAGGTAGCGTAGGTGTGTTCATGACAAACTGCTTCACCACGCGGTTATGCCGCCATTGTGGCATTTGAGTTATTTTTAAGAAGTCGAAGGCAAAAGTGCTATATCTCTACAGGTGCTCCCCACCAATAGCATTGTCCTGTTATGCAACGTTACAAAGTCGCGCATTACATCGGTGAGGGAGGAGAACCGCGCATTACAGTGCGCAATTTGCTGTTACAATGTGTAATAGCAACATGTAATATAGCAACGCATCACCTACGACAACAAAACAAACTCAAACTGATAAACACGCGCACTAATTACGGCAGGAGCACGATACTTTTCGAGGGAGCACAGTTGTTCAATACTTTACCAATGGAAATAAAAGAAATTGATAACATAAACACGTTTAAAGTCAAACTCAAAAATTATATTCGCAATAATTATTTTTAATTTAATTTAATTTATATAATTATATAGTATTATATAATTTTCTAGGCTTAAGAGGCAAAACCAGACCAATGATCATAATTTATCTAGATTTGAAATTATTTACATGTTAAATTTAACCTATTACTGCTCTAATATTATTCTAACTCATTTCAATTTAAATTATGTAATTCAATTAAACTTCATGATAATATAGTTATTACAATGTAATACAATATTAAATTAGTTGTACGTTATCTCATTGTAAGTGAACTATTTTAAGTTTTTATGAGAAATAAATTTCTATAACCATAATATTTTGATACAATTTCCCTGAAGTTTTGTAAGGCAGAATTGTAATGTAATGCTCAAAATCCAATTTGAAATGCAAATTATAGGCAAATGTTCGTCATGTCAGGCAGGCGGTACTGAAATCGAATCTGAAATGTAACATTACAGGAAAATGCCCCAAGTGAGGGACCACCTTAAACGTTAGTTTAGACCAAACGAGCGAATGCTCAAGCTCATACTATCCCCACTCTTTCGATTTCTCTTTGTGTAATAGTTGTCAGTCACTGTTTAGTGTTTACACAATGAGAATTACATAGAGAGAAGATATAACGAGTTAGATAGATGACCGCCCGCCGTCCGCTTTTTCAAAATGACATTGTGATATATATTATAGTCCACACAATTCTTTGCTCTAATTTGAATGGAGAGTTAATTGCCGGCTTGGTGCGGTGCTGTTGATGTGCCGGGATAGTGTGCTATGACCATAAGACGCAGATTCTCTGTGGGCGCAGCTTCCCGAGAATAACAAAAAGTGTACATCGTTTACGATTAACCTCAAAATCTAATTGATACATTCTGCAGCAGGCCACTGTTATTTATTTATTTATTGATGTTATTATTATTATTTTCCTTTTTATTTTTAAAATTTCGAAATAAGTTAAACCCTATTTCGGCGAACACCTGAGACACACGGGCCTAGACCAAGTGTGTCTCAGTTCCTGGTGGAAGTTAAGAGGAGGTTGAGTTTTCGTCCTGTAAGAACTTCCGAACAATTCGGCACGTGTTCAAAATTGCCGCCTTTTGCAATGTCATGTAGGTGCTTTCAGGTAGATCTATGATGCGCAGGGAAGTGAGCAGGTGTTGCGGGATGATTCCAGCACAGGAAAGCACCAGCGGTATTATATAAACTTTGTTCATTTTCCAGATTATAATGATTTCTTCTTTTAGTTCTGTGTATTTATGTATCTTGTCTGTAATGGTTTTTTGTAGATTATGTGTGTTGGGATCCGCTACGTCTATTGAGGATACGTTTTTGTTGTGTTTGTCTATTAAAGTTATGTCTGGTCTATTATTGTGCACTGTCCTATCTGTTAGTATGGCCCTATCGTAATACATTTTGTAACAACTGTTTTCTAGAACTGGTTTTGGAGTATATTGATAGTATGGTAAAGGCTTTTCGGCGATAACTTTGTGTTTGATGGCTAGTTTTTGATGAATGATGTTACAGATTTGGTTATGACGGTGAGTATAGTCGTTTCGAGTGAGTTTAGAGCAGGCACTAGTAATATGTTGTATAGTTTCAGATTGTCTATTACACTTTCTACATTTCTCGGTAATGAGATGTGGATCTTTCAATATATATTTCTTGTAGTTTCGCGTGTTGATAATTTTTCCTGTATTGCGATCATGAACCCTTCCGTTTCAGGAAAAATTACGCCGAGTTTAAGCCATTTATTGGAGGCAAGTTTATCCACGTGTGGTTGCTCCAAGTCATGGAAATGCCGGCCATGCAGTTGTTTTCTTCGCCAAGTTTCCGTTTTTTCTGCTTCATGTTGTTGTTTGCTTTTCAACTGTAGATCTTTTTGTTTCAAATTTAAGGGGGTGTAGTTTTCATCGATTTCTATTACTTTTGCATGAATTTCACTTGTGCTTGCCTTCCCATAGAAAAAAATCCTCATTGTGTTTATTTGTCACTCCCAGAGAGGTTTTAAATCTATTAACCCTCTTCCTCCCAGATCTCTTAATTGTGGTCCTTTCTATTGCCGATTTTGGGTGTAAATAGTTATGTCTGGTTAACGTTGTTCTGGTTTTAATTTCTAATTTGTTTATGTTTTTGTCCACCTTATAAGACCAAATGAATGTTAGTATCGGTATAGCAAAAGTATTCAAGGTTTTGAACAAGTTTTTTGAATGTAACTGTCTTTTACATACGAGTACTAAATTAACACGGTGAAAATATTCCTGCATTAAATCTTTCTTGATTTTGATGTGGTCAATTACCTTTGATTGAAGTATACCCAGGTATTTATAAGTATATTATTATTATTTTATTTATTAACTGTTCCTCAAGTTGTCCGTATTTCAACAACAAACAAATGCCTGATGAGAATTTGTGAATGATTCCGAACACAACTAGTAGGTATTTTGTCATTGCTGTGCGTTCCTGGGCATTCAATGTATGGGGAACGAGCGATGTCCTTTACATGGTAAATAGTTGAGAGTGTAGTAAGTTTTTAAAAAAGAGTTGGATGAAAAAGTTCTAGTTCAAAGTTCACAGAAGTACCAGCATTTCTATCTTTTTCAATTTCAATTTTTTTTGAGACGTGATAAGCGTTATGGATGTAAATTCTGCAGAATCAACTAGCGTTATTATTCATCTAATAACGAAAAAAAAATCAGGCATTTATCTCAACAGATCGCTCCACAGTGAGCGAAAAAGTGACTCAACCGAGAAAATTTCAAAAATTCGTAAAAAATTAATAACTTGAAAACTACAAAAAATCGGGTAACACACATGAGGTATTTTTTGGTACCCCTGAGTGTGAGGAAGCTAAAAAAAATTTATTGACGTGTATGGTTTTGGACCACCCTGTATATTAATGAATGATAGGTGCATAGTGCATACCAGTTTATAAATATAATTTGCAGTGGTTAGTAAGACTGCATTATTTAGCCATGTCAGCCGAAAATAAAAAACAGTATGTTCACCACAGATTACGCAGGTGCGCTGACGTTGCTGTTGCGTTGTCTGTGGGTGTGCGCGACTGCGCGTGCGCCCGCGCCGCTCCTATCGCAAGCTTTGATAATAAACTGGGTCATCGCCTAATTACGTTAAATGTTGTGCCAACTTATGCGTATCGCTTCTGGACGGATTTATGCTAATGCATTTTGCAGCATTTATTTGGAGCAGTTCGATGTCATTGTTGTTTACCTAATTCCCAGCATTCGATTTAGAAACGTAGGCACGCACTTAGACGTCAGAAAAATGTAAGGGAGTTATTTTTATACCTTGAAAAATGTTCACCGTTATTAGCTAGACCGCAAGCACTGTGCGGCTTGATGCGTCATGTGAGAGGAGTATCTAGTATTTTGTATTTGGTCAGTTAGACTTAAAGTCTGTGTTGCTTGATATAATTATAATAAATAATAATAATACTCAATGGCGCGCCCAAAATGTTTTTATTATCCCTTTAGTGATGTCATCCACAGGTATAGCACCTGACAGTCTTAATAAAAATTGAAGCACTTGGAATCCCATTTACAATAATCTACACCCTTCAGAAAGCTGCGATATTAAACACGTGCCGAATCACCAGAAAATTTCTATCTTCTGGATCAACATCAGCAGCTATGCACCCTAAAGAGGGTTAACACCACCCATTCCCGCGATAATCAGAATGGAGAAAAACATAAGTTTTAAAATAATAATAATCATATTTATTTATTTCAGACTATGTCCATGATTCTTGATATGGTTACCCACGCCACAGTATATTAAGACTGTGCGCACGCACCAAAAGCATTTTTAAAATGAAAATGCCAGATCATGTTACAAACAAACATGTTGTCAAATCTCATGATAACGCGCATACATGTATCTACGGCTCGTGGCTTGGAAACAGTGTAGAATATTATTAATAATAAAATAAAAAATCGTTTTCTCCAGTAAAAATTCATGGTAGTACGGAATATCAGCTAAATTGAACAAATGGCATCACTATTTACCTTCAATGACCAAGTAATACACGTAGGTACCTACGCTACGTTGATAACTGTCAATGAATGATTTTGGCATAACAACTAGACGCCGATTATTACTCGTACAACAATCGTCAGCCGTTCAGCTAGTTAACGCGACGCGTATCGCATAGAACTAATTAATCGCAAGTTATATTCACCATGATAATAATATATAACTTTCATGATACATTTTAATGATATAGTTGCCAAGCACTTATAACATTTAATCACACATTTTGGTGAATATGTTACAAGAATTATTGTGTATTGAATCGAATCGAATAATACGTGTGTAGTAAAAGTGTAAGTAATAAGTGGAAAGGTTAGGTTGCCCAGCAGTATGCTGACATTCATCAATACGCTTTCCGTTAGTTGAATTTTAAATAAAACAAGATACAAACAAAATTCATTAAGGAAATTAGGGTTAATATTTTACATTTACCGGAAGTTGTGGCGCTGGCGTTAACGAAGAAGCTTCTGATACCTATAGTGCTAGCGGTACGCTAAATTTACCTGCAAATGGTGTTAAATAAAGGCATTAAAATCGGAACGATTGATCAATTTGACATACGAATCAATTTGACCCGTAGCACGGAAAAAAAGAGGAGTTATGGCGTCATCTTTTTTTTGTTTAGAAAAAAATACTTTTTGCTGTGAACCCTATCGTGTGTGGTATCTAATGAAAGGGCTTATACTGAGCCAATTCTAAGAATATATCACATCATGACATTTTAGTCACTTGTATTAAATTAAAATTAAAATAATTTTCAAAACATTTTTTTTGTAAAATATGCTTCAAATGGTACGTCATATCCCCTTACCTAAAAAAATATTTTCGAAAATACATTTAGTATTTTTTTATAATTTTTCAGATTTCCACCTGTTTCGGTCTCTTCAGAATTATTTAGGCAGCGTCAGGTTAACATCACGAGAAGACTGTCAAAACCACTTGTCGCGGTATTTTGATCATAAGCCTCAAAATTCCTATAGCAATGGGATCATGTTCCTACCTACAAGATGGCAAAAAGTAATTGAACAAAATGGCACCTACATACTTTAGCTAAATATAAATAAACTATATTAAAAATGTTTTGAATTTTCTTAAAAAATGCGAAGAAACTTTTTCTCCAACCTATTATAAACATGAACCTAAGTCTTGACGTCGGCGCCGACTAAGCTCCGGGACGACGCAACGTCGAAATGACGCTAGTGTGGGGGGTCGCTGGCAAGACGCTGACGCTCAAAGAACGCTAGTGTGGGGTGTCTCTAACTAACCCAATGACCGTAGTTTTGGAAAAACTAACACGATCTTATTAATTAGTATTAAAACCAATATTTTTTTTAACAAACATCTAACATACGAGGGGCATGCCAAAAGAAATTAGATACTCAAAAATTATAAAATTTATTCTTCATTACAAGTATCAATCTTTTCGAAATATTCACCCTGAGCACGTATACACTTTTTCAAACGTTTGAACCAATTGGAAAATACCTGTGACAACTCTTCTTTAGACACCTCAGAAATCTCGAAATTATAGGCAGCTAGCCAGTTTTTCTTTAATTTTTGGAAACAGGTAAAGATCACAAGGCGCTAGGTCAGGGGAATATGATGGGTGAGGAAGGATTGACACATTTTTTGAGTTGAAAAAGTCAATTTTTCTGGCAGACGTGTGCGGCGCCGCATTGTCGTGGTGCCAGAGAAGGTGCCGGATTCCTGACTACGGTCGCTTGTCACACCAAGCTGATATTACTGTTGAAGCACAAACTGTCACATACCATTCAGAGCTCACCGTTCTTTGATCCTCTAGCACTAAAGTAGCAAAATGACCCGTTTTGCAGAAAAACGAGGCGACCATTTGTTTCTGTGTGCTTCATGCACGGCGACATTTCGTTGGAGTTAGTTCATGATCAAAACACCATACAGTCGACTGTCGCTTTGTTTCGGGATCATAGTTATATAGCCAAGTTTCGTCTCCAGTCGGTATATCATACAGGTTTTTTTTCTCGCCACCGTCGAATTTATCTATCATGAATAGGCACCAATCCCCCCGATGGTCTTTCTCATGCTCATCGGTAAGTTTGTGCGGCACCCATCTCGAACAACGTTTACAGAGAGAAAGGTGGTCGTGAATTATGGTTTGCATTGCTGCTGATCCAATTCCCAGTTCCCGCTCCAGCTCTACATACGTAATTCGTCGGTTTTCGCGAATTAGTTTTTCGACTGCACGAACGTTTTCTTGTGTGACCGCGGTTGGCGGCCGTCCTGTCTTCGCTTCATCTTCCAGACATACCCGTCCTCTTTTAAATTCAGCACACCAATTAAATACTGTTGCTCGTGAACAACTAGACTCACCTTAAACCTTTATCTAAACCTTAATCCCTGATTGCTATAGGCATATATTTGTAAGTGCTAGCTAGGAGTCTCAAATTTTGCATAGGGGTTCTTTTTAGGACGTAGATGCTACTAAGACGGGATTTTGTGAATAACAAGTATCGTACATCGGAAAAAGTCGCGTATGTCATAAAAATTAAGTTCACGCAGGCGAAGTCGCGGGTGCAAAACTATAATATTATAAAGAGGATTTATATAGGCTCCGAAACTATTAAATAAATTGAAAAAAAAAATACACCTATATAAAGCTGATAATGTATTAGCGAGTAACATAGGCTTATATATTCATTATACTAGCTTTAAAGAGTAACAAACATAAATACATCCTCACATACTTTTGCATTTATGATACTATTAGCAAGATAGTAAGATTAGGAAGATTTTACCCCAAAAATAGGCTATGCGGTCGAAGTCGCTGATAGACAGCTAGCTAAGGAATATAACAAAGAGAGTGTTATAATACGCTACAACTGTCGAATGCCTGGTAAATCTAGATCGTAGATTTCACAATCACAAAGCTCTTGTATTAATATTAAAACATTTTTGAAACTCGAATTTCAAATGTGTTTTGAAACTGTTCCAGAAACATAATATCAAGCAAATTCATTGCATTGATTCGTAACTTTATGTTCGAGGGTTTTACAAATTGCACTGTTTGTAGGTACTACCAAATATGGTCTCGTTTCATCATCATCATCATCATTCGGTGCCACAGGACGTCCATTGCTGAACATAGGCCTCCCCCACTGATTTCCAAAGCGACCGATTGCAGGCGGTCTGCTTCCACCGGAATCGCGCCACTTTTATCAGGTCGTCCGTCAAACGGTCTCCATTCTAGAACTTTCTTGCCCTAACGGCCATCTGTTTTGCGCGCTATGTGCCCTGAACACTGCCACTTCAGCTTACTTACCCGCTGGGCTACGTCGGTCACTTTCGTTCTTTTACGGATTCCCTCATTTCTGATTCGTTTGCTAAGATCGTAAAATAACACGACGATGATTTAAATGTTTTATTTATTTATGCTGCATGACAATGAGGATGCCATAATAATTCATATTGTATGACTCCGCAATAATGCTTTGTTTACTTTTAACATTAACAGTACAAGTAGGTGTTCGTACTGTGGAAGTGCTTGCGTTTATTTTAGGAGTTCGGTGTCAAAAAGCTGTATATAAATAAAATTACCTAGTGTTTACCCACCTTATGTTTTACCTGTCGCTGATGCGCCCCAGGCTCACTGCACTATCTCTAATGTAGTATTTCTCAACAATGCATAATTCAATATCTCTGTGTCACGAGGTACCACACAAGGAAACCAGCCAGGGGCGTCTCCCAGCACACATAATTACATCACCTAACCTAATTGTACATTATACGATTGGACGTGTTTTCCCCAGGATAGAATGAAGGATCCTCTCAGAGTTTTCCGACACTGGGAGGACTCAACAAGACACAACAGCATGTAGGTCAGTCCCGGAGCCTTCGACAATTGGGTCATGCAGGGCCAGCCTACAAATTAGGGCGGGTAACCTTGTTATAAATGTCCTTTTAAGGTCACTTTGAAAGACGCAACATATTAGAAAGACGTTATCGGATTGGCCGCTTTTTAACACAATAATTTACTGATAATGCATGACCTATCTTAAGATTCAAAGGGCCTCACATAAGTAGCAAAATAAAATCCCTCAGAACGAATACAAACAAACGAACAGTTTAGTTGCATAGTTATAGTTTGAAGGATCGGGTCGAACAGCTGCGTTTGACAACCAATCAACTTAAACTTGTATTTCTATTTGTGATAAGCAGCTAACTACAACAGGGCACATCTTCTACATCATGGAACTTTCCATTCCTGTTTCACAACTTTACTAAAATTATTTATTGTTGCTTGTGCCCTGTGAACTTAAAGGCGGAGTTTTCGCCAGATTGCTCGGAAAACCCTTTTTCGATTCAAGGGTTTAGGTGTTTATTTTTTAATAATGGTCTTGCAAAAAATTATGATGCGCTTAAGGATATTGTCTAGAACCTGTGCTATTGTAAAATATCTCGGCATGTATATTGATCAACAGCTTAATTGGCACAAACAAATTGAAAATTGCATACCTCGGTGACACCTCTGGTGTTGCAGTTGTCCATGGGCGGAGGTGATCACTCTCCATCAGGTGACCTTCTAGCTCGTCATTAAAAAAAAAAAACTCGAGTTAGGAAATTGATATGGCTGTTTAAATATCTCAGACATGTTTCTGATAGACCACTATTGATACAAATTTATAAAACATTGGTGCAGTCTATTGTCTCTTATTGCCTGCCCATTTGGGATGGAACTCATAAAACCAAACTGATTCAACTTGAACGCGCCCAAAGATGTATCTTAAAAGTCTCATGAAAAAAATAACCTACATGTGTTGTGTACAGTACCGTGACAGACTACGAAGACTAACACGTGCTGACTGTTAGACAACTTCACATATTTTAATCTATCCTAAAAACCCATAAGAACACAACTCCCGATCCAAATATTAATGCTAAACGTAATCCAAATAATGTTATTCCAATTTATAATACCAATACACATTTTGCACGTAATCAATTTATTTCTAAATCTAAAAGTTTATATTATAAAATAACTAGAACTCTGCATATTTATAACATGCCCTTTAATGACTGTAAGAAAACTTTACATAAATGGTTAAAACAGATGAATTATACTGAAGCTGAAAATATGCTAAATTTAAATTTGTAAAAGCGTAAATATAACGTATATTTTCTGTTAATTAATTTTGGTTGTAACTTGGACTAAATATAAGGATCTCGACGCTACTTTTGTTATGTACTTAAGTACGAGGTATTTTGTAAATGTAACGAACATGTTATGTATCAGTGTAAACGTCTGAAGAGCAGCTTTATCTTAGCACAGGTTTGTATAAACTCAACTGGCAACTGGATAAGGCCTATTTTTGTGTTTTAACGTAACATGTATTATACCAATAAAATATTTTGTATTTTTGTATTGTATTTGTATTGTTACATGATAGGATGTACTTTAATCGATCATAAAAAAATCCGATACCAGGCTTTAATGTAATTTTTAAACGAATTAATAGTAGGTAAAATGTAAACAAAACACATAATTTTTATAAAGAAATATTCGTCTTTGAATTCTTTAGCGACTGAGCTAAATTTTTATTTTCAACAGACGTCATCTAATCAATTAAGTTGATAACTTATCCCGAAACTAGATCGTTGCCCAGCGTATGTTGAGACGACACGCCCCGCCGCCCGTCAGTCGCGCTTAGGCGCTTGCCAAGCCAACGTCGGACTTGTGTCAAATTTTCTCTACGAAAATGTTTTTTTTTACCTTCAACACATCATTTGAATTATAATATATACTAGTTCTTCATTTTATTGAAAATTGCAGGAGACACAGTATTTTTTTATGGTTTAGATATTTTACAAATTAATTCTATAGTTACGCTGTGCGACTGCCATCTTGCTTCAAATAGCCAAAAAGCAAACAAATGTGTTGTGTCAGTCATACCAACTTATAACTTTATTTTATTGAAATATGATCATTATGATGCCGATGTGTTTGAAAGTATAGTAAACGCATTTATGTTTTTCATAAAGTGACAATAGGATTTGACGCATTCGTTAATTGTCACTCAGAGACATATGCAGAGACGACATACAGAGGGATGTTGTTTTTTAAAACATTATTGTGACTATTTTAATTTCATGTAAGGAATAAAGAAAAGCGAATTATAACACCTGGCAAAACATAAGGATTTCGTACAAAAATGGTAAAGTCGAAATCAACAGTCAAAACAACAGTATTTTATAGATGTTACGTATATATATTGTTCATGTTTTTCTACCGCGTTTACGACTTTGGGAGTTGGGGAGATTGCGGAAAAAGATAATAGACTGTTGAAATGTCCAAGCATCTGTCATTTGCTCATTAAAATAACTCGAAAAACCTCATAATTAGTAGATTTTTAATGAATATCACCTTTTTCATATCGATATTTACCTCGAATATTAACTCGGAAACGTGACACCTTAGGGTACCATATTTAGAATTTTTCTGTTCATTATGTGCCCTCCATCTAATTATACCACTTTACTCGTGCGCGGAAACTTTAAAAAAAAAACAAAATGACGGCAAGTGGCTATGCCAGCCTCCATAAAAAAATGTTCAAACCCCTTTGATATGTTCACTTGTTAAATTTTACTTCACACAATCACGATTATCTTTACCATTCATTTAACTAAAATGATTTTCCAGAAATGGATAGTGTACGTCATACAATATGCAATGTGCTAACAATTTTTCATGATGTGTTCATGCTCAGTATATTTTAGTCAGTCCTGCTCAGTTTAAGTCCTGTTGATTACCTCTATAAGTTTAAATCTACAATCAAAGCAAAATTGATGAACCAAGGGTATTCATGAAGAGGATTACTTGAACAGCAAGCGTTTGTGGTGATAGTAGGAATAATCTGCTCCTCTGCTCAGTAGGTTTTTTTTTACTTTGCTCTGACAACACCGCTGGCTCCGCCCCCACCGGTGGCAACTGGGAATTATTGAAAAATAGGTCCCAGTTGCCACCGGTGGCTTACCTCAAGGTGGCAACTGGGACACATGTGTTGATAAAATTGACTATATAGCATTATTGAAGATAGGGGTTCGGATATTTCAAGTGTTGGTCGCTTCTCGTATATTAAAAAAATTGCCAGTTGCTAACGCGAAATGAGCCACCGGTGGCGACTGGGACATACGAGGGGCATGCCGAAAGAAGTTAGATACTTTTTGCTCATTTGATTGACACTCGCAAGTTATACACCATCTTATCCTCTCGTATATTTATTTTAATGAGCATCATTTTTTCGAGAATCTGGAGGGGATTCGCTTGCAGCAATGGAGCTCAGTCGACGTGATTTTCGCGCTATGATTTATTATGACTATAAAAAAGGTTTAAAGCCTCAAGAATGTTTGAACTCTTGGCTACTACTTTTGGTGAGTTTGCTTGTTCACGAGCAACAGTATTTATTTGGTTTGCTGAATTTAAAAGAGGACGGGGATGAAGGAAAAAATATTTCAAAACAAATATATACCTATGGCAATCAGGGATTAAATAGCGTTTTAACAGTGAATTAATTTTAAAATCTGTGCGGTATTTTCGGAGATTATCTGTCCCAAACATATAAACTCACAAACAGCCAGTGCAAGCTTTTGATGACATGACATGATGTAGTAGATAAGATAAGATAAGAATTATTTATTCGCATAAAACATTGTATAAATGGTTTTAAAATAAAGTTTACAGAACATTCATGCTTAGTCAATATAAAAGGACACGACGACAGAGTACATAGTAGTCGGCGTCGGAGACGACATTCTAGAGGCCGAGCGCGGAGAGTCGGCAGCGCGCGAATATTATCAGTACTTATAGATTACCAACTAAGAAAGTAGCCATAATATACATAATCAGAATATTATAATTTTGTCTCCAAAAGTATAGGTAGAGTCTGAGCGAATATATTTATACAAAAAATATATAGTATACCATTTGCGTAGGCATACTGTTCGTGGCGTAACGTGGCCTGCTATTGAATGACACTCTTTACATTTAGGCCGGCTCCACCTAGGGCTCCCTAGAGCGCCGCATCGGCACCGGAGGCCCACTCACTAACCATATGTCCCTTGTTTCGGTAAAAGTAAAACGTGTGTGACATGGACTTACTACGGGGATGTGGGATGTTAGGTACTGAAGATTTGTGTACAGTACTAAGTTGACAAACCTGAATGTTACAAATATTTATGTTTCTTGTCGTCTGGGTGTTGTTATTATTTATTTGTAATAAATTCAAAAATATTCAAGTATGTTTATCAGTGTCTGACACCGATACACAGTGTTTTTTCTCTCCCAAAAAAGTGACATCCGCCTTTTATTGAATATATCTACTAAAAACATAATTCCAAATGCAAGAGTAGAACTCCCATGTGTCAATTTACAATAATTGATTTTTAAAAAAATATCTAAGTTTTCGTGACCTTTACCCTAAAATACTGAAAAAAAATCATAAAAACTGAAATAATAGATAAATAAATAAATTTGTATTGCAGTTTTATGAAGCCTTTCTCGCTGCATATTATGCAGTTTTTTTAAATTAAAAAAGTAGCAAAATGCCAGGAACAAAAAATGTTTTATCGAAATCAGTATTTATTTTTTTATAATTTTTCTAGCACGAAGTAGAACCTCTGTCTAGCACAAAAAGATTCCTCACAATAAGGTTAATCACCTACAAAAATACCACATTCAACTTGGGCCTAGGTTTTGAGAAAATGATTTTTAAATATTTGTATCAGGGTTGCCACTAATATGACCTTTCGTGTTAATTTTCTTTTTACTTAATATTGGCAGCTTTTTCACTTTACTAACGAAGGAGGGTTATGTTCTAAATATTTGTATCAGGGTTGCCACTAATATGACCTTTCGTGTTATTTTTTTTACCTAATATTAGCAGCTTTTTCAGTTTATTAACGAAAATGTTCGTTAGAGAATGTATGTATGTATGTAAATTGTTTTTATCTTATTTTGGTCAGCAAATAGTTTAGATATCTATTTATTCCCGATGATATTCCGGAGGACTTAATGTTAGGGGGGCATGAGGGCGCCAACCCTCATGTTGGTACACGACAGGCAAGCGAAGCTGTGGAATGCGCCACAGCCGGTACCTCACGACCTCCAGAGGTAGCCGCAAATAGGCAAGGAGGAATCACTCGGTTACATATTTATAAATGTTTCTCTGAAGAAAGCAAAAAACTAAAAAAAAATGGATCACCTGAAGATTTACCTTACTCGGACTTACTAAATATAACTGCACTGTCAGACAAATACAGGCATATGTTTGCAGACATCTTAGGCCTCGAGTCAGGGTTATTGGATGACTTTTATATTGTCCTGGTCACAATAAATTGTGAATTGCCAATGGACGCACCAAAATTTGGTAGTTTCTGCAAGGCAGTTGCCGAAAAATATGTAGCGACATATAACTGGCATCCGATGACGGTGACAGTTCATAAAATTCTAGTGCACGGTCAAGAGATCATCGAATCGAATCCCCTTCCGTTAGGTATGCTCTCCGAGCAAGCAGCAGAATCGAGAAATAAATTCTGGCGTCGAGACAGAGAGCAACACTGTCGGAAACTGGATAGGAGAAAAACAATGATTGATCTCTTCCACCGTGCACTAGAATCATCAGATCCGGCAACTTCAATGCTTCGCCTCCATCGACGACAAAAATTCTGTAAAAAACTACCTCTGCCATCTGCTGTGCGGGATATTCTTAAGGCTGTTGAAGTAGAAAATACCTGGCATTCAGATGAGAATGTGCAATCAGAAAGTTTACAGTCAGAAAATGAACAAGAGTATTCGCAGGACGAGATCAACGAGTCAAATTTCGATTCAATAATCTTAAGTAACGAAGCAAATCTAATTGAATAATAATAATCAATACAAAATTAAGGTTCTATCATATTGACACAAAACCTCCCTACCTATGATGTACCAGAAAAAAAAAAACTTTTTAACCTTTTGTGTGGTAACCCTAAATTTGGAATTTTGACCTCAGTACGTAAAAATCATTTTCTCAAAACCTAGGCACAAGTTGAATGTGATAATTTTTTGGATGATAAACCTTATTGTGAGGAATATTTTTGTGCTAGACAGAGGTTCTACTTCGAGCTAGAAAAATAATAAAAAAATAAATACTGATTTCGATGAAACATTTTTTGTTCCTGGCATTTTACTACTTTTTTAATTTTAAAAAACTGCATAATATGCAGCGAGAAAGGCTTCATAAAACTGCAATACAAATTTATTTATTTCTTTATTATTTCAGTTTTTATGATTTTTTTTCAGTATTTTAGGGTAAAGGTCACGAAAACTTAGATATTTTTTTAAAAATCAATTATTGTAAATTGACACATGGGAGTTCTACTCTTGCATTTGGAATTATGTTTTTAGTAGATATATTCAATAAAAGGCGGATGTCACTTTTTTGGGAGAGAAAAAACACTGTGCGATAGTATAAGCTCTGCTGAGTTTGGGTCAGATGATCTTGGTGTAAATTGTCTTAGAATTTCAATTTATTTATTTATTGAAGAGAACAATAATACGAGGGGCATGCCAAAATAAGTTAGATAATCTTTACTCATTTGATTGACACTGGCAAGTTATATAAGGCTGGTTATTTATGGATATATTTAAAAATAGAACACGCATGTTTTTTTATATTTTTATTTTAATGAGCATCATTTTGCCGAGTATCTGGCCGGAATTCGCTTGCAGCAATGGAGCTCGGTCGACGTGATTTTCGCGCTATGATTAATATGACTACAAAAAATGTTTAAAGCCTCAAGAATGTTTTAAACTCTTGGCTACCTCTTTTGGTGAGTCTCACATGCAACAGTATTTAATTGGTTTGCTAAATTTACAAGAAGACGGGGATGTCTCAAAGATGAAGCGCAGACAGGTCGGCCGCCAACCGCAGTCACACAAGAAAACGTTCGTGCAGTCGAAAAACTTATTCGCGAAATTCGACGAATTACGTATGTAGAGCTGGATCGAGAACTGGGAATTGGATCAGCAAACGTTGTTCGAGATGGGTGCCACAAACTTACCGATGAGCAGAAAGACCGTCGGGTGGCAATCCACCCAATTGGTGGCAGGCACATGTGCTTATTCATGATAGATAAATTCGACGGTGGCGAGAAAAAAAACGTGTATGATATACTAACTGGTGACGAAACATGGCTATATAACTATGCTCCCGAAACAAAGCGACAGTCGACTGTATGGTGTTTTGAAGATGAACCAACTCCAACGAAATGTCGCAGTGCACGAAGCATACAAAAACAAATGGTCGCCTCTTTCTACAAAACGGATCATATTGCTACTGTGATGCTAGAGGATCAAAAATCGGTGAACTTTGAATGGTATGTGACAGTTTGTGCTCCAACAATAATATCGGCTTGGTGTGACAAGCGACCGAAGTCAGGAATTCGGCACCTTCTCTGGCACCACGACAATGCGGCGCCGCACACGTCTGCCAGAACACTTGACTTTTGCAACTCAAAAAATGTGTCAATCCTTCCTCACCCAGCATATTCACCTGACCTAGCGCCTTGTGATCTTATACCTGTTTCCAAAATTAAAGAAAACCTAAAGGGAAGAGGTCTGAAAGCAAAGAAGATGCACTGGCTGCCTATAATTTCGAGATTTCTGAGGTGTCTAAAGAAGAGTTGTCACAGTATTTTCCAATTGGTTCAAACGCATGGAAAAGTGCATACGTGCTCAGGGTGAATACTTCGAAAAGATCGATACTTGTTATAAATAATAAATTTTATAATTGTTGAGTATCTAATTGCCACCGGTGGGGGCGACGCCAGCGGTGGCGTATGGGAATACCTCTGAATATATCGGTTGTAAAACAAAACAAAGATCAAAAGTGGAACTATCTGTATGTGTAGATTGTAGATTTGCATTAGGTTTATGTATAATTTGCACTATTCTAGTATTATTTCATTTACGTCTATATTATTTATGTACCTACCTACTTTTACGTTGTTCACATGTCATAAGTGCATACAGCTTAAATGATTAAATGATATTCTCTCTTTCTTTCAAAGTTCTTGTCATTCAAATGTCATTGTCTGGATCTATCCTGTTTCAATTAAATCAAATGCTAAAGTGTCTTCAGGAGTCAAAGATTCTTGGCATAATACGTGCGCCATCTATTGTTGACTAGATTATTTAAGACCAAACATTAAAAAATAATTGTAACTGCAATGAGGTAACGACTAAAGATAAAATATTACGAAATAAATGGCGGCAATTCTTCAGAGGGGTATGTCTCCCCCCCCCCCCCCGCAGCAACTGTCAGATTTAGACAGAAATTAAATTTGAAATCTAAGTATTTTCAGAAACGATCACGCTCATTATTTTCTTTCTTACTGTACTAAGTGTCCGGCAATGAATGACGTAATTCCTGATGTTATTATCGCAGAAAATATAGATAATTACTATTTAATACACCTTTACTACCTGTTACCTCCCACAGAAAAACTTTTAGCTTTTATAAAATGACAAAGGACCGGCCGTCGTCGTGGGCTCGTACGCGGGCATCAGCTACTCGTACGAGTATATATATGGCTTTTTCAGAATTCCTAACAGCTAAGAGATCACATGCATTTGTTTATCCTACATTTATTAGAAAATACAAAGTAGAGGGTGGCAGAAATAAGATACTACTTATTTTGTTATAATGATACATATACAATGCTAATTTACAGTGAGCTTCCATATACAACTTGCTTTGCGTTTTTCAGCAGAAACTGAAACCAAGCGCTAGCTTTCCAAACTCTAAGAGCTTTAGCTAGTTTCTTAGTCAGTAAAGGTCTCCGACTCATGTGATAATGCGTTACGTCGTTCAGTCCAGGGTTCAGTAGTTTTTGCGTGAAAGAGTAACAAACATACATACATTCATACATCCTCACAAACTTTCGCATTTATAATATTAGTAGGATTAGTAGGATAGGTATTTCCATAGTTTACGTCACACAGTTCTCATCCTATCTTTAGGACAGCGCAGTCTTTATCGGATGATTGCGTCGAAGTCATCAATGCCTTTCAAAATTTCTTCAGAATTGGTATAAACTGAAACGTCAATTCCAAATCATTTATTATTAATCTCGAGAAATCTGTCCTAGTGAGGCCATCGCATCACGGAATCAGGTCGCCTGTTTCTTTGTGCCATCGGGTTGAGCAACCTGATTTGTTATTCCGAACATCTATATCAAAGTGGAACATACATAATAAATTATTTAGTGGTTACATTACATACTATTATGGAGATAAACATGATGAAAAGGAATCACATTTGTCCTAGTTCGCCAAAATAATGCTCAGTTCGCGATTAGTAATGTTGTTGTCTGGTTGTGTCATATCAAGTGAAGAAATCCTGCTAACTACGACTGAAAGAAGATGAAAATTAGAAATGGACAGGTAATCGCAGTGGCGCCTGCAACTGAAAGAACACGCTACTAAAACTGAATTTCATTTCAACTAGCGTGTTCGCTAGCACTAAAATCTCGAAGAAGCCATGCCATACATGTCTGAAATTAATTATTATACTATTACTATTATATCATAATTCATTATCTATGAATTATTGCATTTTATTTAAAGTGTAATAAAAGTATATTTTATATCGAGGGACTAATCGAAGCCATAATATACCATAGGTGGTTTGAATCCCGAGCGTGCGAGGGAGGGAGGCAATGAAACGGAGGGTATATTAAGTTGGCGTTTAGTCTCGAGGTGCAAACTGTACTTTTCACTTGGAGTGCGAGAAAAATAGTCAATTTAGTACAAAAATATTTAATAAATATTACATAATAAAATAAAAATCACAAATGTTTCTACACAAATTTATTCCTCCAGTCGTAACGTAACTATACAACTTTCGTAAGTTTTTAGGTAAATCTCCTACGATTCTGGCGGCAAGAGATTATCTATCATGTCTTTTGCTCTTTGCTCGACGTCAAACTCTGCCCTGACACAGGACATTTTTAATAAATTTATTTAAAACCGAACAAATTTACACTCGACAGAAATTCTGAAATTTACGCGGTTAGTTTTTTTTTCTTATAAACCAGTCACAGATTAACAATTTAAAACACATGGCGCCACCTTCTTTGCGGACAAACCATGGAACTAAAACTCTCAACATTTTCGCAATGAAGATGGTCAGTCCACACTCACAGATAATAGTATATTTACTGGCTGTTTGAGTTTGTCTATGTCACATGAAGGAAATTAAAAAACTAATTACTTTTTACTCCCTAGGGCTAAAGTGGTCACTTTAGGCCCGCCTCGTAGGGCTATATTGGTGTACTTTTAGAGCATGAGAAGTGAAAAGATAATTTCGTACTTAGTGAAAGGCGTTGCCAACGATTAACAATAAACAATAGAAAATCGGTTGTGAAATAAAATTAATCTAACAAAAAAAAATTAAGATTAAGGGCGGCTAGCACAACATTTTGTTTCTAAACAGTTTAATTCCGATTAGTATAAAAGTGATTTGCAATTATTTAACATAAAAAAAGCGAATATTCAAGAAGAGTGGGAGCGCGATGTACCTACACTTTGAATTGATAATAATTGAGTTTTTTTTTGTCGTTGGTTACTCTAGTAAAGTTATTTTTTATTTATAAAATAAGTAAATTATGTTGGTGCTTGAAAAACCTCTTGCCCTCCGACCTCAGAGCTGGCAGCAAAAGTCGCAAGCAATGATTGGTGAATAAGCATATTTTGAACAGACAATTTTGAAGAAAAAATATGCTAATTTCGAGTGGGACCATTTTCTCTATTGCACAATTTTCCTTCTCATAATTTTCGAAGCTAATGTTAACATGGATTTCCCCATCTTCGGCTGTCGCGCTGAGAGTTACTTAACAAAGTGTGTTTATATAGTATTTATACCTAAACTAGCTTTTGCCGAGTGAGGGTGTACACACTCACGTTTTCATGGCGATGGATTATTTTATCAATATAACGGGTATTAGATTTCTTGAAGAGTACTACAATTTATCGCCTAACAAATAATATAAAATAAGTAAATCTTAAAATAACCGCTAGTACCTACTGCTGAATTGGAAGTTAGGAATTATTCGACTTAGGTGTGGCTTTTTGAGGATACTACAATGTATAACCTAACGTTGACGGTACAAGATTGGATGGCTGTTCTGATATGTGATAAATAATGACAAAATCGGAACATATTCAGGTCAAGCTATAATAATACCACTATTTTAGGTCTCCATAGTATAGGTATTCATTAACGGCGTAACCATTACATCAAACAAGCTAGGATATTTTGTAGCAAAAAACTAAATTGTGTTGTTCACTTTTTTCGATATGATTGAATGGCAAGTAATTAAAGATAGTAACTCCCTGATAATCTGTTCCAAAAAAAAGTGTCAAGCGGTAGCCCAGTGGTAGAACAACACTAGGACTACCTGATTTACCCCCATGTATGTTCCGTTATATTTAATATTACTTTATTGGTCACTGGGGCGCAAATAATAGTATAGGTACATGCTTATTTTTTTTATTGTCAGAGATGAATACTAGGCCTACTTGATTCAGCTAAGCATTTACATTCATAGCACTGAACAGTACTTAACAAAAAAAATATTAAATAGAAATATATGAAATGTGTTCTTTCCTTTAATAATACCTTACAAGTGGTAGTTTCCGTCTAATGAGCCGTAAGACTACTGAGTTTACTGAGTATGAGTGTGTGGTCACAGATCAGGGCTTAAAAATGTAGACCAGCAGAACGCAATAATAAATAATAAGCTAGGGTTTCCCCCGGCGTTTAAAAGAGGCACTTAGTCCAGGGGTTCCTGAGACCCGTGTACTGCCCTTCCCATCGCTAATTTTCAAATTAACATCTAAAGACGTCAAAAAAACATTGAAATTGAAAAACAACTGTAGAGAGCATTGGTGTAGGTGGTTAAAATTTCCACTTCTTTTACAAAAAACGAAATAATTAAATAGCAGGCCTTTATTGTGCTATTCTATAACACGTGATTGCAACAGAGCGTTTCATTGTTGCCCAACTCTCAAGTGCTTATTCACACGAGGATGATTTGTGTTATTTACAGAATCGTTTTTTTACTATTTCTTTTAAAGAAAAGAAATAGTAAAGAAATGATTTTGTCAAATAAGTTTGACGCTAGCAATGGGTTTTGAATGCTCGTCTTTGGAACCCGAATCGTGAAAAATTACGGACACGACACGTGCGTAAAAACAGTTATTAAATATTTTATCGAATCGTGAAAAACGTCCATCCGTCGCGTGTTTTTTGGCGAATCGTCAAATCCGGATCCCGCTTGCAGGAGCCCTTATTGTTGTCAACTGACTGTCCGAAACTCCGAAACACGTGCAGCAGCGATGTGGGTTGACTACGACCCTCAATTTGAACAACAGGAAAACTTCCCCATTCTTTTTTCATTCGTTCAGTTCATTGCAAAATAAAATTAGCGTAATATATATAGAGCGTTATTTTGTTAAATAACGCCCTATATATTTGTAAATGCGAAAGTCTGTGAGGATGTTTGTTTGTTACTCTTTCACGCAAAAACTTTTGAACCGATTTAGATGAAGCTTTGCAGTAATACAGCTTATACATCAGAATAACAAATAGGTTCCAATTTATAAAGATTTCATGTCATTTGGCCATAATATATAGCAATAACGCAGGCGAAGCCGCAGGCGGAAAGTTATTTTACATTCAGTCAATAAAGTGTCGGGAATACCACCGGTTCGGAACCTAGAATCTGCTGAAAAGAGCCGACAAGAAACTCAGCAGTCTATGTGATACATTTTTCATCCATAATAGTGAAATAATCCGCCATTTCAGTGGTCTCGGGACCCTGAAACCTATGGATGTTCCGGGATTTTTGGTAGTTTTCGGGTTATGATTTTTTTTACGAATTTGCATAAATTTCTGTGATGCGAATAGTTGAAGTACACGTTTAGTATTTTTTCATTGTTAGCTGATCTACTTGATTCAGAAGCATTTACATTTATAGCACAGAAAACTAATTAAGAAAAAATATTGAATTGAAAAAGTGGTAAAAACTGTTTTTTCCCCTGTTTTAAACGCCATTTAAAAAAAAAGTTTCACTTTACTTTTTCTTCCGAATCTTTTTCAAAAACTTTACTATTTTTAAAATATGTGTTAAATAGTTAGTAAATTACTAACTATTAAAGGTTAAAGTATGAAATTGCCGTTTTATTGTAATAGGTTCTTTGAATTGACATAGAATCTTCATGTTTTGAGGGTTTCGAATGAAACTTTTTTCACATGGTTTTAATGATGTTTTCCTTTTAAAAAATGTGAAACATTTGAATATCGACTTTCAATTGTTTTTGTTATTTAACTTAGACAAGCAAGATGGATACTGCGAAAATTCGAGTGATTTTTGAATACGAGTTCCGACGCGGAATGTTGCGTTTGGGTCTGCTAATGAACGCACCGTGCGATTTTGGTTTAAACGCTTTCGTGATGGAAACTTCGACTTGAAGAACGAGTCACGAGGAAGACCGCCCACACAGGTGAATAACGATGAATTATGAGAGATGGTGGAAGCCGATCCTAGTCAAACTACCCTGGAATTAGCGGCATGGTTTAACGTTACCTTACCCACAATATTGACTCATTTGCGTCAAATCAATAAAATAAAAAAATACGAAAAATGAGTGCTTCATGATTTGACTGATCTGCAGATAGAAACGCGTGTTGAAACTTGTGTTGCCTTGTTGAATCGGTACAGAAATGAAGGAATATTGGATCGAATTGTGACATGTGATGAAAAGTGGATTCTTTATGATAACCGTAAGAGAAAAATGAAATGGCTGACCCCAGGTCAAAAGCCACAACAGTGTCCTTTAGTTTGCTGCTTTTGCTTTAGGAAAACTTACCAATAAAAAGGTAATGGTAACTGTTTGGTGGTCTCAGCATGGTGTTATTCACTATAGTTTTCTCCGATCTGGTCAAGCAATAACGGCAGATGTCTATTGTGCCGAACTCCGGGCAATGTTGAAAAACTAGCAGTAAAACAGCCCCGACTCATGAATCGATCTTCACCATTATTGCTCCATGACAACGCGAGACCTCATACAGCACGAGAAACCGTTTTGACCCTTCAGGAACTGCAGTTAGAAACCAAATGCATTTTTCAAAAAAAAACATCAACAAAAGTTTTTTAAATATCGAGTGTCTTAATTAGCGAAAAGTCTACGCCCGTCAAAACCATTTTTTAGAGACCACAATTTTATTTTTTTTTTACTTAAGTAGGATTGGTTTTAAACAAGAAAGTCACCATTCTCTAAACTGTTTGTGATGTATATGTACAAAAAAATGCGTCAGGCTTACTTTTAATTAAGTTTTATTTGCTACCATAAGATCGTGAATTTTACACTCCTCACACTTTGAATGAAAAATAAAGTATGATGCGCTTAAAGTATCTCATTAAAATTTATGTGATGATAAAGTAGTTAAGTTTTTGAAAAAGGTTTGGAAGAAAAAGTTATTGTAACTTTTTTTAAATGGCGCTCAAAACATTGGGAAAAATCTGTTTTTACCACTTTTTCAATTTCCTTTTTTTCTCAATAAGTATTCAGTGCTATAAATGTTCAGTGACAATGAGTATGAAGCCGTTATTATTTATTTTTATTTTACTTTTCGACATGATCACCTTTGAGGTTTATACACTTGTTATATCGTTTTTCTAATCCTAAGATTCCCTTCTTGAAAAAATCTTCATCTTGATCGCTTAAAAAATCATGTACGGCGGCAATCACTTCCTCATCGTTGCCATATTTGTGACCTCTGAGTTGTTCTTATAACCGCGGGAACAGATAGAAACCACTAGGCGCAAGGTCAGGTGAGTATGGAGGATTTTCCATCTATTCAAATCCAGCATCTCGGATAGCAGTCATCGCAACCTTTTGGTGAAACAACACAACTTTTGCAAGTTGGCCGCGGCGATTTTCGCGTATTTCCTGACGCAGTTTTTTTATTTGTTCTGCGTATAAGGTCCCCGTAATAGTGGCTCCATGATTGAGGTATTCGATCATTATCACCCCTTGGCTGTCCCAGAAAAGAGAGCCCATAATCTTACCGGCGAATGGAATTGCCTTAAACTTCTTAGGTTGGAGATGACGGCCTCTTCCAAGTCTGACGGACTGTTGTTTCGTTTCAGGATCATAATGGTGGAGCCATGTTTTATCCATAGTTACGAAGCGAGCCAAAAATCAGTCAGGATCTTGTTGTAACAATTCCCAATTGGTTCGAGATATCCGCAGTCTTGTTTGTTCATGAGCATTCTAGGCACCCAGGGCGCTGATACTTTTTTCATGCCCAAATATTCATGTAATACTATGGATACTTCCTATCGAAATCTTTAGTTCTTCAGCTACAAGCTACAAAGCGAACAGTAACACGACGATCTGCCAGAAAAAAAAAAATCAACTTTTTTTATCATTTCTTCGGTAACTGCCGGCGTAGGGCGTCCCGAGCGCGGGTCGTCTTTAGTTAAAGTTCTATCTCTCTTAAACTCTGCACACCCCCGCGTAACCATAGAATACGTAGGAGCAATAACCCCTTTTAAGTCTAGATTTACTTGCTCAGTAGTAAATTTTTTCAGGCAAAGATATTTTATTCCGGCGCCAATTTAAAATTTATCAATTTGGCCTACCACGCTTATAGTTGTAAAAATCCCGTTAGCTACCGTTACTTAACCAAATTAATGGTTAACTCCCGATAAAATGCGGTTATTAACTGTTGATTATCCCACTGCGACCAAGAAAAAGAGTACAGTTCTTCAAGGTAAATAAAGGGCATCGACTAACTTCGTGTTCCCGAAGATGACCGACCGAAACTAGGCAACTGGATGACAGCGCTATAGTAAAATAGCGAGATGGCCATGACATTGACATTTCTTTGTTTGCGAAGAAGGTGAAATTAAAAGTAATTATTAAAAATAATTACTTGTTTGAAATGGTTTTCGTAATTTTTTCGTTGTTTCCGAGATTCCGATGTTTCCCTATGCCCATTATTTATCTTGAAGTACTGTAAATTAAGTAAGTACTGTTCTTTATTGTGTTGTCAGCTCCTAGGTGAAGCTTCCTTCTTACGTAATTCCCATCGCACTGTGTGACTGTATATCCGACTTACTGAGAGAACAGTTAATAATAGTGCCGCCACCGCCATCTTGCGGTGGTATTTAACCGTAACAAGCATAAAATGCGGTTAATTAACCGATAATAACGAAAAATGCATTTTTAACCGCTTGGTTAAAATCGTTAATAACCGGCTTCGCATCTATAACCACGCTCCGACACGACCAAAAAAAAATACTTCTATTTTTTAAATAAGTCTTTAAAATATAAAGAAAATCAATAATTTTTATTTCATCAATCGTCTGGGCTTTACCTGCTAGTATTTACTTTTTGGTTGTTCAAGGAGTTTAAATGCCATTATTACTTTTTATTGAATACCCCTCGTAAATGCTTCTGAATCAAGTAGGCGTAGTATTCAGCTAACAATGGAAAATAAATTAGCATGTACCTCAACTAATTAAAGCATGGAACTCGAAAACTAGCAAAAATCGCGGAACATACATTGGGTAAAATCGATAGGTTATTGGGGTCCCCAGACTACACGCCTTTGCTGGGACAGGTTACCCAGGACACCCTGTATATTGTTTCAGCCTTTCACGGGTCCTTGCAGTATGAGAGCAATTTCCGATGCGGTGGTAGAGTCGGGTTCCTGCCGTCTTGCCAAAATAAATTTGCCAAAATTTCATTAGCCAAACAAATTTTAGCAACCTTTTATTAAGACAATGCAACATTTCTAATGATTTTAGTACGCAAATTTTCAAAATAAAATAAAATATAATTTATTTGTGATGCACAGGTCCAGAAGGTCTTAAAATTATAATTATTATGTACATTCTGTGATTTCTGTGATCCGTTCTTTGATGAACATACAAATATTACAAAAAAATAATACAAATATTACATTTAAACAATAACAGAATAGAATAAAGATTAAAAAATAAAGATACTTAGACTAAATAGACTTAATAAAAAAAAACACAAATGTCAAAATTATTAAGTCAAATACAGATTTAAGATTAGATTAAGTATTATGATGTCAGCATTCACATTCCAAATTATTACAATAATAAATAAATATATTTGAGCTTTTATTTATACGGACAAATTTTTACTCGGCTGAATATTATTATGGATGTTGTCATTACGGCATTTGGTCTTTTAGCAAATGATATACTACAGCAAACCATCCTTACACAAAAGACATTTAGTCATATGATTTGTTATGACAAAAAACATAAACACAAAAAAATGTGTTGCAGAATTTGAAATCGCTAGGTTAGGTTATAGGCCAAAAGGATAAATAAGATTTGAAATTGGATTTAAATCCTCCAAAAGTTTTAATGACTTAATTTGTTGCCCAATTTGAATATCTTTATTCCAGTAGGAGTTGGGTAAAAGTGTACCCCAAAATCGTATTTTTTGCGGTTTTACGGTTATTTCTCGTAAAAGACTAAAATTATCGACAAGTGATCTTTTTAAAAGTTGTAGAGCGTTTAATTCTGCATAGACCAGCTTTATATTATTTGACTACTCGTTCTCATCTCATGCTGATGCTCCTCAAAGTTGTACGTATTTTAAAATTTTGTGAAAAACCATCCGCTTGTTCCCACAGCCCTTGAGGTGTCACAGGGGCATGAGGAGGTTGTGGTAGTCAGTGAGGATAAGGACCTTCACAATATGCTTAATGGCCCAGCCACACATCAGCTGCTTCACTTGTATCAAGCACCTCAAAGGCTGTGGGAACAAGCGGATGGTTTTTCACAAAATTGTAAAAGCGTTTTTTTTTTGTTTTTTTTTGCGCCAGACAACACACCTCTTGTAATGGTCTCGAAGTAGGGATTAATATCCCTGTGTTACGAGGTACCACACAAGGAAATAAGCTAGGGGCGTCTCCCAGCACACCCAGACCCGAGTCAATTCAGAAAAGATCGTTTCCTAAATTGACCCGACCGGGAATCGAACCCGGGACACTACGGAAATCGAGGCGAGAAACCGTGCTACAGCGCACTACGCCAACCGTGTCGTAAAATACTTACCACTTTGAGGAGTAACATCATGAGAACGAGTAGTCTAAATAATATAAATGGGTCGTTGTCAAAGCAGGTACCAAATTAAAAAAAAATATAGAAAAATCATGTTTTTTAAAGAAATCTGCCTTTATTCAATAAAAGAGATGAACTTTAACAAAAATAAATTATTGTCTGAGATCAAAGTAAAGGATTACAATAGTTTTTTTAAAAAGTGGTTTTTATGGGTCCACCGAAAAGACACTGTACTAAAAGTGCAATTAAGTAATAAACCAAAGAAAATAATGAAATTATTTTGCGATAGTAATATCATAATGTTCTCATGAGAAATAAACAAAAAGCCATTGCCGCCGTGTCATTAAAAATGAAATAAATCCCTGTGTCCACCGAAAATACTATGTCTTTTTGGTGGACAATACCTTCATCTTCTGATGATGACCAAAAATGTTGCAAACGCGTCTTGTGCACTCGAGTCGGTGTTTCAGGTCTTGAAGTAGGTGGTGAACATGATGACCAGCTTGCACAAAACACAAAATTGTTTGCTTTGTCCATTCGGTGGACATTCGTTTTTTTGGTGGACACAAATTCCACCGAAAAGATGTCCACCGAATGGAACGAAATTTATTAATATTATCATGAAAGGTAAAGTCTACAAAATTTGAAATAAGCTCTCTGGACAGCAGGCATCGCAACTTGCACGTGTGCATTGTCCGGCATACCTTTCTTTGGTCAATTTTCCCTATCATTTCTCACAGGATCTCGGAGACGTTTTAAAAACGTAGCGTAGTACACTCCAGTTGAAGTGACACCCTTTCCTTTGCAGTCTACGAGAAGGTTACCCCTGGCTTATTTCCTTGTGTAGTGGTGCCTCGTAACACAGGGATATTAACCCCTTCTTCGAGACCATTACAAGAGGTGTGTTGTCTAGCGCATAAAACAAATTAAACTTTGTATTTATACTTCTAATTAATGGCTAAACTAGTACATCTAGTAAAAAGTGACCATTTTCCCCAACATACCCCCCATTCCGCAACCTTTTTTACCTACCCTTGTATACTCGAAGAAGTATATATATATCTCTAAATGCTAGGTCAATTGGCGGTCTTTGTTACATTAGTGATTTTTACCGAAGAATTCTCTTCTATAAAGTCTTTATTTATGTAAAATTATGTTCATTTTAAGCTTAAGTGCAATTGCAGAGGATTCTTCACTTAATTATCTACTCTTAACAATACAAAAGCGTGTGACACAAATCATAAAAACACTTAGAGCTATTTTATCAATGTTTTCTTGTTTGTGTATGTCACATTGAAGAAAATCAAAATTAACATTCTCTTTTATAATATATTTTGTACAATCTTGATTTTTAGATATGGCATATGTTCTTTTTCATTCAAAAACATAAAAGGTTGGGGAAAAAGTTTCTTCGCATTTTTTAAGAAAACTCAAAACATTTTTTAATATAGTTCATTTACATTTAGGCATTCAGCCAAAGTAGGTAGGTGCCATTTTGTTCGATTACTTTTTGCCATCTTGTAGGTAGGGTCATGATCCTACTGCTATAGGAATTTTGAGGCTTCTGATCAAAATACCGCGACAAGTGGTTTTGGCAGTCCTCTCGTGATGTTAACCTGACACTGCCTAAAGAATCCTGAAGAGACCGAAACAGGTGGAAATCTGAAGGTGCAAGGTCAGGACTATACGACGGATGCATTAACACCTCCCAGCCAAACTCTCTTAATTTTTGCTGAGTGGCTAAAGATGTGTGTTATCATGATGAAAAACCACACCCTTGCTGTTGATTAATTCCGGCCGCTTTCTCTCAACTTCTTGCTTTAATCTCATCAGTTGTTCGCAGTAGAGTTCAGAATCGATGGTCCTGTCTGGTGGTAACAGCTCATAATGAATAATGCCCTTCCAATCCCACCACAAACACAGCATCACCTTGTTGCGAGTTGAGTTTAGCCACAGTCTGTGAAGCCTGACTGGCCTTTGACCACGACCTTCTTCGCACGTTCTTGTCGTACGTGATCCACTTTTCATCACCAGTTATCAGCATCTTCAAAAATGGTTCGGTTTCATAACGTCGTAATAAAGAATCACAAATGAGTACAAGGTTCATTAGGTTTCCTTCAGTGAGCTCGTGAGGTTCAGAAATATCGAGCCTTTTTGTGTACACAGTTTTTTTCAAATGCGCCAAAACTGTTTTGTGGTCAATTCCCAGCTCTTCAGCCACGTCGTTACTACTGATATGCCGATATTGCTCCACTTTTTCAATAATGGCAACCATAAAATGAATCTATCCCTCCGTAATAGGGCGACCAGAGCGACGTGCATCTTTGACATCAAAATTTCCGGAAAACGCTTAAACCAAATTTGTGCTACTTTCACAGACACTGCACTAGGTCCATAAAGATCGCAAATTTATTTCGCGGCGTGCGTTGCATTTTTACCTTTTTTGTAGTAAAAATTTAAAATGTATCGGATTTCTTCATTATATTCACTAAATGAGAGAAAAACAAATGAAAATCACACATTTTCCTAACTTGAATTTGGAATTATCTTCTTTGAAATTTAAACTTTTTATGATACCAAAACCAGCCAGATACAAATAGTATAGCCAAAGAGATTATAATACAAGTTATACTCTATGCGAAAAGACTTCTTCCCCAACCTAATATTCACAATACATGCACAGTACTCCACACAACCAACAAAATCTCTATTAGCATAATTCAAACTTATTTAAAATTCTTGATACTCTCTTGTTTGTAATAAAAAGGTTTGTATTCTACAAACCTTTATATTACAAAACCCACACACATACGCACATGCTTGGATTTCTTCGGAGTTTTCATTTCACGCCTCGTATATTTCTATTGGGAGCAATTTATTTATAGTCAGGTTCTCTTTTTCATTCGTGTTTCTGTAGGTGTGTGTTTTGGATTAGACAATAAGGTGGCAAAATCGTTAATTACTGTGTTACTGTCATTTTCGTAATTACCAGTTGTCCCTAAATGGGACAAATTACTCAGAATTGAGACCTGCCACTAATTGGGCCACATGATGGGTTTGTATTTGAACCGCAATTGCCCCGAATACAGCCAAACAGATTTTCCAGTGGATCCTGATGAAGCCTTCTTGTTGCCAGGCTTTTAACGTCGTGCTTATGCACTAAATTTTTCATTATGTTTCTACACCATTCAAAGTACAAGGTTCCTTTTTGCTGGATTTGGAAACCGAAACAATTTGACATTGTCTTGTCTCATGGGCAACCGCTATTAAAGCATTTTCCTGTTTTCTGCATCTGCCATGGCAGAACTGAGGTTCACAGGTCATAGGCACGACATAAATGGGCTCAAAAAGTCAATTTCTCACAAACATCTCACGAAAATACACTACAAACAAAATAATGCTAACCAGGAACGCCATATTGTTTTTGTTCAAAACTGTTTCAAAACAAATGGAATGTGTCATGTCATGTCACGTGATATAAGAGTGTTGCCATAACGAATCAATTGGGATAGATATTTATATAGCAACATCGATCAAAATTCAGCCCCTGTATGTCATATCTCAAGGCTTCCATACAAAGTTGTCACCGGCTGGATAATTGTCATGCACTGAGAGATCAAAGAATTACATTCAAACAACACTAGGTTGCCTAAAGAGGTTTTCAGCTTTGGGAAACATCAATGTCTATAACATGCTAGTTTATTTTTCTAATGTGTTCCATATTGTTGATCACTTAAAATGCATATTTATGGCAGTTAGACTGAACTGATCTATATGGCTCTTTAAATGTCTCGACTTTTTGAGCGACTACATTGTTGACAACATTAAGGAAACTTTGTTTTTACCGATATTATTGACTTTTTGGTTGCGTCTATTTATTTGAATAGGTACCCTAAGTGTCACTAACTATCTGACGCTGACTTATATCTCGTAACACAAGTATTTATTGTAAAAGAAATATAAAAAAGTTATCCTATAATAGGAACCCACCGGTGGGAAATACCAATATGGATGCAAGTTATTTCAGAGAAGTCCCTGAGGATAACAATATTACGTCATAATAGTGTCCTACTTTCTAGCTCTGTATAGGTATATTAATGGAGTAAAGTGCAGAATTCCTCAAATAGCAATATGCTGGTCTAGAGCTTGATTAAAATGCTTTAGGGGTGAGCTACGGAATGTGTTCCAAGAAAAAAAGAGTGAATAGGTATCAGTGACCTAGTGACCCATTGCACTTGGCTCCTAAACCCAAATTTCCATCACACCCCGTCCCCTCGCGTCCACGACCCCAACCGGCGCGCGCATATATTCCGACCCAAATTTTTGTAATTACTTCATGATTGTTAAACATTTTGATGGGTGGGATCTATAAATAATAATTTGTAAGCTATTATGACCAGTTACTTTTTTAACACCAAAGTATTTTTTCTTTAAAAGTTATTAAGTCAAATTTCATAAAACATGAATTAAGGAAATTGTGTATAATATCAAAGTATTCCTATTACATCTACATTATTTTTATTATAATACTGTTTTACCTATTAATAATTTATCGCCTGTTGCATGCAAAAACTTTAAGAAAGATCATTTCAATTCGTCATTTTGCTCATACAAGTAAATATAAGTATAAGTATACACAAGTGTTTTAAAAGTCATTTCGTATTTTGAGCGCATGATAAAACTTTTCAAGCACTTAATTTACGTGCTTAGGATAGAAAACTTAATTTGAATGTTCTATTCATACAAAACATACCAACCTTTCGTATTGACACATAATGAAACACATTTGCAAAAAACATATTTTTTCTATTTTAAAATTATCAATCTCGCCACCTCGATTTACGAAAAAGCCTTATCCTGTTAACTTCAAGTTGCTACATCTCTGATTAAAGCTTACTTTAAATGGAGAAAGAAAAGATCAAAATATCAGACATATTATATTGGTACGTCATAATTAACCAGAATATGCATAATTCCACATAACTGGAAAAAAAGGTTTCCCGAATAATGAATAGCCCAAGTTTACGACACATTTTTGGTTTTAATAAAGCATAATTATTACTGTTAAAATTAATGTCAGTACACCTATGATCTTTATTTAATCGAAATATGAAGTTTTATATACAATCCAATCAGTAAATTAGACCTGAAAACGTGATGCGAATACTCCAAAATTTGCAATAATCACGATGCACGCACACACGCGCGCTATGGCCACTATGGCTGCGCGTAATTATGGTGACAGCCCCTAAGTTAAAATAAGAAAGTTATTATTTTTTGTTGATTTCATTTAGCGTTAGTGAACTCTTCACTGATAAACCGTGCAAATGGTTTTGCGGGTATTCAAGCATTTGTTTTAGATATAAGAAGTGAATACATTTGAGTGAAATATTCGAATGTAAACCTGGACCATAGTATTCGGTGCAAATATTTATATTGTTTTAATCAGCATTACAAAAAGTAAGTAGTGTCAAGCGGAAGTCCATTGGTAGAACCTCACTAGGGCTACTCGAATCACCCCCATATGTTCTTCCCCCAGTATGTTCCACATATTTTCTTAGCTACCGTGATATGTTTTTTACGAATTTTTCGAACATTTCTGGGTCCCTGTAGCGTGAATAGTTAGGCTACCTGCCTATTTTTTTTCATTGTTAGATGAATACTAGGCCTCTCATCTGATTCATGAAGAAGTATTTTACATCTATAGCACTGAACAACACTTAGGTAAAACCTATGAAACTAAAAAAGTAAGAAATACTGTTTATTCCCTAAGTTTTGAAGACCATTAAAAAAAAACCGTTTTGTATTTTATTAGTAACATAAACTTTTTTCTTAATATTTTTCAATAACTTCACTATTTTATCAGCTGTGGAGTGTTCATCACATGAATTTCAATGCAATACTTCAACGGCATTAAACTTAAGTTTTAATTTTATTTTCAGAAGTTCAGAATGGATGTGTCTTGAGTTTTTATGGCAGCAAATAAAATGTAATTATAAGTTAACCAAATGCATGTTTTTATAAAATACATCAAAAAAAGTTTTTATTAAATACACATTCAAGTTTTGTCCAGTTCTTTGGATTTAAATGCTTCTGGATCAAGTAGGCCTAGTAGTATTCATCTAATAACGAAAAAAAATAAGCATGTAACTCAACTACTCGCGCTACAGTGACCAAAAAGTGGTTCAACCCAGAATTTTTAAAATTCGTAACAAAAATCATAACTCGAGACGAAAACTACCACAAATCGAGGAACATACATGGCGGTAATTCTCCTAGAGCTCGTCTAAGCTGAAATGACGCGCCTCTTCACCGCATTCACGGACGAAAATACATTTCAAATATGAACGCAATTCGTATAAACATGCCACTGTAATTGGTTGTTATGGAGCCGGCTAGATTCATCAGGCAATCAAAATTTTCCCAATCTGTTTAGGTTATTATCAAATTAACCTAAGGATGGAAATCTATTGAGGAAATTAGGCAGCCCGTGTTAAGTTAAGATGACTCAAGCACTACTCGCACAGCGTTCATACCTACCAACTCATATTAGAATAACTTCCTCCAACTAAGCAATTATTAAAAGAACCCTGTAATAGATGCAAAAACCATGTTGCATACAAATCAATTGATTCATCGAACTCTAAGTGGTAAGTCAGAATTGCCAATTCGGCCAAATGTCGAATGTCACGGAGACTGGGACACCTGGGTTTAAAATTAAAAATAGGTCGCCAGATTCAGTAATTGGGACGACACAATTACTGAATCTGGCGACCTATTATGCAACGTGTTAATAAGAAATCGCAAAACCTGAAATTAGTTTGCTCAGAATCGAGAGTAGAATCTATTCCACTAAAAAAAATAGGGGTGAAATTTTAACCAAAACAATATTTTAATTACGCCGTGTTTAATCATTACTTAACTCTATTATTGCGGCGGAACGCGAAGCGGCAACGTCGCACTAGCTCGCGCGTTAATACCATAGAACTTTTAATTTTGCAATAAAGGAAAACTTATAATCAAATCCATCCCTAAGAGCGTTCGCTGGGGGTGGATCTGAAAGTCGCTTTTACTGTCGTAACTGCACGACTGATTACAGGATGGTCCAAACATACACGTCAGTAAATTCCAAAAGTACCCCATATATGAAAGCCGATTTTTTATTTTATTTATTTATTATTTATAAATAAATAAAATCAAAAAATTCTGGGTTGAGTTACTTTTTCGGTCATTGTAGCGCGATCTGTTGTGATAAAAGCATGATTATTTTTTTTACTTTTAGGTGAATATTAGGTTTAGTGAATTTATAAGCAAACATCCATAGCGCTTATCCAAACTCTTGAAATAAAATCTGAATTTGAAAAAGTTAGAAGTAATGTATTTTTACTAAATCTTCAAGACTTAGTAAAAATTTTTAAAAAAAGTAACAAACTTTTTCATCCGAATTATTTCTAAAAAGCAGTATTTGCATTTATAACTGGAAAATAAAAAGCAATTTTGCTGTCGGGGTCATAGACACGGAAAATTTTCGAAGTTTGAGGGGTTTCTTTCGCCCCTTTTTCCGCAGGAAATTTTAATTGAGTTGGACTGACTTCTACTTCTTGAGTGTGAAAGGAGTTGGGTTTTGTTTACCAACAAGGCTTTATTTATAGGTTTTTAAAAAACTTTTTAATAAGCTGTAAATAATTATGTGTTGTTTCGTTTACTTCTATTGGCCGTGACAATTAAATTTCGCATGCGACTTTTTTAGCGTGAAATCTTGAAAACAATTTCTTTTCCCGAAAATGGTTTCGGTTAAACATCGATCCATGACTTCTATTTACAAACAGAATAACAATTGCAGTTTTATGAACACAAGGACAAAAAATACGCTCACAACCTTTTCCAACTTAATGCGATGAATCTGTCATACGAGTATGTCTTACTCATACGAGTATGCGCCTCAAGCTAAAATTGGCCCAGAAGTCATAGCTTCATTCCACGTGTTTAATTTACCTACGCTACGCGTTAGTGACAGACCAACGCGCGACGTTGAAAGTAAATAAACGTTTCCGCATATAAAGTGGTTTGCGAGTCGCGTTGGCTACAATAGTAGTCGACACGCACGCATATTACTACATCGTTACGATGCGTTACATCAACGCGCGTCATCGGACGTGGAGAAAGTGTGACGTCACATGCGCGTGCGAAGAAAGCACTGCTGCGCGTGCGATTGTGCTGAACCACTCTTGCTTTCGTAGGAGGCCGCGCCGTCTGCGCGATAGCGAAAACGACACACTGCGTTGCTTTTGCATCTGGTATTCAGGTCTCGATTACGAAACCATAAACTATTGAGTCACTGCATAAGTAATACGTGCTTTCCCATTTGTAAATTCGGAAATCGAATTTCATACTATTCAGGCGGTTGTACGTTGTTTTTTATAAAATGGTTACGTAGAATCTCGTTTCACAGAAAATGTTTCTCATAATCGATACACTCAAATGTAACTAAAAAAAATTTAATAATACATTTGCGTTACAAATAAAATTTATATCATAGAATATTCATATCATAAATTCTCATGTTCTTATTCTTATGTTGTCCCTTATAATGTATCTTGTTTGTACGAACTAATAAATAAAAATATAGAATAAAGATTCAAATAATATTATTGATCATATTTTTTAGTTAAGTAATATAAAACTTATTCCAAGAAAAATCCTTTCGAGATCGAGGGACAATTTATTTTTATCGAAAGATAGAAGACTAGAAAAAAAATGGATGACATCAGGCAGGGTCACCAAGGCCCGAAATTCGATTTTTTCTAGTTTTCTATATTTCGATATGAGAATAAGCATTGTAAAATGCTAAAATAAACAAAGAAATAATTTATTATTACTTTGTAAACTTAATACCTATCAATATATTTTTGCCACTGATGCTCATTCGCCGACAATTCGGTTTAAAATGTTTCGATGAAGTCAATAGATGTCGAAACAATAATATTATAAAAATATATGGACTGAATATTCTATGAAGTATCTAAATAGTCACCTATTCAGTCGCGCCGATGTAAACCTCAAATGAAGCACCTCAACTGGGGGTGCAGTGTTAGATACGCAAGAGCAGACACCACATCTATTTGTGCTCTATATTTGCAAATCAAACAATATTATAGTTTTATAAATTATTTGGCAAAGAAAGGCTATGCCCAATAGTGGATAAAGACAGGCGTGCCGATACTTTATTAAAAAACTTACAGAAGTTTTAACAATGATCGTCATTTTTGTACAGACCGTGCGAGTTTATTCATTCTAATCAGAATAGCATTACAAGCCAACGTCTCGGTCAACTTCCTACCATAGGAATAAGGTTTAAATTTAAGCCAAAGTACATAATATACAATACAGCTGACCGTGCAAGGCTCTTACGGACAGTCACTCGTTCGTGACCCGTCGACTGATTTTAACAAAATCCAGGTCAAGATCTTTAATTTATTTCGCTTTTATATTGAACAGAGGCACTGGTGTTATATTTGTATGAAGGTCAATGGAATAGGTATCGGCCAGTAGAATTTAAAAAACTAACATGCAAATCGGATTTAAATCCTACAAAAGATTTTATTGTTTCAATAGCTTCATTTGGTGCCCAGTATGACTATCCTAAGTTTTCCCTCTTGTGGGAGTTGTTAAAAAGTTGTGAGGGGCAAAAGTGTACCCCAAAATCGGTATTTTTGCGGTTTTACGCTTGATACAAGTGGGGGGCAGCTGATGTATGGCTGGACCATCAAGCATATTGTGGAGATTTTCATGCCCCTGTGCACAACTCCTACAAGGGGGAAAACCTAGGATACTCATAATTAGGCAACAAATGAAGCTATTAAAACAATAAAATCTTTTGTAGGATTTAAATCTGATTTCAAACCTAATCCTACTGGCCTAGTAGGGAGAGCTGTATTTCTAAACTGAAAATCATTGACGATATTATACAAAAATGAGTCTTCATGCCGCTACCTTTTCGAAACTAAATTAATGTCACCACATACGTCAATCAATAAATACAAACGAACTCTGAAAGAGTTGCTAAAAATGCAGGACTGAAATGAAAATGTAAATATCATTCACTCTTTCAATTAATTGTCTAACGAATGTATTTATGATATACTAAATAGAATATAGATGAGTACGTTTAGTAGCATTCAGAAATAGGTATAAGGTTGTTGCATTTCATTGCTCAATATTTATCAATAAAAATATTTTTGCCAAGTGCACAAACAAATAAATAGCACGCTATAATTTAACAAAAAAATGCCAGTACGCATTATCTCGGTTATCCTTGCAAAAGTATAGGGCTACTAAATCCTTATTTTATTTTTACTTCATTGCAGAGGTAGGAACAGTTGTAAAATCTGCTCCCATTGTTATATTTTAGTTGTATTTCTCATCGCTGCCTGTTCCCACTAACGGGAACTTAATTCAAAACGGGTCATTTATGGCTGTTTTATGACCGCTGGAGAAAGCTCTGAACTCTTTTAACTTGCCGCCTTTCAAGAAATTGGAATTGGTATTTTTACTGGGTTGTAAAGGTAGACATTTTCTGTAGTTTATGTGCGTTTAACGAAAATATTCGCTAAACGTACATAAACTCATACAGTCCATCCCAATTCATAACTTCTTTTTCCATAGGGAAAAAAAAGTTATGAATTGGGTTGGACATTGTGTTTAACACGTTCACTGCCAGAAAAAAGGGTGCTAAGTGTAGGTTATATTCATGCAGTGACAGCTGTTGGGTCTCGCCGCCGTCGCTACTTGACGACAAGTCAACGAGCAACCGTTAGCGAACGAATGTCAACCGAACGTAAACATTACGCTCGTTGTTCGCGGCAACCCTGCCCTGCTGCGGCACTGCGCGCAACTGGGTCAGTGGGCCGCCCCCTCGCGCCCCCCCCCCCGCCGCCCGCGCGGTGGCGCAACCGCGCGAACGCGCACTAACATAGACCTGGATCGCGGGAAAGTGGGTCACCGACTCACTTTCACTTATTACATGGGCTCCTAATCGTTTTCCATTGTGCTCGCGGGCGGGGGCTCGCGGGTGGCGGCGGGGCGCGCATGCGGGAGGCGCCGGCACGCGCGGCGTTGTCGCCGGCCGGCCGCCAGTCGATCGCGGAACGTCTCCGGTGCGGCACGTGTGCCGCCGCAATCTCAAACTCTCTTGACGCGATCGTAAACATTAGTCGTGTCGTCAACACTTGAACAAACAGTTGTTACCGGTCAGCTGTAACCGACGGTGCCTGCCACCCCTCAAACTCAAACCATAGGACAAAATGCTCTGGATTTATGTGTCTTCTTCTATAGTGCTTGAACAGGTGCAGCCCGCGAGCGGCAGATAGTGTTGCGGTCAGACCGCTAGTGAACTCGGTGACTGTGTGAACGTTGTCGCGGTTGAACGCCGCTGTAGGGAGTAGGATTAAGCAGCCGCCTAGTGCGGCCGAGCATGACGATGGACCAGCAGACAGGCCTTATGTCCCTAAATATGTCCCCCTTCGATTTGAGCCCTGGTCCTGAAGGATCTGGCTCCGGGGGGCCCTCAGGAACTTCTCAACAATATGTTCCGCAAGGTGCCGCATACCAGTGTACCCCTGAACAGCAATCTTTTGGCTATGCAAACTTGGACCCTTCGTATCTGTTTCCAACAGGCACTGGTGGCGAGTCCGGAGCCTACCTGCCAGCAGCCGGCACTGTATGCGACCAGACTGACACAAAAGATGTGATCGAAGAACTTTGTCCAGTTTGCGGGGACAAAGTCAGCGGATACCACTATGGACTACTCACCTGCGAGTCCTGTAAAGGTTTCTTCAAGCGAACCGTACAGAATAAAAAAGTCTACACGTGTGTCGCTGAAAGAGCTTGTCACATAGACAAGACACAACGGAAACGCTGCCCATTTTGCCGTTTTCAAAAATGCTTGGACGTCGGGATGAAACTTGAAGGTGAGCATTTGTATTTCATTATTCTTTTACCAGTAATATGTATGTTTAGTTGTTTACTTTACGTATTGCACTGATGCAATTTTAGCATCAAGGTAATGTAGGTCCAGCAAGCTGCCACACCAAACTCAGGTTTCAGGCGCGGTTACATCATCCAATGCCGTCAAAATGCAGTTGAAATTGAAAGTTTGTCCGTGTTTGTGAGAGCCGGTTTTCGTAACTGTGATGCTAAAGTTTAAGCCGCTGCAATTCGTGGTCGACCTTCACCTACATATACCTACGCGTTGCTCACGCTTGTTGTTTGCGCCTTCCGCTGCTGATGGGATGCAACACATTAGCACCATTAGCGAAGGCAATCTTCGCCTTTTTGACGAAATTGAGTTACGGACCATTATGACGGATGTATTAAGGACAAATGCTGTTCCAATTTTCTAAATTTCAGTTAGGTACCCAACCCAACCCATGTTTAATTGTTGGATTGGTTTCTTTCCGAAATTATACTATTTCAAATCCTTACAGAAATTTGATAATAATACTTTTCACAGAGATAAATCCATTACTAACTACAAAACAAGGTATTGGCAGCTGCCTGCTACGCAGCCTATGGTTTCAAAACCTTTAATTTTCTTGTAATTACTAGATAGAAATTGAGATATGTCGTCATCATTATTCTTAATAGTTATCTATAGTAAAGCTAAAACATTTCCTTTATTTAATAGATCATTTCATGGTCTACTACTAGTGTAGCCTTAGTATCACTTAAGTGTGTAATTTTCCCTTTTCATTCAATTTTTTTCCCATACTGAAGCCATGATAATGTTGATAAAATTTTTGGTTCAGCAGCGCAAGTGAAGGCAGGTGCAGTGACAAAAATGTAATAAATGTAAAAAATACTTTAACTTCAATGTTGTGGTGATAAATATCCAAATCAAGATAAATTACTGTGGTAGATATCCAAATCTAAAAGCCATACAAATTGATGTAGGTAGCATCAGACCGACAAATCAGTATCCATATGCACTTAAGTGTAAATGTAATTTAACATCTTGACAAAAATATTAACTGGATGTCAAAACATGTATCAGAGAACAATACTATGCCATTAAACATTATTTTTTATCAGTCGTTGCTTAGGTTTATATTGTGTTAGCTCGCGACCTCGTCTAGAATTACTAGAACACATTGAGTAATTAGATTAACGCTAACTGCATGCATGTTAAGTTTTATTTTATTGTGTTTGGATACAGGTGAATGTTTTTAACATAATTATTAACTCGTAGTTAGGTGATCGCGTGGGGCGGAGTTTAAAGCGCGGATCGTTCTAAATTTAAAATGCGCGCGGCCGCAGAGCGCCCTGACCTACTTGCAAGCGGGGCCGCGATGCGGCGCGCGCGCTGCGCCTGTTTGTGCGTACGCGCACATGTACGCAACACGGTTGTTCATGTGTGTGCGTTAGGCAGCCACTCGCCATTTCGCGTTTCGCCAGATGCTGTGAATGTGATGTTTGCAACATCTAGTACTCTCAAATCCACGTAAGCCAACTGTATTTTCAAGCAGACGCTCTTGACAGAATTTTATATCAGAACTATGACCGGAGTTCTCATGCATCAAAAAAAGATACAGCTAGTTCTACCCATTAAGGGTCTGTTGCACACACGGGTGTACATCGAAAACGTATAGCGCGCTACGTAAAACCGGTTGTATTGTGACACGCGAAGGGTTAAATAATTACCTAAACAGAAACTGAAATGCCCTCATGCCATTTCTTTACAAAATACCTTAAAAAACATGTACATGGAACAATATTTTCAAAGGGTATTCCGGAATTGTTCAGTAATTTTTATTGAGTACATGTAAAACAAATTTTAGTCTTTTCACACGGTTATAATCATAACATAAATAATAAAAACTTGAAGTCGCCGCTTTATTAAACATTTATTCATTTATGTGGTTGAAAAAATGATTCAGTGAACCAGTTGACTTCGCTCGGACAAAACAAACAAAGAATAGTTTTATTTTGTATGCAAACGTTTTTTCTGACCCAAATTCCATTTTACAGCAGAATAAGATGTTGTGAAACTTCACGTTTCTTAACTCCTTAATGAAATTCAAATTAGCATTGAATATGGCAGGGTTAAATTTTTCGAAAATGATTACGTTGTTTTAAATGCAAACAAGAAACGTTTGTAGCAAGCATATGTCAGATGACACAATTCACACAAATCGTTGGCTGACCCGAATAACGAGTGTTGCGAGAGCCTCGTACCGCCTGCCCGACCTGCGAGCCTTGTGCAATGCCACCGACTACACTATATACTGGCCCAGCGGACTCAACATTATCAAATATATTTGTGTAAATATCAGTTCACTTGCTTACTCACAAAACATATTGAACTCATGATTTTAATAAAAACTCACACGCATACTAGTAGCTAAAAAGCCAGTAAGTAGTACACAAAGTCGTATAAAAACATTATATTTTTAACTAAGCGGATCACTTCATAATGTGGATATGTAAATTTTGTCAGAAAGCGAATACTTTATTACTGAACGTTATCTACGCAAAATTACCCATGTGTTGCGTAACTTGCTTCTATCTCAACACGGACAGAATCGCTTTACCGAAAAAAAGGAAGCTTAGTAACTCAACTTACTTTTAATCGAAATAATTTATTGAATGAGTAATAGGACCTGTATTCTCAAATTCAAAGATCCATTTAATGATATTAAAATATGAGGTTGACTTAATATAATCGTTCGTTTAAAGTGCTACAAGTCTTGATATTCAAGTATTACTGTCATTCATAATGGCATTTGGGTGGGGGTTGTGAATCAGGCGTGCGCCGGCGCAGCGACTGTATCGTGCGTTTCGACACAATCAGCCGACGTCGGTGGGGTGCGCTGCGCAACGGCGTTTCACAAGACTCCTCGGTCGACCTGTCGCAACTGACTACCCAAATGTGACCTGAACACGTATCGCATTACATTTTCATGGATATGCGTGCCGAATTTGTTATGGTGTCTGGCGTAATACTAAATCCAATGATAGCTTCATGAATGTTGGAAGCTCAAATTCAGCGTTCTAGAGGTAGTCTGTATAATTGTTTCCTTTCATCATGAGTTTTTAGGCATTTACTGGATCAGAACTCCTCAGGAAATCGTTACCTTACTTCAATCATCTTCATCTCAGTCGAGATGTTCGTAGACAAATCTTGATCTTACTACTAGATTATGCCTTGCGGGTTCTAGACGGGTCTGGCTTTAGGTAAGCTTCTTTAAGACGTCTTGTGCTAGTCCACTTACTTATACATTATCTTCTTGTTGAATCGCAACACCTGAAGTTAAATTATTTCGTAACCTCTTTGAAACAATTGGTTAACCTTCTCAACTTTTCGTTTATGTTGGTTTATGATTTTCAGTTCATATAAAGTTTTATCCCGTATCCTGGAACCTCCGCAATATTTCGAATTGTGAGCGTCACCCCTACTGTCCTTGCTGTATAAATTCGTCCCTAATTCTACAATGTAGTCGAGTGGTAATGGAGTTGCACAAACCCACATCATGTTCCAAACATAATATTTGCGGGGTACGACCAATGACTTTCAATCATCGCCATATATGGCGACCTAAAAAATAAAAACTTTTTGGTCACTTCTTTTGGTCTCATTTGATGTTCGTCATAAGGTGCCCCCTCACCTGGAGCATTTTCCTGTAATGTAACGTTACAAAACCGAGCATTACAGTGCGCAAACTGTAATGTTTCGAGCATTACGTTGGTGAGGGAAAAGCACCGAACATTATAGTGCGCAACTTGATGATACAATAATTAATATTTGTTACAACTTCCCTGAAGTTTTGTAATGTAATGCTCAAAATCGAATCTGAAACTTTACAGGAAAGCACACCTATTTTGGTATTATAAAACAAGTAATCAGATAAAGCTTCCTGTCATTTTCCAAAGCACACGGTGAGCTTATTTAAAATCGAATGTGTACCGAAGACCCTGATATTTTTTAAGACGGTTAATCATTAGACAGCACAATATTATTTGGCTACAAGTTGGTATATTGGCGTGTAAAAGCCAGTACCTAGACATTAATAATTCGCTGCCCCATGCTACCGGCAACTGCAACCGAGTTGCGACGCGGTGCCGATGCCGCTTTGAACCACGAACAGCCAATAATCGTTGTTGTTACACGGACTGCTGCCCACAGTGTGCACACCACCTTACGTAATCTAACGCAGTAGGTACTTGCGCCTGCTCCGTGTAATATTGGACAGATAGACAATGACTTTTATTATGATAATGTTGAAATAACGACACTCTTAGGTAATGCGAGTTATATTATGTATTATAGCAACAAATTTCGTAAATTGCAAGTAATATTATGAGGTTCAAGCAAAACATTAATGAAGAATACAATAAAGTCTTTGAGAACGATTAGAAGGTCAATTCATGATTTAAGTAGGAAGAAAATCTATATGCATACTGTACATCTTCTGTGTTCTAAATAATGTCAAGATAGTAGAGGATTCTGATGTTTCGTACCGGGCTAGCCCGCGTCGGGTTACTCAATCGTAAATGTAATACCAAACATCAATAGTTATGGCACGCAAAGTTCAAATTGGATTACTTATATTCATTCGTATGGGTACACCTATACAGAATAAGTGGCGAATATACTCGACTTTTTCTCAATATTCTTATTGAGTTTACATATAAATTAATGCGGCCACGGAGACACAAGTGAGAAAATTTATTAAGGCCTATTTATAATGACAGATGGAAGGATTCAGAAAACTTTGAAGGTCAGGCGCCTGTGTGTGACAGATGTTAGAATACAATAAAAACGCGCGCGCCAGCCGACTATTTCGGCGCGCTGCCTTGACCCGAATCGAGTGTTTCGTCAGAACGGCCTCGCACACCAGGCCTTTCTATTTTTTAGGCATTACCTGTCGTATTATTACGACAGTTCTACGAGGGCCGCCATCTTGAAAGGATTTTGGTGCGCAAGCGCTTCCAGTCAAGCTTCAGCCCCGCCCTAGTGAGTTAAACCGGTTTCAATGCGTTTAATCTATTATTCTGGGGTCGCTAGCGAACATAAAAGCTTGTTCTTCTGCCGTAATTTCATGAGACGATTTTAAAGGAACATCATGACTGCAGGAATGCAATGGTGGAGATTTGGAGAAGCTAGCTTGATAGTTGCATGCACTCAGTGTCTGAGTCCGATGTAGCAAACGCAACTGTGCCTAGAAGAATTCTAATGATGCATATGAACGTTATTGTACAAGATGAGATCTTGACACAGTTCGGTGGATGATCGCGGGCGATGATTTATCGTAGTTGTGTAACGATCGAGCAGCCACTATCTGAGTGCGCGATCGAGTACTCGCGGGCATCGGTCGCGCTCGGGCGACTCCGCTGGCGCTCGGCTGCGGGGGAGGGCGGCGAGTGGTGACGGCGCTGCTAGCCTTGACCAAGTTTCATCGGCTCGTCGGCACAAGGAGCGATCCCCACCTCTTCCCGTCCTTTGGGTACATACTATTTTTTATCTCGTTGACACGATTACCTCATTTAATGGCCCTGACTCGCATGCCAAGGTCGCATCTCTATTAATGACTTCTTAACGCTTATAATCTCCTTCGCTGCTACAATAACTCCTATGAAATGGTTGAATATCGAGATGCATTTGCGCCCTCATGACCTCGTCGCCAAGGTCGACCTTGACCCATCTATGACAGGTGGGCTACAGCTACAAATAGTATCAGAATGCGAGGTGAACTCATACCTATGCGCCTATTTCTGCACACCGGCTGTTTGTCACTGAGACGTATGTTTTTGATTTGTAAAAATGACCTTGACCTTGATCTAGTTTTGGTCTTGTATTAAATGGTTGACCTCGTTTACGGCGTTATCAGCTGCTATCAAGTGTTCATTATAATAATTTTTGATGATTAGGAATCGCTGTTCTCAATTCTATATTTATCGATTTTATCTAGGCTGCATTACAATGAAGCGCATTAATTGCTACTCTTAATACCTACACATCATGTTCTAGCGACAAAATAGTGCTACCTACTTCGATTCAAAATCTACTGCTGCACTCCAGAACGTTAACAAGCGATACTAATTACGTTTTATTCAGTGAAATGCTTGTTTTTTATGCGTAAGATGTCAATGTTTGTGACTGATAATAAAAGTAAATAGTAATTAATAAATTGTTAGTCATATGTTTGGTTACAAAAGCCTTTTAACCACCGAAGATCGGTGTTTTAGCAACAGTGTAATTTAAAGAGTCAGCCCTTTTTGCGAAACGTAGATCAGAAAGCAAAAACATTTCATAACCAAAATAAGAATTCAAAAAGACAACATAAATGTATAATCTCATAGTTCGATTTGAAGCACGACCTATGGGAAGTCCAATGCTGCTACGAACCGTTTATATTCCCAAGGACAAATCAATTTAGTGAGTGACTGCCTCGTGCACTATCTATGGGATTCAGGTCGATATTATTTTTATTGCTTCAGAAACATTTTGCAATTCACAAAACATTGCATTCTTCATTGTTGTTTAACATACAGATTTCACGCCTCCGATCCTTGATCATAGGTTATCCCTACTATCTTACATTCGTATCCCTAGCGAAAACATCTTCCGTATTTTATTTTCGTTACCTAATACAGTAAATAAGAGTAGTTATCTGTTAAAAAAACCATTGAAAAGTCTGTGCATTATCCAATACTTTCGAGCGAAATAATGTTAAAGTCCAGTTCACGAAGAAAGGATACGGTGACACTTGAAGGAATTTTATTTCACGCGCGATGTAATTCGAAGCAATGACAAATTGAGAATCTAATAAAAATAAATCAAATCTCAACCATACTTAAAGTATGTTTTATTTACATTTTAAATTAAAGGACCACTGAAGTATGGCCCACTGAAGTATGGGCCATACTTCAGTGGTCAGTGTCCTTTAATTTAAAATACACATACATACATACTGTATGGCCTTTCGTCACTTTCAACAATTTTGTACACCTAGTGTTATACATATCATTTTGTAGGGTTTTAACCATTAACTGCTTAATCGATAGCAAAAAGTTTTATGTCTCTACTTCGCCGGGTGTACGAGAAAAAGGTTAGTTAATTTCATCAGCATAGGTCATTTTTTGGCAGTTGCAAACAAAATAATTATACTTGTTTATTTCATTTATGTACTAACATCTGCTATCATCGCATGAAATGCAAGCTAAAGTGCAATGAAAATATTAGGTAAGTATCACTTTAAAACTATGAGGATCATTATCATTTATTTACTCACCATAATAAAAATATAGGTACAATGATGAGGGTACAGTGAGAACAAAAAGTACATTAATGTAGCTTAATATTGATAAAAAAATTTTTTAATTCGGTCCAGTAGTGACTAACGCATGTGGTTTTTCTCACGCATTGGATACATTAAAAACAGGATTGCCAAAAGTAATGCTCCAAACTTGGACAATCTGAAACGGTCAGTAATAAAAATCAGTCTCATGGTTGAAGTTTGAAGTATGTGAGGTATTCCTAATGAACATGGGCAATTGTGCATGCATAACGTAAATAACGTAAGAAACAGATTTACCGTTAACTCCAACGATAGTCGCCAATTCCCTAGTTTGGGAAAAATAGCCTTCGGTTTTGGCATTCATGATAAACCTTTAGACTTGGATGTTCGAAAATAATAAAAGGAACAATATCATGCGAGCAGTAATTCAATTTTGCAACTCTGTCAGCGTGAAGCAAGCGATGAAGTGAACTGAACAAGATGCACATTTTCGCATTGGGCCGATGTCACACGAAGTACGCAGTGAAAGGGGAGAGACAGTCGTCCCTTGCCTCTAAGAATTATTATTGAAATGGTAACTGTCTAATCGGTTCAAGTTTATAAAATCGAATTGGATTTTATTATGCGTGAATCTATTTGTAAAGCAAGACCATACACCAAGCTGGAAAATCTCGAAATGCAAAGTACAAAATGCAAATCTATAATTGAGGAACCGTACTTGGACGAAAGTTATGTGTGTGTTCTAGCTCGTTGCAATCAATTGCAAGTCACTGTACACTTTGTTGCAGTATCATACTTTATTAGTTTATAGTTTTCATCTTACTCTTAAACTGATAGCTTTATTCTAACGCCATTTTAAAATATTCGACTATGTTGAATGGGATGTCTGTAATAGTTACTACGTTGTGTCAATGTAGTTTTTTTTTTGGAGTTAGTAGAATAACGCTTCCTATATAAACTTGATTTTTAATGGAACCAAGGTCTGCTTCTAAATTTCTGCTATGTGCAGTAAAAAAATTGTATAATAGAATGCCCAAAAGGTGCGAAATGGGATTCTAGTTAGAATATCGGAATATTATAAGCAGTTATATTCTGAAATTCTAACTCTCACTTATGTCCGTCATACATTCCACTAGATGAAATTTTGTAATAGTTTTACTTTCCTATTGATAAACATTAATAAAACTTAATGGAGTATTTAGCCTCACGATACCGATGGAATTGCAGCACACAGCAATGCTTAAATCCGTTACGCATGCTGTCTCTTTTAAACCCTTTGCATGCCCTGTAATGCGCTCCTTATCGCTCCGCGCGCGTTGGATACAATAAAAACTGGTTGTTATTTTTAACTCGTGGGTTGGGCGAGCAGGCTCACTGAAAGCCCCTTCCGTTCCAGGTTCAGTGTTATTTATTTTTAGCAAAGTAGTTCTAGGTTACCTATTTAACTTTTTGGGCACATGGTCGTCTCTTCTCACAGCCGCGTTACTGATCTTTCATCTCATACCTTCAGTCTACTTTTATGAAAGTCTTGAGCTACCATTTGTTACAGAACACCTAGCAACACAAACGCATCCACAAAACCTTGATGAAGCAACGAGTTCAGATTCATTGTGCAACGCAACGTCCAACGCCCTTATAAATAAACTGAACATATGAAAATAAATAAATAACAATGAATAAATATCTGGGACAATTCACACCAAGATCATCTAACCCCAAACTAAGCAGAGCTTGTACTATGGGCGTCAGAGACTGATAAATATACTTAAATATGTTTAAATAGATATTTGAAGGTGGTCCCTCACCTGGAGCATTTCCCTGTCATGTAACATTTCAGATTGGATTTTGAGCATTACAATACAGTACTGCCTCCCTGACATGACGAACATTTGCCTGTAATTTGCATTTCAGATTCAATTTTGAGCATTACATTACAATTCTGCCCTACAAAACTTCAGGGAAAATGTATCAAAATAGTACACACTTTAACAACAAATTGCGCACTGTAATGCGCGGTTCTCCTCCCTTACCGGTGTAATGCTCGACTCTGTAACGTTGCATTACAGGAAAATGCTATAGGTGGAGGGAGCACCTTAAATAGATAATAACACCCAGACACACAACAAACACAAATGTTCGTCACATAAATGTATGTTTTTCCGGTGCTAAAGGCAGGACTGCTGCCATTTCGCCAACAGGCCAGTCAAAACTAAATTTAGTTCAAATAACATGATAATACCTTTACCTTACCTTTACCTTTACGGTACCTTTTTCGACATATTCTGTGTACTGGACGCCTCCTATACGTATAAGACCTTGTGTTGTTGCAATAATTATGCAAATCTTAATAATATGTACATACAGTTAGTCTAACCTAAAAATAAATAAATCACACATTTCTGAGCTTACTCAGTGTAGTTAGTCCCTGAAAGCTCAAAATTAATGCACAGAAACAAGAGTTCACTGAAAAGTGAGGGCAACAAGCGGCGTGCGTACCCTTATCCTGGCACTGGCTGGCTAGGCAAGCTTGGCTGAAGCATAAAATAGGCCCAAGTATTGCTGGCACTTACCTAAGAAAGCTCTTTGCAGCTTAAGAATACGTACAGTTATTATTCTTATTATTTAAAACACAACTTTTGGCACGGACCAGCAGCTATAAAATAAACAACAACTAATCAATAACAAATTCTAATTAGTGAGGAATTAAAAACTGCAGCGTTATTTACAAAATACACTAACTGACGAGTGACGTGACCCCACGTAGTAGAAGCGCCAAAATACAACTAGACCCGTAGCGCTGGGTTTTGAGGTTTCGAAAATAGTAAAGTTCTCTCTTTTTGGCATGTAGTTTCGGAATCCTTTGTCTAATCTAATATATTAATTTCTGTCATTTTAGGTAGTCGCATAGGTAGAAATTTAGGTATTTGTCTTTTCGGTCAGTTTTGGAGAAAAAAAAATTGAGTTGAAAATGTTACTTTCATGATGATAACGAAGTAGTAACTGATGTACAGAGGCATTTTGTGTCAGCTCTGTCCACGGGAACCCTGACTTTTAACTGATACCTAACATGTCGCTCGACTAGCACTAAAATAATATTACAGTTGGTTAAATAGGTGTTAAGCGTTTTAAAACACTAATATCTGTTGTACAACGTATTTTGTGTTGAATTTATCCACGACATCAGGATAATATATTTATTTTTTCATAACAACTCTCTGTACAAGCCACAAAAGAAAATGCAAGTCCTTAAGTGTACGTGTTTTTATTTATTATGTTGTAATAGAACACTAAATTCTTAATTTGTGTCAGTTCCATCTACAATATCTTATTATTTCAAAAAGTCAGCTTTTTTCGAACAAAACAGTGCAAGTATCTTTTGTTACATACTGACCATATGATAGTTTGCGCTGGACGAAGATGACACAAATTAGGTTTGCACACTCCGCAGGCTATACTACGAGTACATATGAATTTTGGCAGTTTTATTTTGAACAAAAAGTATGGCATACAGATATGTAGTCGAATTGCTGATTATGCGACAGTCAGATGTGACACAAAACGCTATAATAAGCTTCTTAGGTACGATTCTATCTACAGGCAGGAAATAAGCAACTTTACAATTTTTGAAACCTATGACCTCTAAATAGCCTAGCGCTACGGGTCTAAACAATAAAACATGGTTCGCGACTCCCGCATCACTTTTTAAACTTATTTGTTGCAATCCCGCACTGGGCCCGTCTTATAAAACACTTTTTAATACCTGATAATTACGTCTCAACTAAGATCACAATTTTGTTGACGTAGCCTGAACGGGACTGTATTTTAATACGCAAAATTAGGATAGAGTGCGCACTGAATACAGAATTGCTCTTTTGATTGAGTCTACTATTAACATTCTACAGTTGTATTCCATTTTAGTAAAGTTAAAATATTTATTTTAAAGATTGCAGTTACATAAATAGCGTCTGGTAAAAGTAGTGTTCGATCCCAAAAATATATTGCATCAGGTTCTTACTTACAAAGACTCTGACTGAACCTAAATGTTTAGTGGCACGAAGAGTGGTGCCTTATATTTGGAATTCAGCCAGAATAATAAAGAACAGTCGACGCGGCGTGCGATATGAGGCCGCTGTCCTAAATTTCGGTAACGTTATTAAGAATTCACTGAATAACACACAAACCTACAACAGTAAAACAACCAAGCAATAAAGATCACTATTACTTATTTGTGATAAGTGTCAACGTTTCGAACGCTTAACAATGTCAATAGGAAGGAACTTGCTGATAAGAGCTACAATATCACAGTTTAACAAAGAAGATTTAAATACGCGTTTAGGGTTTCTTCCAAGTTATTTGAATATGTCTACACTAATGAATATATATAATAAATCATAAAGAGGTAAGCGTTTGTGAGTTTGTATGTTTGAGGTAGGTAATCCGAAAGTACCGAACCGATTCAAAAATCCTTTACTGTTAAAAAGCTACATTATCTCTGATTGCTATAGGCACCACATTTTTCAAAAACGTTAGTGATCCGTATGCAAACTTTGATATGCAACCCAACGTAGTCCACGCGGGCGCTTCCGCGTGCGCAAAACTAGTATTTTATAAATCAGAGCCGCTTTTAGTAACTAGATGGGCATTTAAAGATCTATATTTTGGCATTGAATAGCGAAACCGCATGAAGATGTTACTGCCTATAATTAGCCGAAAATGATATATTACCCGATTTCTGAGTTGTTATATTCTGTGAAGAGTATTTACATTACATTACAATACAATGTTTGTTACTTTATCTTTTCCAGCTGTACGAGCGGACCGCATGCGTGGTGGAAGAAATAAATTTGGCCCTATGTACAAACGAGACCGCGCTCGTAAACTGCAGATGATGCGACAACGACAGATCGCTGTGCAGACGTTGCGCGGGTCGCTGAGTGACGGTGGTCTAGTGCTCGGATTCAGTTCACCGTACGCTTCCGTGCCAGTGAAGCAGGAGATCCAGATCCCACAAGTGTCTTCACTGACATCTTCTCCAGAATCGTCACCCGGGCCGGCACTGCTCGCAGCGCAGCAGCCGCAGCAGCCGCCGCTCCCAGCCCATGACAAGTGGGAAGCCACCTCGCCGCATTCTCAATCTCCTGACGCGTTTGCTTTCGATTCGTCCGCCACCACCGCTGCCACACCATCGAGCACAGCGGAGGCTACCAGCACGGAAACTCTCCGGGTTTCCCCCATGATACGTGAATTTGTTCAAACCATCGACGACCGCGAGTGGCAGAATTCACTGTTCGGACTCTTGCAGAGCCAAACCTACAACCAGTGTGAAGTCGATCTCTTCGAGTTAATGTGCAAAGTTCTGGACCAAAACTTGTTCTCTCAAGTGGACTGGGCGCGAAACACCGTGTTCTTTAAGTATTTAAAGGTGAATTTCCCAGATAAGTATGAGATCCCTTCCCGAATCCTTAAACCCCTTCCGGTGTACACCAATTTTGCTCGCGAGTGTGACGCATTGGGCTGCAGAGCGACATTTTTTACTTTCTTCTCTTATGATCAGCTTTTGCGAATGTATTACAGATTTTTGCGTGCAGACAGTAGTTACGATAAGGTTGTGTGAGTAGGGGCGCGTGTGACGCAGCGGGCGACGCGGTGCCGCCGCAATCGATACCGCGCCGCCCGCGCCGCACCGCACCAACTGGGTCAAGTTCCCACGACAAGCGTGCCGCAGCCGCGATGCCGCTTCTCGGTACCCAAGCACTCCAGCCATGCATAAACACAAACAAACTAACGACACTCAAATCGAACTAATGAAAAGGATAAACATACGATCTTATAAATTGTCTACCTATTGAAAACAAGTTCAGGATTATTAGATAGCGAATTCCAATCAAAGCATCTCGTAGAACTCTATTGGATCGTCCGGTGATCAATTAGGGTAGTCGCACGGGTGTTAAATCAATCGCCAGGCTGAATTGACGAGGAACGGGAGCAACGGCGGCCGCACCGTGGTCGTCGTACGCTTACGCAAGACCCGCAGCCGGGTCACGTGGGCGAGCGACGTTGCCGCTCCGCACGCTTTTTAGCATCTCTGTCTCGCGCACTAGACTATTCCGCAACTAGCAATTTTGGTTTGTGCTAAAAAGATGTGGCTTATTCACAATCCATTCTAGGAATTAGGACAACAGCAATCGCAGATAGGTTTTTGATATTTACGAATATGTTGTCTTCGGATTTGTCTTCATTTGTATCATGAATAACACAAAATTGGAACTGTTTTTAAAGTAATATTTTTGTTGTCTTAGTTTGAAAATAAAATCTGGTTTAAAAAAACAATCGTATTAGAAAAAGAGGTAGAGCCGGCGGTCCCGCCTGCGAGCCCGGTGCGCGCGGGATGTTGATGACCTACGCTTTCTCCAGACGGATGTGATGTAACGGTTCGATGCGCGGAACGGCAACGCTGCACTTTCATCGGCGCACTTGACACACTGGCCGTGGCCGAGTTGCCACGAGAAAGCACTTTTTACTAAGGCGTAGCGCGTAACCGTCGGTAACCGAGACATAATGAGTAGTGCGGTCTTTCTTCGCTTTCTCTTACGTAATGTCTTACCTGGTACGATTAGTCACATAACAGCGTGGTGAACTTGAGCCGACTAGCCGACTTTACAATTCTTTGACTGTCTATCATAATTTGACACTATTTTTGTTATGATATTACGAAATAGAAGTTGTGGCTTTCGAGGTTAGGTTTACACGTGATTTTCTCATGATTATTTAATTGATAAAATGGGAACATTAACAAAGGGAATTGAATCTTCTCACTTAATTTAATATCATCTTACTTAGCTGTCTTATGCTGAAATGCCAACAGAAGTACCTCAGTAAAAGGTTACTACACAATAAAATATTATCTTGCACGTGTCGTGTTATCTGTATCTAAGTAGGTCAATTCAGACATTCTGGCGCTTGGTTACTGAAGATATTGTATTTGGAAAGATTTCATACTCAATCACATTTTACCTATTTGTTATCACAATAAAACTTTCCTGGTACTTATAAAAATACTTAATCCACAATGAAAAATTGCTTAGTATTCAAATAAACTTCCGGCTGCGGCTAAGTTTACAGGCACGCGGCAATTCGAGGCGACTTTGACCTACTTCGCGTGCTGCTTACTGCCTAGCACCAAGAGCCGAGCCAAGATGGCCGCCCGAAGGGAATGCTAACCGCCACGTCGAACCCAAAAGGTCGCATATCTCACACCCGCAACATTCCAATCTCTACATAAATGTAATAAGAATAGGAACACTTTCCGTAAACACCACTTATTTTGTCTGGGAAGTGGGCACGGAGCACAGGCCGTCTTATTATTAGGATTGATATTCTCGACCGTGACGTGCTCTTGCAGCAATGAAAAGCAACTTCCTTCGCGGGAAATCCGTGGGTTCTGAGCATGCAGCTTATTTTGATAATATTTAAGTGAGGGTTTATACACGAAAAAGGTTTCGATTGCCAAAAATAAATTACAGATAACTAACTAGGTTTATTTTTACAACGTGTTCTGCTTCAAAGTGATTAATTTCTCAATAGAGTGGTTGATTTCGTCGTTCTGATCTCCAATCTCGATCCATCGCGTTGAGCAAGCCGTCTGCGGTGAGGAAATAGCTCCGGGCTCTAAAATTTAGTTGTAACATTTCGTAAACGGTGAATATAACGCGTTCGTGCACCGCCCCGTGTTCTCCAATGCAACTCTAAAAAATGTGGGTCGCCTTAGGAGTCTTGAGTCGGTCGCGGCTTCTTCGACAGCGGTCCGGTTACAGATAACATTAATGGCAAATTAAAACGTACGTAGTTAGAACTTCCCGTTCCTGCTATAAAATATGGTAGGTACAGCACAATCGTAAAGATGTACCTAACTCATATTATGTATGGGACCTGACCCAGATGGCTAGGTAATCGCACGTAACCGTGTCACACAACCATATTATCCTTCATAGACAATACCGTCTTCACTGATTTAACACAGTTGAATACTTAGTAAAAATAACTATGTTAACGGGGCAGTTACTTTTAATGCAGCTGGCGACTAATTATTAATGACTATGTTTTCATTGTTTCGATGAAAGCTACTACTAACTGTTCCGTTACATTGTCTCAGTGAAGACGGAACTTTGTACTCAGAAGCAGCTTCAATGCCAGAGTGGTTCAATGGACTGTCCGTGTAGCAATGCGGTTATCGTTGTTACAGGTCGACGATCAGATGAAACTACTGCAGCATTCATGGTCAGACATGTTGGTCCTAGATCATCTTCACCAGAGAATGCATAACGGCTTGCCAGATGAGACCACTCTTCACAACGGACAGAAGTTCGATTTACTATGCCTGGGACTACTGGGCGTGCCCTCATTAGCTGATCACTTCAATGAGCTTCAGAACAAATTAGCAGAACTGAAGTTCGACGTTCCTGACTACATTTGCGTGAAATTCTTGCTACTTCTTAACCCTGGTCAGTATTTTGTCAAGCTTACTCTTTAAATGCTATGTTGCGAATGATTCTTATTGTTTGCGTTCATGTTTCCTATTTTATTTGTTTGTTTTTCATACAGGTCTTGAGTGATGTGTAATATTTGTTTTGAAGAATTTTCTTGGGGTTTTCAGAGGTGAGGGGCATTGTAAACGTTAAATGCGTCCGAGACGGCTACCAGACGGTCCAAGCTGCTCTCCTCGACTACACGCTCACTTGTTATCCCACGATACAGGCAAGTAATACGCGTTGCGTATGATTTGTTGATTATTATTGATATTGGACGCATATAAATGTAATGTTTTCTAAATATAATTTCCAGGATAAATTCGGGAAACTGGTGATGGTTGTGCCAGAGATCCACGCGCTGGCCGCGCGGGGGGAGGAGCACCTGTACCAGCGGCACTGCGCCGGCCAGGCGCCCACGCAAACCCTCCTTATGGAAATGTTACACGCTAAACGCAAGTAAGTAAACCTTTCAACTAAACTACATATCAATATTTATTTATCATCAAATGTATTTGTCCTTACACACATCCTTATACATCAGGAATTTAAGTACCTATATCAAGTATGTATATCTATCAGTAGGCAATCAGAAATGCAATAATATCTCTTATTCTAGGCCTAATGGAGGTGAAATGGTTAACCGGAGTGCTGAGCATACGTCGACTCTTGACAGATTGTATGTTATCACATGAAATTACTTTATTCAATACCGTCATTATTACTAGCACCATTAGAATTAAAGTACCTATTTACATGTCTAGTAGAGTTGCCAGTTAATCGTCACACTCCTCACATTTAAAATAGTCCTAAGTTGAGGTTTAAGGCTAATACTAACATCACGCATCAAAAGCTAAAAGTTTTGTTATGAACAGCCTGTAAGTACTTTCAATCTTCTCCGAGTTGAGTTTTCCATCTTCTGGCAACTCTATTTATGCATATTTTTGTATCTGCTTTTATAGTAAACTCGCCTTTAGTGTAATATAACTTCAATCATAATTTATGCTTGTCATTATGGTTTATTAATGTATATATTTTCCACATAATTCATGTTTCGATTTTTATTTCTAGAAGTTGAGCAGAAACTATTTCAACTTATAATCACCATCATCATCATCATAAAATTTTCCATGTTTTATTCTATTCAAAATATTATTTATTATTGCCCTTATGCATTTTTTTAAACTTGCTAGTTATATTGACACGCTAATTCAATTGTCTTTTGAGCACGGCTAAGGCTCAGGTACTTGTACCGTACCGCGTACTTACTAATGATCATTCAGCAGGCTATTTTTTTTTTATATATTCGTGATGAAGTGACATACGACCACTTTGGTCATGTTCTCACGCATCCGATATAAAATTGACAGATGTAATATCTACTGAATTGTGCCACAAAACAAAACGAAAGATTTTAGCACAGACATGAATCATAATACATAACACGAGCAAATTAGTATGTCGTAGGATAATAGCCAGAGCCGTATTTTCGCGAAAATCCTAGGACGATCACGAAAAGCCGGATAATAGGAATCTGACATTCAAAATTGCTATAACCCTGTTGAGCGTTAATTGGCTAATCGAAGAGTCTGCTGACTGACATCTCATCTTATCTTTTTCTGATTGGTCTCAATATGTCCCTGTTTATGGCACCGGCACTTGTAACAAGGCCACTTCAATTGATTCAGTCGTTGCACTAGTAAACAATAATACTTATTGATTAACCTTAACACGATGTACTTTTAATTTACGCAAAAATAATATTTGAATGTTGATAAAAGACTGCAGGAAATTTTGACAACAACAAAAGGTGAAAAGACTGTGAACGTAACTTTTGACCAATCAAACGCGAGGGAATTGTAAACGTAACTTTTGACCAATCAGCACACCGTCAGTGCATGACATCTTCATCATATGTATGCTCATTCGCGATCGTCCCAGGACGCGCTGGATTTTTGCGTTTACCCTGAAAATAATCAAAATAATATTTAGGTTCCTATTATCCGGCCTTTCGCGATCGTCCTAGGATTTTGGGGAAAATCCGACCATTCTTATCATCCTACGACATACATAAATGGAACAGAGACAAGGCTTTAGACAAATGGCTGTGACAGGTAGCACACTACGCGTGTGTGCGTGAGCCGTCGCTGGTTGACCACTGGCCGAGCCAGTTATAAACCGGTTTCCCTCCGTACACGACCAGACCACCAGTGTTCGTTCACGCGCGCACGTGTAATGTCATCTGTCACAGCGCGTTTGTTGAAGCTTTGCCCCTGTTCCGTTCCCGCTCTACCGTTATGGCAGCGGATGTCGAAAAAAATAGATTTACATTTGTGTCTTTATCTAAGAAGTGGAATAAAATCGATTGAGAAATTGAGAGTTCCTATGACTAAAGCGCTGTCGTGACGTCACAGTAAGAGCGTCCGAATTGTGAAACTCGGTTTTTACACCGACGCGACTGAGTTACTTGCTTGTTCTTTCCGATTTATGTCTGCAGGTTTTAGCTAAAAAATATTTTTATATAGAATACGCGAGAATCATACACTGGAGCATTCGTTAACAAAGGATTACAGGTTAATTCGACTTAGATCCTTTAAGGGGTTGTAGTTTATATTATTCCTGACTGATTTGACTAAAAAACACCATACACCAAACTCGACCGTTTCAAGATACCTATTGGACTTTTTGTAATTTGTGTCTACAATAAATTTGTTTTCACCAATTTTGCGTTGATGATAAGTGCTCTTATTAGTCTCAACATCAGGTAAACGGACAAACTGAGTCGTAGTAGACGTCAGATAGCAAAAAAGTAAATAAATGCTTGAAAGTGTTTTTTCTTACATGAATATTTGAAAAAAACTCTATGACTGATAAGTAGAAGATGCGCTCTTAAAATGTTCATTATTTCTTTAGCTCTCTAACAAGGCATAACTAACGGTTGAGGTGATCATCGGACGTTAGAGAAAAAAAATAGGTGAACGTTCTGGAAGCGTAAAATAAAACAATACAAATAATAGGTACATCATGACAATGTACCTATTCTACCTTGAACAGAGATAACAAAACAGGAGTTATTAATGTCTTAATGTAGTAAATTGGGTTGCTTTATTTACGCCTAAACTCAAAAACGATACTTTATACTACTACCTGAGAGCCTTTCATCTAAGTTTATTTAACGATTTAAATAATACTCCTAAAAGAAGAAGTACTTTTTACGGATTTATTTCCTTTTTTTTTGTTATACGGTTGATAACAAAAAAAAAGCAATTTTGGCATTGATGACATCAATGTATGAAATATTATTAATTTTATAATTTCCTAGGCAAAGTATAAAATGAATAATATTTCATACATTGCCTGATCGTTATAGGCATTTTATACAATGCCGGATTACAATGCCAAATGAATGAATGAATTGCCGGGTTGCAATGTGTATGATGCCTAAAACGATCAGGCAATGTATGAAATATTATTCATTTTATACTTTGCCTAGGAAATATTGTATACAATGCCAGCTGGCAATGTGTGTAAAAGGGTTCACTAAAAAGAAAGTTCACTGTCAGAATCGTCATTTGGCATACATTTTAGGTAGGAAAGATAAATCGATTCGTATGTTTTAATTATCAAAATATATCAAGGTTTTCAAAATATCTTTAGTTATAATATCAAAGTATAAAACGGCAAAAAAGATAATTAGGGCAGTTCGTTTCTGGCTGCTGGTTCATGTCAACCTAACATGAACCCACGTCACACAGAGTGACACTTTCTGCCTAGAAAGGTTTTCAGTATGTAGAATTCAACATTACTAATCACCTTGTTTGAGTATATTTCTCCATAAAGCTTGATAATTAGAGGCAAAATCTATTTATTTCACACATTGCCGGAAGACCACTGGGTATTCTTTACAATAACGAACAGGCATGAACTGAACTCGTTTTCCTTTTTGTCTTTTTCTAGTTTACATTATTTATAACTAAAGATATTGAAAATGTAAACATACGAATCGATTTATCTTTCCTACCCGAAATATATGCCAAATGACGATTCTGACAGTGAACTTTATTTTCAGTGAACCCTTTTAACACATATCCTGATCCGGCATTGTATACAATACCTAGGCATTGTATACAATATCTGAATTATACACATTGCCGGTAACATTGATACTAATAAAACCACTTATCATCTACATAAAAATGGTAAAAACAAAATTATTGGAACACAAATTACAAAATAAACGGACAAAGGAGAAAAAAAACATAAATTTAAGAACTTAAAGTTAAAGGGGTTTGAGTAACTTTGTATGGACTCGTGGCGTCATTTTTTTTTTTATTTATTAGCGGCCAGCAATAATTTTATCATTGTTTTGTAGCATCCTAATAAAGAAACATATCTGAGTAGTTAGAATTATTTTAAGTGATGTCGGAGCCGAGATAAGGTTTCTTAAAGTATTATTTTTTGCCTTATAGTTCCACTAAAATAATAGTTTTGAAATGTTACTTTAGGGAGCTAATCTCACCTAACAGCTGTTAAAAAGGATGCGGAAATAGGAGAGGAAGGTTTTTCGCTTTAAGATGTACCTGTTGCGTATATTTTTCTGATAAAAGTACATCCAGCAATACATCAAGTTAGATCCATTATGATAATATTGTTCACAAAGCAGTAGATGTTAAGTATTTTTCATTAGGAAGTGGAACACGAGCTATCACGAACCACGACCTTAACGTCAATAACATCAAGAAGACATTTTCTAATACAATATGTAATAAATAGGAGGTATTGATTTTTAACCGTCGTTAATAGAGACAATTACATGGGAAAAACACCTGAAAGTCTTTTAACCCACAATACAAGAACAATGTTGGCCTAATATTGCACTTGGCCATTGAAAATGTAGCCTTCTTGAATCTCGGAAGTCTGCAACCAGTGTTGAGGATTATAAATTATATGAGGATTATAGATTATATGGCGTTTTTTACCTTTTCCTTGGGATGGATCAAGTTCAATTGAGTACCTAGATAGTTAAAATATAATACCTAATATCGCAGCTCCCGTATACTTTAGCTACTCGTATATGTGCTCCATATAAAGTTTGTTCCCCTTGATATGTTCTTGCATAATGTCGGGGTTTGGTAAGTGGCCAAATTTCGAAAACGACGCCAACATTACCCATACCGCTTTGTGTGTTTCAAAGTGAAATCAGGCAGAAATGATGGAAACTATAACCCTTACAAGGATTTAGGTCTACTTAGGGCTGTAAGCCTGTATAGAGAATAGAACAATCTAATCTAATTATAAACTGCGAACTAGCATTCAATAAGTAGAGTCGCAGAACTAAATAAACACGATTGGCCAGCAAACTAGTCTAGGCTAAATAGAAATAATAAATATCACTATTTGGTTACTAAAAATGTGACATAAAACTTACAATATCAATCCATAACAGCGCATAAATATCAAAACAACGTTATCATTGCGTACTTTTACGGATTTCAGAGCAATTTTATGGAAGTGACCCAATTTTTTATCAGTTGTTATTTATAATGGACGCTACATGCGTAAACGTACGGTTTATTATTAAAAATAACTCTTTATAATTTTTGTGTGTTTAGATAAATTATAATGAAATGTTTAATTTATTTATTTTTGTTCAGTGTTTACAAAACCATATTTCATTGGACTGGCACTAAATACTTTCTATTCTAAATAAAAAAATAATGTAATAATGTTCTCTGGCTCCGCGGAGTTCCATACTCTAGTTCTATCATGTTGGTATGTCTACCTGTCGTTATGTTTGTCGCCGCCATTTAACTCCCAGGTTTCCGTCAGTACTCAAAAAAATCTGAAGTCCAAGTAGTGTTGCGAACTATATAACATTGCAACATAAAAACATCGTTGTAAAAACACTCCCGAGTCAAAATGCGGTTCTCATGTTTTGAATAACGTCTGCCGGTGTCCGGTCTACAGCTGTTTTTTTATACTAGGTAATATTATTATATTATATTAACAACTCATGTTTACTTTTCCTTTGCTGACTTGTTTCCATAGTAGTAGCTTTGACAATTTATTTATGATTTTCCTAGCGCCTATCATCTTATCCGCGTAAGTTCAGCAACCTTATTTTGTACCTACATATACAGGGTGTCTCTGGAAGTAAGGATCATAGTTTTTTCAGAAAATGCATGAAAGGTACTCACTTTTTTTTGCCAAAAGGTTAGCAGGTGATTTGTCTTACTTTGACTAGTTATTCTATTCAGCTAGAAAACCCATGTTAATATAAAAACTTTGGATATTTCGAGAAAAAAAATTAATCAAAAAATTTGACGACACGATTGGCGTAGTGCGCTGTAGCACGGTTTCTCGCCTCGATTTCCGTAGTGTCCCGGGTTCGATTCCCGGTCGGGTCAATTCAGGACACGATCTTTTCTGAATTGTCTCGGGTCTGGGTGTACTAGGAGACGCCCCTAGCTTATTTCCTTGTGTGGTACCTCGTAACACAGGGATATTAATCCCTACTTCGAGACCATTTCGAGAGGTGTGTTGTCTGGCGCATATTTATATTTTAAAAAAAAAAATGACGACCTAGTTCAATAATTGAAAAAAAAAATATAACCAGAGCAAAATTTTTAAAAGAATTTTCTGCGCAATGGAATTTGATAGTTCGATGAAAATCCATTTATGATCACTTTCTATCGCGTTCTTTTGCAACTGCAATATTTTTTTTGACTTTTTGACTATTTAATTTAGCAAATCAGAAGCTAGTAAGCCAACATTAGTCAATAACTGGAATTATTAATTACTGTTATTATTGTCTTAAATTACCGATTGATGATACACAACAACAACGAAGTATTATTGATTTACAACTAACTTTTATTCTTCAGGAAGTGATCAAAAATTAGTTTTCATGGAATTATCAAATTTCGTTTTGTAGAAGAAAAAAAATTGTTAAGCTTTTTCTTTTCAATTAGATTAATAGTACTTAGTTTGAAACCATCCTGCAGTTGTCAGAAAGTAACATTAAATGAACTTTCTTGCAAAAAAGTTAGATAGGTGAAAATGACAAACTCCAAATAAGACGACTTTCTTGTTTAAAATAATCACAACTTTAAAAATTATGAGAATAATTTTGTAACTTCTTTCTTTTCTTTTCCGTTTTGTAACTCTAAATAATCTGTATCAAATTAGCAACTTTTTGAAATATGTACCTAAACCACTTCACGACATCTGCTTGAAAGAAAAAAAAATGAAGTCATTTTTTTTAATAAGATTTTTTCTTGCAATATTTTAATTTTTTATACTGACATGGGTTTTCTAGCTCAATAAAATAACTAGTCAAAGTAAAACAAATCCCCTGCTCATCATTTAGCAAAAAAAATATGTTACCTTAAATAAATTTTTAAATTGTTTTTGTATTCAGGTGATTTTCTGAAAAAATCTAAAATTGAGCATAACTTTTTAACGGTTATAAATCGAACCAATATTGATAGGGCTAAAAAGGTCAGAAATAACCCTGCTTTTCTATTTGATTCTTACTTCCAGGGACAGCCTGTACATTAACGTAATTTTGAACGTTAAAAAAGCAGAATATATTAAGACACGAACACTGATAATTCAATCTAATTTATAATCACGCACGAATCAACCCTTCGGCTAATCTATCACTAAGAGCTGGCGCGATTTAGACATTATGAACAAAAATATGCAAAACCTAATAGGTAAAAAGTCTACTATCCCAGAGACGAACGTTCTTGACTGTGTGCTTGCATTTACTAAAGGATAACTCTGTATGTGGCAGGTGCGGCTTCCTGCCGAGCGACTCGATTGAGCCTCATTCGCCAATTTAGAGTAAGCATTACTGTGTATCTCGATATCACCTTAGCACGTGCATTGTTGTAGCTAATGGCCACTCACTTCTAGCACTTCATCACTACTTTCGGTCTTTGCTCCTCTGAGCCATTCGAGCATCATTTTAAAGCCTTATGCATAATTTTCTTAAGAAATTGGTGATATTACAACGAATGCGGTTTTTTAAAAATTATACCAACTAAAATCAAATAATAGAATTAAAATAAGGGTTGTTATACTAGTTATGAGGCTTTGCGTGTTATTTTGTTGACAAATAACAGATTTTAGGACATTTGAACAGTCTATTTTCTTCTTCCGCAATCTCCCCACGACCCAAAGTCGCCGAGAAGAATTTGCTCATAGTGATAAGGTCACTATTCGCCTTTACTATGCTGTCACTTTCAAATTGCTTTTCTCCTATGCAATAAAGTATATTTGATTTTGTCCTGAAACTTTTACTGTATATTTTATGCCTAAAATCAGGTAAAAAGGATATAAGCTTCAAATTTCATAAAAACGGGGCAATACGCATAACCAATCCTTTAAATGTCCAGAAATCTGTTATTTGTTAGCAAAATAACACTAAAACCCACTTAACAAGTGGATTTTTTATTATTTTCATCTTTTTCAGATCGATGTTTACCTTCAAATAACTCGGAAACGTGACACTTGAGATTTTTTTGTCTGTTTATGTGTACTCTTTCCATTTTTATGGTGCGCGGTCTCTTTGAAAAAAAAATGTCGGCTGGTGGCAATGCCAGCTTCTATACAAAAATGTTCAAAGCCTTTTTAACTAAGCCATAGAAAATTTATGAAGCTTCTAATAAACTTCTTTCAAATGCCTCCTTGATTTTACCAAAGAAAGCGTCAAATAAAGAACATCATATTGGTTTTACGTGTCTTACCGGGTCACACATTTTACTATTGTACTTATTCACTAAGTCAGACACGGATATTACAACTAAACAACATTTTACGTTTGCGCTAAAGTGCGAGCTGCAATAATATTACATCTTTCTTTAAATTACTATACATGTAATAGTATGCTAATACATAATGATTTTCTTTCAATAATGGTATTTTAAAAAAGGGAATATAATTTTAGGTATCTTTGAATGATCATTACATATATTTGGAGATAGTTTTAGGTACTTACTTACATTTTGATGATCAAAGAATATTGGGAAAAGTTACTAATTAATATATTTATGTTTCACTAAATCTTATCTAACATTCTGAGCTATAAAACTAGATATCGATGCAATTAATAGGTAAAAGTAAAAATTAATAGGTAAAATATATAAAAGTTTACTGCTTGAATGTAATGTATATCACAAATGTACATGCTAAGTTGTATTTTCAGAAGCTCACATCGAAGATATACCAGATTATTATCAAAAGACGATATAGCATAGGTATTGTTCAGTGAGTGATGAAGTTACTATGTGAGTGAAAATTTGTTTTTTTCAGTTGAATTTAATTTGAAGGTCACCATACAAAATCGGATTTTTAATTAATATCACCTTTTTCATATCGATCTTTGCCTTCAAATAAATCTGAAACGTGACACTTTGGGACACCATATTTGAGATAGTTTTTGTTTGTTTGTGTCTCCTCTATCCACCCCCTTCTCTTATCATACGCAGCAACTTCAGGAAACAAATGGCGACAGGTGGCTACGCCAGCTCCCATACAAAACTGTTCAAACCCCTTTAACTCTCATAGTTACTACATCGTTTACTGAGTATGCCCTATTGTAAGTCTTTTGATAGTCACCCAGTATACTGGCTAAGATAGTATTCTTTAAACTTGCGAGTGCTGGCTTCAAGTAATTCATTCAGAGGACAACAAAATTTTATAGAGGAGAATAATGATAATTAATAATTAAATGGCAGACAATTGGGTATGGGAAAAAAAAACAAACATGTCCTAAATCGAAAACCATTATAAGGTATTTGTATTCTATACCTCATTTGAGTATTTAACATTTTTAAAGGCAAAGGATCTAGGATATTTTTAATTAAATACGTTGGCTATCTGGGGTCAAATGAATGACCCCAGAAAGACAATGTACGCAAAGAGTACGTTAATGTTCTTAATGGACTCTTGACGGTATTCAAATTGACGTCGCACGATTGAAACCTATTGGGTCGTATAAGAGCCCTTCACGTGATTGGTTGACAATCTATCCATCAACCAATCAAATGACGCGATCAGTATCATACGTGAGATTTTAGGTGATTCTACTGCATGGTATTAATGGGGTTTCCAGATAGCAGATTTTAAATTCCCCCAGATGAAAAATATTTTACCACAAAGTTATTTTTAATAATACGTACATTAATTTAAGTCCTACCTACCTACCAGTCGGGTAGGTAGGACTAAAAATAGCCATTCGCTATAATCCCAACCCTTTCAGGTAGGGCTTGGTTTCAGAACTTGGCAAAACAAATTGTATCTGAAGTCTACTTCTCACATTCTCGTGAGATGCTACATGATGAACGGCGACCTCTGTTTCAGTCGTAAGTGCAGTAAATCAGTAATTTTCTCCTCAATATTTATTCACACATGCGGGGAAAAACACATGTGGGAACACTAAGCGATTTTGTGACGCCATGAGTTCGCAATGTTTTAAAATTAATAAAAAAATAACTACCGGCAAGATCAACAAAATATTGAAATTAGTTACTCAAAATAGTAAAAGGTATTTTAGAAAAATATAGAAATATTTTGTTCCCATACCCAATTCAATTAGCACCCTTTAATTATTACCTAGGCGATTGTGATAATTTCCTCTTAGGGAATTTAGAAACTTAACTACTTAGTTTATGTAGGTATTCTTAATTGTGTTATTCAGGAGAGGGTCGTGGCCTAGTGGTTTGGCACCCGAACTCAGATCGTGGATCGTGTGGTCCCGAGTTCAAATCTGGCCAGAACCAAAATCTTTGTGTTCATCGTCTATCCGACAAACTCTCCGGTAACGGATAACATCGATAACAAACCAAATGAACCCGGATAACGGCGGAAGGGTCACCACCTACCACGTTGGGTTCTAATACCATTGGTGAAAAGTGGGCTTCTAAGTGTTTCATTCACCATGACGGCACAGTCACTTGCCTCTGACTACCCCGCTTGGGATAAAGTCGTGATGGTATGTATGTATGTTATTCAGGAAGTCACTCCATTAGTAATTACTTTTATTAACAAATAAACACAGAACTACAACATATTTAATTCAATGTTTGTAAACCAAAATTCAATTAAAATAAAAGTACCGGCAGCAAGGCTGAAGGGATTTCGTATTTTTTTGTTGAACATATAAACTTCCACTATCCTACTTAGGTGGCAACTAGTCGAGCCTAGCCAAATTAAATGAACCAAATATATTTTTTACGCGGTAGCATAATTTTTTTAAAACAATGAAATTTTGCATTATTATACTTGTGATGCGACCATATGTATGCATGTTTCTCTTCATTATTTCATTCACCACCTTAACAATGCTAATTGTTGATGTTATTTTTTTGTCAGAAACTTTGTCTGTTTTAACATAAAAGTTTCTGGATTTCTGGACCTCAAATTGTTTTTTTCTTGCTTAAAACTCATGTCATGAAACAGATTGATCGTGAAAGCATCCTTGAAATACTTGCCTTGAAATTCTCAACTAATTGGCAGGCCGAAAGTTGTAGCAATAAATGAAGAGCCATTTCGTATTTTGAACGCATGATCCAGCTTTTCAAGCGACTAAAATACGACCTACAAAAAAAATTTACACTTATGAAACACATTTGTAAATAAAATCTTTTTTTCTATTATAAAATGATCAATCTCGCCACCTCGATTAATGAAAAAGCCTTATCGTGTCACCTTCATGTGGCTACATCTATGATTAAAGCTTACTATACACTATTGTTGCAGAAAGAAAATAGCAAAACGTCTAATAAATAGTTTTGTTGACACATCGTGAACCAGAATATGTATATTTCATCACAATAACTGTAAAAGAGTTTCAAATATCTCAATTTACCTGAATAAAATCCCAAGTTTACGTCAAATTTTCGGTTTGAATAAAACATAATTTCTGTTAAAAAATAATGTCAGTACACCTATGGTCTTTATTTAATCAAAATACAAAGTTTTATTTACATCCAGTCAGTAAGTTAGACCTAAAAACGTGATGATTTGCAAAATTTTGGTGACAGCCTCTTAATGACACGGAGGAAAAATCAAAACTCCTAAAAATAAATAAGTTCTGCAAACGGTTGTTCAATTTCAAATGTAAATATTACAGTTATGCAGATTTGTTTTATAGCAAAGCTGACAAGCTTTGCTCACGCTACAAACTCACGTAGTAGTGAAATTGCAAACTCGATTAGAAATTATAACCAAAAACGTTTAAGTATTACTAAAACTAAAAAAAAAGGACATACTATATCATTTCTGAGTACTTGGCAGCCTGGCAATCAAGTCAAGGAGATAGATTTAATTCTTATAAGCTTGAATGTGTTGGCAAAATATTTTACATTTTATTTTTTGTTGCGTTTTTTTGAAGTAAACCTATAGTATTAAATCGGAGTAAACTGGTTATTTGTAATGCTTAGTATAGATGTCACATGCGAAGGTATTGAGCCCTCTGGGCGACCCGTGGGAGCTCTTGCTAACTGGTGCCGGTTTATGTTTGCAGGTCTTGAAAATCCCAGTGAAGAATAAGATGAACACCGAAGAAGCGCCAAGCGCTCCCGATACCACATCAGATAGTATATTCTACAACAAATACTACTTAATAATTAGCTTTAGTTGTTAACTTGGTGTGTGATTAAATATGTTAAGTTATTGCGCCGAGCGCCGGCCGGCGGCGCCGCGCGTGCCTAGTCCGAATACAGATAAAACAAATATTTATCTACCTAATATCTGTAACATAAATATACAAAAATATTATACACCAGTTTGTGTAGCTACGGTTAATTTATTTAGCAGTTTAAATTGCGTTATTTCAAAATTATGTAAGTACATTAAATAACCTAGGTTCTTCAGCACCGGTGCAGAAGGGAAGAGAAATATTACAATACATACTTTAGGAAAACGTCTGTGATTATAAACGAAAAAATTTGATGAAAACAATTTTAATCGTTACTTGCAATCATAATAAGCATAATAATGTTAGTTTTATTGCAGTATGTGTCGTTGGCAGGCCACCGCCCCCGCCCACGGGCGGTCGCGCCGACCAATCAACGTTACTTATTAATATATGATAATCTTCTTTTTAATACTTTAAGCACTCTAAAATGAATGTATAACCTTCCTTCATCGTTAACAATACGAGCAGTGTCCTCGCTTTCGGCAGTAAGTGTGACTGATGGTAACCTGTATGGATAGATGTCTAGTGAGAGGCGGCGGACAAAGTTGATTGGCTTGAGATATTTCAGGATTTATCTAAAATTGTTATGTAAAAAATTGTCTTATATAATAATTCTGTATTATAATGGAGTTAAGAAAAACAAGCTAATCGAAAGCATGTTTAAAATTTTACAGTTGTTTCTTGTAATATATATATTTATATTATCTGGATTTTGTATTGTTCAATGTTATTTTATTGGCCATACCAGTACAAATCAAAAATTAACCCTGTAAATACTATAGTAGCACATTTACACAGTGATTTAACTCTACTTATATTGTAATTATGTAAAATATTTCTGAACATACGTGCAAGAAAGCCTTAAAAATCATAGATTTTTAAAGATATATGGGTACTAGCATCTACCGGCAATCGGTCGAAAAAGATGATGTATTTTTATAAAACATATTGTTCTTTATTAACATATATAATATGTTAACTGAAAGTACATGGTTTCGTATTTTTCTAAAATAATTAAATATAGTAGCGTACGTAAACAAAGTGTAATGATCAACTTTAAAAGTGGAAATGATTATGTAAACATAATGTAAAACTTCATGTTATGATTGTTTGTAGCCGACATAACGTTGCAAATGTAATTTGAAACGTTTCATTCTTGTATTAGTCTGAGTCAATTGAGCGGCAAAGCCCCTTCCACGAGCCTGCATCGGCGCGCGCAGCAACCTGCGCCGCCCGAACATCTCTGCTAGCAGGCGCATTCCCTGAACTGAGCAGCCAGCGATATAGGCGACACGCACCCACCAAGCGTAAGCGCTTTATGCGATGGGCTTTAATGCGGTACACTTGGTACCTACGTTATTATTAATTTTCGTTAATCTAACATGTGATTAAAGGTTTGTGTTTTGAAAATGAATGTTTATAAATAATTATTAATTAAAATATATCATAGTGTCATCGCACCAAGTGCGAATGTATAGTTTAGCCACATCAACGAGTAGGCATTATTTCGAATCATATTGTTTCCATTGATTTGGCTTAGCGGCTCTTAGTAAGCTTCTGTATGGCTTTATGTAGTTACAAAATATGGCACCGTGTTTTATCTGTAATACCGTCCAGGAAAAAGGTAGGCGAACGATAAAATAATAGTTGATTGACAGGTTTGCCGACTTGCGAGTTATGATTTTATTCCAAAAAACGCCACGGCCACGGAATGAAGCAGCAAAGGTCTCTCTCGGTAGCATTAGGATAGAAAATTTACCTGTTCGATACAGAGGGCCAAAATACAACTTTTCGTTAATTTCATTATTGGACCAAAACTTCTAGAACGATAAAATGTAATTATACTAGTTATGTCCTCTACATTTCTGATGATGTTGTATTGTTCATCAGAAAATATTCAGCATCAAAATATTTAAATTTTATATCTAAGAAAGGGAGGTTTGCAACAATATCTACGCCATTCTTACCATTATTTCAAATATTGAAATACCGAACAAAGTCAAATTAAATCGACAGGCAGTTGTCCCATCCGGTCGAATATTAAATTGAAGAAAGTATAATTTAGATCTAACTTAAGCGCAACTTTTACGTCATAATTAATAGACACCAACACTGTCAAAGTTCCTTAGGATGTCCAAAGTTGTGGTATATTTAAAACATACATACTATACTCCACTTATTTGAACAACGCTTGCATCACTACATAAAAAAATAATAAAAAATGTAAGGGTTGCCGGTCGTCATCACGCGGTAACGATTTTTTGCGGGATCTCTTAAAGTCAGTAGTTTTTCCTTTAACTTTGCAATCACCGATCACATTATGTAAATAGCGATTGAAAAAAAAACCAGAAACCCCATGTCGGTTTATTATTTTAAATGATATTATAAATGCAATACTGTGAAGCTGCGATGATTGGCTCCTACCGTACGATGGATATGTGCCTACACAATGTTTAGAGACTAACAGAACCGTTGTAAAAATCCACATCAGGTTCTGATAAACTGCAACATTGTAATGGTATAAACCTCATAGCTATAAATATGCAATATCCTTCCTAGAGAGGAGCCACGCGTTAGCCTTACTTCAATTTGTTTTTTGTTATATTGAAACTCATGTTCTAGAGAAATTGGAGTGACGCAAGCTTCACGGCGTTAGACGCTTTTTGGAAGGCAAAGCTGATCTGTGATGGTATGACATAGTTAGGTACATTAGGCTGTGTGGGTCTCATTTGTCCGTACGTTAGGTGCACAGCGACAGTGTGTGACCAATTTAAGAGAGATCACCTTTTCCACTGCAGCTTTAAAGTAACCCACCCTATTCTATACTGTAGGGTGGTATTTGAAAGTCATTGAATATTTATAGCGCTGGGTTAGGAACGTAACACAAGTACTATAGTTCAGATGCCGTTTTACCTCAACTGTCGATTCCTTTTATTAGCCTTGTGAACAATAATTTACCAAACACATGTTACCATTATACGGTATTTTATGTCAAACTTTCAATCGTTTGTTAAAGTACTCGACAGTATTATTTTTACTATTATACTTACCTATTTTTGCAATTAGAACTTACATTGCTAATATGGGGAATCGTGTTTTAAATGACTCAAGAATGACTACGATTATTAATGTACAGAGTATTTTTTAAAATTTATCACGTATTTATACATTACATTTAGACAGGAAAACTTGTTAATGCAATATAATATATTCATTTATTTTTCTATAACAGATATTACTTCTGCATAGCATGTTAAAAAAAAATTATATACATAATAATGCATTATTTGACATTTTTATGCAATTACTTTTCGTAATAGTTTTATGAATAAAATAGCTTCATATTGTGTAGTTGTTCGTCGACTCATTGGGTCGAGCGCCATTGGCAGATGATCGCACGGACAGGAGGGCCACTGCAGGCGCAACACAGTTTATACGTTCGTGATATTTTTATGAATTTATGTATTATACTATTCATATCACACTCATCTAAATAATTAAAACATGTTTTTATTTATATATATTTTCTTCAAATGACAGTATTACAACGCTGTTGTAATACTGTCATTTGAAGAAAGTGTTTTAAAGGCAATATAAAATGCCTTGCTTTTAAATTTTATTATAAATCATGTATTATTGACTACACAAACAATTGATAATTGTTGATAAAAAAACCATGAACAAATGTAATTTAATGTGTATTTTTGTTATGAGAAATAAATAATATATATATCTAAACAATGCGCTTGCGGTGCCGGCCCTCGCCAGCGGTGCTGGCCCTCGCGAGCGGTGCCGGCCCTCGCCATCGAGTATAACGCTTCAATGTGCGCAAATTTAAACAACTAGTGAAGTACCTTGCAATCTCGTAATTATTTACAATAGGCGTAGACAATTATACGTTTTATTAAGGTGCCAGTGTTAAAATTATTCTTCATTACTTTGTAAATGCTATTTCGTTTAGGTCTCATTTCTTTTACTTCTAATCGAAAACCACTTTGATTTTCAGCAGTTCTTTAATTCAGTTATTTAATTCAGTTGAGTAAATGATATAAATAAATCTAAATCTACTATTTACTTGTAAGCTTAGGTTTTAACATACAGCTTAATGTTGTATCTTAGTGTTTGTGTAAGTAATATCTATATTTATGGAATAAAATTATAAGTATTTTTAAATCTTAAGATACACAATGAGTGTTCTATGTAATGTACATTTTGAGTTCAATTAGATAGTAAGGGACGAGTAGGTAGTGTTAACCGATTGCGCAGAGTTGTGGTTGCGCTCGGGCACTGTTACTTCGCTCAGATTCGCTCGCGCAGTGTAACGTAACCTTACCCGACCGTCCGCGGCCCCGCGGGACCCGACCCGCCCGCACGCCGCTACAACATCATCCACCTCTCATAAATGACCTCTCACAAATCCCATTTGAGTGGACGAACATTTTTCACGTAAAGTAGCCAGACCGACTGAATCGACGCGAATAAATCGTTGAATATTGTGCCTTTTTTCTTTTTCAAGCAATCACTCATTTGCTTGCCGAATAAATGTAGTTAGCAAAAGTTACTAAGATCGTTGCTTCATTTAAATGAGATTTGTTCGATAAATGCGGATAAATTATTTATGTGTAATTATTTGGTAATGTAGCGAGTGTGCAGCAAAGACGGCGCGGGCGCCGCGAGCGCCGCGGGAGGGTGCGTACGCGTCGCACACATTCCAAAATAACGCTAATCGTAACGCTAAGTGACGCGCGTCCTAGCGCACGTCGCAATTTGTAAGTTAACCACTTTGTTGTTCATTAACGGTAAGTTAGGTTTAATCTCAGTCGATGTTGTTTAACTTTAGTTGTGTATAGTATTCTCTCGGTTAAGTTTATGTGAGGATGTGAATTTGAGCGAATCGACAGGCTATAGCCTGATGGGTTCATACTAGCTATACATTTAAGTACCTAAGTGATTATTTCTGTTGCACCCTAACTTTATTTTGCGAGCCGTGTTCGTTATATTTTATTAATTGTACATATAGTTAAGGCGAGGTATACTGTGTTTTAATTCAATCTTAAATGGTTACTGTTGAATCTAAAATGTGGGGCTGGCAAATACCAATGCAATGTTGCATTTTGCTGTTGATACATTTAAATAAATATTTTATCTGATACCATAGTTTTACGGATATTTATGTGTTACTGTTGTGTAGACGGTGGTGAGGCAGGGGCGCGCGTGGCGACTCCACGCCCAGTGGAACTAATCCCTCGCATCTCGGTCCGCTGACTGACATTATGTATGTTAATGTAAATCGTAATACATAAGTACACACGATTAGTTTAGCCATGAAGGCTTAATGTGAGGCTGCATCCATTTTAACTGAATCAAATTCGAGATAAATTTCGTAAATGTAACTAAACATCACGCGATACATCACGATGAGTATAGTTAAAATTGAAACATAATTAAGTACATTTATAGGTATATCGGGCTTTATCTTGTAAATTAAATATGATTATGATAATTGATAAGTAAGAGCTGTTGACAATTTTTGTACCTTTGAAACGCTGATTTCAAACACATACCTTGTTTTAGAGACAATCGCTTTCACGTTTATAAGAATTGTCAACGTATAATGTAACAGAAAACAGGAATTGGGTAGGTGTTAAAAGTTCAGTTAGAGTGGATCAACCGGTATTTTATCACAGCCACATTTGTACCGTGACATTACCTCACACTACATCTTTTATACATAATAAAATAATAGTTATTGTTGTCGCTAAATCTTTAAACTTATTTTTATGGTCGATATTGTTTAGAGGTGTCTTTTAAGTTTAATTCTGTAAACACGATGATCTATATAGATGTCAAAATAGATACATGTATATGGCGGTGTGAGAAGTCGCCCGTGCATCGTCAGTGTATTTATTTCCATGGTGATTAATAAATATTGTGAGACGCACGAACGCTCGGCGGCGAGGGTGCGCTCGCGCCGCCGCCCGTTATTCTAGAAATAAATAATATTTTCGTTTAAACTATTGTGTCTTTATTTGTATCTCACAACGAACCCAACACCATTCAATAACCCAAACTACACTCTACTGCTAAATACCTACTCTTTATTTCATTTTGAAGTTGTGAATTATTGCTTTGTAAATAGCCAAGACAGTCAGTGAGTGTAGGTAGCGAACCAGCTCCTTAGAGGCAACCACTCACATTCATGTGGCGCTGGTACAAGGTTCACAGTGCTAGGCTTCATCAGAGGTTAAGATAAGATACTCTTCATTGCCCAAAAACAGAGGAAAAGTCAAGGATTACAAAGAAAAAAGGTGTAAAATTTATATTGCTGAAAGCAATCTCTTTCAGACAACCTACTACAGGTAGAAGAAGATGACAGAAATGGTCAGCAAGTGCAGAGATATAAAAAGGATTGAAAAATATTTCAACTATACTACTTTCGCCGTATGATGATATCCCTGACAGTTGATAATTGTCAATTGGGTATGGGAACAAAAATCAAACATGTTATGGTTCAATGGACTCTTGACGGTAAGCAAATTGACATCTCACAATTGAAACCTATTGGGTCGTATAAACGTCCATTCACGTGATTAGTTTATAATCTATCCATCAACCAATCAAATGACGCGATCTATATCATACGTAAGACTTTTAGCTAGGTGATTCTACTGCATGGTATTAATGGGGTTTCCAGATAGCAGATTTAAAATTCCCCTAGGTGAAATATATTTTTTCACAAAGTTATTTTTATTAATACGTACATTAATATTTACGCCCATTGCCCAGACGGGTAGGTAGGACTTAAAATAGCCATTCGCTATAATCCCAACCCTTTCAGGGCTTGGTTTCAGAACTTGGCAAAATGAATTGTATCTGAAGTCTACTTCTCCCATTCTCTTGAGATTGTACATCATGAACGGCGAGCTCTGTTTTAGTCGTAAGTGCAGTAAATCAGTAATTTTTTCCTCATTTATTTACCACGAATCCGGGAAAAAACACATGTGGGAACACTAAGTGAATTTGTGTCGTCATGAGTTCGCAATGTTTAAAAATTAATAAAAAATAACTACCGGCTAGATCAACGAAATATTAAAATTTGTTACTTAAAATAGTAAAAGGTATTTTAAAAAAATGTTAAAAAAAATTAAAAAAATTATTTCCATACCCAATGAGGGTGACAAAAGGGTTAAAATGTTACTCTAAAATATAAATAACATCAAAGTATAGACGACGTAGGTTACATCAGTTTTTAAATCTCTGAGATGTCACTAGTCCGTTGCCGTTCGCGCCGCCCGCCGCCCTATTGAAACTCGAGTGAAACTACTTGCGCGCACTGTGTGAGTTGTGATTCTTTTGCAGAAATAGGTTAATTTATAAATCTTTAACATTAGGTAGCTATCCTTTTTTAGTAGAATTGTTAAAAAACACAAAATCCTAAGATAAACGCAATGGAAGTAGGATTTCAGAAAGGCCAGTCGGACAATCTGCCAAAAGTGGATAGCTTTATGGTGGCTCAATAATTTATAAAAAAAAACTAGCGACTCGCCCCGGCTCCGCAAGGTTGCAATGCTGATACTAAATATACTACAGAATGTATACATATTATACGTTACGGGCTACTTGATTAATTGGGCAGTATCAATACGGGCCGGTCCTAATGAATAATGACCAAGTGCATTGGTCAATTAGATAAATTAATTATCTTGGCCGGACCATATGAATAATGAAAGACTACTCGTGGGTAGTTTAATAAATCAAAGTTTAAGATAGCTTGAATTTATCACTTTTACTGGGCATTATGAATAATTTCACTGTCAGAATCGTCATTTGGCATATATTTTGGGTAGGAAAAAATGAAATCGATTCGTATGATTTCTTTATCAAAATAATTATCTTTACTTTTGTCATAATCTCAAAGTATAAAACGGCATAAAGAAAATGAGGCCAGTTCGTCTTTGGCACTCACTGGCCGCTGCTTCGGCACGCTCGCTCCTCACAACCTTATAAAACCCCCTTCTTACAGAGCGGAACACCTTCTCTTCAATAAAGTTTTTTGTGAGTAAAATTGAACAAAACTAATTAGGTACCTATAAATGCATTCTGTACAAATACATATATGTACACCGTACAACCCCTAGGTATACATTGCCTAGCAATTGTATACAATACCTGAATTATACAGCTTGCCGGTGACATTAAGTACCTAGCCTCATCGCCAGAGGGCGCTGTAGTTTCAAAAGAGTTTTACCACAGTGTAGCACATTCTTTTTTAATTCTTTTTTCAAATTTTCATTCCAATCCCTTCATTTGTTTTAATTTGACAACTTAAGGAAGCGAACGTGTCGAGCGGTTTTACAAAAATGGAAAAAGAGCAATATCGTTCGGTGATTCGATTCCTATTTTTGGAAAGGAAAACGCGCATCGAAATCAAAGAGCGCTTGGATGCTGTGTACGGTGACTCTTCTCCATCGATGGCCACCGTCAAGAATTGGTTCAACGAGTTTGCACGTGGCCGTACGTCGGTTTTTGATGAACCACGTCCAGGTGCACCGAAAACAGCTGCTACGGAGGAAAACATTAAAAAAATCCATGATCTCGTATTGGCAGATCGCCGATTGAAGGTTCGGGAGCTAGCTGAGACTGTAGCCATTTCAGAAGGAACAGTGCATCATATTCTCACGAGGAACTCGGCATGAGAAAGCTGTCGGCGCGATGGGTGCCGCGTTTACTCACACCGGAAAACAAGCGCAACCGTGAGACCACATCGGAGACGTGTTTGGCGCTGTTTAAGCGGAATCCAGCGGAGTTTTTGCGTCGTTTTGTGACCGTCGATGAAACCTGGATCCACTGGTACACACCAGAGACCAAGGAGCAATCAAAACAATGGATCCAGACCGGGGAACGTGCTCCAAAGAAGGCGAAAACTGTAAAATCGGCCGGAAAAGTTATGGCCACCGTTTTCTGGGATTCACAAGGTGTGATCTACATCGATTACCTCGAGAAGGATAAAACAATTACAGGGCTTTACTATGCCGATTTATTGGGCCGATTCGACGCCGAATTAAAGAAAAAAGGACCCCATCTGGCGAAGAAAAAAGTGCTGTTTCACCACGACAACGCACCGGTTCACACGTCTGCCGTTGCCATGGCCAAATTGGTCGAATTACGCTACGAATTGCTGCCCCATCCACCGTATTCTACAGATTTGGCCCCTTGTGACTTCTTTCTGTTTCCTAATCTGAAAAAATCACTCGCTGGGAATAGATATGGATCAAATGAGGAGGTCATCGCCGCCACGGAGGCCTATTTTGCAGAGTTTGACAAAAACTATTTTTCGGACGGGTTAAAAAAGTTGGAGCATCGCTGGGCTAAGTGTATCGAACTAAAAGGAGACTATGTTGAAAAATAAATTGCCACTATTCCAAAATTTTCGTTTACTTTTTGTGGGCTAAGTATTTATTGAATGACCCTCGTACATAAGCCATATTCAACTTATAGGCAATATGGCATAATATAATAAACGTGCTACACACATCAACATGGTCTAGGGATATTTCAATTAAACCTAAATAACTAAAATTCTATTAACTTTTTGTTAAGACACCTACACAATAAAATAAACCTTGTTTAATAGCCTATCTAACCTGATAAATAAACTTTTAGATAAAGTTAATTAAACCTAAATAACTAAAATTCTATTAACTTTTTGTTAAGACACCTACACATTGAAATAAACCTTGTTTAATAGCCTATCTAACCTGATAAATAAACTTTTAGATAAAGTTAAATTAAAAAAAAAACTTAGAAGAAGAGGAATAACTCACAAAATTTCAATCTTAACTTTATTTTTGAAACAACAAAACCTAAATAAAACAACTGTTTTTTTTTATAAAAATTGTTGAAAACTTAAAATTAATAATCCGTGGATCCACCTAAGACTCTCCTGACACATCTGCAGCGGTTCTGCATACTCAAAACAAGGGTGTCAATATCCTGTTGTGGAATACTGTCCCAAGTCCTGCTAAGATGCAAGAAAAGCTGGTTTTCATGCACAATATCTTCAGGGAAATTCCTAAGAGCTCTTCTCTGAAGCACACCCCAGGCATGCTCAATAGGATTTAAGTCAGTGGATTGTGCAGGCCAGTCTAAAGCTTGGATATCATGCTGTTGTAACCAACTTGTAACGATACGCGCCGTATGTGGACGGGCATTGTCGTGCATTAGCTGGAAATTTTGTCCCATTTGCTGGCTGTGGGGCAAGATTACAGGCTCTAGCACCTCATCTCGGTATTTTAGAGCAGTCATATTGCCTTGTATCCAAACGAGGTCCGTTCTACCGCCGAGACGAATTCCTGCCCAAACCATAATCTAGCCACCTTGTTAAGCATGAACTTGTTGTGGGTGCTGCAGTCGATTCCAACGTCCAGGTTCTCTTCAAGCGCGTACTTTTCTGGATTCATCAGTGAACAGCACAAGTGACCATTGAGAATGGTTCCAGTTTTCGTGTTCAATAGCCCATTATAATCTTCTTCCTCGATTGCCTCTCCTTAGCGCTGGTACCCGAAGTGGCCTACGAGCACGTAGGTTGACTTCATGCAGTCGTCTTCTCAAAGTTTGACTGCTTACCAGCAAATCATACTCTCTCTGTAGCCTTTGAACCAATTGCATCGCCGTTACATTTGGTTGACTTCGTGCAGCATTTACTATGAATCGGTCCTGTACATGTGTTGTATAGAATGCCCAGTGGTCATCTGGTAATGTGTGAAATAAATAGAATTTGCTTTTAATTATCAAGTTTTATTGAGATACTCAAAGTCAAACAACGTAAAACATAAATAACTTTTGACAAAATGCATAGCTTGGTTATTCTTTTCGTTCAATTTTATATTCAGAAAACCTCTTTAACCTGATAATGTATTGCTCTTTAAGACGTGGGTTTATAAGGTTGCGAGAAGCGAAGCGACGAGCATGTTAGGTTGACATGAACCAGCCAGAAATGAACTGGTTTTTTTTGCCGTTTTATACTTTGATATTATAACTAAGGATATTTTGAAAATGAAAACAAACGATTCGGTTTATCTTTCCGATCCAAAATGTATGCCAAAAGACGATTTTGACTAATCTTTCTTTTTAGTGAACCCTTTTATACACATTGACGGCTACGCATCCAGCATTGCATACAATGCCTAGGCAAACGACACGGTTGGCGTAGTGCGCTGTAGCACGGTTTCTCGCCTCGATTTCCGTAGTGTCCCGGGTTCGATTCCCGGTCGGGTCAATTTAGGAAACGATCTTTTCTGAATTGACTCGGGTCTGGGTGTGCTGGGAGACGCCCCTAGCTTATTTCCTTGTGTGGTACCTCGTAACACAGGGATATTAATCCCTACTTCGAGACCATTACAAGAGGTGTGTTGTCTGGCGCATCTGGCGCATATAAAAAAAAAAAAAAAGTATAAAATGAAGAATATTTCATACATTGCCTGAACGGTTTAGGCATTGTATACTATACCTAGACATTGTATACAATGCCGGAATATACACATTGCCGGTAACATATACATATAATACAGGACAGAACATTGTAATAATAACATCGAAATAACCAAAGTAGGCACAGGACAAAACTAACAACAAGAGGAAAATAGAAAGAAACAAGAAGACGAAGAGATAATTTAAGTAAGAGTAAGAAACTGTGCTTTCACTCTAGCTCGGGAGTTAATAAAACCGAGGGCATTTAGTCTCGAGGTGAGAACTGTATTTTTCACTTTGAGTGCGAGAAAAATAGTAAATTTAGTAGAAAAACATTAAAAACCGATCAAAACACTCGACAAAGTTCTGAAATTTTCTTTTTTCTGAACTGAACCAGTCACAGATTAACAATTTAAAACACATGGCGCCACCTTCTTTGCGGACAAACCATGGAACTAAAACTCTCAACATTTTCGCAATGAAGTCAATGAAGATGGTCCACACTCCACAGACAATAAATATTATATTTTTACTGGCGGTTTGAGTTTGTCTCTGTCACATGAAGGAAATTAAAAACTAATTACTTTTTGCTCCCTAGAGACTAAAGTGGTCACTTTAGTCCCGCTTCGTAGGGCTATATTGGCGTACTTTTAGAGCATGAGAAGTGAAAATATTATATCTTATGTAAACCCAACAAATCCATGGTATTGTATTTTCGTGTCACCACGGCGAGAGCGAAACACTGCCGTCAATCCGTAATAAGTTCTCATTGCTATAAGTTTGTTGCAAACCAGTAGTTAGTTTAATTTTAAGCGCCCCCTATGGGTTTCATACATCAACAAAAACAATATTTTAAAGCGCCATCTATGGATTTCACATATTAACAAGTAATCACAGCCAACACGGGCCTTTTTCTGTAGTAGCAAATCATAATACAATGGTAACATAGATGGCGCTATAGCCGCATTTTCATTGTCTTTCTGATATAAAAAGTTCTCATTGCCCTATCCAAACTTGCAGACAGAATGAAGTCAACTATTATGCGTTATTCATAGGCGAAGGTCGGCTGCAGAATTCTTACTAAAATGAGATTCTGGTGTGTACAATTGTAAACGTGGCGTATTTACTAAACTACGAACTATATTATAGATACAATCTACTATTTATTTCAAGTCAACAGCTATTAAATGCTTTACATGTTTGAATTTTTGATGGATCAACAGTTTGTTAAAAAATCATTTGCATTTGAACTTTGGAGTAACTTCAAGTAATTTTACAAATAGGAAATGTACATAATATATAGGATAGCAGTTAGATAGGAATTATAGTACAATCAACCACAGCTTTAGTGTTAAACTGTGGTCTTATACAGCCCGGATGCAGTTTCCGTATGTCACAGTATCACAAGCTGCGGCAGTCTTGCAAAGGATGCAAAGGATTAGAAAAAGTTAAGGTTGTATGTATAGGTATATTGATAAACTAAACTACATCAGTCTCAATCATTTATTTACATATCTACATGTTCAACGATTAACCCAAAACCTAAATGTGTTTTTCTGATCTGACCTCAAGGCTGCATCCTCAGCGATCCGTCCAGACGAATTGTCTCTCCATTCAGCATCGGGTTCTGAATGATGCTTTGGACAAGCAGAGCGAACTCGTGAGGGTGCCCGAGACGAGATGGGAATGGAACCGACGCTTCCAGCGACTTGATGGCCGGCTCAGGCAGCATCTCCATCATGGGTGTTCTAAACAGACCTGGAAATTAGGAGATACTGATTACTGATCATGATTTTTTTTAATACAAGGCAGGCAATGGATTCCTCAATGCCTGGTTTAAAAGCGTATGACAATAATTAAAAGAACATACAAATTTGCCAATGTTTGATTTTGAGATCAGTAATAAACAGTTGATAAGATAGCAATAAAAAAATATTGTGTTCTTGCTAACCTGGAGCAATGGTGACCACTCTTATGCCATGTTTGGCAAGGTCCCTCGCAATGGGCAGGGTCATGCCCACCACACCAGCCTTGGATGCAGAGTAGGCTGCTTGACCAATCTGTTATTCGTAAGAAAAATTAGTATTTAACATCATAATATTATGTACACTAACTGCTCTGGTGGGTAACTTTCGGAGTTCATTGTAAGGTCATGCATAAAGAAATATAATCCACATTAAATTTGCAAGAAGTTGCATTTTAAACAAATAATACACATTTAATGAATATGCATGTGTAAATGCATGCATACTCCCAAATTGTGAAATGACAATCAAAGTATAGCAGCCCGCACATGTATAGCTCTCCCTTTCATTGCTTGTGACAGTTAGACTCTTCCTAAACTAGGTGCTCAACTTTGGGTTTTGTTCCTTAATTCAAGAGAGTAAAAGACCTTACGGCTGCTAATGGTTCTTAATCTTTTGACTGCCGAGAACCAGACACAATAAAGTTTTATTGTTTTTGGGTATGTTGTTTCTTTTGTGAAGTGAAACAAAGAAGAAGCCTAGCATTAAGGTACACACCTGTCCATCAAATGCGGCAACACTTGCTGTGTTGATGATGACTCCTCTTTGTCCATCAGCATCTGGAGCATTTTTCCCAATCAAGCCAGCTGACAATCTTATGACATTGAAGGTTCCTATCAAGTTTACCTAAAAATAACCAACACAAATTGAAATAAATTAAATTTGCAGGACAACTTAGGCTAAGATCGTCTGACCCCAATCTAGGCAGAACTAGTAACCATGGGAGTCTGAGACTCATGAAATACCTAAATGTTTCTATTACACTTAAAATGTTAATCACTTTTAGCAAGCTTTTCTTACCTCTATAGTTTTTTGGAATGTTTTGAGGTCGAAAGGCTGGTCCTTTTTGAAGTTGTATATCCTAGATGCAGAGGCGATTCCAGCGCAGTTAACTGCAACATCTAGACGACCAAATTTATCTACAGTTGCTTGTAAAGCATTCTTGATGTCTTGTTCTGATGTAACCTGCAACAATTGAACATTTTTCAGAGCAGGCCGGCAGAATGGTAAGTTCTACTGTTGATTTTGGATAAAGTGGGAAACTTCATAAAATAGAGGTATAGTTGTAAGAATGAACACTCCAACCAAAAGTGTATAATAATTACAATAAATTCTATCCATATTGTTAGCTAATGCTCCGAACTTACATCCACTGGAACAAAGGCCGCATTTTCCCCCAGCTGTTTAGCGGTCTCGTGGCCAGAGCTGCCCGGGAGGTCGGCTACAACAACCCGGCCGCCTTGTTTCACCAGCTGCTCTGCTGAGGCACGGCCGAGACCCGATGCTCCGCCAGTAACTAGTCCAACCAGGCCCTGGTTTCAAAGTACAGACAAATTAAAAAGAATCTGACTTGAAAAGAAGTTATGGAGGAAACGATAACGATAGATACAAAGGTCAGGCAACGAGCATTTCATTACTAAAATGGAAAATTGTAAAAGGGGAAACATAAATATATACCTATATATTTAAATGAAATATATTTAATAATTTTAATATGCACATTTACGTTATTACCCAAAGAAAAGATCAGCTCGTGAGTTCAGTTTGTACTGTACAAAATATATAATGCACTACTAAACATACCTTGAACATCTTCAAAATTCTTCTTTCTGATCTGTGTTCAAAATACTAAAGCCGGTATATTCCTGCTTCACCTTAATCGTGACTAAAGTTACGTAATATCAAGTATTTCTTAGCAACACTAAACGATTAATTGGTATGAAGTCTTCGCATTGATAAGAAAGAAGGGAAGATAACAAACAAAACAACTTTTCAGTAATGAATTTCTTAGATTCACAGAATAAATTCGTCAATAGACCTCGTGTTTACCACAGATTAGAGATAAGCTACAGTTACACATGCTCATTTGTAGCATGCTTATTAGCACGCTAATAAGCATGCTACAAACGAGCACGCTCATCTACTGACACACTTGCTTTTTATTAGCATGCTTTTTTTAAGCCTACTACTAAATGACCGTGCTCAAAGCAAAGGATTGAACACACATGCTTTTTAAGCACGGGTTCGATTCGAAATAGTGTTATTGCGATAGCGATAGTTTCGATAGTGTAGTTGACCTTGAAAATTAGTCGTACTATCGATAGTCCTATCGAAACTATCGACCCGTGATGCAACTATCGATAGTATCGATAATGAGAATAAAGCGATGCTATTGACCTTTTTCGATACTATAGATAGAATCGCGCCATTAAAGTCGATGCTATCGATACTATTTATAACTATCGACATCTATCGATACTATAGATAGTTTTTCTTTAGTAACTATCGAGGTATTTTCGATACTATCGACTGGAAATAAAACGAAACCTTGTATGAGCTTGCAATATCAGCGTAAAATGTTCGACTTTCGATAGGGCAAAACTATCGATAGTACCGATACAATCGACACGCATCCTAACGATAGTTTTGATACTATCGAATTTATAGCATATAGTCTAAATTAAAAAGAAACATTGCCTATGTCACTACCTGGGGCCGTATTACCATTTCATATAGCCATTCAACTTGATTTCTTAAGCTGAGCGTAGCGAGCGATATTTTACATTTTCAGCCAGTCAGCAGTTACCTGTCAATAAAAATGCATCCTCTAGGCACGAAATTGCTCGCTACCCTTAGTTCAGGAAATTTACTTGACCGGCTATAAGAGATTGTAATACGGCCCCTGATAGTATAGCTTTCTGATGGTGAAGGAATTTTTAAAATCAATCTAGTAGATTCGGAGCCCATTTAATACAAACAAACAAATCATTCCTCTTTATAATATATTATGTATAGATAAACCACAACCTCGCTATATAATTAAACCGAGACTGACATGACATCTCTATACCAGTTCTCAATGGATACTAGCCTAGTAGCATGCTCAATAAGCAAACCTGTTCACACGTGCTAAAAGCACGCCCCCTTCCACCCGCGCCGCAGGTAGCATGCTCATAAATCGCACGGCTGACGATTTTTGAGCATACTCGAAAGTAGCATGCTCATAACTAGCAAGGCTTCGACACACGTGCTACTAAGTAGCACTTGCTCATTAGTAGCATGCTTTCGTGCTAGTAATGAGCATGTGTAACTGTAGCATCTATACTCCATTTACAGACAAAAATAAAAAAGGTTCTTTTTAGGGTACACTTTGTGGTAAAAGTTTAATAAACATTGTTACTTTTAAGATTTATGCCGAATTTATTAGAATCTACATAAATAGCAGATGTCACACTTAATTGTTCTCATTGAAAGTAAAGGAACTTCAGAATTTATGAAGCGTAAATTATTTTGTCTTGCATCAAACTATATTCCCGATGTAAAAACCTAAAACCAGCAGGGGTTTTTAAACGACCACATTTTTACTGTCACTATAACTCTACCAAATCTAATCCAAAGTATGTACTTCATTCATTATAACATTAGAAATAAGAAGCAGGGGGGCTAAATTGAGTGACAATTAGCCTCTGACGTTGCAATGACGATAACATACCAGAGTATAACTTGACAAAATTGAAAACCCTTTCCGCCACAACGTATGAAGGGATTATGTAACATTTTAGATTTGGTAGAGTTAGTGACAGTAAAAATGAAAACCCCTGCCTGTTTTAGGTTTTTACATCGACAATATAGTTTGATGCAAGACAAAATAATTTATATAAGCAAAAGCCTCATAAATTCTGAAGTTCCTTTACTTTAGATGAGAACAATTAAGTGTGACAGCTGCTATACAGGGTGTCCCAAAAAGAAACGTCAAGCGGAAGCCCACAGATAGAGCACCCCTTGGGGTACCCGAATCACCCCTATGTATGTATGTTCCGCGATTGTTCATAGTTTTCGAGTTATGATTTTTTTTCTGAATTTCTGAGAATTTCGGACCTAAAAGTTTAAATTTTTTATTTTTTTAAAAGTAGAAGACTTTTAGAATGTTTTCTTTGCCCAACTGAATTATACTTAATTGTACTTTCATGCATAAAATAATCAGTTTCATATCTTTGACTAAAATGATGAAAATGTTGGTATAAAACCAAAAATGTACGATTGATGAATAAAGACTTAAATTTTCAACTTTAAATTAAACATCTAAGCGGGTGACTGTATGGTTTCTAAGTAAAGCTCAAAAAATGCTCCAAAATCTCAGCTTTCTTAATCATTACAAAAAAGAAGTACTTAATGGGCTACTTTGGCTAAAATCAGCCTTCAAAGACGAGGTGGAAAATTCTTGAAATTAGCCATCAGATTAATAACTGTTTTTTGGCCATTTTATCATTCCTGAAGTTCATGAATTTGTTATCTAACCAAAAATTACTACAGGAAGGCTAAGGAAATAAGTGTAAGAACAATACAACGTCGAACCGGAATTCCAAAATCACTGGCACATCGCATACTCCAACAAGAGGGTTTTCACCCATATCATATTCAAAAAGTTCAGCAGCTTAAGCCCGCAGACTATCTGAGACGAGTAGCGTTTTGTCAGGAAATGTTGCGGCGTCAAGCTGAAAACGAATTTAAAAAAAAAATGTATGGACCGATGAGTCACATTTTAAGAGATGTGGAATTTTCAACATACACAACTATTATTCTTGGAACATTGAAAATCCACACTTGACCCGGGAATCTAATTTCCAAGAACAATTCAGTGTCAATCTATGATCAGGCATCTTAAACGGACAGGTGATTGGTCCGTTCGAACTACCTGACCGACTAAACGGCGAGGCCTATTTGCATTTTCTACAACATAATCTCACCGACTTGTTAGGAGATGTTGACGTGTTAACGCTTTATATAGGAATATGATTTTTCAAAACGACGGCGCCCCATGCCATTTTGCGAAAATCGTCAGACAAGATTTGTCTGAAAGATATCCAGACCGGTGGATCGGCCGTGGAGGGCCCATTGCGTGGCCACCACGGTCCCCCGACTTGAACCCAATTGATTTCTTCGTCTGGGGATATTACAAGGAATTGGTTTACGCCAAGGACATCAGCAACGTAGCCGAATTACGAATAAAATTAAGGCAAGCAGAGCATTTTTGAGCTTTACTTAGAAACCATACAGTCACGCGCTTAGATTTTTAATTTAAAGTTGAAAATTTAAGTCTTTATTCATCAACCGTACATTTTTGGTTTTTTTACCAACATTTTCATAATTTTGGTCAAAGATATGAAACTGATTATTTTATGCATGAAAGTACAATTAAGGATGATTCAGTTGGGCAAAGAAAATTTTTTAAAAGTCTTCTACTTTTTAAAAAATTTAAACTTTACGACTTTTACGTCCGAAATTCTCAGAAATTCAGAAAAAAAATCATAACTCGAAAACTATGAACAATCGCGGAACATACATGGGGGTGATTCGGGTACTCCAAGGGGTGCTCTTTCTGTGGGCTTCCGCTTGACACTTCTTTTTGGGACACCCTGTATAAGTACATTTAAATAAATTCGGCATAAATGTTAAAAGTAATGATGTTTATTGTACTTTGACCACAAAGTGTACCTTAAAAAGAACCTTTTTTACTTCTGTTTAATGCTATATTGAATGGAGTATAGAGGGAGAAAAAAGACAGATGCGAAACAGCGCCTGTGTTTACTTCATTTGGTTGTCTTTTGCCTTATATTTGTTGATTGACTTGACCACAGACTAACTAGGGAACGAGTTCAAGTGGACTTGACTATGGGTGCGTTCCGAGACAGACCAAAATCGTTTTCAGCACCCATAACCCCGTTCTGATTCGCCGTTATCGCGCTAACAGTGACTGGTAGTACATAGGGCGGTCTTATGTATAACGTCCGCCATCTTGCGATTACGACGCCCATGGTCGCGAGCATAATCACTGTTAGCGGTCTGTCAAAAATGACAGGTGATCAGTGTGTAAGCGTTTGGTTAGGTTAGTTGTTTGTTTTTAAAGTGGATTCAAGAAACACAACTACATACAAATAACAATGCTGCGCTCGCGAGGTTATCTTCTTTCTGATCTGCGAGGTTAGCTAGGTAGCTGTCGAACAGTGGTCAATCAAACAAACATTTTCGTGTTCCGAATCACAATTGTCATCATCGCGCTAACTGTTTCGGAACGTTATGTAACGATGACAGTGCTGAAATCGATTTTGGTCTGTCTCGGAACGCACCCTATGTCTGTCAGACTGAGGTTTGTATTTCAATCTGTCGCAGAAAAAAAAAGGCGGGAAACTTTTAAAGGCGCCTTTTTCACATAAAATTCACTAAAATAGTTAAAAAGCCCTAAAGTTTTTCAAACTTCGGCGAGATGGGCAAAACAAGCGACGGTGGAGGCGCTCCCATGGAATTCTCCCAATCTGAGACAATAAAACGCAAATTTCAGGAAACTAAGGACGATGACCAGGGTCCTGTTAACAAGCAGCCAACAAAATTTATTTCTACAAAACGTGGATTATTCAAAGACAATAACAAGATATACAGAGAAGAATTTAAAGATCAAATAACCTATTTTAGTCACCCAAGGAGACTCTAGCACAAAATTCAACTTGTTGCTGGTCAACAGCATCCTGCGAGACATCTCAGGCATTGCACATATAAAACAAACTGGACCTTCATTTCTCAAAATCTTTTTTATAACAATGAAAAATGCGAACTCATGTCTGCTTAATGCCAGCTTTTTAACAAGACAGGGTTGGACAGCAAGGATTCCGTATGATCAGATTGAATGCCAAGGGCTAATTAGCATCCCACAAGAATTGTCAGAAGAGGAACTATTGTCATCTCTGAAATCTCAGTCCGAAATAATTGGCGTAAAAAGATTCATGAAAAAATCTGATGATGGTACCCTTATCCCTCTACAACTAGTACTGATAACTTTTCAGTCCACTGTGCGTCCTGATCATGTCACTTTTGATCATTTGTGGTTCGACGTTCAAGAATATATTCGGCCTGTTCTACAGTGTTTTACCTGTTACAAATTTGGTCATGGCAAAGGTACATGCAAAAGCAAACAAATATGCTCTATTTGTAGTGAAAATAACTTTTTTAAAGACTGCCAGAATAAGGACAATATCAAGTGCACCAACTGCAGTGGTGCTCACATAGCAGTTTCCAGAGAATGCCCTGTAAAGTCTGCAAAAATGGAAGAAGTAAGAAACAAAATAGCACGGAAGTCTTATGCATCAATTGTTGCTAATCAACCTTCTAAAATTACAGTACAGACAGCCACAGTTCCAACGATTCATCAAAATCATAAATTCCCAACTCCTACAAGCAAGTCTCCCCAAGGACGAGCTTTAATTTCAGAAACTTTGAATTCAGACACTGTTTTGAATGTTCTTATAAAAACTATGGTAGATTTGTTAAAATCACAAAGCCAAGCGGGTACAAGTCATGCTGGAAATAATATATCTACTAAATCAATAAAGGATTTGCTTATTAACAACTTTTCACTCTAATATGGGTACTAAAGTTTTTAATAGGCAAGTCAATATCATACACTGGAATTCCCGTAGCATCTTACCTAAACTGGACCAATTTAAACATTACATTGTCAACTCTAATTTAAATTTTGATGTTATAGTTTTAAATGAAACTTGGCTAACTTGCATAAAAACTTCAAAAAATTCCTGGTTACACGATCATAAAGCAGGATTCTGATCACCCTCATGGTGGAGTAGCTATTGCTATTAAAAACAGGTACACATTTCAAATTATTAAAACCAATTCTTGCTATGATTTTCAAAATATTTTAATACACCTAGTTCAGCAGTTAAAACTAAGCGGTAAAGTAAACAAAAAAAATTATGATTGCAATTAAATTTGAGACTAAATGATATTTATATACACAGTTCAGTAAAAATTAAAAAGAAAAACCCAAATTTAAATAATAAAACTAAAAACTACTTAGAAAATTTTGCCCCTGCGGTAAGGTGCCCAAGATGCTGGCAGCATTCCCCCATAACACATACACCTTAACTTTGGTTCATTTAAACTTCACATTTTAGCTGTTTACTGCCCACCACCGCCTAATGGTAAATTTCATATTAATAACTTGTCTAGTGCATACACTAATATTAACTCAAATAATTTTATAATAGTTGGAGACTTCAATGGACGCCCACATGTGCCCACACAATGTGCGGCCACACGCTCACGCTTCTTGGGGCTCCAGAAACAATGACAGAAGAGGCAATTTCATCCACTCCTTTGCAGAATCACATAATTTAGTATGTATGAATGACCACAATTTAACCACTCTTGCACCTCATGGGCAATCAGGTAACATTTTGGATCTAGTTTTTACTTCGCCTTCGTTGAGCTCTAGCTGTGCTTTTTCAGTTGCTGAGGATCCACTGAGCAGCAATCACTATCCAATAATTATAGAGATTTTGTTTAATGAAACTGGCCATTACTCAAATAACCAAATTGCAGATTCCTTGGCCTCTGATTCAAATGGTCCTCGTTCTTCTGATATTTCTCTTATTGATATAGATTGGAAAAAAGCTACCATTTGGTAGAATAGTACATGTAATCAAGCAGTTACGAAAGCCAAAATAGCATTACTTTCGTATAAAAAATTCCCTACTTTAGAAAATTTCTTAATTTATAAGCAGTGCGACGCAAAAAATAAAAGAATTATTGCCGAACAGAAGCAAATCTCTTGGTTCAACCTCTGCTCTTCATTTAACCGTATGACTTCGTCCAAAATAATTTGGGACCATATCCGTAGATTTAAATTTTCAAAAATTTCGCTTTCCAAAAAACCAGTAATTTTTGATAACCCTGCAATGGCTATGGAGTTTTTGGACAAAATTGCGCCTACAAATAGTGAAAATAAGGATTTGCTCTTAGATTTAGAATGTTACTTTTCTTCTTCTGGTTCTATAAGGGCTCTTTGGCTTAACAATCAATTTTCATTAAGCGAATTAGATGCTTCTCTTCTAAACAAACGAAACAGCTCTCCTGGTCCAGATTTAATCCCTTACAAGGTTATTATAAAGCTACCTTTAATAGCTAAAACTATTTCACTATCGATTTATAATTCACTGTGGACGGCCGTCTGCATTCCTTCCTCTTGGAAAGTGCAACACACAATTCCAATTCTAAAACCTTATAAAGATGCCGATAATATTGACTTATATAGGCCAATTTCTTTGACTTCCTATTTTTCAAAAATATTTGAGACCATGCTAAAAACAGGCTAGAATGGTTTGTAGAACATAACTCTCTAATTCCTGATAATCAGTATGGTTTTCGTAAAGGCCAAAGTACAATGGAAAATTTAAGTTGTCTCATTGGAGATATTAAAAATGGATTTCTCAATCAAGGTTTTACTCTTGCTGTTTTTATAGATATCAAAGGGGCTTTTGACAATATTGATCATTTGTTTTTAATTAAAAGTTTGCATTCTTTAGGATCACCTGGATCCATCTTTAAATGGATATTTAACTTTCTTCACAATTGCGAAGTGCCACTTAAAATAAATCATCAATTGTATGGACCAAAGTCAACTTTTAAAGGTACACATCAAGGTTCTGTTATTTCGCCGTTATTTTTTGTTCTATCGTTGGTGACTTTTATGCTCGAAATCACCTTTTGCTGACGACCTAGTCATTTATTACACTGGTAATGATCTGAAACAAGCTGAATCTATTATTAAGAATTGTCTTTTACCTGTACACATCCTGAACAATTGTCTTAAGTTAGAAGTTAACGTATATAAGAGTTCAGCTATAATATTTTCAAAGAATAGCATCCCGTATCAACCTAAAATTCTGTTTGATGGCTCTGAGATATGCTTAAGTCCATATGTTAAATATTTAGGAATGTATTCAGAGTCAAATTTGTCCTGGAAACTTCATATAGAACACATATTTACAAAAGCTGAGTTGGGTTTAAACATTATGAGATCCTTGTGTGGCGTATCATGAGGGGCTGATCCAAAAATTCTCAAATCATTGTACCTATATAACTACAGTTCGCAGTAATTTTGATTATGGCTGTATTTTTTATGCCGAGGCATCAAATAACTTGTTACGAAAATTAGATCTAATCCAAAATAGAGCTATGCGCATAATAACTGGTGCTTTAATGTCTTCTCCGATCAATTCATTGGAAGTGTAGTCAGGAATTGTTCCTCTTACGGTGAAAAGAAGTTATATTACAGATAAATATTGCCTTAAACTAGTTAGCCGAGATAATAACATTGTAGTAAGATATTTAGAAAATAATGCTTATCCTAATTTTAATTGGACTCCTATAACAGTGACTACCTCTCTAGTTAATGCTATAGCCTACTTACATTTTGAATTTCAGGATATTGTTTATTGGTCTAGTTTATTACCATGCTTCCATTTTGATTACTCTTGTACTGTTGTTGATATATCTGTAAATATGAGTCATTCTAAAAATAAGTTTGATTTTTTAGAATTTCTCAGCCTTAAGTCTGATTTTGTAAAAATTTACACTGATGGTTCTAAAACTGATAGTAGAACAAGTTTTGCTTTTTATGACTCATCTCATAAGATAGGTAGGGTGTAAGGCTGCAGTAATTTCTTTTCCATTTTCTCAGCTGAAACTTTAGGGATTTTATACGCCCTGAAATACGCACAAAATAATTTGCCAACGTCTCCTAAAATTTTGATTCTTTGTGATTCAATGAGTGTGCTTCAGGCTTTAGGCAATAAAACTTTTAATGCCTCCACCAATTATTTAATTTTTGAAATCAGAAATGTATTAACTATTTTAAGAATGAGTAATGTACAAATAGAATTTACCTGGGTACCTGGACATTCAGGCATATTAAGGAACGAACTTGTAGACACTCTTGCAAAATCTTCAGATATTTTGAATATTTGTAACCTTAAAGTTCCTTTTTCTGATTTAAATAGCTTTATTAAAAATAATATGTTTAAGCGTTGGGATATCTGTCTCACTCACTCCAGGGTTATTAAAGGTAAATGGTTGGAACAAATTGTTGCTAAGCCTTCCACAATTGCATGGTTTGAAAAAAGGCCCGAAATTTGTAGGTAGATCGTTCTCTACTACGATCACCCTGTTGAGAATCGGTCATAGTAGAATTCCATCACATCTTCATCGTCTTAACCTTTTAGAAAGTCCTTCCTGTCCACATTGCACCTCCGATTTCTGTGATCTTGAACTTGTATGCCCTCAATTTGGCCTTCAACGTTTACTTTTAATAGCTCAAGCCCTAAAAATTGTAAACGAAGATTTCCCTAAAATACACAACAATTACTTTGTAACACTGAGCTGTATCATATTGTTTATACTTTTATTATTCACACAATTGGAAAAATTTAACCTATGTAATGTATTAATATTTTCTACTAATTACTTTCTACTAAAACTTTTGTAAATAGTTATTAGGGTATCCTTTTTGGCTGATGGCCTAGTCGCCAATGCCACAATAAATTAAAAAAAAAAATCAATCTGTCGTTTGTTTGGTCAGGGGCCTGCTGACTCTTGAACAGAATTTCATTGGACAAGCATTGCAGAAATGTCAAACAAGTAATTTTTGAACCCTAACGTAAGCTGTTAAGGTTCAAAAAATTTTTTGGTGACAGTATGCCAATCTGGCAAAATTTGGTTAGGGAGTCAGGGGCCTGGGCCCACTCTTGAATCTAATTTCGCCGAACCTTAACGCTTTGGAATAAGGCTCATAAATTTCTTGTTTGACATTTCTGCAATGCTTGTTCAATGAGATTCTGTTCAAGAGTCAGGCCCCTGGCCTGGTGGCCCCGACTGCACGTGTCGTCGAAATCTACAAAGTCCCGTTTTGACAGCTAGCGAAGACCGTAGAATGTAACTCCAGCGTTACTCAGCTGAAACACCTACAGAAGATAAAAAATAATAGGTAACTACGATTTTGCGTTAAAATAAACACTTGAAGGAATGTAAGTATTTTTTTTTCTTATAATGACGATTTAAAAGTACTTGTTACAGGTCTATTTATGTAAAGATATTTTTTGTTGTTTTGTTTGGTGTTGTTGTATATGTCAGAAAATATTTTGGGTTTTTTATATTTTCACGCCATAATTACGATAGGTAATTTGAATCATATCGAAACGTCTGGATCCTTGTAATACACGTGCCCCTACATCCATTGCTCAAAATGTTTCGCTGTAGCCCATATTGGACCCGCAATGAGAATTTTTAATAATTTACCACACAATTTACGAATGGTAACAAATACAAAAATATTTTTAAATAAGTAAATTGAAACGACTGCTTATATCAAAATGCTATTACACCCTCAACGAATTTTTCTCAGATTCAAACCTCACTTCTTAGAAATTATTATCCATCTCACGCTCTTATTTTTATTATTTTGTCTTTATATCTCCATGTTTTTGTTGTTACGCCCAAATAGGTATCATGATGTAAGTACTGGAAACCACTACAACTTTCATCAAATTGTAACATTCATGAAATCAAATGAACGTCTTGAATATTAAAGGGTAAAGTTCTGATATCCTTACAGCAGGTAACCCATATGAGGCTATCCGTTGCGCTAATGAATTAAGGATGTCTTTGAATTGAACAGAAATATCGTGACAGGCAATGTTAGGAAGCGTATCTTCAATAGTCTCCCCCCATACTTCGCCTACCATTAGGATTGGCGCTTTTACAAAATCAAACACTGTGGTCGTCTTGAGCGACCGGGGGGGTTTCGTTGAAGTTAAACGAGTGTGGGTTCGGTGAATTGTCATATAATCAAGGAAAAAACACGGTTAAGTCACTAGTATGGCGGTAAGCTGCGGTAGAGTACGGTACGTGTTAAGTGCGCGTAGGCACTGCGTAAATTTTCAATGGCTTCCTGCCATAAGAACACTTCGTGTTTGACTCCTTGCCACCATGTAAGGGCGTCGTGAGTTAATAACATGGAAAGCCCTTTATTTGCATTTTTTTCTGAAATATTTTTAGTCTTTGTATGTCTCAACTGCATCTATGAAACCTTCTATTAGTTCGGATTCGGCGCCGCTAAATCTCGAACAACACCTAGAAAAATCGCCCGGGGCCTCATAAGGCGTGGTCGGGGTAGGTGTAGACGTGGCGCGAGTCTGTAAGACTGAACCCAGGATTTTATTGATGGCTGATGTGTGAGACTGTTGCATTGACTGCATGAGAGCTGCTAGGCAGTCTTGACTGATTGTATAATTGAGCGAGTTCGCGGACGGTACCGCATTTTCATCGCGTGGGGTAGCGTTGCCATTTTCTTTTTCTTGAACATTCTCATGAGGCTGCTGCTCCATCGGGTCGAGAAAGTCTTTTTCGTCCCCGCCTTGCTGTTCTTGACTTCTAGTACGCATTTTCGCCACTGTCGAAGTTCACAGACACAACAGAATGAGCGACCCACAACTATTGCAAGCTTTGCCTAAAACCGAACGCCATATTGTTTTTTTCACACGCGAATTTCCCGATTATAACACGTTGGGCGCCATGTGTGATCGTCTTGAGCGACCGGGGGGGGGGGGGTTTCGTTGAAGTTAAACGAGTGTGGGTTCGGTGAATTGTCATATAATCAAGGAAAAAACACGTTCAAGTCACAAGTATGGCGATAAGCTGCGGTAGAGTACGGTACGTGTTAACTAACTGCGCGTAGGCACCGGATGAACTGAACGACTATATCGCGGCGGCGCGCGGCGCTCTGCGCCGAGCGCGAAAAGGGCGCGCAGGTGACACGTCACGTCAATCTTTACATTACGGTTTGTATCTCTGGGGAAGTAGTCCCCGATTGGCCCGTTTGGGTAAAAGTACATTGATTTTTTTTCGGGGATAATAGTTTGACGTTAAAACATACAGTCGAGTTGAGAACCTCCTCTTTTTTCAGTCGGTTAAAAATAAGAATGTAATCTAAGGCCAGTTCTAGCATTTCAGGAGCATGTTTCACCTTATGCATCTTGAAGCAGTAGAGCTTTGCTGCATTTTTTTTAATTATTCGTGCCATCGTGTCATAACGTTCATCGCTCTTGAAATTGTTTTGTATTTTTGTTTTATTTTCAAACTGAAGCACATTGACGATAATAGAACCAACATAAAAATCGCGTAAGCAACCATACCAAATTATTATTACTAATATTTTTCTCCGTGTGTGGCAAACCGCTCGGACCCATGTCTGACTGATTTTCGAGGTTTACTATTGCTATCGAAAGTCAAAACTATTGATAGTGCAACACTAGTGCCCACTTTAAATAAATTTGAATTAATGTATGATCAACTTACAAGATTTCGGGCCTATTCGAAACCTTTGACGACCGCAATTTACTAACGACATCTACGATTTTTTTTTAAAACATGTGATGCGATGCTCACAGGGCGCGGCCTTTTGCAGTATTTAAGACTTGTTGTTAAAAGATTAAATAGATCTGAGATCAATTTACACTGGAAACATCAACATTTCTGAAACAATATTTTTTAAACATTATTGATAAAAATTTACTAGGGACGGATCGGATTTTCCTTTGTATTTACTCAACCACCTTTCTGGATGCCAAATTTGAACTTTCTAGGTCATCTGGTACTGGGTTTTCTTTTTGATCTATTTAAGTCAATCAGTCACAAAAATGACTATTTTTGGACGTCATCAGCGAGGCCGTAGGCCGCGAAGGGCGAATCCCCTAAATAGCCGTTTGAGTTGTATTTATGAAATTTGGACTGCATATCTTACTCGCGTGTCCTAATAGATAAGTCAAATTTGACATGTTAACGTGAAATAGTTTTGGAGTTATGTGGGGGTCAAAAGTGGCTCCAAATGGTTCGTGTAATATTACACACGGTGCTGCTCGCCAGTTCTGTTAGCTTGAACTTGGCTTTGACACGCTACCGCGTGTCTAGATTCCCTTACTTCGCCTTCATTTTAAAAACACAGTTATCCAACGAACACTGCTTAGTGCTTAGCACAGACTAAATAGGGAACAAGTTGTGCTTAGTACCGATACGTGTCAGACACACTTGAGAAGACCCCATTTGATTGATGAGGTTGATAGTGTGCCGATGTGTCAGGCTATCTTCATTCAGCGGGAACATTTAAAAATATGCAAATTCATGTCGAAATCAGGCGAAGCTACAGGAGTTGACCGTACTGTTTTATGCAATGCAATGTAAAAATTAATCAGCCATGTTTATCCACAGCATCAAATTACAGATCATATTTCCATGTCGCATTATCATTACCTTCGGTCAGAATATTTAAACATTACATTGTGGTGTCCATTAACAATGGCAGCCATACGAGCTTGAATGTTTAAAAATAACTTATTAGCCTTATTTTAAACATGGTGTGGGAGAGTGGTCATTATCTTTGCTGATGCGGATCGGAGTGCAAGTCGAAGTGATGTCGGTAAAAAGGTTTTCGGTGATACTTCTTTGCCTCTCCGCAACTGCGAAGAAGGACAACTACAGAGCGCGCGAGAGATCTAATGATAATGATGACTCGTACTATGGAAGGAATGGCTCCTATGTCCCGACCTCGACTGGTAAGCCGAAAGGCGAAGCTGTCGTAGAGAAGTTTGTGGAAACCCTGATGTCCAGCGAGAGATATCTGAAGCTGGTGGAAACGGTAGAGCACAAGCTGGATCACCTGGACACTACGTTCCACGAACGCTCGGACAGCATTCTGAAGTACCTGTCGGAGCTGATGCGAGTCGTGAAGGCCTCGCCCGGCGCCGTGCTCGAGGCAGCCTTGAAATCGTTGAAGACAGATTTGGAAAATCTCAAAATAGCCGTCATGGATAGGATCGATTCACCAAAGATGCGTGGTGATAATTTATTAAGTAAGTTTTTTCTCGCGGTTGATTTCTTTTCTGCTGGTGGCAAGTTTGTTTACGTGATGCTAAGCGGTTGCCGTTGCCTTAGATGAAAAATGCAAAGCTCGCGTTTGCTAGTTACCTAGGATAAGTACGCAACATTCGCGTAGCAAGCAAGAAAAAAATGTGCACTGTATTTATCTAAGAACTGAGTTTCCCACCAAGCTTGCTTTGCGTGAAAAATGTTTGGATGTTCCAGATTAATTTTTCAGAAGTTGCTTGGTTATGTTATTTCTTTTTGCTGACTATACAAATGTCATTCTGGCTAAACACTGGTAACCACTTACCATAGCATGCTCAGCATGCTGGTTAGCTAACGTAGGTGTCCTTCAGAGAAAAAGTGTACGGATGCAGTCTGCTTGCATGTGTCCGACATACCGATTTATAACGCCTTGAATGTTTTTCCCTACTACACATAGATATCCAAAAGTTACGGATACTTTGATGACAGAGTATAGAATAACGTACTTTGGGCCGAGAGCGTACAGGCTCCAAAACTACAAGCTCCCAGGACGGCCTCTTAGCCGCTGCGGTGAGGGGCGGCCATGGCCCTGGGGTAGAGCGGAAGCGGCGCTCGACTCGTGCATTTTTTTTATCGAGAAAAAATGCTTTACGCACTATCCCACCGCACAGACGAGCGGTGGGGGAGTGTGGGACTCCCCGCCGATGAAGCTGGCGGTATACCCACTAAAAGAACCTCGGTGTATCTCCACCTTGCTTTAGCGGGACGACGTGAATTCCCTTAGGATTTCAGCCACATCGTCCCAAGCGGTCAGCCCAGCCACTGCCGGGCCTGCTCACGCCACGGGGGGTATCCTGATACACGACAGACACCCTCCAAACAGGGATACCGTGCAATGTGGGTGATACCCCCCGGGCTCACCCGCTGGTGTCCTATAGGAAACTGGGAGAAGATGGGCGAACCGTCTTCTCCGGGCTCCAAGCCGTCTGCGTCGGAGAGGGGCCGCCAGAGGCTCGACTCGTGCCTGGCTCAACCTACGCGGCACTCGACCTCTCAGCTAAAGCGATGAGGCGGTTACCTTAAAATATTTCGCAACAGCCTGATGCCGCCAATGCTTGCCTATCCTTATGAAATAGGAAGCTAGTACCAATTTTTTCGCCGTCACGTCGAAATTCGTGAAATGCGGGCAAAAACACCTCCGCACTCCAGCAAGCTGTCCTTACCGCACGTTGGCCCGCAAAACCACGAGGCGAAACGACAAACGACTGCTCCGCTAGATACATGTAGCGGTATAGTTAGGGGTGGCCCTGAGTTAGAGCAGGGGCCGTATTAACATCTCTTATAGCCAGTCAAGTTAATTTCCTAAACTGACCGTAGCGAGCGATTTCCTAATATCATCTTTTTCATCCAGTCAGCAGTTACCGTCAAAAATGCATCCTCTAGGCCAGATATTTGCTGACGAAAGTGCTCGCTAGCCTCAGTTTAGGAAATTAGCTTGACTGGCTATAAGAGATGGTAACACGGTCCCCAGAGGTTGCAGTTGCTCTAGACGCCCTGCCTGATTAGCGATTTAGAAAAAAAGGCACCATTGTTTTTATAAATCGCTAATCGAGAGCTACAAAACCAATTTTGTTCCACCCTGATCAGAAGCTAGGACCGCCACTGGGTGCAGTAAGCTTATGCATGCAATACCGCTCTCATCGCCGCTGGTCTCACCCACATAGATCAAAAAGCTGTTTATAAGAATAAAAATAAATGATAAAAATTAGGTGTTCTTTCTCCTACCGTTCCTCCTACTTGATAGGTAAATGGTGGACCTGGCCTAATATCGCGGTATTTAAATTTTAAACTATTTTTTGGCGCAACTTGCCTAGAGCGTCCTAGCCCTAACTACTGTACCACTGCCATACAACTTAGCCTCTGTGTTGACGTTTTTGTATGGGATTTCGGTCCAGCAGTGCCTCTAGTTTACAACTACAACTATCGGAGTTCGTGATGGGAACATGAAACTTACTGTATATAAAGGGTGGAATTTATTAACGCCACCTGGAGGGAAAGTTATGTTGACAATAGACTCAAAAGAAACATTCCTATATTTTTAAAAAGTAACAGAACTGCATTCACAGATTTTCGTAAATTCGCTTGCCACACCCGGGTATCAAACCTGGTAAAATCCGAAAAAATAACACTGTACTTTTACGGCATCGATCGATAGGGTCAATCATAAGGATCAAATCTCTCTAACAAACGTGGTAAATTAAACACAAGGAAAACCATGAAATCTAAACTTATAAATTCAATGGGATAAGATAAAGCACTTTTACTCAGTGGTCCATCAGATTTATGATGGTACCAAGCTTGTCAAAAAGTAGCATTAAATGGATCTTCGTGAAAAAAGATGAATCGAACTAAAATACAATCTCCAAAAAACACGACTTTCTTATTCAAAATACTCACAACTATAGAAATTATTGAAATATTTCTGCAATTTTACCTTAAAAGAATTTGTAATAAATGAGCAACTTTATTAAATACTTCGGCAACTTTCCGTACTATTTTTTTTTCACGACATCTGCTTAAACATGAAATATTTTTTTTGATTAAGATTTTTTCTTGCAATATTTTGACCTTTAAATTGACATGGATATCAATAAAATAACTATTTAAAGTAAATAAATCACCTGCTAATTTTTGGCCATAAAATAAGTTTGTACCTTTGATACATGTTTTTTTGTAATTACTTTTGTATGGACTAAGGGGTTTTTCTAAAAAAACTAAAATTGATCATAACTTATTTACGGTAGGAAATCTGACCAATATTGATGGGGTTAAAAAGGTCAGAAAGGTCTTTTCTGACCTTTTGCTGATCTATTCGCTATTTCGATTTGACCCTTACTTCCAGGGACACCCTGTATATACATATAGGTACACAAGCTATCGTATAGCCTTCTTCCCCTTTCTTCACCTTGTCATCGAACAGCGTTAGGCATTAACATCTTCTTCATTGCTAAGACTAACGTTTCAGGCGTAACTCATAGCGTCCAATCATTTTGCATGCATAAAACTGACTATTCAAAAGGCCTGTTTTAAAAACAGATGCTGGCCTTAAGATTTCACTAGTTTTACTCACTCATTGAACTACCTCGCAGAGAATAAACACGAATGTTTATAATCAAATTAACATGATACGTTATGTAAACAACAGTGAGAAAAATCTGCGTGCGAATCACCCACGCTACAGTCACAGCTCAACAATTCTTTGGCTCGTGTTTTATTTAGCTGGTACAAAGTTTGTAAACTTTCATAAAAATGAGATGCAAATGCATGCGCACACTCGCCAGTCGCCTACCGTCGCCTAGACCGGTCACATCTCACGATGCTGACAATAACCTTGATGCTCCTCTTTGCGCTCTCCTCTTGTTGCTCTGGGGCTATCAGAGAGAAGAGAAACAGACGAAAAAATGAGCACCTCGACAAGTCGCTTTGGAAGAAAGAATACGAGGATGAACTCACAGATGCCATGCTGGCCACCAAAAAGAGGGATAACATCACGAGAGTTGTCCAGTCGGCTGGTATGTCAGATAACGAGGCGGTCATAGACAAACTGATGGAAACCATTACGTCGAGTGAGAAGTATCTCAAAAAAGTTGACAGCATCGACTTCAGACTGAATAGGCTCGATATAGAAGTCCACGAAAAGACCGATAACATACTAAAGCAGTTAATAGAAATCATGAAAGCTATGAGGAGCGCAGCGTACCCTGACAAATTGGAAACAGTTCTGGATACATTAAAAACAGAAGTGAATCAAATCAAGTTCCTATTGGAGAAATCTCCGCGATCCTATAACGCCGGTAACAAAGATTTATAGGGTTTTAGAAATCCGTTACCTACGTATTTAATGTACTTATTGTTAACAACGTAGTTAAGTGTTAAAACCATTAGTTAATCTGAAATAACTCATAGAATACTAGATCGATGGACCATTGCTCTAGCTGGGTCCAATGTGGATTTTCCTTACTCACAACGAAAGTCTCTGCACGCAGTTTGCGAATAAACTCCTCGAACACCTCAATTTAAAATGGTTGCGTGAAGCTTGAAACAAATATAGCTCACACTCTTTCATTATTTTAAAGTAAAGCTATAACTGCATGCAGTTACCTCTCCTCTCCTATTTATTCTTACAATCTCACTATTGCTTAATGTTTTTTACCTTCTCGAGCGAGGCTCTTTTAGTTAAAAGTTAATTATCTTAGTTAGGACTTGATGATTGGAATTCGTTTGTTTAAATTTGAAACTGTTGCTCTACATTTCTAAAAGTAAACATAGCAATAAAACAAAAAGTTCTAATAGTTTTTGGGGAATCAGGAATTGGACATCGTAGCAAAAGAAACTTAGTTACAGGTTAGTATATTTAGTCAAATTAACTTAATATTTTGTTTAAGTTACTTCTTGTTAATTCCAAATCAATTCTAGAGACTCAAGAGAGTTTAAATTCCACTTGGTTTAGATAATAATAATGACCTTATCTGACGATATTATTAAACTGTCATTGTTGATCAAAGACTGTCAGACAGATATTTTTAAATTGATTTCCAGAAATAAATACTTATGAAACGGATTTTAGTAAGTATAGTGTTTTTTTAAAGCTAGTTACTTTAAGGTTTTATAAGGTTACTTAGTAAGGTGCTAAATGTTATTACGTGCCGTCGACAATTTTTTTTATAAATATTTGTTAGATAAGTAGTTTACTTCAGTACCAAGTATCCTGGAAAAAATTTAGGTTATCAGTGACTTTGTTATTTTTAAAGCAGTGGATGGTCCAGAGTTTCACGTTGACAGCGGGCTAGACTCACGGCTCGCGCTCATCGAGGGCAACTTGAAGACCCTGGGGGTCGGCGTGGACTCCATACTCTCAATCATCTCCGAAGTCAAGAGCAGGCAATACTCCAGGACCTCAACCAAGTAGGTAGCACGAGTTTATTTTGATTAGAAGTCATGCTTAATGTTATAGCGGAGCAGCGTTGTAGGCGCCGCGGCCGAGAAAAGTGACCGCAGTCGGCATTTGTCATTTGGCATAAATTTCACATTATTCACATTATTTCACATTATTCCAGTCCAGCATTCTAGTCCAGCACTCAATCAATGTGGACATTCCAGTGCAGGTTATTATTCCAGTGGTATTCCAGCGCTGGACTGCTACTGAAATAATGTGAACAGGGCTTTAGTCCCGAGAACTGGAACGGATTAGTGAAATATCACAGCACATCACACACCCGAGCTATGTTATGGCAAACTTGGTAATCCGGATTTCGGGCTGAAAACCGTAACCACTCGGCCACAGAGGCGTAACTAATTATGTGTTAAACCTCAAAACCCGGTTATAGTTTACGGATAATCGTGAAATATAATCTTATTTTATGTGTTGAAAAAACATGTCGAACGCCTATTAATAAGCGGTTATCACAATGCCGTAGCTTATAAACGTTTGCAGGTTCAGGCACACTCGCGTGTAGAATCCCATTCAAAAGTTACTCATTTGAAAACCTCTGAAAAGCCTTTCGTCAAAAAGGCCTTGTTTCTTGGCTGTCAATTAAATTGTTTAGCTTGTTTGGTTTTCAATTAAATTATTTAGCTTGATCGTTTCTCAGAACAGACGGGTTTACCGGTGTCCAGGGAACGGTGGACGCGCTCGGCTTGATAAACGAATTTAGAAGAACGCTACACGAGCAAAAGGGTAAAAAGTGTGAATGCAAGTAAGTTTCAATGATTGATATAAAGCTTTTTTCATTTTTCTTATATAGATAGGTCTAGGTACGTGGGAAACCGCCCGCGCCCGCCTGATGGTAGCGGTTACAGCCTATGAAGGCGTGCAACACCAGGGGCATCACTAGCGCCTTACCGACTCTGTAAAAACCTTTTGAAGCCTTTTGAAGAACTCCATCATGATGTAGCTCATTGGGAAAACCTCGGCTCGAAGCTTCTCTTATTTTATTAATGCATAACACACAGACACGATGTGTGGTGTCTTAGTGAAGACTTCGTTACTGGTCCGAATACATTTTGTAGGACCCAAGCCTTGCATTGCGTTACTCTGTGTGTTCTGCACTTAAATTCTCCCATAAAAATTAAGGTATTCGCCCTTTTACCCCTTTTTGCCCACGCAGAATGATCCTTCCAGAACATATGCACTCCAAACATAAGACACCTGTAATTTCATTAAACCTACTTGCAAATAAAGTTTTCGTATGATTTCAGAGGAGGGCGATTTGATCGGTCTGAGAGATACCCGACGGACTGCCACGAAATACAAATGCAGGGCTTCAACGTGTCCGGCATCTACAAGATCAAGCCCGAAGACCTGGATCCCTTCTATGTTCTTTGCGATCTCACCACGTCGGGTGGAGGATGGACGGTACACTTCTAATTATCTTTTGCCTTAATTATCGAACTATACACTTTTAACCATATCTGCATATTTATTAAGTGGTATTCGGATAAACCAGAATACCTACCAGTACCCAGTGCTATTTAACTTCGTAATTCTTACACCTTCGAACTTAACGAATCGCCATCTCCCACCAATACGTACTCGTATCTACTCTGTAGCACAGTGTACTCTTACAGGTATTCCAAAACCGTTTCGATGGATCCCAAGACTTCTACAAAGGGTGGTCCGATTACAAGCACGGCTTCGGCAACCTGGCCGGCGAGTTCTGGCTGGGCCTGGAGAAGCTGAACTACCTGACAAACCAGAAGTTGTATGAGCTTCGCGTGGAGATGGAGACGCAGCACGGCCAGGAGGCGTATGCGGGTTACTCCGTGTTCACGGTCGGGCCTGAGCACGAGGGTTACCGGATTAGCACGCTCGGTACTTACCACGGCACGGCAGGTAAGAATATTGATAAACAGTCACTTCGTAGGAGTGTCGTGTTTTCGGTGTATCGTCCAGTTTGAACAATCGAGGATGTCTTCAAAAGGCTTGCGTTTCATAATCCCTCCCTTGCGTTACAACCCTCATACCGTTTAATTGGTATAAATTGGTTTTCATTACTCATACACGGAAAGTACGCTTGAAGTTGCCTGAGCATAGGGTTGAAAGCTTCACCTTCAGCCCTAGAGCTGTAAAGTTTTTTTCATTACTCATACTCTGAAAGTAGGTCTGAAGTTGCCTGAGGAGCGGGATGAAAGTAATACTTTTCATCCCTAAGGAGAATCACTTTCAACTGACAGCTGTCAAATTATTAAAAAAAAAACTAGTTCGTTTTCACATAATTATCTATTGAACCATGTTCCAACTTTCTATACAGCCACGATGTAAAATTGAAATAACTTAAAGTTAAGTATTGATTAAAGAATATATATTTTTTAAATAACTTTATTATAATTTAGTTTCAACAATTTCTTTAAAATAACTTAGATTTGGGCAAAATATTTACCATTTTTCTAATGATGAAAATAAAAAATAATGGATGAATAGCTGGCCGGCCACAGAAATAAAAACAAACAAAATAGGCGGTAAAGCGGCAATTCGATCTTCATTTATTTTTTCGATTTGAAGACTTTTGTTTATACGTATAGCAGAGATTTGTACTTATAAAATGAGTTCATCTGATTCTGATATGAATTTAACGCCTGATTTTATAAGAGAAGAGGCTAAAGCGGTAGTGGAAAATAAAATTTACTAATTTTTTCTTTAGCTAATTCATGTTTTTATTTTTACTTTCCTTGTATTTGTAATGAAAAGCACAGTGTCTACCTCTGGTTAAAGACTTATTCAGTCCCTCGAACTATTGGCGTCCTCACTTCGTTCCGGGCGCCAAACCCCGTCCCGGGACTAAATAAGTTCACCTTCTATTTTGACATTCCTTTTGCGGCAAGTCGATGTATTCTATACAGCCACAGCTGTATTTGAAATTTCTTTATCTTGATTTCAAATTAATATTTAAACAATCGAAGCAGGAATATACTCATTAATATATGTTTCACTTAATTAGTATTTAATTGAATAAATTTGAGCTAAGCATTTACGATAGAAATGAAAAAAATAAAATTCTTTAAATAAAATAAGGCGGGGGAATTCCATCATCATTGTCTAAGTATGCTTTTTTACAAATGTAAAAAAAAAATGGTTGAATTCCACAGACAAAAAAAAGGCGGGATTGCAACTATTCGTACTCATTCAGTTGTTTCGTAAATGAAGTGAGAAGTTTATTTGGTTGAACTTATGTATCTGATTTTTATTTACTTTCCTTAAATTCGTAATGAAAAGCAGAGTGTTAACCTCGGAAGAAAGACCTTTTCAATGCCCTCGAACTATTAGCGCTCTCGCTACGCTCGCGCGCCAAACCATCTCGTCCATTGAAAAGGTAACTTTCTCACCTTGTGTAACAATCTACTATTTTTCATCCACGATTCGTCACTTATCCTGTTCTTGGGGCATGTCCGTTGTTAATTTTTAGGTACCTACCTCCACATTATCATGCTGTACCTATGTTCTGGCTATAATACTCCAACATACTTAAACTAAATAAAATTAAGTATAAACTACATGTTTAGGTGACTCACTGGCGTACCACGCTGGGCAGAAGTTCTCGACGCTGGACGTGGACAGTGACGAGTGGAAGGACGGCGCTTGCGCGACGGAGCACGGCGGCGCTTGGTGGTACAAGGAATGCGACAAGAGGTAGCTACTTCACCGGAATGATGTTGATCCTGAATCTAGTGTCAGCAGGCCATCGACCCAGAAATTATTGACTGACCTACTTATACGGTGTTGTTCACTTCACAAAAACTCACTTCGAACCGCGCAAAGTGAGATCCTATGTGAGATTCTTGCTATACTACATCTACATAGACGACGTTAACGTACCTAAATGGGAGAAATGTTATTTATAAACTTAGTTAAATGCAATATTTTTTACATTAAATTTGTGGAAATTGCGGGTACATACTATGAGTGCATTGCATTCACTTGAGTTGACTCGAGTGGGTTCGTGTATGTTTTTTGAGGAATCGCTCTATAGTATTTAAAAATATTTTGACATAGCAAATTACATAACTAGGTACCTATACTTATAAGAGACTGGAAAAGTAGGATCAATATGAAAGAAATAGATGTTAGTGACAAATGCTTTATACCCTTAATCCTAATCATGCTTTTGCTTTTTAATAGCAATCTGAATGGCAAATATTCAACGACGGCGGAGGAGCACCGCGGGCAGTCGATCTACTGGATCTCTTTCAAAGGACCAGCCTCGCCTCTCTCCAAGACCAAAATGATGATCAGACCTCTGCCAGCAAGCAAGCCTATGGATTTCAACGACGCCCACAGGGTAACGTTTTAATACAAAGAATATGCGGGAAACAAGCGAGGGACAACATTATTAGTTTTTCCCTAGAATTCTGAAACATTACTCAACCCTGAAGAACACCCCAAAACTGAGCCTTCCTGTAACATGACTGAGGTTCCACTTAGTGGAACTTGAGCGTTAATTCCAAGGAGGATATGGGCCAGGGATTTAAAAAGTACCAATGTGGCCATCTTCTTGCCTAAATGTTTTTTTGCGTGTACAAGAAACCTAAGTTATAGGTAACTTTGAGTTAAGGGTTTTAATAGCAGCATTAATAATAATTCGTTATTTTAGATAGCTTAATTTAAGCCATTTATTAGACATATCAAGCGCGTGTTAGTCATGCGATTAATAATTGTTTTGTTCACATTGTCGTCCACTACACTTTAATCAAGTTAAGTTAGTTCACTAATAACTGTCAGTCAACAGCATCGCCTGCGCAGAATTTCTCCCGTTAAAAATAGCCTAAAAATATATTTAGCCAATTTTTCATTAACAGGCGAGTACCGATAATGAAACTTTAAATTGGTAAAAGTTTTTTTAAAATTGGTCCATAGAAGTTTCGGAGCCTGTTCATTGCAAGCAAACAAACACGTAATCAAAACTTGCCTCTTTATAATATTGGGCAATTGTTGCAAATTCCATTATCTTTACAAAAATCATGATCTTCATCAGAGTCATAAAAAGTGGTTGACTAGTTGCGAAATGCCTCTTAGGCATTAAGTCCGCCAATCGTACTGTTCTTACAATAAAGAATGAATCAATAAATAAATAAAATTACCTTAAGAATGAAAGACTTAACTTATTGCAGAAACCTGTAGAAAACCCGAAACTGAGATTGCACGAGCAGAGCAAGGCGGCGAAGCCGTACGACCGCAGCCGCACCGCCTACCGCTACGACGAGCCCGCTTCGCATGCCGACGCCTTCTTCCCGAATTACGCGTAATGGCCCGGAGGCTTTCATAACGCAAATTAGGGACTCAGTTCAAAATGTTATACAAAAGTTTACCTACTATTATATACCCCTTGCTAGCGATTCTTGTGAGCCCCAAAGTATCTAGATGTTATTTAAAAACTGCTGTTGTGTCTGGCAAAGTTCGTATCGAATATTAAGATTGACTGGAAAATATGTGTAGTAAGGCTAAGAACTCACGGAGCGTTCGCGTAGTAACGGCGGCTTTTTAACCCAAACTCACGAGACCGGAGCTGGGAGCCGCGGTTGTGAGTCTCGAGTTACGAGTTTAGTTCTGCATTCTATTGAAGCTGCGGGCGCGCAAGTCCCGCAGCCTCGGCGGGCGCGGGGGAAAACTGCTCCGTGTGTTCTTAGCCTAAGTAAAAGGCACTTTAATACAGTATCTTTATTCGCCTTCAGTAGGCACCTACCAAACCTTGTTAATAATTCTAATTGGAATGTCAGAAAATTCAGTACTCAATGATTTTTCTTAAAATTGTTAACTTGATAGTAGTAAAACTTAAAATTCAATGCATTTTATTATTTTTTAGACTTAAGTAAGGTATTATTGGCATGAAAGTTACTATATTTTAGATATTTATCAAAATAGGTAGCCAATACTTGTTATTATAATTTATTAACTTGTGTGATTACACTGTTAGGGTCAATTCACACCTAGACGCGACGCGACGCTGCGTGCACTTTTTCGTAGAGCTACTCAAAATTAAACTTTATTTACGAGATACCTCGCGACTCAGTGCTGCGTGGTGCAACGTATTCTGAATTCTCTTATATCTTTTCGTGTAGTAAATAAGTTAAATTTTGAGTGGCTCTATTGAAAAGTGCGCGCAGCGTCGCGTCGCGTCTCGGTATACATTGACCCATAAACTCAAATTAAGTTATTCGCTTCTTCAGCTGATGCGTAGGTTGGTTGGGTAGTTTCTTTGTATCTGTGAAATGGCATGATCACTGACAAGTACTGACAACTCCCTCAACCATTGTACGAGTAATACGTTCATTGCTGTAACGGTTGAAATAAAATAATATATCAGTCTCTCATGCTTTATTTTCCTCATTTCGACGTGAACAATAGGATCCGTGTTGAGTTGAGCAATGTGTGTTGGACAATTGAGACATTATTGTATCATTTACTACAGACTGTTTAGTCACGCCCGTTTACTCCTACATTCCAAGTAAGTATATGAACAACGGGGACACAGGCGCTGTTGTGTTGTGTCACCTCGTCGGCTTAAGCATCTTTTTCATAATTATTTTAGGTGATAATAGCATCTTAAACTAACGTGATGTAACTTTATCGACACAATTAAATTCAACAAATTAAAATAACTACCCAACAAAAGAAAAACCGGTTAGTGAGAGTATTGGATTAACGTTAACAGTGCAGGTGGTTAGATGCACTACCACCGAACTTATAGCATTCAGTATATTTACAGATGTGACTATACTATATTGTATCATGGCAGTGCTCCAGCTTTTGTTTTCAAAATGTACAAATCAATCGGTCAATATGACAGCAGTGTAGCTTAAGGATAAGGACTTAATTAAATTAAACGACTTTTTACAATATTATATAAATAGTAAGTATGAATTTTATTTCAGGTGACATTCATGTTGTGTAAGTAAGTACCCGGAAAGATACGACAACGAGCAACGAATATGAATATATTTTAATTTATTGTAAATTCTATTATAATAGTAGGTTGTTAAGACTGGTACCTAGCAAGAAACACGACAGTTTGTAACTCTTAGATTATGTCAGAATAAAATACATTCAGCGTTCATGCACCTAGGTATGTAAGGTTTTGATTCATGAAACTCACTGTACGATATTTTACTGACCTGTTTTTGGTATGTATTTACTTAACCAAAATAATTAATATATATACAAAACGTTTTTAAACGCGTGCAAAAGTGCCTAACATTTCTATCTTGTCTAATATTAACCTTTAAACCATGTTATAACAACAGCGAACATTAATGGGTTATGAATAGTGTTATTATTATTTACATCTTACAGAAGAAAAGTCAACAAATCGAAAATACCAATAGACTATACCATGTAACAAGTACAGTTGGCGGCATAATCGACCCGTCGCGGACCAGCCATCCGAGGGAGCTCGAGCTTGCTGTACTACCCTATTCACATTGAAACATTAACAGTGGTTGACGTTACTGCCACATTATATTGTTTATCCCTTAATAAATATATAAGAACTTAATCATAGATGCGTATAATTTTAGATAAATGTGCAAGAACTACATTGCTTATGCTAAGTATGTTATTACTTATATAAACACCTAACCTACTAAAATAATAAGGTACGAAAAGATTAAAACATTCCATTAAATAATGAAAATCAGCCGCAGAAAAGTATTATAAAAAAACGAACTGCGCGTCATAAACATAAGATTGTATACTATCAACATCTAAGCGACACTATATAAAAAAAAACTTAGTAATAGCATGAATGTACCTTATCTACCTAAAGGTAAAGCTAAGTATAACGATATAATTGTATAATAATCGTAATACACCTATCCACTTTACGCATGCCGCAGTTTGGTCCATTTCTCACAATCCTCAACGAGGATCAACGGCAGTGATGATGTATGAGTAAATAAGCAAATAATCCATAATAATACGCCACACATACAACTAGTTAGCACCATAGTTATAGTTTCATGCTTGAGTAAGATATTGTGGAAACTATCAACATTATCTCGTGTTAGTACAAACAGTGACTTGCGTATAGTGTAAGGTTGACAAAATTGCACCTCCATCATTAGGTACTAACTACGAATACCGTAATAATTCATAACAGCTATTATAGATACATACATCTAATGATTACATTTGATTTTTAATAATATTCATTAAACATAACTACTTACTTTGTATGGAACAAACATAAAAAAATAGTTTAATATAATAATCATTATTGACTCTAATTATTTCATTCTGAAACAGTAGAAGTAATTTATTAATAAAAATCCACAATGTTTACGATGTAACTGAAACATCTCAGACTGAGTTAGTATTTGCATTCTGAATGTATGAATAGACTGAGATGAATCAGGCAATCGTTTACCGTCAGTCGGAAAGAAGCTACCAGAACAGTAGTAAGTTACACAAACTGACTGAAGTACTACGAGTAAGTACATCTGTTTATGTTGCCAAGAAGTATTAGCGAGTGCTGAGAGACGCCCCTGGCTTATTTCCTTGTTTGGTACCCGTAACACAGGGATATTAATCTCTACTTCGAGACCATTACAAGAGGTGTGATGTCTGGGGCATATTTATATATTTTATTAGCAGTAGCTTCTCTGAGACAGACAGATGTTAGCGACCAAGGAATACTGGCATGAGCAACTATTCCTTGGTCGCCACGGTTTTCGCGTAACTTGTCACAACGGGGCCGGCAACTGTTAACGCCGCGCAGTCTTGCATGCATATACGATGTTTGCATGGTTACCAAAAGTAACTGTGACCTTTGTCAGTTTTCTTTAATAATATTACAAACTAAAACATCTATACCATTAGTATACCTATAATTATATAAAAGTTGTATAATTAGACCATCAGCTGATTATTTAATAGCTATGAAATAGATCTGTCATGTACTCAGGTCTGAATACAATTTGTGATTTGTTACTGCTAAGATGTAAAAATAATATCTAGAGACATAGTAAACAAGTAAACCATTAACAACATTGAAAACAAATTACAACTCGTTTGAAATCAAATTAAGGCTTTAAGACATGTGAAACGCTCAAATTCATGGTTATGAAAGTCTAATTGTAGCAACTATTCATTTAAATCACTAATGAAAATACAGAACTGAAGATCAGGATTCAAGTAATATTTCACTCGAACAGAATTATCATTTTGTCATCCCCCTTTCAGTGAAAAAATCTTGAAGTCACACCTACTTCTGTCACAAATTGCAAATTTTCTCCATAACGGCTTTAGTTTTTTATTTAGTCTTTAAACACAATGGAAGATCTTAAAAGTATGTTTCTTTTACTTAACAGTTATTGTTTTATTCCGTGTTTTAGTCATGAAAAATATTATTTGTTTCGAAAACCAAGTCGAAAAATGTGAGCGCCCCTGCCCCGTCACCCGCGATCTTTGCCGCTATTGCAGTCTGTTTCGAACTTCGAGGGCGGGCTCCACGTCATTGTCGGAGCGACTTTGTTTGAATTAATTATTGATTTTGAAGAGTTTAAACAACTTTTTGCATATTGGCATGGCCACATTTATCTGCAAAACAAATATCTACATAAAATAATAACTAGCTATAAAACTAAAAGCTAGCTATACAGTACCTAATAAATCTTACAAAACTCAAACTAAGCATTTGCAAGTTCAATCTCAGTGATGCTCAAACCTAAAATGGGCCGTACCCAACAACGTAATACTTGATCCCTCTGCAGTCTTCAATCTTTGAACTTGACAGTAGTAGTAGTGACAAGTGAGTAGTACCGAGAGTAGCCGCTGGGTGGTGGTGTGAACGCCGTTTCGTCAAGGTCATTCACGTTCACGCATCTTAAAGCCTTTATGCAATTTCGTTATAAAAACATTCCACTAGTTTATTTTTATTTAAATTGAATGTACACATGGAAGGTTAACTTGTTTTGCTCTCATCATAATCATCAGTAAACATAAAGTTACGGTTGTACTTAAATACATTTGATATAATCCTATCTTAATATTTATACGTTGAATGAGAGACTGACGTAGGTATCCACAGTTTCCACACTATGGTTTTTTCTATGTAAAATTGTATTTAAGTAAAATTGGCCTCACGTTGTTTGTTAGATGTCTCTAGAACTCTAAATTATTGAAACACGCTTTGATTGATCATTGCGATGATTGCAGTGCGCACGCTGCTTATATCTAAGAAGGCGGAACTTTCGACATTTGTCCTACGTGCACCACTTGGCTAGTTTTGCGACAGCCATAAATACAATCTAACGATAAGTATAAATAATTAGAATGATTTCATTGGATACGCATAAAACTCTGTGATTTCCATAATAATAAAACTATATAATTAATCCATGAACAAAATAAGCTCCGATAAGTTAAAAATGGCCAATTATCAAACTAAACATTCTGTCGCTAAAACTGACCTGGATGTTAGACGAATTTCACTAAAAACTAAAACGTAAATTGTTACACTAAAATTAAATACATACAAATAAATGTGTGAGACACTATTAACAAAAAGTAAATGCTAAAATTCATAAATAATAAAGCTATGTGGTCATCAAACATCCGATGCATGGGTTCTGCCGTTCATCTAGCGATGGAGTTGCTGTTGATCATATACACGAACAAGTCTAGATTTAAGTAAATAGAAGTGAGCTTAGCCTAAATAGATAGTCTGGAAACACTAAGTTAATAGACTTCACGAATTAGATATGCACACACCTCTGTGCAGTCATGTATTCAAGTTAAAATATTAAGCCGCTTACAGAAGCGCAGAAATGCATCCATATTTATGCACATGATCGTACACTGCACTCACTTAAACAACGTTAGCAATGTTTCAATCCATGCCTCGCCAGAGCAAAGCTGATTCTGAAACAAAGAAATACAACATCAGCATAATTTGAGTTAGTGACTATCGAGTATTTACATTATTATTTATATTTACCACATGTCGAATGCATAAATCACCTGCCTCTCTTTTGCTTAGACGGTTCATGTTTCCGTACATAAATCTGATAATCACATTAGTGCCCATACTACCACGCCCCTTTAGGCGACCAATATTGCAAAATTGAGTCAAGATTTTATTTTTAAAAGCACTACCTCAGTGGCCGAGTTAGCTCGGGTGAGCTGGTGATTTATCCAATACGGTATTTGTCAATTTTTCTAATGCACCAAAACTCCCCGAGATATAGCAATATTAAAATCATATTCCTGGACTTGCCCAAAACGCTTCCTGCAAATGACGTGATTTGCGATCTATTTTTTTCGAGTTCAGCAACTTCGGTTCAGCAAAAATTTGTTCGGCAGCTATATTAAATTTTGCGTTCATAGCCCCCTTTTAATGTTTTTTGATTAGGTACGTTAAATTATTTTTAGAATCTGATGATGTTGTCAAATGCCCTATTGTAATGCAGTGTACTGAAGGCTTGATGGTAATGATGGATGCTTTCGTATAAACTGCAATTTTTTTAAATAAGTGCCTACTTTAAGGGCCATTCAAACTTGTTTTCAAAATTAACAATTTTCTATAAGAAACATAGGGTGAAATCTCAAAGATTAATTGTGTCCCATAGAAATTGCTGTGAATTTGTCTATTAGTTGGTCACTTTAATACGAGAAAGTATTGTCTGCCCAAATGTTACTTTATTTGACTTTGCGCTAATGTGGGGATAGAACTCGCAGCCTTTTGCGTAAGCTGGTGAACAAAACAAAAATGTATTCCTTGCTTTGATGAAAGCAGAGAAGATACGGTACGTTCCTACCTGCGTCATCCAAAACCTAGGCTTACCTACGCAACTACATGTGCAATCTCACGCACTAAGCTATATTTCATAGCGCTGTAATTGCGCTGATTTGCTAGTCAAGAGAGAGCGAGACGGGGTAATGAAGTTCAAAACCTTAGCACGAGCGAGTTAGAAAGTTATCCTATCCTCCAGTCGCTTAATGTATCACCATATGCAATTGAATGGTTTAACTCTTATCTTAGAGGCCGCGTACAGTGTGTTCGTGCTGACGATGTTTCATCGAGCTGGTGTGAACTTATTTCTGGCTTTCCTCAGGGTGGTGTCCTTTCTCCTCTTCTTTTTTCCATCTCCATTAATGCCATTACTTCTGAATTGCCCGCTCACTATCACCTATATGCTGACGACCTGCAACTCTATATCCACTTCAAACCTGACGATGTTGAATTGGCCATATCTGATATGAATATAAATCTAGATCGGATTTGCACTTGGGCTGAATCACAGGGCTGAATCTTATGGCCTTCTTGTTAATCCTGTCAAGTCTCAGGCCATTATCATTGGTAGTAAAGCTATGCACAAAAAGGCCTGTGCATCACCCCTGTCACCGTTGGTGTACAATGGGACAATAATTGATTACGCTGTTTCCGTTAAGAACCTGGGAGTCTTTTTTGACTGTTACCTTGCATGGGACCACCATGTCAATCAGGTAGGCCGAAAAGTTTTTGCAGCTTTCCACTCACTGAAGCGTCTACAGAATTTCCTCCCCATTCGAACCAGGATAACACTAGCTCAATCACTTATGCTTCCTATTATTGATTATGCTGATAGTTGTTATCTTGACGCTACGGAGGAACTTTTAAATAGGCTCGAACGTCTTCAAAATGTTTTCATTCGCTTCATATACGTAAGTATGATCATATATCTGAGTACAGAAAACAATTGAAATGGCTTCCTATACGTTTGCGGCGGAATTATCATATACTGGTCATCCTCTTCAATGTACTGTTTAATCCCGCTTTTTCAAGCTATCTCCGTGAACGTTTTTTATATCTTTCGTCTTCTGGCCGAGCTCATCGCTCAGCCTATAACTTTCATTTAACTACTCCTCCCTGTAACACGTGCATGTATGGTGAATCTTTTACTGTTCATGCTGTTCAACTGTGGAACAAGTTGCCTGTATCCCTTCGCGAATGCGGCACTGTAGGTTCTTTCAAAAGACTGCTAAAAGAAGCGAGTTGAGTTTTACTTAAATTACATTGGATCATTATGTTTACATGTATACATATATTTATTAATATTTTATTTATTGTATGTATTATTATGTTTATCTATATGTTTATGTACTTATTGTAGAATATTAATTTACTTGTTTGTAAGTAAAACATGTACTTAGGGGTTTTTAGTTTGTTACGATTTTTGAATATGTAACTCTCATTTACATTTCCATTTGTACACGTTTGTCTATCCATAACAATTTTAAATGAGTTTTTCCTGTCGCCATGGTCTGCTGAAAGAAATCTCTTTTTAGAGATAAGCTAACCTGTACTTTTGTACTCCTTATTGTGTTCTCTGTAATTTGTCTCTTTGTGTACGAAATAATAAATAAATAAAGTTTCGTAACTTATGATAGACTTGGGACCTCATGCGATCGTAGACGCGCTATATCGTCGGCCTCAACAATCGTGCTTGTACAGCATATTGATTCTGCCAAAGTCGAGTTTCGTAGCAGGACATCAAGTGGGTTGTTTTGCAAGTGTGATTTTTATTTGTTCCTATCTTGCAAAATGGCGAATTTGATAGTAATCAAACAATGACATTTACAAGTTTTTTTTTACTTCTGAATGAAAAGTGATGCTGTAATAATCGTTTTAGGTTAAAAAGCTGTAAGTACAATTTTGTACAATACGTGCTTGCGGCAGATTCACCTAATTTAGCAAATATGTATATTCTTATGTTTTCTAATGTGTGATTCAAAGACCAGTATAATTTTACTGAATAAAACTGACTTACTAAGTCAGGAGCAGAAAGAGCGCAGCAAACCGTCGAGTGGTGTTAAGTTGTGTGTACCTGTGCGGCTCAGTGGTCGGGCGGCTGGTGGCCGTCGGGGCGCAGCGCGTCGATGCAGGCCACGATCTTGAGCGCCGGCCCCAGCTTCATGGTGAGCGCCATCACCAGGTGCTCCGGCCGGATCAGCAGCAGCGCCTCCCCGTCCACCTCCTGCATCAGGAACTCGTCCGCGTAGCTCGCGCAGCCGGGGATGTTGCGGATGAAGTCGCCCACCTCAGCCACCTGCCCAAACGGTACGGATTACATTGTTGTTCAAACTATCACAACTGCTTCACATGCAGATCAGTCTCACATACTTTTCTTTTTTACTCTCATAGTTTATACACCCCTACTGAGTATACCATATTGTTTTTGTAAGTCTTTTGATAATCACCCGTAATATCACATTGCATTAACATATTTGAAATTGACTGAATCTGACCACACGACCACTAACTCAAGGATACTTACCATGGTTCGAGACCATGACAATTGGTGTGTTATCTATATTTATTTATTTATATATTTACCAATCACTTATTAACAAATTAAGCCAAAGTTACATAAGCATAAATTTTACCATTATTACCAACATAAGATAATTTTTGATAATGACCAAAGGAACTAAATTTGAATCTTTGTTATTAAGGTACAGTCAAATACTAAAAAAACTGTCGTTTTTGATCAATGCCATGTAATGCTTAATTTATTTTATCGAATTTGTCATGCAATGGTAAAACTCAGTCATTTTACGATTTCTCTAACAAAAAAAAAACACGAAAAAGTTTAGTCTAATAATAATAGCAATTGATTTCCTAAAAATATAATATAAAAATAATGTTATTAAATAAATTGATGCGCCCTCATCATAAAGACTCAACGGCTTGAAAAGACTGAAAGAACCCAAATTTTCGGTGCATAAACGATGTTCAGAACTAATGCAATGAACATCATACAATTGACGCGCTGGCACGTGGCAACGACATCCAGCTTTCTGTCTCTTTCTTATATGTATGTTTATATGTATCAGTGAAAATAAACTTACAATGACGCCGAACAGTCTTTTGACGTTCCTTTCACAGAGCGCTGATGCAGATTCTTTTAATTTAAAGTTCATTGGCCTCGAATCTTGGAAAATGCCTCAACCTGATTGGAAGGCTGCCGAGCACAAGTGTCAACTACTCACCGTCCACTTGTGGGCATTGTTTATCCTCTCCTGGTCGTTGTTGGTGTCGGCGCTGTTGGTATCGGGCGCGTCCGGCACCTCGGCCTTCAGCGGCGCCGTGGAGGCCGAGCTGACTTCCATAGTGGACGTGATGCGGGCGAGGTTGGCCGCCGTCTCTAGCATTGGCTTCTTGCCTAGTTGGAAGGACCAGTTTAGTTTCAGAAGCTACAAGTTATTCGCTTTTGACGAAGGCTTCGCCGTCGTGGTTTATTGTTTTCGTCATTTGGCTTAAACATATAGCTTTTGTTAAGCTTTCCATGCTGAATACGAGTATGACTGAAATTCTCTGATAATGACACAAAAATCAAAAGCTTATGAAGTGGTTAAATAGCAACTCGAATATTATATTCTTGACAAAGAAATAACGAACTTACGTGGTGGTTCACCTGAAGACGAGCGTGGTAGTTTATTTTCTTTGTCTTGTTCCTTGTCGGCCACCCATTCCCGTATAGGACGATTTACCTGTGACAGATGCAAAACATTAGCAAATAGTTTAATGTTTTATTTTATCGAAATTACTGGTATGAGTTTTGACTAACCGCAAAAGGTTCCCCAGCTTCCTGAATGACGTAACCTTCGATTACATGCGTGAGGATGTTGGGCTTCACCATAGCTTTTGGTAGTCCTTTATCTATCAAACATATGATATAATATAAGTATTTAAACCTAGATTATTAAAAAAAAAAAACATATTTAGTGGTAGTAAATTTAGCTTTATGTTATCAGAATCCAGTAGTGTCAAGAGTCAATCAAATAAAAGCAAAGCAAACAAAGGAAGAACACAACACCAAATCTTTCTTCTCTACAATGAATTTATATTTTAAAAAATTGAAAAATCTTCAAGCCAGCTGCTCCGAATGTATCTTTAATCTTTAGCTGAGTTATTTTTGATGCAGCTCCATCGATCCAATCCCACTTCAGTTACCGTGCGAGGCGGGCTGGCTGATGTGCCGCGGCGCGCACTGCGCGGACTTGAAGAGCGCGGAGGCGGCCGAGGAGGTGGGCGCCGCGGCCGCTGCCGACGACGTCGACGACGCTGCCGTCGTCACCACCTGCCGGCAACATCAATCATCAAGCAAACCAGCTTGGCGGCGGCTTCGCCCGCGTGAACATATTGCGAAGTATCGTAAGTATAAAGTTATACATTTTGGCCAAATTACATAAAATCATTATTAATTGTAGCCTATGTGTTATTCTGATATATAAGCTGTATTACTGTGAAGTTTCATCTAAATCTGTTTTGTAGTTTTTGCGTGCAAGAGTGACAAACATACACATACATACATACATCCTCACAAACTTTCGCACTTATAATATCAGTTGAAACAACAGCGCGATTCAACTTTCAGTCCAAATATGTGTCATGTTTTATGATTGTTTTAATTTCTCTAGATTTTGGTACAGACGCGTTCACATCTTCACAAAGCCATTGCAAAATGGGTCAAATCTAAGGTGGCTTATGTAAACTTTGATGTGAAAATTGTAGTTTGCTGTTCTTATAATACGACAGTGTATATGTTACCGGCAATGTGTATAATCAAGCATTGTGTGTGAGAAAGAGTTCACTAAAAAAGAAATTTATTGTTACAGTCGTCCTTTGGCCTACATTTTAGGTAGGAAAGATAAAAGCCCCCTGTAAAATTTTATGTGAACGCGTGTGTAAATATACCATACTACAACTTATCCACTATAAAGTCGACCCTGCTGATGGTGCGCGGGACGCGGGAGGAGGATGATTTCGACCAATCAATCACTTTAATCAGTAACCTGTCGGCTACCGACAGCGATAGACAGGAATTGCCGAGTCTACGTAATAAAGTCTGCTTCACATGAGATAAAAACAAAAATGTAATTGCCGAGGCTAAGTAATAAAAAATTAAGAAGTCAATGCTTTCCAAAGTGGCGAATAATTTAAAAAAATGGAATAAGCGTCTGCTTCAAGTGTGCATTCATTTCTTTTTCTGTATTAGCACAAATATAAAGTCAATGTGTGGCGCAATGGCAGCGATCCTGCCTTTAGCGCCGGAAGTCGTGGGTTCGATCCCCACCCATGACAAACATTTTTTGTGACGAACATGAGTGTTTGTTGTGTGTCTGGGTGTTATTAACTATATATGTATGTATTTAAAAATATTTATGTATGTTTATCAGTCTCTGACGCCCATAGTACAAGCTCTGCTTAGTTTGGGGTCAGATGATCTTGGTGTAAATTGTCCCAGATATTTATTTATTTATTATTTTTTTAGATTGTTATTGCTATTTTGTTAGTATAATGTATTTATGATTTTTCCAGGTGAAGACATAAATGTAGATAAGACAATTTCAGAGGCTACTGGCGAGTGTATGACAACTATTAAAAAGCAAAGTAAAAGCGGCCGTATTTGGTCCCACGTCTAATAAATAACTGATATTTTTATTTTTTTATTTATAATACTAATACAAAGACTAACACATCAAGTTATAAATAGTTACAAGTAACGTATCAAAGATATAAATTTCCTTTCCAAAACAACCTTTTCAGTAACTTACCACAATGACCAAAAGTGACGGTTTCTTGCCAATTTGACTGAAAATAACAGTGAGTCAAATGCAGTCCCCTAGGTCATTTATAGTTGGAGTTATAAAAGACAGTAATGGCAATTTAACTGAATTTGACAAAAAAATACAGTGTAATCAGGAAGGTTATTTACTAGCGAGGGTATAAATAAAATATTATGGTTACCTGTGGCCCCACCGGCATGGTCTGCTGCGCGCTGCTGGTCACGGGCTGCGCGCTTCTGGCCGCGGGCTGCGCGCTGCTGACCACGGGCTGAGCACTCCTGGCCACAGGCTGAGCGCTCCTGACCACGGGCTGAGCGCTCCTGGCTACGGGCTGAGTGCTCCTGGCCACGGGCTGAGCACTCCTGGCTACGGGCTGAGCGCTCCTGGCCACGGGCTGAGCGCTCCTAGCCACGGGCTGAGCGCTGCTGGCCACGGGCTGCGCGGGCACAGGCTTGGGCGCGCTCTTCGTCTGCAGCGGCTTGATCGCCCCGGAACTTGTCAATGAACCTGATAATATGAATAGGTTAGTCAAATATGAGGATATTTTATGCGTATATTTTGGTTGGTTAATCTTTGAAAGTGATATGTACCTGCACGATGATGTTAGAACTTATCAAAATAATTTCACTAACCACATCTTTTCTTTTCATTCAAACATTCCCTAGTTATTATTCACTAGCTGTCCGTCAGCGCGAAGTCGCTGACGGACAGCTAGACTGCCACGTAGACTGTCTTTCCCGTCAAAATATAGCCTAAATAAAAACATATATAGCCTATGTCACTATCTGATAATGTAGCTTTATATTGATGAAAGAATTTCTAAAATCGGTCCAGAAGTTTCGGAGCCTATTCAATACAAACAAACAAAAAACAAATCTTACCTCTTCATAATATTAATATAGATTATCACTGTTATTCGAACTATAGGGTTTGAAAATAATATAGTAATACGCGATAGGAAAATGATTAATCATTGGAGTTCTTTATCACTGCAGTTCTATTTATTTTAATAATGGCGAAAACTGCTGAATTAGACTAACCAACAGTAGTAGTAGTGGTGGATATGGAGGCGTCAGCGGTCGCAGCGCTCGAAGCGGGCGCAGCACTGAACGCGGCTTCCGCGCGCGCGTTCGGCGTCGGCGGCTGCGGCGCGATCTGTAGCACCGGCGTCTGAACATAGCAAAAACTGGTTAGAACGTGACAAAGTGGCATGAGCACAGACATCGACTGAAAAACCAATAGCGAACTATCAAAGGCATTATCAAACCAATCTGGACATATGATATCCAGCTATGGGAACTACACTAACTCATACCTGGAAATCCCACAGCACTTTCATGGAAAGATCTTATGCATAATGATTGTGGACGCGCCATGGTTTGTGACAAATGAACAACTCTATCATGAACTCAATATGCCAACTCGGCAAAACTATAACCTGTATGCAAAGAGGCTGACTGCAGGACTGATGATAGTCAAGATTTCGTTTGTCCGGCTAAAGAGTTGAGCACCGCAGAACTCTGCCATATGAACTGGAAGACATGACATAGAATGGATAAAGCAGTGGATTTGTTCCATGCAAGCTCTTAACATTAACTATACTGCATTCGCCGTATGATGATATCCCTGACAGTTCATAATTGCCAATTATAGTGAAGCAACGAATGTAATTTAATCGAGTTGGCAAAGGAAATGGAATCGGACTTACCGATTTTTTATTTTTTAAAGAACAGGTTTTAGCTAATATTTTACGTTTTATTCTATAACATAAAACGCGGTATCTCGAAAACAATAGTTAAAAAATAGCACACAAGCCAGACGCACTGGTATTGATGTGAATGTAGATTACAAAATGGTCGCTCCTTTCATCGATTTTTTGTTGATTCAGGAGTGCCAATAGACTATTGAATGGCGTTCCTTTTCACGCATCAGGCGCTGTAAAGATATATTAATTTAATTTCATTTACTTCATTTACTAACAGTTAATAAGAATAACAATAATTTACTTGATAAGATTCAAAAGGACAATAGTTTTTTAATAGTTCATAACATTGTATTTTGCCAGTTTCTTTTTATTTAGATGGAACTATTATGCGTTACACGGAACAATAAGAGCTGTCAGGCATATCATCTTACAGTGAAAATAGTATACCGTCATAATTTTGCGTTAACTGTCCTGGAACAGATTGAATTAAGTAAAAAAAAAGTACAGTTCTTAGCTTATATACTGGCACACTGCTGGGCAAAGGCTTTATCATTGAAATAAAGTCTTTGCTAAATTTATTTGGCTTAATTACCTTGCGTGCGAAATGCAGGTTGGTGATCACAATAACCCGAGCTATTTTCCGAAAGTCCGAAAACACATTTTGTCCGACCTGGGTTTTGACCGCAGGAGCTGCGGGCTAGGGGCAAAGCTCTGGAACCACTCGGCTTAGATTTGCGAAAAAAAAATGAAATTGTCGATTAACCTGTAGAGCTAACTGCGGCTTGTCATCCTCGCTTTTGATGTGCGCCACCAGAGCGCTCTGCGGCATCACCGGCGACGCGATCAGCCCCGCGGAGCCCGGCGGCCCCAGCGTCAGCTGCGGAGTGCTCACGGCACTGGTCGATACCTGAGCAATAACGCACTTGTAGTTCCCGTCACGTGAAAATAAGGCTAGGCGACAGTGGAGGGGATGATTCTGCCCACGGCATAACAGGTGAGTGTGAGGTTAGCTCAGTGCGCAGGTACTGGCCAACCTTATTTTTAGATGAACTATTACCTTCATCTCGAGACAGCATATACCCACTGATTTTTGATACTGTTAGAAGAATTATAAAGTTCGCTCTGTAGGTGATAGTAAAACTTATCTAAGCGAAAATTATAATGTTTAATGAATGTATTTATCATATTTTACTGTAAAGTTTTCGAAAAAAATCTGCGTTGGTGAGCTTTTAACTAAAAGGTAAGTCAAAAATTAGCCTTTCATTTCTACAGTTACAAATTCACCGACTGAGTATGTCGTATCATTTTCCTCAAGGTATGAATCACCCGACAGTTTATTTCACTAGCTGCACTAATATAGCACTTTATATCAGGTGTTTTAAGAAGATTTAAGTATATTTAGCTTCTTTTTATTTACACCAAAGAGCATTTTAAAATGCTTGGATTTATTAAGTAAATTGTCTCATTCGCATATGATACAGAGTAAATTTGTTTTAATTTAAATACACTAAAACTCATGCATAAACAAACAATCACACATGCATTGCCTCGTACATACCAGCAACGGGCCAACAGCCCATCAGTTTATCATAAACACAGAAAAACATGCCACATCCCATTCATATAACACAGAAACTAGAGTTTACTACTTCTTAGATTTAAAATTCTTCCTCAGTTCAAGCTTTTCCTGGTCCCTTACCTACAAGAGCGAACGATCAAGATTGGGCTGGAACATCATTAATGATTCCGATTTATTATACAACGAGCTGTCCAGACAGACTTCGTTCTGTCTAATGTTTGACAGTTCGTGTATATTTTGCCCGTTTTTCTCCGACATGATTTACATTTACTATTATTTTTCACAGATTTTTTTATTAAATCATAATTAAATATAACCCATATCACTCCTCAATTATTTAGCTTTCTGTTAGTGTAAGAATTTTCACGACCGGATCAGTAGTTTCGGAGCCTATTCAATACAAACAAACTAACAATCAAATCTTTCCTCTTTATAATATTAGTACGGATTTACCTTTAAAATAAAATCTTTTAGTAAATTGTTATTACCAGAAAGGTGTTGTCTTGTTCATACTTATGTTTTAATAGATTCTTTTGAGAGTTTATTCTTCAGTTTTTAAACAATTCTAAAGTTCGGTCCGGCCCGGAAAATCGGATATTCATAGTTTTATAATGCATCTAACTATCGACTAAGTAATATTGAAATAAAAAATACGACAGTTAGAAGACAAACTAACATAACACCAAGATATAATAAAATCCTATTCAAAGTTACAATAATAACAAGTACACGAAAGGAAATGTTAGAAAAAGACGTCAGGAAATCTACAACATAATTTTACATCTGGAATGGCAAGTAGATACATTTACACAGTATAGTCCATTTCACGAGTAATGGTTACGGTGCCGTTTGGCCTTTGAAGTTTCTAGTGATGAGGTGACTTTAATATCGTATGATTATTAGTCGATTATAATATTTATCGAGATAGAGTTACCTATAGAGAGAATCAAATACAGCAACAATGCTTTTGGAAATAGATAAGACACGTTTAGGGGTTTTATAATTTATTCTTACTCCATTTCTTCCACAGATACATTTTCCGAAGAATCACTTATTCATAATCTATAGTTAACATCTCTTTCCTAGTCATGTACTGGTACTGATGAATCTGACTTGATTTGATAAGACTAATATAGCGACCAACCAGTGTTGCCAGCACAAAATTTGAAAAAAACTAAGTTATAGTAGAGTTTATGTCGTAAAAACCTATCAACAATTAATAACTACGGCCTCGCGTTTGTGGCCTAATTATTTTTCGACCTGTAAGGCGGCTATGGCAACACTCATGCTTTACCAGTGTCACCGTACCAAGTTTTAGCTTCTAGTTTATTAACTGTAGATTAAAAATTGTTGAAAAAATTATTATTGATCACGATTAGTACGATTTACTTAATAATTATCTTTTTAGTTTTTTATTTAGGCCATACAATCAAAAACTAAAGAGTTAACGATTTTTTTTTTAAATATGCGCCAAAAACGAAAGAGTTAACGAATTAAGAAACAATTCCGTTCATCATATGAAACATGTATCCATTGGAACCGATTTCTTTGTTGGGTCAATCTCTACCAGGAAACCGTTCCAATTTACGAGTATAGGTATTTTATAAAAAAATAGATTTTTTTTTATTTCAATTTCAATAATTTTGGATACCGCAAAGCAGTATTTTGTATTAAAATTAATTCAAATATATTTCAAGTATGTGTTTGGTTTTAAGTCTGCTTTATAGATTTTCAGTTTGTAATTTCCAAGTGTCACAGTACCCATGGCTCGTGAAATGGACTATTGTAGGTTATTTGGCACTATCGAAGCTTACAGCTTACTTAAGTAATGAATTATTCACAAGCATTAGTCCGGGTTTACAACTTCTAAGCCTAAGGTCTTCTAAGCGAATGATTACACAAATCAAGAACCAAGGGCAGCTTTAAAACTGTATTTCGCTAGTTTACTCCAGAATAATACTACTATTCTGATAAAGCATTTTCATTGACAACCCCTTCACAATGCCAAAAGTACAATGAAATGCGAATATGCATTTATGTCTGTAAGTATCACATCTGTGAGTCTTTTAATAAATTATTGTAATCAACACTGTCGTTAATTTGAGCAATCATTGCTGGCCCACGAGCCGAAATACACTACTCAGAAGGAATTCGCCGTGCCTAAGATGCGTGCTCTACCTCGTGGTGCAAAATGGCCGGCGTCAGCTGCACGAGCGGAGTCAGCAGCACCGCGCCGTCGAGCGCGATCGACTGCCAACCATTACGAGTATTCGCAAAATTCCACTACAGGGAAATTGTCATTCATATGTTCTACATTATGTCATATACAGTTTTGGTCTATACAATAATACCCTGTTAAAAGCAGACTTTAAAATTCTGTAAGCGTTTAAATCGATCTGAGCTTCGATTATTTTCAAAGCAAAGTCTTTACAGGGTAGGTTTTCGAATGTAGAAACATTCCGCTTAGCATCTATTTTGATTAAACAAAAAAATAACTAAAACGATGTAGCATGTGTTTATTTTAAAATGGACGTTTATTGTTTTTTATGAAGTTATACTAAATTGACAGATTACACGATGCTCGTTAATTTGTTTTTATATTATGTTGACACGCAGGTAGCGAATGCTAGCTAGCATAATTATAGCCACTAACAAGGAAACCATCGTCATTTAGTAGATAGCTTACCTGGGAAACTGACCTGCTAGCTACTTCTTACATAAATATATAATCTATTCTCCATTCATTTTAACATTAGAAATAGGAGGCTCATAGAAGCAGGGGTGCTAAAATAAATGAGAATTTGCATTTGAATTTGCAATGCTGGATGACATGGATGGATGGATACAGCCTTATACGTCCCACTGCTGGGCACAGGCCTCACCTCAACTATGAGGTGGTACGAGCCATACTCCAACACGCGGGCTCAGTGCGGATTGTTGGAGAGGTGAATGTAAGGCCAGTGATAAACCTTACCGTCAGACGTTATCAAGCCGCCTTTTTAGCCTCTGACTAGGCTTTACGACTAATATCTTGCGACGTCAGCCGGGACCACCTGTTTAACGTGCCTTCCGAAGCACGGAAGGCACGTTAAACAGGTGGATGGACTGGATGACATACCTAAGTATAAACCTGGCAATATTCAAAACCCATACCGCCACAACGTATGAAGGTATTATGTAATATTTTAGATTTGGTAGAGTTATAGTGCCAGTAAAAATGTGTTCGGATATCAACCCCTGCTTCTTTTGGGTTTTTAACATCGACAATATAGTTTTATGTGTGTGGTGTGAAAGAGGATGTTGTCACAAAAATTAAGATGGGAATGCCAAGATGGTTTGGGCATAGGAAAGGATGGATGAACTGACGAAACAAATTTACAGGGCGAGGGTGGATGGAGCTGTTGAAAGGGGAAGGCCTAGATGGGCGTACTTAGGACAAGTCCAAGACGTGCTCAGAAAAGGTCAGGTCAGGAGTACCCATAATCGACGAGCATGTATGAGAGGATTAATGAGAGTGGAAGAAGCGCAAGAGGTGTGTCAGGACCGTAGCAAGTGGAAAGATGTGGCCTCTGCCTACCCCGTTGGTAAAAAGGCGTGATGGTTTGTGTGTATGTATGTATGTAATATAGTTTTATGCAAGACAAAATAATTTATTAAAGCAAAAGCCTCATTAATTCTGAAGTACTTTACTCCAAATGAGAACAATTAAGTGTGACAACTGCTATATAAGTAGATTTTAATAATGTAAATTTAAATTCGGCATAAATCTTAAAAGTAATAATATTTATTGTACTTTTACCACATAGTGTACCCTAAAAATAACCTTTTTTTACTTCTGTCTAATGCTGTAAAGATTGGAGTATAGGCTCATGCTGCTGCTCAGCCCTCGATTTTTCATCTAAGATTGTCAAACTTCGAAGAGAAGGTAACGCCGTTTTAGTTTTATAAGGCAGGGCGCAAACGCGGACACTTTTGTGTTTTGTGTCAGATACAAGCTTTCGATGAATATTTGATTTCTATATAACCAGCAAGAAATCATCCACTCCGAACTGCGTCCGATCAACGCTACAGGACACAGCAACTACGGTTCCTTGTGATGGTGTCGGCAACAAAAAGTGTCCACGGTTGCGCAGTGCCCTAGTAGCCCATGAGAACAGATACAGTAGTTATTTCTATTTTGTTTTAAACATATGAATTCCTGTTCCAGTTTAATTAAAGGGCAACGTGTAATCAGTAACCAACATGAGTTAATGAGTTGAAACAAAAATGAGGTAAATAAAGCGACAAAGCGATCCATATGGTTATTAAATTTTATTTTACCAAATGCAAACACATGCTCGTATCGCACCATTCACACCTACTGTAACGTAGCACACAAAACTGATTTATCGCTCAGCAAGCACCCCGAAGGTTCGGTAGCTGAAGAGACATGACCGGTACACCTTGGGTTCCCGTTTTTTTAACATCAATCACAATTTAAAGTTATCAAACACAGCCGATATTGCTCCCTCACGAATTCAAATCAAGCCCAAATTGCAACATTTAAGCATCAGTTCTATGTACTAACTTCTTTCTAACTTCAACATTAATATTTTGATTCGCTTTCAAGGCTGTTAATGACATGACAACTACACTCAAATTCGTGACCAGAGAGACCTACAAATTTTTAGAACGCATCGTATGAAATACCCAAGGCGTACTTTCGCGTAGCGGAGCGAGTACGAAAGTGTCGTACTATATAACCAAAAACTCATTTCAAGGAGCAGAATATTTATTAATCAGGACTACGGTCTACGTTATCTAGGAGCATCGACATTAATCGTCTTTATTTTATCTTTCTTGTCGAAAACACACAACGTGCTCTTATCTTAGGGAACTATAAGTTGTGATATTTTAGAACACTCTGGTTTGAACTATAATAAATTACAGAGTACTCCAGCGTATTCATATTGCTTTGAAAAGGGGCTAAGGTTAGAATCAGACACTTTTTGGAGTTAATTTTGTTCGTAATGTTGTTTTGGGTATATGAGCGAAGATTAAAATACTCAAAATTGAATCTGAAATGTTTCATTATAGGCGAAGGCTCACGAGCACCATAGGTTTTCTTAATACGTCAGATGGAATCGTGCGTAAAAGCGTTTGGGAGCGTGAAGAAGTCGATGTATACTCACGGTCTGCATGGCGGCCGAGTGCGCCGGGCCGCCCAGCTGCTGCACGCCCACCGAGCTCTGCACGATGCCGGTGCCAACAAGCGTCTATAAGGTACAATTTTTTTATATTCAATGGGTTTTGCTCTTTAACACAATCTATCCCGAGAGGAGAAATGTAGCCTGGCTGGGATAGAGCGAGCTTGCAATCACTCTTTTTTCAAAAACCTTCGGTTTATAATGGACCAAGACGTTTACACACACTGAGCAAAGTTTATTTTAATTTAAATATTTTCAAATACATATTTCAAAATAGATTGATGATGATAAAAAAGATCATCGACATGAAGTAGAAGAATAAGAAAATAGATTGATAGATACGGAAGAACAAATGTTAATTAGATAAATGTTTAACCTAAGTGCCAATTGAACCCACGACTATCAGCGCTAAACGTCTACCAATCCCCCAACATAATCATAAGTTTTTGACTAAATTATGTGTATAATATGTAACTTTACTAATATAATAAATTATAAGCACATCACGGGTGCTTGTAGATAAATCACACAGACTGACTACAAGCACCGCCACGACCAAATAGCATTAATCGTCCATTAGTATTTTGCGTACAAATATAAATTAATATCCGAAAAAACCGCATACTATAAATATAAACAACTATTCATAAATTCATAATAGACCCGATATAACTTTACATGACATAACCAACAAAACTGTATATTTAATTGACATAGCCATCCCTAATACACTCAACCTCTCATCCACACACACAGAAAAATTAAGCAAATACACTGACTTAGCCCTTGAGCTGAAAACGCAATGGCGGCGTTAAAAACATACCAACAATGATTTCTTCTACGGGTGTTATACCGAGCACCCCTAAAAATAGCCTGGAAGCTCTTCAAATGCACCCCCTCACTTTTCTTCTCATGCAAAAAGCTGCCATCTTGAATACATGTAGAATCGTGCGCAAATGTCTCTCCTTAGAATAAGAATTTAAAAGCTTTTTCGTTGTGGCCACAAGCCTGCGCTAAATGCTTAAACCCCCATATAATGGGAGATTTATTGAAAAACTAATATAATAATAATAATAACGCTACCGGTAGTATAGTGCGCCGCATGCGATGGACACACGAGATGAATGTCAACTGCAGGCGCGCCTACTATGAGGCTACAGAGTTAGGAATCAACCTGTCCACATAACGTGACCGGATGCTACCTCTGTTTCAGACCCTTGACCCAGCTGTGGCTGTTTCCGCCCAACGATTATCCGATTATCCGCCCGCAGTTGGGCGTAACAGCGTCTTCAGATGTTGGATCGCCCTACGCTTGATCGGCTGCGCCTGGAGGCGCTTTCAGTTCGCGCGACTTCTTCCTCGACGCGGGACCCGTCCGACACGCTGCTGTATCCGAGCCCGGTTAGCGACTCGGTGCCGGTAGCGCCCCGGATGGATACAGATATCGATATAGAAGCCAGTGCGAACGTAAGCGTAAGTACTCAGGCCCCTCCGGCTTTGGAGGATGCGATTTTGGAATATCGCTCCACGCTAGTCTCTAGGTCGCGGTTACCGCGTTTGCCCGCTAATAGACGCAACCTAGCGTTGATGGGGGCCCTGGACGCTTTACTATACTACTTTCGCCGTAATATGATGATATCCCTGACAGTTCATAATTGTCAATTATAGTGCTGTAACGAATGTAATTTAATCGAGTTGGGAAAAGAAATGGAATCGGATTTACCGATTTTTAATTTTTAAATAAATTCTTAACAAACGGGTTATGGCTAATAAGTTATAGAATAAAACGCGATATCTCGAAAATAATAGCTAAAAAATAGCACACAAGGCAGAGGCACTGGTACTGATGCGAATGACGTGATTACAAATTACAAGATAGGCGCTCCTACATTTATCGATTTTTTGTCGATTCAGTAGTGTCAATACACTATAGAATGGCGTTCCTTTTCACGCATCAAGCGCTGTAAAGATATGTTAATTTAAATACTTCATTTATTAACGGTTAATAATAATAAGAATAATTTACTTGATAAGATTCGAAACAACAATAGATTTTTAGTAGTAGCTCCGTTTATACGGACTTTACTATTTTCACTGTAAGATGATATGCCTGACAGCTCTTATTGTTCCGTGTCACGCATACTATTTCAAACTGAATTAAAAGAAACTGGCGAAAGAAAATGTTATAAACTATTAAAAATCTATTGTTCTTTCGAATCTTATCAAGTAAATTATTGTTATGATTATTAACTGTTACTAAATAAAGTAAATTGAATTGAATTAATATATCTTTACAGCGCCTGATGCGTGAAAAGGATCGCCATTCAATAGTGTATTGACACTACTGAATCGGCAAAAATCGATGAATAGGAGCCACCATTTTGTAATCACATCATTCGCATCAGTACCAGTGCGTCTGCCTTGTGTGTTATTTTTTAACTGTTATTTTCGAGATATCGCGTTTTATTCTATAACTTATTAGCCATAACCCGTTTATTAAGAATATATTTCAAAATTAAAAATCGGTAAATCCGATTCCATTTCCTTTGCCAACTCGATTAAATTACATTAGTTACATCTCTATAATTGACAATTATGAACTGTCAGGGATATCATCATACGGCGAAAGTAGTATAGTGAAGACCTAGTTGATACCCACTCTATTCTGTACTGCGAGGCCATTGCGGCATGCCGTGTTGCTCGTGTCAAGTTTCCGGACTCTGACCGTGCAGTGCGATACGCCGCAAATGTACCCCCGCATGGCAAATGCGAATCGAGCGGCGTATCAACACGTTTAGACCCCTCATTGCCGGGGGAGCATCTGGTCGATGCCTATCGATCACATGGAGGGTGACTGGATGCGTACTGTCGAGCATGAATGCGAATCCATCGAAACCATGGGTCAGTAACTATTGACTACGAAGACGTTAGTTGTGCAATACAGACGGCTCAGAACTGGAAAAGTCCTGGCCCCGATGGATTGCACAACTTCTGGATCAGGTGGTTTCGAAGCTCGCATTTATGCTTGGCAGTGCAGTTCCAGCAAGCCCTCGAGGTTGGTTCTCTCCCTAGTTTCCTGACCTCTGGTGTCACTTTCCTTTTATACAAGTCAGGTAGTACCTCGGAAGCAAAAAACTATAGACCCATCAGGTGCTTACCTACCATCTACAAGCTCCTTACGTCCATTCTAGCAAAAAAATTAAGTTGCATATCGTTGCGAACAATGTTTTGGCCCCTGCTCAGAATGGATGTAGGGTTGGGTCCCGAGGTACTAAAGATCCTCTTAGTACCTTATTAAGAGGATTCAGAGCTATTACTATCATTGTCCCGATAATCCGATAACGGCTTAATAACGAAGAGCCTTGACCAACACCTTGAGACGCTCTCGCTCAGCGGTATGGTCAAGGGTCAGATGCAGAAGGCGGTGCTCCTGGACACGGCTCGCATTGTCAGGAGGTTCCTCTCCCTGCAGCCCTAACCACTGGTAGTCTGGGCCTTGCCTGCCCTGCTGCCGGCGGCACCCTAGGTTAAGGTTTTTATAGTATTTTATTTCTAACTTTAAGCTTAGGTTTCATAATAGAGCATAGACATTGCTCTACTGCAAGAGCTATACGTCATAAACAGACGAGTGGCCGGGCTTGGCTCCTTGGGTGGTGACCTCATCTACCACAAAGATGGTGAGTCCAACCCGAGAGCATGCATTTTTACGAGCAGTAGAGTAAGCACATTAGGACTAATCAAGGCTGACTGTTACAGAGACCTGGCAAGCGTCGAATTGACGATCACAAGCCTCAACAAGAACATAGCAAGGGTACTCCTCGTCTCCTCATATCTTCCCAGCGTGAGTGAGCTTGAGCCGCCAACAAGAGGAATGGAGGGAACCATCAAAAAGTACCAAGGTAAGAACATTCCTGTCATCCTAGGGTGCGACGCCAACGCACATCACGTGGGCAGAATCACTCCTAGAGTACATTAGTGCATCCGGGCTGGAGATATTAAACGAAGGTAACCCACTAACGTTTGTCATCAGAGCGAGAAGTGAAGTGCTGGACATCACCATCGCAACAGAAACGATCAGCTGACACATTAGAAACTGGATGGTAGACGAGAATGAATCCATGTCAGATCATAGACGCATAACCTTCAGCATAGACTGCAGCATCGATAGGATTCGGATCCTATAAAATAACTCGGGTTAGAAACACAAGGACGACCGACTGGTCTACTTTCGAAAATAACATCAAACACCTGTGGACACCTGGAAACTGCGACTTAGCCAACCACGTAACGGAGATAGCAAAAAAGAGGCGACAAGACTAAATGAGGCCCTCAGGGAAGCCTATCACAAAGAAATCCAACTAGGTAAGGGACAACCATGGTGGACCAAGTCGCTAGAGAAGTCCAGAATGAGAACACGACGCGCTCTCAGGACTGCTCTCAAAAAGGGTGATGAAGAGAGCTGGCGCAAGTGCAAGGAGGAGCGAAACAAGTTCAAAGGCGAGAGCAGAACAGAGTGCAGACAAGATGGAAGACAACAACAGGTATGCGACAGTCCAAAATGTTTATCAGCGCCATGACCACGAAGAGGACAGGTCAACTGATGAAGCTGTCGAGGAATAGTGCACGAATGGTCATAGAGATCGCCACAGGACACTCCAGACTTAACAGGCACCTTACAGTAATGTATCAAAGATGACCCCACATGCCCGGAGTGCATGGACAGTGAGGAAACGAGCTTCCACCTACTCGCCGAATGCTCGATGTACTCACAAATTCGATGGGAACTCGTGGGGTCTGACTCATTAGATGAAGAGAACTTGAGAGAACTGACGGTGGATCAGATAGCACGATTCTGCAGAGCCACGGGAAGGTTCAACGGGACGCCGTGAAAATGGGACAACCTTAAGACCCCCTGCAAGGGGGCCCGGGGAAATGGGTGAAATGGCTCACCACAAGCGGACTGATCACCCGGCCCACTGCCAGCGTCCCCAGTTGAAAATAATAAAAATAATAGGTTTCAGAATTGTAATTATTAAGTTTTTATAATTATAACTCATAAGTTGTTTTTATTGTTACAAATCTTTGTTTTTATGGGAATACTGTAAAAATTGTATATCTAAGTTTTATATTCATTTATTTTACAATGGAACAATTATTCAGGTTATACAGTTCTAGGCACAACTTATGACTATATTACATAACTGTTGGTACTTAAAATAGGATTATCCTGCGCTTTAAGAACCAGCTACCCTTCTGTGCCGCT